>CM070569.1:42157941-44719608 GCA_036346355.1 Rhipidocladum racemiflorum | reverse complement strand
CTCACACCTTTAAATTCTCCTTTTCTTTTCTTTTTCTTTTCTTTAGAACGCCATATACTAAGACCTATTTTGAGCATAGATCTTTTTCCTCCGATTTTGATGGGAATTGAACTGCTAATTAACTACAAGATGGCGGCATGTACATGGTATAGATGACAGCTGTCTATAATACATCTCCATATCAACTACAGACAGCACTAAGACAACTCATATAATGGATCGTCTATATAGTCGTCTGTAATGATTTATCATACAACTAATAGACAGTCTATACAATAGTACAAACAGTCTAAAGCTGTCTATAAAACCGTCTATTCACGAAAGAACTCCTCTCTCTCTCTCTCCTCCTCCTCCTCCTCTCTCTTCTACCTCATCAAAAAATCTTATATGACATCTCTTATAGATATCTAATATCAGTCCATTGTACATGCTCACTCCGCGGCACTACAAGATGGTCGTTGGTCTCACATGCGATGCAAGGTGCGTGCATACACGTACGTTTCATGTGCATGCACCATTCAGGTACAGCATTACAGGGGGTGGCCCACCGGCAGCCATTAGGTGTGCGATGCACGGAGACCGACCGACCGACCGACTCGCCCCCCACTCGCCCGTCTGGATAAGCGCGACACCGTGTTTCGCGTACCTCGGGCCGGGATGGAAGAGCAATGCATGGCGCGCGGCATCGCGTCGCGGTGCGGTGCGGTGGAGATGGGTGGACGCGGACCACGCACCAAATTAAGCAGGGCCCGCGCGATCGGGCGAGCCAAGTACGGTGCCGTCCTGCGCCTGCTTTATTCGAAGTGGGGGTGGGGGTGAGCTAGCCTAGCCAGCCTGCCGTAAGAAGCAACGATTAGATTAGCCCTTGGTTTCGAGCTATAGGCCCCGTTCGTTTCAGCTTCTGGACACCTTCTGCTTTAGAAAAAAGCTGATTATTTACCGAACGGGAGGATTTTGAGCGAACCTGCGAAAATCAGAAGCTGATTTCTATATAGAATCAGAATCTGGCTGAAACCTGATTCTCACTGATTCTTGCTGATTCTCGTCGGCTCAATCCAAAACCTAGAAGTTATAGTTTGCTCGGCCCGATTCTCCCATAACCAGAAGCAGCTTCTCCCATAATCCAGAATCTATAATCCAAAATCTGAAACAAACTGGGCCATATATGCCTGCCCTTATTTGTTCGTGGTTATCCGTCGAGCAGTAGTAGTCGACAGGGATGAGGGGAGAGGGCTCTAGTCTAGGGCATGCATCAACTGACTTTCTACGAGTAGATTTGGCTTCAGCTGATCCGTGTCACTGTGTGTATGTGGGCCTCTGTAGACGTAGGGCACCTGCTAGAGGTGTACGTAGTTTGCACTGTGCACACGAATGACCTTTTTTCTTCGCACTGTGCACACGAAGGAGTACGTACGTACGTGTTTAAACATCTAATGCCTACAATTAATTAACCTCTCCCCCCCTCTCCTACTACGAATTCAGAACGTACGTGATGCGATTACGCAAAGCGTATGACTGACAGGCTGTGGAGGATTCAATTTGAAGATTAGCCGAGGTGCTTGGAGCTCAAGGGTTTGACCGGTTCCTTCCTTCCCAGTAGCCGATAAAGGTCGCGTAGCCTCAGCGACCGAGCGGCTTTATCGCCTGCCTGATCTTTGGCCTCGTTGCGCATCACATGGCCGTGCATCTGCATGCAGGCTTAGTTTACAATAACACGTCGTACTGCCTGTCGCTTGATTCTTATGGTCCATGCAAACTCATAAAAATATATACTCGGTGTAGTACTCACTGTCTGCCGCTTGATTCTTTAATGGCACGATGGCTTAATGGGAAGCCGTCTCATTATCGTTCGTGCGAGCAAACCAATGCCGCACCTTCTTGTGCTGATAGGTAATTAAGCTGCTAATGCAGAGAGACGTTTTTGTTAAGAGTTCGGAGGAGTGGCTTGAGCTTTTTTTTACACGGCGAATCGAGGAGCTTAAAATTTGTCGGATCACAGCGGTGGCCGGTTACAAGTTACAACCATTTTCTCACCATTGAGGAGAGGGGGAAGAACACACGCGCCGATCTGCGCGCGCCCCAATCCGATTTACATAAAGTAAGGCCCGTAATTTAGGGCGTTCTGGTGTCAAATCCAAGCATGCAAAGTCCAAGTTCGTGTCCAATGGCTGCTTCCATTTTGTGGACGCAATTATGCGGAGCTTGTAGCTGTGGGGAACCCTGCTGTTACTGCAGCCGCTTTTCAGCAGCATGGCCATGGAGGAGGAGCGGAGGTGATGGCTAGTTGAGGACTGAATTGTGGATAAGTAACAGCGACATGCTGACGTGGCCGCAGCTCGCTCGGCTTGATCACGGTTAGGCAAGTGGTGGTCGTTCCCCGGGGACACGGCTGCGGTTTCAATAATTTGATTGCTACTAGCCTACTACGCACGAAAAAGACAAACTAGCGTCAACTACTCGCCCCGGTTGCAAATAGTTATTTTTAACATCAACATATGGATAATATGATCTTCAAAATACAGTTTTGCTAACTAATTTATATTATAATATATTTATAAAAACCAATAAAATTGTAGTATTATAACAATACTTTTCAAGATAAAACTACACATACGATTTTTATATATCCAATTTAAATATTTAAAAAGACAGCGACATTCAAAACTTCAGAAATTTGTGTTTTGGATGGAGTATACTTGTAAATTAAACAAGCTAGCTTAACCACGACGACAAGATATACGGTGATACGGAAATGCTTGTGTCCATGCTAATCAGCCTGTAGCTACGTTGGACATGATAGTGTAGCCGACTCTGTAAGAGTCAACACTTGCGTACGCTGCTCATAATGCTTCCACAGGCTGGGTAGAGGTCAACTGGGCACAGGGGCGTATCTAGAGGGTGGTCTCGGTGGGCCATGGCCCACCCAAAAAATCCTCAGCCTAAGGCTCAGTGACATCTAAACTAGTATAAAGTAGTTCAGTAGTTATGTTTCCGTTCGTGACCTGCATGTGTTAGATGTTGTCATTCTTATACTAGTTCATAAATTACTAGTTGGTCAGAATGTTAGATTATCTATCGATTATGTTGTTGTTATGTTAATCTTTTGAAGTAGTAGCTATGTTGTTTACTGTTGGCATTAAGCCATTTTTTTTGGTTTGCAACAGTAGGCATCTACTAATTAATCGATTGCTTTAAGCATCTTTTGTCATGAGAAAATTAGGCGTGTAGCTTCTGTTGCGGCTACTCTCGACTAGTAATTTTTCTAGCTCTTTATGAAGGGCAAGTACTCTAATTTCAGAGTTAAGAAACTGAGTTTTAATTGTGCTTCGTAAATTATGTGCAGTGCACCGACTACTGATTACAGTCTGCATTTGCATGGTATTTAAAAAATTTATGCCAAATTAGACCAACCATACTCAAAATCATAGATACGCCACTGACCGGGCACAATTATATGTACCATAGCGTATTTTTCCTGTCACTGTGTAATACATCATTGTTGCGGACTTGACAGACCATCTCGTTACCTGGCCACCTTCTGATGTTAACAAACGAGTCGAAAATATCGTTTAATTAATCCTCCTCGTCAGCTTCCCTATCCATTGAGATCTCCCGTGCCAGCATTTTCTTGGCGACCGCCTGCTTGTCAATCCGTTCGCGTCTGACAATCCAATCCCACCTACTGAAAACCGATGAGTAATAATGAAAACATCCCGGCCAACATGGCTCTACAAGTGGGCAAATTTGATCATGAAATTTTATAGGACGAATTTGATCATAAAATTTTATACGTAGATGGGTAAGTTGAGATGTACATTTATGATTTTTTTCAGAATTTTTTGAAACATTTTTAGCAGGGTTGCACGGTGGTTGCACGAAAACTCTAATTACACTCGATATGTTGCCCTACAAGTATACCTATGCTCTAAGGCTTGTTTGGTAAATTTAAAACCTCGGTCCATTCACTTCTGTAGACAGAGATTTTAGTTCAATATTTCGGTCTATTTACACGAGGCGACCGGGATTTTGAGCTTTGCAAACAAGGCCTAAGATCCGTGGCACGCAAAGCCTATATTTATGTAGCCTAGAAACTGATTAGGTTAGTAGAAGTATGCAGTGAAGCATCATTATGGCCGCATTTTTGGATTGTAACCCAAGCAAAGCTGCCGGCGTTTCAACCTCACGAAATTGATCCATCCGTCATCCACCCACACACATGTAGACAGAAAAGTGAAAAGTTTAATATGACAAAACTTGTTTAATCTAGTTAGAGTAAGTACAATAGGAAAACCTACTATAAGCTAATGGTAGACTAAAAACCATTTTGTATAATAACTGTCTCTAAAAATTATCTCTAGATGTTGTGCAATAACTATCTATTGTCTCTTTTACATAAACAATGTACATATGTTTCCACACAAAGCTAACTACTAAATAAGAGGCCCTCTTCTCTTTTTTTTTATCTCTCTCTCTATCACTAGCCTAAGAACCAGCTGAGATAATCCAAGAAGAGATGGAGACCTGGCGGATGGCTGGATAAGAAAGCGTTAACTGGGCGGCTAGCTGCGGATGGAATGTTGAGTACCTTGTCTTTGAAGCGTGACCTTTTGTCGCCGAGACACGACCGCTGGTTCAGCCACGTACATCCATGACCCATCACTCCACAGTGGTAAAATACTGGATTAGTAGTAGACTAGTAGTATACCACCCAGAACGGAATGGTCAGTCGCGGCCGGTCAATTTAGGGCGGTTTGATTAGTTGGTGGTGCAGGTATCGGAGCCCAAGATTCGAGGAGGTGGTTAGCACGTAATGCGCGGCGAGTCAGCAGCCGAGCGAGGGGGTGGGATCAAAAGCGATAGGGCCGTACGTGCTGCGGACCAGGGATCACATGCGGGTTCATGTGCGAGCGAGGCGAGGCGGCACACGTCGCAGGGGCAGGGGTGTTCTGGAACGCGCCGGGCTACGTGTGCGCCGCGCGCGCTCGCGGGTCTCGCCCGCGCAACGGCACGCGGTGACAGATGGTCGGCCCGTGCGCGCGGAGGAAGGACGAGGAGCGGACACGGCGCGCGCGGCCGTGGCACGTGAGATGCGCCGGGCACGTCGAACGTACGGGCGGGCAGTACACCAGTGCGGTGGCGTGCGGTGCGAAACTCTGGAGCACTAGGCAGGGACATCGGTGGCTGGTGGTGAGTGAGGCCGTGCCTGCCAGAAACGGGGCCGGCCGGCCGGGCTCTAATTAGCTGCGCGGTTGAACGGGCGCGGCGCCGCCGTAGCCGACCTGCTTCCCGGCTGGAGACACTGCGACCGTCCGGGTCCGGCGTGGAGTAAGCAGTAGAGTACCACAGCTCTCGAACGACCCGGTCCCGGTCTGTGGGAGGAGGCGGCTAAATTGCCTCCTAAATCTTAGCCTGCTGTCACCATGCAAGCGCTAGGTAGCGATTGATCTCGCGGCTATATTTCCCCTGGATGAGCGGGAAAATTTGGTATTCTAGACAACATGTGTCTCGTATTTACAATTGTACACAACAAGTTTGGAAATTTACAGAAATATCAACTATACCCGAAAACAGGAATTTCGTGTACCCATTCAGCAATTTGGGTATCAGTGCGAAAATGGTATTTTCGGGTATAGGCTATAGTAGAAAATGGGGATTTCGGGTATGAGGTGGCGACTCATACCGAAAATGGTGATTTCGGGTATGAGGTGGCACCTCATGCGAAAATCTGATTCGGTTTTGATTTTTTTTTTTGTTTTTAGCATGCATAATTCGGTTTTGAATTTTTTTTTTTGCTTTTTAGCTTTGAAGGAGGCGGGAGTTTATTACTGCGTCGGAAAAATTGGTATTGTATACAACTTGTAAATTCAGTTTACCCTTTCCAGAAATCTCAACTATACCCAGAAATTTGTAAATTCGTTTACCCTTTCAGAAATTACCAAATTCGATTTGGTGCATTTGAAAATCAAATTTAGGCTATGGCTTTTATTTATTTTTGCTTTTATTTGCTTGCTTGGTCTTTTGCGGAAACTTGACGTGAATGGTGATTTCGGTTATGAGCTCTGTTTTTACGTGGTACAAAACCTGAAGTGACCAAAGGGAAAAACCAAGCATGCATGCATGTCGTTCTTGACCAAGCAAGCCAGGCAAAAAAGAAAAAAGGAGACGACCCGAAATCACCGTTTACAAATATACACAACATATTTAGTCGCTCAAATTAAAGGAAAAATTGAGTAAATAAACTACGATTGAAATCAAAATTAAGAAATTAACTGCGATTGAATGGAAATCGATGAATGGCTGTTCTTCTTTCATGTAGAGGATGGCTTCCGCCATGTGAGGTGGTTGAAGGGGCGTTCATAATAACCCTAACTATTATTTTGAGCGATAACTTTTAACCCTTTTTAGTAGCGGTAAAATATCAACAGTACCTTAAATATGTATAGTCGTTTTATATTTGGGACAAGACCATTATAAGTAATATATAAGTTATTTTCACATGCTTTTAAGTTTTACCATAACGTCAATCTTTAATCCAAAAAGCAAATACATCTCATATTTATATTTCTAGGAGGAGAGAACCTCTTTTAAAAGAAATAAGCCATTTAGCGGAAGCGGCACGTCTGGCGTGTCAAACCTCGATCAAACCTCGGGGTTGCAAAAGCGGATATTTCTTATTTTTCTATAGGTCATATAAATTATCACTTTTAATAATTTTTGAGACTTCGTGTAGTTATCCTCAAGATGTGAAATATATATACGCCTACCTTTGTATCGATAGATGGCGAGAAATAAGAATCTCTTGAATTGCATATGGCTTACAAATGCTAAGCGGCAATAGCATGTCGGCACACTCTGCAAAGTATACTGGGACTAAACCTAACATGCTTTAGGAAAGGAAGAACAACAAGGGCCCTAGTACACTCTCTTGAGTGCAGGGATATTTCCCCTTGCGCAACCCATCGGTGCTGCCGCGCCCGTGGCAGCCGCCCTCTCGCGCTTCTGTCACGCTTTCGGCCTCATGGCTCGGCCGCAAGCTGCTTCAGGCCTCACTCTCTGCGCATTTGTTCGGCAAACTTCATCGCTTCTCCTCTTCCTGTTGCTCCGGCACTGCGGCTCTACCATAGCTCTGCGTCACGAGTACTCCCAATTCCTCATCCTCTCCATCTCGAGTGCTCCGCGTCGTAGAATTTGATGAACTCGCATAATGGAGGCTGCAATTGGTGACAACAGATGGTATAACAGTGTTAAGGTTTGGATGGTTTGATGCAACATCAAATCACGGTCTGAACATCACCTGGGCTCCTCCGCGACATCCAGCATCCCGGCATTGGCTCGGTCGTGGTTGCGGCAACTCCAATACCTCATAGTATGTGTATGAGTTGTCTCTGATTGCGAAAGTGGCAAGGATCGCATAGGCACATAGGGACCTCCGTGCTTGTCGGGGACCACGGATTGAACCTTATTTGTGCCTTGAGGCGAGGAACTCCATTGCTTGCAGGTTGGTTGCGCCAAACTTGTGCTTAAGTGGTTTGGATTGCTTGCTTCGTGTGAGTATTCGGAGGCGAAGACCGGGGTTTAAATAGCCCGCCACCCAAAGCGAGAGAATCGAACAAAGAGACAAGGTCGGCTAGAATGCTTTGTCAGTTTTATCGATGACAAAATGAAAAAAGTTAACGGCGTGCTTTTGATATGACATGGCGAGCATATCTTGTTGCATCTTTGGCGACAAATGCTTTTTACTTGGCAATGATATGCTTTTTCAGCTTGACAATGCTTTTCTGACTTTACATATGACATCGACGGGTCATGGCGATGGAGTACCGACTTTTGGCAATGCTTTTACAGCTTTGGCGACATTGCTTTCTGACTTTACGAGATGACATCGACCTTCATTTGGACTATTTGCCATTGTTGTTTTCAGCGATGTTGTCATATCGGCCTTCTCGGCCTTTTGGCATATCACCATTGTCGACCATTTGTCATATCATCATTTGGACTATTTGCCATTGTTGTTTATTTTTAATATGTTCATTGGACATATAAAAGCTTTTCATCCTTACGTCATATCATCATATTCGACTTTGTCATATCGGCCTAATATCACGAAAGAACACAAGGTTGAATGGTATTGTCAGTGAATATGATATTACATACATGTAATAAAAAATATGCTCCATTCAAGCAAGAAAAAATAATTTCGAATAACTTGGTGAACATATGAAAGCTTCATAATAGTACAAAGCGCATTCTGATACAACGAAACACATAATAGCATTAGAACAAAGTACAATCTGAGAGAACAACTACAACGACATTTCTTGTGAACAAGAACTAACATACAAATGGATCAGGGTAGAGTGGCTTTAGAACTTTCGAGAATCATCACTATCATAGAATTCCACACCTCTTCTTGAAAAACTCCCCAGCGGTCACGTTTGTAGAGTTATTTGGGGCCGATCAAGAGGAACAACCAAATCGGGACTTACGACCGTTGTTGTTATCTTCTACGGCCTGCGCAAGGAAGCGATCATACGCTTCACGGTTTTGTTCTTGTGTAGGCCGAACTCCTCTCTGCGGTAATTCTCGTGCAGATTAGCACATTAAGTTCAGCGCGAGATCCGTCCTGCTGCTCTACCATTGGAACGATCCTGTTTAAAGATGCCGGTGTATTTATATCGTGCGCCCACTTCGCGATATTGGCATCCCGTGGGCTACGGCGATGTTAACATGGTTATACCAAACTCGGCGGAGAGTACTCATGAAAACATGAAGAAATCGAAAAATCGTAGAGGCGTCTGAGAGAAATTAGGGCATCTATAATGTCGCCCGTTCGTTATTTTACGTAGTGGTGGAGTACAGTGTGGACTTCCACATGATTAGGGCACATTACATACATTGGCAACCAGGCTCGGCAGTCGTCATTGTAAGCAGACCAGCGAAGCGAACACTTAAGTCCGTATCTACACGAAGCAAAAACATCAATAAGAAGCATAATAAGTACAAAATAATGTGTCTTGAACCAAGAACACAACAATGTGACTCACCGTACAAAATAACTTTTGTAAATAATACTGTGGAACAAAGGCAAGAAATAATATATTGGAAAAAAGGAAAGCTAAACTACAGTTCTCCTCTTTGCACTCTGGGTTTTCTCAACTCAATCCAAACTTTATGAACTTCGGAGCAATGTATCGCGTTTGCACGATAGAAGTGCAGTGACCTTGCAATTTATAAGGCGAGGGCGAGGAAAGCGAAGGCAGTAGCGGCACATCACTGCGTGCGAGCGAGGGCCAAGACCAAAATCGGCACGCATTGGCGGCGTTCACGATGCGCTCAAGGGGGAAGTGCATTTGCGGTGGCGGTGGCTTAGGAGTGGCCACCGGTTGGCGGAAGCATTAGCGCGCGAGTGGGGCGGTACGAGCTGATAACATTGCAAAAGCAGCGGCTTCGTCGCGGTATTTTGATTTCATTTTGAAATTCGAATATCCGCGGTCCCCGACAGAAAGAAAGAATCCGAGCATCGGATTCCCTTGCGTAATGGTGTGTTTGATATCGGCAGATGCATGCGGCTTTGTAGGCGGTAGGGAGGTGCCGGTCCAGGCTTTGGCGACTAAGCTTTAACCCAGGCGACTTCGGCGTGTCGCCCACGCATGCATTTGGGGTTGTCTGCGGCTACCGCGGTAGTGTCTTGGACATGCTTATATCGATGAGCAAGTCCGCTCGATGCGGCGTTTGCGGTCTTTCGATGGAAGTGCATTTGCGGTGGCGATTGTCAATACTCACGAATCTCCCATGCAACACTGCGGGACGTTCCCCAAAATAAATTTTGAAAGGCATGTCTGTCTGTCACACACACATAATATTGAAAGTTACTAAACACAAAATAATTCTCCGATAACATTTCACGAAATATCATTCGAACTTTTCATGGAAGTCATATTTCATATTTCGTGTTAATGCACATGATCTCGTATTATGAAATTTGTGAAAAGCTTATACTTATTGAAAAGTAATTTACAAATTTACACAAAGTAAATTTCTTTAAAAATATGTGAAAAGACTGACAATGCCATAATTTATTCCAAAGTTTGCTACCTTGTCGAGCTAAAAATTTTACCTACCTAACATGTCTACCTTTGGTAAAAATTTGAAAAAGCGAGAGTGTACTAAAATAATTTCTACAAGAAAAGTGCTTATCCTTCTGACTTCAAAATTTTATTGGAACTTAGTATTGTCTTGATAACCTCTCTAAAAATTTTCAATAATTATTAAGACCTTTTACCTCCGATAAATCGAAAACCCCAAATATGAAATTGGACCTTGTCTTTGTTGTCAAATTTTATTGAAAAAAAATATACAGCTAATTTCACTTCTAATTTTTACTGAGAACCAGGCTAACTCAGTTGGAAAGTTATACTGAAAATCTGAAAAAAATCTACGCTACATTTCATAGCTCTTTTGACCATGTTCCCCTTTGCATTTGTTTTAACATTTCATAGGAGTGAGTGGAGGGCAAATGTACTAATCTTATATTTCATGCTAATACCATTAAATGAACAAACATTTTTATGCAACATTACCATACCAACAACATATCATAATTGTTCAACAACACTTAATTAAATATCATTATAACATCTCATACTAAAATATGGAAGAACAAGACCCTATTCCTACCTAAAATTTTCCATCTCATTTCTAAAATTGTCAACGTACTGATTATTGCTATTATGGTTTCACTTTATTTTCCTGATACCATGCCACTCATTATATTTTAGCTACCACTTTGCTAATATCGATGTACTGATTAATGCTACTATGGTGCCACCAAATTTTGATATTATCACGGTGCTCATTTTAGCTAACATTGCCTAATATTTCCTAATAGCATGGTACTAATGTTTCCTATTACCGTCCGAACATTTAACCTAAACTACAGTAAAGTGTCACATCAATGGTAAATAGCACAAATTTACCACATAAATTATATTTCATGCTACTCACACTTTAAGAAAACATACCTTTTATGGTAGTACAAAACACAAGAAAGGCGTTTCTTCCCACAAGTTATTTTAAGCAGACTATCTTCTCGCCACATGTAGTACAAAACATACCAGTGTTACTAATTATTGCTAATCCGGCCTACTCATTATTGCAAACACCATCATACTAATGTTGCTAATTAGTGCTAACACCATCGTACTACTTTTGGTAATCATGGTAATGGAGTTTTCTACTCTTTGTCATAATAACTAACCTTGTCGAGCTTATGTCGAATTTATTCCAAAGTTTGCTACCTTGTCGAGCTAAAAATTTCAGAAAATAATAATGTGTTTTAATAACCTTAGATATTCGAAGAAGCGTTTTGAAAAATCTGATATTTGTACTAAAAGAATCTATACAAGAAAATACTTAACCTTGGACTTCAAAATTTTACTAGAACTTAGTATTGTCTTGATAACCTCTCTAAAAAATTTTCAAAAATTATTAAGACCTTTTGACCCCTCTGATAAATCGAAAATCGGAAATATGAAATTGGGGCTTGTGCTGTTGTCAGAATTTTATTAAAAAAAGAGAGAGGCTAATTTCACTTCAAGATTATACAGAACTAGGCTAACTCAGGTGTAAAGTTGTAGTGAAAATCTCAAAGAATCTAGACTACATTTCATAGCTCTTGTGAACTTGTTCCCTTTATTTATTCGAACATTTCATTGCTGATCGGGGAGGAAAATGTCTTGATCTTATATTTCATGCTAATACACATAAAAGAATAAATATTTAATGCAATATTACCATACCAACACCATTTCATAATTGTTAAACAACACTTAATTAAATATCATTATAACATCTCGTACCATACCAAAGCGACCTATTTCTTCCTAATAAGTTGCTATAATGACCAACACAATCAACATTATAACATTTTCATCTAATATCTAAAATTTTAGTATACTAATTATTGCTATTATGGTGTCACTTTATTTTCTTGTCTGTGCTACTCATTTTCTAGACTAACTTGTTACACTACACTACTTGTCCATCACTTAATAGTAAATAGCACAAATGTAAAATTTAATGGGCATGTTAGCATATCGTCAAACCATTACACAAAATATTTGTTCAGAACACTTCATTTAATAGCAGTATATCATTTAGTGCTAACACCATTTAATAACGTTATATCATTTCGTGCTAATAACAGGTGCTACTCATTTCATACTCGCCCTTAAGAAAACATACCTTTTATGGTAGTACAAGCCTTGACACAAAGAAGATGTTTCTTCCAAGTTATTTACTGCGACGGACTATCTCCTAGCACATGTAGTAAAAAAACATATACGGTATTACTAATTATTGCTAATCGTACTACTAATTATTGCAAACACCATCATACTAATTTTGCTATTTCTTGCTAACACAATCATAGTAATTTTGTTAATCATGGAAGTAAGGTTTTCTACTCATCGCCATCATAACTAACCCTAAACTACAACTAAAGCACTTGCATGCAACATTAATATATTGCACAAATGTGAATTCTTAACTCTAACCCTAACACTACATTGTCCATAATCATAATATAATATTGCTCACAAGATTTGTAACTAACCTTCGATGCTACCAAAGGTCAATGAAGCTCAAGCAATGTACCATTAAAAATACCAGTAGGATACGCAAAATACAAAACGAATGAATTCAATGACTAAAATTTCATTTTACAAAAAAAAATCAACAAAATATTACTTGACAAGCGGATCTTCCGTGCATATGCTCTACTATCTCGGTGAGCGAACCACGGAAGAGCTTCTTCTCTGCGGAGCGAACTAAGAGTGAAGAGCTCTCTTATAGAGAACGAATGAAAGATGGACGAAGCACACAAATGAACTAAGCGCTGACAAAGCTGAGCTTATAAGCTCAAGTAATGAAGGACAAAAGCGTAATTTATGGAGTGATTGATTGACGTTGTCGGGGAATCAATTGCATGTGAAGCAAACAGCTAGCATCCGCCAAAACTCGAAGTGACCAAAAGCAAAAGCAATGCGCATGCATGTCGTCTTTAAATGCAAAAGCAACGACCAAGCCAAAAAGCCAAAAAAAAAAAAAAAAAGCCATAGCCGAAATGGCATTTTAGATAAGACTCATACTCACCGAAATTGGGATTTCGGTATGACTACCGAAAATGGCATTTTAGTGTATGCCTTTGCCGAAATCACCCGTTTCAAATCAAGCAAAAGCAGCGTAATTTCGGGAAAGGGAAAACGAATTTCCTGATTTCGGGTAAAGCTGAGATTTTTGTAAATATTCAAATATGTTGTATAGATTTATAAATACGGGTGACAAGTTGTCTACAATACCAAATTTAACCAACCATCTCATGTCACGTCGGTACAACTGAAATCATAATGTTTGGCGACTTTATCGGCCCAAGGAAAAATAAACCATCTGGGCCAGCCCATCTATTCTTTGTATCGTCAGTTGCCGTGTTGGGCCCGGTCCATGTATCCATCACGCAGAGATTACACAGGGCCGATGTTCGCCTCCGGGCCCATGCATAGCCAAACTATAAATCAAAAGAGATGCTTCTATACATTTTTTTAAATTGAACAAATATTAAAGTATGAATAAACAGTAGATGATAATTACTTACTCTTTTGCTTGCTTCAAGATTTGTACAGCTTGTATTGACAGAAAAAGCATAAAAGCACTATTCATAAATCTATCATCTTCCTGACCACAGATGCACTAGCAGATGATATATGTGTAGTCCCCTACTACAGCAGGTTTTCAATACGTAACAGCTCCTTGACAAGCGCGGCAGTTGGCAGGCCCCACATTCTTAATGAGGTATGGGACCGCGATAGATACCTGCTAAGCTCTGGTACCACAGTATCTTATCATGCCGAGCTTAGGTCCCACGATATATCATCTGCCGTGGTGTTAAATGCGCACACACCGTGAGTTGTACTTCCCTGCAAAGTTAAGATGCTGATGGAGTCTTATAGGGAGATTTATCAGCCGCGAGCACTTCAATTCTTTCTTCACTTATTCCGCATTCACTTTGTATCAGTATCACTGATCTGAAATATCGGATGGACTTCTGCATCTATGGAGCTCCAGGCTCCCATCTCAGATGCAAGAGATTCCATCAATTTGCAATAAAAAAATTGTTGTCAACTGTTGAAGCATTGATGGTTCTATCCAGTTACTGTTGCACAATTGACAGTAATCTGCATCCCTGTATCTGTTACAGGGTACATACTAAGAGCATCTCCAGCAAGGGCCCCTAAAACAGGGTCCTTATTTTGGATTTAGGGACCTCCTCTATTTTTTGAGGCCCTGTTTTCAGAGCACAAGTCCAGCAAAATCCCCTAAATCTCAGCCCCTATTTTACTTTTTCTCCTATTTTGACATATCCGCTATGTATAATCTTCATTTGACACCACTAAAATTCAATCAAAAATATTTGTAATACATAAAACATAAGCATATTAACATTTACAATTTAAAAACATGATATTTAAAATTTAAATTTAAAATTTTCAAAACATGATAAAATTTTCGAAGCCTCTTATGTATTTCCCTATCTTCAATAATAGGGGTTGTACTCGTGTCCCTGGAAATTAGGGCTGAGGAGGCAAATTTAGAGGCCTCCTAATTTTAGGGGCTTGAGTAGGGGCCCCATGGGAATTGGGGCCGAGGAGGCAAATTTAGGGGGCCCCTAATTTTAGGGGCTTGAGTTGGGGCTCTGCTGGATCTGTTTTTTTTACTACACTCCCTATTTTAAGGTTTAGGGGCTCTGCTGGAGATGCTCTAATCATGCCATATCCAGTCTTAGGCACTAACCAATTGTTCTACTTTTGTGTTGCCCACTATACATCTTCCTGTCGTTGCTCCTTAATATTAGTAACAACCACCCTGAAAACAACAGTAGCTCAGATGTCTCTGTCCTTGAAAAATCGCCTTGTTTCGTGCACACAAGATGGATAGGATACATCACCTTTCCCTTGTGCTAAAGGAAATGCACTACTCTGAATTTAACGCTCGAGGATTGATATTTACTGACGAGCAGATCCTGGAACATGGGCTTCTTTGCTCGACTGTCGCCTCCAGATTCCTCGTCTCCGCAGGAATATTTACTTAATTCTTTGTAGCGTCGCTCCTATAGTAGCCAGTACTAATTTTTTAGGTAGATACTTTAGTTCAGCGCTGTTTTGCATACGAACAAAAACTCCCTGTGACGCAGATGGAAATAGTTGTTGACACGGTTCTTCCCTTCGATCGCAGAATGGAGTACCGTGCCCTGTATTTTCAACGATGGGCTGTAGCAATTTCATCTGTACGCAGGGTCGATGCAAAGATCGAAAGAAAAAATGAGAACAAGATGTTGTTCCCGTCCATCAAGTCAATCTATCTTTCGAATTCGCCGAACAATCGAACTGTCGAAGCAACACAAAACACGAAGTGGGGGAAAGAAAGTCAAGCATGTTCTTGTAGGCATCTGTTTTCCTTCTGCAAAAGCTATTGCTTTCGGAAAGAAGGAAGCAATCGCCGTACAGGATGAGCCACGAGTCACAGTTCGATACGATACTTTCTTCCCTGAACAAAATCAAAATGGCCTTGTTTTTGCCGTGTGACACGCTTGCAAAAGAAGTGGACCTGACCGCCTCCATCGGTCAACCCGAGCTTGAATTGAAACCTGTGTGTTCCAAAATAGGATCGTACAACGGAATCTCTATTGCCCGATTGGTCGTTTTAATTCTTATATAATCGAAACAAACTATAAAGCTTAGAACGGGACCATGCCAAGAGCGACGGATGTGAATAAAGTATGTTTATCGCCCCTCGAGTCATGCTATTTAGAACACTGGATTTATTATCTCTAGTTCTCTACGCGTCGGAATTAGCTTTGATCCCAGGTCTGAAGAAGACCTAAAAGAAGCTTATCCTTCCCTATCCCCTGCGGATAAATAAAATGATCAAAGATAACGCTGCAGCACACCAGCCAAGTCTGGTTTTTCTTTACTTATTACTCCCTTTATCTCGCCAACCATTCCACATGCTATTTAACAATATATATATATATATACTTTCTCAGCATGTGCAGGGCCTACGTGCAGCTCCAATTCCAATCTGCGGTTCGTATCTTTCTTAGCCTTTGCCTTTACCTACACCATATCCCAGTCTAGTCTTCTCCTCTGTCTCTATCTCCCTTATGGCTTTCTATCCTCTTGATGGCGCCATTTTTAACTCTCAAGTTGGCAAGTAAGTGTGTTTTGTTAGGTACAAGGCTTTGATCGTTACCAAAGCAATGAATTGCTCCCTCCGTTGAAAATATAAGGCATATTTTGACTTTTTACAAGAATTAAGATGATGATGAGATTGAAGCTTTTACGAGATAAAATGACTTAGATACCTTTCGTAATTGTCTTAGTGGGATGAGAGAGAATAGTTTGTTTTTGAGTAATAATAAATAAATACGTATATTGAGAAAGAATAAATAGGGATATACTATGAAACACTGTATTAAATCTATATGCAATCTTTATATTTCTAAACGAGAATATTCAAACTATATCTTTTTCACGGAGAGAGTATTACCGTACATGAGAGAATAGAATAATATTCCCTCCGATCACAAATAGCTGTTATTTTGGACATCGACACTGTATTCAAAACACAGCTTTGATCACTAATTTTTTATAACATATTTATAAAACACAGTAAAACTATAATATTATGAAAGTACTTTTTAAGACATATATATATATATGTTATTTTTATGTATTCAAATTAAATATTCAAAAATATTAACAATAACAATTTTAAAAATGTGATTATACTGTGTTTAAAATAATAAATATTTGTGGTCTGAGGAGTAGAATAGAACAGGGTGCCTCGAGCATGCGTCCCTTCGGGAAAGCGACGCATGACGAGGGCTCCAACTACTGACGTTGTAATTCCACTTTATTGAAGGATCTCTTGGCTGCCACCTGCCAGTTTGGGCGACTTATTATCAGATAATTGTTCCAGGATCTAATCCAATCTTCGATGACAAGGACCTGACTGGTGAGTGGTGATTCGTTCGTGGAACAAACATCCTATCAGTTATGAAAACGTACCGGGTCCGGATCGGATAGTGGTAAAACTAAAATTGTACTATATACTATGATAGGCCAAGTCATCTATAGTTGAGTCGAATACGATCATGGTGTTGTACATAAGTATTTCAGGTTACAAGTTAGGCCCTATCTCTTAATTTAAACTATATAACAGTATACCGTTCGTGTCTTTCTTAATGGGATAGCTCATAGCTCCAAGCTAATAGATCTAATTTACTCAACCATTTAATTTCATCCACGTGCATCCAACAAGCCGAAGTGTGTTTTTTCCCCCAACCTCTCTATTTACTTTGCACATGTTCGTCTTCTTCCTCCAGTAGTCTCATTAATCCCCAACTCTTTCTGCAAATAAGCAGTGTCTTCCTCCTCCACTGATAGTCCTTCTTTCTCTCTCAAATCCCACAATCCCCAACTCCTTCCACAAATCAAGCAACGTTGGGTGCAAATCTCGACGCCAATCGGCCAATGAGGCCTCCTTCATGCCATTTGAGTGGGCATAGGCAGCAACCTGCAAGGCAATACGGTGGGAAATAGGCACGAGAAGTAGCCATGAGCGGAGGAGGCGGCGTGGCAGGGAAGGACGTGTGAACGACGATAGGAGGGTGGATGAACAAATAGCAATACATGGGCATGCACGACCACGAGGAGCTAACGAGCTAGCGATCAAGCAAGATGACAATGCACGCAGGCGTGACGATGCAACCTATGGCCAGCTTGAATCATCGTCGGGGAAGCTGAGAATAGGCACGATGGGGTGACTCGTGTGTGTGGCGAGCTCTGTGGTCACGAAGGAATATTAATGGAGGTCTGACATCGAGCGTAGTCGTAGATTGCAAGTAGGTCTTGTTTTGTTTTTTTAAAAAAAAACTTGGTTAAATTTCAAATCTTTGTGAATTTTTTCTGTTGTTCTATTTGAAATCTTGATGAACATCATATATTATATCTGAAACCAGGAGGAACATTAAGCTTCATATTTGAAACTCACTAAAACCTAAGTTTCATATTTGAAACTTGCTTGAAACTTAATTTTCAATTTTTTGAAACTTGAAACTTGTGCTTGAAATTTGAAGTTTCAGTTTTTTTATACTCAAAGTTGTAGTTTCTGGAACTTGAAACAAATATGAAATTGAAAATCTAATTTTTACACATACGAAACGTACTTGAAAATAATTCTAAAATTTTTTGAAATGTGTAACTTGAATGAAACTTTTGAAGAAATAAGTCGAAACATGCTTAAGACATCAAACCCAAAACCTAGAACATTTTCAAACCTTTTCACGAAACATACCGAAACCTGTTTAAAACATCAAACTCAAAACCTCTAAAATTTTTGAAACCTTTTCACGAAACATACTGAACCTACTTTGAAAATTGAAACCTTTATAAACTTCATCGAAACCTTTTGAAACTTGTTCAAATTTATAAAACTAGTTGAAATCTACTAAAAGTCATGTTGAAACCTTCTTGAAATTTTTTTAACCCGAAACTTCCACAAAACTTGTTGCATCGTTGAAACTTACTGCATTGTTGAAACACCATAAAATTTTGCTGTAACGTTGATAGCACTTTCAATGCAGTCAGAATGTAATGTTTTGCCCTACCAACTATTGTTGGGTGCTGCTATATTTATACTCAATAGAGATTACATGGAAGGTTACAACAGATGGGAGCAATTATCCTATAATCACGACAACAGTCAATGGATTCTATCTCTAATAGATATCCTATTTCACATTCCCCTCAATCTCATCCGGCTGAAATTAGGTTGAGATTGTACCGAAGTCGATCCAACATCTGTTTGGTTGTCGGCTTCGTGAAAGCATCGGCCACTTGATCTGCCGAAGATACAAAATGAACCTCGAGAGCACCCAAGGACACCTTTTCTCTGACGAAGTGAAAGTCTACCTCTATGTGTTTTGTTTAGGTGTGGAACATTGGATTAGCTGTCAGGTATCTCCCAGGTTGTCACACCATAACACCGGTGCTCTAGGTTTAGTAGAATCAGCATGGGAGCATTTAATTAAAGTTAAAGGGTTAAAAATAATAGAGCTTTATTATAAATTGCAGTCTTGTCAGATTTATTTAAAATTCCTCAAGACTTATATGAAACTAAAAATTTTAAAAATTACTCCTATAAGTAATATTTACCTGTGGTAAAAATATCAAAAAATAATATTTACTTTACTGCCTATAAAAATTCAATAACAGGAAATACACAAATCTGAAAGATGCATGAATAGAATTATTACAAAATAAATACTATTCAATAAAATTTGAAATTTTTTCTGGAGATTATAAATATAATGAAAATCACTTAATAAATTTATAAAAAAAATTATAATACAATTTATGCCCTCAAATAAATCAATTTTTGAAAAGTAAAATTATGAGCAGTCCCACTTGTCAGAATTTTATAAAATAAACTAACAGATGTTTTGACTTGAAAATTTTAAATGGTTGAGCTAACTTTTTCATAACATTAAATTAAAAGTTTCAAAAAAATTTGAGCAGATTTGACAAGTGAATTTAATGCCTTAAGTGGCTGTCTGGCTGTCTGGAGTGACTTGAACTGAATTTAATGCCTTAAGTGGCTGTCTGGAGTGACTTGAACTTAACTTGCATCCACTCAGTCAGACCAAGGTTCGTCTGGATGGCTCATACGAAATAAGCTAGGATGGTGGAGGTAACCAAACACTAAAGTAGCCAACAACAGGTCTCTCTAATCTGTACATGACTACAAATGAACAACAACAAAGTTTGTTGTAATCCACACCAAACAAAGGTAAATTAAAGAAAGTGGCAAAAGGAAGGTGTCACATTCAGATTAACGGTTCACTTGCATTTAAAATTTCAATAGTACAAACGAAACGATCAAATCCAGGACTAATTTTACCGGTCAGTTAAGCACATTTGTGCTTTACTGACAACAGAGATATTTCAGCTTCTTCGAGGCTTATGCTGTACTATACATGGGAAATTATTGCCAATTGTGTCTTTATTCATAATTTAAGTTCTGAATGGCATCATGCATACGCTACAATACCCTACTGAAAGTGAAGCCTTTCAATGATTTGAGGAAGGATAAGCACTACTCTAAAAGAACTTATTAGAGGTTTTAGGTGTTAGGATCAACGGTACTGAAAAGAATTCCTATGATGCTGTGAAACATCCTTGTCCGTTCATACTAAAGGAGATGCTATTTGGATGTAACATCCTCAGTTTTCGCTTTCTGGAGAAAAATCTAATTTAAATTAATTAAATTCAAAATTTGGAGTTTACTTGGTGTTTATATTAACCTGGCATCCTTTCCCATCCAAAATTGGGATTCAATTCCCTTCCAGTCGAAAAATCGGATTTTCCAATTCCCGCCGGTACCCGAAATTTCACCAGAGTCCAGAAATGCTCCAAAAATCCCCAAACCACTTCAATTATGTTCCAAATATTCCAAAATGATTTTTGGAATCATTCCCCGGATTTTTGTACCTCCGTTCCTATTTTATCTCGCGCGGCTTTTGTTTAATGCCTGCGATCCGCGCCCGAATATTTAATTCCACAAATTTCATCCAAATTCAACCAAACCAATTTTATTGGGTCCCAAATATTCTAAAATGGCTCTAGGAAATTTTCCGGAATTTTTAGGCCATTTTTCCTAATTTTTTCTAGGGCGGTTCGTTCGTGTAAAGGAGGACCAATGGGAGAGCGCCACGTGTCAAGTGAATAGTGCCCATCTTCAACCTCCAGCCAACTCACAACAACAGAGAGCTCCAACTAAGCAACAATGGCTAGGGCTTACTTGAAACCCTTCTATCTCCCTCATTTCAACTCCAAATCGCGAAGCGTCGGTTCCGTTGAATTCGTAGCGGCGTCCTCTTCCAATTCCCCACCATCTTTAATCCCAAAGCTCGCCGGAAGTTGAACAACCGAGCAAAAACCGAAATTGACTTAAACGCCATTATCTCGGCCGTTTCAACTCCAAACAGCGCACCACCACCTCCATTCTCTTCGTATAAGTATCCCCGTTCCGGGAGGGTGCTCCTCCTTTCCTCTACTCTACTCTTGTGCCCGTGAGATCAAGAAAACCGACGTCGTGTTGAACTTTTTCGGTGTTCTTCGAGTTTGTGCTTGTAGATCTCTCCACGGTGGGTCATTCTTCGTGCCACTTGGTTCCTTGTGACCGTGATTGAGTCTAGAGTCTAACCCAACAATCAATTTTAGGATTCCTCAAGTTTTGGAGATGAATTTTGGGTTTTTGTCATTTCGGCCGAGTCTGTTAGTCGTCAAATTAAATGCCGCCTCCGGTGAGAATCAACTCAATTCCTTCCTCCTATGAGTCCCTAAGGATGTTATCTAGAGAATTCATGATTTTATTTGGTCCAAATCCATGCGAAAATGGGACAAAAATCCGTTTTTTTGGAAGAAAAGGAGGGCTCTGTAGTTTTGGTTCTGTTCTGGAACAAAACCTTTCGCGAGTAACTGTAGCAAACAGTAACTTTTCTCTTTTTCTTGATTTTCCATCATTTTCCGACTTCGAACGCTTATATCTTTTGCGTCCGAACTCCGATTGACTCCGTTCAAATTTCTAAATTCATCTAAAATCAAGATCTTCCTGTTAGTATAATTTTTGGATTTTATTTATTTTCTTTTATTTATTTATTGCCTCGATTTGCGCGTAGCCGGGGACCCCGACACGATCGCCGATTCCGCCGCCGGACTTCAAGTGTTCAACCTTCTCGCTGTGACCGAGGCAAGTCTCCTTGACGCATGTTGATCCTACAATTTACAACTGTTTTACCACTGTTTTATAAATTGCATTGCTATTTATATTAAAAGAACGATGTTAACGTTAGATTATTAGTTATACCTGTTGTTCCTACCTCCTTAACATTGTTATCCCTGACCCCTTGTCGCCCTAGTGTAGTAATCCACCAATATAAGTGTTTTTGGAAAAATATTCTGTTATTAGAGAAATTACTGTTTGGAAGACAGTTTGGATGTAACATATTAGTATAGAACGTGGATTGAAGCTAGAACCCAATTTGATTGGAGATTACATGAATATTAGTGTTGATGGAGACTGTTAATTATGAAGTTGATCTATGAACGTTGACGATTAAAATATTGTGAAGTTGGATTATTATATTAGTTCAGATTATAATGGATTGGGGGAAATTTTGGAAGATGTATGGTATTGTGAAGTATTCTTGTTGGATTAAATAGGTCAGTATAAGTAAATAATATGTTGAATTGGATTTCTTAGGTTAATAAAATAGTGTCGAATGAGAATCAGAGTTAGTTGGATTATTAGTGCTTGTTGGGGAATTATTACTAACTGGTCGATTAACAAATAGATGATTGTGGAAATATAGATATGTGATAATCATTTATGGAGAATTGTGAATGATCCAGAATATTTGGTGGTTTAGTAAATGATAATATTCTGTATTCTTGGTGGATTAAAGTAGATGATTTAGAGGTGATGATGTGAAGGATTAAATATATGCTATTATGAAGTATTATCGGTGGATTATATTCTAGAGATTTAAAGGTGATGTTGTGAAATATTCTCGGTGGTTTAGTGGATGATTTTGGTGAAATATGGTCTCGCGATAACCATTTATGTGGATTCATGAATCATGTGTATTATGAGTGATTTGTTTAAGTCGATCGGATGTCACTATGTATGAAGATCATTATAGTCGCTGAATTAATAAAGTCTTGGTTTCAGGAGTCTTTGATAAAAGATGCTTGGGGATGAGATTGTGAATTATTCGTGGTGGATCAAGTAGATTACAAAATTAATCAATGTATGGATGATGGGTAATCGATAATGAGAATTATATTTTGGGGAGATTGTTTCATATACAATGATGATAGTAGCTTGGTATGATTTTGGAATTATAATAGTACCAGGATATACTTCCTACTTGTGGGTACTATATTGGATTGGATTATTCATATGATTGTAAGAGTATGACAATTTAAAGGTTATTGGATGTTACAGACTTGATTATAAGAATTGTAACCAAACCCTACAACTTACCTTTTATAAAATAAGCTATTTGTGGAATAGAATAGTACGGTAGAAATGCTTAGACTCGTAAACGGTCAATATTCACCTATGGATGGGAATTTCAATTATCCCTTGAAAACTTGTATTGGAAGTTATAGGCAAGGAGTATTGCCAATGGTTTGCAAAATAAAAATAAAATGAAAAATGGTTTTGGGTAGGCGGAATGGTTTGTCTGGTGGGCGCGGAAGGAGTGCTAGCTTTCATTGCGCAAGTACCGCCCCAAGTCAATTAAGGACCGACGCTTATGACTGTCTCCATTCTAAGCATAACCGTACAACCACATGTCAAAGTGGGCACGACCTGGCTAACTAATTTGTAGAAACCTGACTTAGACTCACCACTCGGTGGAATGTGAGAGCCGGAAGGAGGCATTGTTGTTGTTGTTGTTGTTGTTTTTCTCACACGGCGCAAGAGGGGGCTTCTGTACTGGGCGGACGGAACCCTAACAGCGGTGAAACCTCACCGGGTGGGTCAGGTTAGGTGTATACATTGTAAAGGCCTTGTCATGATATCCCTGCCGGCACACCTAAGGAAGTGTGCTAATAGCTTGGCATCAAGGGAATATCATGTCTTGTGGGTAAAGTTGTATACCTCTGCAGAGTTAAAACTATTCGAATAGCCGTGCCTACGGTCAAAGACAAAGCTTGCTGAATGCTTTCATACTGGTAGACTTTGGTTTTTTGGTTTCAAACTAAACTATGTTTTGTTTTGGGATCCGGGAGCGGTTAGAACTCTCGGGTGTGCTTCTGGCGGCTAAAGCCAGGTAGGTGGAAGGAACATGATTTTATGAACTGTGGCAGATAGAGCCATGTGATTGGATTGAACCCTAATTTTGTTGAGATGTGGCGGATAGAGCCTGTATATTAGTGAGTGGTGGTTAGAACCTGTAACACCCTAGTTTTCGCTTTTTGGAGAAAAACCTAATTTAAATAAATTAAATTCAAAACTTGGAGTTTCTTTGGTGTTTATATTAACCTGGCATCCATTCCTATCCAAAATCGGGATTTAATTCCTCCTGGCCGAAAAATCGTAATTTCGATCCACTGCAGAAATTTCACCCGAATCCAAAAATGCTCCAAAAATCCCCAAACCACTTCTAAAGTGTCCCAAATATTCTAAAATGATTTTAGAAATCATTCCCCAGATTTTTGGACCTCCGCTCCTATTTTATCTCGCGCGGCTTTTGTTTAATGCCTGTGATCCGCACCCGAATATTCAATTCCACAAAAATCATCCAAATTCAACCAAACCAATTTTATTGGGTCCCAAATATTCTAAAATGGCTCTAGTAATTTTTCTGGAATTTTTAGGCCATTTTTCCTAATTTTTCTCTAGGGTGGATCATTTACGTAAAGGAGGACCAATGGGAGAGTGCCACGTGGCAAGTGAACAGTGCACCTTCTTCAACCTCCAGCCAACTCCAAGAACAGAGAAGCTCCAACTTTGCATCCATGGCTAGGGTTTGATTCAATTGCTCGTAACTCCCTCCACGAAACTCCAAATTGATCA
This sequence comes from Rhipidocladum racemiflorum, assembly GCA_036346355.1. Taxonomy (NCBI): domain Eukaryota; kingdom Viridiplantae; phylum Streptophyta; class Magnoliopsida; order Poales; family Poaceae; genus Rhipidocladum; species Rhipidocladum racemiflorum. Next base: position 44,694,906 of record CM070569.1, on the reverse strand, counting down.
CGGCCGGTTGCGTTGGATCCGCGGCGACGATCTCTTGCCATTCCCCACCTTCACTCGCCGCCAATCGCACCGGAAACGGCACCATTCAAGAAAAACGGAAATCCACTTAGTTGCCATTAACTCATCCGTTTCTCGTCCAAACGCCGCACCACCACCTCCATTCTCTTCGTATAAGTACCCCCGTTCCGGTGGTGTATCCCTTTTTCCCTCTACTCCACTCGTGCGCCCGTGAGATCGAGAAAACCGAAGCCGTGTCACACTTTTTCGGTGTTCTTCAAGTTCATGCTTGTAGATTCTTCTCCGGTGAGCCATTCTTCATGCCACTTGGTTCTTTGTGACCGTGGATGAGTCTAGCTTCTAACCCAATCATCAATTTTAGGATTTCTCAACCGTGGGCGACGAATTTGGAGCTTTTGTGCATTCGGCCGAACCTCCGTTCTTCGTCGATTTCTCCGATTCCGGTGAGTTTTGGTTGAATCCCTTCCCCCTAGATGTTCCTAAGGATGTTATCTAGAGGTTCTAGGCTTTTGTTTGATCCAAATCCGTGCGAAAATGGGGCAAAAATCCGTTTTTTGGAAGCAAAAGGGGGCTCTGTAACTTTGGTTCAGTCCTGGAACAAATTCTCGCGAGTTACTGTAGCAAACAGTAACTTTTTCTTTTTCCTTGATTTTCCATCATTTTCCAACTTCGAACGCTTATATCTTTTGCGTCCGAACTCCGATTGACTCCGTTCAAGTTTCTAAATTCATCTAAAATCAAGATCTACCTGTCAGTACTAATTTTGTAATTTTTGGATTTTATTTATTTATTTTTATTTATTTATTGCCTCGTTTTGCGCGTAGTCAACGATTCCGCCGAGTCCGCCGACCCCGCCGACGGGCTTCAAAGAGTTCAACCTTCTCGCTGTGACCGAGGCAAGTCTCCTTGACGCATATTGATCCCATGTTTTATCACTGTTTTACCCTGTTTTAACAATTGCATTGCTATTTATATAAAATGATGATGTCAAACGTTAGGTTGTTAGTTATACCTGTTGTTTATACCTCCTTGAAATTGCTATCCGTAACCCTTTGTCGCCCTAGAACAGTGATCCACCATAATAAATGTTTTTAATAAAATACCCTTCGATTAGGAAAATGACTATTTGGAGGATAGTTTGAATAGAACCCATAGTATGGAATGTAATTGGAGATGGGTGAGTAGTAGTGATAATGTGGGGGTTGTTAATATGAAATTGAGCTTTGAATGATGATCGTTGAAATACTAAGGAGATGGACAGTGATAGTAGTTCTCAATTTAAACAATAGAGTCGTGGGAGATTTTGGAAGATGTATGGGATTGTAAAGTATTCGGGGTGGATTGAACGGATCATTGCAAGTAAATAATATGTCGACTTGGATTCTTGGGTTGATAAACTAGTAGGAGGTGAGAATCAGAGTTAGTTGGATTATTAGTGTTTGTTGGGGTTTATTCTTAACAGATTGATTATGAAATAGATGGTTATGAAGATATAGATGTGTACTAATCATTTATGGAGAATAGTGAATGATCCAGAATATTTGGGGGTTTAGTCAATGATAATATTCCGTATTCTTGATGGATTAAAGTTGATGATCTAGACGTGATGATGTGAAGGATTAGTCATATGCCATTATGAAGTAATATCGGTGGATTGTATTCTAGATGTTTAGAGGTGTGATATCGTGAAGTATTCTCGGTGGTTTAGTAGATGACCTTGTGAAATATTCTTAGTGGATGATAAGATTGATCGTGTATGATTGGTGGATAAATCAATAATACAAGTTCGAGTTCAAGGGAAAGATTTCCTATACAAATATGATTGTAGTTCCATAAGATTTTGAAGTTATAATAGTACCATGATGTACTTCCTACTTGGTGGATACTATATCGAATTGGAATATTCTTATGATTGTAGAGTTATGGCAATAGAGGGATTATTGGAGAATACGCAGTTGATTATAAGGATTGTAATCAAACCCGGGTATTTGTATTTTATAAAAATAAACTATTGGTGGAATAGAATAGTACGGTAGAAATGCTTAGTCTCGTTGTCGGTCAATATTCACCTATGGGTGGGACTTTCAATTATCTCTTGAAAACTTAAATTGGAAGTTATAGGCAAGGAGTATTGCCAATGGTTTACAAAATAAAAATAAAATGAAAAATGATTTCGACTTGGGCGGCATGGAATGTCGGGTGGAAGCGGACCAAGCCTTGGTTCTTTTGTGCAAGTACCGCCCCAAGTCAATTAAGGACCGACGCTTATGACTGTCTCCATTCTAAGCATAACCGTACAACCACATGTCAAAGTGGGCACGACTGGTGAATAATTTGTAGAAACCTAACTTAGACTCACCACTCGGTGGTTGTGTGAGAGCCAGGAAAGAGGCATTGTTGTTGTTGTTGTTGTTTTTCTCACACTAGCGCAAGAGGGGCTTCAGACTGGGTGGAAATAACCCTAATACGGTGAAACCTCGTGGTGACTCAGGTTAGGCGTATACATTGTAAAAGCCTTGTCATGATATCCTGTGCACACCCAAGGAAGTGTGCTAATAGCTTGGCATCAAGGGAATATCATGTCTTGTGGGTAAAGCTGTACAACCTCTGCAGAGTTAAAACTATTCGAATAGCCGTGCCCCTACTGGTCAAAGGCGAAGCTTCTTTGAATGCTTTCATACTGGTAGACTTTGGGTTTTGATTTCAAACTAAGCAATGTTTTGTTTTGGGATCCGGGCGCGGTTAGAACTCTCGGGTGTGCTTCTGGCGGCTAAAGCCAGGTAGGTGGAAGGAACCTGATTTTGTGAACCATGGCGGACATAGCCATGTAATTGGATTGAACCCTGATTTTGTTGAGATGTGGCGGATAGAGCTTGTATATTAGTGAGTGGTGGTTAGAACCTTCACTACAATATTACGTAATTCAATTATTAAAAAGAATTGCTCAAATATGCTTTGTGAACTTTATTAACAAGTATGATTTGATGAAACTTGGCTTTATGCAAAAGAACCATATTAAGCCATCCTTGGATATCCTACATTATGCATAATTTCCCAGACTTGCTGAGTACTTTATGTACTCACGTGCTACATTCTAATCCTCTCTCAGAAGTGAAAGAAGCTGTTCAAGATTTCCATCGACTAGGGTGCGTTCTCCACTCGATTGCCTGTGGGCATTTGGATGGGTCGCATTGGCGTTTTCGTCTTCATTCAGCTTGTTCAAGTTGTTCAGCCTGTTCAGGCCGTAATGGTAAACCTTGACCATAAGGTCTTTGCTTTCATTTGGTATTATTCTTATTTAGTTATTTGTATTCGTGATATGGTTGTTGATTCATCACTTTTGACTGTGTGTACTAGCTACTGATCTGGGACTAGTACAGAAATACACAGAGGACTCCGGATAGTCGATCCGGGGGCCCACAGAACCTTCACTACAATATTACATAATTCAATTATTAAAAAGAATTGCTCAAATATGCTTTGTGAAAATTATTAACAAGTATGATTTGATGAAACTTGGCTTTATGCAAAAGAACCATATTAAGCCATTTTGGATAGCCTACATTGTGCATAATTTCCCAGACTTGCTGAGTACTTTATGTACTCACGTGCTACATTCTAATCATATCTCAGAAGTGAAAGAAGCTGTCAAGGAATTCCAACGACTAGGGCGCGCTCCCCACTCGATTGCCTGTGGGCATTTGGATGGGTCGCTTTGGTGTTTTCGTCTTCCGCTGCAGTTGTTCAAGTTGTTTCGCCTGTTCAGGCCGTAATGGTAAACCTTGACCATAAGGTCTTTGCTTTTATTCGGTATTATTCTTATTTAATTATATGTATTCGTGATATAGTTGTGGATTCATCACTTTTGACTGTGTGTACTAGCTACTGATCTGGGACTAGTACAGAAATACACAGGGGATTCCGGATAGCCGATCCGGGAGCCTACATTGGATTTTATTGGTGTAATCCTAATAGTATTATAGTTCGATTGGTGGCAGAACTAGAAAATTTTCGATTTCGTAACACCATAAATCCAACAAAAATAATTGCAATTTACTAAAATTACAATACAAATAGTTATAAGGTCTTAAAAATCCCAAACCACTGAAATCAGAACCAATTCAATCAACAAATTTGGTCCATTAAAGAAGTCATCTTGTAGCACTTCTAAAATTTTTGGGGGTGCGACACCCCTCTAGTTCCGCCCCTGACTCCGATACTCACATACTTCACAAAACTAGTGTGTCGATATTGGATACTGTATCATATGTGGATACAACCCCTATACGACCAGATATGTATCATGCATGTATTGGTGAAATTCCTATTTTCAAAAAAGGAAATAATTTTCAATAGTTGCCTGATACATCCCAGTACCTCTCAACCATAATATCTTTACCAACTCAGAAGGAAACGTTAGAATCATTTTTTCCCATCTCACAACCCCTTCTCGCTCCCATCTCACTCCCCACACCATCGTCCCTGCTCCTCTCTTCCCAGATTCCCACACCAACATTCTTTTCCCCCTATAGATGGTGGTGAGCAATACCCCTCTCCCTGCTGGCGCGACAGTGCTCTGGTCCTCACACATGGTGAGTTCTCCCACTAATCCTCTTCTCCCCTTTTGACTGTGGTAATGTGGTATACTTCCAAATAGCCAGCGGCAGTCGGGAGTTGGTGAAGATAGCAATGGCTATAAGACAATACATATAGCTGTGGCTGACAGGAATAGAAGTGCACAATTGTGGAAATGTTTGGGGCAACAGTATGCTAGATGCCCTAAGCTGCTTGCTATGGGTTGATGGGCCTAAGAGATGATCTAGCATATTTGCTTCTTTATTTTTGTTTGTCATTGTGTCTCTTCGATGTCTATTTTGTGTACGATATACCATTTCTCATGTATGTTTCTCTATTATTTGTTCTTATTATACACACACATGTCTCGTTGTATCGATGTTTTGGGGAAATGGTGTATCACAGTATTGCGTATCTATATCGGTATAGGCATATCCAGGCATCCTAGCATTATATGATACGACGGTCAGTTGATGTATTGTGAAGTGCTCCTGGGCTCTCAGAATGAAAATTGTACAAGTTGAGAGTAACATGGGAAAATCTCAATGCCATGACCTCTTGTAGATTCATCATCCCAAAGAAAAAGAACATAAATATTCCATGCATCAATCCATCCATCCATCACCAATGCACCAACCTTGTTTCTTGCAAAGTATCAACTTCATTTTCTAACTATATCGACAGGGCACAACAATGTCTTCTTCTTTGAGTGATTCTACCCTTATGAGCGATTAAACACGGAAAGCAAGCTGTGACAAGGTGGGAGAGGCATCTAAATGCAAAGCGGATGGCGAGTGCGAGATGTTCTAGGTGAATTAATTACAAAGGAACCAAAATAGTACAGTTCAAACATATATCCAGCAACAGAATCCTGCATCTTTGTGGTTCTCCTAATTGAATGAATTCATTTTCTTTCTCGCCTTTCTTTTTTGGAGAAGAATCCAATCCGTTGGATTTTCAATAGAAGGAACATCATTTCAGATAGCAAAAAAAAAGTGAAATACTAGAGAACAGTATATCATTCTCAAACAATGCAACAGGATAGGGCACTGTCGTTCAATCCAATGGAATCCAACAGTTCAAACATGTCATGTGACCACCTCCCTTGCATCCCACATCCCCCACATGCACCTCCCCTCTTTAACTGTCCTCATTTCTCTTTCTCCCCAATCCAACTTAACGCATCACCCCTCCTCCCCAACCATCCTCATCCCCCACCCCCACCCCCAATTCAATCCAATAGAACGGTGATTTGGCGAGCAATAGGGGCGACTGATTTGGTGTGGAAAGACATGGTGACGCCGGAGTAGGCAACCATCCATGCGGCATGGTGGCAAGCTTGGCCCAGCAATTAGCAGAAACATACGGCCAAATGTATCCCTGTCTTTCCTCTTTCATTGTCTTGTATCGATTCTATCTCCTCTTCTCTCTTCCTCACACTTTCAGCAGCGGTGGGTTTGACGACTCACGTCCGGCTCCCGTGACTTTGGCGAGCTCGTATATGTCGGTCGCAACTCCGATGAACTCATGTCCGATGGTTGTGAATGGCTACAAGGCCCCGCATCCAAGCCCAATGATGCATGTGATGGCTTCGACCCTTATTTTCATCGTTGATGATAGGACCCACAAAATCTGGCGAGGTCGACCTCGAATTCGATCGATTTGATGATGGTGCAACTCGAAGGCTCAGAGACATGGCCAGAGCTCAGGTCGGAGCCAAGCAGAGAGATGGAGGCTTAATGCGGAGCTCAAGAACGTATTCGATGGTGGGCAATGTCAGTTATTTCCATGGCAGCAGTGGTAGTTGGGGCCGGAGCTGGAGAAGATGGTGCATCGACAGCAGATGGTGTCGGGTAGCCCTTGGCGGTGTGGTAGTACCATCATAGCTAGGTGACCTCATCGAAACTAGTTGAAACTTCTTAAAACTTGTTTGAAACCTATTGACACTTGTTGAACTTTTGGTTAAAACTTGCTGAAAATTCTTGAAACTTTTGGTTAAAACTTGCTAAATCTGAAACTTGAGTTAAAAAATTTGAAACTCCTTGAAACTTTGGCTTGGAATCTTCTAGAAATTTCTAAAAACACATGAAACTCACTAAAATATAAAACTTTACAAACGTTCTCTTGAAACTTGCTGAAATTTTATAAAACTGGTTGCTATACCATTGCAACGGTATACAGTTGTCTAGTCGCTTCCAAAAAGGAAAATACTAGGGAATGGTGTATCATTCCTCCTACATCTAACGGAATAGGCTATTGCCGTTCGATTAAGCACCTCGCACGAATCTGTCTAGACACTCGATCCGCCTCGCACACCTTGTTCACCATATTATGACGGCAACCTCCTGCCGACCACAATCCCGCCATCATCGGCCCTGCCACCAAGAGCTCGCTCTTAACCCAATGTGTGCCGCGACCTTAAGACCTTTGCATGCCATCCATCACCACATCTCTCTCCATTAATGGGTGAGATTTTTTTGGTGACCATGGCTTATTGACATTTCGGCCAGCATGACCTCCCTCACCAGAGACCTACCGACCTAGCATGTCCTCCTGGCAACCTAGGCATAGCGACTGGTTGGCTCTCCTCTTTTTCCCAACTGAATTTTATGCCCCTCAACTATTTGGTGAAATGCCAGTATTTTTAGTTCCATGCATGAAACTAGGAGTAGCGATCTAAGTAGTTAAATCAATTATATTCACTCGAGTTGTCAGACACTCATTTGCATATATGCTTGGAGCACACTGTCTTTTTTTGCTTCAATGTGTTGGCATGATCATTAATTGTTAGATGTTCTTTATCTTGCTATTTAATTTATGAGAAATACTAGAAAATGCTACTCCCTCCGTTTCTTTTTATAAGGCGTATTTGGTTTCGTTAGGACAAGGCTTTGACTAACAATTTCTCTATTAGCATATAATTTTTATGACACAAAATTGATATTAGCAGATTTGTATTCAAAAGTACTTATATATAATTATGATTTTGTATTGCATAAATGATATATTAATGAAGTAATCATTGGTCAAAGTCTTGTCCTAACGAAACCAAATACGCCTTATAAAAAGAAACGGAGGGAGTATATCTTTTTCCACTCAATCAATGGTATAGCTCATGTACATCTGATCCCAACCATCCAACACACCTGATCTGTTCCTACCTCCACTTTATCCCTTTGTTTCTCCTTCATCTAACTCCACTCAATTCAGATACTTCCACCTTATCCCTTCTTCTCTCTCCCCCTCACTCGCTCGGATCCGACATAGTATGCAAGCTTTCAAAGGAGCAGGTTTGTGACTAGAGGAGAAGCCACAGTGGTGCGGTCGTGGTCGGAGGCGACGTGACTTCACGACGATGTGCCTCATTGCCGGAGATAGAGGCGGAGAGGCTAAAAAAGCAACCACGGCTCATGGGTGGAGGAGGAGTCAAAGTCATTTCATAGAGAGACGACGACGCGACTCATCACTAGAGATGGAGGTGGTGCGACAAAAGGAGCAACCGTGGCTCACGACTGGAGATGGAGAAGTAGACTCGGGGCGATAGTGTAGCTAGCCGAGGTAGGCGTGCTTGTGAACATGTTTGAAACTTGTTTTTTTTTTTTTTTGATATTTTATAATTTTTTGCCAAAATTTTCTTAACCCTATGAAATCTTTCTGAAACTTGTTGAAATTTTTCTGAAATTTCTTAAAACTTGTATGAAACTTCTTATGAAACGCACTATACCATTCTTTGATCTCTGTCTTGCTCTTGTTCTTTCGTTCTCTTTCTTCTCTCTCGCTCACGCTGACGAGGAGGGGTCAGGTTTAAGTTTCACTTGAAACTTTCCATTAATCTCATGTGAAACATCAAGGTATAGAGTTTTAAACTTGTATTTTTCACTGAAACTTTCTTGGATTTCTTGTCGGATCGCTGAAACTTTGAGTTTTGTTTTTGAATCTTTTGCTGGAACTAATTTTTCAAACAAGTTTTTGTATGAAACTCATTGAAGTGCTCTAAAAATGCACATAATCTCTTTAAAACCTTTTTGAGACTATTTGAAAACTAGTGAAACTTGATGAAACAAGTATTTAACTTTTGCTAGAATTTTTAAACCTCCACGAAACCTTTGAAACTTGTTCGATTTTTTATGAACCTTGTCGAAACATACAAAATTATTCTATTGAAACCTTCTTGAAACTACAACTTTTTAAACATAAAACTTTCAGAAAACTCACTTTTCAATCAAGTTTCTTATTTTTAGACCCATTGAAACACTCTAGAAATGCATTGAAATTCTCTGAAACCTAGCGAAAGCTGATGAAACAATGATGACAATTTTTCTTGAATTTTTTAAACCGGTTGGAATTTGTGAAACTTGCTGAAATCTACTCAAAAGTTATGTTGAAACCTTCTTGAAGCTTCGATTTTTTAAAACCCAAAATTTCCACAAAACTTATTGCATTGTTGAAACTTGAAACTTACAAGAAACTTGTTGCACCGTTAGAACTGTATGGAACTTTGTTATACCATTTATATAGCTTTCAACGATATATAGTGGGCTAGCTGCTAAAAAAAAGAGAGGTTCAGCTGCCCTTTTATCCTCTATAAATTATTCAGCCCTAAATACTAAAAATACAGAAGCACTATCTAAAAAAAATTGCAGCAGCTCAAGCTGTGTTTGCACAAATTATGTTCATAAGTTTAAGTACCAGAAAAATCAATATAGAATTGCATTCGGTCATGCAGGGCAGATCTGGGGTTGCCGGCACCCCAAAAAATTAAAAAAAAACTTATAAGATTACCTTGGATAAAATTTGTTGATTGAATTGATTTCGATTTTGGTGGTTCGAGGTTTTTAAGATATTAGAACTATTTGTATTATACTTTTAGTAAATTTCAAATATATATGTTAGATTTATGATGTTACGAAATTATTATATAATATTATAGAATTATACATATAAAATATATACTCTATCAAAAGTTTTATAGTTTCGCCTCTGCATTCATGTCCAAATTAATGTGACGTCCCACTGGTCCTACAATCTATCTCCTACTCTCCCATGTTTCTCACGGAATGCGATGTTCAAGCTGCCAAGAATAGTTCAACTGGTCACATTTGTCGTCATCAAAACATGGTTCGCCCATTGGAAACATCACACACATACACATATACTAGTTATATGCCCGTGCGTTGCTACGAAAAACAAAATTGATAACGAAAAATAAAGATTAAAAAATAAAAAAATACTATTTCATAAGATTAAACATCTATCTTTAACGCTTCGTTTCTTGCGTAGGGCAATTAAGCAGGGCAATTAAGTAGGGCAATTAATGCATCGCTTCGTTTCTTGCGTAAGGCAATTAAACAGGGCAATTAAGTAGGGCAATTAAGTTGGACAATTAATGTGACATGGGAAGAAACTCTCACTTTATATAGTAGAGATATGAAAATGATTTCGTACCCCTGGGAGTACGTACTCCCACTCTCAGTATATCGCTTAAATGATATTGTTATACTTCTTTATCATTTTGAGTATATTCTAATACTAATTATAAAATACTCCAAAGTGAGGTCCACAAAAAATTTCATCAAAGTTCACCCTTTATAGCATAATTTTTTTATATACTCTCTTTACATATGAAAAATGGTATATAACAAAAAAATAAAGGGTTCTGATGAATTTTTTCAACAATGTCATATTGTAGTATCTTAGAATTATTATTGAAGTATACTGAAAGTGATAAAGGAGTATAACACATTCGTTTAAGTGCTATACTGGAGGTGGGAGTACGTACTTCCAGGAGTACAGAAAAGACTTCCTATATATATATGTATGTATATGTGTATATAGTACAATATATATAGACACACGGCAGCGTAAGACTTAATACATCCGTTAAGACCGCCCATTGAAAGGTCAATTCAATGGACAATGCAGGTCACGATCCTGAACAAAATCCCTGTGCCAGTGTCCCAAGCAATGTCCACTGTTTTACATGACAGGAAAGGCATCACAGTACGTTTAGCTGTGCATATAACCGGAATAAAAAAATAATTTAATTAAATCATTCGGTTGAAAGGGAAAGGGATGAAAGTACATACTTCAACAAGTACGAAACAAGTTTTATATATATATATATATATATATATATATATATATATATATATATATATATATATATTCATTCGCTTGTACCACTTGTGATATTTCTTGCTTCTGCTGCTTGGCTGCTTGCTGTAATTTTATCTGTGGCAATGCCAACGATGGAACAGCAGGTTGGCTCTGGACGGGAAAAATTGGCGAAATTAGATCTTGTTTGGAAGGTTCATTCTCGATTAGGATCCATGTGAGACCCAGTGATTTGGTACAGCAAGTAAGTACGTAACACCGGTCGATGTGTTCAATCGATACGGCCAAGGAAAAACCACATACATAAAAACATGTATGGCGTGCAACAGAGCACCGGCGGTGAAAGTCTACAGTAACCAAACCGAACATACGACAAGGACAAGACGGACGCAAATTTCCTGTCCTGAGAAATTATAGGTTGGACTTTGAAGCTAAACTTCACAGTGGTGAGGTACGCTGGTCCTGGTATAATCCTCAGAGGATTTATTCCAGGCGCCGGGCCAGTCAGCCAAATACTATTTGATTTTGACAGTCCCTCAACCTGGCCTAACAATTGAAAACATTCAGTGTTGGTAGCTGAGCTCCGAGTCCTCCGACCAACCCTGAGGACAGGAAATACTACTGGTGCATGTGAAAGAGGCGAATGAAGCTATGTTAGAAGCCTGAGCTTTTCTAGTCTCTCAAATTTTTTTTAACAAATATAGCTTCAATACGAACGTAGTTATAAAAATAGCCTTCTCCTCGACTGCGGAACCGTGCTCATGTACCGCATGAGTGCTACCGAGCTGGGGCATCGTGGCAGGAATCTACCCTGCTCGAGCATTACAGCAGACCTTGCCTGCGCTACCGCTCTACCGAGCCACCCTGCCGCGGTTGGTGTAGGCCGTGGTTCCGGGGCCTTGTCACGGTACACGAGCATGGTAGGTGACACGTGTCACATGCTTACGCTTTCGTGGTCGAGAAGGGACTATTTTTGAGATTGGGTTTGCACCAGCTAGATTTGCCCCCTCCAAAAAAAAAGGCACGAGGAGGCTAAAAAATGCTAAGAACTCGCTATGTTAGATCTTGTCCTTGAAAAAAAAATGGAAGAAGCTATGTTAGATCTGAACATAGAGAACCGAAACATATCAGCTGGTTTAGCCAATCACGCAAGCACTTCCTTGGTGACTGAACGGTTTGCACTCCTTGATGCGATTCATTATATAGGTATCATCCGGATGTTTTTGTCCTAAAAATCATCTAAACTTTGGACCGTACGATCAAAACACACATCCCTAGGATCACCCTACCTCGAATTCAGAGGGGTGTGCATCGATCTGAAAACAAACCCAATAACCCAGAATTTAGACGATGATTACTAAAAAAAACATCCGAATAAAACTTATCAAAATCCTTAATAAATACTGCGCCATCCAGTTCTGTCCATCCCCTAAACCTTGTCCATCCCGCGGGGTCCAGCCTATCGCACGTGCATGTGGCCACAGCCGACTCCCACGACCCAGCCGCGGCCCTTCAAATGACTTGCTAAATTCTTTGATATGACTACTGCTTTCCTTCTGACAAGCAGTTTTCAACAGCTGCATGGCTAATCGACTAGATTAGTGAGGTTTAGTATTTAATAGTCTAACTTTTTAATAGACCGACTGGTTATTCTGAGTTGAAAAAAATCTTAAATACTCTCGAGTCAAATGACGATATGTTTAATACCATTTAAAAGACATAAGAGTAAATTTTATTTAATTTTTTACACTTGACGTACAAATATAAATCTAGAGCTCTTTTACGGTACACTAAATTGAATATGAACCGTCCATTCTTTTCGATCCAATGGATCAAATTAACTAGAGTTTACTTATACTACATCTGGTAGTAGAGTACTACACCTGGTAGGAGAGTAGTAGAAACACCCTTAACAAATCAACGGTTAGATGTGATTTCTACTACACATTTTATACTACAGGTATAATCCACCGTAAATTTTCTCTAAATCTAAGCGTTAAAGATAGTACATTGATAGAAATGTAATTGGAAGCATAGCTTTCTGTCAACTACACGTAATATGCATATATAATTGGATTAGCTGCTCATTTTGCAGGGGATTCTCTGTGCCAAGTAATGTTGTTTCCAGTGTTCTCAACAAAAAAAAGGGAAAACAATGCAATTTTCAGTAACTATGATGAGATCCACAATGCAATGCCATATTATTGTGCATATTTGCATCTTCTCAACCGGAAGGAAATCTTGTTCAGATACTACTAGTCATGCAACACCTTCAGATATGCTCCCCTACTATTCATCAGGAAAGCTTCTTCCGTGACACTGCACCCCATAAATCAGAACATTCTACTCTTTCGGTAACAGGGGCACATAACAAATCAACAATTTTACGAAACAAAGACAAAATCACTGAAACTGAAAACGAAAACCATATTTATCAGTCTAGTGAAAGATGGCCACTGAATTTGTAGTCTCAAACAATATTAAAAAGAAAAAAGAAACAAGCTGCAAAACCCGTAGACTCATATCTCATAATTCAGAGACTACAACTTTACAAGGTGATAAACGATAAATTATGAAATCTAAAACTTTGTCACATGACTTAAATGTAAAGCTGACTACCTCAAGATCTAGATCTTGATGTAGGAAGTCCGCAACAAGACTAAAAAACACCCATGCTCGCAGAAAAACCTTCTGTGAACACCAGCCCCCTCTGAACGAGTATACATTGCACACTACATGCCTCTGTATTCTTCAAACCTCAACTGAAATCTTATAGGTCCAAATCCCAACATTGTAGAACATAGTCATCTATGCAAAACTCTGTCACACAACGGATGGTAAACACTCAAGCATCCACAGCCGCAGCAGGTTCTCAAGGTTCTAGTGTTGTAGAGGGAAATGAACTGACTTTGCTTACCTTCTCTGGTTCTGCAGCGGGAGATGAACTGGCTTTGCTCTCCTTCCTCTTGTTTGTTTTCTTGGTGTCCTACAACTCAGGATCACGAACAAAAATGAAGAATGCATATCTATTCAACAATCTAAGTAACATACAAGAAAAATCAAGCAGCAATTAGTACAATGATTTATCACCATCTACCATGCTACTAATCGATCCCCAATTTTGGATCTGTCTACATCACACTAATTTCAGAAATTAGCACATACATTATTAACTGGTAAGAATAGAAACGGGTTTCGTACATCATATATAACTCAAATTTCTTGTTTTCTGCAGAGAGGATTTATCTGGGAACTTTATGGAAGGAACTTTTCAAGGCTATGGGGGTGAAAATCAGATTAAGTAGTGCATACCATCCACAAACGGATGGGCAAACCGAGAGAGTAAACCAATGCCTCGAAAATTACTTGAGATGCATGGCATTTTCAAATCCTAAGAAATGGCATTCATGGCTGTCACATGCAGAATGGTGGTACAATAATTCCTTCCATACTTCATTACACATGACTCCTTTTCAAGCATTATATGGTATGAAACCTCCAATGGTCATTGAATCTGCATTGTTTGATTCCATCACTGATGAGACTAGAGATATAGTCCAGGAAAGACACGTGGTATTTGAAACTATCTGAAACAACCTGAGAAAAGCTAGCTCTAGGATGAAATTCTTTGCAGATAAGCACAGGATTGAAAGGAAATTTGAGCTTGGGGATATGGTATATCTTGATATGCAACCGTATCGGCACAATGCCTTGAGACTGCATAGAGTGTTGAAGCTACATACTAAGTTCTATGGTCCTTTCAGGGTGATTGAGAAGATTGGAAATGCAGCATACAAACTCTTATTACCCGAAGGTTGTCAGATCCACCCTGTCTTTCACGGGAGCCAACTCAAGAAACATATTGGACCAAAGGTGATTCCCAACAAAGACTTACCTTTAGTGGACACTGAATGCAATATTTTGACTGAACCGGCAGCAATATTAGAAAGGAGAATGATCCCTAGAAACAACATGCCAGTAGTTCAATGGAAAATTCAATGGGTGAACTTACCTCCAGAAGCTGCTACTTGGGAGGATGTTGATTTCGTCACAAGAGTCTTCCCAAATTTTAATCCTTGAGGTCAAGGATCTCTAAGGAGGGGAGTACCGTCATGATACAAGAAAATGGAGTCCGATTTCTTTCTGGAGAGAAACATTTCAGAAGCTGGATGGTTCTGATTGAGCATTACCGGTTCGATTAATGTGATCGAACGGATGAGGTGTTTATGAAGATCCAAGGGTTCCTGTGTATTGATGGCGTTTCGGTCAATCCAAGGGCTGTAGTCTCTAGTAGTAATTACTATTAGTTGCGATTGTCATTTTTAATATTTACTATTCATGGTAAAAGAACACTTTCATCTGCCAACCTGTGGCGTTAGGAAGGAGCAGAGCCAAGTGCTAAAGGCTGGGATTGTAACAGAATTCTGTTATGAAAAATACTCTAATATTATTATCGTGTTCTTGCTTCTTCTCCTCTTCTTTTACATTTTCTTCTTCTGTTTCAGTATCTACTAAATTTTCTCTATTCAGTTTTGATATGTGAATTGGATTTTTTTCTGTCTGATTTATATAATTTATATTAGAAAGGAAAGCATAATAGCACTGCTAAAAAAAAACAGAAAAACTAAAAATCGGTATACCGTTGCAACGGTATACCTCTGAAACTCATGAAACTTATGATTTTTTGCACTGAAACTCATGAAACTTAACACTAAAAACTGATAAAACATGAAACTGATGAAACTAAACACTGAAACTCATGAAACCAGCACTGAAACTGATAAGTTTCATGGCTATACCGTTGCAACGGTATACCATTCCCTGGTCACTCTCAAAAAAAAAATGCAAGCATGCTATAAACAGAGCAAAGCTTCGCGAGTGCGCGCATTTCAGCGATCCGCGCGCGTCTTGCCCCGGAATCCTGCGGCTCGTTATTGGGCTGGCACAAGGCCCAATTCCACGCAACGGCCTGCCACCTCGCGCCTCTATATGAGGCGGTCTCCTCCCACCCGAGGCCGCCGCCTCCGCGAAGGGAAACATCTAAACCCTAACTAAGCCCGGTTGCGCTTCTTCCCCGAATCCATGGCTCCCTCCTCCGCCTAACGCCATGGCAACGTGGGGGCGCATGCTTCCTCCATTACCTGCTGCTGCTGCTTCTTGTTTCTCTCCGCGTGGTTTTTCCCTCTTGATTTTTGTTTCCAAGTGATAGACATAAATCTAAGTGCTAAGTCTTCTAGCCTAGATCATGATCACAATGAATAATGCGGAAGTTAGATCATTAGGACTAACCCGGAGATGACGAACCCATTAGGAGTCTCGGTTGGTGTTCTTGAGTGTCGCGACTTGGTGATGGTCTGTAGCGATGAAGAAGAAAGGTAATGACACTCGGTCGGTGTGAAATTTGAGTCTTGATTTGCCTGCGTGCATGAACCCGGTCGATTAGGATGTTCGGAGAGGATGAACTTGTGCTAACCAAAGAAACGAGTGCCTCTCTCTCCTTCTTAGTCTCGGCAGCAGCGGGACCCAAACCAAACATATATAGGTGAGCTCCCGGATCGGCGCATGTAGTGGTCATTAGATCAAAATTTGAATTAGTTAGCCCATTTGAGATCACCACTAACATTCTCACTTGATCGAAGGCTAATATCATAAGGCCATACTCAACGAAAGACACACCAAGATAAAGTATTACAAGCAGTTAATAAGTCAGTTGGAACCTCGGTATCTATAATGTACAATTCTATCTCAATAGAATAATTACTTATTCTTAATGGAGATTGGTTTATTTCTTATGGTCCTTATTTCCGTAATCGGAGGCTTTCCAATAAACCCATCACGGCAACATGCTCTCGAAAAGAAGCATGGGTGAAGTAAGCCTTTAGCGGCGATCCGCAAGCATAGACTTAGTACTTATATGCTTGACATCAATTACACGATCTGGATTTTATCTTTCACAACATGATACTTAATGTCAATGTGTTTGGCGGCACCACTTGATTTGTTGTTACTCGAATAGAAAAGCTGCGGCTTTATTATTGCAAGATCTTGTTAGTGGTTTAGATATCATCAACCACTCTTAGTCCGGGAATAAAATTCTTAAGCCATCTGACGCCTTGAGCCTCATAACATGCCACAAACTCGGCATGCATCGTTGATGATGCGGTAAAGGATTGTTTGGAGCTTTTCCACAAAATGGCTCCTCCATGAAAGTGTGAAGATATATAATCGATGTGGATTTCTTAGTATCTACACAACTTTCAAAGAAAGTCGCGTCTGAATAACCCACAACCTCAAGGTTATCGGACTTCTTATATGTGAGCATGTAGTGCTTAGTACCTTGCAAATAACGCATAAGACTTTCTTAACGGCTTTCCAGGTGATCTAACCCTGGATTTGATTGATATCTGCCAAGCATCCGCTACGAATGCTAAATCGTATGAGTACAAACTTGAGCGTACATAATGCTTCCGGCAGGTAGGCGTAAAGGATCCCCTTCATCGATCGGGCTTTCTAATTGATTCCTTGGACATTGAAATGTTCCAAATTTATCGCCCTTGACAATAGGAGCAGGCGTGGCAGAGCAGTTATGCATATTATATCTCTTAAGCACTCTGTCAATGTATGCCTTTTGGGATAGACCTAATATCCCTTTGGACCTATCTCGGTGAATCTCAATGCCCAAAACATAAGAGGCATCACCAAGATCCTTCATGTCAAAATTAGCTGAAAGAAATCTTTTGGTCTCATACAACATATCCATATCGCTGCTAGCCAACAAGATATCATCCACATAAAGAACTAAGATAGTGAATTTATCCTTAATCTTAATGTATATACAATTGTCCACATCATTTTCTTTGAAACCAGAAATTTCTTATGGTCTCATCGAACTTAAGATACCATTGTCAGGCCTTTGCTTTAGTCCATAGATGGATTTCTTAAGTCTGCATCCCATATGTTCCTCGCCTTCCACGACAAAACTTTCCGGTTGAGCCATGAAAACATCCTCATGCAAGTCACCATTAAGGAATGCAGTTTTGACATCCATCTGATGTAGCTCTAAATCATAATGAGCAACAAGCGCCAAGACAATTCTTAGCGAATCTTTCTTCGAGACGGGAGAGAAAGTGTCAATATAATCTATCCCTTCTCTTTGTGTAAACCCTTTTGCTACAAGCCTTGCCTTGAACCTTTCGACATTTCCTTTAGAGTCATGCTTAGTTTTGTAGACCCATCGACAGCCTACTGTTTTGACTCCATCAGGAATTTCTACCATATCCCAGACGTCATTGATGCTCATAGACTTTATTTCATCTTGCATGGCCTCAAGCCACTTGGATGAATCTTTAGTCGTCATAGCCTCCTTAAATGATGTAGGATCATCTACCTTCCCTATGTCGCATACATCTTCATTCATGTATACAACATAATCATTAGGGATGGTTGATCTTCTTTCCCGCTGTGATCTCCTTAGTGGTTCATTAGTTGTCTCATGAGGTTGTCGAGGCTCATCGTTAGGTGTTGTACTGTTGATAGCTGAATCCTCAGATGGGGGGTCAACTCCAGAATTCTCAGCTGGAGGTATAACTATATGAGGTAAAGGAACGATAGTCTCTTGGATTATCGGCAATGGTACATAAGTCCGAATCTCCTCAAGATCTATTTTCCTAGCCTCTGAGCTCCCACTGATTTCATCATTCTCTAAAAATACAGCATAGCGGGTTTCCACAAACTTAGTGGTATGATTTGGACAATAAAATCGATATCCCTTAGACCTTTCAAGATATCCACTAAACTGGCAACTTATTGTCTTAGGATCCAATTTTCCAAGATGTGGATTAAAGACTTTAGCTTCAGCAGGACAACCCCACACACGTAAATACTTTAAACTCGGTTTCCTTCCAGTCCATAATTCATAAGGGGTCTTAGGGACTGATTTACTAGGAACCCGATTAAGTATGTGTGCGGCTGTCTTTAATGCTTCCATCCACAGACTAACATTGGCCGGAGTAACTCATCATGCTACGCACCATATCCATAAGGGTGCGATTAGCGTCTTCATTACTCCATTTCTTGAGGTTCACCAGGTGTGGAATATTGTGCTACTATGCCATTTTCTGAAAGAAACTTAGCGAATGGACCAGGAATCTGTCCATAAGGAGCATGTCTCCCATAATATTCTCCTCCACGATCTGATCTCACTACCTTAATCTTTAAGTTGAGCTGATTTTCTACTTCAGCCTTAAAGATTTTGAATTTATCGAGTGATTCAGATCGATCGCGAATGGGGAAAATATAACCATAACGGGAGAAATCGTCAGTGAACGTGATAAAGGAGTTATACCCATCAACAGAAGTCACAGGAAAAGATCCACATATGTCATTGTGGATTAATTCTAAAACTCCTGTGCTTCGTGTGGCTTCTTTCTTAATCTGTTTTACATATTTCCCTTTAATGCAATCAATACAATGATCTGAGTCAGAGAAGTCGAGAGGTTGGAGTATCTCTTCCTTAATGAGACGTTCCATTCTCCCCTTCGAAATGTGGCCTAAACGACAGTGCCACAATTTCGATGAAGTCTCATCACCTAGACTTCTCTTTCACTTATTGGTGGCATCACACACATTCATTGATACATGAAAGTTTGTCTCATCGAATTGCGAGACCAACATTATTAGGTTTAAGCTTACAACGCGTTTATTATTCCCAAAGATACAAGTAACACCATCATAAGTGTAGCTTCTTCTTAGACTTATGATCCCCTTGGAAATTTTTCTTTTGTTATGGCCTACAAGGTTGACATAATCCTTCTTTTCGGCATTTAGTCTTTCTTCCTCCTGGACACACATGATAATCAATTCGCTCATAGTCCACTTCTCATTCCGAGTGCTGAATGTTATAATCTAGCGTGAAAAGATCAGACTCAGTAGGAGAGGAATCATAACGAAGTGAACCAGAAAACCTTAAGAGATTTCCATGTCCATGCCTTAAGCTTGGAGCCATATTAGTTATCATGATATGCTCTCTTAGGCCACTTGAGTCATCGTACTTGGAGGTGAGCATCCTCATAATTAAGTACTGGCATATACCTTTGAGGAGCCTTTAAATTGCTCCTTGACTAAGGCCAAGTACTACTTAGCGTTGTCAGATTCAGGGATTGCTCCCCTTATTCCAACAGATATGGTGCTCTTCATTATCATCAAGGACATGCGATTAGGGCAGCTTCCACTTCTCCGCTATTAAGTCATAGAGTTTCTTTTCTCGTGTGAAACTCTCATCAACCGGCGGGAGCTATAGGAGCGTTCTCGCGTAATGCATAGTCCAAGTCCATAACTCCAAGAACGATTTGCAATTTTCTTTCCAAGAGGGGAAGTTAGTTCTAGAGATTTGTTTAATGCCCTTTAAAGTATTGATAATGTTGGGCGTATTCATTATTGAATAAATATATACATGAATAAGGTAATGTCGGCATGAAATTAACCCTCGTTGGTCCGATTAATAACATGCTAATGGCGAAAAATTTAATAGTTATAATTCGCATCACCTTTGGGCGAAGCGATAAAGAACTAAATTAACTTATGGGTAACACATGGTCATAAACAACGTTGGTCAGAATATGATCATGGTTATAACATAATCCCAGTTTTAATTAAATAGGTATGATACATAGTTATAATCAACTTTGGTCAGAATATAACTATGATCACAAATTAATCCCAAAATATCATTAAATCTCCAATTAATATTTCCCGTTGGTTCCATATTAATTAGAGATAATATACAGAAATAATCATCATAAAGAATTAATTCTGACATCAATTAACTTGCTCGAAAATTAATCATAAAATTAATCTAAATATTAATGTCCGGAACAATAATCATAAAATTCAATACAGTAATATTGCCCAGGAAATAAAAATTGAATAATGATTATTGTTGAAATTAAATGAGGCATAATACATCAACTATTGAAATGAGCAAAACAATAATCATCATATTGATTAATTAGTCCAGAATATTTAATCACAAATTTAACAATTATAATAATGCTCAGAAAATTTAATCATAAATGTTGCTAAGTTAAAAGAGACATAATAAAGCAAAATTGAAATGAGCTAATCAATGAATTGCCTCAAAACAACGATCATCAAAATGTGCAAGGCTTAAGGCCCATCGCCACATGGGCCATGGTGCCGATGCGACTCCACCAAAACATGCTTTCGTCAGGCCCCAAACGGTCGCGAACGCGGCCGAAAACGTGAACCGGTGGCACAGTCGCGTGAACAAACGACCTTGTGGCCCAGCGTCTTGCGCAAATCCCGATCGCGTGAGCGGTGAGATCAAGCCCAGGGACGAGGTCCAAAAGAAAGTGACTGCGAACCCTAAACTTAGACCAGTTCTCCCATCCGATCCGGAAAATCCGCGGCCAGCGCGGCCGAAGCGATAGAGGCGGTACCATGGCGGGCAAAAGGTCGGCGCGATAAGCGGCCAAGATAAGGCGCGAGCCAAAGCGCGGCGAGGCTGGCGACCATTGGCCAGCGGCGAGCACGCTGAGCGTCATCTTGCAGCGAGAGAATACCGCGCGCTGACGGCACTTAGCGAAGCGACTCGGCCAAAGCGAGGCGGGCAGCGTCGCGAGCTCCAGTCAAAGTATGCCCCTAATCCCTTCTAAAGCTTTAGAGTTCTTTGATTGATTCGGGACTTTGGGGCTTTAGGGTTCGAGATCAGGATTTGGGGCAAAACGACGGGATTTTTGCGATTTAGAGTTATTGATGTTCTTATCCTCCTTCTTAATGCTATCAGGCAAGAACATCACCGAAACAACCTTAATCGACAGCAATAAGGTTAAAATCGGGACCGATTAACCCAAAGCCGAACCGAATCAAGATTAATCCGAGGTTAATCAATCCAAAGCCAATGAACAAGAACCGAATACGACACAAAGGAATTAATCCGGGCTTAATTGGATCAAGCTAAGGCTAGGGTGCTCTGATACCAAATGATAGACATAAATCTAAGTGCTAAGTCTTCTAGCCTAGATCATGATCACAATGAATAATGCGGAAGTTAGATCATTAGGACTAACCCGGAGATGACGAACCCATTAGGAGTCTCGGTTGGTGTTCTTGAGTGTCGGCGACTTGACTGATGGTCCTGCGCGATGAAGAAGAAAGGAGTGACACGAAATCGGTCGGTGTAATGAGTCTTCG
Organism: Rhipidocladum racemiflorum; assembly: GCA_036346355.1. Taxonomy (NCBI): domain Eukaryota; kingdom Viridiplantae; phylum Streptophyta; class Magnoliopsida; order Poales; family Poaceae; genus Rhipidocladum; species Rhipidocladum racemiflorum. The sequence goes on along the minus strand of CM070569.1, from coordinate 44,672,988 downwards.
GTTGCCTCGTGCATGAACCCGGTCGGTGGGATGTTCAGAGAGGATGAACTTGTGCTAACCAAAGAAACGAGTGCCTCTCTCTCCTTCTTAGTCTGGCACTGGCAACCGGGACCCAAACCAAACATATATAGGTGAGCTCCCGATCAGAGCGCATGTAGTGGTCATTAGATCCGAAAATTTCGGAATTAGTTAGCCCATTTGAGATCACCACTAACACCAAGACGTTAGGTATCGCCTCTGAGAGAACCGGATGGCCTCTTGTTCGTGCCATCCCGGTTCCGTTGCGGGCGTAAACAGATCCATCGCTCTTGAGATCCATCTATTCTAGTCCCACCCATCACATCTTCCCTTGTTTTGTTGGGTGGCGGGGTGGTTCTTGAACATTTTCTCTGCGCGTTGCGTTGCGTTTGCTTGTTTGGTCTTGCGGCCTCTGATTCGGATCTCTCCAATGCTGTTGCTGATGGTTATTAATTCATAGTACTGCTTCGTTTGTGATTCGCGAGGATTCATGGCCTTCATAATCCCAGATTAACTCGCTTAGCTGTTCTTCTGATTCATGGGAGGCCAAGATTAATGGTTGGGAGTTTCGCTGATAGCGCCTTCTTCCTCTCTGGAGGTGCTTCATTAGTAACTCGCCGCACAACACATCGTCAATCCGGATGATCCAGCCTTTCCTATGAGCGCCATCCTAAGTTGGAAACAGAGAACCGTGAATAACGAGCTAAAGGTGTGTTTGGTTGCGTGTATGGACATATATGAGATAGTTTTAAAAAAAATCATTTATGTGTTTGATTGTTTGAACTTCAGAAGAGATGTTTGGATACAATACAGAAAAAAAAAAAACAAAGGATTGCAAGAGAAACAAAGGATCTGTTCCAAAGAAGCCCTCTTGTGTTTCTGCGGTAGGGAACATGCGGCGAAACTCAGAAAGGTTGCCAAACAAGGGGAAAGGGTGTTCACAAGTTCATATACGTCGGCGACGGCAAGGGAAACTAATGCCCATCTCTGAAGCTCGACTCCGTCAACCCCGATGCCGTCAAGGCCGAGATCCACGGGTGGACCGACGCCGCAGACAGCTCCATGCACTCGCCCTCGACCTCGCCGTTATCCTCCCTCTGAAACACGTCTGCGTCTGGGCCATCCTGACGATCTTTGCTTTTTCGTCAATGGCCAATTGTAGGTAGTATATACTGTTGTTATTTGCAAGAAAAGTCTCGTCGCGCAAATAAAAGTGACAAGGAGCAAAAAAAAAAAAAAAAAAAAAATGAAGAACCCGAAGCCTCAATGGTAAATCCATCGCTCACCCAGATTCAATTACACCAACCACCAATCGGTCGGTGCATGACACATACAGCAATGTACTCATCAGAAGCTCAGGAACACATGCAGATGCAGTGCACACGGTGGACACCAACAAGACAGAGCACAATCAGTCAGGCAAGGTTTATGAGACTTCATAACAGTATTCTGCTTTATCATTTTTTTTTCTGTATGAAATGATACGATGAGATATACATGTGTTCTGACTACAAACATATGAACAGACAACCATCCTCCGCCCCTACAATCTCCCCCAGAACCCAGTTGCCCCTTGCCTATCACATCGACGTAGATTACAGTAATCCACAACAAAAACTGCCGTTACCGTATCGACCTGGCATCAAAACTTGTGTGGCAATGATCCATGTTACAGCTAGCCCAAGCGGTCTTCAATCCATGAGCTGTATCACCAGGCCATCCAAGATTTGAGCAATGTTAAACATGAAGTGAGATCCGAGTCTTGATGGGCTTCAGCTTCACTCCCATGCTCTCAGGTGATAGAAGTTCAGGCGATATACAAAATGGGTTTAGTGTACTGCGAGGGCTGCTGTCAAGCTGGGAAGGTCTGTAGAGTCCATAACCCATTAAGAAGTACTCCATCGGAATCAGCATTGCGTGTGGCTGCTCCTCGGTGACAAGCGACCCACACGCCTGAACCTGCAATTCGCCCACAAAAGACTCCTTAGCACCTGCCTTAATCTTGGTATGGACCAACTTATAACTCGTAACATCAATTGTTAAATTGCGCAATACCTCAACTAGAGCACAGTATCTCCTGTCTAATTTTGTGGTCATGTGGACAGCGTCGCCATGGAACTGTGAGTTCTCTCCCACAAAAATCAGCGTCCGGCACTGAAGCTTCTTCAATGCTTCCGTTAAGTCATGTCTCCTGATGGATGGAGTGATTGAATTGAGTGCATAAAGATCCCATCTCTTCTTTGTATGTTCAGGGAATGCATAGCAAAGATAGCATCCACTTACTCGTTTATTGCTTTAAGGGATCGCCATACATTAGCTCCCTGCCTCTCATCAAGTAACTGCATAAAAAATAAACCATGGCGTTAACCTTGTGTTCAAACAGTAGACATGATATACACTCTCATCGAAATAACACTGGAAAGCTGGAAAGGACATAAAAAACTAACACTTCTACAGGCTTGCACAATATCTGATTCAGGATCTTGTGCATTTCCGCGAACTTCCTGCGCATAGCACTGAACGATGTTGAGTGAAACTTCCAGGGGTACAAGGATGTAAACAAGAAGTTAATGGAGGACCAAATATACCGTGCTAAAATACCGCTGAAGCAAGCATTCCTTCACTAGCCCACGTGTCCCATAGTAATAAAGCAAGTTTAAAAGTACCTGACACATGAGATTTTGAGGTTCATACAGAATGCGCTCCCAAAACAATGCTAAGGAACAAGAAAGTTCTAAAATAATTAATGAACTTTAACTGCAGATTAATACCTTATTATACAACCATTCGCTCCAAGATGGGGCTTTGCATAGAGGTGAAACCAATATTAGGCCGAGAACCCTCTCTCGGTACTTTGTCTGTGACAATGTATAAAAGCATACTTAGCTCATGCTCAAAAGGTAAACTTTGAAAGACCTAACCATGGGAACACTTACAGCAAACAGGGTGAGAATGTAGGCACCAGCAGTGACACCCAAGCACATCACAGACCCTAAACTGTAAGAACAAAGCCACAATCACAACATCAGAGGCCTCCTGCTAGCACCAGTGGTATAAGACGCAATTCAGTTAGTGTCAAGATACACACCTGAAGAAATCAAGAACATCGGCAACCTGATCCGCAAGCTCGTCAACAGATGGCACGGGCACATCGGATGAAATTGGAGCCGCTCCCAACTGTAGGGCGCTTAAAAGATGCCGTGAAAATTTACCATGTAAGAACCAGAGCTAACAGGGTCATCGAATGATCATGTGAAGTAAGATGAGAAAGCACCATCATGCCTGACCTCATGCCCTTGAGGAGTGATGTGGTAAACACAGAAATTGTGAAGCAACAACGACGCAGCCTCTGGGCAGAAGAACAATCCTTGGAAGCAAGACATGTCTACCAAACAGCAATAGAACACATGAGTTGCGTTGCTATGGCGAAATTTGTAGATTTTGACCAACAAACCTAAAGATCACGAAGACACTCACAATTTAGAGCTACATCCGGGTATGTTATGAGCGCGGGCTTGTCTTCATCTCCATGTACAGAAACAGATACAGAGCCATATCTGGTGCTCACTCGATGCTCCTGGTAAAGTACATTGCGCAACAACATATTTAGCATATTCAGAACCCTATCCGAGTATTAATACAATCAAACTATTATGATTTAGAACATTAGATTCCATTCCCCAATTGACCAAAGGTTATTTCTCCCTTGGTGAAACCACCATAAATGATTGCTTAAGAAAAAAAAAAAATCAAATGACCACCATACTTGCATCAACAATTAAAAAAAATTGAATTTGCGAGTGTTTCTTCTTATTCCTACCCCCGAATGACATTACAACCATAACATAACTACGCACTGGAAGAAATAAGCTAAATAATAATAATAACAATAATAACGCGGCAACTACTGTTTCTAATCGATACAAGCTACAATGTTCCTATCGATGTAAACATAAATAAATAAATCAAAGCATCCCCAATTTGCAAGCATTGCAACTAATTAAGAACAGGAATAATGACAACAATAAAGCAACAGATATTTGCAAGAACAAGTTCTACCCAAATACCAACAAAAACCAAACAGAAAGAGCAAACAGAAACCCCACGAAGCTTCCCAGCAACAAATCAAAGCTCCCTACGAAAATGCACCCAAATGGGGGCAGGAATCAATCAACCAAGAAACGGAATCCAAGGACGGACCTTGCCGCCGAAGGAGATCCTCTCCACGTCGATCGACACCGACCCGCTCGAGTCCCACATGGCGGCGCCCAGAGCCTTCTAGAAGCTTCTCCCCCGCGAACAACCTCCTCCTCGCCTCCCCCTTCCGAGCCTCTCTCCCTCTCTCTCCCCTTCCTGCCTTCCCTCTCTAAATTCTTCGCGTATATCGCGAGCATATATATATACACATATACGCAAAGGGCGCTGCCCAGAATAAACTCCCACCGACGACGGTGAGCTTACCCATAGGTGACGATAAAGGAGGAAATTGTAGATTAGTTTTGGGAAATTTTCATTTATGGCATTAGTTGCAGTTTATTTTTTTTTACCTTTGTACAATAACATCACATTGGTTGGCTTATTTAGTAGCCATCTTTGCATGAGAGTATAGATAAATTATTTATGTATAAGAGAGAAGAGGTAGTTATTGCACAATATGAGACAACCTTTAGAGATAGTTATTGTACAAGTTAACTTTTAATTTATTATTAGCTTGTAGTGGGCTTTGCAATTATACTTGTTCTTAGAGGAATTTGCTGTGCCTTTTTGGCCGTAGCTCAGACTGGAAGCACCTCGTCGTTAGGCTAAGCTAGACAGGGTCCCACATTCCAGTCTAGGAAAAGGTGGACCTGGAACATTTGAGGTGGGTCCTGAGTAGAGATGAAAACAGATTGTATACAGACGGATAATGATTTTACCGTATTTTTTCATTGATATGAAAATGAATAAAAATACAAATATAAATATTATCAAATACAAATATTTATCGGAACATAAAAACCCTTTAAATTGTACACGCAAAATAAACAAAAAACATAAATAGTTTATTTGATCCAAACACTCGTGAAGAACATGTAATGACTCAATATTTGTATGCTTTGTTGAATTATGTTTAAAATAATAAATTATGTATTTTTGAGTTTTTATGCATTTTTAGCTACATATTTGAAATTTTTCCTATTAAGGACAATAGTATTTGAATTTTAGAGAAAATTTAAAGCTAAGAAATCTTAAAATAATTTATTTAAACGACAAACTATGTCATGAATTTCTCCAAAAAAAATTCATAAATTTTGGAGTTGGTTTGCCAATTTTAATAATTAAAATTTGATTTATGAAATAATTAAATTAAAAAATGGATTTAAAATTCAGAAACCTTTTGGGCAAAAGAGTAGCCTTGGCTCAGTTCGCACCTGAAAATTTAGATAATTTGACCCCCTAAATATCCGGATAACCAAGATCCGTATATGTATTCGACATGCAATGAGCTATTGAATCTGTATTTGTATTCGTTTCTAGTCCAATACTATCCAACAAACAACCGAGCCAACAGAATCTGTATACGAAAATTGTCCGATCAATTGAAAACAATGAGATCCATTTTCATCCCAATCCCGAGTCCCGACGCGCCATAGGCTTCCCCTTATTGGCCACACCGTGTGGGGCCTTGTGTCATTGGGAGTAGGGTTCAAAAATTGATGAAAATCGCTTGATTTTGTGACTTTCGCCCGTATCGATGCTATCCAGCTTCTAAAACCACTCGATAAACCAGTCAAATTCAAAAAAAAAATACGTGACGTAAACCGGTCGAAAATTAGTGAAAATCGCTCGATTTTTATCAAAAATGTCGAAAATCGCTAAAAAAATCGACTGTAAAAAAAATCAACTAGTATATCAATTTTCCACGTAAATCGTTGATTTATTATTATTATTATTATTTTCAAAAAATTTGATTTTTGAAACTATACGATTTTTTGCTCAATTTTGCTAGTTTTTGAAAATTGATTTTAGCATGATTTTCTATAAAACGGTAATTGAAACCTTATTGGGAGTAACGCACTCGCATGCTATGCCTCATGACTCTTGACAGAATTCATTAATGCTAGTCTCGAAGTTTATTTGACTAGTATTTTTTGATATATTTTTTTTTGCAAGGAGATTAGTATCTGGATCTAAAAATTGATTATTTAGACGCGCGTGGACTTCATTTCTGTGTTCAGGTTTTCTTTTGCTATCTCTCATCGAGAGCTAATATAAACTAATAAAAATGTGAAGTGTAAATGATTTCTAAGAAAAATTCTAAATGGTAGGCAAACTAACGAAGGTAATTATAAAAAAATTCTAAATATATTTAAACAGTGATGATCGTTTTCATGTGAATTCAACGTTGACATTGGTTGTTTTTTAGTTGGCAAATATACTCGGGGATTATTTTGGAAAGTAAAAGTCTGGTTGACTTCCCAACTGAACAACGTTTTTGCTACTCTTTTTGCGGTCTAATCTTTTCTAATCTTCTCTCTTCCACATACACAGCAAAAGCAAAGCAATGCTAGATCTTTAGCTTCTTTTGCTCGATCGGTTGTCTTTGCCAACATTTTGGAAGGGAAAGAACAGCTCAAGCTAAATTACAAACCATTATATTTTGGCATGCTTCTCAATGGCACGGACGAGGAAAATGTTTTCAAAAAATCGCAAAATAGACGGACACGCATCCGCATGGGATTTGATTTGCTTAATTGCTCGATCGAGTGGTTTCTACAGGAGATTAATGTGCAAATTAATTCCCGCGTTTTAAACGGGTGCTCAGTGCTTAATGCATGCCCGATTTGCGTGAGGCCAGCAAGAAGGTTGAGACGTTGCTAATTAACTTAATTAGATGGCTAGTAACTGTCCAGCACATGCTTAAACTGGCATGGCATAATATGCAGGTGATAAAATGCACCTGGGTAATTTTTTAGTAAGGAAACGGTGTGGTTTGTGAGGAATAATGAATTGGAGAACGATCGATATTACTACGTGGTTTGACCTGACATAAAAAAACAAGGAAGGCGAGGAGAATGTGTAAAAAAATGCGTGGCCACCACCTAACGCGACTTAACAAACTCTAGCCTCTTACCTAAAATTAACACGCGCGGCACACAGCAATTAATGGCTCCTAAGTCTCAATCAAAATCCGTCGGTTGGTCCTAATGACCGAATGGACCCTGTAATAATGATCAATGAAGGTGCTTCTATGCTTTCTCTTCCTACACAAATTGCGTAAATCTCCAAACCAGTGAATACATAAGTAATCATTATCTATTCTTTATTTATGTTTTATTATTTATATAACTTAAAAAAAACATAAAATCACCATGCCCCTTCTTAATTAATGGCGATTCAGGAGCTGCAGTACTAGCAGTAAGAAAATACTCACACGAGCACACGATGTGTTTTTGAGTCTTTGAGATCTACTAGCACTAGTCCTCACTGATGAATGGTATGCTGCTGGTTGGCTTGTATATAACCAGGGTTAGGTTTTCCAAGGTCCATATGCTCAGGTTTTGTCGGCACCCCTGGGAATCAATAATCACCAACGATTTGTCCATCCTTGGAAAGTGATTGCTTGCATTGGTATTAATTTCTTCTTTCCTAATGGAGTTCAGGACCAAATTATCCTGCCTTTGATTTCAAAACATCGCCCGTGTTCGTGCATGAGCCACTTCAGTTCGATCAGCAACTTCAATCGGTAATGGTTAGGTCAGCGGCCAAACAAGAAGCTGTGTAAGTCTGATAAACCGCTTCCAAGCTGTACATACCTGGCATGCATGCTTTCATTGCATCGATCGTCAAATCAAGCTGTCAAAAATAGCCTCAATGCTACGTGGTGACAACGAAATCGATCGAATCGAGCAATAGTCGCCTTGATTGGCTCTTGTCCATCGACAAACGGAGAAAGTTTCGCTACCATGCATGCACAAGCGCCAGTAACTTCACTTCCACGTACGAGTGGTCAACAGGGTCCTGGGAAATTAACCTCGAAAGCAACTCTTACTAATCCATATATGCATGCATGGAAGTCTAATGCCACAAGCAAATTGGCAGTCAAGAAATGAACCATGCACCAAGGGCATGTTTGGATTCATTAGCAGCTAATAGTTAGCTAGCTAATAGTTCCTAGTTAATATTAGCTAGCTAACTATTAGTTGGAGGGTGTTTGAATCCATCAGCTAATATGTGACTAATAGATGCTATTATCCGGAATATTCATGCTATTAAATGCTATTAGTGGTAGACGCGAAGGGTATTTTGGTTAAATGCTACTATTAGCTGCTATTAGCTTGGTTTAGCTGATATATTAGCTAGGGGTGTTTGGATCCACTTCAGCTAATTTTTAGCAACTAATTATGAGCTGCATGGATCCAAACAGGCCTTAAGGTAACTCAAGACGATTCATGAATTAGGACAGCCCAATAAATGGCACCGGAACCGCATCACTGAATAAATATAGCTTAATCGGCTGGTTATGTATGTATGTACTGTTGGACATTGCTATTGACGAGGATTCTTCACGGGTCAATATTTTTATTATATGAAGGACAGACCTACGCATTAAGGGTGTACTTAGCATAACGGTCATGTATACAGGTTCAAAGGAAACTTTATCTCTCAGGAACGAACTGGTAGGAAGCCAATAACGATAAGTTATAACCCAGAGTCGATCAGTCATATGGTGATCAATTACATTGTTCTGTTACCTTCGACCAGATTAATTGGTTGGATACATGGCAGTTTCTCATATGATTAACTTGAGAACAGTTGTTGGTGCATCTAACAACTTAAGGCAATTGACCGAGGGACCCAACAATTGACCAAAGAACATGACAAATCATGAGGGTCTGTTTGGATCCATGCAGCTAATAGTTAGCTGCTAAAAATTAGTTGTTGTAGATCTAAACACCCACAGCTAATAGATCAGCTAATTATTAGCTGGGTACCCAGCTAATGGTTATCTCATTAGCTAGCCAAACCCAGCTAATAATAGCTAATAGGTGGCATTTAACAAAAATACCCTTCGCGTCTACCACTAATAGCATTTAATAGCATGAGTATTCTAGACAATAACATCTATTAGCCACATATTAGCTGGTGGATCCAAACACCCTCCAACTAATAGTTAGCTAGCTAATATTAGCTATGAACTATTAGCTAGCTAACTATTAACTGCTAATGGATCCAAACAGACCCTCAATGGAAACACACGCGTAAGATAAAATGAGTCTTTAGCAGTATTAACTGTCACCCATTTGATAGCCATAAATAAAGTGGCCTATGTGCCTCATGAACATCAAATTTATTTCTATAATGTTCTTTCTCTCCACAGCAATAAACTGTATGTTTGATTGTGTTATCTTATTTTAAATTTTTTTTTCCCGTAAGTTCAATACGGACCTGGGTCTCTTCTGGAAAATATATACACTTTTGAATTGTTCCGCTGGATCTCTGCTTTTTTTAATCTCTTGGGCTTTGTATCGATTTGACTAGCTATAGACTACATTTGCTCTCTCTTTTTTCATTAAAAACCAAATCAATTAAGCCGGCTGTTGCTTGACCAGCAGATGCATACTGCCAAAGTACATAGTGGCAGAAACGAGCCAAGACCATCACTTAGTTTGGGCAACCTTTTCTCTAATCAGAACAAAAGGTGACCTAAGTTTGGGCAACCTTTTCTCTAATCAGAACAAAAGGTGACCTAAGTTTGGGCAACCTTTTCTCTAATCAGAACAAAAGGTGACCTAAGTTTGGGCAACCTTTTCTCTAATCAGAACAAAAGGTGACCTAATTAAAATGTTTTGAGTTCAACCCGACGCCAGATATAAACAAGCATTGACAGCAGCGGAAGAATAAAAAAAAAAAATCATACGGGAGCTTTGGCCGCTAGACAGACAAAACCAGAAACTATGATAATATTTGACGCACAAACAAGAGGCTGCAGGTAATTAAGACATATAAGCCAACTGTTCGCTGAAATGGTTCAATAAATCTAATTTTTTGCAAATCTGATCTCTATGACAAATTTTTTTTTTTTACAAAAATAGCTCTTTCATTGAGCTCGGAAAAGCCCGCGCTATGGCATCGCTGGAGGAGGCATAGGGCGCGGTAGGAAAGGCTACCGCGACAAGATGCTCCAACGCTCTCTGACCGCGACAACTTGGTGGCTTTTGCGCTCGTCATCCTCCCACGTTATCAGACCGTGGTAGGTGACACGTGTCACCTACCGGATTTTCCGTACTTGGACATAAGACTATTTTTGTAAAACTCTTCGTACGAGGGTTATTTTTTTTTTTTAAAAAAAAAAAAAGAGCTAGAGATGCTACTATAAACAGTAATTTTACATGGTTAATATAAAAAAATATTAACTTTGTTAACCTCTTTGAACTGTCGGTGAGTACAACGAAGCGTGCTACTGCTCATCTGCCGCAGTCTACCACCGTGCTGCCGCAGCTGCAGGCCGGTTGGTAGCGCAAGTACAGGTCGCTTTAACTTAGCAGCCGTGGCCATGGCCCCCAATAATTGCCAATGCGTGATTCATCCTCATTCGCATCGGCATGCAGGTGAATCACTGTACCAGTAGGAAACAACCAGGGAGTGCAGTACCGTAGCAGTAGTAGTAAATAGTCTCCCTGGCCTAAAAAATATTTTAGATACAGTAATGATTAAATTTTTGAAATTTTAATTATCGACATATTTTTTATTAGTTAAATTGGAAACATAAAAAAATTTATATGTGTAGGCTTATCTCCAAAAGTAATTTTATAATATTATAATTATATTGAGTTTTATAAACATATTATAATAAAAGTTAGTGATCAAAGTTATATTTTGAAGAACGTGTTAATGTTCAAAATATCAGCTTTTTAAGACAAAAAAGGATTAGCAAACGATCATTTTCAAAAAAATAATTAAAAGACAACCGATATCCGTACTGATAATGCTAGTGAACAATGTATGACTCGCGCAGATTGAACAGGCGCGTTCTTGGCGCTTCGTAAGCCACCTGTTCCGGTGCCTCTGGAAGCATCCGGAGGAGCCATCTGGGTCTCTTCTAGCAGCAAAGCCAGTTCGTCCGGTGAAGCTTAGGAGCAGCAGGCAGCAAAGCCTTCCCGCGGTTTAGAATGCTGGGATTTCTTTGATTTCTATATGTTATATACTCTTGATATTACTTCCTATGTGTGGCAATCTTCGGATCGGATAAAAGTTTTGTGAAATATAGTACGGCACGAGCGTGTAAGATCTTAAAAGCAAAAAAGAAGAATTTCGTAAAGGACAAAAGTACCGGTGATAAAGCAACAACGACGAAAGATAAAAGATTTAGTAAAACCGACTATAAATTTTTTAAGCATAATCTCAAAATAATATAATAGATTGTTGTTCTCTCATAACCTCTCAGACCTTTTAGGATATTGCTCGGTCCAAAAAAAATTCTAGATTTGAATTTTACTTTTTGAATTTCGTTTGGATTTTATCTAAATTTTTTAAATTGTACCAAAATTTTGGATTTAGATGCCCTCGAGATATAGTTCAAAAATAAAATTTTAAACCTTTAGTGTCGCTTGCTAGTTCCAAACACGTTGTAGAGAATTAGAGATTATTGAGAGGCGTTTGTTGCAAACTACCGGCCGGCGCTGCAACACGTACTCTAGCTAATTAAGCTAGTTATGATTGCATGGCACATGGGTGGAAATCCTAAGATTGCATATTTTTATCGTACACTACGATTGGAATCCAAGATATTAATTCATTATTCTATTCTTCTATTGGCAGATTAGACAAACTGACAAACCAAGCTAATATAGCTACGTGTTGAAGTGAATTAGCCCACGAGTAAAACAAGGCGCAAGCTAATTAAAGAGAATGATTAGGGAACGGTATACCGTTGCAACGGTATAGACATGAAACTTATGAAACTTATCAGTTTCAGTGCTGGTTTCATGAGTTTCAGTGTTTAGTTTCATCAGTTTCATGTTTTATCAGTTTTTAGTGCTAAGTTTCATGAGTTTCAGTGCAAAAAATCACAAGTTTCATGAGTTTCAGAGGTATACCGTTGCAACGGTATACCGTTTTTTAGTTTTTCTGTTAAAAAAAACCAAGCTAGCTCCGTTGCTCTAACGTGCGTGCCGTTTATACTTCGCAGTATTTACATTGCGTGAACTCAGCATATCACTCAAGGAATCACAATATCAGTAACTAAATATAGTGATAAAAGCCTATTTTATCACTATTTATCAGATTTATAGTAACTAAAAGAAATTTCCTCACTACTTTATTAGTGTCCAAATAGAAAATCGTACAAGATATTGTAGTATGACGATTTTACAAAGACGAACTGTCATGTTGTCACTACTTCATTAAAAATAGTGACAAAATGTGGCACGACGCCACTGCCCCGGTCCACAGTAGGGCACGGCCTCGCCATCGTCGTTGCCCATGAGCGTGCCCGCGCCGTGCCGAGCCAACACCCGCACTCGTGACGCTATGGTCGCCTCGTGGCTCAGCTCCTCTGCCCACACCAAGCCTCGGTTCCCGCCTCTGTCGGCCCCCGCTCCTTCGTTGGCGCCGTCGCTGCCTTGCACGGCTCGGGCAAGAGCTGCGGATCCGCCCTTGTCCTGCGCCCGCGCCACGGGGTCGTCGGCGTTGCCTCCCGCGAGATGCACCGTTGTCAGGACAGTGGCGGCGCTCCGGTGGAGGGCGGGAGGCCATGGTCGGAGCAGCTGGCGATGCCGCTACTGTTGGTGGATGAGCTCGTGGAGGAGGCGCTCGTGTGGTGCTCGCAGCATGGCCTCGTGAGGGAGACGAGGGGGGCCGGACCACCGGAGGCGGGCGATGTCCCGGGAATTTTTTTTTAAATAATACTTTTTTTAAATCAAATTGCGTTTTTAATATACGGAATAAAAAAATTGCAAAAATAATATGCCGTCGCCAAACGGTATGGCGAACACCCTATTTTCGCCGTACCGTCTGGCGAATACCCTATTTTCGCCACACGGTTCGGCGAAAATAGGCTAATTGCGCTATTAATTGTTCAGAAACATGGGTTAGGGTATTTTCGCCGTACGTTGTGGCGAAAATAGGGTATTCGCCACACCGTTCGGCGAAAATAGGTAGTCGCCATGGTATACGGCGAAAATATATAGTTCGCCAAGCCGTATGGCGAAAATAGGTAGTCGCCAAGCCGTACGGCGAAAATGTATAAAATATGGAATAAAATAATTATACCACATGCATATAGTGTTGGATGTTCCATTTATGCAAAAATATGTAGGTATCGTACCATATTATGGAAAAATATTTCATCTACGCCTTTGTTCACTGCAAAAATATACTGCAGCCTGTAAAATGTCACGTTCGAATGTATTTTTTGGCACGAATACCGCAGATTTGCTCTTTGATATATGGAGTACCATATTATGGGAAAATTTTTCATCTACGCCTTTGTTCACTACAAAAATATACCGCCACAATAACCCTAAGTACTATTGTCAACAATAACTTTTAAGCATTTTCGGCAGCCTGTAAAATGTCTCGTTCGAATGTATTTTTCGGCACGAATACCGCAGATTTGCTCTTTGATATATGGACTACCATATTATGGGAAAATATTTCATCTACGCCTTTGTCCACTACAAAAATATACCGCCACAATAACCCTAAGTACTATTGTCAACAATAACTTTTAAGCCTTTTAGTGACTGTAAAATGTCTCGTTCGAATGTATTTTCCACGAATACCGCATGATTTGCTCTTTGATATATGGAGTACCATATTATGGGAAAATTTTTCATCTACGCCTTTGTCCACTACAAAAATATACCGCCACAATAACCCTAAGTACTATTGTCAACAATAACTTTTAAGCATTTTAGTGACTGTAAAATGTCTCGTTCGAATGTATTTTTCGGCACGAATACCGCAGATTTGCTCTTTGATATATGGACTACCATATTATGGGAAAATATTTCATCTACGCCTTTGTCCACTACAAAAATATACCGCCACAATAACCCTAAGTACTATTGTCAACAATAACTTTTAAGCCTTTTCGGCAGCCTGTAAAATGTCTCGTTCGAATGTATTTTCCGGCACGAATACCGCAGATTTGCTCTTTGATATATGGAGTACCATATTATGGGAAAATTTTTCATCTACGCCTTTGTCCACTACAAAAATATACCGCCACAATAACCCTAAGTACTATTGTCAACAATAACTTTTAAGCATTTTCGGCAGCCTGTAAAATGTCTCGTTCGAATGTATTTTCCGGCACGAATACCGCAGATTTGCTCTTTGATATATGGAGTACCATATTATGGGAAAAATTTTCATCTACGCCGTTGTTTACGCTGATAGAATTAAATGGTAAGACATAATATGAGAAAGGACAATAACAAAAGCATGTAGATGCAGCCAGCAATCTTAGTACGCAAACTCAACCTTAGTACGGCAGATACAACGGATATTAAACAGTGACGGCATTGCTAGGAGAAGTGCCAATAACACTGATTGTAATGGTGGAATAAGTGATCGTTCCGCCTATGTTCGTAGAGTGAGAATGATGCCATACATTTTCTACATATTACATCACCTGTCAATCTTGTGCGATTTGTTCTCGGACACCGCTCAATCTCTCTTATGAAAGAGCTCCATGGCCGTCTTGTGATGCTCCCAGCTGTCGCCGAATGGGTAGCCTATGCCATACGTCTCCGGGGTGTAAGAAGTAACTTTTTTGTGTGCATTCTGTGGAGTCCTGCCCTCCCATATGGGCATGCCTTCCCGATTTCCGGCGCCCCCTATGTTAATACCACCGGGGTTGCCGGATGGCCTTTGTAATGCGTCAAGGATTTGTTGCGTACTGCGGACCTCGTGGCCGCTTCCCCTTATCCAGTTACCATTCGAGAGGACGAACCCTCTTGCCCTTCCGGAGACTTGCCGAGACGCCTCCTCTGTTTTGGCTCGCACTCCACGATATGGTCCAGGAGGTGTGTGTTGGGCTTCTTGTTGTACAACCGAAAACGTGCCCTGCAGTCAATGCAGATGCCCGTTGTGGTGGTTGGAGAATACCGCTTTGCGTGCTCGGGGTCCGGCTTTTACGGGAGGTAGTAGCACCACGGCGAGGGTTGCTCTCCCGCTTATCAAATACGGGAAGTTTGAGATGTGGGTGGTACGTCTCCGGTCCACCGGTTGAAGTACCAAAGACACCATGCATCCTCGGACAAAGGGCACCGGTAGAATCTTCTATCCGCTAGATCCTCGTCGCCGGTATCAACCACCGCCTCGAGGCCGTGGTCGCACGCCTCCTGGCTTTGCGTTGGCCCCGAGGAGGATTTTCTTGCCTTGACTTGAGCCATTTTGCAAACTTCTTTTGAAGTCCTGTATGCGATGAATTGATTTAGAATGGGTACATTGTAGCTGAAACATGAGGCACGTGAAATCGACCGATTGGTTCGTCCCTTGCCCACCGCCCTTAACTCCGGCCGATCTAGGTAGGGGACATATCCCGCCGCCTCTCCACCGTGTGTGAAGTTCTCTGGCGAAGTGGGGTAGGCGTCGTGGCGCTTGTAGAGAAATTAAGTAATCACGTCGTTCGGCCCGTCGATCCATTGGAAAAAGCAACAACGATCGTCGTCCTAAAAACAAATAACGATGCATGAAATGGTATCATACCGTAATTAGGGTATGGACAACATTTGGTTTACCCGAAGCCGCGAACTGCTTGATGGAGTGGCGGAGGCCGTATCTCCGCGTGATCACGTAACCTTCGCCACCAGGTTGCGCCACATTTCGGGCGTGGCAACTCCGGCAGAATCAAGCGTCAACGCTACTCTCATCCGGGTATTGGGGGGGTTAGCCTTCGCTTGCTGAAGAGGCGACGGTAGAACGACATCGTGGCCTACTGTGTGTGTGGGAAAAACAGACTAAAGTTTATGGTGCTTCTGGCTGTGTGATGCACATATCCCTCCCTCGGTGGGTTTATAAAGAGCTGGCGAAAGGGCAACCAAAGGAGAGTCTCGCGGACTTCAGAGTATTTCAAATCCGCGAGCATCGGATGCTTCTACAGCTCATGATGACACGAGCGTGGCTATGCCCACAGCTTTAAACAGGGAATCTTTGCCATAGCCGGCCTTTGGCAGCATTATGCAGCTGAAATGACAAAGGCTGGAAAAGTTGATATGACAAAAGCTGAAAAAGCAATAATGACACGCGGTTGATATGACTAAAGATGACAGAAATATATAATAGACCACGTATATGAGGAAGTACACAAAATAGATAGTAAAGCATAATAGGACAAAGTACCCAAAAATAACGCACATCCTAAGCCTGATCACCCCCCGGTGGTGGACCACGACTGGCCACGACCCCTAGCTCTCCTTCGCGGACGCTACCAAGGGGGTGCATCGTCGAGAGGTCATGGGCGAAGCACCGCGATGGTCCCGCCGCCGTAGTCCGAAGAGGGCTGTACCGAACCGGCGGGACACGCAGCGAGGAGGCAACAGTCTGCAGGAGGCTGCGTGATCTGCGTGGTCGAGGAGGCGGCGTGTCTTTGCGTGGGTCGAGGCTGCGTGAACGAAGCCTCGCGAAGAATCGATCGGGCGATGGTCGTGACGCCGTGCTCGATCGGGTGTCCGGTAGAGGCATGTCCTCTGAGGCCTACTGATGAGACATTAACATTTAATTATATTGAGAAGATTAGATTCAAACGGGATCAATCAATGTTTATCGGCTATCGGGTGTGGGGACCATGGTAGGCCCGCGTGGTGGCGTCGCCAGCTGGATCCTCCGGCCGTGCTCGAGCCGAGGCACTGGGTGTGGAAGCCGGACCCTGGTCAGAAGCGGTGGTCGAGAAGGTGGTGTCCAGAGCCGAGACCGGGTGGCGGCCTAGACGAGGTGCCGGTAAAGCGATCGGGGCCCAGGGCACCGCCAAGACCAAGCTCCACGATCCGTCGGGAGTGCAGCTCGACATGCCCCATGGCCTCTGATAGCTGCTGCGCTGTGAAAGTGGTCCCCTGGTGCAGCCTAGACAGAAAGTCAGCGGCATGCTGCTGCAAGCCCCTCGCCTTGTCCACCTATCACGTACAAACAAACATTAAACATAACGACATAGCATTGAAATTACAATTGCATTAATGAGTAAAAATACAACGAGACTTACCATCTGGTGCAGTGCCAGTCCTGCGTGGCTCGAGTACAAGTCTGCGATGCCAGCAGCAAACACTGGCCGGTGCTCCTCGCGTGGGAGGCAGTGCGGGTCCGGCACTTACCGGGACAAGTACTCTGGTAGGAGGAGGGGTCGTGAGGCGCGACCTCCTCGACAACGTCCTGCAGCGCCCCCTCCCACCGCGCAAGCCACGGCGCCATCCTCTGCAGCAAGGTCACCCTGGCCTTCTTGGGTCCCTGGGTGGAGTACCGGCACAAAAAACCTCATTACTACAAATATGTCGTAAGCACTTAGCATTCTGTAGTGGCGAGGAACTCACGAGTGCACTTTCGCTGGCACGCGTTCCCCCAAAGGAACAGGGACCACCTGGCGTAGTCCAAACTGCCTGAGGACTCGGTGCGGCGCGTAGTCCTCTACGAAGACGTCGAAGACGAGCTTCCTCCTCGTCTTCCAGTAAGGCTGGTCCCTGTCGCAGAGCATGGACAGGCCCCGCAGCTCTCTCTCCTACACGCCTCGTCATTGTAGGGGTCCCGAGCGACATTCCGTCCCTCAGGTGGTCGAAGGCCTCCGTGAAGGCGAATGCGCCGCGCGTACTGGACACACCCCACCGTGGCTGCAATAGAGTAGAAATAATCGTAGCGGATGGCATTGAAATTACAATTGCATTAATGAGTAAGAACATGTACCCGTCGCCTGGTCGAGCGAGCCCATCGTCGGTCGGTCCGGTAGCATCACCGCCGTACATGTCGGCGGTGTAGTGCCGAGGGTCGACCTGGGGTCGACCCACGGAGAAACGCTCGAATGACCAAAGTTGAAGAAGAAGCGGCATCCCGGTCAGATTGGAGTTCCTGCCTTTCTTCACGCACGCGTCGCAAAGGCGCGATGCGTGGAAGCAAGAACCGCCGAACCCAGGATACCGCCGGTACATCGTCAGGCTCGAGTCCGCAATAGCCGTCGTAGGCTATCCAACGCGTCCACGGTGTCGCCGTGACTCGGCGTGAACATCACCCGGCCGAACAACCAAAGCGAGATAGGCCTCGAGGTGCCTAGCAACCTGGTAGTCCGTGGGCTCGGCCGCCATCTGCCGCACTCGCAACAATTGAAATAGTGTGATATCACGTTAATGCTATGCAAAGCTGGAGTAACATAGTAATATGTACAATCACTAACCTCGAATCGTGCCAACCACCTCCTCGATGGCCCGTGCTTCACGCCTACCGGTATCGTGGGTCGACCTCCGCGACCCGTGGCGCAAAGCAGAAGTCCGCGTCCCACCCAAACAGAGCCACCGAGGGGCCGATCGCTGCCCTGGCGATCGGCAATCCGATGAGCATGGCGGCGTCTGCGGCGTCACCGTCATCTCCCGGACAGGCGGTGAAAAGTGTGCGTCTCGGCCTCCGGTGATCGACCAAACACACGCTAACGAGTGGTCGTCTGAAACGCCCGCGGCCGCTGCGGGTCGTCACCACGTGCCTGGGGTCGTCACCACGTACTGCGGGTCGTCACCACATGCCTGGTCGGCGGTGAACCCTCCACCATGCGGACTAAGCGAAGCGACCGACGCGTGCAAGCCTAACGAGGAACCATAGAGTTGAATGAATTGAATGTGATGAACACTAATTGTACGAACAATGGAACATGTATATGTACTGCAACTAACCTGGTGTGGAAGCGAGCGTCAACGCACCATGCCTTGTTAGGCACACGAATCCGCAGTAAGGGCAACTTGTCATTCCCCTCTGTCGTGTGAACGTGCGCACGGTGCCGCGCATCCAAGACAGGGTCCAGGAGTGAGTCGACCTGCTCCATCCCTGCACATAGAAATGTTTCAACATAAATCATACTACACAACTTACGGCAAGCACGGCATATGTGAATAAAAGTACACAACGTATAATAATAAAAGACATCAGGGTTGAACATAAATAAAGGTACACAACATATCTGAATAAAAGACACAACATATATGAATAAAAGACAACCAATCACGTCAATATTACAATACATATATGTATAAAAGACATAAGGGGTGAACATAAATAAAAGTACACAACATGTGAGAGACACAACATATATCAATAAAAGACACCCAATCGCGTCAATATTACAATAAAAGACATCCAACGTGCATATAATAACATATTTCGATACATAGCCACCACCACTTTCAGAACCTACACCCTACGTGCACTTGTTTGCCTTGTGGCCATACTCGCCTTTTCAGAACACCTCCTAAGAGGGCCACCCACTTCAGATTCATCCATGTCGTTGCGAATGCGCCTAGTCTGTGGATCGACGGTGCCCTTGCGCACACCTCCGTAAGGTTGGATCCGGCAAACAGATGCCCTCATCTCTGTTAATCGCAGTGAAATCACCGTGTGCACGAAAACCACAAAACTCACCCGACCAGATATGGACAACATGATCCTTCAAGTAGAAAGGGGACATGTCTTTGCGACGTGTTCATCCCAATTTGCCCACAAGCAGCCATCACGTGTGAGCAAGGAATGTGGAGAAGTCTTGGCTTATTGCAGCTGCATTCACACCATCCAGATGCCCCTTGGCCTAGATTAACCTCGTGCGTAATAACCGCTGTGTCCGTTCCCAATCCCCTTTTGCACCGAAGAGTCACCTCGGCGGTATTCGATGACCCAGTAGCTACGCACCATATCTTTGTTGAGCTTTCATGGTTCGTTCCTCCATGTAGGTCATCATCCGCGAACAATACGGCGTTTGCAATGTGGAGGCATGAAGTACCGCTTCCGCATGCCTTTTTTGGTAGTAGCTAACGATGCCGTGCAACATGCCTTCAAGGATGGCCACAAGCGGAAGCGGACGGAGGCCTCGGATGACCCAATTGTAAACCTCGGCTATGTTCGTTGTCATCACGCCAAACCTGTTCAACGCAAAACAGTTTAGAACAACATGCCAAATTGTTTAGCGCTGTTTTGATATTTTAATGTACCATACTAACCTGGCGCCTCCGGTGTCATGGAGCAAAGCCCACTTCTCTAGAGGCTCAGCCTCTATCCAGTGCGAGAAACACTTAATGTTCCTTGACGTTCGTCTCCTCATATTAGGAGGATCGAGCTCCCCAAGGGGTGTTAGCCTTTTGGGTGGACATTCGTTCGACGTAGGTGGTTGCTTCTTCATCTCTTCGATATGCGCACTGGTGTGCTTATCCAACTCGGCAAATAGCGCGTTGAACTTACGTGCCTGATTCTGCTTGCATAACCTCTTAAACAGATTCATCAGTTTCTTGCTTTTGAACTGCCTGAAGAAATTGGCACCCAAATATCTCATGCACCACCTGCTCGCAGTCGTGCCATGAAAATGGTTCATCTCGGTCCTCTGTAGAGTCTTGATTGCCGAGAGGATACCTTTGTGACGATCATGAATGATGCACATCTTTGGGCCGATCACCAACTACCCCCACCTTCAGATGTCTGAAAAACCACAGCCAGCTATCCCGATTCTCACCCTCAACAAAAGCAAAGGCCAATGAAAGTATGTGGTTGTTCGCATCAATTGCAATGGCTGTTAGAATCTGCCCCTTGTATTTTCCAGTCAAAAATGTGCCATCAACACAAAGCAATGGACGACGATGCACTGAATGACGCAATGCAAGGCCCCAATGAAAAGAAAGCACGACGAAATGTACAGATCCCATTTGCATCTGCTTCGCTTTCTTTGAAAGCGGTGTATGTGCCAGGATTGGTTTGCTTCAGTACTTCAAGCACACGAGGTAGGTTGCAATACGATGCCTCGTATGTGCCAAACCTCTTCTCTAATGCTTTCTGCTTCGCACGCCAGGCCATGGAGTAGCTTATCTGATACTTAAATGTTCGTAACATTGCTTTCTGAATATACGAACACTCGATATCCCGATTCTCAATTATTTCATTAAACATCACGCTGGCTATTACAGCCGCATTCAAGTTACGGTGTTTGACAAGAACATTTTCTAGTCTGCATGTGTGCTCGTCCACTCTTGATGCAATCCAATATGTCTCACACTTCGGCTTGTATGCATGTACTTTAAATTCACAACCATCGATTACGCACTTCACTGTGTACTTATCTGGGCTAGACAGGACAACCCGAAACTCTCTTTCTAGCGATAGTGCCCACAAGCTCACTGCCAACTTCAATTCAGAATTGTTCGGGAACATTTGATTCAACCGAATGGCACCAGTACCATACTCACAATGCGAGTCATGGCCCCACAAAGCTTCCATACCCGCTTTGTTCGCTGCTCCATTCATCGGATGGGTACCTCCCGAGCGAGTGCTACCATGCATTTCATCATCTTCTTCCCGGTCATCATCTTCGCCGATGGTATCGACTGGGTCCAACATTTCGGCTTCCTCTTCTGTCGCCATGCGGTCCACCCAATCCAATTGATCTACAAGTTGATCGATATCCTCCCCTTCATCAGCCCGACCTTCTGCGCTTGCTGCATCCATGTGATCATCCCCCGCTGCTGCTGCCTCAACCGACACCGCTGGCTGAACTTGTTCACCAGAGTCGATGTGCTGCTCTCGCTCACACCAGTAGTACTCACCTCTTCCCTAGGGCAAGCTTGCACCAGCATCACACAATCGAGGCTAGATCCCTTGCACCATCTTAACCATTTCTGCCACAACTGTGTTCGATCTACTGTCTTCAACTCCCACACAGCCGGGTCACCCTTGCTACGCGTGTATACGATTTGGATGCTAACAGAATAAACACTTGGATCCAGGGAAAAAAATTGGGTCAACCAAAGTTTTATATCACGAATGCTAACAGTATCGGGGGACATGTGCTCGGCCATGGTGACCGCAGCGACTTAAATCCACTCCATTACGCCCATTTTTACTTCACCATCGCCATAATATACTCTGAATTTCACTGGTTCCGACATCACTGCGACGACATAGACATAGACATAATTAATTTTTCCTTCCCTACTTAAAATGTAATATCAGAACCGTAATTTCAACCACGCTAATTAACTACCCCGCTATCGATACTATATTCTTATAATATTATAGCGCATGTGTAATATGTCTATTTGCTAAATGTTCGAAAAAATGGTCCAATTAGCCGATTAATCGTCCGATTGGCTCGTGATCGAAGAAGATTCTATTTTTTATGTTTACGGTGATAAAGCGTGGCCGACCAATCGATAAAACAGGATTAATCACTTTTTCAATATTTTTGTAATTACATCGATATATTGCCCTTGCGGACCTACCGACTAATGATTGACCGATTACTTCAGTTAATCCTAGGTCGACAAATTAGTTACCGATTAATGATTTCTTCAACAATGCTAATAAGTAAATTTCATTATCAGAATTTAAAAACGTTTACATATGCAAACTAATCTCACCACTGTAAATTAAATAACTAAAACTGCTACTCTAAATTAAAGAACTAGAATCACTACTCTAAATTGCACTGATCTAGATCGCTACTATAGATTGCACTGATCTATATCGCTACTCTAGATTGCACTACTCTAAATTGTACTACTCTAAATTAAAAAACACGAAATTAAACGAAAATGCGATGCGAGGTTACCTCCTCCTCCTCTTCTTCTTCTTCTTCTTCTTTCTTCTTCTTCTTCTTCTTCTCCTTCTCCTCTTCTTCTTCTTCTTTTCCTTCTCCTCTTCTTCTTCTCCTCTTCCTCTCTCTCCCTCTCTCCTTCCCTTCCTCTCTCTCCCTCTCTTCCGGCCGGCGGCGCCCTCCCTCTCCCTCTCTTCTCTGGTTTCGGCGGCAGAGAACAGAACGATCGATCGATCGATCTGGCGTGGGCCAATTTTTACCGGGCTATTTTCGCCACACCGTGCGGCGACAACCTATTTTCGCCGTACGGTTTGGCGAAAACTATGTATTCGCCACACGGTTTGGCGAAAAATGGGTGTTCGCCGTACCGTGTGGCGAAAATACCCTTGATTCCCGTGCGGCCGGTTAATAGCGCAATTAACCTATTTTCGCCGAACCGTGTGGCGAAAATAGGGTGTTCGCCGCACGGTTCGGCGAAAATAGGGTATTCGCCGTACGGTTTGGCGACCACATATTATTTTTGCAAATTTTTTATTCCGTATATTAAAAACGCAATTTGGTTTAAAAAAAAGTATTATTTAAAAAAAAAATTCGATGTCCCGGTGAGGGAGAGGGTTAGAGGGAGGCGCCCCACTTGGGTTGAGAAGATTTGGGAGTTACCGAGTTGGGAGGAGGAAGTGGAACCAAGAGAGAAGAGTGGGAGGCGCCTCGTGCCGTCGTGCCTGCGAGAGTAGCGGGACCAAGAGTCCAAAGACACTTACACCAAGGACCGAGGAGGCACATGGGAGTATTAGTCTATCAAACTATTAGAGTATGGGAGTATGGGACTATGCGACCATGAGTTCGTGAGCGCGAAAAAGAGAGAAAAAAAGCAGGGGCTGGGCAGGGGAAAAAAAGAAAGGGTTTTGATAAATTTCATTCGGATGTTTTCTTTAACAACCATCATTCAAATTCTTGGCCATTGGATTTGCTTTCAGATCGATGCACGTCCCCCCTAAATTCGAGGTGGGTTGATCCTACGGATGTGTCTTTTGATCGTACGGTTCAAAGTTTGGATGATTTTTAGGACAAAAACATCCGGATGATACCTATACACTCCCAGAAAGAAAAGAGAGAGGTTAAGGGAAAAGTGACAGAGAAAAGAGAATCGTGTGTGAAATTTTTGGTGAAAAGAGATGGAGAGGTAGTGACGTACTGATGTTATTTCACCCCGTCCTGCGCGGGGTTTTTTCGGTGAGAAGAGATAGAGAGGGAGCGCCTGGTTGATCCCATCCCGCGCGTGATTTTCAAATTCGCTCTCCTGCAATGTTCGGTGAGCGATAGAGAGGGACATCGATGTGACGCGATGTAAAACGATGTGACGTGACGTGATGTGATGTAAAGTGACGTGACACAACGTAAAGCAACGTGACGCGACGTAAAGAGAGGGATTCCCGTTATTTTGGATATTGATACGGTCTTGTAGTGACACTTTGTTCATCCATTTCTATAAAAAATATAATGTTTCAAATAAACATAATTATACGTTATAAACGTACATTTCATAATAGATCTAGTAATAGAATTTTATATTATTAATCTTAGTAATTATTTATATATTAGTGACCAAATTTAAAAATAATTAACTAGCACAGAATCTAAAACAACTTACATTTAGAATCGGATCTATATTCTATACAGTACCACTATACTAGTTAGCTACAGTTTTTTTGTTGAGAAATTTTGCGGTGTATTATACCGGTAGTTATAATGAGTAGTAGAAATAAGATCTAGCCACTGATTTTTAAGGGTATTTACACTACTCTACTACCGGAGAACGTATAAATAAATACTAACTAATTCGATCTATTGGATCAAAAAAAATAAACGATCTATATTGAATTTAGTATATCATAAAAGAGCTCTTCTTCCTTTCTTACAACGTACTCCCTCCGTACAAGTTTATAACAGCAGGTACAATAACAAACCTTACTACTTACTCTATCTCTCATCCATATCATGTAGAGTAAGCAATAAAGCCACCTTGTACAATAACTATCTCTAAAAGTCGTCTCTAGATGTTGTGCAATAACTATTTCTCTCTTGTACATAAATAATCTATCTTATTTCCCGTGCAATGCTAGCTCTTGTATGAGAGACGGTTCTCTTCTCTCTCTCTTCTTTTCTCACTCTTCCATATTGGACAAAGCTAATATGTACTCCCTCCATTTCAAAATATAGGGCGTATTAGAGCTTGGCTCAAGGATTAAGGAGCATTAAGTACAGTGAAAAGTAGGGATAAAAAGACCAAAGTACCCTGGTGCTCTTTAGTGTTAGTATTCAATGTGCATTCCTGGGAATAGTAAAGGACCATGCATGCATGCTGCAATTAATAGGGGTAAAATAGGAAGCTAAGTACTTCCCTCCATAAGACGCCTTACAAAAAGAAAAATCTTCTCAAAGCTAATAGGCCTTACATTTTGAAATGGAGGGAGTACATGCTAAGAGTAAGCTGATGTTGCTTTATTGTACATGTCCTAAAGCTTATTTTTTGAATGAACTTGTCCATAAATAGAGGGCATACTTCATATTTCCATACAAAATTAATGTGACGTTATCACTATACTTTTAATAAATATCCATCTTTACTTTATTCTCTACGTACATGTATTGAGTGTAGTGTTTAGCGATAATAATTAAAGATAATATAATTATTTTTAGTTTTTTTTTTATCGATCCACCGACAGGCTATGCAGAGGGCGATCGTGCACAAAATATTCCCACACTGGATGCTAAATTGCTAATTAATGCAGCTGGTATATTCCATACTAGCTACCGATGATCTGCCACGTAGGTTACAGTAGGACATCGCTGCTTCTCTGTACTGACAGGTCCCGAGCAAAGCCTCCCTCTGAATAGAACCAGCAGCATGCAGGAATGGGCCGGGCTTGTTGGACTGGGACATGGCACCTAATTAATCGTATATCCAGCGTATGCCTCCTCTTGTTTAGCCCTTCGCCGGGTGCTCATTCGACCTACTCCATCCGTGCATGTTACAGCATAACTTGTTTTAGTGTTCTCAATTTTTCTCAAAATATAAATCGTTCTGCTATTCCGAGCTATCTGTGCCCTTTGCTAAATGAATGCCATCGTTCTCATGAATAACCGAGACATCTTTTCTAACGTGAAATAATTAAAAGGGCAACAATTGAGGCCATGCATTTGAACCATTATGCACAAGCCTAAAACGACCTGTATTTTGACATAGAGATAGTGTATTTCACAGCATAGGATTTTGAGGTACGGTAACCAAGGTCGTATTGTAGTGGTGCTCTATGAGAAGATACTGACCTATGTAGATTTTCCATTATGATCTCCTGATATTCGAATCCCTGGAAGCTTTGACATTGATGCTCTTGTAATTAAACTGTTCCAGCCTTCTAAGGAAAAGAAATGACACAGCGGTAAAGAATGTGTCCAACCACCTTTGCAAGTCTGGTTACATTGTAAGCTGGTATCCCCAGCATAACCCTGGTTAATCCTAGTGGTTGTTTGAATCACCTAAATTAATTAGAAGTTTTCAGAAAACAGGTTTCAGTAGTTTTTTTTTTAAGAAAATAGCAAGAACAGTTGATTAGTACGGGCCCTGCTAATACATTCTTTGGAAGTGCGCCTCAAGATTGGCTACTCGCGGATTAGCTGCGGGCTTCGGCGATGTTACTTGTGGGCCGAGAGAGCCGTTCAGATATCCCAGCCCGGGAGGCCCACGGCCCCCTCCGGACGCAAAAATAGCGCGGTTGCGAGGCCCGACCGAGGGGAACCGTCGCACCAACTCCATCGCCCAACAAACACCACGGAGAGCCGCCGGTGCAACTCTTCTTTCCTCTCTTTCTCGGCCTTCTTGCCGACGTCGAATTGATGGGGGATCTGTCGATTTTTTCAGAAGTAGCCTTGGGTTTCTTTTGTTTGTCTTTTCAAGATTAAAATTTCTATTTTTGTTATCCTTCGGCGAGTTCTTAGCCGGATTTTATTTACCCACGATTGATTTTTTTTTCCAGACTAAGGCTGTATTTGGTACGGTTTCAGATTCTTAGTAGAAATATTTTAGGTAGAATCAGAATCACTGTCTGGAAACCGTTTGGCTAGTTGTCTAGATTCTATGAATCGGGATGGAACGGCGTTGAGGGCGATTCAACCCCGGCGTGGAAAAAGAAGAAATGATCTGAGGAGAATCGTTCCGAGCTTTAGCCTTTTGGCTAAGTTTCTCCCAGATTCTAGTAGAAACGACCCGATTCTAAGTTGCCAAACGGGGCCTAACTCATCTAGATGATGATCGCGACGCCTACGCTAGAAATTGACACTGGATCGAGACGGATGAAAATAAATCACATCTGATTTTCTTACGACGAACAACACCACTACTGATGCGTAGCTTTTACACATCAATTAAGACCATGGACAATCTACTTCTCACTGTTGTTTTGGTCGGCAATCAAGATACTGTTGCAAGATACATAGTCGATGGCAAGGAAGATAAAAAAAAAGTGCACCATGTTCGTCAATCTAAGGACTTGACGGTGCACAGTGCCGGTGCTGGCATTTTGGAGGCTCGGGGCGAAAACTTATATAGAGGTTCCATCCACCTCCTCATATATATATGTATGTGTATATATACATATATATGTATATATATGCATATATATGTATATGTATATGTATATGTATATGTATATGTATATAGGCAGTATATTTGGTGCAAACTCCCTCTACCGTGAAAACCACGTGTAAAATTTTTGAAAAATTCTCAAAAAATTACCATACATAGGGGAGGTGTGGTTCTACAACCCTGTAAAATTTGAAGACAAAACTCAATTGCATTTGAAAGATATGAAAAAGACAAATTGCAAAATGAGTAGTGCTAAACAGTGAAAAAAACACTATTCATACTGAATTTGTCTTTTTTATATCTTCCAAATGCAATTGAGTTTTGTCTTCAAATTTTACAGGGTTGTAGAACTACACCTTCCCTATGCATGGTAATTTTTTGAGAATTTTTCAAAAAATTTACACGTGGTTTTCACGAAGTTTTCACGGTAAAGGGGGTTTGCACCAAATATGCTGCTATATATATATATATATATATATAGGAGAAAAAATACAAAATAAATAGGAGAAAAAGTTCAAAATATATAAAATTTGGTGGGTAGTGAGATTTCAATGAGATGAACAAAATGCACGGCTTGGATCAACAGTTTCGTCTTTGAATTTTGTAAACACAACCCTATAGCACGGAGGATCTGTGCTATCGATAGTACACTAGCTATCCTCTCTCTCTCTCTCTCTCTCTCTCTCTCTATATATATATATATATATATATATATATATATATATATATATATATATGGGCCGGCACTTTGCTTAATTAGTTTGAGGGCCCTTGACTTTTGGAGGGCCCTGGGCGGCCGCCCACCCTGCCCCCCTTAAGGCTGGCCCTGACGGTGCATCAATCTTCAATGAATAAATTGAGTACTCCCTCTGTTCACAAATAGTAGTTATTTTAGACATCAACACGGTCCCTAAAACTCAACTTTGACCACTAATTTTTATTGTAATATATTTTAAAAAAATCTAATAAAATTATAATATTATAAAAGTATATTTCGAGGCTAATTTACATATATATTTCATGCATCCAATCTTAACATTTAAAAAGATATCAATAACTAAAGTTTTAAAAATTTGACTGAACGTATCTCAAACCGACTACTATTTGTGACCGGAGGGAATACTTGTGTACTTATTCATTGAGTTACTAATATGAATCAGAGGGTTTTTTTATAAAAAAAAAAACTAACTCCATCGCCCAACACAAACATGAATATCGAACTATTTATAGCGTTTTAGGTTTGTTATGTGACAAAAACTTTTCTAAAAGAGAGAAAAAAACTAGACGATTGCCCTGCGCTATCGCACGGTGTACACGTAGCATGATTTCACGTTAATGTCCATAGTTTTCCCCCTTCATCATAGGACATTCTATATAATAATCGTTTTTTTTTTTTCACTAAAGACGTATATGGTTATCGTTGTCGACCGTCCACATAATGCAATCGACCATAAAATGTGACTATAAATAGTCAGTTCGATCGATTATTTCAGTACATAGGTTGACGGCTAGTTGTATTTCTATAATCATAGCATGACCTAACCTTCACACTAATTCAGGATTCTGAACCCCGGCGCATAAATATTTCTTGTTCGCCACAAAAATAATAACGTGGCCAGGACTGATCCTGAGTTTTTTGAGGCCCAAGGCAAAATTATAAACGGAGGTCCCCCTAACATAAGCATCAAAAAAATTTTGTACTACCGTGTATCAATTAAAAAGGTAATATTCAGCAGACTTTGAGACTTTAGAAGCAAAATAAAACTGACTAATTGACCAAACTGCAAAACAAACAAATTTATCTAACAGAGGGACCCCAAAAATTTGGGGGCCCGGGGCGGCCGCCCTGCCCCAGGGCCAGGCTTGAACGTGGCTCTGAGGTTCGGATATACGCATGCATGCATCGACGTGTTAATTTATTACTCACTTGAAGAACTATAGTTTAAATAATCTTATTTAAAAAATATAAAGATTGTAGGTAGATTTAATAAGATTTTTCTTACTATACTCCTATTTGTTATCTCTCAATCATATGCATTTATTCATTATGACACACATAAAATATTGTCTTTAATCTTCTAAAACAATTAAATTGGGTATCTACATCATTTTCTCTCGTATATTTCTTGATTTTATTTTAACCATAACTGTTATACATGCCAAATATTTCTGAAGTATCTTGAACTGCATGTCGACGAACTCCCCGATCGAGTAGGCAAGCTAGCTAGCTAGAAAACACACTTGGTTGTATAAAGGAAAGCAAGAGAAAAAGGCTAATTTCACTGGCATGAAGATTGAAGAGTCGTCACCGCTTTTACTCGGTTCGCCGGAGACAAATTAAAACTGGAGAGGGAGAGGGAGAGGGAGAGAGAGAGAGAGAGAGAGAGAGAGAGAGAGAGAGAGAGAGAGAGAGAGAGAGAGAGAGAGAGAGAGCCCACAGAATGCTACGCAACTAGCTAGACACTTTACAGACCCGGAATACAGGAGATGAAGAAACCAAAAGCAGGTTTCTGGGCTAGCTAGATGTCATCATCTGACCTAATTAAAAAACTGCTTAATTTAGGATTAGTAATTTGCTTGTGAGCAATGCTAAAACTGAAAGTCAAACCCTTTAATTCCATCCGGATATCGACACTTCTGTTTATCTGAGGGTTGACTTGCGAAGATGGGCAGCTATATAGATGGTGTGATATGTATGAGGCATGAATGCATGATCTGCTGCGTTATCCTGCCAAGATCAATGCATCTCTTTTAAAAATCTGCCCTATCTATGTATGGAGTGAAAATGACACAATTAATTTACTTGTAGACCACTCTTATCACATATACTTACATATGCTTGCGTGATTGCAGGCAGGTTAAGAGATCCGTGGTTGGACTCCGGAAAGATACTTTCGAAATCTTTCGTATATCCTGTACTAATACAGGAAAAACCAGTACACACAGTAGAAATGATACCATAACATATCAAGCAAAATTTTATTTATTTAATTATTAGAGTTTACAGCATAAATAGCATGCAAACCAATAAAACCGTAGTAGAACCCAATAAATTTGCTAATGCAATCGACTGGGATAGCGGCCTAGTCATCGAGATCCTCACTGGTGTATAACTCCTTCTCTAAATCAACATAGTAAGCAAGTGTGATGAGTACAAAAGTACTCCACAAGTTACACAGGAGATGCATTATTAATGTAAAGATAACAAAGGATGACATAATACGGTTAGTTTGAGCGATAAGCAACATTTCAAATACAATAAATAATTTTTAAGGCATAGTTGAATAATAAATCTGAGTTTTAAACTAATTTTCAACACGAGATGAAACTCGGAGTTTAATCCCAATTTTTCGTCCAGATGAAACCCCTTTCCATCTATGAATCATCTTCCTCTCTGAAATCACTTTGGAAAACCAAAGTCTAATCTGTGAATGGTTTGCTCGGCATGCCCATGATCGCGGCTAATCGATTAGTTTTACACTCTACAAAGGTTGTACGACTTTAGCCACAAGACATGATCGTCTCAATGTGCCGACACACTTTCTTTGGTGTGTAGCAGAGATAATCACGACAAGGCCCCTATAAAAATCCATCCATGTAGTCATGCCCGCTAAGGTTTCACCGTTGACGAATCCATCTAATTAGAAGCCTCTTCTTGCGCCCGAGTGGCAGCTTCACGCTTTCACCACACCACTCCCACCTAATAGCATGATTGTTCATGGTATATTTTAATACGGCTAGCCAGGTCTGTCCCATTCCAGATTTGTGGTAGTACGGTTAGGCTTTATATTCAGCGAAACTCAGACCGGTCCTTAATTGACTAGGCGAGACTATCTACAAATCCAGAACCATGACCATACCGCCTCCCAACCATTTCTCGCCCGATCTAAATTACATTTTCACTTTCTTTTGAACTATGACACCTTTCATACACTCCATAGTACACCGATACCAAGGAATAGCTTTATTTCAACAAAAATATTTATTTGATATAAATTCTCAAAAATATCCTAAATTCAGGTCTAAGCATGTCTAAGCCATTTACTATAAACACTAGTAAGTACTAAATTAGTGTACAACTAGTGAGGTTTTTGTCTAAGGTTATAATGGTATATAATATATCAAAATCAACTGAGGTCATAACAAATAGGAGTAACTATATATTTAAAACTGAGAAAGAAATTAAACTGATAAAATAATGCATGCAGTAATTTAAGTTCAAATTACAATTCAAAACTGGGATTAACATGGTCAAGGGTGTAACTTGCCTTAATAGATGGGTAGCTGCTCAAAATCGTCGTCCACGAACTCCTCGGACTCTCTGACATCTATACGTGAAAAGCACCCGAATTCAAATAAAATATAAATACATTTACATAAAATACTAAACTAGCATAAAACAGAAATTTAGAATTTTAGATGTATTAGAAAGAAAAACGGGGCCAATCGGAGTTCGAACACGCGAAAACGGGCCCCCGAAAGTTTGAAAACACATAAAATGAAGAAATGGAATTTTTCTTGTTTTTGGAATTATTTTTCTAAACAAAATCCAAATTATTGCGCAATGCTAACATCAACAGCAATTTTTGGATTTTTGGAATTATTTGTAATCAAAAACCGATTTATGATGTCGTGCTTGCGTCATAAATGTAGGTTTGGCTGATGGTGTGGACCAGGTTCGCGGTGCCACCTGGGTGCACCGCACACTGAAGCATCTAGGCCCCTAATTGTATTTAATTTTGGTAATTAATAACAATCATGTTAAAGGACTAACAATTTCTTTTGAGTTTGTGAGAATAGGTTGGTCCACTTCACGATATATGAAAAAGGAAAAATATTGTGATCTAAAGGGGTCAAGAAAAGAAGATTTAGATCTTGAATCCAAGGTACAAGAATAGTTAGGGCCTTTTTATATTTTTATTGATCTCAGAGTTAGAAAAAATATCGGTTTACTAGGATAGATGCCGTACTATCAAGAGAGAGTAATGGCTAGTAGTTTGATGCTGATTAAAGTTCAAATTGGCTCAAAATCCTTTTAAAATTCATACTACAAGGATCTAGTCTTGGCTTTGAAAGTCCACTTGCATTCTTAGCATTTTCGGCAGTACCGCAGTACAAACGCGGTAGTACTGCTAGGCGGTAGTATCGGGTTTCATACAGCAGTAGGTATTTTCCAGAGAAGATTTTTTTTTCAATAATTAACCTTTTCTCTCTGAGCTGGAAGTACCGCAATGCAAAATGCGGTCCTACCACTTGGCGGTAGCACTGAGCATATGGGCGGTAGTTTTGAAACAGAAGCAAACTTTCTGAATCCGGAACTACCGCAGTACAAAGAGCGGTACTACCAGAGGTCAGTAGTACCACAAAAATTGAGCGGTAGTTATTTTACAGAAACGGGTGTTTTTGAACGATTTTGCTCTATTTTGAAGGTCGGTACTATCGCAGTGAAAATAGCGGTACTACCGGAAGTCGGATCTCACTTCAAAAGTTGGTACTACCGCATTTTACAAAGAGTATTGGTACTCATTTTACAAAGAGGAACAATTTTTGAGCCAATCTCACTTCAAAAGTTGGTACTACCGCATTTTTAACGTCGATAAACCCAGATTTTCTGTAATGGCTATTACCTACCACATTTAATGCTCTGATTCGACCGTTGGGCATGAGGCGATACTACTGCACTTTGCACGCTGGTAGTACCGCAAATTCTAAATTTTTTAGAAACCTACCCCCAACGGTTGGATTTGTTGGTGGGGGTTATAAATACACCCACACATGCATTCATAGAGCTATTTGGTGACTCATTGAATATATTTGAGCTCTAGTAAGTCTTCTTTCTCCTTTGAGCATTAAATTCACTCTTTGAGAGATTTAGGGGCATTCAAGTGTGATTTTAATTATTTGAGCCAATTATGAATTGCTTTATCCTTTTGATTATGTCATTTTTGCAAGTTTTGAATTGTGCACATTATGTCCTAGTGACTGCAAATTGCACACATATATAAAACGGGGCATACAAACAAGATATGCAACATGGAAAAACTATTGTTTGAAGACTTTGTATCACCACCAAAATCAATCCAGATGACAAAAAAGAACCAATTTAAATGATCATTTATGTAGTAATGATATAAGGTTGCCAAGTGTTGTTTGCCCAGACGACTAGTCCTCACATTCCTTCCGATCACGAGTAGAAATATACATTGACTGCTGCACTTGCACACAGTAATCTAGGGATGAAAACGGGTCGGATAATTCTCGTCCGATTCGGGATCAGATCTGGTCGTGACCGGATACAAGATCGGATTTGACTACCCAGCTGGATCTGGAATTCGGATACGGGATCGGATACGGAACAACCAATATCCGGTAAATATGGGACGGGATCCGGATATTCGGATATCCGAATTTTTCCTATTCGAGTATTCGGATCGGATATCCGGATATCCTATTCGAGTATCAGCAAGGCCCAGCCCATTTCATCTTTTTTTTTCCATAGAAAGCCCATTCATATTGACAATTAGTTGATTCTATTAATCCTAAAGTAGTATATTCTTTCTATGGTGTATATTGGGTTTGATTGATATATATATAACTTGCTACTATGGTCATGTACTCGTACGGTTGAATTCAAAATATATTATTCTATATTTCTATATATGCATGCATTATCCGTATATCTTTATCTGTTTCCGACTCGAATCCGTCACATATCTGTCCCTTATCCGTATCCCAATTAACTCGGATTCGTATCCGTATCCGGTTTCGAATTCGGGGAAAAAAAAATAAGTTAGGATACAGAAAGAACAATATCCATCCGTATCCGACTTGTTTTTACCCCTACGCGGTAATCAGAGAAAATCATAGGAACTCTTAGTTCTCTCGCAATAAAATTCGAGCAGCTTGATGCAAATCTATATAATCTACAGATACTACTACTCTCAGAGGATACAGAGCATGGGCTGTCTCGCGTCGCACTTGCAGTTTTCGTTGTAGAAACTACAATTTGTATTCCTTATACACACCGACGCGCGGCTATGGTGTGGCATGCGTAGGTCGATCTGGCTGGTTACAAGTTGCAATAGCCAGCTAATTGCCGGTGCGCGCATACAGGTGACCTGGGCATGTATCTCTATCTGTTACCATCCGTATGCTAGTAACTACTATTCTCGGTGAGACGCACCAGAGCCCAACACATGGCACTGTGGTTTCTACGATATCAAAGCTACAATGCTATACTACCTTTTTTTATTACTTTTTAATTTTGAAATTTTCTTAAAGAACTATTTTCAATTCTTCTAAAAGAAAGCAGCACCTTTTACTTCCTTTTATTTTGGGGGTTTTACCTAAAAATTCTTTTTTTTTAATTAAAACTCCTACTTATCTTGGCTCTTCTATACAGCGGAGCAACTAGTCAACATAACGCGCTGTCGTAAACTCGTATACTAAGGCTCCGTTTGGCAATTTGGAACCGGGCCGTTTCTACTAGAATCTGGGAGAAACCCAACCAAACGGGCTAAAACTCGGAACGATTCTCCTCGAAACGTTTCTTCTTTTTCTACACCAGGGCCGAATCACCCTCAACCCCATTCCACCCCGATTCACAGAATCTAGACAGCTAGCCAAACGGTTTCCAGACAGTGATTCTGATTCTGCCTGAAACGTTTCTATCAAGAATCTGGAACCGTTTCCGTTTCTACTAGAATCTGAAACCGTACCAAACAGGGCCTAACATGCGATTACGTGTGGCGCATGAAAAGAAAGCGCAGAGGTCTTTTTAGGCCGCCGCAGAAACTTTGCAAAGCTGAAGGAGCCAGATTCTTGGTTCACGCCCGTCGTCGATCGATCGTGCAGAGGCTAGCACGGAGAAGAGAAGGTTCCTAATCCTTGCGAGGAACAATCGACAGGAGCAGGCACTCATGCAATGCCGTAGCGGCTTGCAAGTTGCGAGAGCCTACTGTGCACACGCTGACGCTACACAGCCTGCCGTTCCGGAGCAGCCAAGTGTTCGTCTCCGCGGCGTGGAAGCTGGCAGCCGAGCGGTCCATTGATCGATCGGTCATGCCGTGCCGACGCTTTAGCCGACCGCGCGCATATCACCTCAGCGGCGTACCAAACCCGGCCCGTGTGTAAGCACGGCGATATTCTCGCTCAACTGGTTGTACTTGTACACTCCTTGCTCTCGTACGTGCTTTCTCCAACAGTATCCCCTGGCCTGATGTAATTATCAGGCTGCTTGGCTTGGCTAGACCATCCAACGTTTAACAAACTTAATTGAGATCGATCGATCTACTGACATGCGTGTCCTGATCGATGTGCTGTTAGTATATGTGTAGTAGCTAGAGGGCGCTAGCATAGAATACTAAAGTGCAGATCTAGTGGTTGAGGAAGTGTCGAGTGTGATGCAGTTGTTGGGGGGGGAGAGGACGGAAAGGGGGTGCTCATGTTCACTGCCAGCCTGGCTCGCGGAGGCTGATACGCGCTCGGTCGATGGCGCGCTTGGTGTGCTGATCAGTCGCGCGCGCCGAGATGGGTTTTCGGGCACTTTTTCGTCCCTTATGGACCGTGCCCAAGAATAAGGACGGTATTCTCTCCGTCTAACTTTACGGTTAGTATTTTTTTAAAGACAGCATATCGGGTGTTAATGAGTATGTGGGTGCTAACATGCTACCTCCCATCATCAGACGTCAGATGGAAAATCTGCGGCCTAAATTGATCGAGGTGGAACCCCCTTTGATCAAGGTAGGAGGACGTATTCACGAGAGAGGAATAAACTTTAGGGGTTTTGTATAAATTAAATGGTTTAAGTGGCAAAGGGGGTTCCACCTTGATCAATCTGGGCCACAGATTCTCCATCCAACGGTTGGTGACGAGAGTTAGTACGTTAGCACCCACATGTCCATTACCTTTTTTAAATAGTTGTGTTTATAAATGTATGATGTATTTTATGTTTCAATGCAAATTAGCGTGTTGTTCACTTTATACTTATAATAAATATTTAGAGTTACTTGATATTTTCTACATACATACATTGAACGTGGTGTTTAGAGATAATAATTATCAGTAACTTAGTTATTTTTAGTATTTGTTCAGTCTACATTTTTGCCCAATTTTCTACACATTTCACCCCATGTTGAATCGAATTGTGAACCCTCTAGATGATCGTGATAACAGCGGTGTCACCTATCATACTCTCATGCCGCAGCAAGTAGCAAGCACCGTAGCATCTCTCGCCGGCGCAACAGGTTAGGCGGGCCCATAGCAGCAAGGCACCTCCTGCGGTCTGATACCACAACATGCCTTCCTGTAGACTGTAATGCGGTGGCGGCATGGCTGGTCGGGGTCCGGGAAGAGGAGAGGGGGGGTGTTCCCGTGCCGGCGGAGGGTGGCTCAAGCACAACTAAGCCCGCCGGTGACATTTGCCCTTGCTTGGCAGTAGGAAACTGATTCTGTTGCGCATCTCCAAAAGTTACATCAAAGTGATGAGCTCAACCAAATAAGTTTTGTTATCCTAGCATACGTGGACCTTTATATAATTGGTTTGACAAAGGTTACCGACTTAACCTAAGTTATAATTGGGTTGACCTTTGCAAGTAATATATTCTCTTTTCTTTTCATGAATTTTCTTGTTAGGACTTGGAAAGTTATTGGAGTTTTGAATTTGATAACTACAGATCAATCATACAATATATAAATGGATCGGAGTCAAAGCAAACTATGCTGCTATGTCAAGCAATGAAAGGAAAATTAAAATAAAAATGCTGTAAAAAGATATAAGTTGAGCAACCATGGAAGCAATGGCATCTTTATTACAAAAAGATTTACAGTCATAATATTATTGGATCCTTAGTGTTCTTACTGGAAGAGTAAACACTTTGAGGCTCAATGCCTCAATTACACCTTTCTAATCAGAAAGGTAAAAATGATGTACAAAGAAGAAGATTAACTATAGTAGTAGTACTCAACACCTGAAGAACACAGAATCATGAGCTAATTAACCATTCTTATATATATATATATATATATATCGATTATCTCTCCATTTGAGAGACAGATCCCGTTTTTAAATCGATGTTTCCATCAATAAAAAAGAAGTAACTCACCAAGCTCGATTAATTACTTTCTCAATTGATTAATATGGGTGATTAGTTTACCCCCCGCCCCCCAAAATTTTACTTTTACTTATCTAATGCTGTTCTTGCTGTGATGTTGCCCTGTTCCACCTGTCCATGAATCTGCTCATCCTTGCGAGTGCAACATCCAGCGTGGCCAAGGTCATGTTGGCGAAGCACACCCTGAACCATCCGGGCTCCGAGCAATGGCACGACGAGCCCGGCGAGATGTTGAGCTTCACCTCGCGCAGCATCCGGTCCCACAGCCTCAGCTCATCGGCGACGGTCGCCTCGCCGTGGCCGGCCATCATCCGTCGCATGTCCATCCACACGAACAGCCCGGCATTGCTGCGCAGGCACGGCACGCCGGCGCGAGCCAGGCCATCCACGACGTGGTCGTGCCTCTCCCGGAGGCGCTCGCGGTTGGTGCAGATGTAGGCGTCGGCGAACGCTACGTCCGAGAGCATGGCGGCGAGCGTCCTCTGCGTCTGCGACGACACGAGCGTGAAGCTGGACATGCGCCGCGCCGCGGTGACCACGGCGTCGTTGTACGAGTACAACACGCCGACGCGGAACCCCGGGAGCCCCAGGTCCTTGGACAGGCTGTACACGATGTGCACGCGACCGGCGATGTCCTCGCCGTCGTAGCCGCCACGGCGGGCGCGCGACTCGACGAGCTCCGCCACGCTGACGAGGTCCGGCGCGGCGAAGACCGAGCCGGAGTATATCTCGTCGGATATGAGGTGGATGTTCTTGCGTGCCACGAAGTCGAGGATGTCCTCAAGAACGGCCCTCCTCACCGTCGTGCCGAGCGGGTTGGACGGGTTGGTGAGCAGGACGCCGCGGACGCGCATCCCTGCAGCGGCAGCCTCCGCGTACGCCGCCTGGAGCGCGTCGATCGTGACCTGGAACCCGTTCGAGCTGTGGCAGTGCACTGGCACGATGTTCACCCCAGTCCTCCACCTCAAGTCCCTATCAAACCTGCACAAAGCAGAGCAGCCATGCATGTCAGAACAGGAGCTCCAGTGGAATGTTCTGCTCATGAGCTGCGACTGTAGAGCACTGTGGCAATGTAACAGTAGCGCCTAGTAGGCGCATGCTTGGTTGCTTAGTTACCCCGGGTAGTAAGGAGTAGGGATCAGCAGCGCGTCTCCTGGGTCGGCGAGGATGAACGTGAGCAGCTCATTGGCCGCCGTCGCGCCGGCGGTGAGCACGATGCGGTCGGGGTCGAACCTCGCCTTGCCGCCCCTGATCTTCTCCATGAAACTCGCCATCGCCTGCAAGCGAATGACACCATCAGCACGTCAAATTTGTAGCATCATGAACCAAGAGCCCGTGACGTTAGAGGCAAGCAAAGCAGAGCACTTTCTTGTGTGTGTTCTTTACCTTCCTGAAGGTCTTGAGGCCGTGGTAGTCCTGGAACAGGGCGTTGTCCCTGAAGCCAGCCACGCCAGCGCCGCCCCATCCGGCCGCCTCTGGGTGCTCCGTCAGGTACCCCTCCAGGAGGTCGAAGGAGCACTGGTTCTCCGCGAGGCCCATCTGGATGACGCCATTCGGGTTGGCGACGGCGTCGTAGGGGTCCTCGTCGTAGGCCCTCCACCCGGCGAAGTAGGGGGAGTCCTCGCCGTGGGCGCCGGAGGTCGCCACCTGCGACAGGGGAGGCGACCCAGGGCAATCAGCAGGTAGCAACTTGCCACCCATGGCCTTGGACTCTCCACAAGCAATGCGAGAAGATCGACTCTCTTCAGGTTTTGCAAGCTTGCAATGCAATGCAATGGCAGCTCAAGAAAGCCAAGGAAGGGCAGGGTATATATAGGCGTGCCAGTATATATACTTGTGTGAAACCACTCAAATGTCAAACATGTGGGGGAGGGTTCAGAGGTGACCAGAGCACCAGACTTTGCTTCAAATCATTTAAAGGGAGGTGTTCAAATCATTTAAAGGGAGGTGCATGGGAAACTAAGCTTAAGCTTATAGGGGTGGGGCTATACAATATATCACCACAAATGTATGATTTGAGATGCCAGGGTTACTCCATGTATACAGGATATACAAGGTGTTAATTATTGTGACTCGTACCTAGTCTTTTAGGATTAGAAAATCAGTGCTAGATGAATCCTAGTAGAATTAAGATTCTTATTTTCTTTCAGGGTAGGATTCCTACTTGCTTAGGAGGAAAACTATGAGAGCTATAAAAACCTATGAGATGGTTATGAAGAATCTAAGTAACCATAAAGCCACAAACCAGCTCATCCAAAACAATAGGTGCTCGAGAGGATTAGAGACTATATTATTCTTTAGCACTAGATTCTTGTATAAAGCAAGGATCCAAAAATCCTAAAAGGTTTAAGAGGTTGTGAGGGAGCTACAATCCCTTATACTCTTTTGAGGTTGTGTTTACATAATTTGTGGTTGGCTTTGCAAAATCTTTTTTTTTTTCTTGTCGTGGTTGCTTTAACATCGTTATTTTGGTTATTACGAGATCCATCCTCTTTGTTCTTGAGATCCGATCCGGAAGCTACTGCGCACAAGGAGTTTCATAGACCTGGTGTCCTGTGCCACTCCCTAGCTCAATTTGGATTCGCTCGTGACGTTATACCTAGTTTGGAAGACAAGATGTTCATAGGTTTTTTCGACAGAAACATGCAACCCCGCATACAGAAAGAACGGATGTTTGCTTACCCATAAAGTTCCTATAGAATTTTCACGTTGCAAACAGAAACCTCAATTGTTTGTCAATGATTGTGCTCTCTCCTTGTCTTGTCTTGTTCCTTCGCGTGTGAGCTTGAGCTAGGGAATGCGCACTGCAGCGTACAGCTGTTTCCCCCTTAATCCGGCTGCAAAAGCAGCTTCGGTTGTCGCCTTTCACCGGCTGATGGAAGGAACTTGGCAGATGCGGCACAGGCTCGCGATCGTGTGTACAGATGGGCTCCTTATCTCTAAACCCTTTGTTTAAGAGCACTTTTATAGTACATAATTTTTTTTTTAAGATCAAAAGGACATCACAACTATGATGTCCCAGCTCCATTGCATAAAACTGAAGAAAGTTAGAACAAAAGTTTCGTTCTGACTCAAGTTCTGAACTCAGGAACCTCTCAAAATTCCTCAACAAAGAGGATATACAGAAACCACAAAAGCGGTCACATATTGTTCTTTACTAAGCTACTAAAGTAAGAAGCAAGTGAAGCCAACTCCTTCAGAGTTCTCTCCACATCAGATCTAATGGACCAGATTATCTAATGCTTATTTATACTTTTAACGGTAGTATAGTAGTAGAAATACCTTTAATGAACAAGTTAACGATTAGATTTAATCTCTACTACACATTATATACTATCAGTATAATACACCCTGAAAGTTATTTTTTTCTCTATAGGTCTATGGAAGTAGAGCTCCAACCAAATGATCCAGCTCTATTAGTATGTTGAGTTTCACTAATCAGTGTCAAGCTTGCTCAAAAAAATTAACCAGTGTTAACTCGAACCTTAAATGGTCAGGCTGTTTGAGAGCGCGTGTTTACCGAGTTAGTTCCAAGAGTTACTAGCAGTAAGTACGTGATGACAGCGGATCATGGACTTTCCTGCATTCGGTTAGAACAAACCAAGAATTTAGTAATGTCTTCGACCCCTAAAATGCCAGCGATTAAACTAGTGCTGTCAGCGCTGTAAGGCTGTAGCCATGGACGAGTTGTCCAGCTCTTGCCGTTCGGGGAGGATGCCCTGAAATCTGAACGCTGATAAAAGAATTGTGCTTCTTGTTTGAGATGCCAAGCGTCCCCAAATTAAGAATGCCCCTGCGATAATCTCTGCACGCTGATCGCAAGACCAGCCAATTGATTATGCAGCTCATGATCCACGAAAAGATTATGAAACCTGGGTTGTCGAATCACTGGTGGTTGCAGCACAATTGGCCGCGCTAATCTTTATAATTCCGTGTGTCGATTGGATTTTGGGACGTACAAGTTCTTGCTCTCACTGGAATTAGTAGTACAGAAATCAAGTCAGAAACTAGGAATCACCAGTGTTA
The DNA here is from genome assembly GCA_036346355.1 of Rhipidocladum racemiflorum. Classification (NCBI taxonomy): domain Eukaryota; kingdom Viridiplantae; phylum Streptophyta; class Magnoliopsida; order Poales; family Poaceae; genus Rhipidocladum; species Rhipidocladum racemiflorum. Next base: position 44,631,440 of record CM070569.1, on the reverse strand, counting down.
GTGTTACCAGTTCTTACGATAAGTTTGGACGGTAATAATTTTACAGGACATGGTTCGATTCATAGGATTCTAATAAAATTCTCGCATTCTAAGTAGGGTCCAAGGTTTGACCAGTAGCTAGGGTAGCAAGTAGAGGTGTTCTTTTTTTTAAAAAAAAAAAAGTACTAATGCTAGTACATCATTCTTGGACTAAATCTGTCATTGAGAAGAAAGAGATTACAATGCCTAAACAACGTAATTGCATAAAAACATAGCCGCTGGAATTGAGACAAGAACCGAAAAACTTGGTGGTTTTTGGCAGTCAGCTAGCTCTGCCAAAAGGAAAGAGAAACCACGGAACTCCTTCAACGGTTTTAGCCAAGTGACATTTTTTTTTTAATTCTCTCGTTGCTTGATTGAAAAGCACTTTAGGAACAAATGATAGTATTTTGGGGGCTAACCTACGTCGGCAACACCAACAAGACGGCTTTGGCAGCACCAGAGAATGGGGAATGGCTTATGTTGGCAAAGCCTCAAGTCTAAGCTAGACTGTCGTCAGAAATGGTTACACTTTTGGGGGGTAAAATCAGAATGATTATAACGAGGAGGATTCCCTGTTGATTACTTTAATTCATGTGGCTGTTTAAAATGCAGATTTAGTCTTTTATTAGACTCTTTGCGCGTAATTAGTAATTTGATTAGCCTTAACTCCTTCGAACAAGCTAAGATTTTTGTTCTGAAGCCCTTAGGCAAGGCAATCTTAAGCATGCCTGCAAATCTTTGTTTACTTCTAACAAAAATCCCCTCTTTTCTGCAGTCTCCTTTTGTTTTTGTTTCTTTGGATTGTGAGACGTGGATTTGTCTAGTATCAGACATCAATTCTTCAATTAATCCTGCATAAAAACGTTTCCTACCATAGAAGTAGAATCAAATCAAGCATGACATCTGTTAGGTGAGGATCCGATTGGTGCCTAGATCGATCCATCTGTTTTCAGAATCAAATGCTGAACATAGCTTACGGATCGCAATCTCATCAGCTCGGTACTTTATAAGATATGAGAGGTTGTGGGTTAGGTGTTGGTTGCCAGATTAATTTAAACACAAAATATAGGAATAATCCCATGTCACTCATGTAGTATAACATCATGAAGAGAGTGGCATGTAACGGACCGCCTTTTCATGTGGCATGATTAAATACCTCGACAGCTACTCAGAAAGATTAGTTGTCAGGAATCAAGTATACATTGCTAGGCAAGAGATGAATTCAATTGCTTTTATAGAATATAAGGCATAGCGGCCAAGTTTTACAAAAGTAGGCGCAACAGGGCCTAAATAGAGTACAACCAAAACACCGCACAGACAGACCTGAGCAAAACACTAAGACCTTGAAACCAAACAATTCGCCATCTACGATCTCCTGGTAAACGCTAGTTTTTTGAAACTCTGAAAGTGGTGGGTTAAGCAAAGGTGAGTACACAACTATACTCAACAAGTCGCACGCGAAATTACTGAATACTACATGCAAGGGATTTACAATTGGTTGACATAGGGTTTAAGTATTTGTAGATGCAGTTTTATTTGTAATATCATTTTACATTTGAAACACAAACCATAAATAATAGTAAAGGGGGGTCATCCACAAAGTTATCATCATTATGCCACATTCTCAAAACTTCCAAAGTCTACTTGAGCTCGGTTACGAGAGTCACCCCAAATCAAACTTAGCTTCATTAACCGGAAGCACGGCGTATTCGAATACCATTTTATTAGACTCTGCAGAGCTGCTCAGCTTTACCCACAAGATATCTATGACCATTAATGCCACATACGAATTACATGCAACTTAAATGCATGCGGCCGGGCTGAGACCACCACAGCCTTTTGATTGAACATCCCCATGGTAGCTCCTACCCGATAGGTACTCGGACCTTACCATTCTTGGGACCTCACTGGCCAACGCAGGAGCCGCGTTCCAATACTGAGAGGGTAACCTATTGTTGTGAGAACCGACGAATGGCGCTACACAAGACCATTCCTGTTCCAACAAACCCACCAGTCATTCTTCCACTGGGAATGATTGCACCCCATTCTCCTTCTGAGAATGGTACCACTGAGCATGTAGGTATTCCCATGGGGATGAACAACGTACTAGCTATGTTGGGAAATGGTTCAACTGAACTGACCGGTCTCAACTTGTGGTTGAGCAGAAACTTAAATTATTTACTTTGCTCAAGGGGGTTTAACTTTATATTGCCAAAGACCAAGCCATCAGACCATCCACAAACCAATCCGGTACCAGCTGTACCAGCCAACGAAACCAACCATGGCATTAATCATCAGCTGGGAATCGAACTCAAATCCACCTCGTGGCTAGTCCAATATTGTCCCCCTGACCATAGCACGTTTAAATACACCGAGCCAACTACTCGCCAACATTTGATCCTTAGTTAAAGATTTTGAGTGACACTATGTAAATAATAATTTCTAGAGCAAGTGCGAATATTAACTAAGGTATTCAAGGTTTATCAACATCAAGAAGGCTAATCGCGAAACTGAGTTTAGCTAGGTTACATGTCATTCTAAACTAACGATTTCAGAATTTAAACACATAGTTCAAAATAATGCAGTAGAAATTAAATACTACAATATCATAGCAAATTGGGTTCAACATGGTCAAGGACGTGCGGCTTGCCTTGCTGGGCTGAGGGATCGTCTAGGTCGAAGCGGTCGTGGTCGTACTCGGCTCCTATTTGGTCCGGCTCCGGTTCCGAGAATTGCTCCTACTCCAGGTACTGCGCGAATGTCGGATCTAGCGCAAAAAATGAAAACCAAAAATGGTAAACAAATGATAAACGAAGCGAAAACGACGAACGAAAAACGGAAACAAAAAACGAAAACAGAGAAACAGGCTGGAGAAGAATGAAGGGCAATTCGGGCATTTTTGGCATTTTGGAAGCTTAAAAAGTGAAATGGAGGCCATTTTTAGACTTAGTGGGTTGAGATGGGCGAGTTGGTGTGTTTTGAAATTTTACGGGACTTTTGGAATTTTTCTAGGATTTTTGGATTAATTAAAACCAAAAAAGAAAAGGAACTAAAAACAAAAAGAAAAGAAAAGAAAAACAGCCGTTCGGCCGGTGGGTCGGATTTGGCCTAGCAAAGCGGCCCAGGGGGCACACGCGCGGCGCGCGAGCCAGGCACGCGAGAGTAGGCTGGCCCGGTCGGCGGCACAGAAAAGGAAAGGGGGGTGCACTCGGCTAGGGTTAGGGCGAACGGGGAGCGCAAGCGAGCGGCAGCGGCGAGGCGTTGTTGACGGGGGAGAAGAAGGGGAGAGTGAGGGGTCCGGCGGGGGAGGGGGAGAGGAAGGGGCTCGATGAGGGGTGAGGTAGGGTTAGGGTTAGCGGGGGGTGCGAGGGGAGAGCAGCGGTGGCTCAGGGCGAAGCGGGCGACGGTGGAGCTAGTGAGGCGGGAGTGAGTGGCGGCGGCACAGGGCTAGGCCGGAGGGGGAGAAGAAGAGGGAGGCGGCGGGGGAACTCACTGGAGAAGAAGAGGGGAGTGGCAAGGAAGAAGGAGGGCTCGGGGGCTTCTAATAGTGGCGCGATGGGGGAGAGGGAGAGGAGCTCGAGCGCAGGACGGCGATGGCGACAGCAATAGTTGGAGCGGCAGGGGATGGACGACGGCGTGGGCGCGGAGTGGAGCGAAGCAGGCGGGCGCTGACGCGCGCGGAGAGGACGAGCGATGTGACGGCGATGGGACCGAGGCAGGCGGGACGCAACGGACCGGTCCGAGCGGTGGAGCGACCGACGGTTCAAGGAAGGAGAAGGCTGTTAGAACTGAATCACTCAGCTCTTCTCTCTCAAGGTGTTTCACACACTTTAGTTGTATTTATCACAAACACACCAGAAGAACACAGATAGCTTTGGTGCAGCCAAGCGCTGCTTTTTCTTTGTTTTTTTTCTTTCACTGCTTGATGCAATGCATAATTTATACACCAAAAAATACAAGCTGTAGCCGGCCATAACTCACACGACGCACGCGTGCACTACGTGCAGACCGATTCTCTCGGCTTCTCCTGGAGACTAGGAGCAGCATGCAATAGCTAACAAAGTCCACTAATTAACGTCTTGATCCTAAACCTGCGCCACTAACCAGGAGACTCAACAGCTCACACCATGCATGGTTCAACTAATCAAACGTGCTTCTAGTCTTGAGCTCATCCTAAGCACTTTGCAGTAATCTCGTACACATGCACTCTGCCGTTTCACACGACCTGACTTCTCGCCGAGCATGCGTCCAGTTCAAGTTAGCAGCTCGCACATTTCTACCGGCCTCTATACTGCCACTATGCAAAGGACTACACTTATTTGCTACATGCAGATTAAAAGTAAACATGGATATGCACTAAAGACAAGATTATATCTAACAATTACCCCCCTAATCTTGTCATCTCCATTCACAGGAGTGTAGGCTCATCGTCACTTGTCGCCGCGGCAAGGAGGGCTTTGTTTTTCTTCTTTTCTGGACACTCATATGAATAATGCCCAAGTTCTTGACAACTGTAGCATCTTACTTTGGTTTTGTCCTTGCGTCCTTCTTTCTTGCCATGTCCCATGGATGACCTTGACGAGGAGCCCTTTCCGAACTCTTTTTCCTTCCACTCTTCTCGTGTCAGGAGAAGATGCTCATCTGCTTTGCCTCCTACTCCAATCCGCTCTTCATATGCCTTGAGCCTACCGATTAGCTCCTCGACGGGCATCCCTTTAACATCCCCGAATTGCTCGATCGTAGAAACAATCTGCAAGAAACGGTTAGGAAGCGCACGAAGAATTTTCTTGTTGAGGTAGACGTCCTCCAATGGTTCTCCAAGTTCGCGGATTTTGTTGGCAATAGTTGTGATCTGCACGACAAAGTCATCGATCGTCTCGGAGCTCTTCATCTTGAGTACATCAAGCTCCTCCCTGAGCGTTTGTACTCGTGCCTCTTGGACGCGTTTGGCCCCGAGTTGCATCTCCTGCAGGGCCTCCCACGCTTCCTTGGCTGTCTTCTTCTGTGCCAAAACGATGAGAGTGTGCCCGGGGAGTGATTGGAAGATGGCTGCGAGCGCCATCTTGTTCTTCTGCACGTCGGTGTCCTTTGCATCCACGGCCTCCCAAACGCCTTGTGCATCAAGGATGACACGCATCTTGATTGCCCATGCAGAGTAGTTAGTCCGTGTGAGCATGGGATAGCTCATCGTCACAGACCCACTAGCCCTGCTGCTGGAGCTGATTAATTGGCCATCACCTGACATCGTCGCCGTCGCCGGAATACGCTTGCTCGTCTCCGCTCGTTGCTGCCGCCGTCGCCGGAAGTCCCTGGCTCTGATACCAAATGTTAGAACTGAATCACTCAGCTCTTCTCTCTCAAGGTGTTTCACACACTTTAGTTGTATTTATCACAAACACACCAGAAGAACACAGATAGCTTTGGTGCAGCCAAGCGCTGTTTTTTCTCTGTTTTTTTTCTTTCACTGCTTGATGCAATGCATAATTTATACACCAAAAAATACAAGCTGTAGCCGGCCATAACTCACACGACGCACGCGTGCACTACGTGCAGACCGATTCTCTCGGCTTCTCCTGGAGACTAGGAGCAGCATGCAATAGCTAACAAAGTCCACTAATTAATGTCTTGATCCTAAACCTGCGCCACTAACCAGGAGACTCAACAGCTCACACCATGCATGGTTCAACTAATCAAACGTGCTTCTAGTCTTGAGCTCATCCTAAGCACTTTGCAGTAATCTCGTACACATGCACTCTGCCGTTTCACACGACCTGACTTCTCGCCGAGCATGCGTCCAGTTCAAGTTAGCAGCTCGCACATTTCACATGCCGAGCTCTTCCCTGATCTACCGGCCTCTATACTGCCACTATGCAAAAGACTACACTTATTTGCTACATGCAGATTAAAAGTAAACATGGATATGCACTAAAGACAAGATTATATCTAACAAAGGCCCAAGGTCGATTTTTAAATTTCGTTTTGAAATTTTGGGGGCATTTCATGGCACAATTGAAGATAAGCTGTAAGCCTGTAAACCTGCAACTGCAAAATTGGAGACACTTGGCAACATGCAATAAGTACGTATGCCATAGCAGCAACAGCCAATGACAGATTAAAGCTCTTTTGGATTGTACGCATGAACAGGAAATTGAAATAATCCAACAAGAAAGAAACAAAGAAATTAAGCCCTCGTATAGAGACAAACATATATGTTGCCAATTTCCAGTCAAAGTGCGACAGCCCACCAAATATTTATGACCACTAAATTCCAGTACTGTCAAGCACACAATATGTAGCTAGCTATAGCTGTTACGATAATCTAATTTGCGATTGGTAGTCTACAAAGGAGGTTTAATCTACAAATAGCATTAGGATAATGTCAGAAGCATCCACTCCGACCGATCACGCATACGACACGGGTATATATATGTAGTATATATGCATCGTCATCGTGCCGCTTTTTCTTGGGATCAGGAATTCAGGATACTGGCTGGAAACTGATGTGCTACCGAAAAGGCCAACAAGACAAAAGGGCCAGATTTATAGTACTAGAATTATTAGTAGAGTAGCTTATTAGCCGGTACTCCCTCCGTTGATTTATACGGGTCCTATTTGGTTTGCATTTTTATTAAAAAAATTATAAGATGTATATGAATCTTTAACGATGCTTTATCTCCTTTGTCACTACTTATTTCCTTTTTTTTTTCTTAAGTATTATATTTATGACTTACCACACAAACTAGTCTTTCTTATAATTCCAAAGCACTTTAGTTATTATTTTTGGTGTCTTTCTCAACCCTAGAACTTGTTGCACGTTAATTTTGTTACCGTGTCAAAGTTACATGCATACAACATACACAGAGTTAGTAGTTGCATGATGGTTAGTTGCGTGTCCGTGGCGTCGCTTGGATCGGTAGTTGGTGCTGTTGCATGATGATGTGCGTGAGTCTTTATTAGACCATGTATAATAGTACTTGTAGGTTGTTTATAAGAGTATATCATATAGGATTTTGATGATACGAAGAAGAGAGAACGATGAGAGAGAAAGATGATCTTCCCCCCTCCTCTCCAGCACAAAATCAGGGGCTCAGTGCACAATCTCCCATCATCGTCTCATGTGTCATGTGCTTCCAAGCTGGCTGAGGCGAACTGTAGCTGCTGATCTTCACCATCAACCACCTCGTAAGTTTTCTCAAATCTGCCTCCTTTCCGTAGTGGGGCAGCGGACGACAAATGGAGGGACACCGCGCTGGCATTGGCCTCGCCAGATTTGGGCATACGGCGATGAGGTTTTGAGCCGGCTGCCTCCTCCGGCGAGCTTGTACGTCGTCACTGCTCGCATGCCTTCCTCCTCTTGTAGGATTCATGAACCTCCTCTAGGTACTATTTTTGTTGTAAGCATCTGCTGGATTTGTTGCAGGCATTCAATTGTTTTGTTTCGCAAGTTCAATCAAATTGTTGCAGCTTCATAGCCTATGTGTTTTGATTGTTTGTTGTAATGTTGTTGCATCCTTTAATTGCTACAATAGTTTTGTTGCAGTCGGACTGGGATTTTGTTGCACTTGTAGCAATCGTTGTTGCGTTGTACTGGTGAATTTGTTACAGGGTTAAATTCCTTTTCTTGAAACTATAGTTAGATTTGTTGCATACATTGCAAAGAAATGTTACATCTACAATGGATTTGTTGCATTTTTGTTGCACATGGTGATTACAGTTGTTGCACGTATTGTTTAAAAGTGTTGCACCGACACGTCCGATAGAAGCTACCCATCGGACGTCCGATTGCTAGTCCTTCGCGGTGTACAATAGTACTTGTAGGCTGTCTATAAGAGTATTCCACATAGAACTTTGGATGATATGGAGGAGAGAGATGGTGTCTACTATTTAACAAACAACCCTATTTACAGCTTTATACTGTGTATACTATTATATAGATAGTCTATTAATTATATTAGAGATCGTTACAGACAGTTATATCGACAGTCTATTGTGTGGGTTGTCTTTAGAACTGTCTATAGATGATATATATGTGTATTATAGACAGTCACCGTCTATACCACTACAGTTCGATGTATGGCGTGAGTTCCGGGTGAAGTTAGATACTCCCTATTATGTTTAAGTACTGGTTTCGGTCGTTTGCTAGATGAAGCAAAGAGTTGAATAACAGAGAGTAGAAAAACCGACGCAAGTGTTGAGCGTCACCAAAGTCTCTGTTCTTGTTCTCGGTGATATCTTTTTCATGTACGTGTGTATCTAGGTACTTGTGTGAGTTGTTCCGGGTAGTTCCAACAGAACTTCCTTAGTCTATATGTGTTCAGTACTTCAGTCAAAATATACTCTAGAGTACTAATTGTTTGTCTGGTTCAACCCGTGCACACTACAGTACAGACCTCTTCCGAGTCGAACAGGCATATGTGGTTTCTACACAATTAGAGGCAAACAAAACGATCATTCCACGCGATTTCGGAGTCAGCTAGCTATAGCATCTGCATCGCTCATTTTCCTGGATAAGAAAAAAAAATCGCGGAGAAAGATAAGAAAGGAAGTGTTCACTGTTCAGCACTCAGTACGCTTACCGATTGTACTAGGAATAAGAATTGATCAAAAGAGTTGGCTTGTCGTTAAGCCACGTACTACACATTGCGAAATCATCGCCCTGTCCAGTTCGATTAAGAGTAGGCAACAACAGCGTCGTTGCAGCTAGGAGGCAGGGTTAACAATATAGAAACCAAAAAAATCGATGGAAAATCGAAATTCAAAAATATTCAGCCGAAAATAGCTGAAAAATCATCAAAAACCGAATGGCTAAGAATTACAAATTTTTGAAGAAAAAAAGCTCAAAAAAAAAAAAATCAAAAATCGAGTGGTTTTTTACCGAAAACCGACCGATTTTGACCGTATGCTGAAACCTGACGCGCTACCACGCGATTTTTAACACAAAACCAATCATTTTTGTGTTTTAAATGTTTTTTTTTTGAATTTAACTGGTTTATCGATCAGTTTTACGTATCAAATCGGCTCAATAAGATCGAAAATCAACCAGTTTTGTGAGCCCTACTAGGAGGCCGGTTGGTCTACCTTAATTACTTCCCCCTCCACGAGGAATTTTAGGTTGCGGATCTCTTGCTAGGAGATCACATGCTTTAACTTATCCATCCCACATGGATAACTTAGCCGTATACATCATATTGATGTGGGTGAGGGTTGATTGTAATATATTTATAAAACTAATTTTGCCGTATACATCATATTGATGTGGATAACTTAGCCGTATACATCATTTTGACCACTAATTTTTATTATAATATATTTATAAAACTAAATAAAATTAAAATACTATGAAAGTCTTCGAGACAAATCTACACATGTGATATTCAATTATCTAATTTAAATTTGTAAAAGGATATTGAAAGTCAAAATTTGATTACACTTATATCTACAACGATAACTATTTGTGATTAAAGGAAGTAACAATCAAGAAAATTACGAAAATGTCATACCTTTGCTGATTACCAACAAGAAATGAGATTACAAGAAGGCCAGAACTTTCTTGATTAATACTAACAGGAAGGAGTCCACCAGAGTGTCAAGCCATTATTGATTACCGCATCATCCACAGCTCTTCAATTGCAAGCTCATCTATATATTATATTTTTACTTACTTAATATCCAATAGAAACTGTTAGTATCATTGCATTGGAATTGCCCTTGTATCCTTAGCTCTACGTGCAGAGTGATTCGTACCTTTAACACTAAAGACCTGTGTACATCGGTACACACCGATGCCTAAATTTGAACCTGTTGGCCCCTCGAAATACAACATTTGATTTCTCTTTCCTTCTTAGGTGGAACGTAATCATGGTCCTGGAATCTACCATTGCAAGAAGAAACAGCATCTTGAGCCACTTGAGCATGTGTTGTAAGTAATGTATAGAAAAATAAGAATATGAGATATAAATTTTACGTAAAAATCCTTTCGGGTTAAAATCACGTACGCATAAAAGTTATAATACTATATGAGGATATATTTATAATGAAGCTCTTGCTCTTGCTATAGACTACATGGATATATTTATAATGGTACATGATAGTAGCATAATAGATTTGAGATGTAGTAGAAAGTAAATTCATATCACACTCCAACACAGTATCATGGTTTGATTTTTTTGCATCGAGCCCTACACGAACTTGAAAGGGAATGATTAAGCACTTGTCTTAAACCCGCTCCACGGCCCAGCCCATTTCCTCTCCCTTAGGTCCGGGGCTCCGGGCTGCCAACCACCACCTCGTCATGGATCTCGCCGCCTAGATGAAGATGGACCCACCTGCATCATCCATCCCCTTCCTTGCTCCTCTCCGGCGCGAAGACGAGCCCGTGCCGGAGCCGCGCGCGCGCGTTCGCCGGCCGGTCGCTCACCCCCTGCCCTGCCCCTGCCCGCTTGCTTCTGTCATAGTAGACCGGATTCTTGCATAGTGATAGCGCCGATTTGTTGTCAATTTTAAGCACAATCCTGATTCCTGCATACCTCCTTCCAATCAAACAGCTATTTTGCCAGGAGGACCAGCAAGAGCTAACTCCTCCATTGTTGGGTAGGCTGCTTCAAACCTTTTATGTAGCCTTGACACGAGCATTAGAAACAGGAAATGCAGCTCTCATGAACATATCAAACGCACCAGGGGGACCCAGGCGCTCCCCCTTCCCAACAGCGCCATTCAATAAGATAGCTCGAGGCTCGAGCTTTCCGAACAGACAAATTTCTTCCAACCAACTGCAAAACTAAATCTCTCGACTGAGGATTCCCACTTGACTTTGTACATAATGTGGGAAACATGGGATGAGCCCAGCAAAACATGCCTGTCAGTCACTAGGCCACCTTGAGATGCTTGAGCAATAGCCCAGACAATCATGGGAAGCTTTTCCTGTCTAATATATTTATATTTAGTGTTCCCCATCATTTTTGGGGAGAGGTTTATTAGTGCCTTCTTAAAGCCAAAGGCAAGGACAACAAAGAATGCAACCTGGGTACTTGAGTTTGTTGGACAACATTCTTGTAACCCTTTAGTTCCCACTGCTTGACCCGACAATTCAGACACGATGTTAACTACACACCACAAAACAAAATCTCCCAGGGCATCAGGAGATCTCTGGTTGATCCATTCGCTTGCCATCTTGAGACCTGGCTCAGGAACATGGCATGCATAAGGGGATGTCAACCATCTTGGACACTAGTGATTCCTTGAACATCTTTGCCTACGGGAACCGCGACGCATTTACGCTCGCAAATGCTCGGCCAAAGTGGTCAGCAAATCGCACGAGCTGGGTATCCTGCCGGTTCTCGCACGATCCCGAGATCTCAACGAGATGCTGCCTCGGCGACCGTCACTTTGGGCTTCTTCCAGGCACCCCTCGCAGATCTGTGAGGGGTGGTTGATATTGGACAGTTGGGCCATCATTCTTCTATCAATCATCTGGTTTACGAGTTCACAAGAAAATTTTGTACAATCGATGTAGTGAATTTTTTCACCTTCATCAACTGTAACGCCCTGCTCCCCTGCGCCCGGGGCAGCCGCATCGCCGCCAACCGCCGCCCCGCCCTTCCCGGCGCCGCCACGGCCTCGCACCAGCCGCCGCCTTTTCCGCCGCCGGACTCGCGGCCGTTCTTGCGCCGCCGTCGCCCCTATAAAACTCCCCACGGGACCCCCTTCTCTCCGTGCCCTCCTCTCTCCCTCCGCTCTCCTCCCTCAAAGACGCCACCGCTGCCGTCGTCTTCCTCGCCTCCGCGAGCCTAAGCCGCGCCCGTCGCTGGCCGCCCGCCTCCGGTTCCCTTAGGCTCACTTCCGCCGCCGGTCTGCCACCCTCCTTCCTCGCTCCGGCCGGTGGCCGTCGCGCCAACCCCACCTCGCTCGGCCCACAGCTGCGCGCCAGCGTCTGTGTAGCGATGCACCAGCCTGACGCCCGTGCGTGGATGCGGTCCACGCGCCAGCCAGGGGCCCACCTGTCGGTTTAAAAAGAAAAAAAAAGATTTCCAAAAACCAAAAAAGCTGCTGACGTCAGCATGACGCAGTAATTCGGATTTTCCTTTTAAAAATGATTTAAAAATTCCAGAAAACCGGTTTTATTTGTTTTTAAACTTCCGGGAGCCCGTTTTCGCCCGTTCAAACTTCGATTGGCTCCGTTCTTCTTCCTAAATTCATTAGAAATCTCAAACTTTAGTTTAGGGCTAGTTTGAAGTTCAGTTTGTGTTTATTTGTATTCGTTTGAGTCTTATTCGAATTTGGTTGTTTTCGCGCGTAGATTACGGAGAGTCCAAGGAATTCCCGAACGACGATTTCGAGCAGCAACTCGTCGAGCCAGGCAAGTCACACCCCCTTGACCATGTTGCTCCCAGTTTTATGAACTTGTATGTTGTATTTACAATTATTGCATGCTTATTTATTATAAACATTAATTTTCGACCTAGTTTCAAAATGATAGTTATATCCAATTTCGACATGCGACCTTTGACATTTGAATTCCGATACCATTGTAACCTTAGTAAAAATATGAATTATGACTATAGTAATATTTAGACATTGCTTAGACATGCTTAGAACTGAACTTAGGAAGTTTTGGGGAATTTTATGCCAAAATGATGACAGGTTCAAATGGAAACTTATGACGATCAATGTTAGTATTAATATGGAGATAGTATGGTTAAAATGAAAATGACTTAGACCGGGCGAGAAACGGATGGGAAGTGGTGTGGTTATCTCAGTGGGTTTGTGGAAAGTCTCGCCTAGTCGATTAAGGACCGGTCTGAGTTTCGCTGAATGTAAAGCCTAACCGTACTACCACGAGTCTGGAATGGGACAGACCTGGCTATCCTTATTAAATCATTTCATGGACAGTCATGCCATATGGTGGTAGTGGTGTGGGGAAAGCGAGATGCTGCCACTCTGGCGCAAGAGGGGGCTTCTGATTAGAGGGAGTCTTTCAGCGGTGAAACCTTAGCGGGCATGACTACATGTATGAATTTAATATAGGGGCCTTGTCATATTTTTCTCTGTCACTCACCAAAGGAAGTGTGTTGACATAAAAAGGGAAATATTATGTCTTGTGGGTAAAGTTGTACAACCTCTGCAGAGTGTCAAACTAATCGATTAGCCGCGCCCGCGGTTATGGGCATGCCGAGCAAGCCATTCTCAGATTAGACTTTGGTAAATTAAAATTTGATTTTCGGAAAATAATGTTGGATGGAGGGAGTCCATCATGGGTATAACTTAGCCAATTCCAGGAGAGATTCCTGAGTTAAAATGTATAGATTTGATTTTGGAATAAAGTATGCCTTTTAAAATTGTTGAAAATGTTATTAAACCGTTGCTTTATGCTCAAATAAACCATATAGCCATCCTTTGATTACCCGTACATTTATATTGCATTTCCGGTGTGGTTTGCTGAGTAAGTATGTACTCACCCTTGCTTAATTTACCACTTCAGAGGAGGAGTACCACGATGGTGAGGAACAGTTGGACTAGGCCGCGTCCCCAGTCGATTGCCTGTGGCAAATTAATTGGGCTCTATCTATTTGTCTTCATTTCCGCTGCTTTTATTTATTCGTTATTCGTTGGCCTGCGCGCCATTTCATTTGTAATCCTTGAATATTTATTATTAATAAAGAACGCTGGATATGCTATGGTTTCATTTCTACTGTGTGTCTTTAGATTTCCAAGTCTGAATCACTGCGAAGGATTTCGGAGGTGTTATTCCGGGGTCCGACATCAACGCATCATTGTTTCTGCCATCTCCCACGTAATCGGACACATATTAACCGGCTACCAATCATACCTGCCATACACGTGCCTGTGGATCAAGAGGTACTCAACTTCACTTTCCAAAAACAAGATTTTTTTTTTAAAAAAAAAAACTATCACCGGGGACAGGATGGGACGTGACGCGCGTCCACATCGATCCGACCATACTACCAACCTAGTGGTAGGTTGATACGGCCGTGTACCGAGATTGGTGCAAGGGGGGCATGCTCCATCCAGCTGCTGCTGCCTGCACGCGCGCGGGCAACGGACGGCACGGATTGGCCGCCGCGAACGCGCAACAATTTGGGACCTGTGACACCTCGATCGGGCCCAAGTTAGTATCGAGCCCAGCTGTGGCCCATGAGGACCTCCGTCTTTCATCTCGTCGTGTTCGACGCGAAGAGAGGAGATGGCCCCGAGGAATGTTCATTGCTCGGGTCTTGTCTGCACTGGTCTCTGGCCAGAGCCACCAGCTAGCTAGCAGGCTGCACTAGGTTTGGCCAGCACAGCAGCCTGCCCCTGCCCCTGCTATTCTTGCAGCATAACTGTCCATTCAAGCCCCAAGAAAGTGAGAAACGGAGAAGTGCTTGCGGTAGTATAGCATCTTCTATCCTTCTGTGTTTTTTCCTCTTTTAAAAATTAAATAAATAATCCATGTGATAGAAATTTTAAAAATGATCTCTTCTCCTACCGCAGAAGACTCGATATATAACGTGTGTCATCTGCCGCTATCCGATAGTGCGGGAAGTGACTAGCTTTGCTACAGTGCGCGAGAGCACGCAAGCAGCGCAACGCCAGCAGGCGTGGAATGGGTGTGCGTCGCGTGCTGCCACGGTCCCCATGCGAGAAGGCTGTTTCCGTGCTCCTCGACCGCGACAACTTGGTGGGCCCGATCGGTTTCCGTGCTGAGTACATCTTCTCGCACTATCCGACCACAACAGATAATACATGTTACCTGTCGAGTCTTTCGCAATAAAAAATGGGATCATTTTTTAGAAATTTTGTGATATAAGACCTAGTTTTGGAATAAAAAACAACACACAAGGGCTACTACACCAAAAGAAAAAAAAAATCGAAATCTGTTGTGATACGGGTAGAAATCCTGCCCCTGCATGGAAAAACTCTATCCATTGGTGGGCGAATCCGAATTGGTCTCCAAGGGTTTCCCCCCTATATATTGGGCATTACCTTGTATAGAAAAATCAATCTAATAAAGAGAGAGTTTTCCCCTTACATTGTGGGTGCTTCTATTCTTGTTTGTGTGGTTGCATTGGCGTGCTATCAATTGACGTGGGTGAACGATTTCGTTTCATAACACATTATCAGCACGATCATTCTACGCATGGCTCATTGGATCATCTGCAAGGCGTCGATCTACATTGCATCGACACCTTGATCGTGGCCAGTGGCTGATCGTCTGCCTACATCACACGATCTATGCTACTTCGAGCCCTACGTAAGTGATCGCGTGTGAACAGTAACAAATCAGGCATATTGTTTTTGCTACTTTACAAATTAGCAGACAATCTAATCTACTGCTGGGAAAATAATTATTGTTCATCTTCAAAAAGAAATCTCTTCGCCCTGAAGATCCAAGCCTTCGGCCGACCGTCGCTCGGCCTCCCCTTGCGCAGCACGAAGTCACCGACGGTGCTGCCCGCGCCTGCCACATCACGGCTCCCGCCGACTGCCAGAGGCCGCCCGTTGCTCAGCCTCCCCTTGCGCGGCCCAAAACCGTCGACGTTAGCCAACGCTGCCGCCCGCACTCGCTGATCATGGCTCGCCGCCGCCGCCGCTTCTCCCTTGTGCGGCTCGGCGTGGCGTCACCGACATCGCCAGACGTGTTTAACGCTGCCACGGATCCCGCCGCCGCCTCCTTGCGCGACCCAAAGCTGGCGTCGACGCCGCCGCCGCCGCTACGCCATCGCTTCCCGCCGACCGCTGGAGCCGCTTCACCGAGGTCACCCCTGGCCGCCGACGCCCCGCATTGTGCTCGCCCCACAAGGCGCTGCTTCCTTTGCCGCGCCTCGGCCCGTCTGAAGCGGCGACCGCTGTGAGCGCCCGGGCATCCGCCCGCCCCACAGCCGCTATTCCTCCATGAGTAGCCTCTGCTCCCGAGCCAGAGACGGTGTTGCACCCAAAGCACGCTGCAGGAGCGACGTCGGTGACTCGCTGCGCATGAGGCCAGAGCGACGCCGAAGGCCCACCGCGCACAAAGCCGGAGCGGTACCCGAAGCACCTCCATGAGGTGTTGGCCTGCAAGAGAGGAGGCGACGGCTCAAGTTTATTGAATGGCACCCGAGCCTCATGGGCCTATGAACCTCGCAAGCTTGCTGTGACATAATATAATGAGAATTGATCTAATCAAAACTTGTAAATTAAACAAGAACGACGAAAGATTAACCAATAAAACTTTGAGGAACTCTAAATCAATACCCTAGAAAGGTTTTGGATGAATCAAATCAAGAAGAAACTCAAAGAAATAAGATTGACAATGAATCAATCTAGAACCAGAACAGATGAGCAAACGAACACTCAAAACAGAAAGTACTGTAGCAACGCGTGCACTGCAGCTATGAGATTACTGTAGCACGCAGAGAATCTTGAAGGAATTCATATTTATTTCTTTTTATCTAAAATACTCCCATTAAAAGAGTACAAACCCTAAAACATATCACAAGATTGTTTCCTGCGCTCTGCCCTATTGCACACAAATAAACAGGGGACACCTCCCCCTATTTATAATAGGCAAACCTAACAGAGTACGCATGCATGTCCACTTGGTCCAACATGGTCCAATACATGCAAGCAGTGGCGGAGCCCAGGTGGGCCTGGGCCCCGGTCGTAGCAATGGCCAAGTTGGATCAGCGAATCAGCCGATCACTCAATCAGGCGCCAGACAGCCAGACCGAACGTCGCATGCGCCAGGGCGTCCAGCCGTCTAGGGCTCCAGGCTAAGTTTGATCAAGTTGGATCAGGCGACTTGGCATTGGCCCAGTACAGAGGAGCGTTTTCCAGGAGACCGAACGTCACATCGCATCTTCAGCTGCCAGATCAAAGACGACGGGAGACCGAACCGTCGAACTGTCGAGCGATCGCCCACGCCCGATGTCGCCGTGACTCGCCAAGTCGCTAGCGCCCGTCGCCGGAAGTCCGAAGACCGAAGTCATCAAGGTAAATCATGACCTGTCCGCTGTTCCGCATGCAACATTGTCCTAGAAGCAGGGAAAATCATGACCTTTCTTACGCATGTTGTTTCAATGTTTCGTACTGTTGATGATTTTGATTTATTCCCTACAATCACTCATCACTGACAAGTGACAACCAATTTTATGCAATATTATTTTGCACATTAGTGATGTTTTTTTTATTATCATATTAGATGAAGAGATATTTTACGCCTTTGTCAAAATCAAAGCCATTCGAGGAGGCACCATCTGCGTCTAGACAACCCGAAGGCCCTGACCCTAATCATCAAAATCAAATCATTAAACTTTCTAATGTGAGACCTACCGCCGCTGCTAAAAAGAAAGCTCGTACTAGCACTAATTTTAGTTCGAGTGACATTGTTGCCGACCCAGGGTTGCGCAAGCCAATTGAACAGTATGAGTCTAATGTTACAGATGATGTTAGAAGAGCGTATTTGTTAAAGGGCCCTTGTCAACCAATTGGTCATGATTTTCCCCGTAAACAGCAAGGAAATCATTCAAGATGCTTTCAAAAGACATGGTTTGATGATTTTGATTGGTTAGAATATAGCATAGAGAAAGATGCAGTCTTTTGCTTTTACTGTTATCTTTTTAAGCCATCAGGGGTTGATAATTTTGCAAATGATGTGTTCACAAAAGAGGGGTTTTCCAATTGGAAGAAGGCAAGAGAATCATTCTATAGACATGTTGGTAGAGTAAACAGTTACCACAACAATGCAAGAGGTCTTTGTGATGCTTTCAAAGATCAAGAGCAAAGCATTCGACAAGTTATAGAAATTTGCACTAGTGATATGCGAGTTCAATATAGAGCTCGTTTAACTGCTGTTGCAAACGTAGTTCGGTTCCTACTATCACAAGGTCTTGCTTTTCGTGGACACGATGAATCATCTAGCTCATCAAATAAAGGAAACTTTAAAGAGTTGCTAGAGTGGTACAAAAACAAGGTTGAAGATGTTTGCCGTGTTATTGATAATGCTCCCGCAAATAACTTGATGACTTCACCACCAATACAAAAGGACTTGGTCAAATCATGTGCTGATATAGTCGTAAAGATCATTATGGATGAAATCGGGGATAGTTGTTTCTCTTTACTTGTTGATGAGTCCCGTGATGTATCAATTAAGGAACAAATGGCTGTCATTTTGAGGTTAGTTTCACAATATTTCTTAAATTCTTGTGTTACTTTTGAAGTTAGTAACAAATTAAAATTATCATTCTTATTTGGTTATTCTAATTCCTATAGGTTTGTCAACAAAAAAGGACAAGTTATTGAAAGATTTATTGGTGTTGAGCACGTTCGTGATACATCTTCTGCTTCATTGAAATCGGCTTTGGATTGTCTATTTGCTCGCTATGGTTTGTCCATGTCTAAACTGAGAGGACAAGGATATGATGGTGCATCGAACATGAGAGGTCAGTTTAATGGTCTAAAGGCACTAATTTTAAATGAAAATCCTCATGCTCACTACATACATTGCTTTGCACATTAACTACAATTGGTAGTTGTTTCTGTTTCCAAGAGTAGTCGAGTTGTTAGTGATTTTTTCAATTATGTCAATATGATTGTCAATATTGTTGGAGCTTCTTGCAAAAGGAAAGATGCATTGCTTCAGGATCATCATGAGCGTATGGTTAAGAAATTGGAGAAATGTGAGATAGTAACAGGAAAAGGCCAAAATCAAGAAGTGTCTCTAGCAAGACCAGGTGATACTCGATGGGGTTCACATTTAACAACTTTGATTCGTGTTAGTACAATGTGGGATTCAGTGTTGACAGTTTTAAAGAATGTTAATGATGATGGATTTGACTTGAGTCAGAGGGGAAGAGCAAATGGATTGATGGAAACAATGGAAACATTTGACTCTGTATTCATTTTGCACCTCATGATCAAAATATTAAGTATGACTAATGATTTGTCACGTCTCTTACAACAAAAGGATCAAAATATTATTAATGCAATGGTGCTTCTTGTTGGTGTGAAAGCTCGCCTGCAAACATTTAGAGAAAATGGATGGGAAACCTTGCTGGAAGAAGTACATAGGTTCTGTGTTGCATCAGATATTTTAGTGCCAAATATGCAAGATCGAAAGCATGCCAGAGGTCACATGAGACGCGAAAGGCAATTTGTCACTTATCATCATTATTATTATGTTGATATTTTATTGTTGTTATTGATTCACTTGCTACTGAGTTAGATAGTCGGTTTAGTGAAACTTCTATAGAGCTTCTGAAGTGCATTGCTTGTCTAAACCCTAGAGATTCATTTTCTAACTTTGATCATGGCAGTCTTATTCGGCTCTCAGAGATATACTATGATGATTTCTCAGCAACTGATCGTGTGGTTCTAGAAGAACAACTTCACTTGTTTCTTGTTGATATGAGAAGAGACGAATTCTCAAGTTGTGATGATCTTGCTAGTCTTGCCGTGAAGATGGTTCAAACAAAGAAGCACATGGTTTATCCATTGGTTTATCGACTGATTGAATTAGCACTTATTTTACCAGTGGGCACAGTTACAGTTGAAAGGGCTTTCTCGGCAATGAAGATTATCAAGACATATTTACGTAATAAGATAAGTGACGATTGGCTGAATGATCTCATGATTTGTTATATTGAGAGAGATGTGTTTGCAAAGATAGATATGGAAGATATTTTACAATATTTTCAAAACATGAGGACTCGCAAATATCAACTATCGCCTCATGTGAAATAATTAGTAGTACGTTTTTGTCGACGATTGGGGAACAGGCCCCCGCCGAGCTTACTTGTTGGTGGAGGGACCAACTGTGACCCCTTCTCGCGTGAGGGATTACTCAAGGAACGACTCACCAGATTTCAACGAGCGTGGACACAGCAGTTTACCCTGGTTCGGGCCTCTCAGGAAAGAGATAATAGCCCTACTCCAGCTCTTGTATATTCTTGCAACGTATCTGAGTGTATGTCTCTTGTCTTACAGTCTGTGTCCTATCCCCCTCATGATGGGGACGCTTTTATAGCTTACAAAGGATCGAACTCCATCGGCCCCACTATCCCACGTTTGGACCTCACCCAAACGTGACAACCGGTGGATCCTACAACTTCGCCACGCTCCCGCGGGGAACGTAACGGGCTAGCGGAAGTTACGCTTGGGCGGTTACTCCCACTCCCGCCGACCTCGAGATCACGTTAGGTCGGCCGATAGCCGGCACCGAGCTCGTACATCTTACCCGAACTCGAGCCCTAATCGATCGAATACGTGGCATCCCAGGTCCCTCCCGAGCCCGAGCTCTAACAGCCGAATACGTAGCCTTCCAGGTTCTAACTAACCCGCCCAGGGTAACGACCTCCTGGTGGCTCGGGCGGGAGCGAGCTTGGTCGTTGGTGGCACCCGAGGTAATTTATGGGACTTACCCGACTCTCGACAGCTAGCCCCCGAGGTTCAAGTGGGAAAAAGGTCTAAGGAAGGCCTTCCCCTTGGGCCTATCGTTCTACGAGCATATCGGTTCTGCCGCGGCGAACAACTACCGCGACCAACGAGCTATTAACCTTCTCCGGGAACGAGCTTGTTGCTCCAAATCGGCGTTTCGAGCGAGCAGTGGGCCCCTCTCAACGGTTCCATCTCCCTAAGCCTCATTCGGGAAGTTCGAACCGCCTTCTCTGGCAGACGGTTTCGATTTGCGTGCCCACGTGTCATTTCCTGATGGCGAATGCCTCAACCGCCTCTCAGGCCTCTAGGGTTTCCTCGATCATAACGCGGGAAGTCTCTTTACTTTCCTGCTCCTGGAGGAGTTTTTGAAATACTCGAAGAGAATTTTTTAGACTCACTTGGCCATTTTGCGATTGCTGCGCCTCATACTCTTCTGCTTCGGCGCTCATCCTCCTCTTTGATCGCCTTCCTCATCCTCATGGCAAAGTTCGGCGTCAGCAAGCTCGACGGGCGCAAGCTGGAGATCCTTGAGCGGGCGAAGTACCTCGACGCCAAGACATGGAGAGCCTGGGCGCCGAGGAGAGCCCGCAATGAGGAGGGGAGATCGTCTCCACCGAGCTCTACGCCATGAACGGGCTCCGGACGCCCGAAAGCGAGTTCGTCGAGGCCGTACTCGCCTTCTGCGAGTGCGAGATCGTTCACCTCCACCCCAACTCTATTCTCATCATGGCCATCTTCTCCCATCTATGTGAAGGGTTCGTGGGCGTCGAGCCCACTCCCAGCCTCTTTTTCCACTTCTACACCCTCTCGCGTCACGCAAGACGCCGCGCCTTGTGGCCGCCTCTACTTCCTTCGACCCACCCGCCCATACGAGTATCCGAGCTTCACGCTCAGGACTCGGTGTCGGGTGGGCCGACTCTTGGTTCTACTCGAGGAAAGCAGAGGGCGGCTCGCTTTCCTACTCCGGTGCCGGAGGTCGCGCTGCCGAGACACCCGACCGCCCGTGGAGCCCGAGGAGGAGAAGGTCCTCATGCTAATCAACGAGCTCACGTGCTTGGGGCCGACCGCCGAGACGTTACCCGACTACGTCCAGGAACCGTATCACCCCTTAGGAGGAGGGAGCATCCCTTCTTCAAGGTCGAGGGGTGGCAGGACATCACCCGCGAGTCGCGTTCAGGTATGTCATCACCCCCGATCTTCTTTTCAGAGCAGAGGATGCCCGTTCTCACGACCTCTTCTTTGGCTGGTACGCAGCTCCGCCAGAGGACTGGGTGGACGCGAGGGTGTCCGAGATGTTCGGCACCCCTAAGGGCAAGGAAATCATTGAGGGCCGCCAGATCCCGAACAACGTCCTTAACCGGACCGAGGCGGTAAGTCTCTGATTCGGATTTCTTTCGGAGCTTTTGTCCGGACAGGTTTTTCCGGGGGCCTTCCGACCTCATTCGAGTTTTCTTTTTTTTTTTTAACAGGAGAAGGTTGCCCTCGAAGTCGCCGTGACCCAGCTGGGATCGCAGTTGGCGGGACGGGGTCGAAAGACCAAGGGACAGGCGGGTCGCAAGCGACGCGCTCGATCTCCGTCAGCCACGCCGTCCGCTTAGGCGCACACGCAGCGCCCCGCCGACGATCGGCCACCCCGCCAAAGACTTGGAGTATGCAGCCGACTGAGGTGAGTGAACTAAAATTGTGGATGGATGAGTACACCAGGACAACCCCGAGCCGATGGCTCGCTTATGCGCCAGCTGCCGCTGGCGAAGAAGGAGGCGGCCGCCGCGCCGGGTCCGGCCGAAGGTTGAATCGAGGGCGGATCGCAGCCCTTCAAAGTGAGCTCGCGGGTGAGCTCGAGCCCGGCCCCGGGACCGCGAGGAGGAGAAGGACTAGCCGACCCCGCCCCTTGGTCCCGAGGTCCCGCAGTCCGCCGCGCCAACCGCGCCTGGCCACGACCATCTCCGAGGCCGGCTTGGGAGGCCGACTTCTCGCCGCCAGGGCCGACAAGGCGCGCGAGGACATGGCCGCCTCCTTGTCCGCGCCCGAAGCTCAAGAAGCGACGCCGAGCGAGGTCGCCTCCTATTCCCTCTCGTCTGTCTCTTCTCCCAAGACCACACTAACCCCACATCGTCTATAGTGGGGGTGGCGGTAGTCTTGAGTTATGGGATTTCAAAGCAATGGTCGACGATGTTCTTGACCTCGTGCTAGAGAGGAGCTTGCCCGGCCGCCGAGGCCGTCATGGGCGACGAGGCCGGCTGGGCCGAGGTCATGAGGCCCAATCCCCACTGGCCACGGTGGCACGACGTCGAGGTGGGGAGTTCGCTGCCGCGAGCCGGGACCGGAGGTCGTGTCTCCCGAAGAGGAGGCACGGAGGAAGATCGCGGCCGCCGATGCCCGAGCCATGACGGAGGGCATCCCCACATCATAGTTGTGGAGGATGACGGCTCGGGAGTCCGATGGCGGTGAGCAAAGCCGAAACTCCTGCGAGGACTCTGCCGGCGCCCGGCGACATCATCACCGCGACTCTTCAGGAGATCGCCGAGGTCTCTCCCCGGGCTCACGACGTCATGCCTGGTCCCAGCGCCGGCCCGGCGTCAGGGGACCCCAATCCGATCGGGAGCCCGGCCGGCGAGGAAGAGACGGCTAGCCTGCTGGTCGGGGAGACGAGCCCGGCCATCGCAGGCGGGCCGTGGGAGCTTCCAGACGAAGGGGATCTGCCTGGCACCGAGGCCACTCCAATCGAGACCGACCTCCCAGCCGACCGGTGCTCCCATCGACCCGCGTCAGGAGATGCCGCCGCAGCCTGTGGCCTGGATGTCGAGGAGGTGGAGCCCCGGCGCAACTTCGCCGGGAGGAAGAAGAGCGGGAGGTGATCCTCGCTCTTGAGGCCGTCCCTCTCCAGGAGGCGGAGGTTGTCCCCCAGGGCAAAGGTCCTTCGCCTTCGGGGGACGGGGGAGCTCGGGCTCAAGCCTCCGTGCCGATCAAGGAGAAGGGACCAAGGCGGGGATCCCTTGCTCGCCCTAACGAGGCGGAGGACCCGCCGAGTTGTTCCATCAGTGGAGGCTCGGCTTTGTTGGGTAAGTACTCGACTCTTATGTGCTTTTACCAAAAACTTCGATCACGACTGAAACGCCTGCTGCGCAGGCCGGAGTCCACCATGAAGGACTTCCATGCCGCGACTGCGGCCGCTTGAAGTTGTCGCTAAGCACCAAGCCGAGCAGACGCCAAGATCGCGGAGCTCGAGCGCCGGTTGCCGAGCCGACATCTTCTCGAGGCCGAGATCCGGCGGAAGGTGGAGGAGTCCGTGCATGAGCTCCAGGAGCGCCGACCGAGCGAGCAAGCAAGGTCGGCCTGGAAGCCACGCAGTGGCGACCTTACGCGACGCTCGAAGCGCCGAAAGGACAATCGACCAGAACGGAGGAGTCCAGCGGCCGACAGCGGCAAGCGAAGGTCGTGAAGCTTCGCCGGCGGTGCTCGACCTTGAGTCCGAGCTCGACTCGGTCGCGGGACGAGCTCGTCGCTCTGCAGACGAAGCGTGCCGCCTCCTGTAATTTTCTTCTTCCTGTCTTTACCTGTAAAAAACTTAAGGAGAAACCGCCCAGTTGAACATAGAAAGAGCGTTATTTTTAATGGACGTCTTTTGTTTTTCTCCGAGATGACAACGATTTGTTTCGTGCCGTGGTTCCTTACTCGGCGGAGTTCGGCTTTACGCGACTTAGCAAATAATCGTGAGGAGTGACTACCTCGCGCGAAAGAGGCACGAGGTTGTGGCCACATGGTACCCCTATGGCCCCCCCGCCGCCAACGGAGGTCGTGGGCGTAGACTGCGAGCACGACCTCGTTGGCGGAGTAGAGTTCTGCGGAGACCATGTGGCCCTTAGGGTCCGGTCTTTGACGCCGCCCACCAGCCGACCTGAGCTCGGAACCGTTCAGAAGGGTGTCCTGTGCGAATCTTTACTTGCGGCGGAGGTCTACCGCGAAAAAGATGGTCGTCTTACGAGGAAGGAAGCCCTCGAGGTCGAGCTCTTGTCGTACGGTGTTTTGCCCCAACGACCGACCTGCCCCTGACACTTTGTCTGGGTCGAGCTTAATCGTAGAATTTTGCGGAGGTAAAGGGGAAAGAGAGAGAGAAAGAATGGGAGGGTAAGGTGACAAAGTTTATTAAAAAGGTAAAAGCGGGTGTGGTTAGACATGGAACTTACGCAGTTGGTCGATGTTCCAAGTACTAGCTAGTTCTCGACCATCTTCCATTGCGAGGCGACAAGGCCCGGGCGTCTTGTTGAGACGGCCGTAAGGACCTTCCCATCTTGGCGTTAGCTTGTTGGCTTTTGACAGGTCTTGGACCCGTCGCAGAACGAGATCGCCGACGTGCAAGGTCCTTGGTCGCATCTTGATTTAGCGGCGTGCTGCGGAGAGCTTGCGTGTAAACCGCGGATCGCAATGTAACCTGCTCACGAGTCGCCTCCGCGAGGTCGAGGTCGAAGGCGCCGCTTCTGCGTCGATGCTATCGGCCAGGTTCACCCTTGGGGATCCTAAGACAACCTCGGCGGGTAGGACGGCTTCCGCGCCATATACGAGCCGAAGAGGTCTCCCCGTAGCTCGGCTCGTCGTGGTGCGGACTGACCAGAGGACGGGGGGTAGCTCGTCCACCCAGGCCTGACCATGCCGATCGAGGCTCTTGAAGACTCTCTTCCTGATTCCTTGGACGATCTGCCCGTTCGCGCGCTCGGCTCTTGGTATTCCATGTCGGTATCTTGCTCCTCGGCGGGCTTCTTGCCCTTGACGTCTCCTTCCATCTCGGGGAGCGTGGGCATGGGACCCTTACCATTGTAGAACTACTCCAGGCGGGAGGCCCACGTTCTGCAATTCCGAAGGTCATGCCCATGCGCTTGGTGGAGCGGGCAGAAATAGGCACTAGCCCGTCCGCGTTGGTCGCCGCGTTCTTGGTCGTCCTGGTTACGCTCGTTGTTCACTGAACCTGGCCGACCCTTTCCTTTCGGGGCTCCCCCCTATACGACTGCGAGGTCGGTCGTTGTCTTTCGATAGCTGCCACCATGTCGGAGACAGAGGGTTTCTTCTTCTTTTTGATTTTTTTCTCGATCGAGCTTACGCTCTTTCGGCTTGACGCCCCTTCGAGCCCGGGCTGAGGGGGCAGCTTCCTCGCCCAGCCAGCCTTCTTCCATTGGACGGCCTCGTCCGCGTTGGCATAACGGTCGGCCATGCGGAACAGCTCGTTGGCTGTGATGTCCGGGTGAATTTCGAGGTCCTGAGTAAAGCGTACGTCTCGGACCCCGAACTTGAAAGCCCGGACGACCGCCTCATCCGAGATGCTTGGGATGGAATTGCGCACTTGCATGAAGCGCTGGACGAACTGGCGCAGGGTCTCGCCCTCCGTCTGTATCAGACGCTCAAGGTCGCGCTCCTTTCCCGGGCGGACGTAGCGACTCCGAAGTTAGCTCGGAGAAGTCTTTGCTCAATTTGGGCCCAGGGCCGGATCGAGTTTTCATACGGTTGAATAGCCACGTCCGAGCCGCCCGCCCAGGATCAGGCGTAAAGTTAGCCATAACCCTTTCATCACCCCGGCGCTAAAATGGCCGTGGTGTAGATCGAGAGAAACTTCGTCGGGTTCTCGAGTCCCATCGAATCTCTCGATGTGACCCGCTTGAACCTTGTCGGCCAGGTCACACGTCGTAGCGACGTCGCGAACGCCCGCACTAAAACGGATCGTCGGACGGTCACCACGAAGCGCGCTGGCCGGGCGATCCCCACCACCGAGCCCGAGGTTAGTGGGCCCAGCGAAGAATATCTCCCTATGCTCAGAGGGACGGAGAGTGGCCCGATGAGGAATATTCGGCCTGCTTCGCCTGTGGCTCGTGATTCCGCTGGTCCCGAGGGAGCCCCGAATCGCTCCGGTGCCTCCCGAGCCTTGCCAAGGCCAAGCCGGCCACTCCAGGCGCGCTGCGTGAGTCGTCGGGTGGAGGCGCTGACACCGGCGGCGCGTTCAGGAATTGCTCTGGCGTCCCTTTTCCCGGAGGCTTCCGCCGCTTTATGTCTGCGGCGATTTCCTCGAGGTCGTCGGCCACGGCCGCGCCATGGCTTCTAGGTCGACTGCTCAGGGAACTCTCGAGGTTGCGTACCACCGTGGCTGGGGAGCTTGAAGGCGTTCCTCGCCTGGGAACGCGGGCGACGAGCTCGTTTGCCGTCGCCGGCTCCGAGTCCCGTGACGCTGCGGAAATTCTCACGAACTTCGGCCCTGGTCTTATCGGTCAGGCCACCTCGGACTTGCCGGCGTAAGCTGGCCAGCGTCCGATTCAGGGATGCCTGCAGGTGCTCCTTAGCCGTCTCGTAGCGGTGAAGACGCGCTTCAGCCGGGGATTTGCTCCCGACATTTCCATCCTCCCCCGCAACGAAGACGTTACGGATGGGACGGATCGCGAGGGGGACATCACGGTGTCTCCCCGTGAAGCGGTCCCCTGGTCGAGCTCGAAAAGGTCGGGGATGTCCAGACCATCGTAGAGCCCGTCATACTCGTCGTCCGAGAGGGCGTCGAGCTGGGAGCGAAAGAACTGCTCCGGTGCGGCGGTTTCCGCGGAGAAGCTCCGGGAACCGTCGTGATTCCCAAGGCCGGCGATGTTAGCGGCCCCATCGTCGAAGAACTGCTTGTCCTCTTCCCCGATCTCGAGGGCGTAGAGGCCCCGGTGGTTCTGGGATTCTGACATTCTTCTCATTCCTCACGAAGGGAAAGTCGGTCCCCACGGACGGCTCCAGCTGTCGACGATTGGGGAACAGGCCCCCGCCGAGCTTACTTGTTGTTGGTGGGACCAACTGTGTCCCCTTCTCGCGTGAGTGATTACTCAATGAACGACTCACCAGATTTCAACGAGCGTGGACACGCTAGCTTACCCTGGTTCGGGCCTCTCAGAAAGAGATAATAGCCCTACTCCGGCTCTTGTATATTCTTGCAACGTATTCGAGTGTATGTCTCTTGTCTTACGATCTGTGTCCTATCCCCCTCATGATGGGGACGCTTTTATAGCTTACAAAGGATCGAACTCCATCGGCCCCACTATCCCACGTTTGGACCTCACCCAAACGTGACAACCGGTGGATCCTACAACTTCGCCACGCTCCCGCGGGGAACGTAACGGGCTAGCGGAAGTTACGCTTGGGCGGTTACTCCCACTCCCGCCGACCTCGAGATCACGTTAGGTCGGCCGATAGCCGGCACCGAGCTCGTACATCTTACCCGAACTCGAGCCCTAATCGATCGAATACGTGGCATCCCAGTCCCTCCCGAGCCCGAGCTCTAACAGCCGAAATACGTAGCCTTCCAGGTTCTAACTAACCCGTCCAGGGTAACGACCTCCTGGTGGCTCGGGCGGGAGCGAGCTTGGTCGTTGGTGGCACCCGAGGTAATTTATGGGAATTACCCGACCCCTCGACAGTTTTTATTCATAAATTCTTGCAAATTATAAGTGTTACATATTGTACTTATTATATACTGAACTTTGAATATCAATCATTAGTAGATGTTCACTTCTTTCTTGGCCCCCTCCTTTAGAATTTTCTGGCTCCGCCACTGCATGCAAGCTACCCCAAACGATTACAACTCTGCACGCGTATGGCTCACCTGCCATACTCACGTGACTGACCAGCCTCCACGTGCACCATTCTCTAGCCCGAACGTCCCGCGTGACATCCTTGACTACCAAGACCTCGATTCCTCCCGAACCTAGTCTCGAACCTCAGTTCCTCCATGAACCTAGTTCCGGTCCCTTCATCGACCACGTTCGCCCTCGAGCAACACCTGCACATGAACAATCCACAAAACGATTCCGAGCACAAGTCCGCGACTTGACTCAACATTAGTCATGCAACTACTCACACGAGCATTGCATACAAAACAATCCAATTTCAAAATAACATTCACAGCGGACCAAATCCTTGGTCCGGCGCACACAGGGACTAAACCCTAGAAAATCACATTCACGCCGGACCGAAACTTTGGTCTGGCGTCACTCACGACGGACCGAAAACTTGATCCGGTGTACACGTTGAACTCTCGGTTACTTGAAGAATTTGGTCCGGCGAAAAAACCTCAAACTCATGTTTACAGCGGACCAAAAAGTTTGGTCCAGCGCAAATGCGAAAACAAACCTCAAAACCCTGTTCATGACGGACCAGAAATTTGGTCCAGCGTACATGTGCTACACTTGGTTTGCAAAAGCAACTTGGTCCGGCACAAAAGCTTTAAAATCATGTTCACGGCGGACCAAAGAAAAAATGGTCCGGCGCAAACATACTTTCACGACGGACCAACAAACTAGTCCGACGCAAAAGACCTCAAATGCACGTTCACGCCAGACTAAGAAATTGGTCCGGCGTAGATGCGAAAAATGGTCCGGCGTACATGTAAAACTTACTGTTTTTCAAGAAACTTGGTCTGGCGAAATTGTCTCAAAATCACATTTACGACAGACCGGAAAATTTTGTCCGGCGCAAAAGCAAAAGGCGGTCCGACGCAAAAGAAAAATACTCTGTTTCTCCAAAATTTAGTCCGGCGCGAAAGCAAAATTCCCTGTATCCTGGAAACTTAGTTAAGCACATGCACAAGTATATCAATGAGACGACACATGCACAAGCACCACACATGCCAGAGCACAAACACTTTGCAATACCAAAATCATCATTAAGCCAATTTTTCAACACATAATTTCACAATTGTAGATGACACAAACTCTTTCTTTTATTCTAGATCATTATAATCTGGACCCACCACGATCAACGGCGTAGATCTTTCTTTTTTCCCCCCGATTAATGTGGGAATTTCTAGCCTTGATAGCAAGCATGATGGCTTCTTTTGCCTCTACTTTAATATTATAATAGACAGATTGCGCCAATCGAAACTTGAAGTCAAGACATGTTGGCTCTAATACAATATGGAAGAGAATGAGTTATAGAGTCGACAAACCAAATCAGTGTGTATTTATACTAGCCAGATACGCGCGCTACGCTGCGCCGTAGAGAAAATTGTTCGATAGAGATAAGGTAAAAAAATACTTTGGCAATAACATAAGGAAAATATGTAATTAGCCAGATATGCGCGCTACGCTGCGCCGTAGAGAAATTTGTTCGATAGAAATAAGGTAAAAGAATACTTTGGCAATCATGTGCTACGCAAGCAACATTGCAACACTCAAATGTGGCTTTATACAGTAAGGGACAAGAAACAATAGACCGAATTAATACACTGGATATTGAATACTGCATGCCCACAAATTACTATATGATTGAGACTAACAGTTGCACATCCAATAGCTGCATCATAAATATTTTCCCTATAACCAAGCATGGTGCGAAAGCTAACCAGAATTACGCAAATTCGCAAAGATAGAGATGCTAACCTATAACCATTACTAAATCATCTGGGTTTAAAGTCACCCCATCAAACTGGATAAAGAATTCGAATTTCAATGCTTTTATCAGCGTCATTCTCATTAGCTAACCTTGTAGACATGGCGCTATCAATCTATAGTCAAATCCGTCAGCAAATGACAAAAAGCCTCATATTCCCTCTTAAGATTAAAATAAGAGAGAATCCATTAAAAAAATCAGCTAAAGAAAATACATTTTAAAGATCCTACCAGTGAGCTATGGAATGAGAATACATTTATGTGCTTATCTAACCTTCTAGAAAGATCTGAATGACAAAGGAATGATTTGGGATCAAACATTTAGTTTTTGGTACAGATTTGAACAAAAGATTGCATAATCACAAGAAAAAAACCAAATATTTCTTGCTGTATCAAATCGATGTCCTGAGTAGGCAAGCATCCCAAAAGCCCACAGAACACAAAACAAGTTGAAAAAAAAAACTACCATAAGAAGTATTAACAACAACGTTGTGCATAAGCCTAAGAACAGAATACAATGTTTAATGCATTCCTCTATTTTGTGCTAAGCTTAGGAAACAAGTGGTGATGCAGAACATGCATTTCCATGTCTAATAATTGCATCGTTCAAATGGATTTCAAACAGCAAACTATTTTTGAAATATGACATAACCAATTTTGCCATGTCAAATAATTGCATGGTTCCAAATAATGTTGATGGGCTCCGTAAATAAGAAAAAATTCTAGAAAAATGGAATCAAGCAAACATTAAATAGAATTGTATTACATAATTTCAGCAAATTTTGACTTTAGAAGCTAACTACAAGTGGTTACCACAGGGGAAGGGGTTATCAGATACCTCATCTATGAAAATAACCAGATGGTTGTCTATCAACAACCACCATGAAAATGTCCAGAACAAGCTTTTGACCTCCCTACTGTTTTGCCAATGAAAAGTAAGGTTGTTTTGATTAAGAAATATATAGATCAGATAGTGTAACAAATGGAGGAATACCCACATACCCATTTTGGCGTTAACGAAGAAGCCAAAATGTTAAAATGTAGCTTGATTACGATGCTACACTTTGCAAGCAATGTTTTCCATTTCTGGAGGACCAAGAGAAGCGACCTAAAGGATGATTCACGAATTTTACATAAGATGGCTATTATTAGAAAAGATTCTACGAAGGAGAAACTATCTAACAATTTTGAAGAAGTGCATATGAAATTTGTCACTATCTAACAACGCATTGATTGCTTCAAATATTTGTTGAGATATGCAAATGTCTAAACAATAAATACATAAGCGTCCTAAACTATAAAGCAAACATACATGCATATAAAAATCTCTATATAGAACTATCTGTGACACATGAATTTGAATAATCAGACACAACTGAAGCTCATTAAGAAAACAAGAACACAATAGGTAGAGCAGAAACCACATACTTCTGCAAATGGATAACAAAGACGGATTGTAAGGTAACAAAGATAGCTACCTTTCAAACCTAACCAAAATAGGATCAAATATAAATCGTAATTCTTTCATATTTTTATTAAATCAAATTTGTGCATTGTCATGTGCTTACCATGCACGAAGAGGACTGATGTCATAGTTAGGTAGGACGAGGAGCAAGTGGCAAGTGCATCACAGGTAGCAAGTGCATTACAGGATAATCTGTGAAATCCAAAGTAAAAAATAAAATAAGCTGCAAGAAGCTAGAAGTGGCCCCAAATAAATACATTTTTATTCATGCCTGGATTCTCAAAGAAGGTCCTCTATCAGGTCCTGCCACTATTTTACCATCCACTTCATTTATTTCATTGTCAAGCACCTGCCATAGATTAAAAGGTTGTTCAAATTTTTAAAAAAAATCATTACTTGGATGAGAACTTGAGCTACACGACTCAAGAGGACTTGAGAATC
Source organism: Rhipidocladum racemiflorum (assembly GCA_036346355.1). NCBI lineage: Eukaryota > Viridiplantae > Streptophyta > Magnoliopsida > Poales > Poaceae > Rhipidocladum > Rhipidocladum racemiflorum. The sequence goes on along the minus strand of CM070569.1, from coordinate 44,599,709 downwards.
GACATATATACTTATAGAATATGGTGAACAATGAGATTAGCAAAATCGTAATGCAAGCACCAACCTACAAAAAGGAACTTATGCTTGCAGAAGGTTCTAGAAACACCCAATTAATCGCAGCTATACCAGAAAGTAAAAATGACAACCTTTGAGAATTTGAACCCCAGGTGATGGAAAACAAGATGATCCAGTCTGTTTTAACAATCCTGATGCCTCACGCGTCCCCTTACCAACTCTCAGCGCCCACTATTATTCTCTAGTGATTATGCGACCACACCACCATCAGTAGAAACCATAATTTTTGCATGGATGTAGAGAATAAAATCACAATCACCTCTACAGCAATAGAGACAACATTTTGATTAGTGGGTAGCTAGCAAATTTAGGCATCATCTCTAGTTGTCTGATATACATCGTTCTTTTTAACACATGTAAACCTATCATTACAGCGTACAAGTTAGAACCAATCAAAGCATAGCAAAGATAAAGAAGCACAAACCCAAAGCTCTTGGGCGTGGTATAAAATTTCCAACCTAAGCAAGCACGCTATGGGCCAATTTACAGAACCAATTCGAGCTTTCCAAAATGTCGAAACTTTCCCGGATTCTTGATAGGAGTTTTCAATCCTTTTTGCTATAGCACGCTATGGGCCAATTTACGAACCAATTGAGAGCCTTCCAAGTAATCGAAACTTTCGGTAGATTCTTCAATGAGGTTTTCAATCCTTTTTGCTATGATTGTACACTTTCGGTGAACTATAGTCAATGAGAATCAAATCGGCCAAGAACTTCGTGAGTTCACATGATCTGAACATTGGTACATTTGATGAAATAATCAAACTCAAGTTATTAATTAAGTAACTTAATCTGGTGGAAAATAGCGGCTGAGATCACGATCCGCATAGAAAAAAACTAACTGATTGTGACAATGAAAATAAGCAGACAAATAAGGCTAAAAGCATGCTTCATGGTGTGAATAGCTAAACAAGCAGGAGCCAGTGTAAAAAATTCTACCCTAGAGAAATGTGGTGCGTCGCCATACACAAGCCAAGCCAGATGAATCAATGCATACATTAATCCCTGCGTTCAAAGAAAGTGACGTTAGCTCATGCGTCATTACCATGCGTTGTAGCCACCCTCAATGCATCGGTCATCATCTCATACTGGGTAGTAGATGAATACACCCTCTTACACCGCGGTGCGGCAGAGGCATGGCGTGGCGGTGGCATGCACGTGGAAGAGATTGTTGGGGCGGTGGTGAGGCGGTGGCGTTGAGAACCCGCCCGGTTGAGGAAAACGGCCGGCCGTGGAAACTTAGCCGGATCAGCGATTGATAACATCCTGCGAGAAGAACACAGGAAGCGGCTCGCAGCCGAGCGGCGTGGAAGAGGCGGTTGGGAGGCGATCGTCCGATTGGCGCGTCAGCGTAGAGCCACCGGCAGGAGGGCCAGCGAATCGCGGGATCTAGCGCTCCTCAAGGCCGAATCTCATAGCCCTATTCTCGGCCATCGAAGAAGCGGAAGCGGCGCAAACGGTCACGGAGGCGGAGCGTGAGAGGCGGCCATTGAAAGGGCGTAAGCGCGCAAGGGCGTGGGGCGGAGGGCGAGGAAGGCCCGAAGATCGTGGATTCGCGCTCCTCGGTGGATCACGCCCCTTGTGAGCCATCGAAGAAGCGGGCGGAGAAATCGGGGGGCGCGGATGAGGGCACTGGGCCCAGCGTGGGCGTCGGATAGAACCTAGCGAGAGATCGGCGGCACGGAAAACTGACACAGGCGCCAAAATGGGGAAAGAAACGGGGCCTCTACGCGGAAAGAGGTGACGTGGACCACCTGAGAGCTCACGGATTCTAGGCACTTTAATATTTAATATATGTTAATATTCCCAGATGATGTACAGTACAACGAACAACAGAAATTTGTTCGTAGAAGATTACAAGGAGAAGATAAGAACAGCCCAACAGAAGTTTACACTCCGCCCCCTCACCAACTCCCTGCAAGCTGGGCCTGGCTGCTGCAGCTCTGCGGCCACTGGGCACTGGCTGCTGGGGCCGGCTCGGCCTCCTCTGCCGGTGGCAGGCACCAGAGGAGTACTGCAGTACTGCCCTGCCCTGCGCTGGAGATGCATGCAAAGAGACAAAAAACAAGGGAGCAGCGAGCGCTTGCCCAGTCCAAACCCTGCCCCTCTCTCTACACCAGCTGCCAACGTGCTGCACTGTAGTGATCGGCTTCCAAAACCCAGCTGCGTCTGAGGCCGCTGTCAGGCATGAGGAGCATCTGTGGATGCCTTCCTTCTGCATGGCCTGCTGCGCGAGTCAGAGTTTGTTGGTATACGTTTGGTACTTGGCATCTCTCTCTCTCTCTCTCTCTCTCTCTCTCTCTGTTGCAACGTGCTTCGTGTTTGAATCTTCGTATATGCATGCATGCTTTGTCGCAATGCGAAATGTGAGCAAGAGCAATGGCAATGATCGATCGATCGGTGTAGTGCTTGGCCTTGATCTGAACTGAATATACATCTAGCTACTAGTAGTAGTGGAGAGCACGGTTTCTTGGTTGAAGCAGTGAGTACGTAGCTGGGGTGGCTCATCACGCCATAGGCTCGTAGTCGTAGCGCAGCAGCTTGGCAGCTCGATTTGCACCATCGATAGACAACAGTAGCCAGTAGGTGTAAGTCGCAAGCCAAGTGCTAGCGTCGGAGCGACGGTCGCATGGAAGCTCACCGGAAGTTGCAAAGTGTGAAAAGAATGCAAGTAGCAGTGGAGCGACTGACGATCGCATGGAAGTTACGAAGTGCGAAAAGAATACACTTCTCGTCAGTCTTCGCCAAGACTTTTTCCGGAACCTATAGGCGCGAAAGTAAAATCCTACGCCTCTTCGATTCCATCCCGGTCATTCGTTAGCTAACACATGAGATGGATTGGTCACCAACGCATCATGCGCTTTAATTCGCACCATACATATATATAATATATATAATATATAGAAGCATAGAACACAAGCGAAACGAAAAGACTGCTAGTAATTGACTGACCTAACCAGTTTGATGCAGACCCGGCACCTTTCGATCGATCCCTAGCCACCGTGAAGAAGTGATCTTATCGGGCATCTGGCTAGATTCTGGACTGATTGACCGGCTAACTAATGAAAGAGCGACGCATTGCGAGACGCACAACGCAAGTGATACTCGAGCTTGCATCTACTGAATTAATTCTTGCACTAATTAAGCCATTTCGCAACAAATCACACTGCTAGCTAGGTGCTAGCCACTGACTCGCATGGAAAATGTCCTAGCCTGCCCCCCTTTGGGAAGATCTGCATGGCCTCAGCTGCTCATCGACGCACAGCGCCTATACACGAATTCTTAGGTTTTCTGGCTGCTCGCACATTTGTTTTTACAAATTTAGTGTATAAATAGAATTACAAAAACAACACCCTCTTCAACCATAAAACACCTACAAATAACACATGTCGTATCTCATGCTCGTGTACCATATTAGAAGCCTGGAACCACCGCGTACGTACACCTACCGGTGTAGGGTGCCTTGGTAGGGCACGCTGCCACAGCAGGATGACCACACATGCAGGGACGGAAGGGCCTACTATGGTGCGTGAGTATGGTAGATTTCTGCTGTGTTACCCTAACTCGATAGTCCCCGCCCATGGTGCTGTTCAGAAGAAGATTAGTGTGCAAATGACATGGATTGCAATGATACAGCCGCACCGGCAGATATAATGATACATGCCAAGGAGTACCCTAGTATTTGACCTACTCCTACACATGAGGTGCCTCCCTGCCCCCTAGAGCAGCAGAACAAGGGGCCAAGAGTAGTCCAGGCCAAGCCTCACACACGAGAGAGAGAGAGAGAGAGACAGATGAATCAAACAAATGTCTGAGGCCGCAACATTCTGCAGAATCCTTGGCTCAATTGTCCAGTTGATATATATGTATATTTTTTTAAATTTCTTTTGCGTATACAATTTTTAAAATAGTTTTCTTTCCGATCATGAAAGCACCGAAAGATAACACTTGCCACACCCCTTATACTGCGGCAAGATCCCAAACCTATGAGAGATCGGCTAACCGTGATAGCATGGAGATGGCCTACCACAGCGGGCTTGTTGCCTCGCTACCTCGGGTCGGCGGCATCCTCCTACCATAGTCTCCCGTTTTGCTATGATGATATGTGTTATCTATTGTGTCTTCAGGGGTTGAGTTAGGGGCTGTTTGCTTCATAGCCAAACATTGCCACACATTAAGTTAGGCAAGTTTGACCGAGTTAGGCATATGTTTTGTTCATAGCCACATTTGTGGTAAGATTCTTTTTTACCATTCTGGTCCTACGCGTCATTGGCTCAAAAAAGTGTGACAAACTTTATTTTCCTAGCTAAAGTGTGTCATCAATTTTGATGACCTAACATTAGATAAGTTTGGTAAAAAAATCTATGACAAAGCATGGCAAGCTTAGTATATGAACCAAACAGGCCTTTAGTGATTATTTTTGAAAAAAAAAGAGTGGCTGGATTTGAAAATAACTGTGTTAGAGGGCTTCGGCTTCCATTCTGCAGGAACCCAGGCAAGCAAATCGCTGTGCATATGCCACCTGTCCTCCTCTCCCCTCTCTTTGACTAGTCGGTAAGGCGGGCGAAGCTGTGGCCTTTGCGGCCGCTGCCGTGCTTGTCCAGTAGCCCGGAATAGAAGTCTCAACCGGATCAAAGCCCTATTCAAATTGCCCCGCCCCTGCCACCTCTGCGGCGCCGTCAGGCTTCAGAGATGCTTCTTGTACATGTCCTGACTCCTGCCTGCGCGGCTGAGCCCCAGGACCGCCTCCTGACCGCCTCCTCCTCTTGTTCTTTCTTGCCTTTGTCTTCTTCCTCCCCCACCATGCCTCCGCTCCGCTACATATTGCCTCAGCCCCTGCGTGTCTTGGCTTCTTGCACCTGCACTTGCACTTGCACCACCAAGTGGTAGCTCTAGCCGAAGGGGTTGGGTTTCCTGGACCAAGAGAGCGAGAGGTGGTAGATAGTCATAGTTCGGCGTGCTGCTATGGAGGTGGTGGAGGCCGGGAGAGCGCCGGCGGCAGGTGGCGTCGGAGCAGGAGCGAGGACGGAGCCGGAGGGGCTGCCGTGCCCGCGCTGCGAGTCCACCAACACCAAGTTCTGCTACTACAACAACTACAACATGGCGCAGCCGCGGCACTTCTGCAAGGGCTGCCGCCGCTACTGGACGCGCGGGGGAGCGCTCCGCAACGTCCCCGTCGGCGGCGGCATGCGCAAGGCCACCCCCGCCGGCCGCCGCAAGCGCCCCTCCCAGTCCCAGGCCACCCCCGCCGCGGCGCCGGCTCAGGCTCCAGCCCAGCTGTCGGTGGTGTCGGCCCCAACGCCGCTGCAGCACTACGACCTGTCCTTCGTGCCGGGCCTGCCGGCCGCGCACCTGGCGGCGAGTGACCCCAACCGCCGGCTGCTCGACCTCGGCGGCAGCTTCAGCTCGCTGCTCGCGCCCGCGCCCCTGCCCAACGGCCACTTCGCCCCCGGCTTCCTGCTGGGCGGCGCCGGCGCGTCGACGCTGGTGCCTCCTCCTGCCCCCGCTCTGTCGCCGCCGCATCCGCACCCACAGCCGCCGGTGTCGCAGGCGATGCCAGAGGGCTTCTGGACCATGGGGTGGCCGGATCTGTCCATCTAGGCCTGCCGGAGGTCTCCCCCGCGCGCGCTCAAGGCGAAGTTGGCCAACGACGACTCAGTTATAATTTAGCCCTTCTCTTTAATTAATTTAGGTGTTTAATTAACGGTAGCTTGCTTGCTAGTGTTGCATCTATCCGCCGGGTTATCTTTTCTGAGAGCTTTCGAAGGCGATTTGATCGGGAGCGACCAGTTGTTAATTTCAGGTAGGAGGATTGTGAGAGTGATTTGAGGATCGCTGATGCTAATCATGTTTATCTCTGTCTCGTTTGCATGCATGACCTGCTGATCGATGCTAGTTTCGTATCTTTGAATGGAAATCTCGTTTCCTTTCCAGCGCACGGGTTGGTCGCCTCAGTGTTCTATGATTTGTCTGGGCCAATTCCGTTTTCTTTTTGTCGATTTGGTTTGCAGTTCTTGAGCATTCGATCATGGGTATCTTCTTTTCTTTTCTTTCCTCTTCTCTGTAGAAAATCTTTGAGCACCGGATACACAAGAACCATCTGTGTTTCAACAAGATACAGTCAGGAACAAGCACAGCCTGGGATTTCAGGACATGGGCTGGATCGTTCACTTTTCAGTAAACGAAGAGGCTCCCAGGGTAGTTTACGTATAAAAAGTTATACAAAAAAGAAGGAAAGTTACCGTATAAATATCAATAGGGTTCTGGGCTTCGATTGATCAAGCTCGTCGAAAAAAAAGAAAAGAAAAAGAAAAAGATAAGAGGGAAGATTTTCAGCCGCCAACGTGCTAGGTAATGGTAATAAGATTAGGTTTTGGGAGGATATTTAGTTTGGCTCATCCTGTTTAGCTATTCAGTTTTTGGATATTTATGTCCTAGTTAATGACAAAGGGGTCACGATTGCTGAGATTTTGGATGGCTCTAATATTAAATACATTTTTAGAAGAACTTTCTCTGAAAAGATGATGGTCAGATGGTTTGAGTTGGTGGAAGTGGCTAACAGTATAAAGCTCACTGAGGATGAGGATGCGTTGGTTTGGCAATATAGTAGTAATGGAGTTTATTCTGTTAAATTTTTATATGCAATCATTAATTTCAGGGGTTTTTGCTTGTCTACATTCCGGCAGTGTGGAGTTTGGTTGTTCCCCTTAAGATTCACTTTTTCCTTTGGCTTCTTTCGCATAATAAAGTTATAACTAAAGATAATATGTTGAAAAGAGGTATAGACAACTAAAGATAATATGTTGAAAAGAGGTATAGACATAGGGGAGTTTTGTAGCTTCTGTGATGAGAATGAATCTGTTACTCACCTTTTTTTCGAGTGTGTGGTTGCCAAAACATTTGGGATGTGGTTGGGAATTATTTTGATTTGAACATATGGTACAATTATGAATCCGTTACTCGGTTTTGGTTGAGCAATAAGAAAAATGCAGCTATAAATACTATGTGTGCTGCTGTCTTATGGAGTTTTGTGGAAGAGTATAAATAACATGATTTTTCTTTCTCAGAATTGGTCAGATGTGAAAACAGTTTGGCGAAAGGTGCTCATCTCACTAAAGAATTGGAGTCTATTGTACAAGGAGGAGTTAGTGGTCCAGTTGAATCAATTTTGCAAACAATTGGAGACCAGAATCCGAACACCACTGCCGCTGGGGTTTGGAGGAACATAGTCTAGAATGAAGACGACGTGGACAAAAGCATCACAGATGAGACAATTTTGGATGAGTTGGTCTCACTCTCTTCCTACTTTAGTGACATGGTGAATGATAAGATGTGTTTCTGTTGTCTCAGTAATGGGTGTTTTTTTTTTTTTTTTGAAACCGCCGAAGCTATATTAAATTAGAAAAAACGGAAGGTATAGATTGCATGAGACTGCACTAGAGAAGGAAGCAGACGAGGAAGAAGAGTAAAAAAGGAAAAGGGGAGCGAAGAGAAGGAAAGGAAAAGGAACAGAAAACAACAAGAAAAAAGAGTCAGGTCTGCCTAAGCATCAATTTTTTAAGACCTCGAGCACTTGCAAAAGACCAATTTGAAATGCTGTCCTTGATATCTTGGAGTAATGAGTTTGATTTTGTGATGCTGAACTGTGAGCTAAAAATATAAACATGTATCACTCCTTCTAGTTTTTTTAAAGGAACTGGAACATCAACGTGTTTGATGTCCTCTTGATCTAAAAGCAAGATCAAGCTCAGAGTAAACTTGGCCGTTTGTAGAGGACGATCCAGAGCGATCGAAATGCGGCTCTCCACCCGCCGTCCGATCTGGGTTCCGCGGCCCGGATCTAGGCGGGACGAGAGGCGGAGGAAGTTTTACGGGAAAGGCCCCTTATTAACACGTTTTATCGTTTGCCTCCTCCCCGATTTGGACCGCGGAGATCCAGTGCGGTCGAAAATGCGGCTGTCCATCCACGCCGTCCGACGAAGCTTCCGCGGCCCAGATCGAGGAGGAACAAGTACTGGAGGCGGTTTTGCATGGGAGACCTGTTTGAAGTGGGCTCGCCGCCGCCGCAGGTCGGGCCTCTCCGACGACGTGCTCCAGCTCGTCCCCGCCAAGAAGGCAGAGGCAAGCACCGTACTCTCCCGCTGGTGGCACCCCCACTGGAGCTCCCTGGATTGCCCCGAGGAGTTGGAGCTCCCTGGATTGAGTGGCGCTTCTTCAGCTGCTTGCAGAGTTGTTTGAGCCGATTCATTAAGGAGGAGAACTTGCCAAACAAATCGCCATGCCCGCATTCGTGTGCATGTTCCTTGCACTTCTCATCAAATAAATTGTACTCCGTGAACATGCTTCAGCGTTGCACACACGCACCATCAATTATGACTTGTTTTGGTATGGGAAAGGATGTTTTTTTTTTTTTTTTTGCTGCGAATTGAGTGGTTTCCCGGGCTTGTAGCGAGCGCTTCATCTGCAGTGTCACGAGTTAACCAAAAATAGCTAGGCCCCGTACGGCATACCGGCAGAACGGCGGTGCCCTCTATAGCTGCAACGGCTGCGTCAAGCTCCGATCCTTGGCACAAAACCCCTCCGTTCTCTTCCGTGCCAAATATATCACGACCACCCTGCAAATTTGCCATCTTTTCTTGCCGCGTCTCCGTCCATTTCGAATTGGGGCTCCTCTTGGTCTTCAGGTGGGCTCCTAGAATTTGATTTTTGTCATTGGTTTCTTGTTTTTTTGTTTAAGGCCAAGAAACTTAGCATGATCATCGTGTCATGGCCAGGGCGTGGTCATGGAGCCCCAGTCGGCCGGCTTGCCGACATTGCCATCCTCTCCGGGCACACCGCCATCAGAGAGTACCAAGCTGCCCGCGCCTCCTGAAGAAATGCCGCCGTCGGACGAGCCGTTCGAGGAGGCCGCCCTTAAGCCCGACAGGCGGTCGTCGTCCTCGTCCTCGTCTTCCTCGTCGTCGGACGCCGAGAGCTTATTCCATCTCGACGCGGCCGAGATCAGCAGCCCGTTGGTGGCAGCGCCGGACAATGACCGTGCCGCTCCCGGTGACGGTGCAGAGGTTAAACCCGACGATTGGGCGTCGTGGCCGGAGCAGCTGGCTCAGACCATCGACAACCCGTTTTTGCCGGACGGTAGCACGGTGTTCACGGAGATGACGCAGGCGCCGGAGGTCCAGACGATGCCGAAGGCAGCAGAGGCCGCGGCGACACCGGCGGTGGACAGCGGGTTCGACCCGGAGAGGATCCCGGCGTCCGTCTTCCAGACCAAGACGTCGTCGTCGCAGGCCGAGTGGAGCGTGGCGTCCAACGAATCGCTGTTCAGTATCCAGGGCGCCAGCCAGTCCGGCGAACTCGGCGGGCTATACGACAGCAGCAGGTCGCACTTCGACTACTTCTACGACGAAGCGATGGCGGCGTCCGGCGGCGGGGAGCCGGACTGGAAGCTCCCGACCGTCTCGGAGGGATCGGAGCCGGCGGACGCGTTCGACGCTTCTGGTGGGCACGGCGCCAAGGAGTCCGCAATGCCGGGCAGCGCGAGGTCGGTAGCCAGCGCGGGGAGCGCCAAGGCCAATAACGCCGTCGCGTTCCGGCGGCACGAGAGCGGCTCCGGCGGCAGCTCGAGCAACTTCTCCTTCGCCTTCCCAATGTACGCCGCGCTAGCACGATCTTTTCCGTGCATGGTAATTCTTGATCTTTTCCCATCCTGACATGCCAACCTTTGCCGCTTCACCCGCAGACTGGCAGAGACGTCGCCGAAGAAGAAGGAATGCACCGGCGGCGGCGCACTGTACCAGCCGCTGCAGAAGGAATGCGAGCAGCCGCCGCCGCTCGCGGCCCCCATGTCGGCCTTCGAGGAGATGACGACGGAGGAGGAGCGGAGGAGAAGGACGGGGTGGTGCTGCTGCGGGGAGTGCTGCGGCTGCTGCTGGTTTGCCTGCTCCTGGTCATCCTGCTGCTGCTGCTGCCAATGGCGGTCGTGGTGCTGCCACTGCCCCAGCCTCTGCCGTTGCAACTGGTGCATCTGCTTCTGAGAGAATTTGCGGGAAAAAAGAAACCGAGCCGAGCTAATCTTTAAACGATAGATGGTTAGGCATCAATTTATGCGAGGTACATAGATCCCATTCTGCAGGATCTTGCTTGTGCTCTCGGAGGATTATGTCTGCCAACGGCATTGTGATGTACATAAGGAGGGGCAAAGGACACCACAATGTTGACGAGAATTCCGTAGTGTAAACATGTGTGATTTTGATAGGCTGATATGCTCTAACTTCATCTGCTTGGTTCTGATCATTTTCTTTCCCTTCCATGTGCTAACATGCATAAAAAACAGGGCAAAAAGCGAAATCCAGCAAGTAAGTGTATACTCTTGATTATAAATTACCATGTAAATTCAACAAAAGCAAGACAATCAAGGAGAGAGAGAGAGAGAGAGAGAGAGAGAGAGAGAGAGAGAGAGAGAGAGAGAGAGAGAGAGAGAGAGAGAACCAGAGTTGCTTATCTTGGAACATTTGTACATTTTTGCAAAGTGCTGCGGCAAACAAGCCTTATATGCATCCATCCAAACACCACAAGCAAATATGTTACAATACTGCAAAAGAGGATGCTACTTTACCAAAAGTGTCACAGATAGCCCTAAAAAAGTGTCACAGATAGCCCTAAAAAAAGTGTCCCAGTTGAGAATGGCTAAGTGTTTTTTTTATTTGTGAACACTTAACTTGGGGGCCTATAAAGAGGAGGGTGGTGGGGAGAGATGACAAATTGATTGGATCAATAGATCTAGATCCAAAGGCTACAAATTTGAGTGCTCACAAACTAAAAAACACTCAGGTGCTCCCTAGACACCCCTAGTATTAGATATGTGATTCTGGGTAGTCTTCAAGTAATGTATCGAAGCAGGATTACTTCCAAGTGCCCCATTGCCATCTGATCTCCGGAAAATTTGTTGTCCAAGCTGATATTGCACCTTGACGGATTTCATCGGTGGAATCAGCATGGAAAAGAACAGTCACCTCGCACAACGGTGCACAGTTCTTGAACAAGTGTACAAACAGAGGAACACTGTCAGATGGCGGTAGATGAACCAGAAGTTTCTTCGAACAGCTTCTAAACTGACTATTCATACATAAGATGAGACATCTCATCAGTTCACATGAAAATCTTGGGGCCAACTTGACTTCTTTGAAGTTGGCAAACAGCTGCAGAAGATAGTCTGGCTTCACTGCTTCAAAAAGTTCATAGCGGTTTGCAGAAAAGGGTAGCTCAAGCTCTAATGTACTAATATCTCCATTGCTTGTAAACAATTGCAAGAGGGAGTTTAGGTCAAATGACTCTATCCGAAGATTTGTTAAACTCACAAGATCCTCAATTCGGACAGTTGGACCAAGTTTATCAATGGTGAGCTTCAAAGTAGACATGGATGGAGTATCCAAAATGAGTATTTCTGGTCGAACACACTTTAACTCAAGATAAACCAAGTTAGGCGCATGGATAGCTAAAGACCGTGGAACATTTGATACCTCCCAGCGGCAAGTCTTTAGTTGAGGAAGGTGAATCTTGGGATCCTTGAGTCCTCCGACTCCAATAAGATTGAGAATCTGAAGGCAAGGGAAACATTCATTCAATTTGCTGAGATCCTCATCATCTAATCTAATGAATTCAAGCACCAGATGAGTCAGATTAGGCATTATCTTCAGCCCATCAACAGATAGCCATGCATTTCTCAGCCCCAATTTTAAAAGATTATGACCTGCGTAACCAAAATTTAGTCTGAGATCATCAAGAGCAGGATTAAGTTAACGGGTTAAATATATAGAACCAAGCAGAGTATAACATTGATTATGGCAGATTAGTCTGAATACAGCATCTTTTACTAGATGTTGAAACAAGTGTATTTGCATAGTGGGATTCCCACATTAGGAACGGAAGCTCTAGTGTTTACATGATAAATGCTATGAACCAAACACGTTCGTAATTGTGTGTCGTCGTTTATTTGAGTTAATGAAATGGTCAAATGGCTATATTTGATTCAAAACGGGCTGCTGCAGGGATGAGAATAAGCTAAATTGCTGCCAATGTCATCTACTTCACTATCACTTTCTAACAAAGCAATATCCATAACTGAAATATAACAGCAACCCAAAACTCAAATCTATGAGCAACACGCTTAACACAAATCAAGCGCTCTATATTACACAGTAGAGCATGATTTCATCAACTCTCCTTATCTCTATAACATTTTCTTAACTCATTCTGCCGTGCTGATATGCACTATACACGAACTATATATTCTCCTGAATCTAATGGCCTTATTATCTCTACCCACAGAAAGTAGCGGTTGGACTTAGCCTAAATTGAGTTTCTTGTGACAAATTAAGGTTCCGTTTGGCAACTTGGAACCAGGTCGTTTCTACTAGATTCTGGAAGAAACCCAACCAAATGGGCTAAAGCTCGAAACGATTCTTCTAGGATCATTTCTTTTTTTTCCACTCTGTGGCTGAATCGATCTCAACCCCGTTCCACCCAATTCACAGAATCTGGAACCGTTTCCGTTTCTACTAAAATCTGAACCATACCAAACAGGGCCTAAATAAATGGTTTATATATCAATTCTAGCACAAGTTCTCACTCACTTCTTTTTTCCTTTTGAAAACCCCGATTGGAGAAACACAAGTTTAGCTCAAAGTTCAGTTTTCTAGAGCAACACAGAGTATAATTCAACCCAGAAAACAATAAATCCATGAAAAGGAGCATAACTTTAGCCCAAAGGCCCCAAACAATTCGTTCCAAACTTGTCGGCTAACTCTAGCAAGATAATTACATTCCTTTTTTTTGGAAAAATAATCAACATACAAAACTCAACTATCGCAGGAACCCCAAACTCATCAATGAAATTCCAATTTTAACCCAAATATACTTCTTCAGTTCTTTGCAAGTTGAAAAGACAGGCCAGTGTGCCCGGTTTGATGATCCTAGGATCAGCACGGTATGTCTTATTTAATCAAAATATGCATGTTCGGTGGAAAAAAGCGTGCAAACAATCCATAAGCCTATCTTCAACAATTTTCTTTCATTCTATTCCTTTCTCTATATCCATTCTCTTTATTTCCTGCTATTTCCAATAACATCCCCTCGAAGGGATTTCTCTCTGGGATTAGAGAGAGAATCTGTTTCTAAAGGGATTCTCTCTTCGAATCTCTTCTGAAGGGAAGACTGAAGGGAATTCGCTGGAACACTTGGATCTGTTTGCGAAGAGACTGAAGGAATCCGCTAGAGATAATCTAAGGCCTGCGCAAAATTTCTAGACACGCACACGCACACGCGTGTATGGCTTGAGTGGGTGGGCGAACTACGTCTACTCTCTCTAAAAAATGTTTTGAAGTGGCAAATAATTAAATCTCCCAAAAAAGAACTAACCATCACACTAGAGAGAGAGAGAGAGAGACTGACAGAATTGGGAGATGACAGGGAGCGCCTCCGCCTTTCGCCAGCACGACTGCAGCCAGAAGTCGGCGATCTCCACCTCTCGGAGGGAGGATCCTGCGGCAGTGGCCGCCCACGCTGCAGTTGACACCCCGGCGGTGAGGTGCAGGTCGTCGGCCTCGTCGAACTCCCCATCCTCCACCCACTTCGCGTCATCGGGATAACCCTGCCCCTCGGACGCGTCGAGCGCGAGGGAGCGGAGGTGCAGCCCCAGGAGCGACGCGAGGTTCCCCGCGGCCGCGCGGAAGGCGGGGCCCTCGCTCTCGTGGCGGCGGCGCCGTGCGCGGGCGGCGGCGCAGAGGCGGACGCGGGGGCAGTGGTACGAGGCGGCGAGGAGCGCGCGCGAGGCGAGGCGGCGAGGAGCGCGCGCGAGGCGAGGCGGCACGACGCGATGTCCCCGGCGTCGGCGACGCGGCCGAGCACGTCGGCGAGGATCGCCGCTGGGAGGGAGTCGAGGGGATCGCCGGCCTCTGACATGTGGGGACACTCGGTTCCCGCAGCGCAGAAGCTGGTGGAATTGGAAACTGAAAGATAACTTGCGCGTTGTATATTGTGTTTCACTTCACTTTCACGCTTCGAAGTTTTTTTTTGGGGGAATATATCCGGTTTAAATTATTCTTACAATGTAGACCCAATTTTAAAAAATTCTTAAAAAAAACTATCACACATAAGAAAGTTAACTTCTGTAAAATTTAAGACCAAACTTAATCAAATATGAAAGAAATAAAATTAACAAGCAACAAGATAAATAGTATTAAATGGTAAAAAACTACTATTTAGATTGAATTTATTTTTTTATATCTTTTAAATACAATTGATTTTGATGTTTAAATTTTATAGAGTTATACGTGTAATATTTTTTATTTTTTTTTTCAAAACTTCTACAGTTTTTTTACAAGATAAAACTGATTTCTTTTTACTCGGAAGCGGAGACGTCGAAGAATTTGCATCCCACTTTTGTTCTATCTGGGCCAAGACCTAAGGCCGAGAAACTCCACCTTCCCTAATTTTGTAGTCCAAAAAATCCTACCAAAACAAATGTACTCAGCAGTGGCCACATGTTCGTAACCAAGAAAAGAATGGGCGATGGCCACATGTAAAAGATGAATCACATCAAGGATATTCTGGAGGCAATTTTTATTCTTTAACACTAACTTGAAGAGATCAGACAAATGAATTCGCTTTTACAGTTTACAGTGTCAAAAGATTTATCGTATCGTCCACGATGACTGTCAGAGATTTTGCCCCCCGTCTTTTGTACGGCGCAAGGGTTGCTCCAAGCCCCCAACCACGAACGATCAATCAGTGATCCATGACGGGGAAATCACATTGAATTCGGGTGCCTCTTCTGCTGGGCTTTTTAGGTAGCCTTTCTTCTGCAGTAGTTCTGCTTGAGATATGTTAACTGAAGAACTCATTCAGCAAAGCTGCACTCACCATCATCAACAATCTCTGAACACGTGAAGAACAGTAAATATGGGAGCAAAAAGAATACACGATCAGTTTACCATTGAGTTGTCAGGAACTGTTAGGACTCGATCAAAAGTGATTGCAAACCTTCTGGTGGCTTTAGCTCAAGAAACCAAGCTGAAGATCAGCACAGCTCCAGCAAGCACACACACTCAATATGAGGAGTGTGGGGAAACATATCTACTGGTATTACACTCTTCAGCTCGTAGCATCCTCTCAAATCTTTCTCTTCCTGCAGATAAATTCATTGAAGCAGCAGCTAAGTACTGCAACAGAGCTAAAATACCACAAGTCTGCCAATAGTAGGACAAAACATACCACACCATGACACAGGTAGTCCAAATCCCGTGCACAAGTAGCTGGATTACATGAGACGTACACTATTCGAGGGGCTTTAACTTCTAGCAGCCACTTGATTAACTTCATGTGCATGCCTGGTCGGTTAGGATCTGAAGAATTTAATGATGTCAATTAGGTCTTAACAAAGCAGACTATAATTCCAACTGATTGATCGCATCTCTCTAAAATTTGAAAAAATCTCGGGCATGTTTGTTGCATAAGTGTAACACTAAAAAAAGTTCCATATCTAAAGGTGTTGTTAATAGCTAGTGAAAAGAATAAGATTTAATACAGAATTCAGAAAGAACTGTCGTTTGCGAAAAAAAAAAGAAAAAGAAAGCATCAGGAGATTAGTGAATTTCAGTGCTGTATAATAGCAAATATGAAAGAAGACAAACCTGATATGATTATGTCAGGCTTTGGAAATTCCTTCCCGAATGTTTCGTTGATTTTATTAAGGTCTCCCAGAATAAATGTAGCATTACTAATGCCATTCAACTTGGCATTCTTTTGAGCATCCGCAATGGCTTCAGGGACAACTTCATATCCATAAACATGCTTTGCCCTGGGCAAAAGCAGAAGAACATTTACCAACTATGGCTCTAAGTTAATCAAATAAAACAATTATCCACTCATAGTTGATACTTGATAGCAACTGATTGCTCACAGTAGCTACCGCTACAACTACAAGAAAAACTACCTTCTAGCAAGGGTCAGACCAATGGTTCCGGTTCCACAAAACAAGTCAAGAACAATCTCAGAGCCATCTCCTTTAAGCCCAGCAGAATCTTCAATGATTTTATAGAGAATATCAGCCTGCAGGAAAATCTTGCTACTTTCATGTGCAGCCATGCAGGATTCCATAGTAAAAATTCAAAGCTCTAAACAGCCAAGTATTAACACCACCAAGAAGGGTCTTCGTTTCAACAATCATATTTTTGCCATTTCCTAGTTTCCCCAGCTAGGTATATATGCAAGCTCCTTTTATCTGCTTATGTGGTTCTTATTTAGCTTATGCTGTTTTTTTAGCTCTTTTCATGCATCTACTGAAAATTAAACAAACAAACAAACATAAAAAAATAAGAGACATCACAAGACATGCTGCAGTTGTGAAAGGAAAATATGTTACAATGCATTGATTCACTATATCACATAAACAAACCTGTTTCGTATTAGTCTGGAAAAAGGAGTTGGCAGATATCTGAAATGTAAGTCCTCTCAACACCTCTGTAATGGTTGGTTTCCCGTACAAGGTATATTCTTGTTCACCAACGGATGTATTGCCAACAGATGTGTTCACGTTATTTATGACACTGGCCTGCATTAACAGTACAGGAACATCAGTATTGCAGGGACAAAACTTGGTACCAAAATATTTAATTGGCATAAAAAAAAACCAATACAGTTACCGCATAGAAGAGCTCTACATGGATTATACGATTAGCAAATCAAGTAGCTTAAACATCATGTTATCAATACTTATCATCATGCATTCATACTAGTATTGAACCAAGAACGCTCCAATTACGTACCACTTCAGGTATTTTTGTGATATTGTTAACAAGAGGCACCAATAGCTCAGGTTTATAACATGATGTCACAAAATTGACCATCACTTCTGGAGCTCCAGTGCTGACATTTCTGGGAAATCAAACAAAATGGAACCATTAAAAGTGCTCATCATGCAAAAAGAATTGCTCAAAAAGTAACAAAAGGTTGAATAATTATTTTATTGGAGAAATTGGTTACATGACACCCAACTTTTGTGGCATTTGCTCCATGACGCTGCCTTTTTGTGTCTTTGCTGAAAGACATTAAACTTCGGTGCCTTTTTGCTGTAGGACACCTTGCCCATTAAAATATGAGGCATTTGATTATTTGCCACAAAGTTGATGATAATTGAGCCTCTGTCTCACTTACATGTGGCTCCAGGGCCAAAATGTTAGTGAGACAAGGGCATGGCAAATCTGTAGGAATAAGCCTGTGCGCCTCTTCATTTTAGGAATAGGAAAATCCTATCTTTAGTTTCCTTTGCTGTTTTAGCTAAGAATAGAAAGGGCAGCCAGATATAGGAATGGCGCCTAATTGGAGGTCTTAAATAGCTTTAATTAATTTCCATGTAATTCTCTATTTAAGCAAGGCAATAGACAATGGAAAAGGTGTGCATTCGGCCACCACAACCAGAAATCGTGTCGAGGAGAGGTGGGTAACTTTCCAACAAGAGGTGGGTAACTTACCAGCGGAGAGGTGGGTAACTTTCCAACAGAGGTGGGTAACTTACCAACAAGAGGTGGGTAACTTTCCAACAAGAGGTGGGTAACTTTCCAACAAGCGGTATCGAGCTCTAGTTTTCGAACTTGGCGATGGCGGCCAAGCCGGCGCCAAGGATGACGCCGGAGTGATCGGAGGGTGATTAAGCGTGAGGTGGGAAGCGGGACTAGCTATCCCTCTCGCCAAGACCAATTACCGGATTGGCGCTTACGATGAAAGTGAAGCTTCGAGCGCGGGCATTATGGGCGTCATCGAGGGCAGCGGCTCCAACGCGCAGAAGAAGCGATGGCGCAGCGTCTTGTGTGGTAGCGGTGCCACCAGGAGAATGTCTGAAACTCGCCCGAAGGGGCGACAAAGAGGCACTGGGGCGATCGCGACCATGAGAGTCAGGGCGACGGCGTGAGGAAAACAGCGGCGCAGCAGTGCCGGCAGGAAATTTGATCGCCCGTTTTCAATAGCGGTGAAAGCCGTCGAGATTTTGGGCGCTCCTCGAAGGATGGCGGCGCACCTCGCCAGCTAAGCGAAGAGGTGAAGGGCGGACATCGTCGCCAAGATGTAGCGGCTTTGCCCCTAACTTTTCGGCGATTCTCTCGCCATCAGGCCATTGGGCGTGTCGGCGATAGCGGTGGCGAACTAACCAGGCCGTCTCAAGGAGCGGAGAGACGATTCGATGAAGCCGGCGCCGTTGAACAAAACAAAGCTGTACCTCACGGAGAGAGTGGGGCCTTGGCCAGAAAAAACGGGAAGCGGAGAATGCAGCGGAAACTGGCGGCGACTTCGGCCCGGGCGCAGGCAATGACTTTCGGCGTCGTGGCGGTGGAAGCGGCGAGCGTGAAGCGCGGCCGTGTGCGCGATGGTGGCGAAGTCTGTCGATCACGGCAAAGGCAGACCATTAGGCTCGGGATTGCGGTCGAAGCCCAGAAGGAAGCGAGCCCATCACGATCCAAGAAGAGGAGGAAGCCTCGCTCTGTTGTATTTGCTCCGCCCATCCTTCCACTCGCTTGCAGCGCCCAGCCAACCACGATGATGGCTCTCTGGCTCGGATCGAGATCTGAGAGAAGGTCTTACGTGCGGCTCGGAGAAAAGAAGGAGGCGGGGCGGAGACATGGAGTCTGGACTCGGGGCAACTAATCATATGTCGGGTCTAGGGCGCATTCTGGCCCGAATCCGGAGGTGCGAGCCTTGCCGTGCGCCAGCGATGATTAGTGTACGCGGATCGAGGCAAGCAGTCATCTTCGAGTGCAAGAATGGCGAACTCACGGTCATTTGCGAGTCTACTTCATTCCGGCTAACAACAAACATCGTCGGCCTAGGCGGCTCGGCGAAGTCGTTTCAAGGATCGAGATCAGCCGGCGTAATGAGGATTAGGGCCGGCGGGGCTAGCGACCAAGGTAATGTGAGTGAATCATTTGTATCACTCCACGTCAAGATAAGCGCCAGCAAAGTGCTTGGCAATCTGTGGGCCCGGCGACGAAGCGTGGCGTTAGCCGCGGCGCTTTAACCATGTTAACATGGCGGCGCTCGAGAAGCTAGCTCGGGAGGAAGCTAGTTCGAGGCTACGAGCTTCGGGCAAATCACAGGTGTCGCAGCGTGCATGGCCGGGAAGCGAGCGCGCCTCGTTCGAAATGGCGGAATCTGGAAAGCGGCGTCGCTGGGCGGTGCCGCGGTGATCTACGTGGCCAAGATCCAGCGCGACTCGGCGGCAACAAGTACTTCTTGTTGCTCGTCGATGATCTCACCGTTTCATGTGGTGACCATGATCCGTCCAAAAACCGTCGGCGGAGCGTCGAGAATCAGCGCGAAGGGAAGTCAAGCTAAGCTCGGCGCTCCATGGACGCGGAGGCGAATTCAACTTCGATGGAGTTCGCCGATGCTTGCTTGCAGCGAATGGAGTTCATCGCCCCGCAACTTTGCTGCGTCTGACCGCGACAAAATAAGCGTCGTGGAAGCGGCAAGAAATATGCAGTGAGTGGCGGCGGCAGGAAACATGCTCAAGGCAAAAGGCCTCAGGATAGTTACGAGGCGAGAGCCATGACCATCGCGGTGTACATCCTCAACGGCGCCGCGGCGTGAAGCGGCATGGCGCGTTTGAGGCATGGCATGAAAAGCCGGCGATACACCACGAAACGTTTGCATTGCATCGTCTCGTCGAGAACCACGGCCACCTTGGCCCGGAGAGATCGTGGCGGAAAGATGATCTTAAATCGGCTACTCGGCGGCTCCAAGCGTCTGCGCGTATGACCAAAATCACGCGGCGTGTCCATGTGACCGCAGCGGCGTGGTGTTCGGCGAGCCCGGTGGGGCTGAGGCTCGGAGGGCCGGTGTGAAACGGCCCGCGGCGGCGTATTCCGGTGGAAGTACTACGGCTCCGCGAGACCTCCGGCGACCAAAACGCGAGGAAGCTCGGTAGGCTGGCGGCGGTGGCGCCACCGCGTCCACCTCATGCGGCGGAGATACCACCCAGAGGAGCAGCGAGTGGAAATTCTCCTCTCCCTTGTCGGGGGCAGCATTTCGGCGCCCAGCAAACCATGGCGGCGATGAGACACTCGGTCTGGCGGATGGACAACATCATCGGCCCGACCTCGCCGCCGGTCTTGCGCGCGAATCTTGGTCGCGGAGGAGCTCAGCAGCCGAAGGCTGCGCGGCGAACTGCGTCGTCGTGCGTGAAGCGGGCGCAACCTCGGTGGAGGAAGGCAATGGTGGAAGAGATGGAATCCGCCGAGGATAACAAAACGTGGCGGTGGATCTCCCAGCGGGATGGCACCGCGATTGGCCTGAAATGGGTCTTCAAGGTGAAGCGTGGCGAGCATGGGGCGGTGTCCAAGCACAAGGCACGCCTCGTGGTGAAGAGTGCAGCGGCGCTACGGCATCGACTACTGACGAAGTGTTACTTGCCAGGTGGCGAGCTTGACTCGGTGCGCTTTGCTCATCGGCTCTCGCGACGCCTGAAGGGTGGGAGGTGCACCACATGGATGTCAAGTCGGCATTCCTAAGCGGCGACCTAGAAGAAAGAGGTCTATGTCGGCGTGTTTGGATTCATAGTCAGGGAAGGAGCACAAGGTGCTCAAGCTACGGAAGGCCTTATGCGAGGCTGCATCAAGCACCGCATGGCGCATGGAAGCAGGCCCGGACAACACTCTGTTGTCTTTTGGTTTCAAAAGAGCAGTCGGAACACGCCATCTACCTCGGCGACACGATGGCGGCGGTAGTGATCGGGGTCTATGTAGGCGACCTTGTGATCAAGTGCAGAACATTGGGGATATCAAGCGGTTTAAGGAAGCGGATCGTTTGTTGCATTCAAGATAAGCGACCTCGGCCCCACTACTACCTCGGCATTGAGGTGAAGCGGAAGCGCGAGATCTCAGCATGCCCGAGCGCCTCTGCGGCAAGATGCAGAGAAGAAAGTGGCATGGCGAGGATGCAATCTGCTCAAGTGCCCATGGGCGCGTCTGGCCCAGCAAACTCGGCTCGAGGCCATTTGTTGATCTGACGGCGTCAGGAGTATCGTCGGGAGAGCTTAAGGTATCTGGTCAATACCATACGATTTGGCATTTCGCGGTTGGGTATGTGGCCCGGTTTTACGGAAGATCCTCGAGGATCATCTACGCGACCCATGAAGCGCGTCTTGCGCTATGGCCGAGACCCAAGAATGGGGTCTACAGTTGATGAGGAAGGAAGGAGAAGCCTCATCGGTAGCCCGGTGATAGTGATTCGTAGGGGATGTTGATGCAAGCAAAAGCACAGCGGCCGTGATGTTCTTCCTCGATTGGCGGTCCGATCCTGGCAATCCATGAAGCGAAGGTGGTGGCGAAATCTAGGCTGCGAAGCGGAATATATAGCATTTGCAAATCTTGCTAGTCAAGCATTGTGGCTTGCTCGTGTCTGTCACGAAATGCGAGGGAGACAACAGCGCCCAATCTTGAGGTGGACAACAAATGCGCCATTGCTCACGATCAAGAATCCAGTTCTCCATGACGGAGTAAACACATTACGGGTAAATATCACTTAGTCAGGGAGGCTGCGAGAGGAAGTGATCAATGTGGATTTCATCGAAGCGAACCAACTAGCGACATTCTAGCAGCGCTTGGAAGGACCAAGTTTCATGAAATGCGTAAAGATCGGCCTAAATCCATGTAAGCAGTGAGCCGCAGGCTTAGGAGGAAATTGTAGGAATAAGCACTGTGCGCCTCTTCATTAGGAATAGGAAAATCCTATCTTTAGTTTCCTTTCTTTGTTTTAGCTAAGAATAGAAGAAGCTGACGGATATAGGAATGGCGCCTAATTGGAGAGTCTTAAATAGCTTTAATTAATTTCCATGTAATTCTCTATTTAAGCAAGAGGCAATGAACAATGGAAAAGGTGTGCATTCGGCACCAAGCCAGAAATCGTGTCGAGAGGTGGGTAACTTTCCAACAAGAGGTGGGTAACTTACCAACAGAGAGGTGGGTAACTTTCCAACAAGAGGTGGGTAACTTACCAACAAGAGGTGGGTAACTTTCCAACAAGAGGTGGGTAACTTTCCAACAAAATCATCAATTACCATCAACTTTGTGGCAAATAATCAATTATGCCTTAAAATATCTAGCTAAGAGAGGTGAGAGAATGTGGGTGAAAACTCTGTTTGGTTGACATGGGAGCTCACCATCAACAGCAGCAGTGCGAGAGGAGCTCGAGGCCCGACGGGAGAAGAGAAGATGAGGAGGGAGGGAAAAGGAAAAAGGGATCAATGGCAAAACAGGCGTTTCACCCACCTTCTCTGTCCTCTCTTAGAAAATCAAAATGCCAATATCTTGGAGCAAATGTCACAAAAGTTGGGTGTCCTGTAGCCAATTTTCCCTGTTTTGTTTGGGTGGGAAACAACTACATGACCTGTCCCTGCCTTATCAGCTATACTTTATTTTCAATTAAAAAATTTATACAGAATTACTTTCTAGGTATAAATATATGGTCAAGCACTTACTTGAGTAAAGATTCAAATACCAAAACAATATTATTTTGCTCTATTGTAAAAGCATTGCGTATCAATTCAATTTATAATTCTGTTTTTGTTTATTTGAGTCCATTCCATCGACATCGTTTCATTGTTAAGTTCTAGCAATATAATTTATTATGTCTAGAATTGTATTATGCATAAAATTTACATGCATTAAATAACAGAGTAAATATCATATTACGAATCAAAATGCAATACAGACATTCAGGTTTCAGCCTTGCAAAATGAGATATACAGCATGACTGGTTGAACAAGTGGAAAGCACAATCAGATGGGCCACTATACCTTCCAGTTCGTATCATAAGATGCTTGAGAAACCCAATGTGCTTGTGGACATCGTAAGGTGTGAGGCCAAGAGCCGGATCCATCCAACTTTCTTGAACAACTGCAAGTACCTATGGAAATTAGCAATTAACCAATTCAACATTCCATCATCTGTAATCAAACACAAAGAATCAATTTGCTGCGTGCCCACCAATTCAATGATAGTACAGTAACATAACCACAAAAAATTGAAAAAACAAACAAACAGTGATCTCCACCACCACCAGTTAAAAGGCTGGTCCCAGAAATGCATCCAACCTCATTAACTTCATAAGGACTTAGCATTAGCAATGCAATATGGTAGGAGAAATCAAGCTTTCAACCATTTACACAATCACCAAGTTACATAGTTCTAGACTTCTAGTACAGAATGATCATAAGAATTCAACAAACAGCTTTCAATGATATACTTCTGCACATAATCCTAGCAATGCACGATTGTACGTGCAAATTTCTCAAATGTAATGTTTAACTCCAATGCATGACCTCATTAATCAGTACCAACAGAAGACACTACCTAAACCACCCTTGTTCTGCAGTTGTGTATTACAAAAATCCACGCAAATTAAAAGGCTAAACTTTAACGCTTCAAGTTCACCAACCAGTTCAACCAGAAAATAACCAATGCACCTATACCACCGCACTTCAACAGATCTAAAATTTAAATTTAGTATAAACATATTGAATCCAACACGTGTTTTTTAAAAGAACAAAGCGAATCCAATACATCATCATCGAGCAGTTCATCACCTTATCCGCCGGCTCGCTCTGCAGCAAGCACTTCTCGACATGAAGCACCTTGTCGAAGAACCCTGGTGCGTGCAATCCAAGCGCATAACAACTAGCCTCCCTCTCTTCCCCCTTCACCACCTCCTCTTCCTGCTCCCCCTTCCACTCCCTTTGCACCCACCTCTTTGTCCCAAAAGAGAACTCCATCTGCAAACAGGAAAAACAAAAAAAGCGTCATCTTTCGCACACAAAACCCTTCCTAAATCCCCACTGCACACACAAACCTCACCTTGTTCCTGTACCGAAATATCTCATCGCACGGCACGATGGGCTTAAGGATGGAATCGTGCCCCGATGTCTCCAAGTTCTTGGGATTAAACTTGCCGAAGTTTACCAGCAAATCGCGAACCTGGAGGTACTTGTGGTGGATTTGCGCGGCGTACGCGAGTGACTGGGTCTTGCAGCCGCCGCAGTCAGCGGCGAGGGGGCAGGGGGCCTCGACAGCGTCATGGTGGGGCTCGAGCGTCCTGATCTTGGAAGCCTCGGCGAAGGCGGCGCGGCGGACGCGGCGGACGCGGCCGAGGAGGCGCTCCCCGGGGAGAGCGCCATCGCAGAGCAGGACGAAAGTAGAGCCGGCGACCTTGCAGACGCCCTTCCCCTTGAAGGCGAGCGCCTCGCAGCTGAGCTCGAGAGTCTCGCCGCGCTTAGGAAAATAGCCCTTGCGGGGTGGGGACGCCGGCTGCTGGGGTGGGGTGGGAGTAGGTGCAGGGGCTTCCGGAGCAGCGGCCGTGATGGCGAGGAGGAGGCGGCGGCGGTGGAGGGGAAGGCGGCGCCGAAGGAAGGCGCAGGAGAGGGGGGAGAATGCGGCGGCGGCGGCGGCCATGAGGGCGGTGGGTGCGGCGCGGTGTCGATGGGCGTTGGACGGTGGAGATGGCGCGGCAGAGAAACCGAGGATGGTGGTGGTGGTGAAATAGATTGAATTCTGGTCTATGGAGTAACTCTATTTACTAGTTGGTGAATTTAAATTTATTTTTATAATAAATTTTATATATCTAAACTAAGAAGAAGAAAAATGAGTTTATTCTGATTTAGTGGATCTCCAACCCAACTCTAGCCTATTTACTCTGCACTAACCCCTCCGTCTGCTCCAATCGCTCATCCAACCTTTCCCACGCGTGGTGTGCTCCCATGACCCATTCGCTCCAATTGCCCACGAACCTCGCGCAGTTCGAGCCTCTGCGCGCGGCGCTCCTCATCCTCTGCCATCGCTCCGACCCTTGGCTCACCGCGGACTTCTCCCGTGCGGTCGTCGCCTCGGGCGGCCGCGTCCCCGGCATCCTCTGATCCACGCACCACCTGTCCCTACCCCTCCCACCTTGACTGGCTCGCCTCGCTCGAACTGCAATTGCTGTAACCTCCCTCTCACCCTTGCGTACATGCACTTCCATATTGCAACTGCAATTGATGTAACCTCCCTCTCATCCTTGCGTACGTGCAAGTAGTTTCCATAATTATTGCAACTGCAATTGCTGTAACCTCCCTCTCATCCTTGCGTACGTGCAGAAAGCTTGTTATATAAATAAGAGGTAAAAGTAAAGAGGAGAACTTGGAGGGAGAGCTTTGGAGAGGAGACGCAGATGGCCGCCCATGACGACGACGGAACAAAAGACACCTGGTCCAAGTGCCCCCATGAGCTCCTCGGAATGGTCTGCTTCGGGGTCCCCTGCCTGCTCGGCCGCGCCCGCTTCACCGCCGTTTGCAAGTCGTGGCACACCATCGCGACGTAGCACCTGGCGCCGCCCGCTGTCCCGCTACTCCTCCTCTCATCGTGCCACAACATCTCAGGGAACACGAAACGCCTCTACTGCCTCGAGGACAGTCATGTCCTCCACGTTCCATACACAAGCAAGGAGTGCACCAATTGGCTCATCGGCTCTTACGACGACGGCTGGATCGCAGCATCCGATGGGCCGTTCATGATCGTTAACCTCTTCTCCGGTGCCGAGGTGGCGCTCTTCGACAAGCAAAGGAATATCGTCTGCAGGTGCAGTAACGGGCCCAACGTCAACTAGTCGGATTACTTCACCAGCCTGTTCATCGTTTGGAAGATAGTCTTCTCCGAATTACCCACCTCGAGCGGCTGCATCCTTGCCGCCATCACCAGCTTGTGTGGCGTCACTATCTGCAGAGTTGGCTGCCAGGACGGCGGTGGACCGCAGAAGGATGTGGCAGGAAGCTCGGGGACATCGCCTTCTGCAACGGGGAGCTCTATTGCCTCACATGCTATGACGAGACAATGCTCAAGTTCGACATCGGCGTGAACGAAGACGGCGCGACGGTGGTCACCAGCTCATCGCGGCCCACCAGCTGGCCATCCAAAATAGCGACAGCTATGACCAGACGGACTTCTTCGACCCTGAGTACGTCAGCTACATCATGAAGCTGTGCGGCAAGCTGACAATGGCGGTGAGGACCCAGTGGTTGCCGGAGCGTGAGCCTTTCTTCCAGGTGTTCGAGATGGTTGACGTCGACGATGGAGAGACGCCTGACAAGTACAGGTGGGCAGAGGTGACGAGCTTGAGCGAGTACACCTAGTTCTTGGGGCGAACGTGCTCCAAGGTGGTGGACGTGTCGGCGGTGGATGGGCGCGGCAAGGTGGGTAGAAACCGCATCTACTACGCCGATCACCGTTACATTCGTGCAAGTGATTGATACCCCAGCGACGCAATGTACTTTACGGAAATGGACAGTGGTTGCGACGTGCATTACAAGGAAGACGAAAGCTTGTTGGATAGTAACATTGGTGATGGCCTTAGAGGAATGAGGATTAGATCGCTAGGGTTCTACGTCAAGAAAGGCTTTTCTCCCATGTGGTTTCTCCCCCCCCTCCTAGGCCTCTAGCTAGCAGCATAGTAGTTTCTTTCTCGTTTATGTATGGCATAGTAGTTTTGCTTGTTCGTTTGTAGGGAGTGTCGATCCAGATAAGTGTTTCTTAGTTATTTTCTAAAGTCTATCTATCATATTGTAGTCTTTAGTTTTGGTTTGTGTTTTACATTGTTTGTCTGTGATGTCTTTTTTCACAGACTGGTCAAAAAACGTCTCTGATGATCTCTTTCATCACCAACCCATTCTTACTAACGGTTCACAAAATCGCCTATGATGACGTTTGTGAACCATCTGTAATAAGATTTCCTGTACTAGTGAACTGAAAATATTATGATCATCACCGGAAGCGATGCACTCATTGTTAGCATTGGAAAAGTCATTATAGTTCTCCCTATGGGCACTCGTATAATAATTAAGAATATCCTATTATACCCTGAGTCCAGTCGTACTCTGTTAAGTTTTAAAGACATTCATCTTAATGGTTTCCACGTGGAGACTAACAATGAGGATGGTACTGAATACTTCCTCATGACTAAGTTAAATGGGAGCAATAAACGTGTCATTGAAAAAACTTCTTTCTTTCTCTTTCAGGTTATATTATATATATAAAACCTGAAGTTTATGTTGTGATGAAAACCATCCTTAAAGACCAAGAAATTTTTAAGATTTGGTATGATAGACTAGGTCATCTTGGGTTGAATACGATGAGAAGAATAATTAATAATTCTGCAGGTTATAACATAAAAACTACAAACTTTCCTAAACATGAAGATTTTGTATGTCTTGCTTGTGCAAAATGAAAGCTTATAGTTAGACCCTCTTACCTAAAGGTTAGAGAGGAATCCTTGAATTTTCTGGAGAAAATTCAGGGCAATACTGTGGACTTATTCAGCCCCTGTTGGGCCCATTCAGATATTTCATGGCACTAATATATGTTTCTACTAGATGGTCTCATGTATGACTCTTATCTATTAGAAACTATGCTTTTGCTAAATTAATTGCCCAAATTATTAAGTAAAGAGCCTCCTTTACAAAAGAAAGGATTAAGTTTATTCGAATGGACAATGTTGGTCAGTTTACCTCAAAAGCATTTAATGATTATTGTATGGCTCTAGGCATTAATATAGAGCATTCTGTACCTCATATCCACACTTAAAATGGCCTTCAGAGTCATTAATTAGAAGAATAAAACTTATTGCTAGACCACTTTTGCAGAATAGTATGCTACCCACCACTTGTTAGGGCCATACAGTGCTGCGCGTTGTAGCATTAATTCAACTCAGACCAACTACATATTATGAAATCTCTTATTTGCAGATAGTGCATAGAAAATAACTAAGTATTTTTCATCTACGAATATTTGGCTGTGTTGTATATGTGTCAATATCTCTACCACAGCGTACCACCATGGGCCCTCTCCGTCGATAATTAAATACCTGGGGCGTATGACGGGGGATCTGTACACGGCTCGATATGCTGATTATATTTTTTATGAGGATAATTTTCCGACATTAGAGGGAGATAAGTACCACATTAAATAATGCCAAAAAATTGATTAGAATATCACTGGCATTCAGTCCTTAGATCCAAGCACTAGATAAATCAAACTTGAAGTTTGGAGGATAATAAATCTGCAACAAAGTAGCTAATAATCTACCAGATACCTTCACTGATTATAAGAGAGTGACAAAATCTCATATACCCGCAGTAAATGCACCTGAAAGAGTGAAAATACCCCGAAAGGATATCGAACCCACTCTTGTCCCTCATGATAAAAAGAGGGGGAGGCCTCCAGTTGCACGAGACTCAATTTCACGGAGACGTCTGTATAAACAGAAGACCGATCAAATGAGATCACTTCCTATGATAGTGGTGTAGGATCAAAGATAACTGACTAGAGTGGGGGTAAATAGGAGGTTTTTTAAAATTCTTGGCTTTAATTACACTAAGTAAGCGAAAAATACTAGAAATGAGAATTCTAACTATTAAGGCCTAAATCTTCTAGGTTTCGCTAAAGTGCACCAACAATAAAAGTCTAAGCAATGTAACAATTCTAAACAAATGATCATACTAAAGTATATTAGAATTGCTTGTAATTAAATTGAGCACAAAGAAAAGCAAACCACAAGATGATGAGATAAGAATTTATTCTGTGGTATAGGAGACTTGCTGGTTTCCCCTAATCCCGTTGAGGTAGCTTGACTCACTTTAAGCTGGCTCCTTTGTGCAAATAAGCCTTCCTCGATCACTCGGGTAGCTTTTTGCCACTCTAGCTAGGAAAGCTACGTGCCTTCATAAACAACCGAACCTCCTCACAATTTTCTTGAGGAGGTCACCGGTTCTGCATGCCTCCAAGCCATCTAGGAGGCGGCAACCTTCAAGAGTAATGAACTTGGCGTTTACGTGAAGGTGTTGAGTGCTTCTAATGGGCTCAATCAATGCAATGCACTCACTTTTGCTCCCACCAACTCACAAAATGAGAAATGAATGATCTTGAGTGAGATGGGAGTTGCAAGGGCTTATAATGAATTCAATGGAGTTACCAACCAACCCTTTGATGCAGGTGGAGGGTGTTTAAAGCTCTCACATAAAAAGTAGCCGTTAGGGGCTTATTTAAAAAAAATCAGCTGAGTCTGACACTGCCACCATCTGAGGGTCGGTAGTACTGGCCTAAGCTCCAACGGCCACTGGGTGCATTTAATGCACTGGAAACTAGCCGTTACCACCAACCCCCAAAAAGTCCGATACTACCGCATAAAATTCCTGGTAGTGCCACATAATCAAAAAGGGCAAATATGGGCCTTCTGGAATAAAGCTACTATTTATGGGGGCGGTACTGCCACTCGTCCGGTAGTATCGCTCCATATGTTCGGTAGTGCCGCTATGGGCCAGCGCAAAATGCACCCTCTCTGTTAAAAAGCTACCGCCGTGTTGGGGCGATCGCCTTTTAAGAATATCTTGTTGCACTGTGGCAAAGGTGCCGCTAGAGGCTAAGCACAAAATGTAGCCTTTCTATAAAATAAGTACCACCGTGTTGGGGGCGGTACTGCCGTTTGTTCGGCAGTACAACTCTACACGATCGGTAGTGCCATACTCAAAATTCACCCCTTCTATTAAATAACTACAGCCGTTATTTGGGCGGTACTGCCGCTCCTCCGGTAGTATCGCTTATAAATGGTCGGTAGTGCCGGTAAATGCTGAAAGGCATTATTTTGAGGATTTTTGATGCAAATGAGTTATCACTTTAATTGAGCCTTTAATTGCATTTAACTCAAGCTACTAATCAAGTCCCCCTTAATAGTACAACATATAACCTACCAACCCGATCTCTCTCAAAACACTGAGATTAGCAAAATGCTATAAAAAAATCTTTAACTTTTATACCTTGATCTTGAGCTTGATTTCAAATAGAACTCATCTCGTTGCTTTTCGTATTCCAATGACAAGAACTAATCACCTTTAGCATACTCAAAGCAAATAGTTAGTCCACAAATATTGATTATCATTAATTACTAAAACCAAACAAAAAAAGGGGCCTAAATGCTTTAAGTGGAAGATGCTCAACCTGATGCTGAGAAAATCCCTGAAGTGAGTCATCTTGGAGATGGTAATGTCCCTAAAGTGACCCACCTGAAGATAATAATCTCAGCGTATATTTGCATGCACAATCTAACACTGGGAAGTCGGAACACCCATACTCCATCGTTATGGAAAATCACGAGGAGCTGGAAGAAATAAATGAAAAAATATCTACCAATTATGTGGATTTAGGAGAATTATATAAGAGAAAGACTACAATTATTGATATTTATTTTGCCTCTAAAATTGCTAAAACTCGTGAACTAGACCTAGAATCAAAGTCCATGGTAAAGTGCCAGAATCACTCATATTGGGTCAAATGGAAAGAAGCAATTATGGTAGAATTGCGCTTGCTTAATAAAAGGAAAGCTTTGTGTCCTGTTGATCGAGCACCTTCTAAAATGTTCTCTGTAGGATCAAAATGGGTTTTCATCCGGAAGAGAAATGAAAATAACTAGGTGGTGAGATATAAAGTGAGGCTTGTAGCATAAGGGTTCACGCAGAGACCCGGTATTGATTACAATTAAATATATTCTTTTATAATGAATGGATAACGTTTCGATATTTAATATCCATGGCAACAAGCTTAAATTTAAAAATGCAGTTGATGTATGCAATGATCGTATATTTATATAGTTCACTGGATACAGATATTTATATGAGAGTCCCCGAAGGAGTCAAAGTTCCGGATCCTAATAATCGCAATATGTATAGCGTCAAACTGCAGAGATTGCTATACGGATTAAAATAGTCAGGAAGAATGTGGTACAACCAACTTAGTGAATTCCTACTAAAGAAGGGATATTCAAATAATAATGATTGTTCCTATATGTTCATAAAGAAATCTTAGAATGGATTCTGTATCATCTTGATATATGTTGATGATCTGAATATCATCGGAACCACTGAGGAGATAAAGGAAGTAAGTGTTTACCTCACGACAGAGTTTGAGATGAAAGATTTGGGTAAAACTAAATTTGCTTAGGCCTGCAACTTGAGCATTTCCTAAAAGGAATCTTTGTACACCAGTCTGTATATATCAAGAAGGTATTGGAAATATTTTAATATGGATAAATATCATCTTTTAAAACACCCCATGGTTGTGAGATCCCTTGAAGCGGATAAAGACCTATTTAGACCAAGGATGGAAAATAAGGATGTCTTAGGACTTGAAGTCCCATATTTAAGTGCTATTGGTGCACTTATGTATCTTGCAAATTGCATAAGGCCTGATATTGCATTCATAATAAATTTGTTAGCAAGGCACAGTGCAGCCCCAACCAGAAGATATTGGGCTGGTGTCAAGATTTTACTCAGATACCTCCAAGGTACCCAAGATCTTAGTTTATTTTATCGGAAGAACCAAGACTTAGCCATAGTGGGATATACAGATATTGACTATCTGTCTGATCCCCATAGTGCCAAATCTCAAACTGATTTTGTGTTTCTCTGCGGTGGTATAACCATTTCTTGGCGATCTTTTAAGCAAATCTTGATAGCTACTTCTACCAACCACTCAGAGATTATAGCTTTGTATGAAGCCTCACGTGAGTGTGTTTGGCTGACGTGTATTTAACCATATCCAGAAGTCATGTGGTCTTAATACCGTGGATGCCCCCACCATTATCTATGAAGATAATACTGCTTGCGTTGTACAAATGCAAATGGGTTATGTAAAGAGCAATATCACGAAGCATATTACCACTAAATTTTTCTATTCTCGCAAACTCTAGAAGAATGGTGGGGTAACAATAATTCAAACTAAGTCATGTGAAAATCTAGCCGATTTATTCGCAAAATCTTTGTCCAAATCCACTTTCCAAAGATGCATTAACGGTATTTAAATGAGGCGATTTAGAGATTTGCAGAGTTTAGGGGGAGTGAATATCTGAACCATGACCTTTTTTTGCATGATCTTAAATATCAGATTTTATATTCTGAAGATTGTAAGTTGTACACTTTTCCCTTAGTGAGTTTCCTGAAGTTTCTCACATGAAGGTTTTTAATGAGACAACTAGTGTAACACGGAGTAAGAATGCAATGTACTTTTTTCTCCATTCCTTTTTCCCACCGGGTTTTTGGGAGGAGTTTTTAATGAGACATGTACATTATGCGGTATTCGCCAAAGGGGGAGTGTTGTGAACCAGTTAGAATCCTGGTCCATATTCTGAAGGACTCTATCTATTGGTATACGAATCCGAATTCATCTTCATAGTATTTCTTCTATATATTGAGCATTATCTTGTACAGAAAAATCAATTTAATAAAGAGAGAGTTTTGCCCCCTATACTTTCGTGTGTGCTTCTTCTTTTGCTCTTGTGTTCGTGTGGGTGTACTGTTGATTGGTACGGATGAACGACTATGTTTTACAATAGTGATGACTGGTGGAAAGTATTTTGTCCAACGGGACAACTTGCCCAATCAGAAAACCACACAGGGTGCAGTTTGCAGCATGAACCCTGACAAACTTTATATACCATATTACCCTGTTAGAACAACAAATTGTGACCTACTAGGGTCTAGGGCAAAATTACTATTGTCAAGTTGTTTTAAAGGGCAGCATGATTTACCATACATAAAACACCCAAAATCCTAGAAAAAAAATGTAGTCATGAAAGAAAATCTACTCATACACACATATAGACACGGTACCCGACCGAAAGAATTAGTAAATACATATATAGTTGTACTGTAAAATATACCAAGCACAATTACTTCTTATTGTTATCTCTTCCATCTCCCATCCACATTTCTTTATAAATTACCCTTCCTCTCTCACTGCAAACAAATAGACTTCCTCCTAAGTCTCAATGGTGCATCCTCTTTTGCCAGATGTTCCGCTATTCTAAAATAGGGAAGCGGCGTCAAGGGAGATTGTGGTGTAGCGATGGGGTGCACATGGCTTCTAGCATGGTGTGAGGTAGCATGGCCCGATAAATTTTCATATCCATTTTCTTTTTACAAATTTTCATTGCATTTAGGAAAAATGTAGTGATTTGTTTTCTAAAAATATACAGATGTTTTTTTAGATTTAGTTGTTTTATTGACCGCCTTAGGTCTACAAACAACAAGAAAAGAACAAAAAAAATCACCATATACATCATCGGACTATGGTCTTGTTTTGCATAGTTTCAGATTCTAGCTCCACCTCAGATCTGTAACTTGTAGACTAAAATAAAGTTAATTAAGTTTATATTTTTATTTTAAAATGTAAATAAGATGACCTACTTAAACACTCTTAATATACCCACAACTCTAACGTCACAGATATGGTGAAATTAATACCCAGCTCTACCAGATCCACGAATCTAATAGAGCTGACCTCTGCCAAACAAGACATATATCATCATCTTTTTTATGACAATTAGGACACGCATGCAGCCACGAGGTGATGGCCGTAGATATCCTATTGTTGCATATCCATAGTCAGAGGCGAAGCCACCTATGGGGCGCACTGGGGCGTGCGCCCCTGCTTCAACACGGTGACAGGAAAGATGTCATATTACGCTCACAAGAAATTCGATGATATCACGCTCATCCTTCCTGTCAGGCTGAAACAAGGCACGATCAGATTAGCCCAAAAAAGATAGATCATCACTAATGCAATGTCAAATAAATTTTAAAGAAAGGATCTATATATTGTTCATCTTGCATTTGATGTTAGATTTGTTGGGCATCACTAATGCAACGTCAAATGAATTTTAAAGA
This sequence comes from Rhipidocladum racemiflorum, assembly GCA_036346355.1. Lineage (NCBI taxonomy): Eukaryota > Viridiplantae > Streptophyta > Magnoliopsida > Poales > Poaceae > Rhipidocladum > Rhipidocladum racemiflorum. The sequence continues at coordinate 44,565,854 of CM070569.1, read as the reverse complement.
AAGGATCTAGATATTGTTCATGCCATGGGTCTAATTATGGATGTGAAAGAGAACTTGCAAAATTGGATTTTTTCAGCAATGAAGGTTATCAAGACTGATTTACCCAACAAAGTCTCCGATGATTGGCTCAATGATTTAATGGTGTGCTACACCGAGAAAACAATATTCAAATCTATTGATGATGAAGCAATTATGGACTGCTTTCAAAGGATGAAAACCCATATAATATGCTTGTCTGTTGCCTCCAAATCCAACTCGTAGCTAGTGTGCCTAGCAACTTCATTTATGTGAGTATCTTATAAATTTCTACTTTGTTTCACTTGTTAAATGGTTATTTATATATAAATTTAACTTTTACTAGTTGTTAAAATATTTAGCTTAGCCCCCCTCTAATTTAGTTCTGGCTTCGCCACTGTCCATAGTAATGCAGTACTTTTCCAGGTCGAAAGAAACAGTGTTTTCCCAACGACGGAACTGACATATTACCAGATTTTACATCAATGCAAAAATACGTAAATTGCCTCACCAAACTGCGGATGGCCCAATGCCCACAAGGAGGCCCAAGCCCACTCCGCACCGCATCCCATTGCCACTCGTCACCCTGATTTTCAAACGGGCCAACTTACAAATACCCCCCTGGAACCCCAACCTCCTCGCAACCCGACCCCCGGCCACCTGCCCCCTGTTCACTTCTCCTCCCCCTACTTGTATCCTGCGCCCGCCAAGCCGCAAGCAACACAACCGACCACCACGCCCTCGCGCCGCCTCCTCTCCCTCTCCGATCCAGCCCCGCCGCAGAAACCCTAGCCCCAGGTGGCCTCCTCGCGCCCTTACCCTGGCGTAGACGCGGCGGCGGGAGCCCGACCAGGCAGCGGCAGCGCGGCTCCGAGCTGCGCGCGTGGTGCTCTCTCCGCGCGCGCGATTTGGCCCAGATCCGAGGCAGGTGAGCTTCGTTCAGGAATTTCTTTTTGGGATTTTCTCCGGGAGGTTGATGTAATCTCTGATGAGATGGTTTCGGTCGCGGGTGGGGATTTCGGGTTGGGAAACCGTGGAGATTTTTGCGGTGGTTTTTGGGCGGTTTTGTGGGAAATTTGCGCCTTTTCCCGCAGTTTATGGTGTTTGCTTGGTATCCCCGAGAAGATGTTTGCTTGATCTTTTGCAGTTTTTCCTCTCATGGTTTGGTCGTTTTTTTGAGGTTTTTGGTTTGGAGTTTTTTTTGTTGCTTTTCCAGAAGATTCGATGGGGGAATTTGGGGCCTGTGAGCTGCTGTTCCGATGGTTTGTTCCCTCTGAGTAGGTGTTTGATTCGTTCGCTTGGATTTCTTCTGTCTGAGACGATTGGAAAATTTGATAATTTGCCCTAAAGTTGATGGGCATTTGATCATTTGCCTAAAGTTGGTGAACATTTGATCATTTGCCCTACGATGTCTCATTGATATGCGGGTCCTAGGGCCACATGTCAGTGAGACATGTAGGGCAAATGATCAAACGCCTATCAACTTTGGACAAATGATCAAACACCCATCAACTCCAGGGCAAACGATCAAATGCTTTCTGGGCGTTCGTCGTTTCGTTTCTGCCGCGAGGATTCTGGCACGAATTTTCGTGAGATTGCTCGTGCGTTGTGATCTCCGATGAGATGTTTGCTCGGTTTCGTTTCTCGTATCTTGTTAAGATTTTGGCTTGGATTTTGATTAGCTGCCCTCTTCGAGTTGTGCTGCGGTGGCGTGGCAATTTGGGGTTCTTCCCTGTAGGTGGTGGGGCTCCCATTGGCGTCAAATTTACCCCCTAACCTCTCCGATTAGGTATCTGCTGCAGAATTTCTCTCCTTTGGTTTGGGGGTCCGTAATTCCGTTATGTACTCGCGGATCTTATCTAACTTGGTTGGATACGTTGCTTCGAGCAAGCAAAGGTTTTTGGTTATTGGGTCGGCAAATTTCAATTTTTTTTTTCGTAAGATAATGCCCTGTAAAGTTTTTTTTGTTGGATGTGGATGGAGCAGCAGTTTGATCTTCCCTGAGTTTTGGGTTTCTTGGCATTTCAGATATTAGAACTTTTGGGAAAATTTGGAAGCAACTTTTTTGGCAAATTTGGAGATTTTGATCGGTTTGTGGATTCTGGAGGCACCTTGCTACGGCTTTCAAAGTTTGTGCGGAAAATGTCGAGTAAAGTTTGTTTCTTTTGCATCGGCTGTGTGAAGTCTGGAACTCTGGATTTTTCTATTGAAATCCACTCTTTTGTATGGTTTCTTGTCGTTTATGAAGCCGATAACTTTATTTGCTTTATCTGACTACTAAATGGACTGCAGAATGAGGTGTTATTTATTTGATCCTTTTCACTGCGTATGTGAGTTTTGGAGTAGTACTACAAGACTACCATCCTTGCTCTCTTTACAGCTCGGTGATCTCTTAGCTTGTGTTGGGACTTGGGGTCATGCATAATTTTCTTTTCTTTCTTTGAGTAATAATGTGGAACGTTTGAAGGTGGGAGGAAATTAGTTTTATGTGTAATTTGTAGCAGAATATATATAGGCATTAAGTGTGTGTGTGTGTGTGTGTGTGTGTGTGTGTGTGTGTTACTGAGCTTGCATCTGTGGCAGGGTTCGCAATGCCGAACGGTTTTCGCGGATTTCGAACGAAATTCGACATTTCGAGCTCCAGCGAAATTCAATACCGAGCAAAAAACCGAGCAAAAAACCGAGCAAATTCAAATTTAAATTCAAAAAATTTCAAAAATTTGAGAAAATTTAACCAAAAACTCTCTACAATAAGTATTAATATATTTATGACTTCTGGTGTGAATATTTTTTGAAAAAAAAATTAAATTAAAGATTTTTGAGACATTCAAATTGTAGATAATAGAAAAGGCAAAAAAATGAAATTAGAAGTATATTTTAATATGTTAATGTTATCTAGTATTGAAAATTTTCTTGTATTGGCATGTGACAACTTTCAATTATTTAAAATATAGCAAATGTATGTTATTTTTTTTAATATATTAGTGTTATCTTGATAGGGTATATTTTAATATTTTAATTACGTGCATGCCTTTTTTGCACTTGTATTGATATGTGACAAGTTTTGATATGTGAATTGCATTTTACAAATTTTACAACATTTTTTATAATTTTTCTCACTTTTTATATTTTTCTTAATTGTTTTTAATATGTCGTCGAATTTTGAGCTTTTCGATCGAATTTCGTACTTTTCGATCGAATTTGAGCTTTTGATGGAAATTCGCTCATGTGTTTGACCAGTTTTCAAATACGTTTGAATTCGGCAATCATTCGATTTTTTCCGAATTTCGAACGAAATTCGACGATTTTCGCTACCGAGGCCTGCTCGAAAATTGACTCCGAAACGAAATTGCGAACCCTGATCTGTGGTTTGCAGCAATATTTGTTGGATCGCTAGTCAAGGACGATTTTAATGGGTCCAGCAAAAGGTTCAACAACAATCACCAAGATCTCAATAAAAGGACATGAGGATCGACAGAATCATGAGGATCCAACTAGTTCAAGCAAGGTTAAACTAAAAGTAAGATATATGAAGACCTTACGATATGTAGATTTAGATGGTGACCAGTAATTGTAGCACCACATTTTCTTAAAATGTCATCCTTCTCTGCAGCAATGTGTTATTCACATGTTCTCCGTCTCTTTCACTAAAATGTTTTTATTTCGTAGAAGAGAAAAATGTCAGACTTAGGTCCCCAATGGAACAAGGATGAGCTTATGCGCTTTTATGCAGCCTACCGGGGACATGGAAAAAACTGGAAAAAAGTTTGTTTTCAATTTCCAGTTTCTCTTTGGTTTTTCTTCTTTCCCATGTATCTTTTGTGGCATAATGAGAAAGTTGATTGTTGACTCTTTGCAGGTCAGCGCAGCAGTGGGTGGCAAATCAGCAGACATGGTAGAAGCTCTTTACAGTGTGCATCGGGTGAGTTTATGTTCTAATGTTAATATGTCCTAGCTGTTTGCAAAATCTACCATGTTGCATCCACTACCATTTACTGGTTTTGACAAACTAAAATGATAATTTTCTTACACAGAACAGGACATCATATTGCAGAACAGAACATCATATTGCAGAAATAGTATTAATCTGGAGATTCATGTTTCAATGAATATTGAATATCTGGTTCTAGTATATAGTTCAGCTTCCAGTCATGTTTCACATTATGATCTTTGTTTAGATTGACATGGTTTAATCTGATAAGCCACTATAAAATATTTACGGATTGGCATTTCTTGTTGTAGACTTTCTTATCTCTTCCGGAACACGAAGGAACTGCCATGGGATTTATTGCATTGGTGACTGGTCATCACAATGTTGCGGTAAGCTTATGATGATTTACTTGTGTTGAATGTTCGATTGATTGTTTAGTTCTAGTTCTGGACATGTCAAATTGCAGTTTTTGCCATAGACAGACAAGTTCTATTATTTAACTATATGGTGATGAATGATGATGTATGTTACTAACTTTGAAAGTAACAATCAGTCCGGAGTGGCTTGGAACATTGCAATGATTGCATCGTAATTCATACTTTGTAGGCTAGGCTCTGAAGTATGCTTTATACAACTGTGTGATTATCCATAGGTTGGGGAAGGAAATACATGGAAATATACGTGTTAAAGCAAGACAATGAATGATAATGATCGATAAGGAAGATAACATAGTTTCTGAATTTTGACTAGCATGAAGTTCAATTAATACTCTCTCGATGGCAGGATGAATTCCCAAGTCATAAAGAAAGTGATCAAACGGTTAGAACACCTGGGAAGACATGGAACCGTGGAGAAACTGCACAACAGAAAGAGAATGAAGCACCTCATCCTCACCACTCCTATCAAGGAAGAATAATTTCTGGATTTTCATCTTCATTCAGAAAAAGATACTATGGAGGCAAGTATTGTATGGCAAATATGTTATCTCCTTTTTTTTTTTGCCTTAATCATCTTTCTGCTGCACTCGAAATAAAATTTAAAAAGAACATATTGGGAAACATTTTGATAGGATCAAGGTTATTAAGTCGTAAAGTAGAGTCGCTAGAGGGGCGACATGTCGACTAGTCGCGATTAGTTTCGACTAGTCACCATACTTGCTACTGCTGCCACACATACAACATTACTAGCACTACATCGACTAAGTAATTAAGTATTAAAGAAAGCACAAAGCATAGTAGCCAGCACAGTAGGGTGGTAGTGCATAGCAGAACAAGACAGAATGGAGCAGGGGAGGAAGGAGAGGAGAGGAAAGGATGCACTGACTGGCGACGGACGGACGGTGACACTGACGACGACGAGGGAGATGGAGATAGGCTGGAGGCGGACGGGCAGAGGCGATGACAGCTAGGGCTCACTGGTGGAGGATGAGCGGAGGCGGTGGTGGATAGGCCTCACTGGTGGTGGGCGGACGGGCGGCGGCGGCGGCTAGGGCTCTACTCGATCTGGATTCTGGAGACGGCGTAATTGGGCTTGATCTGCTAGGGTTAAGCCTCCAACTAGTATATATGTCTCACACCCCTCCATCTGAAAGTGGGCCATCAAGTTGCATGGTTAGCCACGCACAATTAGTTGTTGTTGGTTGCCGATTAGTCATTCGGTCACCCGATTCGTCGTTCTGGTCGAGTTGAGCAGCCTAATCGTCCTCTATATACCGACTGGACGGCTAATCGTGGATTAGTCGACGACTTAATAACACTGCATAGGATAATATCATATTCTGTTGGCTTCATAGTTTTGATCATTTTCATAGGATAGTATCATATTCTGTTGTCTTTGTAGTTGTGATAACTTTTGTGTGTGTTTTCAGAATTTGTCAGGAACATCCGAAGGCATCCTGTTGGGAGTCGCACTCCTCGTGTACCAGTTATAGTTCCTGCAGTCATCAATGATACTGACGACACCACACGAGTCAGTTCTACCAAAAAGGCTAATGAGGAGATCAATAATGATGGCACTATCTTTGCAATGAATGAGTGCTCTCCTGATGGAAGTTCTGGAATCACAGAAGCAGCAAAGGCTGTTCAAGGTCAGACTTTCTTGGAAACCAAAGGAACTGGAGAAACTGAGATATCTCCGACTCGGCAACATTTGAAAAAGAGAAGAATTGAGCACAGTATGGATGAATGTCAGATCAGTAAAGTTGAGGATGAAACCATGACGGTGGCTAGAGAAGGGAATAGCTTTCCAGATTACCAGAGACTTAGCGAGTTATTTTCTCCTGGTATTTTTCACACTGATTTTGGTCCTTCCCCTGTCATTGGTGACAAACTCATTATTTACCCATATTCCTCCAAATATATGAGTTTACAGTTCCATTTCCTGTTTATGGAGCTACACAGCTGTTGCTCTGCTATTGTCATCATGTACAACTTATCCATCAGATTTGCTTTGTCACTTTCTTCTGACTGTCTTCTTGGCCATGTTTGAAAAGCTTGAGCCTGTGCACACACCTCATAAGCCCTTGAGCTTGGGCCTGAGGATTGGGAAAAGTCTGTTTCAACTTCTTAATAGCTAATGCAATTATACAAATAGAGCATATGGTCAGCTTATGGCGGCTTTTTGCTCAAAATCAAGATCTCACAGGCACGCCCGTTGTTAGTTTCTTCGATTTTCTTTCTCTTTAAATATTGACGAAGGCTTCTTTCAGGAATTTAAAATCATGGATGGACTTTATGTAAGTTTTAGATAATATTATAACATTTCTAAGTTGACCTACGAAAATGGAACGGTTAATGCCACTATTTTTTTTGTTTTTTTTTAAGATTAAGTACACTCAAAATTCTTTGTTCCCATGCATAGAAAACCAAAAGAAGTCTTGTGGTAACTTGTCGACCCACTACCAGTGAAAAGGTAAAAAAGGAAATCTGGCACCAAATCATTACAGAGCCATTAAAATACAGCCTGGATAAGAACACATCCATAATATTTGATTAATTATCCATCAAGTTAATTTCTTCTGCTACCTAATTGCTGTTCAATGCAGCTTCCTTGTCATATGTGATTCGGAAAGGCTTCAACTACTTGTTCAGTTGACTTTATATTAACCCTCATTAGTAATGCTTGGTACTGAAGATTAATCAGCAATACAAAATATTTAACTACTGTTGTTTGCAGATGAGATGTTGGTCTTAGATGTGTTGGAGAGTTTGGTGACTGTACCCAGTAAAGGGCAGCCAAATATTCCTTCAGGTTAGTCATATTTTATCATATCTACTACTCCCTCCGGCCGGTTTGGTAATACCTGTCGTTTTGGACATAGTGATAGTCAAACTTTCGAAACTTTGACTAACAATATATTTTTAAATATTTAAATTGGATACATACAAATTATATGTGTAGACTTGTCTCGAGAAGTACTTTCATAATATTATAATTTTATTGGGTTTTATAAATATATTATAATAAAAATTAACGGTCAAAGTTGTGTTTTGAAGACCGTGTCAATGTCTAAAACGACAGATATTACCAGACTGGAGGGAGTAGTTCATCTTGTTTGACATTATATGTTATTCAGGAGTGTTGCTCATTGCCTATGCTTCTGTTTTTCTCATGTATCCAGGTACCCTTGGAAAGAATAATTCTGTGTTATCTCACAAAAGGGAGGAAGGGCCTTCTCCAGTTGATCAATCTAAACAAGGGAAACAAGTTCGTGAATGCAGTGCTTCCAAGACTAGGAAGAAAAGGAGAAAGAAGTTATTAGATGAAGAGGTAAGATATTGTGAATATTGAACTATGTGTTGTATGTACAATCTGAATCCAAATTTGGAAGATCCCAATTAATTTGGTTGATTGATGCCCATTTTCTAATTTGAGTCAATTATTTTCCCTGGCAGTGTAATGATTTTCTTTGGGGAGTGGGGTTAACTGAACTCTACTAATTGTACCTAGTTCATGCTGTCAGGGTTCACACTTCGATAATTCTTCAACTAGATGCTACCATTCTTGCATTTTCAACTTTAGTATGTCACTGCATCCATTAACTTTATAAAATTCTGGAAAGTTATTCCTTATTTGTTTCTAATGGGGCATTTTGATCAATATATGTCCACTAACTCCTTATGTTTATTCCTTTGAAGTGCACCTTAAATATCAGTCAATATTGATGTGTTCTCCTGTACTAATCTCTTCAGTTAGTCTGATGACAGTTTTCTTTTGTCATACTTTTTTCACAGGTGCCAGTTGAAGAAAAAAACATTTCTGGTAATAATTTAGTTTTACCAGAAGCACGCCAGGTTGATACCACTGAGCGCCCCTCCTTGAATTCCAACTCCGAAAGAGGAGCAATAGATTTGCCCGAATCAACTGCAAATATTTCTGCTGAAGTATGCCTTGATGCACCAATGGAAATTAAGCCTGAAATAAATATGTCAAGAAGGAGCAAAAGAAAATCGAAAATACAATGCAGAACAAAATATGTGTCTTGCAATGAAGGTGCAGATAATTTACAGGTACAATGATAATTAATCAATACTGCAGATTCAGATATGATACATGGTAGATTTTTCTCATAACTCTGATTTTTTTTTTCAGGCAAGAAAACTGCGGCATTGCTTGTCATCTGAATCACTTCGTAGATGGTGCACATATGAGTGGTTCTACAGTGCAGTTGATTATCCATGGTTTATGAATAATGAGTTTGTGAGCTACTTGGATTTTGCAAAACTGAGCCATCTGTCAAGGCTGACTCGATCTGAGTGGAGCACAATACGAAGGTACTAACGAGAAAACATTGGAAGTTGTAGCATTGGTTTCTTTTTTATCTTCATTTTGTATATGCTTTTTTTCTTTGCGCTATTCACTGAAAGAATTTTTACCTGCAGTTCTCTTGGCAAACCCCGACGCTTTTCTGATCATTTTCTGGAAGTAGAAAAAGAAAAACTTGAGGATTATCGCAAAAATGTTAGGAATTACTATGCTCTACTAAGTAATGGTTCTGAGGATTCTCTACCAGCAGACCTAGCAAGGCCATTTTCAATTGGTCAGCAGGTCATTGCTCGTCACCCAAGTACCAGAGAACTTTGTGATGGTAAAGTGGTGATGATGGAGCGGGATTATTACAAGGTCCAGTTTGACAGGCCTGACCTTGGTGTTGATACAGTAAAGGTATGTATTTGATATTTTAGTTTCTTTCAACAATTAGTGATATGCTTGATTGTGTAGGCAATTAGGAATTCTCATATTAAGTGTATCATCTATCTCTATGGCAGAAGAGTTGGTCATTAGTTTTTCACTATATGTAGGAAGAATAATCTTTCCGCTAAAGATCGCCCCGGCAATTGACTACTGTAATGTTTTACTTTCTGAGTTCATTCCTGTGGAAATGTGGATAATTCCTTTACAAATAAGGATTAAGGAAAGCAGATTGTCATCTTTTGTAATCCTGCTAGCATAATTAAAACCTCAACTCTACCGTTTCCATAAAAAAATCTAATTAATACACACCAATTGCTTTTCTGAAATTTGCGTCCATTCATGCATTTTTAGTAGTTATTCATATCACGGGGAAAAACATGACATTTCAGTCACATTTTCGCTTTTAACTCAGAAAGCATGTGTCAACAATTGATGATCTTTTGCGTTGATGTAGTCGAGACTCGAGAGCTTAAGATGCTTATTTGGTTTAGTGCTATATTTTCCATATGAAGACATGCATAACTGAAACTCATTTATTTTCAGGACACTGATTGTATGCCTGTAAAATGGTCGGATAATCTGCCTGTCGAACTCAAGAAGAGGAGCTCCCTCTCAAATAATGCACACAGCAAACTGGAGATTGAGCACATTCCAAAGCTTACTCCAAAAGATAGCTGGGATCTTAGCATGAATGAACTTTCCTTATCCGAGCAGCCCAAAAGTTTGCAGATAACATCAGATGAACGGCTTAAGGTTTCTGTCCAAATTAATTTTCTAGGAGCATAAATATTAGAGTTTATTGAAGGTTCAATATATAATTCTTATGCAGGTTAAAGCTACTATATATTTATGATCATGAACAGCAAATGCTGCTCAGTCCTTGACTGTACCGTAAAATGCAATTGCTCATGATTGTAGTATCTTAGGGCTAATTCTGATTAATGTATTTCCCCTCAGGTTGAATCTGCTGTAGATAGCGATAGGCTAAACAACAAGAGTACCATCGGTAGATGTGCACCATTACACTTACTCCAGTCAGTTGATGACACTGTACAATCTAGAGGTCGCTCAAACAGCAGTGGTCACAATGATGAGCTAGATTCTTGTATTACTGCATTTGTCCAAACCTCACTTTCACAAGCCAAGCAGATTGTTGGCGAAGTCATGCAGGTAAGTTGAAGTCTAGCTGGCAATTAACAACTTCTGTGCAATCAAGGCATCATTTATTTCCACTCATTATGATGTTGATGTGTTGCATAGGCAATCTCTGAAGACACTAATGATCCTCGAGAAGAAGAGACATGCACATCAAATCAAGCAAAAAATCGTAGAAGCCCGGAATCTGAAGTTACTCTTCATGATGTCCAACTTCCATCCAACCTGATATCCAACTGCATTGCAACAATTCTTTCAATCAAGGTAAAACATTTATGGATCCCATCAACGATAATCTATGGTTAGCAGTATTTTTTTTCAGTTCACTTCATCTTCCTTTTCCAATTGCATGCAGCACCTTAGCGAATCTCGGTATCCGCCTGCTAACATAGCAGGTGTCCTGGAGCGTGCTTCCTCGATGCTACGCCCAAGCTGTTCAGAGAACATCACAATCTACAACGACATAGAGAACTGTCTCTCTGTCATAAAGAACCAGATACTAGCACTTGTGCCAACATCATCGGGCTTTGCCGCCGTTTAGCTGTGACTAGGGTAATTTTATCGAGAAGAATTGCTGAATGACAGCAAGGCAAGGCATCTTGAGGAAAGCGGAAGACTCTGCCATGCCGTCATGAACTTCGATATGCAGCATTTGGAGAAGACGATGGATCGTCGATGTGTTTCTGGATTGGCTGTCCAGCTCCCTTGTAATCTGTGTATAGACTCGTCCACGAATAAACTCTCAAAGTTCGTAGTTTCTTAGGTTTCTCAAATACAGATTCAGTTCAGGGAAAATTGTTGGTATTCTAGTAAATAATGATGCTGTCTATGGTCATAAATACAAAGTGCAGCTGCTTTCACATATACTCCCTCCGGTTTCATAATTTTTGTCATTTTAGACAATCTAACATTATGAGTGCTAATTTTTCATTATGATCATATTAAATAGTTTGGAAATGGTGTGATTCTCATTTTCCAAGCAAGGATATCAGTCGTCGTGTGTGCATGCAAAGCTCAAGCGTTAGCAATGCATATTGCTTTGGAAATTTAGTGCTATTGATCGTCCAAAACCGGTTACAGTATAACGACAGAAATTTTCAACCAAATTGCAGAACGCTCCGGCGCCTAATGGTTGCTTAGATGGAAAAATTGACTTAGGCAGATAGACGGGAGAGAGGGACCTAGCGCATAGGCGCTCGCCTAGGGAACAGTGCCAAGAATGCTGACTGTAATTTCCTCCGTCTCATAATGTAATGCGCAGCAAATCCTGAACTTGCTTACAAAATGGTGTCGACAAGTGCTGCTATCCAGGGATGCATCCTAGTTCTGCCCCTCAAAAAAGTAAGGAAAACCAAGTACTCTGCATTTTGTAATTCCCTGTGCCTATTATAATTCCTATCCAAAAACCTGTAATTTGTAATAATACTGTAATTTCCTGTTTCTCTCATACTGTAGAGGAATTTACATACATTAATTATGTTAGCCCAACAATGCAGTCAGGTAGGAAACGCTGCAGAGCTAGCAGATGACGACCCACTGATCATCTTTCTTCATCTTCTTGCAGAACCGTGAAGTGGAACTCTATCTGCAGCCGCCGGTGAGGCGCGCCGCTGTCGACGCAGCCCTTCTTCTCGATCTCCAGCTCCTCCCTCAGCGGGATGGCGGCCAAGAACCTCTTGATGAACTCCCCGCAGCACTCCTTCCCGGTGACGATCACGGCCTCCTTCTCCGGCGACGACAGGGAGTGCATCTCCGACGTGCCGTCGAACCTCAGCATGTAGGCCTTGTCGCAGCCCTCGAAGAGCCTCTCGCCGAGCGTGTCGACGACATAGTAGCAGTCGCTTTCCGCCTTGAGCACGAAGAAGTGGTCGTTCCAGCTCACGATGTACACGTCTGAATGTCCTGGCTCGCGGACGCCGCCGCCGATCTCGCGCCAGATGTCGTCGAACGACATGGCGCCGGATAGCGACGCGAAGCTCTCAGGCTGGAAGAAGCCGACGAAGGCCTTGTCGTGCTGCACGGCGATGGGCCTCGTCCTCGCCGCGAGGACCGTCTCCAGGTCGAAGTGCCTGTTCGGGAACTGCTCCATGTGCGCCTCGTCGTCGCAGAGCTTCCTCCACTCCGACGAGCCGTCCCTGATGAGCGCGTCCAGCTCCGGCCGGGTGGGCATTGTTGGGTGGTTGGCGTGGAGGGCGGCCGCGAGCACGGCGACCAGCGCCGTGCACGCGCTCTCCCCGCCGGCGCTGTCGTCGCGCTGGTCGATGGAGGCGAAGAACACCGGCGTCTTGAGCTTCGTCTCCGCGTCCCTGCTCGTGAACTCGCGCGTCTCCCAGCTACCGGCCGTATCATCATCCTGCAGAGATCGCCGTTAATTATACGATTGATCATTCCATTACGTACCAATGCCAACGCATATGATGAATTGATCAGTAAGGTTAATTTTGTTATGTAGCAAGCAGAGGTAAATTTCATCGTGTGTGAGAGGAGCTCACCATGCATTTCATGGGCAGTTCTTGGGAGAGCGACTCACTGCTCCTCTTGTCGAAGTCCCGGCTCCTCCTCCTCCATGGGATGAACCGGCGCTTCGACGTCGAGCCGGGCTCCGGGCTCGCGCCGCCGCTCGTGCTGGCACTGCTGAGGCTAACGGTGCTGCTGCTGCTGCTGCTGCTCATGCTGCTGACGCTGCTGCTGTCGGAGTTTCTTTTGTTCCTGTACACCGCCACCTTGTCTTCCTTGTCAGCCAGATCAAGCAGCTGCTTCAGATCAAGAACCTCATGGCAGGCCGACGCTGCCTCCAAGTTCTTACGGTCATCTCGCATTGCCGGTGCCATGTTCGTTCTCGGCTTCTCCCTAAAAGAAACAGCTCTTCCCATTTCCGCAGGCGTGTTCAGATCCACGAGCTCCACATTAACCTGAATCATTAAACGTGAGATTCCTTTGATGGCCACAAAAATAAATAGGGCACATTAGGATTAGTCTAGACCGAAACCAATACGGTAATAAACCGAAACTAACACATACTCGTATCCAATACTATTAACAATCACCGGTTGTCAATTGCAGCGAACGCTGATCACAGCTACTAACAAAATTCCAAAGTAATTCCACTGGAAATGCAATTGGCCGAGAATTCAAGAGGACGGGAGGAGGTGTGGAAGAAGAAGATGTTGCTTACATAAAGAATGGCATCACTTGCCCATCCATCCTTCCTCACCCTGATGGGGACAACCACCAGCTGCTGCTGTGGCGCTGCACCTTTCTGCTGCTGCAGTTGCATCTCCCAGCAACACTCCTCTAGGCTTATCATGGCTGTCCCAATCTCCTCAAGCCTCACAATGTCCTTGCCCCTTCCTTGTTCTTGGAATCCCTACATCGCAAAGCAATTCTTAATTGCCAGCCTCAATGACTACAAGCCTACGCATTCACAAAAGGGGACCTAAAGATGCCTTGATTGGAGCTCTGATTCCACTGTAAGTTTCAAGGTTACCCTGAACTGGCAAAAGCTGATCACCCAAGGAACAACAATTCCCCTGCCAAGTAAATATTGGCTTGTACTCCTCAAGGTTCCTAGTTCGGAAGGAACCTAAAATATGCTTTGATTCCTACTTTGGTTATGTGTTCCACAAGAGCTTGAGGTTCCAAGCTCTCACATTCCGGTGCCATTGTAATACGAAGCCAACGAATATTTACTTTTACTGTCTGAAAAAAATTAACTAATATCAATTTTAGTTACTATTTCTTTTAAGGGTAGTTTAGTTACTAGTTGACGATTTGGAATAGAACAGGAGTCTCACACCAGAACTAACAATCATTCAATCAACATACCAACACCGAAAAGAAAAGATTCAGAGGGCATCCATCACTAGCGAAATGCAACTTTAACGTACATGAAAGCGAGGGGTACTGTTTAAACGTAACCATCAAAGATTAATAGCATGACACAGATATTGCTACCTAAAACTAAGCATAACCAGAGCCAAACTTAACTGACCGGGCCAATAGGGACGCCCCACGTGGCCCCATCCCGCTGTGCTCGGTTTCAAACCTCACATTAAGCCTTTAGACAAAATGGCCCGACCGAAGGAGATTACATTTCCTTCAACTCAGCACTAAGTTATGTATTATGGAGCCATGCTTAACCCCCAACCATTGACTTGTCCTCCCCAAATGTTGACTGCTACTTGCAAAAAGCTATGCATTGACCTGAGGCATTCCGCATCGAAACTACGGTCACAAACTTGCAATTTACAAGAAATGCTTGCTGTCCACACCCTACCCCCAGGCCCCAATGCATTATGCACCCTAAAATATCGATACTAACTTGATAAAAAATAATACAACTAAACTTTTAAAATTTTAAGACCACTGGTAAGTCGTGTTTATAGAAGCGTATATAAAGCTTAATTCAACGCCAGAAATAAACCATGTTCGTAAGCTTGAAAATAGTATTAGTAAAATCAGAAACAATTAGCAAAGGTTTAATTTGCGTATGAATCCCTGTGCACAGAAGCCACAAGGTTGCACAAAAACAAGGACAGAATTATAAGCTGGCCGATTGATTTGGTTCAAGAAAGAAACGGAGTACGAAGTGCTCACATAGAGGATGGAGAAGAAGACGCCGCGCTCCGACCTGGAGCCGCGCGCGCCGGCCGGCTCGATGTCGAAGCAGAACCGGTTGGCGTCGGCGGCGTCCCACCGGACGGCCCCGTCGCCTCCGACGGCCTCGACGGCGGTGACCCCGCGGCCGGCCCGCCTCCCCGTGAGCAGCTGCGAGAGCGCCACGCCGGCCCCGGGCCACTTGACCTTGACCGCCGCGACGGCCGGCCACGCCGCGGGCAGGCCCTCCAGCCTGTCGGGCCCCACCCTGACGGCGCATCGCCGCGCCCCGGCCCTCCTGACCACCATCTCGGCCTCCACCTCCCCCCCTCGCGATCTCCTCCCGCTCGCAGCTGTTCCTTGTTGGCGTCGGTCGCGGTTGCTTTCTTGGACGTGTTCTCTCCTCGCTCTGCCCCGCCTCACCTGCTCCGGCTCGGTTCCGAGACGCTTCGAGCCTTTGGTGGGTTGGGTTTTAATAGCCCGCACGGGATCCGGGCCGCGACGCGTATACGCTGGGACGCGCACGTGGGGCCAGGGCGTCAGCGGGAGAGCCGTTGGTGCCGCGAAGATTGGATGTGGACGGGTGGGGCTGCGTGGGGCCAGGGCGCGCGCGCGCACTGTTACCAACCGCGCGCTGCTGGGCTGGCCGCTGGCGCCGCAGCTCGGCAGATTGCGCTATGTTATTAGCAGCAAGGCCATGCCAGAACGCCCCGCATCACCAAACGCGGGAACCGCACATGCACGTTTCTTTTCCCCCCGGCCGTTTAAGAATTTTTTTTCGCGTTATTATTCGCTGTCGTCCGTACGTGTTTCACTGGGTTTTATTTTAGGATTGCGAATCACATGGGATATGATTCTCCCGGGATCTCATGATGCAAGTATATACAAGGAAACTTGTTCTAATCACGTCCTATGATTTGGTGTGCTAATGAGAACAAACAAAGACAATTGCATGCAAAGTAGGCGTAGTCGTTAATGGATCCGCAGTGCGTGAGCTCGAAGGCATCACTGTGGTAGTCCTTTTTGTTTTTTTGTTTTTTTTTAAAAAATAAAAGTAGCTTCCAGGTAATATATTTTGCAATAGTAGTCATGGGACCCACTCCTATCACGCCCAGACACTTTGGAAGTAAGATTTCGCGGCACCCGAACGCCGAAGTGACCTCCAGCACTCGCGGGGCTGGGCAGGGCGCGCTCCAACGCTCCGGAGCGCGGTGGCGCGGGCACGCTGGCGAGCGAGCTGGACGTGCGGAGGCGGCTGGGCGAGCTGGGCAACGTGCGAAGCCGGTGAGCTGCGTAGCCGTTCGAGCGCTCACTCGCCGTCCGCCTCTGCACGCCCGCGTCGGGCGCCACCACCCAACTGGCACGATTGCCTCCGCAGGCGCGCTGCCCGGCCGCCCACCGCCCACAAGCCCAGCTCTCTCGCTCGGCCGCCTCCACACGCACGGTGCCCAGCCGCCCGCCGCCCCGCGAGCCCAGCTTGCTCGCCCGCGCCACCGCGCACCGGGAGCGCTGGAGCGCGCCTTACGGTGTCTTCGGAGCGCTTGAGGTCGCATGCTTTGATGATTTATATATAAAACCAGCACATACCTACAATTAAACTATCATAAAAAAAATCAAGTGTAAATTTTAGTTCAAACTTGTTTGAACTAGTTAGTAAACGGGTTAAACTCAACATCATAAATTTTTTTATGATGTCAGCTTTGCCCCATCTTAATCGTGCCTTAATACGTGTAGCTAGCAACTCCGCCTTAATCGTGCCAGCTTTGCTCCGTCCATGGTCTTGTCGTTGACATTATTGGTATAACATCTCATAAAACTCAAGGCCAGCCTTTTTTCCCCTTTGCTTTTCTATTATCTACAATTTGAATGGTTCAAAAACGTTTCCAAACTTTATTTTTTCAAAAAAAAATTCACACCAAATATCATAAAGCTATTAATACTAATTTCAGAAAAATTTGGATAATTTTTTTTTCAATTTTTTATTTTTTTGAATTTGAATTCGAGGAGTATACTTTTTTGAACCGACGTGGTACGAACAAAATTCTTAAAATCCAATCGATTTTCGACGAAATTTGAATCCTTGGCGTGGGCTAGCAACCCCCATATATTTTTTCAGTTGGATGCGATGGAATGGGGAGCGCTCACGGGGCTATCTGGGAGTACTGCTACACACAGTCGTTTAGCTGGTCGGGGGTCCAGCCGTCCAGGTGGTTGCCGCGTCCATTCGACGTGATACGTACACCCGTAGCTGGGGTACGCACTTGTGTGGCTGGCCTCCGAGCGCGTACAAATGCTCGACCGCGCCGCGACAACCGCTCGTGTACGAATTTGTGCGTACGCGCGCTGCGCAAGACGGCCGCGGAGCCAGTCGTGCGTACGCTGCACGTACGGCCAGGAGCTCTAGCTACTCATCAGCTGTATTGTTCCGGGTTGACCTGGCCGCCTCGTTGCCAGGTCAAATTGAATCTTGGTCACACGTACGTACATACGTACATGGCTTAGTTAATTTAATTCACTAGCCTGTAGTACTTTAGTGGTACTACGTACTATATTACGGACCTTGTCAAATGGAGTTTCACCTCCG
The DNA here is from genome assembly GCA_036346355.1 of Rhipidocladum racemiflorum. Taxonomy (NCBI): domain Eukaryota; kingdom Viridiplantae; phylum Streptophyta; class Magnoliopsida; order Poales; family Poaceae; genus Rhipidocladum; species Rhipidocladum racemiflorum. The sequence goes on along the minus strand of CM070569.1, from coordinate 44,548,380 downwards.
CAGGTACGTGTACAAATGAACCTTTCTTCGCTGGTATTCCAAAACGACGGCCCGTACGGATATGAAGAACCGTCGACTTTGTTGGCGAGCAGATTAGTTTCTTTAATTCATGCAGTACGTATATGTGACTGAAAAACAATGTAAAATAAAAGCAACTACTTATTCTTCCTGTGACGGCGTAACGCACTTTGATTATTTCAGCAATCGACGTACAAGCCAGCTGCAGTTTAATTGCTTCTAACGAACATGTAATTTACACGTCAGATCGACGATGATACATCCACGTACCGCACGCGCGGCTCGAGAAGCAAATCATATAATAGTAAAACTTACTCCCTCATCACTTTTATAAGCCTTATTTTTGTAATGATGTAAAATTTACATGTAACTTTAATGAGATTTTTTTATTTTATACTCCTGTTTATTCCCCCTCAACCATACGTATTTATTCATTACCACCAACACAAATTATATTTTTCATCTTTCACAATAATTAAGTAGAGACATTTAAAAAATCATTTTCTCTCGTACTTTTCTCGATTTCAGAGCAACCTTAGTCTTTGTGCGAGATCAAAATATGTTTTATAAAAATAAAGGTAAAAGACACTTACATTCGTAGATGGGAGTGTATAGGTATCATCCGGATGTTTTTGTCCTAAAAAACATCCAAACATTGGACCGTACGATCAAAACACACATCCATAGGATCAACCCACCAATTCGTGCGTCGTTGATCCGGAAAGAAATCCAATGGCTAGAAATTTGGATGATGGTTGCTAAAGAAAACATCCGGATAAACTTGTCAAAACCCTTCGTTAGATATATTGCGACACGTCTACACGTGCGTACGGTGTTGCTTTACGTCGTGGATCGGAAACGTCGTGTTTATGTTGGAAGACAGATACTAGCAACGACGGCACGGCCCAGCTTCCAAGACGGCTTGCTATACATGACGACAGGCTTACAACTCGCAAGCATGCATGTAACTCAGAAGAGGTGCATCCTTAGGAGGGAGGCAAGCAAGCAAGTTTAATCGACAGCAGCTACGAGTACGTAGCTGCATCCGGCGGAAGTTAATTCCCGAAAGAACGGAACGCGGCAGCATGCGTACGGGGCTAGGTAAACTCGCGCCGGAAGGCGACGTTTTCTCGAAGCATTAGGGCACCACGGCAGTAGTTTCTGTCGAGATGGCTGTGGTCGACCGGGGTGCCGTGAGGCGGCCACCTGCCTTTACGAGCACGATTGCTTTCCCGGCCGATGAGAGAATTATATTTTTTAGTTTATTCGTATGGATTAGATTTTTTTTTAAAAAAAATACAAAAGCTAGTTAAGCGAGGACTTCGGTTTTCTTCTTCATTTTGTGATACACCTGTCACTAGGGGTGGATATCGAGCTAACTCGACTCGACTCGGTAATCTCATTAAGATAACAAGCTAGTTTGACTCGACTCGCTATCTTAACGAGTTCAAATCTCAACACGAAAAGAAACATCTCGAAACAACTTTTTCTCACAAGCAAATTTTACACCAAAGCATGATCAAACCGACACCAAAACACAAAACACTCCCCCCCAACTCAAACCAATTCAACACCAAATGACCTCCGTGAGTTTCGAACCAACGGAACGGCCGGGTTGCAGGCTTGCAGCATCATGTTTCGTTTGACTAGCTACAGCTCGTGGCCGCCATCGTATCTTGACGTATCAGGGGGAAATTATTCGTCGTTAACTTTAAACGACACGCACGACGCGCGCGCGCGGCCGAGTTGTGTAACGCGCAGCAAAGCAAAGCGTGCGTGCGTGCGTGCGCCTAATTAAAGCTATCCACGATCCGTCCATCTCGATTTGGCTGTTCCGACCTCATCAGCTAGCGATCTCGTAATTAATTGAGTTCGGCGGCACGGTGGTGATCGATTTGCGATGCCTCGCACGTACGTACTACTCCATCCTGCTAAAACTCGCAACTCGTACGTCCTTGCGCTTCCAAATGACGGATTACTTACGCGGCAGATGTTATTAATGCTTTTTTTAGAAAGCAATTTTTTTTTATTCTTAGGTTCTGTTTGGCAGAGAGCTGGAGCTGTAGGTATATTAAAAATGTTTAGGTGGATCATCTTTTTTATATTTTAGAATAAAAATATAAACCTAATTTACTTTATTTTAACCTATAAATTTTAGATTTAAGACAAAGCTAGCATTTAAAGCTCTGCCAATAGGAAACTTAGAAGAGTTAAACACTACTACAGATTAGACCATCAATCCCGGTTAACAACGGTCATCAGTACCGGTTTTTAAACCCCGTCACCATCCGGATCGACTGATGCTCATTAGCATCGCATCGTTACACCAACCGGTACTGATAGTACTAGAAATGTTTCAAAATATATCGAGAATGTATGGAAGAAGCGGGACTCGAATCCGCAACCTCGTGACTCCAGCCTCACCATTCTAACCAACCCACCAACCATCGCATACTGATATACATAGAATATGCATTCCTTTTGAACTTTCCTGAAACGAGGCATTAGTACTGGTTCGTAACACAAACGGGTACTGATGCACTCATCGCATCTGGTTGGTAACACGAACCGATCGATGCCATCACATAGTACGGTTGGTAACACGAACGCATCGATGCCCGATTTGCGACGTTCGGGTCACGAACCGGTACTAATGTGAGTGCATCGATGCCCGGTTACCAACCGTTCGAAGCCTACTACAACCCTGTAGCTAATGAACCGGTATTGATGTCACTATCAGTACCGGTTCAAATACAATCGGTACTGATGGGTCGGTATGGAAGACCAGATCTGTAGTAGTGAAACTGTTTTGGGTGAAATTCCTTGTACAAAATTCTCGTGCCCCAAACGGTGTAAAACTGCATGGACCACGTGCACCCTGAGCCTGCGTCACGGTAGGTTCGTAATGGGCCTAGTGGACTGCTGGCTTTGCGGTAGCCCCGGCCCACTCGATGCCAGTTTGTTTCTCTGCTTTTATTTTACCACTTTGTGTAATGCATGGGCAGCTCCACTTGGACGCACTTCTACTTCTTTCTCGATCACACCGACAACAAACTATTTCCGCTTGCAAATTAGGGTGCGCGTGGTTAAACGTACGGGAGTAAATGAGATGAGATAATATAGGATAGATAAAATGGTATAAAAAGGGTGTTTAGTTATCTAAATGACCATGCGACAAAAATAACAAGGTTGCCCTCTCTTGATTTCCCGGGAAGGAAATTTATGAGCACCACAATTCTTTAGATTTGAGAATTCTTGAGCCTTACTTCTTTACTTTCTAAATAGATAATGTTTTAGAATTTTACACTTTAACTAAGACACGTATGAAATAACCAAATCGTTCTCCTTCGTTAGCTTACTAATTTTTCTTAGATAGTGTGTGTTACTTTATTACACAGTAATAAATACCATTGAAAATCATAAATGGTAGATGTATGCAAAGGAAAAAAAAATAGTTAAAAGTTGTTTCAAAATTGTAGAATGACATGTAATTAAAAATAAAATTTAAAATCTAGAATGATATGTATTTAGAAATAGGAGGAGTATATGTCAGGACAAGGAGGTGCAATGAAGGCTTAGTGTCTGGAAGTCCTCATAGCTCAAAAGACTCTTAAGGCGAGCATTACGTTTGCGACGGCTTTGGCACGAATGGAAAACGCCGGATAGGCCATGGTGGCATACTGGCATGGTGTGGTATACTGGTATGCAGCTGCCAATAGATGATTATGACGTTGACAGGGCACTGTTCAGATCATCCACCATGGTTTTTCTAGGGCATGGTGCTAAGACGAGTTTCTGGTAAGACGCTGGGCTGAATTCAACTCCCCTCGGGGGATCGCTCCTGAACCGTACAGAATCTTGGCAAGGAAAATCGGAACGGTTAAAGAAGAATTTTTTTAAATAATATTTTTTTAAAAAAAATGAATTGCGGTATTATTACGCGGAAAACAAAAATTATAAAAATAACACCTATTCGCCAAACGGTACAGCGAAATAGTTATTTTTGCCGAACGGTATGGCGAAATAGTTCAAAACTCAGCAAAGTGCATCATGCTAAGAAAAACGAGGCATAAACATGTAACCTGGAATCATAAATCATGTCTTGAAATCATACATAGAAATAAACAACTTAAAATTATCCATCACATCTCTTTGTTATTGCAATGCATCATGCATGCTCATAATGCACATCACATAGCGTACACAGGTATAGCTGAGTGCACACTCGTTGATGTGCACTCCCTCATTCCCTTCCATCCCGTGGAGGGGCCTACTCTTACTGACTCGCAACCATCCATCACTGTGGATGGAACTACGAGGTAGATCTTTCGTGCTCACTATGTGTGAGCACAGAGGCCCACATCTACATGGGTCGTCTCTTCCATCATGAATACACATATGCAAATAACATGAACAAAACACAAATTGCATTCTTTTCTAGTATTCTCTTTTCCATTAACATATCCTCGTATACATAAACTTACCATTCACATTATCCTAGTCATATTCATGAGTAAAAACAGGATAACAAAACATATCAATTCTATAAGGCAGTTAGGTCGCAAACAATAAGCAACCAACACACTACCAAGCAACAATCAACACAATACACTTGCTTTTAACCTCGAGAAGCGGTGTGACGAGAGGTTGTGTAAGTACAACCTCCATTAGGTTGATCCATTAAGTTGGTTTTGGTGATTAATGACAAATCCTAATATGAGACTAATGTTTAAGTAATTACTATTTTCGTCTCATCAAGGATGATTGGTGATCATTGACAAATCTACTTTTTAATGAGGCTAACATATTTATTGAGCTTATGTTTGGTAGCCTCACATTTGGATAGAAAATGGAGAACCCAAGGTATGCATTGTATCAATGTTTATTATTTTATTGCATACTTAGGATTTAAGTTGAAGTATGAATTTCTCCGTTGCTTTAACCAAAAATTGTGTATCATGTTTCCCAATCCATATATTTCATGGATGCACACATTTAGGGGGAGTTCACACTCTAACTTAATGTTTCATTGCATTGATCTATTTCTCATTACCACATATAAAGGATCAAGACATTGAAACTAAATCTTTGAGTATACATTTAACATGCATAGTTGTAGTATACTCTTGGTATCATAGGATATGCTCCAAATCAATAAAATTGAATATGTGCATATTGATTCAAGGTCAATTATATGTATGCACATATACTTGTGGAGTTTATTCTATAATTGATGGTTTAGAGTAATGATCATTTCCATACATTCCACATATTATGGATCATTATTTTCCATCAACATGAGTATATGAAAACTCGTGTAGTTGTTATATACTCATGTCAATTTAAATGAAGATTTAAATTGAAGTCGCTTATCTCCTAATCATCAAAGAACATTGCATCATGAGTTGATGGTGTTCTGCGTGATCGATTAAGGATAATCGATAGTTCTTGAGTATAATGAAGCATTAGTTGCATCAATATACTTAAGACACAAATACAATTATTCATTTAAATTGATTTAGATTGTGCTCAATCATTATGAAGGCATTCATTATGTGTTAATTGAGTGCAAGGATGATTGAGACAACCATGCATCTTGGACTAACTATTTTCATAAGTGATGATTGAGCCAAAGTTAGGTCCAATGATGGTTAAGATAAAGAACGGACAAGGACGACATCATGAGGTGATGAACGCCAAGAGGAGATCCCGCTGAGAAGGAAAGAAAAGAATGTTCATCAAGAGGAGATGAACAAGATGTTGTGAGAGCCGGTGATGATCCGGTAAAAGAGAAGTAGAGCTGTGTGACAATCTTGAAGAGAAGATGATCAGAAATCATGAGGACTTCAAGAGAGAGCGATGTGACAATCCCAGTGGAAATGAGGTATGATTGAAGATCATAAAGGCCCTAAAGGGGATTGATCGCAGGCGGCATCAAAGGTAACTAGATAGAGTGTTCTTGTTATAGGCGTGCCGCATCATTAAGAGGGATGCAACGTGGATGATTTAGAAGTGTCTCTGTGCTCAAGTGTTATCTATCCTTAAATAGATGAGAGACACAATACACATCACGCATAATCCGGGTTGTTTGTCTTTTGTCTCGGATCGGATGTTCGATTGGGGATCGGATGTTCATCCACCTCGGTAAGTCCTGGTGGTGTGTTGGTGAGAGTCTAGAACCTCTCTGTGAGGATCGGATGTTTCTGGCTCTTGGATCGGATGTTCCGATAAGTGTTAAACTCAAAAGGGTGCTCTCTCGGTCAACCTCGGATGTTCCGATCGTGAAAATCGGAAGTTCCGATCGTTGTTTTTAGTTTGCAAGTGTGCTGATTTTTGCCTCGATCGGAAGTTCCATGCAAGTTCCGGCGTAAGTTCCGATGTTGGATCTGAAGTTCGATGTTGGATCGAAGTTCCGATGTATACTTAGAAACTTTTTGAAAGGTTTCTCGTAAGGTGCCTTCTTCGCCCGTGACGGAAGTTCGATGCAAGTTCCGGCGTATCGGAAGTTCCGATGTTAGTTCCGATGTGTTTATTGGATTGAGTTTGTTCGAGTTTTTGCCCGGCCTAGTTCCGATGTTGGGATCTAAGTTCATGTGTGTAAACGGCTAGTTTTCTTGCTCCAACCCGCTAGTCTTTTGGGTGTGGGTATAAATACCCCCTTGGCCTGGGTTGGGAGAGGGGGTTGAGGACATTGTTGAAGGGCTAAACAAGAGGTTGAGCTAGTGGAGTAGAGAGATCACCTTGGGATGCATTTGTTGCTCCTTGGTCATCTCTACTTGGCAGGAGCTCTAAAAACTTGTGTTGTGATTAGGAGTGGATTGAAAGTGTTCCTCCTTGCTCCTTCTCCTTTGATCTTAGTGATCCTCTTCGAGTGAGGTGTGGAAGTGAGAGTTAGTGCTAAGAGTGTTAGATTGAGATACCTCTTGAGCACTAGAGTTCATTTCAAGATCATCCATTTGTTAGATTTGTTACTCTTGGAGTTTGAAGACTCCTAGACGACTAGGCGTTGGCTTCACGAGCAACCAACGAGTGTGGTGTGCCGTGAGAAGTTTGTTGAAGGTCTGATTACCCGAAAGGGAAGAAATCAAGATGAAGCCACATCTCAAGTGTGACCGAGATTGGCGAGGAATAGGGTTGAGAAAAGACCCGCTCAAGTGTGACCGAGCTCTCAACGAAGACGAGGAACCTCCTTGGAGGAAGTCCGAACTTCGTAAACAAATCATCGTGTCAATTTTACATGTGCTTATTGCTTTACTTTGCTATCTTGTATTGGAATTGATCTATCTAGGGTTGATTACTTCGGCTAGCTAGCTTTACTTCAAATTGTTGATATTTGTCCGTGCTAGCTTCGAGTAGAAATCAATTTGTATAGGCGTAATTCATTTTGCAATTCACTAAACTCGCTCTAATCGGATATTCCGACCGATCGACATTCCGATTAGACACCGGAACCTCCGACTTCATATCGGAAGTTCCGATCTCTTTTCCGCTGCGTTGTTTTAGAAAATTGTAAAACGCCTATTCACCCCCCCTCTAGGCGTCCTTCCTCGATCCTTTCAGGTTGACGCCACTCCTGGGTTTACACCACCTGAAATAAGTTGCATACATCTCACAAACATGCCACCACACCAAGCACAAAACATAAAATGACAACGAACCTACGATCAACTCCGAAACCCTGATACCCAATTTCTGCCCAACCGAGATAGCAGACTTCAAAAGACCATAACTTGCGTTATACAACTCCAAATCCAGTAAACGAGTACATTTTAGTGATATACAGGAAATTTTCCAACTTTTTATAAGTATTGAGAAAATCTAATTCGGCATCTAAATTGCTCTAATCTGCAAATTACTGCAGGTGCTATTAGCCGTGATAGAAATTGGACAGCTTTCGGTAAAACTGGCATAACTTTCAAATAGCTAAAACAAACTTTATGATTTTAGTCTCTAATGAAAGATAAGACAATTATATACAACTTTCGCAACAGCCGTCCCACCAGAAAATGAATCTATTTTTTTTAAATCTCGTTATAACAGAGGGGACTAATCTTTCCCAACGCACATAAATCAGCATGAGATTCAAAATGTCTAATCAATATTTTTTTCCCAACTCTACAACTAGAAAACCTCTCCTAAACACTCATAATCATATCCCACCGACCCCATGGAACCCTAGATCAAAGTAAAAATAGTACCTTCCCGAAGAAGAGAGATCGACAACGATCTCTCTCGCCGTCACCCTCCAGCCACGATCCACACCGGATAGCGATCCTAGGGCACACCAAGGCAGTGGGAGAGGGAAATTTTGGCCGGGTGGAGGTGCTTAGGAGGAGGAGGAGTGGAGGCGCAATAAGGGAGAGGAAGTGGCGACTGCATTGGGCGAGGGGAGGAGGTGCAAGGGGTGGAAGGCTGCTGCCTCCTGCGCCAAAAGGAAGGGGGAGGGGCGGCTAGATAGGGGGAGGCCGGGAGGCACATGGGAGGGGGTGGGGTGCCCTAGGGTTAGGGGGAGGGGACTTTCCCTCTTTAGGCCCAAAAAGACTAGCCCGAAGGCCCAAAACTAGCCCAAAAATGAAAAATGCCTCCAAAATTAATTCAGATTTTTCTCCCTAAAAATTTAGACATTACCCTCTAAAGTCCTTCTGGAATATTACATTTTCATGCTTGAGCATTCACTTTTTGCAACACATGCAAGAGTCTAGCTCCAAGCAAACTCCAATTCATACCCAGTGTATGAGCTCTCTAATTGCAATATATGCAATTCTCTAGCTCCATGTAACCATAATAAAACTCAAATTGCATGAGCATCCTCATTTTGTAACACATGTAAAACCTAGCTCCAAGCAATGCCAAATAGCCTCAAATGCATGAACTCTCTACTTGCACCATATACAAATCTCTAGCTCCATGCATACCAATTAAACATAAAATTACTTGAACTCTCTCCTTTTGCAACACATGCAATACTTAGCTTCAAGCAATACCACTTCAAATAAGATTTGATTTGAAAAATCAAATATGAACTTCAACATTCGCAAAGCGTGCAAATACGAAATTCATGCAAAACTCAACGAATAAGCTTATCCCATTTGCAACACATGCAAATCAAAGCATTATGCAAAAACCAATACACGAGCTTCACCCATTTGCAACACATGCAAAATGGTTAGCTCAATGCAAAAATCAAATAAGAAGGTTGAGCTTTAGCGAACAATGGGATTGAGTTCATCAACTCATAATGAAGCTCAAGCAAAATACTCGACCCCTCTTATAGCACATCTATCTATAACTAGACTCTCTATCTAGTTATACCTTATCGCACGCGAGCGATCCCCTTTGGAGCTTTAAAGATCTTCCATCTTTCTTCTCTCCTGGGAGTGTCACTCGACTCTTTCTTGTTCATCAACTATTGATGAACCTCTTTTCTTTTCGGGATCTCCTCCAGGTATCCATTCATTCTTTATGGCATCCTTGTCCCGTTTTGTCTTCATCTCAACCACTTCGACTAGCTCCTGTTTTCACAACTTATGGAAAGTGTTAGTTCAACAAACATGGTTGTCTCAATCATATATACACTCTATTAACACATAATGGATACCTCTAAGATCAATTGAGCACAACCCTAATCAATTTAATAAAATAATTATGTTTTAAGTACAACGATGCAACACATACTTCATTATACGTAATAACTATCCATTTGTCCTTAATTATTCGAGGAACACATCAATACATGTGAAGTGTTCTTTAATGATTAATAAGACAAATGAACTCAATTTAAATTTTCATTTAAATTTATGTGGGTATATTTAACTACACAAGTTTTCATATACTCATGTTAATGAAAAGTAATGATCCATAATATGTGAAATATATATAAATGACCTGTAACACCCCAGCTTTTACTAAGCCCAGAATGTCACCAAACATAGACCATAACACAATTAATACCATAATTTAAGGTAAATTACAGCAAGTAATCATTTGGAGTAATTGGAAATTTTGACAGCATCTCCTTTGTTTTTGCATAAAACTTAACAACATAGCATCATATCAATATGTAAGATAAACGAGATATCCATACGCAGCGATAAGGATAGCTAATCATCAACTAAAACATCAATAAGCATCGATAGCAAAATAATAAGCATCAACTAAGACGAGGATGATAAAACAAATCGCTCCAAAGACCCACATGACACACATGAAGGAAACCAACACACATAATATCCATACACCAAAATCCACATAACTTATTGCCATGTTTCCATAGAAATGGGTGAATTATCTAGATTATGAGTGCTACGTGAGGAAGTGTAGCTAAATTCCCTTCCCGCGCGCCGATTTCATTGTACCTAAATAAACAAACAACATAAAACACAAGCGTGAGTTCATAACTCAGCAAAGTGTATTGTAATGGAACAACAAGGATCAAGACAACAAACCATCATCCTGGGCCTACTATATCACAACACATCATACTTAACATTATATACATCCTTTAAAACACCCTGTTAATCATCTCATGAGCATCTCATGAGTACTCTCATCATTATCTCATAAACATCTTCATTTATGTATATCATTCATGAATGCAATGCACATGTCTCCTGGAATACTATACCGTATGGTTGAGTGCACACCCGTCGGTATGCACCTTTCCCTTCCATCCCGAAGATGGAGGGTGCTCTATCACTCGCCTCCATTCACCTCTGAAGGAATCACGATGGTAGGACTTATTCAAAAGAATAGCCCTGACTAGTCATAATAAAGCTTCACCGACCTTACCGGAATAGTTATGACTTATCTCACCGCCGGCCATGAAAATATGCCATGTATGCAAAATGGACAGCAACGATACAGAAATAGACATATTGCATATCAACACATGGCATTTCCGCATGTAGGACCATATTCAACAATTGACTGCTACTGCTCAAAACATGGCATGTGAATCATTTGTCAACAACAAACATTGTTAATCATGGCATGAGGACACCATATCATCGATAACATTTAAATCATGGCCTAAGGACCTCCTATCAATTATAACATGTAAATCATGGCAAAACAACATGTTATTTATTCCAAATGCTACCAATCAATTTTAGCAACACATATAGCATACAATCCACGCAACACACTTGCCTTCAACCACGGGCAACGGAGTGATTTAGAGGTTGAGGGCACTCCGGAGGCACACCACCTGCAAACACGCGGCCACACTCAAATCGAGTCCACAAAACAGCACACATAGAACCCACTACCCCGACTTCAAGCTATAACTCCTAAAATCAGAAAACAGCAAATCTGTCCTGGCCGACAGCAGCCTTCCAACGGGCATAACTTCTGTTCTAGGACTCCAAATTGAATAAACGAGTACATCCTCGCGTAGTTTAGAAAATTCCCAACTTTTTCTAGTTATAGAGAAAGACTAATTCGGACTCTAATGTTGTTTAATCTAACGCTGAACACGAACTGTCCCAATCTCATCACAGATTTGACAGTGTTTCGGTAAAACAGCCATAACTTCTAAACGGCTGGGCGGAATTTCAATTTATTTATATGAACGGAAAGATAAGGAAATTATCTACAACTTCCTAAAAAGTCCGTACGGTCAGATCTCAAACTCTAAATTACGGAAACGCCGGCCCTAGATCGGGTTCCCAAACTGCCCGAACAGAACGCGAATACAACTCTAGTTTCCAACAAATCTACTCCCATGGCAGCACCTCCCATGATCCAAAACATGGTAGATCACCTCTACACAGCATCTAATTAATCCCCAAAGGTTTCCCCATTACCTTCTTGACGATCCACTAATCAACCGCTTCTTCGCTGCGATCTCCACCCGACCTCCTCCCACGCGACAAGCAGCACCGGTTCTCTCGCCGCGATCCTCCCAATCGAGGGCAGCACCATGGTGTGGGGTGGCCGCGAGGGGAACGCAGCGAGGGCACGTGGAGGGTGGGGGAGGAGGCGCAAGGAGGAAGGGGTGAGTGGCTTGGGGGGTGTGGAGGAGGAGGAGGAGGACTAGAGGGAGGAGGAGATGGGGAGAGGGGTGGCGGGCTTGGGGGGCAAGGGGAGGGGCGCACTAACAGGCAGGGCAGCAGGGTGTGCTGCCCTAAAGCTCTCCCTCATGGGCCCAATTCATTCCACCTTCTGCCCAATTGCTTTCCCCCACGGCCCGATCACCCAGAAAACAGCCCGAACCTCAAGGAAACGACCCAAAACGACATAGAAAAATATGGTTTAATCTCATGCCGCAAAGTTTCACTCCCAAATATCATATTTTATAATGTCTCACTGTTCCGTAGTGTCACATGACCATTACTCTAAACACCACCTTAGAATAAACTTCTCAAGGATATGTACATACATATAATTTACTTGAATCATTATGCACATATTCAATTGTGATTGCATTGGAGTTTATCCTATATTACCATGATTATACTAGAACTAGGTTTGTTAAATATATACTCAAGGATTTTGTTTCAAAGTCTTGATCCTTTAATATGTGGCAAAAAGACATGAATCAATACTGTCAAACATCAGATTAAAACTTAAACTCCCCCTAAATATGTGCATCCATGTAATATATGGATTAGGAGATATAATGCACATTTTGAGGTTAATGTACTGGAGGAATTCATACTTCAACTTGAATACTAAGTATGCAATAAGATAATGAACATTAATATAAGTACATACATTGGGTTTTTTATTTTCTATCCAAATTTGAGACTACTAACAATAAGCTCAATAAATATGTTAGTCTCATACAAATTAGATTTATCATTAAACAAAAATTTAATTCTAAAACCAATCACCAAACCAATAGAGCTTGAACTTACAGCAGTCGAGCCCAAGGTGAGGAACCGCCATGAGGACCAAGGCAGCTGGTGGTAGTGAACGACCGACGAGCCGGAGGAGAAGGAGGCACAGGAGGCGGCGGGGCAGCGGGATTGAGAGGTGACAACTGGTAGGTAGAGGAGCCAGATCGGGAGAACAAGAGAGAGAGAGAGAGAGAGAGAGAGAGAGAGAGAAGAAGAAGAAGAAGAAGAAGAAGAAGAAGAAGAAGAAGAAATGAGAGGATAAGGGAGAGCTAGCCGAATTGGAAAAGTAGGGGAGAGAAGAAAAGAAGAAAAAGAAGAAGACAAAGAAAAAGAAGGAAAATTGGGAAAAGAAAATAAGAGAATAAAAAAATCATAAAAAAATAACATAAAATAATAGTAGTGAAATAACAATTAAGGTAAATTAGAAAATAATGCTAGAATTGGAAAGGTAAATAAAATCAGAATAAGAATAAATAAGAACTGATAAAGAAGTAATGAAGTAATTAATCTTAGCAACTGCCATAAAATAGGAAATTAATATATTTGTTAGAAGAAAGCATGATTCAAGATTTTAAATAAGCCACACTGATTAAAACACACCAATTTAAAATATGACAAGATAAAATCTCTCAAACTTAAAATACACACCCTACCTTTATTAATTTAAAACAAGTCATAAAAGGGTTGAGTGCTATAAAATGCCATAAAATTTATATTAGGATAAGCTACAATTTATTATACTCAAACAGACAAAATTACCAATGTAACATATTTTATTAAAAACTTAAAAGTTCTCCTCTCCGAATAAAATACTATTTAGGCATAAATCAATAATCAAAAGTTATTCTCTTGTAAAATTAATACATACTCACATACTCCGTGGAATGTAAAAATAATGAGAAAAAAGTGTGTGTATATATAAAGGTATAAATAATCAAACAATCACTCTAATGATAACAATAATAACAACAAATAGAAGAACAACCGTAATGCAAACAAGAAATATTAATAGCATTGAAAAATCTAAATAAAGATAAAAACACTATGAAGGTGAAGGTAATCTGGTCCAAGCGCTTCCGCCTCCAAAGCAACATCAAGGGCTCTCTCGTCAAGCTCCATTGTCGCGCCTGCCAAGATGCCAGGGAGGTGGCCAAGGCCTGCGCCGTCAACCAGAAGCCAGCTGCGCTCGGCTTTGACGATGATGGTAACAACTCACACAGGGAGGAGGCTGAGGCCCAATAGCAGATCTTGAAGTGACAGGTTGTCGATGAGGAGTCAGCATGAGGATGACAATGAGGAGGCTCTCACGAACTTCACTGTGACGGCCAAGAAAAAGCGGGCGAGTAAGCTCGGTGATGAATTCGACCGCATCGCGGTGCTACAGCAGGAGAGGGAGGTGAAGAAGCAAAAGCCAACAACTGCGCATCGGTGAGGACATCGACAAGGAGGAAGGTTGCCACGACAGCTTCCACACTAGCGGTTGGGACATCGGCGAAGACTTCGTCGAGGAGCAAGGCTGCAGCAGTGGCGGTGGAGGTGGCTTCCACACCAATGGCTGGGGGCTTGGGACAAGGAGGACCTCACCAAGGAACAAGCACTGAGTAAGCTACTCGCTTCATGTGCTATTGTCGATTCTTGTTCTTGCTCTGTTAGATCTGTAGTTCTAGCGATGGAGATGGGATTAATGTAGATCCAATGTGTGTGTAGTGTTGAAATGATGAAATGTGATGCTCATGTATCTGAATTGACCTTCAAATATTGTAGTTCCATGTCCTGATTTCTGAACATCTTACATTTCTTGGTTGTGTGATGCTCTTTCTCACTTTTCTTTGATCGTTTGAAGCTGGCATGTGTACTGCAAAATGGAAGTAAAATACAATTCTCAATCACAATCACTTGCAGTTAGTTGCGGCTAGTTATCAGTGTTTGAAGGAATTGTAGTTACATTTGTTGTCTTGTGTCTGTGTGATGTAATCCTAATATTGTCTATTTGTCTTGTCTCTTTCATAAAGATATGGAGTCATGGTCATGTTATTGTGATAATATTTACGTATCGTGCTATGTTTTGTAATTTTTTTGTATGTGTACTATTGAAATTGAATGTACTTTTGCAACTTTGTTGGACTACCTGATAAAATAAGTTGTTAAATTGCGATAGTTCTGTTGCATTCGAACTCATATTATTGATTAATCATTGCGATATGTGTACTCTATGTTGTATCTATTCTCACGCGATATCCTATAAAAAATATTTGGTACCGTATATATTCCACTCTGTATTCATTTTAAATCCGTGACCGATATTATCCGTGTCGTATTCGTATCCGGCACTATCCGTATCTGATTACGAATCTAACAAAAAAAATATGATTTAAGATATAAAAAAATGATATGCAACCAAATCTAAACCAATTACACCCCTATTCGACGTGGCAGCTGTGATCAAGGAGGAGGCCCGAGCATGGACCTAGCGGAGTACCAAAAGCTAAAACTGCTCCTATCGGAGCAAGACCAATTTAATGTAACATAGCTTCTTGTCTAGACTGTTTGTGTTTTGGGCTGTCTTGCTAGCAGCCTAAAGAGTGTTTTGGCCTTCAAAAGCTAGCTGTACTAAGGATTTTTTTTTATTTAGGCTTAAGTTTTTTATAGTTTAAAGCTAGTTTTTAGATTTAAACCAATTAAAAAGTTATCAATTTTTATTCGTGATAGAGGTGGATAATTTTACGTAACTTCGGTAGCATTAGTCTAAAATCAATCCTCAATAAGCAAAAAAAACACCTCTCAAATGGTTTTTAACTTTTAGTTATATTGAGGTTTATGACTTTGAAAAGCTTAAATAAAAAGTTACCAATTTCTTTAGACTTTAATTTTTTTATTTTTAAACCGGTGAAAAAAAACTCAAATAAACAGGACCTGAACCTTCTCCATTTGGTTTTCCCTTCTCTTTTATGAAGTATAATACTCCCTTCAGTCAAAAATAGTAGTCGGTTTGGAATGTGTGCGGTCAAATATTTGAAATTTTAGCTATCGATATCTTTTTAAATATTTAGATTGGATGGATGAAAATTATACGTGTAGATTCGTCTTGAAACGTACTTTCGTAATATTATAATTTTATTTTATTTTTTAAAATATATTATAATAAAAATTAGTGATCAAAGTAGAGTTTTGAGGATGTGCCAATATCCAAAACAACTACTTTTTGTAACTCGAGGGAGTAGGAGTAGATCTTCTGCTAGTTCCTAAAACAAAGGACGATGGACGCGACCTGCGATGGGCGATGGCAACGCGGCGTTTGTACTCGAGGTCAACATTTTAAAGGATGCACCGGAGACAAGAGAAACTACCAAGTGAAGCCTCATATTTTATTGCGATGCCTTGTGGATTCCCTGCTCGCACGCAATCACCAACGGAGCCAAACACCGGCCGCGCGATCACAGCGACGCGCGCCCTGCTGTGTTGGGCAATCAAACATGCGAGCGGCGCTACTTAGTTGGCAACGGAGCGTCCTTCCCTTAGCAGTCAATCGTGATCTTTGGAGTGTTCTTCCCTTCACCCCTCGATCTATATACTTACTACATAACAACATAATCACGGTCCTTCTACTTACTAGCATGCTACTACTGTTTACTAATCAGAGGCCAAGTGCTGAAGAGGCACGTGCCCTTCGTATTCATAACCTTGATTTCGATGCAGGCAGGCATGCCTGCTCATATATTCATCAATGCAAGAGGAGCTTCAGCTTTTTGGCCCCACTCAAAATGCAGGTCAAAATGCACCGTGCATTTTGAGTAGCAAAGGCAGAGGATCCGAATCGTGTTGGTGCCTTGTTGTTGATGGTGATTGAATGAATGAATAGGAGCCCTCGATCCGGAGCGATGTGAAGGCATTATCTCCTTCACTGCGCTGCCGCTGCACCCTCCTCTACTGCGCTTACTGTATCTGCTCTGATGCATCCTCACAACAGGGGAAACATTGCTGCCATGCCATTCATTCTGAAACTGGAATAATTTTGAAAAACTTGCCGAGACAATATGGTGTAACTGTGCTGTAAACCCGGTGCATCGCAGGGTAAAGCTTTAGGCTCCGTTTAGAACACATGAATTTTGCAAGTAAATTGATTCTTCTGCCAACTCTCAGCAAATATTATGATTGCTGACCATGCATGTTTTCGCTGTAAGTTGTATGTTCCAAGTGTAAGCTTAGCATCGTACCAAAAATTTGGGTCCTCTACTCCAATCCAGGTAGGATTGGGATCCTCTGCCTTTGCAGTTCAAAATGCACGGTGCATTTTGAGTTGCAAAAGTTAAAAAAATATAGGAAAAAAATCAAATTGCTACAATCTTCAAGATTTTGGTAAATTTCATTGAAATTTCGGATATTTTGATTGAAATTCATATTTCTAAACTAAATTTTCGAAAATACTGTAGCAATTTGATTTTTTTTTCAAGTTTTTTTAGCCTTTATTACTCAAAATGCAGGTCAAAATGCACCGTGCATTTTGAGTAGGAAAGGCAGAGGATCCCAATCCATCCAGGTAGATGTATGTACCCAGTAGATACACTCATTAACTGATCGATGGGATGCCCATAAAGTGGTCCTGACATTTGCAATGAGATTCTGATACCTCGAGCACAATCAATGCACTTTCAGTATGGAGAAGAGGTAATCTGTATTTTTTTTAGCCCGGTCAGTGTGATTGTACTGGGACAAGTTCAGGGCCAACCTGGAGGTAATCAAAGGGCCACCACTTCGCAAGCCACATGAGCATGGCAGATAGTCATATGAACATTTCAAAACCCTACCCCTATCAAGTGATATATGAATACGATGGATGATGCATATTATCCTTCATATAAATCCGGGAGGTTCCCAGCTCAACCAGAGCATCCACCTGTCACCACGCGAATTTTTCAAAAAAGCCCCTCCGTTCCTCCAAATTAAGGATAGGTCCTTCTGAATTACAAACAGGTCCTTTGTGATTTTTTGTGAGGGGAGAAAATCGCTCCCGAATTGCGTTTAGGTCTCTCGTTCGTTAATTTACCAAAGGCCCCTGTTAAATACAATATCAAATACACACGGAGGAACAAGTACAGAAACATAGGAGGTCCTTATATGTATGTTATTTTTAAAAAATTGTATAAATATTGAAGCATGAATGAAGGTTAGACGGTGATTACTGATCTCTTCGTTTACTGTAAGATTTGTACAACTTTTATCGAAGGGTAATAAATAGAAACACTGCTCATGGTAAAGTAGATTGCCCCTCGTGTTACAACTTACAAGAATCGGGAGGAAAATCTTCTCCAACTTTCTTCTGAACTGCCGAGGGATGCAGAGGCGCAGAGCTCTTCTTTATTATTACTATCCTTGTGCCCGGAAGAAATGGAGCCCATCCAAGCCACCATGTCACTGCTTTTTCCTCCAAAAATTTTGAAATCACGGATAGATCCTTTTACCGATTTTTTGAAAAAAAAAGACTCATAATTCCGTATATGCGCGAACAGGTTCTCCACCATCTTCTTGCAAAAACGACCTCGTGGTTACGCAAATTCAGCGACGGCTTCTAGCCATCCTATTTTTAAAAACCCTACGCAAATTACATTGAGATTCTACCGGGGTTTTTTTTTTGCAAAAAGGACACGTGGTTCCGCAAATTCATAAACGTATCTTCCACCTTTTTTGCCAAAGGACCTGTGTTTACGCAGATTCACTGATGACTCCTACCCAGGACATTTTTTTCATAAACCCCCGAGAAAACCAAAATTATGTTTAGGTCCTCCTACCATTTTTTTTTTTGCAAAAGAACCCCGAACCAAATTTAGCACGACGTGGCATCGCGCGCGACTCTACGTAGTACAGCATAGCACATGACTACACTTCTTTTCTCTAAAGATGCCTCCTTTTGTATCTTGCATGATGACTGATTCTTCTACATTTCTTCTTTTCCTTGCAGATAAAAAATACTTTTGAAGCTGCTTAAACCGCATTTTGTCCTTCATTTCTGATGACTTACTTAGTTATTGTTTATCTATATCTATATAATATATATTTATACATATACTAATTAGGTGCTCTAAGGAAGCTCCCATGCTAATTTGAAAGATATGGCCGTCTATTTGGTAGGTTTGAGTTATAACAGTTTAGATTAAAAGAAAGAGTCTATATTAAGTACAATATAAATTAACTATGATTCAAAATAAAAAATAAGGAAAATTAGCAATTTGAAAGAGTCCATGTCAAGTACAATCTAAATTACTTGAAATTAAGAACAAAAATAAAGAAAATTAGCAATTTAACTTCCATATAATTTCCAACGTAAATCCATAAATAACTAAAATTTAGAATAATAAGTAAATAAAAAATAGTAAATTAAAATAAAGCGTCCATATCAATTATGATCCAATACCATACAATTCCGAAATAAAAATTAAAGGATGATTAGAGATTTGATTTGTATGCAAAATTTATATTCCAAAAATGTTAAAATGTCTAAGCCTGTACTAATTAGGCATTCCGAGGAAGCTCTCGTGTTAAACAAAATGATTTGGCCATCTACCTGATGGACCTGAGTTATACTCATATTAAAATAAATAAAAACCATGTCAAGTACAATCCAAATAAACTAAAATTTAAAATAATAAATAAATAAAAATTAGCAATTTGATTTCCATACTGCTTAGAAAGTAACATCAACATAACTAAATTCTGATTAATAATTAAATGAAAATAGATTTGGTTATTTATACGGTGGATCAAAGTTATAACGTTTGAGATTTAATATATGTTTCTAGTGTCTATTTGATCCCATCACATAAAAAAATAGTTTTCACACGATATTTCTCTTACATATAAAAGTCGTGGGAATCAAATTATCAAATTTTTTTTTGTAAAAATGAATTCTTCTCATTATTAATATATCTTAATAATATAGATTATAAAATAATATTTTATAAATTAGTCCGTGCGAATACGCCTGTTGGCGACTAGTAGTGCTAATAGTATATGATGCATAGATCACCAGGGTCTTTGTTATCTAAGACAACAATGTACTTTGACCAAGATTATCTATCTTGTCTGTTTGTGGGCACATCATAAGTTCAAGGAGGTCAAACAAGGCTAACCATGTCAGTTTCTGGGCAGAATCTATTGCGGCCATTTAAAGCCCAACCATTAGTTTACTACTTGTTAAAACTATCAGCCACATGGCATAAGTTACTTCTCAAAGCATGAGAACTGTACAGTAGAAATAAGCTGAGTATCTACTGAAGTGTTCTTGGTCTTGGCGATCTGCAAGGTGTAATAAAAATGCATTTTTACCATTGTTTAAGTTATCTGAAATTTCTATTTGTCATGCTTACCGTGAGCTGTTCAAGTTGGTTCGTATGTTTCTGTGGGTAAACAGAAATATTCTGGTCAATTGACCCTAAGTTGTAGCCTACTTGATCAATTAGATGTTCCTGAGAAACCTAGCAGGGTTCAAATTCTCGCTGAAATCCCGCGAAATCTCGGCGAAATTTCGGTTTTCGGACCCCCCGAGTTCCATAATCCCGGCGAAATTAAAAACCTCTAAAAAAAATTTAAAAGTGCTACAGTACCCTATAATTTCGGCGAAATTTCGGTGAAATGGACCGAAATCTCGGTTTTCTGACCGAAATTTGTTCAAAATTTGACCGGATTGTATTCTTCAAGTCATTTTCCATGTCTGACCAAAATTTCAAAAATTTTTGACATCGTTTGAACCATTTTCCGTTTAGTTGAATTTTACCGAAATCTCGGATAATTTCGGCAAAATTTCGGTTTTCTAACCGAAATCTCGGATTTCCCGGTAGAAAAAAAACCAGATTTAAAATTTGAATTTTACATTCCGTCCGGATTTGATTTAAATTTCCGAAATCTCGCCGAGATTTCGGATTTCGGGCATCTCCAAAATTTTATTCAAAACGAGATTTGTAACCCTGGAACCTAGTTGGTCATTTTCGGGCCTAAACCCAAACATGTGGAAGCTACTTTAGCCTTAACACACACACACAGAGAGACTCTAGAGAGAACTTCATGTATGATGGAGAATAGCCACTGCAGTGTACAGCACATTGATTTCAGCTTTGAAACCTTGTCTGATAAGAATCATGAGGCCAAGAGCATGGTAATTTCTCTTTTTCTCTGAAATACACAACCTGAAACAAGTCCACACAATCTTTTTCTAGTCAAGGAACTATCTTACAAAGACACTGCCACTGACAATGAGGACTGCCCCATGATGGGGTAATCTGACAACAAGATGTTGAACATGAGACCAGCAACACACAGACAACTCTAGAATGCAGCACCAAGACACTTAAAAATGGAGCAAGCCACCTACCAAACACCCTACTAGGGAGAGAAGTTGGCTTCATCTCTGCATGGAGTTCCATGACCATTAGGCATTTACAAAATTACGCTTGAGCAACCTTGAGGTCGACACTTGAGGCCTTCATATCCTCCACTTGTTTCAATGCCGTCGTTCTCTGGGCACCGCACGCCTTTTGCTTCGCCTTGATGGACTCCGTCATGCTCATGTAGTTTGGCCTTGCCCTGATGCTGTCCTCGGTCTTCTCTGATGTGACGAAGGTGGAGAACGATATAGGCGTGGACGCAAAGCACGACGACGACGACGCTGAGCTCTCATCGTTGTGCAATTCAGTGCTCAGGGACGAAATCGACCGAGCTTTCAAGCGCTGATGATGGTGTGTTACTCCCGGCGGTTTCGCGCAGACCCTTTTGCTGACATTGTTCTTCCTCACTTTCACTGAATTTGGTTCAGAGAAGTCCCCAAGAACACCGAAGGAATCCTCACAGTTCTTGGAGGACCGGAGGTCCGGCGAGCTGGTGTTAGTCTGGTTGTGCTCCTCCATCAACCTGTTCTCCCAAGGCCTCGCTGCCATCCACCTCTCCAGCCAGCTCCAGTTGCCGTTGCCCTTGTCGAAATTCTGATGCTTAAGAAGGATCCCAGACTGGTTCAGCCGGCCATGGGAGCTAGGCTTCGGTTGCTGCACAAGACACAAGGAAGATTAGCGCATTCAGACGACAGGCGCTAACTATGTGTGGACTTCGCACAATGTCCATTCGTACGTTGCATTTAGTAACGCCTTCGATCTGCTGCGAATACGCGTAGGCGATAGCTCGCTCGCGCTTGATTGCGCCTTCCTGCCGCTTCTGCAGCTTCACCCTCACTTCCTCCAGTGTCCCCTGGCTGTCACACCATCCTTCCTGAAAAGTTCAAATGGTGCCCAAACAAAACAGTCAGGCACATGCTCGCTGCTCGCAGCAGAGAGGAGGATGAATGGATGATTCAGATTGAGTTTGCGCAGTGCAAACGAATCGAAATCCGAATCGCATTGTTCATCGGTTTGCCAATCTGACACGACAATGTAAATAGAGGACAGATGACCTCGGCTTCCCGGAGGATGTCGAGCTTTGTGCGGTGTGCCTCGAGCAGCTTCTGCACGGCCTGGCCCTCGGTGGACATGCGCACGCGCCGCGCCCGGATGCGCGCCTGCACCCGGACCAGCGCCTGCATGCACCGGAGCGTCACCGCCGCCTGCTTCCGCACCTGACGACCGCGCACGATGGCCTGCAGCCTCACCAGCCCCTTGAGCGCGCGCAGCGCCCGCCGCGCCTGCACAAAACACAGGCATTAAGTCCACCGCACAGCCGCGTCCAATCCATGAAGAGATGTTGCGACGTGAGGGCTACCAAGAAGCCGCGGAATGCGGTCTGGATGCGGATGGAGGCCCACTCTTGCCGGACGGCCATGAAGTCCTTCGCCGGCGCGCGAGCAACGGTGGCGACGGCGGCGGCGAACGGGTCGGTGACGGCGGCCACCGAGGAGGCGTCGTCGGATGCCTCCGACGCCGCAGAGCGGTGGCTGCTGCCTCTCGACCCGCGCCACAGGAAGCCGTGGTCGCCGGAGGAGCTCCTCCACAGCTTCCACTTCCGGCCGTTGCCTCCTCCTCCATGGACAGATGGAACTTGCAACTTATCCTGTAGAAAAGTGAATAAAATTTGCCGTTTTGATCAAGCTTCTGGTGATATTGGGAGGGGTATTTTATTTTAGTAGAACAATAATCTCTTCTAGGGGGGGGGGGGGAAATCTTGTCACTGGGGCAACAAGTGAGCAAAAGATCAGTTCAGAGTTCTGATTATTGGAAAAGATTGGAACTTTGGTATGAACACTTTGGGGACAAGAGACATGCCTTGAGGTAATATAGTACTACCAAAGATGTGAACTTTGGGATGAATACTTCATGGGAACAAAAATCAGATTTTGAGCTAAACATAGTACATAACCTTACTTCTGAAGAAGGAAAGTACACTTGAGGAAAGAAATCAATGGTGTTGCATCTTCAAACAGGTACACATCAATAAAAGAGACATTTTGGTGGCCATTCGACGAAAATTTCAGATATAGATACATCCAATCTGGCAGTTGGGAAATAGCATAACTCTAAAAAGTTTGTGCAGGCATGCCGCTACCACATATGCTAGATGCTATCGAGAAATCAAAATCTCTACAACCTGCAAAAATGAATGGATAGATCTCAAAGTATCCACTCGAGCATATATAAACACCGAATCTTTCCGCAGAAAACAAGATTCTCAGAGACAATAAGTAGTCCCAGAAAAAAAAAGAGCTGATAAAAATCATCAAATCTTTTTTTTTTTCCCTATCTCAAGAAACCGAGAAGGAAAAAAACGTTTGTGATCTGCCTCACATTGCAATCCTCCTTGTCCGGCTTCTTGAGCCCTATCAGCGACTTCCACCTCCCGGACCCTCCCATCTGTCCCTGTTCTTGCCAAGAACAGCAGCAACCGGAGAAGCCAAGAACACAGAGCCTCGCCGAGAACAAGAGCAAGAGCAGGACGAAGACCAGGTGGTGGTGGTAGCAGAGCCAGAGAGAGACAAGAGTGCGCGTGCGCGTGCCGGCGTGCGATGGCGCGGGGGCTTTGCAGTGGGAGTGGGAGATGGAGGAGGCGTTTGGAATTCGAAATTCGAAATGGAGGGAACAGAGGGAGCCAAGGCGAACGCACGCATGCAAGAGGCAGAGCTCAGCAGAGAGAGACAGGCTAACCACTGTCACTCGCTAACCAAACAAATAAATACTGATACTGGTCGGCAAAATGCTACTCCTACTAAATGATGCAAGTACTTATTGTTAGCTTCATTTATCAGATAGAAAGTAATTATTAATGCAATTTAATAATTACCCATCTAAAATTACCCGCTGCCTTGATCCCCGCTAACGATTGACTAATTTCTTAAAAAGCCTACGCTACCCTTGTATTGGATGATGGTAAAAGTTCTCTGTTCCAGCAGCTCACCGAGGTAATCGTCATCGCTTTCTTCTGCGCCTGGGCTCTTCCAGACGACCGGTTCGGCAGCAACGCCGCTCCAATGGGTGCCGTCGTCCTCGGCGCCGTGAACCTGGGCTCCCTGATCCCGAGCGCGCCGATGACGACCAGCGTGAGGCCGACGACCCTGGTGCCCCACGCGCGGATGACCTCGACGTGGAAGAGCACCTCCACCCTCGACCTCCCGATGGAGAGCGGGGCCAGGGCAGCGAGGTGGTCCGGGCCGGAGAGGGTGTGCAGGCAGCCGGCGAGGAACCCGGTCCACGCGCTGCTGAGCAGCTCGGACTTGAAGATGGTCGTGCTCGCTTTAGCAGCATGGTGGTGAAACGATGCTAAGGCAGGCGGTGTTAACGCTGGTTGCAGGTATAACAAATGCAAGAGCTCTACCTCAGTTTAAGCATCTGGTTTCTTACACCATGTCACCATGCATGTCAGCTGAGGAGCGATCCAGACAACGACACTTCAAGAACTAAAATATAACAGAGATATAAACTTTTTATTGACGTTGCAACATCCTGACATATCGTGCTTGCTGCTTAATTAGGTCGTGGATCATGGGTATTCTGCTGATTTTCGATGCTCACAAACAATGGCACTAGAACAGGACATTACGTCAATACAGGAATGGTCCAAGCCTAACATACCAGAAATAAAAAAAGATGCCCAACAATGAGAACACTAGCGTCCAACACAGGAACGACATTGACAACTTGATAAAATCCAGTACACATGTTGGGAAAAATGAAAATATCCATGGTTCGCAACAAGACTACCTCGAACACTCTCGCCTAGCAAACAAAGCGTTAGCAATACTATCTCGAAAGCCATTCATGTTTTGATCTTCATCTCCTAGATGAGTCGTAGCGCCACTTTGATGAGACGATGAGGATGCCGGGAATGGAACATACCCTTCGTAACGATCACACAAGTCAAAGTCTTGATCTGCCATTGCACTTTCGCGAATGAAATTATGAAGGGCCATACAAGCAAGAATTATTTTGCTTTGCTTCTCCATTGGATACCTTGGCAAGTCTAATAGGATTCTCCATTTCATCTTCAAAACCCCAAAAGAACGCTCGATGACATTTCTAAGAGAAGAATGGACAAAATTAAATACTTCCTTTTTCCCGCTGGGTGTTGGTCCTTGTCGAAACTCCGGTAAATGATATTTCGTTCCCTTGTAGGGTGCAAGATAGCCCGGTCGGTTAGGGTACCCGGAGTCCACAAGATAAAATTTGCCTAAGAAAATAAGAAAATGTGTAAATAGAAACACTTTTATGAATTCAAGTACATAAGATGCAATGTAAGATGACAACAACTAAGTTAACCTGTTGGTGGATGTGGAAACTTGTCACCATATTTGCGAATGGCATCATTAAACACCCTCATGTCATGTACTGAGCCTGGCCACCCCGCAACAACAAAGGTAAATCTCATGTCAAAGTCGCATATAGCTAACACATTCTGAGTAGAGTATCCGTGGCGCCCCACATGTTGAAGGACTTTTGAAGCCGGCACCACAACAGGTACATGTGTTCCATCGATTGCTCCAATGCAATTATCAAAATATGGTGAAAATCGAGGAGCTTGCAATCTTGGATGCACCGACTGAAATTCTGGATCTCTAGGCTTGATAATGTCTGCTGAGAGCCTAAAAACACTATGCAACACTTGGTCAAACTTTCGACTAACCGTCTCTGTTGACCTCTCGAAACGATTTTCAGCTTGTCTAATTGATTGAGGGGCACCAATGATCCACAAGAACATGGCTAAAGCCTCTGTAGAAGACATCTTTTTTGATGACTTCAAGCCATATGATGAGACTAGCAAATTATGTAACCTTTCAAATAGTGCCCTACTCATCCTAAACATGTTGTAACAAGATGTGGGATTGTCGAGTGTTCTTCTAACCCAATCATATCCACTCAGTTCTGGTTTCCTCATTGGAGCTTTATTCATAAAAGAATCATAGTAGTACATACCAATCATGCAAGCAATGGCCATATATCGATGTTTCTTCTTCTGATGCTCCCGGACCAACTCAATTGTTTTGTCCTCCTCGTCACTTGAAAATCCCATCTACAAACAGCCACAAACATGTTTCAGCCACAACCCAAGTTTAAATATAACATATATATTTCCGTAAACATGATAGACATGAAAACATACACAAGTAAACATGCATAAGTGCGCACGGCCATATATTAGGATTCAGACAGAATAAAGATATGTTCACAAACACAAGTTAACACATAGTTCATACTACCGGTTCAGACATGATAGGTATTCATGCTAAAGTTTTTCTATGTAAACTAGTACAACTTTTTCATCTGGCACCACCTCTTCAACCAAACCAGCCTTGCTTCTTTTGTACTGAATTTAATGAAAATCTGACGGTTTTCAGCTTTCAAAAACAGGCTCTTCATGATCTTGACCATTGGACTTTTTGTCTTCTTACATGGACTAGTGGCAGTTGTATTAGTGCTACCAGCCCTCTTAAGGGTACTTGTAGTCATAGGGCTCCCGTCAAACTCATCATCTTCGTCGCCATTGTCCCTTTCATCGCATTCTTGTCCAGGAATACAAGAAGAGGAACCATCAATGGCCAAATTCTCGAACATTTGCTCAAGTAGATGTAGATTTTCCGGGGGGGCATACCTTAACTTCTTCCACTCAGATTTATTCTGAATAAAATAAAAAATTGATATTAGTTTGTGTCATAACAGAACAATCAAACAAGCTGTATGCATTGAAAAAAGGATCTGTTTACCTTTGTGTGATCTTTCCAGAACTTGTCATCAGCCACCACAGTGCCATTAGATCGTCCCATTCCAGTTTGCTTGTTGAGCCACAACCAAAACTGGTACAACCCCTTTAGTTGATCCCATCTATTCTTCAATTGCTTTTTAGAGTGTCGCAGTTTAACGCTTATGAAATACTTCTCAGCTATGTTCTTGTACCCTCTATTGGTCATGAAACCGTTGTTGGTATTTCCTGCCCTTTTTTCCTCAAGCCAAATGTCGCAGAAAACAAATGTGTTCTCGGAGGTCCAATTTGCCTTGTCAAATCCCCGATCCATCTAGTATAGATGTGTATCATATTACATACATTCAATGGAATACATGTAAGGCACACTAAAAACATGCACCTTGCCTATTCATGTCAAAACAGGTAGGAGAGCTAAATGTGAAAATGCAGTTTGAGAGCTAAATGTGTCAGCTGAGAGCTAAATGTGTCAGCACACTATCTTTGACTAGTTTCTTAAAGAAAAAGTTTGAGAGCTAAATGGCATCTAGTACGTATGTAGCAGGCTCTTCAATTCATCATTGGATGCACTACAGCCAAATCCAATAATATTAGGATGCTCAAGAATTATATATTGCAGGCCACAACATATGACTTGAAAAAAAAGGCACAAATTCAATTGAGTTGCATCTGCCACAAGATATAAGCAGATGCAACACCAAACGAAGTTCTGGTGCATTATTTAGATACAAAATAGCTACACCATCAGTAAGTTTCTTGGAAAAAAAATAGTCATTATTAGCCTTAAACAGTAACATACATCATATAATTCAATTCCTAACTATACTTATACCAAGCTGAGACACCGTAATCGAAACAATCTACACAGCAAAAACAATAATAGAGATAAAAGTGGCACTGATAGACTGTACTACTGAAAAACTGAACTTGCTTATATGTACCAGAATAAATGCAAGTTTAACTGACTGTATTATCTACCAGACTAAATGCAAGGGCATGATGGAATGTGCAATGGATGGTGTGAGCAGTAATGCGTCAATAATTATGCCATCAGCTATCACAAGCAATCATTGATGCTCACCAGATGTTCTTGCAAGAAGTCTTCCTCCTCTTCTTCTAGGCCATCTCCTCCATCATTTGCTACAGGGGTTGCTCCACTACCTTCAGCGCCAGTATGTATTGCAGCACTTGCAGCAGCCTGCCGAGGTAGAGCAGCACTTTGAGCAGTGGCGGAGGTGCTCCGAGTGCTTCCACGACCGCCTCTGCTAGTTGTGCGAGGAGCGCGGAATGGTGGCACGACCGAGCCGCCTGCATCTCCATCGGATCGAGTGCATGCCAACGCACCCCCACGGACTGATTTGCCGGTTCGACGACCACCTCGGCCTCGGTGTACGCCGGCAACATCTGAACCCCCCACCTCCGATTGAAGGATCTCTTGGTACGTCGAGAGGTGTTGGAATTCATTCGCCTGCGAATTGAGGTCGATGGCGAACGAACCAACACGTGTAGGCACGCGGCGCCCATCCTCGAAGGGCTGTGTCTGCGAGAAGTAGTTCATGTCGGCGGGTGTGGCGGGTGCAGCGGGTGCGGCGGGTGGCGCGATGGAGTCGGATTGCGAGCAAAAATCAAAAATTCCCTGCTGGCCAGCACCATCCATCACGGGTGAACTACGCAAAGAGACAAAAATTTGTGAGCTAAGCTTTAATTCAGTTGTATGTAAATCCAAACCATGCAAAGTATCTATTATTTAGGCTAGGAGAATGAAAACATCAAATAATGCAGCATTGATAAAATATTCCAACAAACTATGTATTTGCAAGCAGCAATGGTTATATTGTTAATGCTGCACATTCAACATTCTCTAGAGTCTAGAAGTTACCAAATAGCCACTTATGCTTGTAAACATCATAGTAGAATATGGAACTATTTAAAATCTGACAGACATGTTATGTTGCTTTGAAATTTGAAGTGTGCTAATTATTTCTAGTATGAAATCTAAACATGTCAAGCTACAGCAGAGAATGTGGATGAAGCAGCCAGGGAGCTTCCTGGTGCCAACTTGGTAAGGAAAATCTTTATTCGGTTGTTTCAATATTTTCTAACCTAAAGGTTTGTTTGTCAGGTTTAGTTTTTGATTGGTGCTTCTTTAGAAATTAATAATCGCTCAAATGTATCTGTTAAAGTAGGTTCCTACATGGAATTGTTGGTTGGTGTTCCATATATCATCCTAGAAGAGATTATTTTGTCAGTCCAAATATATAAAGCATAACTGCAAAGAAAAGGCACTATGTGCGCAGAAGTGAATCTCACTTGTGCAAAAGAATAGAAATCGATTGGGAACAATCTATAACCAATTATTGAACTTCATGTGCAGTTAATACTAGAGTACTCAATCACAGGCAAGAAAGTATTTAGGATTCCCATAACCTAAAATCTTAACCTGTTGGAGGACGGAGATCAGGGATGGGGGAGATTGAGGAAATACCTGATGGGAGGCGGCGGATCCGATAGCTTCGGCGGCGATTCGGAGATTGCGGCGACTGCAGACGGCGGACCTCACGATTGATGCGATGCCTGTCTGCGGGAGATGGGCAGCGACGCAGAGGTATCTTGCGGCGGCGAGGCGCAGACCGTGGATGCTACCGGCGAGGCGCAGGACGTCGGCGAGGCGTGGGACGCTGGCGGCGCGGGCGAGCAGGATGCTGGCGGCGCGGGAGTTGTGTCGCACGATCGCAGGAGTTCACGTCGCAAGCCAAGGTCGCACGAACTGAGTCAGAAAATCGGTCTGAAGATAAGCCAGCCAGAGGGTAGTTCTGTCTTTTCCCATGTGTTACGGGCTATTAGCCCAAATTAGCTCCATCCCATCAACTAATGGACTAATTGTTAGCTGAGGGGTGGACTAAAAATTAGCCCACCTATTAGTCTTCTTGTTTGGATGGACTAGGACTAATTTTTAGTCAACTAATAATTAGTTGAGGGATCCAAACATGGCCTTACTCTATTCGTAATAAAAATCCCCACAGATAAATGTATGCTTTCAAGAAGCAAATACGGTTGGGTTGGGATTTGGAAGCACGAGAAGGATCCTATGTAAAATTTTCCGAATTGTTTTTTTGGCTCACTTCATTTCACACCGCATTGGATTCTTTTTAACCCTTCGTTGGTTTTTGGGTCTGATGGACATCTGTGACACATTCATAGGATCTCTCTCTCTCTCTCCCTCTCTGTTCCTCTTCCTGTTTTCCCTTTGGTCCTACTAGTAAAATTTTCTCGCGTTCAGCTGCATCGGAAACAGCGTGACCGCAGCGACAAGAACAAGGATTTGCAACTTTACGTGCCTACTCGCCTTCTTTTTTTGGGTTTTTGCGAAAGCCAAGAAAGACCGCCTAGTATGTGTGGCTTTGTGTGTGAGTGAGACTGTGAGAGAGAGCTGCGAGAGAATGAGTGAGTGCAAGAAAGAGAGAAAAGCTGGCTGTTTTTGGTCAGTACTCAGTACTCAGTAGTAGACTGATGAGATACAGTGGTTTTGTGCAGAGCCTTGTTTTGGCCTTTGCATCTGGGGTTGCAGGTGAAGGGGTTTTGGATTGGGCCAATGGTTCAAATGGTTTCTTTCGCCTTTCCGGTTTGTTCTTACATGTCTTGTGATCATGTCCTGCGTGGTTTGTTACTCCTGCCGTGCATCAGTGCATGGGTGTGATTTGGCCACATGGGGGGTTGTTTGGTTTTGATTGACTGATTGATGAGCCACAAAGCATGGATTGATGTAACATTGTTGTCGTACCGTTTAATTTCCAGGTTCTTTACAGCCACAAAAGGAGAATTGATAAAGTGACCGACCACATTCAGCGAGGCTCCAAAGTGAATTGTTTTGAGTGCTCCTAAATTCTTATGTTCCAAGCGGGAGACGAGGCAAAATGTGGTTGACGCTTCTGGTTAGGTATGTCTCAACATGATTTATATCATTTTCTTTTTGTTTTTTGCGGTTTCTCCTAGGTACAAAAAGACGCACACTTCACTCACACCACACACATACACACGTATGAGTGCGCATCTACTATATATACACGCTAGAAAATTTTCGCAAAGGCTCAACGGTCTTACGGGAACACGTGTTTTTCTACTAAACATACAAGCGTGTGTGTACTCTAAATAAATACTACCTCTATTCCTCAATAGATGATGTTTTATGATGTTGCACCTCAACCAAGGCACGTATAGATATGACCAAATCGTCCTCCTTCGTTAGCTCATTTATTGCTCTTAAATGGTGTGTTATTCTGTTCCACAATAATAAATAAAATTAGAAATAATGAATGGCAGGATATGCAAAGAAAAAACCGTTAAAAACGTCTCAAAATTATAGAATGGTATATATTTATGAACAAAATTTGAAAGCTGGGATGACACGTATTCAGACATGAAGGGAGTACGGTACACTGCGTTGATGCGTCGATCCTAGGGATCGAAGCCGGATAGGTGGGAACGAACACCCTCGCTCACACCACTAGACCACGTGCCCATCGTGATTTATATCCTTTTCAAGTTGAGCCAATAATAAGAAATCTTGAAATCCCCTATTCTAACATGGTTGTAATCTATATACTGTACCATGATTTTTCACGCGTAGAAGTAACCATCATCACAAAACCAGTAGAAACCATCAACCTTATCTTTCTTCTGTTGCTCTGTTAATAGAGGTAGAAGGGATTATTTCAAACACACACACACAAATCAGACTTGCGGTCCTACTCTTATCTACTACTTCACAAAAACCTGGCTTGTGCAGGGCCAAAAGCATGCATTTCCAGCCAATAATGTCTTCATTACATAGCCACTTGCTCTCCCTGGCTGAATGCTGATAGCCTGATATCCTCCCATCTGTCACACATTTTTGGCATCATTTGTGCATGATGGTCCCATCATCTTCAAGTTTATCTTGGTTTATGTTGTAGGGGCCCCGGCCCTCTAACTCTCATTTGGACTAAGCTAAAGATCTAGTGCTACTGCCACTAGTACTAGCTCCAGTAAGATTGGTAGTACAACGACAAGCCCTTATTAATGAACTGCCCAGATGCCTATTGCATGTTTGCTCCCTACTTGCATGTGCACATCTTCAGTTCAGTTCAAACTTGTTTAAAATGGTCACACTAGTTTGAAAAAAGGGGGGAGAGAGAGAGAGAGAGAGAGAGAGAGAGAGAGAGAGAGAGAGAGAGAGAGAAGACCAGCAAATGGAGGCAGGCATGAGTGACAAAGGGTTTGGTGCCTCAAAAAGAGCAAAGGGTTTAGTTTAATTCAAAAGAGAGGGCTTGATGCAGGAAAGGTCAAAAGAAAGGAATATATTCCTGCTATTTGCAAGCACAAAAGAGAATCTTGAGATATGAACATGGGATCAGCTTTACCCCAATCGGTGCTCCCTGCCAAACAAGAGTAGAAAGGGGAAATGCATGGTTAGGATTAGGAGGATAAACAAGGGATTTCGATGCTGCTCTTGTCTACCCTCTCGTCTTGTTGAAGAAATGTCGGTACCTGACACCTGTGGAGGGGCACTTGTCCAGAGCAAGATGCTGAATTCATGAACAGTGGTTGTTTTTGAGGGGCGCGGTGTGTCCCTCAGGATTATTAGACGAAAATGAGTAGCATGGAAGCTCTCTCAGTTTAGAAAAAGTAGGATGAAATCTTTATCTTAACAATAGTAGGGTGGGCTTCTGAAGGGTTAGTGGTGATGTTGGACAAGCCCATTAGTCTGGAATTTAGATTGTGTTAACGGACAGGGCTGGGCCATGGGCCAGGTAGCCCATGGGCCTGACTCTACTACGGCTGTCACCAGCACCACACTAAAACAATATATAAATCAAGGCAGAGAAAATATATATATATATATATATATATATATATATATATATATATATATATATATATATATATATCTTGACAAGCTTGTATACCGAACCGATCTAGTTGTACACGTCAAACGCGATCTAGTTCTACGTGCAAGTGAGCAAGTGAGGATTCTTTGACGCAGAGAAGACGACGGGCATGCACTATGCAGAGGCGAGTGTTGTTTGCCAATGGGCGTCATGGATCGAAGACGGCGGCGCCGCACTCGCACTTGCACCCCACGGGCTCGTAGTTGGAGCGCTGCGGGCCGAGCCGCCCATCCGCCGCCGCGCGCACCCGCAGGACGGCCTTGCACGGCGCGCGCCCGCCGCACTTGCGCTCGCAGCACGGCGGCCTCGACCCCAGCCAGCGTAGCATCACAAGGAGAGATGATGAGAAAGAGATGTACCGGTGATGAATGCGAGCCCTCTTTCACATGCACCAGCTCCTGGTCGCCTGCGGAGAAGCTTGACACAGCTTTAGTAGGGAAAAAAAAAGGGAAATTTTACGGTGGATTATACTTGTAGTATAAAATATGTAGTAGAAATCACATCTAGTCGTTGATTTGTTAAGAATGTTTCTACTGCTCTACTACCGGGTGTAGTATAAGTAAACTTTAGTTAATCTGATCCATTGGATCGAAAAGAATGAACGGTTCATATTCGATTTTGTGTACCGTAAAACAGCTTAAAAAAAAGGACCTTTGATCTTTGTAGCTGGATCAGCCGAACTTCACCTTGGGACATGGTAAGCAGAAGCATGAAGGAGAAGAAGAACCAAGCCGCCCTGCTCTGCCTGTACAGACGCCGAAAAAAAGATGCAGTACTTGCTAGTAGTTGCTACTAGCTGTTGCTACCTTGCTTGCAGCTAGCTGGTAGATGCCTTCCACTTCTGCTCTGCACTCTTCAGCAATCAAAGTCTACATAGATGTTGGATCTCTTCTTCTCTTTCTTGGATAAGGTCCTGCTCTGCATGTGGCAAGCTGCAAGCAGCCTAGGAGATGCATGCAATGGCAATGCGGTTGCCAGGTCACAGCGATCCATTCCTCCGTGCATCCAGGGACATGGTTGCCGTTTCAGAGAGTTCGCCTGTGCCGTGGTAGCACCAAATTAAAGGCTACGCGACAGGAGCTCAGCCGATTTAGAGCATGTACAATATTCTCTCTCTCAAGATTGTCTCTATGAATTTTAATTTACCTTGTGATAATATCTCTAATAGTTATCTCTAAAATCATTCATTTTTATTATATTTTTCATCTCACACATTATTACTTTTTACATTGATTTGCATGATCAAGTTGCCACTTGTATAAGAGACGACACGTTCTCTTTTTTTTATATATAGGATTTTACTTATATAATATAGCTAAAAAAACACTATTAGAAGAAAACGCGCAGGCTTTTTGGGCTCCCTAGTAGGGGTGAAAACGGAACGGAAAGTTCCCGACCGTTCCGAAGAAAAACGGAAACGGAAGCTCTTTTTCGGAAACGGAAACGGAAACGGAAAATATCGGTACGGAAACGGAAATTTTTTGTCGGAAACGGAAACGGAAACGGGAGAGCCAATTCCGGCGGAAACGGAAACGGAACGGAAATTCCGTATAAGTGAAACCGGAAACTAAAAACGGAAACGGGCCGGAAAGGGAAATGGGCTTGGCCCAAAAATGAGAAGAGAGTTTATATTTATTTTCGAATTAAAATAATTTCATAAATACAAATGGTTTTATATAAAATACTAAATAGAGTTCAAAAATTCCACAAAAATTCTCAAAAATACTTTGAAATATTTTGAACCTAGAAAAATTATTTTCAGCATAAATTTTTTTATAAATAAATTAATTTTATAAATCTAAAAAATGCAAAATAGTATTTATAAACTCCAGAAAATCCAAGATAAATCTCAAAAAATCATAAATGAACATCGAATAATAATATACAAATTTTAGGGTGCTAAACCTTTGTAGTTGGTGGAGCAATAGGATATCAATGATAATTATATGGATGAGGACATGATGATCTGATATGGGAGACAAATAATGTGCCATTAGCTGACAAACTTGAGAAAAATTTTCTAGTGATATCAGTGAACATAGTACTATTCTTGTGTCCACCTTAGAAGTGGAATGGGCTATATTGTTCTTGTGGTCATGTATATTGTAATTCTCTACTATGTTCTTGTGGAATTTTTCGCTTTCGTTTCCGTATCCGTTCCGTTCCGTTCCGATTTCGTTTCCGTCACTATCCGTGTCCGTATCCGTTTCCGGGGTTTCCGATTTCGTTTCCGTTACCGGTAAAAAATGTGGAAACGGAAACGGAACAGTCATTTACCGACCGTTTCCGTACCGTTTTCATCCCTACTCCCTAGGCTGCAGCGCGCTGCTGCTGCATCTCAAGGACTGCCTCGCATTAACGGCATGGGCCACGGTTCAGTGAGCCGTGAGCCGCTGCTCTGTTGTTCAATCCAAGAAAGCCATTTTTTTTTTTTTTGAGACTTTGGGACAGGACAAAAAAACAGTAAATACATGGAGTAAATTATTCTAGCACCACTGTTCTTCTGCTTCTACCAGGTACGGGTAAACAGGGTAAGAACTAAGAGCAGTGTAGTTTCAGTGCACCCTTGGTAGACATTGAGAAGTTTTGCTGCAGGGAACTCGAAGAAGTTCCATGTATATTTATACATAAGGTGATTACAATCGGCTAAAAAATTGAATACAGATAAGTTGCAAAATCGAAAAAACAGTGTCCCAGATTTGCTACAGTAAACAGCAACATCAACAGATAGAGCTAACTGAATATCTCTAGCTACCTGAATATCTATCCAGAACCATCCATGTGATCGTATCGTGGTTTGTATAATATCCTCCCTCGATCACAGCAAGGTAACTGAAGATTTAAATGGCGACGAAGCTTATCAAATTGATGCTGAGCCAAACTTTTGTGAAAATGTTTGCTATCTGATCTGACGAGGCAATGAATTGAACATCAATCATTTTAGACGCAACCCTTTCTCTGACAAAATGAAAATCAACTTCAATATGCTTTGTTCTAGCATAAAAAAACGGATTGGCTGTCAAGTATGTAGCACACATTGTCACACCAAAGAACTGGAGCTCTGTGTTGAAATACACCAAGCTCTTTCATAACTGATTGAAGCCAAATAATTTCTACTGTTGCATTAGCAACTGACTTGTATTCAGCTTTGGTGCTAGACCTTGGCATAGTCGGTTGCTTCTTTGAACACCATGACACCAGATTTGGTCCAAGAAAAACAGCACATCCATTCTGAGATCGTTGATCATCAGGACAGCCGGCCCAATCAGCATATGAGAATGCCCTTAAGAGCATGGAAGAAGATTTTTGAATTTTTAAGCCAACTTCAACTGAAACTTTACATATCTCAGGATTCTTTTTACATCAACCCAACGTATATTAGTAGGAGATTGTAAAAATTGACAAACCTTATTTACTGCATAGGCTATATCAGGTCCAGTCAAAGTAAGATACTGCAAAGCTCTACTCTGCTGCAATACTGAAAAACACCATCTTCAGTCAGCAACTGACCGGCTGCTTGAGTTAATTTCTCTGTTGAAACCATTGGTGTGAAGGTAGGTTTACAATTCTGCATATTAACCTTGTGTAGCAAATATGTTCCATAAGCCCATAACTGGGTGAAGGTACAATTATGAAGGTGGCCATAAGCCCATAACAAAATACTAGAAACTCTCTTTCATCAATCATCAAAGTCAAGAAGCCACGAAACTGCTTGTACTTCGGGGGTTCATTTGTTCAACAAACCACTGCAGATACCAACTATCATTCAAAATTCAAGGATTTTTAGTGCTCCATTTACACACCTAGAGATTAGCGAACAAACGATGGTGACGATGGCGTTTTGCAATCTACGGCGAGAGCTGTAGGCACTAATATTACTATACAAGCAAAAGTGAGCTTAACTATGCGGTCTATAGGTCCCAACAGCTTGGCCACATCTGGTCATGCTAGACAGTTGGTACAATTTTGAGCGCATTAAACGGAAGGTGAGCAGCTCCGGAAGGAAAATTAGCTCATCGATATGGCAGGAATGGGGGCCGTTGTTCTTCATCTCCTAGGCCGGGCAGCTCTGATTGATGTCGATGATGAGGAAGACGAACGGGCCGACCTGTCAAACTCCTCCTTGTCCTCACTGAATGCCTTCTGAAGCATATCTTGCATCTCATGAAACCTCCTCTTCTTCTCAGCGGATGTATCTCTTCCAAGGGAAGCCAGCTCAGTTTCATCATCCATGTCATCCATGATCTTGTCTAGCACTTTTGAACAACGAGGGAAATAGCATTTCCCAAGTTCCACTGTTATATACATCAGCTTGCAATTAATCCAGATCCATATACTCGTCATAACATCGACTGTATGGCTTGTGTTGTGCAATATAAAATGGCAAACAAATCCCCACCCCTTATCTAGTAATACCTACTATAGATCCTTTTTTTCCCCCCTAAAATAGTATTTTAGAATTGAATCCCAAAAGCCTATGCACAACTCGTTCACCCCCAAGTAAGACTAATTGTTATCAATAAGACTAATTGTTATCGATTCAACACCTGACTAAAAATTTTATATGACCATAATAAACTGTACATATTTGGGCTAAATATTTACTCTCGAGATAATATGGATTATCATTCTCAAAGAACACAATAGACCCAAATTGTTCACGATCAACAGATTGACAGTAGGGCTACTCAAGAATTATACTCTTTGATTTAACGTGCAAGATTTTGAAAACCTATCAGGGTACTCGACAGTAAACCTATCAATCTGAAGCGGGAAAAAAGATAAAATCTGGAGTTTCAACTTCAGTTGCAACAGACACACTAAATAAGTGAATAACATTATATTCAAAACTAATATAAAAGCATTGTGGTCGCATAAAGGCAAGCTGTGCGTCACCTGTTTTCGAGAGGGCTGTCATCCGAGCTAAGTGTTCTTCCTTCATTTTAAAAGGAGTGTCATTTAGATCAACAGTTGTCCGCTGGATCTCAGGAGATGGATTTGCACTAGAACCAAGGGTAAACTCCAAAGTTCCATCCACTTGAGCAATGTCCATTGCTACTCGTGCCTCCATTGGAAACAATATCCTCGCAAAAGCAACTACATAGCATGAAAATAGTAACGTGAAAAATTAACTTTCCAAGAGATAAAAAGGTTCAAAACAATGGTTAGTTTCCCATGGAGAACTGCTCTGCATGCAGCACTGCCAAAAATAGTAAACAGACAATTCTGGGAAAAAGGACAGAACACTTCACGATTTGATAAGTGAAGATCACCTCGGTTCTCAAGGTACAATAACCTTCCGCGTAGGCTTTCACCAGCCATCGCAAGAGAAACTGATGCTTCCCCAATTTGTGGATCCCTTCTTTCAGCTTGCTCCAGTATCTCGATACATAATCTATCTTTATGAGATGGTTTTCCTTCTTCGGTAGCCCCAAAGTAATCGCCGTGTTTTGTGAGTCTCTTTGAGATCTGAACTGCTTTTCTTCCATCCAATGTAAGATCCGATGGCCGAGCCCCCTTTGTTAAAAGAGAGACAACGATTTTAGGCTCTCTTCGCCTAGCGGCGATGTGAAGAACAGTATAGCCTCTTGGGTTTCTGTGATTAACATCTGCAACTGCGAGATCCAGAAGTTCCGTTGTAATTTTCGAGTCACAATGTTCTACAGCATAGTGCAATGCAAACGCATCATCAAGATTAGTCTGCCCTTCCTGGAGCAGCATCCTGACTAGCTCCACATCATCAGAATCAAGGGCTCTGTGTATCCTTCTTACATGTTTGTTAGGAAAGCCATCGTCTTCAGGTGAAATCCGTCCGAGGCTCAACCGTGAATCAATAATTTGCTTGATAACATCTGGAGGCAACACCTTCTCAAGAGTAATCATGTCAAGATCTGACCGAACTACCATCTCAAGGCATCTCTCAAGCAGTTTCATGCAAGATTTGTTGCACAAGTTTGCAACAGATAAGATCAATGGAAGGTCATCCACTTCAACCTTATCAAGGACATCAAGGAGACGCCGCTGCATGGAAAAGAAAGGAATAATGTGGCGTAGTACTGGCTTCTTAAATTGGTAAAACAATAACAGCAATAGCAGACTGACAGTACTGGGCTAGTTACATTCCATCAAGATAGTAGGACAGCCTTATCTGAACAACTGTACCACTTTCTAAAACAATGCTGAACAAAAGCTAGTAACATCAAACCCCGACTGATTTAGCATGAATACTTGAAATAGAACCAAGGGCTCCCTTTGGAAATATCAGATGACAAATAAAACAGTACCAAGTTCTGTATGGATTTACATTAGACAAATCAATGTTACAAATAGCAAGTGGAGAAGGGCGGTCATTAATTGGAACTATGGAAACTAGGTTAGGATTTTAGGCCAGGCGACAGAATATTGAGATATGATTATTGGGCTCAATACTCTCACTTGAAATAATATTCAAAGGTCCTGAAGAAAAATGAGGAGTTGAGGTGCTAATCTGCGTATAGATATTAGCAATATTAGGTGTATAAATTTAATACACAATTTTCTTCTGAGTGTGATGTACAATCTCTCCTCAGATTTTCCCACTGCAAGATTGCAATGGTTTGCTGAACTACATACATGAAGAAAGATGATAACATGTTATAACTTGTTTTCGATTGCTGTTTTGTCATCACTTCATAAATGTACGCTGATATGCAGAATTAAATTTAAGTGGAGAACTATATGCTAAATCATTGTCGCTATGTTGTCAGTTTTGGAAAAATGTCGAATTTCTATGTTCCTATTGTGTTGTACTGGCAGAGGCGTAGCCAACTATGGGGCGCTATCACGCTCACAAGAAATTCGAGGATATCACGCTCATCCTTCCTGTCAGGCTGAGACAAGGCATGATCAGATTAGCCCAAAAAATATAGATCATCACTAATGCAATATCAAGTAGATTTTAAAGAAAGGATCTAGGTATTGTTCATCTTGCATTTGATGTTAGATTTGTTGGGCATCACTAATGCAATGTCAAATGAATTTTAAAGAAAGGATCTAGATATTGTTCATGCCATGGGCCTAATTATGGATGTGAAAGAGAACTTGTAAAATTGGATTTTTTTCGGCAATGAAGGTTATCAAGACTGATTTGCGCAACAAAGTCTCCGATGATTAGCTCAATGACTTAATGGTGTGCTACACCGAGAAAACAATATTCAAATCTATTGATGATGAAGCAATTATGGACTGCTTTCAAAGGATGAAAACCTGTATAATGTGCTTGCCTGTTGCTTCCAAATCCAACTCGTAGCTAGTGTGCCTAGCAACTTCATTTATGTGAGTATCTTATAAACTTCTACTTTGTTTCACTTGTTAAATGGTTATTTATTTATAAATTTGGCTTTTACTAGTAGTTGAAATATTTAGCTTAGCCCCCCCTTTAATTTAGTCCTGGCTTCACCACTGTGTACTGGTGTCAAGTGTTAGTATTCATGGCTCATGCAGCCTACAGTTTGATATTGCATAGTTCAAGCATCTTTGCCATGAATACTCTAATAAGGAACTTCCTTTTGTTGAAGGAAAAAGAATAGTAGACCGATTTACTGTATGCACACCACTCTTATTGAAAGTTCACACAAAAGTTGTACATTTCATTCTCCCTACAAAACATCTAACAAGAATCCTTCAAATAGCATGAAAATGAAACGCACCTCAAACTACCAATTGCATGTTTGCATGTTGTTATCGGGAGTGGACACCGCCCCCGACAACCTGACGGAGGGCCAGGAAGCCAGCCTGCCTCGGCGGACCCACCTCGATCCACTGAGCCCAAGAGGGATATGATGGGAAAGCGTCAAGGCCTCGGCTTCAGCAGTGACGCCACACCCTTCAGACACCGAAGGGGCGGATATGATGGGAAAGCATCAAGGCCTCTGGTCATCCCCCGAAAGGGGTACGCTAAAGGGGTTGTAGAGGAGCTGTGACAGTAGACAGCAGGCCTACACTAGGGGCCATCATGACCCCTACGGACTAGCCCCCGGCAAAGGAAAAGTACTGCCGAGCCTCTACAAACCTATGCACAAGCAAAAGATAGGGGTACTAGTGTAATTGTATCCTCGGGTAGAAGGGCTATAAATAGTCCTCGCCCAGACTTTTGGCCCTGTTTGGTACGGTTACAGATTCTTGGTAGAAACGTTTCATGTAAGATTCTGTGAACCGGGTGGAACAGGATTAAGACAAATTCGGCCACAGAGTGCAAAAAGAAGAAATGATCCGAAAAGAATCGTTCCAAGCTTTAGCCCGTTTGGTTGAGTTTCTTCCAGAATCTAGTAGAAACAGCCCGGTTAGGCGGTTACAAGTTGCCAAACAGGGCCTTTGTATGGGACAGTTGTTTTCTTAACAAGAATCCAACATATAACACTTGCCTTATTCCTGATGTCCCCATTAAATTCTTGGGTCTCCAATAATACGCCCTCCGCTGGGTGACCCTTCGTAGCCCTCCGATCCGTAATGTTTGGCTCGTAGCCACAACACATGTAAAAACACATTTAATCAGACAGCAAAAAAACGGTTGATGTGGAGGATTGTATCGATTGAACCAATGGAACAGGCCACGATTTGAGTTGATTGATGACTTGTGATGCCTGATGCGTACTACTGCTTTCTAGAGCAGCTCTCGTTGAAATTGGGGATAGGATGCATACCACTGTTAACTTTTGTTTCCGGACACATATGCTTACAAATCGTAAACAACCTGTTGGAACCAGCCGCAGCCCCAGCACGAGGAACGCAATCCCACAAACAAAACAAGTACACAAGAGACACGAGAATATGTTAATGAGGTTTAGAGGCCAAATCACAGTGGCTCCGTCCCTATGGTATATATTTATACCCCAGCCCACAATATTTTGGAACCCCATACAAAGTGTGTTCCCTCTATAAAAGGGCTGCGTCCAAAAAATCGACGCTCCGCTTTTCCGGGACACAACCCCCTCTTTTGGATGAGAAATTTATAGTGCATTATACTAGTAATACATAGTGAACAATAAAAATCAAATCTAACCATTGACTTAAAAATGGTATTTCGGCTACTATACTACCGAGCAAGTATAAATAAATACTAGTTAATCCGTTTCATTGGTCCATATTAAATTTAGAGCTCTTTTACAATGCACTAGATTAAATATGAACTGTTCATTTTTTTCGATTCAATGGATTAGATTAATTAGAGTTTACTTATACTTCTTCTGGTAATAGAGTAGTAGAAACACCATTAACAAATCAACAATTGGATGCAATTTGTACTATACATTACATATTATCAGTATAATGCACCGTAAAATTTCTCTAAATTTAATGCACCCTAAAAGAGCTCCTTGCGCATATGAACCATACACAACACAGCCCAACTTATCCTAGCATATATCGACAACTTCACCAATCAATCAATGACCGTATAATTAGCACAAGCTCCGCATTGCAATAAGCAAAGTGTAAGTCTATCTTGCACATGCGTTGAAACGAGAACCGCATTTGTCCCTTCGTTTGGAAAAGCAGAGGCCGAGGGGAAGCAGAGATAGGATGCAAGGGAGATAGGACGCGCGCAGCAAAATAGACGTCTTTTAAATCCACTGCTTGAGAACATGAGACGTCTGAGCAATACGCGTCCCAGATTCGCAGCAAGCACAAGAATACGAAGGAAAATCAAATACAAATAAATAAATCATCAAGAGCGGCAGGGCAGGGCAAGTTGGC
Source organism: Rhipidocladum racemiflorum (assembly GCA_036346355.1). Taxonomy (NCBI): domain Eukaryota; kingdom Viridiplantae; phylum Streptophyta; class Magnoliopsida; order Poales; family Poaceae; genus Rhipidocladum; species Rhipidocladum racemiflorum. Next base: position 44,505,707 of record CM070569.1, on the reverse strand, counting down.
ATCTTGGCCACGCGAGTAGAGGGGGAGGGAGGGAGAGGCGGACCTGGAAGAGGTTGGTGAGCTCGGCGACCTGGAAGGTGGAGGCGGAGAAGAGGACCTGCGCCATGAAGGCGACGGCGGGGCGGCAGCTGACGTGCGCGCACCCGTCCTCGTCGACGCAGACGCACGCTGCCTTGGGCAGGTTGCCGACGCGGCCGCTGTACAGGTAGTCGATCACCAAGAGCAGCGCCTCGTACCCGACCTCCACCTCCTCCCCGAGAATCTCTCGGATATCGACCTTGTCGCTCTCCGCGCTGCCGCCAGCTGGACCGGCGCCGGCGGCGCGGCAAGCGAAGACGGCGCGCAGGAAGGGGCTCCGCGCGGAGAGCACGAAGCGGTGCACGCGCAGGTCGGGCGCTCCCGGGACGGATATGCGCGCGTCGGAGAGGAAAGCGAAGCCGTCCGGCGAGCGGAAGGCCGAGGCGAGGTTGTCGGAGAGGCGGCGGAGCGCCTGCACGTCCGCCTCCGCTGACGCGTCCCCGGCTGCGGCGTCCTCCCCGGAGACGACGCTGTCGGAGTCGGAGAACGCGGTGGTGACGAGGCTGGTCGGCGGCTCCATTGGCGCGACGCGACGCGGAGCCCGGCCAGCTGGTGGGAAGGCGCGAGGAAGTCGAAGCGAACAAGAGGTGCATCGAAAGGGATGGATATAAAGCATACTCCTCGTCAGTACCGCACGGCACACTATAGGCCTATAGGGTTGGACCGTTTGATTCTGAGCTGGTTTTCTTTTTACTGAGGTACTGTTTTGAATTTGATATAATAATATATATTGTAACTACTTAGTATATGTTTAATTACCGGACACGTATCCAAGGTAAATCATATTTATCCTGTAAACTTCATAGAAAAAAATATATATAAATTTTAAAAAATTCTCAAAAAATCATTTTACATTAGAAAAATAAGCTCTGCAACACTGTAAAATTCTAACATCAAATTCAATCGTATTTAAAAGATATAAAGTTGACAAATTTAACTTAAATAGTGATTTTTTATTGTTTAACATTATTTATCTCGCTGCTTGTTAAGTTACCCATCTAGAAACTCAGAAATTTAAAATAAACACATTTCAACTACAACACGAACTAAAGAACAAAACTCATGCACTCGAATTGAACCCTTGATCTTAACACAAATTATCCAGGGATATTTCTACGGAGCAAGGTTCCAAATTTCGTTTTCAGCTCACATCTCGTCACCCTCCGATATCTAAAATTTCATTGAGATCTCGGAATCTCAGACGAAATCCAAACAAAACACACAAAAAAAATTCAAATCCGTCATTTTTTCGACAGGATTTCCGAGATCTCGGTCCAAAAACCGAAATCTCGGTGGGAAATGCCGAGATTTCGATTAATTGAATTGAGCAAAAAAGTGTTGAATCCACGTTAGAAAATTTTGAAAGTTTTTTGTATGCTTCTAACACATCATTAATGTTCCCATAAAATTTGTAGATAGTGATAAAGCTTGAGTAATTTTATAAAATTACTACAGTGCAAAATATTGTAAAATAGTATCTCATGGCTAGAAAAAATGAGGAATTTTTTTTTAAAAATCATGAAAGAATTTATGTGACATTCGCTATCCATTTGAATGCAAATTACTAAGTTTTGCACATAAAATACCCTGCAATTGTATTGTACTGAAACTTGTCAATGAATGCCTACACATAAAATACCAAGCACCTCCAATGCTTCATGTTGCTTCATACCCTTTTGTATTTTACCTAGATAGGGATCGAACTCAACACTAGTTTCTTGACCATAGGAAAGGCTTTTACTTGCCCTTAACTAAATAATGTAGGCAAATAACTTTTTTTTCAATTCTTTTTTAATATTTTGCAGAAAGACAGTGCAGGCAACGTAAATAATAAAAAGTCGTGTTAAATCTGACCATTAAAAGTGTAAATTTGGTTCAAATACATGAAATTTCAACGAGATTTGGCGAGAACTTGCCAAGATTTTAAGTACCATAGCAATTTGAATTTTTTATTAAAAAAATTATGTCACGGAGATCTTAAATCTCGAGAAAGACCGAAATATAAGATTTTATCCCGATTTCGCGAGATTTCTAACCTTGCCATGGAGAGGGCCGGAGACAAACTAATTGGCAAAGGCGTAGGAAGGGGCTAAGTTTCCCCTCCTACGTAAGTACTCTCTCCGTTGGAATTTACAGGGCGTATTAGGTTTCGTTAGGACAAGGCTTTGACCAACAATTACTCTATTAGCATATAATTTTTATGGCACAAAATTGATATTAGCAGATTTGTATTCAAAATACTTATATATAATTATGATTTTGTATTGCATAAATGATATATTAATGAAGTAATTGTTGGTCAAAGTCTTGTCCTAACGAAACCTAATACGCACTCTAAATTCCAACGGAGGGAGTACTCCATAATTTATTGTGTCCCGGTGCTGTCGCTGGAGTTGGAATCGTTGGATATAATAGCACTCCGACTTGTTCTTAAAAAAAAACTCCACTTGTGTTCTCCTACAACTTTACATGGAGTTGGAAGGAAGTGGCATGGCAGTGCATGCATGTGGTCCTAAACTATACTTACTAGACGTTTTAGGATTTTTTTAATTTATTTTTTATTAGCTCACTTATTATTCTTCGCTGATGTGCATTTCTTTAATCTATAGTAACAAATAATAATAGAAATAACGAATGTAAGGATATGTAAAAGAAAACATAATTAAAAGTTTTTTTGAAATTGTAAAATGATACTCCCTCCGATCACACAGAGTTATTATTTTAGATATTAACACGGTCTCCAAAACATAGTTTTAACCACTAATTTCTATTATTATATATTTATAAAACCTAATAAATTTGTAATATTATGAAAGTATTTTGAGACAAATCTACACATGTGATTTTTATGTATTCAATTTAAATATTTAAAAAGATATTGATTTTAAAAGTTTAACTTAACTTATGTTCAAAATAACAACTATTTGTAAATGGAGGAGTATGTATTTATGAATAAAATTTAAAAGCTAGAATGCCTTGTATTTATAAAAAGGAGATTAACTTAACTTATGTTCAAAATAACAACTATTCGTAAATGGAGGAGTACGTATTTATGAATAAAATTTAAAAACTAGAATGTCTTGTATTTATAAAAAGGAGATTAATTTAACTTATATTCAAAATAACAACTATTCGTAAATGGAGAAGTATGTATTTATGAATAAAATTTAAAAACTAGAATGCCTTGTATTTATAAAAAAGGAGGGATATATTTAGTAGCACTAACTGCTTGGTGCCCTACGTAGTTTACTCGAAACGAGGGCGAGCCACTACGAGATACTGGACGGTTCGGCCCATTGTTTAGCTGCGAGCACATTAAAGCTAACCTGCCTGCCTTTTCCAGTCTTCCGGCATTGGATAAATCATAAATGCGTAGCTTTGAGCCAGCATAGATAGCATAGATAGTTCAAGGCTTCAAGCACTACCTTATGATAAACTAGCTTTGATCTGACACGTCAGAGTGATTAGATACTGGTCCATTACGTACTCCATTGTAAGATAGATTGATCAGCTAGCTAGATAGGGATTTATGGGTTTCTTCTTCTTTTTGATGATATGAGTTTTTGATGATATGAGTTGAGAGCAAGTACAATAACGCTACATCAATTTATTATTAAGGCCATTCACAATGGAGAGTTTCATTACACGGTTTCCAAGAGTGCTACATCAGCTTTTGTCTAGGTAACCGTGTATCTCAGATTTTATCCTGATGAAACTCACTCACCTCCCATGAAACTCTTTTTATCTCTCTCTTCATAATTATCTTGCCATGTCACCAAACATGATGATGTGTTACATCATTTAATGAAAATGAAACTCCCATTGTGAATGGCCTAATATGTACACGACAGCTTTACCTTATATGGAAGAGTGAGAAAAGAGAAGAGAGAAGAGAGTTGGCTCTTAATTAATAGCCAGCTTTGTACTGGAGCATAGATAGATTATTTATGTACAAGAGAGAAGAGATGGTTATTGCACAGCATCTAGAGACAACATTTAGAGATAGTTATTGTACAAACTATACATTTAGAGATAGTTATTGTACAAACTATCTTTTATTTATTTTAGATAATATGGATAAAAGATAGAGCAAATAGTAAGTTTTACCATCGTATTTGCTCTGACAGAAGCTTGCTACGGAGTACTACCAGTATTTTGCCAGCAAAGTCTGTTTGTTAGAGCCGGCCGTCAATGATAGGAAACAGTGTATGGATGTATCATACTCACTAGTAATTAACACCGGCTGAAGCACAGTACACGAAGTTACTGTCGACCAAGTGTCATTCGACACGGGTTGAATTAAAGCACATTACAAGAAGTTACTGTCGGGATTGTGTACCATCAAAGTTGATCTTATAAAAACAGTTGGTCTTGTAAAAAGTTACTCCCTTACTCACAAATGCATATCGTTTTGGCATCAACATGATCTTCGTAACACAAGTTTTACCACTAATTTCTGTTGTAATATATTTATAAAATCCAAAGAAATTATAATATTAAGAAATTACTTTTCGATACAAATCTACATATGTAATTTTTCATGTATCCAATTTACATATTCAAAAAGATATTAGTAGTCAAAAATTAAAAAATTGATTGTATTTATGTTCAAAATAATATGTATTTGCAACTTAAAGGAAGTATTAGACTCCGAGAAAAGAATGCGATGGTTTGGAGGCACCAATTTTCACTCGAATTAGATCATGAATAATTGAGCCCAGAGTACTCTCTCCGAGACACCAGATGGAGATAGGTATTCCCCCAAGTTGCGTGTACAGATTAAACCCAAGAGGAAGCCGTAGAGACTAGAGTGCAACATGGGAGCACAGTCATGAAACACTATTGTATTAGATTATATTAGTTTTGTTTTACGTGGTGCTTTGCTTTAGGTTTTCACCTGGCTGCCAGCCGTCCACCTGGCCGTGTATGTCCCCGTACAGTGTACCGTCTCCGGCACGTCCAGCGCCCAAACGGCCACTGAGTTCTTGTTTTTTTTTTCCAGGTATCTTTTTTAATCTGGTCTACGTGCAAAAGAATTTACAAAATTAGTCACATTCTTGATCACGAAAGCAAGATAGTTAACACGTGTCACTTTCTGCGCTTTCATATCGTGGCACCTCGTCAACGCCGCGGCGGCACAGCCCATCGCGACATAAAAGCTGCCGTGTGCCTCGAGCTTGGCAACAGGTGCCGCAAACCAATAGCTCGGTAGGTCCTTGTCGAGCATCGGTTCCTCGGTAGAATGGCACATGAGTAATTAAGGAAAGTTATTAATTAAGCAATTAATTAATTGTTGTCGGTAAATTCCTGCTAAGAAAGGGGAGCTCGACAGATACTTGATGCGGTCCCACAATGCGGCAGGTTGGTGGGCCCCACCCTGCCCCACACAGACGCCTGACCTGCTGAGGTGCCGCGCTACTAGTGCCTTGCCGAGATATCGGAGTGCGGCAGGTAACATATGTCGCCGCCGCTACTTTCGTAGTTGGAAACAAGGCTAATTTTTTAAATTTATTCACACGAAAGTTATATTTGATAAAAAAAAAATGATGGGCAAAGAAAACCCGAAGAACTTGGGGCTACAGTCGAGAGGCAGGCAACATGGACCTACCTATACATGTCAAGGTTCGGTTGGGCACGCAACTTGCTAGTAGTATCTCTCTACAAAATCAATGCCGCGCCGTCAAGAGACTTGTGTAGCGGAAAAGCCCCATATGAGGATGCCTAAGAGTAAGAGCACGTTCGGAATACATGCAGTTGCTGTCAACGACTTGTGTACAATCGACGTTGGTCTTATAAAAACAGTCGGGCTTGTAAAAATTGCTCCCTCCATGATAAATACATATGTTTTTACTAATATCGATACGGTCTTCGAAACATGACTTTTGCAGCTAATTTTTATTGTAATATATGTAGGATCGATATATACTAGTATAGAAATCAGAGGGGGTGAATGATTGCGCGGAAGCTAAAATCAAATTTTTGATCTACTAAAAATTCACCCCATTCAGAATCAAATAATTGATTTGTATTCAATAAAAATGGAGTAGATGCGTTTGGTAAATCATGAATTCCCGGAGATCCAGTCGTCGGATTGACCTGAAATTTGAACAAAAGAAAATATATTCCAATATGAATCTAACCAAAAAAAGAATAAGCTTGATCAGATTTATGGATCAAAAGTTATGAACCCCGTAAGCTTGCTGTGATAGATTATGACGAGAATTGATCTAACCTTAATTTTGTGATTAAACAAAATCTACAAAAATTAACCAACAAATCTTTGAGGAACACTGAATTAATACCCTATGAAGGTTTTGAATAGATCAAATCAAAATTATTATAATAAAATAATGAATCAATCTATAACCAAATCATGCATGCAAAGGAGGAGATCACCAAAGCAAATTACTGTAGCGGCCGCGTACTGTTCATGTAATTACTGTAGCTACAGTAAATCATGAACCACTGCATCGCCCGTGACATTGTAGCAATCGAATCGCTGCTCGCTTCTATTCCTCACTACGGTGCCAGAGCAGCTGTTTCTTTTCTTTTCTGTGCGTCGTCTAAGGACTTCGACTGTGCTCACTTCTTCCGCTGCCAAAGTCTGCTCTTTTCTTTCCGTTTCATGCGGCTTCATAGAAATTAATTTTTATTTCTTTTTATTCAGTCTAGTTACAATACTCCAAAACAAAAAAGTACAAACCCTAATACCTAGATCTAGATAAACAGAGGATTCCCCCTATTTATAATGAGCAAACATAAATAGTTTGTATACAGATACATGCATGCATATCCACATAACCCCAATTACATATGGCCCAATATATGCACACAGCTCAAAATTCACGCATACACGCATACAGCCCACCTGCCGCTACTGCGTGACTCACTCATCTTCACATGCACCATTCTTTAGCTCGAACGTTCTGCATGACGTTCTCAACCACTAGGACTTCGATTCCTCTTTGAACCAAGTCTCGAACCTCATTTCCTCCATGAACCTAGTTCTAGTCCCGTCATCGACCAAATTCACCCTCGAGCAACACCTGCACATGAACAAACAAAAAACAATTCGGAGTACAAGTCCACAACTTGACTCAACATCAGCCCATGCAACTACTCACACGAGCATTGCATAAGATCAAAACCATTACCATGCTATCACAAGCATATCAAGTAATTATCTGAAACAACATATTTTGCAAATTCAATTCTAAACCAATTTTTCAGCACATGATTTCACAATATATTTATAAAACCCAATAGAATTATAATATTATGAAAGTATTTTTCAATACAAATCTACACATATAATTTTTCATGTATCCAATTTGCATATTAAAAAAGATATTCCTAATTAAAATTTTAAAAGTTTGACTGTGTCTATATCTAAAATAATATGTATGTATGATTACAAGGAGTACTAAGACTCCCATAAAAGAATACGTAGCTCAGCGGTTATAAAATCAGTGACATTCAAATCTTACTGGTTGGGAGGCACCAGTTTTGATTTTTTGACTCGAATTAGATCTTGAATAATTGAGCTTGAGTGGTCTCTCTGAGTCCGAGACACGAGATGGAGAAAGCCAGAGAGGTAACCACCCGAGTTGCGTATCCAGAATTCCAGATTAAACCGAAGAAGAAGCCGTAGATTGCAACAAGGGAGCACAAACATGAAGCACTACTGTATTAGATTATATTAGGTTTTTTTTTTAAAAAAAAACGTGATGCTTTGCTTTAGGTTTTCACTTGGCTGCCAGCCGTCGAGCGGGCCGTGCATGTCCCTGTACAGTGTACCGTCTCCGGCGCGACCAGCGTCCAGACAACTACCGAGTTCTTCGGGATTTTTTTTGTCCTCAGGCAATTTTTTTAAAAAAAAGTCTGATCTCCGTGCTAACAAATTTACAAAATTAGCTATATCGTCAACCACCAAAGCAACCACACTTTACACGTGTTACCTGCTGCGCTCTTATCTCGTGGCACTTCACTAGCGTCACAGCAGCATAGTTCATCGCAGCAGTTAGAACGAACCCACCGCGATAAAAGAGCTGCCGCGTAACTCGAGCTTAGCAGCAGGTGTCGCAGACCAATGGCTCGGCAGGCCCCTTAACGAGCACCGGTTCCTCTCGCTATATTGGCACGTGAGTAATTAATGAAAGTGATTAATCAAGCAATTAATTTAATTGATGTTAATAAATTCCTGTTAAGAAAGGGAGCTCGGTAGGTACCTGCTATAACCCCACAACATGATAGGCCAGCGAGCCTTGCCCTGTCGTGCCGATAGCCTGATCCATGTCATTAATGTCTTGCCGAGATATCAGAGCGTTGAGCACGTTCGAAACACATGCATAATTTCCATGTCCCCAAGCTTTGAGAAAGCTATGTTGCGAAACAAATTAAGCGCATATGCATGCATCTGGACGAATCGAAGGGCACTACACTACACATGGTTGTTCAAGTTGGACACGCCTTGTCAGGGTAAGGAAGGAGTCAGGCCAACATTTGTTTACTCGCTAATTTTTGGCAATTAGATGGGTGAGTAATTATTAACTCGTGTATCTGCACCGACGAGTAATAGTTCTATATATAAAGCGTGTATATATATATATATATATATATATATATATATATATATATAGATATATATATATATATATATATATGAAAAATACTTAAATACTCGGGAGTAATTACTCCCATATCTGAAATCAGAGGCGTATCTGCCGGTGGGGCACAGGTGGGTTGAAGCCCCACCTGCGGCCCACCGGCTCCTCCATGTATGTGTGTGTGTATATATATTAGTTTTATAGGTCGCAGTTTTAGCCCCCCCTCATTTCAATTTTCTGGATACGCCTCTATCTGAAATACCACCTAAACGTACTTGAAATACACCTTTATCAGTTTGGATACACTCATATACTAATTATAAGATATTCCAATGACATCCACATGAAAAAATTACAAGGAAGTACATAGTTTTTAGCATATTTTGTAAATACCTTCATATACGCATATAAAAAGAAGTATGTATAAAAAGTGTACATACCACCTCTGAAAAAAATGTAAATACCACCTAGATGATCTTATATACTTATATACTACACGTACATACTCTCCGCTGCGCGAAATACTCCCTACGTTGTGAGATACGGCATATGGGGTAATTACTCCCGGGAGTAGAAAAGAGGCTTCATATATATACCTTTAGTATACCACTTAAACGAACGTGTTATACTCCTTTATCACTTTCAGTATACTTCAATAATAATTCTAAGATACTCCAATATGGTATGAATGAAAAAAATTCATGGGAGCTATTTATTTTTTGTTATATACCTTTTTCCATGTGTAAAAAGAGTATATAAACAAATTATGCTATAAATGGTGGATTTTGCTGAATTTTTTCGTGGAATTCACTTTGGAGTATCTTATAATTAGTATTAAAGTATATTCAAATAGATAAAAAAGTATAACAATATCATTTATACAGTATATTGAAAGTGGGGGTACATACTCCCAGGAGTATGGAACCATTTTCCTATATGGCATATACATATGTGTGTGTGTGTGTGTTACATGTATGTAAAACATAAGATAATTACATATACATAGTTTTTACAATTGCACATGTTTTGTTTTATCATGACGACAGGATAGTTAATCTTTTTTTCTTTATTTGAGGACACCATTTGTTATTAACTAATGGCGAAAAAAGATTTACAACATGTAGTGTAGTTGTTTGTTACTTCTTCTTTTTTTCCTTTTAAAAACGAATTCATTGTTTAGTATACATTGCAAGCAGCAAGCTGTTTGTGCCTTTTTGGAATGTACAGAAAGGAAAATATGCAGAAAAAAACTTAGAGATGAGACTGTAACCGGTAAGACAAATATGAAGTGCTATTTGTAACACCCTAGTTTTCGCTTTCTGGAGAAAATCTAATTTAAATAAACTAAATTCAAAAGTTTGGATTTTCTTTGGTGTTTATATTAACCTGGCATCCTTTCCCCTCCAAAATCGGGAATTATTTCCCCTCCGGTCGCAAAATCGATTTTCCAGTTTCCGCCGGTACCCGAAATTTCACCCGAGTCCAGAAATGCTCCAAAAATCCCCAAACCATTTCAATTGTGTTCCAAATATTCCAAAATGATTTTAGGAATCATTTCCCGAATTTTTGGACCTCCGTTCCTATTTTATCTCGCGCGGCTTTTGTTTAATGCCTGTGATCCGCGCCCGAATATTCAATTCCACAAAAATCATCCAAATTCAGCGGAATCAATTTCATTGGGTCCCAAATATTCTAAAATGGTTCTAGGAATTTTTCTGGAATTTTTAGACCATTTTTCCTAATTTTTCTTTAGGGCGAATCATTTGCGTAAAGGCGGACCAATGAGACGTTGCCACGTGGCAAGGGAATAGTGGTCATCTTCAACCTCCAGCCAAGCCAAAGAACAGAGAAGCTTGCAAGTGCAACAATGGCTAGGGCTTGATTCCAACACCCATAACTCCCTCAATTCAACTCCAAAACGCGAACGGTCGGTTGCGTTGGATCCGCAACGACGATCTCTTGCCATTCCCCACCTTCACTCGCCGCCAATCTCACCGGAAACGGCCGGGTTAATGAAAAACCGATTTGCACTAAAACGTCATTATCTCGGCCGTTTCACCTCCAACCGGCGCACCACCACCTCCTTTCACTCCGTATAAGAATCCCGGTTCCGGGAGTGTGCTCCCCTTTCCCTCTACTCCATCCATTTGCCCGTGAGATCAAGAAAACCGACGGTGTGTCACACTTTTTCGGTGTTCTTCGAGTTCGTGCTCATATCTTCTTCTCCGGTGAGCCATTCTTCATCCCACTTGGTTCCTCGTGACCGTGGATGAGTCTAGATTCTAACCCAATCATCAATTTTAGGATTTCTCAACCGTAGGCGATGAATTTGGAGCTTTTGTCGTTTCGGCCGAACCTCCGTTCTTCGTCGATTTCTCCAATTCCGGTGAGTTTTGGTTCAATTCCTTCCTCTAGATGTCGCTAAGGATGTCATCTATTGATTCTAGGCTTTTGTTTGGATCAATTCCATGCGAAAATGGGGCAAAAATCCGGTTTTTGGAAGAAGAGGGGGGCTCTGTAGCTTTGGGTCTGTTCTGGAACAAAATCCTCGCAAGTTACTGTACCAAATAGTAACTTTTCTCTTTTTCTTGATTTTCCATCATTTTCCAACTTCGGAAGCTCATAACTTTCTCATCCGAACTCCGTTTGACTCCATTCAAATTTCTAAATTCATCTAAAATTAAGATCTACCTGTCAGTACTAATTTTATAATTTTATTTATTTTCTTTTATTTATTTATTGCCTCGTTTTGCGCGTAGTCGACGCTTCCGTCAGTCCATGACCCGCCACGGACTTGAAAGTTCAACCTTCTCGCTGTGACCGAGGCAAGTCTCCTTGACGCATTTTGATCCTACCATTTATAACTGTTTTACACTATTTTATAAATTGCATTGCTATTTACCTAAAATGATGATGTCAAACGTTAGGCTGTTAGTTATACCTGTTGCGTATACCTCATTGATGTTGTTGTCCGTAATCCTTTGTCGCCTTTGGACAGTGATCCACCATATTAAATATTTTTGATAAAATATTCTTTAATTAGGGGAAAAGACTATTTGGCAGACATTTTAGATGGATTAAACAGTATGGAATGCAAATTGGAGTTAGATGAATATTAGTGATGATGTGGGTGTAGTAGTTATGAAATTGATCTTTGATTGGTGATTAGTTGAACTACTAAGGAGTTGGATTGTGATAGTGGTTCGCCATATAACTTGTGTGGATTCGGAGAATATTGGAAGATGTATGATATCCAGAGTAATAGTCGGTAGAAGTAAATAATAATATTGGGAGGTATACTTGTGGATCAAATAGAATAAGTGGTGAATTATATTTCGGTGGATTTTAACAAGAATATTATATGATAATCCTTTATGGAGATCGTGAATGATCCAGAATGTTTGGTGGTTTAGTGGATGATAATATTACGTATTCTTGGTGGATTAAAGTAGATGATTTAGAGGTGATAATGTGAAGGATTAAATACCTGACGTTATGAAGTGCTATCGGTGGATTGTAGCCTAAATGATTAGAGTCGATATCGTGAAATATTCTCGATGATTTAGTCAATGATATTATCAAATATACTCGATGGATTCAGTGAATAATATTGAGAATCGTACTCGGTGGATTAGTAGATGATTTTGTGAAGTATGGTGTTGCGATAACCGTCTAGGTGGGATTATGTATAATGAGGAGTATATGTGATTTGTTTAGTCAACTTGGTGTCATTGTTTAGGGAAACAGCTATAGACAATGAATCAATGAAATCTCGGATTTGTAGAAGCTTTCATGAAATATGCTCGGGGATGAGATTATGAATTATTCTCGGTGGATCAAGTAGATTACAAAATTCATCCATGTATAGATGATGGATAATCGATAAGAAGACTTATATTTTGAGGAGATTGTTTCATATACAATGATGTCAGTAGCTTAGCATAATTTTGGAGTTATGATGGCACATGGTATAGATTTTACTTGTTGGAGTACTAAATTGGATTGGATTATATAGTGCCATGATAATGATGGGGAGTCTTGGTGGTCTCATGAATTTTGGAGATGATAAAACGGATTATCATAATTTTTATCAAACACTGAGTTTTGTATTTTATAAAATAAACTATTGGTGGAATAGAATAGTACGGTAGAAATGCTTAGCCTCGCCATCGGTCAATATTCACCTATGGGTGGGACTTTCAATTATATCTTGAAAACTTGTATTGGAAGTTATAGGCAAGGAGTATTGCCAATGGTTTACAAAATAAAAATAAAATGAAAAATGATTTCGACTTGGGCGGCATGGAATGTCGGGTGGAAGCGGACCAAGCCTTGGTTCTTTTGTGCAAGTACCGCCCCAAGTCAATTAAGGACCGACGCTTATGACTGTCTCCATTCTAAGCATTACCGTACAACCACATGTCAAAGTGGGCACGACCTGGCTGAATAATTTGTAGAAACCTAACTTAGACTCACCACTCGGTTGTTGTGTGAGAGCCGAAAAGAGGCATTGTTGTTGTTGTTTTTCTCACACGGCGCAAGAGGGGGCTTCTGTACTGGGTGGAAAGAACCCTAACAGAGTGAAACCTCAGCGGGTGGGTCGGGTTAGGCGTATACATTGTAAAGGCCTTGTCATGATATCCCTACCGGCACACCTAAGGAAGTGTGTTAATTGCATGGCATCAAGAGAATATCATGTCTTGTGGGTAAAGTTGTACACCTCTGCAGAGTTAAAACTATTCGAATAGCCGTGCCTACGGTCAAAGGCAAAGCTTGCTGAATGCTTTCATACTGGTAGACTTTGGGTTTTGATTTCAAACTAAACAATGTTTTGTTTTGGGATCCGGGAGCGGTTAGAACTCTCGGGTGTGCTTCTGGCGGTTAAAGCCAGGTAGGTGGAAAGAACCTGATTTTGTGAACCATGGCGGACAGAGCCATGTGATTGGATTGAACCCTGATTTTGTTGAAATTTGTGGCGGATAGAGCCTGTATATTAGTGAGTGGTGGTTAGAACCTTCACTACAATATTACATAATTCAATTAGTAAAAAGAATTGCTCAAATATGCTTTGTGAAAATTATTAATAAGTATGATTTGATAAAACTTGGCTTTATGCAAAAGAACCATATTAAGCCATCCTTGGGTAGCCTACATTGTGCATAATTTTTCAGACTTGCTAAGTACTTTATGTACTCACGTGCTACATTCTAATCCTCTCTCAGAAGTGAAAGAAGTTGTTCAAGATTTCCAACGACTAGGGTGCGTTCTCCACTCGATTGCCTGTGGGCATTTGGATGGGTCGCTTTGGTGTTTTCGTCTTCTGCTGCGGTTGTTCAAGTTGTTCAGCCTGTTCAGGCCGTAATGGTAAACCTTGACCATAAGGTCTTTGCTTTCATTTGGTATTATTCTTATTTAGTTATTTGTATTCGTGATATGGTTGTTGATTCATCACTTTTGACTGTGTGTACTAGCTACTGATCTGGGACTAGTACAGAAATACAGAGGACTCCGGATAGCCGATCCGGGGGCCTACACTATTGTGGAAGCAAACTTTGATGAAGTGGATTGCAGGGTTCACGTTATCGATACCGCGATTTTCGGATGAACAGTAAAATTTGATAATCGCAAAAATCGAGCCGAAAATCGGTCGAAAATTGCATAAATTCAAAAATCAGATTTTTTTTGAAAAAAATAAAAAATCGTGGAAAATCGACGATTATCGGTGGAAAATCGACATCCATGTTGAACTTTTTTGTGCGGTCGACTTTTGTAGCGATTTTCGACGATATTTGGCGATAATCGCTCAATATGTCTCGATAATCGCGATATTTGCGTCATATAATTTTTTTTTGAATTTTTTTTTTGAATATTCTCAGTTTACCATTTCGCCCCGCGTCGATAATGGCGATAATCGCGATTTTCGCGCGATTATCGTCGAAAATGTGAACCCTGGTGGATTGTGGATTCTAGTGTATTTGGATGGGCTGAATTATGATAATCAGATTCTATAATTAGACTGTTTATTTTTTATTCAGCTTTTTGGGTCAGAATCTAGAATCAAAAGCAAAAACAAACATGCCCTTAGTTTGATTTGTTGGTTTTGCTTTTTGGAATAATTTATGATGTGTTTTATTTAATATATTTCTATATTATTTTATTATAAAATATTTATACAAAATTGGTCATGTTTGCGTCTTTAGTCTAATAAATATTCTCTGAAAAAGAATGCCATATTTTTGTCCGTCGAAGGGTAAGCGAGTCGCCACCAGCGTCTAGCTGGTGTCATGTTTTTACAGAATCAGGACGTGAGACCGTTCGTCAATTTCTATAGGAACCTTCAATTAAAGGTTATAAGTATAAAGATTTAGTTATATACGTAAAAATAATGATTTCAGCTATATTTTTTAATTAAAAAATTAATTAAAATAATGTTCTTTATACAATTAATTTCGTTATTTTACAGAAGCAGATGTATTAATATTTAAATTACCATGATTATAGGTTTCTAAAATTAATTACTTTAATTTTTCTTTGTTTAATTCGGTAGCTATATATTTGTACTGGAAAAAAGATCTTATTTCTGAAATTTTGTTTACCAAATCGTGTTTCCTATTTTACTATTGCGATTAATCGGATATGCATCGCTGAATACATTAGTCCATTAAGCTTATCTTTTTTATTTGTGATGCACAAGATTTGATGGGACACATCCATCCATAGTCCTATACTATCCTACCGGATATAAGATCGGGAGAAAGGCCGCAAGAGGGACTGCCCACGTGTCCCCTGCGCGTTTTGCAGAAAAGCTCTCCTATTTTCCTGAATTACGGATAGGTCCCTCCGAATTTACGAATAGGTCCTTTGCAATTTTTTGTGAGGGGAAGAATAGTTTTTTCGGTTCGCGTTTAGGTCCTCCGTTCGTCGTTTTACGGAAAAAGCCTCCCGTTAAATATGAATCTTGAACGAGCCCTTTTCTAATTTTTTGGGATAGCGATCAGGTCCAAATCTATTTTAAAGCCGGGAGAGTTTCGACTCGCTCCGTCGCTCCATGTAAGCCTCAAGAGCATATACAGTGGTATAGACAATAGCTGTCTATAATACATTTTCATGTCATCTATAGACAGATTTAAAGACAACTCATACAATGAGTTGTCTATATAGTCGTCTGTAATAACCACTCATACAACTAATAGACTGTCTATACAATAGTACAAACAGTCTAGTCTCGCTCCTCATTTTCTCTCTTTCACATCACCTAAAATCCTATGTGATATTAGCCTACATACAACTGATGCGTATTAGTGTACAATGCTCTAAGTACATGTTAGTTGATTAATTTGATCTTGGTAACCGGCTGCAGCACTTGAAGAGAAGAAAAGCGATCCAAACGCAGCTCCTGACACGATTTTCTGGCCCAGGGCCCAACAGACGGCAAAGGGAAGAGCGGGCCATGATGTTTGGCCCACGGGTGGATGTGTATCGTCTTTCTCCATTTATCGGCAGAGCAGATTGCTTCTGGACTCTGGTAAACTTATGGCTTCCATTGTTTGATATGTGTTCAAAACCCATAAACATGGTTGGCATACAAAATGTACATCAAATTGAGCTGTGACAGACATGGAGCCTTATGTGTGTATGTTGCCTTGGCTACTTTGGTCTTCAAACTCTTTTACAAGATTGCGTGCTGTTGAGTCTTATGTGTGTATGTCTGTATAATGTAATCATAACATCGTTTATTTGTTTTATTGTCTCTTTCATAGAGATATAGAGTTATGGTCATGTTATTGTGGTATTATTTACGTATCGTATGTTCTGTTATTTTTCTCTATGTGTATCGTTGAAATTGAATGTATTTTTGTAACTTTGTTGGACTAACCTGATTAATTGTTGTTATATATGTGTTATGTGTGGTATGTATTTTCATGCGATATCCGACAAAAATTATTCGGTACCATATCGATTTTTCCCTTATTCGCCTCAAATTCATGACCTATATTATCCGCACCGTAGTTGTATCCGGTATTAACCGTGTCCGACTCTAAAAAAAAAGTTTAGAATATGAAAAAAAAAACAATATCCGATCGAATCCAAACTGATTGCACCCTACGTATGACGCCATTTCTTTTATCAATTGCAAATAGATGTTTCAGTGGCAGGCACAAGTTGGAACCAGTAGAAGAGACCATATTTCTTGCTTGCAGATTCGGCTGGGGCAGCATTTTCCTGAGGCGAGAAATCCTTTTGTACCAGAATCGCCTCGCCATTGCTTGAATAAATTGCAGTAGATTTTGAGTGGTAGACAAGTACATTGCAATAGTGAATAGATTTAGTGGAACTATGGCTCATTAGGGCTAATGTGGGCCTGGGAAATCGTGGCCTTCTAATGGGAAGAGACGGCTCAGATCTCAGAACGGCAAGCTTAATTTTGACGTTATAGCTGTGATGGCAGATGGTATACGATTCCTACATTTGGACGGTTTCGTGTTTCTTCTTTCCAAGATCGTTTTTTTTAAAGAAAAAGGGAAAACAAATTAACTCAAAAGAAAAAGGCAAAAAAAATGTTTGGTAATGTACTAGGGATGCAAATGGGCCGGCCCTAGGGTCATATTTGACCCACTCTAGTTCATTTGTTTGCACTAAAACTTAAAAGGTGGATTAAAAATTAAGTTTTTAGTGCAAACAAATAAACTAGAATGGGTCAAAGAAGACCCTAGGGTCGGCCCATTTGCATCCCTATAATGTACTATTTCACCATAGTTTTGGCCCATGCGGACGTGTATAGTATAGGCCATATGACTCATGAGGGTGCACTGTTGCACGTTCGTACGTGCGTACATTGCAGCAGGCGCTGCACGTGCGGTGGCCGTGCATCGCGCCGCGTTTGGAGGAGATCGATCGAAAACCACACGATAAAACCTCGAGCGCCAGCTAGTCGAAACGGATTAAACAAAACAAAATACTACTACGGAACGGATTAGTCCAGTTTTGAGTAATTGAGCTGAACCGGGATAGAAGATTGGTCTTTAATCAGAGGAAATTAAGAACTCAAACAGGGGATGCTAGGACCACATACGCACGTACGTGTTGTGTTGGGTAGTGTACGGGGCAACGATAATGGTTTTAATTACTAGTGCGGTGAACCTAGCCGGATTTAGCGTCTAGCAGGTACAATAATAAAGTTCATTACTTGTATCATTTCCCTTCTATATCATTTAGAGCAGGGTTTTCAATTTCGTTTCAAACTCATTTTTCGAGTAGCCACCGGTACCAAAATTTGGTCGAAATTCCGAAGGGTTTGAAAGTCAAATGAATTTGAAAACTAGTCAAATACATGAACGAAATTCGATCGAAAAGCATCAAAATTCGATTGAAAAGCTCGAAATTTCGACGACAAGTTAAAAGAAATTAAGAAAAAAAATAAAAAATAAGAAAAATTGCAAAAAAATATTGTAAAACTTGTAAAATGCAATCCACATATTAAAACTTATCACATATCAATACAAGTGCAAAAATAAGCATTCACATAATTAAAATATTAAAATATACCATAGCAAGATAACACTAACATATTAAATACACTTTGACAGTTTTACCCCTAAAAGATCCTTTATTACTCCATTGACTTTTATAAGGCATTCATACATTTCAAGATTCGAACTTTTTAATTCTTATTAGCAATTAGTCCAACAATGAATATGTTTAATCATGCAAAAGTGATACTAAATATTGCTACGTACTTAACATAATTGAAGAAATATTACTACTTGACATACTTCAACAAATAATGCTACTAAAAATACTTCTAATTTATTTTTTCCTTTTTTCTTTTTCTATTTTCTACATTTTGAACACTTCAAAAATGTCTCCAAACTTCATTTTTTTCAAAAAATATTCACACCAGAGGTCATAATACTATTAATACTAATTATAGAAAAAATTTTGATAAATTTTGTCAAATTTTTTATTTTTTTTATTTTTTTGAATTTGAATTTGAGCGAAAAGTCGAACGAAATTCCTTTTCGATACAGGTCAGTAAGGTTGAAATTTGCAAATTTCCATCGAAAATCGTCGGCATTTAGAACCCTAATCTAGAGTAAACAATAGATCCAATTTGTATAATAACTATCTCTAAAGGTTGTCACTAAAGAAACATTTTTGACTATAACATTAAAACATGTACAGTGACAGTCTTATCCATGTTATCTGAAGTAAGCATGCTTGCTCTAACACCGGCTTTTAGCTGACGATAGCATGTTGTTTCCCATACGATTTTGGCTGCAGTGGCGAAGCCAGAAATAAATAGAGGGTAGGCTCGAAGGGTTGAACTAGATTAAAATAAACATATTAAATAGTTTGTGTTATATTTTTATTGGTTCAACTGTTACTAATAATACTTTATTATTTGATAAATACTTATACAACATCCACTTGTCAAACATTTTTAAATATATAAACAAGTTAACACCAATCAATCAAACAAATCGGCTATTATCTCTATTCAACACATTATATAGTTGCAATTGACAAACAAAATCATAAATTAGAAGAAATGCTCACACTGTTTATTTATTGTTTTGGTTAGCCCACTTAGCTGGTCAAGCACGATGCGCTATCTTCCTTAACCTTCGCCACAAGCTCGTGCCCTCGCCGGCTTCCCAGCATCTACTCTCCACGACGCGCTTCAAGCACCCTTGACTCGATGGGCTACCATATCCTTGTGAAGGAGAGACGTTGAACCGTGCCATCTCTCCCTTGCTCTAGGGTCTTTGCGTGCGTCTAGAATTCGAGTCTAGTTGTGCAATTAGCAAGCAAAGTCACCAATTATCAAATTAGGCCTCCAATAAGCTATGGCCCACCAAGTCACATAGCATATGAAGCAGCTCATCCATCTAGCAAAACTTCTTCTTCCTTATGCCACGCCCGAGCGCGTGTGCATTCGCTGTCGCTATGCTAAAAATTAGAGAAGATTTATAAATGCATTATAATGGTAGTATAAAATAGGTAGTAGAAATCAAATCAAACCATTGATTTGTCAAGGAAATCCTGCTACTCTACTACTGGAAAGTGTACATAAATAGTAACTAATCTGATTCATTGGATGAAAAAATTGAACGATCTATATTGAATTTAGTGTATCGTAAAAGAACTTAAAAATTTAACATCGATACTAAAAAGTACTTAATATCTAGTGACTGGAGGGGGGCTCCAGCCTAATGGAGCCCCCCTGCTAGCTACGGCCCTGGCTGGCTACTAAATAAGAGTTGGTTCTCTTCCTTTTATCACTTTTTCATGTAGGACAAAACTAATGTGTACATACCAATAATAAACTGATGAATCAACCCAAAATTTTAATCATACAAATGAGGTCATCAACACGAATGAATCACACAAAATAAATAAATTACAAACTGCTATATAAAAATAAAATTACATAAAAAAAAGATTACAAGAAAATTCAAAATTTTCTAAAATCTAAAGCTTCTGTTGATCCTTGTCCTTGATCCTTGAAATTGTTAATCATCCACACACACACACACACACACACACTTATATATATATATATATATATATATAGGAAAATGGTTCTATACTCATGGGAGTATGTACTCCTACTCCCAATATACCACTTAAATGATGTTGTTATACATCTTTATCCTTTTGAGTATACTCTAATACCGATTATAAGATACTCCAAAGTGAGTTTCACAAAAAATTTCATTAAAATCCACCATTTATAGCATAATTTGTTTATATACTCTTTTTACATATAGAAAAGGGTATATAACAAAAAATAAAGAGCACCGATGAATTTTTTTTTTCAACAATATCACATTGTAGTATCTTAGAATTATTATTGGAGTATATTGAAAGTGATAAAGGAGTATAACATATTCGTTTAAGCGGTATACTAGAGGTGGAGTACGTACTCCCAAGAGTACGAAAAAGGCTTCCTATATATATATATATATATATATATATATATATATATATATATCCATAAGACAAGAAATGCATAAATTAAAATTTTAGGAGTTGACGTCATACTCGTATGCGAGGGTATCACTCATTGAGATACCTGATCTGTCCGGTGCCATATCGGCACCTCTCGCTAGTCTGGGTATCATCATCCGATAATGAACAAATCTGGTAAAACAATTGGTAGTCATAGCCTTGCAAGCACTATGCCAAAGAGGAAAATATCATCAACCACTGCAGAAAGGGATAAGAACCCATTCACAACCGAACACCTAGCCATTCCACTTCAATTCCTCTCACCTGCAAACCACCAGAGAGCACAACCAGGGCAGCCAAGCTAACCAACGGGAGGGACCAGGAGACATTGTGAGACCCTGGATGGCTGGATCGGCTATCCAGAATCTCCTGTGTATTTCTGTACTAGTCTGAGATCAGTAGCTAGTACACACAGTCAACAGTGAAGTATCATAGCCGAACATAACGAAATTGTAACATAAATATAAAGTATCAGCCACATGGCTATTTATTACATCATAAGGCCACATGACCAAAGTCACGGCAGCGGAATAAAAACGACAAGAGGCGAAACCCAAATAACACCATAGGCGACGACTAGGAACGTGCTTAGTTGTCCTGGCGATCTTCTTCGAACTCTTCCGGGTAGTACTCACCGTCTTCAACGGCGTCCTGATAGTTTTCTGATGACAACAGTTTATGTAGTATGTGAGTACAAAAGTACTCAGCAAGTCTGGAAAAGTATGCACATGTGGGGCTTTCCAAGGAAGGCTTATTATGGTTCTTTTGCATAAAGCCAAGTTTCATCAAACCATACTCAGTAATAAGTTTCACCAAGCATATTTTAGCAATTCTTTTAACAATTGAATTATTTAATATTTCAGTGAGGGTTCTATCCACCATCACTAGTATAAAGGCTCTATCCGCCACCTTTTTAAAAGATCAAGGTTATCCACACATGACTCTATCCGTCATGACAAAAAAACCAGGTTCCATTTACCTGGTTGGCTCGATCCGCCACTTAAACATCCGAGAGTTCTAACTACTCCCGAACCCCAAAACAAAACCATGTTTATTTTCAAAAACAAAATCAAAGTATACCAGTATGAAAGTATTCTTTGCTTTGCCCTTGACCGTAGGCACGGTTATTCGAATAGTTTTAACTCTGCAGAGGTGTACAGCTTTACCCACAAGACATGATCGTCTCTTGTTGCCTCCGGATTAACACACTTCCTTTGGTGTGCTGGCAGAGAGATCATGACAAGGCCTTTACAATGTATACGCCTAGCCCGACTCACCAGCTGAGGTTTCTCCGCTGTTAGGGTTCTATCTACCCAGTACAGAAGCCCCCTGTTGCGCCGTGTGGGGAGTACAACTTGCCTCTATCTGGCACCCACATTCCACCAACTGGCGAGTCTAAGCTTGGTTTCTACAAA
Organism: Rhipidocladum racemiflorum; assembly: GCA_036346355.1. NCBI lineage: Eukaryota > Viridiplantae > Streptophyta > Magnoliopsida > Poales > Poaceae > Rhipidocladum > Rhipidocladum racemiflorum. The sequence continues at coordinate 44,483,596 of CM070569.1, read as the reverse complement.
TAATTTAACCAGGTCATACCATTATAGACATGTGGTAGTACGGTTATGCTCAGAATGGACAGTCATAAGCGTCGGTCCTTAATTGACTTGGGGCGGTACTTGCACATTGGAAACTAGTGCTCAATCCGCACCCACCCGACCTTCCATTCCGCCCAAGTCCAAATCCTTTTTCTTTTTATTTTTATTTTACAAAAACAGAACCAAATATTTTACCAAAATTCTTAAATCACATCTTAAATCAAAATTTTGATATAATCCCACCCATGGGTCATTTTCATCAATTTCAGCCCTAAGCAATTCTACAGTACTATTCAACGAATGTCATAATATAAACTAGGAATGACATAGCAAAGTGTCATAGGGTTACAAATAGCATGGATAACAATAATCAAGGAGTGGACAGCAATTTGGATTAACTAAGCATCTATATTTGACATATGATTATAAACATAGCAATGCAAGTTCAAAACATGGTAAAATATTTGCAAACATGGGATCAAGATGCGTCAAGAGACTTGCCCTCAGTCGCAGCGGGGATGTCAAACTCTTGAAGTCCGGCGGCGGACTCGGCGGGATCCTCGGCTACGCGCAAAACGGTACAACGAATAAATAAGAATAAAATAAATAAAATCCAAAAATTACAAAACTTATACTAGCAGGAATATCTTGAATTTAGATGAATTTAGGAATTTGAACGGGGTCAATCGGAGTTCAGACGAAAAAGTTATGAGCCTCCGAAGTTTGAAAATCATGGAAAATGGAAAATCGAGGAATATTCCTCGAAATCTTTTCTTTTTCTTGATTTTTTGATTTTTGGAGAGTGAATGGCAAGTGGGCCCATCATGTCATTGAGATGGGGCTCTTCCCCATTGCAAGAACAGGGGAGCCATGGGGCTCGTGGCGCCACGGCGTAAGCGGCGGCGGCGCGAGGCGCTGAGGCGGCCATGGCGATGGGTAGGGTGGTTACCGCCGGTCGGCAAGTTGGCGGCGGTCGGGCGGTGGCGTCGGTATGGCCGAGGGTGGCCGAGGCGACAAGACGGCGACGAGCCAACGGCACGCTGCCAGGCGGGCGCAGGACCGTGGGGAGGCGGCGCGCGTGGCCGGGCGGCGACGGCGGTGGGCACGCACGGGCATGGGGCAAAACAGAGGCACCCAAAAATATCCCCAAACCCGAAAATTTGCAAGAAATTTCGAGGTGAATTAGAAAATGGATGATGGCATTAGCTAGAGCATCTCTAGAGGGCCCTAAGATTGCAAGGAATCGAAGAACAAGTTACCGGAGGCGATGAACTTGATGAAGAACGGAGATTCGGCCGAAAGGGTTCAAATTCGAAATTCGCCGTCAAACCTTGATGAAACCTAAAATTGATGGCGGGGTTATGAGCACAGCAAACATACGAACATGAGAAAACAATCGGAATTCCAAACGGCTCACCGGAGAAGAAGATATGATGATGAAACCGAAGAGCACGAAAAACGGCGTTCCTCGTCGGTTTTTGCACTCTCCCGGACGAATGAGTTGGAGATGCAAAAGAAGGGTGCTACCACCGGGAAGAGGGCTCTAATACGAAGATTTGAGAGGTGGAGGCACGTTGTTTGGAGTTGAAACGGCCGAGTAATTGCAATTTGAATGCATTTCGGTTTTTGGTAGATTAAATCGATTCCGGCACGAATTAGGGCTGAAGATCATGGGGGATGGAAAGGTTTCGTCGCTACGAATCCAACGGATCCGGCCGTTCGCGATTTGGAGCATTGATGGAGGAGTTATGGTGGTTTGATTGCTTGGAGCCAAGAATGGAAAGCAAGAATCTTGTCTCTGGTGCTTCCAACGTGAGGTTGAAGACAACACTGTAGCATGCCACGTGGCGAGCTCCCACTGGCCGAGGTTAAGTGAAGGTTTTAACGCTCGTGAAAAATTAGCAAAAATGGTCTAAAAATCCCGGAAAAATTCCTAGAACCATTAGGAAATATTTGGAACCCAAAAAAATTGGTTTCGCGGAATTTGAATGAAATTTGGAATTTAGAATATTCTTGGGCGAATAACGAGCATTAATCGAAAGCCGCGCGAGATAAAATACCAGGGAGCTTCCAAAAATCTTGAGAAAATTCCCAAAAAGTTTTTGGAATATTTGGAACCTAATGCAATAGGTTCTGGAATTTCTGACGCATTTTCGAACTCAGGTGGAATTTCGGGTACGGACTGGAATTTGAAAATTTGATTTTTCAGACGAAGGAGAATTGAATTCCGATTTTGGACGGATAAGGATGCCAGGTTAAATTAAACACCAAGGAAAATCCAAAATTTGAATTTAATTAATTTAAATTAAATTTTGGCAGCAAACCGAAATTGAGGATGTTACAGACATCAACAGCACCACCATCACATTCGGCCACTAGTATCCCCACCATCACCCACATCACCATCAAATCCGTCCCATCAACACATTCAACCTCATGTACACAAGCAAATCCATGCCAACTTTAGATCCAAATAGCCCTAGTGCATAGTAAGAGTAGACAATAAATGGAGTACAAATGCTAGAGATCTCAGAGATTGACACCCTAAGTGCGGCGTAGCGCGTGCCTGGCAACTACTTCGCATTCCCCAGTATACGGGTATTCCTGGATGTCGTTATCATGCCACCAAACCTAGAGTACCAACCCAAATCATCATCGACCCATACTCATAATTAAACCATTTTGTAAATCCCACATAAGAACTCACTTAGCATCGCATAACTAAAGCAATAAGGAATTCATAAGAAAAATGAGGAAAATCAAGGAAATAGCAACCCTAGGAAAGAGAATACTGAGTAGGGCCGGGCGCAGGCTAAGGAGGAGGCCGGCGGGGTCGTGGCCGAGCCCAAGCGGAGAGGGACGACCAACTCGTGGCCAAGCATGGCCAGAAGGCACCGAGCTGAGGGTCAGCCCGGGCGGGGTGAGCCGGTGTGCGCGCGCCCGCGCACAGGCGTGAGGAGGCAGGGAGGAGGTGGCCTAAGTGGCGGAGTCACAAGACCAGCAGAGCGGGCGGGCCGGCGGCGACGGTCGAGGGATTAGGGGAGGGGATCCAGAGGGAATAAGAAAAGGGACAAGAAGAGAAGGGAGAGATAGGAGAGGAGGAACCACTGGGAGTTCAGCCGAATAGATAAAAGGGGAGGAGAGAGGAAAAGAAAAGGAAGAAGGAAGGAAAAAAAACGAAAAAGAGAAAAGAAAAATAGGGGAGGAGGAGAGTAGAGAGAAAATAAAGTTACACACACATATATACATATATATATATACACATAGGAAGCCTGTTTTCTACTCCTGGAAGTAATTACTCTATATACCATATCTCACAATGTAGAGAGTATATTGCACAACAGAGGGTATATACGTGTAGTATACGATTATATAAGACTACCTAGATGATATTTACATTTTTCAGAGGTGGTATGTATATTTTTTAGACATACTCCTTTTTATGTTCTTATATAAAAGTATTTGTAAAATAGGCAAAAAAAAACTATATACTCCCTTGCAATTTTTTCCATGTGGTTCACATTGGAATATCTTAAAATTAGTATATGAGTGTACCTAAAGTGCTAAAGTAGTATTTCAAGTTGGTTGAGGTGGTATTTCAGAGGTGAAAGTAACTACACCCAGGAGTATAAGGTAGTCTCTCTCTCTCTCTCTGTGTGTGTGTGTGTGTGTGTATCATGAACAACAATAAACCAAATAAGAGTTTATCGTAATATTAAATAATTTAAAAAGAGATTAAATAGCAATAAATAACTAAATAGGGAAATCTTATAAAATTAGCAACTACTGTAACAATTAAAAATGGGAACTGATGCCTCTACTCAAATAAAATCACAGACCAAAATCTCAGTAAATCGTGTAAATTAAATTATGCCAAACTAAAATATAGCAAGCTAAAATGTCTCAATTTTAGCAAGCACCAAACTAAAATGTGACCAATTAATAAATACTAAATTAAAGTAAGCAATATATCAGTATCAATGCAAATCAAGCCAGGAAAAATGTTTGACGTCATAAAACACATCATAATTTAGGCCCCGTTTGGTACGGTTCCAGATTCTAGTAGAAACGAAAACGGTTCTAGATTTTTGGTTGAAACGTTTCAGGTAGAATCAGAATCACTTTCTGCAAATCGTTTGGTACGGTTTCAGATTCTAGTAGAAACTAGTAGAAACGGGGTTGAAGGCGATTCAACCCCGGTGTGGAAAAAGAAGAAACGTTCTGAGGAGAAACGTTCCGAGTTTTAACCCGTTTGGCTGGGTTTCTCCCAGATTCTAGTAGAAACACCTCGGTTCCAAGTTGCCAAACGGGGCCTTAATTTCCAACTAAAGGTCACCTTCAAAATTCGAGTGAGGCTGAGTATTTCAATTATCTTTCAGGCAAGCTTCTCTTGATTATATTTGTGAAATTATTTTTGAATATTTTCAGATAAATGTGATACATCAATGCATGGGGAAATATCTTTTTAAAAAAACTCTAAATTGGATGTGATTGAAAAGATGGATAATTGTGAACTGTCGCGGCAGCATTTGGTCATTGATAAGTTGAATTGGTGATAAACTGCTGATTCCGTATTTAAATTATTGATGTGTGAAATGGCTCATCCAACGAAAGGAGCCATTGTCGTATTTATAAGTATGGTGGCTAGAGATCACCAATGAGAAGGATTGTAAGCCGATGGGCCCTCTACATAAGTTATGATATAAAGACGGCCAACTAACACTTGGGCAATGAGTCGTATTTATAGTACCAACCATAGTGTGTGGAATTAGTCTTTTAAAAGGTTATCTTAGGAAAGTATTATGATCTCTACAAACATAACTAATAGTGAGAAGCTGGGTATACCGGGAGCCCTAGTGAAGGACATAGATTCGACACTATATTTAAAGCCACGTGATGAGTACCTGTGTTGTTCGACGGAGTATAACTGCTAGCTGTGAGTTAGGCGGGATGGCCTGGATAGGTGTATCCGGCTCGATTTAGTAGAGTACAACTAGTACGCTAAGGGTAGGTGAGGAACAATCGATGATACCACAACTCATTGGCTAACAGGGTTAGAGATCTAATACTGGAACCGTGATAACATTCTGGGGCCTCACATGTTGAGGTCACTATGGGTAACGTAGTACAAACTTGCACAGAGTAAAACCATGAATTCATGCATGTCTCCTGGATTGGAGGCTACGGAAGCTAAGTCAGCCTCATATATGAGTGCTAGTAGCTATTTTTATAATTAAAACACATAACCCTTAAAGAAAACTAAAAACCTAATTTATGTAAAAATAGATTTTGAGAGAAGGTGAACATTGGATAGATACGAGAGAAATGCTATGAGAGGACTTCATCTATTGCATTGCTATTAATGCTTACATAGTATTTTTGCACTCACTCTTGCTAAATCCCCATTTGCTAGAGAATTGCTCCGGTGGTCAAGCATAGAGGAGTATTACCCGGAGGACTAGATGGGTGGGTAGGCCATATGCTAGTTTTTTGTGATATTCAGGGCAATTAGCATTCATGTATTATATTTTTGCTGTACTTAAATCCTATGTATAACTAAGTACCAGGCATGTAGCCCTGTGTGGCGATGAAATGTAATAAGTTTCCATTTCATTACCTAATTATTGTTTCCGTTGCAACACTCTGAACACGGTGTATTGACTGATAAAACGTTGGGTGTGGTCGATGTTTTGATCGGTTAGTACGCCAATATCATTATAATTACCCCAGAGTAACGACGATATTACCTTAAACTAATTATACGAGCCATCGTAATTAAGATGACCTTATTGTACCTGGGTGCACGGAGAATTCCATCTGTGGCCCGCTGCAGCGCTCCACTACCACGCGAATTAAGTGCCGTGCCATTTGATCTTAGCTGGTTCCAACTTAATTTCTTGGTCATACAATCCATGATGCATGATCATCCATGCACGCTCCTTTAGATCCCCCAAAATTTTTTTTTTGCAGAATTTTACGCTTTTTATGGGGTTGGAGAAATGTCGCGTTTTTACTCGTAGGAAGGAGACAAGGATCTATCCATGTGTGATGACTGGCCGAATGGCCCAGGTGATGGACGGATGGATGGATGCATCGATCACAGGGACACAGTAGCAGTGAGGCGATGACAAAAAGGATTGACAAGCTCGGAATACGCGGATACGGATCGATCTGCGGTGTTTCTTCCGAACCAAGGCATCTTGCATGCGCTGGCAGCGGCTAGGCGACGCGGTGCTGTCGGGGCGAGCCAGTGCTCGGACCTGCCCACGTGTAAGCTTTTAGTTTCTTGTACCCGGTTCACCGATTGGTTTTTTTTTTTTCTATTTTTTTATTCCCGAATCGAAACACCGGTCACGGGATGGACGTCGTCTGCGTACGTTGCCTGTCGGCAGAGCGAAAATAACACGTACGAAGGGTTATACAGATTCAAAGATACGAGAGGACTGCTTACTCTTTGTCGATGGCCTGCGGGGATGTTCCTCGTGCGAAAGGTCTCGGAAAGGCACGTCAATTTGGATGACTCTATATACTCCTCGAGAGGTTAAGTTGTAAATGAGGAATACACGGGTATTTTTAGGTTATCGGATTTGTACAAATGATCAAAATACCCCTTATGGATACACTTAGCGAGGGGTATCATTGTCCTTTCTAGGCACGGCAATAGCTCTTTAATCTGTATATCATACAGGCAATCGCCACTTGCGTTGTATATACTTAGCCATATGCCAAGTGGCCGCCATATTTTAGAGCATATTCTTGGGCTGGTGGGGCCTGCTTTTCTTGCGAGACCGGTCAAGGTTGGATGCACCCTTTAAATAGCTTCGACCCTTAACGATAACCTCTTGATGCATGTATGGGTCACGGGAGTCGAAGAGTCGCTCTGGTAATCCCTTGTATTAGGGTAGGAGGCATAGTCGTCGAGGGCGACATTTCAATGGGAGCCTCCGTGCCTTTTCCCTTGGGAGCAAGGTATGTGGGCTCACGGACGTCCTTAACGAGCTATGTTCAGGAAGGTGTTAGTTATTCCACAAACACGAATATTTGTCATTTTTGACCACTTTATTTGCTCACAAATACTCGACACTTTACGCTTCCAACTACACGATTCTCCATTTTGCCCTTGTTAAATCCCCTTTCCCTCTCTTCCACCGCACATTTGGTGGGCACATGGATGATCGGGTTGGTTGTCAAAGGCATTTTGATCATTTTGAATAAAAAACAAACTATATATTGTCTAGTTAATCATGCCTCGGTCAAAACCACCGAGTATTCGTGAAGGGAGGGAGTATTACTTCTTGTATATTTATTAGTTACAGTTTAAAAATCTATCTTATGTAAATATTTAGTGTTGCTGCATGCTATCATGTCATGCTCAACCTCAAATTTATTCATTTATTTTACATTTTTGCAGCCCATTTATTTGGGTAAAATATGTTTTGTACCAAGGTGACATCTGTAGAGTGGGGGTGGGTACGTAGATTATTGTTGTCCCCACGAGATGAGAGGGAAGATGACGAGTGATGAACTGATGATATGGTGATGGTGGTGTCGTGGTGGGTGCGTGCTGACGAACGCCAACCTCTAGAAACGCAATAATTCGATGGCACATTCATGCGTTAGTACTATACTCCGAGTCCATGATTGGTGTCAAGATAATTAAACTACTGGGTTAGCTGCTTCCTGTGCTAGCTGTGAGAGGAAGGAAATGAGTTAGTAGAACCCAAAGCACTGTCTCTTTTTCTTCTTTGAAGTTTGCCACCTATATATCTATCATGCATGCAGCTGACGACCGTCGAATTGAATTAGGGCGACCTTGCTATCATGCAGTCAGATCTCCCTTCTTCTTTCGGAGGAGAGAGATAAGCCTAAGATAACAAGGGATCGACGGCTGGGGTGCCATGCAAATACGGCACTTAATCACTGGGCCCTTACTTAATTGCCTAGCTTTAACGCTAATGAACGGAGAACATATCACACAGCGATCCACATGACACAAAGCTGGTGTTTATCGTGTACACGAGCTCCCGTACGTACATCAAATTGCCCTCACCCGACGTACGTAGGTAGAAGTGATCAATCGATCAGCTAGTGCTCGAGGTCTTCAACCAATTAACTTGTGTATCTCTGGCGTATCCTAACAAAAACTGTTCTAGGCCGCGTTTGGAACGTAGAGATCAACTTTACGAGAAACCATTTAATTTCTATATATGAAAAATTTTTACGTTCTAAACAAGGCCTGCACCACTGAGATGTAGAATTAAAGTCGATCGGGTTCCTAGCTGATAGAGTTATATAGTGTTATTTACACGGTGCAGGGGCCAAACTAGAGGGTCGCCGGGTATGCCTCGGCATCTCAAAAATTTGAAAAGCGCTACAAAATACTCTTTTCGATGGACAAAATTGGATTGGTTTCGATTCTAGTGGTTTCGAATTTTTAAGACCTTAGAACTATTTGTATCGTGCTTTTAGCAAATTTTAAACATATGTGTTGGATTTACGATGTTATGAAATAATTGTAACAGTCCGTCGAGTTGCACGTGTGAAGTATACACCCGTAACAAAAAAAAAAAAAAAAAATCTTTAGTTCCCACTACTGAGGTAGATTCACGGCCGGATCAGCGAAGATCCTCGGCTATTCGTTCGGGAGTAGCTTGGACGTAAACAGCACCGACTGATCAATCAGTGGAGCTGAGCAGAGCCGTGGAACACGAAACATGCGCATGGCACCATCTCTATCGATCTGCCTGTCTACCAGTCAGTGCAAGCTATCTGACTAAGTTAGTGCTGCGCCCAAAAGGCGCCGGCCGGATAAGAAAACTACTGCCATTAGTTCTCCCCGGGGAGCATTGCAGACGAGCAATACGTAACCGGATGGGCCAGCGCTGCCACTAGCGCGCGCCATGAATGGCTGGAGACGGGCACACCTAGCTATCTATTATTGCTGCTTTCTATATTTCCGGTGCGATCGAACGGCTAGCTCATCCGAAACTTTGCTTGTTTATGCAGCGGCAAATTAATTAAAGATGCAGAGGAGAATTGGAAGCACGATGGAAGGCTTGTGCTTCTTGTAAGCTGTCACAGAGAAAGACAAGGATCGATCGGGTTGTGTCAGCCATGACGATTTATATATACTGTTTCTTGTAATTAAAAGTAAGGCTAGCTACTAGGCTGTCAGAGCTCGAGGAAGCTAGCAGGCACGTAAAATGTCCAGCGTAGGCGTAGGATCTAACGAGCGGGTGGAGACGGAGTATTTTGCTTATTTGTTCCGGTGCAATTTTTTTTTTTTTTCATATCTAGTCTCTGTGCTCAAATTTAGTCTTCCTCTCAACCGCGAAAGCGTCGACAGCGGATACATATTCCCTGCCCGCTCCTCCACTGCGACACCTAGCCGGTAGTGCGGTAACCACCTTGACCGCGACGCGTGATCTGACTGCACGATAGGTGCGGACCCGACAAGCCTATCACGGTGTGAGACTGCAGCAGGCTTCGTGCTAGGGGACCACGATATGTCCTCCTACGTTGCTACTGTCCAACGATCCTACCACATATCGGAACTGTAGCAAGAGCCTGCCGTGCTACGGGACAACAACATCTCCTGCCATGGTGGCCCCGCCCCATTTGTCCCAAAGGCCCCTGCACGCCACATCTACAGAGCCGGCTACTTACCGATCGAGGTATGAGTATAAGACAGATAACACGTATCACTTGTTATTGTTTTTAGGATCGGGATTAATTTACAATTACGATCCAAAGGGTCCAAAAGCGCGCGCGCACAAAAAAAAAACAACGAGGCAAATACGGAAAAGCCTTGTGGAGACGACGCGCGCACTGCCGAATTGCAAACACCGATCATTAACATGTGAGTCTCTTTGAAAGAAAACACGTGAGTATTGTCCAACATTGAATACTCCAAATTTTTTCCGGCGCCGTATGATCAGTACATGTGCAGGCAATGAATTTCGTTGACGTGTCCTGCATGCATCCCGATGCATGCCTGATGCCTTCTTACTTTGCCTAGCTAGGTAGTGGTGATGCTTGCATGGTTGCTGACCTTTGCTCCTACTGCCGACATCGTACTGCCTCTCAGCTAGGGGTGGAAGTTTAGCTCGAGGCTCGAGGCTCGGCTCAGGCTCGGCTCGGCTCGGTGCGGCTCGGCTCGGCTCGCATGGCCAGTGAGCCGAGCCCGAGCCTACCGCCTGGCTCGCTTGGCCAACGAGCCGAGCCCGAGCCAGCTCGTGAGCGGCTCGTTAGGCTCGTTAGGCTCGACAGTCATTGAGTCATATAAGGTATGAATTATTAATACAAGAATCAGTATACCCAATGCTAGACATCTAATGAGCAATGCTTGTCTTACCTTACTTTTTGAGTTTACTCTTCTTAGTACTTCAAATGTCTTGTATTGGGTCTACTGATTACTTTTGCACAGATAAAAGTAAGCAGAGTATTCTTTTTCCAGATTACATGTTTGCAGTTTTATAAACTGAAAGAGCAGTCTAACCATCTGTGCTTAAAAATGCGTCCCATAAATGTGAAATTGCTTCTTAATCGAACCCTAGAGGAGGCTGGAGCCTGAGAACGGTGAGAATGGATGGAGGAGCTTCGTTTTTTTTGTGAGAATGAAGGGCATTTGGACCCTTGCCAATGCCCTTGTTGGCCGGCTCGCGAGCCACGTCAAGCCGGCTCGAGGCTCGAGCGAGCCCGAGCCGAGCTCAAGATTGAGCTCGATGTATGCAACGAGCCGGGCTCGGCTCGGCTCGAAAATTGGCGAGCTCGGACGAGCCGAGCCGAGCTCGGCTCGGCTCGGCTCGATTCCACCCCTACTCTCAGCTTCTACTTGTATCGAGGAGCCAAATTAATCTGGCTTCATTTTGATCGATGGTCTCTACTCTATACGCAGCAAGGTAAAGCAAGCACTTCATGGATCCTCTGTATCGGGCGTATCATTGTATGGACGGTGCCCACTGGAACGCGTGCATGATCTGACGGCTCACGACGCAAAGCAAGAAGTACCGTCCCAACAGTACCAATGCGCTGTAGCCGACGTATGTAGCATGCATCGTCAGCTCGTCGCAGCCACAAGGTCGCGCGGTCAGGCTCATGGCATCAGAAGGATCCGGGCTGGCCAACGATGGTGGTGGTGGCACGCACGACGCTTCTACCGATCGACCTGACGTTGGACGGCCCACTACACTACGCTACGGCCGCCGCCCCGAGCGGCGGGAACAGCGACGTCAACGGACGCCGGTCGCGCCACGTGTCCCACCGGAGGAGCTGCCCGGGCCCACGTACAGTGAAGTGACGACGACGTCACTCGCTTTTGCCTCGCGTGCGTGACTGTGTGAGCAGCAGCTAGCTAGATCTCCGTGACGATCAACCAGTAGACTGCGCAATCGGGCCGTGTTTTTTCGGTTAGCCCTCAACAGTCAGCACCACCGATCTAGCGTAAAAACGGTATTCAATAAAAAATAGAGAAATTTGACGGTAGATAATATGGGTGGTAAATAGTGGTAGTAAAATTAGATCTAGTTATATAAATTTCAGGGGTATTTTAGACTTTTAGTCTTGAAAAGCGTATTTATGTCTTCTTATGATGTGTTTGGTTGTCTGTACCAAGTGGTACATGTATGAGATGGTTCAAGAAAAAATTTATCCATGTTTTTTGTTCCTTGGATAGAACCATCTCATCCTGGACCAAATGATACAAATTTAAGAAATATTCTCTCTGGATGTTGAACCATTCCATTCACCAAAAATAATGGAACCAAATGGTACAGGACCATCTCATCCCATTCAACTTCATCCCATCAACCAAACGCATCCTTAATGACTGCGGAAAGCGACCGGCTGGAGTCTCCATTCTCTGCGATCTCGTCGTCTCGCCGCCAGGAATCAGAATGCGGGCGGTTCCAACGGCATCGTCTACGGCGGCCTCAAGTACCAGGCAAACGAAAGCACCTTCTGGAAACTTCTAGAATAATGTCAACCTCCCGTAACCCTTGTTCCTCCTCCTCCTCATCTTTTCTTTCCCCTCTTGCGCGCGGACGCCGGGTCCACCACCTTCCTCGCTGGCACCCTCAGCCTCAAGGACGACAACGAGGTGTGTTTCTTGTGTGTGTGTGTGTGTGGGGGGGGGGTGTTCAACAACTCATTCTGCATTCATTCATGGACTCTGTCCTGCACTACAACAATTTGATTGAATCTCAAATTCTTCGTGTCCAAGTAGGTCCACCTGATCCAGCTATCGCCGGCGGAGAGCGAGCTCGTGTGCGACGAGCTGTTCTACCACCCCAACGAGATCTAGGACCTCAAGTCCTGCCCCTTCGATCACACGGTCTTCTCTAGTCTACTCATCTGGTAAAAGCATTCCCCTTTTTCTTTCTGTAGTGCATTGAACATTGCAAGCTGCAAATCGGAAGCATTTTGCGTGTATGTGAATGGTAGGTGAGAGTTATGGTGCCTCTGTTTGGAACATCCCTGAGCTGTATGGGTAGTTGAACTCGCTGCAGCTTGAGCAGCTCTTTGCGCTCGATGAGCACACAACCAAGATAAGATGGTGTGCTCTTATTTCTGTTAAAGTTAAGTGCATGTTCTAGTGCTTAGAAAAAAGAAGAAGAATAATTACGAATTTTTTAAAAAATAATATCTTTTTTTATTCAAAGTAAAGTGCATGTGGCCACATGTGTTTTGCGTGTGATCCCTTTCTCCTAGGGATGAAAACGAGTTGGATATTTCCCGATCGGATCCGGGACCATATCCGGTCGGGACCGGATTTGACTATCTGGCTGGATCCGGGACGGGATCCGGATACTTGAATTCGGATCCGGGATCGGATACGGAACAACAAATATCTGGTAAATACGGGATGGGATCTGGATATTTGGATATTCGGATCAGATATCCGGATTTTCTATTCGGATATCAGCAACTCCCAGCCCATTTCGTCCTATTTTTCCCATTGATAGCCTATTTATATTGACAATTAGTTGGTTCTATTGATCCTAAAGTAGCATATTCTTTCTATAACGTATACTGGGATTGATATATAACTTGCTACTATGGCCATGTATCCATTTAATTTAATTTAAAATATATTACTCTATATATGCGTGCATTATCTGTATATCTTTATTCATTTCTGACCCGAATCTGTCATATATCCGTTCCGTATTCGTATCCCGAATAGCCTGGATTCGTATCCGTATTTAGCTAGCTTGTATCCGGTTCTGAATCTGGGAAAAAAAGCTAGAATACGAAAAAAACAATAGCCGCCCGTGTCTGTCTCGTTTTCACCCCTACTTTCTCCCAATGCAGTAGCGTAGCCGCCATCGATTCGACCGGCTCCGGCTATCCACTTCGACACCGGCAAGTCCTACCGTCTCCTGCCCATCTCTTGTACCAAATCCTCTTCATGGATTGCCTCGCCACCACGTATATCGCTGTGTTGGTGCAAATTAGGTAAACTCAATGCTATCACAGTGGATTCGATAGTAGGAAGATTGATGACAAAGCTTGAGACTCAGGGCCTGTTTGGGGGGGGTGGCTGGGTTGAAAAGCTGCTTTTGGCTTATTGGACTGTAAAGCAGTTATAGTTGGCGGCTGTGGCTTTTTTTTATATATTGTTTGGCAAACTGGCTGCTGCAGCTGTAGCATTTGAGGGGCAACCGAGTGAGGAGGGAGTCGGGGAGGCGGCGCCCGAGTCGGAGGGAGTCAAGGAGGCGACCGGGTGGGGAGACGACGGGGCGAGAAGGGAAGCAGAGCGAGCGAGGAGGCGGTCAAGCGAATCTACAGCTGAAAAGCATCTTCCTACCAACTGTGGTTTTTGGGGTGCTTCAGCTATGACTTAGCTGTGCAGCTGTTTTGCAGCTAAACTGTTTGAGAAGCTTTAGGCAAAAAACTGAAGCAATTTCCCCATACAGGCCCTCAGGTTCTTTTGCGCCGCACGCAACAACCTGTGACTTTTCTTCTTGCTCCTTTTGTTTAGCTAAGAAAGTTTAATTACATGCATTACATGGGCTAATGACGCCCACCCAACACACACGCCACGCCCCGCACCGCACTCAACGTGCCGTGCCATGCCACGTCCGGCTGGGCGTGGCCAGAACTCACGGACCCGACGGCCTCGCCGTGAACACGCACACGACCCGGACCGCATGCACACATGCAGCGATCGATAGAAACCGATCGAAGGACATGACTACGGCGCCTACACATGTGACATTAGTATACACTAACACGGTGCCGCTGCCAAACCCGAACCGGTGGCGGCCGGCCTCCATCCCTGACGACCACGGACCTCCATGCACGATAGTAGCCTTGTTTAATGGATTTAATAAATATCATCCGGATATTTTTACTACTGAAATCATCCAAATCTAAAATTTATTGGATCTCGTAGCCTTGTTAAATTAATTCCACTCGATCTGTTAGCGCGGCGGTGGCACATATCCTGGCCGGCCGGCTCGTCTCCGCCGTGATATCCAGACGGCGCGACGAGATCTAGACGGCCCAATGACGACAAGGCTGTGGCATCGCCGACCCAAGCCCGCGACGGCGCGCAACACGCTAATAGGTGGTCGACCAAAATGTCACTAGCAACAAAATTTCTTTTCCGTAATCCGCCTCCTCACCACTCGCTCGGTGGCGGTCGTCGTAGGCTAGGCTAGTACTGTATTAGGGGAGTACTGGTACACTGGATGGTGGTGAATTGAATGCCCGCTTCCCGTCCGGCCACGTGACGCAACCTCGGGCCCTACCTCTCCCCGTCACCGCTCCGCCTGACGTCACCTCCCCATGTGCCGCCCCGGCCGCCTATATATAAGCCTCTCCCATCTCGCCTCTCCTCCTCCGGATCGGCCTTGGCGGCGACGCGTCCACCACCGCGGTAGCTTGCTAGCCAACGGTGCGGTGTTTGTCAGGTAGCGGCTTGATTCGCCGGCCGGAGTCTTGGAGGCGAGCATGCAGGCGGTGGCCGGCATCCGGCGGGGGCTGACCATCGACCCGGCGGGGGAGGAGGAGGCGCCGGCCGACCGCATCGGGCGGCTGGTGCGGGAGAGCCCCGTCGTCATGTTCGCGCGGCGAGGCTGCTACATGGCGCACGTCATGAAGCACCTCCTCGCCGCCGTCGGCGCGTACGCCACCGTCATCGAGCTCGAGGGCGCCGCCGAGGAGCTCGCCGCCGCGGAGGCGGGCGGCCACGCTGCCGTGCCGGCGCTGTTCGTCGGCGGCGCGCCCGTGGGCGGGCTCGAGGGCCTCATGGGGCTCCACCTCAGCGGTCGCCTCGTCCCACGCCTCATAGAGGTCGGCGCCCTCTGCGCCTAGCTAGCTTCCTTCCGCTTCTCTCCGTCACTCGCACGTGTGCACGCTCCGCACGCTCCTAGCTAGCCTTCGTCTCCTTGTATGTACAGTCGTACATGTGCAATCCATGGGCTACGGAATTTGCAGAATCTAGAGGGGGTGGAATGAAAACCTCCTACACGCTAAATAAGTTGTACTGGCTACTGCACTGCATTGAGATGTTTGTGAGGTGGAGGAGAACCAGAAGGGTTTTTTGTGATAAACGGTTGGACGTAAATGTGATTATTACTTCACTGAGGAGCACTCCAATATTTATTTTTACAGCAGCTACTCGTCGGCGTTAATGGCTCTCCTCTCTTGTTTGAATTCTTGCTTCTATTTTGTCCTCATCGATGTGATGTTTTTGTTTTGGTGTAAATTAATTTACTACACATGATTGGCGTGTAATCCTACAGTGCTTGGTAGCTGATTATTTTATGGCAGCAAGATAACATATTAAAGTATCGAGGTGGACGTCACCACGAACTAAGAACCCCAGTGGCTGCTTTCCTGCCAATTATCGAACTGCCCATTAATTTCATTGACAAAATGGCATGCTGTTGATACGAGAGACATGCATAAATAAAATCCGCAAGCACACTGGGTTCATTGCTCCGGTGAGTCGAGGGAACAACTCAAAGATTGAACGCTTTACAAGATATATTCTATAATCCTTTTTAAGTTTTTGGGAGCTGAAGGGTCGTGCTTCGAACATGATGATAAAGTTGGAAACAACCGGTTTGGTAAGTTTTAACTTGAAATCTCCTTCGAATTCTAGTCGGCTTGCACTTTTCTTCTGCGCAACAAGCCTTCTGGATGCTATATCTCGCGCATATGAACTCTAAATTGAGCTATTCTTCTTCTTCTTTTTTTTTTAAAAAAAAGTTTCTATAACGAATAGATATTCAAATTTCTATTGGTAGAGAACTTTTGAAAACGCCACATTCGTTGCCAAATCTGCCTTGTAAGTTGGCTCTTTTGTGAACTCTGATTCGCTGTGCAGTTTGCCTGGCGAGGCTCATATCATATCTCCTTGTCATAACTCCAAATTAAGTTATTGAGGACTCTAAATTGGGCTACTCGAGCATATGATCTACAGCAATTTGTTATTACGGGTTTATCCATTTGAAACCGTTTCCATCGCTGAAAATTGCGTTGTAAAATGACGGACATATTATGTCCTGTCTTTTGGTGTGATAAATATGCAATATATCATTTTCCTATCTTTTTCGCTTTCTTTTTCTTTATGAGTTGTGTTGAAGCATTTTCAAGCACGAGAGTAAATATTCCATTCTAGTTGTGGATCCCACCATTGGGTTATCATCGAAACTAGTATGCACGTAGCAATCCTCCATGTCGTCATGTCAACGACTCATCGAAGGTTCGGTGTTTCCGTTGTAATTTTTCCATCCAAACCAGGAATTGAGCAAATGATATATGCATTTCGATCATCTCAACAAGAACATCTTCACGAGAGCCTCAAATTGGGATTTGAAGATGTCTTGGCCATTGAAAGCTGCTCTTTAGAATCCATCGAGATTTAACGGTTCTAGAGTAGACTTTTTCCAATTTAGTGATTTGGCATAGAAAGCGCCTGAAAAATTATGTTTTTCTTCGATACAACACTTTTGTACGTATATCTTGAATATGAATAATTAGTTGCGCGACAGCATTAAGGGCCTGTTTGGATCCATTAGCAGCTAATAATTAGCTAGCTAATAGTTTCTAGCTAATATTAGCTAGCTAACTATTAGTTGGAGGGCGTTTGGATCCACCAGCTAATATGTGGCTAATAGATGCTATTGTCCAGAATAACCATGCTATTAAATGCTATTGGTGGTAGACGCGAAGGGTATTTTGGTTAAATGACACCTATTAGCTATTATTAGCTGGGTTTGGCTAGCTAATGAAATAACCATTAGCTGGGTGCCCAGCTAATAGTTAGCTGATCTATTAGCCAGGGGTGTTTGGATCCACTCCAGCTAATTTTTAGCAGCTAACTATTAGCTACATGGATCCAAACAGGCCCTAAGATGCAAAATAACATTAAATGGCCCTGTGGGAGAATATAAAATACACGAAGAAGCAACGTCAAAACACATGCAATTAACTGAGATGTCAGCCTCTCATTGTACTCCAATTGTAATAAGTTGTTACTACGTGCTCTTCAGTTATACATACGGTTTGTCTGGACCATCAATCTCCGCCGTGCTCGTTGTTGATCCGGGCCGTCGATCGATTTCCGGACGCGGCATTTTGCGTTGCTTTTAAGGAAAGAAATGGAAGAAACGTGGAGTAAAGACCCACGGTTGCTAACAGTGCAAGGCAGCAACGCCACGGTGACTCGGTGAGGGCGCAGCTGGCTGGATCGATTCGATGCATGCGTGCATGGCATGTGCCCACCGCTTGTTTCTCGGTAGAAAAAACATAGTTAAAATGGACGCGAAATTTCATGCGCCGATCGAGACAAGCTGCATGCACACGATCCCACACTGTTCGCCCGTGTACAGGGTTTTAAGCTGCAAATGTATACTGCCTCTCCGGGTCACCCGTACGGATTCACATCCTCTACCTTTGTCAGTGCATTTTGATCTCATAGACTAAAGAAATCTAACGGGAAGAAAATCAAATTGCTACAGTATTCGAGATTAGGTGGATTTTATTGAAATTTATATTTTTAAACTAGATTTTATTAAATCTCGTAGATATTTTCAAAACTACTGTAGCAATTTGATTTCCCCTAGATTTCTTTAGTCTGCCGAGCCAAAATGTACCGTGCATTTTGACTAACAAAGGCAGAGGATCCGAATCCCACCCGTACGTGGCGTTTCAGACGTAGCTGCAATTAAACTTTTAAAACTTTAATTACTAATGTTTCTTAAAATATTTAAATTAGATATATAAAAATTATATATATCTCGAAAAGTACTTTTATAATATTATAATATTGTTGGATTTTTTAAATATATTACAATAAAAAACTAGGCGTTAAGGTTATGTTTTAAAAACCCCTGTTGATATTCAAATCGACGTGTATTTGGGATCGAAAGAGTGGACACTGCTGCTAGCTGCTGTTGCTGCTAGAGACTAGTCAGCTCGTTGGACACGTCACCGTGTCAACGTGCAACTCGTTTGGCAGCTAGTAGCGTTTTTTTTTTTCGTAGTCAAATTTTATAGTGCGAGCATGGCTAGTGAGGTTGCAGGTCCTCTAAGTATAATTAAGTAGCCTTCAAGTACACAATTGTACTAATACTACTACTACAACTATGTAGTATAATCTGCAAGTTTTTTTTTAGCTCTCAAGTAATAATTAATGAGATCTGGTTCTGATAACCTGCTAATTAAGTGCTAATACAAGGCAGCAGGTCGCCCACTGATTTCTGCTGGGTGCTCCAACCCAACGCCGACGTGCTGGTCCTGACCATGCGCTCTCATACCTCAGCCCGTACTTATCATCTGTGCCGTTGCATTGCGTACTTGAGAGTTGAGCCTTTGCTTAGCTCGTCTGAAAAACCTTTGCTGCATTTCTGTTTCTGTACGAGCTATGTAATTACCAGCCTATGTGTGTTCTTTCAGAATCCACAGGCCACGATTTAAGTACCGAGAGAATCATAGTGGGAAATATATATGACCCATACTTTTTTCTAGATAATGGAAGAATTTTATTAATCTTCTGGTCTCTGCATTATGAGATACACACGGCCAATCTATTATTATATGCGACCCATACTTAGCGAGAACTATTGAACTTTGGTCATCAATCATAGAGATAATGCGATAATCCACATGGCAGCAAACATACACGAGCTACAGACTACAGTCAGTGAGAATTATTGAAGTTTGGTCTTGTGTTGAATAGAAGCCACAGCTGTAGAGTTCTGCAGCTAATAGTGGTGGTAGCCCACGGAGACAGGTGGGCGTATTTCTGGTGCTGAGCCTAGTCTGGGCTTAACTTTATGATGGGCTATTTTGTTTTGAGAACGTTGCCATGGGCTAGTTGACGGGCCTGAATATAGTCAGCCCCATATAGGCCCGCTGCTATAGCAGGCCCCATTTGCAGTTTGTAAAACGACATCATTGTTCATGTAGGCAATGGTACTGGTTATTGTTTTGGATTCTCTAAAAACTAATTCTGAATTATGATCGTAGAGGAACTGATTCTTCAAAAGCTACAATTCAAAAGCACATATGAAGTGGATTGGGATTCTAGTCTATATGGCTGGGCTGGATTGTGAGAATCGATTCTTAGAATCGAACTATTTATTTTTGATTCAGTTTTTAAGGCCAGAATCTAGAATCAAAAGCAAAATCAAATAGCCCTTTAGATGGAACTGACCTTAAGAAATACTGTTCAGTGTGGCTTCCGGACACGAAGTCAAGCCCAAATAAATAATTGGCTAGATTTCGGGCCGGATTTTCTCGGCAACTTTGGAGGGACCTGTATATTGATGGGGTAATTGGGCCTTTTGATGCTTCGATCTCTAATTACGGTTCTCTGGAATCTGAATTGATATGAACATTCTCTTTTTTTTTTTTTAAAAAAAAAAAAGAGACCAGCCGTGGATATATTAGATAGGAAGTATAATTACAAGGTTATAAAAAAAAGAAAGAGAGGTGCAGGAATCTGCACAAAAGAGCTGTGGTTGGAGTAATACATGGGGAAAGGAAAAGAGTGTTGTAGGTTGTTAGGAATTCCGGTCGATCAGTTTTTTAAGGCCCACAGCCCCGGCGACGATCCAATTTGCAGTCTCATCCCTAACGGACTGAAGGATTTTTTTTTTATTTGGCTCGCTTAAGTTTCGGAAAACTCTGATGTTGCACTCTTTTCCACCATTGCCAGCATGTTAGCACAATCAGAGAGCGAACCCCCTTTCGAAGAGGAAAAATAACAGTTGACCTATTGTAAGTTCCAGTGTTCAAAGTTGGTGCTGGTTCCCATCGTTCAGGTAAGAGAGATGGTAACCGGACCCAACGGGCGACGACTTCCCACAGGCTACGAACCTGAGGGCAATCTACCGATTGACATGAAAATTAAAACACTATTCTTGATATAGACCTGAACCTTAAGCAAACCTTTTGCACAAACCTGAACCTTAAACCAAAAGGCAACTGTATATGATCTATCCATCCACAAGCACTCGGACCCTAGCTGTATCTAATCATTTTTTTTCTTGATCACTAAACCTATTAATTCGTGCTACTACTTGCAGGGGCGTTTGACCGCACGCACCGTGGTGCCCTAGCTACACTCCCAACCGGCCGGACCGGACGCACTACAGACCACAGGCTGAAACCGATCGAAGCAACTCACTGTAGAGGAGTCAAGTGACATCATGGCTCACGACCATGGACTATTTGTCTCGTGTCGACGCTGCCCGGCCGGCACGCCCCTGTCGTGGAGTATCAGGGTGTGTATCCCTCGAACGGACACTAATTATTTGGACTTTGATCCTTGGCCGCCTTCGCTTGCTTTCTTCCCCACGGCCACCATTTCGCATCGTAATATTAACCTTCTTTTGGATTGATGCATGCATCATGGCCTAAGCAAGCCAACCACTCCAAGGTATACAGAGAGAACTATATATATATCCAACGCTTGCTAGAAACGACTAAATCATTTATCGAAATTATCCTTCAAAACAAGCTGATTAAACATCGGGAATTACCTCGGCCGGTACTCCTCTTTTGCAAAGAAGAAGAAGAAGAAATGGTATCTACGAGTCGGGAGCATATCCTGTGCACATGAAGACCTTGTGCACATATGCAAACATTAAATCTGAGCCGTCCAAATCCCATCCAATGGTGGTTTGAAATCACATGTGCAAACATTTTGCAATTACCCCCTGATCGAGTCACCGTTGCATGAGATTTGGACGGCCCAGATTTCATGTTTGCATATGTGCACAAGGCCTCCATGTGCACAGAATATGTTCCCCTACGAGTCTCAAAATGTATTAACGAAAGGAAAATGCTATTTAATTAGTTAACTTTTTTTTTTGCGATAGTATTGTACAGATCGAGGCCGGCAGTCGTAGGCAGAAACAAATCGAAATATTAAAATCGTGTTGTCGCACGTACGTACGTAACTACATAGCTCTCGTCTACATCACCGACAGGTTAGACAGTGCAATATAGTAGTCGTCGTCGTCGTCGTCAAGTACATACCCAAGCAGATAATGTCATGGACTACTGGACAAGAATGCCGCAACACACAAGAAATGATAACGACATTGGTTTAGCTAGCTAGCTTGCCAACGTCGACCAACATGGTCCATCCATCTGCTACAGGTCACCAAATGAATCATGACTTTGCAAATATGGGAATCCACGTAGAAATATGATTAATAATTAGAAAGTTAAGCTTGAGGAACAATTAAATATGCGCCTTTCTAATGTCCACCTAAAATATAAATCCTCGAATTTTAGATAAACAGCTATCTAATTAGTTAGGGTTATATATTGAAGTTTAGGACTCCTTTTTAGGAAGCATCTCCAAGAGAAAACTCTAAAAATGAGTCTTAAACTTTAATTTAGGACCCTAACTAATTAGATTTAGGGCTCCAACGAAATATTCACTCCAGCAATTAGGCCCTAAAACCCAACGAATATATGGCTCAATCACAGAGTTGCTAAATATAGCTACTCTCCTAGGGATCCTAAAACAATTTGCTAAATTTTAACAATTTAAGATCCTTACTGGAGTTAATTTTTTCCTCAAAAGGCTTATAATTCAAATTAAAATCATATTTAAGGCCTCTTGGAGATACTCTTAGGAATCTAAACCTGATCCACTATCAGAAACCGTAGCATTCCTGACGGCAACAAGCATTACTGACGGGCTCGAGCCATCTAACTACCTTTAGCCCTACAGGCTACAACATCCACCTCGCCAACACCACGCCGAAGGCTCAGGATGCTTTGCAGGAGGCAATGGCGGCGATCATCGGATAGACGAAAGCAGATACACAAATCTTCAAGCACATCCAACGCAAGAAATTTGACTGGTTTTCTTTCAATTTTTTATTTGAGAGATGTACGCCAAACCTAGGGTTAAAAAAATGAAGCTCTAGCTAGATCGATTTGTTAAAAAAACTAATAATTATTTTTTTATACATAAATTACAAAAATATACCTTGATTTTTTTTACAAGAATAGCCATCTGTCACGACACGTAGCAGCAGCACACGTGCCAATCACGCTACCGTGGCGCGACTGATCCTAGTCGCGCCACGCGGCAGCGACAGGCAACGAAGGATGGCTGCGCGGCAAAGGGAAGGGAGATGTGCAGTGGTGCAGGCGTGCAACGATTTTGCTCTCTCTAGTCTCTATATATAGAGGATAGCCTGCAAACTGTAGTGGTGCGGGGGATAGACAACTATACTAAACTACTAGCCATGGGATGTTGATCTCCCGCCGGACGTATGCGTGGCGGGAGCCGAGGATCGGATGGTGCCTGTGGGAATGTGCATGCACGTCGCTGCCTGTTGCTGCCACGTGGTGCGATTGGCACATGTGTTGCTGTCACGTGGCGTGACAGATGGCTATTCTTGAAAAAAAAAGATCGAGATATATTTTTGTAATTTACATATAAAAAATGATTATTTTAACAAAAATTCTAGCTAGATCAACATATTATCAATATAAAAATAGATTTTAGGGGTCATTATTCTTACAATCATATAATACTAAGTACTAATGTTAAGCAACAATGGATTCCGGACACTGGGCCATGATCTCGGTACCGTAAGTACGATATCATTTGCTCCATCCACTGTACCTACACCGAACAACTATGATGGAGCAAGACTTTTTACCGTCTCGTGGATGTATAAAAATATACATTAATCTAGTATCAGGAGGTATACAAAGTTTAAAGGGTAGAGATACTAAGAGTATAAAAATTTAAAAGTAATTCAGTGGTAACTCTAAAAATGGTAAAAAAAATCTCTATTTTGGAATAAGCAGCAGCAGGCCATGAGTGACCTACCTATCACACAAGGCTCCAAGCTTCCAACCAGGGTTTCACTTTTCGTTTCGAGACTACTTTTCGAGGTCCGAGCGGTACCGAAATTCGCGAAATTCGGTTCGAAATTCGTTAAAAACCGTTAGGTTCGAAAGTCAAATGAATTCGAAATTTAGTCGAAAAGTCTCGAAATCTTCGAGCGAAATTACAAACGGCTCGAATTGCTCGAAAGGTTCAAATTCGCTCGAAAAGCTCGACAAACCGCTGGTTCGAAAATCGCTCGAAAAGGCTCGAAATTACTCGAAAGACTTGAAAACCGATGGTAGTTGAAAAAGAGGAAAATGTAGAAAAATTAGGAAAAATTGTAATAAAAAATTGTAAAATTTGGAAAACCATTAAAGGCCAAAAATAATATTTGA
The DNA here is from genome assembly GCA_036346355.1 of Rhipidocladum racemiflorum. Classification (NCBI taxonomy): domain Eukaryota; kingdom Viridiplantae; phylum Streptophyta; class Magnoliopsida; order Poales; family Poaceae; genus Rhipidocladum; species Rhipidocladum racemiflorum. The sequence goes on along the minus strand of CM070569.1, from coordinate 44,459,863 downwards.
AAAATTATTTCAACAAACATAACTACTAAATATAATTGAATAAATATTGAAACATGCAAGGTGTTGTGAAGGTGTAGTCTAAAATTCTGATTCAAATGTTGTATTTATTTGATCAACAATGTATTTCCATTTATTTTTTATGCACTATAGTTGATAGTTTAATACTTGCATTCGTGTTGAATATTTAGTTATGATATGGCTCTCTCTCAAAATAATAGGAAAAATGATAGACGGTTTATTACTATAGGTCTCATATAATTCTATATTGATTGTTAACAAGTTAAACTGGGATTTTGATTTAGTATAATGATCTCTTAGCAGTTTATATGTGATTTTAAGAAAACTTCGGATGTAATGTTCTAAATACAGTCATGATTTTATGGATAGTGCTCTTCTTGTCTCATGCTGTTGGTTTTTACAAAAAAAAATATTGGAATATGTTTAATGATACAAAAGTGATACTAAATATTACTACTTGACATACTAGAACAAATATTGCTACCATAATTAAAATATACCAATACAAGAAAAATTCCGGATCCCAGTACTGTTTTTTTTTTCCAATGTTGTAAAATCGGTTATGGCGCAAAAACGTCTAAAAATTTCAATTTTTCAACCAATTTTCATCCTAAAGGTTACAAAACTATTAATACTTATTTTAGAGAGTTTTTGGTTAAATTTTCTCAAATTTTTGAAATTTTTTGAATTTCAATTTGAATTTGCTCATTTTCTCGGTGTTGAATTTCATTTGGGGCTCGAATGTCGAATTTGAATAAGCAGCAGCAGGCCATGAGTGACCTACCTATCACACAAGGCTCCAAGCTTCCAAGTTCCAACCAAAGGCCAAAATTTCACGAAGCTCCCATGCACAAAAGCTTCATGAATTAAGGAATCTACCCTACATGTATGCATGCTTGGTAGCATCGTTTTGCTTACCTAACGTTTCACCGAAGAAATTAACAAAAGGAAGCTGACGTGGAAATATATACACATATCAATATATGCCCCAAGATTCGTTGCTTGGTTCTAAAAAGGAATTATAAAATAAAGGAGGCCTACCTGTGGCAATTTCCAATCTATGCTCAATAAAAAAAAGAGAGTGACTAGGGAACGGTATACCGTTGCAACGGTATAGCCATGAAACTTATGAAACTTATTAGTTTCAGTGCTGGTTTCATGAGTTTCAGTGTTTAGTTTCATCAGTTTCATATTTTATCAGTTTTTAGTGCTAAGTTTCATGAGTTTCAGTGCAAAAAATCATAAGTTTTATGAGTTTCAGAGGTATACCGTTGCAACGGTATACCGTTTTTTAGTTTTTCTGTAAAAAAAAAGCCTTTTAGTTTTGCGTCCAGGACATGCTAACCCACGGGTCTATAAAACTGTTCCTTTTCTGTCTTCTTTTGTTTCTTCATGTCTATGCGTCCAGGGACCAACTTGCAGGCAGTGGAAATTAATATATACTCAGGTGATTAATTAGTTAATGAAATGCCCCCAAAAATTATTAAAAAAATTCAAAACTGAATAGGAGTTGAATTGAAGAACTCACCTGAGCCTCATCCGTTATCCTCTTCGGTCCATCAGCTGCTCCCCCGTGACCGGTCCGCCGTGATGACCCGCTCGTCGCGTCGCCGCACTTTGCGCTGCATTTTGAGCCCCGCCGTAGTGCGCGTCATGCCCACGTCACGCTCGGCCGCCTCGCCCATCCCCTGCCCTTGCCATGTCGCGCGCCCATGTCGCTGTCAACATCGCCGTCCTGCGCCCAAGCTCTTCTCTCTCCCTCACGCGCATGGGTATAAGAACCACCCCTAGACCTATGAGCTCCCTCGCCCCTCCCTTCTCTTCCTCCCGCTCGGTGAGCTCTCTCCACCGCCCTTCTCCTTTCTCATCCAAAGCCAATCCCCGCTCAGCCACCCCAGGGCCGCCGCCGCCTCACCGAGCCCTAACCCTAGCCCCTTCCTTCGCCGCTCCACTCCAGCCTTCCCCTCCCCGGCCTTGAGCTCCCCGCCGCTTCCTCCCTTCTCCCCCAGCGCCGGCGCTCTCTCCCCGATCGCCCGAGCCGCCCCCCTGCCCCCCTATTCGGCCACCGAACCCTAGCGCCCCGACCCCCTTTTTTCTCTCGGCCGAGCCGGCCGCTTCATCAGACATGGGCACGGCCATGAGCCAAGGCCACCCCCATGGGCGCTTGCTCGTGGGCCGTTTCGGCCTTTACTGTGCAGCACAATTCCAATTTCCTTTTTCTTTTCTTCTCGAGTTTAAATAATTTAGAAAAGTCCAAAAGTCCCAGAAAATTCCAAAAATGGTCAAAATACACCATCTTAACCGTTTCGATCCACTGAGTCCAAAAACGGCCCCCGTTTCGCCATTTGAAGGTCCCAAAATTCTCAAAATGACCAATTTGCCCTTGAACCTCCTCCGGCTCGTTTTCGTTTTTCGTTTTCGTTTCCGTCCGCCTTTTCGTTTCGTTTATCGTCTATTTACTGTTTTTGTCGTTTGCGCTAGATCCGACGTTCGTGCAGTACCTAGAGCCTGAGCATTTCCCGGAGCAGGAGCCGGGCCAAACAGGAACCGAGTACGACTACAGCCACTACGCCCTAGACAAATCCTCAGCCCAGCAAGGCAAGCCGCACGTCCTTGATCATATTGAACCTAATTGATGATAATATTGTAGTATGTACTTTTCTACCGCATTATTTTGATCGTATGTTGAAATACTGAAAATCGATAGTTTAGAATGACATGCAACTTAGTTATACCCAGTTTCGCAATTAGCCTCCTTGACATTGATGGACCATATTAAACCTTGAATAACCCTAGTGAAAGATTATACACACCTTAGCTAATTACTAGTCATATTAGTCTCACTCAAAATCTTTAAAAGCAAATTAAAATTGTAGCGAGCAGTTGGCTCGGAGTATTTAAAAATGTTGCTATAGTCAGGATGACAGTATTGGACTATCCACGAGGTGGATGTGAGTCCGATCCCCGGCTGATGATTTATGCCATGGTTGGTTTGGGTGGCTGGTACGAGCAGATACCAAATTGGTTTGTGGATGGTTGAATGGTTTGGTCTTTGGCAATATAAGGTTAAACCCCATTGAGCAAAGTAAATAACTTATATTTTCGCTCGCCCACAAGTTGAGATAGGTCAGTTCAGTTGAACCATTTCCCAATATAGTTCAGTACATTGTTCGTCCCCTGGAAATACTTACATAGTGGTACCATTCTCGGAAGGAGAATGGGGAGCAGCATTCCCGGCAGGGGAATGACCGATGGGGTGAAACGAGAATGGACGTTGAGGCGTGATTCGCCGGCTCTCACAACGGTAGGTACCCACTCAGTATTGGAGCACATTTCCTGCCTTGGCCAGTGGGGTCCCAAGAACATTGGGTCCAAGGACCTATCGGGTAGGAGCTACTGTCGGCGTTCTAGCCAACAGGCACCTCCGGATCGGGTGCTTGTAAGGTTCAGACGGGGGGGCTTTCGGGGCAATCGCCGGAGGAAGAAAGACCAGAGTGCCGGGGAAGCTTGGAAGAATGGGGACGCTAGGGTTTACCCAGGTTCGGGCCCTCCGAAGAGTAACAGCCCTAGTCCTGCTTTTCTTGTGATTGCATGTGTTGTGTGGTAAAAAATGGAATCCTAACTTGAAAGAACCAAACCTAACATGAAAGGATCGACCCCCTCTCTCATGCACCCCGGCTCCCTTTTATACTTGGGCTGGCGGGGGCGCATGGGAGGCTTACACAGCAAGCTATACTCATTACACTGCCACGGGCGCATTTAATGCGCCCGTCACTGTTCTTACACCCCATTCAATGCCTGCCGCAGCCGTCACACCCCTGCCTAGGGCCCCACGCCCACCAACGCCGCCCATTCCGTCAGGGGGACGGGTGCTGCCATGATGTCACCCGTAATTAATACACGCCTGGGGAAGGCGCGCCACCATACTGTAGCCTCCACGCTTTGCATTTAATGCGCACGATTCGCATTAAATGTCCTTGACCCTGGCACTGCAGCCTCGGGAGTGGTGCGCCAGTGGAGTGGCCCGTATGCCACCTGTCCACTGGGCGACCACCTTACTGAGCGCCCAGTGGCGTGGCCTGAACGCCACCTATCCACTGGGCGACCACCTTACTGAGCGCCCAGTGGCGTGGCCTGATCGCCACCTGCCCACGGGGCGACCACCTTACTGAGCGCCCAGTGGCGTGACCTGATCGCCACCTGTCCACTGGGCGACCACCTTACTGAGCGCCCAGTGGCGTGACCTGATCGCCACCTGTCCACTGGGCGACCACCTTACTGAGCGCCCAGTGGCGTGGCCTGATCGCCACCTGTCCACTGGGCGACCAACTTGTGGCCCTACTGCTCATCGCGGCGGTGGGGCCCAGACGCGCCCTGCCCGCCCGGCGACCGTGTTTATTGCGGGGGAGTGGGTACCCTGGTGTAGAATATGCCGACAGCTACCATGGGGATGTTCAATCAAAAGGCTGTGATTATCTTGGCCCAACCACATGCATTTAAGTTGCATGTAATTCATGTGTGGCATTAATGGTCGTTGATATCTCATGGGTATAGGTGAGAAGCTCTGCAGAGTCAAAATTAGTGGTATTCGAATACACCGTGCTTCCGGTTAATGAAGCTAAGTTTGATTTGGGGTGACTCCCGTAACCGAGCTCAAGAATGTGGCTTAATTGTGTTGAACTTGGCAAACGCCCCCCCCCCCTCAATTACTATTATTTATGGTTTGTGTTTCAAATGTAAAATGATGTTACAAACAATTGCATCCACAATACTTAAACTTTCTGGCAATCCATTGTAATCCCTTACATATAGTATTCAGCATTTTCCCGTGCGACTTGTTGAGTACGGTTGTGTACTCATTCTTGCTTAACCCAACCCTTTCAGAGTTTCAAGAAGCTGGCGTTTACCAGGAGTTCGTAGATGGCGAGTTGGTTTGATTTTAAGGTCTTAGTCTTTTGCTCAGGCCTGCCTGTGCGGTGTTTTGAATGTAATATAATTGGGCCCTGGTGCACCTACTTTTGTAAAAACTTGGCTGCTTGGCCTTATATTCAATAAAAAATATTTGGATTCATCCTTTGTCGGGCAATGTGCACTTGGTTTCCCGATAGCTAATCATCCTGGGTAGCTGTTGGGATATTTAAACGTGCCACCTGAAAAAACGGTCTGTTACACTTAAGTTTGTTAAAGAGTCACATTCTATGCTGTTTATATTGATGTCCACTGCAGAACACTATACCAGCCATATATATGACAATCAAATACGATAAAGACGACGATGCTCACTAAATCATAGACTATTAAGTTTCATGCACTGATCGAGTATCTTTACTAATATATAAATATTCATATATAAATATGAGTTGGTGATGGTCGTCCGTTCTCCCTCCCCTCTTCTCTAAAAAAAAGGACCATGAGATAAACAAAAAATCAACCGCATCTTTTTCTTTTCACTTACACCCACTCTCCCAAGGTAATTACCCACTTCACCTTTGTCATGGCAATTCAAGAGTGTAGTTTTATTTTTTGTAAACATATGATATGATTTTATTATTTATGGCTAAAAAATATATTTCTGTTGCAAAGCAAATATATTTGATTAGTGTGTCTATACACACATTCACAGCTCGAACAGTCGTGCTTTCGACGGTACTACATCGAGCTGATGCCGCACCACCCTGTGCTTATACGCCAGTAGTTGTCTGACGCACCCAAGCGTACGTATGTGTCATTTTGTTCTTGCTTTGCTTTGTCTCTCCTGACATATACAGGTACGGTTGATGTATCTGACCTCTGATGAGCGGTGAGATCCGAAATTGATCTGAAGCGCGCGCGCGCGCGGCCGTCCGTCCGACGACGAGGTACAGACGTACAGTGACGAGTGACGCTCTGACGCCCGACGACACGAGCCAGCAGGCGACGCACCGGCCGGCCGGGGAACTCACGTACAAACGCACGCAGAAGAGAGAGAGGAAACACATGCACGTACGCGAGCGTGCATGTTCCAGCACGGCACAGCTGCTCAGCTGCTGCATATACACACACAACTACATAAGCATCACGCATTCTGCATAGATCGAGAATATATTCGTGTCAAAAAGTAGTGGAGTGTTTACGTGCTTTTCTTTGAGATTCAAATCCTGATCAAGATGTATGCGTACGCGTATCCTATCGGTCGTGTGATCGATGTTTGAAACTGGATGCGTGGCAGGTCGTACTGACAGATGGATAGAAGGATGGATGGATGGATGGGATTTGCTGCAGCCTCATGACGAAAAGATGGTTGCACTGCATGCATGGTACCGTGTGGGTGTGTTTGTGAAAGTAGTTGTACACACGATATGTTCCGCAGCTGATTTAGTACAGATAATGATGGTTTATTATTTTTACGGAATATTTATTGAATGACTTAATTTAATTAAGTTAACATTTGAGCAATATTTTGCAATGCAAAAAAACTAATCAATGCAAACCGCAATTAAATTAGTTGGAGGTCTACTATTTTAAAAACATCTGACTCACACACGGCTCACTCAAACAGTGAGTTCCGAAGGCAATATTGTCGACGTATCTCTTTCTGATGGATTTCAACGACAATGTTAGCCATGACAAAAAAAGACTGTCTTATTTTGTTTACAACCAATTAGCATCTATCATTCAGAGATCTAAAATCTAAATCATTCGTAGATACAATATACAATGATTTGATCTCGGTTCTCTCTTGGTGTGCATTGAGGCAACTCTCCTCTTGTTGAACTCCTTTTCTGTTTTTTTTCTACATAAATGGCAACTCTCCTCTTTTTACAGACATCAGAAGTTACAGATCCAATAGAAAAGAAAAAACATCTTGTTCATCAGTTCATGGGTTGTGCATTTGTTCATCTTGAAATAGATCAAACCTTAGAAACCATATCGAAGGATGGACAAGCACACATCAATGAGAAGATGAACTGATCACTGAAACTCCTTATATCATCACTGAAAAGCAGGTGTATGATCACTGAAAGTCTGAACAACATTAATAGTTAGACAATAACTACTTATACGTAAGTTTATGGAAAACAACTAATAATCTTGCATGTTCCTTCATGCACATATGTAACTTTTCACTTAATGGCCAAAACAAGTTTATCGGAAAAAGTCCTGTAGAACAACATTAACATCTTTTCTTTTTAACTTGATGATAATATTCAGCAACTACTAGTACTCATAGAAATTAACATTGCATTTCACAAAAAGAAAACAACCATTACTACAAAAAAAAGCTTATATTAAGCCCTTTATCACTGACAGTTTTGAAAAACCGTCTATGATAACACCTCCTCACTGACGGTTTTTGGCTAGAAAGATCAGTGCTGAGGACCACATCACACGGTTCTAGCCAAAAACCGTTGGTGATGAGTGCCATAGTCATCATTGATTGTTTTTTGCTAGAACCGTCTGTGATGAGGATACCTATTACTGACTATTAGAACTATCTGTGATGAGCATTTCGTGGAACTAAGTATAGAGCGCCCCGAGGCCCCCGACCCACTTAGTATTTTTAGGGTTTCCTGAGCTATTTTTGATGTGGGTGCGATTGTGAGGTGATTCGGTGCAAGGAAACCGTGAATTTGGAAGAGTGATTGTAGATCCTTTTGTTATTGGTGATCTAAGGTTAGTAATTGATTCTAATTGCATTATATTAAATATCTAGCTTGGTAAAAAGAGAATTGAAGATGGTTTAGATCTAGTTTGGTGTAGATCCATTTGTTCTTTGTGTTTTAAAGTAGTAATTGGTTTTAATGGCATTATACTGAAGATGTAGCTAGCTACGTAAAGAGAGAATTCAAGATCCATTTGTTCTTTTTTTTATCTAAGAAGCTAGCTAGCTTGATAAAAGGAGAGAATTTGAAGATACTTGTTTTAGATGTGCCTTGTAGATCCATTTGTTGTTTGTGATATGAGGTAGCTAGTTTGGTACAGAGAGAATTGAAGATATATATACTTGGTTTAGATGTAGCTAGCTTGGTACCGAGTGAAGATTATTTAGAGCTAGCATGGTTTATGATTTATGGTAGGATTTAGCTAGTTAATTTGTGCTCCAATTTAAGAACGTGCGCATGTACATGCACTCCTAGTATACTTCATTATTTGACACTTATTGTTATATACGTAGCGTACATAGATAGACCGAAGCTAGATGTATGCTGTGCACCGTGCGAGTGCCGAGTACATTAATGGCGTCACTGCTTTTAGAAGAACTGCAGAGGAGGATATGCTTAATAAGAGGGTCCAATTTATGTCTTGTCTATGCATTGACTGCGACAATCTGAGAATGTTTGGCAACTCAGCCCATATAGAAGCACACTTGATTCTACGGGGTTTCAAAAGGGGGTATACATGTTGAATCAGTCACGGTGAAGAGTAGATTATACAGGAAGTATGCAATACTAACATTATTGATGAAGTCATTGATATGCTGGATGATATCAATTGTGCTTCCAATGAGGACATATTGCACGATAACAATCTGCATCAGATGCTGTGCGATGTAGAAGGGAACCATGATGAGAGAGAGTATGGTAAATTGTGGGGTTTGATGGATGACTTGGAGAAACCTTTATTCTCGGGCTGCAAGTTGAAATACACAAGGTTGTTGTTCGTGCTTGAACTGTTGAAATTGAAGGCAACCAACGGTTACTCCGATAAGAGTTTCACAGCGCTGTTAGGTCTATTAGCGGATATGCTTCCGAAGGGAAATGAGTTGCTAACAGCCATCTACAAAACCAAGAAGGTTCTTTGTCCCTTGGGAATGGAAGTAGAAAGAATACATGCATATCCAAATGACTGTATCCTCTACCGTAAAGAGTACACATACTTGCATGTATGTCCAGTGTGCAACGCATCACAGTACAGGCGTAAGAATCAACAAGATGATGACGGCGAGGGCATCGAGGCGAAGAAATTACCTCTTGCTAAGGTAGCATGGTATATGCTTATAATTCTCCATTTGAAGTATTTATTTGCCAACCCAAGGGAGGCAAAACAGCTGCATTGGCACTCGAAGGAGCGTAAGAATGACGAAATGCTAAGATACCCTGTTGATTCTTCCTAGTGGAGAAACATCGATAGGAGGTTTACAGAATTCGATGGGGAATCGAGGAATATAAGGTTTGGATTGAGTACAGATGGAATGAATCCTTTCGGTAACATGAGCAGCTAACATAGCACTTGGCCTTTGAATCTCTATATCTAACATAGAACCGTCTGTGATAAGAACACATCACAAACGATTCTATTATAGAATTGTTTGTGATAACTTTAGTAAATATATATTGCTAGGGTTGGAACCGCACTCCTCAAACGCCCTTGTGCCTTCCCACAGCCCGTGCCCTCTAGCATCCTCTCGTGCCCGTGCACTGTCGTACTCACCGAGACCATGCGCCACCGTCCTCAAGCCCGTGTGTCGTGCTCTTTGAGCTCATGCGCCGCCATCCTCGAATCTTTGCACCGTCATCCTCCCAGAGCTCGTGCGTCACTGTCCTCGAGCCCTTGCACCGTCGTCCTCCCCGAGCTGGTGCGTCGTCATCCTTGAGCGCAGAGTGCTACCAGCTAGGGTTCCTCGTCATCGCGCTCGGTTTGACCTCTCAAACTTGCTCGTATCCACCCCCATGACCATTGAGGTGAGATTCCCAGTGTTAATTCGCTGAAAACTGCACATGCTATGGTAATTTAGGGTTGGTGATGGAAGTTGTGCATAAATGCTTTGTAGACTACATTCTTAATATATGCCTTGTATCATGCTTGTTATATGCATTTGTAGACTACATTCTTGTTATATGCCTTGAATCCCTGTGTTGCTTTACAAACTACATTCTTGTTATATGCTTTGTAAACTACACATGTGCTATGGTAATTTAGGGCTGGAGATGGAAGTTATGCCTAAAGCCATATTTTTCATGCATATATGCTGTAACACCCATACTTCTTTAACGAGTAGCTAATCTCGAGAACGAGATTAATGCAATGGGGCAGGTTTGTAACACCCTAAGAAATATGAAAATAAAATAAAGTTACTATTTATATTTTTCAGAGTAATTATGAATTTTATGTTAATTTTTTTTGGACAGAAATTTAAATTCCTTTAATAATTCTTTTTTCCTCCAAATTTGACCATCCAAAAGGAACTCATACAAATCCCAGCCAACCCAACCCAATAAATAAACACTATAATATCTTAAATGAATAAATATGAATATTTCAAATTTTTGCACCAAATCTTGATACATTAAAAATCCAACAAAAGCTTAAAAATAGCATAATTATAGGAATTTTAATTTGAAATATGCTCAAGAAAACAAAGTGAGACCAATTGCATTTGAAAGTATATCCATTAGGCTATTTACACAAATTATACTAGAAAATTTTGGACCATTTAAAGCCATGAATTGATAGCCCTAACTACTAAATCAAAAAACCCGAATTTAATACACTGCTACAGTGCACATGTCAGGGGTTCCGTGAATTACTGTGACCTCGCCGACCTGACGCCATCGTGCCTCACCACCTCTACCAATGCCCAGGCTGTCGCGCTATCACCTGGCCTCATGGCGTCGCCATGCCTCTCTACTCTACCCTCCTTGGCTCACCAGGTCGAGCCGCGCAGTGCGCGCCACGCACACGCATGGGCAGAGTGTGCACACCAGGCGGTCGCAGCTCACCAGGTGTTGAGATCTCCTCCCTACCCATACCGCGTCTCACCAACTCTGTCAAGGCATGCATTTAAGCACCGAGTAGCGCACTCGCCTCCCCTGCTCGCCCCACCTCATCCCCATCATCGTGCACTCGAGAAACCCACCGGAGTATAGGGATGAGGATGGCAAGTGTATATTCACGATTCCTATCACCGGGTGAGCTCAATATCTAATCCTTTTGGCCATAGGGTCCTTCACATTCCCCTAATCTCCCTCGTCCCTTTGATTGTAGTGTTTCCTGATGGTAGCACCGCCATAGCTCTACCTTCTTCACCATTGGCCTCATTGTGCTAGAGCTCCTCAGTGACTCTTTTGCCCTTTGAGATATCTCGTTCAACTCCCCTTAGCTCCCTAGTACTTTCCCCTTCCTTGCCCGAGACTAAGCAGTCTTCTTGCTCTCCTCCGACAGTGACTGCTGCCGTGCTCCACCCATCTATGTCGTGGGACCTCCTCGCCATCGTTCACTCCCAATCAATTGGTTCCCTAGGTAAGTGATGTCCCCATCTTGCTCCCCGAGCCGCCGACCGGACCTCTCCATCGTTGCTCCGCCGCCGGTAGGGGTGTAAATGGGTCTGGTAATACCCGACCCGTACCCGTACCCGGATGCAAAATTACCCTAATAGGAACTGTTTTAAACTACCCGTTGGGTACGGGTACGGGTATGGGTAGTACCCGGATAGGTTAGGATCGGGTTTGGGTCGGATACGGGATCATCAATACCCGCCGGGTACGGATCTGGTTCGGGTACCCGGATAATTCTCACAACCGGGTACCCGAATATGGCCATAGCCCAGCGAGTCAGCGACCTGAGCCGGCGGCCCAGAGCCCACAAGGCCCAGCCGAATATGGTAGCTCAGGCTGTGCCGCAGGACATGAAAACCTAACCTCAGAACTCAGATTTCATCCTCAATCCTCGAGCACCTCGACCCCGAGCCGCCGGCGCGCGTTCGCCCCTACCCCCGCTGGCGCGAGCTTGCCCCAGCCGGCACTAGACCCTGCCTCCGCCCCAATCTCAGAGACGCGTGCTCGCCCCCGCCTCCACCCCGAGCCCGCTGACGCGCGCTCGCCCTTGGTCTTCCCCAAGCACGCCGCCGACTGCCCCCACCCCCGCCGGCGTGCTCACCCCATCCAGCCCCTGCCGGCGCGCCCCATCGGCGCTCGCCCTCGCCTCACTTGAGCACTGGCGCTCGCCCAGCCTCTGCCGGCCCCCTTTGCCTCATGGCGCTCACCCTGGTATTGGTTTCATCTTCCATTACAAGTGGTGCTGCCCTGCAGCCCTGTTGCCTGTTGGGTATTCTTATGTGGTGTCAGTTTGACCTTGGCATAGCTGGGTTTCATCTTCCATTACTAGTGATGCATATTGCTGTCCAGATTATATATGCAATGGATGACTGTTATTACTTCTGTCTGAATTAGTTAGCTTGCTCTGAAATCTGAAATCTGAATTGGTTCCTCTGTTTGAATTAGCACAGCACTGAAGATGCCCAACAAAATAGCTCTATATGATTCATATGACCTCTGCTTTTCTGCGAAATCGTAACATTCCAGTAAGCTCATTTATAGATTGTTGACAATTAAGTTGTACTAAATTATGCACATATGGGCAAAAGCACAGACTCTGTATTGGTATGAGCTAATGCCTATAACCATGGCATCAAAGCTATAGGTAGTGGAGGATATCTGTACATAGCCAATGAACAACAGGAGATGCTTTGGTGCTCTACAACGAGCTAAAAAAAGGACCAACTCCTATTTCTCATGCACATTGGCTCTAGATATTCAACATGGTAATCCTAACCATAGTAATCAGATTTGTTGTAAACTCCGGCAAATCATGAAACCATATCATGATTGAGACGAATCGTGTTTCTTGTAACTATTCCTAATATAAATGGGATTTTATGCTGAAGCAGCAAGCAGTATAAAAATTTCCAGTATAAAATAGTGAAACTCTTTGTTGGACTATGTATGTTTGATTATCTATTGTGTTATGTGATGTACTAGTGTAATGGTTGGATTGTTTTCATCGCATATTTTGATCCTAGGTATTTCGTGCACTACCCGATGAAGTACCCGTTGTCTGTATTATACCCGTCCGCACATTACCCGGAGCCCGATTTTTACCCGTTCATAGAAAATGCTACCCGTTACCCGTACCCGGAGAAAAAATATTAGGGTAGGGTACGGGATGACCTACTACCCGCCCGAACCCGACCCGTTTACACCCCTAGCCGCCGGCGAGCTCGCCTTCGGGCGGCTCTGCCCTGAGCTGCCAACACGCGAGCCCCGTCGGTCAGTGGCACACGCACATGCGTCCACTAATGTGTGGGGCTGTGTTGTCAGCCGGCGGGCAAATTCAAAAATTCATGGAAAATGAGAAATACACCTTCAAAGTTAGAAAGCATATTTTCCATTTTTCCTGGAATTATGTATCATTATGTAGGAGGCCACGCCATGCAAGCTCTAAGTGAGGCTTGCCGATAGCTCTCTTCTTTTGCAGTGTTCCAACCAATGAAGCGACAATTGTTCACGGTCACCCCAGTAGCGCTGGGTTACGCGAAGGTCTATGTGGACTACGTGAATAAATATTTCAAGCCCATTCCACTGGAGATGCCCCCAAACCACGAGATTGTGACACTAGAGGATACCGTTGACACATTAATCCAGTGGTGCAAGAGGGGCATCTTCATCGACGATCGTCCTTCAGCACCAGAGCAACATGCATAACATGATCCACCTGCTGCGGTGGACCTACCAGCGCTACCGGAGCAATCAGCTACGCCGAAGCGGGCCAGAGCATCAACGCATGCTGATATAATACTTCGTACCCACTCCTCTCCCATGAAGACGACCAAAAGTGGAAAGGGGGATAAGGGGAAATCCAAGTAGATCACGAATGACATGGAATATGAATATGCCCCATTGGCCCAGAAATTCAAACTATGAGAATCTTTAGTAATGGAAGAAGGCCTACAAGAACTTTCAACAAAATCCATTAGATTGCATGACTGGTACATGGAGCAAGCAAAAAAGCCAATGGCAACATCCATAGCGAGTATCTCGATCAGCTTCAACCACAAGCATCTTTTCAATCAGTCGTTAGGGGGCCAGCTTCTTCACGATCAACTTCAAGGACTTGTTCAATCTCTTCAACCTCGACGCCATCGACGCAGCGCTCATGAGATGCTGGACATTGTAAGTGTGTGCAATCATGGTCTATATATTCATGTAATACCAATAAATATCATATAACTCCTTGCTTTTGTGTATATAAATACATGATCCTTCAAGCGAGAAGGGACAAAGAACCGGTGGGTTTCCTCGACCCACACATAGTCTCGAGGTAAACAATCAACAAAAATTCTTGTTACATCGAGGATTATGTGACAGAGGCATCGTTGGCTCAACGCGATGCAGAGTACATACTTCTACCCTACAACCCGTCATAAGTGCTGCAATACCTGCTATACTTTGATTTGTACTTTACACTGAACTCAAATTTAGATTGAGTAACCATAGCGACATTCCTGTGTAGGTTATACTGGGTTCTAATTGTAATTGAACCAATAAAAAACCGAGTTAGCTACATTGTGAAGGATCGTTATTTTTGATCCAGTTGATTTTGATGATGAGTATTTGAAAAAGATTTGAAACCAGTTTGATATTTCGACAAGATTTATTTTTTGGTTTCGTTATTTGAAAAGATCTGAAATCAGTTTGATTATTTGAAAAGCTTTTTGTTTTTTGCAAAGGTTTTTGTTTGTGTTTTGAAATCGTGTTATTAGAATATTTAATGCAATGCATTCCTGTGAGTGGTTGCATGGTTTAATGTGAGTCAAGTCGCGGACTTGTGCTCGGAATCGTTTTGTGGTTTGTTCATGTGCAGGTATTGCTCGAGGGCGAATGTGGTCGATGACGGGACTGGAACTAGGTTCATGGAGGAACTGAGGTTCGGGACTAGGTTCAGGGGGAACTGAGGTCTTGGTGGTCAAGGATGTCATGCGGAACGTTCGGGCTAAGAGAATGGTGCACATGAAGAATGGTTAGTCACGTGAGAATGGCATGAGGTCATTCGCGTGCAAAGTGTTAGTCACGTGAGTATGGTAGGGTTGCCATACGCGTGCAAGAGTTGTACTCGGCCAGGTTGGGCCAAGTGGAGTTGTGTTGAATACATGCTCTTTCTAGGATTAGGAGTGGGAATCCTTTTAGGATTAGGAATCCTTCTAGGATTAGGACTCCTTCTAGGATTAGGTGTGTTTGCCTTCTTTAAATAGAGGGGTTGCCTCCTGTTGAAGGCAATCAAGCTTTGAGCAAGCTTTAGGGTTGTACTCTTTTATTTGGAGTATTTTAGACAAAAGAAAGGAGAAATAAAGATCAAGTTCATCAAATCTTTCGGCGAGCTACAATTCTAGTTAGATTTATTCTCGTCATCTTCTGGAACAGTAAGCTTGCGAAGGTCATAACTTTTGATCCGTAAGTCCGATTGAGCTGATTCTTTTTGGGTTTGATTCGTATTGGAATCTAGTTTCTTGTGTCCAAATTTCAGATCGATCGGACGGTTGGATCTCCAGGAATTCGCGTTTTACCAAACCTCTATCATTCTGTTTTTTTCGAAAACGAGGCAATTATTTGGTTCTATTTTGGGGTAAACTTTTAATAGATCAAGAATTTGGTTTTAGCTTCCGCACAATCATTCACCCCCCCTCTGATTGCTATATTCGGTCCTACAAGTGGTATCAGAGCAAGGTTAAGGTATGGCGTCAGACAGGTATGTTAATCGTCCTCCTATGCTTGATGATTCGAATTTTTCTTATTGGAAGAGTCGTATGCAATCCTATATTGAGGCTCAAGGTAATGATGTTTGGTGCAAAGTTTCTACTGTTTTTGATGTTCCTGATATAGTCACCAATGATAATAAAGTAGACGTTGATATGAATGCTAAAGCTAGAAACTTGATTTTTCAAGGAATTTATGAAAAAGAATTTGATCGAGTTTCTCATCTACGTTACCTTATTCTGTTTGGAAGACATTATGTGACTATCATGAAGGTTCTACTAAGATTAAGAAAGTGCGCAAAAATATTTATCAAAAGGACTTTTCTGATTTTGCTATGAGACCAGGTGAATCAATTGATGATCTTTTCTCTCGATTTGAGAAAATCTTGTGTAATTTGCGTGGTGTTGGAGTAACTAATTCAGTTGAGGATAACGCTAGTAAAATTTTGAGATCTCTTAGTCCTGAATGGCGCATGGTTGTTACTACGATTAATCAAATTGTTGATTTGGATACTTTGACCATGGATGATCTTTATTCTAGACTAAAAACTTATGAGATGGATTCCTTGTCACCTAGAGATGATAAGTCCTCTACACATGCACTTGTTGCTAACCCCAGCACTTCGTCTGGACTACCATCTTTTGTTTCCTTGTCTGCATTGGCTTCTTTTTCAGATGAACAGTTTGAGATGCTTCCTGAAGAAGATCTTGTGCTCATCTCCTCACGTGCTTTTAAAGCACTCAACAATGTGAGAATGAGGAGGCGTGGAGGCACAACTTCGGAGTCCTTCAACTGCTTTGAGTGTGACATTCCCGGTCATGTTAAAGCAAACTGTCCCAAGTTGAAGAAGAAAGAAGAACGGGAATCGGCACAACGCAGCTCAAGACACACTACTTCTAAGCGCCCCAATTTTCGGAAAGTTGCTAAGAAAGTCTTAGCCGCCATAGAGGAGTGTGATCTTAGCGATGTGGACTTTGAGAGTGATAATGAGCCACATGATAAGAAGAAGCACACGACGGGAGATTCCGATTATGACTTCACCGGTATTTTTTTCATGACTATAAGGGATAGCTAAAACGACTCCGATTTTGAAGAGGTGAGGCCTTCTTATGATGAGATTGAGTATGCCATGGTTAAATTAGCTTAAACTTAAAAAGTCTAAAAAGGCTCTTAAAGAAAAAGATCTAGAAATTGATAGTTCCAATTCTGAAATTGCAAGGCTTAGATCTTTAATTCATGATGATGATTCATGCAAATCTTTTGATGTGCTACAATCTGAAGTTATTGCTTTAAGGAGTGTTCATGCTTCCCTATTGCATCAAAATGAGAAACATGTTAAACATGCTAGCTGTTCCACTGATGATTTGCATGGTTCAATCTCTTGTCCTAAATGCTCGATTCTTGAATTGAAATTGAAAGATGCAAATGCTAGAGTTTCTCAGATGACTAATAACATGCTCACTCATGAGGTTCTTTCATGCTCTACTTGTCGCAAACAGAAAGAGAAGGTTGATATTCCTTGCAATAATTGTCTTGTGCTTTCTCGTAAAGTTGATTACTTGCAAGATTGTTTAGAGCGTTTTACTAAAGGAAAGAAAAACCTAAATATGATTTTGGATCAATCAAAAGTCAGCACTCATCACAAAGGTTTAGGTTTTGATCCTTATGCTCATCACAAATCACATGCTCCTACTGTTGTTAAAGCTCTTGAAAGTGGAAAGTTTGAAATTGTCAAAGAGCCTGAGAAAACTGTTTTTAAATCTGCTGGAATTTTATCTTCTACTATGATGAGTGCAAATGTTGCTTCTACTTCTAAAGCTAAACATCATGTTAAATACACTTGCACTCACTGTGGTAAAGATGGTCATTTAGTTCAGTTCTGCTTTAGACTAGCTAAACAACAAAGGATAGAAAGGTTCAATGCTAAGTCTAATGTCAGAAAGACACACTTTGCTTCTCATTATGTGCCTGTGGTGAAGCAAACACCTTTTGTTGCTAAAAACACGGAAAGGATAAATCTATTTTTGTGCATAAAAATTCTCGTGTTGTGCCCTCTTGTTGTCGTCGTGTGTCTCAGTATTGGATTCCTAAATGCTTTATTTCTAACCCCAGTACCGAGACATCGACACTTTCTGCTTCTATGTAGGCTTCTCACGCGAGGAAGAACATATGGCTAGTGGATTCCGGATGCTCACGCCACATGTCCAATGATAAGAATTGGTTCTCCTCCTTCACTTGTGCATCTCGTGCTAAAAGTGTTATTTTTCAAGATGCTTCCTCCACCTCTGTTTTCGCAAAAGGCACTAGTCCAAATAGTGCAGGTACATGTGCATATGTTCAGGGGGAGAGTATCTTTATTGATGAAGATGATGATGATGCTGTTGAGGATGAGATAATTGGAGTTTACTGTGTGCTTGTGTGCTCGTTTTCAAGCTTCCCCACGTGCTTCACATCGACAAGCTATCAAGAGGATTTTAAGGTATCTCCGTGGTACTCAAGATTTTGGCATTTGGCTTTCTGCTTCTTCACGCATTAGTTTAATACCTTTCTTTGATGCTGAATTTGGAGGATGTGGAATTGATAGAAAAAGTACATCTGGTTCATGCCACTTCTTGAGTAATTCTCTTTCTTGGACACATTGACATCAGATTTCATTTTCTTAGATATCATGTTGAAAAAAGAGCTATTGAACTGAAATTTGTTGATTCGGGTGCTCAGCTTGCTGATATTTTCACTAAACCGCTTGATTTTTCAACATGATATCACAATGCGCCCATCAGGGATAGGGAAATAACTTATGTGCCTTCTACATTAGCCATAACATGAGAACCCTTGTCGGTACAAAGAAGAGCGATGCAACTACGTTGAAAAAAGCCCATCTCGAGGCAATTTGAGAACACTTCTCTGACTTCTTGATGCGTGAGGTCATACATCCAAAAGGCACATTCCACGTTATATAATTTGTGAAACTTGAGTATTCTATTGGTTAATTTGTGAAACTTGTTTGAATTTGTGAATTGTAATTGCGCATTCCATTGGTAGTATAATATTTGATTTGATTTATGAAATGGTTGTGTGATCTGTGATATAATCAACTTCTGAGCTATTGGTTAATATAACATTTGAGTTGATATAACATTCGAGTTGATTTATGAAATGATTATGTAATCTGTGATATAATCAGCGTCAGATCTATTAGTTAATATAACATTTGAGTCGATTTCTGAAGTGGTTATGCAATCTGTGATATAATCAGCTTGTGATGCGTGTAATTTGCTTGAGATATAATCTGTGTAATCTGCTTGTTTCAGAGGGAATGATTAGCATTTTCTTAGGCTAGCCAATAAATAGAAAAATATTTAGTAGTAAAAACTAATATCACAGACGGTTCTGTGATACATCACATACCACAAACAATTCTGGTAAAGAATCGTTTACCAAAAGCATCTGTGATGTAAGTTTCACAGACGGTTCAAGAACCGTATGTGATACACCGTTATCATCACTAATACATGTTTACAGGTGGTTCACAATACCGTTTATGATGATTTTTTTTGTAGCAGTAGTGAGCATCTAAAATTTATTTACTTAGAGCCTTAAATAAGCTATTACGAAGCTAGCCTGTTTGGGGATTGGAGAGCTCCGGCCAGGGTTCACAAAACCATACCGCCAAAACCGGTTCGGTTTTCGCGGTACGGTTTTCGCAAAAACCGCGCGAAAAACCGACAAAAACCGCTAAAAAACCGACAAAAACCGAAGAGTTGGAAAATCCAAAAAAATTGAAAAAAAATTGATATCCGTTCGGTTTTTCACGGTAAACCGCTCGTTTTTTACGAAAAACCACTAGGGTTTTACGAAAAACTAACCCGACCTCTTCGAAAACGGTTTTTAGCGGTTTTACGCGGAAAACCGTGGTTTTTCACGAAAAAACGGACATACAAATTTTTCAAATTTTTTTTGATTTTTTTTAATTAGACCGGTTTACCGATCGGTTTTGCATCTCGAACCGAAACGGTAGTTTTCGGCGGTTTTGTGAACCCTGGCTCCGGCTTTAATCTCGCCCAAACAGACCCTACAGGGAATTAGGGATCAGATTTTTGCTTTCGTAGCGGTCCCAAAGGCTTTAATTGGGAGTTTGGGACCTTGCATCAAAATGTGTTGCTCCTCTTGTTGTCTGCTGACCTAAGCAAGTAAGCAGAGCTCCTAGCTAGTACAGACCCCTGCCCCTGCCACTGCCACTGCCACTGCCACTGCGAGTCCTACAAGCACTGGCACTGCAAGCTAAGCTAGTAGCTGGGCTTTATTGCCATGGAGGATAGCCAGTTCAACTATCCACTTCAATCAGACATGCATGTTACTAGTTCTCCCGCATATCCTTTTGCATATGTATTTTGTTCTTAAGTGAGAGTAATTTATAAATATTTAGTCATTGATCATCTTGATCAATTGAGGATAGTAGGCTGTTTATGTGTGTCTTTGTGAATAGGTCGGCAAGAGATGCTTCCCCCCCCCCCCCCCAATTAACTTTCAAGAAAGATTGGTTAATTGTAAGCTACTAGCCAGGACACACTAATATTATAAAATGATATGGAAGGCCAATATAAAACTTGGATCAGGGCATGGGGTGATGGGCATATCAAGCTGTGAATTCAATCGATGGGCCAATGATGTATGTGTAAATGCAAAAGGCTGACCCTTTTGCTTAGCCAGCTTCACTCACTCACTCACCCTTTTCTCCCTTCCTTAACAATATAAATGAATGAAGAGCCCATCATTCTCCCGGAAATCATACCAGCCTTTCTGTCAGACTTTTTTTCCCCACTTTCAAAGACAAAGTTCTGCGCCCTAATTTTATTGCCCTATCTGCAGATCAGAAAGATGCGGTGCTCTCGCTGCAATTTGCAAGAGATACCAAACCGTTGCCCCAGCCTTTTAGCTTATTTGCACGCTTTTTTATTTTAAAATATGGTCCTTATACGAATAAAATTACAAAAAATAGCCATTTTTCCGACCACGGAAATATCGGCATATAACACCGCGTCCATGTACTATGATATGTGGTCTGCCCCATGGCACCCGACCGACCGCGGCGAAGGGTTATCGTGCTCCCAACTCAACAGTAACCCGTTGCAGTGGTGCCATAACGCGGTAGGTTGCTGCCAAGCTGGAGAGTGCAATACCTCTCCTATTGCAGTGGGCTCGGTGCTGCTATCACGAGTCCGTCACCTGTTGCAGTACACAAACACGGTCGTTGTTCATGATCGGAAAGAAAGATATTTTTATAATTTTATTCGTATGAAACTAGATTTTTTTTAAAAAAAAATCAAGAGATCGGTTAAGCCGAGGCTTCCCAAACCCAAAGCTGGAAGAGATGAAGAGATCGATGCGGAAAGATACACATGCATGTATGCATGCAGACACACCGATCAGAAACAATTGAAAAGTCAGATCTTTACGGCTCATGTCTTCATGCATGCTATCTCGTCCGTGAACTAGTACCACGAATTAACAGCATGCAACCATCCGAAAAATAACCCTCGATTAGTTTAAATGATATGACCTAAATTATGCTATACAGGAATTTAGGGAGTGTTTGGTTAATGGCCCAATTGATATACCCTCTTCATGTAATTAAATTTGATGCTGACTCCCTGTTGAATCAGTTGCTCCTGGGCTCCTAGGCTCCTAGCTAGATAGCACATGACACAAGCTAGCCTTTCGGGTGTATATACTTCGTTCGTTCAAATTTATAAGATGTATTTTTTAAAGATATTATCAATAAATATAAAACATATTTTATATTTCAATGCAAAATTAGTTTTACGTTTCTTCTATACCCCTAATAAATATCTATCTTTATTTTATATTATCTACATGTATGTATTGAATATAATGCTTAGTAATAATAATTATGGATAATCTAGTTATTTTTAATGTCTTCTTGATTTATGTAAAAAAAATACGACTTATAACTTGACTGAGAAAATACGTCGTAAGGTTGGAGGTTAATCTCAGTCTCTACCATACAACTGTTCCCAGTCACAGAGAGCTCTTGTCTACGTATTGATCAGTGCTAAGACCAAAAGTTAATGGAAGAACACTAGAAGGTAAATGCTAGTAGGTAGCGTCTTTTTGTGGTGGCGGTGCTAGCTAAATTCTCGTGTAGGTGATGAATACCCATAATTTTTACGAAAAACTAGATGGGTAGGCGTGGCGTATGTTCAGCGATAAAAATCGTGTGGAGTTTCAGGATGTTTGCTGTAAAAAATTAGACTAATATGTAATTTTAGGAAGTTCTAGGCGGCTTTCGGCAAAAAAGTACGCGCTAAAATAAATTTCGGAAGTTTCGGAGGTCCTGCAAAAAAATGGACTAATATGTCTTTGTGCAAATTTTTCGGGTGGATTCCTGGCTAAAAAGGGCTAATATACAATTTTTGAGAGCTTTGGGTGCTTTTTTCTCGAAGAACGACCTAAAAAAACAAATTAAAAAAGTTCCGAGGACCTTCCAGGAAAGGGCTAATCTATAATTTCTGAAAAAGTTTGGCCCCTTTTTGGAAAAATATTGTTTCGGGGCCCTCCCAGCAAAAAATAGAATAATCTGTGATTTCAAAAAATTTTGGTCACCTTTTCGCAAAAATTCAGAAGTTCCAAGAGCATCCATGCCAAAAAAGGACTAATATGTAATTTCAATAAATTTTGGGGGATATTTCGTGAAAAAACAAAGGTTCAGGGCCTTCCGCTAAAAAAGACTAATATATAATTTTGATAAATTTTGGGCGCTATTTGGCGAAAAAACGAAGTTTCAGGAGTCTTTCCGCGTAAAAAAAGGGACTAATATGTAATTTCAGAAAATTTCAGGCGTTTTTTCGCAAAAAAAACAGGCTAAAGCCGATTTAATATATATACGAGTATTTGAATCCTTTGTATCAACAAGACATGATTTAGGGGGTGCTTGGATTAGGGGTATTTCATTGGAATGTTTTAGGATCCCAAAACCTCCCAAGAAATTACCACTCATCCAAGCAGGGCCTTACTGTGCGAGGCCTGCGGAATACTTTAGACAGAGAAACCCGAGAAAAGAGCATAGCTTCAGCAAACAAAAGTATGCAGAACAGAGGGTTGCCATGGACAAGCACAATTTTAGGGCTGTAGCAGAACTGTGCCATAGTACTGTAGCAGTATATCCCATGCCTTGGGGGCTTGGGGCTAGTCAATTAAAATCCCCTGGAGGATCGAGCATGGAAAGATATCAGAGAACAGTAACAGAAGGAGGTCCAGGGAATTGCTTGAGGCGTGCATCATCAGATCAATTCAGACTTGAGAGAGAGAGAGAGAGAGAGAGAAACCAAAGGATAAGACAGAAAGCCCAGCGCTCCGTGTGGGCTGTTTTGTTGAGAGAGAGAGAGAGAGAGATTTGTTGAGAGAGAGAGAGAGAGAGAGAGAGAGAGAGAGATTAGTGTAGTCCAGTGTGATTGTGGGTCTCGAATGGGTGGACGATTGCACACTTACTCTTGTCCCCCTCGTCCGCATCTCTCCCCTAGCTCATTCCTCTTTCTCCTCCTCCTCAAGCCATATCAACCCTAGCTTCGCTAAGCTGACAGCACCTGGCCTAGCTTCTTCCTTCAACCCCACTCCTTCCATCTTGCAGCTTAATCCGATTAATCGCTAAGCTGAGAATCGAACCTCGGTTCTTGCTTGCAATAGCCAGCTCCATGATTCCATCTATGCCAATGACAGCAGCAGTACATCACTAGCTAGCTAGTGTTAGTACTAGACTAGCTAGTCCCCTGATCCCCTCTGCCTCAAGATTCATCAAGAAGCACAACCACAGGGCCGGTTTGGGTGCAACTGCAAATACCCCCGCCCCAGGCTGCTGCTGCACGTGAACGGATCGCCCGCGAGATCTGATCCGTATATCCGATTGAATTATCTTTGAATCCATCAGAACATCGCAGCAGCAGCAGCAGCTGGTTGATTGGTGGCATCAGAAAAGGAGATCAAGATGATGTTGAAGGATCTGGCAGCAATTCAGCAGCAGCAGCTGGCCGCCGCCGACGAGAACGTGTCGAACCTGACCTCCGCCTCCGGCGACCAGGCCAGCGTCTCCTCCCACACCCTCCCGCCTGCCCTCAAGAAGAAGCGCAGCCTCCCGGGAAATCCAGGTACAGCGAATCATCCATCGATCAGCTGTGTATGTAGTTCTTTGTTAATTTCTTGGTGTGAAGAATTCAGCTTATGATTGAGCTGTGTCTTGTGACGGATGGATGGATCAACTGAACTGCATGTTGTGGTAGACCCTGACGCTGAGGTGATCGCGCTGTCGCCGCGGACGCTGATGGCGACGAACCGGTACGTGTGCGAGATCTGCGGCAAGGGCTTCCAGCGCGACCAGAACCTGCAGCTGCACCGGCGAGGGCACAACCTGCCGTGGAAGCTGAAGCAGCGCAACCCCAAGGAGGTGGTGCGCAAGAAGGTGTACGTGTGCCCAGAGCTCGGCTGCGTCCACCACGACCCGTCCCGCGCGCTCGGCGACCTCACCGGCATCAAGAAGCACTTCAGCCGCAAGCACGGCGAGAAGAAGTGGAAGTGCGACAAGTGCTCCAAGCGCTACGCTGTCCAGTCCGACTGGAAGGCCCACTCCAAGGTCTGCGGCACGCGCGAGTACCGATGCGACTGCGGCACCCTCTTCTCGCGGTAAGTCTCTCTTCTTCAGTTCTTCTCTTATAATTCTTCGTCGCCGTCGCCGTCGTCTTCCTACGCACGCCATGCCTGATCATGATTGAGCTGAGTTGATGTGCGTGTGCGTGTGCGTGTGTGTGCATGTGTTAATTGGCATGTTGGTGGTGCGGGCAGGCGGGACAGCTTCATCACGCACAGGGCGTTCTGCGACGCGCTGGCGGAGGAGAGCGCGAGGGCGGTGACCGCGGCGGCGGCGGTGGCGGAACAGCATGTGGGGATGCTATTCTCGCACATCAGCGCCGGCAGCAACGCGGGGATGCAGCTGCCGGCTGTGCTGGACCCGTCGCAGCAGCTGGGCGCGCACGGGCTGATACAAGAGCTGTGCCTCAAGAGGGAGCAGCAGCAATTCGCGCCGAGCTGGCTCACGGCGCAGCAGCAGCAGCAGATGGAGCTGGCTGGCGCGGTAAGTCCGGCCATGTTCGGGTCGGCGAGGCAGGACCAGGAGTTTATTGGGACTTCCACGCCGGAGAGCAGCGCGCAGCCGGCGGGCCTGAGCTTCGGGTCGTTCTCGTCGTCCGCGACGCCATCCGCGGCGCACATGTCGGCCACCGCGCTGCTGCAGAAGGCGGCGCGGATGGGTGCAACGCTGAGCCGGCCGTCGAGCCAAGGCCAGATGGCGAGCACGCACAGCACCAGCGCCACCACCAACGTCGCGACCACCAATGCAGCAACAGCTGCTGCTAGCAACGTGACGAGCACTGCCGTCGGCGCCGGCTACGGGCTCGCTTTCGAGGCGTCTCACTTCGGGGCGGACGAGAGGGCCAGGACGACTGACCGTGACGCCGGCAATGTCGGCGTCGGCGGCGGCAGTGCCATTGTCACCGGAGGCGGCAACGACGGCCTCACGCGGGACTTCTTGGGGCTGAGGGCCTTCTCGCACGGCGACATACTCAGCATGGCCGGGTTCGATCCCTGCATGTCGACGTCGGCGTCGTCGGCGGCGTATGAGCAAGGGCACCAGTGCAACAAGCCATGGCATGGCTAGTGATCAACTTCGCAATCAGCTCGATCGCCATGGAGAAACCATATCCAATTTGATGCACCCACCATGCAGACTACTCATCATCGAACGCCCGGCATTATTGCTTGATCATATATAGATCAAGATTAATGATTTGGTAAGTCGGATTTAGATCGACAGATATCCTGTTAGTTCTTTTTTGCTTGGCACTTAATTTGATGTTCTTTAATTGTGGGTGATGGGTTGTCAATTCATATATATGAGGTACTATATATATGGAACTTGCAAAATTATTGCTCATGCTATATATCATAGTTAATTCATCTCCCTATTGTAATAATAAAGTTTTAGGCCTTATGCTGATACAGCTGCGTACTACTACGTACTGCTCCACTTGTAATCAGTCATAATTAATAAATTAGATCCCTAGTTAAGAGTTCTGGAATAATGAATAGCTCTGGAGTTTATATATATGCTCAATTAATAAATTATCCTGGTAAATGAGCTGTGTTCGAAGTTAATTTTAGAAAGCCTGTGTTTACTGGCTAATGGTTCTGATATGTTATGCATGTTGTCGGCTGTACTTGAGAATAAACGGAGAGGTTCCAAGTGTAATCTAGTTTGAATGTTTTCAAACTACACAAAACTTGAATGGCATGTATGTTTGTTTTTAAATGCATCGATCCTAGAAGTGAAATTTTATGAAACGATTCGAGAAAGAACAGAAAACACTGTTATAGTGCTCCTAAATACCGTATAATTTGAGGGCATTAATTGACAAGAAAATTTATTAAACGAACTGCCATCATATATTGACAAGAAAATTTTGACTTGTGCAAAAATAAAGTGTTGGCAAGGAAATAACACTGCTGGACAGTACTTGTAACAGTAACCTACACTATTGGCAAGGGAAGAGTATAATGATCAGATGTCACTCTTTTTAATTCACCAGAACATTTCACATTTTGGTTGACATAACTTAAATAGGTTCGCTTACCTATATATCTACATTTTAGCTAAACTAATGTGAATGTAACTACATCGATCGTTAATATACCTAAAACATCCTAGCTTATATCGTCTCTTAATCGTTTTATGTATTGTCACCAATGACAAGATTAATTAATTTTTTTTTGGTACCCCCGGGGACCATTGCATGCATATTCTCCATATACACCGTTCTTAATTTTTGTACTCTGTTACTGGTAGGTAAGACATTTAACACAGATATATAGGTCAGGTAAATTTGCTACCTTCTTAACTGTCAGAAATGCATACCGACATCTTTGTTTAATTCCTTCAGCTCCATGTGAATCATGGATCCATGGAAGATAAAATAGTACCTGTAACTCTTTCATCGAGGTCCAAGCAATGGGCATTTGTATTAGTTAACTAGCTAGCAACTTTTCTCAAGGAAGAACAGAAAAGACATTCCATAGAATGTACTGTATCGAGCAGTCTTAGGCTATATATGTTTGTGGGATTTTCCTTGTTCGAGCTAGAAATAAACCGACTCCTGTAAAATATTTTTCGGAAATTTTCTTTAAAATCCTTACATTCCAAGTAGGGCTTCGCTAGACAATCTGGAAAAAAAATTCTATAGCACCAGATGCATGCCATGTAGCATCCCTTCTAAAAATTAGATATATAGCAACCGCACAGATCGCAAAGTATTTAATTTTTTTTCTCTCATCAATATACATCATGTGAGAGGTACTATAGATGCTTTACGGCACCTGGAGCTATAGAATTTTTTTTCCCGGCAACCGTAGGCCGCCCATGTTAAATTTATGGTGAGGAGATCCTTCCATGGCAACAAAATGGTGTTATAGCCGCATAAAAATCAGTGAAACCTTGGAGGAGTATGCATTTATATATGTAAGCTTTGGACAAAAAGGTTTTGTTTGTGTTATTTGTCTCGTTTGCTGAGAGACCATCCGATTCACCTATCACCACACATTGAAGAAAGAGACTTGTGCTCTTTCTTGCTCTCTTACCCTTTTGCTGCTGTGGTTTCTACAGTACCATCATTGCAAACACAGACACCGGAACTCCAACAAGTTGGTTCCTTTCCTCTTGGCCGTGCCTTGGCGATATCACAAATGTTTGTATTTCTCCCTTTGTCTTAGTTTTGGGGAACCCTGAATTTCAAAATGCCCCATCATTTGGATCTAGCTAGCTAAGGTAGGAGAGTACACAGTAGTGTACAACCATATACCATGATTCCAACTCCCATTTTGTTTCTTGATTTCTTCCCCAAGTGTATATGTACTCTTCCTTCAGGCTCCATCTAAGGTAGGAGAGTGAGTGCACAGTAGTGTACAACCATATACCATGATTCCAACTCCCATTTTGTTTCTTGATTTCTTCCCCAAGTGTATATGTACTCTTCCTCCAGGCTCCATCTAAGAAGAAGCAGCGTGCATGCCCAGTCGCCCACTGACACAAGTGCAACTATGCAAACTAGTAGAGTTTGTTGTTGACTTGTCATGGCAGCTAAGCCTGGCCAGCGGCTGTCAGCCCTGCAGTGTCCGGCAACAAGATCGGCACTGCTCACATGTGACTATGGTTCCACGAACAATACAGTAGTACAAATATTACTGTGCTTGAAAAGGAAAGGAAGTGAAAAAAGAAAAGAAAAGAAAAGGTCTCGTAGTAGCTAGAGGTTTGTAAGTTTGGAATTGCGCATAGACAACTGCCACCGTTTCCCATCAAATATTCCACGCATCAAAGTTTGGGCGTGCCTCCAAGAGCTAGACGACGAATGAATCGTCACGTGTCCCTTTCCCGGTGTTTCTGTGACTTTGTTATGTAGAGAGAGAGAGAGAGAGAGAGAGAGAGAGAGAGAGAGGGTGCCTCTCTACTGTTGTTGCAGCGCTGGCGGCCTGTTGCGGTGTGGTACACTGGTCGCAAAGCTTAAAAATTTGAAGGGATCGATCGGGACGAGAGCACGCAGAATCGCAGATGCTGAGACGATCGAGGAGGCAGCCTTGCCTGGCTTTGTGTTCTTGCTGTTCTGCGTCGTCAACGGGGCCAGCCAGCCCGGGGGGGCTGCATGTATGACAGCGAGTACGCACGTACGTACGTGCTCCTACTTCCTGGTGGGTCAAACGCGCGGCCACCGCACGTACAAAAGCATGCAGGCTAGCGCGCAGTTTTACATGCATGCAGACGCTGCCCAGGCAGGCCAGCGTACGCACGTACGTGTGCTTTTTTTTTTTACATGCAGTCATTTCCCATTTTACTACTTGCACCGGCCTGGGGGCGAGCAGAGAGAGATCAGATCATCAGAGGGATGGCTCGTAGCATGCATGACCCAAAGACACCTTGGTGCATGCTTGGTGCAGTGCCATTGCTTGCTCGATCGATCAGAAAGAAGAAGAAAAAGATGGCCCATCGCTCAGGTGTAAATACCGGTGAGAGAGAGAGAGAGAGAGAGAGAGAGAGACGGAATCTGCAGGTGCAAGGTGGAGTACTACGTACTCAGCAAAAGCCTAAGCTTATGCTTCTTTCGCATGCTTTCTTTTGGGGCCGCGTCGTCCTTGCGTAGCGTGGACGTGTAAGTAAAAAGTTGGCGGCCATCGCGAGGCCTTGTTCCATGGGGCCGGCTACCCACCACTACACTACACTAGAGTACGACACCCTTGCTTAAGGTAAGGTAGCACCACAGCACTGTACACATGCTGCTGCCCGACACCACGCCATAAACTGCATCCATGGACACCTACCCCCCCCCCCTCCTCTCTCTCTCTCTCTCGCGTGTTCCTAGGTGGCTGTGCATGCAGTCAAGAAAGAAAGCAAGAGAGGCAGAATTCTTCTTGGCACGGTGATGGAGCGAGGTCAAGGATGGAGAAAGCCTAAGCTTTTGTAGCCGTTGACATGGGGAAGCTAGCCAGAGCCATTCTCTGTCAATTACTCCTATCTTGGATGATCCGAGCCAACGAGTGAAAAGAAGTGCATGTCCCTGTGCGTCCATGCCTGGGGGTAGTAGTGGTGGTACGTAGTTCCATGAAACTTATCAAAATCCTTTTACTAATATGGTTGGTATTTGTGTGAAGATTGGGACACAAGGTTGACTGTTTGGTCGCCTCCACTGTATTACTAGTATTATGTTTTACTTTTTCTTGATCGAAACAAGCTAAGCTAGGGATTGGTGAAAAGTCCACACGATTTGACCATTTGGACGTCCCGGGTCGTGGTTTGGAGTGCTAGCTGCCACGATCTTTTCCCGTCTTCAAACAGAATAGAATAATAATAAATATCGAGAAACAAGATTTGCCTTAAATCAATGACAATACAACATGCTCGTAATGACCACTTAATATTCCACATGAAGTACTCATATGGTAAGATAGATACATGGAGCCAAGTACATATGGTACCTCAAAAATGATTTCGGAACCTTGGCCTCACAAAGTCGACTCTTCTTCTAGCTCATCTCCTAGCTGCTACAACTTCCGCATTGCCTACACTACACCATGGTGTATGTGGTGTATGTGTGTGTGCGCGCAAATGGTGGAAAGAGTCGTGGGATGGAGTGGTTTTTGGGATGATGTGAAATGGAGTGTGGAGGGTTATTTATAGTGCATTATACTGGTAGTATATAATGTGTAGTACAAATTGTATCGAACCGTTGATTTGTTAAGGGTGTTTCTACTACTCTACTACCAGATGAAGTATAAGTAAACGCTAGTTAATCTGATCCACTGAATCGAAAAGAATGAATGGTTCATATTCAATTTAATGTATGTAAAAGGGCTCTATTTGTAGTGTTGAGGGAGTGATCGGCTGACGGGCCTCGCAGAAACGTGGAGTAGTAGTGCAAAAGGAGGCCTGGCCATGCAATCCGCCCGAACACCAAGTCAAGTTTGGATTTAGCCTCAGTTGTGAAATCCAGTGCAAGCTAGTCGAGCCACATGTGAGTCGACCAACCAGGGTGTGGTCGGCCGAACCATGTCATTAACCAACTTAGAGAACCCCATAGCTTGGCTTCATGGTTGTGTCGGCCATTCCATGCCTTGGTCGGATGACCACTATGTTGTATATGTTGGATTCGGGGTAAAGGAGGTGTGTGAAAGTGCATCTAGACCCCTAAGTGTGTTTTGGATGATTAATGACAAACGATTAAGGGACTAATGTGTTCAATGAGTTAATGAACAGGTGAAAGTCCCAAAGCAAGATCTTCTACGGACGTTGGCAACCCCACAAAATGAGAAGAAAGAAAAAACAATGTTGTTTCGATATTGTTTTACATTTTTGTTGAGTCAATAGGTTTGCCGTACTATTAAGAGGAATGCAACGTAGTTGATCAAGGATATGTCTCTATGCTCAGATGAATGCTAGCTAAAATTGTTGAAAGACACGAGTCTCAACACATCCTTCGGAGTTGGTTTTTGGTCTTTCAAAGTATGGATCGGATGTTCCGATCATGATATCGGAACTTCCGATCACTGCAAGTTCGGACCTCTCCGACATATCGGACATTCCGATCGTGAAAATCGGATGTTTCGATGTGTGTGATATTTCGCTCGTTAGGGCGTGCTATTTTCTGGAAGTTTAGCCATATCGGATGTTTCGATATCAAGATCAGAAGTTCCGATATGTGGCTGAGTGGAGGCATAACGGCTAGATTTTGACTCACCCTATAAATACCCCTCTACCTCTCATTGAGTAAGCAGGCCAATTAATGCTGGGTTGCTTGTGCATTCAATACACATTCTAGAAGTCCTTCCTCTTTGATCTTAGTGATTTATTAGAGAGTGAGATGTGAAAAAGAGATTAGTGCTAAGAACAATAGCTAGAGTCATTCATCTTGAGCACTAGAATTCGTCCCAAACCTCGGTCACACTTGAGGTTTGGCTTCACTTTTGATTTTTTTCACTTTCGGAGGCGAAATCGGTCTTCACAAACTTCTCACGGCCACCCACAATCTTTAGGAGCTCATGAGTGACGCCTAGCCGTCTAGGAGTCCTACTAAATCTTGTCTTACTAAATTTGGTTTGCCAGTATTTTGGTGAAGATTTTGGTCACCATCAATCTGGCCAAAGTTCCGGCAAAAGAATGTACGGGAGATGAAGGTTTTGGCCACCACCAATCTGGCCAAAGTTTCGGCAAAAGAATGTACGGGATGGTGGCCAAAGAGCAGTAGGTATGCCAAAATTTAACTAACATACAAACAAAGACATACTTTTTTGGGTATTACCAAAAAAATTGATGAGGCAAACTGGGGTACGTACAAACCACACAACACCTGTAGGCTTGATTTTGCCGGCCGCACGACGTTGTGCGGTGCTCGTCCTCTCTCGATCGGGCGGCTGAGATGCTTGCCGCGCACGACAGACGACCGTCCATATATGCTCTCGCTGCCGCCGCCTACTGGCCGCAGCCACAACTTACAAGCAGGTACGTATGGTTGGTGCTTACGCCATGTACACTGCATTGATGTATAGTTGCATTAGTCGAGGACTATGTGTTCCAACGGAAATATATTTTTAACTGAATAATCATATCATGTCACGTATTTAAAAAAATAAAATTACAATCTTGAGTTGCCATGGGAAGAAAGAATTAATTAGATAAATGGTCCTTATGAGGAGCGGGTGTAGGCGGAAAGAGAGTTATGGTTAGTTTTTTTTATCCCGTGAACCATATACCGGCGTGTTACTTTTTTTTAGAGATGAGGAGAGAGAGGCCATCATTAACTCTAATTATATATCAGTAAAAATACACAAGTAATGTTTATGTGTTTTCCAATACAAATTACACAGATCTTAAAGCAAACAAAAAGATAAGTAATCATATGGTAAGATAGATACTTCTCAAAATACACATTTTTCTCGAGGGGATTCAGCCATATACACGGCGCCCTTGGCTCATATTTGTTAGACAACCTCGCTATCGAATAGTCCGGGGTTGCCTAATAGATCTAAACTGGAGAACAGAGAGGGGGGGAAGAGACACAATATGAGGAGGAACTGCTCTGCTTTATTATTCTGATTGCATGTATACAATGGGATGACTCTCTGCCTCCTATTTATAACCTACAGTTCGTGTTTCGATAAGAGTCCGCATGGGCCACGATGGGCCAGGTTTCCTAACACTCCGCCTTGGACCCTTTACCGCGAGATGCATATGCCCCATCAAAACTCCAGAAAAACCCTGTAGGAAAAATACTTGGAGAAAGAGTACATAGCATATGCTTGCTGTGTTGCACGGATTGCCTCATCAAAAACCTTATGTTAGAAAACTTCAATGAAAAACTTACTAAGGAAAAGAGTACAATCCACCCAAACTTCAATGTTAATCTTCTAGATTCACGTTGGGTACTCAAACTTCATGTTCAAGATTTATGTAGAAGTATGTGAAAATTCTCCCCCTGAAATCTGAACTTCTCTAAGTCTCATCATCCCGATTCCTTTAACGCATCTTTCAAAGGAAGATGTCGGGAGTGACTTAGTGAATAAATCTGCGAGATTTTCACACGACTTAGTATGCAGTATCTTTAACTCATTCATCTTATGCATTTCATGAGTATAAAAGAACTTGGGGTTGATGTGCTCGTGAGGTTACTTTTCACATCTCCCATTTGCACTTGAGCAACACAAACTGCATTATCTTCATAGATAATAGTGGGGGTTTGTTCCATGTTCAAACCACATGACATTTGGATATGGTGAACCATTCTTCGAAGCCATGCACATTCTCGGGAGGATTCATACAATGCAATGATTTTCGAGTGGTTTGTTGACGTTGAGACAAGTGTCTGCTTAGACGACTTTCAAGAGATTGATGTTCCTCCACAAAGGAAAACATACCCGGTTTGTGACTTGCCAGTATGTGGGTCCGATAGATACCCAGCATCGGCATAGCCAACCAAATTCAATTCATTGTTTCTTCTGTAAAACAAGCCGAGATCTTTGCTTCCTTGGAGGTAACGGAAGATGTCCTTCACCCCTTTCCAATGCCTTTTGGTGGGTTCTGCACTGTACCGTGCTAGCAAATTCACGGTGAATGCGATGTCCGGCCTAGTGCTATTCGCAAGGTATATGAGCGCTCTAATTGCACTCAAATATGGGAATTCTGCTCCCAGGACTTCCTCCCCCCTTCTCTAGGCCTGTAGGGATCTAGGTCTGCTTGGAGTGACCTTCCGACCATTGGGGTCTTTGCAGGGTATGCCTTTTCAAAACTAAATATCTCCAACACTTTCTACATGTAGGATAATTGGTGTACCAAGATTCCACCTTGGACATGTTCAAGCTGCAAGCCTAAACAGAACTTGGTTTTACCCAAGTCTTTTATTTCAAACTCAAACTTCAAGTATGAGCATGCTTCTTCAATTTTTTCATCCGTCCCAATGATGTTCAAATCATCTACATAGACGGAGATTATACAAAATTCATTCGGGGATCGTTGTATAAACACGCATGGACAATCTTCGCTGTTCGTGTAGCCTTTCTTGCAGAGAAAGTCACTCAAACAATTGTACCACATTCTTCCTGACTGCTTCAGTCCATACAGTGATTTCTCCAATTTCACACTGTATAGGTTTCTGTTTGCTTTGTCTTGGTTCGGGATAGGGATACCTTTCGGTACTTTCATGTATATCTTCGAATCCAAATTTTCATACAAATATGATGTGACAACATCCATTAGCTTCATTCTCAACTTCAAGTTGGCTGCCCTTGAGATCAAGTATCTAAAGGTAATTCCACCCATGACCGAAGAATAGGTTTCTTCATAATCAACCCCAGGACATTGAGTGAAACCTTGAGTGACAAGCCTTGCCTTGTACCTTACAACTTCGTTGTTTTCATTCCTCTTCCAAACAAAAACCCATTTGTGACCTACGGGGTTTATATGGGGAGGTGTACGGCACACAGGCCCAAACACCTCTCTTTTGTTCAGAGAGACTAACTCTGCAGTGATTACCTTCTTCCATTCTTCCCAATCGAGCCTTTTCTTGCACTCTGCGAGAGATGCCGGCTTGGGATCATGATTAATGATCGTGGCAATCTTCTTTGCAAATTATGCATCGACATTGGCTGTTGATCTATTCATTGATTCTCCTGTTATTACAAAATTTATGGCTATTTCGTCATGGTGTGCTTCATGCACTTCTACTTGCTCTTCACTCCTATTCCCTATTTCAGGAGCAAGTTCCTTTAGTTTTTCTCCGTCAATGTGTGCGCACACATTATTTCCGGCGGCTTCTTCCAATGGAAGGTTCAGATCTGGAATTGCCTTTTCCACAGACTTCTTTCCAGTGCTAGGTCTCAACTGGCTCCCCTTCTTGCTTTGAGGTATTTTCGTGATTGGCTGTGGTTAGGGGTGTGATCGGATCGGATACGGTCGAATATCGTCCTATTCGTATCCGTATCCGTATTTTTTATCGAATACAGAATCGAATACGAATAGTATTGGATACAGAATCGAATACGAATTATACAGGATAATATCGGTTACGAATACAGATCGAATACGGATCGGAATCAACATGGGTACGAATAATATTAGTCGGATATTTTAAAATCCAATTTCAGTTTTTTTTCCAAAATCGTTCCAAATTTAAAGAAATTTTCTATCGAATAGGTGCTTTTTTTGTCGCTTTGTTATGGCTAAATGGCTGTACCCTTCAAAAGCGTATCAAGTAATTATCACAACAAGATCTAAAGAAATTTCTACACTCGCCGAACTGAATCAGCAATCCACTAATTAAGACTAAAATCATAAAATGACACGTAGCCTGACACATGAGTGCATGACCAAGATCGAAATGTTAACCATTGAATATCCAGCTATTAGCTAGATTCTGGTCAAAATATCAAACGGGAAACTGTAAGGACTAAGGAAGATACAATGCAGGGATCGTTGGAAGAAAAGAGAGGTCGTGAATGGATGGATTCAGAAACCAGCACATACTTCCTTCCATTTGCAAGCAATCTCTTCAGCAGTCAGCACATAGGAGTAGGACTATGTTATCATGGTCTCATCTCTGATCTCATGGACATGGTTCAAGTTCAAAGTTCCAACTTCTTAGTTTCTAGTATAGTAGGCTAGTAGCAGACACTAAATAGTAAAGAATATTACAATAGTTGAGTTCATTTGTTCAGGACTCAAGAGTCAAGACAACACAAACAAAGCAACTAAGGAACCAGTACGCAGTAGACACTACTGCCTCCTATTTGCACAACTACACATAGCCATAACCACATACTGACATACATAAGCACCTGCAATGCAATATGTCAATACTGGAATAGCAACCAAAGTCCAAAAGGAATTATATTTCACTTGCTTGCTCGCACCCAAAAGCTGTAAACATGTCTTTCACTTGCTTGTTCCAACCACAAGATGTAATTCACTTGCTTGTTCACTGCAACAACAAATGCATCAACAAGTTAATAACTTAGACTTGCAAATTACAATAGATTATCAAAACCTATTATGTAAGAAATTGTCCATGTAAAGTTGTAATTTGTAAACCAACCTTTGCAAGTTTACATCTATCCAGTCAGCACTAAACAGTTATCACTCAATTACCCCATAGTCAATCATGTCATCCTATAGGAATATGAATTAGCATAACAAGAAAAAAAGATGGTTTTGCAGTATCAATTAATACTCAGTTACACAAACCTCTATATGTTTTGCCTTTGCCTCCTCTAGGTCAAAATCATCCATTAGTGTTGGAATCTTCTTTGTCTCATAGTTTGCACAACCTCACATTTTACAAAGACAAGTGAAAATTAGTATGTTAAAATAAGTGATCACATGAATGATTGAATGCATAATATATTAACCAAACATCTTATTCTTACCTTGTTTTAACGCAAATGTCCAATCCTTAGTACAAATTAGAGCTTCGACAACATTAGGCTCTAGTCTACTACGGAATGGATCAACAACACGGCCACCGGCACTAAAAGCTGATTCTGAAGCAACCGTTGAAACTTGAACCGATAACACATCACGTGCTAGCCGTGAGAGAATAGGAAAAGGCCCTTGTTTGTCCCTCCACCATCCCAATACATTAAATTTGACATTATCAGTATCAACAAATTTTAATGGTGGTTCATTCATGTATACTTCAAGTTCAGTGTCCTCTGTATGGCTTAAGACACCTTCATACATAAAGTCTTCAATCTCTTTATCAACATTGCATGACTGAGAACCCCTACTACTACTAGGTTGTATTGTTGACTCCTCGTGTGCTAGAGCTAGACTGGTAAGCATGGAATAATTGGTTAAGAACATTCATGAACTTGTTAAGTTCGTGCTCATACTCATACCTCTCATGATAAATTTTCCTCATAAAATACTCCACTAGCTTTCTCTTGTATCTTGGGTCAAGAAAGCATGCCACTGCAAGAGCTATATTGGATTTGTCCCAATACTTCACATATTTTGCCTGCATTGCCTTTGCCATGGTAGAAATATTTTCATCACAGTCAAGAACCCATTCTCCAATTGCTAACTTTATGTCACAAAATTTCCACCAAAAGAGATTAGCTGTTGGATAGGAATGTCCAGAGAAGAGGCTTGTGGCATCAGTAAATTTCAGCAAACACTTTGTTAGATATTTTGCCCTATCCCAATCTTCTTGTGTTGGAGCACACCTCCCATATTTGCTCTCATTCAAGAACAGCAACCTTTCAAAAGCTCTTTTAAAATACAAAGCATTATTCAACATATGAAAAGTGGAGTTCCATCTTGTTGCAACATCTAATGAAAGGCCTTTATTGACATCCAACTCACACTACTAGAAAAGTGATTTTTAATGACGGTCCAAACTCGTCATCATTAGTCCCGAAATCGTCATTGTAGGTTTTTTATGACGACTTTATGACAAAATTCTATTTGTCATAGAAAGTGCGTCATAGAAAGTTTTCAATGATGAACTGCTTATTTTCGTCATAACAAATCAACTGTTCTGTGACGGATTACATTTCCGTCATCGAAGAGTTCAATTTTATGACGACTATAGCCGTCATTAATTGTACCCAAAAAGTCATATATTTTCGTCATGGATTACCCTAGTGCCACGTAATCAGCCTAGGTGTGTGGGGACGTGGCACTTCTTGTGACGCAAATGTTTCGTCATAGATTAGTGCCACGTGGACATGCATTTTTGTCATGGAACAGTCCAATGCCACGTCAACAGCCAGGGTGTGGGGTGATGTGGCATGTCTTGTGACCCAAATGTTTCATCACTGAAGATTATCACGTGGACATGAATTTCCATCATGAAAGTAACATCTGTCATTTTCCATGATGAATAATTTCGTAATAGATAAATGTAGCATCGCATGAAGTTTCGTCATTTAACACCTCTGTCAGCTCACATATGATTCATTTTTACAACCACAACACAAATTTCATCCACATCACACAATATTTTGAGGATACCAATCAATACATTTCACAACGAAGTGAACTTTTTATGGTAGCTTATCCGTATACATTCTTCAAAAAGACACATAATGGAAAAGAAGGCAAAAGGTTATTTCCATCTAAGTTTACCGAATAAAAAAAATGAATGTTGGGCATTGGCACTACAGATGCTTCTCTCTTCCTATTGCTTTGCTTACTGCTCATCCTCGTAATCCCACATTACCAGACCATCGGAGATCAAAAAGAGGAATTCGAACACAATGTCAGGCGGGTGGACAGGAATCAATGTCTCCCAATCCAGTTCTTCGTTGAACTAACTATAGGGAGATCTTTCAGCTTCTGATAGTTTAGGTGGGATGTAGCACTGCAGTAATTTGCAACTTTTAGTGATGTTGTCAAAGAAGCTTGGAGAGATTGATTGCAACCTAAACAAATGGCCAGGACGACAAATTACCAAGTCATGCTTATGTGTTGCCACTGATCAAAATAGTCAGGTAGGTTGTACAAAAAAAATACAATTCAATATGTGATTTAATGAGCCAGGGGCACACAAATATTCAATATAAAGGGATCAAGGAAAGCAGATGAAACAGTTAAATCATTAATCATTAATTTTACAAATGTTAGAATGAATCTTTCCTATATCTAGCAGGGCATATCATTTTTTCATCAGTTTGAACTGGTGCTAACAAAAGGCAAATTCAACCAATTTCAAACATAATTCTAGAGTTAACCATGTTAATGTGTCGAAGCAAATATGAAGTTGTTGAAGCGAAAAACTTATTACGTCAATCTGAACAGAGCTGAAATACTTTATTCTAACCAAGATTAGTTGACAAAACATCCCTAACTAATAAACATCAATAGCCTTGAGAAAGGGAGGGAAAAAAGCTATCACCATATGAATGATTGATGTTAGCACAAAAGCCATCAACATTTGATACACCTCCCAACTCAGCAAGCTTGGCATTTTTACCATAGACATCACAAGTGTTTATTTCAAGAGCTTGAGCCTCAGCTTCAGACATTGGTGGGAGACCAGAATGGTGCAACAAAACACAGAAGATAATTAGCCCATAGAAGAACTCATCCAGTAAGAATTTTTTGTGTAGAAGCATAACAAAATAAGTGATACAAAGGAAACTAAGAACCGAACAATATATAACTACGTCTCCAACAGGACTATCATAATGAGGAGAATCATTCATATATGCATTATTGTTCTTCTAGCCAGTTCACCGTTAAGAGTTCAAAATCTTTCCTACGAAGTGATATGCCTCTTCTAGTATTATGGCACTAGAGTGTGAAAAGCCACTATCCAGCAGTAGTGGTTAATACTTAAAGGCTGATATCTTTGCACAAGAATAGCAAGACACCAAGAAACCAGTTCACTAATATCATTATGAAAGGCGCCATGTAGAGTAGCTAATTCATACAGTTTAGTGATTTTAATTACCTCCTCACGTCGAGGAACCCAGTTGTTCGAATGGAGATCAAGCACATCACGGACCATGAACCTCAATCGTGGTGCCAACTCAAGGTTTTTTATTAGCTCCTTCATCTGGCTGAAGTAAATATCATTAATTCGACGAGATTTTGGGTTCTCATCAAGCTGTTTACCAATCGTATTGAAGAACTAACAGATGGACTCGACATTTTCCTCTTCAGGGCAAACTTTTTTATCAGGCTCGGGCCCCAATAGTTCCTACATACGGCAAATGGATTAGGCAAGCTTTTCACTGAATAATAATTGTATTACCAATTTTCTGATGTGTACCTGAACAATGTGATGAACTATCTTCTCAGGTACCATCTTTTGCTTGAGTAGCTCACCAATTAGACGGATATTACCAAGCATTCTAAGTTTGACACTCCTTTCTTTGTCCCTTCGCTCCATCTCTTGATCAGGGCCAGTCAATTTTGCGGTCACTTATCTTTGTCGGCGCCTTCAAAGGCTTCCTGACAATTGTTCAACAGCGCACGTTTGAATGTAATCTCTTTACCACCTGGTTCTTCAGGAGGGAATGATGGGAGGTTGTCATTGAGATCAGAACAAAGTTGGGCATACATCGGACAGAAGAGACATTGCACACCAGTGACCGATAAGAAAACGAGTTACGATCCCCTTCTCTTCTTTCAGTTTTTTCCTCCTCTCCTGTTTTTCATTATTAATTCACCATTAATATCTCGTATAAGAATGCCTCCAGATTCCAGAACAAATGAAGAACTATTCAAACAATTCAGTGTGAAAAACCTTGAGGCATCCAGGTGTAAGGGATAGAATCCCTTCTCTTATGGCTGCTAAAAGCCTAAAAGTAGTATTGATGCATATCACCATAAATTACTTCCACCTTCCATGTAACATCCTCGTTTTGGCTTTCTGGAGAAAAACCTAATTAAAATAAAGTAAATTCAAAAGTTGGAGTTTCTTTGGTGTTTATATTAACCTGGCTTCCTTTCCCCTTCGAAATCGGGAATTAATTCCCTCCCGGGCGAAAAATCGGATTTTCCAAGCATCACGGCATTCAAATTCACCCGAGTCCAAAAGCGCTCCAAAATCTCCAAACCACTTCTAAAATGTTCCAAATATTCCGAAATGATTTTAGGAATCATTCCCGGATTTTTGGACAACTGCCTATTTTATCTCATGGCTTTTGTTTAATGCCTGCGATCCGCGCCCGTATATCCAATTCCACAAAAATCATCCAAATTCAACCAAACCACTTCCATTGAGTTCCAAATAACCTAAAATGGCTCTAGGAATTTTTCCGGAATTTTTAGGCCATTTTTCCTTATTTTTCCCTAGGGTGGAACATTTGCGTAAAAGAGGGCCAATGAGGAGGTGCCACGTGGCAGCCACTATTCATCATCTTCAACCTCTTGCCATGCATGAACTTTGGAGCTCCAAGCAAGCAAAAATGGTGGATGCCCTCTTTAAATCCATCTAGCTCCTCCTATACAACTCCAAATCGCGAACGGCCGGATCCGTTGGACTCACAACGGACTCCTCTTCCTATCCATGGGGTTGTTGCACCCGAAATCGCGTTGGTTTTTGAACGGTTGCAAGAAACCCGAAATCCACTCTTTTGGAGATTGCACGGCCGTTCCTAGTCCGTTTCGCGTGATCCCGCCCTTCATCTCTCCGTATAAGAGTCCTCTTTCCGTTGGTGTAACCCTTCTTTAGCCTCTCAAACCCAATCGGCCGCAAGATCAAAAACACCGACGAACTCTTGTGTTCTTCGCGTTCTTCGTGTTCTTGCTCATATCTTCCACTCCGGTGGATCTTTCTTCCTCCCGTTCGTTTCTTTGTGTTAGCATGGAAGTCTAGATCCTAATTCATCCATCAATTTCAGGGTTCATCAAGTTTCCTCGACGAATTTCGCGTTTTGGAGCTTTCGGCCGAACCGCCGTTCGTCGTCGATTTCTCCAATTCCGGTGAGTTTAGGTTCAATTCCTTCATCCTAGATGATGCTAAGGAGGTCCTCTAGAGGTTCTAGCTTTTTGTTTGGATCGATTCCATGCAAAATTGAGCTCAAAATTCGGTTTTTGGGGAAGTCTTGTTCTCTGTTTTTGTTTTGGAAGAGCTCTGTGCGTGCTTGTGTGGGCTCGCCGGGCCAGCCGCCACTCCCGCCTTCGCCGCCGGGCGATCGCCGCCGTGGCCTCGCCGCTGGCCATGCCGCCGCCATTGCCGCTAAGCGCCGCCGGCCGGCCAGGTTTCTTGCTACGCTGCGCGCTACGTGGCGCCATCAAGCGCTTCTCCTGCCGGCTGCCATCACGGCCAGCTACTTCGCCGGCGATCGCTGGCTACTGGCCACATTGTCTGGCCAGACGCTACAGGCGCCATTGGCCATAGCCGGCCACGGCCGACGCCGCCACGGCGACCCGCCGCTCGCCACGGCCACCCTCCTCCCTGGCCCTTGAGCTTCATCCCCATTCATGGCCATGGAGTCCAAGGTTGAAGACAACCTTTTCCCAATGACATGTAGGGTCCCTTGGTCATAGACACAAGACCATTCAAAGGAGACCAAGTCAAAGTCAGCCAGTCAAACGTTGACCAGTCAAACCAGAGAGGAATATTCCGGGAATATTCCCGGTTTTCGATTTATTCGAAATTCAAACTTCGGAAGCTCATAACTTTCTCGTCCGAACTCCGTTTGACCTCATTCAAATTTCTAAATTCATCTAAAATCAAGACCTTCCTGCCAGTACTAATTTTATAATTTTTGGATTTTATTTATTTTCCGTTATTTATTTGTTGCCTCGTTTTGCGTGTAGTCGACGATCCCGCCGCGACCGCCGATTTCGCCGTCGAGCCTCCCGAGTTCGACACCGCCGCCGCAACTGAAGGCAAGTCTCCTTGATGCACTTTGCTCCTATGTTTGCGAAAGGATTTAAAACTGTTTATAAAGTTGCATGGCTATGTTTAATTAAATATGCCAAATATAAGAGCTAGTTATTCCGAACTTGTTGTTTCCTCCATGACATTGTTAATCATATCCATTGTAACCCTAGATCATTGTTTATACCATGCCTATGTTTATATGGTATCCGTTGCTTTGTAGTACGGTAGAATTGCTTAGGACTTTTTCCGACAAAAACAACCCATGGGTGGGATTATTCAAAAAGAATGTTATTAAATGTGATTTGAAGGTTTTTATTATGATTTTGGTCCTGTTTTCTAAAATAAAAGAAAAGGAAAATGATTTTGACTTGGGCGGCATGGAATGTCGGGTGGAAGCGGATCAAGCCTTGATCCTTTTGTGCAAGTACCGCCCCAAGTCATATAAGGACCGACGCTTATGATTGCCATTTTAAGCATAACCGTACTACCACATGTCTATAATGGTACGACTGGCTCACTAATTTGTAGAAGCCTAGTTTAGACTCACCACTCGGTTGTTGTGTGAGAGCCGGACGGAGGCATTGTTGTGGATGTTGTTTTGCTCACACTGGCGCAAGAGGGGCTTCAGATCGGGTGGAGGGAACCCTAACAAGCGGTGAAACCTCGTGAGGTGGGTCTAGCTAGATAGATACATTGTAATGACCTTGTCAAGATATCCCTGCCGGCACACCTAAGGAAGTGTGTTAATTGCATGGCAACAAGGGTATATCTTGTCTTGTGGGTAAAGTTGTACACCTCTGCAGAGTATAAACTATTCGAATAGCCGTGCCTACGGTCAAAGGCAAAGCGAAGAATGCTTTCATATTGGTAGACTTTGATTTTGATTTTAAAACCGAAAAGTGTTTTGTTTTGGGGTTCGGGAGTGGTTAGAACTCTCGAATGTTGTTTGGCGGAAAGAGCCAACCAGGTGGATAGAACCTGTTTACCTTTGACGGATGGAGTCACATGATTAAATTTAATCCTTTAAACTGTTGGCGGATAGAGCCTTTATGTTAGTGATGGTGGATAGAACTTCACTACAATAATAAATAATTCAATTATTAAAAAGAGTTGTAAAATATGCCTTATGAAATTTATTACTTAAGTATGATTTAATCAAATGTGGCTTTGTGCAAATAAACCCTACTAAGCTTCCTTTGGAAAGCCCCTCATGATCATACTTTCCCGACTTGCTGAGTACTTTTGTACTCACGTGCTACACCAACATTGTAATCATCAGAAATTTATCAAGATGCCGAAGAGGAGGAGGAGTTCTTCGAGGAGGATTGCCAGGAGGACTAGTTGCGTTCCTAGTCGTCGCCTGTGGCGTTGTGGCGTTCGCTCGTTGCTTTCTTTTGCTTCCGCTGTTTTGTGTGTCCGGTCGTTGGACCGAGTATTGTAATAAGTGGCCATGTGGCCCATACTTGAATATTTACATTACAAGTTTCGTTATGTTCGGCAATGATGTATCATCAGATCGTGTGTACTAGCTACCGATCTGGGACTAGTACGGAAATACACAGGAGATTCTGGATAGCTGATCCGGGGTCTCACAGCGGTGGTATCAGAGCCTGGACGACTGTAGGACGTGACCTAGTTAGCATGGCAAAGCCTTAAGGACTTATATTTCATAAAAATGTAATTGCAAAAGTTTAAGTTTCTTTGCTTCTATCTCTTCTATCTTAGTATCTTGTGCTCATCCTCTCTTTTATTTAAAATTTTGGTTACTAATTCTGTCTTCTTTCAAAAATTTGTAGATGTCGGTTTTCACCACCTTTGCCGGCGAGGCCGAGGCTTTTGCGAGGAGTCACATCGATGCTCCAGGAGCTGGGATTTCCCCATCGTCCGGAGTATCGCTACCAATCGATGCCTGGTCTTGGCCAGGATATGTGGCAGGTCCGCTTGCTAGTCTTCGCGAGGAGCCGCCTTCGCGTCGAGGACCGGCCGTTCTACTTCACGGCCGAGAGACCGATTCTGGCGTACGCGCTTCAGGACGCGGCCAGAAAGGCTATCCTCATGTTGGGGCAGAGCTACCGCGACATGCTGGAGAACTCTCCGTACCGGCTGTTTCCCCGCTTCCAGGTTGGGCGGGTGTACAGCCAGTTTAGGAGTTTGGCCCAGGAGAGGGACCCGACCGTGGTGCACTTGGGG
Organism: Rhipidocladum racemiflorum; assembly: GCA_036346355.1. NCBI lineage: Eukaryota > Viridiplantae > Streptophyta > Magnoliopsida > Poales > Poaceae > Rhipidocladum > Rhipidocladum racemiflorum. Next base: position 44,415,714 of record CM070569.1, on the reverse strand, counting down.
TCACTCGTCCAGGCGCAGGATGAGGCCTACGTCCGGATGTCTGACGAGCTGCTGGGTCTGCGTCGGGACTTGACGGCAGCGAGAGAGAGGATCTCTCGGTTTGAGGAGGAGAGGAGGAGCCTCCCATCGCCTCCACCGCCAGCGCCTGTGCAGGAGGCACAGCCCGTGGTGCCGCCGCCACCAGCCCCGGTTCGGGAGGAACCGCCGGCCCGCGACATCCCAGAGGACGCGCCGCCAGCCAAGCGTCATCAAGGCCTGAGGCTTCGGACTACTGCGCGCAAGTCCGTTCGTCTCCCTTCGCCGCCAGGGTTTTCTCTGATTGCTTTGGCTGCCGCTGAAGGAGCAGGATCTTCGGCAGCCGCTTCACCTTCCCGCAGCAGGAGCGAGGAGGAGGAGGAAGAGGAGGACCCGTCCCCGCGCGTCTTCGCCAGCGACGCGAGTTCTTAGATAGTTTCAGTCTAGTCTGCAGGATCATAATTTTGTCGCGTTAGAGCGTTGAATAAGTGATTGCTGGATTGTATCGTGCCCTTAGGCATTTGTGATACAGCCACCTCCAAAACTATTTGATTTTAATTGAAGTTTAGTTGGTTTTTCCCTTCTGTTGTGTGCCTTTGTGGTTGTGCCCTTGTGTTGAGGATGTGGTTTAGTTCCCCGTTGCTTACCTATGCTTCTCCCTCTTTCCTTGTGCTTGACCGCCTTGTGCAGATGGAGAACGTGGGTCGTGGTCGTGGTCGTGGAAGGCCCGCAGGCCGTGGTAGAGGCCGTGGACGAGCCCGTGGACCGGTGCACTTTCAAGAGGAAGCAGAGTATGTGGAGCCACCGCAGCCGCAAGGACAAGAGCAAGTGCAACACCCTGCCGCTCAGCATGATCCGCCGCCGCCCCCACCACCAGCTCAGCCGCCAAACATGGAACAAATGATGGCGATGCAGCTTCAGATTCTTCAGGCGTTAGCTCGTAACGCCCCGAACCAACCTCAAGCCGCGGCGGCTTCCGCTCAAGCTCAACCGCCCAATCCAAGTTCGGGAGTTCATGAGGACTCGACCCCGACCTTTCTTTGGATCCGCAGATCCATTTGGATGCGGATGGCCCGGCTCAAGGAAGTTGAGCGTAAAGCGCACTTGGCTCGGTCGCGATGACATAGAGAGTGTGCGACGCATCTCACCACTCAAAGGAACTGCAGCCAATCGGTGGGAAAACTCTCGCCGCCCATGCGGACCCGAGAACATTCCATGGAATGAGTTTGTGGAAGCCTTCAGGGCTACTCATATCCCAAGGGGATTATGGAAATGAAGCGTCGTGAGTTTCACAAGCTTCAAAGAAGGAAACTTGTCTGCCTCGGAGTACCTTAACCGCTTCACTCACCGTGTCCAGACGCGATCGCAGATGTCGCGATCGACGAGGCCAAGATTTGGCGATTCATGGAGGGCCTTGACCCCAACTTGAAGGTACAAATTGGTTTCAAGCGACTACCGTCGTTCCAAAGACATGATCAACAAGGCGCCGATTCAAGAGGATGCTCAGCCGCCTTTTGAGTCGCGCAAGAGAAAAATGATGTTTCAGACTCACAAGGTGCCGCAGCCTGTGCCCCGCACTTTTCAGCAGAAGCAGCCTAGCAGGCCAGCAGAGCTAGTGGCCCCAGACCCCAATGTCTACCCCGCGCCCCACCGACAAGCCCCTGCCGGCAATGCCGAGCTCAAGCTCGTAAGAGTGGGACAAAGCAATGGCAGGAGTGCAGTGCTTTAATCGAGGGAGATGGGGCACTACGCCAACAATCGCCCCGAAGCGTCGGCCGTCACCCCGGTGAGGTTCAACCTGGATCGACGCCCGGCCAGCGCCCTGCGCCGGCTCAAGGAAGAGGAACCCCTCGGACTCGCACGCCAAGGACTGCAGGAAGAGGGCGTGTGAACCACATCACCGCGGAAGAGGCTCGGAGATGCGCCAGACGTGGTCTGATGCGTTCGTTGTGAACTCGATTACTGCTTGATTCTGTTTGATTACGGTGCAACTCATTCATTTATTTGAGTACTTGGTTAAAAAGCATAAGCGAACACCATACGCTTAAGAAACCCTTTGTTAGTGCAATCCCCTGGAAAAGAATTAAGAACAACTTCATGCATCCAAAATGGATATAGTAATAAAGGGGTAAAGTTCCTAGCGAACTTAATAATCGTTGGATACTAAGGGTATAGAAGTAATCCTTGGAATGGATCAAGCTAACCAAGTACAAGGGTCAGATAGATTGTGCTAGTAGAGCTATCTCTCTTACCAGCCCTGAGGGGATTAGAGTGGAGTTCTTATCTAATCTTGCCTCTAAGGGGGGTAGCACCCTAAACCGTTTGAAAGGTACTTCGTTGGAGAAGGTACCGATCGTCAATGAGTACCCGGATGTGTTCCCGGATGAGTTGCCTGGTATGCCACCAGATCGAGATGTGGAATTTGTGATTGAGCTAGTACCTGGTACCGCTCCAATCTCGAAGAGACCGTACCGACTGCCTTCTAACGAGTTGGTCGAGATGAAGAAGCAGATTGAAGAACTGCAAGAAAAAGGATTCATCAGACCCAGTTCGTCACCTTGGGGATCGCCTGTGATCTTTGTGTCCAAGAAGGATGGTAGTCTGAGAATGTGCATCGACTACAGGTCGTTGAATGAGGTTACGATCAAGAACAAGTATCCGTTGCCTCGGATAGATGATCTGTTTGACCAGTTGAAAGGAGCTCAAGTCTTCTCCAAAATAGATTTGAGATCGGGATATCATCACCAAGATAAGAAAAGAGGATATTCAAAACAAGCCTTCACCACCCGATATGGATCAGTATGAGTTCACAGTCATGTCTTTTGGGTTAACCAATGCTCCTTCTTATTTCATGAATCTGATGAATAAGGTGTTTATGGAGTATTTAGACAAGTTCGTCGTAGTATTCATCGACGACATTCTTGTCTATTCCAAGAGCAGAAAAGAGCATGAAGACCATCTCGCGAATAGTCTTGGAAACACTAAGGAGCATCGCTTGTATGCTAAGTTTAGCAAATGTGACTTCTTTGAAGGAAGTGTCTTTCCTGGTCATGTCATTTCGCTGCAGGAGTAGCAGAGATCCAATGAAAGTGAGAGGTGTTTTGGATTGGACACAACCCAAGTCATCCGGAGATCCAAGTTTTCTTGGATTAGTGGTTATTATCGGAGATTCATTGAAGGTTTCTCGAAGATAGCCGGACCTCTTACTCAACTTACGAAAAGGAAAAGAAGTTTGAATGGACTAAAGCCTGTGAGCAAAGTTTTCAGGAGTTGAAAAAGAGATTAACCTCACCCGATGCTTATTTTGCTCGACATCCATAAGGACTTTGAAGTGTATTGTGATGCTTCGAAGCAGGACTTGGATGTGTTATGATGCAAGAAGGAAAGGTAATAGCCTATGCTTCAAGACAACTGCGACCTCATGAAGAAAACTATCCTGTTCATGACTTGGAGTTAGCCGCAGTTGTGCACGCGCTCAAGATATGGAGACATTACTTGATCGGCAATAGATGTGAAATCTATACGGATCATAAAAGTCTAAAGTATATCTTCACTCAGCCTGATCTTAACCTGAGGCAGAGAAGATGGTTGGAGTTGGTGAAAGATTATAATCTGGGAATTCATTATCACCCTGGAAAAGCGAACGTAGTTGCGGATGCTTTGAGCAGGAAAACTCACTGCAACAATATGAGGGTGCAACAAAGCCAACCAGTACTTCACGATGAATTTCGGCGCCTTAACCTGGAATTAGTAAATGAAGGATGCATTTATTCTTTGGAGGTCAAATCAACCCTTGAGGATCAGATCCGAGAAGCTCAGAAGGACGATAAAGGTATTGCCAACCTGAAGGAAGGCCTAAAGAAAGGAAAGCACCCCGGAGTTTCAGAAGATGACCAGGGAACTGTTTGGTTCGGGAAAAGAATAGTGGTCCCTAACCAAGAAGAAATCAAGAATGTGATCTTGAAAGAGGCTCACGATTCGATTTACTCCATTCACCCAGAGGCACAAAGATGTATGCAGATTTGAAAGACAAGTATTGGTGGTCCAATATGAAGAAAGAAGTTGCAGACTTCGTAGCACGGTGTGATGTGTGTCAGCTGGTAAAAGCAGAACATCAGAGGCCAGCCGGTCTATTGCAGCCTTTGCAAGTGCCCATATGGAAATGGGAAGAAATTGGAATGGACTTTATAACTGGGTTACCTAAAACTAAATCCGGTTATGATTCCATCTGGGTTATTGTGGATCGATTGACCAAAGTGGCCCACTTTATCCCAGTAAGGACAACCTATTCTGGAGATAAGCTTGCCGAATTGTATATGGCTAAGATTGTGTGTTTACACGGTGTGCCAAAGAAGATTGTGTCTGATCGCGGTTCCCAGTTCACCTCGAGATTCTGGCAGCAATTGCATGAGGTGTTGGGCACGAATCTTAATTTCAGTACTGCGTATCATCCCCAGACGGATGGCCAGACCGAAAGGGTCAATCAAATTTTAGAGGATATGTTGAGAGCTTGTGCTCTAACATATAAAGGTTCGTGGGATCAGAATTTGCCCTATGCAGAGTTTTCCTATAACAACAGTTATCAAGCCAGTCTGAAGATGGCACCTTTTGAAGCTTTGTATGGAAGAAAGTGCCGAACACCCTTATATTGGAAAGAAACCGAAGGAGGACAAATCATCGGACCCGATGTTCTGAAAGAAGCCGAAGAGCAAGTCAGACAGATCCGGGCAAATCTGAAGACAGCTCAGTCCAGACAAAAGAGTTATGCGGACAATCGTCGAAGGGAATTAAGCTTTGTACCTGGAGACCATGTGTATTTGAAGGTATCCCCGATGAAAGGAATGAAACGATTCCGCGTCAGTGGAAAATTAGCACCCCGCTATATCGGACCATTCAAGGTGATTGCCCGAAAAGGAGAAGTGGCTTATAAGTTGGAGTTGCCGCCACAGCTGTCAGGGGTACATGATGTCTTTCATGTGTCTCAGTTAAAGAAATGTCTCCGAGTGCCCGAGCAGCAGATGCCGTTGGAAGACATGGAACTGAAAGAGGACTTGTCTTACCCGGAGTATCCCATCAAGGTTTTGGATGAAGCCGAGCGTCGGACACGAAGCCGAGTGATCAAGTTCTGCAAGGTTCAATGGAGCAACCATTCTGAGAAGGAAGCTACTTGGGAGCGTGAAGAAGATCTTCGAGCAGAGTTCCCTAACCTTTTTCTTTCTCCGTCTGAATCTCGGGGACGAGATTCTCTCTAAGGGGGGTAGGTTTGTAACATCCTCGTTTTGGCTTTCTGGAGAAAAACCTAATTAAAATAAAGTAAATTCAAAAGTTGGAGTTTCTTTGGTGTTTATATTAACCTGGCTTCCTTTCCTTCAAATCGGGAATTAATTCCTCCCGGCGAAAAATCGGATTTTCGCATCACTGCATTTAAAATTCACCCGAGTCCAAAAGCGCTCCAAAAATCTCCAAACCACTTCTAAAATGTTCCAAATATTCGAAATGATTTTAGGAATCATTCCGGATTTTTGGACAACCGTTCCTATTTTATCTCGCGCGGCTTTTGTTTAATGCCTGCGATCCGCGCCCGTATATCCAATTCCACAAAAATCATCCAAATTCAACCAAACCACTTCCATTGAGTTCCAAATAACCTAAAATGGCTCTAGGAATTTTTCCGGAATTTTTAGGCCATTTTTCCTTATTTTTCCCTAGGGTGGAACATTTGCGTAAAAGAGGGCCAATGAGGAGGTGCCACGTGGCGACCACTATTCATCATCTTCAACCTCTTTCCATGAATGAACTTTTGAGCTCCAAGCAAGCAAAAATGGTGGATGCCCTCTTTAAATCCATCTAGCTCCTCCTATACAACTCCAAATCGCGAACGGTAGGATCCGTTGGACTCACAACGGACTCCTCTTCCTATCCATGGGGTTGTTGCACCAAATCGCGTTGGTTTTGAACGGTTGCAAGAAACCCGAAATCCACTCTTTTGGAGATTGCGCGCCGTTCCTAGTCCGTTTCGCGTGATCCCGCCTTCATCTCTCCGTATAAGAGTCCTCTTTCCGTTGGTGTAACCCTTCTTTAGCCTCTCAAACCCAATCGGCCGCAAGATCAAAAACACCGACGAACTCTTGTGTTCTTCGCGTTCTTCGTGTTCTTGCTCATATCTTCCACTCGGTGGATCTTTCTTCCTTCCGCTCGTTTCTTTGTGTTAGCATGGAAGTCTAGATCCTAATTCATCCATCAATTTCGTGGTTCATCAAGTTTCCTCGACGAATTCGCGTTTTGGAGCTTTCGGCCGAACCGCTCGTTAAGTCGTCGATTTCTCCAATTCCGGTGAGTTTAGGTTCAATTCCTTCATCCTAGATGATGCTAAGGAGGTCCTCTAGAGGTTCTAGCTTTTTGTTTGGATCGATTCCATGCAAAATTGAGCTCAAAATTCGGTTTTGGGGAAGTCTTGTTCTCTGCTTTTGTTTTGGAAGAGCTCAGGCGTGCGTGCTTGTGTGGGCTCGCCGGCCGCCAGCCGCCACCCGCCGCCAGCCGATCGCGATCGTGCCCGCCCGCCCGCTTCGCTGGCCGCCGCTGCCGCTTGCGCCGCCCGGCCGGCCGTGTTACCCGCCTTGCCGTAACGCCGTGGCGCCAGCGCCATCGCGCCCTCCGTCGTCGTGGCCAGCGCCGGCACTGCCGCCCGCGCCGGCGATCGCCGCCACGCTGCGCCCTCGCCGCTCGTCATTTGCCAAGTCTGCCGCCATACAGCGCCAGCCGCTGCCGGCCGCCGCCGCCGTCGCCGGCGACCACTGCCGCCGTCGCCCCACGCCGGTCACCCTCCTCCCTGGCCCTTGAGCTTCATCCCCATTCATGGCCATGGAGTCCAAGGTTGAAGACAACCTTTTCCCAATGACATGTAGGGTCCCTTGGTCATAGACACAAGACCATTCAAAGGAGACCAAGTCAAAGTCAGCCAGTCAAACGTTGACCAGTCAAACCAGAGAGGACTATTCCTGGAATATTACCGGTATTCGAATTATTAGAAATTCAAACTTCTAAGCTCATAACTTTCTCGTCAGAACTCCGTTTGATCTCATTCAAATTTCTAAATTCATCTAAAATCAAGACCTTCCTGCCAGTACTAATTTTATAATTTTTGGATTTTATTTATTTTCTGTTATTTATTTGTTGCCTCGTTTTGCGTGTAGTCGACGATCCCGCCATGACCATGATTTCGCCGTCGAGCCTCCCGAGTTCGACACCGCGCCACAAGAATCAAGGCAAGTCTCCTTGATGCACTTTGCTCCTATGTTTGCGAAAGGATTTAAAAGCTGTTTATAAAGTTGCATGGCTATGTTTAATTAAATATGCCAAATATAAGAGCTAGTTATTCCGAACTTGTTGTTTCCTCCATGACATTGTTAATCATATCCATTGTAACCCTAGATCATTGTTTATACCATGCCTATGTTTATATGGTATCCGTTGCTTTGTAGTACGGTAGAATTGCTTAGGACTTTTTCCGACAAAAACAACCCATGGGTGGGATTATTCAAAAAGAATGTTATTAAATGTGATTTGAAGGTTTTTATTATGATTTTGGTCCTGTTTTCTAAAATAAAAGAAAAGAAAAATGATTTTGACTTGGGCGGCATGGAATGTCGGGTGGAAGCGGATCAAGCCTTGATCCTTTTGTGCAAGTACCGCCCCAAGTCATATAAGGACCGACGCTTATGATTGCCATTTTAAGCATAACCGTACTACCACATGTCTATAATGGTACGACCTGGCTCACTAATTTGTAGAAGCCTAGTTTAGACTCACCACTCGGTTGTTGTGTGAGAGCCGGACGGAGGCATTGTTGTGGATGTTGTTTTGCTCACACGGCGCAAGAGGGGGCTTCTGTACTGGGTGGAGGGAACCCTAACAGCGGTGAAACCTCAGCGGGTGGGTCTAGCTAGGTAGATACATTGTATGGCCTTGTCAAGATATCCTGTAAGCACACCTAAGGAAGTGTGTTAATTGCATGGCAACAAGGGTATATCTTGTCTTGTGGGTAAAGTTGTACACCTCTGCAGAGTATAAACTATTCGAATAGCCGTGCCTACGGTCAAAGGCAAAGCGAAGAATGCTTTCATATTGGTAGACTTTGATTTTGATTTTAAAACCGAAAAGTGTTTTGTTTTGGGGTTCGGGAGTGGTTAGAACTCTCGAATGTTGTTTGGCGGAAAGAGCCAACCAGGTGGATAGAACCTTTTTACCTTTGACGGATGGAGTCACATGATTAAATTTAATCCTTTAAACTGTTGGCGGATAGAGCCTTTATGTTAGTGATGGTGGATAGAACTTCACTACAATAATAAATAATTCAATTATTAAAAAGAGTTGTAAAATATGCCTTGTGAAATTTATTACTTAAGTATGATTTAATCAAATGTGGCTTTGTGCAAATAAACCCTACTAAGCTTCCTTTGGAAAGCCCCTCATGATCATACTTTCCCGACTTGCTGAGTACTTTTGTACTCACGTGCTACACCAACATTGTAATCATCAGAAATTTATCAAGATGCCGAAGAGGAGGAGGAGTTCTTCGAGGAGGATTGCCAGGAGGACTAGTTGCGTTCCTAGTAAATGCTTTGTGGCGTTGTGGCGTTAAGCTCGTTGTTTTCTTTTGCTTCCGCTGTTTTGTGTGTCCGGTCGTTGGACCGAGTATTGTAATAAGTGGCCATGTGGCCCATACTTGAATATTTACATTACAAGTTTCGTTATGTTCGGCAATGATGTATCACTGTGACTGTGTGTACTAGCTACTGATCTGGGACTAGTACGGAAATACACAGGAGATTCTGGATAGCTGATCCGGGATCTCACATTCCAATAGACCCGAAAGCCTTGTGCTCTTCTGAAACAGGAGAACCATTGAGATATAATAGCCAAAAGATAGAGAATCTTAAAATGTGAACTCATGTCTAACAATTGAACAAGCAGCAAAAAATTACAGACTCGTATTTTTTGTGTTAGCACTTGAAAACAAAAGGGAAGTCCGGAAAGAAACATGACATAAAAGCTTTGCTCAATCATGACACATATGTAGCAAAGAAAAAGCGGAAACATAATCAACCAGGCACTTCTGTTTGCACAATGTTTTCCTTCATGATATTTGGTAAGCATCAAACCATCACCAATGGTTAGGCCCAAGTGCACACAAAAAAAGGTTTAGGAAATAGATAGGAATGCATAGGAGCAGTACGCATTTCACTGCAGTCGATGAATGACTCCACGGATCTGCTTTAGATCCTCGGAGGCTTGGTCTACATGTACTTCGCTCTGGTCGACGACTCCACAGAATGACTGCTCCGCCTCCACGGTGATGCCAAGCACCCACCGCAGCTCGGCAGTGCGCGATTGCTTGTGGTTGCTGACGAGGAAAGGCTCCAGTGAGAGGTACTGTGCCGGCGACGGCGACTCCGTCAGCGCCCTCGGTGTGCCCGCGGCGGAGAGTTGTGATCCCTCTCAGAAGCTCCCAGTGAGGTTGGGCGATATCGAGTAATCGATGTCACCGCTGGCCTCTAGATCTGCTTCCTGTCGCTGCCGCCGCCACCCTTGCCGCCATGCCCTCTTATGCTATCGGTAGAGAGAGAGAGAGAGGGCAATGTGGGCGCAGGGGAGGCGGAGGGGCAGTTGTGGTCGTTGGGGAGGTGGAGGGGCGGTTGTGGGCGTCGGTGAGCGATGTGGGCGGCGGCGATGGCTAGGGAGGGAAGAGCGAGGGCGAAGCCTGGACGGGAAGCCGAGGCTGAAGCGTGGGGGAGGGGGGAGCTTGTCGCGGTGGCCGAGAAGGGGGCGGGGGCATGAGGGCCGAGAAGGGGGCGGGGGCGACGTGCGCAGTTAGGAGCGTGCGAAATGGGCCGATTTTTTTTTGGGCTGGACAGTGGACGATCCATAAAGAAGGGTAAACTTCTTTTTTTATTAATTAGTTTATGTAAGCCCATTATTGGCTTATGTATTGACAGGGGCCTAGACATATATATATATATATAGTTTGTGTACCGTGGCTGAATAGAAGCTGGTTTATGATATTGATACGATCAAGCACTTCATTACACATTTGCATTTGGACAATTGAATACCTGCATGTTGGTGACTACTTATTATGCACACATGCCTGTATGTAAATGGATGAGGCTTACCATTGCATTACAACGAATTTTTTTTGGATCATTATACATCTATTAGCCTCGAATGCAGCCTTTTGAGTCATCGCCTAGATGTTTGAGTGTGTGGACCCTATTGTCCAATTAGAAAAAGAAAAAAATCGTGGGTCATGACTCACATGTATATGGATCATATCTTTACTAGCTTTAAAAAGCTGGCGGTTATTCCAGCTATTCTATCTCTCTTTTCACCTATCTATAGTATCTCTAACAAAATACGAAAAAATAATATACCAATAAATAAATTATATCTCTCTAAATAATCTTTAATAGAAAAATAATAATTAATTAACAAACAAAATATATCTTCCTAAAAATTCTTTAACGCAAAACATAAAAAAGTAAAATATTCTTTAACAAAAGACAAAAAATAACGAAACAGCTATGAGCACCATTCCTTTTCTATGACGATTTGTATTTTGTTTTAATGATGAAACTTTATGTTTCATCACAAATGTACATGGGGCGACAGCGCATGTTACAATTAATGACGAGCATAAAAAAGTCGTCACAGAAAATAGATTTTCCATGACAAAAATTGACAACGTCACAACGTTTTTGTCACAGATAATCACTTTTCTTGTAGTGGATCACATTCTAATGCACACTTCTGAAATTCTTCCCACTGTAATGGAGAATTTTTCACAATTGCAACCGTATCTCTAATGTTATGGACCGATGGTGCAATTGCTTTTAAGCCATTTTGAGCAACAAGGTTCAATATATGACACAAACATCTTACATGAAAAAAGACTCCATCACAGATCAAAGGAGCATCCTTGCTGAGAATTGGAATAATTTCTTTCACACATTTATCATTAGAGGATGCATTGTCTAGAGTAAGAGCAAACAATTTCTTTTCAAGGTTCATGGCCATCACACCCTTGACAAACTCATTGGCTAGATTACATCGGATGGCTTCCTTTCACATGCATGAATTTGATTATTCTTTTCTGCATATTCCAATTTAAATCTATCCAATGCACAGCTATGCACATGTACCCTTTGTTTTGATTTGAAGTCCACATGTCCATGGTACAAGAAAAGCGGCATGACATAGAGTTAAACAAATTATATAGCTTCTTCTTTTCCTCGACAAATATTTCCATTATTTTGTTCCTTGTAGTTTTGCGGCAATTAAATGAAAAACCAGGACTCAAGGACTTGATAAAGTCAACAAAATACTGATGTTCAACCATATTAAAAGGATACTCATGCATAACAATAGCCAAATGCCACTTTTTTAAGCTAACTTGTGAATCATACCTGTATGTTTCCACAAAAACAGAACCATCTTCTGTGTCTTCTGAGTGCTGCTTTTGTTTGCCTTGCTTCATTCCATGTTTGTTCTCTAAATGATTCCAAAATACTGTTGTGCCTCTATTGCCCTGTGCTAGACCTTTGTAATCACATCTCTTGCAATTTGCCCAAGTTTCCAACACCTTAACACCATTTGGTTTTATATTTGTCACCTCAACCTTGTCATAGTATAGCCAAACTTTAGAGGTAGACTTCTTCTGCTTCTTTGAAGGCGGGGCACTTCCATCACAAACATTAGTTTCATTTTTACCTTGTTCCATTTAAGCGGTACTGGCTGCACTAGGCACAGATATGCCTGTAGTAACAGGGGTAGTAGATGACTCTTCAACATTATTGCAAACACTAGCACTTGCACTTTCAGTTCCGGGTTCCATCCTGCCAAAAAAAAATAAGTATTATCAAGAATGACTGAATGAGTCTAAGTGTCCAACTATCTTGTAGATTATAATTCCAGCTTAGAAAATTTAGTAGTGTCAAGAATGAGTCTAAGTGAATAACTACCTTATAGATTGCAACTCCAACTAAGACATAACAATTAACAAAGCAATCCCATTTCCTACTCTGTAGAATGTATATGTATAGGCATATTATGTATGTAGGCCTGTAGGGTCCAAATCTGTAGGCTGTACACAGCAAAATGGAAGCGGACGAATATACAGGTTAACAAATAAGTGGTTCTACATGAGGAGTCATTCAGTCATTCTTGATAAGGAGATTATTCCAAATGCAATGTTCTTCTTTCCAAAACTTTGGACATTGAGGCCTTCTGGTAGCTGAGATAGTGCTTATCTAGCTGAGTGTTCTTTCTTTTGAATTGGAGAGTATCTAGACTGTTGCAATAAAGAGTATATGTTATTTTGAGTCCTTGCATAACATCACACTAAGAGTAAACAGAAATTAAAGAGAAACTGAAAATATGCAACTGAAATTATTTTGATCTGAATCATCATCTTAAACAATATGTAAGTTCATCTAAACAGCATGCATGCAAGTTGATTCCAATAGGTTATGGGCAACCAAAAATTTGGCATGCAGAAACATGTCCATATTATCTTAGCTACTCGGTTTCAAAGAATTTTATGTTCTACTGTAGAGGGCGAAACAGTATACCTTAGCTAGAGCTCTTCTATCCAATACAATTACTGGTATAACTAAGCGGCAGTTAGTGTCCACAACTTCCTACATTGGGTAGCATATCAATCTGCTATTCCAATTTCTGCTCTTCTATCCAATACAATTACGGGACGTGGATACTCTTTCAATGAACTTACTGTGATACTCTAATAAATTATTCGGCGATTGTGTTTTTAGTTCTATGAACACAACCATAACACAGCAACATGGAAGCGGACGAATGTCCTAGCCTCCTAGGCACTCTCGATCCCCAACCTCCACTGAAAAGTCTGAAATAGCCAGTATACTTGAGTCCAGGGAATCAATACCGGATGTGGCTTGAAGATTAACGGAGATGGATCCTTCGGGTTGGCTGATGGGGGCGCGGTCGCCGGTCGGGGAGGCGGGTCGCCGGACGGGGAGGCGGGTCGCGGTCGGGTCGCCAGGCGGGGAGGCGGCGAATCGCCAGACGGGGAGGCGGATTGCCAGACGCAGACGGGGAGGCGGGGAGCGGATCGCCAAAGCCGGAGAGCCCAGAGGCCAGACACCAGAGCCCAGAGCCAGACGGGCGACGGCGGCTAGTGTTTTTGTCTGGGTCCGCTGCTCGCTGCTCGTGCTCAGCGCTGGCCGCCACGACGCTCACGGCCACGGCCTCACTTCATCAAGCCATCGCCATAGCCATCGCTCACGATCCAGAGTCACAGTTGAGTCAATGCCTCTCCTGCCTCTTGCGGCCCAGCGCCAGCGCCCAGCGCGACTCATGCGGGCATGCGGCACGGCAATGGCAGGCAGCCACAACCAGGATGATTAGCGCACGCACACAACAGTGCACAGTGTTCTGGCGCTCAGAGTCAATGAGACTGTTAATGTGTTATTTTGAAACGTATTATTCGGATAATATCGGTATGTCATATTCGGATATTATCCGAACAAAAACTCGGATATTCCGTATCCGTCGGATAATCAGTGTTCCATATACGTATCCGTATCCATATAAATTATCCATATCCATATCCTTATCCGTGAAATCAACTGGATATCTGTGAAAATATCCAAATCATCATCCAAATCAATTCGGTCAGTCGGTCGGTCGGAAAATATCCGTACCAGTTCCATCCCTAGCTGTGGTAAGTCCTCTTGCCCAGTTTTTCCCAGGCATCTCCAGGTACTTTGGGTTTGAGAAGCCAGATTTCCTGTTCTTTTTCTTTGAGGCCTCTGAACAGGATGAGGGATACCTTCTGCTTTCTTTGGTATTTTCACCCTCTCTGGTGCATTTCTTGCTGGTACATGCAACTTAACCAAGCTTTTCATATCACAAAAATGATCAGATAGTTCATTTGCTAAATTCTGCAAATCAATTATCTTCTGGACCTCTTGATTTGCTTCATTAGTGTGAGGGTCATGCGCGGGGATCCCAGTGGAATGCCATATTATTTCCCGGCATTGTTCATCCAATGGTTGATTCTCTCCCCCTAATGACGGGAAACGGTCCTCATCAAAGATGCAATCAGTGAATCAGGCTATATGCAAGTCTCCAATCATGGGTTCCAAATACCTGATTATGGATGCACTCTCATAACCAACGTATATCCCAGACTTGCAGAGAGGGCCTATTGCAGTCCGCTGTGGAGGTGGTATAGGTACATATACCATACAACCAAATTTTCTAAGATGGAAAATCTTCGGGATGACCCCTTGCACTAGTTGCATAGGTGAATTGATGTTATATATCGATGGTCTGTAATTGATAAGTGCTGCTGCGTGCAGGAGTGCATGTCCCCAACAAGTGTTGGGCAAGTTACAATTCTGCAAAAGCGGTCGGGCTATAAACTTAATCCTCTTTATTAGTGCTTCAGCTAGTCCGTTTTGCATATGGACATGCGGTATAGAGTGCTCAACAGTTATTCCAGTTGCTGTGCAATAATCATCAAATGCCTTCAAAGTAAATTCGTTGGCATTGTCCATTCGAATGGACTTCACGCGATGATCAGGAAAAACATTCTTAATTCTGATGATCTGCGATATCAGTTTTGCGAATGCATGATTCCTTGTTGACAGCAAACATACATGCGACCATTTCGAGGAAGCATCAATGAGCACCATGAAGTACCGAAACGGCCCCGACAAGGGTTGAATCGGGCCGCAAATATCCCCCTGAATGCGTTCCAGGAATGCGGGGATTTCATTTTGCACCTTCATAATAGAGGGTCTAGTTATTAATTTCCCGGTGGCACATGCATGGCACACAAAATCTTCATGATTCGAGAAATTTTTAACATTAATGCCATGACCTTGTGAGTTATTAACTATATTTCTCATCATTCTAAGATCAGGATGACCTAATCTACAATGCCATAAAGAAAATAATTCAGAGCTTCTAAAGACAGTCTTCAAAGAAGTATACACTGCGGGTGCATTGATTCTCATGTAGTAGAACCCAGATTCATATGAGGGACATTTTTCTAATATCATTTTTCCATATTTTGCGTGCTTCACAATGCACAAATGCTCTTGGCCATTTTCTTCATTGGTTTCTACGTGAAACCCATTGGCACGGATATCTTTAAAACTTAAGTGATTCAGGGTACAAGAGGGCTTCTTCAATTACCAAAGTTGTACCTATTGGCAATATAAATGTGGCTCTTCCGGAGCCTGTTATATGTGTATCACTTCCTACGATTGTCGTAATCCTTCTAGCGTTCTTCGTGATCGTCTGGAAGTATTTCGACTCTCTTAAGATGGTATTTGTTGTGCCACTATCAATAATGCATATTTCCTCCACTGAGCGCTACACGATTTCTAGATAAAAAATATATAATTCTAATCAGACAGTGGCAAAGTAATTCAAACATTGCTTGCAAATATAGAATACTGTAATAAAGAATAAATTGCAATTCTTATTCATGAGAAAAACAAAAGTATGCTCTTCGAGAGCTTACAATTCATTATTCAAGATTAACTAATCAACCACAATCTAAAGAAAAATGCTAGCAATGCTATTCAGGCACTAAACGAAATCTGTAAAGTATGCATTCACTTCTGCCTCTATGTCATCCATAGAGGTGTTTTCTTCATTAGCCAAGAGCTTGGCTGCTTCATCGATGTCTAGGCCAGGGTGCAAGGATGAAGCATGTGGGGTGTCGACATCCATGACATCATCATTGCCTATTTCAGCAAAATGTGCCTCTACCGAAGCATTTCCTTTGGCCTTCTTCTTGGCCTAATATGCATTGACCACTTCCTTGGATTCCCTGCATATTTTTGACCAATGCCCCCAAGTGCCACATTTGAATCACGTTTGGCTCTGTTGTTCATACGACTTGTCCTGCCGCTTTTCCTTGTCATCCTTCTTCTCTTGGGCTATGAACTTTCCTTTGGCCTGATATTTTTCTTTTCCACCCTTCTTGCCCCTCTTCCTGTGGGCGGGCTTTTTCACCTTATAGATGTTGGCATTGATTTCTGGTACAATGACCCTTCCAGGTGGCCGTCAGACGAAGTTCTTGCGAAGAACTTCATCTTGTGACTTTGCAAATTGCATAACATCAATCAGTTCGCTATAATCATTGTATGCGTCCTGACGATAACTATGGGTACTCTAGATAGCATTAGGGTGAAAAGTAGAAAGAGTTTTTTCAATCTTCTCCTCATCGGTGATCTTCTTGCCACATAGGGATAGATTGGTACAAATTCTGTGCAAGGCAGAATTGTACTCGGCCACTGTTTTGTAGTCCGCAAACCTCAGACGAACCCAATCTTGCTGTGCTTGGGGCAAGATTATGTACTTGAGCTTCTTGAACCGCTTCTGAAGTGCAGTCCATAGCTGAAGTGCACTCTCTTCAGCCATGTATTCATTCTTCAGGGTGGCTGAGAGATGGTGCCTAAGGATGTGCAATGCTTGATCGTTATGCTCGGCAGTAGGTGGTGCGTCCTTCGAGGACCCTAAGCCGATGGCAGCTCGGAGCTTCTTGCCGTCGAGTACGATCTTCACATTGGATGCCCAAGTGAGGTAGTTCTGACCATGCGGGGCCAGCTCTTCAAACTCACGGTTCACAATTCCAGACATCTGCATGTTTACAAATCCTGTAATTAGATTACTGTGTGTAATCTAATAGAATGCGGTTGCATAATTCGTAAAGTGCAGAAAAATAAATTATCATGAATTTTCAGTAATCTAAATAGAGCAAACAATGCGAAAATACATGCAAATATTCATAAATGCAAAAAAAATAAGGCTAAGTACAAATTAAAAACAGAGTCAATTAATTTTCAGAATTTTTCTGGGAATTTTCATATTTTTCTGGCAATTTACAGAATTTTATGGAATTTCTAATTGATTTTCTGATTTTCTAATCATTTTAGGAAAAAAAACAAAAGTCATAAAGTAATAGAACCGGGGGCAAGGGGGTAATTTCCCCCTCCCCCTGTGCGCCACGCCGGATCCAATCCGGTTTTGGGAAGTGCCGGCCCGATCGGCTTTTCATTGGCTTCATCCAATTGGATGGGGACTTCTTGTCCTGAAGTTTAGTTCCATTGACTTCATCAATGCCGGCCAGGCTGCTGCGGGTGCGACAGGCATTCGGCGACCAGTCGCGGCAGGGATTCGACGACCGGCGCAGCAGTCAGGCATGGGCGACGGCCGGGTGTGCGTGGTGCGCAAGGCGCGGCGACGGGCGACACGGCAGACACGGTCGTCGGCTTCAGGCCGGGGAGGCGCAGTTGGCGTTTGCCGGCTTCAGGCGCGGCGATCGGTGGCGGGGCAGCGGCAATGAGCAGGTGGCTTCGGTAGCCGTGCGGCGGCGGCCGGAGCCGAGGCATCGCTTCGAGCGGCGGTTCCGAGCATAGAACGAGCGATTAGATTCAATCACTCGATTCTCACCTTTCGATTTATTCGCCGAGTAGAGCTTCGTGCTGATAACGTGTTAGACAACCTCGCTATCGAATAGTCCGAGGTTACCTAATAGATATAAACTGGAGAACAGAGAGAGGGAGAGAGACACAATATGAGGAGAAACTGCTCTGCTTTATTATTCTGATTGCACGTAACAATGGGGTGACCCCCTGCCTCCTATTTATAATCTACAGTTCGTAATTCAGTAAGAGTCCACATGGGTCACGATGGGCCAGGTTTGCTAACAATATTATCCCGCGTTCTCTTCTCGTTTAACCAGACCATAGTGGAACGGAGTCCTTCGTTCGGCTTCCTGGAAATGGCCCATAGAATCTTTCGGCATGGACTTTCAAAAAACATGGAGCCCATGAGAAAGGGCGCGCGCTCTCTCCCTCTCGATTTTCTCCTTTCACCTGGACTTTCACCTGGACAAGGAGAAAATAATCTTTCTTCTACTCATCACCATCGGTTCTAATCTGACCGGTAAGGCATAAGACTCGATCCCTCCTAATCTCCACCTACCACTTAACTTAGCAAAGAGAAAAACCTTGGACTAATCAGTTGCACTCTAGCTGGCCTAGGCACTGATAAAGTTAGACACTCCAGTCCAATGAAATCCTAGACACAGGACATTCCAGACCAGGCCTGGTCACTCGTCACGGAAAGCACGGGTTCAGAGTGGTACCAGTAAGGCGCTCTTCAATCTTGCCGGCAGCTAGTAAGATTAGATGAACTGATCATCTACTGTCTGCAGTAATAGAATGACTGAAAGAGACTTGGTAGTTGGAAGAGTTGGGCACATACTTGCTACATTCTTCTCTTTCTAGTGCTCTACTAATCTATCTGTGATTAGCTCCTATCAATGTGCAAGGTGGGGAGCCTAATGTCTGGGCAGTTAGTGGCCGTCACTTTCTGCTTTATCACTCTCCGTTTGCACCTGTCCCATTTGCCCCAAGGGGCTTGTAGTTGCACCTTCACAGTTTTCACGTGTCTACGGCTCATCATCTAGCTACCACTCCATGTACATTTCTCTCCCAAGTTATTATTGGTTCCTGTTTCGTTTGTGTTCTTGTGACGCTTTCCTTCAGAGGAAGATTCAGGCTTCGGTTCTCCGAAGCTTGAAGTTTCTGCCAATCCTGGCGGTCCGTTTAAGGATTAAATAAAAATGGTTTAGCAATCATAATGTGATGATAGCAAGTTGGCACCTTACCAGCAAAAACGTGTGTCTCGAAAGAACCGAAGTTAGGACACTTGTAACGTCAAGCTGAGACTGAGACTTTTGAACCCCAACTGAAAAAACGAAGTGAGACTTTTCAGAAAAAGAAAAGGTGGCATTGTTTTGTCTCGCAAAAAACTTTGGCTGGCCGGTGAGCTACGAATTCTCATGCCATAGTGTTAGGGTTAGGGTTGCACACGCACACAATAGATTGGAATGGTGGACACGGGATTTACGTGGAAATCCTTTCGAGAAAAAACCACAGGAGACGAAATCCACTATGATGGTTCAAGAATTACAAGTACATGGAGGTGGCTTATATAGCCAATGAGTCCGTATTGTAGAAGGCAAGGACTCCATATTTGTTAATATAAGATTGAAGAGTCATATTCCTAACACATAGTCTCAAGAAAAGAGTGTGCAGATGTGTGCCAGAGAATGCTCGGAATTTTCAGGATGCAGAGTTGCAGACTTCTGCTCAGAACGCATCAATGCTCAACACAGCAACACCGCAACTCCGCTGACTAGAGGCCATAAAGAACAGAAGCAAGTAACAATGCCGGAGAAACACTGTACAGTTTATTCTGAAAACAAGTGGAATCAACCAGAACTCCAGAAGCAGCCACGAGTCAGAACCAAGAGGCTACCATCGTCATTGCAGCAAATGTTAGTGTACAAGCAGTTGAAATCCACATGTCCAAATGTAGTCTGAACCTATACATCAATAATTCACACCAAACAACTAATCAAACAAAAAGGGAAATAAATTAACCCAGACTGACATGCCGAAAGAGAGGAACAGAACAAATCCAAATGCAGACGTATCTGTGCATGGCCACATAGCAGTACACGTTAAATCGATCCAAATGTAGAACCAAATCTGAGCTGATCTTACAAAGGCCTCCAGTAGTCCACAAATCATGCTCCGCTCTGCTACTCTGATAATCTTGAACGGTATAGCTTTTATCTCCACATGCACAATGTACACAAACCAGGCCTGGAAAACTTTATCTCCAATCAACCGAATATTTGTCTTCTCAAGATTGGAAGCTGCACAGGAAAAACCTCACCTATTGCTACACTGTGAGCGCGTCTCAAAATCTGGTGAGACACCATGCTCACTCATACTACCTCTTGACAAGCTTCGCAATCTCTGCCAGAACTTCCTGTTCTTGCCTGTCATCAGAGGGCCCGAGCTGGACTGCTTGCGGAAAGAACCTGAATCAGCAGCTGGAGTGAAGACAGGCGTCGAGCCAAACATCTCAGATAATAGCACCCTCTCAGCTTCCATGCCAGTTACGTCATAAACCGCTGTAGTATGAGCCGCCAGCTCCTGGCTGAAGCTTAGTGATCCAAGACCCTCATCACCCTCACTGCAGACAAGTTTCAAGGCCTGCACTACTTCGCCCATGCTTGGTCGGTGCGCAACCTCAGGTTGCACGCACATTGATGCGATAGCAGCTGCTTTTGCCACATTGTCCAGTGGTACATCAGGGCCAAGAAGCGGATCGACTGCTTGACGTAAGCTCACCACATTTGTCAGAAGTGGGCGAGCCCATGACACTAGGTTTTCTTGCCCCGCAGGTCGAGACATGTCCACAGGCTTCCGACCGGTGAGGAGCTCAAGTAACACGACGCCATAACTGTACACATCACTCTTGACAAGAAGATGCCCCGTCATGGCGTATTCCGGTGCAACATAGCTGAGAAGAAAGAGAAGAGATCATGGTTTGTTTAAAACTGTATCAATTCAAGACAGAGCGATGATATAGTTCATACCCGAATGTGCCCACGACACGAGTAGAGATGTGCTGGTTCCCCTCCCCCCTCGCTGTCCTGGCCAGTCCAAAGTCGGACACTTTTGGTGTGAAATCATGCTCCAGCAATATGTTGCTCGACTTGAAATCACAATGAATCACGCAAGGACTTGAATCTTCATGTAGATATGCAAGTGCCCGCGCTGCCCCCAGGGCTATCTTCATACGGGCATTCCAATCAAGGGGAGCTGTCTCACGATCCGCTCCTGCAATGAGCAGACACGTAAAGGTTATTTCTTTCGATCAATCGCTCACACTTGCAACATGCCGATGGAGTTAAATCTGCAATTACTTACCGTGCAGATGGGACTCAACACTGCCGTTTGGAATAAGTTCATATACCAGACACCGTGCGTTCTCCTCTACGCATATGCCTAACAACTTGACCAGATTTCGGTGATGCAAGCGTCCCAGCATCTCAACCTCAGCCAAGAACTCTCGCTCACCTTGTCCATCATCTCTCTTCAGAACTTTCACTGCAACCCTGGCTCCATCTTCGAGTGTGCCCTGGTAGACACATCCGAAGCCACCCTCTCCAAGTACTGTCAAATCATCAAAGCCATTTGTGGCCTTTTCAATCTCAACAAATTTGAATGTCTTTGCCCGTCCTGTATATGTTGCGATGCTTGAACCCAATGAACCTGACGGTGTACTATAGCGACCAGCTAACTGCGTGTGACCTGTCCCTGCAATCATGAAATGTTTCAGGAGGAAAACTACTGCTAGCAAAAAAGGACAAATATTACTGTAACAAGGTAACATTACAGGATGTGGGAACTGTAAAGAAGGCCTTATGTGAAAAGTATTGCAAGCATGGGTCATTAGCATTTTAAATAAGCAAATTAATTTTCTCAGCCATGTGCTTGAGCTATTATAAATTTAGCAATAAGCCCATAACTATAGTTAAAAGTTTGAATATAGCATCAGACTGTAGAGGCAGTGGCTAATTTAGACCTCTCAACATTGACAATTTCCGTTCAATAAATTAGATGTTAGATGAGGATGAAATCAGGGCTTGGAATGTCTAATTTATTGGTACTAATTATTGCATATATATGGCCAGAAGAAAGAAGGGAAAAGATGGCTAGTTTATGTATTACGAGGTGCAATTTTTCTAAGGGAGGATACATATAGTCATATACTCCCTCCGTCCAGAAATGATCTATGTTTAAGCTATAGACACAAAGACCAACGTAGTTCATTTACTCTACATCGTGTGAGTTGTGCATGGTTTCATGATCCCCGCATGCATGCAAGCCACCAATAGTGGCCAAGCATTACTTTTCTAGTTGCATACTGACGCATGATGATTCGTAGTTGCATGTTGGCGTATTAAATGTGCATGATATACGAAAAGACCACTTGTTAATACGAAGATCATTTCTGGATTTCTTTATTTTGCTAATACGAAGATCATTTCTGGATGGAGGGAGTAGTACCATAGTAGGTGTTTTTAAATATACTTTGTTATACAGGACGTTTGAAAATATATGCTGCATGGGAGGTCAGTGCTACCCCCTCCCTGCGTTTCCTTCCGTGTGGCATTTTTCAATACAGCAACATTTTGGTATATGGCATTCTAGAAGGTTGCTGCAAGAAAATATTTACCTATAGTTCACAATGAATTTCAATAGCCACTTGGCATCACTTGACTGAAAATGACATAACAGTATGGTGCATTTGTCAGGAAATTAGCATGATAAGCACACATACCAGATGACCTGGAAAATTTCGGAAATGCACTATGTGGAAATCTTTGAGCCATGTCATCTGAACCCCTGAATCTGAGTATCAGCAACCATGCAGCCAGAGTGCAAACAATCAACGCTATAACAGTAGATAAGACAGCAATAGTAATCAGACTGCCATTCGCTTTTCTTTTGGGCCTTCTTACATCAACCCCGAGAGGCTTCATTGCCCTTGCATTTCTGCTGTTGCCGAATGCACCATCACCAACACCTTCTGGTGCTGAAGGTGGAGAAGGAGGAAGCCCTGAACAAAATTCATACCATTGATCAAAACTTATGGTGTCACCATTTACCATTCATTCATGCTTTAATATTTGTGCAACTTTCAGAAAAAAAAAAAAAAAAAAAAAGCACAGAAGCACCTCTTAATAATGAGGATAACACATTGAATTGCCCACTGATGTTTATAAGATCAATCGAATTACTATAGTACAATACATTGATGATAGCTGGTAGAATTTACCAGCCACAAAATAACCAAATAAAAGAGGTCAAGAGCACAAGCAAGAAAGCAAACCTGGATATACAACATAGAGAATCTCATAGTCCCCAAAAACTGATGGTTTTAGAGAAATATTCTTGCTCCACAAGCTTTGAAATGTTGAAAAGGCAGTAGCATTATCGAACTTCACTTGCATTGGTACCAGATCAACAAGAACCACTGTCTTGTCAGGTTGATCACCAGCCACATTTGCACCCATAACACGAACCTGCCTCTGTGCCATGTTTACCCCAGAACTCACTTCTTCAGCAAAATCAGAAACCAATGGAAAGAATGAATAAAGGTCAACACTTAAACGGATCCCAACTTTAATTGGTAGAACACAAGCACATGGGGCTCCCGCAGGTGGATCTGTTAGAGGCTCTGGGCATGCTAACGAGTTGCAATCTGCGTATTAAAGGCTCACTAGGTAAGCAATCATCAATATTACACACTACGCAGATATATCACCTCAAGTATGTAAATTTTGAAAGGACAAAGGTACGAGAACATGTAAAGAAAAATGTACCTAAATTAGGTGGCGGTGGAGGTAATGCCCAAATAGGATGAGTTGATGGTGCTTTGGGCTCAGCTTTGGGAGGGATTGGTGGAAGAGTAGGAGAAACATTTGGCCCTGAAAAATCCAGCATTTTTAAAAATCTGCATTGACATGAGGACCAAGAATAACAAGCGAGGCAAAGCAAGAAGGCTTGAAAGTACTTTTGTTGGCATTAGTGGAGCCCCTTGGCGACACTGGCGAAGGAGATGGAGAACGTTTGGGGAAGTTTGGATGACCTGGACAGGAGAAAATAAATGAAAGCTATCGGTGCTATGAAATGAAATCAATATATTTTCCCAGGAAGTTACCTATATTACCTCGAAACATCGGTGGAGGTGCATGGTGCTTTTGCCTCTTAGCCCCAATCTGCCTTGGAGCTCGAGAGATATCAGGACCTACAATGAAGAACTTTTGAGAACCCTAATGCTCACAATTGACAATATCTAGGTTGTTGGCAGAAGTATTTTGTCGAACCTTGGTCATGCGACGGTGGGTAAGACGGGGCAAATGATGGTTTTTCTCCTTTCTTTGGTACCCATCCCCGAGCATGAGATCTACTAGTGGGTGCTGGTTTAGGAGCTACTCCTAGTGATGGGGGTTGGGCATGTGAAACTGATGAAGCATTCTTTGGGATTGAAGGCATATTTATTTTCTGGGGCAAAGGACTTGTTGCAGGTGCAGACCCTGAAATCAGGAATTCTAGCAGTCAAGCTGCATTGTCATTAGCAAACTACAGTTGCCCAGAAATGTTGACTGAGATTACCTCCAACCGGTGATTTGTGAACTGGGGCAGTACTAGATTCCATTGGAGGAGGTGCACGTAGAATGTGATGGTTCTTGCGACTTGCAGGAGGCGAATTATTTGCTGGGGGCACCTTGTTTCCTAGATATAAACATGAAGTTCAATATCTATGAAGTAAGAGCAAAAGGACTTGGAGAAACATGATCAGATCAACAGCATCAGATTTTTTTTTTATGCTCACCACTTGGAGCCAGTGCCTGCCGCTGCGGTGCTTGTGCAATGATAGGCGGCGCAGTCGGAGGTTTCACATGTTCCCATGGAACTTCTAAAGAAGAAATGGAAAACCATAGAAGATATGCAACTTAGCTAATTTGATCCACCCCCAAAGAAGTAATTTACCTGAAACGGAAGGAGGAACGGCAGGGAAACTTCTTTTAGGTGGTGGGTATGGAGGGACCTCATTACCTAGAGGGCGGAATGCAATCGGTGCATAACGAGGGGATAGAAGTATTTGCATAATGGTGATTAACTTTTTGTGTCAGAATTTATACCTGACCCAATTGGTCTACTTGGTTGATTGTTCACAGAGGGAGGAGGCACTACTGGCAGATTAGGCTTCACAGCAACAGATGGAGCAGGAACCTGAACAGAAGGTAGCAATGCAGGTGTCCCAGGAAGTATTGGTGTGGGATTTTCAGCTGCAGCTTGCGGAGGAGCTACTGGCGGAGGCACCTCACCAGTGAGAGCAGGAGGCGTAAACTCAACTGGAGGTGGCGCATTATATTCTACAAAGATACAGTTAGTGATGCACCCATCAGGATTGGAATGTCGTATCCAACTGCAGATGAGCTACCTTTCGGGGGAATTACTGGACTCGGTGCATTTTGCGGCTCAGTTGGAACTGCAGGGGAAGGACTTGCTGATGGAGTTGAGGGTGCTGCAACAAAGCAATGTAAGGGGCTACACATCAATGTTGAATTATCATCTGAGACGTAATGCCACACCCCATAAGAAATTCAGAGCGACCTGCTGGAAGAGTTACTGGACCAAGAGCAAAAGTAGGTTCAGGAGGAACAGAAGCTTGTCCTTGAGCCGCAGGCGAATTAGCAACCGCAGGAGGAGGAGCCAGAACAATACCTACAGTAGAGTGAACGACACAAGTTCATGGAAAGAACAAGTATGTACACTGTACTCTGGAATTACTGAGTTCAGAGTTCAATAACAACCAATCTGTAGGTTACTACTATTAGAGGAAAATTTTCAGTGTCCTTTCACCGTATCAAATTAGAATATTGCAATACAAGGGCAATGATTATGCACGCAATGCCCACCAAATTTATGTTAAGGGAAAATAAATGTTTAGAAATGCCAAGCATTTCCCATAAATAAACAAATAGATGGAGAACCAAGCACATGTGATAGAATTGAAGTGGTTTGCAGTTAGTAGAAGCCCAGCAAGACAAGAAACTAGAAATGCCAAGCCGCCTACGTTGCACCATCCCTCTTAATGAGAATTCAGAAACAAAGAGCCCATTTAACCCTAACAATCTTTTCAACAGCTTCCCCACAATTTGGGCACATTCTGAAGTAAAAACAGTGAATTGCGGTCTCCCGGCCACAGATCAGCTAAGCAACGTGTGCACTGCAAGGAAAATTCTTGAAGCGACAAGTTTTTCTCACAAATCACACAGCATCTTCCTAACAGTGCTAAATTGATGCAGGAAAAATCATGGAGTAACAACCAGGCCTCCACATTGTTGATCCCAAACTATCCCAAGAAAACCTGAAGGAAAGAGGAGGGAAAAAAACGAAAATATGGCAATGCCTGAAACTTCCCTCACCTCTGGATCCAAGAACCGAAGCAAGAAGAACCACCACACGAGCAAGAGGCCGCATCTTGCCCTAGTCTCACACGCTCATAGCAAGAGAGAACTCCGCAGCAGCAGCAGCAGCAGTCGCCAATGCCGCCCCACAGATCACAACAATCTCGGTTCAGGCGCGGCGCCGCTCCTCCCACACCCGCAGCAAGAAGCCCCTAAAGCGCAGGAAACGACGGAGACTGACTGCCATTTTGGCACCACGCCAGGAGCAACCATAAGCCCATGTGGGAGGGAGGTGCGGAGGCAGGAGCGGTGGAGGAGGAGGAAGAGGGGAAGGTGCCCAAGAGGCGAAGACACTAACACTAGTACTGGAATAAAACCTACTAGTACTAGGCTACTAGTAGTGTTACAAGGGAAAAGGTTAGCAGCAGGCCAGCAGCAGCTAGGAATAAATTAGACGCCCTAAGAACAAAAATGGGGGGGAAATGGGAAAAGAAAGGAGAAAGCTTTGGTGATTCAAGCGGCAAGAAACCAATCCAGGAGGGGGCGCATTGCACGGCTCAAGAAGAAACAGTAAACAAAACATTCCTTGCTTCCTCCTCTCCTCCCCCTCCACCCCATACGCTCAATTAACTAGGTAATCTCGCACATGGAGGTGTGAGAAGGAAAGAAGGGATCTTGCTTGGTTTAACCATGTACTGGTAGAAAAGATGCGATCTTTGGGCAATTAATCCAGGGATAACGCCATTGCAATGCAACCACGCGCAAGAAAGGCTCCCTGTCTGTCCCTCCACTGTAGATTCTTGGCCTGCGGGTGTGGGGCTTTTGTTTGTGCGCCCGGGTAGGTCAGGTGGCCTCGACAGCCCGTCAGAGATTAGTCCAACGGGTTGCCTTACTGTGCAAACATAGGTTGGATGGGCGCGCCTGGATCTGAGTACGAACCCTAAAATTCGCTCGGTTTTGATGCCTTGCCCCCGTGCCACGGCTGTCGGTACATCACGAGAGCGCGTTCGCGTTTACTGCTCTGCTTCTGTCACGGCCGCTGCGTAAATGAGCGGAGCAGCCCATCGGATTCTGTGTACATCTATCTCCAATTCCCCATTGCCGGCCAGTCGGCTGTTGCATAATCCTAGCTTATTCACTTTAAACTTCCATCTTTAAGTTGTCTTTACTAATGTCATATATTTGTTTCCTTTTATGCACATTTGTTTTCTTTTATCTTGTATGTATTTATGACAAGTATGTACTCATGGCAAGTCTAGATGTCATTAGCGGCAACAGATAATTACTCTTTCATTGCATGTAACACTTTTCTTGCATGTAATTGTGTATAAATAGAGGAGAAAACGCCGTGGGTTGTATTGCACAACACAACTTCTTGTTCCTATTGCGTGATCTAAGCACTTGTGTGTCCAAGGTATTCGTGTGTGTGTGTTTAGTCGCTAGTTCTCGACAACAGTTGGTATCAGAGCCTTGCTGGCTTGATCCACGATGTCGCAAGACGATTCCGCGTTGCCTCGGCGCTTCAATTCATCTGACCCTCATCCTAGTGGCCACGCTAATGGTGGCGATGGCACTTTGGTGGTACATCGGGTGGTGAGGGAGGTCGGGGTCGGCGTAGTACCCGCTCCTCACCAAAACAAACTACGACGACCGGACCTTGATGATGAAGGTCATGCTCCAGGCACGCGGTCTCGGGGATGCTGTCGAGATTGGCGGCGTCAAGCTCTAGGAGGACAGGATGGCGTTGGAGGCCATCCTGCGCGGCGTGCCATCGGAGATGATCTCCACGCTCGCTATCAAGGCGAGTGCCAAGGAGGCATGGGACACTATGAAGACCATGCGCATCTGTAGGATCGATATAGACTAATGTAGCAATCAGAGGGGGTGAATGATTGCGTAGAAGCTAAAACAAATTTTTATTGATTCTTAAAACACCCCTAAACAAATTATAAAAGATTGTTTCGGTTTTCAACAAAAATAGATTGACATATGTCGGACTGGTCAACCACAGGTCGGACTGGTCAGTAGGCCTACCTCCGACATAGCTCAGTAAGTTAGCCATTCCTGAATTAAAAATGGATTAATTTGGTGGTACTATTCTCTGAGGAGAATAGGGATCGGCCTCCTTGGCAGGGGAGTATACCGAAGGGGTGGAACAGGAATGGACCGAAGCGTCATTCACTGCTCTCACAACGGTAGGTGCTAATAGTGACTTGGAGTCCAGATTAGCGACAGGCCTATCGGGAACAACTAAACACAGGAATGATTAACGAAATGCTATGATCATCTCGACCCGGTCGCATGTATTTAAGTTACATGTTGTTAGCGCTTGGCATTAACGGTCGTAGATATCTTGTGGATAAAGCTGAGCATCTCTGCAGAGTTAATCATGATGGTATTCGAATACGCCGTACTTCCGGTTAACAGTCGTAGATATCTTGTGGGTAAAGCTGAGCATCTCTGCAGAGTTAATCATGATGGTATTCGAATACGCCGTACTTCCGGTTAATGAAGTTAAGTTTGATTTGGGGTGACACCCGTAACTAAGCTCAAGTAATTATTTTGGAAAGATTGGTGAATATGGCTATGTTTTGTTGAACTTTGGAAACCCACTTTACTACTTATTTTATGGTTTGTGCTTCAAATGTAAAATGATGTTACAAATAAAACTGCATCCAGATACTTAAACCCTATTACCTTTCTTTGTTATCCCTTGCATATAGTATTCAGTAAAATCCCTATACGACTTGTTGAGTACTCTCGTACTCATCCTTGCAAACCCCCGACCCTTTCAGAGTATGAAGAAGCTGGAGCGTATCAGGAATACGTAGATGGCGATCTTGTCTGGTTTTAAGGTCTTAGTCTTTTGCTCAGGCCCTATCTGTGCGTGTTTTGACTGTATTATATTCGGGCCTTGCTGCACCCTCTTTTGTAAAAACTCGGCCGTTAGGCCCTATATTGAATAAAAAAGAATTGGATTTGTTTTTGTCTGGCAAAATACTGTTGTCTTTTCCAACAGCTAGTCTTCCTGGATAGCTGTTGTGATATCCTGACTTGCCCTTAAAAAGGTGGGTGCCTTTAAAAAGGTGGGTCGTCACATTCTTCCCTCCTTGATTTCCCGGCGACCATTGGCGTCTTCACGGTCTCACAGGCGGTTTTCGTCAGACTAAAAACAAGTGTTCTTATGGACAGTTGCAATCTGATAATTTCAAGCAATAGGAAACATCTCTCTGTTGTACTATGTTCGGATTGTTTCTTGATATTTGCAAGAAATCATTGTCTTTTCCTTTGTTGGAAGATTAGATTAACTGGTTTCTTCAGTGGAGAATTAGATATATATACAAGCATATAACAGATTCAGAACCAAGCAACATACATGTACAGCGACAGTCCACTAGTTCAATTAGATAAATCAGAGTGGCCTTGTCACCTGATACCACTCGTGATCACGGAAAAGACAGTACTAATAGACACCATGATCGGCTAGACTCTAGAGCCCTTCCAAAAAGCAGAATACAAAATTAATACTCGAAACCCAAATTACAAAAGAGGATTCGCAATGCTTAATTTTTTTTTAAGTTACATAAATATTAAAACATAAATGAATGGCAGATAATGAACACTTACACCTTCATTTGTTTCATGATTCATACAACTTGTATTAGAAGAAAAATATATATATAAGCACTGCTCGTACAATAATCCATAGATCCACAAGCTTATCTTTCACTTCATGTGGACGACTAAATTCTGAAGCAACCGCATTACATTTGGTTGCATGTAACTCGATCAATTCAGCAGCAAGCAAGAGGGTTTGTTAGCTAGAAAGCATTTGATAGCTACATTTTTCTCTTCTTTTTTTTGCCTACAATTAAGATGCATCCAGAGCAGAGCCGTATAGCCACAACGACTTGACGTTTGGACGTGTGTATCTGCCTGCCCGCTGCGAAGAAAGCAACAGTCGTTTCTGTTTTGTAATTTCTTTGCAGGAATGCATGTAATTAACGTCGGTCGCGGTGTACAAAGCTTACGACACACTGCTGCATGCAGCCGGAGAGAACAATGCGTGCGTACGTGCCAACGCGCCGTGGTCGCTTGAGCTAACTACCACTGCTTTGGCATCGGACGGCGATGTGTGTGTGGGCATGCAGAGATGGCGTGACATTGCAAATTAGCTGAAAATTACCGGATCGCCACCTTTGCTTGTCAAGTTGCCATGCATCCGCAGGGTGATCGATCCTATGTGGAATACGTTTTTTGGTTTTACTTTTTAACTTGTATACGGTTTTAAGCCGATAGGTCAAAGCGCCATTGTCCGCCTAGGGTTTATTTGGAACGCAGAAATTTTACTAAAGAGTAGTATTCGCATGAGTTTTACACGAAACATTGTCCTGGATGTGTGGCTCTGGTCTGGTCCAATGACTGAGGTAGTAAGGTTAGATTCGACCCCAAATTGCTTTACCAGACGTGCTTCTGTGCATTTTTTTTAATATTGGCCAAGAGCTCTGGCAATACTGTAAAGAAGGAGAGAAACAACAGGCAGGCTACAAACGCGCGCACACACACCATCTCCTCCACACACGCGCGCCCGCGTCGAGCTGCGCTCGAACGCGGGCGGGCTGGGCGAGTGCTACTCGACCCAGCCAATCGAGCCGAGGCTCGACCGCTTCTGTGCATTTTTTTAAGTTGTACGAATATTAAAGCATGAATGAAAATATAAGGCCATGTTTGGTAGAGCTCCAGATCCCAGTTCCATCTTAGATCTGAAACTTGTAAGCTAAAATAAAGTTAATTAATTTTGTATTTTTATTCTAAAATGTAAACAAAATGACTCACTTAAACACTCTTAATATATCCATATATAGCTCCAGCTCTACGGATCCGATGGAGCTAGGAATACCCAGCTCTACCAAATCCACGGATCTAGTGAAGCTGGAGCTCTAACAAACATGGCCTAAGTATATGAATATAATTAAATAAATTGTTTTAGTGTTCTTTAGCTGGAGTCAGAATAGACCGGTCCAGGTATGCGAGTATATAGGCAACTAACCCTGCTTTCTCGGTCTGGTATATTAATTGATTCGACATGGCCATCAAAATCACCATGGACGCATGCATCCTCCGGAAAAAATGCCTAACTATACAACACTATAATACATAATATCAAAAATATACAACTAAAAAAAAAATTTACAAAACTAACGTGGCGGCCGCCACGCCAAGACGGCCTGCCGCCACGCCGGGCTGCCTGCCGCTGCCACGCCGCACGCGGCAGCCAGTGTCACACACACAACACACACGCACACACACAACACATGCACACACAACACACACGCACACACAGAGCACACACACACACAGCAACACGCACGGCCAATTGCCACGCCACAGCCCCCCATTTTTTTTATTTTTTTTGTTTTTTGCTGGTTGCAATTTTTTGCCAGGTGGCAGCGCAAGATGGCGACACTTGGCTGCCGCCATGGGGCGTGGCGCCACGCAAGCGCAAGGGAGCCAGGGGTATTTTTGCGATTTTTATTGTTTCTTGTATATTTTTGAAATTTTAGTTCATATGTTGTATATTTGAGCTATTTTGCCTGCATCCTCCTCGTCTGTCAAAGGCTCAAAGCCATCTTGGCATGCGGTTGGTAGCGTGCAAAGAGAAAGGCTTTGTACAGCATAATTAAGGAGGACGTTCTACCCATTGAATACTCCAAATCCAATTGTAGCCGGCAAGAAACCCAAAAGGCTCAATATTACTTGCTCCCCAAAACAACCGTATCACCCTCATCTCTTGCACACTTTTTTTTCCTTCCTCAGGGCATGCGTCCACATCAACATGGATCTACTTATGTGATAGCTTCCATCAACAGCAAGCATCGATGATGAACTTAGTCCTATTTGACAGAGCTCTAGTCTCCATCGAATTTATGGATCTGGTAAAACTGAATATTCCTAGCTTCACCAGATCCGTTGAGCTGAAGTGGTGGGTATATTAAATCCCTGTTTAGCAGAGCTCCAGCTCCATCAGATTCGTGGATCTGGTGAAGCTGGGTATACCTAGCTTCACCAGATCTGTAGAGTTGAAGCTGTGGGTATCCGTAGCTCCACCCAACTCCCAATAGAATTCAGGAGTGAGAGCTGTGCCAAACATGCCCTAAAAGTGTTTAGGTGTGTCATCTTGTTTATATTTTAGAATAAAAATATAAATTTAATTCACTTTATTTTAGCTTACAAGTTTCATATCTGAGGTGGAGCTAGGATCTGGAGCTCTGCCAAACAGGGCCTAAAAGTGTTTAAGTGGGTCATCTTGTTTATATTTTAGAATAAAAATATAGACTTAATTCACTTTATTTTAGCCTACAGGTTTCAGATCTGAGGTGGAGTTAGGATCTGAAGCTCTACCAAACAGGGCCTTAATTACATATATACATGCTGTGTATGTATGCTTAGCTTCTCTTATGGGAATCAACATTTTCTGTACTCCAATAATTATATTCAGATCATGTACGTCCATGTAAAATTTAGAACACTTTTAGGTACACTAAATTCAATATGAGTTGTTAATCGTTTTTGATCCAACGGATCAGATTTGCTAGAATTTATTCTAGTAGAGTAGTTAAAATACCATTAACAAACCAATGGCTAAATCTAATTTCTACTACCTATTATATACTATATCAGTGTAATGTACCGTAAAATTTCTCAAAATTGAAGTGCTAGCTCATGTGACCAGTTACTTGATTACATGCAACCTTCGTAAGTAGGAGCTATGAGTGATATATTGCCCGGATACGTGTGTGGCTAGCTGCTGATGCTGCAACTAAGAGCCTAGAATTAATGGAAGAGTCTCAGGCCACCAGTTAGTTGGGCTATCTCTTGTGCTGACTGCTCAGCGTGTCTTAACTATTATAAGAATGAGTTGGTGGTGATGGTGAGTCTGTCAGGCTATTCTTGGGCCAGAACAGCAAAGGCCCAAGGCTCAGTAGGTGAGTCACTATTGTTTTGCTAACCTATAGTTGTAAATCTGAAGGACAACTCAATATAGATGATTTGATTTATTTACTAGCTTACAAAGATATGTTGTGCTTGATATGTGTTACAGAAAATTGATTTATTGTATGGTTTAGAATCATACATTATAATTATGTATTATTCTCTTTTGAAATTCCGTTGCAACGCACGGGCATCTTACTAGTTAGTAGTAATGCTCGAGTTAATTGCTATGGACATGCATGACAATAATCCGTCAAGCCAGCTGGTGTGGTGCCGCATGTAATATTGCTCTTAATCTGATCGATCCATGCAGTTGTGTAGCACATGTATAGATCGAGAGGGTGAGCAGGCAAGTAATTAGTGCGAATTAATCTGTGCTATGAAGTTGTTAGATAGGACAATATTCTCACACCAATTGAGTAGGGCATGGTGCCGATTAGCATAATCAAGTGGTGGATACATTACATGATCCTTTTTTTAGAATCATTACGTGATCAGTTCAGAGACTGTCACAACTGATATGCATTCATTCTTGGAGAGACCGACATAAGAGTAGACATCAGTTTGTGCTTGTCGCAGCATGTTATATTCGTAGTATCAATTAGGATATTCTAAGGCCAAAAGCCAGCTTAATGATTGATTTCGTATCATTAGATTTTTTTTTATTATGTGATTTTCGTAATGCCGTGATTGAATACTAATCGAGTAATCATTGCTATTTTAATTGCATCATTAATTGCTACTTCAGTGATATATTATCATAGCTTCATTATTTGTGTCTCGCGAACCATAACAAACTAAATTGTTCGTGATCAACTCGTGCCATTTTTCAATTGGCGCGTGCTACAATTTCCTAGCAATTTGTGTAATATTTTGTTTGGGAACAAAAACTTTATCATCATAATGATTAAGTTAGATGGTTTCAGTAAAAAAAAATGGAAAGAGGTTTGCAAATCTGTTATATATTAAAAGCTCTTGATAGGTTTTTTAGAGTTATTAAAAAAAGAAAAATAGGCTAAAAATTCTCACAAAAAAGCAAAATATGCCTCTTAATCTAATGGACCCTAACTAAATTGATGTATAGCAGCCATTGGATGTTACTATTTAAAGAAAAATATATAACCATTCATCTAGAGGGCACGGGCGACAACAACTTATAATAAAAGAAACATAATTAAAACCCATGCATAGCTCTAATTTAGAATAAGAATTACATGAAAGTTAACATTTAAATTTGTATACAAATTCTAACCTAAACTTTATACTCGAATTAATAAAATATAACAATAAAAATTAATAAAAGGAAAAATAAAAGGAATTTTTTAATGTGGCTTACGTTAGAACCCCAAATTAAATCCCCTACATAGCTGAAACTGGAATAAAAGTTAGACAAAATAAGTAATTGGATTTGTATTCTATCCTAAAACAAAATTTTAAATTAAATAATAAATAACAACAAAAATGAATAGAAGCTTGGAAAAATAAAAGAAAAGTAGCAATTTAATTTTTATACGAATTCCAAATTAAAAACCCAACATAGCTGAAATTCACAATAAAAATTAGATGAAAAATTAACAATTGGATTTGTATATGAATTCTAACATAAAACTAAACTTCAAAATTAAATAAAAATAAATTTTAAATTGAAAGAAAGAGTCCATGTCAAGTACAATAAAAATAACATATATTTTAAATAAAAATTAGCATATTGATTTATGTATGTATTTCATCTTAAAACTGAAAAGAAAGTCTATACGAAGTACAATCCAAATATATGCAAACTTAGAATAAAAATCACAGGAGACTAGCAATTCTGTTTTTTTAATTTCAAACCAAGTGAAAATTAGAAATTATGGTTTTATTCAAAATTAAAATTCCAGGAATATGCTAATTTGAAAAAATAAAATAAGTAAGAAATTTGATTTGTATATAAATAAATTAGGAATCAAAATATATTATATAATAAAAGTCGATGACAAGTGATTTATAGTCACTAAGAAAAAGAGAATATACTAAAAATTCTCGAAACAAGAAAAATTCTAACATTTTATTTGGTGAACCTTCACGAGATGGAGGGATTGAAAGTTTTGTGATGTGCATCATGAGCATATAGTATAAACAAGTGTTGCAATAATAACAGAAAGAGATGATGGTGATGTATATACAAGTATTTGAAAACAGTGCGAGTATTTTTTTTTCTCTCTTATAATATAATAATATTAAAATATCATAAATAAAGTTCTATAATAATATATTTTCTAAAAAGTAAAATCACATATGTATTACAATATCGTTTAAACATATTTTTAAGGATGCTGTCTTGCTAGCCAGTGAAAAGGCAGAGTTATCACTGAGCCCTCTGCTCCTGTTGTGCGGTGCTGTAAAGCGGAAAAGTAGTCGGCATTCTTTCACTGCATGTGCAAGGCTCCACCACCCACAGGCACTCCCTTTTATCTCCTCTAATCTTCTCCCCTCTCTTATTAACACGTGCAAGATCATGGGAATTAGCTAGTACCGGCAATGGAAGAATCGAACGCAAATCACCACCATTCACAATTGTTCAGAACAAGACAGACGTATCGTCAGGAAAGAAAGAAAGAAAGAAAGAAAGAAGGAGGGATTTCTGCGCATGATATGTCTGCGTCTTGAATTTTGACCTGGCCATGTAGCAGAGCATTTTCAGAGGAGTCGTCGTTCTGAAAAGATGCGGTGCCATTGCATGCTCGCAGTGCTTAATTCCAAATAACTAGAGCTCAGGCATATCCAGACCCAAATCCAAAGGTGCAGGGGCGGAGCTAGCCCAAGCCCCGGGCTAGACCAGCTGATCTTAGATTAAGTATCTGTTTTTAATTATTTTTCAATAGTTTTTCGTAGAATTTTAGTGTGCTTTCGGTACCAGGCCCCGGGCTACATCCTACTCTGCCCGGGGCCTGGATCCGCCCCTGCAAAGATGCAAGGGTTGCATGCATGCATGGGTCATGGAAAGCGTCCATCTGCCTGTCCTTGGTGAAGAAGAAATGGACCCGGCAACCGGAAAAGTGACTGAATCCAGCGGCAGGGCAGTACTGCGGTGTGCATCCGATGCAAATGCAGATTTGCAATGCAACCCTGGCAGGCAGAGGCAGGCATGTGACCGAGGCATGCACGCCGCTTTGCCTCCAGCAGCGGCCAACTTTACCTTTTGCCCTCGCAAAGAAACAGGGCACAATGATCATCGCTTTGCCCTGCCTTGCCTCGCAATTCTACCCATGCATCCACCTCCTCGCTCACGATCTCACAGTGCATATGGGCGATCAATGATGGATTGGTTGAACGCAGGGTTCGCAATTTCGTTTCGGAGTCAATTTTCGAGCAGGCCTCGGTAGCGAAAATCGTCGAATTTCGTTCGAAATTCGGAAAAAATCGAATGATTGCCGAATTCAAACGTATTTGAAAACTGGTCAAACACATGAGCGAATTTCCATCGAAAAGCTCGAAATTCGATCGAAAAGTACCGAAATTCGATCGAAAAGCTCGAAATTTCGACGACATATTAAAAACAATTAAGAAAAATATAAAAAGTGAGAAAAATTATAAAAAAATGTTGTAAAATTTGTAAAATGCAATTCACATATCAAAACTTGTCACATATCAATACAAGTGCAAAAAAAAGGCATGCACGTAATTAAAATATTAAAATATACCCTATCAAGATAACACTAATATATTAAAAAAAATAACATACATTTGCTATATTTTAAATAATTGAAAGTTGTCACATGCCAATACAAGAAAATTTTCAATACTAGATAACATTAACATATTAAAATATACTTCTAATTTCATTTTTTTGCCTTTTCTATTATCTACAATTTGAATGTCTCAAAAAATCTTTAATTTAATTTTTTTTTCAAAAAATATTCACACCAGAAGTCATAAATATATTAATACTTATTGTAGAGAGTTTTTGGTTAAATTTTCTCAAATTTTTGAAATTTTTTGAATTTAAATTTGAATTTGCTCGGTTTTTCGCTCGGTATTGAATTTCGCTGGAGCTCGAAATGTCGAATTTCGTTCGAAATCCGCGAAAACCGTTCGGCATTGCGAACCCTGGTTGAACGGTTGTAGTAGTAGATGGCAGCAGCTAGCATGACAGATGATGAGGGCTAACAGTAAGTAGCAGGCAGTGATCCTGAACTCAAGGGGCTTGACCAGCAAGTTTCTACTCTCTCTCCCTCCCTCTCTCTCTCTCTCTGTCTGCAGGGCAACAGAAGGGAAAAAAAAAAGAGCAATGGCTAAAGGAACAGTTATGATTTATGGATATGATAAAGCTATTTTCAAAAGATTTGGGGGATTCATCCTATCCATTTTATCTTTTAACTTTGCTCTCTTGTGGCACTCGCATATTGATCTTTCTAGGCCTGAATGGATGGATCATCCGGAGTAGGTCAGGATTTGTGCACACTCTTCGACAAGGGGCTTTTTTTATACGCAGATGAGAGGAGAGGGCGATGCATGCATGATTAGTCTTTCGTTTCAGTCTTTTGATGAACAGGGGCACGGCATTCTAAGAAGGATCACACGGGAATTTAGCAGGAATAAAAGGGCACCGGACGCATACAGCTTGCTTTCTTCAGTTGAGACTTTGTACTACCACGGGAAACATACCAAAATTTACATTAAGATAATACCAAGAGATACCACAAAATTTAGATAACAAAGGTACCAACTTTTTATACCATATAAATATAAATTTTGGTAAATCACAATGACGGTACAAAGTCTCTCTCGAGTTACCCTTGCAACCCTTGAGCTGGAGAATGTTTACAAAAGGGGGAAAAAAAAGGAGATGAAGTGTACCATTAACGGGCCTATGCGATCGTTCATAGGCTGACGGCTGGAATTACGGGCTGGGAAAGATGGGCTTACGATGCCTGAAAAACTGGAGCCCGGCCCAATTAACGCGCAGATCAACTGATATCGCACTGTAAATCGGCTCCACCGGTAACCCATGCCCAGCCCTTCTGACGAATTCGGCCAGCCCATTCTCTCTCTCTCTCTCTCACACACACACACACACACTACACTCACGCACATGAAAACTAGTCTCAAATGGGTTCGTAGTCAATTAGTCATTGAGTTGTTTTGATGACCCAAGCTTGTGTTTGGCTTCTCTCACAAAGTCACAAATTGCTGGCAGTTTATCAAATCCCTTTAGGAAATACAGAGAGTCAGAGACTTGCATCGGTCACCAGTTGGGCACTGCTCGTTTCAGTACGAAGATGTCATGTCGATGCATCAGCAGAACAGCAACAGCAATACACTGCTACGTCTGCTGTAGGTGGCCGGCAGGAGGGCAGGGCAGCTGGGGATTGTCTGCAACGCGCGCCACGGAACGGAAGGACGGTGGCGCCAACCAATTATGCCTCGACAGCGTGCATACATCACGGCAGCATCGCTCTGGGTGGTTAAAATTTAGGGTTTGTTTGGAGGTGCAGTAGCTTTCTTGAAAATTTGTTTTTTTAGGTTTTTTTTTATCTAAAGAGTAATTATAGTTTTTTTACAAGAGATATTTTGATAAAAAGCTAATTTTTCTCAACAATAAGCTGCAAAAACAGATCCGACCCAGCTTTCAACTTTTAGCTCAGCTTTTATGTATCACTAGTAAGATGCCCGTGCGTTGCAACGGAATTTCAAAAGAGAATAATACAGGATCCTAAACCATACAATAAATCAATTTTCTGTAACGAACATATCAAGCAAAACATATCTTTGTAAGCTAGTAAATAAATCAAATCATCTATATTGAGTTGTCCTGTAGATTTACAACTATATGTTAGCAAGGCAACAGTGACTCACCTACTGGGCCTTGGGCCTCTATTATTCTGGCCCAAGGCCTGGCAGACTCACCATCACCACCAACTCATTCTTATAATAGTTAAGACTTCTAGATTATACCAAAAGCCATTTAAAAGTTAAGTTGTTTGGGGGTTTACTAGTTTTTTCTAGAAAATGAAGTCGGCTTAAAACCCACCGAAACAGGGCCTTAAATTCCCAATGTGCTAATTTTTCTAAAAAAAATTTACTGTAAAAATAAATCCCGTACCTTACACTCGCTCGGGTTCAACAACCAGTTCACGATTTGAGAGACTTTACAGCGAATAATCTGACTATGATCCACGCAATCACACTATCTTTCTTCTGTAACCAGCTAGCTAGTCAAGCCCAGAATTTGTTCGTTTGTCTCCATCCTCCGCTTTTTTAATCTTCTCTTTCTCCTCGTACGTACACAGATATTGCCAGCGTACGTAGGTTAAACTGCCAGCCAGTTAGTGTTAGTCACCAGCTAGGATCGATACGTACAGGAAGATAGAGTAGAACTATTTCGTGCCTGTCAATAGCAGATGAGCAATATCCGGTACCCAACCTAGCCTGAGATTTGGAACTAGCTACGATGGATAGAACCTGCATCCATGCCTTTGCCTGCACTGCAGTCTGCATCTGCACTCTCTCGTGTGTGTCCCCTGTAACAGCATGCAGCAGCGTCACGGCTCATTACCTGTCTACTTTGCTGCTATCGCTACTGTGGATGCAGCCGCTGCCGCTGCCACCAGCTACCCGCCGGCCAGCCCAGCAGTCGATGGATGATGGAAGCTGCAAGCCTGAAACTGAAGCACTGACTGATCTAAAGGCTGCTGCTCTCTTTAGTTTTTCGTCCCTAAAACTAAAAAAAAAAAATCTTTAGTACCACTCACTAAAGTCCCTAAAACTAAAGTGATATGTCAAAAGCATAAAAAAAAATTTAAAAAAAATTCTTAAACGGTTTGGACAATTTTTCGTTTGCTTTAAAATGACCGAGATCTCGGCATTTTGTACCGAAATTTTCATATTTCCAACCGGAATCTTAGAAATTTCGGTGTAAAAATTACCAGATTCAAATTTTGCTTTTTATATTTCGTTTAGATTTCGTCAAAAATAACGAGATTTCATCGAAAATCAGAAGGTACCAAAATTAAACCCTAAAATAAAATTTGAAACCCTGCTAGACGGTGGTATCCAGGGTTCACAAAACCGCCGAAAACCGCGGTTTTCGAGCGTACCGCTCCGGTTCGAGATGCAAAACCGCTCGGTAAACCGGTCTAATTAAAAAAAATTGAAAAAAAATTAAAAATTTTGAAAAAATTTGTATGTTCGGTTTTCCGTGAAAAACCGCGGTTTTTCGAAGAGGTCGGGTTAGTTTTTCGTGAAACCCTAGCGGTTTTTCGTAAAAACCGAGCGGTTTACCGTGAAAAACCGAACGGATTTCAAATTTTTTCAATTTTTTTGGATTTTCCAACTCTTCAGTTTTTGACGATTTTTTAGCGGTTTTTCACGCGGTTTTTACGAAAACCATACCGCGAAAACCAAACCGGTTTTCGCGGTACGGTTTTGTGAACCTTCCAAGCTTACTGAACCTACAGGGCACCGGGCTAGGACGACGTACGTGTTGTACATGCACTTACTCATCTCCCGTTGTTTATCTTTTAACCTTTCTAGCAATCGCTGTACACAGTTGTCGGCGTATTTTACACCAGGGTCCCCACTCCCCTGCAGTAAAAGAGACCGCCGGGCGCGTGGTGCGCCCTGGCACACCGCCACTACGGCAAAGAATCCCCAAGATGGTCGCCAAAGGATGTGTGGCGTCGAGCCACACCACTGGGCGCCTAGGAAGGTGGTCGCCAGAGACACATGGCGGTCGAGACGCCCTGGCGACAGCCGAGGTGGTCGCCAGGTGTGGCGACAGCGTCGACGCCCTGGCGCCAGGACAGTGGCGACAAAGCACGCCCTGGCGCCAGTTACACCACTGGCGCCAGAAGGTGGTCGCCAATGGACAGTGGCGACAAAGCCACACCACCGAGCGCCAAAGAAGGTGGTCGTTCGTAAGACACGTGGCATGCGAGCCACTCACAGCGTCCACCCGAGGCTGCAGCGCCCAGATCAAGGACATTTAATGCGAATCGTGCGCATTAAATGCAAAGCATGGAGGATACAGTATGGCGGCGCGTCTTCCCCAGGCATGCATTAATTACGTGTGACATCACGGCAGCGCCTCACCCCCTGACGGAACGGGTAGCGTTGGCGGACGTGGGGCCCGAGGCGAGGGTGTGACGACTACGGCAAATGTTACTGGGATGTAAGAGCAGTGACAGGCGCATTAAATGCGCCCGTAGCAGTGTAATGAGTGTGCTTTGCCTTGTAAGCCTCCCATGTGCCCCCGGGAGCCCAAGTATAAAAGGGGGGCCGGGGTGCATGGGAGAAAGGGTTCGATCCATGGTTAGTAGATTTCATCCTCTCAAGTTAGTACACAAGCAATACCAAGAAAAGCAGGACTAGGGCTATTACTCTCCGGAGGGCCCGAACCTGGGAAAAGAGTTCTTGCGCCCCCTTGTTCCCCTGAGCTTCCCGGTACTCCAGTCATCTTCTTCCTTTCCCTGGCAATTGCCCCGAAAGCCCCCCGTCTGAACCTTATAAGCACCCGATTCGGAGGTGCCTGTTGGCTAGTACGCCGACAACAGTTTTACGGCAAACCGCCGATCAAATGATAACTTTGAGTCAAATGGCTGTCCATCCGTACAAGCCATCGACGTCGCCTTGCTCATCTCAATATCAGTATAGTATACTAGTACCGTGGAAAACCGTACGTGGCAACCTACGGTGACCGGAGGACACGTACATACAGCCATACAGGCCCCCGCCCGGCCGGATCGGCCGCGCGCGTACAGCAGGACCACGTCGGAACGAGCCGAACGCGGCACTCACCCGTACGTACGTACGTAGTTTGCTCCGGCTTTCACGCTTGTCTGTTTCGTCTCTAGTCTGTGCAGTGCACTCCTCTCTTTCTGTGAGACCATCCATCGTCCCCAACCCGAGGTGCCAACCAGCTTACCCTTGAATCGGCAAGTCTGGGGTACGTAGCCACGTAGGTAGTGAAGCACACCGAGCACGTACGACAAGCGTTTTTGAACGTTTGTGCTTTGGGGCTAGCTTTGCCTCGACGCAACTCCATTCAAATGTCTCCGAGCTTAGCAGTTCAGCAGAGAGAGAGAGAGAGAGAGAGAGCAAGGATTTTCACAAGACCGCGTTGCCCATACGGCATACGCTGCTGTCCGGCCCGGGCCGACGACGCAAAAGCAAAGCGAAAGCAAACCACCGTCCCGTTCCCGGCTGATATAATTTTTCTGGATGAATGTACAATCAAGAGTCCAAAATAGGCAAAGGGAAACAGGTGTACGTTCACGCGCTCGGATCGACGCCTTCTACTAGTCTAGAGTCCTGCCTTGGCTAAATTACCCTTCGTCTGAAAGCTACTGCTACTCCTCCAGCGCGGGCCCACCTGCCAGTAGCTCCACCAGCCACTCCCCGTCGACCAGCTCGGCCACGTCGGCCGCCATGAGCTGCTCGTACTCGAGCGCCTCCTCCGCCGCCGAAGGCCACGGCCAGGGGACGGGCGGCGGGGGCGGCGCCCCGGCGCGGGTGTCCACGGAGGCCATCACCATCGACGCCGCGGTGGAGAAGGACGGGCCGCAGCTCTCCTCGTTGCCGTTGATGGTCACGAACCCCGGCGGGCCCTCCGCCCCCGGCGCCGACGACGCGAGCGAGATCTCCATCTCCAGCCACCGCATCACCTCCTCCACGGACTCCTCCGCGATGCCCTCGTACTCCTCCCCATCATCCCCCAACTCCTTCAAATCATAGTAACCAGCTGCTCCATCCCCCGCCTCTCCGTCAACGGCGCCCTCGGCCACGCCGTCCCGCTTCCGCTTCCGCACGCCGGCGTCCTCCTCCTGCATCGATCGATCTCGCACCAAGGAAAGAAATCGCCAAGTGGAGTGGAGAGGAAGACTGGAGACTTGGAGAATTGGAGCGTGGAGACCGGAGCGGATAGTCGGTCGCGGCCACGTAGACGTAGGTGTATATATAGCCGCGGACGGGGTCCACGGGAATAGCGAGAGGCTAGACGTGGCTGCGCGGCGCGGGTGGGGAGCTCCGGACCGTCGGATCGGCCTCGGGAACCCGCCGCGGCGACCATCCGGCGGCCCCGCGTTAGGTGGGTGGCGGGTGGGGAAAACTTTTCCTGCAACCGGGATCACCCCTAAGAGCAAGGTTAATAATGTTATGAGATAAAGACTCTAACCGTATTCGGTTAGGAGTCTATCTCTTAATATGTGGGCGAATCCGAACTCTCCTTGAGGGGACTGCTATATATATACCGGGTGCCTCCCATTGTATTGATATACATTGATCAATAAAGAAGAGAGAGCTTCACCATATATCTTGTGTCTCTTGTTCTTGTGTTCTTGTGTTCTTGTTGATTGCCGATCATCGACGTGGAGAACGTCTTGTTTTCCAACACGTTATCAGCACGAGTCTCTACCGCAAGAAGCGAAGGATCGGCCGACGACCTAACGATCACTACCGCGATTGATCGCCCGATCCGATCGCAATCAACTCATCACCACGTGCATCCACTCGGATTGCCGAAAATCCTACGCGATTCTATCCTACGCGATAGCCAACATCCCGCATCAAGAACGAAGCCTAAAAATCGCCCAGATTATTTCGCTAGATGAATAGATCTAATCTATTGTTAGAGAACTAGATTGTTCTAATCTGCTGTTAGAGAACTAGATTGATTGTTACTGTTCTAACGCATAAATCTAATGTGTTAGAACGCTCTGTTATTCTTCATAAAAAAAAGGGGTTGTTTCGGCCAGAAGCCGAAGACCTGTCGCCGCGCCTGGAGTCGCTGCTCATCCGCGCCAGTGCATGAAGTGATTTGTTTTCAGCTAAGATGAAATAGACACCCCCTGCATCATTTTCATAAAAGCGGCGTAGATCCTTGCCATTGGCTTGTCTGTCCTGCATGCAAGCTGATCAAGTAATTCTGCATGCATCACGTATAAGAATTTCTAGCCGCAACTATTAGGCTCATGCACGCGAAACTACTAGCCGATCTGGCTCGTAGCGCTGTCGCCGACCAGTAGTCGCCCGCCGCTCGGCTCCACTGCATAGCCACGTAGTGCCGTCGCCCCTGCTCGGCCACGAAGCGCCAACTTGATGCACATGAAGCATCGATCCACCGCAGCCGTGGTTCGGCGCGCCAGGCTTACGCTTCGCCCGCCGCCGTGGCCGTGCCGACAAGACGTAAGCGCCTGGCCTGCGCGCGCTCCGAGATGCACCGCGGCACCACCGCCGATTGAAGCTTCGATGCATCTAAATACGTTGCCAATTGAAGTTTGGGCATGCATCTAAATGCAAGTGGTTGGATGCATCTAAATGCATCTAAACCGTAACGTTGCTGGCTGAAGTCTTCATGCATGCATGCATGGTTGAAGTCGGGAGCAAGCGTTGCGAACCGAATCAGGACGGACGCAGCGCCCGCGCCAACCTGCCGTCTCGCATCAAGGCCCGTCTTGTCCCGCTGTTGCTCCCGCCATGACAGCGCGGCCGCCGACACTACGCCACCTTCCTAGCCGCTTTGCATCTAGACATGAAGTCCACGCGTAATGGACTTGAAGTCCAACACGAAATGAAGTGTGCTTTGTAATTGCATCCGGACATGATGTCCAATGTTTAATAGACTTG
Source organism: Rhipidocladum racemiflorum (assembly GCA_036346355.1). Lineage (NCBI taxonomy): Eukaryota > Viridiplantae > Streptophyta > Magnoliopsida > Poales > Poaceae > Rhipidocladum > Rhipidocladum racemiflorum. Next base: position 44,371,199 of record CM070569.1, on the reverse strand, counting down.
AAGTCCAATACCTAATGAACCGAGCGGGTCCCGAGCCAAATTAAAAAAATTGCTCAATATTACTAAAATTGCATAATTTGCTGAAAATTATGAGAATATTTTGTTCATGCCTTGAATATGGTTTTATATTCCTAGCATTATGTCATGTTGATATTTGTCAAATTCAATTTTTTCTGCTGTAAAGTAATTCTAAAAATTGCTTGGAAATTAAAGGTAAATTATGAAAGGTGCTAGGAAAAATTCCAAGATTCTCATACAACAGCTTATGAGAACCCGAGTGGTTGGAATTTGATTTTGGTAATGAATAAACATAGATATGAGACAATTGGTGTCTAGGAAAACACACATGAGGCTTGGTTATTTAATTGGCGCCCGGAAACTGGAAGTGCTCCTCCTCATGTGAGCCCTAGGGCATGTTGACCTGCCATGAGTCAAATTGGATCTGAGAGATATTCATTACTCGTTTTCACCCCAACCAATAAGAATTACATGAGTTGAAATTAGACTTATGCCAAGTTTAATTGATGTTGGAATTTATTTCTCTCGTTATTAGTAATGTCGAAGATTGCTATATTTTTTTTTTTGTTTGTTTGTTCTATACCTTTCAATTTGTTCCTCGCTGCAACAACTTGATTAATTAAAGTTTATTCTTTTAATATAGAACAATCATATAATCCAATGAAGGGAGGAGAAATATGTCTTGTAGACAGTTGCACCTAATACTATTCTTAGGGAGACTAAATATTTTCGTGACATTGACCAAGAAAACCGGAAATATTATGACCATCGCCAAGCGAGGCACTCATTGTTGGCACCGAAGAGCCATTATAGTTCTCCCTATGGGCACTCAGATAGTAATTGAGAATGCCCTTTATACCCTCGAATCTAGTCGACTGTTAAGTTTTAAAGACATTCGCCTTAATGGCTTCCATATGGAAACCGACAAACAGGATGGTACCGAATACCTCCTTATGACTAAGTCAATGGGTACAATAAGCATGTGGTTGAAAACTTCCTCCTTCTCCTGGGTTATATTACACATATATAAAACCACGAAGTTTATGTTATGATGCAAACCATCCTTAAAGGTCCAAAATATTTAAGATTTGGCATGATAGACTCAAGCCATCCTGGTTGAATATGATGAGAAGAATAATTAATAATTCTATGAGCCATAGCATAAAAACTATAAACTTCCCTAAACTCGAAGATTTTATGTGCCCTGCATGTGCCAAGAAAACTTATATGAGACCCTCTTACATGAAGATTAGGAGGAACCTTTGAATTTCCCTGAGAGAATTCAAGGTGATATCTCAGGATCATTCACTGACGGCCCCTTTAGATATTTTATGGTAATGATAGATGCCTCTACTAGATGGTCCCATGTATGTCTCTTATCTACTAGGAACCATGCTTTCGCAAAATTAATTGCCCAAATTATTAAATTACGCAGCCTCCTTTCCGTAAGAAAGGATCAAAACTATTCGAATGGATAATGTCAGAGTTCACCTCAAAAGCATTTAATGATTATTGTATGGCTCGGGCATTAATGTAGAGCACTCAGACTTCATGTCCACACCCAATGGCCTTGCAGAGTCATTAATTAAAAGAATAAAACTCATTGCTAGGCCATCACAGAATTGTAGGCTACCTACTGGCTTGTTGGGGCCATGCCTCTTACACACAGATTAATTCAACTCAGGCCAATCGATATCATGAAATTTCCCTGCATAGATAGTCGTGGAAAAGAACCAAGTATTTCCATCTGCTAAAAATTTGGCTGGCAGATACGTGCCAATCTCTCCACCACAGACTCACCATGGGTCCTCACCTAAGTTGGGGATCTATGTAGGTTATGAATCTCCGTCGATAATTAAATACCTTGAGCCTAAGACAGATTCCGCTCACAATTCAGACTGATTGTATTTTGATGAGGACAATTTTCCCAGATTGGGGGAGATGAGTGCCACATAAAAGAATGCCGGAAATTGATTGGAATGTCACGGCATTCACCCTTAGATCCACGCACTAAAGAAACCGAACTCAAGTTCTGGAGGATAATAATAACTGCAACAAATAGCTAATAATCGCTGATGCCTTCACCATCATAAAGGAGTGACAAAATCTCATATACCACTTCGATAAATGCACACGAAAGAGTGGAAATACCCTTGCATGATATTCAACCCACTCTTACCCCTCATGACAAAAAGAGGGAGAGGCCTCCTGTGTGCACGGACTCACCCAACGGAGAGCGCATAAACCCGAGGACCGAGCGGATGAGATCACTACCTACGACAGAAGAAGCTCAACTCGACGCTGAGAAAATCCTCAAGAGAGCCATCCTCGAAGATGAAGATGTCCCTCAAGTGACACATCCCCGAAGATGACAATCCCAAAGATGCGCCGCACAATCTAACGCCGAGATCGGAACACCCGCACTCCATCGTTATGGGAAATCACGAGGAGCCGAAGAAATAAATGAAGAAATATCCACCAATTATGGATTCTCGGAGAATTATATAAGAGAAAGACTACAATTGTCGACATATATTTTGGCCTCTAAAATTGCTAAAAATCTTGAATCGGATCCAACCAAAGTCCATGGCAGAGTGCCGTAAGCGCCGATTGGGTCAAATGGAAAGAAGCAATTGAAGGCGCACTGCGCCGCTTAATAAAAGGAAAGTGTTTGGTCCCGTTGACCTAACGCCTCCTAAAGTGTTCCCCGTAGGATCAAAATGGGTTTTCGTCCTAAGAGAAACTAAAATAACCAGGTGGTGAGATATAAAGCGAGGCTTGTAGCACAAGGGTTCACGCAGAGACCCGATCGATTACGATGAAACATATTCTCCGGTGATGAGTGGAATAATGTTCCGATATTTAATATCGATAAGCGGCAGCTAGCTTAAATTTAACTATGCAGCTTGATGGATGTAGTGACCGTGATATTTATATGGGTCATTGGATACTGACATTTATATGAAAGTCCTCAAGGCGCCAAAGTCCCGGATCCCAATAAGCGCAACATGTATAGCGTTAAACTGCAAAGGTCGCTATACGGATTAAAACAGTCGGGAGGAATGTGGTACAACCGACTTAGTGAATTCCTTCTGAAGAAGGGATATTCAAATAATGATGATTGTCCCCTCGTGTTCATAAAGAAATCCTCGAAGGGTTTTTGTATCATCTCAAGATATGTCGATGATCCATTATCATGAACCACGAGGAAATAAAGGAAGCAAGTGCTTACCTTACGCGGAGTTTGAGATGAAGGATTTGGGTAAAACCAAAGTTCCGCTTAGGCCTGCAGCTTGATCATTTCCCGTATGAATTTTAATACATCACCGCCTATACCAAGAAGGTATTGGAAAGATTTAACATGGATAAATCTCATCCTTTGAAAACCCCCATGGTAGTAAGGTCACTGGCTGACAAAGACCCATTTAGACCAAGGATGGAAGATGAGGAAGTCTTAGGACCCGAAGTTCCATACCTAAGTGCTATCGGTGCACTTATGTATCTTGCGATTGCACAAGGCCCGGATATTGCCTTCGCAAAGAATTTGCTAGCAAGGCACGCTCGCCCAACTTGTAAGACATTGGACTCAAGGCGTTAAGACTTTACTCGATACCTCCAAGGTACTCAAGATCTTGGTTTATTCTACCGAAGAACCAAGAATTAACTATGGTGGGATATACGATGTCAAGCTGCTATCTGATCCTCACGGTGCGCAATCTCATCGGGTTTTTTGTATTTCTACGTGGTGGTACACCATCTCTTGGCGGTCTTTCAAAGCGACTTTGCAGCCACTTCTACCAACCACTCAGAGATTATATCTTTGTATGAAGCCTCACGGAATGCTTTGGCTAAGGCGTGTAATCAACCATGTCCAAGTCATGTGGGATGAATACCGCCGATACTCCTACTATTATCTATGAAGATAATGTCGCTTGTGTTGCACAAATGCAAATGGGTTATGTAAAGAGTAATATCACGAAGCATATTGCTCCTAAGTTCTTTTATCCTCACGAACTCCGTAAGAATGGTGAGATAAAAATAATGCAAACTAAGTCATGTGAAAATCTAGCAGATTTATTCACAAAATCCTTGCCAAAATCCACTTTCCAAAGGTATATTAATGGCATTGGAATGAGGCGACTTAGAGATTTGCATAGTTCAGTGGGAGTAAATCTAACCACAACCCTTGCATAATCTCAAGATCATAAGTTGTACTCTTTTATCCTTAGTGAGTTTTCCTGATGTTTCTCACATGAAGGTTTTTAATGAGGCAACTAGTGTAACACTGAGTCATGAGTGCAATGTACTCTTTTCTCCATCCCTTTTTTCCCACTGGGTTTTTGGGAGGAGTTTTTAATGAGACATGTGCATTACGCGGTATTCGCCCAAGGGGGAGTGTTATGAGATAAAGACTCTAACCGTATTCGGTTAGGAGTCTATCTCTTAATATGTGGGCGAATCCGAACTCTCCTTGAGGGGACTGCTATATATATACCGGGTGCCTCCCATTGTATTGATATACATTGATCAATAAAGAAGAGAGAGCTTCACCATATATCTTGTGTCTCTTGTTCTTGTGTTCTTGTGTTCTTGTTGATTGCCGATCATCGACGTGGAGAACGTCTTGTTTTCCAACAAATAATAGAGTCCATGGTGGGCTTTATAGTGTTGCCATGTCACATATAGTCAACAAAAAGTTTACTCATATAATAGCTCACTCTTGATACAAGCTATACATTTAATACTTGGATCACCTCTTCCTCTCACAAAGTGTCTTGGAGTCCGTGAGCAGCCCACTTTCAGTTGGCTACAAGTAAGCAGCCCGCTTTCTTTCTCTCTCCATTTCTCTCTCTTCCACCTCATCACAGATCTGATGTGGTGCTTCTTACAGCCCGCCTACATCACCTTATAATACTTGCTCTAATTGCTAGCGAGGCTGCACGTTAAGCAACTCGGTGCCCCAATCTTAATGCATTGAGAAAGAAACGGGAAACTTGCCAAGTATTTCTGTGTAACTTTCCGAGATTGCTAGGCTAGCACAGGCCTATATCACATTACATGCCCGTGTCGATTTTAATCACTTGATACCTCTAGACCTCCGTGAGTTGTATTATGTCAATCTTATACAGTGGATTGGTATGTGTTATGAGACAGTATAATTTGTATCACCATAACAGCTACCTAGTCCTCTCTCCCCTTCATCATCATAGCTTCGCCTTTCCTCCTCCCCCCCCCCCTCGTCTTCTTCCCTGACTGCAGCTCCACACCCCCTCCTTCGCCTTCCCGCTCCCCTTCTCCCCCACCATCGCCATCCACCACTCTTCCACCATCCCCACTTCAGTATCCTACCCAACCTAATATTCAGTGCATCATTGTCACGCCGTTCCTCCATCTGCCGTCACCCACCGCCCTCCTCTGTGGCCATCCACCATCGAGCCACCACCTCCCCGGCCTCCATCGACATTTGTGGGACACGATGAACCCATCGACAGAGGCGACAGGTTGGCCGTCAAGAGAGAGAGAGAGAGAGAGAGAGAGAGAGAGAGAGAGAGAGGGGAGACTACATAGAGCACGATTTGGGAGGAGAGGGAGAGATAGGAAGAGGGTTGTGCAAGAGTAAAATCAATGATAATTCACTGTCCCATAGTTTTGGGCACCAACGGTACACCGTTAGTTAGATTTTCTCTATTAAAAAGGAAAAACATTTTAGTAACAGATTCGTACAAAAAAAGCCTTACAGTTAACTGCGTCTAGTGCACGTACCTTTGTGGTAGAACAACCAGTTTCTGCCTCCTCTCATGGCCAGGCCGAACTACATATTCAGCCCTATTTGTATATTAGGATTTAGATTGAAGGCCCACTTATCGAAGTGAATCTCAGAGCCAACTCAAATAGGATCCGACTAGGAATCTTTCGTTTTTTTAGGCTTGGTCCACTTTTAAATGAAATTATAAATCGAATCTTTTTTCGATCACGGAAGTAGTGTAGATATCTATCGTACTTTTATACCACGTTAGAACACGTGTCGACTCTTGATTCTTGTACGGTTGAGAAAAAGACTATATTTACAATTTTGTTCGGAAGTGATCAAAACTTGTAGAAAAAATTTAGACCAAGGGTAAAAAAGGCAAAAACTTGCTAGGGGTGGACTTTGTTTCCACTACTCCAGTTGAAAACTGAAATTAGTACGAGGATAAAGTAATCAACCACTTTCGAACCATCATCCTTAGTTCCTTACTGCAATTTTTAATCGGAGAATTTGCCATGTAGTGCTCGTTATTTCTACTGCTGGACAATTAGGATAAAATCGTTTACTACTGTAGCACCCTTAAGGCCTTAACCATCACATCAGAAACTGGAGTACCACTTACCGTTAGGATTGACTGAGGATACCGTAGCAAATTTCCTGTATCAGTAACTTTTGTACTGTAATGCAGAAAAAATTGTAGCAATCGATCTTAACCTTCGATTCACGGACGATCGGATCAGAAGTTTAAACTCAAGAAGACGGCATTGTACTACTCATATATTCACCTCAGTGGCCTTCATGTGGGTGCACTAAGAGTCTATTTGGGGGCTGCAGGTTATTTGGCTTATTAGACTATAAAGCAATTGTAGCTTTCTTGATAGGCCATTTACTAAATTAGCTTTTAGTTGGCTGCTGCAGTTGCGACAATCGGGCAATGTCGGGGCGGAGGCGATGGCCGAGCGAGGTTGGGGCGGCGACCAGGCGAGGTGGGGGCAGAGGCGGCTGAGCGAGGTGGGGGCGGAAACGACGATGATGGTGCAGAGACGGCAAGGTACGACGACGTTGGCAAGCGAGGGAGGTCGGGGAAGCAACCGAGTGAGGGCGGGGCTGCAGCCGAGCGAGGGAGGCGAGGTCGGGGGTGGCGATCGAGTGAGGGAGGTGAGGTTGGTTGAGCGAGGGAGGGCGGCTGAGCGAGGGAGGTCTGAGTGACGACCGAACAAAGCACGGCTGAAGCACCTCCACACCCGTTGCTGCTTTTGGAGGTGCTTCGCCTATGGCTTCGATTCACAGCCGAAGGAAATCAAGGCTGTTTGGCGGGCTACCGGTCACATTTGAAATGCAGCCCCCCTCCTATGAAATTTATCGCCTAACGGTTAACTGCGTAAATAGTCATTTGTCGCCACACTGTTTGGCGAAAATGACTATTTCGCTGTACCTTTCGGCGAAAATAGCTATTTCGTCGTACCGTTTGGCGAATATGTGTTATTTTTGCAATTTTTATTTTCGACGTATTAATACGCAATATTTTTTTTAAAAAAAAGTATTATTTAAAAAAATCGCTTGAAGTATATTCGACTAAGCATGAGGGAAGGGGGTGGGAGGCGCATGGGTCCAATGTGAGTGCAATTCATGCGGATATAAGGTGGAACCAAAGAAGGCCCAAACTCAATTTGGCCGGCCCAACAGAGGAATAGGAAATGCCATTTGGGCCAAGACAAAGAAAAAGAAAAGAAAGAGATAAAATCGGATTGAATTTAGAGAGCAAATGCGTCTAACTCAGATTAACAACCAATCGGTCTTGAAAACCTCCGTTGTCCAATCTAGTGTTTATGATACACGCTGCCTTCTAAGAATAGGACATTTTTCTTATAAATACCTCCGTTATTCTTGTGATTACAGGAGCCGCGCATCTACTTCTTACATGGTTAAGTAGACGTGGATCACAAGCGTGTTAACGAATTTATTTGTCGCAAGTTGCTGTATTGAGACGGTGATCGATATCATCGTGTTAGTCGGATTGACGAAGATCAGACACTTGGTATCACAGCCCCGCTTTAATGATTGTGTTGACATTTTTTAAATTATGGGCTCACCAATCCCAGTAAACAATCATCATCACGCTTAAGCACAAAGCATTTTCTTCATTTTTTTTGCCGGACAAAGCCTTTTTAATTGGTCTACTTACAGCTGTGAGCCTGTGAGTACTAGTACACCCCCCCCCCCCCCCTTGTGATCGCAAGTCACAGGTCACGTAGCGCCTAGAATTAAAATGCAGCAGGGCCTCCTCATTTCACATGGAAAAGCAAGTAAGCAACCCCATAATTCAACAAATATATCACCTTTTTCCCTACGTACAAGGTTAGTCGAACACCGGCAAGTTTATCTCGACACATTTACACATCTTTTGCTAATAAAAAGGTGTTTTTTTTTAAAAAAAAATAAGGTTGTGAAGTTTTGCTCGACGAAAGGAATGAGTGTATTTTGAAACTACATTACTACATGCCACCACCAGTTACACGTTCAGATACATCTGGAGTACATGGTTAAAAATAACAAATCCCCAAATTGTACTAGCACTAACAACAAGAAGAATAGAAGATAGTACAAAAAGAAATGAGAAAAAAAAAACAAAAAAAAGATGTTTCAAGCCTCACACTCCATGGACCATAGCCTTCTCCTCCCTTCACCTCACGTCACTGGTCGTGGTCGCTTCCCTCCCCCGCCAAATTTCGTAAAATTCAAACAGAAAAAAAAGGAGAGAGAAATTTACGGTGCAACCGACGGTTGATTTTGGCTTTGTTTCCACTGCACTCCACTCCACTTCACCCCTGGTGAAAAGTAAAACTACTTTTCTTTTGCCCGAAAACTTTTGCAATGCGGTCCCTAGGAATTTGGTGTCGTTACTAGAAGGTCCACTTCCAGATCTTGACTCGGATCCTGACCTGGCACGCGCGCGCGACGGAGGTCGGCGCCGCCGCCGCGGGCGTAGTTGTGTCGTCGACGGCCGCCGCGGGCGTGGTTGTGTCGTCGACGGCCGCTGGAGCCGGCGCCGGCGACGCCGCGACGGCGAGCTTGACCCCTTTCTTCTTCTTCTTCGCCGGCGCGGGCGGCGGAGCGGGCGCGGCCACCTTGATGCCTTCGCAGTGCACCTGGATGCCAATCTTCTTGGTCTTGAGGCCACCGACCTTGACGCCGGCCTTGGTCTCCAGGTCGAGGGCGATTGCGAAGTCGCCGGACTTCTTGATGTCGGAGCTGGCGGCCGTGGGGTCGACCCCGAGCGCGGAGGCGGAGACGGTGGCTTTGACGACGGTGATGTTGCCGGCCTCGTGCGCGAACCCGGGCACGGAGGCCTCCCCGAGCGGGACGGCGTTGGCGGCGGTGGCGGCCGTGACGGTGAAGTCGTCGTAGAGGTAGACGAGCTTCTTGTTGGGGTTCTTCGCGATGAGCGTAACGTCGATGGAGTCGGTCAGCGTGGGGGCTGTGGCGGAGTTGGAGAGGCTGAGCTTGTTGACGCGCGCGACGGAGAGGGTGAAGGCCGGGCGGTGGGGGTGGTAGAGGAGGTAGAAGGCGCCGCCGGCGACGGCGGCGAGGAAGGCGAGGAGGAGCACGACGAGCACGGCCCAGAAGAAGCAGCAGCAGCAGCTGAAGCTGCAGGACCGCCTGCCCCCGCCGCGGCGACGCTTGGCCGGCGCCTGCGGGCGGTAGATGGGGCGCTGGTACATCTTGGGCGGGCCGCCGGCCCCGTTGCCCGCGGCTGCGGGGGGCTGCGGGTTGGGCTTGCCGTTGGAAGACATTACCGCGGGGGAGGGGGGACGAGGAGGCGGCGGTTATTGGTGGCGCGGCGCTGCTTGGCTTGGACTCCGTGCGCTTGGCGAGCCTTGGAGGAGATCTATAAGCGAAGGGAAGACGAGGAGGAGGAGGAGGTGCGGTGAGGGAAAAGGGACGGCTCACCTTACCGATGGCTCGACCTCACCAAATCATTTGCTGCCGCCGCTGCTGTTCACTTGCTCAGCTCAGCTGATGCTTTTCTTTGCTTTTTTTTTTTTTTTTTTTGAGTGTATAGGTATCATTCGGATGTTTTTGTCCCAAAAAATATCCAAACTTTGGACCGTACGATCAAAACACACATCTATAGGATCAACCCATCTTAAATTCAGGGGGCCCGTGCATTGATCTGAAAGTAAATCTAATGGCCAGGAATTTGGATGATGGTTGCTAAAGAAAACATCCGGATGAAACTTATCAAAACCCTTTTTTTTTAACTTTAAAAAGTATTTTCCAAGCAAGCATCGTCATTAATTGAATTCTCCGGCAAATTTTGGTCTAAACTCTAAAGGGAGTCGATCTCATGACACGTAGCGGAATAAATCAAGTATCTTTTTACGTGATTTATTAAAATGGGCCCAAACAAAAGCCTAAGCTAACGGGGGGTATCGTGGAATTTATTTCTGATCAAGACATGGTGCTTACCGCTTAACTAACCTGGTCTGCGTAATTTACGTATTTCTATTGACGAGCAAACAGCAAAGTGTGGCCAGGATTTAGTTAAGACCAGAATTATTATATGCTGAGGGGAAAAAAAATGGAAATACCCCTCTCTGCCCGGCGAATAATTGTTAGTATAAACAGCTAGTCACTTGTTTGTAAATGGTCAGCCTGCCGGAACTAGAGCTCCTTACGTTGTAGCAGTAACGATCTCTGCTTCTGTCCCTCGAAAGCTTATTTAACTAGGAGAGAGTGAATCATGCTCAGAAATATCCTAACCTAAACCTTATTTAAAAAAAACTTAGTTAGAGCGTAGCTGCCGGAATTACAGAGCGACGCCTGCAAGTTTTCTGCTCATATGGGACGGCAGAGGTTAATAATAAACACTCCATACGCAGTAACTAAACTAGTGCTACTAGCATTTGTGAACGTTGGGACCGACCCGTGATCGTATAATATTTATACACGTGGTGCTTTGTTAAAGACACGTGATTCGGGTTTCGGTCGGACACGCATTTTTTGGTTCATGTTCATGTGTACTCACAACTAACGAGTTCTGTGTGACTCGGCGTCTCTCTTTTGCGTGTTTAATTAGCTAGACTAAGTGTCTGTAATGAAGCACTGGAGATGCACGTGATGCCTTCTACGTGTTTAACCAGAGCAATCAATGTTAAAAAAGAAAAAAATTCTATGAATTCTCTTATTAATTGAAATAAAAAAAACCACTTACTTTTATAAGATCAAATTATAATGGTACATATTAATAATAATATATATATTTGATTTATATAACAAATGCAATTATATTCTAATAATATAGTAAGTGATATATATATATATATATGTATATATTAAATACAACTATATCATCATATTTAACCGTATAGTTGAGCGGATAAATCTGCTAGTTGTCTACAACGAAGCACCGGAGATGCTCATGAATGTGTATCATGTATTGGAAGTTTTTTTTTCGAGGAATGTACATGAGCTAATGTGTTAATGAGGTATGATTTCGCACTTAACCATGGACATCTCTCATGTATGTTTGTGCCAACGCGATGCTCTTCGTCTTGGGAGTACTATTTTGTTCCTTTCTGAAATTTTAGAACCATATATAGTAGTAGCACCGGAGGTTTTATGATCGGAGGTAGTTGGGCCTGAGTTGAGAGAGGGGATGGGGATCTACAAGTCTCGTGCCTCTGCCACTCCCATGAATTGAATGAATAGATCGAGTACACTTGGATAGAATTTTCATGTGAGTCCGTGGTTAATTAACAATGCTTCAACCCACCGGTTATTGATCGACCAAGCACACGTGGTTTAATTTACTCCCTTATCACGTATCAAGATACGTGATAGATATACATGTAAACTAAATGGTACATACATGTTACCTACTTACTACATGATCAATTTTAAAAACTATTCAATGCAGCGGTTTGGAACGTGGGATCTTGGAGCGTTGGTGTACGCGTGTGTACGTAGCAGAATGTTTTCGTGTAGAAACGGCCATTTTCTAGGCAAGCATAACGTCGGATGTTTGTACATGTGTGTACATTTTCTAGGCAAGCATAACGTCGGATGTTTTAATTCAACTTGAAAAATGTGAAAATCGGTTTTTCAAAAAAAAAAAAAAATCAAGGCAGACGTCAAAAGCTATTAATACTAATTATGAGAAACTTTTGGATAAAATTTATTGTATTTTTTAATTTACATTTGAATTAAATCGGTTTATTGATCGGTTCCGTTTCTCAAGAAGGACGGGCGTAAATTGTGAAAATCGACCATTTTTGGTTGGCATTATGAACCCTGGTGTGGTGTCGAAGTTCGGCGCGAAACATGGCAAGATCATACGCTTCCCTGTAGCTGGCTGGTTGGAGGTGTGTCTCGTCATCTCCCTTCCTTGCTAGATGGTCAAGGACAACCTCCTCCATGCCCCAGCAAGCAGCTGCTGTCTCTGCTGTGTTTTAGAGAGAGAGAGAGAGAGAGAGAGAGAGACGCTTCGTCCCAAGGCCTCACTGTCGTACTAACTGGAGCGAAAGCGATTCACGAAAGAGCGAGCTAGCTAAATAGCCTTGCTTGCTGCTTAAATCTGTTGTTGCCTAGCCACCTCCATTATCAACTTAATTATATGCATTATTGTGGGGTTAACTTAATTGGGGTGGGTGCATGAATTCAATTAACTAGCTAGGTTTCTTGTACTGTAGTGTTGTGCCGTGCATGGTTCCATGGTGGAACGTCACCTGCTGTCCAGCTGTGAGCCTGTGACCTGCGCCCGGAATTGTGCATGCCCTACTCACTCAAATTCAAGTAGTACTAACACATTTGTTTATGTATTTATTTGTCTCCTGGTCGCTTGTGAGTTCTACTTCCAGACTAAAAAATAAAGTTGTGCGAATTCCATGCTTATTTCAACACTAGAGAGAGAGAGAGAGAGAGAGAGAGAGAGAGAGAGAGAGAGAGAAAGAAGTGGGCTAGAGTCTCTTTGATTCAAAGAAATTTCGGAGGAAAATAATGAAGGAATACAACCCAAAGGAAATATTTATACGAGGGGTGTTTGATCTATAGGATTGTTTCAAAGGAATTTCATAGGATAAAAAAATTTGTACAAATTTTGGAGAAATTCTAGCATAAAGTTTAACCCCATGTTAGCAATTCCTTTGAGAATTCTAATGCATCTTCTCTGTTCATCTCTCCATTCTCTCTAATCGATTAATATCTAATCTCAAAATTCCTAAACTTTTCCTGTGAGGTATCTAAACACATCTTTTGTACAATCCCTATGTTTTTTTAAAATTTCCTACAGGATTCAACATGCTATAATATTACAATCCTACGTTTTTTCTTTGAGATGTGCTCCTCTATTTTTCTTTTTTAAAAAAATTATACAAATGATTACTTATATCTTAAGATTTATACAATTTATATTGGACATAGAAACACTGCTCTTTTTCTATTCTACATTTTTAGAATCCAGCTAATCAAAGACACGCTTGCTGATTGAGATCGACGTTGAGCTTCTGTATGTACAGACAGACTCAATCCAATGGAATGGAATGAAGGGTACATTTACTATCCGGTAAATGCTTTTACACTTGGCTCACAAGAAAGTTGCGTCGACATGATGTCGAAACAAACGAGGAGTTGAGAAAGCGATGATTTGCACGAACCAGTATTTTCTTTTGCAAAGCATGGAAACACTTTTTGTTTGATTAGTACTATGTATAACTAATGATGCGTGTGGATTTTACTACGTACGGCAATAAGAAAGAGAGAGAGAGAGAGAGAGAGAGAGAGAGAGAGAGAGAGAGAGAGAAAAGATGGCTTCTCCAGCTACAGCCTAGCTAGCAAGCAGCTCTTACGTCAGCTCATGTTTATTGATTTGCAACCTTTTGAGTAAGCGAGCAAGCTACTTGGAACCAAACATGGCCCCAAGCATTTATATTCCCACCCTTTTCTCCATAAACAAGAAATCGCTCTGAAAATGATGGAGTACTTGAACTGCACCAAACACAGCCTTGTCAATGGCCACCTTGCTTGTAAATTAAAACTTTCTTTTCGAGCAGTACCAGTGATTAAGAAGCCTCCTTTTCCTAGTCGTATCATATTGCCGCATTAATCATTCATAAACACGACGCCCCCCCAGGCAAAATGAAGCTTCGTCCCAACAGCAGTAGTTGGCAATGGAAATGAGCTCTCGTGATGCTACGTTTTCGGTTGTTCGCACAAAATTGCTGCGTCTATATTTGCAACTCCTTTGTTGAGGAAACTGCATTACAGACAGGGGGCGGATCTGGGGTGCTGGGTAAGCTACGTCACCCTTAGAAATTTGAGAAACGCTACGAGATCACTTGTTCAATAGGCTAAATTTGTTAACTGAATTTGTTTCGATTTCGGTGGCTTGTGATTTTTAAGACCTTAGAACTATTTGTATTGTATTTTTAGCAAATTTAACATTATTATACAAGATTGTAAAGTTGTTCGTGTCAAATATACCGCTTTATAGAAATTTTTCTAGTTCCGCCACTTATTACAAGACGGAAATTTTTGTATTTGATACAATATATGATTCGTATTCATGAAACTATACAATACTTTTGCGTATTTACAGAAAACATGGTCATACCAGGTTTTTGAGATCTTGTTTTTGAATACCCAGAATTTCAAAATCCGGTTATGCCATAACCGGATTTTCAAATCTCGGTTATGCCATAACCGGATTTTCAAATCTCGGTTATGACATGTAATTGCAAGCATGTAAATGATTAGTAGGTGTTGGATGCATGTGTTGGAGGCATAACCATACGTAAATGGCATAACCAAAATTTCAAAATCCAAATATGCAAAAAAAAACGAGTTTTCAAATTTCGGATATGGCTAAACTGGATTTTAAAATTCTGGGTATTAAAAAACGAGATCTCAAAAACCAGGTATGATTGTGTTTTCTATAAATACGCAAAAATATTGTATCGTTTCGTGAATACGTGTCATATTATCTGTCCCCTGACAAAAACATAGACATATACTCTTCACTACATGATCACCGTGTACACGCGAGTCCTCGAAGCTTTCAGAAAAATGTGGACAGCCCATTTGGGAATTTCCGACGACCCATGTCCGGCGTGCTGGCATCGCCGGCAGGTAGTACATGGCGCCGACAGGCATCACGTAGGAATTTGCCTTCCATTCGCTGCTATATTATTATTATTATTATAGTGTGGTAATATACCATCCATCAGCATAGATCACCACGTTGGTATCAGTCGAAAAGGTGTAGGATAGATAACGAGCTGACTCGATTCGACTCGTTATCTTATCGAGCTCAAATCTCAATTTAGCTCGACTCGTTAAACTCGCGAGTTGACTGTTTAACTAGTTAAACTCGACATTGCCATCTGAGAGGAGGATTGCTGGTGAGACTATATAGTATACCATGTGTTATCATCTTCGTTTCACATATATACAGCTATACTTGTGACTTAGAAAACTTGTTAAACTCGCGAGTTGGCTCATTTAACTCATTATCTAAACGAGTTTAAATCACGGCTCGACTCGACTCGTCGAGGAACGAGTACGAGCCGCGAGTACTGTTTTTCAAGTTTTTTTTTTCTCAAGCGTGAGGAATGAGGATCCAGTTCGGCTCGGACATGGCGCACGTTGGGCAGTTGACTTGTCCCCCAAACAAAACGAGAAGAAAGAAGCTTCCTGTTTCTGCCTTCTGGCACCTTGTCCCTTCTTGCTTATAGATCTCCCTCCTCGTTGTTTATGGTCGATCGTGTTACAGTGTGCGTGTTAGATTCGTTCCGAAGCTGCCAGGTCAGGTTGATTGCAGGGGTGAACCCTCTCTTTAGGCATGGTGGGGCGATCGCCTCAGCTACTGGATCAACTTGAGACCTTCATTATATATGTGTGAAGAGTTGATGATTTCATTACTTGTCATGATTTTGAAAGTTTAGCCGTGAAGTGTTAGTTTTTTATCTCGGCTAAACCTAAACTAACTCCCGAGATTTAAGCACCACGATCGGAGGTACAACCAACACAATTTTGGTGCGGTCCCGAGTCGTCCATGCACACATAAATAGGGAAAGCCGGCTCTCATTTGATCGTGTGATGATCAACTTGATTAGAGGCTATCCCAACATAAGTTTTCCATCCCGATCATAAGAAGCGCTCCGGATCGGCTCGAAGACCTACACCTTCACCGTGAAGGTCACGGCGACTTCTTCATCACGGTTGTGGCGTCTACGGCCCAGACCTTCTACATCACGGTCGACGACCTCTGCTACCACTTCACCACCGAGCCCACAATTCCTACTCATCTACTGATGGCTTCGCTGAATCAAGGTCAGATCATTTTGTTTAATTTCCGCATCTAAGTGTTCTTGATTAGGCTATCGGATTAATGACTAAGAACCCTAAGATTCTCCTAACATTTGGTATCAGAGCCACCGGTTAGCCTAACTTGAACCACTAAAGAATCTAAGACCTAATGCTATGATTCGGTGACTTAAGAAGTAGATGAGGTTGAATTTTGATTTTGAACCGAATGTTTTAAAGATTAAGTTGATTAGGATATTGATGTTTATTAATTCGGATTAGTATTATTAAGGCTCGGTTTAAGCAGGAGATGAGGAAGGAAATCAGATTTCGTCATAGATCACCAAAATCCCTTTGGATTTGCCCCAAATCCCAAATGCCGAAACCATAAATCCCCAAAATCCAGAACCCTAAAACCCAAAATCCCCAAATCTCCTTTTCGGTTTTGAACCCAAAACTCCCAAATCCGAGCGGATCAAGAAACCCTAACCCCAAAATTCCCAAATCAATCAAGGAAGAAGTATTAGATCGGGGATTGGGTCTTACCTTTGTTGATGCCGGTGTCGCGCGCCATCATGGCCCCTTCGCGCCGCCTCGTCACCCTTGTAGCGTGCGCGTGCTGTCGGCGGTCCTCTCCGCTCGTCCGCCGTGCACTCGCGCGTCGATCCGCCGCACCTCCGCCTGAGCGCGCTGCCGCCGCCGCCTGTTGTTTCGCCTGCGCGTGAGGCGTGTTTCTCGGGAGACAGTGGGTTTTAGGGTTAGGGTTTTTCCCGTCGCTGGTCTTGTTTAGTCTCGGGGAAATCTCGACCGCTCGTTGCTTTCGACGGCTGTGATTTGCCCTGGCGCGGCTGCGAAGTGGGCTGCCGAGCGCGCGTATGTGGGCCGAACCGGCATTTGGATCATGCGCATTTTTGGCTAGACCGAGATCTCTTTTGGGCCGCGCTGCTGCATAAGCCGGCTATTCGGCTGGGCCACGAGGCTGTTTTTGATTTGAGCTATTTACTGTTTTCAGCTCTTTACTATTTGAGAGATTAATTATTTTATCTCTTTTCAAATATTGGTTACATTATGTCTCATTTAACAATAATGTTGATTAATGATTATTATTTCCTGGGTATTAATTTCATTAATTCAACGATTAATTTTATTGAGCAAATTAAATTAATATGACAATTAATTATTTATGATGATTATTTACGTATATCATCTCTAATTAATATGGAACCAACGGGAAATATTAATTGGAGATTTAATAATGTTTTGGGATTATTTTGTGATCATAGTTATATTCCGACCAAAGTTGATTATAACTATGTATCATACCTATTTAATTAAAACTGGGATTATGTTATAACCATGATCATATTCTGACCAACGTTGTTTATGCCCATGCGTTACCCATAAGTTAATTCATTTTTCTGTCATTAGCATGTTATTAATCAGACCAACGTAGGGTTAATTTCATGCAAGACAATTATTTTCTCCAATGTTTACTGATTATATTCTATTTTCTTGATTCAGCCATGAACAACGCTAATGTTGCCGCTTATTTGAACGGCATTGACCAGCTGACAGGGACGAACTTTCCTTCTTGGAAGTAAAGAGTTCAGATTGTCCTTGGCATTATGGATATAGACTATGCATTACGTGAGGACGCCCCCGTACCTCCTTCCGCTGAAGATGAGAGTTTCGCTGAGAAAAAGAAACTCTATGATTTAACAGCGAAAAAGTGGGAGCGATCCAACCGCATGTCTTTGATGATTATAAAGAGCACCATATCTGTTGCGATAAGGGGAGCAATCCCTGATTCTGACAACGTTAAGAAGTATTTGGCCTCAGTCGAGGAGCAATTTAAGGGCTCCTCAAAAGTTTATGCAAGTACTTTGATCATGAAGATGCTCACAAGTAAGTATGATGGCTCTAGCAGCGTTCGTGAGCATATCATGATGATGAATGATATGGTTGCAAAACTCAAGGGCATGGATATGGCCATTTCTGATGGGTTCTTGGTCCATTTCATTATGACCTCTCTCCCTTCTGAGTACAATGTATTCAAAATTAATTATAATACTCAGAAGGAGCAATGGACCATGAGCGAGTTGATCGCTATGTGTGTCCAAGAGGAAGAGAGGATCAAGGCTGAAAGAAAGGACCAAGTTTTCCATGTTGGCCATGGAAAAAGGAAATTCCAAGGGGAGGCTAAGTCCAAAAAGAAGCTGCATTTCTCCCCTAAGGCTGAGTCAAGCAAGCCAAAGCAAAAGGAGAAAGCCATTGCTACATCCACTTCTGATGGGCCCATCTATCGTTTTTGCAAAACCAGTGGGCACGTTCAGAAAGATTGTGCGGGCTTTATGAAATGGCTTGCTAAAAAGGGTAATGATGAAATTTCCTTTATTGATGAAACCCTTTATGCTGATTTGTCCCCTAATACCTGGTGGATTGACTCAGGTGCCACTGTGCATGTTTCCAATTCATTGCAGGGATTCCTTACCGTGAAGACGGTAAGAAAGGGGGAGCGAAGTCTTAGAGTTGCTGATGGAAAGGAGGCTGAAGTTGAAGCCGTTGGTACACTATCATTAGTATTAGATAGTGGCTTCACCCTTCTTTTGAATAATATCGTTTATGTTCCTAGTATAAGGAGAAACCTCATTTCAATTTCTCTATTAGATGATGATGTATACACTTGTATCTTTAGGAACAATAAATGCATTGTAAACTTTAATTCTAATAATGTTGGTCTCGCAACTCGACGAGACAAACTCTATATGCTTCATCCCTCTGAATTTCCTGTATCAATGAATGTGTGTGATACCACCAATAAGCGAAAGAGAAGTCTAGGTGATGAGACTTCATCGAAATTGTGGCATTGTTGTTTAGGCCACATTTCGAAGGGGAGAATGGAGCGTCTCATTAAGGAAGAGATACTCCAACCTCTAGACTTCTCTGACTCAAATCATTGTATTGATTGCATTAAAGGGAAATATGTAAAACAGATTAAGAAAGGAGCCACACGAACACAGGAGTTTTAGAATTAATCCACACTGACATATGTGGACCTTTTCCTGTGACTTCAGTTGATGGGTATAACTCCTTTATCACGTTTACTGATGACTTCTCCCGTTATGGTTATATTTTCCCCATTCGCGATCGATCTGAATCACTCGATAAATTCAAAATCTTTAAGGCTGAAGTAGAAAATCAGCTCAACTTAAAGATTAAAGTAGTGAGATCAGATCGTGGAGGAGAATATTATGGGAGACATGCTCCTTATGGACAAATTCCCGGTCCATTCGCTAAGTTCCTTTCAGAAAATGGCATAGCAGCACAATATTCCACACCTGGTGAACCTCAGCAAAATAGAGTAGTTGAAAGGCGCAATCGCACCCTTATGGATATGGTGCGTAGCATGATGAGTTACTCCAGTTTACCAGTTAGTCTGTGGATGGAAGCATTAAAGACAGCCGCACACATATTAAATCGATTTCCTAGTAAATCAGTCCCTAAGACCCCTTATGAATTATGGACTGGAAGGAAACCGAGTTTAAAGTATTTGCATGTGTGGGGTTGTCCTGCTGAAGCTAAAGTCTTTAATCCACATCTTGGAAAATTAGATCCTAAGACAATAAGTTGCCATTTTGTTGGATATCCTGAAAGGTCTAAGGGATATCGATTTTATTGTCCAAATCATATCACTAAGTTTGTGGAAACCCGCCATGTTGTATTCTTAGAGAATGATGAAATCAGTGGGAGCTCAGAGGCTAGGAAAATAGATCTTGAGGAGGTTCGGACTTATGTACCATTGCCGATAATCCAAGAGACTATTGTTCCTGTACCTCATACAGTTATTCCTCCAGCTGAGAATCCTGGAGTTGAGCCCCCATCTGAGAATTCAGATCTCAACAATACAACACCCAATGATGAGCCTCAACAACCTTCTGTGATAATTAATGAACCACTAAGGAGATCACAGCGGGAGAGAAGATCAGCCATCCCTAATGATTATGTTGTATACATGAATGAAAATGTATGTGACATAGGGAAGGTAGATGATCCTACATCATTTAAGGAGGCTATGATGTCTAAGGATTCATCCAAGTGGCTTGAGGCCATGCAGGATGAAATAAAGGCTATGAGCATTAATGACGTCTGGGATTTAGTAGAAATTCCTGATGGAGTCAAAACAGTAGGTTGTCGATGGGTCTACAAAACTAAACATGACTCTAAGGGAAAAATCGAAAGATTCAAGGCAAGGCTTGTAGCAAAAGGGTTTACACAAAGAGAAGGGATAGATTATGTTGACACTTTCTCTCCCGTCTCGAAGAAAGATTCACTAAGAATTGTCATGGCACTTGTCGCTCATTACGATTTAGAGCTGCATCAGATGGATGTCAAAACTGCATTCCTTAATGGTGACTTGCATGAGGATGTTTTCATGGCCCAACCGGAAGGTTTTGTCGTGGAAGGCAAGGAAAATATGGGATGCAGACTTAAGAAATCCATCTATGGACTAAAGCAGGCGTCTAGACAACGGTAACTTAAGTTCGATGAGACCATAAGAAATTTCGATTTCAAAGAAAATGATGTGGACAATTGCATATATATTAAGATTAAGGGGAGCAAATTCACTATCTTAGTACTTTATGTGGATGATATCTTGTTGGCTAGCAGCGATATGGATATGCTGTATGAGACCAAAAGATTTCTTTCCGCTAATTTTGACATGAAGGATCTTGGTGATGCCTCTTACGTTATGGGCATTGAGATTCACCGAGATAGGTCCAAGAGGATATTAGGCCTATCCCAAAAGGCATACATTGACAGAGTGCTTAAGAGATATAATATGCATAACTGCTCTGCCACGTCTGCTCCTATTGTAAAGGGCGATAAATTTGGAACATTCCAATGTCCAAGGAATCAATTAGAAACTGATCAGATGAAGGGGATTCCTTACGCTTCGGCTGTCGGAAGCATTATGTACGCTCAAGTTTGTACTCGTCCTGATTTAGCATTCGTAACCGGGATGCTTGGCAGATATCAATCAAATCCAGGGTTGGACCACTGGAAAGCCGTTAAGAAAGTCTTGCGTTATTTGCAAGGCACTAAGCACTACATGCTCACATATAAGAAGTCTGATGACCTTGAGGTTGTGGGTTATTCGGACGCTGACTTTGCAGGTTATGTTGATACTAAGAAATCCACATCAGGTTATATCTTCACACTTGCGGGAGGAGCCATTTCGTGGAAAAGCTCCAAACAATCACTTACTGCATCATCGATGATGCAGGCTGAGTTTGTGGCATGTTATGAGGCTACTGGGCAGGCTGTATGGCTTAAGAACTTTATTCCCAGACTAAGAGTGGTTGACAGTATATCTAAACCACTAACAGTATACAACGATAATAAGGCCGCAGTTTTCTATTCAAGTAACAACAAGTCAAGTGGTGCTGCCAAACACATTGACATTAAGTATCATATTGTGAAAGATAGAATCCAGGATCAGACAATTGATATCAAACATATAAGTGCTAAGTCTATGCTTGCGGATCCACTTACTAAAGGCTTACCACCCAGTCTCTTTCGGGAACATGTTGCCGGCATGGGTTTATTGGAAAGCCTCTGATTCTGGAAATGAGGACCAAAAGAATTCCCATTAAGAATAAGTGATTATTCCATTAAGATATAATTGTACACTATAGATACTGAAGTTTCAGCGGTGATTTTATTGACCGTTGTAATACTTTCTTGGTGGGCTGTTCTGTTGGAAGTGGACTTATGTTATTAGCCACACGATCAAGTGGGAGAATGTTAGTTTTTGATCTCGGCTAAACCTAAACTAACTCCCGAGATTTAAGCACCACGATCGGAGGTACAACCAACACAATTTTGGTGCGGTCTCGAGTCGTCCATGAGCATATAAATAGGGAAAGCCGGCTCTCATTTGATCGTGTGATGATCAACTTGATTAGAGGCTATCCCAACATAAGTTTTCCATCCCGACCATAAGAAGCGCTCCGGATCGGCTCGAAGACCTACACCTTCACCGTGAAGGTCACGGCGACTTCTTCATCACGGTTGTGGCGTCTACGGCCCAGACCTTCTACATCACGGTTGACGACCTCTGCTACCACTTCACCACCGAGCCCACAATTCCTACTCATCTACTGATGGCTTCGCCGAATCAAGGTCAGATCATTTTGTTTAATTTCCGCATCTAAGTGTTCTTGATTAGGCTATCGGATTAATGACTAAGAACCCTAAGATTCCCCTAACATGAAGATGGTTGAAACTGAAAAACATCTTGCTTTTCTATTAGTCTATTGCCTCATTGAGTTGGCATTGATCCTACCAGTGGCAACAGCATCGGTTGAAAGAGTCTTCTCGGCTATGCACTTAATCAAGACCGATTTGCGCAACAAGATGTACGTCTGATGATTGGCTCAATGACTTGATGTTGTGCTACATTGAGAAAGGTATTTTTAAAGGACTTGATTGTGATAGCATTAAGAATAAGTTTTAAGCCATCAAAAATCGAAGAATGGACTTGCCAACAAAACCTAGACAACCAAGATGCGGTTAGTGCTTAAGTAGTGGTATGTATTTTCATAATATTAATCACTTTTTAGTATATGATCACTTCATTATATCTCACTGGTCCTCACTTATCTATTTGTTAAATTGATAGGATGATTTATTATTTTTTGATCATTTGATGAATTTTGAATTATATGGTTGAAAAATTGGTGTTTACTCTTCATGTGAGAGGTATTATCGTAAATCTTCTTCTATGTTGTTCATTTACCGTTTACACTCTAATGCGTATGATTGGAATACAAATATGGTGTGTATGCAGTATATTTCTACTTTTGGTTAAGTTTGTCGTTCAAATTCGTCTCATCTAATTTTTTTTTGCTGGATCCGCCACTGGTTGATTGCGATGACAGTTAGTAAATCTGTAACCTGGCTGGAGCTGAGATTCATTTCACCTTCCAAAAACCATGTACTGCTGCAAAGTTCTCCTCTACTGTCAAGAAGTTGGCCGGAGCATTTACCTTAGGAAAAATGCAAGTTAATTAGTGACCAAACCATCAATCTTTCGCCGTAAACCCGTAAATCAGTACAAGGGTAATAGGATCTAGTGTAGCAGTACCAACAAAGATTCTATCCCTCACGTGGCAACATATGTGCATTACTAGGTAAGGAAAACCATAGTACAATTAATGTTTATTTCCGTAGAGAGAATCTTGAAGAGTACACCTGCTAATAAAATGCTAAGATTGCATAAGTACGCAGTTTTCTGTAAGCAATTGACTCGACGGGTTCCATTGTGGAGACCAATATCCACTGTTCAAAAAATCGGATTTAGGCGGCGCCTAGGCGTTCCGCGGGCACCGGCCGCCATGATTCGGGCCTCGACGGGCCGCTAGGCGGTTCCACCGCCTAGGCAGTCGTAGGCGGCCGGGCGGGATTAGGCGCGGCGGGATCCGGCGTCGCACGGCGGGAAACGGCGGCGCTAGGCGGCCGACTTCGTGATGGAGCCAGGCGCCCGAAGGAGCAATAAAACACAGCCAACCCTAAAGACACAGGCCGCACGGAAGGACCTTCGGTGGAGACACGGGCGCGCACAGGGGAAGACCTAGCCGTCGCCGCACAGATGACTCCCTCCTCTGGCTCTGCCCCTCCGCCGCCTCTCCTTCCCCTGGCTCTGCCCGTCTTCGCCGCCGCCCTCTCCCGATCTCTCTCTGCCTCTCCCCCCTCTGGATCTCTCTCTGCCTCTCCCCACTCTCTGCTCTCTCGATCTCTCTCTCTGCCTCTCCCCACTCTCTCTGCCCCTCTTTGCTCTCTCGATCTCTCTCTCTCCCCCAGTCCCACTCTCTCTGTTTCTAGTGTAGGTAATTTGTTTTGCTAAATGCTAATGCCATTTATTATTTTATAATTTGTATATTAGAATCAATGTCGTCATCCCAAGCATCGGTTGCAAAAGAATCGAGTTCTAACTTTCTCAAAAGAAATTCCGATGATATAGGATGGGGATATGGAATCCTTGTCAATGAAAATAATTTGGATAGAGTGAAGTGCAAATTGTGTGGGAAGGAAGTTAGTGGGGGATCTATAGAATTAAACAACATGTTGGACATATAAGAGGCAATGTCAAAGCATATAAGTTAGTGGGGGGATCTATGTCATTATATCTATGTTATTTATCTAATTGTGTGCTTAACTGCTTAGTCTTTACATCCTACATATCTACTATAATCTATTTTATCCGACCGCCTAGATCCGATTAATCCCCGATTAATCCGTCTAGGCGCTGGGCCCTACCTCATCGCCCGACTAGCGCCTAGCGCCTTCTTGAACATTGCCAATAATAGACATCGTGCAACCCCCAAAAAAAAAAGAAAAGAAAAAAAAACTGCTCCGTGCAGAGAACAAGGCGCGCCATTCTCCCCTGGATGAGAACAGAGGATGACCTGGAGTGGACTAGCAAATAAGGAGAACGGCAATAGAACGAGTGCTCACTCATGATAAAGGGTGTGTACTGGCACCAGTTCAACTCCCAGAAACGTCTACCAAGAGCACATAAACCACACAAGTTCAACCCAGTAGAGTACAGATCAGTGCGTTTCTGGCACGTAAATCTCCAACGGTGGAGTTATATGAAAACTACATACCATCACTGGAAAAAAAAAACCCTAGTTAATCTACACAATAGAGGCAAAGAGGCTTGACTGAATTCTTGTTCTTTAGGCTTGCTCTTTCTGTCATCCTCAACATCCAAGTTGTCTAGTTGAAACTGCCGTGTGTTCAGACAAAATAGTTATTCCTCGTTAGGTCATAATATTAGTCTATTTTCACCGAGGAATAGATCTTTCGGACAAACCAGAGGCAGGCATAGAAGCCGATAGTACCAGTTAGGGCAAAGAAAGCATAGGACACGATCAACATGTACCCAAAGTATAGGACACTAGACACGATCCTTGTTATATCCAACTTTGTGAAGAAGTAGAAGATGGCATAAGCAAAAAGGTAGAGGGCAGAAGAACCAGCAGTTAGATATGATCGCCACCACCAGAGGTAATCCTCACTGCACAACTGGAAGTAACATAGCACGATCGTGATCTCAGCACATGTTATGATGAGGATAACAAAGACTATGAATAGGAACCCAAAGATGTAATAGAACTGATTCAACCAGACAGAAGTCAAGATGAAGAAAAGCTCAATAAAGACTGCACCGAAAGGAAGAATGCCACCAATTAGAATCAAGAATGCTGGCTGCATGTACCAGGCCTGCTCAGGAATTTGTCTAGGTATCTTGTTGGTCTTAACAGGATCCCCAATAGCTTCCTTCTTGTAACCCAAGTAACTTCCCACAAATACAAGTGGAACTGAGATGCCAAACCAAAGAAGGACCAACGCAAACATGGTACCAAAAGGAACCGCACCAGAAGACTTCTCACCCCAGATAATTGCATTCAGGATGAAGAATATAGCAAAGACAATGCCAGGGAACATGCATGCAGTTTTCAGTGTATTCTTCTTCCAGTCTGACCCTTTGAACATCTTATAAAGACGGGATGAGGAGTATCCAGCGAATAGGCCCATAAAAACCCACGGAAGGACCATAGCAGTCATGAGGCCTCCACGGTTGGAAGGAGAAAGGAATCCCAGAAGAGCAAAAATCAGGGTGACCAACAACATTCCAAAGAACTGAACCCCTGTTCCAACATAAACACACAGAAGCCCAGAGTGGGTAGGTGGCCTAAAGACATCACCATGAACTAGCTTCCACCCACTTTCTTCTTGCGCTTCTTCTTGTGTTTCCAGTTGATTGTAGTTTGCTATGTCCTTATAAAGTGTTCTCATCATAATCATTGCAACCATACCAGATAGAAAGAGAACAATCATCAAAGAATTAATGATGGAGAACCAGTGAATTTGGTCATCAGTCATGAGAAGGTATGTATCCCAACGAGAAGCCCATTTGATGTCACTGGGCTGCAGTGCAAAGTAGATTAAGAATCAAACAGAGAATTAAAAGAAAATCACCATTTAGCTGAATCACAGCCTTACCAGAAAAGTAACGTCGTAGGAGAACACAATGTAGTCATCTGGAAACACTTCTTGAGGAGTATTACCACCAGGAGTAATCTTAGTGCTGGGATTGCACGTATCCAGTTTAGGATTGTTCTCATCCCAGCTATTGTATTCATGTTTAATGCTGTGTAAATGAACAATATAATAAGTGAAAGAACCGAAAATTTGATATCAAATTCTCTCAGGCGATAGATAGTGAATTGCCAACAACATGTGCTTACATATACACTAGTAAATCATCGATTCAAGCTACTATTTATAACAAAATGGCTGCACAATGTACATACCCACCTACAGACACACACAGAAGGGATGCACAAGCACAAAAATGACAAGAATGAAACCATCAGCAGGTTGATGCATTTTAGCCAGAATTGTAGAGCAGATCATTTACTGGAGCACTAGAGCCTAGCCTACGTCTTATTTTAGTAGGTGATGTTAGAACAGAATGTATTGACCATATTTTAATCTACTAAGCAAGCGGCAGAGAACTGATTTTACTGGTTGTAGGAGAAAAAAAAAGTAATACCTGCTGGGAATCACTTCAAAGCCAACAATGCGAGAATCATCAGATTCTGGCTCTTGGTGGTACATCACTTTGAAACTCAGATGGTTGTTTAGAAAATATTTGTCATCTTTAGCCTGGTAACAGAAAATTATGCAACGTCAACTATCGACAAGCGTAAAAATATACCACAACATAACTCGTCCAGCTAGTGCTAGAAACAATGTCCCAACTTCAAAGATTACCTTGTAACCAACTCTAAATCCGTGTTCATAGCTGGGCATTTGGCTACCATCTCTTCTTTGTCTAGGAACAGCAACTGGAAGATTATCCAAAATCCTACGAGGTGAATTTCAATGTCAAGCAGTGGATACAAACAAGGATGAATATAAAGTACAGTTATGGACCCCGATAAAGTACATGAAAGCAAACAAAGGAATAGGTTGGTACAAATGGCATACATGTTAGCACGATATTCATCATCAATCTTCTCTTTGAAATTCTTTGCACCTTCTTGTGTAAACTTTGTTCGACAAGCAACCTTACAAGTCTCATCCCTTCTCATTTTAAACTGTTCGTTCAATAACAGAATGGAATTAACCAAAGAAGCAGATATAATTATCGTTAGTTCGTTACAAGAACATTCACTAACTTTATCACTTGCTATGAAAAGTGTCTTGTCACAACTCACCAAAAAAACTGAATTTTCAATGCGATCTCCATGAAGAATCTCCCCCAAATTCTCTGCACTGTTCATTATTTTTGAAGGTTTGCAGTACTCCAAGAAGTAGTAATCATATGGAAGTTGGGTCTTCGTAGATGAAAGTTTATTCACTTTCACTTGAAGTTTATCATCCTATCACAACAAAAAAAAGGGAGTAAGCGCCCAACCCTTACACGGTGCATTTATCTGAATCTTTTCAATTTCCTAAAATCAGCAATATTTTATAAAATATGGAAGAGACAAATGTTCGCTTTTAATTTTCTGCACATTTGTACTACTAACAGGTCTTTTCGTATCATCTCCTCAGATTAGTCAAACTACAACTGAAATTCTATCCCAGACTTTGAGCATTCAATGACCTTAGCTTGAGCTTACATTCAGTTCCTCTTTGTAACAACCCAGAAGCCCTTCACTTTAGGGCGAATCCATCAAGAGTTAAAATGCATCCTAATCATGTCGGAAGTGAGCCATGTTTGTAAGTTGTAACCGTAACATTTCCTAAGAATATCTAACTTAACCTCTATGAAACACACTAATTACCAATCCCACCTACGTTCCCAACTCCCAAGCTCCCTCCCAAATTTTAAACCGTGTCAATTTAAAAACCATCCTATGCACATAGGCAATCTGGCTGCTAATTGTACGAAATACAGGCATAGTATTTGTCTCCCTGCTTAATCTTTGTATCCTAGTAATGTCAAATGAGCATACATAATAGACCCTCTACTTATGTCAAAAGATTTCTGAGCAGAAACCCTAGTTCGATGATTATCCTAGTAACATTATGAGCACACAAATGCAACGAATAGATCCATTAAAACGGATTCAGATGCATGCACTGCTGGAACCCAAGTTCGATCGGTGAGTTACTATTCCCGCACACAGAAAGCCACCAGATTTCAAAGTAGAAAAAACCCAGACGCGCGCCCAGAGAAGGAGAGACGACGAGATCTACACGACGAAATGGTTCGCGAACCAACTTGGCGACCTACTCGTCCTCACCATACTAAGGATCCAGTCCAGTCTCGGAGATCTGCGCGCGCGCGCGCACACACACACACACAGAGGGAGTGGGGAGAAGTGTCAGCGCACCTTCTGGAAGTCGCGCGGGGCAACACCCGGGAGGTAGAAGGCGGCAGCGGGGGCGGCGAGGAGGAGTAGCAGCAGCGGCGCGACCGCTGCGCCGGGGCCAGCGAAATCACGGCGGCTTCTGGCCATGGCGATCTCACCTCGGTTGTGGGAGGAATTCGTCGCGGTACAAGTGAGTCAAGTCGGAGCCGGGAACTCGGTATAGGCGTACAGCGGTCGTTGCGGTCGTGCTATGGCAAGCCCATTTCCACGTTATTGGGTTGGATATGGGTAAGAAATATTAGACCATCTCCAACCATGTCCCATCCCGTCCCTCTTTTCCTCCGCGAAGGGATTTCCATTCCCTTCAGGGCTTATTTGGATGTCAGGGAAGAAAATCCTAGGGAATAAAATCCCCAAGGGGATTTTGAGGGGCACATTGAATCCCTCTCAATTTCTTGGGAAAATAAACCCCTTCGGAAAGTATTCCCTGCCATCATTTGGAAGGCACAGGGATGAAAATCCCGAATATTAAAAAATATCTAAAAAATCAGAAAAAATTCTAAAAATTTCAAAAAATTTAAGCAAAAGTATTTGACAAGATCCTTACATGCACACATTCAAATTAGATCCATACAAGCATTCACACATAAGTAAAATTCAAACAAGATAGTGTTACATGCATTTGTAGCATCCATACATGAGTCTAATTCATGCAAAAGTATTTCTGTGAGGAGAGGAGATTTTGTTGGACTTAATCCTGATCTGGGCGATTCTTCTGCGCAAGTGGGAGTGGCCCAGTGCATCGCTAAAGTTGGTTCAGTCAAATAAGTTATCCTGAAGTTTAGTTTGTCGGTTTGGTTGTCTCTGAACTTTGTTGTTCTGCTGTATGCTGAATTAGCTACAGTAATTTCAGCGCTTTGTCATTTCTTGCTCTCTCTATTTTTGTTGCCTTGCCGTCATTCTATCAGGTTCTGGGGCATACTTGGTGACGTTGTGAGATCTTTTAGGAGTCTACAGATTTTCCACAGCCATTTAAGCCAAGCAAACCATATCTCCTGAGATTTAAATAAAACCATCAATGAAGCACTCCAGTAGGATACTTGGTCGTACCAACTGAAACACTTCACGAGTCCAAGGTTGTTGTCCTGAAACAAAGGATAAAAGAAGGCGATAATCAGAAAAATCAACATATATTTACTTTGAAATAAAATATAGCACAAATAAAAACCGACTACAGGAAGTTCCTGACAAGGATGTAGCTACAGATGTGGGTGAGCATAGGGTAATAATAGAGCATGGTAGCCAAAGCAGCGGAAAAAATACTCGCAGATTGAAGCTTATCTGCATTTGACTTCATTTGAGCATATGAAGTTCAATGGTTGAGAGGTTGCAGAATATTGTTAGTTCACAGATGATGGTTGAGAAAATACATATATAATTTGATGCATCTAACAAAGGTAAGTACTTCATATACAAATCAATTCAGGTTTGGATTAGAAGTAGCAAATCATTGTTGTTAGATTTGAGTTCACATGCAAATACAAATGTCAGAAAATAGACACACATTCAGATATAGATAATACTATTAGACTTTACACAAATATATTTAGGTAAAGAGAAAATAAAATTATATTAAAAAATCCCTCCCCAAATCCATATCTTGCCATAACTGGATAAAATCATATACATTTTCACTTCTAACCATGAGGGCACAACTAAAACCGCTCTGTAGAACTTGTGTCTGTTGTTAGTTACTAGAGAGCTCTAAACAATAATTTGCATTTATGAAGCAAGAATCAATTATGAGAGAAGGAATTTTACAGTTGAACATCACTTAATATGTTATTCATCTGCTCCAATTGGAACATAATCTTCAAAACAACAGAGTAAGCATGATTTCCCAACACTAGAAACATCAATAAACAGAAGTTTGAAATGGTACTAACTAAAATCAACAAAACAACAGAGTAAGCATACATACCTAGGGTTAGGGTTCATACAAGTATGGGGAGACAGGAAGACACGACCAGATTGATGGCTCAACGGTTCATACATACCTAGGGTTAGGGTTCGTTGTATCACCAGCGGAGGTAGAGCGGGACCAATCAAGTGCTTCGTCTTCTCCGACGCCATCTCACCGCCCTCTTCGCGGAGTGTCGCTGGGAGGCGGAGGCGGTAGCGAGCGAGGGAGGCTGAGGCAGGCGATGCAGGCGGAGGCCGCGAGTGTCGCTGGGAGGCGGAGGCCGCAAGTGTCGTCACGAGATTGGGGCGTGCGCGAGGAGAGATGACACGACGGGGAGATATTTCCAGACGTGGGGACTCAAGAAATTTTTTCCCGTGGAAACAATGTCAATAGGAACGAAAAATACTTGTCCCATGGGCATCCAAACGGGTCTTCTTGCTGACCCAGGAAAACTTGTCCCATGAGTTTCTATCCCTGGGAAATGGCCGGGATCCCAGCCGGGATTTGAGTTCCCAAACAAGCCATCAGTGCTTGAACGGATCCCCTTCAGCACTCCCTTCGTGAAGGGATTCTCTCTCCCATTCCCTCTAGCAAGGAATTCTCTCTCCTTTCCCTATACAATTCTCTTTAAAGGGAATCTGTTGGAGATGAGGGGAAATAAAGGGAACAGGGAATGGTCCCTTTCCTGTTCTCTTTCCTCATTCTCATTCCCTTTATTTGCCCTCATCTTCAACATATTTCCTTTAAAGGGAATTGTATAGGGAAATGAGAGAGAATCCCCTGCTAGAGGGAATGGGAGAGAGAGTCCCTTCACAAAGGGAATGCTGAAGGGAATTCGTTGGAGCGCTGAAGGGAATGGGAATCCCTTCGCGAAGGGAAAGGGAGAGGGGAAGGGACACAGTTGGAGATGGTCTTACACCCATTTGATTTTGGGAATAGAGGGTAATACAAGTTTAGTTGTTTACAACCCATATATACTTAATTAGTCTAATGTATATACTTTGGTATGAATAAAAAAGGAAAATCATATTACCCTAATACATTTGGTCATTGTCACATGACTCTATCTGCACCACGCCTTTAATACCGTCGTAGTTTGCATCATGCATTCTGTCACCATGCACTTGGCTATGCCGCCGAGGCTCATGACCTAGTTCCACAACCATGTTTAACTTACACCACATCTTTGATCTCGTCACCACACTCGTATTGTATTGTATTTAACATGACTTCAACATTATTGTACCTTCAACTATGAAAAAAACTACTCTACCCCAACATTTCTACTTGCTACTCTCTTTTTTTTTGTTCTACTGATGTTTAATGTGTATGCCTTGGAGATGTATCTATTATATGAATTGAACCCCAAAATAAGATTGTGAAATCATGTGCTAAAAAATTGGCTTTGAACTGAAAAATTAACTTCGAATTGGATTTGCAAAATGTGCTTGTGCATGTGTTTGACAATTTAACAAGAAACAGTAAGTTTCGCTTTTGCGCCGGACCAAACTTAAAGAAAACAGTAAGTTTCCCATCTACGACGGACCAAATTTGTTGGTGCATCGTCAGAAACATGCTTTGGCAACCTCATTTTCCCATGTACGACGGACCAAGTTTTTGGGTCCTGCTGTGCACATGTTTTTGAGCTCTTGTGCCAAACTCAATTTTCCAAGAAAATAGCGATCACCATGTACGACGGACCAAGTTTTTGGGTCTGTCGTGGACGTGCTTTTGAGATCATGAGCCGGACTCAATTTTCCAAGAAACCAGTAAGTTTTGCATGTACGTCGGACCAATTTCTTTGGTCAGTCGTGAACGGCCTTTTGAGGATTGATTTCGCATGTACGACGGACTGATTTCTTTTAGTCCGTCGTGAACGTGTTTTCGCCGAAATGTTTTCTTCTTGGAACAGAGACTTTCACGTGTACAACGGACCGATTTTGTTGGTCCGTCGTGAATGGTTTTTTGAGTGACTTTTTCTTGTGTACGCCGGACCATATTTTTTGGTCCGTCGTGAATGCGTTTTTTGCTCGATTAGGGTTTTGAGCAAAATTGGAATTGTGTTTGATTTGTTTTTGAGATTATGAAATTTGTGAGAATTTCATTATGCTTGAAGTGGACTTTATGCAATGCTCGTGTGAGTATTTGCATGGATTGATGTGAGTCAAGTCGTGGACTTGTGCTCGGAATTGTTTCGTGGTTTGTTCATGTGCAGGTATTGCTCGAAGACGAACGTGGTCGATGACGGGACCGGAACTAGGTTCATGGAGGAGCTGAGGTTCGGGACTAGGTTTAGGGAGGAACTGAGGTCTTGGTGGTTAAGGATGTCATGTGGGACGTTCGGGCTAAGAGAATGGTGCACATGAAGAATGGTTAGTCACGTGAGAATGGCAGGAGGTCATTCGCGTGCAAAGTGTTAGTCACGTGAGTATGGTAGGTGGCCATACGCGTGCAAAGTGTTAGTCACGTGAGTATGGTAGGGTTGCCATACGCGTGCAAGAGTTGTACTCGGCCAGGTTGGGCCAAGAGGAGTTGTGATTGAATACATACTCCTTCTAGATTAGGAATTGTATTAAGAACTCCTTGTGTTTTGCTCCTTTAAATAGGAGGGATGTCTCCTGTTGAAGGGCATCAATCGAATCAATTGGAGCTGAGTGCATTGAGAGCCTTAAGCTCAGTTTTAGGGTTTGTACTCTTTTGATGAGAGTACTTTAGACAAAAGAAATAAAAATCAATTCTTTTAGATCCTTGCGTGCTACCCGCGTTGCTACAGTGTTTCCTGTTTTTAGTTCTTGTTTGCATGCTTGTTCTTTTCTAGATTGGTTTTTGTTCTTTGAGTTTTATCTTGATTTGATCCATCAAAACCTTTCTAGAGAATTGATTTAGGGTTTCTCTAAGTTTAGTTGATTAAACTTTTGTCGTTTCTGTTAAACCTTCAAGTTTACGTTAGATTAATTCTCGTCATCTTCTGTCACAGCAAGCTTGCGAGGTTCATAACTTTTGATCCGTAAGTCCGATCGAGCTGATTCTTTTTGGGTTCGATTCGTATTGGAATCTAGTTTCTTGTGTCCAAATTTCAGATCGTTCCGACGGTTGGATCTCCGGGAATTCGTATTTTACCGAACCTCTGTCATTCTGTTTTTGTCGAAAACGAGGCAATTATTTGGTTCTGTTTTGGGGTGAACTTTTAATAGATCAAGAATTTGGTTTTAGCTTCCGCACAATCATTCACCCCCCCTCTGATTGCTATATCCGTGTCTTTCGATCCTACAAAGATGAATGCTCCAAGCGCATTCGTATCGTATGTAGGTAAAGATGGATAGCAAAGTCGATGGATGGACTAAGGCCAATGAAACGGTTGCTACTAAAGCATAAGCAGCTCGTTTTTCCTTCCCCGCGAGTATAGCATGATAAGCCCACGAGTTACGGCGGCTCCGCATGAAGGGAGGGTTGAGATCCACGAAGCACTTCGCCCTGCGGCGTCAATGATGCCGTCGCTCCTCCGGCCAGCAACCAGCCTACGTAACCTCGAATGTGATCAACGTTACATCTTTAGATGCGTCCTTAATGGTTTTCGTAGAATAAAGCCTTGATTTTTAACATATGTAAATTCCTTAGCCCGCTCCGTCGATCGATTCCCTGGAAGACATATCTGAGCTAATTAATAGAGTGAGAGTTTAGGTGAATTACGCGAAATCATTCGTCTGATTCCGATGGTCGCTACGGAAAAAATTGCATCTCTATAGTTTAGACGCATGTTGTCTCCCAAGAGGCCATACATTTGAGTCGGTTTGCACCTGGGTGGGGTTTTTTTAGGGGAGTGGGTCGGGTTTAGCACCTTCCTTCCTTGAGAGTTAGCTTCCGTTCATCAATTGTCTTGCTCTTAAGTAAAAAGGTATTTTTTTTATTAATTATAATATGATTTTATAAATATATTTATTGGTTAAATCATGTTTAAATTTTGAGTGTCTAATTACATATAGAATTTGTTGAAGCTAAGTCGTCCTTGCGAGTGTCGTTAGTTGTTAAATACTGACTTGTCAATACCACGTCATAAGTTTGTGTAAATACTAAATTTTAGTTGTTGCGGTGCATCGCTTGTGGTCTGTGTCCATCTATGTATTCTGAAACAAAAGAAGCCCCTCTTAATGAAACATAATGCTAAGAATGTTCCGAGTGCAGAGTTGGCATGGTGAGTTCATAAGAATGGGATGCAACTTTGTAGGTTGTGTTTCCTATTGATTTAATAAATTTCTCTCTTTGTGTTCCATCCAATTTATCTCTTGCAGCTAGGCTTGCAATCTGATTCATATTATGTTCGATGTAAATTAAGGCGATGTCGAGATTTTAATGGCGGTAGGTAATACACGTACGGCACGTTGGCATTGCCAATCTTGACGTGTTTATGACGAGCGGTCGCCGGTAATATTGTTGAAATTAGTCAACATATCAAGAGACCAGGTTTTCACCTACATAAATAATCACTAGTAAGGTGTCCATGCGTTGCAACGGTATCTACATTTTGAACGGCTGTCCTGCTATTACGATAACATGAAATAAGAAAATATGTTGTGCAAATAATACCTTATACAAGAGACACTATTGAGCGAGATTTCTATATTTCTATGTAAATGAAGCGTTCTGACGCTTCGTTTCTTGCGCCTGAGTGGTTAATTAATTAAAGAGGGGTAATTAAATAATGGTCTTGTGTGCTGTCTCCCATTCACACCTGGAGTGGTTAATTAAAGAGGTGGGTAATTAAAGAAATGGCAGAACTGGTAATTTTGATGAAATAACGTGGGAAGAAACTCTCACTTTATATAGTAGAGATGGTAAGGTTGTACTATTGTCGAAACTCATCGATAATTCAGTAATCAACAGTAGCGTTTAGTGCTTCATTGTGCTTGCTTTGGAAAGTCCTTCTTGCGATGTGTAGGCGCAACTTCTTTTTACCCCTTGGTAGGTATGGACGCACGCCAGAACGCACCGTTCTTCTTGGCCAGCCTTGGCGGCGACGTCGACGATGACTAGAGATTATCAAGCGTGCTTGATTCCGTGTCAGAGTTAGTTCTATTTATCCTAGTATTTCTCCGGGTATGTGCTTGTGTCGTGTGACTGGCAAACATCTAAGCAATCAGGAGACTGTGTTACGCTTATGTAACTGTCAAACACAAAAGCTATTAGGAGTCCTATTATGGCTTCTTGTCGGTTAGACAATGCCCTTATAATGTTTATGGTCTGTGGTAGTATTTATATGCACCTTTTCTGGCTTGTTCAAGTTTAATTTTAAATGGGTAAAACTCATCCGGAGGGGCGGATCTAAGGGTGGTGTGGTGGTACTGGTGCTGAGTATGCTCTAGCACCACCAAAAAAATTTAAAAATTTTAAAAACGCTACAAGATCACCTCTTCAATTTATTAAATTTGTTGATTGAATTGATGTCGATTTCGATGGTTTAGGATTTTTAAAACCTTAGAACTATTTGTATTATACTTTTATCAAATTTCAAATGCATGTGTTAGATTTATGATGTTACGAAATTATTATACAAGACTATAGAGTTGAATGTGTGAAGTGTGCACATCTACCGAAATTTTTCTAGTTCTACCATTGGACTGGATCATAAGGTTCTCTTTCCTACTGTGTGAACTTTACATGATTACACGACCATAATACAAGATTTTCCAGATGCTAATAAATGAACATATATTACAAACAACCGGTGATCGTACACCATTGAGATCTATTTCGCTGCACGCTAAACGCAACAGACAACTAACAGACACCAGATTGTTTCTATGGAAGCAGAAAAGGTAGGAACGCTACTAATCTGCACTCTTTGCATGTTCAGACAGATGGTGCAAATTTGTTCTGAAACGAGGATGGATCATGGATGGATGGTTCATCAACGAACATGCAGGTGTTTTGCTCGCGTCATTGCTCACCACCAGTCATGATGTGGAAGGAGTGAAGTTTATTCACTTTCACCTCTAGTTAATCATCCCATAACAAACAGTAGTGCTGAACTGCTTATAGGTAGTTGGCAACTCCTAGCATGGTGATCGGATGAGTATGCTCATGGTCTATTGAAGATGGCCAAACTCACCGTAGTTATGCAAAAATCGAACCATGATTATATCACTAGTAATATACTTTGTTAAAATCATCCCCTATCAACCTTATGAAGCGGTGAGGATAAATTGTCAAGCTCGCTTTCCTGACACCACACCAGTAATCTAAGATGTCTCCAGTATTTGAACTTTATATAAATACATGACCAGCATACAAGATTTTCTTGATGCATTAATAGAAGAAACGTGAACAGTGGTGACACATCATTGGGATCTATTTCGCTGCACGCTAAACGCGGTAAATAACGAGCACAAAACACCAGATTGTTTCTATGACGACAGAAAAGGGCGTAGAAGTTGCACTCTTTTTTGCATGTTCATAAACAGATGGTGCAAAATTGTTCTGAAACTTGAGCCTCCTAAGTGCAAAAACATTACACTAAAAAATGGATTACATGCTTGCAGGAAAATCAACTATTACATAAAGTTGGATACATGGAGGAAAGGTGCCAGTGGTACTGAATTGAGCCCCGGAATGACAAGAACCGTTGTCTTCGGGGAGTGGTGACGAAGAACTCATGCAAGTGACATGCATTAACAGCCATACTCTTGCCTTATATTTCTACTATATTTGTCATTCCACTGGTATACTGCCATGTAAACCATATAACATCAAGCAGCGGCAACCTTCCTTCCATCTTCAATGAAAAAAATGGCCGACTTGGCTACCTGAGAGGTAGAAAAGCAATGAGAACTCAATAAATAGCATAGAACTGTCTTTGACAAAAAAAAAAAAAAAACATTAATATTTCAGATCATGTGGTGGCTGCAGCAATCAGATTAAGGTGACGAACAACTCGCAAAACAGTAATTTAACTTTTTTTTAGCAGTGTTACAGTGCAAATGCTATATATTGTCATACTTGAAGCATAGTTCACTAAAGAACATAGAGCTACCATCACTCCATCAGCATGTACACCTGATTAATCTAAAGAAAGGATGCACTACAGATTGAATCTAAAGATGACCGCAGTACTTTGCTTCAACAATATAAGGATATTTCATTACAAAAGGGATCTCTATCAGGAATTAATGAGAACAAGCGTTGAACCACAGGAGACAGAATCTCCCCCTGTTCCTACTTTAAAACCTTCTCAACCAAATGTGACAAAATGCACGGAAAATACATGTGCCAACCCCATTGTCTCCACCCCATACAACACTTATTGCATACAAGATCACCAAATGCTACCATGGTTGATGGTTCTCTGTTTCTATATCAATCAGGGAGCAACAAGTAGTACTACACTTCCAGCGTCTCATTCTTGAAGTACATTATTGAACTTGATTTGGTTCATTCTTTAAAGTAAAAATAATTGTTAAATTAAATAGGAAGCTGATGTTTTCCACATAATCTTGTGAAACTAAATGAATTCTCAAGTGGATAAAATACCACAAAGCTACCATCCGTGAAAGCAAATAGAAGATGTCAAAAAACCATAATACAATGCAGAGATGGTTGATAAATTACATCAGGCCATGTATCAGTAATGAACTCCACAATATCATATGATATATCCCCTTGTACATCAATTTGCTCCTTTTCAGTTGGGCCCTGAGGAAGACATTAAAGAAAAGGTGCTTAAAATGAATATATTGCCTCAGTACCCTCACTAATACTAGTATACCACTATACCTTAACAACAGAAGCTCCAGTAGCAAACTTCTTCCCAAGCTTCTTTGAAGCATCACTTAGCTTTACACCTAGAGGTTCAGGAGAGAAAATATGATCAATAGAACTATGCCCTAGCTTAATAGCAAAAAAATGATATATGGAACCTTAGTATGTTCAGTTTAGGCCTGGATTTAACATCCACACAACTACCTCTTCTACAGAGTTTAGAATACAGTTATCCATTCTGTTAAGTTCATAAGATGTATATAGTGTGTACACAATGTTTACACTATATCCTTACTTAATAGCAAACTACCGCAGAGTTGTCACCAACTCACCATGAAACTATATCCTAGCTTAATAGCAAACAGGTGCCATCATGAAACTTTAATGTAGGTTCAGTTTAAGTCTAAAGTTAACATCCACACAATGATATCTTCTACAATGTTTAGACTTTAGAGTGTAGAATACCATCATGTCCATTATGTTCACTCGGAAGTCATAAATAGTTTGTACGGAAGTAGTTCATTCCATGGTTGTTATGGCGTCCTTGAAAGGACGCCTAATCGACGCCTTAGCGTCGTGGCGGTCCGGAGCGGACGCCACGGCGGACGCCTTGCCGAGGTCGCGTATGGCGTCCGAGGCGTCGCCGAGGCGTCCGAGGCGTCGCCGTGGCATCCGTGGCGGCCGCCATAGACCTAACCCTAGACCACAAAATAGAGAAAAGAAGAGGTAAGTTGGGACCTCCAGCCGCAGACTTGAGGAGAAGGGGACCAACTCCACTCGGCGCCGACCTCCGGCCGTGCGCTGCACCGCTCCTCCCGTCTTGCCGCCACTCGTCACGCCAGGCGCTGCGGCCGCTTCGCTCGACTCGCCTCCGCCTGCTCTGCTCGACCTCCACTGCCGCCGAGAGCGAGCGACCTCCGCCGTGTAGCCGAGCCCGACTCTCCTCCTCCGCTCCAGCGCAAAGCGGTCGATCTCCTCTTGCAGTCGAGCTCTAGCACACCGAGCTTTGCTCTCCGGTCGAGCCCAAGTCGATCTCCTTCTCCTCTGCTCTTTTAACTCTCTCGGACTCTCGGTGCCTCTGCTCTTTTAACTCTCCAGCTGATTGCTCAACTCTCGCTCTCAGCGTGGACATGGCAGACGAAAGCGACGCAACCACCGAAACCAACTCCTCTCGGCGGATGCATATGACCCATTGACAGATCCAAAACGAAGGCCAAAAAGCAACGATCCGAGTTGAAAGTATGGGTATTGGGACGAGATTGGCAACCGGGATGTTGTGCGATGCTCTTTATGTCAAAGGAGGATAACAGGGGGATTAAGAGATACAAAGAGCATATTGCGGGAGGATTTGGTGATGTGCAAAAATGTCTAAAAAGGCGCCTTACATATATGTCTAAAAAGGCGCCTCGCCTCGCGCCTTAACCTTTTAAAAGGTAAAAAGGTCCTGGCACGCCGCGGACGCCTTACCGCCGTGACAACCATGGTTCATTCATAATCAAAATTAGTTATGAAAACACCACCCACCAAACAATTCGAGGCCTTTCACCACAGTAACACATTTGCGCTTATTGCGGACAATCTTCTCGATGATAACCTCTTGCTTCTCCTACATGTAGAAAGGGAACATTCATCATTGCTATGCTACCAACAAAGTACTACCCACCATAACACTGTATATAGAGACTTAGATTGGTTTGAACTCAAATCAGAAGACATTAGTAAAGTAGCCTTTCAGAGTAGGAAGACCGCATGTCTTCCTACATCACATGCTACACTAATCACTAATAGAGTTGATTATTAAACATAAGGGTAACTGAATACTTCAAAGCGGTACTGAATTGCAAATTATAACTCGCAATCTCTCAATACCAAACTAACATCTAATTTTTCTTTTTGGGCGAGGAATCTAATACTGTAGTGAAGTTGGCAAGTTTAGAAATGTAGTACATCAATAGCACTAATTCCATATTGTGGGAACTGCACAAGGGAACACACCTTTTTCTTGATCTTACCACCAGGCAGGCGTTTGACGTCCTCCGGCTTAGATGCGGAAGCATCCCCTGCAAAGACAGCAGAGCGCACAAAGATCAATTTTCTCTGAATTTATCCCAGATCGAGGGTTCACATCCATTGTCAGTTTGTCACTACTACTAGGGAAAAAGAAGAAGAAGAAGAAGACGTGCACGAGATCAGGCCAACCCGCGCTGGTGGAGCCGTCGGAAGCGGAGATCCCAACTTCCTGCAGGCGCTCGCCGACCTTCTCCACGTCCTTGTCGCCGCCACCTGCACGCCCAACCAGATCAAACAAGCCACCACACGAATTAGGCACAGTCGAGGCAACACGGAACCCAAAGCGGGAAGAAGGAAGCAGGGCAGCTAGGTCATTAGGGCACGGGAGAGGGGGGGGGGGGGGCGAACCGGAGGAGGAAGGGGCGAGAAGGTCGTCGGGGTAGACTCCGGGCGCGTGGGCGCGGAGCCAGGGCTTGCAGCTCTCGAAGTCGGGGCCGAACTCGCAGTACTCGGCCGGGAGACCGCAGACGCCGCAGTAGAGCACCCTCACCGGAGCCGGCTTAACCGACGCCATCGCCGCCGCCTCTAACACACGCCTCTCTCTCTCTCTCTCCCGATTCGATTCTATTGCATTTGATGCGGAAAGCTCGACGAGGTAAGGCGATCTGGTGGAACCGTGGAAGGAATAGAGCGAATCTGTGTGTTGTGCTCGTGCTCGCGGTGGATTGGATTCGATCCTGCTCGACGGGATTCGGATACAGTTTTTTTTAATAATTGATTATTTGCCACAAAATTAATATGTATTTGATGATTTATCATATCTCACTGATATATGGATCTAGAATCACATGTCAGTGAGACATACTGCGATAAATTATCAAGTTTACATCAATTTTATAATAAATAATTAAATCTCCCTTCACTTTCTTGCTTCGGCTGGATGGATCGGCTTAGACTATCTCCAACAATTTCCCTTCATTCTATTCCCTTCCCTATGTTTATTCCTTTTATTTTCTACCATCTCCAACAGCTTCCCTTCAGGAGAATTTGTGAAGGGATTGGAGAGAGAATCCCTTTCTATCCAGATTATCTCTCCAAATCCCGACCGAAGGGAATTCGCTGGAGCACTTGGGATCTGTTCGTGAAAGGATTTGAAGGCTGAAGGGAAGCTACTGAGATAGTCTTAAACAGTCGAGCGGGCCGTCCTATAACCAAACAGATAGCTGTTCCAATTTCTCTTCTTCAACTATTGTTGCAAAGCATGAAGAGGTTCCACTAATGTACCCTCCTCCTAGTGCTACACGCGCGTGGCTTCCCCTCCCGCCCAGCTCCTCACCAGTCACCACCTCATTCCCCTCTCGTAATGCCCTCTACAAATCCATCCCCTAGCGCGGTGCCCTTCGGGTGGCCTACGTAGGTGCTCCAGGGCAAGGATTCAAATCTCGTTTTGGGTAAAATTCCGGAGGTCACCGAAATCCGAAATCTCGACGAGATTCGAAAATTTCGGACGAAATACAAAAACTAAATTTGAAATCCATTTTTTTTTTCAATCGAGAAATCCGAGATCTCGGCCGAAATCACCGAGATCTCAGTCCGAGTTGAATCGACCAAAAAATGGTCCAAAACACGTAAAAAAAATTTTGAATTTTTTTTTTAGATGGTCCTGACACATAACTAATGTTTCCACAAAAATTTGAGATGATGATCAAGCATGAGTAATTTTTTTAAAAATCTAACAGTGGTAGTCGTTATAAAAACTGTATGTAAAATCAGTTTTTGATTTTTCAAATGTAATAAATGAACTTCAAGTCATTTGAAAAGTTTTATATATGTTCATACCATCCTATGTATTATAGAGAAATATTTATTCCATACATAGAAGCCATAATGTAACTGAATTGGGGCAACACAATATATTACATATTGACACACTAGATATATAGACAATACCTCAAGTATTTATTCCATTAAGAAATACCTCATGGAATTGGGATGTCAATCTAACTAGTTACCTAGACTAGTAGACAGAAACTACAGAGTGATTATTATTGATACCACAATATTGTACATAAAATCTAATTCACTGATTCACCAACAAACATATGTAGCATACTAGCATCCACAATCAGAAGTGCTAGCTGGACTCACCAACCATCATATCTATGCATCCACAGACAAAAGTCAGAACAAAACATAATTTCATATTTTTCATGCAATGATGCAAATGATCAAACATCTACCATAAATATATTCACTCCTTTGCTGCACAACCAATAGCACATGTTCATTCCTACCAAATCTCCCAAATTTAGAACCTATTTGAAGAAATTTACTGCTAAAAACAGACATAAATCCGGCGAGATCTCAAAGAAATAAGACGAGATCTCAGTATTGGACGACGAGATCTCGCTATTTGACGGCGAGATGCAAAGATAACTCACCGGAGATGGCCGGAGTTTGCCCATAGCCGACCGAGCTAGCTACGAGGAGTGAGAATACTATGATGTTTCTGTCTTTACTGTGAGGAATCAGGTTTGCTTTTAAGTTTCTACTCTCCACATTGGGACAAATATACAAATACTAACTATCTATACCATAGGATAGGAAATATGATTGGGTGAGTTGGTCAGTGCGGCTGATTTAAGCATTTGGTAGTAGTAGAGGTCATGGGTTCAAATCCCCTTCGGCTATAATTTTTTTTCTTTTTCTTTTTCATTTTTTCCACTTGATAGTTGTTCGTGTTAATCAATGAAATGCTCCAGAAAAAAATTTACTTTGGAAATGATTTAGTGCTTAGCACTTTAATTTTATGTGTGTTCAACCTCTTCTTTGGAAATGAAAAATAGTTCAAACCACTATAGAAAAATTTGAATTTTTTTGTGAATGATCCTAACACATCCATAATATTCCCATAAAATTTTCAAATGATGATCAATCTTGAAAAAATTTAAAAAATTCGGACAGTGCAAACCGACAAATTGAATCGACAAAAAAATGGTCAA
The DNA here is from genome assembly GCA_036346355.1 of Rhipidocladum racemiflorum. Taxonomy (NCBI): domain Eukaryota; kingdom Viridiplantae; phylum Streptophyta; class Magnoliopsida; order Poales; family Poaceae; genus Rhipidocladum; species Rhipidocladum racemiflorum. Next base: position 44,328,008 of record CM070569.1, on the reverse strand, counting down.
AAACATATCAAAAATTTTAGAAATTTTTTGTGGATGATCTTGACCCTAAATACAATCAAATACAGTGCACAAAAATCAAAATCCGGCAAAAACACCCGAGATCTCGCCCGAGATTCCCGAGATCTCGCCGAGAAATTCAAAATTTGATTATTATTTTTTGAATTTTTTGAATTTTCCGGGATTTTGAATCTCGGAGGGGTCCGAAATCCGAAATTTCGGCCGAGATTTCGGATTTCGGTCCGAAATTTCAATCCTTGCTCCAGGGTCTTGCCTTCCCTCGAGTCCGATCTCGTGAAAGCGCTTTAGAGCATCTCCAAGAGAGGTTTTCAAAAAGGAGCTCTAAACTTCAATATATGACCCCAACTAATTAGATTTAAGGCTCCAAAAAAATGTTCACTCCAGCAATTAGGCCTTAAAACCCAACTGCCATCTAATTAGATAAGCCTGAATCACAGAGTTACTAAATATAGCTACTCGCGCAGGAGTCCTAAAACAATTTGTTAAATTTTAACAATTTAGGGTCCTTGCTAGAGTTGATCTTTTCTCTAAAAACCCTATAGTTAGGATCCCTTCTTAAAGATGCTCTTAGGCAAGTTCTATTTACCATATTTATTCTTAGTCCGAAAACACATATCACGATCGCTGTCCAGGGACAGTGGTTGGCTTTGATATGGGTCGCCTTTTCTCGGGCACGCTTGACAACCAATACTTCGGCTCCATACCGAGATCAGGGATCCACCCAAAACTGAATACTGCGCTGTGGTCAGTGACTTGAGAAGAAAAAACAAACGTTGATAAAAACAGCCCGGGCGGTGAGAAGGAAGGGAAGAAAGCCCCATATCAAAACTTTCAAAGCACAACGTTGCAATGGAAAACATTTAAATTAGAAATTCTCAAGTCAGGAACACTCATCGGAAACTTTCAAATCACGAACCTTCATCTCAGTAAAACTTCAAACATGCGAAAAATTCAAATCGAAAAATTTCAACCCTAAAAATTCCCAAATCGGAAAGTTTGATCTCTGGAAATTCCAAATCAGAAAGTTGGAGGCTAACGCACGAGGCAGCGCGCGGATCAAGGGTCGACGCACGGCGGCGTCACAACGTGGCTGGCAAGCGGCAGCCAGGGTTCACCTTACCGAAATCGGCTCGGAAATCGTCCTCAGCCCGGTAACGATTTTCGAAAATCGCACGAAAATCACCAAAATTGAAGAATTTCGAATTCAAACTTTTTTAACAAAAAAATCGAAAAAAAGATGATCGCGATATTTTGCTCGATAATCGTGATATTTGCTTCGAAAATCAACCGACCAAGCAAACTTCCTTATCAGTCGATTTTTGAGCGATTCGATAATCGTGATATTTGTGTCGCATAAATTTTTTCGAATTTTCGAATTTCTTTTCAATTTTTTTGAGTTTAACTAGTTTGCCGGTCGATATATAATATCGTACCGGCTCGATAAGGTCGATAATCACGATTTTGGACCGATTTTCGATTTATATTTTAAACTCCTAAGCGGCAACATGTCCTAGGTCGATTCGTTCAACTTCGGATTACGGATTATGGGAGAAGTTGCTTCGATTATGGGAGAATCGGGTCGGTGGCTACAACTTCTAGGTTTCGGACCGAGCCGACGATAATCAACAAGAATCAGTGAGAATCATATTTCAGCCAGATTCTGATTCTATACAGAAATCAGCTTCTGATTCTCAGAAAAGCTATTTAGAATTCTCCTGTTCAGCGAATAATCGATTTTTTTCTAAATGAGAAGCTGTCCAGAAGCTAAAACGAACGGGTGCCGTGCACGAAACCACGGGGAGCTACCGGTGGCAGGGACGCGTGGCAGCCACGTACGGGCGGCCCGATCGATGGGTTGTTCGGTTGGCCGTGCGCGCGTCTTAAGCGATGTTAAAGCCGCATGCGGCCGCATGACGAGATGGCTTAAGAAAGAATTTTTTTTTTAAATAATACTTTTTAAAAAAAGAATTGCGTTTTTAATACTCGAAAAATCAAAAATGCAAAATTAATATGTAATCGTCAGACCGTACGGCGAATACCCTATTTTCGCCGAACTGTGTGACGACGATACACTAAAATCTGCAGTTAATCTACTACACGGGAATCAAGGCTATTTTCGCCGTACGATACACTAAAATAGGGTATTTTCGCCATATGGTACGGTGAAAATACTATTTTCGCCATATGGTAAGGCGAAAATAGCCTTAACCAAACAGCCGACGGTTAATCGGCTTTAATTGGGTAATTAGGGTATTTTCGCCATACCATATGACGAAAATAGGGTATTCGCCGTACGGTCTGGCGATTACATATTAATTTTGTAATTTTAATTTTTTAAGTATTAAAACCGCAATTCTTTTTTTTTAAAAAAATATTATTTAAAAAAAAAATTCCCTCAAGAAAGGTTCGTGCGCAGGTGCGGACACTGTTGACCACACCGCCGGGCCGGAAAAACGTAAGGTACACATGTGAAAAACGTACTGGCTGTTTTGGTGATCGTTTTTTCAACCGCATGGCAGACGCACACATGTGACATGTCACGTTCAATCTGCACAGGTACGACATCTTGGACATATCACGTATGCTAGTAATTTCTTAGAGACACCACGCAGTAAAGGTCGAAATCTCGGTAAAATCTTGGATTTTGATCCTTTTGACAATTATAACCTTGGCGGAACAAAGTTTTTAAATAAATCAAAATGCTTCAGTAATATCAGAAATCTCATCGAATTTTCGGTAAATTTCGCCAAGATTTTGAGCATTTTGGCCGGATTTTATATTGTTTGGATTGGATTTTATATTGCTGGGGCGGATTTGGCTCCATTTTTTTTTTGCTAGGGATACATACATATAAGTGTTTTCCAATAAGAGCATTAGGCTAGCACAGCTCACTTGGTTAGAGCCATGAAGCCAATGCTTGAGGTCACTGGTTTGATTCTCAGTGGGGCTCAATCGGTGCCCATTTTTTTAGCAACTGAGTGAGTTCGTTCAGTCAAAGGAGTAAGGAGCAAAAACCTTTGTGACGTCCCTGGTTCGAATCTTGCTACTAGAACCATTTTTTTGCGCTTCCTCACTAGTAGATAAGAACTTAACATAACAAACAGCTTTCTTATGCCCACCAAAAACATGTTCATTATTTTGATTTGCATTTCGCAAATCAAAATAATGAACATGTTGATCAGCAAACCCAACCTGAAATATTTTAACATCTGATAAGTAAACAAATAATGTATTTGATATGAGCCAAGAAAATGGAAGATCTGAACTTTCATCGATGTATTTCATAGTTACTACACCGATCTGAACTAAAACACTGAGAAATGCAAGATGCTACATATAAGAGCTGCCAAAGTTCAGAACAGCAAACCTTCGGAACCTATCACCCTTGAGCATTTCCTAACCTCACACAATTGATGAACTGAGCCGATGACCATGCTCCCATCTAGGAATGAAAATGGTACGGAAACGGTCGGTAAATGACTGTTCTGTTTCCGTTTTTACATTTTTTACCGGTGATGGAAACGAAAACAGAAACGAAATTGGAAACCCCGGAAACGGATAGTTACGGAAACGAAATCGAAAAATTCCACAAGAACATAGTAGAGAATCATAATATACATGACCATAAGAACAATATAGCGCATTCCACCTCCAATGTGGACACAAAAATAGTGTTATGTTCACTGGTATCGATAGAAATTTTTTCTCAAATTTGTCAGCTGAAAGCACGTTATTTGTCTCTCATATCAAACTATCATGTCCTCATCCATGTAATTATCATAGATATCCTCTTGCTCCACCAACTACAAAGGTTTAACACCCTGAAATTTGTATATTATTGTTCGATATTCATTTATGATTTTTTGAAATTTATCTTGGATTTTTTGGAGTTTATAAATATCATTTTGCTATTTTTAGATTTTTAAATTAATTTATTTATAAAAAAATTTATGCTGAAAATAATTTTTCTCGGTTCAAAATGTTCCAAAGTATTTTTGAGATTTTTTTTGTAATTTTTGAACTCTATTTATTATTTTATATAAAACCATTTGTATTTTTTAAATTATTTTAATTCAAAAATAAATATACACTCATCAGGTTTGCTTTTAAGTTTCTACTCTCCACATTGGGACAAATATACAAATACTAACTATCTATACCATAGGATAGGAAATATGATTGGGTGAGTTGGTCAGTGCGGCTGATTTAAGCATTTGGTAGTAGTAGAGGTCATGGGTTCAAATCCCCTTCGGCTATAATTTTTTTTCTTTTTCTTTTTCATTTTTTCCACTTGATAGTTGTTCGTGTTAATCAATGAAATGCTCCAGAAAAAAATTTACTTTGGAAATGATTTAGTGCTTAGCACTTTAATTTTATGTGTGTTCAACCTCTTCTTTGGAAATGAAAAATAGTTCAAACCACTATAGAAAAATTTGAATTTTTTTGTGAATGATCCTAACACATCCATAATATTCCCATAAAATTTTCAAATGATGATCAATCTTGAAAAAATTTAAAAAATTCGGACAGTGCAAACCGACAAATTGAATCGACAAAAAAATGGTCAAAAACATATCAAAAATTTTAGAAATTTTTTGTGGATGATCTTGACCCTAAATACAATCAAATACAGTGCACAAAAATCAAAATCCGGCAAAAACACCCGAGATCTCGCCCGAGATTCCCGAGATCTCGCCGAGAAATTCAAAATTTGATTATTATTTTTTGAATTTTTTGAATTTTCCGGGATTTTGAATCTCGGAGGGGTCCGAAATCCGAAATTTCGGCCGAGATTTCGGATTTCGGTCCGAAATTTCAATCCTTGCTCCAGGGTCTTGCCTTCCCTCGAGTCCGATCTCGTGAAAGCGCTTTAGAGCATCTCCAAGAGAGGTTTTCAAAAAGGAGCTCTAAACTTCAATATATGACCCCAACTAATTAGATTTAAGGCTCCAAAAAAATGTTCACTCCAGCAATTAGGCCTTAAAACCCAACTGCCATCTAATTAGATAAGCCTGAATCACAGAGTTACTAAATATAGCTACTCGCGCAGGAGTCCTAAAACAATTTGTTAAATTTTAACAATTTAGGGTCCTTGCTAGAGTTGATCTTTTCTCTAAAAACCCTATAGTTAGGATCCCTTCTTAAAGATGCTCTTAGGCAAGTTCTATTTACCATATTTATTCTTAGTCCGAAAACACATATCACGATCGCTGTCCAGGGACAGTGGTTGGCTTTGATATGGGTCGCCTTTTCTCGGGCACGCTTGACAACCAATACTTCGGCTCCATACCGAGATCAGGGATCCACCCAAAACTGAATACTGTGCTGTGGTCAGTGACTTGAGAAGAAAAAACAAACGTTGATAAAAACAGCCCGGGCGGTGAGAAGGAAGGGAAGAAAGCCCCATATCAAAACTTTCAAAGCACAACGTTGCAATGGAAAACATTTAAATTAGAAATTCTCAAGTCAGGAACACTCATCGGAAACTTTCAAATCACGAACCTTCATCTCAGTAAAACTTCAAACATGCGAAAAATTCAAATCGAAAAATTTCAACCCTAAAAATTCCCAAATCGGAAAGTTTGATCTCTGGAAATTCCAAATCAGAAAGTTGGAGGCTAACGCACGAGGCAGCGCGCGGATCAAGGGTCGACGCACGGCGGCGTCACAACGTGGCTGGCAAGCGGCAGCCAGGGTTCACCTTACCGAAATCGGCTCGGAAATCGTCCTCAGCCCGGTAACGATTTTCGAAAATCGCACGAAAATCACCAAAAATTGAAGAATTTCGAATTCAAACTTTTTTAACAAAAAAATCGAAAAAAAGATGATCGCGATATTTTGCTCGATAATCGTGATATTTGCTTCGAAAATCAACCGACCAAGCAAACTTCCTTATCAGTCGATTTTTGAGCGATTCGATAATCGTGATATTTGTGTCGCATAAATTTTTTCGAATTTTCGAATTTCTTTTCAATTTTTTTGAGTTTAACTAGTTTGCCGGTCGATATATAATATCGTACCGGCTCGATAAGGTCGATAATCACGATTTTGGACCGATTTTCGACGATATTTTAAACCCTAGCGGCAACATGTCCTAGGTCCAGTTCGTTTCAACTTCTGGATTCTGGATTATGGGAGAAGTTGCTTCTGATTATGGGAGAATCGGGTCGAGCTGGCTACAACTTCTAGGTTTCGGACCGAGCCGACGATAATCAACAAGAATCAGTGAGAATCAGATTTCAGCCAGATTCTGATTCTATACAGAAATCAGCTTCTGATTCTCAGAAAAGCTATTTAGAATTCTCCTGTTCAGCGAATAATCGATTTTTTTCTAAATGAGAAGCTGTCCAGAAGCTAAAACGAACGGGTGCCGTGCACGAAACCACGGGGAGCTACCGGTGGCAGGGACGCGTGGCAGCCACGTACGGGCGGCCCGATCGATGGGTTGTTCGGTTGACGGCCGGCCGCGCGTGCGCAAAAGCGATGTTCGTCTGCATGCAGCGCGGACGAGATGGCTCAAGAAAGAATTTTTTTTTAAATAATACTTTTTAAAAAAAGAATTGCGTTTTTAATACTCGAAAAATCAAAAATGCAAAATTAATATGTAATCGTCAGACCGTACGGCGAATACCCTATTTTCGCCGAACTGTGTGACGACGATACACTAAAATCTGCAGTTAATCTACTACACGGGAATCAAGGCTATTTTCGCCGTACGATACACTAAAATAGGGTATTTTCGCCATATGGTACGGTGAAAATACTATTTTCGCCATATGGTAAGGCGAAAATAGCCTTAACCAAACAATTACTAAGAAATCGGCTTTAATTGGGTAATTAGGGTATTTTCGCCATACCATATGATTTAAAATAGGTATTCGCCATGATGCAGCGATTACATATTAATTTTGTAATTTTAATTTTTTAAGTATTAAAACCGCAATTCTTTTTTTTAAAAAAATATTATTTAAAAAAAAAATCCCTCAAGAAAGGTTCGTGCGCAGGTGCGGACACTGTTGACCACACCGCCGGGCCGGAAAAACGTAAGGTACACATGTGAAAAACGTACTGGCTGTTTTGGTGATCGTTTTTTCAACCGCATGGCAGACGCACACATGTGACATGTCACGTTCAATCTGCACAGGTACGACATCTTGGACATATCACGTATGCTAGTAATTTCTTAGAGACACCACGCAGTAAAGGTCGAAATCTCGGTAAAATCTTGGATTTTGATCCTTTTGACAATTATAACCTTGGCGGAACAAAGTTTTTAAATAAATCAAAATGCTTCAGTAATATCAGAAATCTCATCGAATTTTCGGTAAATTTCGCCAAGATTTTGAGCATTTTGGCCGGATTTTATATTGTTTGGATTGGATTTTATATTGCTGGGGCGGATTTGGCTCCATTTTTTTTTTGCTAGGGATACATACATATAAGTGTTTTCCAATAAGAGCATTAGGCTAGCACAGCTCACTTGGTTAGAGCCATGAAGCCAATGCTTGAGGTCACTGGTTTGATTCTCAGTGGGGCTCAATCGGTGCCCATTTTTTTAGCAACTGAGTGAGTTCGTTCAGTCAAAGGAGTAAGGAGCAAAAACCTTTGTGACGTCCCTGGTTCGAATCTTGCTACTAGAACCATTTTTTTGCGCTTCCTCACTAGTAGATAAGAACTTAACATAACAAACAGCTTTCTTATGCCCACCAAAAACATGTTCATTATTTTGATTTGCATTTCGCAAATCAAAATAATAATTTTATGTTGATCAGCAAACCCAACCTGAAATATTTTAACATCTGATAAGTAAACAAATAATGTATTTGATATGAGCCAAGAAAATGGAAGATCTGAACTTTCATCGATGTATTTCATAGTTACTACACCGATCTGAACTAAAACACTGAGAAATGCAAGATGCTACATATAAGAGCTGCCAAAGTTCAGAACAGCAAACCTTCGGAACCTATCACCCTTGAGCATTTCCTAACCTCACACAATTGATGAACTGAGCCGATGACCATGCTCCCATCTAGGAATGAAAATGGTACGGAAACGGTCGGTAAATGACTGTTCTGTTTCCGTTTTTACATTTTTTACCGGTGATGGAAACGAAAACAGAAACGAAATTGGAAACCCCGGAAACGGATAGTTACGGAAACGAAATCGAAAAATTCCACAAGAACATAGTAGAGAATCATAATATACATGACCATAAGAACAATATAGCGCATTCCACCTCCAATGTGGACACAAAAATAGTGTTATGTTCACTGGTATCGATAGAAATTTTTTCTCAAATTTGTCAGCTGAAAGCACGTTATTTGTCTCTCATATCAAACTATCATGTCCTCATCCATGTAATTATCATAGATATCCTCTTGCTCCACCAACTACAAAGGTTTAACACCCTGAAATTTGTATATTATTGTTCGATATTCATTTATGATTTTTTGAAATTTATCTTGGATTTTTTGGAGTTTATAAATATCATTTTGCTATTTTTAGATTTTTAAATTAATTTATTTATAAAAAAATTTATGCTGAAAATAATTTTTCTCGGTTCAAAATGTTCCAAAGTATTTTTGAGATTTTTTTTGTAATTTTTGAACTCTATTTATTATTTTATATAAAACCATTTGTATTTTTTAAATTATTTTAATTCAAAAATAAATATACACTCTCCTTTCTCATTTTTGGGCCAAGCCTATTTCTCTTTCCGGCCCGTTTCCGTTTTTAGTTTCCAGTTCCACTTATACGGAATTTCCGTTTCTGTTTCCATTTTCGTCAGAATTGGCCCTCCCGTTTCCGTTTTCGTTTCCGACAAAAAATTTCCGTTTTCGTACCGGTATTTTTCGTTTCCGTTTCCAAAAAAGGGCTTCCGTTTCCGTTTTTCTTCGAAACGATCGAAAATTTTCCGTTCCGTTTTCAACCCTACTCCCATCACACAAAACATCCAATTTTATGTGCTGAAAACATCCGGTTTGACCAAGGTAAGGCGCCCCCCATGGTGAGATGACACGCTTGCCAGTCCACTAGTCATCACATCACTTTATCTTGGATGGACTGAAGGTCTACATGGTGCAATCGACCCAAAGTAAGAGGCATGCCTAGGTATTTCATAGGGAAACTCGATATTCCTCCATTGAACGACTACAAAATATTCTGAAGGTTTAGGCCCTGTGTTGGGTCGAGGATGCCGACTAGTGGGGGGGGTGAATAAGCGGCTTAAAAAAATTCGTAACCCTATGTCAAAACATTAACAAAGATAAAGCAATAAACTAATGTTTTAACAATTAATGCCTAAATCAACTAGGATCACTAAGTGCACTAACTAATTATGTCTCTAAACAAGAAATTGCAATTCTAAAGACAAGTAAGCAATTTAATTCTAGGAATATAAATTGCAATAATGTAAATAAGAAATTGCAAAGCACAAGGGGGCATATCGATATTTTTACCGTGGTCTCGGAGACTTGTTGGCCTCTCCTACTGCACGTTGAGGCAAGCCTAAGCCTTTTTGGACGCTCCACGAATTGAGCAGCCACCTCGAATCCACTAATGGTTGTTCTTTCCCCCTTTGGGTAGGTAAACACCAACCTTCACAATTTGTTGAGGCTTCTCACAACCTCCGTTGAGAAGCTCACCGTGCGCAATGCCTCCCATGTTGTTTAGGTATCGGCAAACACTAAAAGTAACAAGCTAAGCCCTTATCTTGAGCCTCACTAAGTACAACACATGTCTATGGTAATCACCAAGTGCAACACATACACAAGGCTCCCCTCAAGTGCAACATATGCACAAGAGACTCTCAATCCACTCTCTAATTTTAACACATGCAATTAGAGCTCACTTTTTAGCTTAAAAACTAAATATGAGTGTGCAACACATGCACCACCTCACCCTAAAGCTCAAGAGAACCAGCAACAACTGCCCTTGCCTCCCAAGGCCTCCTTTTATAGCCTCCACAAGAAAGCTACCTGTTAGAGGGCAAAACGGGCAGAAAACAGCAAGTCTGACACTACCACCCATGTAGGCCCGGTAGGCTGGCCTCCAGGCCAATGTCTAGAAAACTAGCTGTTGTATAAGAAACCCTGTACTATTGCAATTCTAGGCGTGATAGTGCTGCTCAAGTGGCAGTACCGGCCCCTATGGGCGGTACCAAGGTTCAAAATCTCATCAAAATCCCGTGAAATCTCAGATTTCAAAACCCCCTTGAAAGGACCAACGATGTCGCCTAGAGGGGGGGTGAATAGGCAGATTAAAATTTCGCAATGAATTAAAACAGCCGAAGCCGTCAACCCGAGTCTCCGAAGTTTTGGTCCGGATACTCCGGTATTGGATACCGGAGTCTCCGGGTTTGGGAGCTCGGGAGCGCAACACAAGTTGCACAAATTTGCACGAAATGCTACTAAAAATAAATAGCAATAGCAACCTAGAGCAAGTGCAAGTATGGATTTGAATTAAGGTCCTGTTTGGCAGAGCTCCAGATCACAGCTCCACCCCAGAGCTGAAACTTGTAGACTAAAATAAAGTGACTTAAGTTTATAATTTTATTCCAAAATATAAACAAGACGACTCACCTAAACATTCTTAATATACCCACAGCTCCAGCTCCACGAATTTAGTGGAGCTAGGAATACCTAGCTCCACCAACTCCAAGAATTTGGTGGAGCTGGAGCTCTGCCAAACACCCCCTAAAGCTAGACAAAGAGCTAGATCTAGACTTTACGGAGACAAATCCACACAAGCAACACAAGTAAAGAGAGAGCGAGAGAAGCGGTTTTTCACCGAAGTTCGGATTCTTGAAGGGAATCCTACGTCTCCGTTGAGGTGGCTCGGTCACACTTGAGCCGGGGTCTCTTTCAACCCGCTTTCCTCCCGGTGTTGCACAAATGCACTCGCCGGCTTCACTTCTTGTCTCTTTCCTTTCGGAGGCGAGACTAGCCTTCACAAACGACCGGGGCTCACCACACGCGTTGGTGGCTCCCGGTGACTCCTAGCCGTCTAGGAGACCTTCAACCTCCAAGAGTAATAACACCACGAAGAATCGCTTGGAGGATGAACTAGTGCTCAACAACTAGAAATGAATGCACCTAGCACTTTACTTCTTCCTCTCCTCACCAAAATGGATCAACAACCAAATCTAATGGTGGGAGGAAGTATGAGCTCTATTGAATGCTTGGCAGAGGTTAGGAGTGGCTTGAATGCTGCAATGAATGAGCTCAATCCAGTTCCTAGCCGATGGGAGAGAGTGGGGGCTTTAAATAGTCAGTTCAAAAACTAGCCGTTACTCTCATTTTTGTACAGACCGGAGTGTCCGGACTTATAACCCAGAGACTCCGGGTTATCCGGATACTCCGGACACAATGTCCGGATACTCCGGACAATCTGGAATAAAAATGGCCGAGGGGTCCAACCCGGAGACTCCGGACATATTGTCCAGATACTCCGGATTGAATCCGGATACTTCGGATTGAATCCGGATACTCCGGACAGAATGTCCGGACTCTCCGAGTTTAAGGGCTCGGTTTGAATTCCAGATTTTGGAAAATGCAATTGTTTGAGTGCTAGATTGAATGCAAGATTTGACGTTGAGCACATGCACATCCTAAAATCGATTTTCCGTCGCATCCTCTTAATAGTACGGCTATCCTTAAGACTCAAAACAATATAAATATTACAAATCTTCGTCTTGATGCCGTTCTTCTCGAAATTTGACGCGATTAGGAGTGTTCAATCTTGTTCCAAGCTTGAAGTGATCTCGATAACTGCATTATTCTTAGTTGAGGCATTAGATCACTTTAATTGTGTCATCATTAATCACCAAAATAAAATGAGGGGCCTAGATGCACTTTCAATCTCCCCCTTTTTGGTGAATTGATGACAACACAATTAACAGCAAATAAAACGATATGAAATAGACTTTAGCAAATCAAAGTAAGAGGTGGAGCTCCCCCTAAATGTGTGCATTAGAAGGATTGAGTGGAATCAAATGCACATATTTTACGAGAAATAACCGAGAGCTCCCCCTCAAACAATACATCTCATCACGAATAACTGAAAGCAATCCATGCATAAGATAAACATAAGGTCATTACATGGATAGAGAGAGGAAATAACAGAGTTCACGACAGCACATGGATAAAGAAAAGACAATAAGCAACAATAATAAAAAGCAACACAAATGGTCCAGACCACACGCGACACGCGACAGAAACGACAAAAGAGACAACTAAGGAAACGACGCTTAAAGATATCACTCCCCCTTTGGCATCAAGACACCAAAAGGAAGAGGACACGAGAGATCACTCGTCGTCGCCTTCGTCGTCGGACGCAGAGTACTCGCTGCCGGGGTCGTCTCCAGGAGGAGGAGGAGGAGCAGAGGAGGTGATGCCGAAGAGCTGATCAGCAGAGGTGGCATCGCTACTCTCCTCAGAAGACCCGGAGGAGTCACTGGGAGAGACTGCCTCGCCATTGTGGCGGCGGATGCTGCGAATGTCTTGACCATTCTTCTTTATCTGCCGGCTCATCACCTTCTGCCTGGCGGAGATGTCGCGGCAAAGACAGAAGACATGCTTCAACATCCTCTGGAGCACGCTACTCGGAACCTCGATGCTTTCGAGAAGGATGCCCGAAGGCACGATAGGAGCCGGAGCGGGCGTAGAACTCGAGGCACGACGCGTCAAGTCCTAGGAGGAGTAGGACCAGGGCGTGAGAATGAAGCGATCGGAGGGCGAACCTTGTATGAAAGGTGCTCCTCGTCACGACAAACTTGAGACGGCCGACAGATGTGATCAAAGCCATCACAAAAGGAGCGTAATCGCACCGCCATGTTGCTCTGCGGCGTTACGCCTCATCGTCTCCCAAATGAAGTCAACAATGTCAAGCGGATGAGTACGCTCAACCAGGTGATATAGCGAGTTCCGGCCCATAGGAACTGATGGCAGAAGCATCTCCCTCCTTGGGCCAAAGAGTGACCCTCAGCATCCTGTTGAGCACGGCAGGCACATCCTTTAGACCCTTGATGGTCCCCACTGTGAAGCTCTTCGATGAGTCATACAAGGACTCAATCTGCTCGGGAGTCAACACCTTCTTGTCATGAAGCTTAGGACTGTCATTGTACCGAAGGCTGAGGACTCTTGCAAATCTCTTCTTGTTGGCCTTGTACCACACCCTATCTGTCATCCACCAAATGGCATCCTCAGTCTTGTCAAAATACAGGGTGGCGTAGAACTGCATGATTATCTCGTTGTTCCAATCGCACTTGAAAGACATGATGTCTTTTACCTCATGCAGCTCACAAATCTCAAGAATCTGAGAGAAGACTGGATGCTCAGCAGCTGCCATGTACTCCCAGTCGATGGTCTTCATCCTGACCACTGGGTGCTCAAGAGGGTAGAGGACCGCCTCATAGTAGTTCGATCAAACCGGTTCCAACCGGCGGTCCACATACTGTCTTGATGGAAGTCGAGCGGATCTTTCTTTCTGTGCTCAACTATAGCCTTGCCCTTGCCGTAACTCCGCCCCGTAGTCAATCACTCTCATGGGGTTGGATGACATAGGATACCTCCACACAAAGGCTTGGCTTTGGCGAAGGGCCAATGAAATGACTGAAGCACGGAACTCCCTTCTTCTCGATCCTCACCTAGCATGAGTATCTGCAGGATGCTCATCTGGATCGATCGAGGCCGAAGTGAGGATCGAGCTCGAGGCTGCGGCCGCCGCTGAATCGAGGCTGGGAAGAAGGCCGAGCAAGACTGTGGACCAGATGAGGTCCCAATCCTCAGCGCACCTCTTCCTCTGGAGGTGGGCTGCTTTGCCACGGCGCGTCTAGGTCTCTTGGGCGCCGGAGCACCAGACGGCGAGCCAGAAGAGGTGTCCGGTGACGGAGAGTCCCTAGGAGGAACACCACCACCCGAGGTCCCCTGAGAAGGATCCATCTGACCAGACAAAGCGGGAGGCAGAGATTAGCCGCGAGGTGATTTGAAATTTTGCGGTTAAAGAATTTTGGCCGAGACCCCTAACCCGGAGAGTCCGGATAAATTGTCCGGATACTCCGGATTAACCCGGAGACTCCGGACAAATTGTCCGGATACTCCGGACCAACAGTCCGGATACTCCGGATATGCCAGAACAACGCACGGGCGGCCCAAAATCTGGGGAAAAACAATCCGCAAAATGACAAGAATTGAATCTAGATTGCCTCAAGAATAGGAATGAAGTCTAGGGCACAATCTAGCAAAGAAGTTCGCGGGATTAGGGCACAAAAAAGAACTCACCTCAAGATGATTTGAGAAACGAAGAATGCGGGTGAGTTAGGAACGCACGGGTGCTTGTTCCCTGGATCAGTAGCCTAGCACCCACATATTTCCCCAATAAGTTGCATCAAAACACTTACATTAACAAAATGGTTACAGTAGTACAGGTTTGATTACATCGAGATAGTAATACATGAAAGAAATTCTGCCAAATGGCTACAAAAGCTAAAGAGAGAAACTTATAGTACAACAACGGCAGCAGAGTGCCTTCCCAAACCCAAAGGCAGCAGCTAAGTTGCGACTGAGAGAAAACCTAATCTACAGCTTCAAAACCCGTCGATCTCTGAATCGAAGCGATCCTCGTCTAGCTCACCTTCTTCTCTTTTGATTCCGCCTTCTGAGCTTGATAATCAGTTTTAAAGGAAACGGTTAGTACACGTATGTACTCGCAAGACTTTAGTGTTTGCAAGTATAATAAGGATGCAGGTTAATCAATGAAAAAGGCTACTAATCTAGTTTAGAGTTGCATAAAGCTGAATTTATTTGCACTGGAATAATAGATTCAAAACACTGCACAAGTTACAAATGCATTTGATAAAGAATGTAATTCAGTACATAATTGTATAATTCATTCAGTATCCACATTCATCACCTTCCGATTCCAACCACCAATCAATCTGAGAAACATCTCACAGAAAATATTCAAATCACCATCCATCAATTCCTTGTGCCTCATTGATTCAATCAATTCACCACCAAATTTCATCCAACTCAACCCAAAAAGGATTTCCGGTTTCAAAACCATTTTCAAAAGCAAATCAAAAACACTATACTTGACAATAATTACCCAAGCTGCTCGTGACCGTGAGCACGGCTAATCGATTAGATTTATTCTCTGCAGAGATTGTACACTTTACCGACATAACACACTTTAGCAATTATGTCAGCCATGCCACGCGATACGAAACGTACCTGTTTTGCTAGACTGTGACGGAACTGTTCCACTCGCGAGTTTTCAGTCTTGCGTTAGCCTCGGTGAAGTGCACCCCTTGCTATGGCGGGTGATCAGCCCCACATACAGAAAAATACAACTCTCACGATGGTTTACGATTACCGTCCATCGCCTCACAACCCATAGCAAGGCCTTCACCGTTGTAACGGTACCGTATTGGGACGGTATACTCCGACCACCTGTGCGAGGTGAGGGAGCCCCTAAGACAACACCAATACGTCGGTGACTGTCCAACTACTTCGACCTACCACGGCGCAAGACCAGGCACTCACTCTTGTACTACGTTCAGGTCATCCCATACTAACACATGTGGTTGTACGATTTGACTCAGTTAACATCATCAAGTTCGGTCCTTAGGGTTGCACAGACGAGACCTCCACCCGTCCGTCCGGCACAAAACCACCTTTCACCTTTTTCCTTTTTCTCTTTTTACCAACATAACTTTTTCCACCAAAACCACCATTTCAAAATCCAATTTAAGTTTTCAGAAACTTTTGATTGACTGAGTCCAGCTATCAACAATTCATTATACTAACGCTGGGCTAAGCGTATGCAATTATTAGACATATAACCTCAGCTGACACTTAGTACAGTGTTTACCATTATCCTAGGGGTTAACAAGGGTCACATTGTAACTGATAATCGAGGAAAACCATTTAATCCAGGTTTAACTACCAATGCCCACAATTTATCATTTGTACCATTTCTTAAGCATGCATAATAGTTTTGGCAATTCAAAATAAATTTGCAAATATGGGATCAATATGGTCAAAGGAGGTGCTTGCCTATTTGCTTTGTACTGATTATGCCTTGCGGGGATGTGATCGAGATCCGCGTCGACGATTCCCGATGCGGCAGCGTCTACGCGAACAATCGGAAAAAGAAGCGACGAACAAATAATCAAACTCAGAATAAATAAAACCAATGAGAACCAAATAAGGCAATTAAGAAGTAAAAACAATAACTAAATGAATCCGAGAAACAATGGAGAAAAGGGACTAAAGGAGACCTAATTTGGCCAGTGAAGTCGGCAGTACCGGCGGTAAGGAGCCGGTAGTGCCGCACTACACCCGCCAGTAGCGACCGCAACAGGGCGGTAGTGCCGCTCTCACAAGCCCGGTAGTACCGACCAGGGAGCCCGGTAGCGCCGGCCACTGAGAACGAGGAGGGTGCTTCTCTGGAAATTAGCTACCGGCGTGCTAGATGCGGTACTACCGCAGGGGCGGCAATACCAGACTCCAGCTCCAGTATTGCCGGATTTCCAGAGACTGAAGGAGTAGTCCACTGGAGAGGGATAGAGCAATACCGGACTCCAGCTCCGGTATTGCCCCATAACGTCGGTAGTGCCGGCCTCTGGGAGAAATTAGGGTTTCGCAAAATGGGATTTTGCGCAAACGGATTTGGAACTTCGTGACGATCACATGGTTAGGTTCCTAGTGACGCCAGGGACCCATCCACGCAGGTCTCACCAAGTTTCGAGTTCGTTTAACCTAATTTCCACTTTTTCGAACTCGATAACCCTAATTACCGTTAGAATTCGACTTTCGATCCAAATCAAGTTCAAACTTGATTCTTTTCGCGAGAGTCGACTTCTTACGATATCGGATATATTCTAGAATCATATCCTCGGCTTTTGGAGCTAAGGTTCAAGGAAAACTCCAAAACTCGAGAATTTGACTTCTTTAGCGAACAAATTCGATAAACTCCGAATCAGGGTTTTTGACTCGACCTTTTTCCAGAACTAGAACCGCTAGGGCACTAAGAACCAATATGAGTCACTCTCAGGATTTTTGGAGCTTCGGAACTCGAAGATTCTCCAAAAAGCACGATAATGCACTTTTCGCAAATCGAATCGAAATAAAGGATTTGCGACTAACGTATTAATTCTTTTTGCACGTAAGGGTTCCACAGGGTCTAACTCGCGCTCAGAAACTCTTCGCACGACTATCGAACTATCCGAACTCAAAACCCTCAATTGGAACTAAATTTGATTCCGGATCCGGATTGAGTTCAAACTCATATCTTTTCGCAGGAATCGAACTCAGACAACATCAGATATATTCGAAGGTCAATTTCTTGACTTTCTGGAGTTAGGGTTTAAAGGAACACCAAAAATTCAGGAAAATGACTTTTGGGCGAATAAATCCAATAGAGAGCCGAATAGGGTTTTCAGATCGAGTCGTTCACGCTAACTAATTCTACTGAGCCCAACCTAGGTTAAGAAACTCCGAAACACGGCGGTGCACTTTTAGGGTTAGGGTTTCAAGGGCTAAACCAAAAGAGAAAATAAGAGAGAACAAAGGAGGGGTTAGGGTTTAGCTCAAAACCTGCAGAATCAATTTATCTGTTGATTCCACCGATCTTGCTCCAGGGCTTGAGGAAGATCCTCCACGTCTCGCGGCTTGACCTCTTGCTGCTCCTTGAGCTCCACATGCACCAGGGAGGAAGAGGGGGAGAGGGAACCGGAGGAAGGGAGAGAGAAACCGAGAGAGATGGAGAGGGAGAGAGCACGGGAGAGTGGGAGAGAGTGAGTGAGTGTGAGGGAGAGTGAGGAGTGAGGGAGGATAGAGGGGGTCGGCTGGGGGTAAAGAGGAGAGGAAGGATCGAGAGGGAGCTGAGGTGGCCGGGCAACGGCCAACGGCGACCGCTCCAACCCCTGCCCGCACGACTCGGCCGGTAGTACCGCTCCTGCCGAGCGGTAGTGCCGCCCGACCGGCAGTACCGGCCTTGCAGCAAAACTCCGGATTTCTTCGTAGTTTCTTCTCCAATCTTCGGAATTAACTTCAAGGGTCTCAAGGAAAAAGTTTTGGGATCTCAAGAGAAGGTTTTAGGATTTGGGTTTACTAACGATTTCGAGAGATTTCGACCGGCTCGAAAATTGGAGTTTCGGGTCAAAATCAGTCGAAACGATTCGAACGACGAAACACCAACGCAACCAAAACCAAACTAAGAGCCAAATTAAGATCCAATAGCACTCAACACACAATCAAGCACATAATTATCTTAATTTTAATTACAAATTTCAGAATGTTACACATTGAATGGTAGTGCCGGCCACAGGGAGAAAACCCAGTTGAGGAGACAGACCCCCCTAGATGTGTACATCCATGTAATGTATGGCATTGAAAACATAATGCGCATCTTTTGGTGTAGGCAATGGAAGAGTTCATCCTTAACTTGAAAACAATGTAAGCAATCAGATATGAAATGAATCCGAGTGCATACCTTGGGTTTTCTATTTTTCATCCAATTTTGAGACTGATAAGAATAGAGCTCAGCAAACATGTTAGTCTCATAATGATTAGATTTTTTATTAAATAATGATTAAACATTAGATTAAAACCAATCACGAAAACCATGAAGATTGAACTTACACCCTGGATCCTAATTGCGGTTATAGTGCTCTTTTGCATGTTGACTCGGAGGCCAAAGGCTTCCCCAAAGAGCCTAAGGATGGCAATGGTTGTCTCTAGCTCTTCCTTGACCGGATTTCGGAAGATTACTGCATCATCCACGTAGAGAGAGACTCGGAGAGAGGGAGCATAGCCTTTCAAAGGGGGATAGGACGCCGTCCTGAGTGGCTTTTTGTGAGGATGTAATGCAAAGGGTCGATGGCTAGCAAGAAGAGATAGGGCGATAGGGGTCGTCCTGTCTCAATCCACAATGGTGTCTGATTTGAGGTCCAGGCACCCCGTTGAGGAGGACAGACGAAGAAGATGTCGCGAAGTAGATGTATAGCCACTCTTGCCATCGAGGACGAAACCCGCGGGCTTGCAGGCAGCGCTGGCCCTGGGGGGGGCGAGCAGGGCACCCGCTCCGGGCCCCCCCAACCATGGGGCCCCACCTCATGTACATTAGTAGTACATGGGCTGGGCTGGGAAACAAAGTTGAGTACGCTACGTACATGACCTAGTCCTGGTTTCCAGTCCTAATGCGATGGAGGCTGTATGCGTCTGTGCGTGACGCCTCGCGAGAAATTCATCCGCTGCAGCGACGCGCCGACGCGAGGGGCAGGTGAGCGATTGCGATCAGGCATCAGGCGACGGGATGACGCGACGAGCGGACACTACTCCACGGCGCGCCCTGCGCCGGTGTGCCCCTGCGCATGCCGGCTGCTGCCCTTGCAGATTGTGACGCAGCCGCCACGCCGACGGCCCAACGCGCCGTGTCTCGACGTTTCATCCGTGAGTTGAGCCGTTAGGTATTGTTATATTGATTTTGCTAATTACCCTAACCAACGTGATTACATGTTACATGTATTATGTTTAATATATCAATTAGATGGATCCGTAATTTGATATTTCATATTTGGTTTATAAATTTGTAGTAGGCCACTTGTAATCATTTGATTGGACCGTGTTGATGCATATATGATATTGGGATTTGAGAGTTCTACATAATCGGTAATAATTTTTTTGAGTTGATCTAATACCTTTGTAGCTTTGCGATAGCTTTCAAATAATAATTGTTTATTTTTAATTTTCAACATATAGTCATGTCGTCTAGAAAGTATCCATCCGGCAGTGAGAAAAGGAAGAGGAAGAAATGGGTAGATGAGTTTATAGAATCACAGAGAGGAGCCATGGACAAATTCATTAACAGTAATTTGAGAACTTTAAGAAATGCAGATGAGTTGGCTATAGTTCATGTGGTGGAACAACCTAATATTAATCCAGAAGATCAGGGTCCTACACCGGAAGAAAATGTTGACATGAACATGGATGGTAACAATATGAGTAATCATGAGCCAATATTTAATTCATCTCCTACAGATAATGCTAGTGTTGATGAACAACCGGTTTTTACTGAGGATATCTATGATTCAAGAAATTGGGATAATCTTGATAACAAGTCAAGGGACATATTAGTGGAGAAGGGGCCTATAAGAGAAGAAAATATTGTATTTCCTTTGGATGGCAATGGGAGACATTTTTCATATACTCATTACTCTAGAAAGATGAGCAATGGAGAAGTTCGTGATAGAAAATGGTTGGTTTATTCAAAACATGTTGATAGAGTGTTTTGTTTTTGTTGTAAGATTTTTAATTCAAAAAAATGCAAGAGTTCATTAGGGCATGATGGGTTTAGAGATTGGAGGCATATCAATGAGAGGCTCAAAGAACATGAGGCTAGTATGGAGCATATTACCAACATGAACTCTTGGAATGAACTGAGAGCTAGACTCAGTAAGAATGAAAAATTGACAAAGAATTTCAGCACCAAATCATAAAGGAGAAAGAGCGTATTAGGCAAGTCTTATTAAAAATAATTGCTGTTGTCAAATTTCTCGGTAAGCGCAGTTTGGCTTTTAGAGGATCAAGTGAGCAACTTTACAATGATCAAAATGGTAATTTCCTAGCTTGTGTTGAGATGATTGCTAAATTTGATTTGGTAATGCAAGATCACCTTAGACGCATTCGAAATAATGAGATTCATTATCATTATCTTAGTCATAAAATTCAGAATGAGTTGGTTTCTCTTTTGGCTTTTGATATTACCAAATCTATCATAAAGACTGTTAAAGAGGCCAAATATTTTTCTATTATCCTTGATTGTACCCCAGATGTGAGTCATCAAGAACAGATGAGTTTGTTGGTTCGATGTGTTAATATATCTAGTGGTAAAATTGAGGAGTATTTTCTGGGTTTCATTAAGGTAGACGACACATCTGGTGAGGGGCTTTTCAATTCATTGCTTGATTCCATTAAGTCCTTTGGTCTAAATATTGAAGATGTTAGGGGTCAATGTTATGACAATGGCTCTAACATGAAAGGAAAGAACAAGGGGGGTGCAAAGACGATTGCTTGATATAAATCCAATAGCTTTGTATATGCCATGTGCTTGTCATAGTCTTAATCTTACTCTTTGTGATATGGCTAAATCTTGTGGCAAATCCATTTCATTTTTTGGGATTGTGCAACGAATATATGTATTGTTTTCTAGTTCTACCAAAAGATGGGATGTTTTGCGTGGCCATGTTGAAAGCTTAACTGTGAAGTCATGGAGCAATACACGTTGGGAGAGTCGGATCAAAAGTGTCAAAGCAATTAGATTTCGAGCTCCTAAGATAAGGTCAGCTTTGCTTCAGGTAAGTAAAGATAAGGATACTGAACCCAAGGATAGGAGTGATGCAAAAAATTTATTTGAAGTGCTTGGTACCTTTGAGTTTATACTTAGCATGGTTATTTGGTATGATATTTTATTTACTGTAAACAATGTGAGCAAGAAGTTGCAGTCACCATCCATGTGCATTGACGCTACCTTACAGAACATAGAAGATAAAATCAGTTTATTTGAAAACTATAGAAATGAAGGGTTTGCTTCTAGTTTGATCATTGCCAAAGAGATTGCATCAGAATTGGGTGTGGAGCCATCATTTCTTGTAAAGCGTCGTGCTTTTAGGAAGAAACAATATGATGAAAATGATTGTGAGGAAGAAAATCTCGAAGCTAAGAAGGCTTTTGAAGTTAATTACTTTTTGGTTATGGTTGATATTGCAATTAGTTCATTAAAAGTAGATTTGAAGAACTGTCGGGACCCGAATTTGCAAATCCGGACCCTCTGTGTATTCAACACTAGTCCAGGAACGCGCTAGTGCACACAGTCTTAACATCGGTAAATATCACAATCATACCACTTGATACTAATAAAGTACTTTAATTAAATAGTCAAACTGGTTACTCGACCTTATGGTCAAGTTACAATTATACGCCTCGCAGGGCGAAACTTATTAAGAGAGAAATAGTAGCAGCGGAAAAATAAGATAACATCGTGGCGCCATCCAGTATACCACAGGCAACTGACTGGGCTCGCTCCCTAAGTAGACGGTTCCTCTTGGAGCTCCTCCTCCAAAGCTGGTGTAGTCTCCTCTTCAACTGGTGTTGTATTGTGGCAAGGGTGAGTACTTGGTACTCAGCAAGTCATGCACAGAATGCAACTAATATACTACATGCATGGCTTAATACAAAGGAATAGCTCAGGGTATATTTGCAGTAAAACAGCATTTGACAAATATCATAAGTAGGTTCGAAAGCAGTAGTAACAAGTAAAGCATAGATAACTTTTCAAGGAGTTTCATAAACATCTTTCCCATCCTAATCCATATTTCCATTAATCATCTTTATTAAACCAAACCCAACCTTTCAAGTCCAAGTTATTTTTGAGAAAATCTAACCCTTGACTGTAATTCCCAAGCGATGTCCAATACCGCGGACACGGCTATTCGAATAGATTCTACACTCTGCAGAGGTTATGCACTTTACCCACAAGATACAGTCAAACACCACAAAGGTGAGTTCCCGTAACAAAGTCTTTCGGAAACTTCTAACAATACAAGTGGTCCTCCCCGGTTATTGCACACTAACCCTTCCCTTAGCTAAGGCGAAGTTTAGGCCAATCAACCGTTAGATGGGTACCTGGCCTCGGCCCGATGCGCTCCCCGCACAACTTACACAAAGGGTGTAGTTGACCTCCCGAGGTCCCACAGTGCGTTATTAGCAACTTAGTCAACTAGGTCCGTCCCATTACAGACATGTGGTTGCACGTTAGACCCAGTTCAAAGGCTTGCAAGGTGAAGTCCTTAGGGTGACCAGGGCAAGACTACCCGAAGAACCAAACCAACATTCCCAATGCCACAACTGGCCCACCTGATTATTCTTGCCACATGCCCTGGTCGAAAAACTATTTATCAAACCCCAGTTGATTACCATGCACCACGTGTCATCAACATCACATGATACCTTTCCAAAACAGGTTCAATATATCATTAAGTCAATATTAACATTTGATTGTCCAAAATCATGTCATGAGCACGTAGCAGGTCTAAGCAGTATACTACAACGGTCTAAAACCCAGGTTGGCAATTTAATAATGTCCAACTAGTAATCCACAACTAGGGTGACAAGGGTCATGGCACATATTTAAGTAATCAAGGTGTCATACAGCAAACTGGTGTTTATCTAATCCCCCATATTTAAATAAAGTATTTTCTAATTGAACTAGCATGCAATAGGTTAAATCAAAATAGGTTTCAAAATAGGATCAACATGGTCAAAGCACAACTTGCCTTCAAAAAGTACTTGTTCTTGGTCTTGAGTTGGATCCTGAGTCAATACTTCTCCTTCGAATCCTTCCGGCACTTCAACGTCTACTCGTAAAGCGTGCAAATAGCAATACCCAAATAAACAATAGGCAAAAAGTGTCCAAATATCCAAATAAAGTCCATAAACAGAGAGAACATAATTTTATGAATTTTTAGAAACTGGAATCGTCCAATTCGGAGTTAAAATGCAAAAGTTATAGCATTTTGAAGTTTAAATAATCAATTAAATAATTTTACAGAGAAAAACTTTAGTCCAAAAATTAAATAAAATTTATATTTAGGTAGATCTCAATTTTATACAAATTTAGAAATTTGAATCACTCAAATCGGAGTTGAAACATAAAAGTTATAAGCGTTTGAAGTTTGAATCAAAATCAAATCATTATTTCGAATTAATAAATCATTTTCTTTTTTCGGAAATTAATTATTGCGTCGTGAACCACGTGTCGACCTCGATTGGTCTGGCGGCGTCAGTGGATCCATGGACTTGGTCCACGCTCGGCTCGGGTCTACCGTGGACTCGGTCCACGACTCTACGTGTCGCTGACAGGTGGGACCACTCGGGTGACGTCGCTGCGGCGTCGGCGGGGCTCACCACCAGTCTTGGCTGTGGGACCCACTGTGACGTCATTCTTGGCGTCGGCGCTACCGGGACGGCCCGTGACATCTTGAGCGCCATGACGTCAGCATGACGTCATGGTGCAGTGTGGCTGGGCCACTGACATGCGGGCCCCGCGTGTCAGCCGGCGGCCAGTCTCCCGCACACGTGGCTGGATCTCGGCCGTTGATTTGAAAATCAACGGCCCAGATTGGATCTGGACTCACGCGTTTGGGGTTAACGCGTTTGATCTGGACCGTTGGATCTAGATCGGACGGTCAAGATTGGATCTGGTGGTTTTGGACGGAATCTCACCGTGAGATGACGTGGCGCAATCTGAGACGTTGGATCTTGATCGGACGGCTAAGGGAGCTCGAAGTCCGGCGATGGCTCACGGCGGCGCTGGCTTGCCGGGATTGGGGACGACGACCACGACAACGGCGCTTCGGGTGCGCTCCGGCGAGGTGAGAGGTCCCTTCCGACGCGGCTTGACCTCCTGGTTCCGGATCTGACCTCAACGGCGGCGGAGGATGACGGAGACGGCGGCAATCGGCGAAAAACTACGGCGGAACGCTACGGCAACTCCGGCGAGCGATTGCGGCTAGACGGCGGCGCTCGGCGGCGTTGTCTAGGGCTACGGTGCGCCATAAGTCGGCGTCACGCGACGGGTGGCGGCGCATTAAATAGGGCCCTCGGCGTCAGTAAACGCCGCGGAACCGAGGTCTCTCCGTTCTTGGCGCGAGTCGGCGGCGTCTCGGATTGAGTGGCGTGCGCAGCGCCGCGTTGGATCGAGATCCAACGGTGCGTGAGTTTGGGTTCGGTCGGACTCGGGTGAGTGGTGGCTCGGTCGGGCTCGGACTTCGATGGCGTGGCTTGTCGTGGCCGTTGGATCTTGATCCAACTGGCCACACGAGTTTGGGTTCGGCCGAGCGGGTTAATTTGGACCAACCGGGCGCGAGTCGGACTCGAGTCGACTCGGACTCGAGTCCGATCGGATGAACAAGAAACCCACTCGCATTTAAATAATCCAATTAAATTCCCGTAAATTCAATTAAATCATTAAAAATAGCAAAAGACTCGAAAAATTCGGAAAAATTGGAAAATATTTTGGAACATTTTAGACTCAAATAAAATATTTCCAACAAAATTTTATTTGGAAAGTTTAATTCTTTAATTATTTCAAAATGGAATAAATTCAAATAAATCCAAATAAATTCCAGAAAATTCCAAAAATTCACCAAAGTGCCAAATCACTCAATAATTTAAGAAAAGCAAAATTTTGGGGTGTTACAAACCTCCCCCCTTAATAGAGTCTCGTCCCCGAGATTCAGGGCTTACTACAGAATAGGTTTGGAAACTCTTTCTTCAAATCCTCTTCGCGCTCCCAAGTTGCTTCACTCTCCGCGTGGTTGCTCCACTGAACTCTACAGAAGCGGGTTGACTTATTTCTAGTTTCTCGATCCATAGTGTCCAAAATCTTCACGGGATGCTCCTTGTAAGTCAAATCTTCTTGCAACTCAATTGATTCTAGCGGTGTCTGTTCCTCAGGAACTCGGAGACACTTCTTCAACTGGGACACGTGGAATACGTCATGCACTCCTGCTAATGACTGTGGTAACTCCAGCTGGTAAGCAACTTCGCCCTTGCGGCTCAAAATCTTAAATGGTCCAACATAACGGGGTGCAAGTTTTCCTTTGGCATGGAACCTCTTAACTCCCCTGAGCGGCGTGACTCTGAGATACACGAAATCTTCTGGTTCGAAATTCAGGTCTCGGCGACGGTTGTCAGCATAACTCTTCTGTCGTGATTGGGCTATCTTCAATCTCTCCCTGATCATGGCAATCTGTTCTTCAGCTTCTTGAAGAATATCTGGCCCAAAGACACGGCGTTCACCTGTCTCATTCTAGTTCAATGGCGTCCGGCGAGTCGACCATACAAAGGCCTCAAAAGGTGACATCTGTAAACTAGCCTGGTAACTATTATTGTAACTGAACTCGGCATACGGCAAACTCTTATCCCAAGAGGTAGCATAAGCCAATGCACACGCTCTTAGCATATCCTCCAGAATCTGATTGACTCTTTCGGTCTGGCCATCCGTCTGTGGATGATAAGCTGTACTGAAGTTCAAACGGGTTCCCATGGCTTCATGCAACTTATTCCAGAACCTTGAGGTAAATTGGGTACCTCTGTCCGATACAATCCTCTTTGGCACTCCGTGCAAACAGACGATCCTGGTCATATACAACTCTGCTAACTTATCCCCCGAGTAAGTGGTCTTCACGGGGATAAAATGGGCTACTTTGGTCAAGCGATCCACTATAACCCATATGGAGTCATAACCTCCTTGAGTCTTAGGCAAACCGGTAATGAAATCCATTCCGATTTCCTCCCACTTCCACTCAGGTATTTTCAACGGCTGTAGTAATCTTGCTGGCCTCTGATGCATTGCCTTGACTCTCTGGCATACGTCGCACAATGCAACATGCTCGGCAACTTCACGCTTCATGCTCGGCCACCAGAATCTTTCCTTCAAATCCTGATACATCTTGGCGCTTCCAGGATGAATTGAATACTTGGAATCATGGGCTTCTTCTAAAATCAACTGCTTCAGCTCTTTTTTGTTCGGCACATAAATGCGATCCTTCATCCATAACGTGCCTTGCTTATCCAACTTGAAGTCCTCTGCCTTGCCTTCCTCCTTGATGGACTTGATCCTGCGGATCTTGTCATCATCCTTCTGTCCTTCTCGGATCTGATCCCCTAGGGTAGGCTTTACTTCTAATGCGGCCAAGAATCCGCTAGGTACCACCTCAATCTTCATTCTCTGAAAATCCTCACATAACTCATCCTGACTTGTGGCTAGCAACATACTCACGGTATGGCTTTTCCGACTCAAGGCATCGGCAACTACGTTGGCCTTCCCGGGATGGTAATGGATTCCAACATTGTAGTCCTTGATCAACTCCAACCATCTCCTCTGCCTCATGTTCAGGTCTGATTGGGTGAAGATGTACTTAAGACTCTTATGGTCCGTGTACACTTCACATCTGTTCCCGATCAGATAGTGACGCCATATCTTCAAGGCATGCACTACGGCAGCTAGCTCTAGGTCATGCGTCGGATAATTCTCCTCATGCGGCTTCAACTGCCTTCATGCATAAGCGACGACCTTTCCGTTCTGCATCAACACACATCCAAGTCCTTGACGCGATGCATCACAATAGATATCAAAGCTTTGATTAACATCCGGTAGAACCAACACCGGTGCTGATGTCAATCGCTTCTTCAGCTCTTGAAATCCTTTCTCGCACTCTAGCGTCCATGCAAACTTCTTTTCCTTTTTCAGCAATTGCGTGAGAGGTTTCGCAATTGTCGAAAAGCCTTCAATGAAACGGCGATAGTATCCTGTCATTCCAAGGAAACTTCTGATCTGGGTCACGGTCTTCGGCTGCTCCCAATGTAACACAGCTTCTACCTTGCTTGGATCTACGGCGACTCCTTCTGTGGTCATTACATGTCCGAGGAATTCCACCTTATCCTTCCAAAAATCACACTTGCTGAACTTGGCGAAGAGTTGTTGTTCCCTCAGCTTTTCCAAAACTCGCCTCAAGTGTTCGGCATGTTCATCCTCTTTCTTGGAGTAGATTAGGATATCATCTATGAACACGACAACAAACTTATCCAAATATTCCTTGAACACCTTATTCATCATATTCATGAAATATGCTGGCGCATTCGTCAGACCAAAAGACATAACTGTAAACTCGTAATGTCCATATCTTGACGAGAATGCAGTCTTCGGAATATCTTCTGATCGGATCTTCAACAGATGGTATCCCGATCTCAGATCAATCTTGGAGAAAACTCCGGCTCCTCTCAATTGGTCAAACAAATCATCAATCCTGGGTAGCGGATACTTATTCTTCACGGTGACTTCATTGAGTGCACGGTAGTCAATGCACATCCTGAAACTCCCGTCCTTCTTCTTGACAAACAAAACTGGCGCTCCCCACGGCGACGAACTCGGTCTGATAAATCCTTTCTCCATTAACTCTTCAAGTTGTTTCTTCATCTCTACCAATTCCTCGGTGGACATCCGATAGGGTCTCTTTGCTATCGGTGCTGTACCAGGTACAAGCTCTATCACAAACTCTATGTCCCTGTCCGGCGGCATACCAGGTAGGTCTTCAGGAAAAACATCTGGGTACTCATTCACTACTGAGACATCCTCTATGCTGATTGCCTTGGTACTGTTAACCATCATCTGTCCATCTCTAACGGTGGTAGCTTGAAATTCCACTTTCTTCCCACACGGGCTCTCAACTGAGATAGTCCTTCGTCCACAATCCAATACGGCCTTGTGTTTGGATAACCAATCCATTCCCAAAATAACATCTAAGGTCTGGGTTTCCAAAATAATAAGGTTCGCTAGGAACTCTATTCCATCTATTAGTATTCTCACCCCAGAACATCCTACTTTCGTTCGGAGTTCGGAACCAGGGGTTTGAACTAAAAGCATGCACTTAAGTCTTGCAATCCCCAAATCATTTCTAGCAGCAAATCCTTGCGAAACAAACGAATGCGAAGCTCTAGAATCAAACAAAATCACAGGTGTCTTGAGTTAACAAGTAACTTACCCAAGATTTACATCCGTAGCATTCTGCAGTGCATCTGCGGTGACATGGTTGACTCGGCCTCTCACCACAGTCTGGGATGTGGTTCCTGGTGCTGGCGTCCTAGCTGGTGTGGATCCCAGGTTGAAGCGAATCGGGTTACTCTCGCTTTGTCTTCTTTGGACAATCTGTTGGCAAAGTGTCCTGGCTCGTTGCGATTGTAGCAACGTCTCACTGTTCCTTGTTGATCGCACTGGGCGGCGTTTAGCCGGGCTGGGGTCCGATAGTTCGATTGACGGGTCTTGGTGCCGTGACGGTGCCCTTGTTGCATTCTCGTGGGCTGGAATCAAAATTGATTTGGTGCAACTCTCAGCGCATATGCGTTCCTGGCGTGATCCTGCTTTGTTGCATCCTGCGCTTCTGTTCTCATCCAGTTCCTTGCGCTTGTCCTCAAGAATAAGCGCTTTATTCACCAACTCTTGGAAATCTGCGGAAAGGTGTGGGTGATCACCCCACTGTAGTCCTGAGTTAAGTCCCTTCATAAAGCGAGGACTGCGGCTTTATCTGTCGCTACATCCTCAAAGCGTAGCGAGCAAGGCAGGTAAACTTGTTCGGTATTCGGCCACCGGGCCGATTACCTTGCTTGATGCTCTGAACTCCTCCTTCTTGAGGTCCATGATTCCTTCAGCACGTGATACCGACGGAATGCAGTGAACTCCTCCCAAGTGATGTCCCGAGGGTTCACTTGCGTGGCACGTAGTTCTCCCACCATTCGGTAATTTGTTCCTTCCAACCGATGAGAAGCGTGAGTACCTTCTCATTTCCTATGCATTGAGCGATATGTAACTTCCTCTCAATTGACCTTAACCAATCATCGGCCTCCAATGGATTGGCATTCCCAGAGAAAGTGGGTGGGTGAGTTCTCATAAACTCTGACAGTCTTGTGTTCTGGCGTTGTCCCTGATTGACTTGATTAGGCGTGGCCTGAGCGGTGGACGTTTTGCATCTGTTGCATCATAGCATGCATCAAGCGAGTCTGAGCAGCAAGAAAAGCTCCAAATTCTGCATATCCGGTGGCGGTCTTTGGTGCTCCATCATTGGGGTTTTCTGGGCGAGAACCACTTCCATTGCCTCCAAAGTTTCCGCGGTGTTCACCATCTGGCCGATTTGCTCTAGGTTTTAGAGATGAGAGGGAAACAAGAATAGACAAGTAATATGGAACTTATGCGGGCGAAAGGTGTAACTTTAAGGTCCGACTTTATTATTTTAATCAATAGTAACTTGGTATGGTTGCTTACAATGCCTAGGGGCCTTGCAACACATCTTGCACACTCAAGAAGCAATGAAAATCCAAATCGAACTAACACCGAGTCTAACGCCTAAAGGGTGACTCTTTATTCTATGACGCGACTCGGCGAAGGAGTCTCACTATAGAACCTACGCTCACTCATCGAGAAAACCTCCACGGCACTGGTGCGGATGTCGCGGCATAGGCGCGAAACGATTGCCATGTCCAAAGAATCGTGTCATCTGTGGTAGTCGAAGAAGCGATGTCCTCCTCAAGCTCCGGCTCCTCGGGTCTGGCTCGTCAGGCTCGAGCATTGGTTCCGGCTCTGGGCGCTGCATAATGCCGTCTCTAACTCTCCAATCCTTTGCGTAAGGTGTGACACATACTCTTGAGCTTCCCGCCATCTGTTTCTTCTCTGTTGTGATCTCCTTGCGGGCCTTCAGAGCTCTTTGCTTGTATCATCGAGTACATCCTCCTGGCGACAACAAGTCGTGCCAAGCTGTGTGACCATGGCATCCTCATCCTGAATTACCTTCGGTCAAGAAGGTTATTGCTGTGGATGATAACGGAACACCGTGCTCTCCAACTCTCCTGGCGTAGATGCGGGTAATGTGCCGCATTGCTCGTCGTGATACTTCTTGGATACCCATCTGCATTGTAGACCTCCTGGCGGTCAGGTGTATCGGGCGATTGCCTGGCCCTTCTTCCTAGCAGTACCACAATCTTCACGTCACAAGCCTTGATCAATCACTGCTTGTCTGATCACTTCCACTTGGTATTGCGGCTTCTCAAAATCTCCGAGAGTCTATAACATACGCCAAAGTTCCGCGGCGTGACCAACCTCCAGATCGACGTAGTTGAACTCTCCCTCCATCTGTCACAAGAGTGCTCACGTAAGAACTCGAAATTTTTAAATCGTGACAAGGTAAGGAAAAATTCAGCAAGAGACAAGAAAAGAAAGAATGGGATAAGTCGAGATGTCATTTCTTATCTTGACAAACTTTTAGCCTTTAGAAAATAGGTTTTAACCTCTCTACGACCATTCTAGCTAAGGTTGAGCCTACGGTCAGTATGGCTCTGATACCACCTCTGTCGGGACCCGAATTTGCAAATCCGGACCCTCTGTGTATTCAGCACTAGTCCAGGAACGCGCTAGTGCACACAGTCTTAACATCGGTAAATATCACAATCATACCACTCGATACTAATAAAGTACTTTAATTAAATAGTCAAACTGGTTACTTGACCTTATGGTCAAGTTACAATTATACGCCTCGCAGGGCGAAACTTATTAAGAGAGAAATAGTAGCAGCGGAAAAATAAGATAACATCGTGGCGCCATCCAGTATACCACAGGCAACTGACCGGCTCGCTCCTAAGTAGACGGTTCCTCTTGGAGCTCCTCCTCCAAAGCCGGTGTAGTCTCCTCTTCAACTGGTGTTGTATTGTGGCAAGGGTGAGTACTTGGTACTCAAAGAAGTCATGCAATGTAATGCAACTAATATACTACATGCATGGCTTAATACAAAGGAATAGCTCAGGGTATATTTGCAAGAAACAAAGATTTAACAAATATCATAAGTAGGTTCGAAAGCAGTAGTAACAAGTAAAGCATAGATAACTTTTCAAGGAGTTTCATAAACATCTTTCCCATCCTAATCCATATTTCCATTAATCATCTTTATTAAACCAAACCCAACCTTTCAAGTCCAAGTTATTTTTGAGAAAATCTAACCCTTGATCAGTAATTCCCAAGCGATGTCCAATACCGCGGACACGGCTATTCGAATAGATTCTACACTCTGCAGAGGTTATGCACTTTACCCACAAGATACAGTCAAACACCACAAAGGTGAGTTCCCGTAACAAAGTCTTTCGGAAACTTCTAACAATACAAGTGGTCCTCCCTGCTATTGCACACTAACCCTTCCCTTAGCTAAGGCGAAGTTTAGGCCAATCAACCGTTAGATGGGTACTGGCCTCACTCGATGCGCTCCCCGCACAACTTACACAAAGGGTGTAGTTGACCTCCACGAGGTCCCACAGTGCGTTATTAGCAACTTAGTCAACTAGGTCCGTCCCATTACAGACATGTGGTTGCACGTTAGACCCAGTTCAAAGGCTTGCAAGGTGAAGTCCTTAGGGTGACCAGGGCAAGACTACCCGAAGAACCAAACCAACATTCCCAATGCCACAACTGGCCCACCTGATTATTCTTGCCACATGCCCTGGTCGAAAAACTATTTATCAAACCCCAGTTGATTACCATGCACCACGTGCCATCAACATCACATGATACCTTTCCAAAACAGGTTCAATATATCATTAAGTCAATATTAACATTTGATTGTCCAAAATCATGTCATGAGCACGTAGCAGGTCTAAGCAGTATACTACAACGGTCTAAAACCCAGGTTGGCAATTTAATAATGTCCAACTAGTAATCCACAACTAGGGTGACAAGGGTCATGGCACATATTTAAGTAATCAAGGTGTCATACAAAGAAACTGGTGTTTATCTAATCCCCCATATTTAAATAAAGTATTTTCTAATTGAACTAGCATGCAATAGGTTAAATCAAAATAGGTTTCAAAATAGGATCAACATGGTCAAAGCACAACTTGCCTTCAAAAGTACTTGTTCTTGGTCTTGAGTTGGATCCTGAGTCAATACTTCTCCTTCGAATCCTTAGGCACTTCAACGTCTACTGCAGAAGCGTGCAAATAGCAATACCCAAATAAACAATAGGCAAAAAGTGTCCAAATATCCAAATAAAGTCCATAAACAGAGAGAACATAATTTTATGAATTTTTAGAAACTGGAATCGTCCAATTCGGAGTTAAAATGCAAAAGTTATAGCATTTTGAAGTTTAAATAATCAATTAAATAATTTTACAGAGAAAAACTTTAGTCCAAAAATTAAATAAAATTTATATTTAGGTAGATCTCAATTTTATACAAATTTAGAAATTTGAATCACTCAAATCGGAGTTGAAACGCAAAAGTTATAAGCGTTTGAAGTTTGAATCAAAATCTGAAATCATTATTTCGAATTAATAAATCATTTTCTTTTTCGGAAATTAATTATTGCGTCAGCGAAGACACGTGTCAGCCTCTGATTGGTCTGCTGACGTCAGCCGGTCCATGGACTTGGTCCACGCTCGGCTCGGGTCTACCGTGGACTCGGTCCACGACTCCACGTGTCGCTGACAGGTGGGACCACTCGGGTGACGTCACCGGCGTCGGCGAGGCTCGACCGCAGTCTTTGGCAGTGGGACCACTGTGGCGTCATTCTTGGCGTCGGCGCTCGGGACGGCCGTGACATCTTGAGCCCGCCATGGCGTCGGCATGACGTCATGGTGCGATGTGTTGAGCCATCGACATGCGAGCCGCGTGTCGGCGTCCTACCTGCCAGCGTGGGCCGGCGCTGACCGCGGCGGTCGATCTCCCGCACCGTGGTGGATCTCGGCCGCTGATTTGAAAATCAACGGCCGTATTGAATCTGGACTCACGCGTTTGGGGTTAACGCGTTTGATCTGGACCGTTGGATCTAGATCGGACGGTCAAGATTGGATCTGGTGGTTTTGGACGGAATCTCACCGTGAGATGACGTGGCGCAATCTGAGACGTTGGATCTGGATCGGACGGCTGAGGGAGCTCTGAAAGTGCATCTAGGCCCCTCAAATTGTT
The DNA here is from genome assembly GCA_036346355.1 of Rhipidocladum racemiflorum. Classification (NCBI taxonomy): domain Eukaryota; kingdom Viridiplantae; phylum Streptophyta; class Magnoliopsida; order Poales; family Poaceae; genus Rhipidocladum; species Rhipidocladum racemiflorum. The sequence continues at coordinate 44,294,426 of CM070569.1, read as the reverse complement.
TTGGTGATTAATGACGACACAATTAAAGAGATCTAATGTTTTATCCAAGAATACTGCAGATATCGAGATTATATCGAAGTTTGGAATGACATTGGACACCCCCTCGACTACTTAAAATCAAAAGGACGGCATCAAGACCAAAGTTGTAATCTTTTATTCAATTGTGTCTTAAGGATAGCCGTACTATTAAGAGGGTATGACGAGAAATCGATTTTAGGATGTGCATGTGCTCAACATCAAGTCTTGCATCTCACTTTAGCACTCCTACACTTGGTTTTGAAAAGTTTCAATTTGAAACTGCTTCGTAACCGGAGTATCCGGACATTTTGTCCTGAGTCTCGGATTCAATCCGAGTGTCCGGACATTTGGTCCGAGTCTCCGGGTTGGACCTCTCGCTGCTTTGTTTTCGGTGGTCCGAGTATCCGGACATTTGGTCCGAGTCTCGGATAACCCGAGTCTCCGGGTTGTTTGTCCGGACACTCCGGCTGTTCAAAACGGGAGTAACGGCTAGTTTTCAAAAAGAGTATTTAAAGCCTCCACTCCACTCCAACGGCTAGGATCTCTATTGAGCTCATTCATAGCAGCATTCAAGCCATTCCTAACCATCTCTAAACATTCAATAGAGCCCCACTTCCTCCCACCAATTAATTTGGTTGTTGATCTTTTTGGTGTGGAGAGGAAGAAGAAAAGTGCAAAGTGCATTCATTTCATCTTGTTGAGCACTAGTTCATCCTCCAAGCGATTCTTCGTGGTGCTATTTCTCTTGGAGGTTGAAGGTCTCCTAGACGGCTAGGAGTCACCGTGAGCTACCAACTTGTGTGGTGAGCCGGTAGTTTGTGAAGGCAAGTCTCGCCTCCAAAGGAAAGAGACAAGAAGTGAAGCCGGCGGTGCATTTGTGCAACACCGGGAGGAAAGCGGGTTGAAAGAGACCCCGGCTCAAGTGCGACCGAGCCACCTCAACGGAGACGTAGGGTTCCCTTCAAGAACCCGAACTTCGGTGAAAATTCGTGTCTCTCGCATTCACTTTTACTTCTTAGTATTGCTTAAGTGGATTTGAATTTGTAAAGTTAGATCTAGCTCTTTGCTTGGCTTTAAATTCAAATTCTTGCTAGCAATTGTTCTAGGTTGTTCTTGCTATATACTTCTAGTGGTTTATTGTGCTTGCTAGAGTAGTTTTTATCTCGCTCCCGAGCCAGCTAACCCGGAGAGTCCGGACTCAATACCGGACACTCCGGACAAGCCGGAGTATCCGGACCAAAACCCGGAGACTCCGGGTTGACCAGCTCGGCCAGGTTTATTCCGCTGCGTAAATTTTAATCCGCCTATTCACCCCCCCTCTAGGCGACATCGTTGGTCCTTTCAATTGGTATCAGAGCCAAATCTCCTTTATTTTGGCTTAACCGCTTGGAGAATCAAAGATGTCGGACATAGAAAAGGTTACCGAAACCCATGGCCAAGAGAAAGCCTCGGGTTCCGGTATCGGGGTTGCTATTCCATTAGATTATTCCTCCTTTGGAGTCTCAAACTCCTCATCCTATGTTTCCGTCTCGTCCGGTCGAGCGCCTCACTTCGATGGCACTCGGTATGCGGCATGGAAACATAAGATGAAGATGCATTTGAGATCACTTCATCCGTGTATTTGGAAGATTGTTGAAACAGGTTTCAAGCCCGCAAACCCCAACAATCTCACCTCCGAAGAAGACAAAGCTCAACACTTCAACGACTTGGCCGTCAATGCCTTGTTCAATGCTTTGAGCGACTCCGAGTTCAACCGGGTCGATGGCCTTGACAATGCCAAGGACATTTGGGAAAGATTGATGGTGTCTCACGAAGGTGTATCAAGTGTCCGTGAGTCAAAGATCGAACTCATCATTGGGGAGCTAAGCCGATTCACTTTGGAAGAAGGTGAATCGTACACAAATATGTTTGATCGCTTGATGGTGCTAGTGAATCAAGCAAAGGGACTTGGAAGCACCGAGCTCACCGACAAGGCCGTGGTGAAGATCATCCTTCGAGTGATCACCCCCACCAACCGCAACCTTGTGCAACTCATCCGCGATCGGCCAAACTTCGATACTCTCACTCATGATGTGATTGGCCGGTTGATGACGGATGAGATGATGGTGAAGGAAGCGGAAGTGGTGGAGGAGCTCAAGTCCGGCAAGAAGAAGGGCATCGCTTTGAAGGCCGTCAAGGTGGTGCAAGAAGCCGAAGAGAGCTCAAGCGATGAAGAAGAGTCAAGCGGCCCCTTGACAAATGAAGACATGGCCTTGCTCGTGAGAAGATTCAACAAGTTCTTGAAGAAGAAGGGCTACAAGCCGGGTAGTCACTCCAAGAACTATGGCAACAAGTCAAGAGGGCGTCACTCCTCAAGAAAGTGCTATGAGTGTGGGGAACCCGGTCATTTCATTGCCGAGTGCCCACACAAAGAGAAGAAGGAGGAAAAGCCCTACAAGAAAGACAAGTTCAAGAAGAAGGACAAAGACAAGAACAAAAAGTACAAGGGCAAGGGTCATGCTTACATCGGCAAGGAGTGGAACTCCGACTCCGACTCCGAGTCCGAGTCCGATTCCAACTCCGACAACGAAGGAGGACTCGCCACTGCCGCCATTGCCACTCCACCGACAAAGTCAAAGAGTCTCTTTGACGACTTAAGCGACAATGAAGGAGATGCTCCAATGTGCCTTATGGCAAAAGGGCACAAGGTATCATCTAAGAGCACTACTCATTCCATTGTTGATTATAGCTTAGATGATTGTGATGATGCTAGTGATGAAGAAGAGGTAGCATTTAAGTCTATGGATGACTTTGATGTTAAAAATTAGACTTGCTACTTAAGGATATTGAAAGATTGGAGGAGGTTGTTGAGCAAAAGGAAGCCATTCTCGAAGCTCAAGAAGATCTCCTTATTTTTGAAAAGGAGAAGAACCTTGAACTAGAGAAGAGCTTAGCCTTTGAAAAGAAGAAAAATGAGGATTTGGTCAAAAGTTCAAATTTGACCAAAAATGAAGCAATTAGTCTTGAGATCACCAATGCTTCACTCTTAGAGCAACTTGCAAAAGCAAAGGATGCTTGCAAGGCTCTTGAAGTGAAGCTTGTTGATCTCTCGAATAAAGCTTCTACCTCAATCAACAACTCCAATATTTCACTACCCTCGACGAGCATCGGTTGCGCTAGATGCTTTAATGTTGATGTTGCTACTTGTGCTACTAACCGTGAGACTTTGAAAGTCTTAGCTCATGAAAATGAGAAGCTTAAGGTGATGCTTGAAGATGGACTTCAAAAGTCCTACAAGGCAAGCAAAGGTTTAGAGGAGTATCTCAGTGGCGCCAAGGTAATCCTAAGAGGCAAGGGCTTGGGTATGTTCCGCCAAAGGGCAAAAAGAGCAACATTGTTGTTGCTCCTTTAAGCAAGCCCATTCACTTTGTAAAAGGCGAAGGAACATCCAAGCACAAAGCTCACTCCGAGTTCTTTGCTTCTTATGTGCTTAAAAAGACTAACCTCGGTCGTGTAGTTGCTTATCATGTTGGGCGTAAGCCGAAGAATGCTCCTTGTGTTCGTTCTATTTGGGTCCCTAAATCGCTTGTCACTAACGTGCGTGGACCTAACCAAGTTTGGGTACCAAAGAGCAACAACTAAATGTCATTTTGTAGGCCTATATCTCCGGTGGAACGAGTTGGATTTTGGATAGCGGATGTACGCACCACATGACCGGAGAAAAGGCAATGTTCGCTCAATTGGACTCAAATGGATCAAACAGTGAAAGCATTGTCTTTGGAGACAATGGAAAAGGAGAAGTAATTGGATTGGGTAAAATTTCTATCTCAAGCAATTTTCAATTAAATAATGTTTTGCTTGTTGATTCATTAAGCTACAATCTATTGTCCGTTGCACAATTATGTGAAGCGGGCTATAATTGTTTGTTTAATGAAAAGGGTGTGGATGTCATTAAGAGGCTTGATGGTTCAATAGCCTTTAAAGGGCGTTTGAAAGGTAAGCTCTATCTCGTAGACTTCAATACGGATAGACTTAATCTTGAAACGTGCTTAATGGCTAAATCTAGCATGGGTTGGCTTTGGCATCGCCGGTTGGCCCATGTTGGTATGAGGAATCTTCACAAACTCATTAAAGGCAACCACATTCTCGGACTAACCAATGTTGTCTTTGAGAAAGATAGGATTTGTAGCGCTTGTCAAGCCGGCAAGCAAGTCGGTGCCTCCCATCCCGCCAAGAATGTGATGACGACCACAAGACCTTTGGAAATGCTTCATATGGATCTTTTTGGTCCGGTCGCCTACATAAGCATCGGGAAGTAAGTATGGTTTAGTCATTGTTGATGATTTTTCTCGATTCACTTGGGTGTTCTTTTGCATGACAAAGGAGAAGTCCAAGTGACTTTAAAGAAATTCATGAGAAGAGCTCAAAAGCGAGTTTGAAGTAAAGATTAAGAGAATTCGGAGCGACAACGGCACCGAGTTCAAGAATATTGGCGTGGAGGAGTTTCTTGATGAGGAAGGAATCAAGCGAATTCTCGGCTCCCTATTCTCCTCAACAAAATGGGGTGGCCGAGAGGAAGAATCGAACCCTCATCGAGATGGCGCGGACAATGCTCGACGAGTACAAGGTTTCCGATAGCTTTTGGGCGGAAGCAATCAACACCGCATGCCACAGCTCCAACCGCCTCTACCTCCACAAGATCTTGAAGAAGACGGCGTACGAGTTGCTCACCGGGAAGAAACCAAATGTCTCCTACTTTCGAGTCTTTGGGAGCAAATGCTATATCCTTAACAAAAAGGCTAAGTCTTCTAAATTCGCTCCTAAAGTAGATGAAGGTTTCTTACTTGGTTATGGAACTAATGCTTACGCGTACCGAGTTTTCAACAATACCACCGGTGTCGTTGAAATCTCGCGTGACGTGACTTTTGATGAAACTAACGGTTCTCAAGTAGAACAAGTTGATCGTGTTGTGATTGACAGGGAAGAACCTCCTTGTGAAGCTATAAAGAAAATGGCAATTGGAGAGGTAAGACCTCAAAATTTGGAATCTCACCCGAGCTCCCCAACCGAGTCTCGGCACTGAAACCCGAGTGTCGGATTAGTCCGAGTATCCGGTCCAATCTGAGTCTCCGGATGGGTCGAACTCGAGCGACATTCCCTCCTCGTCCAATCAAGCTCAAGATGGTTCCAATGCCACCCAAGATGATGAAGGCCCTATTCAAGCCTTGGACTCATCCGTACCTCATCCTAGAGTTCATCAAAGCATTCAAAGAGATCATCCGGTCGACAACATACTTGGAGACATCAACAAGGGAGTATCCACTCGATCTCGAGTTGCAAATTTTTGTGAATTTTACTCGTTTGTTTCCTCTCTTGAACCTCTTAAAGTAGATGAAGCGCTTGAAGACCCAGTTGGGTGATGGCTATGCAAGAGGAACTGAACAACTTCAAGCGCAATCAAGTGCAGGAGCTTGTCAAAAGACCAAATCAAAGCGTTATCGGCACTAAGTGGGTCTTCCAAACAAGCAAGATGAAAACGGATCGTGACAAGGAACAAAGCCCGTTTGGTTGCTCAAGGGTACACTCAAATAGAAGGTTTGGATTTCGATGAAACATATGCTCCAAAGAGCTAGGCTTGAATCTATTAGAATATTACTTGCCTTTGCTACTCACCATGATTTCAAGTCCGTATCAAATGGACGTGAAGAGCGCCTTCTTAAATGGACCACTTTCCGAGATGGTCTACGTTGAGCAACCACCGGATTTGAAGATCCAAGACATCCAGGACCACGTCTACTACCTTCACAAAGCACTCTATGGACTTAAGCAAGCTCCAAGGGCATGGTTCGAATGTCTTGAGACTTCCTTCTGGGACAAGGTTTTGTAGTCGGAAAAGCCGACCCTACTCTCTTTACTAAGCATATTGATAATGATTTATTTGTGTGCCAAATATATGTCGATGACATTATATTTGGATCTACTAATGAACATTTGTGTAAAGAGTTTAGCAAGATAATGACCAAAAGGTTTGAGATGTCCATGATGGGTGAGTTGAAGTTCTTCCTCGGATTCCAAGTTAAACAACTCAAAGAAGGAACTTTCATTTGTCAAACGAAGTACATCAAGGACATGCTCAATAAGTTCGAATGGAGGACGCCAAGCCCATAAAGACGCCAATGCAAGCCAACGGGCACCTAGACCTCGACAAAGAAGGTAAACCGGTCATCCAAAAGGTATATCGTTCGATGATCGGTTCTCTCCTTTATCTTTGTGCATCTAGGCCCGATATCATGCTTAGCGTTTGTATATGTGCACGTTTTCAAGCCGCTCCAAAAGAGTGCCACATGGTGGCCGTTAAGAGAATCTTGAGATACTTAGTGCACACTCCTCATTTCGGACTTTGGTATCCGAAAGGATCCTCCTTTGAGCTTATTGGCTATTCCGATGCGGATTATGCCGGTTGCAAAGTGGATAGGAAGAGCACCTCAGGAACTTGCCAATTCTTGGGTAGGTCTCTAGTCTCGTGGTCTTCCAAGAAACAAAATTCCGTAGCCCTATCCATTCGACAAGCCGAATACATAGGCTGCCGGAGTTGTTGTGCCTAATTACTTTGGATGAGACAAACCTTGAGTGATTATGGCCTTTCCTACAAAAGCGTTCCACTTTTGTGTGACAATGAGAGTGCCATAAAAATTGCCAACAATCCTGTCCAACACTCCCGAACAAAACACATTGATATTCGCCATCATTTCCTAAGAGACCACGCAACCAAAGGCGAAATTGATAGCCAACATGTGAGTACAAATGATCAATTAGCCGATATTTTTACCAAGCCCCTTGACGAGAAAAGGTTCTGTGAATTGAGAAGTGGACTAAATATCTTAGACTCTCGTAACGTGGCTTGATAAGTGCTCATATATTGGTTGGTGAATGAAAAATGAAGTTCAAAACTTTATTTATCTTTTTCTCTGAATTTACCATGTGTTATTGGCTCTTGATCTTAGGATCGCATCATTACTATGTGACTATAGTCTGATTGCTTGATTGTTAGCTAGTCACATGGTGGATGGATGCCCTAGGACTCCTTTCTCTCTCTCTCCGCGGGTCTCCGAAGCTTTCCTTGAAAAATTCCTTTTCTTCCCGAGCAAGGGAATCCGGAGTATCCGGATTTCGATTCGGACTCTCTGGTTAGCCGGAGTCTCAGGACATTTGGTCGGAGTGTCAGGTGATCTGAGTCTCGACTGAAGTCCGAGTCTCGGGTTAGGCGGTCGGTTAAACCCCAAAATCCCGCGCGGTTCATTTCTTTTTCTTTTTCCCACCGTGTCTCTCTCTCTCCCGTGCTCTCCTTGCGGTTAGGGCTTCTCCTCTCCATCTTCTTCTTCTCCAAGGCGTGTGGGACTCCTCCTCTCCCTCCGTTTTGTAGAATCAAGGTAAGGTGGCTTGCCCTAATCCTCCTCATTCCGTTTTTGAATCCACCTCTCCTCATTCTAAAGGATCTCCGTGTGGATTGTCTCTTCTAGGGTGCGGTCTCTCGATTTCTTGGTTCTCGAAGTTCGAAGGGTTGTCAATCTCTTCTCACCGTGTTCCTCATTTCATTCTTGTTAAGGTGAGTTCAAGTTCTAACCCTCTCCCACGAAATCCTTGGCCATTTGTTGTACTCATCTCTTAATCCTTCTTCCCAGTGGCCTTCTAGACCCATTACTTGTTGTTTTTGGTGATGGATTCCGTGAAATCTTTCTGGCCTTGCGCGTTTTCTGGCACATCCGGAGTGTCCGGACTCTGGGTCCGGAGTCTCCGGGTTGATCCGGAATGTCCGGACATTTGGTCCGGAGTCTCCGGATGCAATCCGGAGTATCCGGACATTTTGTCCGGACTCTCCGGATTGGGTGCCTCGGCGGTCCCGAACCCATTTGTTTTAGCGTCGCCTCTCGGCTAATTCCTCTCGTTCGCTTTATCAGTCGATGGACCCTTCCCGAGGAACTTAGGAGGCAGCGATCCTCCTCCACAGGCAGCCGGTGGCAGCGATCCTCCTCAGCAGGCAGCTAGTGGCAGTGCTCCCGCTCAGGGCGTGTCTCCCACCGATTCTCCTCCACAGCCTCGCCTCCTAAAAGCGAGAATTGAGTAGTCAAAAGACTCGTTTCGGACCTTGAGGCCAGCCACCAGGGTCAAGACTGCATCTGTCTCCTCCTCCTCGGAAGCTCCTCGATCCGGATGAGCATCCGAGATACCCATGCCAGGCCGTGATCGAGAAAGAAGCCGATTCCGTATACGGGCACTTCATTGGTCCTCTGATCAAGGCCAAGCCCGTGTGGAACTATCCAATGTCCGTAAATCCAATGAGAGTAATTGACTACCGGACGGGACTGGTAAAGGAAAGCCATTGTGGAGCACAGAAAGAAAGATCCTTTGGAGCTCCACCAGGATGAGTATGTGGACCGCCGGTTTTGGAACCGGTTTAATTCAGATTACTATGAAACGGTCCTATACCCACTTGAGCACCCACAGTGGTTCGCATGAAGACAATTATTTGGGAGTACATGGCTGCGGCGAGCAATCCAGTCTTCACCGAGATCATTCAGATTTGCGAGCCGCATCGGATCAAGAACATCATGGCATACAAGTATGACTGAACAATGAGATCATCATGCGCTTTATGCCACCTTGTACTTTGACAAGAATGATGAGGCCATTTGGTGGATGACCGACAAGATATGGTATGTGGCTAGCAAGAAGAGATTTGCCGAGTGCTCAACCTCGAGATACAATGCCAGTCCAAAGCTTCATGAGAAGAAAGTGATGACTCTGAGCAAATTGAGGCTTTGTATGACACTTCCAGAGCTTCACGGTTGGGACCATCAAGGGTCTAAAGGACATACCAGGTGTGCTCAACAGATGTTGAGAGTCACTCTTTCGCCAAAGGAAGGAGATGCGTCTGCTGCTCGGTTCCTATGGTAGGAACCTCTTTGTTTCACCTCGTTGAGAAACCTTGACCCTTTTGACATTGTCGATTTCTTGTGGGAAACAATGAGGCGAGCAGCCTTGAGCAACATGGCGATTCGCGGCTATGCACCTTTCGTGATGACCTTGATCTCTTGATGAGTGGGCTGAAGTTTGTCGAGATGAGGAGCATCTTTCTTACAAGGTCCGCCCTCGGTCTACTCCAGCCCCTCCGGCTGCTCCTGGTCACCTGCTACTAGACCTCGCCGAGGTCGTGCTTGAGCTCTACCTCTGCTCCTGCTCCGGTGTGCCTCCAGTCATTCCTTCCGAGCGGTCAGAGGTCCCGAGCGGCACTCTTCGAGAGGATGCTCAAGCATGTCTTTCTTCTTTGCCGCGACATCTCCACGAGGCGAAGGTGATGAGTCGACAGATCAAGAAGAATGGTCAAGACATTCGCGGCATCCGCCGCCACAATGGCGGCGATCTCTCAGCGATTCCTCGGGTCTTCCGAGGAGAGTAGCGACGCCACTTCTGCCGATGCCTTGTTTGGGATTGCTTCCTCCTCTGCTCCTCCAGCGCTGGTGACGTCGGCAATGAGGGCTCGAGTATGAGGCCTCGGCAGCGGAGATGACGAGTGATTTCTGTGTCTTCCTTTTGGTGTCTTGATGCCAAAGGGGGAGTGATTCCTTTAGCCGCGTTGTCTTTAGCCTTCTTTAGTCGCGTTGGAGAGGCGTTTGTTCTTGTGCTTATTTATTAGCTTGTGGACTTGTGTTGCTTATTTAGTGTCGTGAACTCTGTTATTACATGTAATTACTTTAATGCTTATTTTATTAATGGATTACTTTCAATTACTTGTGTTGTATTCTCGGATGCTGTGTTTAAGGGGGAGCTCTCGGTTATCTCTCGATAAATATGTGCATTTGTTTCCACTCAATTCCTCTAATGCACACATTTAGGGGGAGCTCCTCTTATTTATCTTATGCCTAAGTCTTGTTCTCGTTATTTTATTTGCTAATTAATTGTGTTGTCATCAATTCACCAAAAAGGGGGAGATTGAAAGTGCATCTAGGCCCCTCAAATTGTTTTGGTGATTAATGACGACACAATTAAAGAGATCTAATGTTTTATCCAAGAATACTGCAGATATCGAGATTATATCGAAGTTTGGAATGACATTGGACACCCCCTCGACTACTTAAAATCAAAAGGACGGCATCAAGACCAAAGTTGTAATCTTTTATTCAATTGTGTCTTAAGGATAGCCGTACTATTAAGATGGTATGACGAGAAATCGATTTTAGGATGTGCATGTGCTCAACATCAAGTCTTGCATCTCACTTTAGCACTCCTACACTTGGTTTTGAAAAGTTTCAATTTGAAACCGTTTAGGTAACCGGAGTATCCGGACATTTTGTCCGAGTCTCGGATTCAATCCGAGTGTCAGGACATTTGGTCCGAGTCTCGGGTTGGACCTCTCGGTTGCTTTGTTTCGGCTGGTCCGAGTATCCGGTTGTTTGGTCGAGTCTCGGATAACCGAGTCTCGGGTTGTTTGTCCGGACACTCCGGCTGTTCAAAAGCAGGAGTAACGGCTAGTTTTCAAAAGAGTATTTAAAGCCTCCACTCCACTCCAACGGCTAGGATCTCTATTGAGCTCATTCATAGCAGCATTCAAGCCATTCATAACAATCTCTAAGCATTCAATAGAGCCCCCACTTCCTCCCACCAATTAATTTGGTTGTTGATCTTTTTGGTGTGGAGAGGAAGAAGAAAAGTGCAAAGTGCATTCATTTCATCTTGTTGAGCACTAGTTCATCATCCAAGCGATTCTTCGTGGTGCTATTTCTCTTGGAGGTTGAAGGTCTCCTAGACGGCTAGGAGTCACCGGGAGCTACCAACTTGTGTGGTGAGCCCCGGTAGTTTGTGAAGGCAAGTCTCGCCTCCGAAAGGAAAGAGACAAGAAGTGAAGCCGTCGAGTGCATTTGTGCAACACCGGGAGGAAAGCGGGTTGAAAGAGACCCCGGCTCAAGTGCGACCGAGCCACCTCAACGGAGACGTAGGGTTCCCTTCAAGAACCCGAACTTCGGTGAAAATTCGTGTCTCTCGCATTCACTTTTACTTCTTAGTATTGCTTAAGTGGATTTGAATTTGTAAAGTTAGATCTAGCTCTTTGCTTGGCTTTAAATTCAAATTCTTGCTAGCAATTGTTCTAGGTTGTTCTTGCTATATACTTCTAGTGGTTTATTGTGCTTGCTAGAGTAGTTTTTATCTCGCTCCCGAGCCAGCTAACCCGGAGAGTCCGGACTCAATACCGGACACTCCGGACAAGCCGGAGTATCCGGACCAAAAACCCGGAGACTCCGGGTTGACCAGCTCGGCCAGGTTTATTCCGCTGCGTAAATTTTAATCCGCCTATTCACCCCCCTCTAGGCGACATCGTTGGTCCTTTCAAGCTCGAAGTCCGGCGATGGCTCACGGCGGCGCTGGCTTGCCGGGATTGGGGACGACGACCACGGCAACGGCGCTTCGGGCGTGCTCCGGCGAGGTGAGAGGTCCCTTCCGACGCGGCTTGACCTCCCGGTTCCGGATCTGACCTCAACGGCGGCGGAGGATGACGGAGACGGCGGCAATCGGCGAAAAACTACGGCGGAACGCTACGGCAACTCCGGCGAGCGATTGCGGCTAGACGGCGGCGGCTCAGGCGACGTTGTCTAGGGCTACGGGTGCGCACGGAAGTCGGCGTCCGCGGCGGGTGGCGGCGCATTAAATAGGGCCCTCGGCGTCAGTGAAACGCCACGGAACCGAGGTCTCTCCGTGCGGCGGAGTCGGCGGCGTCTCGGATTGGGTGGCGTGGCACGCGCACGACCATTGGATCGTGATCCAGCACGGTGCGTGAGTTTGGGTTCGGTCGGACTCGGGTGAGCTGGGCTGGCTCGGTCGGGCTCGGACTTCGGTGGCGTGTCGTGGCCGTTGGATCTTGATCCAACGGTCACACTGAGTTTGGGTTAGCGGGTTAATTTGGACCAAGCTGCGCGAGTCGGACTCGAGTCTGACTCGGACTCGGGTCCGGTCGGATGAACAGTAAAACCCACTCGCATTTAAATAATCCAATTAAATTCCCAGAAATTCAATTAAATCATTAAAAATAGCAAAAGACTCAGAAAAATTCCAAAAAAATTCTGGAAAATATTTTGGAACATTTTGGACTCAAATAAAATATTTCCAATAAAATTTTATTTGCAAAGTTTAATTCTTTAATTATTTCAAAATGGAATAAATTCAAATAAATTCCAAATAAATCCAAATAAATTCCAGAAAATTCCAAAAATTCACCAAAGTGCCAAATCACTCAATAATTTAAGAAAAGCAAAATTTTGGCGTGTTACAAGAACTCCAATCATCAAAAGTATATTTGGGTTTTTGATGAGCTGGACGACCTTGAAGTCTTTAGATACTATTGAACTAAGAGACTGTTGCACCAAATTTACAAACACTTTCTCTTTTGATGGCTCACCTGATGTTGATTTAAATGATCTAATTTCAGAGCTTAGTATTATGCAGTTGACTTTATCAGATGAACCAATGTCTGCCATGGAGGTTTTTGAGTATGTCAGAGAAGTGGATTGTTATCCTAATATTTCTATTGCTTATCGGATCTTATTTGCTGTGCCTGCACTGTGGCATCAGCTGAAAGAAGCTTTTCAAAGTTGAAGTTGTTGAAGAATTATTTGAGGTCCAAAATGTCTCAAGAAAGGCTAAATGGTTTGGCTATTTTACGCATCGAGAAGATATTATTGGATGAGATTGATATTGACACCATCATCAATGACTTCGCATCTAGACATGTTAGAAGAAACTTTTAAGGTAATACTGTAATATGTACTTCTTGCTTTACTTATTACTTGATATGAATATTTTTTTTGGATGTACCTTGAGTGTTTATTGGTAACACTTAATTAGAAGGGCCTCCATTTTAAATCTCGTTCCAGGCCCCTGAAATCTCAGGACCGCCGCTGCTTGCAGGAGGTCCAGTAAGTATTCCCAAGAAACATAATCAAAAGCTTTTTCAATGTCCAGTTTTAACATTAATACAGGGGTGCAAATCCCCCGATGGTAAGCTCTTGCACAGTTTGGACCACAAGAAGTTGCCTTGAATACATCTTCCTTTGATGAAAGCATTGTGTGAATTTGATGTAAGCGAGTTTATATGTCTCGAAAGACGCAATGCTTATATGTTTATTTTTTGGGATAAATCCTTGAAGTTTAATATAGGTAGTATTAGTAAGAGAGAGAGAGAAAAAACAAAGCAGAGCAGCAGTGATTTCGTATTTATTATGCAGTACCGCTACTACGATACAAATGAACATGGACGTACAAACAACGGAGATTTTTGGGTGCATGCGCATGCAGAAGCGTATCTTGACTGTGCGGCGTGGCCGAGTAAAACTAACGCATCCACCGTGCGTACGTACGATACACTTGCGGTTGCCGCCACGAGGCCGCGCACCGATTCAGGAGCCCTGCATGCGTGCCAGCGAGAGAGAAGGAAGAGACCGGTGATGAGAGAGAGAGAGAGGGGGGCGTTTGACAGTTTTGACTGGAACGGCTACTACTTTTCTTTCAACGCCGGCTACCCGGCCTCGATCGGCTCGGCTGCCTGCCTTATCAGCAGCCGCCAGTATTGCACTGCGTACACAAATTAACGCACAGCACAGGGAGAAATAGAGAGCGTATATTAAAGCACGTGTGTACTAATGTACGGCGGTGTAGAAGTTCTGCACATCGATAGGGGAATGATGAAGATTTCCCGATTCCGACGTGTTGGCATGTATCGTAGCCTCGTGGGTCGCTTCTCCTTATGTTGTCTCCTAATCTGGTCTACTAGGAAGATTCGCGCGCTACGCCGCGCCGTGCGAAATTTGATAAAAAAATGATGAAAAGCAGGGAAAAACGGAAAAACGACGGGCGAAAAACGAATTTACGTTTTTTTTTGGGAAACGGCCAACGAAAACATTTTTTCCATGTTCCGGAGAAAACACGGTTCACGGAAATAATTTTTTCAGGCAAAACGAAGAAAGAAAACGGTTTTCCATATTTTTTGTGGGGAAATAGCCACCGAAAACAGCTTCCCCATGCTCCGGAGGAAAAACGGATCACGAAAACATTTTTTTGAAGCAAAGCGGAGAAAGGAGCAGTTTTCCATATTTTTGTTTTGAAAAAGCGACCAGCGAAAACATTTTTCTCATGCTCGGAGAAAAATCGGATGACGAAAAATATTTTTTCGGGCAAAACGGATAAACGAAAGCTCTCCCAATTTTTTTGGAGGAAATAGCTATCGAAAACATTTCCCCATGCCACGTAGGAAAACCGATCACGAAAACATTTTTTTCGGCAAAAACGGAGAAAAGAAACGGTTCTACATTTTTTTTTTTTGGAAAAACGGCTAACGAAAATATTTTTCACATGCTCTGGAGAAAAAACGGACCACGAAAATATTTTTTGGGGACAAAACGGAAAAACCGATCACGAAAACATTTTTTTCGGCCAAAACGGAGAAAAGAAACGGTTCTACATTTTTTTTTGTGGAAAAACGGCTACCGAAAATATTTTTCGCATGCTCTGGAGAAAAAACGGACCCTAAAAACATTTTTTTGGGACAAAACGGAGAAAGGACCCGAACGTAAAGCGCGAGGACCTATTTGTTATAATTTTGGACTTGTTCGCTATTTTGAATAATTAGGAAAGGGCTCGCTCGCGATTGGCCCTTAACGGGAGGGCCTCCATGCAAAACGGGAAACCAGGGACCTAAAAGCTAAACGAAAAAATTATTACACTCTCACATAAAATCACGTAAGGACCTAAACGTAATTTGGAAGAAACCGGAGGGGCTTTGTGCAAAAAAGGGAGGGGACACGTGGGGGGGCCGGTTGGCCCCCAATTCCTTCCTCTATAAGGTGGGTTACCATTGGGCTCTTCTTCGCGCTTTTTTTTTTTTTTCAATTTTGGTCGTCTTCCAATAAAAATTGTAAATTTAGTTCCCTTTTCGATGATATAAACCGTGGTGGATGGTATATGTTACCTATACTACGTTCCCCTACTGTGGCACCGTACTCAAACGAACCACCACGCACGGTGCCTGACCTTTCCCGATACCCGAGCTCGAGAGAAAAGTATAGACCTGTCGCTTGAGGCACTTGTCGGGGGCTACCGTGGTGGATGCATCCGTTACGGTGCTCTCGACTTGCCACGGCAAACGACGATCATCGTCTACTACCTATTAGTACTTTCACATCGAAAAACAGTCTACATCTACAAATTTATTAGAAAAAAAAAGACTAACGACGAGAAAATACGCGCAGAGGCCGGGATGGATACACCGAGCCTCAGCTACGGGTCTCCTGAATTCATGATTGCGCGCGCTACCGGCGAATTTTCTTCGTTCCTTCTGCGTGCATGTACAGCTTGACGGAGACCCGTCCAGCTTGGTTAGCTATGCCCCAAATGCAATGTGATCCCTCACCTTCCTGTGACCCTCTTCGTGTGTTTCTTCGATCCCTAGCCAAGCTAGCTTAATATATTACTAGTAAAGTACTTAGTTGTGATCGAATTTCTAAACAAGTTGCGAATTAATTAGCACCAGTTTATTCACAAGCTAAACGTGCTGTTGATTTGCACAAGCTCATTCCTGATTTGCTCTCGGCCGCCTTCAGTGCATGCATGTATATATCTTAATGGCGCTAACTACTCCTAGTATGAGATTTAGGACATGATATACGTAATCATGCATTATTCATGCATGCTGAATGAAGGGGGGAGTGGAATTCCTGCCGACGCATCCAAAAGTCGCTCAAAATTTCAAGGTCCATATTGATGTTTATGGCTGGGACAGGTCCATATCGATGTTTATGGCCGGGGCCCTACGTGTTACAGCCCTAGCTTGTCCTTCTCACTACTACACAAATGCTCATTACAAACAGCTTTAAAACCTCATAATAGGCAGTTTTGTAAAACGTCTATAAACATTATGTCAGTGATAATAAAGGCACATCACAGCCAGTTTTCGAACCGTCAATAAAAATTAACATCAGAGACGGTTGTATTCTAGAACTATCTGTGATAGCTATATACCTCCAAACACTTGTGAGAGCAAATATTGATTGATTCCAAGGTAAATTTTAATCCATCCACAGTTCGTCCTAAAAGTTGTCATCCTCTGATAATTTATCCATCCACTCCATACTCAACCCCGAATGAGAAAACCATAGGTAGCCTATTTTCACTCTGGAATTATGCAGGAGTAGGATTATTTTTATGGTTTTCTATTCCGTCAAATATAGAGTTGATTAAGTCATTGGGTATACGATGATGTAATCAACTCTTTATTTCATGAAATAGAGAACCATCAAAATAATTCTGTTTCTGCTCAAAACCAGAGTGAAAATAGATTACCTATAATATTCTCATTCGGGGATGAGAGAATGAAGTGAAAAAAATAAATCAGAACATGGCAACTCTCAGGACGAACTGTGGATAGAATTGGATTTTGCCTTAGAATCTATCAACATTTGCTCTCATATATGCAAGGAGGTACTTAGCAAGCAAGACACTATTAAATTATTGTATTCAAGACGAGCAAATATTAATGATTAAGTCAGGTGACAATATATTGAGGAATTGAATTATATGCACTCAAGCAAAAAAGTATTAATGCATCATTGAAAACAATTCATATTTTTAATGTTGTAGTGGCAAGTATGTTAAAAGTTAATATTGTTAAGAACCATCAACAATCTGTCAAAAGTTAATATTGTTCAGCAAAGTACAATAAACTGATTAATAAATTCAAGTTAACATTCCATATGCTATAATCTTTGAAGTAGAATGCACAAAGAAAAGATTATATTCTTTTTGATAGTTGCCTTTTCTAGATTCCACTCAAGTCTCCTGGGTCCTTCCTTAAAATCTGTTGTCTGTCCAATTGCTTCAGCTTCCAATTCAAAACTTGTCCTGCAAAGAAATCCATCATGCAACCCTTTAGCTATTAAAAGAAGCAGCATTTAATATTCCACTTTATTCTGAACTCGAAAGGAACAAAATAAAGCTATAGTTGACCTCATTGTGTAAGAGGGCACTGGCATTTGTATTGTTATTGTGTTAGTGGTGACGTTTGCAGAGAAGTCTGCCCTTATTTTCAGTAGAACTTCAGCCTGCTTAAATAAATCAAGATCATGAATCTAGATTTACCAAAACTGAAGCAATAATTTTATCAACCAAACAAAAACACAAACTTCCATACCCTAGAGGGTCCAGCTTCTTCAATTATTGAGGTTGCACGAAAAGGCGGCTTAAATTCTTGAGTCATCCGATAGTTCATCATAGCAAATTCTCCATCTGGTGGTATCTATTCAATGGTAAATACAATTGTCAAATTCTGCTGGAGTAATAAAATGAAAACTATGTTGCTTTAAGTTTGGCAGAAAATATCAAAAGAAACGAAAGTATCATATGAGTACTTACCAGATGCAGAGCTCTGTCAATGTCAAAATTATCCAGATGCACTGACTCATGGAAATTACAATCATCAAGGACATCTTACCAAAGCTAATCTTCTATAACTCAATTTGATGGTGTCATTAGATGCATCGTAAATCAACCTCCAGAACCTTGTAATAGTCCTGACATCACAAATGAATAATGTAAATTCAATATAATAGATAAGAAAGATTGAATAAACTAGCGAGCGCAACTGTGCAAGAACTATGTATCATGAATTATGGCCATTTCTCCGAGTATGACTGACACTATAGTCCACAGTGAAGGTGAATAGTACATTAATCAAGAGTGTTAAGAACCGCATGTAAACACAGGTTGACTAAGAGACTAAGGGTACCTATATGATAGTCCAGAATACATGCAAGTGGAAGATAAATAGGGATATGAATATGAACTTTAATTGCTTAGGTGGGTTAGATCTTAACCTCTCAGGCTTCTTACATACAAATATGGTACTGAATTGCGTGCTAAGTTTGTGAGTACGGTGGTATGCAAGAGTGAACCTAAATAGGAGTGACATCTTAGGACGCAATGAGAGAGTTGTTTTGGCAAGACAGCAGAACTGACAGGCTCAACTCACGTTAGTTAAGAAGCATACATTAAAAGCATACAAGGCAGATAGGAGAAATACCTTCAGATTGCACCAGGGGAGGAGGCCAAGCAGTCGCAAGGTAATGACACCTTCAATCTACTCAGATTCAAGGTGCAGGGGAGGAGGAAGTCGGGGAGGAGGTCGCCGTGGAGGAGGTTGCCAGGGGGCTAGGGTTTGGGTGAGGCGAAACACACTGGGAGAGACAATCTTTGATATCACAGACGGTTCAGAGTTTGAACCATCTTTGATATGCAGATATCACAGATGATTTTAGTTTGGAACTATCTGTGAAGTAATTATAGACGATTTTATACTAAAATCGTTTGTGATGTTGCTATATATCATAGACGGTTCATAGTTAGAACCGCCTGTGATGATGTCACTGACGGTTTTGATATGAAACCATTAGTGATGTTTCTCGTCACAGACGATTCTTCAAAAACATCTGTGATGAGGCATCCAATATAAGCCTTGTTGTAGTAGTATCCATCTAATATCACTCCCTCTGTCGTTAGGGCCGGTTTGTTTTTGCTTTTGGTTCTGGATTCTGACCTTAAAAGTTGAATAAAAACAAACAACCTAATTCTAGGAATCGATTCTCACAATCCAGCCCACCCATATACACTAGAATCTACGATCTATTTCATAGTGCTTTTTGATTCTAGCTTTTGAAGAATCAGCTTCTCTACAACCACAATCCAGAATCAGCTTTGAGAGAATCCAAGGCAAAAAACTATTTTCTCTTAACACATAGACAAACAAAATATTAAAAATGACTAGATCACCCATAATTATTATCTCTAAATACTATATTAAATTTATACATGTAGAGAACATTAAGTAAGTCTGGATATTTATTAGGGATATAAAAGGAAACATCAAACTAATTTACATTGAAACATCAAATACGTCGACTTATATTTATAGACAAAACTATTAAAAATAGAATACGTCTTACATTGAAACATGAAATACGTCTTATATTAAGTAAGTCTAGATATTTATTAGGGAAGTAAGCTTCATGGCTCCTTGTGTGCGGAAGTTTGCTTCTGCGCTTCTTGGCCGCGGCACCTTGGTGGGCCCGGTCAGATTCCGCGCTCGACCGTGGAGCCGCGGTGGTCACGTCCTTCCGTGCTAATAGACCGCGGCAGGCTATACATGCCACCTACCAAATCTT
The DNA here is from genome assembly GCA_036346355.1 of Rhipidocladum racemiflorum. Lineage (NCBI taxonomy): Eukaryota > Viridiplantae > Streptophyta > Magnoliopsida > Poales > Poaceae > Rhipidocladum > Rhipidocladum racemiflorum. Next base: position 44,275,173 of record CM070569.1, on the reverse strand, counting down.
TTGGGCTCAGGTACAAGGCTATGTACTTTTGTAATTTTTGTTGCACAAAGCTAGTTTTCGAGAAAAAAAGATACGAAAGAGACTAGTACAGTAGAAAAAAAAAAAGCTGTACAAAAGTAAGCCTATTAAATCTGAACGAAAACTGTTAATTTCCATGCGGCAGCCAACCAAATGGACCGTGGACTTGATTCCTCCGATTGGAGCAGAGCCATGGAGCCAGCACGCGCGTAGCTCCTCCATATCCTCTATCCCATTACGCAAGCACGCACAAGTAGACAAGTAGCTAGACTTTTAATCCATCTGCCTCCAAGTACCAGTAGCTGGTCATGATCGGTTGCTAGCTAGCTCCTCCTATTGCTAGCTATATATACGCACACTCGACTACAATCTCACACACTGCGCCTTGTGCACTGCTAGCTTATTGCCACTATATCTAGCTCGTATCGTATGTACGCGTTGCTAACTAGCTACTGATCATAGTGCATGGTTTCACTTTACTTACATCCTGGCCTTAACTAGCTAGCTGTATCCACTACTGATCTGTGCTGGGTTTATATATATAGTTCACACGATTAAGACTCGATTAAGGCAGAGCTAGAGATCGAGCAACTGATCATCGATCGATCCACCATGGATAGCAGCATCATCGATCGATCCACCATGGATAGCAGCAGCTGGTTCCATGGCTGCGCCGACGTCAACACCGCCGCCGGCAACAGCGGCTTCATGTGCGGCTACGCTGCCAGGTACTCTCTACTTAATTGACGACGCGCCCAATATCCATCACACGATCGATCGAGATTATGCATGCTAGCTGATCCTTTGATAAGCATCACATATTATTCTTACTGTTTCCTGTTTTGGCTCTGGTTAAGTGCATATATGTCTCGTATATGGCTGATCAATTACTTGCTGTCTGTACGCCCATGCAGCTGCACCCCCGCAGAGTTGCAGTACAGGGAGGAGCAGCAGCAGCTCATTCAGCACCACTTGGACCAGGCAAGAATTCATATCATTTGGTTAATTGAATCATTCATGCACACTACCGGATCATGCAATTTACCATGCGATCGCACGCGTGGTGACGTTACGTACGTGAGGTATCTGACCAGCTTAAAATTAATTTGGTACATGCAGATCGGGATGCACATGAACATGGATGACGAGGAAGTGTACCTGCCTTCCAGCAATGGCGCCGCCATGGAGCTGCAGCATTCCATGGTGGACGACTTCCTCCCTTCGCACCACGCCGGCAGATGCTTCACCTCGTCGTCCTCCTCCTCCTCGCTTCGCTCCGCCTCGTTCTCCTGCAGCCCGGAGAGATCGCCGCACGTCCTTACGGCGCCGTCGGCCACCGCCGGCTGTCATTACCCCGAGGTCTCCTCGGACGTACCGTTAGCACCCGTAGTACCCTACGACCACGGCCAGTACAACAACTACGTGCCGACGTTGGCGGCTCATGACGGGCCCGCAATGGCGCCGGAGTTACCACCCACCGGCGCGTTCAAGCGCTACGCTCGGCACCTCGGCCCGAGGAGGCCGCCGAAGCCGGCCGCGTGCAGCCAGAGGATGTTCAAGAGGGCCATGTCGGTGCTGGCCAAGATGCACACGGCGATGAGGTATAGCCATCAGTACTACTACCAGGAGGTGGCCGCGGAGGCGCCGCCGCCGCCGTCGGTGAACCAGCTGCAGGTGCAGCACGTGATCTCCGAGCGCAAGCGTCGGGAGAAGCTCAACGACAGCTTCCACGCCCTCAAGACCGTCCTCCCTCCCGGCTCCAAGGTATATACATGTCGATCTCTACATATACAAGACTATATACATACATGCATGGTGCTTCTTCACGAGCATTCCTTTACCAATATTTGATTCCTCTCTTACGTACGGCAGAAAGATAAGACGTCGATACTAAACAGGGCGAGGGAGTACGTGAACTCCCTCAAGTCCAAGGTGTGCGAGCTCGAGGAGAAGAACCAGGCGCTCGAGTCGCTGTTGGCCCGTCGCGCCGGCGAAGACGCCGCCGACGCCGAAGCGGGCGAGAACGTAGAGATCGAGATAACCAGATCAGCGGCAGCGGCGGAACAAGAACCGCGAGAGATTTTCACGCTGAAGATAGCGGTGAGGTCGCCGTGCGGCAACATGACGGACGTGGTGGTCAGGACGCTGCAGTGCCTGAAAGATCAGATGGGGGATGGCGTTAGCCTGGTGGCGATGACCACAAGCGGCGGCGGCGGCGACCCTCCTGGAGCAAACCTGACGTTGCAGCTCGAGGTATGCGGTTCTTCCTTTCCTTAATTAATTAATGAATAATGCTACGGTCAATCAGATTAACTATGAGGCATTAATTAGCGATCCAGTGCGATCATATGCTACTGGCTTCATTTTGTTAACCCGGTACAGTACTAATGCTTCACTTTGCTAGTCAATTTGTTTAGCCTATGTATGCATGACTGCGTGCCATGCCCCAAAGTCCAAATTAACAACCTCAATCATCGCGCGTGCAAGCTTAGATCTAGCAAGAAGAATTGTCAAAGAATCTTGCAATTGACTTAACGGAATGCATCGATCACAGCTCCAATACGTCTAACAAGATTCTACGAAAAGTAAAGCCCGTGATGTCACATGCTAAGGAATTCCTGCACACACATGCGTACTCGTGTGTGTAGAGAATTTTTTTTACGTTACATTCTACTGTGAGGATGTAGATGATCGAAGCAGCACCTCCTGTTACTATATAGTACTACTACACTAGAACTAACTTGGTTTTGCTGCTCCCAACTGGTGTGCCGCAGTCGACGACGACGGGCGTGAAGTGGGACGAGGAGTCGGTCAAGGAAGCCGTGGCGAAGGTCGTCGCCGATGCGCTGCCGCCGTCGCAACCCGCGGAGACCACCGCGCGCCGCGACGGCGACGGCCTCATCGCTAATTAATTAATTTACCAAGCTGCTGCTGCTGCTGCTTCTCCTCCTTCGCCGAGGCTTCATGTTTCAATGACGTAGCAGTATCCAGCCCGTGCCAACCAGGAAGGCTCGTGCGTCGTGGCACGCACCAACCCAATCATGCAGCTCGGTGGTGAACAGAGCAGCAACCCTGTCGAGTGGTACGAGGTCAGAATCAACTCAGTACCCCAGTGTCTTGGTTTGAAGTGTCAACGCATGGACGTTTCTACTGCTACATGATGGGGATCTGAGAGGAGGAGGAATGGACGGCGACTTTGCTGAAAGCCTGAAAGATCGATCGCCATCGACAATGTTGACGCCTGACAGGCCGAGACATGGGTAAGACAAAACAAAAAGAATGGACCAGCGAGCATGCTCTGACCGATAGAAAAGTACTACACAGTAGGAGTAGCAACGCAGCTTAATTTTAGGCGCTTCAATCTGGTTAGGGAGGAGTACGTACCGTGTCAGGCGTTTGTTTTGACCATGTTTGTACTTTCACCAATAGTAACGATCAGTATCGATGTCACTGTGTGGAACTTTCTCTCTTGCATCCTTGCCGTATGGGTATCATGGATCCGGATGTTTTTGTTTTAGCTAACATCTAAATTTTGAACCGTTGGATAGGCCTCACCCGGATATCACCGGGCCGTTAGATCAAATCATAGGATCGAATGTAATCGATACTCCCGAATCTTAATAAAGATCCGATGGTCCTAGATTTGGATGATTTTAGCAATAAAAAACATCCGGATGATGTTTATCAAATCCCTACCGCTAAATAATAGAGCGTGTGATGCGCCTGTGCATACGTTTTAACAAAAGTTCGTCTGCTGTGAAGGGGAAAAAAGAGAGGAGGAAATCCAAGTTCGTCGAAATCTTTTTTAACAATTCTTGAATGATGTTCGTCTCGTTTTGGTAATTTGGTGACCAATGGGAGTAACTGTTGTACCGGATTTGCTATTCCTATGGTGCCTGATTTTTTTTATATAATGATATATCTCTTATAGACAGCTGATGTGAATCTATTGTACATGCTCTAAGTGGGACAGTACGTCTTCATGTTTCGAAAACCTTAGAGCCTCTAATCAATTACTTGGTGTAAAATGGACATGTTTGCGTGCGTGGGTTGTGTACGTCCACTTTGTACCTTTAAAAAAAAAATAAGCATTTATGGGCTGTTTGGTTGCCTGCATGCACAGAGATTTGCATCTACAGATGCAGAATCTTGCTTTTTTCTCGTGTTTGGTTGCCTGCATCTAGTTTTGAGCTGCTCTCTGGATGCAAAGATTCTTCATGCACTGGCTGAGATACGTAGAAAATGGGCGTATCTCTGGATGCAATCGTGTTCTGTGAGGACCATCAACCATGCATGTGGTGCCACGTGGGTATGTAATTTTCTTTTTTTTTCTTTTTTGTTTATATCTTTTGATTAGCATCTCCGATTACCGAACCGATTTCAAAAATGGGTTCCTGACATTTTTTCGAACAAAACTAGACCACACTTGCTATATAAATTTCAAAATATTTAAATTTCAAAATACTTGCCTCCTAAACACTCAACCAAACACCGTCTCTGCATCTGTGCATCAGTATCCCATCACTGGTGAGTGGAGCGACTGTGCTCGCGAGAGAAGGCAACCAAACAGCCCATTAGTATCTCATGGCATGCGAGCATGCACCTGACGAAAATAAATAAAATAGAATTAGTGAACAAGGAAAATTTAAAGGCCTTAATACTACCTTAATTACTTGGTAAAATCTTAACCAAGAAAATAAAACTAGCACAGAAAGATCGATCTACATGAAACTGAACCTGAGGGAAATTGGGGCCATGCTTGGTCCCACGAACAAAATCCAAGGAGCGCATCTGAAATGTAGATCGGTTATTCGCTTTCAGTTGCGTCAGCAAGGCAGACATTTTAGCAAGAAAAATTCTTCTCCCAAACATTCATGTTCCAGTGACGTTGGCACGAGTATGCGATATATCATGCACCTCCTTAATTCAGATTAATTTGTGTACCAATCATTTGGTCCAAATTAAATAACTAGAAAAATCGAAACAATGAACACATCATCTTGGACGAAAGGATTAACCGCATGCCGTCAGGAACCAGGGCATGCTGCCATGGTTTTCGCTTCTATACGTATATGAAAAAGAGAAAATTTGGTGCATGACGAAATCTCCCTTCGGCAAAACTTTATTTTACAAAAGACAAACATATTAGATAGAGTTGTCCTTCCACATTTTCCTCGTCTAATTCTCAGCACATGTCTTGCATACCGATCATGTTAAGATTTGTAATGAGGGTCTAATTTTAATTTCGACATGCTTCTAGAGAAGACTAAAACAATGTAATTTAGCATCTGCCGTCTTAAGCAAATGGCTCATGGTGCGGAGAATTTAGCATCTTCCATGTGGACTCTCCCGAAACCCTAGCTATATGTTATAAATAGGAGATAAGGGGTCACCCCGTGTACAGACAAGCAATCAGAATAATAAAGCAGAGTAGTCCCTCCTCATATTGTGTCTCTCTCCCTCTCTCTCTCTCTCTCTGTTCTCCAGTTAGATCTATTAGGCAACCCCGGACTATTCGATAGCGAGGTTGTCTAACAGGTTTTACGCTAAACATCATCCCTTAGGGAAGTGATAAATTTGAGAGAACATCTACTATTTGCCATGGAATAATTTTCTCTTTTGCGATTTGTCACTGAATAAGTCATGTTTGACAGAGCTTCAGCTCCATTAGATCTATGGTTTGGTGGAGCTGTGTATTTCTAGCTCCACCAGATCCGTGGAGCTGGAGCTGTGGGTATATATATTAAGTGGATCATTTTGTTTACATTTTAGAATAAAAATATAAAAACAATTTACTTTATTTTAGCCTACAAGTTTTAGATCTGAGATAGAGCTAAGATCTAGAGCTCTGCCAAATAAAGCCTAAACTATAATCGTAAAACTGCAAGTGGGTAATTTTTATAAGTGGAAAATCGGAGGGCAAAATTTCTCGCCTTCCTAACTAAGATTTGCATGCATCGGGGCGCGTGATCAGACCTCTATCTTAGCGTTTATACACATCAACTTATACAGTTTTGACCTGATTTATTAGTTTTTTTTTTTACACTTTCCCAATAATTTCCTCTACTCCCAACGACTCAACAAAGAAACTGAATAAAAGGAAGTTACCTGGGAACCATCTCGGCCGGGTGAATTTTGGCAAGACGATGAAGCAACGTACGACTCTTAAAAGTAGAAAGAAAATATTCAAACCCTAATCCTGATCCATCGTCCGTGTCCCTGCGGCACTTAGTGTCTGCCACTCACCGCAGCCTGCAATAACTGACCACAAGCATCAACATGGACAGGTTGTGCAGACTGGACAGCCGACCGATCAAAAGGAAGTGCATACTGGATCGAGGTCTTGCGTTCTCAGCTCCGTGGAAAATACCTCCTCGTTGCACAGATATCTGGGAACAGGGCATGTGAAGGCCGGCTGGACAAGCTTGACCAAGAATATTCATCATGTACTTCCATCCTAGTACATCGATCCTATACTATACTACTATAGGAATGCTGACCTACCTACATCAACCGGACTAGAGAATGCAGACTAAATGTAAGTGTAAGCTGCTCGCCTTTCATGAAAATAACAGCTTGTTAGGGTTAGGGTTAGCATTCGGCAAACAAACTGAAGATAATATTTAACGTGAAAAAATCCTTACATGAAAAAAAACTATGGAAAACAATTCACTATAATGCTTTACGGATTACATGTACAGAGTGTTGGCTTTATATATAGCCAAAAAACCCGAGTATGAAGGGATTGGACTCCTAACAAACTATTTAGATAATACCAAAAGATATGGTGAGTTGAGATATTTGAGTTATCTCTAAAAAACCACCCATTAACTCAAAATCCATAATACCGTATATTTGAGTTGAGATATGGTGACTAGGGAACGGTATACCGTTGCAACGGTATAGCCATGAAACTTATGAAACTTATCAGTTTCAGTGCTGGTTTCATGAGTTTCAGTGTTTAGTTTCATCAGTTTCATGTTTTATCAGTTTTTAGTGCTAAGTTTCATGAGTTTCAGTGCAAAAAATCATAAGTTTCATGAGTTTCAGAGGTATACCGTTGCAACGGTATACCGTTTTTTAGTTTTTCTGTAAAATTGTTTCCAAAAAACCTCAAAGGGTAATTAAGCACTTCCTGCGAAGCAAAATTAAGCAAACCACCAGTAAGTTGAGAGAAACTGGAACAATCAAACCAACACAGCTATAACAAAATAGATGAAGAATTTGGGTATTCAACTCATAACTCCAGTGAAGCCTGAGTCTGTGCAACTGACCTTATGAAACAAATGTTCAATCAAATGGCATAAGCCAAAACATCACATGTGGTGCTTGATAAATAGCGAAGAACTCATATCATGAACTTTTGACATGCTCCACCTGGAACATAAAATTCGGCACACTGCCTACTGAAAATTCATAATATGATTGAAACTGCTCAAAAAAATGTCAATATGAAGCAAGGTTCAAAATCTCGCCGAAATTCAGCGAAATATCGGATCTCAGAAACCCCCCGAGTTTCATAATTCCGGCGAAATTAAGAAAACCCTAAAAAAATTAAATTGCTACAGGAACCTATAATCTCGCTGAGGTTTCGGTGAATTTGACCAAAATCTCGGCAAATTTGACCGAGATTTGACTAAAACTTGACCAGATTTGACTGAATTTGACAGGATTGGATTCTTCGCATCGTTTCCCATATGGAACAGTCGGTAGATTATAATTTTTGCCAAATTGAAAAAACCCTAAAAAAATCAAAGTGTGACAGTGCGTAAAATCTCGCTGCAATCTCGGCAAATTTGACTGAGATTTGACTAAAACTTGACCGGATTTAACCGGATTCAAATTTTGGTTTTTGTATTTCGTTCGGATTTCTTCCGAAATAACGAGATCTCGACGAAATTTCGGATTTCAGTAGGTGACAAGATTTAATTCAAAAATAAAATTTGAAACCCTGATATGAAGAAAAAAATTTCGTGACATCGATGGAGTATAAATTGTAATAGACCCCGCATATTGAGCAAAGATAACAAAACAACATTATAGTATCCACGCAGAAACAAACTCCTTCCACTTCAAACCTTCATGTCAAACTGACATTGGAGCAAAACCTTCACTACTAAAACTCCGAAGAGCATAATGCTACCATCAGGGTGTCGTCAAATTCCAAATTAACATTGCCAAAACCTCCATAATGGTCAACGTATCCAAACGTTAAATAAACACCAAATTAACGGTGACGAACACCAAAATAACAGTGATGAAATAACAAATTCAGTTGTCTCTTAAATTGACATTTTTTCCTCCGAATTTAACGATAAAACGTCAAAATCGATGATGAAATGTCGAATAAAGTGCTAAGAATCCAGCAGTCGAGCACGGCGTCGGCCAGCGTCGGAGATGGCCTGAGCAGGGGTTGGCTGAAGCAAGGTGTTCGGCACCGAGGACGGCGGGAGGCCGAGTGGCCGAAGGTGGAGGACGGAGGTTCAGCCAAGGCGGCTGGCGAGGCGCGTCGGTGAAGGCCGAAGCTTGGGCCGGAGGGCGGTAGCATTGCATCGGTGGACAACCGGAGGAAGCCTACGGCCGTGGAGGAGAGCGGCGGCGGCGGCTCGGAGCGTCAGTGGCTAGCGCGAAATGTAGCGTGGTTGGCCGAAGTCGGGTAGCCAGGAGCCAAAGGCAAAGGCCGGCATGGCCGGCTGGAAGGAGTCGCAGGTGGCCTGTCAGCGAGGAGCGCGGAGAATGGCGCACCGACGGCCTTGGGGCTTGGACAACGCTCAAAGTGGATGGCCATACGATGGCCACCGTGTAGTGTTGCTGTACAGGTGCTAGGAGATGAACAGTAACAGATGTGGCGAAGGCTGGAGATGGCGTCGAGCGTTGCCGTGTGGGTGCCGCACTGGGAGTCTCTTCCTCCCGGGGCAGAGGATTAGATCTAAACCCTAGGCTCTGATACCACTTATTAAGGTTAGCACACGGCAAACAAACTGAAGACAAGATTTAACGTGAAAAAATCCTTGCGGGAAAAAAACTACAGGAAACAATCCACTTAATGTTTTAAGGATTACATGTACAAGAGGTTGGATATATATAGCCAAAGAATCCGAGTATGAAAGAGATTGAACTCCTAACAAACTACTTGGATAATATCAAAAGACATGGTAAATTGAGATATTTGAGTTATCTCGAACACAGTGCATCGGTGCCAGTTTCTTGAATAAACTACAATGCAAATAAGCATTGTAAGATCAAGTGACTTCCCTTACTTGAATAGCAGCCGCCGGGAAGATCTTTGGGCTCCGACATTTCCACGGAATTGGAATTCCACGTAACAAATTTGTATGGTGCAGCTTATTAAGAATAGTAGTTAAGTCATGGTCCTCGCGTTTCACCCCTGCAAAGATTAGTAGTAGTTACTAGTATCGTTCTCCGGTTAATTATGGTTCCTTTTACAACTCTTTTGGAAGTCAACATGCGACTAGACCAGGTTACATCCAAAGGGAGACAATTCAATACAACTCGTCTGAAATAATTATTTGATTGTGAAAGTGCTTCTTACATTACTAGTGTAGTAAAACCATAACAATAAGATAATTCCGTGGGTTACTCATTTTCCACGTAGTGAACATTCAATTATAATTGGAGTATACACACAGTATCATTAAAAAAGCTTTGGAGAAATAATAAGGTCTCAATAGTAAAGGGGGGCAACATCTGGCCAGTATTTCAGAAATAGCCTAGGAACTAGGAAGGCTGCGATGGCTCCCGACTTAATTGTAGTTATTATTAGTTTAAGAAACAAGAGAGACATCATCTGCAGTTTTTCATACACCAGTTGCTAGCCATCACATTGAATAGGCATGGAAAATAAACATTTCACAAAAGACATGGAAAAGAAACTATCCGACCAGGACGACAGAAGTTTATTAAGCGAGAAAGGAAATGCACTACCGCCTTCCCTATCGTAGAAGAAGGAAATTCTATGCAAGCTTTTGGAAGTCCGTTTATCAACTAAGGTGTCTATTGTACCAGTCAATTATAACCAATCTAGGACAAAAGAAATACATTGACCGACTAAATATCCAGGTCATCCTAAACAATATCGTCTGGTCATGCATGATAGGTCCATGTCTAACATAACGTAATTAACCACTTCTCTTTCCAATCTTCCATATGGAATTAAAATAGGTAGGCATACGGCACTGAGACGAAAATATGCAAGGGGGAAAAAAAGTCGGTCGAAATAATCCAACATTGGTGGCAAAATGGTCAGTGGTTCCTCCCTAGTCCCAACGCACAGCCCAAACGAAAAGTGAAAACCCTGGGCAACATCACAACAACTATTTTCTTTTAAGAAAAAACTAAGACAAGTATAACAGGATTCCCCAGCATTTTCAAAAGAACCCCAGGCTTGCCAGGCCTAGTTTCAATTGAAGCTTTGAGGTTCAGGGATTTGTCTTATCGAATAACCCCTTAAAATTCTTCGCGTTCAGTGGAAAGGAAGAAAACATGATCTGAACAATAGCATCCCGACTCCGGAGGCGCCCCGAGCCAGATTTCCAGCTCAGGGCGTCTCCTACCTCTTTACCTCCCTTGCGGCCACCGGCTAAGTGCCGGCGGCGAGGAGAGGAGGGGGGGGGGGGCTTTTTCAGCATCCTTTCCTCCATTCTCTTCTCCCAGTTGCTTAGCGCTGATGGCCGAGGAAGCGGCTGTCGTTGTTGCCGAGCATGGCTCCATGTGGAAATTGCGGAAGCTATATTATCATTTAGCATGATTTTTTATTCAACCGAAAAGCAACTTTTATATGTGCAAAAAGCACAAGTCGTCCTTTATATGTGCAAACGCACAAACCCATCTCGAGACATATTGCATTGCATATTGAATTTTATTTTTCTCTCCTCTCTTTCTTCTTAACCTTTATAGTTATATCAATGGTCAGAGAACTTTTCTATTCTATTTCTTTTATGTGCGTACTCTTTCTTTCTGTGTTCTTTTCTTCCTTCACATATCTTTGATGTAAAGGAGAAAGCTCATTTTATAGCCAAGAAGAGAAGCTCTAACCAAGGAGAAAAGCCAGAGCAACGAATGTAAGTTTTCATGCATTAAAAAAATGAGTTTCTTTGCACTAAATACATCAGTTTTCATGAATTAAATATGTCAGTTTCTGTTCACTAAATACAATGAAATTGACACTTTAATGCAGCACTTAAAACTTAATAAATCTGACTATAATTTAGTACTAACTCGATGAAACTGACAATTGTAACTCAGCACTTTAACACATGCATGTAGCCAGCAATTCATCACTTGTTCTTATTGCAGCAATACATGCATGAAAACTAGAGCTTAAAAGTAATTCCTCCTGTAACATGTATTATACTTAATAACACTAATTAATACACAACTAAATATTTGGAAGGGAGAGGAGAGGGATTTTAAACCCCACGATTCTTAATCTTTTAGTCTAGCAACCATCACATTTAGACCTTTTATTATAAGAACCGTTCTGTAATTTACATGAGCCATATTATGTTAAAATAATTTAACAGGTGCGGTTGGTGGTACAGCTCCTCGAGGGCCACCGGGTGTGCTACCTACAGCACAAGCTCAAGGCGATCCAACTGCATATCTAGGGTTCCCCCCAAATCCGATTTCGACGCCTTTGGCAAAAACACATCTGTGAGCAGCGTCGATGAGGAGATTGTTGTGACGTGGAGCGTCGATGCGTTTATAAGTCGTGGAGAAGGGGTTGGCGGTGTGTCCTCCTAGCCAGCCCAGATCCGCCTGAGCTTTGTTGGTGTCAGGAGCAACGGGAGGTAGGGGCAGCGAGCACTCCAACCGAGCGACGTACCTGCTTCACGTGTGGTGTGTGTGTGGGTGGGTGGGGGGGTTGATGTCGGCGGTGAGGTGGTCAGATGGCGTGCATCGGCACAGCCACTACTGGGGAGGTCGTGCGATAGATGGATCAAGGAGCTCGAGGTTTTTTTCTTCCCAGTTCTGGATTGCGGATTACGGGAGGAGACCGATTAGGACCAGCAGGAGGAGGGGGTGTAGCCCGAGGTGGCGGAGAGGGCCGGCAAGAGGTGCACGACGATGGAGCCCGGTGGATTTCAAGAAGGCGTGCAAGGCGTGGGGGTAGGTGATGAGGCTGGGGGAGTTGCGCAAGTTCCTCAGCGGATGATCCCAGTGGTGGTGACGGCGGGCCGTGACGCTCATGGTGGTGCACGGTTGGTGCACAAGGTTGTGCAGGAGATAGGGGCTCCGGGCCAGGTTGTCTTTCAGCTCGATGGTGGTGTGTTTTGTTGTAGAAGTCAAGCGTCGTCGGTTGATCAGCATCAAACCCCTCGATAGCGAGTAGGGGTGGTGGTGTTTGTGGCAGCGTGTAACACCCCAAAATTTTGCTTTTCTTAAATTCATGTGTGATTTGGCCCTTTGGTGAATTTTTGGAATTTTCTGGAATTTATTTGGATTTATTTGGAATTTATTTGAATTTATTCCATTTTGAAATAATTAAAGAATTTAATTTTGCAAATAAAATTTTGTTGAAAATATTTTATTTGAGTCCAAAATGATCCAAAGTATTTTCCAGAATTTTTCTGGAATTTTTCTGAGTCATTTGCTATTTTTAATGAATTAAATGAATTCTTGGGAATTATTTTAATTATTAAATCGCTGGAAAATCCAACTCGGGTCAATCGTTCATCCGACCGAAGTCGGACTCAGTCCGACCGAGCGATTGACTCGACCAACCAACTTGAAAACCTAATTGATCCCAAACCGCTGGATCAAGATCCACCCGCCGAGATCCGCCTGCACGGCCGAGCTGGCCTGACCTCCGACCCGATCGCGCCGCGCGATCGTGTTGATCGTGGACGCGTGGAGCCCTGGGATTGCGTCGTCTTCCGTGACCGAGCCGGACTCGCCCGCATAGCCGCCGTGACCGATTAGGTTTAAGCTTTGTGCGCACGCTACTGCCGAGGCTATTTAAGGCGTGGGTTATCGCCCGAGGATCGCTGTCGTGTCTGGCGCTTATTGCCCTAAGTTCCAACGCCCAAGCCGCCGCAGTGCCTCGCGATTCTCACGGAGTTTGGGGAGTGCCGGCCAGTGGTTTTTCTTCTGTTTCCGCCGTCGTCATCCTCCGCCGCCTTCAAGCTCGGATTCGAGAACTCATGCGTCGAGGCGCACTCATCGGTGCACTCACTTGGCGAGCGCCCGAAGCGCCGTTAGGGTGGTCGCCGTCCTCACGGCACCGCAACGCCGCCGCGAGCCATCGTCCGCCTCGAAGTGCACCGTTGAATCGAGATCCAACGACGCAGGCGAGGCCACGTCGTTCTTGTTTAAATCTCACGATTAGGTTTCAACCGTTAGATTTAGATCGCACGGCCGTGGTTAGTTGTGTTGTAGCTTTAGGGTTAGATCCGGACCGTCCGATCTAGATCGAACTACCGGATCAGCAGTGTAGTTTTGAGCGAGAGGTTCTAGATCAATGACGGGCCGGGTGATTTTCAAATCAATGAGATTGTGCCACGTGTGCTCACCGCGCCCAGCGCCGTGGGAAGCGTGTCTGCGACAGCGGGACCGCGAGTCGAGGGCCCACGTGTCACCGTAGATCACGCTGCGTGAAACCCAAATGGCAGGGGCCCACATGTCGGCGAGCGTAGTCGTGGGACCGAGTCCACCGTGGACCCGGAGCCAAGCGTGGGACCGAGTCCATGGACCGGCCGACATCGACCCAGCCAATCAGAGGTCGACACGTGTCCATGCTGACGCACATAATTAATTTCAAAAAAGAAAATGATTTATTAATTCGAATAATGATTTCAAATTTAGATTCAAACTTCAAACGCTTTTATAACTTTTGCGTTTCAACTCCGATTTGAGTGATTCAAATTTCTAAATTTGTATAAAATTGAGATCTACCTAAATATGAATTTTATTTAATTTTGGACTAAAGTTTTTCTCTGTAATATTATTTAATTGATTATTTAAGCTTTAATAAATCATAACTTTTGCATTTTAACTCCAAATTTGGCGATTCCGGTTTCTAAAAATCCAGAAAATTACGTTCTCTCTGTTTATGGATTTTATTTGGAGTTTTGGGATGTTTTTGCCTAGTGTTTATTTGTGTATTTGCTATTTGCACGCTACGAGTAGCGTTGAAGTCTGGGAAGGATTCGAGGGAGAAGTGTTGACTCAGATCCAACCCAAGACCAAGAGCAAGTGCTTTTGAAGGCAAGTTGTGCTTTGACCATGTTGATCCTATTTGAAATCTATTTTGATTTAAACTATTGCATGCTAGTTTAATTAGAAAGATACTTTGTTTAAACATGGGGGTTAGATAAATACCAATTTGCTATATGACACCTTGATTACTTAAGTATGTGCCATGACCTTTTGTCACCCTAGTTGTGGTTTACTAGTTGGACATTATTAAATTGCCAACATGGGTTTAGACCGCTGTAGTATAACGCTTAGACTCACACGTGCTCATGACATGATTTTGCGATCAAATGCTAATATGGACTTAATGATATATTGAACTTGTTTTGGAAAAGTATCATGTGATGTTGATGGCACGTGGTGCATGGTAATCAACGGGGTTTGATAAGCTGACGGCCAGGGCATGTGGCAAGAGTAATCGAGGTGGGGCCAGTTGTGGCATTGGGAATGTTGATTTGGTTCTTGGGTAGTCTTGCCCTGGTCACTCTAAGGACTTAACCTTGCAAGCCTTTGAACTGGTCATACTTGCAACCACATGGTCGAATGGGGCGGCCCTAGTTGGACTAAGTCGCTGGAGACTCACTTGTGGAGCCTCGAGTGGTGTCGATTACACCGTTTGTGTGATTATGCAGGGAGCGTGTCGGTCGTGGCCGAGATACCCATCTAATCCAGTGTGTTGGTCCCATACCCGCCTTGGCTAAGGGAAGGGATGGTGTAGAGCACCTGAACCCGAGAGGACCACCGTGTTGTTTGAGGCTTAGAAGGCTTTGTTATGATCGCTCATTCGCATACTTTTGTATGGCGATTCACTACCGACGTGGTGAGTGGATTGTATCTTGTGGGTAAAGTGCATAACCTCCTGCAGAGTGTAGAATCTATTTAAATAGCCGAGTCCACGGTCAGATCGACAATGCTCTGAATTACAAATAAGGGTTAGACTTTCCGAAAATAACTTGGATTTGAAAAGTTGGGTTGGTTTAATAATGAAGATGATGGAAATGTGGTTTAGGATGGGGAAAATGTTTATTAAATTTTCACGAAAAGTTATTTATGCTTTTACTTATTTCTCAAGCTTCGAATCTACTTTTATTACTTGTCAAAGTCATTTCTTTGCAAATATACCCTAGCTATTCCTTTGTACCAAGCCATGCATGTAGTATATTAGCTTGCATTCTGGTGCATGACTTCGAGTACCAAGTACTCACCCTTGCCTCAACACAATACTCGATTGAAGAGGAGACTACGCCATTCGGAAGAGGAGTTCCAAGAGGACCCGTCTACTTAGGGATGCGAGCCCAGTTGCACAGGTATCTTGGATGGCGCCACTTAAGTTTATTTGATTTTCCGCTGCTGTTATTTCTCTTTTAATACATTTTGCCTTGCAAGGCATATATTTGTAACTTGGCCATAAGGTCGAGTAACCCTTTGATTATTTAAATAAAGTACTTTGATAGTATCGTTTGGTATGATTGTGATATATACCGATGTTAAGACTGTGTGCACTAGCGCGTTCCTGGACTAGTGCTGAATACACAGAGGGTCCGGATTTGCAAATTCGGGGTCCCGACACAGCGCTACACCCATGGGCGGCGCAACAGCGTGTAGGTGTTTGGCCTAGGTGATCAGTGGCTGTAATCAGTGTAATTTCCTCTCCATGAGCTACTGTTTTTCCTTCTTCTACTGAAATGAATGATAGAGCTCCTGCCTTAGTTTCAAAAAAAAAATATTATTCGCGTTGCTTCATTTTCTACTCGCTGATTACAAAGCTCAGGTGAAACTCGTTTCAATTGCACCCCCAAAGATCCGGATATTTTCTTCTTGTTACTCTTGTAGCAAATTAATAAGAAAACGACGGTTGGAGAGGATCATATCAAACTGGTATCGTACGTTACGCAGATAATGATTTACCAAGGAAGAAAATTGTTTGCTTACGCTACTGGTGACCTTAAGCAACCGGCATCCTTTGGTCAGTCAGTCGCCGATGCCATGGCCCTGAACCTGGAGAAAAATTAAGGGACACAGTGGTACTAAGTAAACGAAAAGCCTCCACCTGCCTCCACCTGCTTACGCGAGCCAGCTTCTAGAAGTTAAACGCTTCAAATGCTCATGCTTGATTTCAGGTTTCAACAGTATGTATAGTACTGCAACTATGACGGTAATGAAGACAGCATTGAACAGAAGAGCAGCGACTTGGGGATAAATTGATTTATTCTCAAGAATTGACAATGATGTTCATGATATCTTCTAAAAGATGTCTGGGCTGGAACCGTGCCGTGCCACGACGGCCTATCGTGCTCACCGTACCGGGCTGATTTGTCTTTGGCGAGTCCAGGCCCGGCCCATTTGCGCTTCGTGCCTGCTTTGTGCCGTGCCGGCCCAGGCCCGACCCATTTTCACTATTGTGACGAGCAAAGAAATAAACACATCACTATTACTAAACTACCTATTTTAATTACATAAGAGACTAATCACATCAACAAAATGTCAAACATAAATGCAATGCTTGAAGATGCCTTAAATCAACAATATCTGCCAACTTTTAGGTCTTAATCCGTGATTTCGTGCCCGTTCGTGCCGTGCCGGATCGTGCCGCCCATCGTGCCCGGTTCTTAGGCCCGGAATTGTAGCACAGGCCCGGCCTTGCACGGAGCCGTACCGTGCCGGACCGGGCTTTGCACCGGGCCATCCCATCGTACTTCGGGCTGGCCTAAAAGAGCCCGGCTCAAGTGCCCACCTCTACCATTTGCATTTGATCAACCAAGAAAATATGATATTGTAATACCTATTTCTTCGGTAAAAGCACATAAATGAAGTCCTTTAAGATAGAAAATACCAAGGAATAGTTTTCGCAGGCTTCCTGGAGGGCACCGACGACTGACCAAGATAACATCCCAAACTCTGACAGGTGGACCAATGCGGTAGCGAGAGATGCTTCTATGCTCTCTTTTTTTAAAGTTACACAAATATTAAAGCATGAATGAAGGGTAGATGAGGATGGAAATATCTTCCATTAGCAACACCGGCCAAAAGATGTACTTGTAGCAGAAGCAGATCGAAATGCTGCTTAGCTCTAGCATCTTACATTTAAGTAATCCACTCTATACATATCAGCAGGAAATTTGGGAAAAGATACCTTTGGAAGAGCGCTCCTGTCTAATAGCACACCCTCAATAGCGCCAAGAAGTAACACGTTTTGAACACTTTGTAAACCAGTAACGGAAGCCCCAGCAGAAAATCGTGAGTAAAAATCGTGAGTAAACCGAAATAAAATGAAATACCAAAATAAAAAAACACACACGTATAATCAGATAAAAGTAGTGGCAAAATGTGTATAAAGCACGATTTCATGTGTAGATAATATTACTAGATTTGTCAAAATAATGGTTAAATAATAATTTTTACTAACGTATAGCTAGATGAAGTAATGGTCAAAGGTGTGTATTAGAAACCGTATTGATGTCAAAAAAGACAAGTAATAAAGAACAATCACGCTAATTTGGTAAATATTGTATTTACCGATACCGAATCAAAATATTATGGTATTTATTGAGATACCGAACCTAAATTCTATTCGGTATATTTGGTATCTCATTTAAATTATCATATTTAAAAAGAACCATATTTACAAAAATATAACTGAAACACCCTAAAATTATATATATTTTTTAATTATTTATTTGTGAGTTTTTCTGAATTAAACCTTATGTTAAAACTATTTAAATATTTGAAAAGTTAAAATAAAGTTTTATTAAAAATATTTTATTTGAGTACCTAATACTCTAGAATATTTTTCAAAAATTTTTTGGTAACTTTGCTATTTGTTTTTGTTTTGTTTTAATTTTTAGAATTATTTTATTAGAAAAATAAAAAAATCAGCTTAAATGCCTTATGGCCCAAAACCCAATGGGCTCAGCCCAGTCTGCGCTGGCCCACATTGCAAACCCTAGCTCGCCTAGATCCTTCCTGTTGATTTTGGATCGCACGGATGCGCTAGTGCCCCTTGTCCACGTGATGTCAAACGTCGGATTCATGCCGTGTGGACGGTCCAGATCTTTGCCGCGTCTCTGATCAGACTCCACTGCCGTATCCTCCTAATAGATTTCACGGACGTCGGGAGGCTATTTATTGCGCTGACACGGGGCGTCACCAGCACAACATCACCCGTGACATCAGCTGCGTCGATCAAGCTTTCGGTGAGCCGAATCCACCGCGAACTGGCAAGGTCCGTGGATCGGGTTTGTAGACTCATGGTCCCACTTGTCAGTCTTTATAGGATTTTCTAGATGTATTTTATTCTCAGTCAAGTAGGATTATGACGTCATCATGACGTCATAATTAGGATTTATTTTAGAAATTTAATTTGGCCAAAAACCAAATTTTGCATTGATGTCATCATGACGTCATTAACCTAAATTTCCAATATGAAAGTAATTTAAGTAATTAGGGTTTATTCCTTTTCTTTTATTTCGAGCTTTAGAGAGCTCGTTGGTATCTTTCATATGATCTCCGATTGAGGTGATTCTAGTTTCTAAAAATTTGTAAAATTGAGCTCTATTTAATGTTGAATTGTGTTTGATTTTTGGAGTTCATTTTCTCTCTATTATTGATATTTATTTGCTATTTCTCTCGATTCACGTAGGCGTTGAAGTACCGGGAGTGTACGAGAGTGAAGCATGGACGCAAGAACAAGGTTCAAATCCAGAGCAAAAGCTTTTCCAAGGCAAGTTACATACCTTTGATCATGCTGAACCCAATTTTTGAAATGTTATGTTGAATTTAAATTATTGTATGCATAATTTCTATAAATGTATTTTAATCCCAATTTTAAATGGAGTAGTTATACCATGATTGTTAAACCCACATTTGACAGTTGAATTCCTTATGTCATTGTCATCCTAGGATTATATTTATGGTTATGTGATGACTATCAAAACAGTTAGGACATGCTTAATTTTGCTTACACCTGAATTTAGGTTATTTTGAGCCAAATGAGGATTCTATTGAAATTGAGAAATATGTTTTGAGGTTCCATATTATAGCATGTTAAAATTTAAAATGTGGTTTAACTTGGATAAGACATGTTGGATTGGTGGTTGTTGGGTTCTTGAAAGCTCGTCTAGTTAATTAAGGACTGGTTTATGAGTTGCTGAATGTAAAACAATAACGTACTACCACATATCTGGTATAGGACAGACCTAGTTATTCGTATTGTAACATATCATGGACAATTGTGCCATTAGGTGGGAAGTGATGTGAGCGTGAGATTGCCACTCGGCGCAAGAGGAGGCTTATGAATTAAGATGATCCTTTCAGCGGTGAAACCCTAGTGGACATGATTACATAGATGGAGCTTTATATGAGACCTTGTTGTGATTTCTCTGACGCACACCAAAGGAAGTGCATATTTTGGCACAAGGAGACAATCATGTCTTGTGGGTAAAGTTGTACAACCTCTGTAGAGTGTAAAACTAATCAATTAGCCGCACCTGCAGTTATAGGTATGCCGAGCTGGCTTTTCACATATTAGATCTTATTGTTTCCAAAAATGGTTTTGAGAAAGTGTTCAGTAGGGATGGAGTGAGGGCCATCATAGCAAATTTGGGTTAAATTCTAGAAGAGATTTTTGAGTTGATTCTAGGAGCGATTCTTGGATCCAGTAATACCGAAAAATAGAATTTACTATGTAAATATAATTGTGCATTAGAAAATTACTTAGAATATTTGTGAACTTGCTGCTTTAAGCTAAAATAACCATACAATCTTTATTTGTCATCCTTTACATTAATATTGCATTTCCTGTGTAGCTTGCTAAGTACTTTCAGTGCTCACCCTTGTATTATTCTTGTTTTTAGAGGACGAGTATGTCTATGAGGGTGAGGACCAACATAACTAGGACCACTACCCAGTCAATTGCTAGTGGCAATTCTATTGGATTTTATTTCAGTTTAATTTATTTTTGTTGCTTTACTTTTATTTGGCCTACGTGCCATTCATATTGTAAAAAGACTATGTCAGTTAATGAATAAATGTAAGATTGATATGTTATGTTAGCAAATTTTTTATCGATCCTGGTTCAGTGTGTTATACACAAAGGGTTCAAAAATATTACTTCCGCGCCCAACAATAACGTATTCACATCCCTAGTGATGGTGGCGAGAGAAGGGAGGGCGACGGCGGCCGACAGGCTATGTGGTGGGCTGGCGGGAGAAGAGAGGGGTGACGGGAGAAGAGAGAGGCCAGAGAAAGGGAGCAAGAGCGTATGATTTTAGAGTTAGGATTGATGGTTTGGAATGAGCTTTTCATTAGGCTCTGTGCTATGGGCCTGGAGGTAGCAAGGAGTATCTTGGAGTATAGTAGAAGGATCAATATTTTTTATTAATTTTTAATGTTAAATTTCATCAATCCCGTATTCGATACTGATATAGCAGTTTTACGAAAGATCGATGATTCATAGTTTATCACTGCAGAGTCTCCACTGTAAAATGTTTAAGCAATCACCAACATTCCACGGGTTTCTCGCATTAGTTGCCATTTTTTTTTTACGAATTTACTATCTCCCTGAAAAAGTTCGGATGCGGGATACACCATTCACATCGCCAAAATCTAGCAAGTTCGTGTTGAGCTGTGCAGAGCAGCTACAAGGATTTGCTGAGCTAGGCACACGGGATGCATCTGTCCTACATGTCGCAAAGATTACCGACGGATTAGAATCCGGAACGCGCGACCCTAGCGAGTTCGCGAAGGTACCTCGAGGGGAGCCAGCCGGGCGGCGAGCCCGCCGCCGCGCGACGGCGTCGGGTGAGACGAGGAGAGGGGAGAGCAGTTCGGCCAAATTGCATATTGCCGCCGCCGCCTCGGCGCGGGGGAGCATCTGAGACGTGGGCCCGAGGAGGCGGCGCGCGTGCGAGGCTGTATGGGGCGGACTGGATGACCTCAGCAAATTTGTCTCCGGAAATCCTAATTTACGGTCGCGAGCTCGTCGTGCGCTCTCCCTCTGAACACGGCCACGCGTCCCTTCTTCGGTCTATTGTCATGACCTTTTACCAGCGACGGAACAATGTTGTCCAGAGCTTTTCAAACCAAAATCTTTTCGAATTAGAAAGTTTCTACACAAGCTGACAAGAATACGTATAGTCAGTAGAAAAATATTATCCTACTAATCTACATAAGGAATCGTTTCCTACGATTTTGAATCAAAACTTTTCAAACCAAAATCTTTTCGAATTGAAAATTTTCGATTTGAAAGTTTTGAGTTGAAACTTTCTAATTTGAAATTTCTGAGCTGAAACATATTACGGTTTAAATTTGTTTGAGTTGAAAATTTTGAGTTTTCGAGTTGTAATTTCTTTTTTTGACTTGAAAGTTTCTGAGTTGAAACTTTCTAATTTGAAATTTCCGAGTTGAAGCTTTCCGAGCTGAAACTTTCTACGATTTAAATTTTTTTGAGTTGAAAAATTTAGATTGAATTTTTTTAGTTGAAAGTTCCTATTTAAAATTTTAAAAGTTAAAATTTTTTAATTTAAAATTTTTGTGTTAGAAAGGAAGGAAGGGAGGTGGGGAAGTGAGTAGAGAAAAAGGAATAGTAGAGATGGATAAAGAAGATGACAACATAAGAGCATCTCCAAGAGAGGCCTTATATATGGCCCTAATTTGAATTATAGGGCTTTTGGGGAAAAGATTAGCCCCAGTAAGAACCCTAAATTGTTAAAATTTAGCAAATTGTTGGAGTGTAGCTATATTTAGTAACTCTGTGATTGAGCCATATCTTCGTTAGATTTTATGGCCTAATTGCTGCAGTGAATATTTCATTGGAGCCCTAAATCTAATTAGTTAAGGTCCTAAATTAAAATTTAAGGCTCACTTTTAGGCCTCTCTCTTGGAGATGCTCTGACATTATAAACAGATGATCTTAAATTTATCAGTGGTTAATCTCAAAATAACCATTCCTATTTGTCTCAGCCCATCATCTCTGTATAATTTACGGCTCATGGCCTAGCCGACAGCTGTGTTGGGCCTAGGTCCGTTTGCCTGAACGGAATCAAGACAGGCTCAGCTGGGTGCAGATGCCAAACTGCTTTGGTGCTAGTGTGCTACCTGCTTGATCTTTTTCTCCACCTTAAAAATAAAAAAGAAATCAAATCATAAATAAAATAAAAGGATGACATTTTAGTTAGACTTTTTCAAAAATCACAAGACTCCATAAAATTTAAAACCAAAAACCACAAGTATGCTTATTTTTCACTTATTCAGGATTAGATTAGTTTTAAACCAATGCCGTCGAAGTCGAGGTAAAATTACTCACCTATACCGCTCATAAAAATGGACCGTTTTAAACTGTTTAAGCAAAAAAAAAAAAAAAAAGAAGCAGCAGCAGCTAAAGCTAAATAAACATGGGCCTTTGTAGGAATGAAACGAATTAGCCCGCTTCAAACAAATGTCACGATGGAATCGACGGAGTTTCCCGATCATCTCAATTCTCGGACTCAAAACTGCAGATTTTTTTTACTCAAAACTTGGTACGTGTAAACAAGGGAAAATCTTTGTACTGTTCGCAAAGAGAGTTTACAGCCCTTCATCACCACTGGATCCAAAACTTCTAATGAACCAGCTACATGTACTTCATCACGATTCGGCCGAAACCTGGCCTGCCAATGCTCAGCTTGCACGTCTGGAATACTTGGAAACGAAGGCAGAATCACTGGACGTCGCCACATGGAGCACACTCAGGTCCTGCAAAAACGAAGGAGGACTTCATCAGTCATTCAGTCTTCAAAATGGAGATGCTAGTTGTGTATACTGACTGCAAGAACTACAAAACAAAAGGAAAAGGAAGTAGCGGATTAAGCGGAATTGCAGGCCATTGTGTATTGCAAGTTTCCAACATTCGTGCTTGTTTTATTCTCTCTTGATAGTCTTTCCTTCCATCTTCTACCTGAGTGAACTTTCAAATTACCTTAATAGCTGCACTATAAAAAAACGCTTCGCACAAACTATCCGTGCTTCTCCCTATAAAACCAATACGGAAATTTGGTATAGCCTCTAATGTTATCATATGGGTCAACGGTGAACTCAATCGGCACAGAATTCACATGTAAGAATGAAATTACTAATGTTACATTCATGAATTTTTAGCATCATTAATTCATTATTCAACAAAAGAAGATTTGCAACAGGCAAGTTCATAAAAATTCATGGCTGAATCTCATCAAACTTTGATAACAGACTACTCTTGCCCTCAAATTCAACAGGTCAGGACTATGCCCCAACAAACCACTAAGCTAGTCCACTCAATTGTTGGTTAGCTGTACCTCTCTAATGCCAAGAGAAGCGGGGAAAGAATTGCCTCCCACTCCTTCAAAACTTACTCTAGAGTAGGCCATGTTGGGCCACGGCTGTCCCTCAGAACATTTCTAAAAATTTCTGCATAACATCCATCTGTTTTTGGCTGGCACTTCCAACAATTCTGCCCTCCATGAAAAACACACACACATAGATACACAATTGGTAACCATTAACAGAGGAGGTGTGTTAATGCCATAGTGTGTAAAGAGATGACATGATTGCTAGAACTGTCGTGAATGCATGGAATTCTGTACCTTTTTGGATAGCCTGATAGTAACAACTAACAACTGCTTGAGGTCACAAACTCAGTACTGTCAATCAAATCTCATCTACTAGGTTTTTATGCACTTCTGGAAGTTTCTGCAGGCACAATTACAGGTCTCTATACTTGTTTTGTTACAAGTTACTGACAAATCAGGTACAACGCAGTTTAAGAGACTTAGAAAAATGCAAGACGTCTCAATCGCACTTTGAAAAGGCAATTTCTTAATTATCTGTGGAACGAAAGGCAATCTGTTTGACCATGCAATTCTTAATTTAACACACAAACTAAACAAGTAGCACGATTGCCTCAATTTGAGATCCAATTGCACAATTAGCTGCTCTAAGTTATCTACTACACAGGCAAATTGGAGCTAAGTATCACGCATTTCAAATCACTCATAAAAAAGAAGCACCAAGAAACTTGCATTCATGTTCAGGATCAACAATAGCATAACAAGACCGCATTAACAAATAATACACCATCCAGCAGTAAGAAGAACAGCAATGCGTACACAATACTGAACAATCATACCACCAAGAATCGGAGGTCGGGCTATCTCACACTAGTGCGACGGCGGTGGGGGCACGGGCGTGTACCAGCGGCCGATCTCATCATCGACGTTGTCCTCCGCCTTGTGCAGCGCGGCGTGCAGCACAACAAGCACGAGACCAATGAGCAGTGAGGATAGGATGTTTGCGGTGGCGTTGGTGAGCAGCAGGAGCCCGAGCGTGATGACAGCGAGCACGGCGAGGATAGCGCCGTCGCCGACGACGCGGCCGAACAGGACGATCGGCTCGTCGCGGAGGAAGTAGAGGACGAGCCACGCGACCAAGCAGGCGAGGAAGACGATGAGGGATACGGGGTGCCAGAGGAGGGAGAGGAAGACGACGATAAGGACGACGATGGCGTAGTTCATGGCGAAGTGGGCGAGGTTGGCGCGCACGCGGAGGTAGGCGTCGCTGAGGCTGGGGGGCAGCCCGACGGCGCGCGGGTTCAAGAGCTCGCGCCAGGGCCGGCGCGTGGCCAGCGCAGTGGCCCCGCGGGCCTTGGCGCGGGAGATGAAGTCGAGCGGGGAGGCGCCCCCGAGGGGAGGCGCCCCGGCGGCGGAGGAGGAGGTGGGGATGGTCCCGTACTTGGACATGGTCGCCGGCGTCGAGGTTCGGCTTGGGGGGTTGGATCCGAGATGGGGAAGGGGAGGGGAGGGGAGGGGAGGGGAGAGGGATCGGGGAAGACGACGGGATTAACAAAATGGGGAGGCGACGAAGGTGGGGGACGCTGCCGTACTGGAGGGCTTTCAGATACGCGACACGGCAACGTGATTCTCCCGAGGGTTCTAGACGGCAACCGTCGAACCGTATATGTATCTAGCCTTAGTTATATTTTTTTTTTTCAAATATATCATGTGTGCGAGACTATTTACAAATATGAGTCTATTTCTCCATCTCGGAAGGCTAGAGAGACGATAAGTGTCATCTTAGGTGGATGGGGAGCATCGAAGGAAATCTTGAGTGGTCGGAGAGCACCGAAGGTCATCTTGAGTGGCCGGAGAGCATTGGAGGTCACCTTAGGTGCTCGGGGAGCATCGGAGGTAAACTAGTTCGCCTACTCATCGAATGGATTTTTATTTATTTTTATTTTCTTCGCTGGTGTACCAATTAAGCAATAGTCGTGGAATTTTTTTTGTTCATGATGAGTGGCAAAATTGGTTACATTTAGTCGAAAGGTTAAAAATTTTATTTAGTTTCGGTGACTACGGTCCCCTAGACCATGATCCCCACAACCCTGATTTTTCCATTAGAACACAAGACTACTACACGCCTAGAAATGAAGTCCATGAGATCACACAGATCTTCCTCGAGCCGTTGCCGAAATGCAAGCACAATCTCACACCATAGTTCAAGTTCGCGAAGGCGCACTTGTATCGTACATGTTATCATGTTCACGGTTAGTCTGAACCAAACTACATGTGCTATGTAATCTCTACTATTCTAAAGCAGCACTTGGTGGCAGTGGTCCATTCTACCCATGTCATTAATTGCCGCTTAATTGCCCTGCTTAATTGCCCTACTTAATTGCCTTGCTTAATTGCCCTACGCAAGAAACGAAGCGTTGCTTTAATTAGCCAGCTTTCGCAAGAAACGAAGCATTAAAGATAGATGTTTGATCTTGTGAAATATTTTTTTTTATTTTTTAATCTTTATTTTTCGTTATCAATTTTGTTTTTCGTAGCAAAGCACGGGCATGTAACTAGTCTCCACCTATATTACTAAATGCAATGTTGTATTCCTTCCCTTCTGTTCGAACATCACTACATTACATGTGCCTACAACGAATTCGATTATTTGTTGCATACTTCTTCAATGCTTAACAGCTTTAAAACATCCACAAAGGAAAGGCAAAATTGAAATCCATATCTATACAGTAATTTTTTAAAAAAAAACTATCGATTCAAACTTCACAATTTTGCAGTACATCAGTGAACAAAAAAAACTAGTAAACCGTTGATTACAATTCTACTTTTTTCCTACTCATCACTTAACCAAAAAAATTATTAACCTTTCGATTAAATGTAGCCAATTTTGCTAATCATCATGAACCAAATAAATTCCACAGCTGTTGATTAATTGGTACACCAGCGAAGCAAATAAAAATAAATAAAAAATTCATTAGGTAAGTTGGCGGCTAGTACACCTCCAGCGCTCCCTGAGCACCCAAGGTTCCTTCGGTGCTCTCCGTCCACCCAAGGTTCCTCGGGTGCTCCCCTACCACCCAAGGTGACCTCCGGTGCTCCCCAACCACCTAAGGGTTCTTCCGGTGCTCCCCGTCCACCCAAGGTGACAATTATTGCCCTCTGGCCTCCCGTGGCAGAGAATGGGGCTATATTTGCAAATAGTCTCGCACGAGTGCTATATTTGAAAAAAAAGGTAGCTACAGGGCTAGATACATGAACATTTCGCAACCGTCCCCCGGTTTGCAATCTGCACAAATTGACAGTATGGCTCCTAGGTACCACGATACCAAAGGTCTGTGGTATAGTTTTAGATTCTTATTTTTAAGTTTCATTCTTTGAGAATTCACTTGATTGATAATCTAAAGTTATCTTAGAAAAGTGTTTGGCTTGCATATTGGCTCCAAGAACCATAAAGTCAAGAATTCGAGGCAAATAGACCTTGTTACCTCTGATTGTAACACTTTAATTATATTTATTTATTACTAATTTGTATTTATACACAAATTTATATAGTTTTTTAATTTTTTTGGCAGCCTATCACATGCACTATCTTATAGAATAAGGAAAAAAATAAGTAAATCTAAAAAATTAATTTTATTAGACTACACGTACCTTTTAAAATGTTACACTACAAATACATATTCACTTTTTTAGCATTAAGGAGGTAAGGGTATACGATGAAATATTGCAATAACTATTCTTTTAAACTTTATAGCAAATTTATATCATGGGATGACACTTCCCAAGAATATACTCCCTCTATCCAAGTTTATAAGATATATTTTTTCTTGGCACATAGACCAATAAGATATTGAAAATGATTGAATTACCCTTAATTATTATCACTAAGCACCATATTTAATGCATGCATGTAGAGAATATAAAGTAAAATTGTATATTTATTAGGGGTATAGAGGAAATATCACATTAATTTTGTGTTAGAATATAAAATATATATTATATTTGTGGACAAGATAATTAAAAAAATGCATTATAAACTTGAACGAAGCGAGTAGAACTTATGTCGTGGAATGGAGGGAGTACTTATATCTATTTGATCATGCTACTGGCTTTTGAGAAGGAGTAGGAGTGCTTTAAGGCCCCATTTGCTACGCATGATTTTTTTTCCTTGATCCAATGAAATTGAATTGTTTCCTCTAAATTTCCTGTAAACTTTTATTGAAATTCTTGAGCCATATTGCCAATTTGTGCAAATTGAGTAAGATCATGAGCTGCCAAAAGTTCGATGTTGCCGATTTCATCTTAAGGGAGATGACTTCCTCAGCTAGCTACCAGGGTAAGAGGATTTATTTTGCTCCATATATCATGGTTCTTATCCAAAGGGTGACTTGTTAGAGTGGATCTCTTCCTAGTATCCACAAAACCTATAAGCCTCGAGAAAATCCTCTCAGATTCTGGCACAGCAGAAGCAGCCTGAGCAGCAGGCAGAGGCTGTGCAACCCCCGCACCTTCTCACGATGCACTCTAGGCAGGGCTTGCTGGTCTTAGGACTGATCTCATAGAGAGATTTGACCTAGAGCATCCTCATCAGGTTCAGTCACTAGCTACTCTTAGATCCGGGATGATGAGTTAATTTGGTTAGGTCCACTCCTTTCAGTCTCAGACTCGGGATCTTGTCGATACTCTGCGGGTCTGCGTGGATGAGGTCACACTACAAGAAACAGGGAAAAATTCGTGGGCCAAAAACCCACGAATTTAGGGCAAAACCCACGAATTTAAGTTAAATTCGTGGGCAAACCGTCGAATTTAGTTCACGAATTTAACTCGACGAAATTAATCAATTAAATTCGTGGGTACCCACGAATTTAAATTAAATTCGTGGGTTACTGAAAAAACCCACGAATTTAACTGCTAAATTGTAAATTTGAAAAAACCCACGAATTTAATCATAAATTGTGGGTCAAGAAACCCACGAATTTAACTTAAATTCATGGGTACCCACGAATTTAACCGTTAAATTCGTGGGTTTTAAATGGCTCAAGAATTTATCTGACATTTATACACAAAAAAGATATATTCTCATATCGAGATCACACTCCTATCCTTATATAGGCCACATGCACTTGTCCGCAATGGACCCATAAGTGTGAATAATGGATGACACAATGCAAACAATAATATACTAGTAGCTAGAAGTGCAAAGACGGTGGCAATTATGAGATACCAATTGGACATTCATGTATCGCTTAGAAGTGCGTAAAAGCAAAGCATATACCCCTTTCAGATGCTTTCATTGTGCACGGCTAGAGAAGGAACTAATGAACTAGAGCCCACCAAGGTCTCACAACAGTCAATGCACAGATCAAATGATGAAATATACAACCCTTCCCAGATTTAATTCGAGTACACAACAAAACAAATAGTTTGTCTTGCACAAGTCTTATCCTTCGCCCAAATTCATTAGCTAAATTAGCTAGTCATTTCTCTACAAGCATTCTAGATGGTCACACCCAGAAGCTTTCCTTCCATGAACTATGCCTCGAGCTTTCCTTCCATGAGCTAAACAAAAAGATCGAGCCTATCCAACTCGTGGCCAAAGCTCCAACACAATAGATGGTCACACCCAACACATTACACAGATTAAGTCGAGCAGTTTAAACTTTATATTTATACTCTACACATTAAACATAAGCACGGGAATAACTAAATCAAGCACACTATGATTGCTCAAACTTCATGGCAAGAAGTTTTCTTCAAATTACTTAAGGGAGGGACGATGTACAAACTCCCTTCTATATTAGTAGAGATATAGAGTACTTGTACAAACCTTTCTACAAGCTTTACTTCTCATGATTAGCAATGAACAACTTATGTTTCTTAGCAATATTGACTCAAAGTTTTCCTACGCGACTGTTTCACGAAGGGTGTCATGCATAGGGAAGATATATATATATAGAGCAAGCTCTAAATAGAATATTCTTCTGGATTATAGTAGTACATATTATGGAGCTCTAAACGAAATCAAGTTGTCCTTCAATTTGAGCATTCTGAATAACCATTCCAAGCGTACTTGTGAAAAGATCAAATAACATGTTAAATTAAGTATTTTAGTAAGGTATCAACTGATCAGGTACATAGATAAACTTGCCTATTCTGGATGCAGGAGCCAATCCTAGAATACGATTGAGGAAATGGGGCACATCATGCACATCACAATCAACAATCCTACTAGTAAGCTTTCCTCCATTTTTCCATTGCATGCAACAACAAATCTTACATAAGCAAAATGAAATCAACACACATAAACTTTTTAATTTGGAAAGAAGAGCTTTAAGTAATTGAACTTGTCTTGTTAGAATGCTTTTCTCCTTTTTGCAAGCTTTAATGTTAGCAGTTAAATTCCACAAAGAAAGGTGCAAAATTAAAAACATTGAAGCTGAAAATTAGGTGTATTCTATAATTAACTCCTTTTAAAGAAATGGAAGCTGAATATTACCTAACTAAACAAAGGGAAAATAGCAAGAGGAAATGTTCCAAAGATAGAGTAAAAATGTTGGAAAGATTGATAATCATAAGTTTAATTTAAATTAAGGGGTGCAGAAACAACCAATAAGCATGTTTGCGTATGAATCACACCAATAAGCTTTGGGAGCAGGCCTCATAGAATCCAATGTAAGTCGTGAAACCATGCATGGTCGTGGATGGAGAACAAAATGTGAGCTAGCATGTTGGACCAAAGAATAGCTCACGGAAACAACCAATAAGTATGTACTTAATCTCCTCTTGAAAAGATCAAAGCCGTAAACACATAGCCTGCAAGAAGTAAGGTCATTACAGATTCTTTAAAGTACTAACTACTAAAGAACCACAGCCTAAATAGTTCCAAGACTGTGGTATGTAAATGATTAGAATTAAAATGAGCCCAGAGCCAAAGCCAAACCAAGGACCCCATCAGAAGAGGCAACAAGCAGCCACACCCCCAGAACACCCACACCAGCAAGAAAGCAACAAGCCCAAGCTCCAGGAGACCGGACAAGGGACCAGGAGGCCGAACCAGGAGCAAGAAGAGAAGGAGATTGAACCAATAGCAGCACCATCACCCATCTTCCACTCACCCATGTTTCATACCGCAAGCAAGTAAGTGCTATAGCCATTCCAGTTTATTCATCACAATACAACAAAGAGAAATGAGATAGATAAAAGATTAGACAATGAAGAATTAAAATGAGAATAGGGAGGAGTAGTGGTCTCGCTTAGGGCATAATCAAAAGATGCAAGGGTTGCATCATGTTTCCTCACCAAACATGCTCCCCAATAAGACCGACAATTAAGGAAAACAGAGATACCATCCAACTTGCATGTAACATAGATAAATCTTTGCATCACGTATCAAGAAAAGTGACCACCAGAAACATAGCATCAGCTTCATCATCTCGCTATGTGATCTAGACAAGCATTAAACATCCTGCATTATAATTTAGCATCAATCCATCATTTGCTAAACTTACCTTTCCGTAAATGGGACTCAACAAAATCAATAAACCCCTCAAGCATCACAAATCGAGGATGATCTCAAGATCAATTGTTCATCATCAAATCCACCATCCCAGGTCATCAACGTTAATGCAACCATCACACATAGAGTAGAGGGGGAAAAGGAGGATTTGGCATAAGATGTAAGAAGGAAGAAAAAGGGGATTAGATTAGGTTTACCAAACCCTAAATCGAATCGGGACCAAACCGACAGAGACAAAGCCGAGGAGGAGGGAGTCTCGTGTGGTAGCCGGCGACCGGAGGTCGCATTAGCCGCCGGCCGGCGCAAACCTGTGGAGAAGACCGACGTGAGGTGGACTGGGTAGATCGCCACGGCGGCCGGCCGAGGAGGAGGAGACGCGCGGCCTCGGGGAGGAGCAGAGGGCGCGGAAGCATCGCTAGGAGCAGGGGAATGGGGAGAGCGACGGCGGCGCTGAGCTCAGGGAGTGGGTGTTGCCCGGCGCTGGGGGAGCGGCGTCCTCAAGTGAGGAGGGCCAGGGGCGAGTTCTGGCCGGGGTTGCGGTGAGAGAAGCGAAGAGAGAGAGATGCCCGTGGGGTTAACCCCTCAGTTAAATTCGTGGGCAAGGCGTGCCCACGAATTTAATTAAATTCGTGAGTTTTTTTGGCCCACGAATTTAATTAAATACATGGGTATTTTAACAAACCGACGAATTTAAATATATAAATTCGTGGGTGTTTTTTTGGCCCACGAATTTAATTAAATACGTGGGTTTTTTTATAAACCGACGAATTTAAGTATATAAATTCGTGGGTTTTTTTTTGCCCACGAATTTAAAAAAACCCACGAATTTTTCACTGTTTCTTGTAGTGTCAGGTCCTTGGATGATTAGCTTAGTGATGATCTCTCTCAGCAGCCTCTCACCTACCGCCGTCGAGTTCGTGCACGTGGCGCGACCTCTTCGTCCCCTCCTCCACCTTAGAGTGCCTTGAAGACTTCTTCTTTTGGTACTTGATGCCAAAGCGGGAGATGTAAAAAGGATGGAGAAGCGTAGTTGCGAGGATTATCTTATAATATCATATTTATCTATATTTTTTTATGTAAGCTATTTGAACTTCGTGGTTGTTGATGGATGTTATGTCTTTTTAGGGGTGGGAAGTATTTAATCAAAACTGAAAAACGAATCGAACTGAACCGAATTAACCAAAAAAATCAGTTATTTTGATTTTTGGTTCGGTTTGTATTTTGTGTCTATTCGGTTTTTGTTGTTCGGTTTGGTTTTGAAATCTCGAAAGCCGGATAAACTGAACCTAAATTCACTGGCCATTAGTCCATTACACTGCATCACTGAGATGCTGAGTCTAGACTCCAGACCGAGACCGGAGAGGCGGAGAATGCACAATAAAAATCCCCAATTCCCCATTCCCTAATCGAATTGGCCTCATTCCTCCAGGCCATTTGGCTTGCCATTCCTGATTCCCCTTCCCCGCTTCATCGTCGCCGCCGCCTCCCCGGTGAGCCACAGACGCGTCCTCCCTGGCACCGACACCTCCTCTGTGGCTTTGTCGATGCTCCCCCCAGTGCTGCCTTCTTCATCCGCGCCTCCTCCCTCGGTGTCGACGCTTCCTTCCTCGCCTCCCTCAGATCTGCTCTAGACTCTGGTGCTCCCTGTTGTCCGGCTGGACTCACGAGCGGGCCGCGACCTCCTGATTTCGGAACTCCCTCGCACACTCCAACTGGTGAGTAGATCTATAGATCTGACCACCTCCTCCCCTCCTCATAAAATTTCTGATATGAGCATCAATATCTTATTTTCTTTGAACTTCCGGTTCGTCACATTTTTAGTTGTATATAGCTATATGGACAATGCTTTAGAATATTACTTAGAATAAATAACTTTCCTTTCTGTTCATGAGTTAGATAACACTGCCTACTGCCGACAGCATGTTACATTTCGTTTTCTTACACTTAGGTTTTAATATTAAAATTTTCAATTTTGTTCTGATTTGATCCGTGACTAATGTACAAATGGATTATATATATAAATCAAAACAAGACTAGTTTTCAGTACTTTTTAAAATAAAAAAGCTGGTAATAAATTTGTTGTTTAGATGTAGTCACAGGAGAAATTATGAGATTATTATTTCACAGGATAAAGGTTTAGATGCTTTAGCTTGCTTGCAATATCAAGGAGAAAGGTGTGTGAGAGAGAGAACTAAGAAATGGTTGTAAGTTGTGATGCATGTACTAAGTGAAGTACAAGTCATTTGATTTGGAGAAATTATGACTTAGGGAAGCATTTGCTGAAATGATCATTACAGACGAAATTCCTTTTGCATTTTCTGCATGTGAAGGCTTTAAAATGTTCATGCCCAAAGCTTGCCCATGTTTCTCTGTTCCCTCTAGAAGAACAACTACTAGAGACTCTGTTCGCACTTATGGTAATGAGAAAGAAAAGTTTAAATAATTTTTTAAGAATTGTTGTGAAAGAGTTTCTCTCACAACTGACACATGGACTTCAAACACACAATAGAACTACATGTGTGTCACATCACATTTCATTGATAATGATTGGAAGTTGCATAAGAAGATCATTGGTTTTTTCTTGGTAAAGGGTCATAAGGGGGAGGACATTGGGAAATCTTTAGAGAAATGTTTGATAGAATGGTTCATAGAAAAAGTCTCCACAGTAACTATTGACAATGCTAGCTCTAATGACAGTTGTAAGTTTAAGCTCCATTTGGTTTTGGTGATTGGTTTAGATTAATGATTAATCTTTGTTTAATCACAAATCTAATCTTATTGAGACTAACATGTTTTATTGAGTTATATTTAATAGTCTCATATTTGGATGGAAAATAGAAAACCCAAGGTATGTATGCATATCCATTCTAGTATAAATTGCATACTTTGGATTCAAGTTAAAGTATGAATTCTCCATTGCATTAACCACAAAATGTGCATTATGTTTTCCAATCCATATATGACATGGATGCACATATCTAGGGGGAGTTCACACTTGAACTTGATGTATCATTGTATTGATCTATTCTTCACTCCATATATAAAGGATCAATACATTGAAACACATCAATTTATGTGAAATCATGTGCTGAAAAATTGGCTTAGAATTGAATTTGCAAAATGTGTTTGTGCTTGTGTCTGACAATTTGACAAGAAACAGTAAGTTTCGTTTTTACGCGCGGGACCAAGTTCTTAAAAGACAGTAAGTTTTACACGCACGCTGCATCAAATTTTTGGTCCGTCATGAATGGCTTTTTGCTCGATTAGGGTTTGTGCAAATTTGGACTTTGAATTTTGATTTGTTTTTGAGATTATGAAATTTGTGAGAATTTCATGATGCTTGAAGTGGACTTTATGCAATGCTCATGTGAGTAGTTGCATGGATTGACATTGAGTCAAGTCGTGGACTTGTGCTCGGATTTGTTTTGTGGTTTGTTCATGTGCAGTATTGCTCAAGACGAATGTGGTCGATGATGGGACCGAACTAGGTTCATGGAGGAACCGAGGTTCGGGACTAGGTTCAGGAGGAACTGAGGTCTTGGTGGTCAAGGATGTCATGCGGGACGCTCGCTAAGAGAATGGTGCACATGAAGAATGGTTAGTCACGTGAGAATGGCAGGAGGTCATTCGGCGTGCAAAGTGTTAGTCACGTGAGTATGGCGGTGGTCATACGCGTGCAAAGTGTTAGTCACGTGAGTATGGTAGGATTGCCATACGCTGCAAGAGTTGTACTCGGCCAGGTTGGGCCAAGTAGAGTTGTGTTGGATACATTCCTTCTAGGAATAGGAATCGTATTCGTAACTCCTTGTGGGTTGGTCCTTTAAATAGGAGGGTGTCTCCTGTTAAAGGGCATCAATCGAACCAAGTAGCGTAACAGCGCAAGGGAGCTTGAGCTTGGTTTTAGGGTTTGTACTCTTTTGATGGGAGTACTTTAGACAAAAGAAATAAAGATCAATTCTTCTAGTTCCTTGTGTGCTACAATATTCTCTTTTGGTTCTTGTTTGCATACTTGTTCTAGTTCTAGATTGGTTTCTGTTTTTTGAGTTTCATCTTGATTTGATCCATCAAAAACCTCTCTAGGGTATTGATCTAGTGTTCCTCAAAGTTTTGTTGATAAATCTTTTGTTGTTCTTGATCAATCTACAAGTTTCGATTAGATTGATTTTCGTCAAGTTCTGGAACAGCAATCTTGCGAAGCTTATAACTTTTGATCCGTAAGTCCGATAGAGCTGATTCTTTTTGGGTTCGATTCGTACTGGAATCTAGTTTCTTTTGTCCAAATTTCGGATCGATCCGACGGTTGGATCTCCGGGAATTCGCGTTTTGCCGAACCTCTGTCATTCTATTTTTGTCGAAAACGAGGCAATTATTTGGTTCTGTTTTGGGGTGAACTTTTAATAGATCAAGAATTTGGTTTTAGCTTCCGCACAATCATTCACCCCCCCTCTGATTGCTATATTCGTATACTTCGATCCTACAATTTAAATGAATGTTAAAATTAAGTTCATTTGTCTCCTAATCATCAAAAGACATTTCATCATGTATTGATGGTGTTCTTGTGATCAATTAAGGACAAATGGAAAGTTTTTGAGTATTATGAAGCATTAGTTGCATCATGTGCTCAAGACACATATAAATTCATTGAATTGATTTAGGTTGTGCTCAATTGATGTAAGTGGTATCCATTATGTGTTAATTGAGTGCTTAGATGATTGAGACAACTATGCATCTTGGACTAACCATTTTCATAAGTGATGAATGAGCCATGTTAAGTCCAAAGACGGTTGAGATGATGAAAACGGGACAAGGACGACATCATGAGGTGATGGACGTTAAGAGATCCCGAAAAAGAGATAAGAGAGCTAGGGAGACGATCCCGGGGGAACAAGATGACTGAAGATCATAAATACCCCAAAAGGGATTGCTTGCAGCGGCTAAGGTATAACTAGATAGGCTAAGGATCTTTCCTAGCATTGTGTCTAGTTTTAGCGCCGTATTATTAAGAGGGGTTGAGTCTTTGCTTTGAGCTTCATCATGTGTTGGTGATCTCAATCCCATAGTCAATCGAGCTCAAATCTTATTTGGATTTGGTTTTTGCATAAAGCTAACCATTTGGCATGTGTTGCGAATGGGTGAAGCTCGTGTTTGGATTTTGCATAAGCTCTATTTGGCATTTGTTGCAAATAGGTCAAGCTTATGCTTGGAGTTTTCGCTGATTTGCATTAGTTGCAAATAGGATAAGCTAATGCGTTGTCTTTTGCATAAAGTTCATTCTTTGCATGTGTTGCAATAGATGAAGCTTCATGTTTTGTTTTTGTTTTCAAACAAAATCTTATTACGTTTATTTGGTATTGCTTGGAGCTATGTTTGCACGGGTTGCAAAAAGGAGAGAGCTCAAGCAAGTGTTTGGTTTAGTACATGGAGCTAGAGAATTATAAGAGTTGCAATTAGAGAGCTCATGCACTCTGATTTGGTTTGTTTGTTTATTTGCGAGTTCGTTGTGAGAATAAACGGGAAGTCTATGGGTTCCAGTCCTGAAAGCATGTGATACTTGCACCGTAATTTTTGCAAGTCCGTTTGGTCATGGTTTGACCATCACATGGCTAGGAGGATAAACCTTATAGACTCCGGGATTTATTTGCTTAATACATTCTTACAAATATAATCTTTGAGACGTTTGTGAATTGTGTTCTTTGCAAATGATTTGGAGTTTGGTTCAATTCTTTGAGCATGGTTTAGTGGTGTTGCAAAAGTGTTTTGCAACTGAGTATGATCGTGATTTGATCACCATTTGGTTCAAAGAATTGTTGTTGAAGCTTCGAAGAAAAGGTTGGAGTTTAAACCCTGTTTTCTCTGTTTTGCCGGTACTACAAGAGTTAATGCCAGAGTACTGCTTAGGTCGGCAAGATCGCCCGTATGGGCATCGCATACAATTGCTTGACGGTACTACCGTTATTTGTGAAGCGGTAGTTGTTTTTCAAGTGTACGCCGGACCAAAATTTCGGTCCGGCGCAAATGTGTTTTCTGAGTGTTGAAGTCCGGTACTATCGCGGGTTTATTGGCGATACTACCGTAGGGGCGGTAGTACTAGAGTTTTAATAGCGATAGCTATTTTTCCATACAGGAGTTTTATCTGGAGTTTTTCTGAGTTTTGAAGTCGGCACTACCGCTTAGTTGAGAGCGGTACTACCGGGGTTGCGGTAGTACCGTGTTTTTAGTGCCGGTAGATATTTTCCAGAGAGGTTTGTGTTCTGGAGGTTTTTGGAGTCCGGCACTACCGCTGGCGTTATTGCGGTACTACCTAGTTTGCGGTAGTACCATATTTTGTTTGGCGGTAGCTATTTTACGTATGAGTCTTTTCTTGTTTCTTTGGAGCGGCGATCGCTGACTTGAGGCCAGATCGCCGGTGGAGCGGTACTACCGGGCTTTTGCCTGCGGTAGTACCGGATTTGCCATGTAACGGCTAGTTTTATAGTCGTTGCCCTGAGGTGCGGTAGTACCACATTTTTGCCGCAGGTACTACTGTATTTGCTGATTTTTCAAGGTTTTGCCCCTCCAACGGCTAGTTTAGGAATGGGGGCTATATAATACCCCCTTGGCAAGGGTTGCTGCACTCTTGAGTGTTCTTGAGCTTTGGTTGAGTTTGTGGGAGGGTTTTGCATGGTTTGCTTTCTCCCAATTTGATTTTGAGCTCAAGAGTGACCCTAGTTGCATGAGTTGCATATAGTGAGGATTGAAAGGACCCTAGTTGCATTGGTTGCACTAGGTGATCACCGGAGTCGCGGAGGTGCGATCGGTGAAGCTTGAGCGGAGTGCTCAACTCATTACTCTTGGAGGTGGTGGCCTCCTAGACGGCGTAGGTGCGTCGTGCGCGGGAGCTCTCAAGGTTTGTAGAAGCCCCGGTGAAGTTTGTGAAGGTTGGTGCTTAGCCTACCCGCGTGGGGTAAAAAGCAACCATTTGTGGATTCGAGGTGGAAGGCTCAAGTGAGTGGGCCGGTCCAAAGTGAGTTGGACTTCCTCAACGTGGAGTAGGAGAGAAGTCTCCGAACCACGGTAAAAAGTATTGTGTCCCTTGTCTCTTTTACATTCAAGCATTTACCTTATTGCATATTATTGATTGCTTGATTGTGCATAGAATTGCTTAGTGCATCTTGCTTGATCGACATAGCAATTCTAGCTTAGAGACTTAATTTAGTTAGTGCACTAGTGAGCCTAGTTGATTTAGGCTTTAATTGTCAAAACCTTAGTCTTCCGCTTGCGCATAAGTAATGTGTAGGTTTTGACATAGGGTTGATTAGAGGCGATCCTCAATTAGTGAGTACAAGTTTTAAATGGCCTATTCACGTGCATCCTCGACCCTTCAACAATGCTCTAAATTATATGAGAAAAGTCTTGAATAGTTCTAATAGTAGCATTGCTAAAGGAAAATATATTCACATGAGATGTGCTGCACATATGATTAACTTGATAGTTTTCAATGGGCTAAAAGAATTGTCCGTTTCAATTCAATGTGTCCATGCTGCTATTAAATTTATTAAGAATTCCGCATCTAGAATAGCCAAATTTAAGAAATGTGCTGAATTGGCAAAGGTGGATAGTAAAGTATTCTTATCACTAGATGTTTATACTAGATGGAAGTCCACATACCTTATGTTGAATGCTGCCTCAATTTATGAGAATGTATTTGAAAGATATGGTGAAGAAGACCCGTACTATTCAATAGAATTATGTGGTGAGAAAGGTCCTGGAGTTCTTGAAAGTGGAGATTGGGAGACTGCAAAGAAAATGATTGAGTTTCTTGGACACTTCTATAAGCTCACTCTCCGCGTTTCTGCCGCACACCATGTAACATCTAACATTTTATTTCATGAGATTGGAGATGTTCTACTTTTGTTGCGACAGTGGTGTCATAGTGATGATGATATGCGT
This sequence comes from Rhipidocladum racemiflorum, assembly GCA_036346355.1. Lineage (NCBI taxonomy): Eukaryota > Viridiplantae > Streptophyta > Magnoliopsida > Poales > Poaceae > Rhipidocladum > Rhipidocladum racemiflorum. The sequence continues at coordinate 44,236,197 of CM070569.1, read as the reverse complement.
AAGGAAATGGGCCAAAGAATGCTTCAGAAATACTACAAGTATTGGGAGGATGAAGATAAGTTAAACATGCTCATGTTTATTGCTGTTGCACTCGATCCAAGATACAAGTTATCTAATTACACAAATATAGCTACTTTGGAGATGTTTGGTGAGGAAGAAGGAAGGAAGTTTGGCATAACGTGAATGCTTCTTTTCATTCTTTGTTTGATGAGTATACAAAACTATATGCTCCAAATGATAGGGCATCGCAATCAAATGATTCGCAAGAACCAATGGAAAAGAGCACTAGGTTGATGAAATCCCTAATTGCGGAACAGATGAGAATGAGTAATACTGGAATTGGCACTAGTAAGTCTGAACTAGACAAATACTTTAGTGAAGATAATGAAGAAGACAAAGAGAATTTTGATATTCTTGTGTCATGGAAGTGTAATTCTCCTAGATTCCCAATATTGTCTTGCTTGGCTCGTGATGTACTGATAGTTCCTATATCAACAGTTGCATCTGAGTCAACCTTTAGCACGGGCGGTCGTGTCCTTGATGATTTTAGGAACTCACTCATGCCATTCATGGTCTAATGCCTAGTTTGTACACAGGATTGGTTACGGTGATCTCTTCCTATCAATATTGAAGAAGATCCAGCAGATTTGGCCAAAATCGAGGAAGGTAACAAACAAATTACTTATTGATTTTTGCTTTTATTATATTTATCTTGTTCGTCATGACAGTTGACTATGGATTGATTTTATTCAATTTCAACCATAATTGCAGAAGATGTCAGCAATTCTTCAAAGGAAAAGTCTAAATCTGAGTCCGCAACCAAACCTAGTGAGACTACTACCTAAATTTTGGTGATATTTGAGACTATTTTGCTATTGATCATTCCTTTCTTAGTTTACTACAAATTCCATACTATTCCGTCACTGATGTAGCACTTTTCCTTTGCTAGTTCTATTTAGCAAAAATATGACTATGTCGAGCACAAACTGTATTTATGTCCTATCACTTTTCTAGTTTAAACTGTTGACTGATGAAAATCCTCAGTGCAACTTATTATCAGCATCCAAGGTGCATGCGCCATACTGCTATTGTCACATATATATAGGAGTTCATATGATATCATGGATGTATGGGCAACCTTCTAGCTAATTCGTAGTACGTGGTGATACTTTTCACCTTGTAAAGAGCTAGCGCATGCAAGTCCAAGACAGTGGTCGCACATACATATATATATTACATAAATTGACTAAATTTCCTGAGGGAACTAGCTAGACATGCATGCACGTAATATACCTTGTTACTGTGCCAAAGAGCAATAGATTACCACGTGTTTTGTACTTGAAACATAAAGCACAGTTTCCAGGTTATTTGGAAATGAGTGGTTGACATGACCATGCATGCATGTACTTTAATTAATAAGCTGTTACTGAAAGCAAAATCAGTGAATTATTAATATTTACCAACATGTGCGATACTGTATGTTCTTTATTCACTACCATCAAATGACCTTGAATGATACTAAATACTCTACCAGGATGATTGTTGGATGTTTTACTAATTAAGATGTGTTAGAAAACAATTACCATAATCTATTACTCCATTCAGTCACAAATAGTTAGAGGTTCAAAGTACTAGCCATTTCCCTTATGAATTGTGATGGTTCCTTCTGGAGGTCCAAGGAATGCACAGGCACACAGACACAGCACCAACTTGGTCTGCTAGATAGCTGGAGGATTGATCTTGGCATAATGGCATCTAATCTTGCATTGCTGCTACTGATGCTCAGCTGCTTCATCTTCTTTTACACACGCTTGACGCCTTGAACTTTGAACTTTGAAGCTCCTTATTTGGGATTTCTGGAAGGGCATAATTTAATTGTGCTTTTTTTAATTGCTTATCATTGATGGACAATGTATCTCTACTATTATAAAGCAACAGTTGGTGGCAGTGGTGAGTTCTACCCACGTCATTAATTGCCCTGTTTAATTGCCCTACTTAATTGCCCTGCTTAATTGCCCTACGCAAAAAACGAAGCGTTGCTTTAATTAGCCAGCTTTCGCAAGAAACGAAGCGTTAAAGATAGATGTTTGATCTTGTGAAATAATTTTTTTATTTTTTAATCTTTATTTTTCATTATTAATTTTGTTTTTCGTAGCAATGCACGGGCATGTAACTAGTTTGTACTATACTCGTATTGCATGCTTTTAAGTTGCTTGTGATTACTAGACAATGCATGCTTTTTAGTTGCTAGACAGTACATGATCAGTACATATTCGGATAACCGAATTACCGAATTAACCGAACCGAATTAAACGAAATAATTCGGTTCGATTTCAGGATGCTATTCAGTTTGGCGGTTATCACTTGTAAAAAACCGAAATAATTTAAAACCAAAAAAATCAAACCAAAAAATACCGAATAAACCGAATGCCCACCCCTATGTCTTTTGGATGTTTGTTTATATTGTTTTAATCCTTGTGTTAAATTGGTTATTGGATCTTTCGAGCATTTTCTACTTTTATCATTATTTTCATATCTTGTTTATTTTTATGCTTTCTAGGATCCAATATGTAGAGGAAACTCCGCCAAAAATTTCAAAAATCCACAAGTGTGCATGATCCAAATTTGCTATTCCTATGCACACCTTTAGGGGCAGTTTTTATCTATGCATAGTTGCTTTAATAGCATTTCACTTTTTTATTCATTTACTCTTAATTTCAAAGAAGTGAAATGGTGCTGAAGCAAAATCATTGAGTACACATTGTGTTTTGAACATATGTGTATTCAAAAATAAATTTACTTACTCTTTAGTGATTAATGTTGTCATCAATTACCAAAATGGGGAGATTGAGGCATCTAGACCCCCAAATTCGATTAAGGTTTTGGTAATTAATGACAATCTTGTTTAACAGACTAATAATTTTCAATTGAGTATGAGAACATGTTGGTTAATGTGGATGCACGAGAAAAGATGAAAATATGATGGCCAAAATCGAAGAGTATAAAGTGTTTGAGCTCAAGGGGAAGGTAAAATTGAGTTATGAACCTTTTATGGTTTTTGCCGATCTCGGTGTTTTGAGAAAAGATCGGGTTGCTAGATTAGGTGATGTACTATTAAGAAGGAAATTTTCTGACGAGTAGCTTGAATTTGGATAATCGCCTTGGCTCAAATTCATGCTCATACTTAAACTACCGCCTATGTAGAAGCAGTGCTACCGGGCTTCGGTAGCACCGGCCCTTAGGGCGGTAGGTATATTCTAGAAAGGGGTGTTTTTCTGAAGTCTAAGAGATCGGTACTACCGCCCATATGGGAGCAGTACTATCAGAAGTACGGTAGCACCGACCTCTTTGAGCGGTAGCTTTTTTTTTCAGAAAGGTACCTCTTGCGTGTTTTTGGGAGGCCGGTGCTATAGCCTATATAGGAGCGGCACTACCGGGGTTCCGGTGGTATTGGCCCTCTTGGGAGGTAGCTATTTTCCAGAAAGGTGTATTTTTGCACAGTTCCTATCGGTCGGAGCTACCGCCCATCTAGAAAGGGGTCTTTTTTGAATTTTTTTGTTCAAACATTACGTTTCAAAACATTTCGATTTTTAACGATTTTTGATCGATATTCACAAAAAATGAGTGCCGAGCATAGTTTAACTTTCAATCTCAAAACGACTTTGTAAACCTGCCAGGGACCAACCCCGTACACTCTCTCCACACAAAAAGAAAAAAAAAAACAACCAACTCCAATCATCTCCACTCCAATGGCGGCTCCGCCCTTCTCCGTCCGTCTCCAAACCCCCGGCGACTCGCGGCCCCCCACCACCGCCCTCCTCACCCACTCCCACTCCTCGTCCGCCCCCGCGCCCCGACGCTCCACCGCCTCCCGCTTACTCCCCCTCCTCACCGCCGCCCTCGCCGTCGCCACCTCCTACCTCCTGCTCCGCCCGCCCCTCTACGCCGCGTCCGCGGTAGCCGCCACCGCACGGCCGCTCTCCAAGCTTCCGAAGCCGGTGGTCCTTCTAATCTCCTCCGACGGATTCCGCTTCGGCTACCAGCACAAGGCCCCGAACCCGCACCTCCGCCGCCTCATCGACAATGGCACCTCCGCCGAGGAGGGCCTCGTCCCCGTATTCCCCACCATCACCTTCCCCAACCACTACTCCATCGCCACCGGCCTGTACCCCTCCTCCCACGGCATCATCAACAACTACTTCCCCGACCCCGTCTCGGGAGACCGCTTCACCATGGCCTCCCACGACCCCAAGTGGTGGCTTGGGGAGCCCCTCTGGGCCACCGCCGCAGACCAGGGGGTCCAGGCCGCCACCTTCTTCTGGCCGGGCTCAGAGGTGAAGAAGGGTTCCTGGGACTGCCCCGACAAGTACTGTCGCCACTATAATGGTTCTGTGCCATTCGAGGAGAGAGTCGATGCGATCCTTGGTTACTTTGATCTCCCGGTTGACGAAATGCCGCAGTTCCTGACGCTGTACTTTGAGGACCCAGATCACCAGGGACACCAGGTGGGTCCTGATGACCCGACCATCACGGATGCGGTGAAGAGGATTGATGAGATGATAGGGAAGATCATCGCTGGTTTGGAGGCAAGGGGAGTATTTGAGGATGTGAACATTATATTGGTCGGGGATCATGGGATGGTTGGGACCTGCGACCAGAAGCTAGTGTTTCTTGAGGAATTGACTCCATGGATTGAGGTGAAGGATGATTGGGTTCTGTCGATGACGCCATTGCTGGCAATCAGGCCACCAGATGGTGTGTCACCGGCTGCGGTTGTGGCGAAGATGAATGATGGGCTGGGGTCTGGGAAGGTGAAGAATGGTCAATATCTGAGGATGTACTTAAAGGAGGATTTGCCTTCTCGCCTGCATTACTGGGAGAATTATAGGATCCCACCAATTATTGGGCTGGTAGAGGAAGGTTATAAGGTGGAGATGAAGCGATCGATGAGAAAGGAGTGTGGAGGGGCACATGGTTATGACAATGCCTTCTTCTCAATGAGGACCATATTCGTCGCTCATGGGCCTCGTTTCGAGGCGGGTAGAATGGTGCCTTCCTTTGAGAATGTGGAGATATACAATGTTATTGCTTCCATTCTCAATTTGGAGCCAGCTCCAAACAATGGTTCAGCTTTTTTCCCTGGCACGATTCTTTTGCCGACTGAATGATGATGGATGCAGGTGAAGGTTGTGGTTTTGGAGGTGGAAAGCCACGCTGATGGTATTCACTTTTGGTTGTACTTGTACTTGTGTACTTCTTAAATTAGACTTCTGTCACTAGCAGCTATTCACTACCGCAGTACTGATATGCTAAATTTATCATACACTTTGTTTCAGTTCCATGTTTTCTGCTTGAGATTTTCATTCGTGAGTTTTTATCAAGTTAAGCCATGATGGTGAGTTCTTGACATTGGAAACCAATCTAGGGTTTCTCATTGTGGCTGCCATTGAGGAATTGTTGTTCCTCAATTATTTGCTGATCCTTATGATTCCAAGTTGTCATTTGGTCTTCAAGATTGGTTTTCACTCCTGTGACTTTGGTGCATCTGTACAAGTTTGTAAGCTGGGTGTATCTGCTGGGGTTTGCATCTGTCCGACTGTCCTGTTGTTCTTGTTGCTAAACCGAAGGCAATAATGCTAGCTGTGCTGCTATTCTGCTATTGCCAAATCTATCTACCCAGTTTGCCTTGTGAGGATTAGGGATTACATCTATTCCCTTACTCCCTGCTGTTTTGGCCGAATCAACAAGGGAAGTTAAACTGCTGCTGTTCCGTTCAACTGAGAGTAATTCCATTGAGTTGGCTACTTGGCTGCATAAACATCATATACTGGCTGCTTGCTTGTTCTGACCTGTGAGAGAAATTTTGGGGTCATTTGACACCCACACTTTCTCTTCTTCTTTTTTGCAAAAGCCCAGTTCTTACAGTTACGGATAGTCATATAGGTCCATGCAACCATTAAAGATTTTAGAAGAAATGACCTTACAGCAAAATCTTACCCCACAGAATGTAGACCTGGATAAACTGCTGGTTCGTCCTGTTGACAAGAGGCGCGTCTCTTCTAGTCTCATGGAATTTATTTCAACATTTTATATTTTTATTACTTTATGATATTCATTTGAATTTTATATTTTCTGCTATTTGAGAATGCACCAAACCATTGAGCATGTTTTCTTTCATAAACACATATAGTTTCAATTGTGTCTCGGGTGCTGATCTAGGTGTGCTCGCCCCAACATATGAAACTTTGACAGCAAATTGTGTAGTAGCATAATATTTAGCTGAAAAGTAAAAAAAATCTTTATTGCCTTTGGATTGCATCAGTTCTTTGTCATACTCTCTTACTGTATTTGTGCACTGTTGTCACCAGTTGGTACCTGTCAGTAAAACAATGCAGTTAGTTTTCTTTGTTTATATGGTACGACAAAAGTCAGCATAGAGTTCATTTATTTTTCTTTGTAGAACAATGTAGGATATCTCATACTACTTTTGGTCTCCTTTTTACTCTTCAGATCGCAAATATATGTATGGATGTACTGTTCCATGACCAGAAAAAAAAAACTGTCATTCCAAGTTCTTGAAATCATGGTTTGGAAAGCTGCAAACTAGATAAGAGAGTAAGACATATAATTCCATTTAATAGCTTTCTTGAATGCATTGTAACAGCATGATTGCTTTTTTTTGCCTATCTCTTTCTGTATATACTACATAGTTGAAATAACCAAAGAAACATTGTCGATTAGCAATTCATTTCTTTCTTGTAATCTGAAAAGAACCATTTTATTTGTGTACCTACTGTTTTTGTTTGTGCATGAGCATGTGTGCCTATGTAAGCTTCCTTTTCTTTTGTTCCCTACCTATTTTCAATACATTAGCTATATTATTGGTTTCATTTGTGCTATTTTTCTTTTACCTGTGAGTGGCTAGAACTTCCTTTGTCTTATTGATGCAACCATGCAACAAAAGCTCTTGACAGTTGAAAAAAGTTCTCACGTTGTCTTAATACACTCCCTAGTTTCATTGACTACTATGATGTCACTATCCTGTAGCATATTTAGTCCAACTTATAACTAATGCTCTCCTTCATAGTTACGCCATGGGATGTTTTCCTTTTGTAAACCTATAGTTGATGGTGGGTACAATATAACTTATTTTAGTTCGTCAGCTTTGCTAGCTGTTTAGGCTGATGATCTGTAAACTGTAGAGAGCTTACTTGAAATGTCATGGATACGCTCGTTCATTCTGATTTATACAAAATATTTTTGTAGTGGCATAGTCATGACAGATCCCGGATTTTACTCTTCTGGAACAACAGCCTGAAGTTCAAACTTCAAACTTCAAAGGTTTGCTGAACCATTAACAACAATGTGGTCATATTTTTTTATATTATTTCTCTAAGGATATTTGGAAAACACTTGAGCTACCAAAAGAAAGTTGCAAAATGTAACTTGGTTCATTTGCTAGTCACCTCCTAGTGCGTCTGCATATATATGATTACATTTTGACCCAGTCACTTCTACACGGGATCTACATGGATGTAACTGGCTAACTGCTACCTTGTCTTGGCAAGAAGGGCGTCCCAAGCACATCAACCCTTAGTAACGCTATCAATTCTAATGGGCATTGCTGTGCACAATTGCTATTTGAGCATACAGTTCCATCCCCCCCCCCCCCCCCCCCCCCACACACACACACAATTTGTAAGCAGGCCTTCCTCACTGTTTATCTCATTTGCATCCAAGGCTTTCTATATTGTTGTTCTTTCTTCTCTGGTGGTGTTGGTTTCGTGTGCAAATTCTATGCTAGCTTGCAAGTGAGCAACTGAGCACATTATCTGCTTAAAGACCTTTGCTAGTTGAGTCAACTTGAATTAGAAAATTTATCAAGAAAGAATTTACTTGCACTTGGTTGTGTTGAAAGCACAGGTGTTGCCAATCAGAAGAACACAGCTGACCTTTCTAACTGCCACATAGAAGGCCTCTGCTAAACTTGTAATTTTCTTGTCTACAAGTTCTGCTAGAGTTCATTGTTTATGAGACATTTTGGACCTACATGCGTGATATTCTCATGAACTGATTTTCTTATAGACCTTTTCTAGTTGAGTCAACTTGAATTAGAGAATTTTTCAAGAAAGAATTTACTTGCACCTGGTTGTGTCAAAAGCACAGGTGTTGTCAATCAGAAGAACACACCTCAACCTTTCTAGCTGCCGCACAAATGGCCTCTGCTAACCTTGTAATTTTCTTGACTACAAATTTTGCTAGATTTCATTGTTTATGATGTTATGAATAGCACTTGTATTCATCATAAGACCAATGGTCCAATATATATACATGTACATGAGGGTATAGAAGGAAAGCCTATATAAAGTAATATCTATACAAGGCTAACAATATCTACACAAGGCATTAGCAATCTCTTATATTATGTAACTAGGATATTGTCTAACACCCCCCCTACCCCCCCCCCCCCCCTCAAACTCATGGTGGATTTGCAACATTGAGTTTGGAGAGATAAAAGTTATGATGAGATCTAGTTTGTGTTTTCGTGAAGAAATCTGCCAACTGAAGCTCTGAAGGCACATATTGAAGAGTCACAACCTGATCTTGTACCTGTGATCGCATATAAGAAGCATCAACACCAATATGCTTGGTGAGCTCATGCTTCACTGGATCTCGAGCAATGCTAATAGCACATGTACTGTCAGATAAAAAGAGGAGTCGGTGTAGAAACAGAAACACCAAAATCCTCAAGTAACCACTGTAGCCAAGTAATCTCTGCTGTCAAAAGAGCCATAGCCCATAACTTAGCCTCAGCACTCGATCGAGAAACTGTTGTCTGCTTCTTAGTCTTCTAAGCAATGAAGAACCACCAAGAAAAACACAATAAGCAGAAAGAGACCGACGATCAGAGTGATCACTAGCCTAGGTAGCATCAGAGTATGCCTAGATTTGTGAAGACCTGGAGCGTGGAAAGAAAAGACGGCGATAGATAGTTCCACGAAGATATCGTAGAACACGAAGAAGACGACTATAGTGGAGTTGAGTGGGAGCAGAAACGAACTGACTCAAGATATGAAGTGGATACGAAATGTCAAGACGAGTGATATCAAGGTAAATAAGACTCCCAACAAGATGGCTATAGCGAGTAGGATCCTCAAGAGGTTCACCATCAGTACATCGAAGATGAATATTGAGCTCCATGGGAGTCTCAGTTGTACGTTGATCAGTGAGAGAAGCACGATCAAGAAGATCCTGGATATACTTCTCTTAGGAGAGGAAGAAGCCTTTAGATGTAGAAAAAACCTCAATCCCAAGAAAATAGCGAAGAGGACCTAGATCAGACATGAGAAACTGCTCACTGAGACGAGCCTTTACGAAGACAATATACTGAGAATCATCTTCAGTAATACTGATCATATCATCAACATATAGAAGAAGAAGAGTCCGATCATGAGACAAAGTGTGAACAAAGAGCGCAGAATCATGAGCACTAGCAGAAAAATCAGCTGCAGTTATCACAGAAGAAAAACACTCAAACCAAAGCACGAAGGGCTTGCTTAAGCCTATAAAGAGAGCGACGAAGCCGACAAACCATGTCCTCAGGAACAGAATACCTTGGTGGTGGCTGCATATAGACTTCCTCATGCAGCTCACCATTAAGAAAGACATTCTTGACATCAAGCTGAGAGATAGATCACTCATGGACAGAGGCCACAGCAAGTAGAGTGTGAATAGTGGTCATATGAGCCATAGGTGCAAAAGTCTTATCATAATCACGACCATGCTCCTGTTGAAAACCACGCGCCACCAGACGAGCATTGTAGCGCTTAAGAGAACCATTAGAACGAGTCTTAATCTTATAGACCCACTTGCATGTAATAGGACAGACACGTGGGAGAAGAGGTACAAGATCCCACGTGTCAGTGTGCTCAAGGGCAGCAAGCTCTTATACCATCGCATGCTGTCATTCCTGATGAATAACAGCATCACGGTAAAAAATCGGCTCGACAAGAACTGTACCAACAAAGCCAAAGCGTTCAGGAGGCCGAATAGACTGGCGATCGCAAAGAGCATAGCGAGGAGGAGACATGGAGAAAGAGCGGGTGACGAGTGTAGTATAGAGGATAAGAGGGAACTACATCATGAGAAACGTCGTGAGGAGGCACTAGTGGTGAAGAAGACACCAAAGGAGAGACCAGCGATGAAGGAGACGCCAACAGTGGAAAGGGAAAAGTAGCAACCTGAGTATCTGGAAAGGTCAGAAAAGAAAACGGCTCGACAAGAGACACTGGAGTAGATGAAGAACGAGGGTAGAAAGGGCGAGACTCATGAAAAGTAACATCCCTAGAGATCCGCATCCATTGACCAACGGGATCCCAACAACGTATCCCTTATGCTCAGCACTATATCCCAGAAAAACGCACTCAACAGACTGAACAGTCAGCTTGGTGTGTTCATGAGGTGCAAGAAGAACATAGTACACACCCCAAAAGGCGAAGACTAGAATAATCAGGAGGAATGCCACACAGACGCTCAACTGGAATCCCACCCTGAAGAGCAGAAGAAGGCTGAATGTTAATCAAATAAGTGGCAGTGGAAACAGCTTCAGCCCAAAAGTGAGGTGGAACAGCGGAAGCAAGTAAAAGAGCACAAGCTGTCTCAAGAAGATGATGATGCTTGCGCTCAGCCACTCCATTTTGAGCATGAGCATCAGGACAAGAAAACTGAGAAAGGGTGCCCTGCGTAGCAAGAAAAGCACGAAGGGCTTCTGACAGATACTCTCCCGCTGAGCCAGCACGTAGAACACAAATGGGAGAATCAAACTGAGTACGGATCATGGTGGCAAAATTCTTATAGATGGATAAAACCTCACTACGAGTAGACAAAATATATCTAGGTATGGCGAGAAATCATCTATAAAAAGAATATAATATCTATGACCCCCTTTTGAAACAAAAGGAACCGGACCTCAAACAGCAGAATGAACCAGATCAAAGGGTCGCTGGGATAGACTCACTGGAAGGATAGGGAAGTTGTAGTTGTTTACCAAGCGTACAACCTGCACAGTCTAAAGAGGTATCACTTGACACAGATCCTAAAAGACCACGACGAACTAGAGAAGACAACCGTGAACCACAAAGATGTCCTAGACGGTGATGCCATTGAGCAAACGACCCGGTAGAAGATGCAACGAAGGCGAAAGCGATGGAGGAGACTGAGAGACTGGCAGAGGCAGCGTAAGGAAGACGAAACCGGTCAAGCTCCCAAAGACGCTGAGAGTCACGGCGGCGGGGGCCAATCCCAACCAGAGACCCCGTGCGGCGATTCTGAACACAACAAGAGTCAATCAAGGATAACACGACAGCCATGATCAGTGATTTGACCAGCGGATATGAGCTGCATGGTCAGTTTGGGAACATGAGAAACAACAGGAATATGAAAAGAGAAAGATAAAAGAGTGTCTTGCCCTGTAACAGAAAGAGAAGTACCATCTGCAGTTTGCACAGTGATAGGAGCAGTAAGAGGACTAATAGAATGGAGACTTGTGGGAACAAATGTCATGAAAATAAGCTCTAGAGTCAAGAATCCATGGTGTGATACTTGATGAGGAAGGTGGTCTCTCACTGGAAGACTTGAGTAGCAGAACTAATAGAACCTGTCTGTGTAGAGGTAGCCATACGATGTAGTAACGTAAGAATCTTCTAGGTGGAGTCAGAACCAACAAAGGTCCGCTGAGGGGAGGCACCCAAGAGTCCAGTGTCCTTAGAAGGGCGTCCACCTCGACGAGCAAGATCCTTCTTCCCGTAGCAGAACTGCTCCACATGTCTGTTCTTGTCACAGTAGGTGCAGTGAAGACCACTCCTAGTAGCCGAAACTGGAGTAGACGCCACGGATGGAGGAGAAGAACGAGGCACCGCTAAGACTGAAGGAGACACCAGCAGACCCACACCACGAAGGCGAGCCTCAGTACGAATAGCTGCAAGGGCCTCTAACAGGGTCACGAGGATGATGAGCGAGCAGCTGGGTACAAATTTGCTCAAATTCAGCTCGAAGACGTGTCAGGAAGTTGTAGATGCGGCGAAGCTCCAAATGAGAGTGCTGATGCTGACAATACTGGCACATGCGGCAAGCCTACGATCCTGGAGAATCAAGTTGACGCCACACAGATGACAGCTGTGCATAGAACTCATCCACAGTAGAATCACCCTGCTGCAGTTGATCGCTTCGCTGCATAACAAGAAGGTACAAAAGTTGCCGCCAGGCTCATAGCGATTATAAGATACGCCCACATCAACTGTGCCGAAGATAAAGCGACAATATCACTAGTGAGATGCACCTCCATGGTAGCAACCAAAATAGCGGAGGCATAAGCATCTTCATCTATCCATAGCTTGTATACAGTAAACTGAGTATGAAAAGACTCTACAGCATCAGCATAATCATCAGACGCCTTCTGTTGAGCAGCATCATTGGTCTCCTTGGGAAGAACAGGCATGGCATGAGTAGTAGGATGAGGTGGACAAGATAGCCGGTAAGAAACTTCTAAAGATGCTAACCACGCATGTGAAGGCGCATATGAAGAATCCAGTCTCGATAATTGAGACCATCGAAGATAACCGGGCAGCGAGGAATAGAAATAGTCCCCGAAGAAGAGCCGGTAGACGACGACATTTTTTTAGTGTGCTGACCTGACCGAATCAGATGCAATCACAACGAACTGGACCAGCTCAAGCCACACCGAATCGGATCAGCCTCAAGTCAATCCGATTGAGTGTTCAGAGCTTGGGGCGGACAGAGAACTCGGAGCAGGCGGCTTCAAATCTCGGAGGTGGCTGGCCGAAGCGGGCAATGACACCCGGGGCAGGCGGCCGACCAGAGCGGGCGAGCGGGGCCGGCGAGGTCGGCGTGGCGCTGGAGAGGCCGAAGCGAGAGGTGATGCCCGGGGTAGGCGGCCGGTCGGAGCAGGCAAGCGTGGCCGGCGAGGTCGGCATGGCGCTGGAGACACCGCGATAGGAGGCCGAGTCGGCGACTGGAAACGCCGCGACGGGAGGCCGAGTCGGCAACTGGAAACACCACGACTGGAGGACATGTCGATCCGACACGGGATTGATGGCTCGCGCGGATGAACGGGCGGCTTCAGATCTGCCGGCGGTTGGCCGAGGCGGCGGCTGGAGACGCCACGACGGGAGATGTTGAAATCGGCCGGCCGCAGGGAGCGTCGGGTGGAATCCAACGTGAAAACTTCGGGCGGCGGCGGATGGCCAACCGGAGCTGATGAAGATGAAGAAAAGCTGACAGGAATCAGCCGGGCAGCAGCATAACCGACGGGGAGAGCCAATGGAAAGGAGCCGGCCAAGCAAGAATGACGCAAGTGCAACGTCAGAGAGAAAACTCTAACCCTAAATTTTGCTCGGATACCATGTTATGAATAGCACTTGTATTCAATATGAGGCCAATGAGCCAGTATATATACATGTATATGAGGATATAGAAGGAAAGTCTATATAAGGCAATATCTATACAAGGCTAATAAGTAATAATATCTATACAAGGCATTTGCAATCTCTTATATTAGGTAACTAGAATATTGTCTAACATATGAAACTTCTTGGACCTACATGCGTGATATTCTCATGAACTGATTTGTGTTTTCTCTGTCAAAAGTTAATGCTCGCAGTAGATGCTGCAGAGCAGCATTGGTAAGGCTTGTTGTGGTCCCTTCTCAACTGCATGTGTTAGGTTCTGTATTTAAGTATGCTACCAGTTAGAGCCTTAGAGGGCAAAATAGCTTCATAGCGAGGTTCTAGACATCTATATTTAGCAGATATTCTCTTCTCAGGTTGTACATTGTTCTATTGATGCTGCAGAGATTTTCTTGAACAAGTTTGCGATGCGGCTATCCAAAAAACCTACAAGTTAAAGGCACGGTAGATTCAGCAATAGGATGTGTTATTTGGTAAGAGTATTTTTTGGTCCTTTCTATGTTGAAATTTTGTTGCTGTGTTTCTGATAATTTTCTTCTGTTCAGGGTGAACAAGAGAAGTACTGAAGACTTGGTAGAAAAAACACCGGGACTGAGTGGATTCCCTTACTTCATCATTATGGGGTCCATAGTGATCTTGAGACAGGTTATGGATTCTATCTTCGACATATGCAAACACAACTGCACAAGATCAATCTATCTAGTCGAAATGGTAACACTAATTCTGGTCCATTGTCTGCACCTTCTCGTAGTCGTAAGTCACATATTTATGAATAGTTGCTGCCTGTATAAAAGCAACATAACTTCAGAAATAGCAGAGATAAATAGCCTGGGAGCAAGCATGTTTATCTAGGTTTTAACTCTCTCTCATTATTATTGTCAGTTCATAGTGGTCTTGATAATCAAGGGAGCTGTAGTTTGATATTTTTCTTCCCAGTTCAGTGATAAATGCAACCCGGCAGGAGCACAATAGCCATGCAATCCAGTGGGCCTTTCTACATAGTTGGACGGTGTCTTGCAAGCAACAGGTGCCATAATCTGGTCTCCCAAACAATGCCATGAACAGATGGAGATAAATGCGATGATGAACGCTAGCAAACGTGGCCTTATTCTAAGATGCGGCTTGCAGGGATCGGTAATAGTGCAATAGCACTACAGTAGGGGTCATAAATAACGAGGGTCCAATTGCAACTCAATTTGCTATTTTTAATAGGTTCTTTTATTGGCCCTGCAACACAAGCCATGTACAAATTTGTTGTCTGGTAATTGCTTAATTCATATTGATGGGCATGATTATGATTTAATTCACCGTATGAATGCTCCACTGTATGAACTAGATCTGTCAAATAGAAGTGTAGGCCCTTTCTCTACCATTATCACAGCTCCATCGTTTGCACAATTCTATATTTAGCATTGTCCCGTTTTCTCTGTTGCTATTCAAACCTATACTCTATTACCCATGATTGACTTGCATGGTTTGCCAGGACAAACCAGTGCTGCATACATCTCATTTTTCTAAACCAGTGCGTCCTTTTCTATTACTTGTGTAAAAAAGGTAATGCTTGTGCTCAACAGATACTTGGTTGTCCTGAGTAAATTGTTCCTCATTTTATTTTACCATTGCCACTCCACTTCATTATTCCCTACATCATTTGCGTGCTTATTCACAGTACAGAGTCGATGCTGTGATGATATGTGGCGGTCTGCCAGGAGAAACAGGTGTACTGCCAGCAGCTGCAGGAACCACCAGCAGATTAATCTGTAGGCAATAATTCCCATGACCAAAGGGTGACTGTTCAAGCCAAGTCTTCTGTTGCTCTATAGATCCCCTGGTTAGTAATTGCTCCTATTGAATAATAAAGTTACCTTACCTATCATTCCTTTTTACCATTGCCATTCAGTATAACTTTCACACCTAAAAAAAGCATAACCATCACACCCAGCAATCACAGAATTGCACAAAACACTGTCAGGTATCTTTACCTTTACTGTTTAGGAGCACTCCCAGCAATCACAGAATTGCACAAAACACTGTCAGGTATCTTTACCTTTACCGTTTAGGAGCACTCCCATGGTAACAAGAAAATGCCCAAGCGGTCCATAATGGTGCAAGGCTGCAGGATTATCTGCGGGCATTCATTTCAAGGATCGAAAGTGAGCCTGTACTGGCTTCTGTTGCCCCATACAGAGATCCTTTGCTCCTGGCCTTGATCCATCAACCTCCGAGCCCATCTTGCCCCTGTTCATGTTTCTTGAACCCAAACTCGTAAAGCCTTAACTGCAACTCGCCAATGTCCTCGTCAGCTGTATGCAATAGGAGCACGGCTCTGTGCCAGGTTACTATTGAGATCCCCCTTTGGCTTGCTGATGGCTACTGCTGCCCAGAAATGTTGTTCCTGCGTCTGTCCTTGTTGCACTCACCCGTCATCGATTCCTTTTGTTCCTGCCCTTCCGATCCCAATGTGATGCCCCTCTGTGCACACACGACGGCCTGTTTTCTTTTGCATGTGACTAATATTCTAAATAACGATCAACGGTTAAATGGCCCTGTCAACGAGCAGTCATCCCAACTTTTAATGTTTATACGATAAGCGTCCTTGTAAATGGTTTTACTATTTAAAAATTAGAGAAATATATGCATGTGTTTGCAGTAACAAAATAAGTATCTAATTCATCTTTTTTTTCATATATGCAAAATAGAGCTATCATGCTATCAACAATTGTCCACATCGGTGATAAGAAGAAAAAAGAATGACAGGATGTGAATGTAATTAAAGAATAATTGAATAAATGAACAGCTCAAATAACAATAAAAAGTAACACTAGCATTCATCTTATGTATGTCATAATATTCCATGTCATATGGCAATTTTGTAATTGTATCCTAAATGGCTCGATAAAACGGGGTTGTTAAGTATTAATGGCCGTTAAACCGAATAAACGCCCAATAAACAGGCAAACTTTGAAATGTTAACAGTCAGAGAACTTTTACCATTTTAACGGCCGTTTACAAGATCTTAACTGCCGTTATTTTTTAGAACATTGCATGTGACTTTCCTGCATTCTTCCAGTAGCACTGCCAAGGCCGTCGTCTAATCGGTATCTGAGGTTTCATAGTGTCTTGATTCCTATACAGATAGCTAGATAGCTTGTTCAGTTTGTTAGGGTTAGGGTTACAAAAATGTTCCAATGATTGTCGGGGTATAATCAAGCTGGCATTTCCCATCACCTTAACTAGGAAATTCCTGGCAAATCTTAATGATTGGCGTCCATCTATCCAAAACCGGGTCACCTCCACCTCCATTTGAGCGTTGCTATGTGCATGAACCAAACTCTAAATTTTCATTATGTTCGCCATTAAGTGGGTGATGGATATTTTGAGTTTAATGGCTTGCATGACCAGCAATTGTTATGAAGCTTCCTAAAAGAATTGTTCTTGTGCAGCAAAAGGGCACCTCCATATCCGTACCTTTTCCTCATCAGTCGGCTTCAAGTTTCAGGTAAGGCGTCATTACTTATTTCCCTTAGTTTTCAGTTCTCCCATAAAGACTGCATCTTGCTACTTTCCACAGATAAATCATTTGGAAAAATAACTTAAGCAAACTGTTTTTTTTTTCACATAATCCACGGATCAGTTTTACAAAATAATACCAAGTGCGGAAACTCACAACGTTTAGCTACACCCTTGCCTCGCCAATGGATTTGGCCAGAACCAAAAAGGTTCCAGCTTAAGTTATTTTTCCAAATATCCTAGCCTCGCCAATGGATTTGGCCAGAACTAAAAAGGTTCCAGCTAATACAGAAAGTGGTTTCACTTTGGCCTTTACTTTGTTCTTACACCATATTTCCTAAGTGCAAGGTTCCACCTATTAACCTAGATTAACAATCTTACGGGTCCTACATGAAGCTAAGTTTGTTAAGAAAGGAATGTGGAGTTCCAGTATCCTACGGAGGAAACCTAGCATTAGCTCAAGGTCTGATTACTGACTAATGAGCTCATCACTTGGTGCCTTACAACATAATCAAACGCTCCAATCCCTGACCCCACTAGACGTAACCATTAGTGTGTGGGTGTGTTAGCCTATCTAATCACTGATCCAAAGCTAACCTTGAATAATAGAACCATGCATGCAAAGGGGAGGGGCACATAGAAGAAAAGCGGCCTTTGATGATAATAGATTAAACAAGTGATTGGAGCGTGATGTCAATCATTTTGGTAACGTGGGGTATGGGTTTGGTCACATCGTTGCTTGATATCGCACTGTCGACACTACTACAAAAGAGATTATGTTAGACAAATCCTTACTAACGGTTTTAAATACAAACTATCTGTAATGAGTCCCGGACATATCATAGACGGTTGTATCTGCGAACCGTCTATGATGAGTTTCATATCATAAACGGTTTTAACTAAGAACCGTATGTGATAAGAATCCCTCGCATCACAGAATGTTTTATCTATGAACCGTCTGTGATGTCATCACAGACGGTTCGTGGATAAAACAATTTGTGACGTAGGAGACCTTATCACAGACAGTTCGTGGATACAACCTGCAGCATGTGAAGATTGATATGTACGATGTCACTAGTGTGGACCTCGAACGTGTCGGATACCAAGACGAACCATTTGTTCTCGCTAACCAAGTTGTTCAAGTCTTTGATGTAACCGATCCATCGAACAAGAGGCACCACATGGTTCTTCAGGGAAAAAGGAGGATTGTCGGAGTCGAGAATGTGGTAGATAGGGAAGAATACAATTAGTTTGATGAGTTGCCTTCTATTGGTATTGGCATCATGGTCCAGGAAGAACAATCTGAGGAAACTAGCTACACACGCGTTGATCATCGTGAAGGGTTAATTTTTATACAAAAGAATAAGCAAGTGGATTAATGATAAGATCCTCGTGTATATTCCAAGTGTATGTACCTGTATTATAAGTAAAGAGACGTATGTCTGTATTATAAGTAGTGAGATGCATGTCCATATTATAATTAGTTAGATGCATGTATTACAATTAATTATAATTAATGATATGTTTTACAAAAATAAACTACTTACCAAAAAACTAATTAAAAAACCTAGTTAAAAAACTAAAAAAAAAAGTAAAATAAAAAACACTCATCACATATGGTTCATGGTTTGAACCGTCTGTGATGTAGTCATCACAGACGGTTCAATCCATGAACCATCTGTGATGTCCTCCCCAATATACATAACTTGCGCGCGTGCCTCCCCCGGCCCTTGGTGGCAAACCCTTTCTCCCCCTCGGCGGCGCACATCCTGGCTAGGGCTGGAAAATAAGCTCGTGGCTCGGCTCGCACAGGCTCGTGGCTCGGACCGAGCTTGAGCCGAGCCTATTTTTCAGGCTCGCAAAAACACCGAGCTGGCTCGGTTCGCGAGCTGGCTCGCGAGCCAAATTGGCTCGGCGGCCCAGCCCATACAGGGAACTTAGTATGACTAATGACTTATATTTTTAGGAAAAAGATGATGTTGAGACAATTCTATTTCCTACAAGTGTGATAGAGAGCAACTAAGCAACTACTATTATTTAGTAGTAACTAGTAAGTTAATATTATTCACTGCAAATACATGAATTATTAATGTTTAATTTCCTGATAAAATGTCTTGGCTCGGCGAGCCAACGAGCCGGCTCGTGAGCCGACCTCGAGCCGAGCCGAGCCGGTTTTTTGGGCTCGCCTCAGGGCCGAGCCGAGCCCGGCTCGGCTTGCCACTAGACCGAGCCGCATCGAGCCGAGCTCGATTAGGGCTGGAATCGAGCCGAGCCGGGCCGGGCTCGGCTCGGCTCGTTTCCAGCTCTAATCCCGACCCTCCGTCCTCCCCCTCAGCAACGCACATCCCGATGAGTCCTCCCCCGCGGCGACGCACATCCCCCTCCCAGTGAGTCCTCCCCCTCGGCGGCGCACATCCCGGCCCTCCGTCCCCCCCCCCTCGGCTCATGAACTCTTAATTGGTTTTTTTGAATCATTCTTACTGTTTTTGTTACCTGTGGTAATTACCCTATGATGATGTTGGATAAATTGATGATAATGACAATTATTTTTGTGAACTAGGGCTCAAACCAATAGACTTTATATTTGCCATTGCTCACTGTCAATGTTACTTTATTGCCTTTATACTGCTGTGTTCAATTGATTACTTGGTAAAATTGCTAGCTAACAATTCTGAACTTCATTTGATGATTGCTTAGCAAAAATTGAATATGTTAACAGTGAGCCTGATTATCAATTCTTTAATGTGCATGTTAAGGTGGTAAGGGTTTGAGGCCTTATTCACTTAATTAATTGTTTAGCCCATTTGTGATTGAGGTTGAATATTTAAAATCTTCAATCGAACCCTATTTCTTTAATGTACATGATCATGGAGGCAAAAGCAAGGGAAGAATCGGTGGGTTTCTTCGACCCACACATGGTATCCAAGCAAACCATAGATGAAAATATACAAATCGTCCACGAGTACGTGGAAAAAATATTGCTGGCTCAATAGGACAAAAAATACCTACTTTTACCCACTAACATGGGGTAATGTTTCATCCAGTTACTTATACGTGTTGATTTATACTATATAATGCAGCTTGAAGTTAGGTTGAATGACTATGGAAACATACCTGTGTAGGTTTCACTGGGTTGTACTTGTAATTGTACCAAGACAGAACCGGGTAATTTACATTATTCCAAAAAGGACGTAATTTACCTTGATTCAAAAAAGAATGGCGCCCACGACTTGGTGCCTATCAAAAATTTACTTGGTGTGTCATTCTCTGTATACAAAGCTCGTGGAGGGCCACACAGGAAGGACCCAGTGAAGCTGAAGTATACTTATAACTATTCGGTATCCGCTAGTACGCAATAATCCTTCACACATTCCATAATGAAACATTCGAACTAATTAACCTATTTATATTTTGGCAGTGCCACCAGCAGCCATAGGCCACTAACCTATGTGGATTTTACGCTTACCACAATATGCAACTCCTCATTAGTTCAAATAAGACCAATGACATAGAGGTTTGTCAATCTTGAAATAATTGTTTCCACTTATTAATTTTTATACACGCAAAGACTTTACTCTTCCCATCGACAGGTGCGGCAATGTGTTGAATCTGCGTTGGAACAGGCTGACCTGCTAGGTATTCGAAGACAACTCTGTGCCTTCTTGAATCGTGAGTTCATTAATCCAAAAGGCGAATTCCACTCAAGCCAAGCCTCGCCTGATGAGTTGTGAATTTGTTTGATACCATTTGGATTAATTTGTGAACCTTGTGCTGTAAATTTGTCAGTTGTAGTTCTGAATTCAATTGGCTCTTATATATGTGAGTTGATTTCTGAAATGGATGCACTGTGCATTGTAATGTGCGATCAGAATTGATTTCTAAAATGGATGCGCTGTATGTTGTAATATGTGATCCAATGGAGTTCATTTCTGAAATGTATGTTATAATAATATATTGATGATGCTTTGTACTGTGTTTTGTTTCAGAGGGAATAGCTAGCATTTTCTGAGGCTATCCAATAAATCAAAATTCGAACCTCATCACTGACAGTTTGCTACAGATGGTTTACAAAACCATCTGTGATATGATTTGTGAATCGTCTGTGATGAGAGTGTTCACGGTAGTGCGAAGAGAATTCATGCAAATATCATCTTTTACATATATATATATATATATATATATATTGAAATTTTGGATACTTTGATTGAAATTCATTTTTTTAAACTAGATTTTTTGAAAATACTGTAGCAATTTGATTTTTGTCAAACTTTTTTAGCCTTTGCTACTCAAAATGCAGGTCAAAATGCACCGTGCATTTTGAATAGCAAAGACAAAGGATCCCAATGGGTCATGATGTGTGCACCAAGGTTACAAATCTCGTTTTTGGAAAAATCTCGGAGGTGGCCGAAATCCGAAATCTCGGCAAGATTCAAAAATTTCGGGCAAAATCCGGACGAAATGCAAAAACCAAATTTCAAATCCGGTTTTTTTTTCAGCCGGGAAATTTGAGATCTTGGCCGAGATTACCGAAATCTCGGGCGAAATCACCGAGATCTCGGTCCACATTGAACCGTTCGAAAAATGGTCCAAAACACGTCAAAAAAATTTGAAAATTTTTTTGGATGGTGCTCAGACATCACTAATGTTCCCATAAAAATTTGAGATGATGATCAAGCATAAGGAATTTTTTAAAAAATCTAACAGTGGTAAAGTCGTGATAAAAACCGTATATAAAATTAGTTTTTGATTTTTCAAATGTAACAAATGAACTTCAAGTCATTTGAAAAGTTTTATATATGTTCATATGTATTAAGAGAGGTTCTTTCTTTGAAATCACCTGCAGTTCTGAGGGAGGTTCTTTCTTTGAAACCACCTGCAGTTTTGACTAGCAAGAAAAGATCTATTGAACTCTACTCCAGGTTTGGTGATATGAAGTTCAAGATTGACCTAGCATGACGTGCATACAATTGAATTGATGAAGGCCTGATCAATGCCATATATACATTGGTGAGTTAGTACTGTACCCATTTATAAATACATGTTATCTTAGGTTTTAAATTTTGTTTTTCAATATATGTCATTCAATAATTTTGAAATGGTTTTTGTACCACTGTTTCCACTCCACTTCTCTCTCATAGTCATACACAGATTGATTCCAACTATCAATGTCAGTACCAGATATCATTTCTCTCTGTTGTTTCAATGCACTAGAAAAGTTCCTATGTATTAAAAAGGTTCAAACCACTTTAAAAATTTTTGAAAATTTTTGTGAATGGTCCTAACACATCCATAATATTCCCATAAAATTTCCAGAAGATGACCAATCTTAAAAAAAAAAAAATCGGAAAGTCCTAACCGATAAATTGAACCGACCAAAAAATGATCAAAAACATGTTAAAAATTTTTGTGGATGATCTTGATCCTAAACCCAAGCAAATACAATGCACAAAAATCAAAATTCGGCAAAAAAACTACCAAATCTCGCCCAAAATTACCGAGATCTCGTCGAGAAATCCAAGATTTGAATTTTTTGAATTTTTCAGGATTTTAAATCTTGAAGGGGTCCGAAATCCGAGATTTCACCGAATTTCGCCGAAATTTGGACCCCTGGTGTGCACTCCCGCCCTCTCACCACTTAGGACTTGTTTGGAACGCGTGAATTTTTCTTCTTCCGTTCTATAGGAATCAAATTGTTTCCTGTAAAATTACCCAAATTTCCCTTAATGTGAGCCCT
The DNA here is from genome assembly GCA_036346355.1 of Rhipidocladum racemiflorum. Taxonomy (NCBI): domain Eukaryota; kingdom Viridiplantae; phylum Streptophyta; class Magnoliopsida; order Poales; family Poaceae; genus Rhipidocladum; species Rhipidocladum racemiflorum. The sequence continues at coordinate 44,213,469 of CM070569.1, read as the reverse complement.
TAATTTCCCGACCTACGGTTTACTTTGCTATATCAAAGATTGCAAACTTCGATTACGGTGAGACGTCGCACGGGTGATATTTCCGACAGGATCTCGCTTTCGGCTCTCTTTGACCTCGCTGTAAAATCCTGTCGGGGGCAAGGGTACTGCTGCCACTGGTAGTAGCTGTAGTCGTGGTGAAAACGAGCGCTAGGCATTCACTCCACGGCTAACGACAACAAGATATGGCCGCTGCGGCGGCGACTGAGTTCGCAATCCGCTCGTGGCGACGAGCCGGAACGGGGGAGATGGGGTCGTCTCGTCTGCATCCCGGATCGGACACGAGCGCATATAGGGCCAACGGCAAGGACGTGCAGAGCTTGACGCCTCCAGTTATTGGTGCGCCCTGCCGTGCCGTCCCACTGTCGTCCTCAGGGTTCACAAAACCGACGAAAACCGCTCGAAAATCGCGATTTTCGACCGTATCGAGCCGGTTCGAAATCCTAAACCGGTCGGTAAACCGATTCAATTAAAAAAATAATTCAAAAAAATCAAAAAATTTGAAAAAATTTATGCGATGTAAACCGATCGAAAACCGGTGAAAACCGAGCGATTTTTCAAAAAACCGTAATCGCACCAAAACCCGATCGCCTAAAACGTTCAACTCGCCGATCGGTTTTTCGAGAAAACCGACCGGTTTTTCGAGAAAACCGACCGGTTTTTCGAGAAAACCGATGGATTTTCGAGAAAACCGAATGGTTTTCGTTTTTTTAAATTTTGTTTTGAATGTTTTTTGTTCAAATGCTCGGTTTTGAAACTCTTCGGTTTCTAACGATTTTCGAGCGGTTTTTGGCTCGATATTTTCGAATTTCCAATTTCGGTTTTTCATCGGTTTTTTCGGTTTCGGTTTTGTTAACCCTGGTCGTCCTTCTTGCCGTTGCTGTCGCTGCTTCTAATCTTGCTAATTCTGCTGGGTTAGCCTCGATTTCTTCCCTTTTCTTTCTTTCGTGATGTGATGCGGATGCGGTGCCGTGGGCGGATCTAGGGTGCCACCTTGAATTTTTTTTTTTTAAAAAAAAAACGGCGGGAGATCATCTCTTCGGTAGGCTACATTTATGGATTCAGTTGATTTCGATTTTGGTTGTTCGGAATCTGTAGGACCTTATGATTATTTGTATTGTGTTTTTATCAAAGTTCGAATATATACATTGGATTTATGATATTACGAAATCACTGTACGCGTGGGATATACACCAAGTTAATTTTCTAGTTTACTACTGTGTAGCGTTGGTTATTGTTTTTGAGGTGCATACAAGGGAGGGAGACCGCATTTATTTTTTTAGTCTGACTTGCACCAACCCATTAGAAACAGTAGGTGGCCACGTCTGTGTACTTCGTCTAACTCTGGAAGAAATAAGTTTGGAATAATGTAGTTAATGCATGCATGCCGAAAACAAATACAAAACAAAACATTTGCAATCTAAGTCAGTCCCTGTACATCGTGTAGTTGTATTTATTCCTAGCTAATAATTGGTCAGTGTCATAGAGGAAGTTACCTAAAGAACTATTATTCTTTTTTCTACTAATTATTTAAGGCTACTAGTCTTGCTTTCTCCTTAGATGCGCAACAAATACAAAGCCAACTCCGGAATGAGAGCATATGTTAAAAAAATTAGAGCCAAAGGAAGCTTAGTTAAAGTTTGATCTAAAAAAAAATTCTGGCTGAAAGAAGTTGAATTGAACTCGCAATATTTCACCCCAGCGGTTGCCATCGTTTCTTTACAATTGTGGTGCTCTTTTGATCTACTAAGTAAGATATAATGTTTACTAGTAAGGTGCCCGTGCGTTGCAACGGTATCTACATTTTGAACAGCTGTCCTGCTATTACGATAACATGAAACAAGAAAAAAAATATGTTGTGCAAATAATACCTTAATGGTCTACATTCTACAATTAAAGAGGTTAATTAAAGAATGGCACACTGTGTGTGCTGTCTTCCATCTATGCCTGAAGTGGTTAATTAAAGAGGTGGGTAATTAAAGAATGGCAGAACTGGTAATTTTGATGGAATGACGTGGAAAAAACTCTCACTTTACAGTAGAGATTAATTGCAAGAGATTCTTCGTCGGGGTGTATTCGTTTAGTTTTCTAATGCAGTTCAAAGATGCAATCAATTGCAAAGCCAACTCAAATCGAATCACACATGCCCGAAGCTAGTGTTATCCATGATTGCCCATCATGCTTCTGCGTTTGGTTTTTGTGACTAGTGTATATCGAGATATGAGCAACAGCTCATATGGCATGTTGACATCGATAAATTTAGTTCTCCGTTCTTTATTAACACCTGTAGCTTGTTTATTATAGGTCTCACTCAATTCGAATAGACAGACAAAATGATCAAGCATTTGTATATGGACATTGTTTCTGGAGATCGAAGGCATATGAATCCTATGATTTAAGGGTTTGACCGACAAATTAACATGTTCTCCATGTGAGGCGCCGAGAAAGATGTCTATGGTATTTTAATATAAAATTCAAAATAAAAACTAAGTTTTGATGTGAACAAGTTAATTATATAATATGCGAAGTGTATGGATTTACACACAGTGTAGAAAGTGTTCTCGCTTGGATCGATTAAGGACCGAACGCAGTGTTGTATAATCCAGAACATTCTATGCAACCACAAGTGTTATTATGGGATAGTCTTAACGTGTTAAGTTGCTTAGGTTTAGCTTTGCACATTAGAAGGTCGATGTAGTACAGGCATTTCGAGTAGATTTGCTTGAAAGGGTGCCTTCACTAAGGTGTTAAGAATAACGCTTGCCGATACAACGGTGCATGCTTCACTATGAGGAAATGTTCACAACAGGGCATCAACTATTATTGGTACTATGTGTACAAATATTTTTTCACCGCCATAGTGAGGGTCAAACATCACTGGGTTGGTGCGAGATTAGGTCTAGGTAATGTAACGGTTCTTATCATAATCTCTTTGTGACGAGTACCCATACCATGGGTACCCCTATCAGCCCGGAAGCACGAACGGGCTGACCTATCACGACGGAGGCCTGGCACCACCGAAAGGTACTTGGGCGCGAGGAACAAAGCCCAGACTTTGCGCGAGGCCGACCGACGGTCGGCGGACTCGATTCCGGAGCGTCGCATCGCCGCCGCCTAATGTGAAGCTCAAGCTCCGCTTTGCCACGAGCCAGCGAGGTACCTTGATGTCAGTGAGCGCCTTGTGCGCGGCGTCTGACGCATTCGTACCAGGTAAGCGGCTCCTTCCCAAAGGTCGAAGAGCCCACGAAGAAGTCAAGCCCCGGATCCGTCACGGCACACATGAGAGAATCGCCCCTCAGAGGCCAAAGCAAAGTCAAGCGCCATTAAAGCCACAGGGTGACAAGAGCACCACATAACACGCCACCAGCGACTAGCATAGGCCCATCGCCACGAGCCACCAACCCTACCTCGGGCCCACGGGCGAGGGTTGGCGGACAAGGCAGGTGGACCTCAAGGCGTGCAGACCCTCTCTCGTAGTCTTCCCAACTCCGTGTAACCTGCCTCCTCCGTCTATAAGGAGGCGGGGCCGAAGGAGAGCGCGGAGAAAGAGAAAGCAGTCTCCTAGGTAGCCTCGACTCCCTAAGCGAAAACCTCAAGGGATCGAGACTGACGAATGACCGTCCGCCTCGCCTATACACCACCTTGTCGTCCCCAGATCAATACATTCACACGCCTGGCCCGGGTAGGGATATTAGGCCGAACCCGGTATACATCTTCCCGACTCCTGAGTCGACCATTGAGGAGAGGCGCGCGACCCCATCCGACCATAAAATGTGCAGTCCACGAAACACCGGCGATTGGCGCGCCAGTGTAGGGAGATCTCGCGCGTCTTCACGGCATCCTCATCTTGGGTTCCCATTCTCCTCCACGATGGCTTCCTCCCACTACGATTCGCCGATGTCGAGAAGTGGATCGCTCGGCGCCCTCGATTTCATCGTCCTCTGGCGAGAGCTTGTCCCTCCATTGCCCGTCGGGACGGGCGCCCCTCAGCAGCTGAATGCGATTCTTCGCGTCCTCGGACAACCTCGCCTCGAGGCCCCGCATAGAGCGCCGCAGACTGGCAGGCCGCAGCGCGGCATTGCTCCTGGCGACACCGCCCTCGCCGCTGCGGCGGCGGAACTCACCCTCCACGAGCTCACAACTTCGTGGCCGCAGCGATTCTGTGTGGCTTCCCTCCACGACTGCGATTCCTCCGGACCCACGGCTCTAGCTCAGAGCAAAGTGTGCCCCTCGAAGGCCTACACCCGCGAGTGCAATATGGCCAGTGCGTGGAGCCATCCTCCACCCCGTTACCATCGGGACCCTCTCTCCCACGAAGCGCGGCAGGAAGGAATCCGGCGAGAGGGCGGCGCCACAGCACCTAACGCCGCTTAGACCTCCGGCTGGCGGCGAGGAGTCGAAAGCCGAAAGGCCGAGCTCGATAAGCTCCAGGCGAGAGCGGGCGCCCGTCGGCCTAGCCCACCACCGACCTCCGTGCGCAGCTACGCGTCAGTGCATCGACAATTAGGTGAGGAAGCGAAGCGGCCTTCCGTTCTTCCCTCACGTCAACGAGAACATTGCCGGCTGCGGCAATCTGCTCGAGCTGCACGAGCCAGCGGGCACTGAAGCCAAGGCCACCTACGAGAACCTCAGGGAGTGGTAGAGCGTCTTTGTCGTTCAGCCGCCCAAGGTTCTAGCTCCGTGACGGGCGCCACTTGGGCCGCTGGAGCTCCTCCGCAGGGCGGCGAGCCAGCCAAAACGGCCCGCCCACGAACTCCCCAGGCATCATACACCGATGCGCCATCGCCTGAGGACAAGTATGATCTCCGCACCACCCTCGGCGAAGAAGAAGCTGCCAGCCAGCGGCACCCTCCAAATCGCCGATGGCGAGCGACGCAACCATCGACCGAAGGATTGACGGTCACTGGGCGCGCGTTCACCGCCGCATCCATAACGCCGACTTCCGGTCGGATTCCGGGCTCAGGCCAACATAGCCAAGTACCACGGGGCTACCAACCCGATCCTGGTTAGAAGACTCTGCAGAGCTCGCTTTGTCGGCTGGGAGGCGACGGACGACTCCTTGCGTTATCCGGTACCTCCCCATCTATCTTGCGGACTCAAAGCATGGCTCAGTACTGCCATGAGATACCATCGGCGGTGGGCCGACTGCGAACCTTTTAGTCGGAAATTTCCGAGGCACATACAAAGCATGCGGCAAGGCTACTGGGACACGAAAAGCTGCAAGCAGCGGGAGAACCCTCGAGGACTACATCGCGCTTCTCCCAGCGGTGCAATGAGCTCCCGACATCCAGCGACGCCGGCGTCGTGGGCGTTCATCTCGGCACCACGTCACGAGGCTGCAGTCCACAAGTTGGGGCTGAGCCGGACCGCAAGGCTCCTCGACATCGCCACCAACCACGCCTCGGCGAGAGGCCGTGGGGGCCATCTTCGAAGGAAGGCGGCCCACAAGGCGACCAACCTCGGGCGCGCCCCCACTCAGCCATACGACAAAAGGAAGCGGAAGGAAGCGAACGCGAAAGGTCGAATGGTCGGGCCGACACATGCAGCAGCCAGGCTCGGCCAGGCCTTGAGACCGGTCGAGAAGTTGATGGATGGTCCGTTGCCCGAACCACGACTATCGTCAAGCTACAAGTATCGGAGCTGCGAAGTCTGGCCAGTTTCTCTCGGAAACCCCACGTCGCGCGGTAAGGAAGAAAGCGCGACGTCCGGCGCCGGGGCAAAGCGATGAGCCCGGCCGGCGAGTTCCCGCGGCTCGGCGGTTGCCTCATGATCTTCGGAGGAGGAGTGCTACGCCCGACAAGCGGCGGTGGCTTCGCCAGAGAAGGTCCCACGGCTACCCCGGTGCCCACCTACTTGAGGTGGTGGAGTGCCCGATCGCCTTCGGCCGGACCGACCACTCCCGACCGCATCCAGCACCGGGGCGCTACCGCTTCGTCGTCGACCCCATCGTGGGGTGGCGCTGACCAAGGTCCTCATGGGCGGCGGCGGCGATCTCAACATCATGTATGTTGAGACCCTGGATGCCCTGAAAGGGGTCCTCGCTCAGCCCTCCCAGGCCGAGCAAAGGCGCCTTTCACGGTGTCGTGCAGGCCAAGCAGGCCCACCCCTCGGGCGGTCGGCCTGCCCGTCACACCTTTGGGCAGGACAACTTCACCGAGAGCCTCACTTCGAGGTTGTGGACTTCCGCTCCTACCATCGCCATTAGGGGCGACCATGCTACGCGAAGTTCATGGCCGTCCCCAATTACCTACCTCAAGGTGAAGATGCCAGGGGCATAAGAGTCATCACCGTGGCCACATCTTTCCAGGCTAAGCCTACAGCTATGACCCGAAGCGGTCAAGGCGGCCTCGGCGATCCTCGCCTGTTAGAGGCTCGCCCGGCTCGAGGAGAAGGCCCGGATCCGCCCGACTCCGGCAAATCGAGGACTAAGCTCTTTCAAGTCGCGGAGGACACGAAGGAGGTCGTTGATCCGAGGATCCCGCTTCAAGACCCGTCTTGGATCGGGGCCGCCCTCGCCACCAAATAGGAAAGGCGGCTCGTCGACTTCCTCCAAGCAAACGAGGGCGTCTTACGGCAGAGACCCTCGGACATGCCAGAGTCGAAGGAGTCGCCGAGCACTCCACTGAACATTCGGCCGGGATCTAGACCGATCGCCCGGTACGCTGCGCCGTTTAAACGAAGAGAAGCGGACGGGCCATTGGGAAGAGATCGCCAAACTTTTGGCCGTCGGTTTTGTAAGGAGGTGCGTCACCCCGGTGGCTCGCCAATCCGTCCTTGTAAAAAAGTCAGGCAATGGAGAATGTCGTTGACTACACGAGCCTCAACAAGGCCTATCGAAAGATCCATTCCCATTGCCTCGCGCATCGACCGGTCGTGGACTCCACCGCGGGTGTGAGTCCCTTTCCTTTGGATGCCTACCGGGCTATCACGGTTGCGATGAAGAGTCCGATCAGCTCGCGACCTCCTTCATCACCGTATGGCTTCGTCTTTGTTCGTCCACGATGCCTTTTGTCACGAAAAAGCGCGAGCGCCACGTCCAGCGATGTATCGACATGTTTTTCAATTGGCCGTGAATATCGAACCCTCGTCGGCGACATCGCGCAAAACCAGGAAGGCCGATGACCTCATCACCGACTGAGGAGACTTTGCGAACCTCAGCAGTTTGCAAAAAGCTCAACCCGAGAAGTGCGTCTTCGGGGTCCCCAAGGAGCAAGTTGTGGGATTCATCGTCTCAGAAGCGCGGCTCGAAGCCCAGAGATAAGATCTCCGCTCATAGCCAGGATGGGGCCAATCAGCGATTTGAAGGGAGTTCAAGGCTGATGGGATGCCTCGCGGCACTAAGTCGCCGTATCCGCCTCGTGACGAAACGAGGATGCCACTCTACAAGGTGATGAAGAAGTCGACCATTTTCCTGGACAGCGAGCTCGGGGGAAGCCTTTAGTCGACTAAGGTCTTTCCCGACCTCACCTCCGATCTGGTAAGCCCGAGCGCGGGGCCTTTGCTCACTCTACATCGCCCGCCACGACTCGGTCGTGGTGGCAGCACTTGTCGGTGGAGCGGCGGAGGAAGGCAGCGTTCTCAAGGTGCAAAGACGGTCTACGCCGTGGCGGTGCTCTCCGAAACAAAGGTCCGATATCCCGAGATACGAAATTCTTGTACTCGGTGCTCATCACCAAGAGGAAGCTTGCCCATTACTTCGCCCGATCGACACCCCATCTCCGTAGTAACCTCCTCACCGCTCGGAAGTAAAGTCCACAACCAGCGGCGCTTTCTGGGAAGGATCGCCAAATGGGCTCTCGAGCTCAACGGCCTCGACATATCGTCGTCCGGGACGGCGATCAAGTCCCAGTTTTGGCGGACTTTGTGCCAGTGGACGGCGCAAGTCACTGCGGCGGTCGAGGACCCGAAGTCTTGGATGATGTGCCGATGGGTCTTACACCAAACGGGGCGGCGGCGGGGTCGTCATCATCTCCCGGCTCGGCAGCAAACTCCGATAGCCATACGGACTACTCTTCGACGCCACCAACAATGTGCTTGAAATCTAAGCCCTCGTCAGCAGCCTTCGGATCGCCCGCAACTGGCGCCACGGCGGCTCAACGTTCGCGGCGACTCCAAGGCTGATCGTCGACCAAGTGATGAAAGCCAGAGCCCAGTGGCCTTTCGGATGGCATCCTCTTACTGGAGGTCCGCATAAGCTGAGGAGAAGTTCAAGGGTTTGAGCTCCATCATAGCTACCCGGCTTCTAAGCGGTGAAGCCGACTCCTCGTAACCTCGCTTCTCGGAAGAAGGGCCGGTTCCCCACGGAATCTTAGTCACCGACCTCGACCCATCAATCCGGTTGGATCCGAGTCTTGAGCGCCCGCCATTCCAAAGCGGCGGCCCCGCGATCTTGATCAGATGCCCACCCGCTAGGTCGGACTTGGGCGTCTGAGCATCGAAACCGACCGGAAGCGGACGTTTGTCGTCGATTGACAAGCGGGTCGCTCCCGCTCGATACCAAAGGCTCGGCGTCTCGCTCGGCGGGCTAAGTCTTTAGTCCTGATCTGACGCCCTCTACAGAGGAGCCCGTCAGGAATCCTTGAAGTGCGTTCGCCCGAGCCAAGGAAGCACCTTCTGCGGAGACATCCACGGACGGTGTCACGGGCACCATGCCGCGCGCTGATCCACACCTGGTAGGAAAAGCCTTGACAAGGTTCTCTCGCGGCCGACGCCGTAGCGGTCGACCAGTTGTCCGCATGCCGAAGGATGCCAATTCTTAGCGGTGACGCATCTTCCTGCGCAAGCCTGGAGCGATCCATCACATGGCCGCCGCCCGGTTTGGGGGCTCGACACAGTCGGACCCTTGAGAAAAGCGCCGGGGCTTCCTCACTTGCTTGTCGCCGTGACAAGTTCACAAAGTGGATTGAAGCAAAGCCATTGGCAAAGATCACATCGGCGCGGTGACAAGTTTCTTCAGCGACATTGTCTACGGTTGGGTGCCCAACTCCATCATCACCCGACAGCGGGGCGCGATTCACGGAAAGGAGTTCCTCGAGGTTCTGCGACAACTTCAACATCCGAAGTCATTGGCGGCGATGCGCTGCCAGAGCCAGCGGACGAAGCCGAGCCAGCGGCATGATCCTCCAGGACTCAAGCGCGAATCTTCAACCGGCCCAGAAGAAATTCGGCGGGACGATGGGGCCAGCAGCTACCGCCCGTGCTTTGGAGTCTGCGAACCACGCACGCCGACCGGTCGGCCGGAGGTTCACTCCTTTTTCTTGGTGTTAGGCGGAGGCTGTCCTCGGCCAGGCCTTAGTGGCGCACCAAGGGTGCGAGAACTTACAACAAGCTTGCAGACAATCGAGCAACAAGATGACCTCGGCCAGGCTAAACCAATGCTCGAGGCGCCCGAATCTTCTGATGCGGCAAAATATCAGCGGGCGTTAACGTCGCTACCCGGTGGCGGCGCTCGTTCAGTCGGCGACTTAGTCTTTGCGCCAAGTCCGATCCGCGAAGGACAGGCACAAACTCTCCCCCGCTTGGGAGGGCCCTTTCACCATCGCGGAAGTCCTCAGGCCCGACACTTTCAAGCCTCAAGGACACCGAAGGAATCTCGTAACAAGCGCCTGGAACATAGAGAAAAGCGAGAAGGTTCTATCCATAGTCGGCCTCTCTCCTCTTTTTGTACCATCACGAAAAACACTTTCGAGCAAAAGAAAATTTCCCGGCGATCGGACGACCCGACCAAGTGGTTTTTCTCTCTCTCGAACCCCTCTCGTTTTCGTCGTCTGGGGCACTCGACCTCGCCCAAAGCGAGAGGTCGAAGGCATCTTCCTTTGATCACGTCGGAAGGAGCGAGGGCTAGATCTCAACACAAAAGAGAAGAAGGGCGAAAGAAGAGCGAAAAGAGGAACCCGAGCACTTTATTTATTTATGGAGGAACATCGCCCCAACCAAGCCCGAACAGCCATTGCGATCTTGGTGCGGCAGCCGGCCGAGCTCCGTGTGGCGTGCCTCTCACCACGCAATAGTGGCGCCCTAAGCTTCGCCAAAGCGAGCGCAGGCAGCGAGGCAGGCTGCGACTACTTGCCGTCCTCCACGAGCAGCCCGCTGACCTCGGCATCGCCACCTCCACTTAACCAGGCTGATGGCGACTACCTCCTCGCCCAGGCGTTGTAGTCCGCCATGGCGTCTGAGGAATGGCGCCTGCTTCTCCTTTTATAAGCGGCTTGATGTGGGGCGCGGAAAACACCGTGGAGTCGCCATGAGCGGAAGCAAAGCGCGAGCACGATTCAAAGCGGCGTGGTCCTCAAGCGAAGTTAATCCACCCTTATCCCGAAAGCATAAAGTTCCTTTCCGAAAAAATTGCACACACCGCCACGAGCTCAAGCGGTGCGTGGCGGCTCACCCTCGGTCCCCACGCACCACTCGGAAGTGCATGACCCTCGGTCGGCGACCTAAATCGATAACCGGTTACCACTCCGGCGAGCTCCCCTCTTAAGTAACCTCCTCAAAACCAAAATGCTACTTACGCCCCGCGCTTCGATTTAAGTAGCACTTTGCGCCAAAAGGAGGCTACTGAAGCGAAGGGCGGCGGTGGTCAGACAGACCTTTCGATATAGATGACCGAATGCTACAACTTCGCCCAGGGCCCAACCCGATCATCATTTAGAAGCGGTCGCTAACTAAGCCGCCTCCGACCGGCCAGTAGAGCTATCTACCTGCGGCTACTTCCCTCGGCTCAAAGTGCTCACCCCTCGCCCACGCGACTCGGCCGAAGTGGCACTCTGCGGAGGAAACAAAGCCCTCAGAGCAAGAGCACTATGGCGATTGGAGCACCCCACTTAGGTTAGATTTCAACCCGCCAAGCCGCGAAGGAGGTGGTCAGACCCGACACCTCCTCCATCAAGCAATCGCTCGAGCGGCTATCTGCCAGTGTCCTCTTCGCATGAACACGGTGCAACGCCTAAGCTCTCAGGGGCACCCTCAGGCCCATAGCTACGGTTGAAAAATTGCCCAAATTCATAAAAGAAACCGCAGGGTAGGCCAGGCGAGTAACTTAAAACAGCCAGCGTTGGGCTCAACTAGAGCGATCTTGTTCATTACATACATTGCCAAAAGCAAGCGGAAGGAAAACTAATCTTCCTCCCTTGAAGCCAATTTGTGTGAGGTCGGCAATCTCTTGAGCGCCGGATCGGCCCGAAGGCCATGAAACGCGTCGACCTCTTGGCCGGTCGGCGTCGGCAGCGCCGCTCCCGACCGCCTCAAGGTCGACGCCGTCGTAATAAGAGCGGTGTTGACCAGGGCCAGGAAAGCGCCAAGCACCGCTTCCCGCCACCAGCGCCTCGGCGCTCAGGATCCACCCAGCATGGCGGGGATGGCCCGGGGCCGAGTAGCCGACTTGACCCGGTCGCCGCGGCACAGGCGCCATGCGTGGAGGACCGTCGAGAATTGCGGGCCATCGTGTCCGGCGCATCCCTCTCCGCCCGGCCGTTTGTTCAAAAGGGCCGAGTCGCGTGACTCGACGCCGCGTCGATGCCTCCACCGCCGCCCTCCGGCGCTGCGGCCCGCGTCCGGTAAGGCTTTTCGCATGATCTGCCAGGGGCCGAAAACAACGTCGGGGGCGCTTCGCGTGGTGACTCCCGGAAGAAACGAACTACTCGCGACCACGGAAGCCTCCTTAGCGAAGTTCCTCCTCGACCTTGTACGCGCTTCCCGGTCGGCCGTAGCCGCGATCGGCAAGCTCCTTCATCACGAAGCTCCCCAGCGAGATCCCGCTCGGCGAAGGTGGTGGCCTCACTGCTCGGACCGACTACGCATTCCTTCCGATAGAGAGCGGCCTCGCCGGCGGATCTTTGCCCGCCTTGTCTGCGAAGTCTTGGCCGGCCGGCATCCGCCAGGGGCGACTGGCCCTCTCCCCTGGTGGCCAGCGACCGCGTCAGTGGAGCCTCCATGCAGGCAACCGCGACCTCTCGGCTTACCGACCGCCCGAGGCAGCCTTCCTTGCTCGGTGACAAAGCGCCCTCCAGCGTCGAGCAGCTCTTTCCCTCGGCACTCCGGCTATGCAAGTGCCGGGAGGAACGATGACTTGTCCACGCTCCGGGATGTCAAGCGCTGCAATACCCGCCCGGTCGATCTCCATTTCGGTCAGAAGATGCACAAGAAATCCCGTCAAACTTACGATCGGCGGCGGGACTCTGAGCAATGGACTTCCTGCTTGGGCAGCGTCAACAACAAGGAGTAAGGTCGGCGTGGATCCTTCCGTCTCTCCTCCCGGGCGTCCCAATCCGCGCGTTCTGCGTCGTCGTCGAGCGAGCGGGACCCCGGCAGTCGAGGCCGGGCCAAGTCAGCCAGCGGCGATCGGCGACGACTTAATTCCCCGCCCAGGCACGCTGTGGTCGATCATTTATCGCCCATCAGCGACCTCGGACGCCCGGCCGGCGGCGGCAGCAGCGAGGTGGTAGATCGTCCGCCCGGCGTTACCAAGCGCCCGCGAATCGGTGCTTCCCGGCAGGCTCGCGCCGACCTGATCGGTCGGCCGCGAAGGCGGGCAGCGAACTCCGCCCGGCCTCGGTCGGCAACCGGCGAAAGCACGGCACGGAGCTTCTGCCGTAGCGATGTCGGCGGCCGGCCCGGATAAGCGTCCCCCTCTGGCAGCGTCCCGCCCGGCGGAGCCCCTCGAGGAAGCGCATCGAACGACCCCGCTCCGACAACCACCGCGCCAGCGAACGGGACCCGGGAGGCGGTTCCTCTGCGCCAGTAGGGCTCGAGCGCCCTCAGCCCAGTGAGGCCCTGCGTCTGTGATCGGTCGAGGAATTGCGGAAGAAATCGACACGAGAAGAAGTGCGCCGTCACTTACGGGGAGCGAACAACCGGCTTTGGCGTCCCTCTTTGCCAGGACCCCGAGAGGTAGCGAGGACCAGCGCTTCCATGAGATAAACCCTAAATCCGCGGTCTCTTGAGGAGCATGATCGCGCGGCCCAGGACCAGCGTCGCGTCATGCCGCGAGTCGCCTCCGGCGACTTCCTCTCCTCGCTCGGCAAGCGACTCCTCGTCACCCTCACTTGGGAGTCTCTTCCGAGAGTCTCCTCAGAGACCTCCTGCGCCCTGCGGCTCGATCCAGCCTGCGCTCTCCTCCCTCTGCGTCTTGGCGGCCTCTTTTCTTCATTGGCGGCGTCACCTTCTCGCACCGGCGGCCGCTCAACTCCTTTCCCCGGCAGCAAGGGGCGGGAGATCAGTCACGAGCCCCTGCGGCTGCACCGGGTAAGGAAGCGAAGGAAGCGGCGAAGCAAAGCGAGCGAGCCGTCAGGCGATACCAGGTGCGGATTCTGCGCGAAAACAGCGCGGCGCCCCTCGCCGCGGCTCGGTGTCTCCCGCGATAGGCTGACTGGACACGCGAGGATCTCCGGCGGAAGAGCTCCGCTCGGCGACCTTGCGAGGTCGGTCGGCCCAATGTACTCAAACATGGGGCGTAACAGACCGCTTGAGGAGATGAATCGCGCCTCTCCATGAAACGTCTTGAGGACCACCTTACTGTCAGGCCCGCGCCAGGTCCGCGAGCTTTTCAAGGATCGCGTCCACCTTCTTCCGGTCCTTACCGTGTCGGGACCCGGCCCAGCGAGGGATGCGGCGTTGGTAAATTCCGGCTGAAGGAGAACGCATTCGAGTTAGGACATAGAACCACTCGCTATGCCACCCCGGTTAGGCGTCGGCAGCCTCAAATCGGCGTAGAAACGGTTTGCGGTATTTGTGATTGGATCATCGAGCCCGAGGAGGCCCGGTGTCGAGTGGCGGCCTCGCAAAGAAGAAGTGGCGCGAGCCCAAAATGAGGTTCAATCCCGAGAAAGGCCTCACCAGCGTCATGAGACCGCGCAATATGGAGGACTCCATTCGGGTTCAGTGATGAACTTCTCCCCGTAATAGTGCAGCAACCCCGGATGAGCAGGTGGAGCGGAAGTCAGCCCCGTTCGTGAAACGCCCGGCCGAGACTATCTGCCGATCCTCAAGTTCGGGGACCTCGGTCGGCCGTGAATCCTTCGCCAGTAGGACTCGGCCATGAGAGGAAGGAACTCCTTCCTCTCGGCCAAGATAGCGACCCTTGGCCCGTCGCGGGTCACGACATCTCCAAATGCGCGAAGAAGCGAGGAAGCGGCGGCGAAGCGGGAGCTCCTCTTCTTCCCTCGTTTTCTTTCTTCCCTTTTCTTTTTTTGCAGAGCTTGAGAACAGAGAGGCTTAGGCGCCTACCACGACACCTCTCCTTCCTTTATAGGCGCCGGCGACAGACAGCGCCTCCGCGCGAAATCGGCGCCTCCACGCGCGAATCAAGCGATGCATAAACCGTCACTTTGCCGCCTCGCGTTTCCCGGTAACGTGCATGATCCATTTAAATCCGCTGCGCGTCTGCGCTCGAGGATGGCCGCCTCGCGCCGCGCGCGCGACATCGCTCGAGCCTCGCTGGATTCACGATGGGCGAGGCACCTTGGAAAGGTATGCAAGCATTTGCCCATTTGGGCGCCCGGCCTCGGGAGAGCAAACGCCTATAGGCTCGCACCCAGGCCGCACGTGGCGTAGGTTCTGACCGAATCCGGCCATTTGGAGCAAGCCGCCCGACCACGTAAAAAAGCGAAGCGATCGCGGTGAGCCCCAGAACCTCGATTGGGTGGCGACGACCCAATCAGCGTGACTTCGCGTCAGAGACCATACCTCACACTCTCCGCGGAACTCATCGATGAGTAGCGGCCGGTAACGCTCGGTCGGGCGACCAGCCCGGTCAGGCAGGATCGAGTAAGGAAAGGTTTTTATGGAGCGCCCCGGTAGTCGGATGCCCAGCGGAGCTACGTCCGGCAAGCGAACCCCTCAAGGGGGATCGCCAAGGTTCCTCGGATTACCCGATAATGTGCTTCGCCACGAGCACGGCGTTCAAGCCGACGAAGATGCAGCGTCAGCTCACGACTCACGAGGACCCGCATTACCGTGGCTTTGCCCAGTCGGCCAAGTAAACCCCGGCCGGCTCCACGCCCGGCTCCGGGGGCTAGAACCACCCGCGGGTGCGCTCAGGCCACCGGGCTCTTTGGCGAAGCCACGGCCAGGCAAGCGCGGCCGACCAAAGGCATCGCCGACCTCGAGGTCGCGGCCCTTACCGGCCGGGTAAACCCCGGACTGCGGCTCCACGGCCTTTCGGGGGCTCGGGGCTTCACCCTGCCCGGAGTGCGCTCGCCTTGCACCGGGCTCTTCAGTGAGCCACGACCGATGGGCAAGCGACCCCGACCAAAGCGTCGCCGACCTCGAGTCCGTGGCCACTTTTCGGCCAGGTAAACCCCGGCCAGGCTCCCGACCCGGCTGAGGGCTCGGAGAGAACTACACCCGCAAGGTGCTCGCCAGCGCGCCGGCTCTTTCTACTGGTACTTACGGCTCGAGGCGACCACGACGACCTAGCATCACGACTCAGGGCGGCGGTTACCGCCGCCAGTTAAACCCCAGCGGCTCTGAACGGCGCCGGCTCCTCGAGAACTCTTGGCCAGTACCCATACCATGAGTACCCCATCAGCCGGAAGCATGAGCAGGTGACCTATCACGGCCGGCACCGCTGAAAGGTACTTGGGCGCGAGGAGCAACCAGAGCACATGCGGGGGCCGACCACGACGGTCGGCGGACTCCGGTTCGAGCGGTCGGCATCTGTGGCCGCCTAATATTGAAGCTCAAGCTCCACTGCGAGCCAACGAGGGCCCACGCCGATGTCGGTGCGGCTGCCTTGTGCGGCGTCGACGACATTACCATTACGGGGTAGCGGCTCCTTCCCAAAGGCGTCGGAAGAGCCGCAGAAGAAGTCAAGCCCGTCCGTCGCACTGCACACGGCAGATCGCCCACTCCGAGGCCAAAAGCAAAGTCAAAGCGCCATTAAAGCCACCGAGGCGACAAGAGCACCACGCAACACGCCACCACAGCACTACGCAAGGCATGCATACGAGGCCACCAGCCCCTACCTCGGGGCGGCGGGGTTGGCCAGGACAAACGAAGCCAGACCTCAAGGCGTGAGACCCTCTCTCGTAGTCTTCCCAACTCCCGTGTAACCTGCCTCCTCCGTCTATATAAGAGCGGGGGCCAGGAGGAGCGCGGAGAAAAGAAAAGCGATCTCTAGGTAGCCTCGACTCCTAGCGAAAACCTCAAGGGGATCGGACAGCCAGTGGCCGTCGCCTCGCTTCATACACCCTTGTCCGTCCCCAAAGATCAATACATTCACACCGCCTGTTGGAGTAGGGATATTCGGCCCGAACCAGTATACATCTTCTGACTCCTTGAGTCGACCATTCAGGGAGAGGGAGCGCGCGACCCCATCCGACCATAAATTCGTATTGCCGGTGCACGAAACACCGACACTTTGTCACTCATCAAGGAGACTGGGTGTACTGACACTAGTTATGTCGAATATCTAAATGTGAGATATGAGCATATATAGGAAACTCAAAGATCATACCATATATATTCACACAAGCATTTGGAAACTCCGAATATCACGGGCACGATTTTGCGGGATAAGATATACACGGAGGGGATATCTCCATGTAAGGATTCGGTCATGTTCCTATTACGAGGAAACCAACTCGAATACGCCAGATGTCAAAGGAAGCTTGGTTACACTATGAAGATCTCGGAATGGTGGACTCCTCATCGAGTACGATCTGGTATCTCAAACCGACTACAACCCGTAAAGAGGCTACCTCAACTATATAAGAACAAAGGCAAAGAGATTTCTGGGAGAGGATTCTTGAACCGATGAACTGCACTTCAATAGTTCATAAGCTAGATCTTAGCCATATCCCAGATACAATCTTCATTGTAATTAGAGTTAGGCATCCTACTCTGTACTCTGCCTCGTCGACTCCATACTACATCCATACAGGAGTAGGGTATTACTCCACCCGAAGGCCCAAACCTGTCTACATCGTGTGCCATCGATTTCGTGTTTTACTCTGCATATTCGAAGGTACCCGAGTATATAAGTTTATTGTCGATTCCCTAACCTTCGACGAGTTAGCTTTTGAACTTTTATATAAAAACTAGTGTTGTAAAAATGGTGGGTAGCCATGTTTCAGATGATATGCCAAGCGCGACAGGGAATGGATCGTTGATCACAATCAAAAAGGATTGTGAGTTGCTCATATTTATGTTATATACTTGTTATTTACATACTTTTCAACCGCTTGGCATATCATCTGAAACATGGCTACCCACCATTTTTACAACACTAGTTTTTATATCAAAAAGGAATGTGAGTTGCTCATATTTATGTTATATACTTGTTATTTACATACTTTTCAACTGCTCTTTACAAAGTTTGCTTGCAATCTACTACTTATTATTGTTGATTAAATCTCGTTTTATGCAAAAGAATATGGTCGGATAGCCATTTCATTTAAAATAGCCTAGTATTTATTTATAATTGTGATACACTATAAGTCTTGCTGAGTATAAATGTACTCACCCTTACTTGTTGATATTCAGTGGATGAAGAAATCGGGAACCCCGACGAGTCTTAATTTGTCACAGGTTACGGGGAATACAATGACGAGTTTTTCTATGCTTATTAATCCTTATCGACTGCATGTGGATGTTTTTGGATGAAGCATACCGCTGGACTTTAACTTTTACCCTACGACTTTTCACTGTATTTTATTTGACAAAGGCCCATTTTATTTTAAAAACAATATTCCTTTGTATAAATATGATTTATATCAATGTTATATATGTTGTATGGATGTGATGATTGAATGTGCGTACTAGCCATTGATCATGAAATTAGATAGTATGCATACGAGACCCTCTAGTATTCCATACCAGAAGAGAGTCTCGGCACAAAAATATTAAAAATATAACCATGTGAAGCATTTTTAGGCTAATATAGTAATATCGTTTTCACATGAAAAATTCAAATACTTTAGTGGATATTAAGGCCCTATTTGGTATAGATCTAGATCCTAGCTCCGCCTTGAATCTAAAACTTGTAGGCTAAAATAAAGTGCATTAAATTTATATTTTTATTCTAAAATGTAAACAAGATGACACACCTAAACACTCTTAATATACCCACAACTCCAGTCTCACAGATTTGATGGAGCTAGGAATATCCAGCTTCACCGGATTCACGAATCTGGTAGAGCTGGAGCTCTGCCAAACACCCTTTAAAGGTCCAAGTTGTAAAAGATTAACAACACATATTTTAAATCGTGTTTTAAAAAAATCGAGTGAGTATAACGAAGGGCATTGAGTCTCTTAAGATTGTTTCGAAGAAATTCAGCTCACCTAGAGACAATAAATATCTTTGGCAGATTATATCTCTCCCACCATTCCAATGACTCCTTTTTACTACTACTATTGTTATTTTCACCGCTTCTCCCCTCGTGACACTCCCTCGCCATTCCCTCTCCAGTGTGATTGTTTGCATGCCCAATTGTCTCTTGCATAAGACCTAGTATATCCTCTCTCCTCGTTATCTTTTCTCTATATAGGATTTTGCTGACAAAGCGAGGCTTAAGGGACGGGTGAATTGATCTTGTTGGTGACTAGGGGTGGAATCGAGCCGAGCCAGGCTCGGCTCGTTGACTTGACCGAGCTGAAAACTGAGCTTGGCTCGGGCTCGGCCGAGCCTCGAGCCGGCTCGGCTCGGCTCGTGAGCCAGCCTGACGCATGGGTATGGCTATTTGTTGATCTGTTGATCTGTAGCATCCATTTCTATTTGGCTATTTAATGATCTGTAGCATGTAGTCATGACTATACATCTTTTGTTATTGGTTTTCTTTTAGTAATATCATTTGACATGTAGTCTTTTAGTTAGGGGCGGACCCACCAGTGGGGCAGCTTGGGCTGCTGCCCCACCTACAATTTACAAAGCCCAAGTATATTGTATATACTGCATATGCATTCCCAATAAATTTGGAAGCTGGAACGTTGCACCAAGCAAGAAACGCAATAAGATTGCCAACAATTGGATGAATGATTTAATGGTTTGCTACACGGAGAGAGATCTTCAAATCACTTAATGATGAAGCCATCATCCGACAATTTCAACGCCTCAACATACAATTGCCTCGTCCCTCACCAATTGTTAACTGAGTAGTATGTTGCCTATTTGCTAATTCTTCTTTAACCGTATTAGTTGAACGTTATATTTATGCTTCTTTAATAGTACTATTGTTGTTACGGTACATTGCATTCTTTTTAGCGTTTTAATACTACTTTAAACCTGCCCCACCTATAATTTCTTCCTGGGTCCGCCACTGCTTTTAGTAATAGTAATACTAACGTGACATGCATTATTCATATGACCGTCGAGCCTAACGAGCCGCTCACGAGCTGGGCCGCTCACGAGCTGGCTCGAGCTCGGCTCGTTGGCCAAGCGAGCCACGCGTTAGACTCGGGCTCGGCTCGTTGTTGCGTCGAGCCGAGCCCGAGTCGAGCCTCGAGCCTCGAGCTAAAATTCCACTCCTATTGGTGATGGCCTAAATAGCACTGTGCTATAATAAAGATGACTTGAGTCGATCGACCGAACAAAAATTATCCGCTCATTTGCACGTGCACTCGACGAGGTGAGCATCATCCATCTCGATCCTAAACAATCTAACAAAATATAGAGAAAAAATAGTATAACTAAGCAATACGGTGCCACAATCATAGACGTGGGAACTATACTATACAGAAACATACAATTAAATTAGGCATCCAAACTTTAGACCGTACGATCAAAACACACATCCGTAGGATCAACCCACCTCGAATTCAAGGGTGTGTGAAAGGACCAACGATGTCGCCTAGAGGGGGGGTGAATAGGCGGATTAAAATTTACGCAGCGGAATGAACCTGGCCGAGCAGGTCAACCCGGAGTCTCCGGGTTTTTGGTCCGGATACTCCGGCTTGTCCGGAGTGTCCGGTATTGAGTCCGGACTCTCCGGGATAGCTGGCTCGGGAGCGAGATAAAAACTACTCTAGCAAGCACAATAAACCACTAGAAGTATGTAGCAAGAACAACCTAGAACAATTGCTAGCAAGAATTTGAATTTAAAGCCAAGCAAAGAGCTAGATCTAACTTTACAAATTCAAATCCACTTAAGCAATACTAAGAAGTAAAAGTGAATGCGAGAGACACGAATTTTCACCGAAGTTCGGGTTCTTGAAGGGAACCCTACGTCTCCGTTGAGGTGGCTCGGTCGCACTTGAGCCGGGGTCTCTTTCAACCCGCTTTCCTCCCGGTGTTGCACAAATACACTCGCCGGCTTCACTTCTTGTCTCTTTCCTTTCGGAGGCGAGACTTGCCTTCACAAACTACCGGGGCTCACCACACAAGTTGGTAGCTCCCGGTGACTCCTAGCCGTCTAGGAGACCTTCAACCTCCAAGAGAAATAGCACCACGAAGAATCGCTTGGAGGATGAACTAGTGCTCAACAAGATGAAATGAATGCACTTTGCACTTTTCTTCTTCCTCTCCACACCAAAAAGATCAACAACCAAATTAATTGGTGGGAGGAAGTGGGGGCTCTATTGAATGCTTAGAGATGGTTAGGAATGGCTTGAATGCTGCTACGAATGAGCTCAATAGAGATCCTCACCGTTGGAGTGGAGTGGAGGCTTTAAATACCCTTTTTGAAAACTAGCCGTTACTCCCGTTTTTGAACATGCCGGAGTGTCCGGACAAACAACCCGGAGACTCCGGGTTATCCGGAGACTCCGGACCAAATGTCCGGATACTCGGACCAGTGAAACAAAGCAGCGAGAGGTCCAACCCGGAGACTCCGGACCAAATGTCCGGACACTCCGGATTGAATCCGGAGACTCCGGACAAAATGTCCGGATACTCCGGGTTACCCAGAACGGTTTCAAATTGAAACTTTTCAAAACCAAGTGTAGGAGTGCTAAAGTGAGATGCAAGACTTGATGTTGAGCACATGCACATCCTAAAATCGATTTCTCGTCATACCCTCTTAATAGTACGGCTATCCTTAAGACACAATTGAATAAAAGATTACAACTTTGGTCTTGATGCCGTCCTTTTGATTTTAAGTAGTCGTGGGGGTGTCCAATGTCATTCCAAACTTCGATATAATCTCGATATCTGCAGTATTCTTGGATAAAACATTAGATCTCTTTAATTGTGTCATCATTAATCACCAAAACAATTTGAGGGGCCTAGATGCACTTTCAGTGTGTGCATCGATCTGAAAGCAAATCCAATGACCCAAAATTTAGATGATAATTACTAAAGAAAACATCCGAATAAAACTTATCAAAACCCTTAAATTATGAGAAACCGTGCTGAGTTCTGAGACTGCACATTCATCTTTTGTGTTGTAACAATCCGGTCCAAAGACATCTGTACCATAGCTTGCTGGTCTAGTCGTGCCGAAAGCAAGTTCAAAAAGATACTGCACACATTGCCTACGTCTACATATAACTGCCTCTTCTTTTCTTGTCCTCTCGTAGCTCACCACCACTCTCCAGTCTCCACCATAGCGCGAGCCGGGGTGGGTGCAAGCTGCGAGCGCGCGCGCGCGCACACATACACTGCGACAGCGACCTCTCACCATGTCGACGACCGATGCCGCCGTTTCTTGGCTGGCGCCGGCGTGCGAGGCGGTCGTCGCGCTCCTGGCGGCCGCTGTCGTGTGGGTGCTATCTTGCAGGCTGCTGCCGGCCATGGCGAGGCCAAGAAAGCGACCGAGGAAGGAGGCCCAGCTCCCTCCCGGCAGCTTCGGGTGGCCGCTCGTCGGTGAGACGCTGGACTTCGTCTCTTGCGCCTACTCCCCCCGCCCTGAGGCCTTCGTCGATAAGCGCCGCCTCCTGTAAGCTTGCCTCTCTCTCTCTCACTCTCTCACCCCACACACCCACCCACACACCCACACACGTAGCATCGATCGATGCCATGGCCAGGCCATGCCGAGCCGCGAGCTAGCGGAGCTAACACTACGCGTGGGGCGTGGTGGCACTGACGCAGTAGTCACTAGCTACTTGGCAATAATCGGCATGCATGCAGGTACGGGAGCGCGGTGTTCCGGTCGCACCTGTTCGGGTCGGCGACGGTGGTGACGGCGGACGCCGAGGTGAGCCGTTTCGTGCTGCAGAGCGACGCGCGCGCGTTCGTGCCGTGGTACCCGCGGTCGCTGACGGAGCTCATGGGCAAGTCGTCCATCCTGCTCATCAACGGCAGCCTGCAGCGCCGCGTCCACGGCCTCATCGGCGCCTTCTTCAAGTCGCCGCAGCTCAAGGCGCAGGTCACCGCCGACATGCAGCGCCGCCTCGCCCCCGCCCTCACCGCCTGGCGCGCCCAGGGCCCCGGCGCGCTCCTCCGCATCCAGGACCACGCCAAGGCTGTACGTACCCTTGCTCCGATGTTCCTCCATCGCATCGATTTCCCCTGCCGCTCCTCCATTGCCGGCCGCCTCCTTGGTTTCTTGATTGATTTCACATGCTGCGTCTCTACTGCTGCTACTAGTGCTACCACTAGCCTAGGGTCTGGCTAGGACGTGCCTGTACATCCGTGAGAGTGAGACAGGAAGAGAGGAAGAACTGCGATGGGTTGAATTGGATTACTAGCGGCAGTGGTCGTACGGCGCCCAAGCCAAGGCGGAGGCCGGCGTGCACACGTGCGCGCCCGTGTCACCACATGGAAGTGAGCAGCTATGCAAGGCCGGGATGGGAAGGCCCAAAAGGCGTGGGGGCCAGGCCCCCCCACTCTCTCTCTCTCATCCCCTCATCTATAGCAGTAGTATACTGAGTACTCGTCTTAACAGTTAACACAACGTGTGTTAGAGAGAGGTGTTAGAGAGAGAGAGAGAGAGAGAGAGAGAGAGAGAGAGGCTGCGACTGTGGCGGTGTGGTATCTTAATGAGATTGGGGGAAGCTGGCCACTGCTGATGCCTACCATATGTTCTCCCCATTCAATTCCACACACACACACACAACCCAACCCAATTAACCCCTCCTCCTCCTCCTCCCTAGTCCCTACTCCCTACCCTTGTGTGGGGCGGCGTCAAAAAAAAAAGAAAGAAGGCCCTCGTGTGGGGCCCACACTAAGGATTGGATTACCGGCAAGCAAAATTTACATTGCACCTGTGAAAAACGTACGATGGCATGTGTTTTTTTTTTTTAAAAAAAAAACTGTGGAGTCGCGCTATATCTGCCGGTGGGGCACAGGTGGGCTGAAGTCCCACCCGTGGCCCACCGGCTCCTCCATATATATATATAATATATATACCGTTTAAATGATGTTGTTATACCTCTTTATCCTTCTGAGTATACTCTAATACTGATTATAAGATACTTCAAAGTTTCACAAAAAATTTCATCAAAGTTCATCATTTATAGCATAATTTATTTATATACTCTTTGTACATATGGAAAAGGGTATATAGCAAAAAAATAAAGGGCTCCGATGAATTTTTTCCCAACAATATTGCATTGTAGTATCTTAGAATTATTATTGGAGTATACTGGAAGTGATAAAGGAGTATAATACATTAGTTTAAGTGGTATACTGAAGGTGGGAGTACGTACTCTCAGGAGTACGAAATATATATATATTAGCTTTGAAGATCTTAGTTTTAGCCCCCCTCATTTCAATTTTCTGGATACGCCTCTGCTACGAACGGTAGCCTAGCTGCCTGTGTGACATCGGTTGGAGCGATTAGACTGCTCGTAACGGTCCTTCGTAGAGTAGTAGAGTGGTAAAAACACATTTAATAAATCAACGGTTAGATGTAATCTGTATTATGCATGATATACTATCAATATAACGCACAATAAAACTTCTCACGAACGGATGATCCGTGGCAGATGGTTTTCCAAATCCTGGTGAGGGGTCTGATCGGGCTGGAGGCAGGGCCGGAGATGCAGCAGCTCAAGCAGCAATTCCAGGAATTTATTGTCGGCCTCATGTCCCTCCCCATTAAGCTGCCAGGGACTAGGCTCTATAGATCCCTCCAGGTACTCGACTCTCTCTCTACATAACCTGCACACACACACACACACGCACCTTGACCTTTCTCTCTCCCATGCATCTGCGATGGCGCTCAGACTGGACAGGTGGTATCAGCATCGCTGCCAAGATTATTAACCTTTCTTTGTTCTTTCTGTTTGACACGCTTCTGTTCTGGTGTACCTGTGCACTGCTTTCGCCAGGCCAAGAAGAGGATGGCCGTGCTGGTGCAGAGGATCATACAGGACAAGAGGAGGATCTTCGACGGCGAAGGGCGGTGTGCGCCTCCGCGCGACGCCGTCGACGTGCTGATAAGCGACGGCAGCGAGGAGCTCACCGACGAGCTCATATCCGACAACATGATCGACCTGATGATCCCGGCGGAGGACTCCGTGCCGGTGCTCATCACGCTGGCCGTCAAGTTCCTCAGCGAGTGCCCCCTGGCTCTGCAACAACTAGAGGTAATTAACCATGTCGTATGTGTAAGCTTTTAGGGAGACTCCCTGCAAATTAAACTCTCGGATGGGTATTGTGTCTGCTAATATATGTCATTTGATAGCAATCAAGCACCTGGCTCGATGTCCAATAGATAGTTAACTAACTACACACCATAGGGCTGGAGCCTGACCAAGTAAACCCTAAGGCGTTAGAATCCTCTGTTCTTGCTCGAGCAACAAGATGGGTGTGGAATGGATGCTCAGTCAGACATGAATTGGAATTTTTTTTTCTCCCTTTCTCATACAGAACATGACCAACGATATCTCATTTGAGCACGATCCAACTTTTCATGTTTTGTCAGATGCATGTGTAGGATCTACAAATTTCCTTAATGGCAGGGGATCTGTGTCCCAAACAAAACTAGATTGTAGAAGCCGTATGTGCGCAGAAGGGATCACCACATAAAGGATAGTGCCAACCTTGTTCCATGCCTTTCTTGTTGGCATCTTAAGCATTACTGTTGCTAAAAATGTAGCCCAATCTTTGCAAGAAGACATATATAATGCATCATTGTTAACGTCAGGTACATACACATCATCAAAATGAGTCACCTTCTCTCTCAAGGAAGTTTAGTGTCATGACGTGCCATCTGCTTGGTCGACTAATTGGTCGTGTTATTATGTATTTAGCCGCTTTTTTTGGACGCTGTCATGCCACCTAATTCTTGTTTCCTAGCTTCTGGCACTCGATGACAATGCTAATTTGTCCAGGCAGTGCATTCCATGGCAATGAGCACCTATAAACACATGCACAATGAGTACCGTTAATTTCCATAATTTTCAAAAACTAAATTGCACAAAGTAGCGTAGTTAATCAGGTATTTTGTTTAAAGCATAGATATACATTTGAGATACACTTCATTTGTTGGCAGAAACAAAGTTGTAAAATTTCTTTATTTGTGCGGTGGAAATCAGAAGAGAACAATAACATTCCCTAGCTAGCATGTCCTCTTACACAAGCAGCACCACGTCATTTACTACTCCCTCCGTCCCACACAAAGAGTGCATTTCTAGTGTTCAAAATTTGTCTCATAAAGACTGCATCTTTAGTCCGTAGGGCTCAACTGTAAATATGTGCATGCTCATTTAAGTGCCGGTGAAAACCAAAGTACCAGCACGCCTGTGCATGGAATAGTGAGGGTCACATTAGTCATTTAACTTCCATACTAATCTGTCTGAAAAAAAAACTAAAAATACACTCTTTGTGGGGACAGAGGGAGTACCTCCCATCTACAGCACTACAGTGCAAGGAAATTACTGATGTGTCGACCCTTTCTCTTTCTCTGTGTGTTGATGCCATGTGAACAATGAACCCATTGAAACCTGTGTGTGCCTGTCACTGTTGTACAACATGCCTAGCTGCTATATATTTGATTTTTGCCGCGGCAGAAATTAAGGTAATGTCTAGCTTCGGTAATCATCTGCTGTGCTGCATGCAACAACGATCACTGACACCAGCCACATTGCGATGGTGCCAGGAAGAGAACCGGCAGCTCAAGAGGCGAAAAACCGACATGGGTGAGACCTTGCAATGGACCGACTACATGTCCTTGTCATTCACACAGCATGTAAGCACGCTTAATCACAGCTTGCTTATACCGGCGAACAATTAATCGCAGCTGCTTCCGGCCTGCCTGACTCGATCGGCGTGGATGGAACGACGTTTGGGTGTAGGTGATAACGGAGACTCTCCGGATGGGCAACATCATCAGCGGGATCATGCGCAAGGCGGTGCGGGACGTCGAGGTGAAGGGGCACCTCATCCCCAAGGGGTGGTGCGTCTTCGTCTACTTCCGGTCGGTCCACCTCGACGACGCGCTCTACGAGGAGCACTACAAGTTCAACCCATGGAGGTGGAAGGTAAGAACCAGCCCCATTGAAACCTCTGTGTGCCTGTCACTGTTAATTAAGGTCTCGAATGCGGCGTGATGGTGCAAATAATACAGGAATATAACGATGAAAAGTTCAACGATGGTGTACTACCCGCGAGGCTTATCGTTGTGGTTTGGTTTGGTTTGGGAATTAAACCTAATGATGTGCTAACTGGACAACAAATCAATCAACAGGAGAAAGACATGATCAGCAGCAGCAGCTTCACTCCTTTTGGCGGTGGGCAGAGGCTGTGCCCAGGCCTGGATCTGGCCAGGCTGGAAGCTTCCATCTTTCTCCACCACCTGGTCACCAGCTTCAGGTATGGATCGTCCATCTCATCCATGGCTTATACCATCAGACCGCTCTCGCCTCACCGATATATCTCGTGTCCCTGTCGTCTGAGCCTGCCTAGCTAGAGCGTTGTTTCGTTTTGTGGTGCATCGCATCGATCCTCCTTGCATGCATGCCTCGTGTCTCTTCACAACGAGCACGCTAACTCACGATGCTACCCGGTGCATGTCCCAGCGGAAGGTAAGTTTGTTAGACGCTTAATTAGATGCTGAAGCTAGCCGAGTACTCCATCGGTCTCAGCTTATAAGGCCTACTCCTTCCGGTTTGGTAATATATGTCGTTTTGGACATAGTGATGGTCAAACTTTCAAAACTTTGACCATCGATATATTTTTAAATATTTAAATTGGTTACATGAAAATTATATGTGTAGACTTGTCTCGAGAAGTACTTTCATAATATTATAATTTTATTGGGTTTTATAAATATATTATAATAAAAAATAGCAGTCAAAGTTGTGTTTTGAAGACCGTATCGATGTCCAAAACGATAGATATTACCAAACCGGAGGGAGTATAATTTAAATGATCTTGTCCCAAATATAAGACGTGTATGTAGATTTAATGATGTCTTTCCTTCTATACCTTTCTTTATTTTCTCTCAATCACATGCATTTATTTATTACTACCCATACAAAGTATATCATTCATCTTCCAAAACAATTAAGTGAGGGCATCTACGTCATTTTCTTTCATACTTTCTCAATTTCAATGCAATTTTAATCCTTATGTAAAATCAAACTACGTTTTATAAACTGGGACAGAAGGAGTACACAAGTTCCATCGAAAGCATAAACAAATACTCTCCTACAAAATTTCTTAACAGTCACTTACAGATAGGCCCCACGTATGGCACGGGTTGGTCGACCCCAATCTCACCAAATTCTTGACAAGAAAATGAATTGGAAGTGGGATCGAGTGAGCACACCCCCAATAATTTGTGAATGGAGGTTTGGATCTTAAAATCTTGCCGGTACGGGCAGCAGATAGAGAGATACCTAGGGGCTAGGGAGGTGAGGAGGTCCAGGCCAAGGACCCCTACACTGACGCATAGATGCGACGCCGCTTCCAAGTACCAGCAACCCATACGCGTACTACCTCGTAGGCTACGCCTACTCCTACATGCTATACTTGTACACGGGCTAAATACCGCACGCGTCCGGGGCAGAAAAATCCGAAAAACATAGGCGGGGTATCTCTTCGCTGATTCAAATTTATCGATTAAATTGATTTTGATTTCGATGGTTTAGAAATTAGAATCTATTTCGAATGAGGTGTTGGATCAATAATACAAGGCTGTATGGTTATAGAGTAAAGCATACACCTTCTTTCTCGAAGGTTTTCTATCTAGCTCCGGAGATTGTCGGGATCGACGCGAGGGGCCACATGTGTGTACTACGAAAGCAGTGGCCAGGAGAATGGAGTATAGATAGATATACCAGCGGAGTATGGTAGCTGTGGCTGTGCGTGTGGCGTAGACATGCGCGGCCCCACCAGCACGTGTGGTTGCGCACCCGTGCGCTGCTACAGCGCCAGCAGCCGCACGTGCCAGCCAGCCGCTGCCATGGCGCTGCACAGCGCCTGCACGCCTCAGCCGCTTGGCGTCGTGGAGTAGTATGGTAGAGTGTACACCCTAGGTGCACCTGGTCTATGGGAGACTGGGGGTGTGTACGTTGATTTTTTTTTTTTTTCTCTCTTTTGCCTTCGTGACTCTACATATATTCGTATATCATTACTAACCGTTACAAGCCTGGTGATTATCGATAATTTTCCTGCGATTTATCCCACATGTAACCCAGTTCTTTTGGGACATGAGTCCAACCTAAGCTGGAATAGGCTTTCGGTTTAACATGGTACCTTCAGGTTCGTCATTCATAATTAGGGCTAGCATAATGGGGTTGAGCAAATGCAAACACGCAACGTGTGAGCTTAGCTGCGAGAAAAACCACCCTATTTGTCAAGACATTCTGGCATAGTAGCGTAGTAGTACTGTGGAAGTATATCGATCTACCAAGTCTTGGTCCATCGGCTTACGGAGCATGAATGACATGCTTAATTTGTGTCCGGTCCGGTCCGTGATTGAACTGAATCCCAGGAAATGCAATAAAAATACGCGCTTTGACCAGTTTGACACTTTGACCGGTCGGTCAGCGCATCAACGTCGAGAGAGTATGGCCGCTGCACAGCATAATTGCCATTTTATACGTACTACTCCTGCAAGAGAATCACGCTTCTACTAGAATAATTGCCATTTTGCATTCTCCACCTTCTTCTTTGCCCATATCCTTATGTAGCGAACAAGTGGACTTGATTGCAAATCTGCAACGTGGAATTGTTTTCCTGTGGTTACCGGCAACATATCCAGTGAAAACCCTCCTTACCGTGAAAACTTCGTGAAACCCACGTATAAAAGTTTTGAAAAATTCTCAAAAAATTACCATACGTAGAGGAGGTGAGGTTCTACAACCCTGTGAAATTTGAAGATCAAACTCAATCGCATTTGAAAGATATGAAAAAGACAAATTGTAAAATGAATAGTGTTAAATAGTGAAAAATCACTATTCATACTGAATTTGTCTTTTTTATATCTTTCAAATGCAATTGAGTTTGGTATTCAAATTTTACAGGGTTGTAGAACCTCATCTCCCCTACATATGATAATTTTTTTGAGAATTTTTTAAAACTTTTACATATGGGTTTCACGGAGTTTTCACGGTAAAAGAGGTTTGCACTAGATATCTTCCCGGGTTACCATCTACGACCTGTATAACTATGAGCTCTAAGCTTCCAGTGGCTATGGCCTACGGAGGAAATCCGCAGCACCATAGCGCCGTGAACATTGTGAAGTAATGTCATGACCTGGTTCCTAGCTACCTCGCTACGTGGTAAGTAGAAGCTTAATAATTAGGTCTAGCCTGGAACACAGGAATTTCGCGAGTATTCCTCCAAAATCTTTATGAGTTCCGAACAGCGCCTTTAGACTATCTCCAGCAGCTTTCTTTCTCCTTCAAATCCTTTTGCGAACAGATCTAAGTGCTTCAGCGGATTTCCTTCGTGATTCCATTCGGAAGGGATTATCTCTAGAAAGGGATTCTTTTTTCAATCCCTACACAAATCCCTTTGAGGGGATGCTGGTGGAGATAGTAGGAAATAAATGGAATGAATATGGGAAAGGGAATGGAATGAAGGGAAATTACCGGAGATAGTCTTGATTTGTACTAATATGGGTCGATTCAAGTAAGAAGAAGAAGAGCTCGATCGCATTGTCACACTGCTAACAGCTCGAGTCAGTGCACATGTGGGCATGGATTCAAATTTCGGACCGAAATCCGAAATCTCGGTCGAGATTTCGGATTTCGGACCCCTCCGAGATTCGAAATACCGGTTATTTAAAAAAATTCAAAATGCTACAGTGTACATTCAAATTTCGCCGAGATCTCGGCGATTTCGGCCGAGATTTGCATATTTTTTACCGGATTTTTATTTTTTTCCACCGGATATGATTGGATTTAGGTTGAAGATCATCTACAAAAAAAAATTAGATTTTTTGGATTTTTTTTGACCATTTTTTGGTCGGCTCAAACCGGACCGAAATCTCGGATTTCCCGGTAGAAAAAAAACCGAATTTCAAATTTGAATTTTAGATTCCGTCTGGATTTGATTTGAATTTCCGAAATCTCACCGAGATTTCGGATTTCGGATTTCGGGCACCTCCGAAATTTTGTTAAAAACAGGATTTGTAACCCTGCATGTGGGCAGGGGTCCAAATTTCGGCGAAATTCGGCGAGATCCCGGCGAAATCTCGGATTTCGGACCCCTCCGAGATTCAAAATCCCGGAAAATTCAAAAAATTTAAAAAGATTCAAATCTCGGATTTCTCGGCGAGATCTCGGCAATTTCGGGCGAGATTTGGTATTTTTTTGCCGGATTTTGATTTTTGTGCATTCTATTTGCTTGGGTTTAGGATCAAGATCATCCACAAAAAATTTCAAAAATTTTTAACATGTTTTTAACCATTTTTTGGTCGGTTCAATACGTCGGTTAGGACTTTATGAATTTTTTGAAATTTTTCAAGATTGATTATCTTCTGAAAATTTTATGGGAATATTATTGATGTATTAGGACCATTCACAAAAATTTTCAAAATTTTCTAAAGTGGTTTGAACTTTTTTAATACATATGAACTTTTCTAGTGCATTGAAACATTAGAGAAATGATATCGATCTGGACATTGATAGTTGGAATCAATCGTATGCCTATGAGAGAGAAGTGGAGTGGAAGCAGTGGTACAAAACCCACTTCAAAATTATTGAATGACATATATTAAAAACAAAATTTAAAATCTAAGATAACATGTATTTATAAATGGAGTGCAGATTTAACTCACCTATGTATATATGGGCGGGGATTCACATATACATGATCAGTGCTCATATTTATGGCATTGATCTTTTCTTATTAGTCAAAATTTAAAACTGCAGGTGGTTTCAAAGAAAGAACCTCCCTCAGAACTGCACGTGGTTTCAAAGAAAGAATCTCCTTTAATACCGATGAACATATAAAAAACGTTTAAAATGACATGAAGTTCATTTGTTAAATTTGAAAAATCAAAAGCGATTTTATATACGGTTTTTATCACGACTTTACCACTGTTAGATTTTTTAAAATTCCTCATGATTGATCATCATCTCAAATTTTTATGGAAACATTAGTGATGTGTTAGGACTATCCAAAAAAAATTCAAAATTTTTTGACGTGTTTTGAACCATTTTTCGATTCAATTTGGCCGAGATTTCGTGATTTCGGCCGAGATCTCGGTGATTTCGGCCGAGATCTCGGATTTCGATAGAAAAAACCGGATTTGAAATTTGGTTTTTGCAATTCGTCCAGATTTTGTCCGAAATTTCGGATTTCGGGAACCTCCGAGATTTGACTCAAAACGAGATTTGAAACCTTGCATGTGGGTGTGCAGCTGTGCGCTGCACAAGCGATGTGCAGGAGGTCCTTTCCATGGTGATTCATCATGCATGGCAATGGCATGGCATCATGTGATCGACGATGAGATCTCGGCTCCTTGATTGTTTGTTGCCTGACAACGACATTGAATTGACGGATGCAGGTGGGTGGCCGAGGAGGACCACATCGTCAACTTCCCCACCGTGCGCCTCAAGCGGGGCATGCCCATCAGGGTCACCAGCAAAGACTAGGTGCAGCAATTACTATGTACGTGCAACAAGCCAGGTCAAGTTTTTTACATACAAATATACTGGCTGCTATCATATTGATACAATGATATAGCAAGAATGAAAGAAGAGTCCTTCAAGAAGACAAGCTCTCAATGTGCATCTAAGCATCGGTCCCGGGCCTCCCGGCAAAATCGAGTGTTCTAGAGGAGAGGTAGGCAGCTTCATTATCACTAGCCATGAAGTAGACTGCTAAGTGCTAGCACCACTCGCTGTCACTGGATTAGTATAGCTATGGACTTGGATGATGGTGTTGTCATAGTGATAGTAGTATATGTCACAAGGATCAAGGAAGAAGATGAGATAGATGGATATGTATGCGATGTGTACATGGAGGCATCTGGGATGGTCCACAACGCCCAGCTAAAATGAATTAAAGGCTAGGTGGTGGATGCGGTGGTCTGGCCAATGGAATGGGTTCTATGCAACCAGGCTGATAGGACTTTGACCATTGGAAAGCTGGGCTGGGGTATTTGGTTTCTGGGACTAGGGCAGCGTGGTGGTGGGCATGCACCTGCATGGCTGCATCTGCATCTGCATCTGCATCTGCTTGCCTTGGTGTGTGGGAAGGAAGGGAAGAAGAGAAGTATATACAATATAGGGCCTAGAGAGAGAGGTCCAACATGGCACATATATATATGCAGGACAGAGGATGGAGATGGATGGATGGACACTGGTGACAGAGTTCCTTGGGAACTCCACTACTCCATCCACAGCTTTGTGTGATCCTGCAAGGTTCAGCTGCAGCTGCAAAAAAAGAAGGCAGCACTTTTCTAGGATCCTTTTTGGGGATGCTTTCATGAGGCAGGTGGCATGGCATTGAAGAACAGATGAGCAGCCAAAATTCAAGTTGCCAAGCACAAACAGTATCCTCATGTATTATATCAAGATCAGCTGTTTCTTTTCTTTTCTTTTTCCTCTTTCCTTGTCTTGTTTCCATTCTTCTTCAAGCTAGATGTCTGTTTCTTGTGAGGCAGGCTAGAATAAGCCAGCCATGTGTTGTGCAAGTGTGATCTGGGTGAGGAAGTCATGTGTTCCTCGGAAGTACATTACATTGTGCATGCATACTCCAGCGTAATGTTGGTGTATGCTTGTAC
Organism: Rhipidocladum racemiflorum; assembly: GCA_036346355.1. NCBI lineage: Eukaryota > Viridiplantae > Streptophyta > Magnoliopsida > Poales > Poaceae > Rhipidocladum > Rhipidocladum racemiflorum. The sequence continues at coordinate 44,180,431 of CM070569.1, read as the reverse complement.
GTAGCGCCTGTCCTCCCTGTGGAGATGCGTGTCTTATGCTATTGGCAGCTTCCTGTTCTCCTCTCACGAGGATGGTAAGCATGATTGATCGGTGTCCTAGGGCAAGAAGGCACGCAGTAATGGTGGCCCAAGCCAAGATCGAACCGGCAGCAGAAACGTACTACTACAATTCTAACATAATACCTGGCTGGCCTGGGCCTTTGCTGCAGTTCCTTCCCGGTGTGCCCGGCTGAGACTAAAGAGACCAGCTTTTGGGGACACGAGAGGCAGAGCACGCACACACACTTGCCCTGCCTTTTCAATTAACCCTGGCCTAATGCTCCATTACCGTAGACAAGCCACCTTCTTTCTTTCCTCTGGTCTCAGCCGCATGTTTGCTCCGTGCCTTTCCTTTCGCAAAAGTTGCACATTGCAAAGGCCAGAATCTCCCTCTTTGGAAACTGCTATGTTTTCGCATTCGGGGCTGCCAAGAGATGACTTCCGAGGGATATCAAGATGACTTCAGAAACAACATGCAATAGGAAGCAAGAAGAATGTAGGTGCATCATCCCTACTAGCAAAGCTTCACTTTACCAGTTCACCTTCCCCTCCAGCCTCTGTGGATACTCAAGGCAATGCAAACTTGTACCATTAGCAACAAAAAAAAAACTCTTCCGACCACTGGAACCAGCACTAGTGACACATACATGCCTGGCTCACTGCATTATATTTATAACTACTTCACGAAGACTTCGCAACATAAATGTGCACCTGGCCGCAAATGATTAGTGCGCAATATGGGCATTACAGTACCTACAGGGCAGTGCAATATCAAACTCAGTCTGCAAAACTTTGAGCCAGGTCAATGGTAATAACCTATGTGCAATATCAAATATGAGCTGAAACTTGCACAGTGAACTGAAGAAACATGCAAGTAGAAACTTGCAGGGAGGGGGCAAATAAGCCCATTAAGATCGGCACAATTCTAGCAGATAACAAGGAATCCACAATCCAGATTAGTCATCAAATTTGCTAACTTTAATTACATCCGAAACCCTCATGTTCTTACTTCACGTACACAGCAATAATGAAAAATGATAGACATAGTTTAAGAGGAACAACTTGCAGAATGCACCCATCAAAACTTTCGAGCCCCAAGCAATTAACAACATGCAACCAGTAACATAAAAAACAATGGATTATTGATGTACAAATGATGATAAGATTCACCCGATCAGGGAGTGGTAACAAAGTATTCATGGACCACACTGCAACAAAAGAGCCCCTTGGTAGAAACAAATTTCATTTTTCACGTATCATGACAGATAACTCCAAATGACAGATGTATTAGATACGCAACAGCAGGAAGGACCACAAACCCATTATTCTGACAGATCCTTGTTTACCACATGATCTTGGATTAGTACAGCAAAAGCTGGTGAGAAGCTGAAGACCGTACTAACAAAGATGGAGATACATCAGCAGCAACCACTAGAGGGAACCACATGCCCAACAGGGTCATTAACTCCAGGCTGCAATTTCTCGTATGTGCATCGACTTACGAACCACCCCTGTAAAAACTACTCCCTCCAGTCTGGTAATATCTGTCGTTTTGGACATCAACACGGTCTTCAAAACACAATTTTGACCGCTAATTTTTATTATAATATATTTATAAAACCCAATAAAATTATAATATTATGAAAGTACTTCTCGAGACAAGTCTACACATATAATTTTTATGTATCCAATTTAAATATTTAAAAATATATTGTTAGTCAAAGTTTCGAAAGTTTGACCATCACTATGTCCAAAACGACAGGTATTACCAAACCGGAGGGAGTAAGCAAAAGAAACTATGGGACAGAGTTGCAGAAGCCCCAGTCCCAGCAGACAGAGATGTTTTCTTAAAATCTTGTGAAGAACTTTTAAGTCAGTAATAGTATAGATGCATATCAAAAGCATCCTATGTTGGGCAGAGAGCAAACCACTAGACCTATTATGGCCGTCTAGCAAGAAGATGCTTATGAGTTATGACCACATAATATTTCATGGAGTAAAAAAACCCCCAAAAAATATATTCACAGCAGCTGTGGCCATAACATACACTCCTTGCCATACTAAACAACCTACAGTAGTCACATGGTGAGCATGAGCTATTGGCTTGATATTCAGAAGGGGAAGAAAAACTACTAGCCCAAGAACCCCAACCAGAAGAAAACCCAATCCAGCTGACCACCACAACAGGGAACCAAAAGGCAAAATGAAAAATAAAATAGAAAAGCCATTTGGACCAGGTATATTTTATTTTGAAAAACAGGGAAGTATAGTAAATTGTCCAGTATCAATGTTCTGGTAACCGAAAGAGAAGCTCCACAAAGCTAAATATGCATTCATATCCCGTATAAATTCTTACCACATATATGAACATCATTACAATTTATTTGATTATCTTTTTATCGAAGACAAGGTTTTATATTGGCATTGATGGAATCAAATTATGAGTTACGCTGAAACCAAAACTAATCTCTAATGAAATTGCAAGCATCATATTATGTCACATTTCTGGCTATTAAGACAATAGGTGAAAAATATTTCAGTCATAATGCGACAAGGTATTCAAAAGTATATAAATCCACCTTTACCAAACACGTCATAAGATTCAGTGAGCCAGAAATACATAGCCATCCACAAAGAAAGGTCAAATATTGCTCTGTGCAACAATTGAATATCTAAATGTCAGCTCCATGGCCGGCCACCTCCATACCCTCTGAATCTATCACGGTGACCTGCCAAATGAGATAACAGTCAGTCCCAATTCATTCAGATGATATCTCAACAATAAATTAGGGCAAAAAATGAAAGTGGATAGAAAATCAGCAAATCTGTAAATACTGCTTCTGCTATAATGGAAAGGAATAATCTAACAGCAAAATTACCTGAAGGGGGCCCGGCACCACGACCCATATTCGCTAATTCAGGGCTGACCTTTTGCCCAGCTTCTTCCAAAATGTTGATCAGATCCTTGGCAAATCTGGCATTAGCAGCGGTGAAAAAGGTGTAAGCTGTTCCTTTTGCACCAGCTCTGCCAGTTCGACCAATGCGATGAACATAATCCTCCAGTGATCCCGGGAAGTCATAGTTAATGACATATTTGACATCCTTAACATCTGTTTTCCAGACATAAGAAACACATCTTAGTTTACCTGGGCACCATGATCTATGAGGTCTTTTATAGTACATTAGATTGAATATGAACCGTTCATTCTTTTCGATCCAATAGATCAGATTAACTAGAATTTACTTATACTTCATCCGTTAATAGAGTAGTACAAATACCCTTAACAAATCAACGGTTAGATGTAATTTCTATTACACATTATATACTACCAGTAGAATGCACCGTAAAATTTCTCTAATCTATACATCATATCTAAAGTTGTGTATACCTAAGCCTCGAGCAGCTACATCAGTAGCTGTCATAATAGGACTTTTCCCTGATTTAAATTCAGAAAGAACCCAATCCCTTTCTGCTTGGCTTTTGTCACCGTGGATTGACAGAGCAGGCCAACCATCCATTCGGAGCTGTCTAGTGATCTGATCACATCCCTTCTTGGTGTCCATAAATATTAAAATTCGGCTGCCATCCATTATATCCTCCAGTAGATTAACCAACCTTGTATCAAAGTTATCCATTTCATCATTAAGACATTGTGTTTGACACATTTGAGTATATAGTACAAAAAAAATATCATTGCAATCCTACTTGTTATACTTCTGACTCTCAGATAATATCTCTACATGCTGACAAATGGCATGATTAGCTTTCAAGTCTTCAGAACCAATAGTGACCTGCATCACATTAAAATGCATTTCGTTCACAGTATGCAATGAATCCAACTGCAATATGGTGTCCGGCTACAATGTTCACCTTGTATGGGTCAAAAAGGAAATTCCTTGCAAGCTGTTCAACCTCCTTTGGCCAGGTAGCACTCCAATAAAGTGTTTGGCGATCTGGACGAATCTGAAATGACAGATAATGTTTTGAAATCATGTAAAACAATATTTATTCTCAGCGAAACCAATACCAACAATGATGTGTAATGTGAAGAAATGCTAACATATCTGCCACAGTTGATTAAATGATTTAAGATCCTCGACATAACAACTAAATTCATCCTGATATTGACAATGTGCAAGTAAAACAAAAGCATAGAGCAAACATCAAAGATCAGAGCATATATTTGCATGTGGATTCATGGGGGCATGCCTATGGAATGCAACAATTCATGTAGTACGTATACCTGAGAAACAATTTTCTTAATCTGAGGTTCAAAGCCCATGTCTAGCATCCGATCTGCCTCATCCAAAACAAGGTAAGTGACCCTGCGCAAATTTGTATGATGCGATTCTATCATATCGATTAGTCTTCCTGGTGTGGCTATAACAATTTCAACACCTGAAATGAAAACCATGGGACAAATTAATCCGACTAATGTTGCCATCACAGTTATATCTACCTGGAATAAATAATATAACCCACACAAACAGCAGGCAACTGTACCATTCTTCAGTATAGACCAACAGAATGTCCATTTCAACAGACACGGAGAGACATAGAGAGAGAACCTTTTTGAAGATCACGAACTTGAGGACCTTTTGGAACACCACCATATATGCATGTGCTCTTTATCTTTGATGATGCACCAAACTTAGTAGCCTCTTGTTGTATCTGGACGGCAAGTTCACGTGTGGGGGCTAACACTAGAACAATTGGACCATCGCCAGGAGCTTGAATAACAAAAGACATATCTTTATATTATCATCCAGGATGGCTCCAGAAAAGCCGGTGGAAAAACATAAGCAGCATATTCGCACCTAGAATAGGCTGAGCATTAACATGAACAATGGCAGGTAAAAGATAAGCAAGTGTTTTCCCTGATCCTGTTTCAGCAATGCCAATAAGATCACGGCCCCTCAGTGCCATTGGCCAACCTTGCGATTGGATTGGAGTAGGTTCTACAAACCCAGCTTTTGTGATTTCCTGCAGCACATATTCTGCAGAACGGAAGTGAAGCATCTTAAGTCAGCATAATCTACAACATAAGATGTTAAAGCTAAGGAAGCATGAGCAAGATAATAAAGCATGTAGCTCCGAAGATAATAAAATTTCAAAAACAAAAGGTAAATGAGCTCTCAAAAATCAAAATTATTGTGTTGACTTGAAAGCAGAAATTATATGCAGAGTAAAATATCTCAGAAGTAGACATCAAAGGGCATCTTGATACCCTTTCCTTCTGACGCATGAACTGGCTGATGATAATGTTGGTGTAATATGACAATTAGCCAAATTCTAGTTCAAAGAAAAGCAGTAGATACTTTCACCATTTATGATCCAGTTCATCAAACATATATACAGTGGTCGGTTTCTTTAAAAATAACTGAACTATCTTCAAGGCTATACAGATGAAAAAGATGAAATTTTCAATGCAAAATAATGCATTGACTGGTAGATGAAAGAGCAGCACAGCCCAAATTATTGGATCCTATTGTTGGTTACTCATACATGTAGTTCCTTAAGTGCATGAATTAATATAATATAAGGAATGCTGATACGTGCCTCCGATCTGGCCTGCTCGAACGCCCTCGTCCCTGGTCGGTTTCCCGGACGGAAGCTCTGATGGGAAGAAGGGTTCGACGTCGCCAGGGTTCAGGTACAAGGCTGTTGTCGGAGCCACCGCCTAGGACTAGTAATTGTGGCAACAAAACCAGTCTGCCCCTTTTCTTATTTCTTCTTCAAATATATAAGGCCTCAAGGACCCCTAACAATCCTTACTAAGGGAGGAAACAGAGAAGGATTCCGTTTCCTAAATTGATCCAACAGGATCTTTATTCTAACAAGGAAACCTACTGAAATACGAATAAGAAAATACGAAGATAGAAAATACCCAAGTCTGAACGGACTCTTCTAAACTCTCTTCTTCTATAATAGACTTTATCATAACTCTGGCGCATAACATCACTCTCCTTGGAAACCCAGCTTGTCCTCAAGGTGAAGGTCGAGGAATGAGCAGAAGGACCGAGGCATCCGTCGGTAGCTTACCTGGTTGGCCAGGTCCAGTGGACTAACGATTGGCGTGTGCCTTGGTGAAAAGCGTTGGCCCAAAGAATGCGTAGGCTCCGTGAAACCGGCCAGGAATGGGGACACGCCTCACGGTAGATCTGGAACCTCGGTTGGAGTAATGCCTTTGAATTGTTTGAGAAGAGACACATAGAAAGACATTGTGAGTCACGGAATCCTTAGGCAATGTTAAGCGATAAGCGGTGGCCAGTCGAGCTTCCACTCTGGTAAGGTCCAAAGTAACGAGCTGCCGACTTGTGAGATGGGGTGGGGCGCCGTCTGGCGGTCTTGATTGCAAGCGTAACCATACCCATGAGCCTTGACCAAATTGCACTTCTCTGTGTTTGGTATCGTGGCGTTGCTTCATACGATTCCCGAGCTAGTAATAGATGATCGCGAGCTTTGAGCAAGCGGTGTGTCCCGATCCACCAAGCGACAATCCACTTCATCAATAGGCGGTTATTCCTTGTTGGTATGGTAGTAAGGTGGTGGTTTACGTCAGTATACCAACTCAAAGGGTGTCATCTTGTGAGCGGAGTGGAAGGATGTGTTAAAACAAAATTCGGCCCATGGAAGCCATTTTGCCCAAGATAGCCAGGTTAGCCGGTGGTAGAGACACCTAAGGTACATCTCAGCAGTTCGGTTAACCACCTGCTGTTTTGGCCATCTGTTTAGGATGGTATGCCGTGAGAAAAGGAGCGTTGTCCCAGCGTTTGAATAGGTCTTGCCCGGTAATGCCTTGAGAAAAATAGGGTCACGATCGGAAACTTGATGGATTAGGAATGCCGTGTAAGCGAACCACTTGATCAAAGAAGAAGATGCGACGGCACTGTGTTGGTTTGGTGAGTGCCAAAAAAGAGTACTTAGAGAGCCTGTCCACCACAACCAATATGGCTGTTTGCCCCGGACTTAGGTAAGGTCGTGATGAAATCCATCTAAATGTCACACTTGCTTTGGAATAGGAAGGGGTTGGAGAAGGCCTGCAGAGATAGCGTACTTGTCTTATGGCGCCGACACACATGACATTGTGCAATATAAGATTCCACCTTTTTGCGTTGGTTGGCCCAATAGAACTCCTTTCGAAGGCGGTATAATGTCTTTTGCACCCTTCATGGGTAAGGTTATGTCTTGAGGATATGATTGTGGGCAGAGGTGAATCGGCCGAGCACAAAAAGCGGTCCCTACGTAGACGAGACCATTTGATGCGCTCCATTGCTTGCTCAGTTTGGTAGCTGGATCGCTTCATTCACAGTGGCCGAATTATCCTTACCGTCAAATCTGGGCACGGTTGGTTGTTCGGTAGTGAAGCGAGTAGTGGCCGAGTGATGTCTGATAGGAGCGAAGCATGAAGGCGCCGAACTTCAGAATGTTGGCGCAACTCCTGAAGCCAGTCAGTGTTTGTGAGTCCCACCGGCAAGGAAAGGGCTTCGCACGATGGTTCTTCGGCATGGATGCGTGACAGTGCGTCGGCCACGGCGCGTTTGTCTTGCCAGGCTTGTATTCTCGCTGAAATCAAACCCCATAAGCTTACTTAACCAATCTTTCTTGTGGTGGCGTGATGAGGGCCTGCTCGATAAGTATTTAAGGCTTCCATGATCGGTCACGGACAAGAAAAGATTGCCCCAAAGGTATGGCCTCCAATGACCTTGCTTTGGACAAGCCAATGAGTTCACGCCGTAAGTGCCGATTTGACATGTCGAATTACGAGTTGTCGACCTAAAATAGCGATTAGGGTGGCCGTGTTCTTTGTAGAAACGGCTCCAATGCACTGTTCGAAGCATCACACTCAACCACAAAAGGAGTGAGAAGTCGGGCATTTGTAATGTCTGATCATCAAGACTTGTTGTAATTTGAGAAGGCCACATCGGTGTAGGGTCCATTGGAAACTATTGTGGCGCCTTAGCATGTTAAAGTGCGGCAATGGTGGCGTAATCTTTAATGAAGCGTCGGTAATACCCTGTGAGGCCTAGAAAACCACGTAAGGTCATCACATCCTTGCAGTACGCGGCCAAGATGCAATAACTCAGTAGTTTTGTTGGATCCACGCCACGCCTCTCCGGAGATGATGTGTCCCAAATAGCCGGATGGAGCATTGAGCAAAGGCACATTTGGACTTCTTCAAGAAGAGTTGATGTTAAAGAGGCGACCCAAAACCAGGCGTAAATGGGTGCAATGGTCTTCCTTGTTGCATTTGTAGATCAAGATATCATCAAAGAAAACCAACACGCAATTTGCGAAGAAAATTGTAATATCTCGCCATGAGGGCCTGAAATGTGGATGGCGCATTAGACAATCCAAATGGCATGACAAGGAATTCATAATGTCCATGATGTGTCCGAATCTTGTTTTTCAATATCCTCCTCATGCATCCTGACTTGGTGATAACCCGAGCGAAGATCAATTTGGAAAAAGTGTGGCTTTGTCCCAACTCATCGAAGTTCTTCGACCACCGGAATTGGAAACCTGGTCTTTAATGGTGTGGTTATTGAGCTCCATTGAGTCCACACAAAAGCGCCACGATCCATCGGCCTTTTTACGAGTAATCTTGGAGAGGAGAAGGGTGATCGGTGGCCGAATGAGGCCACTGTTGGAGCATGGTAGCACATTGTCGCTCGATTTCATCCTTTTATCGATATGGGTGGCGATATAGGGTCGCACCAATGTGTCTGTACTGCGGGCTGCGATCACGATGGTCACATGGTCTAGCCGGTGGTAGTCCTTAGAAGTGCAGTAAAGATGTCTTCAAAGCGGGATAGAAGCTCTGAGTGAGTGAGGTACTGTTCTTGTGAAAGCATGTGGAGGTGGTGCCGACTCGGAAGTCCTTGGAGCGTGATTGGTTGTCGTTGGAATGTAAAGGTCATGGTCAGGTTTTAAAATTCCATTGAATATCGCCTAGTGTGTGAAGCCATTGAATACCCAGAACAACATCAAAACCATCCGGAGGAATGATGAGGAATGGCGCTGAAAGGTGTTCCTTGAATCTTGGTGTGTGTCGGGGAATTTGTTCCCTAAACAGGAAGGTGGTGCACTTGCCACCACCACTGTTGTTCGGTAATACGATCTGCATCGAAGGACCGGTAGGGCTGGTACCAGCGATAAGTTGTGCGTCTGCGCATTTGCCGATGAGTGTGAAGCGAGGAACGACCCCGGATATGTAGTTGGACTGCATTGTGGTGCCTTGCTTTGATGCGCGACGGCATACGCCAGATAGGGAGGTTCTTCTTCCCTGCAGGTTGTTGGTTTTCTGTATGTTGGTCTTCTGTTTCATCATCTCGGAGTTCCGAGATGAAAGAGGCGCTTGCATCGATGCGTCCTGGTGCAGACCTCGTCGCAATTATAGCAAAGTCCTTTAGCGTCCGCCAACGATTGATGCGCGAGTCGGAGGCGGAATGGAGATGATGTACTACTGTGCTTGTAGTGGTGTGGAACCGTCACTTGGCGGTTACGCCGCCGACACTCCAACAGAGCATGTGAGGTTGTTTGGATTCTCAACGTCCGTTGCTTAGTTGCTCTCCCGAAGCCAAGGTGAGCTTTCAGTGTGATGCCTATATTCTTCTTTGGAGAAGGCGAAGCCATTTGTGAGCCAATGCGCTTGTGCGACTTCGGCTAGCCACGCATCTTTCTGCTTTACTGCATCGTGCACAACTGGTGATGGCGTCGGCGAGATCCCTTAGTCGATCGGCCGGACATCTCCGGCGAGCGGTAGAAAGTCTGCGGTGAATGTCTCAATTTGGTCGGCGGCGCATCATGATGCGCGTGCCGAGTATTTGGAATTCCTTGGCGTAAGCATCACGCGAGAGCTCACTGCTTTAGATTGACTAAATCACCCAGGGCCTTTGCGAAACGCGTAACGAGCGTTTGGCGAATGTATCATGGAAGTCTTCCATTTGGATGAACCGCTCCTCCACGTTTGCGGTTGTCGGTGCTTCAGGGCTTCTTTCGGAGATGAATGCACCTGCTACCTCCGCCCACTCTGGTGGAATTCGATGGAAGCGGAGGAACCTTTCGCATTAGCGTAACCACCCAAGGGTCCCTTCGCTCCATCATACTCGGAAGATCGAGCGAGGTGGCGCGCGGGGTCAGCCGGTCGTCGTCTCTGTTCTTCCGCCGCGTCATTTGGCGCCTCTTCGAGCTCGCGTCGGGATCGTCCTGGAGGATAGTGCGGCGTGGCCCCATAGGAACCGGTGGTGGTCTTTCAATCCCGATTCGCCGATGGCGGGTGTGCGGTATACTTAGTGCATACCGCGGCTTGTTTGGATCGCCATGGATCTCCTCGAGCGATGTGTCTCTGCCCGCTACTTCAGTCGGGCGACGCGATCTTCGATGGATGGTGTAGTCGCCATCTCACGTGACTGGGTGGAAGGCGGTCGGCGAGCGGCGGTCTTTCCGCAGGCGCCAAGGCGGGAAGCTGATACCAAGTTGATCGTGCCTCGATCGGCTGCTTTCGAGCACTCGTCCCCTGGTCGGTTTCCGCCTGAGGCTGATGGAAGAAGAAGGTTCGCGTCGCCAGTGGTTAGTACAAGTACATTTGTCGAGCCACCTTTAGGACTAGTAATTGTGGCAACAAAACCAGTCTGCCCCTTTTCTTATTTCTTCTTCAAATATATAAGGCCTCAAGGACCCCTAACAATCCTTACTAAGGGAGGAAACAGAGAAGGATTCCGTTTCCTAAATTGATCCAACAGGATCTTTATTCTAACAAGGAAACCTACTGAAATACGAATAAGAAAATACGAATAGGAAAATACCCAAGTCCTGAACCGGACTCTTCTAAACTCTCTTCTTTCTATAATAGACTTTATCATAACTCTGGCGCATAACAAATGCACCAAGATAAATAGCACGAGAGGCGTTAAGCACCAGCCAGTCACAACATTGTATATGGTTACCAGACAGTATAGTGTATATGGTTACCAGACAATATAGTCATACAAAAATTGCCTAACCGATCTTTTTTCCCCTCCCTGGATTTCACATTTCCGCATAATCCCATCCTGGCACTTCTACACCTAAAATTGAAGGCCCACTTTGAGCAACATTTATCTAATTAAAATCACAGGATCTAATACAACAAGGAATGCTTCATTTCTCGCAAGTTAACAAATATCTGCACATACTGTATTTATCATTTTATTATTTTGTTAATAGCCTTTTCCCATGAAAGAATTTCCATTTTGGTTTCAAATCTTTTGGATATGCTGGTCGTGTGCAAAGGCCACAATAGTTTGTGCAGCATCCATTCAAAAATAATTGTGGGGATTCCCTTCAAGATCAACAGTCGATACATACTTGAATATATCTAGTTAGGATCCTACGTGTTTACCACTTAGACCAGCTTTCATCTTCTGTTAATAGGAAAACGGCCCTCTCTTACATAATCATCTTGTGCATATTAGGTATAAGGAAATCAGCACGTACATTGGAACAGATCAACAAAGATGTTAGCAGAACCCAATACGACAGCAGTAGTCCAGTCATAATTCCTTTGGAATGCTTTTTAGTACCATACAAATTATTTCAACAGCTGGTTCGATAACCAGACAATAATGACATGACAGTATGGCTTAATCCACAAGAAAATTTCATGATGATATAATTTAAAATGCAGCTGGACAACTCCTTTTCTTTGTGTGTGTGTGTGACTGTGTGTATGGGTGGGGGTGGGACAGGGATCTTTGCTTAAATCCATTCGTGCACTACTTCCTATTTTGGGCTAAATGCAACAACCAAATGCTACATTCATTTGTTACTTGATCCTCACTTCAACTGCAAATTATAATGAGCATTTCAGCAACAAGTTTTATATCTTTGCATTGCAAGCAAGGATTTAAAAGTTGGGCAGCCTTTAGATAGCTAGTGGTAGTGGTCACCCTTCAACAAGAAACAATTAACTAACATTTGGCATTTCAACAATTATCACAGGGCAGGCTTTTTCCAATCAGCTCACAGGTACCAGCTCAGCCGAGTGCCTTCTTCCTTCATTGTAACACCCTCTTAAACCTTGTACTCTAATTAGGTGCTTGGTCTGAGATTATTTGCTTGAAATTACATCTAGCCTAGGTGCTTCAACATTATGCTTTCCGAGTGTGGTGTGAGATAAAGAGATGCAGCATAGCATAACCACACGACATGGTGTGGGATAATGAGGCCTGCAGCTAAATGACGATGTTTCCATTATTTGATTCGAATTAAGCATAAGATGCTAACAAAATAGATGAATCCATCCCATCCCCTCCTGATTTTCTAATTTGTGTAGCTGCAACACAACAGTAGAACCCGGGAAAACAAAGGAGCTAAGAGCAGAATTGCCGAACCTGGGAGGCCGACGTCGCAGAACTCGCGCACCGGCTTGGGCACGTCGCGGCCATCGATGGTGATTTCCCGGCGGCGGCGGTACGCCTCCACCTCGTCCTCCGTCATGCCGGCCACCGCGGACGACTCCACGTAGAAGTTCTTCTCGAACCGCGGCAGCCCATCCAGCTCAGCCGCCGCCGCTGCAGCAGCAGCATCCGCCCGACTCGGCGGAGCGAACGCCCTCGTCCCGCCTCCAAACGCCCCCTCGCTGCAAAACAACCGTGAGCGTGTAGCCAGGATTAGAATAACGATAGGGTTACAACTAGGGCTTAGGGTTCAGACAGTGCCCCGCTGGAAGGAGGGCATCGGTTACCTGCGGCGGTCGCGGTAGGAGCCGGGGTCCGCCGCGCGGCCATCAAAGCGATTCATGGTCGCGGTCGCCGGCGGCCGAGGAGGAGGCGGGGGTCGGTCCGTTGGGGTTTACGGGTGAGAGCCGGGGTACTCGGAAGTGCCGCGTGATGGGTTTGATTCGGCGCGTGAGGTTTTTGGCCGATAATTCTGGAAGAACAAGCAAGCGAATCGAATTGGAGGAAAGTGGCATAAGTGGCGGCGTGTTGAAGATGGAGATTATTTGCACTATTTTAGTTGGCTTGATCATTTATTTTATATATTCTTTTGATATATAATTTTAGAATCTATATATAAAGTAAGATATTATGGAGTAAATGATCAATATCATAAGTTAATAATAGCAAATCATCACGATAATAGCTAGCCGCGTGCGGCATCCGTGGTGGAGCAGTCGAGTCCTCAAAGATGTATTTCGTAAATATACAAGTCCACTTACTAAGCACATTTTATAAGAATACGTTTCTGTTTTGAAGATAGCTATACAGCGGAAGCGCACCAGGTGTTTGCCGCGTGGGGCTCATCAGTGGCCAAAGAGAAAAGGAGGAGACATCTACGATAGGAGGGGACACCACTTCCCCTGCTTTTCTCTTCCCTCGGGCTCTCACGCCAACATTAATTTCCCCCTGCAGACAGTGGCGCGTGGCTCATCAGTGGCTAGGACTGGGCGTTCGGTTTAACCGAATATTTCGGTTTCGGTTTTCGGTGTTTTTGAAAATTCGGTTATTGCAAATCAAGAACCGAACTGTGTGTACAAATTTCGGTTTCAAACTTGATTAACCGCGATTCGGTTTCGATTTGGTTTTAACCGAATAAATCGAACTGCTTTTGCATCAGACATGATTAACAACAATGCAAATTTACATTCTGACACACGTAAATGACAGAATAAATAGCACTACAACGTAATCCAACATGCACACACATAATAAACTAAGTAATCAAGTCCAAATCAACTTGGCATACGTAATAAACATGCATGCTTTAGTCCAAATCCAACTTTACACCAACAAAACAGTTAACAGCTTCTAAGCCTGAAACATGGGAATTGGAGACCCAGAGAGTCCATCTAGCCATTTAGGATACTAGAAAACGCCGCTTCAACCAGGACTTCGTGTGTTTGCCTTTGAACGCCTGAACAAAAGAGGCCAGAGGGGTAGCTGGTGCCTGGTGCACTTCTAGCTGGTTAGTTATGGTCATACAACACCATAATACCATATGACCTGGTCCCTGTGCAAGGCAATAGCATATTCATAAGTCATAACAAAATGGAAAGTAGTATTCACAAATCACAGAGGATACACATCATGTCAATTGGCAAGATCCATTTTTACCCTGTGTAAGTTCAGTATCATAATAGTCAGATAGTTCTACGGTTGTATACTTGTATAGACTATAGAATGTTTGAGCAAGTCAGTATCACACAAATAGTCCTATACTCCTATAGTATGACTATGAAATGTGCGGTAATGCCACCAGATTAGTTGACTTGAACAGAAGCCGAGCATAAAGGTCACCTAAACAAATCTAGTAGATGAAATGTTAGATCAAGAAAATATCAACTGCAAGAATTAATTTTTATCTTGTAATGAAATGTTAGATCAATAAAGGGGTTAAATAATACTCTATTTTAGACAGTACAAGCCCTATTAATTTGTAGTTGGGACTTGGGAGAACAAGGAAATTACCAGTACAAGCCGTATTAAGTACAATCAATCAACATTAATAGAAGTGTAGTAGAACTTGGCTTAGTGATGACTTGATGCTAGATTGTGTTGTCGACTTTGATTTTGTGGAAGTAGCAGCCTTTTCAGCTTCGTACTCTTTAAGCAATTCTGAAATAAAACAAAAACAACATGTAAATAATTAGTTGCAATTGGGAGAACAAGGAAATTATGTCAACAACATATTATTCATTGTTGTTAGCTTACCTTCTTCTATTTTGGCTAGCTCTTCCTCATTTTCTTCAATATTGATAGGAGTGGATCGCCGTAGCCAATCTTGTGTACAAATAAGAGCTTGCACCATGAATGGTGTAAGCGAGGTCCTAAAATCATCTAGGACTCGTCCACTCGTACTAAATGCGCACTCGATGCAAACCGTTGATATTGGAATTGCCAACACATCATGAGCCATACGTGCCAATATAGGAAATCTGGATGAATTCACTTTCCACCATTCTAGAATATCAAATCTGCTGCTGTCCTCTTCATTATCTTCACCAAGGTATTTCTCAATTTCAGATTTGCTAGTGCCAATTGCACAATTACCGGTCCTCATCTTTTTAGCAATTAGGGACTTCATCAACCTTCCTCCCCTTTTATGTGGTTGTTCAGAATCATTGGTTTGAGTCGCTAAATCACTTGGAGCATATATATTTCTGTACTCTTCAAACAACTCATTGAAACAACCATTCACTGCATCCCAAACTTTACATCCTTTTTCCTCACCAAACATTTCCCCAATGGCTAACTTAGTGTAACTAGATAGCTTGTATCTTGGATCAAGTGCAGTAGCAATAAAGATGAGCAAGTTCATGTTCTCCTTCTCCTTCTCCCTTGCCCTGCCCTTCCCCCTCCCCTCATTCTCATTCTCATTTTCCTTCTCATGCCAATTACCCCAATACTTATCATACTTATCCTTCATCCTCTTGGCCATTGCCTGGCGCAATTCATCTTCACTATCAGCCCATTCTCGCAGCAATACATTGACTTCACCAATCTCATGAAAGAACTCATTGGCCGTCACTTGTAGTGTAGTGGAAACACTGAGAGTGAGATCATAAAAATGCCCAAGAAATTCAGCCATCTTCTTTGCGTTCTCCCAATCACATTCATCAGGAATTCCAGGGCCTTTTTCCCCACATAACTCTATTGTATATGTTGGATCTTCTTCCTCATACCTTGCAAATACTTTCTCATAAATGATTGCAGATTTCAACATAAGATATGTTGAATTCCACCTAGTGCATACATCTAGTGTCAAGAATGCATTGCTTTCCAAATTTTCTAACTCTGCGAGTTTTTTAAATTTGACCAACCTAGAGGTTCCATTCTTGATAAACCTAACAGCAGCACGAACACGCTTCACAGAGCTATCCAACACTTTCAAGCCATCAGAAACAATCAAATTTATAATGTGGGCAGCACATCTCATGTGAAGATACTTGCCTAAAGCAATGCTAGTTTTTTTATTATTCATTTGCCTCCGTATGTAATCTACTCCACCGTCATTGGGGCTAGCATTATCAACTGTAATGGTCATGACTTTATTAATTCCCCAGTCCACCAAGCATCTCTGTATGTTTTTCCCAATATCATCTCCCTTATGGCCCTTTACCTTAAAAAAACTAATGATCTTCTTATGCAATTTCCATTCATGGTCAACAAAATGTCTTGATGACCATGTAACTATCTTGTTGTTGTGAAGTCCAAGTATCAGTTGTAAGACAAACCCTTTCACATGATTGCTTAAAAAAGGTTTTGAGCTTTGCTTTCTCTTCAAAGTAAATAGAAACTGTATCTCTAGTGATTGTTCGTCTAGATGGCACACTCCAACGTGGACAAGCTATAGACATAAATTTCTAAAGCCTGGCTTTTCACAGCTAGCAAAAGGAAGCTCATCTTCAATAACCATTTGTGCTAAAGCATTTCTAATTGCATCAGGATCATACTTGTAAGTTGTAACACTATCACCCTGATTTACTTGCAAATAACCTTGCTTTGGATCCTTATTCCTATGAGGATTGCATTTGCAAGTGTTAAAATGAGTCCGCAAGGCAGACGTACCATTAACATTTGGATCGGCCTTGATCTCACGGTGACAATAGTTGCACTTCCCTTTCTTCAGATGACCACCCACTTTGATCTTCGTGAAGTGAGACCACATCTCTGATCTTGGGGCCATCTCTTTTCTTTTATTGCCCTCCTCCTCCTTCTTCTCCCCTGTTTCCTTATCCTTTTCCTTCGGATTTTCCTCGGATTCATTTGTTTTGCTCGGATCAGAGGCCTACAATAATACAAGAACATAGCATCTTAGTGGTTTGAACATAGCATTTTAAAGAAAATTCAACACAGATTAGCATCTTTGAATCAGAGTAATGTGCTGCTCGTGTCCAGTGCACTAAATGTAAGCACTAACATTGTTTGCTAAGCACAACCAAGCAAGAAATGCATGGTTTACATGTCAACACAATGGTAGGAGTCTGATATTCTTCACCATTAAATAATAGGCACATCATAAAGCATTGTAAATGATCACATGACAAACCAACAGGCACTACCAAATAATGACAACACATTCTGAAATTATTTGCCCAGCAGTGCTGTTTCTTAAATAATGACAACACATTTGCTATTATTCTGAAATTCTTCACCATTCAATCTGAAATCATGCGGTTTACATTTGCTATTATGTTGGGCCAACACATGACAAATCTGAAATTCTTCACCATTCAATATTCAGAATCATCACATGACTACTTGCAGATCTAAACCGAAGACTAAAGATCACTAGACAGTAGTAAACATTATCTACAAAGAGCAAAGACTAAGTACTAAAGATCAGTAGATCACATACGTTGTTGTTGCAAGCCGATTGTTGCGTAGCTGCCACCAGTCCCACCATGGTCGGAGTTGGAGAATCGGAGGACGCCATCACGCTCGCCAGTCGCGTCCGCCGTCCGGTGGCTGGAGTGGGGATTCTCCAACTCCAGGAGATGGCTGGAGACTGGAGTGGGGAAGGGAGGGAGCGCGCCGCAGCGGGATCAGGAGGGGAGGCCCGGGAGGGGATCGGGAGGGGCGATGGCTTGGCTGGAGACTGCAGTGGCTCGAGCCTCGACTGAATGCGGCGTCGCCTACACTGGGGATTGGGGAAGGGAGGGCAGGGGCGACGGCGTTCGGTGGCCGGCGGATGAGGGCGGGCGGCGTGCGGCGGGATCGGGAGGGGAAAGGCAGGGCACCACCGCACCAGGGTCCAGGGCCGCCGCCGCGAACGGATGAACCGAGTATGGGATTGGAACTTTGGAAGTTCACGATTGAGGAGGCTAGGGTTACTAACTTACTAGTTCCAAACCGGTATTTCGGTGTGTTCGGTTAACCGAGACGTAAAACCGAAGTAACCGGAAATATTTCGGTTATTCCATACAGTAAACCGAAGCAGCAACCGAACAGTTCGGTTTCGGTTTTTTCGGTGTCGGTTCCGGTTAGTTCGGTTTCGGTTTTCGGTTTTCGGTCTATTTGCCCAGCCCTATCAGTGGCCACTGGCCCTCACACACGGTGAGTCCTCTCATTAGTACCTTTCTTCCCTCTTGACTATGGTAGTATGGTATACTCCCAGGTAACCAATGCATTAAGAGCTGGCGAGGGTAACAATGGCTAGGAAACAAAACATATGGCCGCAGATGGTAATGGTAAGCATAGGAGTATACAATTGTGGAGATGTTTAAGGCAACAGTAGACTAGATGCCATAAATTGCTTGATATGGGCTAATGGGTTTTTTAGATGATCTAGCCCATTTGCTTCTTTATTTTCTTTATTATTGTCTCTTTTATATCTATTTTGTATATGATATGACATATCTGAAGGGAATATGCCCGAGAGGCAATAATAAATTGTTTATTATCATATTCCATGTTTATAATAGATGTTTATTTCTCATGCTAAAATTGTATTAATCAGAAACGTTAATACATGTGTGTTTAATAAACAAAAAGGTTCCTAGTAAAGCCTCTTTTTAAACTAGCTCGTTGATTAACTGATGATCAAGGTTTCCTGATCATGAACATTGGATGTTATTAATAACGGGGTCATGTCATTAGAAGAATGATGTGATGAACACACACCCAAGTTGGTATAGCAAATACGATCAAGTCATTTAGTTTGTTCTTTGTATCAAACACATTCGAAATAGCTCTTTCCTTAGACCATGAGATGATGTCAATCACTAATTCGGAAGAGTACTTTGATGACATCAAACGTCACTCCGTAACACGGTGACTATAAAGATGGATTTGGGTACTATGAAAGTATTAGTTGAGGCTCATGCATCAAGAGTGGGATTTGTCCATCCGGATGAGCGGAGAGATATACTCTGGGCCCTCTCGGTGATATCACATTGACATCGCTTGCAAGCATGTGACTAGGTCACAAGAATGTTATATCGCGAACGAGTAAGAGTACTTGTCGATCTAAGGATCGAACTAGGTATAGTTGATCTTGATGATCGGATCCCGGACAAGTAAAATATCGTGAGACAAAAGGAATTGGTTATGTCGTTTTTACGGTTTACGCGATCACTAGTTCATCGTTGAGTGAATGGGAGTCATTATGGATCTCGCATTCCGTGATGATTATTGATGAGAGGAGTCTCAATCATGTCCATTTTATTCACGAAGTAGGGTGACACACTTAAGGTTCATCGATGCATTTAGTGGATATCTGAAACACCGGAGAAAAATATGGACGATCAAGAGGAGCTTTTGAGTATCGCCGGAATAGTTTACGGGATATCGGAATAGTTAAAGGGTATATGTTAATGTTTGTTAATTAAAAGAATTAACAAATATTAAATCTGAAATAAAAATGTTTATGGGAGAAAACCTTTCATTTTCTTGAGTGGGGTTTTAATGGAAATCAAAGTGGTTAATTTGTGAGTGGAAGATCACTCACATGAAGAGAAGAGGAGCAAGGGGCAGCCCCCCATGCGCCAGCCACCCCACCCCTTGGCATGCCTCCTCCTCCTCCTATAAAAGGGAGGAGGAGCTCCTCTCTTTTGGTGTTCATCCATGACCCTTTGGTTGGTCCATTCTCCTCCTCCTCCCGCCGATCCGTTTTGAGTCAAGGCTTAAAGCGGCATTCTGAAATTATTTCTTCACCACCACCAACACTAGGCTGTAGTGTTGTTGGAGTTTAGGGATCCACTACTTCAGCCACGCTGAGCGAGGATTGGAGGTCATCGTTGATCGATGCGTGTGACCAAATGCGCCGCTGCCGTTTGTGGCGCTCATCTTCAGCGACTTTGAAGTCGGGAGTGTACCTCTACATCAACCACGTTTGTTTGCGGGAGCGTTATTCCCGCTTCGGTCCTACGAGGTGAGTCCTTTCAAACCGTTTACTTGCATCTCCTAGATATGATCTTGGTGTTTGGTTGCAATCGTAGGAAAAATTTTTGTTTTCCATGCTACGAAACCCTTCGATTGGTATCGAGCCGAGGTCTATGCGTAGATGTTTTATGCGGTTTAAAACACATGTGGATGTGGGCGTTGATGATCATGTTATTGCATACTTTCGTGTATTTTGGATCATGGTGGCATAGTGGGATTTAGGCGGCCCGGACTAACCTTACATGTCCTCGCACATGAGACTTGTTCCACGCTCGACATGCAACTAGTATTGCATAAGTGGCTTTTGCGGGTGTCAGTTTCTCCCACTATAGTCATGATCTAATTTACAGCGGTTTGCTAATAATGTTTTTATCACCGTTGTGGTTCTTGTTCGTAGGTAAGAATAGTTTTTCCTAGAAAGCCCAAAACCACGTAAAATATGCAAAAATAAATTAGAGGCGTCTAACTTGTTTTGCGAGGGCTTCATGATGTGATATAGTCATTGATACAAAGATTGTTGTATGAAATGAAATTTATTGTAAATTTAAACAGCCGAGCCATTTGGTTGTTTTTCTTTTATGGCCTGCGTGCTAAATATATGTCCATGTGATATATTGTAATGGAGGAAGACAATCAAGATGGCAGCATCATGGACCTGCCATCTGCGGTGGAATGATGGAGATCATACCATGTCGCACAAGATGGAGATCAAGTCTTTGAAAGGACCATATCATATCACTTTATTCATGCATGTGATGTTAATCCTTTTATGCATCTTATTTTGCTTGATTATGATCACGCCGATAGCACTATAAGATGATCCTCCAAATTAATATCAAGATAATAATGTGTTCTTCCATAGTATCGCGTTAAGAAAGTTAAATCGTTTGCACCACGTGATGATCGGGTGTGATAGACTCTCTCGTTCGCATACAACGGGTGTAAGCTTGATTTACACATGCAAATACTTTGGTTCTACTTGGCGAGCCTAGCATGTACTGGAACATGGCCTCGGAACACGAACCGAAAGGTAAAGCATGAGTCATATGGATGATATGATGAACATATTGATGTTCGCCTTTGAAACTATGCCGTCTCACGTGATGATCGGTTTCAGTATAGTGAATTTGGTTCATGTAATCACTAAAGATGACTAGAGGGATGTTGTTTTTGAGTGGGAGTTCTCGTAGTAATTTTGAATTAACATTGAACTTAATCTATTATGAACTTAGTCTAAATAACTTTGCAAATATGTTGTAGATGGCACCCCTATTTTCAATTTCAATCTGCTCATGGAGAAAGAGAAACTAGCCACCAATGGTAGCAACTTTACCAGCTGGGCCCTTAACACGGATTCTCCTCGGTATTTGCTCAAAGGAGCTATGTGCTAGAAGCAAGCTAGGTGACCCGCTGATGATGATGCCTCAGGGAGGAGAAAAATGTTTTCTTGACTCGCAAGGAGGACCACGAGTTTAGTTCAATCGGCATTTTGTATGGCCTTGAGCACGAGTGCGAACGTTCGAGCACGAATGCTTTTGATACAATGAGGAGTTGAAAATGATCTTCGACACCCATGCCAAGAGAGAGTTATGAAGCTTGAGAAAAGTTCTTCATTTGCATGATGGAGGAAAACAGCTCAGTTAGTGAGCACGTACTCAAATATGCAGTGGCAGATAAACTCATAGCTTTGGGAATAACGATCCCCATTGAGCTAGGAATTCATCGTGTTCTCCGATCCTACGCCACCAAGCTACAAGAGCTTTGTGATGAACTACAACATGCAGGGCATGAAGAAGTCTCTCCCGAACTTGTCAATGCTAAAAAGCTGTTTGAAGTGGAGATCAGAAGGAACATCAAGTGTTGATGGTCCAAAAGACTATCAGTTTCAAGAAGAAAGGTAAGTCTAAGGGAAACTTCAAGAAGAAGGCTCATGTGCTACATCGAGAAGAAGACCAAGGTGGCCCTAAGTCGAATCTTGAATGTTTTTTATTACAAGAACCTTTGGGCCTTTGGAAGCAAGCGCCCAAAATATCCGGGTGATAAGAAGGGCCGGAAAGTGAGCAAAGGTATATATGATATACATGTTATTGATGTGTACCTTACTAGTACTCGCGGTAGTGCACTGGGTATTTGATACCGGTTCGGTTGCTAACATATGTAACTTCGAAGCAGGAGCTAAGGAATAGCGACAACTAGCAAGGGATGAGGTAATGATGCGGCGTCGGCAATGGATCAAAAGTTGATGTGATCGGGGCGCTACCTATCCAATTATCATCAGATTAGTTATAAACCTAAATAATTGTTATTTAGTGCTGCGTTGAGCATGAACATCATATCACGGATCTTGTTTAATGCGAGGCGGTTATTCATTCAAGTCCGAGAACAATGGTTGTTCAATTTATATGAATAATATCTTTTATGGTCATGCACACGAAAAGAATGGTTTGTTTATTTTGAATCTTGATAATAGTACACATGTTCATAATGTGAATGCCAAAAGAATTAAGTTGAATGATGATATTCTTTGCATATATGTGGCATTGCCGCTTATGTCATATTGGTGTTAAACGCATGAAGAAGCTCCATTACGATGGACTACTAGAATCACTTGATTATGAATCATTTGAGACATGTGAACCATGCCTCATGGGCAAGATGACTAGAACCCCGCTTTTGTACAAAGGAGCGGGCAGACCGACTTATTGGAAATCATACATCTGCGATGTGTGTGGTCCAATGAGTGTGTCGGTAGCGTGGTGGATATCGTTAACTTCGTTACTTTCACGGATGATTTGAGTAGATATGGATATATTTACTTAATGAAACACAAGTCTGAAACATTTGAAAGTTCAAAGAATTTCAGAGTGAAGTAGAAAATCATCGTAACAAAAGATCAAATTTCTACGATCTGATCGTGGAGGAGAGTATCTTAGTTACGAGTTTGGCACACACATGAAACAATGTGGAATAGTTTCACAACTCACTCCTGCTGGAACACCACCAGCGTAATGGTATGTATCCGCGTAATCGTGACTTTATTGGATATGGTTCGATCTATGATGTCCCTTCTGATTTGCCACTTTCATTTTGGGGTCATGCACTAGAAAGCTTAATTGCATTCACTTTAAATAGGGCACCATCTAAATCCGTTGAAATGACACCAGATGAATTATGGTTTGGCAACAAACCTAGGTATCATTTCTAAGAAGTTTGGGGATGCGATGTTTATGTGAAGAAACTTCAACCCTTTGATAAACTCGAACCCAAAGCGGAAAAATCGTCTTCATAGGATACCCTAAAGAAACAATTGGGTACACCTTCTATCACGAATCCGAGGCAAGGGGTTTTCGATTGCCAGAATGGATCCTTTTGGAAAAAAGAGTTTCTCTCGAAGGTGTGAGTAGTAGGAAGGTAGAACTCGACGAGGTTGTTGAACCTTCTCTTCATGGAATGGCAAGTGCGCCAGGAAGTTGTTTCGAGTTGACTTCACCAAATGAAGAGGAACTAATGATAAGGATCATGAAACTCAGAAGAGAACACTACGCACCTCGCAGGTCAACAAGAGCGCATCTTGCTCCCGACTTTTATGTTCCTACTATGAATGTCATGGTAGTTGAGAATAATGACCCTGCGGCGTATGATGAAGCGATGATGAGCCAGATTCGACAAATGGCTAGAAGCCATGAAATCCGAAATGGGATCCATGTATGAAAACCAAGTATGGACTTTGGTGGACCTACCCAATGACCAGTGAAGGCCGTTGAGAACAAATGGATTTTCAAAAGAAAATAGCGATGGTAATGTGACCGTCTATAAAGCTCGACTTATGCAAGGGTTTTCGACAAATTCAAGGAGTTGACTACGATGAGACTTTCTCACCAGTAAGCGATGCTAAAGTCTGTTAGGATTATGTTAGCAATTCTTTGCATTTTTCGATTATGAAATCTGGCGGATGGATGTCAAAACTGCGTTCCTTAATGGAAACATTGAGGAAGAGTTGTATATGATACAACCCAAAGGTTTTGTTGATCCTAAGGATGCTAATAAGGTATGCAAACTTGATCCATTTATGGTGAAGCAAGCATCCGCAGTTGGAATCTCCGCTTTTGATGAGGTAATCAAAGGTTTTGGATTTGTCCAAACTTACGAGAATCTTGTGTTTACAAGAAAGTGAGTGGGAGCTCTATAGCATTTACGATATTATATGTGGATGACATATTGTTGATAGGAAATGATATAGAACTTTTGAAAAGTGTAAAGATTACTTAAGCAGTTAAGTTTTCAATGAAGGACCTTGGTGAGCGGCATATATTTTAGGCATCAAAATCTATAGAGATAGATCGAGACGCTTAATTGGGCTATCACAAAGTACATATCTTGACAAGATTCTAAGAAGTTTAGAATGGACGAAAGTAAGAAAGGGTTCTTACCTATGATGCAAGGCAAGAGGCGTTGAGTAAGACTGAGTCCAGCTACAAAGCAGAAGATAGAGAAGTAATGAATAAGATTCCCTATGCTTGACCATAGGCTCTATCATGTATGCTATGTTGTGTACAAGGCCAGGATGTGGCACATGCTATTAGTTTGACTAGCAAAATTACCCGATCCGAGGTTTTGAACACCTTGGGCCAGCGATCAAGAATATCTTTAAGTACTTAAGAAGAACTAAGGATATGTTTCTCATATATGGTGGTGAAGAAGAGCTCGTCGCAAAGTGTTACGTCGACGCCCTTAGCTGACTTGATCCGGATGACTCTAAGTCTCAATCCGGTACATTTTTGAAATGAATGGAGGAGCGATGGTGGAGAAGTTCCAAGCAATCTGTGGTGGCGGGATCTTCACCAAGAGGCGGAATATATTGCTTGACGTAGCGGCGTGAAGCTGTTTGGATGAAGATGTTCATATCCTAACTAGGTGTGGTTCCGAAAGCGTTGGACCCGATGGTTATCTATTGTGACAACAATGGTGCCATAGCCAATGCTAAAGAACCAAGGTCACACAAGAATTCCAAACATATTAGCGTCGGTTTCACTCCATCCAGTGAACATGTCAAGGATGTCGATATAAAGATTTGCAAAGTGCACACGGATCTGAATGTGGCGGACTCGTTGACTAAAGCTCTCCCAAGGGCAAAACATGATCAACACGAGAACTCAATGGGTGTTAGAATCATCACAATGTAATCTAGATTATTGACTCTAGTGCAAGTGGGCTGAAGGGAATATGCTAGAGGCAATAATAAATTGTTTATTATCATATTCCATGTTTATAATAGATGTTTATTTCTCATGCTAAAATTGTATTAATCGAAGCGTTAATACATGTGTGTTTAATAAACAAAAAGGTTCCTAGTAAAGCCTCTTTTAAACTAGCTCGTTGATTAAGCGATGATCAAGGTTTCACGATCATGAACATTGGATGTTATTAATACGCGGTCATGTCATTAGAAGAATGATGTGATGAACACACACCCAAGTTGGTATAGCAAATACGATCAAGTCATTTAGTTTGTTCTTTGTATCAAACACATTCGAGAAATAGCTCTTTTCCTTAGACCATGAGATGATGTCAATCACTAATTAGGAAGAGTACTTTGATGACATCAAAGCGTCACTCGTAACCACGGTGACTATAAAGATGGATTTGGGTACTATGAAAGTATTAGTTGAGGCTCATGCATCAAGAGTGGGATTTGTCCATCCGGATGACGGAGAGATATACTGGGCCCTCTCGGTGATATCACATTGACATCGCTTGCAAGCATGTGACTAGGTCACAAGAATGTTATATCGGAGCAGTAAAGAGTACTTGCTCAGTGCGGGATCGAACTAGGTATAGTTGATAATCGATGATCGGATCCGGACAAGTAAAATATCGTGAGACAAAAGGAATTGGTTATGTCGTTTACGGTTTCTGCGATCACTAGTTCATCGTTGAGTGAATGGGAGTCATTATGGATCTCAGATCCGTGATGATTATTGATCCGAGAGAGTCTCAATCATGTCCATTTATTCACGAACCGTAGGGTGACACTTAAGGTTCATCGATGCATTTAGTGGATCTGAGAAACCCAGGAGAAAAATATGGACAAGATCTGAGGGGTATTTGTATCGCCGGGAATAGTTTCGGGATATCGGAATAGTTAAAGGGGGTATATGTTAATGTTTGTTAATTAAAAGAATTAACAAATATTAAATCTGAAATAAAAATGTTTATGGGAGAAAACCTTTCATTTTCTTGAGTGGGGTTTTAATGGAAATCAAAGTGGTTAATTTGTGAGTGGAGAGATCACTCACATGAAGAGAAGGAGAGCAAGGGCGGCCCCCATGCGCCGCCACCCCACCCCTTGGCATGCCTCCTCCTCCTCCTATAAAAGGGAGGGAGGAGCTCCTCTCTTTAATTGTTCATCCATGACCCTTTGGTTGGTCCATTCTCCCTCCTCCTAGCGATCCGTTTTATTGTGGCTTAAGCTAAGCGCTGACTGAAATTATTTCTTCACCACCACCAACACTAAGCTGTAGTGTTGTTGGAGTTTCCGAGGATCCACTACTTCGGCGCCCGCGAGGATTGGAGGTCATCGTTGATCCGCACGTGTGACCAAGTGCCGGCGCTGGCCGTTGTGGCGCTCATCTTCGGCGACTTTGAAGTCGAGTGTACCTCTACATCAACCACGTTTGTTTGCGAGCGTTATTCCCGCTCTACGAGTCTGGTGAGTCATTCAAAACCGTTTACTTGCATCTCCTAGATATGATCTTGGTGTTTGGTTGCAATCGTAGGAAAAATTTTTGTTTTCCATGCTACGAAACCCTTCAATATCTTATGTATGTTTATCTATTATTTTTATTTTTATTATATACACACAAGTATCGGGGTATCAGTGTTTTTGAGAAATAACTTATCGTGTATTCATATTAGTATCAGTATATTTGGGCATCCTAGTCAATGAGTACAACAAGCGTGTGATGGATGTCGTGAAATGTGAATCACAGGTATGGATTTTGCTCTTCTTTATATATACTTATACTTATTTATTAATGTAGAGGAACTGTAGCCCTTATAGCTATGCCCCATCAGCGAATTTGTGTGAAGGTCCTTAAAAAAAATCCAAAATTACATCTAGGTCCTTCTATCGGTTATTTTGCAAAAAAAAGACCCGTAGTTCCGTAGATTCGCGAATGGATCCTCCACCATCTCTTTTGCCAAAAAAAAAAAAAAAAACCTCGTGGTTTCACAAATTTTGAATTCCAAAAATACATTTAGGTCCTATGGCTGCCTCTTTTGCAAAAAAACCTCATGGTTTCGCAAATTCGTGTATAGCTCCGGACCAAGCCCTTTTTCAAAACAAAAAAATTGCCTCCAGCTTTGGACCAAAATTCACATGGCGCGACGTAGCGTGCGACTCTACCTAGTTATAATCAAACAACATAGATAGGCCAAATGCTTCATATGCTAGCCACTGTGATTGTAATGTGGAACTTACCTTATTATCTATGATTACATCTGTTTCAAGCCCTTTTCACAAATGTTGCTTGCATATGTTAAAGGGCATTGTTTCCTATATGTTGCTTCAATTACTACTATTTTAATGGCTGTAGTTTCAATTTCTGAAGAGCACCTGTTTTCTTTGTTGTTTCTCTGTTCTGCCTGCTACATACAAGAGGATGCTCTGTAGCATCATAATCTTAGGCATATTTTCACATCGGCTGTCACTGTTCTCCTTCCTTCAGGATCTGTTGCTGAACAAACTTCTCAGAGAGGATTTTCTAAGTCAAGAAGTGTAACATCCTCGTTTTGGCTTTCTGGAGAAAAACCTAATTTAAATAAAGTAAATTCAAAAGTTGGAGTTTCTTCGGTGTTTATAATAACCTGGCATCCTTTCTCCTTCGAAATCGGGAATTAATTCCCTCCCGGGCGAAAAATCGGGTTTTCGATTCGCCGTGCCGAAAATTCACCCGAGTCCAAAAATGCTCCAAAAATCTCCAAACCCCTTCTAAAATGTTCCAAATATTCCGAAATGATTTTAGGAATCATTTCCCGGATTTTTGGACCTCCGTTCCTATTTTATCTCGCGCGGCTTTTGTTTAATGCCTGCGATCCGCGCCCGAATATCCAATTCCACAAAAATCATCCAAATTCAACCAAACCACTTCCATTGAGTTCCAAATAATCTAAAATGGCTCTAGAAATTTTTCCGGAATTTTTAGGCCATTTTTCCTTATTTTTTTCTCTAGGGCGAATCATTTGCGTAAAGGAGGACCAATGAGGTGCTGCCACGTGGCGAATGAATAGTGTCATCTTCAACCTCTTGCCTTGCATGAACAAAGAAGCTCAAGCAAGCAAAAATGGTGGGAGCTCTCTTTAAATCCTTCTAGCTCCTCCAATACAACTCCAATTCGCGAACCGCCGGATCCGTTGGGATCACAACGGCCTCCTCTTTCTATCCATGGGGTTGTTGCACCCGAAATCGCGTTGGTTTTTGAACGGTTGCGAGAAACCCGAAATCTACTCTTTTGGTGATTGCGCGGCCGTTTCTAATCCGTTCCGCGTGATTCCACCCCTCATCTCTCCGTATAAGAACCCTCTTTCCGGTGGTGTCACCCTCCTTTAGCCTCTCAAACCCAATCGGCCGCAAGATCAAGAAAACCGACGAACTCTCGTGTTCTTCGCGTTCTTCGTGTTCTTGCTCATATCTTCCACTCCGGTGGATCTTTCTTCCTCCCGTTCGTTTCCTTGTGTTAGCATGGATGTCTAGTCTCTAATCCATCCATCAATTTCAGGGTTCATCAAGTTTCCTCGACGAATTTCGCGTTTTGGTGCTTTCGGCCGAACCGCCGTTCGTCGTCGATTTCTCCAATTCCGGTGAGTTTAGGTTCAATTCCTTCATCCTAGATGATGATAAGGAGGTCCTCTAGAGGTTCTAGCCTTTTGTTTGGATCAAATCCATGCAAAATTGGTGGAAAAATCGAGTTTTTGGGAAGAGACTTGGTTCTCTGTTCTTGTGGAGCTCTCTGTTCTTGGAGCCATGCTCCTGTGCGTGTCTTGTGCATGCTCGCCCGGCCCGGCCGCCTGCCCCCGCCGCCATGCTTGCCCGCCGCCGCCGCCACGCCATGTGCCCGTCGCGCCCATCGCCAGCGTCTTGGCCACTCCATCCCTTGCGGCCGGCTCGCCCGGCCAGTGCCCGCCCTCGCCGTCGCCGGCGACCCTCGCCGCCCCTGCCGCCGGCAGCCCCCTCCCCTTCCCTCTCTCTCCCTTCCTCTTTCTCTATTTCTCTCTCCTCCATGGATGGCTAAAGGCCAAGCTTCATGAGGAAGCTTCCTCCCTCCCTATGACAGGGGGACCCCACATGTCATAGACTCACTCCTAACCAGCCCAGTCAAAGTCAAAGTCCGCGGTCAAACTTTGACCCAGTCAAACCCAAAGGGAATATTCCCGGTTTTCGATTTATTCGAAATTCAAACTTCGGAAGCTTATAACTTTCTCATCCGAACTCCGTTTGACCTCATTCAAATTTCTAAATTCATCATAAATCAAGGCCTTCCTGCCAGTACTAATTTTATAATTTTTGGATTTTATTTATTTTCTGTTATTTATTTGTTGCCTCGTTTTGCGTGTAGTCGACGATCCCGCATGATCACGATTTCGCCGTCGAGCCTTCCGAGTTCGACACCGCCGCCGCAACTGAAGGCAAGTCTCCTTGATGCACTTTGCTCCTATGTTTGCGAAATGATTTAAAATTGTTTATAAAGTTGCATGGCTATGTTTAACTAAATATGTCAAATATAAGAGCTAGTTATTCCGAACTTGTTGTTTCCTCCATGACATTGTTAATCATATCCATTGTAACCCTAGATCATTGTTTATACCATGCCTATGTTTATATGGTATCCGTTGCTATGTAGTACGGTAGAATTGCTTAGGACCTTTTCCGACCAAAACAACCCATGGGTGGGATTATTCAAAAAGAATGTTATCAAACGTGATTTGAAAGTTATTATTATGATTTTGGTCCTGTTTTCTAAAATAAAAGAAAAGTAAAAATGATTTTGACTTGGGCGGCCTGGAATGTCAGGTGGAAGCGGATCAAGCCTTGATCCTTTTGTGCAAGTACCGCCCCAAGTCATATAAGGACCGACGCTTATGATTGCCATTTTAAGCATAACCGTACTACCACATGTCTATAATGGTACGACCTGGCTCACTAATTTGTAGAAGCCTAGTTTAGACTCACCACTCGGTTGTTGTGTGAGAGCCGGACAGAGGCATTGTTGTGGAGGTTGTTTTGCTCACACGGCGCAAGAGGGGCTTCAGACTTGGGTGGAGGGAACCCTAACAATGGTGAAACCTCGGCCAGGTGGGTCTAACTAGGTAGATACATTGTAACGGCCTTGTCAAGATATCCCTGCCGGCACACCTAAGGAAGTGTGTTAATTGCATGGCAACAAGGGTCTATCTTGTCTTGTGGGTAAAGTTGTACACCTCTGCAGAGTAAAACTATTCGAATAGCCGTGCCTACGGTCAAAGGCAAAGCAAGAAATGCTTTCATATTGGTAGACTTTGATTTTGTTTTTAAAACCAAAAAGTGTTTTGTTTTGGGGTTCGGGAGTGGTTAGAACTCTCGAATGTTGTTTGGCGGAAAGAGCCAACCCAGGTGGATAGAACCTGTTTTGCATTTGACGGATGGAGTCACATGATTAACTTTGATCCTTTAAACTGTTGGCGGATAGAGCCTTTATGTTAGTGATGGTGGATAGAACCTCACTACAATAATAAATAATTCAATTATTAAAAAGAGTTGTAAAATATGCTTTGTGAAATTTATTACTTAAGTATGATTTAATCAAAAGTGGCTTTATGCAAATAAACCCTATTAAGCTTCCTTTGGAAAGCCCCTCATGATCATAATTTCCCGACTTGCTGAGTACTTTTGTACTCACGTGCTACACCAACATTGTAATCATCAGAAATTTATCAAGATGCCGAAGAGGAGGAGGAGTTCTTCGAAGAGGATTGCCAGGAGGACTAGTTGCGTTCCTAGTCGTCGCCTGTGGCGTTGTGGCGTTCGCTCGTTGCTTTCTTTTGCTTCCGCTGTTTTGAGTGTCCGGTCGTTGGACCGAGTATTGTAATAAGTGGCCATGTGGCCCATACTTGAATATTTACATTACAAGTTTCGTTATGTTCGGCAATGATGTATCACTGTGACTGTGTGTACTAGCTACTGATCTGGGACTAGTACGGAAATACACAGGAGATTCTGGATAGCTGATCCGGGGTCCCACAAGAAGAAAGGTAAACCAATAATTCTAGCTTTCTAGTAGTAGTGCAATCTATATTCATGGTATAATTGCTATCAGGAAACATTATGCTCTAGCCTCCACTCCATACACATGACTGAACTTCTGTGGGGTGTTCACACTTTAGTATTAAGGACTTGTAAATTCATCTGCCTAGAAAATGCCTTTTATGTGGTACCCCATGTATTATTTTCTTCTGAAATGTATAGACTGTGAACAAATATTGTACTGTTTGATACTCTCTCATCTGTCCAATGCCTGGGACCTATGTGAAACATGCCCTCCACAAGTACTGCGAGTTACTTAGATAATCATGTTCTGTAGGGACATACTTCGTTGGGGAAGGAGCAGGTTTATAAAACCGTCGAAAACCGCGGTTTTCGACTGTATTGAGTAGGTTTAAAATCCTAAACCGGTCGATAAACCGTTTTAATTAGAAAAAATTAAAAATTTTAAAAAAATTTATGCGATGTAAACCGGTGAAAACCGAGCGATTTTTGACAAAAAACGACGAAAATTTTTTGTTCAAACATTTGGTTTCGAAACTCTTCGGTTTTTGACGATTTTTGCGGTAAACTGGTACCGTCGGGACCTCGATTTTCAATTCAAAAATAGTCTGGTTAAAGCATTGTTAGCAGCAAAACTCGTCCCGGAAAACGTTCAGGATTGAAGTCTGCAATACAGGATCTTCGGTTGAAAGACTGGTGTGTTCTACTGTAAAACGATTAATTCTATTATAGTATTTTTCATTTTTTTTTAATTCTATTCTAAGCTGCAACTTGTGTTGTACTCTCAATAGCAAGGAGTAATCCTCACGTTGTCCCCTTGAGAAGACTAATCCTCACATTGTTCGGTGATGTTTCCACTATTAGCTTGGATATCTTCGCCTCACACATTTCAAGCGTCAATTTGGAGCTACTGATGTTTCAATTAGGCTTCACACTTCGCAACATATTGCAGATGAGCTGCGCTTGCTTCCAGTAGAGCATCCTTGATTTCTCGTCCTATGATTCCGCCATTTTATGTGGAGCTGCTGTTGCTAACGGATGAGCTCTTTTATTGTACACTAAATTTAATATAGATTATTTATTTTTTTTAATTCTAAATTAAATTAGCTAGTATTTATATATACTTCATCTTAGTAGTAGAGTAGTAGAAATAACCTTAATAAATCAATAATTAGATCTGTTTTTTATTATTCACCGTATACTAATTGTATATACCGTAAAATTTTTCAATGGTACCTCCACTTCTGTACAATCTCTGGAACCTGCAACACCATGAATCTCATGAACCCGCCGCAACACCATGAATAGTTTCGGAATGTAGCGATCTTAGTATGATCTGAACCGGAGTTTCTCTGATGACCCCAGCGACTGGTACAAGCATGCGCGAATTGGGGCATACTTTTCCCAAAGTGAGACTTGAATTAAACATTAGCGGTGGTTGTTTGTCTATTGTCTGTCAAAAATGGAGCGATGTGTGGTCGAGGTTCAGCCCGCCCGTGTTTGAGCGTTGCTCAACGCGGACGCATGTGAGGAGGCGAGTGCTGCGTGAGCGTGCATATGTGGAGGGTGCATGTGAAGGTGCGTATGTAGTTTGTCTGTTCTTTCTTTTATAATGAATATTAGTGCTTTTGACTAATTATTTTTTAAAAAAATGGAGCGATGTACGGTGTACCCATATACTGGAGGCCGTGCAAGAAAATGGTTGAATACTTGAATATCGTGGAGTGTCTGATGATTCTGAATTCTGATCTGTCGACTAAACACTTGTGTGTTACTACTCGTGAAGGGCGATATAGCACATCAAACGCTTCATCACACACACCAGCATAGGCATAGCTCGTGATGAGGCGTTCCATGCCACGGAGTTCTTCCCCCCGGCGTCCTGGGAAACCTTCGCAGCATCGTCCATTTCCCCAAGCTTGCCGTACATGCACACCAGCGAGGTAGCGACGAACAAGTAGCCATCGACGATGCCCTTCACGACGCCGTAGCCGTGTATCGCCCTCCCTTTCTCCAATGCAAGGTCGCCGGCGTACGGGCCCGCCGAGAGCGCCGCAGTCATGGACTCGGCGTTCCCGTCGCACCCACCCCGGTGCATGTCTCCAAACAGCTCGAGAACCTCCGGGTGCTTCCCGCACCTCGCGCCGTCCACGTCACGGCGGCGGGCTGCGCCCCGGCAGCGGCGGCCATGCGCTCGACCGCGTCCCTTGGAGCGTCGGGGTCGCGCCCGGTCGAGTACGCGGAGACGACAGTATGTCCAAGAGAGGGTCGCCGCCGGCATTGCGTCGAACACGTGGCGGGCCTCGGCAGCGCGGCCGAGCCTGGCGCAGGCGGTGTCAGAAGCCAAGTTTCAGAATCCGACTGGCGAGAGGATTGAATTCAGTTCAGTTAAAGAACGGCCAGGATGCATCGATACCGTTTTGTTAAATGAAATCGAAGGGTTGTAGATGAAGTCAGTAATTACTGTTTACTTTGATGTAATTGTCAATTGCAGTATTCACTTCCGGGTAAGAGAACAAAGTATAAGTATTGGTTGTTAGAGCATCCAAGAGAGAGCCTTAAAAATGAGCTTTAAACTTTAATTTAGGACTCCAACCAATTAGATTTAGGGCTCCAACGAAATATTCACTCCAGCAATTAGGCCCTAAAACCCAACAAAGATAGGGCTCAATCACAGAGTTGCTAAATATAGCTACTCTCCTAGGGGTCCTAAAACAATTTGCTAAATTTTAACAATTTAAGGTCTTTGTTGAAGTTAACTTTTTTCCCCAAAAGCCCTATAATTCAAATTAGGATCATATTTAAGGTCCCTCTTGGAGATGCTCTTAGGAGTTGTTGGGATCTCTGTCAAAAAAAAGATACGATCTAATACATTTTTGTTTCTGCTTCTTCTTCATTCTGTTTCTGTTCTTGCTATTTTCCGTTTCATCTGTATGATTCTTCACTGTTGTTAATTCTTGATTTGGAGATTGAGTCGGATCCAGTTCTGGGTCTGACAAGCGGCAAGGAGCTGGCCGGCAACGTCGGGGTTGCCTTGGAGACCAAGGTGGAGCGCGTGGGCATGGACGGCGGAAGCGAGGCGCGGGCAGGAGAAGCCGGTGATGCGGAGGGCGAGGGGGAGGGTGCAGGAGTTGCGGAGCGCGGGTGAGGTTGCGCGCACGAGCTTTAGCAGGTACTATAGCAAATTATTTTAAGCCGATTTGGGCCATCAATAGGATAATCCACGCCTACGAAAATTGTTTAAGTTGTAAACTCCGTAGAGACTGCACCTCCTACATGTTCGCGTACAAGATGATAGAGCACGTGGGCGAGTGTAATTGTGAATGTCTTTTGTGGCCTATACGAAGTAATGGTGTAATTAGTTTCATATTGTTTATTTAAAGTGGGTTGTAGTGATATATAATGTATGTTGGGTTTAAACATAATATTTTTGAATTAACCTTTTTACATGAAGCGAGCATGAAAGTGTAAGCTGGGTGCTATGTGTGTGTGGACATACCCCATAGTGGGCTGGGCTATGAGCAAAATTCAGGCTAGGTTGTTACAGATATAGTATCAGAGTATTAACCTTCACCACATATGCGCGTGTGGCCCCAAAGTGGTTACCCTTTTAGACGAAAGTGAAGGATGCTATGTATGAAGGCTGCCCTCACGACGTGCTAGGCTTTGAACGAATTTGGGCTAAAGTGTTACAGTGGGTATGGGCGGAAGGGACAGAAGTGGTTACGGAGGAGGAAACTGTGGTTGTGGAGGAGGCAGTTCCATGGGGCGGCGTTGGTGATCGACGGGTGGTGGCGGCGGCGGCGGCGCTGGTGGTTGCTAGGACGAGCAAAAATGGTGGAGCAAAGGAGACGGTTCATTTGGGAGTAGGTTCCACCGGTCAGTGTCCCATGAGGTCTATTCAGAATTTCCGCTGTTGTATTTTACAGACCAGAGAGGCTATCTAAACCCTAAAGTAAAGGCCCGCAATCGAAGTACCAATCGCTCACTGTCATGAACCTTCTCCATTTGATTCAATAAGGAGGAATTAGCCTCCTTCTTGAATGGCTGCCCTTGACAAAGGGTAGCGTTGGTATCATAATCTACATGTAGCGGGTATAGTTTAGTAGTAAAAGTGTGATTCGTTCTATTAATAACTGAATTTGAAATGATATACTTAGCGTCCTTAAGTTTTTTATATTCCGATGAAAACTTTAGTTCTTATAAAGGATTTAATCCTTTTTCTCTCAATAGCATATTGAGGAAGAATTAGCTAGTACAAACTTGTCTACTTATAATCAATTGAGCACGCGCAACGGGATCGCGGGACATATGTAAAGTAATGAGCAACAAAATATGATTGTTTCACAGTTGAAATCTTTATACATTGCAATCTCCTCGTAAAGTCTTTTCTCAAGTTAACAAACTCAACACAGACAATTCTCACAACATGAACGCACAGATCAATAAGGCCACAGCTCCAGTCTATGCCGCCATCAACCTGAAACAGTTCAGGGAGGGAGAGAGAGCCAGCCACCCAATCACTGAAAAACAAGGACAAGCTGGATCCCCTAGCCATGTATCCTTATGTGCTTCCGAGCGTGGTCTTCCAAACATACGGAATTTTCACAGGATTGCTGACCCATCTTACAATCAGCAACACAAGTCACGACTCACGAGTCCCTGCGGAGAAGATGCATAATCCTATATTAATAGAAGGCATAAAAGCTTGCATTTTACGAAAGTGATTTGTGAAGCGCAATGAACTCCAGAGCACTTCAGCATATGCAATTACCGGTACTATTTACTTTAGAAAGAAACAACCATCTTCTCGAGTAACTAGCCTACCAGATTACCACTTAAGACTGAGGAGAATGATTCAAGAAAACAACTCTTCAAAGTCTAAATCTGATGAATATTGGCTAATTGGTACCTCGCGATCTTAATATTTCTGAAGGACAACATCACAGTAAGTATCAAGGTAACCATGGCAAAGCAAAGGTGCTCCAAGGAATGGCCACTAATGAAGTACCGATTCACACTGTAAACCTTTCTGTCAGCGAGGCCTTCAAATCTTGCCAGAAGGTAAAAACCTGCACCAGGATGTCAATCAAATGAGTATTTTTTTCAAGGTTAACAAGTCTCAATGCATTAGATCATTAACTGTTACCTGTAGCAAGAAACCAAAATCTTGAATGCGTATACTTTGGAGGGAACAAGAATAGCAATGCAGGAATTGCAATGCAAGGAACAAAATTTAAAACCACCCATAAACGCATATCATCAAGAACCCTGCAATCAGCCAGAACAATAAATTAAAGAGGACCCATTTTCAGAATTTATTTGACAACAACTGTAAAAGAAACAAGATAAAGGAGTGGGCACTTGTGTATACCTTTCACATGCACTGCTCACCAGTATGAGAGACAAGAGCGAGATCAAACACGATAACCCAGCCCTCTCATCAACTCTTTCAATTACTAATATAGACAAAAGCGAGGAGGCTGAAATCATCATCTGCATCGTGAAAGCATCCAGTGAACATTCGCACCCGTAAAAGGCTACTTAGTACTCATTGATCCCATTAGTTATACACGAACAAAACATGCAGATCAAATATTTAGCACAATAGCATCAATCACTAATTCCCCCTCTCAACTTAAAACAAACATGGAAACCCAGATATGGACATTTTTCACCTATGGTCAACACTTCGATGATTTTTTTTTCTTTTTTACAAAAAAGACAATTTAAGTAGGCGAACCACACTTTTTTGAACAGGAATTTTCAACACAGTGATTTCTCCCAGTAGGCTCAAAGCAGCCTCAAACTATGTAAATGACAACCCAAATTAACAAAATTTTCAGATTCCAAAACTACGCAAAAAAAACCAAGTAATTAGTAAACAGCTGAGGGGAAGATGACGTAAAGAAGAAATATTTAGATACCGGCAACCTGTCCCAAATCAAGCGGTCATCATCTGGCTTGAGGTGATAGTAAGCTGAGCCAAATGCTGCTGCTACATTCCCAGCATAGAATAGGAACCATCCCAAGGCCTCCCACCTCAAGCTACATAATTCCACAAAGTGACCATAAATTTTATAAACACCAGTATAATTCATTTGGAATGTTCAATAGAACCTGAATATACAAATTTGTTAAAATGACAAATTGTAGCTACAGATTTGCCTTCTGTGAAACTTGACCCAATGTAAGGAGTACTTATCATTTTATTCTGGCTTCTTCTTTTGACAATGATAGCATGTTTCTTTAGGCAGCACGCCCATGGAAAACCAGATTAGTTGTACATTAGGTGGACGTTCAGCAAACAAGAAGATCACACACATCTTAAAATCACTTTTCAGCTCTGACTGACACATTTTAATCAAACACCCATATTTCAAATCCCATTAACTGAACGGCCTGAACCATTCTATCCTGCAGCAAGATTGCAAATTCTTAAATCAAGACATTTCATCAAGCAAGCTAAACACAGCTAGAATTACACGGTTAGTTTTCCATCCTAACAGCAAAACATTTTATTTCGTTGGTAACTGATATTCTCATTTAACTCGAGCACTCACTCAATTAGCGGAGCCTCAATGCGGACATGGTATGGGTCACGGCCATCCCTTCATTTTAGACATCCTTAATAAAGTACTAGTACTTACCAGGTATACACTAATCAGGTAATTAAATTGACCACCAGTTGTAAGGTTTTCAAGCATAATTGGGAAGATTGGCCTCCTCTATAGTCTTTAAAAACAAGTACAACAAAAATATTAAACTGGTGCATGTTACGAAACTAAAGACACTGTGGGCGAGACAATTCATCAAACAGCAGGTGGGTGAGCCAGGGCAAGGGCAAGTGCGCGTCGCACCTGATGCCGAAGCATCCGCTGCCGCACAGGCAGAGAACGAGTCCAGGCACCCCGGCGAGGAGGAGAGGGTACGCGGTGAGCACGTTGAGCGTGTTGGGCACGCCGAGGAGGTTGCGCATGTCGGCGAAGAGGTGGAGCGCGGGGGAGTGGCGGAGGCGCGGCGTGGCCACGAGGAGCAGCGCCGTGGCGAGGACGGCCCCACCGGCGAGCGCGCGACGCCGGTGCTCGCGGCGGAGCGGGGAGGCCGCGAGGGGCCCGAGGCCTAGGCGGCCGCCGCGGTGGGGGTGGTCGGCGGCGGCGAGATGCATGCGGCCGGGGCTCAGAGGGATGCGGCTCGAGGCCTAGATGTCTGGTGCTGGGCCGTAATATGGGTGTCGGCCTTCTTTTCTTGGGGTTTCTGGGGACCATTACATTTACCGGGGTCATATCCAGTGCAGGTTTAATGTAACTAGTTATATACCCGTGCGTTGCTACGAAAAACAAAATTGATAACAAAAAATAAAGATCAAAAAATAAAAAAAATACTATTTCATAAGATCAAACATCTATCTTTAACGCTTCGTTTCTTGCAAAAGCTGACTAATTAAAGCAACGCTTCGTTTCTTGCGTAGGGCAATTAAGCAGGGCAATTAAGTAGGGCAATTAAGCAGGGCAATTAATGTGACGTGGGAAGAAACTCTCACTTTATATAGTAGAGATCACTGTGCAATTTAACTAAAAAAAGTCTCAAAACATTCTGAAAAAAATCATGGATGTACATCTCAACTTACCCCATTTACGTATAAAATTTCATGATCAAATTTGTCCTACGCTAGAAGTTACAAAAAAGACAAATTTAGGGTGCATAGAAGTTATAAAATTTTTGAGACCATCTCCAACCATATTCCCCTCATTTTATTCCCTTCCCTGTTCCCTTTCCTCATTTTCATTCCCTTTATTTGCCCTCATCTCCAACAGATTCTCTTTAAAGGGAATTGTATAGGGAAAAAAGAGAGAATCCCTTGCTATAAAAGGAATGGGAGAGAGAATCCCTTCACGAAGGGAATGCTAAAGGGAATCCGTTGGAGCGCTGAAGGGAATGAGAATACCTTTTCAGAGAGAAAGGAAGAGGGGAAGGGACACGGTTGGAGATGGTCTGACAAACTTTTACAGTTCAAATGCACCCTAAATTTGTCTTTTTTTGTA
Organism: Rhipidocladum racemiflorum; assembly: GCA_036346355.1. Taxonomy (NCBI): domain Eukaryota; kingdom Viridiplantae; phylum Streptophyta; class Magnoliopsida; order Poales; family Poaceae; genus Rhipidocladum; species Rhipidocladum racemiflorum. The sequence continues at coordinate 44,141,182 of CM070569.1, read as the reverse complement.
ACTTCTAGCATATGACAAATTTGATCATGAAATTTTATACGTAGATAGGGTAAGTTGAGATGTACATCCATGATTTTTTTTCAGAATTTTTTGAAACTATTTTTAGTTGGATTGTACGGTGATTGCACTGGATATGCCCACATTTACCTGCCGCATAAATTAGTTCCTCTAAAACAAAACAAAAAAATTACTGAGATATTCTTTCCGGTGAATCTGTGCTTTTTTGCTTGGCTTAGTTCGCTATAAACAATACGGAAAGCATCATCCAAAAAAGATGGAAATCCTCTCGAAAGATGTGGAAATGCATCCCTGTCGATATTCTCCTACCATAAAACAAACTTTAGTTTATATTTGGAACGTAGCTTCTTTCGTTCAATGAGAACGGAAATGTTAACTGGAAATGTTGGAAATCAAGTCTCTCAGTAACTATTGTATGTATACAGATTATATATACAGCTTCTTTGTATGTATTCTCGTTGTGCTATTTCCAAAGTTGAAGGTACGAGATATTGTTGTCTGGCATCACTCGGACGTAAATATTCACCCTGCACTAATCTTTGCTACTGTTTTCAGGAAGCCTATACTTCAATGTAGTTGTTCCTAGCTTGCATTACAATCTGAGGCAATGAACGAACTTGTTTCAGGCCCTGCTTGGATGAGTGGTAATTTCTTGGGAGGTTTTGGGATTTAGTTCAAATTTGAACTAAATCCTAAAACATTCCAATGAAATACCCCTAATCCAAGCACCCCCTCAGTGGTTGGTATTTCGCCGAAAATTCAAGCGAACTTAGGGCACTTCCTGAGCTTTATTAAGATGAATGTTGGAATTAATCCATTTTCTTCTTGATAACTATGCCTAAATGTTACCGAGCTGGAAGCTGCGGAGATGCTGTAATCAAATATTACATACTAGTTACATGCCCGTGCGTTGCTATGAAAAACAAAATTGATAACGAAAAATAAAGATTAAAAAATAAAAAAAAATATTTCACAAGATCAAACATCTATCTTTAACGCTTCGTTTCTTGCGAAAGCTGGCTAATTAAAGCAACGCTTCGTTTTTTGCGTAGAGCAATTAAGCAGGGCAATTAATAAGCTGTTTGGTTGCCTTCTCTCGCGAGCCTGGCCCGTTCCACTTAGCCAGACTGATGGGATACGGGATGCACAGATGCAGAGACGGTGTTTGGTTGAGTGTTTAGGAGGCAAGTATTTTGAAATTTAAATATTTTGAAATTTATATAGCAAGTGTGGTCTAGTTTTGTTCGAAAAAATGTCAGGAACCCATTTTTGAAATCGGTTTGGTAATTGGAGATGCTAATCAAAAGATATAAACAAAAAAGAAAAAAAAGAAACTTACATACCCACGTGGCACCGTATGCATGGTTGATTGTGGCCCCTTGCACAGAACACGAGGCTGCATCCAGAGATACGCCCATTTTCTACGTATCTCCAGAGTCAGGCTGCATGGAGAATCTTGCATCCAGAGAGCCAGGCTCAAAACTACATGCAGGCAACCAAACACGAGAAAAAAGCAAGATTCTGCATCTGTAGATGCAAATCTCTGTGCATGCAGGCAACCAAACAGCCCATAAGTAGGGCAATTAAGCAGAGCAATTAATGACGTGGGTAAAACTCACCACTGCCACCAACTGCTGCTTTATAATAGTAGAGATATTATAGGTGAACACATTGGAGGCCAGCCGAGCCCTCCACGTCAACCGCTGGATTTTCGCGAAAAAGCATGCGCAGTTTTATAATGTTCGTTGCCAACAATATGAGGCTGTAACATAGTTGAAGTTGAATCCAAAGGATCTACCGCTGGATAAACACCCTTGGAAGCTAATCCTCTGGAAAGTACGGTAGTAGCATCCGAATGTGCAAATGTTGTGGCAGGAGCAGACGGTATTACTGCCTTGATACTAGGGTTCCCAGGGAAATCCTTACGGACGTACCTCCGCTTAAGAGGTGCTGGTTACAAAGTCAGATCTCGGTCAGTCTCGCGGTTGCCTAAGCAATATGCAAGGGTTGACGCTATCTTTGCACGTAATGGGGCTCTTGATAGCTACAAGAAGTCGTCCGCATAACGAACATAGCGGATCAGGATGTAAACCCATCGAACCTTTAGTCGAGACCTGCGAATGTGACTCCCACTCCGTCACTCTTGGAGCATCACATCCTACACTGACGAGTTCAGCCGAACACACAAAAACCAATTAAGCTAGCTAGAAGTGTAGATCTTACTTACAACCCACTTTACTGTTCCTTCTATCCTTCCATATTCCTAAACTCTCAGTTAACTTACTATCTGTTACTCAGCTTACTGATCATGGTTGCCTTATTTCCCTTCGGCTTCCTTTAAATCATGGATAGGTCCCTATGAGTTACGAAAAAGTCCTTCGTGATTTTTTGTGAGAGAAAGAAAAACGTTTTCGAATCGCGTTTAGGTCCCTCGTTCGTTTTTTTACGGAAAAAAACTGCCGTTAAATACAAATCATGAACGAGCCCTTTTCTAATTTTTCAGGGTAGCGGTCAGGTCCAAAAACATAACAAATAGGTCACCGCTCCTTACGTCCAGGTCCTTTCCATTTTTCCCGGAAAAAATGTTTTCGTCAGCAAAAATATGTGTCCGTCTCTATATCTAGACTTTTTTTCCCCAACTCGATCTCTAATATTTTTCGAAACATGTATTATTACTAGGTGAACTCATAGAGTGTTAGACTTGACAAAAGAAGGTTGGCATCTCTAATAATTTTCGGAACATGTATTATTACCCAGTTAACACATAGAGTGTTAAACTCGACAAAAGAAGGTTGACCGGATAATAATAGGGAATTTTCAGAACATGTATTATTACCCGGTTAACACATAGTGTTAAACTCGACAAAAAAAGGTTGACAGGATAATAATAGAGTGTTAACCAAATTCATCAAAAGAAATATGTGTGCAACTCTATCTCTCTATTTTTTTTTGTAATTGTAACACGATTCATAATGTTTTCTGGAATAAGAAATATGTGTAGAGCTATATCTCTATGTTTTTTTTTTTTGCAACTCGATCTATATTATTTTTTGAAACATGTATTATTCACCAGTGAACATATAGAGTGTTAAACTCACTAAAAGAAGATCATTTCTCCGCTTTTCCTGAGAAAATATATCTATTATGCCTGGAAGATTTACGGAGCAGCCAGCCGGTCACGTCACCCTCTTCGCCGAAAGTCCCTTTGAAAAACTTAAATTGCATTTAGGCCCTTACACCGGTTATTTTTTAGAAAAAAAAAAACTTTGATCAAATTTCGTACGGCGCGGCAACGCGCGCGGCTCTAACTAGTTGGATTTAAACTCCTACATGAGTTGGGCGTTTACCGGAAGCATGAGCTGGAGAACAAGAGGCTTCCAATAGAAATTGCTGGAGCTTAGTTAAATGTTTGAGAAAACTCAGAGCTGTAAAACCGACTTTGTATTTTAACCTGTAGCTGGGCTGTGTTCAACCGACATATACATGTATGTAAGGACACTTGCCCCATATGTTTGGGCGTGCAATGGTTAAGAACCAGATGTAAGCTTGTATCAACAAGCTTTTGTGTAAGAGATGAGATAGTTGAGAATACACTTGCTACCTCCTCTGTTTCTTGCTTCTTTTGTGTATCTACTTTTCAACAACGGGTATCAGAGCCACAGATTTGGATCTGGCGTAGCGGATTCGTGCGGCGTGCTCGTGTTGTTTTTCGAAGCCGAGGTTATGGCTTTGAGTGCGGGCGTCGGAATGGTGCGGTCAATGATTCCCGTATTCTCATAAGAGAATTACGATATGTGGAACATCAAGATGCGGACACTGCTACTGTCGCAAGGATTATGAAATATTGTGGAGAACGACTACAAAGTGTATGCTGCTGAAGATGTTCTTACGCCAGAGCAAAAGAAATTTTTGGTGGAGAATCATACGACAGACGCTAAGGCATCGTTTCTGATTCAACAAGGTATTGCGGAAAGTTTGTTTCCATGGATCATCGGCGCCAAGAAGTCAAAAGAAGCATGGGACAAGCTCAAGGAGGAGTTTTAAGGTTTCGCAAAAGTTTTAGCCGTGAAGCTACAAACTTTGCGAAGACAATTTCAAAATCTGCAAATGAAGAAGTCCGAGAAGATCAAAGATTACTTCTGGAGGGTCATCGAGGTGGTTAATCAAATGCACTGTGCAACAACTAATGAGTTCATTAGAGTCTCATGAAGAGAAGAAGCTACAACGTGAAGGGAGCCCGCTGGAAAGCGCCTTTCAATCAAAATTGAGTTTCAAATCCCATAGTTCTAGAAATAGTGGGAATTATCAAAGAAGAAATGATCCAAGGAAAGATATGCAGAAGCATCTGCCCCAAGAAAGTAGAGAAAAGGTACGATTAGTTCAAAATTTTGGTGTGACATTTGCAAAAAAATACAGTCACACTACAGATAGGTGCTGGAAAAGGATGACTTGCAACAAATGCAAGCGGCATGGTCATATTGCAAAATACTGTAGAACCCGAGATGGAAATCGGGCTAATTTTTAGAGGAGGATAATCCAAAAGATGCGGTTTATTTTTGTCAAACGTCATAAGGAGGAAATTAAGATACTTGGATTATAGACAGTGGTAGCACAAACCATATGTCTGCCAATCAAGAAATATTTTGAGATGTAGACTCATCACATTAGGTGAAGATACATATGGGCAATGGTTCTATAGCCCAAGCCGAAGGAAAGAGAAGTGTTGTTCTTCACACAAATGTTGGTCAAAAATTTATTCGAGATGTTTTATTGATACCTAATTTGAAGCAGAATTTGCTAAGTGTTGGGCAACTGCTAGAACATGGGTACGCTGTTCATTTCAAAGATTTATCTTGTAAGATATTGGATTGCAAGAATGGGAATCGCCTTATTGCAAAGGCGGGTATGGAGCAAAATAGGAATTTTCCATTGAAGATGAGTTATCCTACTTAGTTGGCTTTACAAAGTGAGGTTGGCGATAAACTTTGGCATAAAAGATTTGGTCATCTCAATTACAAAATCTTGAAGTTGTTGAAAACTAAAGGTATGGTACAAGGTTTATATTTATTAATTAAAATCTGATCCATGTGAAGGCTGTTAGACAGTATCCTGTTATTCCTTGTATAGATATTGCCTAATATATGCTTTCCCTTTATACCCTCATGTACATGTATATATATTGGCCCATTGGCCTCATGATGAATATAAGTGCTATTCATAACATGGTATCAGAGCCATCTAGGTTTTTTTTCCATCCTGGCGTCGCACTTGCGTCTCTAATCTTTTTCGTCCGTCCGCCGGTTCTTCTTGTCGGCGTGATACCTTGATTCTTGTTCGGTCTCTGTCTTGGCCGAACCCGCCTTTGTCGCCGCGCCGCATCCGAGTCGCCTGACTGCCGCGTCGATTTGTAGCCGTGCTGTCGCTTGCGGACTGACGCAGCACCGCTTGACGCAGTCGACGCCGATCTGCATCGTCTGTCGTGCCGCCGGCCGCGTCGTCAACTGTGTCGCCCGTTCTTGTCGCCGACTGCGTCGCCCGGAGGAGTCTGCTGACTGCGTCGCCCGTCGCCCGGAGGAGTCCGCGTCGCTAAGGGTCCTCGTGCGGCGAGCGAGTCGTCTTCTCCCCGTGCGGCTCTGATGTGCTGCCGCGCCTGGACCTCTGCTGCGCCCTCTGCTGCGTGCCTGCCGCACGAGGATGCGAAGCCGAGCGCCAGGGGCAGCCGGTGAAGTCTGTTGTTTGAAGTCTCGTACATGTGCAGAGGTATAGCTTCACGTCCGTGAAGAAATCACATACATGTGCAAGGCTTCACGTCCGACTTCACGTCCGTGAAAGACTTCACGTGCAGAAGAAAGTTTTGATTGGTTTGCCTTCATCACCCAAAAAAAAAAAAAAGATGTCGTCCACTGGTTCTTCGGGAACTGTTTCTGTTCCTCGATGCCTAGTTATTTTTGATGGTCTCAATTATCGAGACTGGGTTCTTCATATGCACCTTCACATGCGTGGTCAGCGCCTATGGGAGTTTCTTTCCGGCGAGCTATCCTGTCCGCCTCGTCCTGCTCCTCCTGTCACGCCTGTTATTCCCAAGGAGGCTGATGATGCTGCCCGCCAGAAGATCACCGATGATTATACTGAGGCTGTGGAGTCCTTTCAGACTCAGTTTGCTGCCCACAAGATATGGATTGACGAAGATGCTCGTGCCTCTGCTATTCTGGTTGCTAGCATGGGGGTGCATCTTACTGGTGACATTGTTGCCTTGTCGTCGGCACAGTTAATGTGGGCACATCTTCGCGATCGCTATGAGCGGTAGGAGACTCTCTGTACCTTCTTTGTTGTCACGGCGACAGAGCGATCGCTTGGCCAGGTGATTCTACTGTGGATGAGTTTTATGCGCAGTTGTCTTCGATGTGGCGTCAGCTTGATTCACTTGGACCGGAGGTTTGCCAGACATGCCCGTGTTGTCAGCGCCATCATTCTCACTTGGAGCTTCGCCGCATCTACGACTTTCTGACACGTCTTCGGGCTGAGTTCGAGCAGATTCGTGCCCAGCTGCTCGCTCGTCATCCTCGTGTCACTCTGTTGGAGGCCCTTGCAGCTATTCGTACTGAGGAGACTCGTCTTCGTGGCGCCGGTCTGCTGGTGTCTCCCTCAGTTTTGGCGGCGCCTCGCTCTACTCCTCCGACAAAGTGACACTGCTCGATTACAACCACCGGGTGGAGGCCTTCACCGCACCTCTTTGCAATAAGAACGGACATGTGGAGCAATGCACTCTGAGGAAGAAGAAGGATCTTGCACGTCGAGGGGGCCCTTCTAAGGGCCCCTGGACTCTTGGGTACCTCTCCTCGTGAGACTTAGTTCAGACTCTACTCAAGAGATTCTTATGCTACTACGTCGCATGGCTGCCACTACACCGACAGGTTCTGCTGGTTCTGCTACTCAGTCTTCTAATGAGAAACCACTATGTATCACACCATGGATCCTTGACTCTGGAGCTTCTTTTCATATGACATCTGATCCTTCGAGTCTTCATTCCATTAGTCCTCTTGTTGCTCCTATCACTGTGCAGACCGCAGATGGTACCTCTCTTTCTGTTGCAGGACGAGGGAATCTTTTGTCGTCCTCTTTTCATGTTCCTGCTGTTTCTTATGTTCCCAAACTGACCATGCAGCTCATATCCGCTGGCCAGCTTATTGATCATGGTTGTCGCGTTATTCTTGATTTTGACTCTTGTTGCGTTCAGGATCGCCGCACGGGGGTTCTAGTTGGGACTGGCCCTCGGCGCCATGACTCTTAGCGTCTGTGGGAGCTCGACTGGCTTCATCTACCTTCCGCTGCCTCGGCCAGTCTCTCTGTTTCCACGACTGCTTCAGCATCCGTTGCTTCTTCTACCGGGACTTTTGCTCAATGGCATCACCGTTTGGGTCACCTTTGTGGTTCACGACTATCTTCTTTAGTTCGTCGAGGTCTTTTAGGCTCTGTGTCTGGTGATGCTTCTTTATCTTGCTGGGTTGTAAGCTTGGCAAACAGCTACAACTCCCTACCATTCTAGTGAGTCTATATCACAAAGCGTCCTTTTGATCTTGTTCATTACGATGTGTGAGGTCCGGCTCCTTTTGTTTCAAAAGGGGGTCATCGATACTATATTCTTTTTATAGATGATTTTTCTCGCCACACTTGGATATATTTTATGTCCTCTCGTAGTGAGGTTTTATCCATCTATAAGACTTTTGCCACCATGATTCGCACTCAGTTTGATTCTCCCATTCGTGTTCTTCATGCTGACTTGGCGAGGAGTATCATCCTGGCGCTCTTCGAGCTTTTCTTGCCACACAGGGCACTCTTTCTCAGTTTTCTTGTCCTGGTGCTCATGCTCAGAATGGTGTGGCTGAGCGCAAGCATCGTCATCTCCTTGAGACAGCTCGCGCTCTTATGCTCGCTTCCGCTGTTCCACCTCACTGGCCGAGGCCGTTTCACTGCTACCTACTTGACCAATATCCAACCCTCTTCTGCTCTGAAGGGTGGGATTCCAGTTGAGTGTCTTTGTGGCATGCCCCCTGATTATTCTGGACTTTGTCTCTTTGGATGTGTGTGCTATGTTCTTCTTGCACCCCGTGAACGCACCAAAGTATTGCTCGATCTATTGAGTGTGTTTTTAGGATCTGATCTTGAGCATAAGGGATATCGTTGTTGGGATCCTGTTGGCCGACGGATACGGATATCACGAGATGTCACTTTTGATGAGTCTCGTCCCTTCTATCCTCGTCCTTCTTCCTCTCCTACTTCCCTTGTTGAGCCACTGTTTTTTCTTACTTTTCCTGACACTCCAGTTGCCACTTTCCCTTCACGATCGGTGTCTCCTTTATCGCCGGTTTCTTCACCACCGTCCTCTCCTACACAGCTTTCTTCAGATGTTGTTTCTCCATATCCTCTCCACTACACTCGTCGTCCGCCAGCTGAGGACTCTTCTGATGTGCCATCTTCTTCTTCTGGTGAGCCATCTTCTTCAGTGTCTCCTCCTCGTTATGCTCTTCGCGATCGACAGTCTATTCGGCCTCCTGAGCGTTTTGCTTTTGTTGGTGCAGCTCTGGCTGAGCCGACTTCTTACCGTGATGCTGTTATTCATCAGGAATGGCAGCATGCGATGGCGGAGGAGATTGCTGCTCTTGAGCGCACTGGCACATGGGATCTTGTTCCACTTCCTCCACGTGTCCGTCCCATTACCTGCAAGTGGGTCTATAAGATTAAGACTCGCTCTGATGGTTCTCTTGAGCGCTACAAGGCTCGTCTTGTGGCGCGTGGTTTTCAGCAGGAGCATGGTCGTGATTATGATGAGACATTTGCCCTGTGGCTCACATGACCACCTGTTCGCACTCTTCTTCTTTGTTGTACATTCGAGAGTGGTCCATCTCTCGGCTTGATGTCAAGAATGCCTTTCTTAATGGTGAGCTGCATGAGGAGGTCTATATGCAGCCACCACCGGTATTCTGCTCTGAGGGCATGGTTTGTCGGCCTTGCCGCTCTCTTTATGGGCTCAAGCAAGCCCCTCGTGCTTGGTTTGAGCGTTTTCTTCTGTGATCACCGCGCCGGTTTTTACGCTAGTGCTCATGATCCTGCGCTCTTTGTTCACACCTCTTCTCGTGGTCGGACTCTTCTTCTTCTGTATGTTGATGACATGATCATTACTGGCGATGATTCTCAGTATATTGCCTTTGTAAAGGCCCGTCTCAGTGAGCAGTTTCTCATGTCCGATCTTGGTCCTCTCCGATACTTTCTTGGGATAAAGGTTTCTTCCACCTCTGAGGGTTTCTTTCTCTCCCAAGAAAAGTATATCCAGGATCTTCTTGATCGTGCATCTCTCAACGATGAGCGTCTGACCGAGACTCCTATGGAGCTCAATGTTCACCTTCGACCTCTTGATGGTGCACCTCTTGAGGATCCTACTACTTCTCGCCATCTTGTTGGGAGTCTTGTTTACCTTGGTGTCACTCGTCTGACATTTCTCATCCAGTTCATATCCTGAGTCGATTCGTTTACTGCTCCCACTCGGCTCCACTATAGTCATCTTCTTCGTGTTCTCACGATATCTTCGTGGAACCATCTCTCGCCGTCTTTTCTTTCCACGCTCCAGCTCTTTCTGACTCCAGGCATACTACGATGCTACATGGGCTAGTGATCACTCGATCGTCGGTCCCTTTACGCTTCTTGTGTTTTCTTGGTGGTTCTCTCATTGCTTGGAAGACTAAGAAAGCAGGCAATGATTTCTCGTTCGAGTCTTGGTGAGTTGCGAGCTATGGCTCTTTTGACAGCAGAGGTTACATGGCTACGGTGGTTGCTTGAGGATTTTGGTGTCTCTGTTTCTACACCGACTCCTCTTTTATCTGACAGTACAGGGGCTATCAGCATTGCTCGAGATCCAGTGAAGCATGAACTCACCAAGCATATTGGAGTTGATGCTTCTTATATGAGGTCACAGGTACAGGACGAGGTCGTGGCTCTTCAGTATGTGCCTTCAGAGCTCCAGTTAGCAGATTTCTTCACGAAGACACGGACTAGAGCTTATCATAATTTTTTCCTCTCCAAACTCAGTGTTGTTGATCCACCATGAGTTTGAGGGGGGGTGTTAGACAGTATCCTGTTATTCCTTGTATAGATATTGCCTAATATATGCTTTCCCTTTATACCATTATGTACATGTATATATATTGGCCCATTGGCCTCATGATGAATACAAGTGCTATTCATAACAAAGGCTATATTTTTGGCAAACAAATTCAAGCATCTTTTCCTCATGAAGTAGCTTGGAGAGCTCTTGCACCTTTGGAGTTAGTGCACAACGATATTGTTGGGAAAATACCTACAATGTCAGAAGGCAAAAATTGGCATTTAATTACTTCTATTGATGATTATACAAGAATGACATGGGTATATTTTTTAAAAGAAAAATTAGAAGCACTTGAAACATTTAAGAAATTCAAGGCTATGTTGGAGAATCAATCCGACCAAAAAATTAAGATGCTACGCAATGATTAAGGCGGTGAATATATCTCAAAAGAATTTGAGAAATATTGTGATGATCTTGGCATTCAAAGGCAGTTGACGGCAGCCTATAATCCTCAACAGAATGGTGTAGCTGAAAGAAAAAAATCGGATGATTGATGATATGGAAAATTCAATGCTGAAAGAGAAACGTATGCCTAAATCTTTTTGGGCAGAAGCTATGAATACAATAGTTTATATTCTAAATAGAAGTCCGACAAAAGCATCTGAACCATACACCATTTGGAACATGCTATGGTTAGAAGCCGGTGATAAGCCATATGAAGGTTTGGATATATTTGTTATGCCCAAGTACTAGCTCAAAGAAGAGTTAAATTTGATGATAAAAGTGTCTGTTGCATCTTTGTCGGCTATGCTGATGGCACTACAGGATATTGGCTTTATCATTTGGACAAGAAGAAGATCATTATCAGCAGATATGTCAACTTTGATGAAAAAGATTCCTAGGACTGGGAAGCAGCTAAGGTTCATATGAACCGGCTGATTCCAACAACAGTTATTTCAGTAGGCCAACCACAGGTTCCTATTGAGCATCAGGAGCAAAGTGATGCTTCAAGTCAAGATGAATAAAGTTCTACCTCAAGCTCTAGCCCTATTGCTAGTGAGCAATTGAGTACGCCAAAACCAGCTCCACTATGGGTAAGGAGTTTGGCGGAAATATATGAGTCATGTGGTTTCTCTATAGTAGAACCACAGAGCTTCGAAGAAGCTGAAAAACACCAAAATTGGGTAAAATACAAGGAGGAAGAAATTCATATGATTGAGAAAAATAACACTTGGCATTTAGTTGATCGACCCAAAAATCAAGAAGTGATTGGAGTCAAGTGGGTTTACAAGACAAAATTAAATCCAGATGGCTTAGTTCAAAAATATAAAACAAGACTTGTGGCTAAAGGCTTCAAGCAAAAGCCTGGTGTAACATTCCAAATTTTAAGTTTTTGAAAAGTTTTGAAATAAAAAAGAACCATTCGAATTTTCTTGAATAAATTTCAGCTTGATTTGAATTTTTAATCAACTAAAAGATTTTATTAAATTAATCTATGCATCAAATCTAATAATTTCAGTTTTAGTTGGGTTCCTTGTGATCCAAGGAATTTTTCTGTAATTTTTGAGATTTTTCTAAATTTATTTTGCTTTATTTGAATTTCTGGGAATTTATTAATTTGGAAAATGAATTGAATTCTCAAATTGATTTCGGGCCGAATTTAGCCGGCATGTTTCTCTCTCCGCTCGCGGCTCGCTCCGCTCCGCTTCGCCCTTGGCCCGCTTCGCTCGGCCTGGCCCAACTCCCGCAGCGCCGCCCCTAGGAACCCTAACCCTAGCGCCGCCCGGAAATCCTGCCGCCCTCGGCTTCTGGGTCACGCACGTCGCCTCATGCTATTTAAAGCTGGCGCCGCACCCCGTACGAGGTTTCCCTCGTCGCGCCGCATCCGTAGCCCTCCTCGCCGCCGCCCGGGACCCCACAGTAGCCACGCACGAGCTCGCTGGAGTGCCGCAACGCCCAAAGCTCCTTCTTATCCATCGATCTCCACCACCGGACTGCCTCTGGTCGTGCTGTTTGCCCCATTGGGTGTGTGGCGTCGTCCTGTAACGCATGGTCAGTCCCACGTGTAATAGAGAGAGACTATTAAAGAGGGGAGGCGTTGGCTGTAGAGAGGATGGAAAATATATGAACAGAAAGTAACTACTTTCCCCTTCTTCCCTTTTGCTGTTCTTCTCTGTTTCTCTTGGTTTTCTCTGCTTTTATCGTGATCACCAAACCGATTGTGCTGATCTCACGTGCCGAGGGCGATCGGTGCCAAGGGACATCACAAGTGGTATCAAGGCCAGGCTCGATCGGAGTGATCGCCTCCACGCCTTCGCGTCGTCGACGTCCTCGCGTTCGCCACCGTCGTTCGGATCTACGCCGCTCCCCATCGTCGAGCAGTTGCCTTGCTCGTTCACCGGCAGCTGGGTTGGAGGTGATCTGATTTCTCAGTCCCTCTGTAAAATCCCCAAATCCGGTTGGCAAGGCCATCGTTGGGTTCCCCGCGGAGCTTGGCGGCGCCGAGGTCGAGCTCGCGCCCTACTCCTTCGACTCCTTCGACATCTCCACCCGCATCGACTACGGCACGAGACAGGAGAACTCCGCCGCCATCTCCGTCGACTGCAACGCCGCCCGCGTTCGTCGTCCGTGCCGCTAGCGCCGATTACGGGTGTCATCGCCGCCGCCCTTTGGATCTGTACCGCGCCTCCCGTTACTCCGCCGACAGCCATTCCGACGGCTTCCCCGACTGCGCCTCATCGCCAGCCTGCGCCCGAGCCGCTCCTCCATGCGCCGCCATAGTTTCCCCTCACACTGCCATGGCGACCTTCTTCGCCGATTACTCGTTCGTACAGTCCACCGCATCCAGCTCCTCCACCACGGGCTTCAGCCTTGGCTCATCTGCATCAGGTACCACCACTACCACGACCACTGCCAAGTCGATGGCGCATATCGATTTGCTGTTGGCGCGAGTGATAGCGTCCCAGCAGCACTGTGCGAAGCAGATGGAATTGACGACTACGGCTGTGGCCCGGATCGCTGACTGCAAGGAGTGGGGTGGCGCAACACTGCCACACCAGGAACAACCCGTGATTGCTGCCCCTCAAGTGTTCGATGGAATGTCACTAGAGCCTGAAGGTTCGCTTCGGAAGCAGATGGAAGAAACAGCGGCAGCCGTGAGGAATATGGGGGCCAATCTGGGCATTGGAGGTGTAGTTGAAGAGAGTGTGCACCATGATTCTGATGGGTCACTAGTAGACTGGTTGTGTGATGAATGCCAACCAAGGCACAGTGAAGTAAATGGCTTGTCACGAGGGGTAAAACAAGCCAATCTCCAAAAGCCATTGGCTGGTTTGGAAACTCCTTCAAAAATTGCAGAGAAGCTGAACGTTCCAAAGGAGCAGGGTGGCTCATATTGTTCATTGCAGAATGTTGAGCAGCCTACCCCCTTGATCGAGGATCACTTAAGTGACCCACTAGGAAGTACTGAGCATTCTCATGATTTGGACAAGGATGGGGCAGTCGTAAGCCAGCAAAATATTAAGGTGGGGGAACAACAATCGGATGATCAAAATTTAGTGAGGGAGCCATCTACTCAAGATTCTTTTGGTACAAACCCATTCATGGATCTTGGGTACATAGTGAGCCACACTCCAACTGATCCGTCTCCCAGCATGAGCTATCAACCATGTTTCTCTGAAGAATTGGATTTTCTTTCAGGGCTTTTAACCCAAAATGGTAATACATGAGTTAAAGAGAACTTCCATCCACTTGCTGATTCCCTTTGGGAACCTGCAACTCCACCTGATGAAGCACCATTACCATCAGAAGTTATGATTGGAGAGGACTTTAGATCCTTCTGCCATGAGTACGATGAGATGGATTTTACAGCTGTCACTGAAGGTTTTAATAGTAAACCATCCTTAGATTCTAATGATAATTCAAATGGTTATATGGTATGGAGGAAGAAGAATGTGACAGGTATATATCATTATTGGCAGGAGCGCAGTGCTGATCATACCTTATGGGAGCTTGGTTCTTTACCACCTGGGCTTCTTGCATTCTATGGTTTGGCTGAAGCATTGGACCCCAAATGGCAGGTTTTGGGGCTGGGCTACACAACTGCGGATTCTACCACTATCAAGCAAAGGAATGCGGACAAGTCAGACAAGGAGTTGTACATCTCAAAACTTGAGAGACAGATTACATGGTCTGAATTAAATTACACGGAAGGTGCTTATCATACTATAGCAAATCAAGTTGATAAAGTTACAGGGCCCTTACAGTCATTAAATGTCAGTTCCAACTTTGGGCGAGCAGAGTTTGGCCAAAGCTCAGGGAATGATCGTGTGTTTGAACAGTTATCTTTTCCTCCTCTTCAAGACCAGGATATCCCTGATGCAAGGATGGACTCTATTCCTGATGAAAACACGAATGTAACGCATGGTCGGTCCCACGTGTAAGAGAGAGAGAGACTATTAAAGAGGGGAGGCGTTGGCTGTAGAGAGGATGGAAAATATATGAACAGAAAGTAACTACTTTCCCCTTCTTCCCTTTTGTTGTTCTTCTCTGTTTCTCTTGGTTTTCTCTGCTTTTATCGTGATCACCAAACCGATTGTGCTGATCTCACGTGCCGAGGGCGATCGGTGCCAAGGGACATCACACGTCCTCTCTCAAATCCAAGCAAAACCCTATCCGATCTGGTACAAGACCGCCGTCGGCCGCACCTTCTTCTTCACTTCCGGCAAGCTTCCTTTACTGCCACTCATCGGAGCCTCGCCGTGGGACCCTGATCGTCCGATCCGTGATGGAAGCTCCGGATCCAGCCACGTCATGGTCGATCACCGCGACGTTTCTCCACCATTCGATCCGGCCGAGCCGCTGGATGCGTGCCACCTCACCGCTCCGCGTCAGCCTCCACGTTGGCCGCCACGCGTCACCGCCACCTCAACCCTAGCCGCCCGTGTGGCATCCGTGTCATCGCGATGTGCCACGCCAGCCCTAGTCCCTCTCGGTGCACCCGGTTCACCGTGAACCGTGTGACTGACACCGAGGGCCCACATGTCAGCTGAATTCTTTATTTTTTCCCTAAATTCCAGAAAATGCCGAAAATCCCAGCCAATCAGAGGGTGACACGTGTCCCTTCTCTCTCCTTTTTCCATTTTCTGTATTTCCAAACTTCCGAGAGCCCGTTCTCCTCTGTCCGAACTCCGATTGCAGTGATTCAATTTTCTAAATTCATCTAAATTCAAGCCCTACCTTCCAGTACCGTTCTTTTCAATTTTTCAATTTTATTTGTATTTGTTTTATTTATTTGGTCTCGTTTCGCGTGTAGACGACGTCGCCGGAAATCAAGAAATTCAACAGTTGGAGGTAGAACCAGTGGGAGGCAGTGAAGGCAAGTCTTCCTTGACCATGTTGAACCCATGTTTATGAAATTTATGTGTTGTTTTAAATTATGCATGCTTACTTTTGTACCATGTAATTTAATTGTCGACCTAGGTTTAGCTAAATACCTAAACTTGTTATGACTCCTTTGACATTGATAATTGTGAACCTTTGTCACCTTAGATGATATTAGCTACTGTAATTTAGTTATAATTATTAGTGTAGCTTGGGACGGTAGAACTGCTTAGTCCAGCTTAAACGTTTCGGTATATGTTATTTTGGGAATCATTTCAAATTTGATTTACACTCTTTTGCGAAATTGTGGCAATTGGTGTTACTACTGTTATTTAAATAAAATAAAGTGTAAAAATGATTTAGACTGGGGTGGATGGATGCTTGGTGGTTGCTGGTTGCACGAGAATGTTTTGGTAAAGTGAATGTGCCGCCCTAGTCAATTAAGGACCGAAATGTGTGTTACTTTGGACCGAGCACTACCATACAACCACAAGTCTAAATGGGTATGACCTGGCTAAGTAATTTGTGCGTCTCACTATTTGATTTCACCATTGAGTTGAATGCGGTGCCGGATCGAGGCATGCGCAAGGCGCAAGAGGGGGCTTCTGTACTGGGTGGCTAGAACCCTAACAGCGGTGAAACCTTAGCGGACATAGCCAATAGTGAGGTCGTGCATTGTAAAGACCTTGTCATGATCTCTCTACCGGCACACCAAAGGAACTGTGTTTATTGTACATGACACTAAGAGTTGATCATGTCTTGTGGGTAAAGCTGTACACACTCTGCAGAGTTAAAACTACTTAAGTAGCCGTGCCCGCGGTCAAGGGCATGCAAGGTACGCTTTCACATTGTAGATCTTATAGTTTTGTTTTCAAATAAAAATGGTGTTTTGGGAACCTGTGAGTGGAAGGAACTCTTAGGTGATTGGTAGTGACTGTGAGTGGATGGAACTCTCGGGTTGTGGTTTGGCGGTTGGAGACAGTTTGGTGATTGGAACTTGTTTAGTTGTCATATCAAATTAAATGTTTATAATTATATTTGTCAAATGATGCTTTATGAAATTACTACTGGTATTTACTGTTCAATATTGTTTTATGCCAAATGAGCCATATTATGCCTTCGTTTGTGTTCAGCTTGCATATAGATATCATGCATTAAGTTTCCAAGGCTTGCGAGTACGGTTGTGTACTCACCCTTGCAAATTATCCCCTCTTTCCACAGAGGAGTGTGCAGAAGCAGAAGGTGACTACGAATTCTATGCTTGTGGTTTCGATGAAGGAGATTCGGAATACTAGGATGCACACCCCAGTCGATTGCCTGTTGGGCATATGGATGGGTTTATCACGCTACTACTTATTTTGTTTCTGCTTCTACTTATTGAACTTAAACCATGAGGTTTCTTATTTGTAATCGTTGACCATAAGGTCAGTACCTCTTATTTGAGTTTAATACTATTTGATTCGTGAATGGATGTGTTATCATCACTGTTTCTACTGTGTGCACTAGCTTGATCCGGGAATAGTGCGGTTATACACAGAGGGTTTGGATTTGGAAATCCGGGTCCCGACACCTGGTATCGACTACTTTAAGACCTATGCTTCAGTTGTAAGACTAGAGACAATAAGAACAATTATTGTTCTAGCAGCCCAGAAGAAATGGAGGTTATATCAACGTGATGTGAAGTCAGCCTTTCTGAACGGTGACCTCACAGAAGAAATATATGTCGAGCAACCATAAGGCTTCTCAATTGAGGGAGGGGGGGGGACAAGGTGTTCAAGCTTAAGAAGGCATGGTGTGGCCTCAAGCAAGCACCAAGAGCATGGTACAGTCAAATTTATAAGTACTTTACGTAGAAAGGATTTGAAAAGAGCAAGAATGAGCTTTACCTTATACGGAAAAAAGGTATATATATTTTAATTGTTTCATTATATGTTGACGACTTGATATATACAGACAATTGTGAAAAGATGATACAAGAATTCAAAAAGGATATGATGGAGACATATGAAATGAGTGATCTCGGCTTGCTGCATTATTTTTTGGGTATCGAAATATGCCAAAGTGATGATGGTATTTTCATATCATAGAAAAAGTATGCAGAAAATATTTTGAAAATATTCAAAATGCATGACTGCAAATAAGTTGCGATTCCCTTGATGCCGAATGAGAAGAAAAAAATTGAAGATGGAGTAAATAAAGCAGATCCGACCATTAACATAAGCCTAGTTGGAAGCTTATTATACTTGACAAAAACACGACCTGACACATGTTTGCTGCAAGCTTGCTCTCAAGATATATAAGTGATCCAAGCCAATTAAATTTTACTATTGCAAAAAGAGTATTACGATATGTCTAAGTAACATTAGATTATGGCATATGGTACAAATCAATAGATGACTCAAGATTAATCGGCTACAGATAGTGATTGGGTTGTATGTCTAGACGACATGAAGAGCACATCAGGATATGTCTTCTCACTCGGATTAGGTATCTATTCATGGTCGACAAAGAAACAGAGCATAGTTGACTTGTCTACGATTGAAGCCGAATATATAGCTGTAGCTCGAGCAGTTGCTCAAGCTATTTGGCTAAATAGGATAGTTGAACATCTTGGCGAGAAACAATTACAACCAATAACAATATACTGTGATAGAAAATCAGCGATTGCTATCAGCGGGAACCCAGACAATCATGATAGGACCAAGCATATAGCGATCAAGTATCACTATGTTCGAGATACAGTTGATCCACAAGAAATACAACTAAAATTCTGTAGAATAGATGAACAATTGGCAGATATTTTTATAAAGGCACTATTCAAAGAGAAGTTTGTGCTTAACAGATAATTAATAGGAGTATCGAAGAAAATGAATTAAGAGGGGGTTTGTTAGAATTAATCCATTTTCTTCATGATAACTATGCCTAAATGTTACCGACAATGAGCTGGAAGCTGCAGAGATGCTGTAATCAAATTGGATTTAAACTTCTATATGAGTTGGGTATTTACTAGAAGCATGAGCTGGAGAACAAGAGGCTTCCAACGGAAATAGCTGGAGCTTAATTAAATGTTTGAGAAAACTCAGAGCTGTAAAACCAACTTTGTATTTTGACCTGTTGTTGGGCTGTGTTTAACCGACATATACATGTATATAAGGGAGCTCTTTTATAATACAATATAAACCGTTCATTCTTTTCGACCCAATAGATAAGATTAACTAGAGTTTACTTATATTTCATTGGGTAGTAGTGTAGTCGAAGCATCTTTAACAAATTAACGGTTAGATGTAATTTATACTGCATATTTTATATATACTACCAGGATAATACACCGTAAAATTTCTCTCTTGCACCATATGTTTGGGCGTGTAAGCTTTTGTGTAAGAGATGAGATATAGTTAAGAATACACTTGCTACCTCCTCTGTTTCTTGTTTCTTTTGTGTATCTACTTTATTTGTTTCTGAATAGATGATATTTTAGTATTTTACACTTCAACCAATATATGTAGAGAAATGATCAAATTATCCTTCTTTATTAGCTCATTTATTGCTCTTGGAGGATGTGGTTACTCTATTCTAGAGTAAGAAATAACATTGGAAATAATGAATGGTAAAGTTATACAAAGGATAAAACAGTTAAAAGTTATCTCGAAATTATAGAACGTCATGTATTTAGAAATAAAATTTGAAAGCTAGAATGACACGTATTCAGGTACGAACGGAACACTTCCCAACACTGAAAACTGAAATGTGCTGAATTATGAATAACTACTGTTAAGAGAACAAAACTGAGATACCCCTGCTGCCCTGCTACGTTTTGTTGTCTTCATCCTCTACAGAGCACTGCGGTTAAGCTTTGACTACCACTAAGATCGATCGATGGCGGCGTTGCTTTCGTCCGACGTCGCCATCCTGCCGTCGTCGGACGATGCAGCGGCCGCGGAGGGCGGCGGCGTGGAGGAGCTGAGGAAGCTTGAGCGGAGGATGAAGAGGATCCGTGCGACGCTGGAGGACGACGAGGGCAGATGGGACATCCACGACGCCGCCGCCAAGCTGCTGCTCAGGAGCTCAAGGAGGTGGCCTACGACGCTGCTGAGGACGTCGTGGAGGAGTACGAGTACCCATACGTGGTGGCGCGCCGCAGAGTGGAAGCGGAGACGGAGTACGAGTACGGCGCAACGCCAGCTCGAGGCTCTCGGCGTGGCTCCACAGCTAGTAGCCAGCAGCTAGAGCACCAAGCGCGGGCGCTGGATCGAGGTGATTTTTTTTTCTTCTAAATCAGTTCTCTTAATTAACTCGACTAAATCAGTTCGCTTATAAATCAACCAGGTCTGTTAAATTCACCATTTCAACTTGTTCAGAATTAATATTAAGGCTCCGTTTCAAGACGAGGGAATTCTTTTTCCACAATAATTGAACTATTTTATGTAAAATTCTTATGAAATTTCTACTTACCAAACGGACCGGACCTTAAACAATGGCCCTTTCTCCGTAACAATATTTGTTGATCAACCACTTTCTTAGGGTCCCAGTTCTTCATTTTCTCATTGTTATTATGAAGCTCATTTGATGTAAAGCTACTGTTTTATTTAATTAATGTGCAAGCTTATAATTTATACGTACAAGCTTAAAATAAAGATGCATTTAGAGCATCTCCAAGAGAGAGTCCTAAAAATGAGCCTTAAACTTTAATTTAGGATCCCAACTAATTTGATTTAGGGCTCCAACGAAATATTCACTTCAACAATTAGGTCCTAAGAGCATCTCCAAGAGGGCCCTAAATATGGACCTAACTTGAATTATAGGGCTTTTAGAGGAAAATATCAACTACAGCAAAGACCCTAAATTGTTAAAATTTATCAAATTGTTTTAGGGCCCATGGAAGAGTAGCTATATTTAGCAACTCTGTGATTGAGCCCTATCTTCATTGAGTTTTAGGGCCTAATTGCTGGAGTGAATATTTCATTGGAGCCCTAAATCTAATTAGTTGGGGTCCTAAATTAAAATTTAAGGCTCATTTTTAGGGTCCTTTCTTGGAGATGCTCTAAAACCCAACGAAGATAGGGCTCAATCACAGAGTTGCTAAATATAGCTACTCTCCTAGGGCTCTAAAACAATTTGCTAAATTTTAATAATTTAGAACCCTTGCTGAAGTTAATCTTTTTTCCAAAAACCCTATAATTCAAATTAAGGCTATATTTAAGACCCGCTTAAAGATGCTCTTGGAAAGTCCAGGCAAAAGAACAAGACCTAACCAAATTCTTCGGAGTTCGTGATATAGTACAAACAAGGCTACCGTATCCAAACAATAACCGTCGCGCAGAATGTGCGACACGTGCTACAGTACCAATTCGGTTGTTTCGAATAAAATCAAGCTAGTTTTTCCCGTTGTATTCACATATGCATTCTATTCTAAAATAGAGATACCAGATTAACAAGATGATTATTTAGCATCAATTAAGTGTTCTTCACTTCTTCCGCATTGCATACGTATAGTGAAGGGGAATTGGGCGATTTTTTCAAAGATTGTTACGCCTTTTCACTGGGAATTAAGAGATTGATATACTTCACTCAGTGTCCGTGAAGTTTAGCACACATGTGATTTTGTCGAATTGAAGAGTTGTAAGCCTATTGCATCTAACCGCATGGGATCAGTTAATGTTCATCAAGAAAGCGTGTGAGCATCCAAATCCTACGCTGTAAAGATCGAACAAACCCCGTATCATCTTAGTAGCACCTTGATGCGCACTGTAGCACATGCCGTACACGATATGGGGTTGTGTGTACCGTAGAACCTTAATGCGCAATGTAAATTTGAACTTTATTTTCACAAATTGAAGGTAAATTCTGAACTTTGAGTGGGAATTTATTAAAAGTACCACTACAACAAAAATATTATGTAGAGGCACTTTCCTATAAACATTTTCTTATTTGTCTCTATAAATTGCTATCATATATTGTAAAGACATTTTTTTTTGCGTTATTTTAGAAGGTGCCTTAGATGTAGAGACACCATTTTGAGATATTTTAGATAAAGAACATGTGATGTGGATTGTAGAGGCGTTTTTGAGGCATTTTTAACTTATCGAAAGAAAAATCATATAGAGACATTTTTTGAGACACTTCTTAAATCTACCTTATGTTGTAAAAACATTACTTGAGGCATTTTTTATTCTCTAGAGATATTCTTTTAGATATCTAAGACATATTGTGTACTACTCATAAGAATTACAATATGGGTCTAGGCAAGTTGCGAGGATAAAATGGTTTGGTAGGCTACATATTTATCCAAAATGGTTTTGTTGCCACTCAGGGTGCAACAAAACGATGGTAAATTCATTATTTAAGGTGGTAATTTTATGAAAAGTACATGTGATAACTTAGGTTGTAATAAATGGTAAATTTTGATTTTTTTTTATCCCAAATCAAAAAATGATGGTATATTCATAACTTAAGGTGGTAAATTTATGGAAAGTACGGATGATAACTTAGGATATAACTAATGGTAAATGTGAACTTTATTTACACAAACTCGCAAAATGATGTACATTCTAAACTTCAAGTGGCAATCATTAAAAGTGCTTGTGATAACTTATAGTTCAAGTAATGGTTTATTTTGAACTTTTTTTATTAAACAAACTCACAAAGTGATGGTAACTTCTAAACTTAAAGTGGTAAATTTGTTAAAAATCCATACCAGAACTTATTGTGGAAATGATGATAATTTTTAAACTTTTTTATCATGCAAGCTCATAAAATATTTTCAACTTTTGAATTTAGGGTAGTAATTTGTAAAAAAATCATACGATAACTTAGGGGAAATGATTGCAAGTTTTAAACAATTTTATCATGACAACTCGCAAACAATTGATAAATTTTTTAACTTAAGGTGGCAATTTGTTAAATATGTGTCCCACATTCCAGGCAGGGGCAGATCTATGCCCATGGCAAAGTAGGCTGTAGCTCAGGGCTTGAAATTTTTGCTTGTATTTAGCTCAGGTAAACCCAGGGTGTAATAAATATATTAGCCTATGTTATATGATCTCAATTGGGCCTATTGTTTATTACCTAGCCCAGAGCATGTTTAAATTCTAGATTCGTGTTTTTTTTTATGTTGGTTGGTTATGGTGTGTAGGTGATGATAGTTGGTGCCATCATCTGGGAGACTGGGACGGGTTGTATGTATGTGTGTGTATATATATATATTTAGACGCACACTTTACCCTTTATTAAAGCGTCTGGAATCGGCAACCTCTCAAACCCTCCACGTCACTGCCTTCGTGTTGGGGCCCTTCGAAAAAAAGAAAATTATGGATAAGTCCTTCTGCTATTTTTTTTTTGCAAAAATAACCCTAGAGTTTGGTATAATCGCGAAGGAGTCTTCCATCTGTAAATCAAAATTACACCTAGGTCCTTCTGCCAATTTTTAGTCATTTCTATAGCATGTGATACCTAAACTATTTTTTACTTTATCCCTGCTAAAGAAGCAATATTATCATCGGCGCAGCGTAGCGTGCATATCTTCCTAGTTGACTCTATTTTCCATGCAATGAATGGCCAGAGCTTCGGCCATTTACTTAAAAATATTTTTGTTAAATGTGCCTGATTACTTAGGGTTCAATGATGGCAACTTTTTTTTTTAATCTTTTGTAAACATAAGAAAATGAAGGTAAATTTTAAACACTTAAGGTGGTTATTTAGGCCAGATCCAGCTATATATTATCCATAAATCAGAGACAGCAGCGACACGGCGCTGCAGTACAGTAACAGCACTGTAGGTGTCACACTGCAGTGCCTTGGTCAGTTGGTCTTAATTACGTCACTCGATATTAAAATTGTAGTAAAATTAGATCTGTGCCTAGTCAGGTTCCTTCCACGTACAGCTGACTTCTTTCTCTGAGATGTACCTATACAAGGAGCATACGCGGAACAGGGGTACCCAAAATTTTAGGAAACGCAAAAATTTTATTTTTTTGCTAAACTTCTTTTTTTATTGAATTGGTTTCAATTTTGATGGTTTGAGATTTTTAAAACCTCAGAACTAGAACTATTTGTATAGTACTTTTAGCAAATTTTAAATATATATACTGATTTTATTATGGTATGAAAGTATTAAATAAGACTATAAAATTATACATGTAAAAGTGTACGCCCTCGTCAAAAATTTTGTAGTTCCAGTCCCACTAATAAGTAGTGGACATTTGATCAGTGTCTTAACTTGCATATAATATCGAAATATTGCGACATGCATGTATCAAGTATTAATTAGGCCAAATAAAGCTCGCAGTCCATATGCTTTATATTTTCCAAGCGTACCAGCTGTACAATGCATCAATGCATATATGTATTTATATATACTAGGCCAATAAGCGCGGCGCACGTGCGCGCGTGAACGAAAAGTGATTTTGCGTTATTTTTCCAGAGGAAAAATAAACCTAGATTTATTTTCAAAATTTTTGGAGGCCTGAGAAATATTAGAGACCGCACCGAAAAAAATACACATATTTCTGTTGAAGAAAATATTTTTTCCGGTGAAAACGGAGAAATGACCTAAATGTATAAACCAGGGACCCGTTTGTTATATTTTTGGACCTCATCGCTATCCCGAAAAAATAAAAAATAGCTCGTTCACGATTTGTTTTTAACATGAGGTTTTTTTTCTGTAAAGTAACGAGTGAGGGACTCAAACACGATTCGGAAAAATTTTCTTGCACTCACAAAAAATCGCGAAAGACTTTTTCGTAATTTGGAAGGACCTATCAGTGATTTAAATAAATAGATGGAGTTTTTCGCAAATTCGGCAGGATGACACTGGATATGCTCCGGGAGCTCCCAAACTCCCAAGTTTAATATAGGTATAATAATTTGGTGCTTACAAACGAACCAGATTTTATCACACAGGGTATATACAGAGAAGTGTTTTCTTAAAAAAAAACTATACAAATCTAAAAAGCATAGGAAATTTTCGTATTTAGCACATGTTTGAATCCGTAATTACAAAATGATACAACTTTTTGGCGTATTTACAGAAAACACACCCATGGCCGGTTCCTGGGGTACCAACGAAGCCATGGCCGGTTCCTGGCGTACCAACGAAGCCATGGCCGGTTCCTGGCGTACTCAACTATGGCCTTCCCTGGGGTACCAATGAAGCCCTTGGCGGTTCCTGGGTACCAATGAAGCCCTTGGCCGGTTCTTGGGACCCCATTCAAGCCTTGGCAGTTCCCACATTCCATACAAGCAATAAGCAATTAAAAATTGAAATTGAAAGTCCAGAAAGGAAATGTCCTCGATATCCGAAAACATGACCGCGTTTATCTGGAAAAATCGTATTTGATACAACTTATAACTCGTATTTACGGAAAAAATACTCATCTCGGTTCGGTGATACAAGAGATATATCTCCAAGATACCAGAACCACCAAGACTTGACCGAAACTAAGAACCGCCAAAGCGTCGGCCGAAATTAGTATCAGACGCCCTTGCGTTCAATTTTTAGAAGTAGCCATGCATGCTTGCTTTTTCGGATGTGGCCCCTGGCAAGGTGTCGCGGCGGAGGGCGTTTGCTACAGGGGACTCGGTAAGCGCGGCAGTCGCCAGCGCTGCGCTCGCCGTCTTGCGCAGTCGCCGCAGTCCCCTCCACGCCGCCGCCACGCGCGGCCGCGCGCTGCGCCTTTGCAATCGTATTTTTTTGTTTTTGCTTGTCATTATTTGCCATTTAATTTTTTAAACTCGATCGGATAGTAAGTTTCGATGTACAACTTCAAATTAAAGGAAAAAATCGTATTTGAGGGCACCGAGTTTGCTTGTTGGATATTTACAATATGATATAACGCTTTTTCGGTTAGTTTTTTTTTGTATCTTTTTGGTTTAAAAAAATGATATATTAGTTTCACGTTGTAAAAAAAAGCAGTGATGAATTATCTGAAAAATCGCTTCTGAAGAAACCAAACTTTTGAAAATTTTGATGTTCGAAACCTGGAATTTCTGGTTACCCTATACCTGTATGGCATACCCAAAACCCGAAAACATTGGTTAAGGATTTTTTTTCATTTTTTGTGGTTTTTTTTTTCTGATTTTTCAACCGGAGCTGATTCAAATGGAAATGACCGATTTAGTTATATTTCTCTCAGAAATTTAGAAATCGCTTGATTCAAATGCAAATAACCGCTCCATATCGCATGATTGAAATGCATATAACCGGAGCTGATTGAAATGCAAATAACCGTTACATATCGCTCCATATGATAGTTGAGAGATTACGGGAAACAAACATCGGGGTTACAGATGGGCGGCAATAATGGCTTAAAGTTGAACATGCCTTAGGTAAACGAAACTACTGAGTGCACCGGGGCCCTTCTGGTACACTACTGAGTGCACCGGGGATATTTCCCCTTGCGTAACCCATCGGTGCTGCTCGCCCTAGCCGCCTCTCGCGCTTCCTCTCACGCCTCGGCCTCTCGCTCTCTGACAAAGGCGCTGCTCGGCCTCCTTTTTGCACGCATTTCTTCATGATGTTTCATGCGCTTCTCCTCCTCGTCCTACTCACGCCACTGCTGCTCTACCATAGCTCTACGATGCGAGTATTCCCAATTCCGCATCCTCTCCATCTCAGGAGTCTGCTCCGCGTCGTAGAATTTGATGAACTCGCATAATGGAGGCTGCAGTTGGTGACAAAAGATGGTATAACAGTGTTAAGGTTTGGACGGTTTGATGCAACAGCAAATGCGAGTACAAACATACCGGGCTCCTCCGCCGCATCCGCATCCCCAGCATTGGCTCGGAGTCGTGGTTGCGGCAACTCCAATACCTCATACCGTAAGTGTATGAATTGTCTCTGATTGCCGAAGCGGCAAGGATCCCGCATAGGCACATGGGGACCTCCATGCGTCGGGGACGGATCGACAACGCTGTGCCTTGGGGCGAGGAACTCCATTGGCACCGGTTGGTTGGCCGGCAAACTTGTGCTTCGTGGTTTGGATTGCTTGCTTCGTGAATATTCGGAGGCGAGCACCGGGTTTAAATAGCCCGCCACCACCAAACGAGAGAATGCTTTGCGAGCTTTTATCGATGACAAAAGCTGAAAAAGTTAACGATCGTGCTTTTGATATGACATGGAAGGCATCTTGTTACATCTTTGATGAATGCTTTTACACTTGACAAAGAATGCTTTTACTTTGACAAGAATGCTTTTACAGCCTTTTACGATGACATCGACGGGTCATGGCAAAGGAGTACATAGCTTTGCAGATGCAATCTAGGCTGGCTTTCATGGCTCAACAGGAAAGAAAAGGACTACATGTTTTGTGCGCGACTATAATACTTAGGGTTATTGGGCGTTGAGAATTTATATGCAAAGAGAGTCAGAATCGAGATATTTTTACATAATATGGTAGTCCGTATACCAAATAGCAAATCTGGTACATTCGGACCCAAAAATTACTTCGAACATGCTTTTTTACGGGCCGCCGAAAATCCTTCGTCGTTAGGGTTTGTGCGCGACTTTAATACTGAGGGTTATTGGGCGTTGAGAATTTATATGCAAGAGAGTCAGAATCGAGATATTTTTACATAATATGATATAACAGTTTCTGGTTAGTATTTTTTGTATCTTTTTTGTTTCAAAAAATGATATAATAGTTTCACGTTGTAAAAAAGCTGATGAATTATGTGAAAAATCGCTTCTCAAGAAACCAAACTTTCAAAATTTTGATGTTCAAACCTGGAATTTGGGGTTACCCTATACCGTATGGAATCGACCACGCTATAGCTTAGCTGCGGTGGCGCATATTAGCGTCGGTGAGGGGCCAGACAGAGAGCGGCACGTGCGGCCTTTGCAACGCTGTGGGGACTAGTTTAATCGAATCTGCGGTGGTAGTGGCCACCAACAATTGGCAAAGACATTAACGAGGGAGGAGGGGCCGACATCGAAAAGCGGCCCGTGGCGCCTTGTTGTCTGCTGTTGTTGTTCGTAATAATCACTCTTGTTTGAACGTCCCTCCGTTACGAGCCTTCGTCATATCACCTTTTCCACCTTTAGTCATATCATCTTTTCCAGCCATCGGTCATATCTTCTTTTAGCCTCTCCCACGGGCGATGATTTTGTACGGCCACTAAAACCTTCATCGTCATGGTTTGGTCGCGGCTATGATAATGAGGGGTATTGTGCTAGTACATATTAGATGTAACGAGAGTTGTAACTTTGGTATTTTTACAGAATATGGTAGTCCGTATACGAAATAGCAAATCTGCTACATTCGCCCCCAAAAATAACTTCAACATGCTTTTTACGCCCGAAATCCTTCATCGTTAGGGTTTGTGCGACTATAATACGAGGGTAATTCGGGGTTGAGAGTTTGTATGCAAACAGAGTTGTAATCGAGAGATTTTTACAACATGGTAGTCCAGTATACCAAATAGCAAATCTGCTACATTCGCCCCAAAAATAACCCGGACATGCTTTTCTCTGGGCCGCCCAAAATCCTTCATCGCTAGGGTTCGCGCGACTATAATACTTAGGGTAATTCGGGGTTGAGAATTTGTATGCAAACAGAGTGTAATGGCGAGATTTTTACGTAATATGGTAGTCCGTATACCAAATAGCAAATCTGCTACCTCCGCCCCAAAAAATAACTTGAAACATGCTTTTTACGGGCCAAAATCCTTCATCGTTAGGGTTTGTGCGCCGACTATAATACTTAGGGTTATTGGGCGTTGAGAATTTACATGCGAAGAGAGTTGTAATCGAGATATTTTTAGAGGGTATGGTAGTCCATACACCAAATAGCAAATCTGCTACATCGGGCCCAAAAATAACGGTGGAATACTAATCATATTAAAGGCATAAAATACAGCGATTAAATGGATAAGTTACAACATAACGTAGTCACGCTGAAAAACAACGGTGGAATACGAGGCCTTACCAACGCATACATGACGGGTGCCTCACTAATACATATTATTTTAACAACTCTAGCGAAACAGATTACAACTATCCGTAATCATCACTATCTATATCAATACCCTCATCTTCTACGTCGCCACGGTCGCGTTTGCCCTCCTCATCACTCGTAGTGATAAGGACACAAGTCCGGTCCATCTTCGATGTCCTCTTTTGTGGCAACTCATGACGGCTATGAGCTATGGCTTGAAGGTCCGGATGTTCCGCCGTGGGGTCCGATTGCAGAACTCGCTCGATCAGTATGGCAACCATTTCGAGGCTACTAGCTATAGCTTCGATGTCGATCACAAAGTCGTTGGAATTCGTTGGCACTTGAACTTGTGCCAGGACTAAAGTTGTCCTTTGCAATTTTATTCGTGTCACCGCGATACCATCTATTTCTTTTATTGTCCAGGCCAAGCCTTTCTTGAGCCGCTCAGGATCCTTGTCCATCTACACAATGGTAGCAATTATATTTCAGCCTAAAAGAGTAGGTTTCAAGCATAATCGAAATTTACTTGAACAAAAATATAAAAGAAATAGATGGCCTCAAAGCCCCAAGAACCAATCAATATCCCTTGTACTTCACAGACTCCAACAACACAATAATGTAGCTTCGCCTCCAAAATAAGTTTCAGTAAATAATACCTGTGAAACACGGCCCGAATCAAATATTGAAAAAGGAAAGCTAAACCACTAGTTCTACTTCTTTGCGTTGTGGGTTTTCTCAACTCACTCAGCCTTTATGAACTCGAAACAATGGCTCACGTTTGCTCGATAGAAATACATGCGCCTTGTAATTTATAGCGAGGCAGCGAGGGAGAAACGAGCTACCGGGCGGCACATCGGCCTTCGGAGCGAGGGGCAAGACAGAAAGCGGCACGTGGAGCGCGTTGCGGCGCGGATGGGGTCAGTCGTAGCCACAGATCGCATTGGCCAAGACAAGCGCACATTAGCGTGCGAGGCGGGGCCGGACAGAAAGCGCCACGTGGCGGCGTTCTGGGCCGCTACTGGGTCTGGTCGTTCCAAGCGCAGCTCACGATGCCTGGTAGTGCATGTGACCGCTTTGCAGCATTAGCTTATGCGATGCGAGGGGCCAGGGACAGGACAACGACGTAGCAGCGGCTGCAGCCGAGGTGGGGGGCCTGGCTGAGCGGCTGCACTGCGACTGGCCGTGAAGTACTGTGAACATAGATGACAACTTGAAACTTTTCAAGACGCCATAGAGTATCACGCTTGAGTCTAATTTTTTTAATAACGGTCGATTTGACAAGTTTTTCATTTTGTAGATAATTCCAAGACGCAACTTTTGCATTTTGACAAGTTTTTCATTTGAGCAATATAAAAATCATATAAAATCGAAAATGTTACCGCGGACCAAATATCAACTCTATCACATTTGTCACGGACCAAATTGAACAATCTACGTAACTTGCATTTTTGGAGGTCTTTCTGCTCGAATCATTTTTTGGTCTACATGAAAGTTGTAGAGAATTCCAATACAAAACTTTTTAATGTTGACAAGTTTTTCATTTGAGCAACATAAAAATCATAGAAAATCGGAAATGTAAGTGTATTGGTGCCGACCAAAGAAAACTGTTCGCGAAGGCCGTTCTGTAATTAGCAATTTTGGAGATCTTCCGTGCTCGAATCATTTTTGGCTCTACATGAAAGTTATAGAAAACTTCAAGACGCATATTTTGTGTTGACAAGTTTTTCATGTGAGCAACGGAGAAAACCAAAGAAAAATCGGAAAGGTATGTCAGATCTTGGGAATCAATGAGTTTTATCGACAGCTTTAACCACACGATCGGCAGTTCAAGACCGAGTCCTGCGTGGTGGCCAAGGTAATGTCTTTCCATCATAGTTAATTAATTAAAAATACTTGAGTTAATACCATTAACTACGAGAGAGCAACACCCATTTTGTTGCATAGATACATTTATATCCGAATACATTTGGAAAGATACATATTGTCTTACAAATAATTCGGTAATTACATACTGAACTGCCAATATAGACAGCTTTATGAGCGAGAGAAACTCTAGTTCAAAGCAGAATACTTATTTTATTAAGATGGTTGTACCACAAATGCATAAAAGCACTACATAGTCCGTCACACACAATTATTGAACGCGTTCCAGTGAACAAAAGAAGGGTGCTACCGGCCCGGACTAAGTACTCCTCGCTACTATCACGAACTGCACCGGAGCACAGGAAGGTCCTGGCTCCCCAGGCCGCCAAGAAGTGCTGAACGCCTCGATCGCTTCACCACGCCGCATGGACTTCCGTGCGATTACTCGAAGCGCGGACCTCGGCGGCGCTTGACCCTCGCGGCGTGGGTCGAGCCTCTACGTGGAAGGTCCTCCTGGCTGGGCAGGCGGTGGTGGTCGTCCAGCGCCTCACCGCACACGCCTGGCCGAGATGGAGCGCCGACCTGCAAGTCCTTGGTCACCAACGATCTCACTCGCCGCAAGATCCCTGTAAGTGTCCTGAAGCTCACAAGAAATGTGGACGACGCCTTGTCCTGCGCCGGATGAGCTCACCCATGTGCACAATGGTGGGGTCGACTCCAACTCTAAGCTCCGGAACCTGTGAGTCCTCCCACCTCATGGGAGGGAAAGAGCCGATCTGAGTGTCCTCCAATCGGTAGCGGTAGCTCGCGCCAAGTGAAGGAGAGCTCGCTCGCCGCATCTGCAGAGCATCATCGAGCTTTAGCCGCTCCCTTTGTGAAGTACCGGATCCGGTCATTCCACCGAGGACCCTTGGCGAAGATGAGCAATCTCATCGTCCAAAAGTTACGGCTAAAGCGGGAACGGAACGCAGCGGTACTCGGGCGGCAGTGTAGCCAGCTCTGGAGCATCAAAGATAGCTCCTCACAAAATCCTCCCTCCGTCATGCCAAACGAGGTGAAGATGGCATCTACAAAATTTTTAAGCAAGACAAGGTCGAAACATTTTAGATATAATACAATGGAAGAGCAAGATACTAGGACGTAATACGAGAAGTGAAGAAGCTTATAAGTGCGTAAATATGTCTTATGAAAAATTTCATCGTTAACTTTCACAGTGATGTTAGAGCAATTATTCCAACAAGACGTTATTTGAATCAGATCAAGGTTGTAGCCACCGACAAAATTTTGAAGCAAGACAAGGTCGATAAAACATTTTAGATATAATACAATAAGAACAAGATACTACGACAGAATACGTAGAAGTGAAGAAGCTTATAAGTGCGTAAATATGTCTTACGAAAAATTGAATCGTTAAGGCTTTGCCGTTCTAACTAGGTCACGTCCTACGGTATTAACTTTCGCAGGTCATGTTAGAGCAATTATTCCAACAATAGAAATTAATTCGAAGTGTACTGAAGGTTGTAGCCACCAACATCATGCAATACGGGAAATGGACAGCACTTTGTCCAATTTGCACGCATCTTTAGTACGTACAATTAGTAAATACATGAGACGGAGGCCCTACATGAAGTTATTTTACATTATTGACGGCCCCGGCGACGCCCACTTTGCCTTCTCATGAATTCTCGTATGCAATCGGGGACTGTGTTCCTCGATCCTGCGGCGTGATGGCCCTCGCCTACTCGGACACAGGCGGTCCTCGACATCTTCGTCGGGAGGTGCACCGACGCAAAGGTATATTGTCGCGAGTCCTGGTGGGAATAGTTGTACCATGCATCCGGATTGGTCGTTTGTAGTGGACCCGCATGCGTATGTTTGCAACCTGCCATTGCGGTTGCGAGATGCCCGTGCCCCTAGTAAGCAAAGAAGGTAGTATGTCCTAACATCAACTCGAGGTCGAAATCACTGTGCTCGCTCCACTGTTGTGGTTGGATCGTAGTCCGTCGCGTAGGAGGGCGAGAAATATGGCACTTCCGGCAGCGGTGGGGCCGACGTGCAGTATGTCGTCCCATGGTGACCACGGTTCGCTTGGCCGACGTAACAATCTGCTCCTGCTCCCTTGTTCCCAACGATTAATTGGGACTTCAACACGGGGCTAGGATGATGGCGCTGACCGCTTCCCACATGGGACGTGGGCGACGTCGGGCGCCTCTCGTCGCCACTTGAGGGACGGATGCATGCCGACGACCGCCTAGCGTGTGAGGTATGAGTTGGATCCATGCGAGGAGAGCCGTAGTTGCGTGGTCGCCGTGCGAGCCTCCAAGCCCACGCATCGCCGAGTAATGTCGCCCCTGAGACGCGAAGTAACGTCTCATTTGATTGGCCGACGTCGAGCCGCAGGACCGGAGGGTGGGACGCTATTCATCGCCATGGGCAATTATTTGCGATGCTCTCGAGTCTGCGTTGCGTATGTAGTTATTAGGAATTTGAATATGAAAGTTATAATAAATATTACTACTACGATGGGTGCACGAGTTCCGTATGTCGCGACTTTTCTTAGATGTCGCCATGGCGCGTGGTTGATCTCCTGGCTAAAGCCAGCTTAGCAGCGTGCGGCGCGGTACCATGCAAGGTAAGGCTGTCGTACTCGCCGATCGGCGACGCCCAATGGGATCGACCACCTCCTGCAATGCGACTCGACCCATCGCGTGATGTGAGTACCGCGTGATCATGCGGTCCAATCGGCTCGCTCCCGTGACTACCCATAGCGCTTCTCTGTAATGGTCAATGCATTGTAAAGGCAAATGTTTGTGAAAGATGACAATAATGACACACATGAAATACGTACCGTCGACCTCCCGGCATCCGCAGTGGTGGGCGATTATCTGCCACCACCGGCTGGACGCGTTCGAGCGAATAGACCTCCACCGGCGTTCATGTACACGTGAAGCATGTCGTCATCCAAAATGACATGTCCACCGACAACGAGATATGAGCCCTTGGGTGGCAATTTAATCGGCTCGTTGCGGCGTCCATGGATCCCAAGTCACATTGGTCGGTTAGTAGGTCCATATCTCTGCTACCACCCGCTTCGTAGCTAGCCTTTGGTCATCAAGCGGCGACCATCTTAGCCGTGCGTGCATCCAACGATAACCCATAGTGGGGCGAGAGGGCTCGGCATGTCATGGCCCACCTCGATGAGGTAGTACCTTCTACGATTGTAGGCCTAGATATCGGGAAGGTACTCCCAACTCCACATCTGGAGCAATTGCACGCACCGTAATTGTACCCTAAGCGATGTCGCAGCGCATGCCGCACAACCCACGATGCGTGTCGGCTAGGACCGCGGATGCCCACCGGTGTATGTCGTCATATCCTCTAGATTTGCGGCCAACTCACGAGCTATCCAAACTATATGCGAGGAGATGGTGTCATCCGTTCGTGGTCGTGAACATCAAACCACCAAGCAAGCAATACGAGATAAACCGTAATGTCGTTCTATGGTAGCGTGCATCCTGTGAGCATGGTTGGTACTCTTTGTAATCGTGTAGCCAGCTTTCGTTGACACTCGGTATTCTTACTTGTACGGCACCAAACCTGCAGGTACTCGGATTAATGAGGTACATCGTGTCGTTATCATTTTAGACATTACTTAACAAATAATCTCCATGTACCTGGCCGTCACGTCTGCTGCCCGCAGGCCTCTTCGGGCCAGGATAGGACCACAGGTTGGCCCCTAATGGGGAGGCCTGAGCATGGCTACGTCTCTTAGAGTGATAGTCATCTCACCGAATGGAAAGTGAAAATGTGTGCGTCTCCGCCGCCACCGATCGATCAAACAGAAGAAGTGCGATCGAGGCCTGGCATCGGCGTGGTCATGCCCCTACCATCGTAACTCCGTCCATGAGAAGCGCGAAGGGTAGTAGACACCGCAGGCGAGTGGAATATGGAACCGGCCGTCCAACCTCGGAATTTGTGCAACGACCGTGAGACAGAGCGGGCAACTGAAATGTACGCCTTAATTAAGGTTAGAGGCATCGCAAATATTGCACCACATGTAACATACAATTGAGTCGCACCTCATGTCTGAACAAATCGCCCTCGCCACGGTGTTTAGCATCAACCAACTCCTTTGAGTAGCTCTGGAAGTGCAATGCCCGCCATAGCCTGCAATGTCAGGTAATAGGAATACACCTTGCCGAGCACTTCACGTACCAAATATGAAGGAAGGGACGCACTACAAAGTACACAATTAGAAAGTACACATTCTTGAGTACACATATCTGAAAATGCACTACTTAGTACACAATGTCAAATTATGTAATGCTAATTAAATCTTCGTGGATTGGGGGCACCTCTGCGGTGTGTCCAGGTTGTTTGCATAATGAGCACTTTCGCCAATCCATCTACGCGTCGGCGCATCCATGTCACCTTGCATTCTCGGTGCTCCTTGGCCTTCACGGCTCGTCGTCTACTCACGAGTGCGGTTTCAGTGGGGCCCTCGAAGAGCTTGTAGTTCGCTCCAAGCGTGAGCGAACTCATCTTTGGACGCCAAGTGCTCTTCAAAGCATGCACGTGTAGTATGGTGAGATGAAGCGTGATGCATCGTTCCCACCCATGTCGCGACATCACGGCCAACACATGGGAGCCGCGGGATGTGATGCGGCCGGCTTGTTGCGTCGCGGTAGCCTCCTCCGCCCCAATTGGCACTTTGCCGCAAAGTGTCCCCATGAGATACCCAGATTGGTATTTGCGCTTGCACATCACCTCGAATTTATTCGTGCCTGGTCATAAATCCTAGTCGCGGTGGAAGTGTGCCTTTTGTCTTCTTCGATTGGAGGATCTTCTCCACTCTTGCGTGCGTGGTGACATACGCCTCGGTAGCGTTCCCGCGATCACTAAGTGATCAGCCACCCCGGTAAAGGTGAGCTCAACGATTGAACACAGCGGAAGCGCATGAACACCCTTCAAGATGCGTTGTTGAAAGCCTCCGCTATATTCGTGGTCATGAGCGTTGTACCTAAAATGGTTTATGTTAGCTTCAGCGAGAATTCACGTAAACTTTGCGGTAATTACCATGAACTATCTTGGTTTGTCCGTACCTCGCTCCGTTAGGTAATGCGTGGAGTAGCGCCACCGCTGGCGGCTTCCCCAATCCAGCTGGTGAAGGTGGGCGCGTGCGACTAACCAAAAGTCCGGCTGCCACCACTTGAGAGCGTAGTTGTTGTTCTGTGATTGGGCGTCTTCCATCATCTTCCGTGTGGTGTCGTTAATTTGCGTCCATATCGTGTTGAACTTGTGAGGTTGGTTTTGAAGGCACATGGCTTTGAACCTCTTCACCATCGCCTTGTTCTTGTAGCTTGAATACAAGTTCGCACCTAGGTGTCGCATGCACCATCTCTCTCCACATCGGGCAGTTCAGAGGAGCTTGTGCTTTGTGCATGACATCCAGCGCGTGGAGAAGGCCTTTGTTGCGGTCGGACACAAGCGCAACGGCGCTCCACCTACCACGATTCGGCTCTTAAGCAAAGGCTGCCAGAACCACACCAACTATCGTTGTTCTCACTCTCCACGAGCGACGCCAATGGGATGATCTCGGTTATTTGCATCTGCGGCCCGAAGTGCGATTAGCGGCGTCCACGAACTTCCCACTCAGGAATGTACCGTCGCGCCAAATAAGCGGTCTGTGATGCAAAAGCGATGCATTGTCCAAGCGACCAGAATAGCTGACGAGGTACCGCTCGTCCGGGCTCAAAGACCCGATCCTCCATCCTTCCATGCTCATCCTCATGACCGAGTGCCTGGGTTTGTCATGGCTATCTTCCGTAATAATCTAGGAGCAAAGTTG
Source organism: Rhipidocladum racemiflorum (assembly GCA_036346355.1). Lineage (NCBI taxonomy): Eukaryota > Viridiplantae > Streptophyta > Magnoliopsida > Poales > Poaceae > Rhipidocladum > Rhipidocladum racemiflorum. The sequence continues at coordinate 44,105,043 of CM070569.1, read as the reverse complement.
AAGGACTCCTCGAAGCCCCAAAAAGCATCTTCAATGCCTTACATTTTGCTCTTGGTACGTGTGCTATACGTGATCACCATCCCGTGTTTTGTTTGCATCTCCTCCATAATTACACGGGGTCATCGCGATGTTAGTTCCAACGATGTTCACTATGTTCACTCACGTGCTTACCGCGTTCATTAAATCGCTCATGTTCATATGGATTCCTCGGTGCATGTATGAGGAATATATACACGAACCTTGAAGTAATCCCTGGTGCTTTGGTTCGAACTTCGTACAAAGAAGGGACAATGGGGTACTTTTGCACTTAACCTCGTACGGTCGCGTCAGGCCCGATTCTGAGTGTGCTCATCTTGTCATGGACGTGCGTGCTTAGGAAGTGAATTGCCTCCTGCTTGTTATGGAAGCGTTGCTCCTTTCGAATGTCATTATGGGTGTGCGTGACGCGTATTCTTGTAATCCACAAGGGTACAATCCAGCAGACCAATGGCTCGAAAGTATTGTATAGCGAGTCTTTGGGTCATCATCGTCCGCCACCTTCATCCCGCTACCGCCACCTTTCACCAACCTCGCCAGCGCATCAACTTGTTTTTACGCCATCGTCCGCGCTCCTACATCCCGCTAACGCCACCTTCACCAACCTCCGCCGCATCAACTTGTTCTTCGCCATGCGGCGAGGTCCACCCCTCTCCATGGGATCTGTGGTGGATCACATCAGTGGCCCATGTGACAAATCATAGTCTCTTGCCCAGTAGACCCGAACTCTCAGTTGGTGTCGTGCAAATACCTCTACATACACTCCTAACTCGAAATTCTCTTCGTTCGCTGAGCATACAAATCCACGAACTATTATTTCTCACCGGTGGAAGAGTGTGTACACAACCATAGAAATTTGGGCGTATCGTGGACCGAACCCTTCTAGACGAACCCTGCGTATCACGGTTCTGCGTAGAGCAGCAACAACATGTGATTTTAAGTGGCCCAATCCACTCGGGATGGCTATTGTCTTTGTCTCGTGCATCTCCGGTTGTCCATGGTCACCACTCTACCTGCAAAGCAGAGGAGCCGTTCTCCATGATATATATTCAAAAATGTGTCCATCTGTTGCACAAATATTAAACCTTTTAGTCATTACAATTTTATCCAGGCAATTTTAATCAAATTTGCACCAAATTTACTGCACTTTGATTCATCGATTCTACATGTCTCATGACCTAACATTGTTACTTCCGATACTCTTTCAAATTAGATGTTTTTCTTGTTTTCTCTTTTCTTTTCTCTTCTTTCTTTCCTCTTGTTCTTTCTCATGAATTACGACATTACGGTGTACTTTAAGTCGTCATGGTTCCGATATGAGCTCACCGTATAAATGCTAATTGGTGCACCCTAAGTTTTTTACGAATTCATGCTCTTTCTGACCTACTAGGAATAACAAAAGTGGCTTCATAATTTTCAATGGTGAACTAATCGCGTTAACGTTATACTATTGATTATGTCTTACGCCAGAACACCTAATTAATTACGAACTACTCAAATTATCTACAAATTCAAATCCTTTTTCCAACTCGCTTATCATATTATTCTAGGATTTATAAATTTTACCTTCACATTTTTAAGCTAATTGGTGCACCTAAGTTCTTTTACTTAATTCATGTTCTTTCGCCGACTAGGAATAACAAAGGTGGCGTCATAATTTCGAATGGTGAAATAATCATGTTATACCAGATTGATAATTTCTTACGCTTAACACCTAATTAATTACAAACTACAAAGATTATGTACAAATTCAAATTCCAGATTGACAATAAAACTTAGGGGTATTGCGATATTTTTGTAGCAAAGAAAGGTGTAAATAAAATATTTTCCCAGAATATGGTACTCCATATATCGTGAGCGCAAGTCTGCAGATTCGTGCGAAAAATTACATTTAAACGTGATATGTTACGGTCACTAAAATGCTTAAAAGTTAACGTTGACAATAAAACTTAGGGTTATTGCGGCATATTTTTGTAGCAAAGGAAGGTGTAAATAAAATATTTTCCCAGAATATGGTACTCCATATATCAAAGAGCAAATCTGCAGATTCGTGGCAAAAATTACATTTAAACATGATATTTTACGCCGAAAGGCTTAAAAGTTAACGTTGACAATAAAACTTAGGGTATTAAGTGGCAGCATATTTTTGTAGCAAAGAAAGGTGTAAATAAAATATTTTCCCAGAATATGGTACTCCATATATCGAAGAGCAAATCTGCATTATTCGTGCGAAAAATTACTGGACTTACGTGATATTTTACGGTCCAAAAGGCTTAAAAGTTAACGTTGACAATAAAACTTAGGGGTATTATTGCAAAGCATATTTTTGTAGCAAAGCAAGGTGTAAATAAAATATTTTTGCAGAATATGGTACTCCATATATCGAAGAGCAAATCTGCAGATTCGTGCCAAAAATTACATTTAAACGTGATATTTTACTGGCCTAAAAGGCTTAAAAGTTAACGCTGACAATAAAACTTAGGGGCATTGCGCAGATATTTTTGTACCAAAGCAAGGTGTAAACAAAATATTTTTCCAGAATATGGTACTCCATATATCAAGAGCAAATCTGCAGATTCGTACAAAAATTACATTTAAACGTGATATTTTACGGTCTAAAAGGCTTAAAAGTTAACGTTGAAAATAAAACTTAGGGTATTAATGGCAAAGATATTTTTGTAGCAAAGCAAGGTGTAAACAAAATATTTTTCCAGTATGGTACTCCATATATCGAAGAGCAAATCGCATTATTCGTGTGCCAAAAATTACATTTAAACGTGATATTTTACTGGTCAGCCAAAAGGCTTAAAATTTAACGTTGACAATAAACTTAGGGGTATTGCGGCAAAGATATTTTTGTAGCAAAGCAAGGTGTAAAACAAAATATTTTTCCAGAATATGGTACTCCATATATCGAAGAGCAAATCAAGTGATTCGTGCCAAAAATTACATTTAAACGTGATATTTACGTGGCTAAAAGGCTTAAAAGTTAACATTGACAATAAAACTTAGGTATTGCGGCAGATATTTTTGTAGCAAAGCAAGGTGTAAACAAAATATGTTTCCGAATATGGTACTCCATATATCGAAGAGCAAATCTGCATTATTCGTGGCAAAAATTACATTTAAACGTGATATTTTACGTACTTTAAAAGGCTTAAAAGTTAACGTTGACAATAAAACTTAGGGGTATTGCGGCACCATATTTTTGTAGCAAAGTAAGGTGTAAATAAAATATTTTTCCAGAATATGGTACTCCATATATCAAGAGCAAACTGGCAGTGATTCGCACAAAAATTACATTTAAACGTGATATTTTACTGGTCACTAAAAGGCTTAAAAGTTAACGCGGACAATAAAACTTAGGGTATTAAACAAGATATTTTGTATCAAAGTAAGGTGTAAATAAAATATTTTCCCCAGAATATGGTACTCATATATCGAAGAGCAAATCTGCAGATTCGCTCGAAAAATTACATTTAAACGTGATATTTTACTGGTTTAAAAGGCTTAAAAGTTAACGTTGACAATAAACTTAGGGTATCATAAAAGATATTACGGCATTACGATATACTTTAACTGTGTCATGGCTCTCGATATGACCTACCTAACAAAAAAGCTAATTGGTACACCGTAAGTTTTTTAATACATGTTATTTACTTCCTGAGAATAACAAAAGTGGCTTCATAATTTTTAATGGTTAAATAATCGGGTTATAGCACATTAATTATTTCTACGCTTAACAACTAATAAATTACAAACTACTACAATTATCTACAAATTCATATTCCTTTTCCCACATCGCTTAATCATATTATTATAGGATTTACAAATTTTTCCTTCACATTTTAAAGGTTTCACTCGATTTTATATAGTCACGCTTTATTAAATTGATTCATCACCTACGATCAATATTTTAGCCCATTTTAATTATCCTCCGACCGATTCTCCAAGTCCACACACCTACATAATCTAAGTAAAATAATGGGAACAACATGATCGAAGGAGTGCTTACCTTGCTCTGACCGCTCGAACGGAGTCGAGGTCAACTACCATGCTGTGTCTACACAAATGATCTACACAAAGCAAAAAACATCAAGAAGAAGCTAAGGGTGTAATAAGGCAAAATAACTTACCAAGGTTCAACGTTCTGCACCAATTTTTAAGTCGATTAAGCAACTACATTTGGTTCGACCGATAGTTCAGTAGCGAGGTCAACTCCTTTCGGTCCAAGTAGTGATTACGTCAAAATAAAACAAATTCTTCGCTTTTGCGAATAACTTACCAACGCCCGTGGTTCTACAAGACCAAATTTTTAGTCAGATTAGCAATACGCTCGCTCGAGTTATTGTGTTCGGGTAAAGGTGGTCAACTCCTTTCGGGTCCAAGTGGTGATTACGCCTAAAATAAAAATGTCCTTCGCTTCGCTAATAATCGCCCTAAATAAAATAGTCCTACCTCAAGCAAATTATCGTCCAAATTAAAACATTCAATGGTGATCGTAGGGTTTAGCCCTCCGAGATAGTTCAACATTCCATTGCTGGCCTGTAGTCCCAAAATAAGGTTGTTATTTTATGCGACAAGAGTTAATTTAACTTTATTCCATTTCAATATTATTACAAACGTAGAAGTTTTTACATGTTAGGATTACTTCAGAATTGTTATGGTCCACGAACAAAGAATCGATAAAAAGAACATTAATACATGTCTAACTCCAATCTTCAAGCTATCAAGGATGTCATCTATCATTTTTTTGCTTAATGCGGGATATTTGTCCCAAGTTCACAATATAGGATGCTTATCAAATTAACGCGATGCATACATCGATTTGTTTAAACAACATAATCTAAGTAAAATAATGTGAACATAACCTAAGTAAAATAATACTTAACAACATGATCGAAGGAGGTGCTTACCGTGCTCGGAGTTTTCTACAACGAAGACAAGGTCGACTCGGTCCTGGCCTCTACAACATCGTATCTACACGAAGGAAAACATCAAGAAGAATCAAAAGATTAAGCAACTACATTCAGATAGGTCCGCAGGTTCCACAGACCAATTTTAAGTCGTAAGCACTACATTTGGTCTGAAAGTTATTAAGTTGAGAAAGGAGGTCAACTCCTTTCGGTCCAAGTAGAGATTATGTCCGTAAATAAAACAAATTCTTCGCTTGTAATAATCGCTCAAATAAATAGAGTCCAACGCCTCCAGGGTCCCGACTCGCAGACTATAATCCTAATAGCAGTGTTGTTATTTTATGCAATAATAGTTGATTTACTTTTCATCCCATTTTAATATTCATACAGATGTAGACATTTTTAGAGTTACGATTATTTCATAAGTTGTGCATTTACTACTGACTTCCGAATTATTTTTGGGTAATCTCGGTTAATACCGATTTTACAGAATTGCATGGTCTTCTATCACTCAATTAACTTGCAACTAAATATATAGCATGTCAACAATTTATAGATAAATTTTTTTATCAGAAAGCACGATTGCCAAAATAAATTTTAGTAATGTGCACCTTGATTGTCACAAGACCGCCCGACTTCTCTGCTGTGTTAGTAAATTGATTTCCAGATAGTAAAAAATGGAACCCTAATTAATGTTTACAAGATTTAATACACTACTTCACTTCACATGTTAATCAATAACAAAACCACCCTAATACTACTCAAATAGCTTTGCTTTACCGCCTACTCAAATACCACGCCGCAGAATATTCATTCACAGAATCCCTCACGCTCAGTAGAACTTCACTCAATAAAACTCACTCGAAACTATTGAACCGAGCTCCTCACAGAAGCAAAATTCACGATCGCTCGGCGTTCTCTTCTCCTTCTTATAGGCCTGTCTCGCAAATCACGATGGACAAATTTCCATCGCCTTTGCTCCACGCTTCTTCCCGCTTTCGCTTTGGCGTCGTGACTTGAGCTTTGCTTTGGCCGGTTCCTTCCTTCCCGCACGCCACCGATAATTGCCTTCCCGCATGCATGCCAGCGATAATTGCAAGCCCCCACCATGCGATCAATAATCCCCCCATGCGATCTGTTTGCATGCATGTCGGCTGGAGTTTTGGCCGGTTCCCAGGGCTTTGGTATCGAGGATGCACGTTGGCCGGCTCCCCATGCGACGTGGAGCCCTTGGCCGGTCCCTCATCTCCCATCCATGTCTTGGCCGGTTCCTCATCTCCCATCCAAAGCCTTGGCCGGTTCCTCCTCTCCCGTTCATAGCCTTGGCCGGTTTTTGAGGGTCCATCGATCATCAATGGTGCACTAGGAACCGGCCAACACTGATATTTCTGCAAATATCTGTAACTGTTGTATCATATTGTAAATACGAAACAACAGTTGACCTAAATACGATTTTTTCCAAAAAGCATATGTACTTAGTTAAGGCTAAGGATAGATTAATCACTCAATATTTCATCCAAGTCACCATTCTCTTCAAACAAATCACACTCTGTAGTTGGATGTGGACAACTTGGCTCATCGGAAGCAGCGAGGAATCGAGCTGCAGCGTCCCCATTGCTCTGGTTCGTGGGTTTGCTGTGCACCAAGCAGCGTAATCCTGACTTCCCGACAGTCAGACTGTCGCTGCCAATGGCCGGCTTCCCGGGCCTACCAACTACCAAGTGCAGTGCAATCCATCGCCGCTGTCGGCGTCCGGCTTCCTGGGCTTGCCCCTGCGGCCCCGCTTAGACGCACCCATTTATCATTTGACAACCCGCTTTGCAACAGATGAACCAGGCTGACAGCCTGACACGTCACAGCAGCTCACTGGGCTTCAAATTACCGACAAGAGAGAGGACAACCACAAGCTCCAAGAAAGTACGACCTCGATAAACAAATAGAGGCGGCATGTACAATAAGATCACATCAACTGGTTCTTAATTTGCACATATCAGCTTTAGTCTATATGGAAGAGTGAGAAAAGAGGAGAGGGAAGATAACTGGCTCTTATTTAGGTCTTGTTTGGCAGGGCTCCAGATCTTAGCTCCACCTCAGAGCTGAAACTTGTATACTAAAATAAAGTAAATTAGGTTTATATTTTATTCTCAAATGTAAACAAGATGACTCACCTAAACACTCTTAATATACTCACAGCTCCAGCTCCACAGATTTGGTGAAGCTAGGAATATCCAGCTCCACCAAATTCACGAATCTGTTGGAGTTGGAGCTCTGCCAAACACCCCCTTAGTAGCCAGCTTTGCACGGAAGAATAGATAAATTATTTATGTACAAGAGAAAAAAGATAGTTATTACACAATATCTAAAGATAATTTTTAGAGACAGTTATTATATAAGCTAACTTTTAGTTTATTATTAGTCTGCGATGGGCTTTTCTATCGTGGTTACTCTTAGCTGCTAGGCCAGCACGTAACACATCCCCGCCTGCTCGACGCAGGCACACGTAGCCCACCGAGTCCATCGCGGCATCGATCGCCAAACACTACTGCTGCTACATAGAGAGATGTACTAGTTCTTCTACACGGTAGGCACCGACTGCCAAGAGCTAGACAGTGGCGCAGCGATACATAGCTAGCGACATGCTGTGCCTATGGAGCTACGTCCTGCGGTCCTTGAAGGCGTCGTGAAGAACCGGGAAAGAGCAGAGCACCGTTCCGCCGCCGCACTTGAGAGCGTAGAGCTCGCAGAGCGCGCGGCCGGCGACCTTCCACGCGAAGCCGCACTTGCGAACGTCGTTCCGGCGCAGCGCCCCCTCGTACACGATCTGGTATATCGCGCAGGCCTCGTTGAACAAGTCCAGGCGGCTCCTTTGGCTTTCTTCAAGCTCCGCGGCGTGGTACAGCATCTGTGGGTGGGTAAGGCGCCGCCATATCAGAAGAATGTCGGCAACGCTGCATCCTGCCCTTAACCGGGCAAGCTATTGTACTCGGTGGAAGATGAGGGATCGATGCTTACCTGCTTATATTTTTGGTAGAGCTCTCCAAACATCATGCCCTTTTCTTCTTTGGACTCCACATTACAAAGCGATGAGCTCTCCGTTAGGTACTCCTTATAATGGCGTGTCCAGACGCGCTTGCTCTCTTCGGTTACTGCTACCTCGGTAAAGCATGTCAGGGGCGATATATCTGAAAAACAAATCGGAGATGGAAAACAGGACAAACAACTGTTACCGTAGAGCACAAAAATGACCCGGGATTTATCAAGAAAAATTCGGATTCTTGTATTCACATCCAATCAATGTCATGAGTCACGATAGCAAACTTTATACAAAACAAAATAAAAAAATATGTGCTTTTTTTTTTTTTTTTTGGTTCTGAATGTCTTTGCGTACAAAGTGTCATAGTCTCGAATCCTGCACACGTCTTGCTAAACTACGGTCCCTGCCTAAATCCTAGCACAAAGGCATGGCTAGGTGCATATTTGCCAATAAGCATGGCCTAAGAAATGAAGGGCTTAATTTAGAGTACTGGAAACGACAGGCAAAGTTAAAACTTGGGAATTCAGTGGACTCCACAGCGTGCTGTTTGAAGGGATTGAAAGCACTATACCAAGACTAAAGCGTGTGCACAGCTCATTGCTCAGAAAAGGAAGGTGCGGCATTGCCATCTTCCCCACACATCAGGCAGACGTGGAGATTATAATAGTTCTAAAAAATTATCCCCTAACTATTTTTTATTATTTCACCGTAACTTCCTCACACCTCCTCACAAATCACAATTTGCGACAGTTTGCGTACACAACTACACAAGTAACTTATTCTCTATCTTCACTCCTCTCTCTCCTCTTTCCAACTAGAATTTTGAGTGACTTGGCAGGTAAGACGGGGCTGAGGTGGCCACTGCTGGAGATGCCCGAATTAAGGCCCTATTTGATACGGTTCCATATTCTAGTAGAAACGGAAATGGTTCCATATTTTTGGTAGAAACGTTTTAGGTTGGATTCTGTGAATCAGGTGGAACTGGGTTGAGACCGATTTAGCCACGGTGTGGTAAAAGAAGAAACGATCTAAGGAGAATTGTTCCGAACTTTAGCCCGTTTGGTTGGATTTCTTCCAGAATCTAGTAGAAACGACCCGGTTTCAAGTAGCCAAACAGGACCTAAATCCCTCGAGAGCTAGCAGCCTAGCACAACGCACCCCTAGATCTGGCTACTGTGCAATTTGGCTAGTGTGTGTGTATATATATATGAAGTCTTTTCGTCCTTTTGGGGCGATATCCAGTAAAACCATTCTTATCGTGCAAACTCATTGAAACCCACGTGTAAAAGTTTTAAAAAATTCTCAAAAAAATTATCATACGTAGGGGAGGTGACGTTCTACAATCCTGTAAAATTTGAAGACCAAAATTAATTGCATTCGAAAGATATAAAAAAGACAAATTCAGTATAAATAGTGATTTTTCACTATTTAGCACTATTTATTTTGCAATTTGTCTTTTTTATATCGTCCAAATGCAATTGAGTTTGGTCTTCAAATTTCACATGGTTGTAGAACCTCACCTCCCCTACGTATAGTAATTTTTTTGAGAATTTTTCAAAACCTTTACACGTGGGTTTCACGAAGTTTTCATGGTGAGGGGGTTTTCACTGGATATGTTGCATATCTCGGGAGTAATTACTCCCTATGCCATATCTCACAACGCGTAGGGAGTATCTCGCGCAACGGAGCGTGTGTACGTGTAGTATACAATTATATACGACCATCTAGGTGGTATTTACATTTTTTTCAGAGGTGGTATGTATACTTTTAGACATACCCCTTTGTATATGCGTATACGAAGATATTTGTAAATACGCTCAAAACTATGTACTCCCTTTCAATTTTTCATGTGTATCTCATTGGGATATCTTATAATTAGTACATGAGTGTATCGAAAGTGATAAAGGAGTATTTCGAGTTCGTTTGGGTGGTATTTTAGAGATGAGAGTAATTACTCCCATGAGGTGTGTGTGTGTAGACTTGTCTCGAGAAGTACTTTCATAATATTATAATTTTATTGGGTTTTATAAATATATTATATATATATATAAAGCCTTTTTCGTACTCTTGGGTGTATATACTCCCACCTCCTGTATACCACTTAAACTAATGTGTTATACTCCTTTATCACTTTCAGTATACTCCAATAATAATTCTAAGATACTACAATGCGACATTGTTGAAAAAATTCATCTGAGCCCTTTATTTTTTTGCTATATACCCTTTTCCATATGTAAAAAGAGTATATAAACAAATTATGCTATAAAAGGTGGACTTTGATGAAATTTTTCGTAGAACTCACTTTAGAGTATCTTATACTCCCTCCGGTTTGGTAATATCTGTCGTTTTGGACATAGTGATGGTCAAACTTTCGAAACTTTGACTATCGATATATTTTTAAATATTTAAATTGGATACATGAAAATTATATGTGTAGATTTATCTCGAGAAGTACTTTCATAATATTATAATTTTATTGGGTTTTATAAATATATTATAATAAAAATTAGCGGTTAAAGTTGTTTTTTGAAGACTGTGTCGATGTCCAAAACGACAGATATTACCAAACCGGAGGGAGTAATCAGTATTAGAGTATACTCAAAAGGATAAAGAGGTATAATAACATCATTTAAGCGGTATATTGAGAGTGGGAGTACGTACTCCTAGGGATACGAGATCCTAAATCTCGTGCGAATATTTTTTTTTGAAAAAATTCAAATCTTGGTGAGATCTCAGTGATTTCGACCGAAATCTCGGGTAATTAGACCGGATTTTATTTTTTGTCGGTGGGATTTGATTGGATTTGAGGTTAAGACTATCCACAAAAAATTTCAAAAATGTTGGATGTGTTTTTTTACCATTTTTTAAAAGTTCAAAAATTGACCTTCGGATACTCAATCTGTTGCCCATGATAGGATGTGTGCCCAATGAAAATTGACCACATTTGTGATGTTGACAATAACTATAAAGACCCACAATTGTGTGCTACTCTTGCTTCTGATATCTACATGCATTTGCATGCGGGAGGCTGAGGTGACGCATTGATTTATTCTGTATCTTTGTTTCTGCTAAAATTATTTTACTTCCTCATCAAGCAGTGAACATAAGCAACTGTTCTAGTTGTAATTTTTAGAGCAAACTCACTTTGTATGTTGGTAATTTTGAGGTAAATTGCAATTGCATTCTGGAGTATAGATGATCATGTGTGCACATGTTATTCCGGAGGCTGTTGTTTTTTTATTGATACTTTGGTAGTAAACAAATTATATGTTCAAATTCATCAGGTAGATATGCAAACATTGCACAAAGTGAGCTACTAATATATTGAATATTATATATGAGATGCTAATTAGGTTAGGTCGGTTTTATCTCATCCACTTGCACTATTTCTTTATGACCAAAATAAAATCATATTTAGTGTAATATGTAATATGTAAACCACATGTCCTAATGAGGTATTATCTATATATCTACTACTATCTAGTGTATGTGTATGTATGTCTATGGGTGAGGCGAAGGCCTACCCTTGCGACGAAATTTCTAACTTTAGACTATTTTCTGTTAAAACATTATCTTTATTGAATTATAATATATAGGAAATATAGAGAACTTTCCAAATAACTTGAACTTCATTTGTTACATTTGAAAATTCAAAAATAGATTTTACATAAGGCTTTTATCATGACATTACCACTGTTTGGTTTTTTAAAAATTCCTCATGCTTAATTATCATTTGAAATTTTTATAGAAACATTAGTAATGTGTCAGAACCATTTAAAAAAAATTACAAAATTTTTTGACGTGTTTTGGACCATTTTTCGATTGGTTCAATGTGGGTCGAAATCTCGGTGATTTCGACCGAGGTCTCGGATTTTCCGGTTGAAAAAAAACCGGATTTAAAATTTGGTTTTTGTATTTCGTTCAAATTTTGTCCAAAATTTCTGAATCTTGTAGAGATTTTAGATTTCGACCATCTCCGAGATTTATACCAAAATAAAATTTAAAACCTTAGCCGCACGTCCTGCTTGTCCCCACTCGCTCGCACTAGACGCAGGAGTCAGGACCTAATGCGGACATCACATGGCCAGTATGAGCCACAGCTAGGATCTGGCAATAAACTCTAACGATACGTCCAGGAAACTCGTGAGTATAGTAAAAGCAGTTTCATTTGGACGTAAAGTTGGTATCCATTTTTCCTGCCACTATCACACAATGGTTTCATTTTTTTTTTCGAATTTTGTAAGTTCAGCAAAAGCAGTTTCATTTGGCCGTAAATTGGAATGTATCTAGACATAAATTTGATATCCATTTTTACTACCACCATCACACAGCAGCGCCACATGACTAGTATATGCATGGCTAGGAGTGGTAGTAAACTCTAGCGACACGTCCAGTAAAATCATGAGTGCAATAAAAGCCATTTCATCTAGCCGTAAATTGGGATGTACTTTACTGTTGCCATCACACAACAGTTCCATTTTTTTCGAATTACATGTGTATAGAAACAATAGATAGCCAGTATCCTAGTTGGTAATGTGGTAACCATTTTTTACTGTCGAAATCACATATGTTTAGTATATGCCATATCTAGGTGTGGCAGTAAATTCTAACGACACGTATAGTAAATTTAAGTATAGTAAAAACTATTTCATCTGGCCATATATTAGAATCTCTCTGACCGTAAATTAGAATGTGTCTGAACCACAGTACTAAAAGAGGGGGAAACTGCATGGCATTGCCATTGGCACGGGAGAAGGCGGCAGTGTGATGCAGCAAAATTGCACGACACGAGCGATTACTACCGATTTGTGAGCTCCTATGCCCGCATGGTAGACGGCCTTGCACCAATTTACCATCGATTTTGTGCCGTGCAGCATGGAGGAAGACAGGGGTTCGGAGAGCAGCGGACGTGGGGTGAGGTTTTACGGGCGGTTGCACAGGCCGCCTGGGATTAAGGTTTAAAATTCCGGCGAAATTTCAAAAATTTCAGTCGAGATTCTGAATTTCAGATCCCTCTGAGATCTTAAATCTCGACCGGATAAAATTTTTTTTAAAAAAATTTAAAAAATTATTAGTGGCGATTTTTTGCTAGAACCACCACAGATAATATTATCAATGTATGGTTTTTGGCTAGAACTGTCATAGATAATATTATCAGCGGCGGTTTTTTTATAAAAAACCACCACAAATACTCTTTTTTAAAACCTTAATGATTTTAGGCCAAGATCTCGGTATTTTGTCCGAAATCTCGTTGATTTTGGCCGAAATTTCGGGAAACTCGGTTGGAAAAAAAACGGATTTAAATTTGGTTTTTGGATTTCGTCTGAATTTTGTCCGAAATTCTAAATTCTTGCCAAAATTTCGGATTTCAACCGCCTCCGAGATATATATCGAAAACGAAATTTGAAATCTTGCCCAGGATCACACACGTGGGTCATGGTCAGGCACATAGGGGACTGGTCGGCCACGTGGCTCTAGTCACGGCCAGAGCGTAGAATAAGCGCAAAATAGTGCCATGAAAAAAAAAATTATGGTACTCTCAGGAGTGATTACTCCATATACCGTGTTTTAAAACGTGGAGTATCTCGCATAATGAAGTATATGTACATGTAGTATACGAGTACATAAGACCATCTGATGGTATGTACACATTTTAGACATACTCCTTTTTATGTATGAATATGAAGGTATTTGTAAAATACGCTAAAAGCCATGCTCTTGCAAAAAAAATTTCATGTGTACCATATTGAAGTATCTTATAATTAGTATATGTGTATCCAAAGTGATAAAGGAGTATTTTAAGTTCATTTAGGTGGTATATCAGTGACGCGAGTAACTACACCCGGGAAAAGGTATTTTTCACATATATTTATATTTGTACTATGTGGGATGCTGAAATGGGGCATCATGATTTCAAATGCGTTAATTCAAGCCAAATTTGAGTTTTTTTTTTTGAAATTTTCAGTTTTAGGGTATATACCTATCTATAGCAATTCAAATGAAACACATAACTTTGAAAAATATGCTCGAATTCAAAGATCTTGAACGGATGTAGATCACATGCTTTGCCAATTTATATATATAATCAGCACATACCCACAACCAAACTACCATAAAAAGAGGCAACTCTAGTTTGAATTTCAGTTCAAACATATTTGAACCTGTTAAACTCGACATCCAAAAAATATCAAACTTTTTACCGCATGATCATAGGAAAATATCCATTTTAGATCATGGTGCCCAGACACCATGATGTCCCAGTGCATACATATACATATACGTACATACATACATTTGTGTGTGTGTACACACACATGAAGTCTTTTCCATACTCCCAACAGTACATACTACCACCTTTCAATATACCACTTAAACGAACCTGTTATACTTCTTTATCACTTTCAGTATATTTAAATACTAATTTTAAGACACTCCAATGCAACATGGTTACAAAAATTCATCAGAGCCCTTTATTTTTGGTATATACCCTTTTTCATATATAAATGGAGTATATACACAAATTATACTATAAAAAGTGGACTTTGATAAATTTTTCATAGAACTCACTTTAGAGTATCTTATAATCAATATTAGAGTATGCTAAAAAAGATAAAGAGTTATAACATCATTTAAGTGGTATATTATACATGCGTACGTACATACATAGGCATGCATACATGCTAGATGGGTAAAGTGGTTATAGTTATACACAAAGAAAGTGACACGAGTGGCAACTTACTGATTGGAGGGACATTTGCAGACTGCCGTGACTTTGCTTCATCATAGATTTTGCCCAATACTGATGTCGAATGATAGGAAGCTTTCTTTTCCATATGGTGTGGAAATTGTTTGGTCATCAGTTCATCACGGATATTGATCTATTTGAAAGATACTAGTAAGTTGCCCGTGCGTTGCAACGGAGTCTCAAAAGAGGGTGACACATATAACCAAATGTGATCCCAAATCACACAGAGGATTAATTTTGTCTTACGCACATATCTAACAAAACATATATGTATAAACAGCAAAGAAATGAAATCAAATAGACTGAGTTATTGCAATTGAGAAAAAGCATACATGACTTATTTTGCCAGCAATGTTAGGTCTATATCTAGAATCCGACAATAAGACTATAACATACTTCCCTTTTCCTCGAATCATAAGAACACATAAAGGGCAGCAAAATGCATGCTATTATATCCATTATTGACAGTTTTCGAAGTGAACTATAAGTGGCAACCCATTCAACACATTACAAATGATAAACCAACAATGATGGGATCATTTGCTAAAAAAGTTCAACTAACTTCAAAATTCAAACTACTTGTTACAGAAGTGAATCTTATGAGTTATGAGTGCCAATGAATTATGGCCACCCAATACAGGAAAGAATCTATTAAGCGGCAAATAAGATCAGGCCACTCAATACAATATAGTAATCAGCACGATACTTCTACTATAGTTTACCAGAAGAAGAATCAGTTATTAGTAAACTGAAAACAAGGAAACAAAACTAAATAGGCCAGCCACGAACACGGAGTTGGATGGTGTTCTAGAGTACTATATTGACAGTGCAAGATCTCGAATTGCTGCAGAACAATAACACTGTAGTTAAGCGTGTCTAATGTGATTCCTTACCAACTATCTTAATTGAAGAAGTGCACAGACTTGGAGGTTGAGCTTTACCTGATTAATTGCTAGCATTTAGGACACCGTTTTCCACACTTGGCCGCAACATGTTTGAAGCACTTCGTGCAACAGCTGTTAAGTGAAAGGAGCAACAATGTAACGAGGTTTCAGAATTTTGTAGAATAGCAAAGAGGAGCGAATACTCCCCACACCTCATTTTCCTCCAACATTTGTTTCCTTGTCTAATTCCAAGAATGTGATGTTTGAATTCAGTATTTGATATCTCTGAATAAGTGGGTGCAAATATGCGATTATGGGCATAGCATTCACTAAAATGAGAAGAATACAAGGCCACCGCATATCAACGATTGACTGTTCGAGTTTGGTTTGAAGGGTATCCATGATTGCAGATAAAGCGTGTAGGCACTAATAAGGCATGTTGGGACTTTCTTCCCGAAACAATACAAACAATAAATCACTATTACGAGGCTCATGCAAGCTTCACTTTGCCAGTTAGGAACTGTTAGTACAAAGGTAAAATGTGCTTGCCCACCCATGTATTTCATTACACTTTCCTAGTTGCAATTGTCAAGAGAAAATTTAGCTTTAGCTACTACGACTTGATATTTTTCTCTTGCAATAAAAATTTTCAAGTGGTGAACCATACATTGAATGAATTAAGAGGTCGAGAATGTTTAGCGCATTGTCGAGAATTTATGCAAACCAAAACATCTGAACAAGCAGATGAAATAAGAATCGAAACGACTCGACCTATAGGAAAGGATATGTACAAAATTGGAAGCAAATCTATGGAATTCTCACCTCACCAGGTGATATCTCAAAGCGGTTGTTTTACGTAGTTGGGTTAATCTTGTAACAAACACAACATCGATGAAGATCAAGAAATCGAATTGATGAAAGAAACATATTCATGAAAGCAGAGAGGGAGAGAGAGGGGAGTGAAGTATTTACTGTCATAATTTTTGGAGTAGGGAAAGTTTAAAGAGGAGTTGAAGAATATTTGCTCCTTATTTATTCGTGAATTAGGTAACCACCAAGCTAGTGGATGAAGTTGTTGAGTAGACCAAATCGGTGATGTTATATTTGGAGCTCCACGTCGTGGGCGGACTCCGTGCTACCCCTTGCAACAACCACCCCGGATCGAGACTGCGCGCATGAAGAACAAAGAAACCCAGATCAAGCTAGGCATTGAGGATCAAAGGATTGGCTTGGGTTAGGATTTTGCTACATATTACAGTACGCTACATATCCGATTCGAGCTCTTGTGCAGCTAGCGAGGAAAATCGGTCACTTCTTCCATTGGATTAAATCGGCGTTGGAGCATGCGGCGCTGCGTCTTGCTCCTTGAATGGAACTCCACATCGTTGGGACGCATGTGCGTCCTACGCCCTCTGAGTGTTCTCCAATGAGCAGGCGAGGGCACGAGGGCTATGGTGGGCGCGTTGCGGCGGCTTGCCTCTGCTCCACATCAGAAAGCTTCAGTAGCTGCCAAGGGGTGGCGAGGATTTGGGACTCGCTACCAGCGCCACCACTCGCCTCCATGCAAGCGCTGATCCTTCTCCTGCATCTCGTAAAGGGCGGATGTTGGGGGTGGAGAAGGATGTCGGGAGGAGGCAGCCAAGATTTGGGAGGAGGGTTGGGAGCCTGGGGCTGTTTGGATCGAGGAAGGGAAGGTAGTGCGGGGTGGTTTGAGATGGAAGGCGTGGGGTGGAGGCGGTTCGGGCGTGTGAACACGTCGCTTGAATCTGAGAGGAAGAATTGGAGCGGTTGAGAGCGCGGGGCAGGGGAGAGGCGGCGGACCACGGCGCGAGAGCGATGAGTCGGCAGCGGGCAGTAGTGGCGAAGCGAGTGGGAAATGGGCCGAGCGTTGGGCCGGATAGCTCTGTTGTTTGTTGGACGATCCATATAACAGGGTAAACTCCTTCTTTTATTAGTTTAGAGATTGAGAAGGAAAGATTAGCTGTTCAGTTAAGGTAGAATACAACATCATTTTTTGCACAGAAGTTTCTTTCAAATGATATCAAAATTATTAACCAAAATAAAATCCATAGTTTATGTCTTCTTTTCTGTGTAAGTTGTTATATTATTTCATCAGGATTGTTTCACATGTCTTGACATTCACACATCTTGTATTCAACTTTCATCAAATAATTCCCAAACCAAAAAATAGAAAAGAAAAATCTGCTATTAAAATACGTGTATCAAGATGGGCAATGAAATGCATCCTAATTTACTCTCTGCTGCTATTAGCAAATGCAAATCAATAATAGTCAAACTTGCGACAGGTAAAATTCCGTTGATGACGATAGCATACAAAGAATCAACCACTGCACCAAAAAAAATGACCCTTTACAGGTCCCTTTATAACCTACATTGTACTTATCATGACAAATCCAGTCACCGATACGAGCTAAAAATATAGTAAATTGCGTCAATGTTTAATTAATATATACTAATATAAAAAGCGAGAGTTGTATTCTTTGCCACGTCTACCCATTATTTTTGCACACAAAGCATTCCTAGATCAACGATGGACAACCAATTCTAACTATTGATCTTTACAATCCAATGGTCTAGATTAGAACTATATCATTCCCATATTAAATGTAATAAATCCTTCATAAATCCTTAACTTTAATTGATCTTCCCAACAAATAAGGCACCGATTTTATATAGATTAAAAACATCCAGATGTATTGCTGCATAATAGTGTAGTCGATTGCATAGATGAACCACTAAAAGAATAGATCATTTTGGATGGCATGTAAGTACGAATGTTTGTAATTGTTTGCAGAACATGCCTCCGACTAGTTTGTATGGGTGTGCCACTTAGGCCATGTTTGGATCGCGATGGGCTAAAGCTAATTATTAGTTAGCTAATGGCTAGAGCTAATTGTTAGCAAGCTAATAATTAGTCCATCTAAAATTAGCCCGGGGCTGTTTGGATACATGGCTAATGGTTGGGCTAATTTCTTAGAAAAGTCATGTTTGCCCCTCATAACGGACTGGGGAGCGGACGCACGGGTGAGGAAGTGAGAATAAGGCCAACACGAGGGTATTTCAGACTTTTTCCAGCGTGTTACCTGCTATTAGTCCAAATTAGCTCCCTCCCACCAACTAATAGACTAATTGTTAGTTGAGGGGTTGGCTAAAAATTAGCCCACCTATTAGTCCTCCTGTTTGGATAGACTAGGACTAATTTTTAGCCAGCTAACAATTAGTCCAGGGATCCAAACATGGCCTTAGATCTTGATGCCAAGCAAACAAAAAAGGAACAGATACGACTAAGGATAGTATGTCCATAGCATTTAGCAATATTAAAAACTTTCTGAACTAACGTGTGCACAATCATAGAAGAGAAAAACGGTATAACATTCTATTTTACCATGTCTATGCACATGGATTGACTATTACCAACAAATTCTTAAGAACTTGTTCAGAATAGTTACCAACAGATGGAACCCTACTAGTTCCACCCTAATCGATCGCATGTCTTATGTCAGTCAAAGTTCATCACTATTTCTAAAAAAACATTCAGTTGCATAGCCTTGCACTCATGCATAATATCCAGACTGCTTAATCACTTGGCAATACTCACAAATACATGTCATTTTGGACATAGGTGTTGTCAAACTTTTGAAACTTTTACTACCAATATCTTTTTAAATATTTAAATTAGATAAATGAAAATTCATGTGTAGATTTGTTTCGAAAAGTACTTTCATAACATTATAATTTTATTGGGTTTTATAAATATATTACAATAGAAATTAGTTGTCAAAATTGTGTTTTGAAGACCGTATCGATGTTCAAAATGACATGTATTTGTGACCAGAGCGAGTACCATCTAATGACAGCACATGGGCAATAAAAACAGGATGTCTAAACTACAAAGCATATGAGCCCAAGATTGAAAAAACCTTGTTCCCTGTCTTCGAGGCATCCAGAGCCAAATAGTAAATGTCAACTAAGTCAAGCATCTTAGACTCTATCGATTTCTTGTCACTTTGGCTTGTATGATCTTCAGGTGACAAGAGCCGATCCATAAGTGCCAACCACGAATCTGCAGCTTTACCCAGGACATAACTGAAGGGAGGAAAAATCTCAAACAGCGTTAGACCGCATAACATGCACAGCTCATATATATCGACGACGTCTACTAGACAGATAAATCAAACAGATCAGATCTGATGTCTATATATCTGCAACTTGGGACAACAATGAAGAATGACAAAATCACAACATTCTGCAATGAAGAAGAAATCACTGTACTTATTTTGTAAATATAGCACATATCCGTAGTGTGATGTATATATGTATAGAGGGATACTAGCCAACGGTATACCGTTGGAACGGTATACCTGAGTTTCATTAGTTTTAGTGATTGGTTTCATGAGTTCCAGTGTTTAGTTTCACGAGTTTCAGGTTTCATCAGTTTTTAGTGCTAAGTTTCATGAGTTTCAGTGTAAAATTTCACAAGTTTCATGAGTTTCAGGGGTATACCGTTGAAACGGTATACCGTAGAATAGTATCTGGTATGTATATTGGTCCATATGGCCCATCTAACTTGTCTTGGCCCATGTGGCCCTTAGCCTCTTGTATATGTGTCTATTTGCTTTTGGAATAAGATTCACAGTTGTGAATAACCATTTCCCATCTCCTCTAACAATATCAAATAGCCAAAATTGAGCCCCAAAATGTATAGGCAGGGGAGAGAAGATTTTGATAGGGTAGCATATGCCAAAATTCTCTCTTCTTTCTTTTCATAAGAAGTTGTTAGTTGTTCTATAACTTAATAATATCTCATATCTAGTTTTCAACTAACCATGATCTTGATGCAAAAAAAATTAATTTTGTAAGATTTTAAATATGTATTAATAACAAGCTTAAAAGTCAGCTGTAATATATGGCAGATACCAAATTCCAATCTGAATTCATATCCAATAATAATCCGATCCATTTTTGAATCTGATTAATCTGAGTCAGAGTTCATTTTAAAAATAGGGAACATAGGGATGCAGATTTTGTATGATTACAATCACCCTTCCAGCTTGGATCCATCAAAATCCCGAGGATTCTTTTGTTCAGTCTTTTTAGGCGGGATTCTTTGAACCCATGGTTCAGATGGATTGAAGTCCTTCAATAACTGAAAAGGTCATTTTTGCAATCAAACTGACAATTCTACCTAGAGAGAGAGAGAAAAATACACCACAGAATATGATCGCACACCAAAACATTTTGGTGCTACATAAATGCTATGGAGTACACGCTAAAAGATATAGCAATGTAATTTTACTAATTAATGAAAAACAACTGCAATGAGAAAATTGATAAAAAAAAAAGAAACAAAGGCGAGAGGTGTTTCTATGCTCTTCCTTTTAAAAGTTGCACAACTATTAAAGCATGAATGAATAGTAGATGGTGATTACTTACCCCTTCGCTTGCTTCAAGATTTGTGCAACTTGTACTAGAAGGAAAAACATAGAACTATGCCAGAGGCACACAAAACATAATTCCGCTCACTTATTGAGTTAAAGAAGTCGCAACATTTAGTTAAAAATATCACTAGAAAAGAATAAAGAAAGAAATGAAAGATAATAGAGGCTATCAGCTGAATGATAAAACTCTCGCAAAGCTATATAGTTATAGTGTTATATTTATCCACTAGGTGCAAGCATGCAAATATCAAACTTTTCTTTTAAAAAACAAACAAAGATACATTTTGTACAATTATCACAAAACATCAATAACAATATAACAACAACCACCAAGCCTTTTGTCCCAAACAAGTTGGGGTGGGCTAGGAATGAAATCCAATCAAAGTCAATAAAACCCCTAAACTTTCGATCTTAGATCATGGTTCCGATACATGGATCATTAACTTCCATGCACTTCTATCCAATGCCAACTCTTTGGATACATTCCAGTCCCTCGTCACTTTTAACTTCTTCCCAGGTCAGTCTCGGTCGAGTTCTACCTCTTCTTATGTTTTCGAGACAACTTAAAATTCCACCGCGCATCGATGCCTTAGGAGGCCTCTGTTGGAGATGTCAAAACCATCTCAAATGATGTTGGACAAGGTTTTCTTCAATTGGTGCTACCCCAACCCTACCAAGTATATCATCATTGTGGATTTGATCTCGTCTAGTATGACCACATATCCATTGTAGCATCCACATGTCTGCTACACTCATCTTCTGCACAAGTAGTTCTTTTGTCACCCAACATTCTGCTCCATACAACATCGTAGATCTGATTGCCATCCTATAAAACTTATATTTAACTTTTGAGTGGCTTTTTTATCACATAGGAAACTAGATGTTTGGTGCTATTTTATCCACCCTGCTAGTATCATATGGCTCACATCTTCATCAATCTTGCCGTCACTATGTAGCTCAATCCCAAATATCGAAAAGTTTCTCTTGTGGGCACTACTTTTCCGTCCAGACTAAAACCTCCATCTTCTGCCATAGAACCATTGAAAACACACCTTATATATTCTATTTTAGTCCTACTAAGTCTAACGCCCTTCAATTCTAAGGTCTTCCTCCACAACTCCGGTTTCCTATTAACACCTACCCTACTCTCATCAATTAATGCCACCTCATCAGCAAATGCACCAAGAATCAGTGTTCTAAATAGCAGCTGTTAAGGCCTTGTAAACAGTCGTTAAAAGATAAGTTGCCTTGCCAGTTACGTTTATAGACATTTCAAGGTTTGTTCGTTTTATCGGGCCATTTATTCGATTTAACGGCCGTAAACATTTAATAGGCCTATTTTATCAGGTTGTTTATTTGGGTAAAGAAAGTTGCAAGATTACTATATGACATGGAACATTATGACATACATGAGATGAATGCTAGCTTTACTTTTCATTGACACTTCAGTTGTTCATTCATTCAATTATGATTCTTTAATTACATTCACATCATATCATCTTTTTTCATGTTACTGCTTTGGATAATTGTTGATAGGCTGGTAGTTCCATTCTATATGCATGAAACAAGATAAATTAGATGCTTATTTTGTTACTGCAAACAATGTATATATTTCTCTGAATTTTAAATAGTAAAACTGTTTACAAGGCCGCTTACCATATAAACACTAAAAGGTGGGGTGACGTTCGTTAATTTTTTCTTGTTACTTAGAACATTGCAAGGAATACTCCTTGTATGTCGCATGACTTTGTCGATCACTAGAGCAAAAATGTAGGGGCTCAATGCTGACCCTTGATGTAGTCCTATCTTAATAGAAAAGTCATTGGTATATCTATCACATGCTCTGACACTAGTCACAACATCATCGTAAATATCCTTCATTAAGGTAATGTACTTTGTTGGGACTTTTTTCTTTTCAAGCGCCCACCATAAGACCTTTCTTGGCAATTTGTCATGAACTTTCTCCAAGTCGATAAACATAATGTGTAGGTCCTTCTTTTTCTCCCTATATCTATCCATCAATTGTTGTCTCAAGAAAATCGCCGCTGTGGTCGACCTCCCAGGCATAAAACCAAATTAGTTTTTCGTCACTCTATTCACTCTTCTTTAACAATGCTCAATCACTCACTCCAAAAGATTCATTGTGTGGCTCATGAGCTTAATTCCTCTATAATTACTACAACTTTGAATGTCTCTTTTGTTTTTGAAAATTGGCACTAATGTGTTCCGCCACTCGTCAGGAATCTTGTTCGACTAAAAATGCTATTAAATAATTTAGTTAGCGGAACAATTGTCATGTCTCCAAGGCATTTCCACACCTTGATCGAGATGTTATCAGGCCCAACGCCTTACTTTTGTACAACTTGTCGAATTCTTCGAATGAACTGCCTATTGGTCTCGTCAAAAGTATCATCCAGTTGAATCATACTGTCTCCATTGTACTTGTCAAAATAGTCTCCACCTATTCTTGATCTCATCATTTTTCACCAGAAGTCTATTAGTGTCATCTTTGATGCATTTAACTTGGTTAAAATCTCTCGTATTCCTTTCTTGATGTTTAGCCATTTTATAGATGTCCTTCTCGCCCTCCTTTGTACTTAGTTTATGACAAAGATCCTCATAAGCCTTGCCTCGTGCCTCACTCATCGCTTTCTTTGCATTATTTTTGGTTGCTTTGTAATTTTGTACATTGTCGCTTCATCATGTTGCATGTGCTTGTAGCATGCCTTCTTCTCAATATCCTTTTGCACTTCCTCGTTCCACCACCAAGTGTCTTCAGGTTCCACAGAACATATGGATCTATTCGATCGATAGACTCGAACCTCACATCTACTTCCTTGGTTCACTCCACACACCTCCGTAGCCACCATCCTAACGTGAGTTACCATCTCCGTCCACGTACTATTCACGTTTTCTCTCACGTTCCATGTCCCTTCCACGATCATCCTCTCCTTAACGCCCGTGACGCGTCCTCTTTGAGCTTTTCACCACTTCATCCTCGTGACTTTGGTGACTTTAGCTAGTCAAGCCCGTATCCTAAATCGAAAGTTCGACACTACCAACTTATGTTGCAAAACAACACTCTCCAAATATAACCTTACAATCTATGCGAGCTCGCTTGTCTTACCTCCTAACAAGGACAAAATTGATCTGGCTAGAATGCTGACCACTGCTAAAGGTAACTAAATAGGATTCTCTGTTTCTAAAGAAGGTGTTAGCTATCATGAGATCATAGGCTACGACAAAGTTCAAAATATCTTCTTGATTCCTATCACCATAACCAAAACCCCCCATGCACCCTCTCAAATCCCCCACTGGTTGTACCAACACAATAGTTGAAATCACCTTCTAAGAAAAGCTTCTCACTGCTAGACACACTTTTATCCATGTCATCTAGATCTTTCCAAAGTTGCCTCTTAGGCCCAATTTGTTTCACCTTTTCCATAAAAGCCAAAAAAAAAACCCAAACAAATGGGGGGCTTTTCAACCAAGCTTATGAAAAAGCTTAAGTCACCTTACAACTATAAGCCATAAGCCAAGAAAATGGTGTTTTTTTTTTTGGCTTTTGCAGGATGAAAATAAACTTTGTCACTCAACTTCATCGAAATTACCCACCAATGCCATCGCATATAAAAAGTTCCACCCTATCCTCTCCCCACTCCCATTCAAATCCTCTCACGTCTCCCCACCTGTCGAATCACCTAAGGCAACTAGGGTGTCATCCCCAACGCTGGCAGCCATGTCTCCCCACAACCAATGTTGACCCCCCCTGAGCTCAGTCAGGCCACAGTTGTCGGATCCCTGTCGTCACCAGCTTGTGGGAGGCAATCGGATACGGGCGTGGTGGGGGTGAAGGCCACCGGATCTGGGCCTGGAGTAGCGGGAGGCTACCAGATCCGGGCATGGCACGGGTCGAGGCAGCCAGACCAGCTATGAAGCGACAGGAGGTAGTCGGATCCGGGCGTGGCGCAGGTGGAGGCGACCGGATCCGACCATGGAGTGAAGGGAGGCGGTTGGATCCAGGCGTGGCGTAGGTGGAGGCGACCGGATCCTGCTGTGGCGTGGTGGGAGGCGGGTGGATCCAGGCATGGAGCAGGTGGAGGCGGATGGATCCGACTGTGGCTCAGCGGGAAGCAGATGGATCCGACCGTGGCATGGCAGGAGGTGGCCTCCACCTCTGCACATGCGTCCTCAACCCCTGCTCCACCGCTGTGCTGTCTAGGTGGAAAGATGATGGATGGATGATGAACATCAATTCTAATTTTGGCTCTGTTTTTTTTTTACAATTTGATCAAACATGATTGTTTGTATGAACATCAATTCTAATTTTGGCTATGTTTTTTTTCTGCAATTTGATCAAAGATGATTTTTTTTGTATGAATAGCAATTCTAATGTTTGTATGAATTGATAATTTTGATATTTAGTTCTAATGATTGCTATGTATTCATCGATACCATGTTCTAACTCAAAATCGAAAATATGCAATAAGGGTGTTTTGTACATTTTGTGCTTCACAACAATAGGCCGACCCAACAAAAGTCAATCTGCCAAACAGGTTGGCTTGGCTTAAAAGCATATTGCTTTTAAGTTGTTTAAGCTAAAAAGTTGGCTTTAAGCCATAAGCCAAAAAGACTAAGCCGAAACAAATAGGGCCTTAGTGGCCTCACACAAACCTACTTGTGGAGCATAAGTACACATAAAATTGGAGCATGAGTACACATAAAATTAAACTGAGCTGCAAGAAAAACAAGAAATGCGTGTACTAAGTAGTAATGTGAATTCAACTACCACAAAAATGTAGCATAACAAATTCCATGCCTTCGGAATATGTATATACTACCTAAACGAACGCGTTATACTTCTTTATCATCACTTTTGGTATACTTAAATACTAGTTCTAAGATACTCCAATGCGACATGGTTGAAAAAATTTCATCGAAGCCTTTTATTTTTGCTATATACCCTTTTTCATATGTAAAAAGAGTATATACACAAATTATGCTTTAAAAAGTGGACTGATAAAACTGTTCATGGAACTCATTTTGGAGAATCTTATATTCATTATTAGAGTACATACTCCCACCTCCAATATACTACTTAAACAAACATTTATATATATATATATATATATATATATATATATATATATATATATATATATATATACACACACATATATACATACATACATACATACATATGAAGCCTTTTCCGTATCTCTAGGAGTACGTACTCTCGCCTCCAGTATACCACTTAAACGAATGTGTTATACTCCTTTATCACTTTCAGTATACTCCAATAATGATTTTAAGATACTACAATGCGACATTGTTGAAAAAAATTCATCAAAGCCCTTTTTTTTTGCTATGTACCCTTTTCCATATGTAAAAAGAGTATATAAACAAATTATGCTATAAAAGGTGGACTTTGATGAAATTTTACGTGGAACTCACTTTGGAGTATCTTATAATCAGTATTAGAGTACACTCAAAAGGATAAAGAGGTATAGCAACATCATTTAAGCGGTATATTAAGAGTGGAAGTACATACTCTCAGGGATATGAAACCATTTTCCATATATATACACACACGTACATACATACACACACATATATATGTATATGCAATGGATTATGTGAGTCAGCAAGGATAACTAAGCATGAATAGTTCACTGAAAAATGTCAGAAACAATGAGCTAACCTGTGGATTACTCGAAACCCAGTACATGTCGCCATCAAAGTCGCTATTGGCCATCTCATCAGCCAAGGACCGTGGTCCAGAAGTAGGGAAAAATATAGCATATTTGGAATTTCCCACGATGTTCTCTAAATCAGCAACATATGTTGCAGTTAAGACATGTATATCGCCAAAATGTAGCCCCGGATGTTTATAGACAAGAACCTTTGCGGAAAGTTGGCCATTGTCACTGTTTAATGAGATAAAATTAGTAACAAAAGGAGGAGGATCTTCTGAAATCTCTTCAAAAGGTTTGTATCAACTTTAATTAAATGCAAAACGATCTTAAGGTCTAAAAGCCCCACACATTTTGTGTATCCCTGATAATATGTCGTTAGTATAGCATAATACGTAAGTCATCATTAAAACAATCTACCAACTTCAGACCAATATGATTAAAAAAAATTATATTATGGCGTTGTTGCTTCCATGTCAGACATTCTTCTTTAAAGGCAGAAGGGTAGTCAAACTGCTGAACAACTCACAAAAAATTCTTGATGTAAAAAGTGTGTTAGAACCCTCTAGTCCAAGGGTTAAGTACCATAACTCAATTTCTGGGCATTAAACGTAAGACATGCATATCTAGAAAAGGGTTTAAAAACAGAAGACTGATAGAATGCGTAAGTTGGCATGTCCCTACTACAATAAACTGTAAACAAGCAAAACGGATCCAGAAAAACCCATGTCTTGTTTATGTTAAATTGCCAATGTAAGGTTGTTTGATTCCAAAATTATGATGACGGAAAAACTGAAAAGCGTCAGAAAGACATAAAGGAAAGAACAAGTAATTCAAAGGATATGGTGGATTACTGGATATTGCTGCCACTTACAGTATCACACAAACTTCATTGGGTTTTAGTTGTCCTGTAGGATCTGTTGTGCCCATCAGATAATAGCAGTCATCAATCGGGAGCTTTCCTTGTTGGATTCCTTTTCTTCCCTCTTTAGTCATTAGAGCTAGCTGGGATTGCAAATATGCTTCATCTTTGGGTTGAATTCCAGAAAGGATCATTCTTGCAGACATTGAATCATCCATGTCAGAATGTGTAAATGCAACTGTAAGAGGAACCACATTAGTAAAAAGAGTAAGACAAGGCCTAAGTGTTATAAGGTAAATGTATACTTAAAATGGCATGAAAGTTCGAGAGCGACAAATTTACCAAACACTAAAGAAATACACTTCTCCTGTATAGCATAAACACGTGATCTATTCATGATATTTCAAACTAACCTTCCAGGGAATCTCTGGTTTTATGACAAGCTTTCTCAGCATCTTCTAGTGCCTTCCCTAGAAGCTCCATAAAATATTCCTCCTTAACCCCTCCATAGTTCAGTAATGAGATTAAGAACTTCGATGTCAATGCTCTTTTGGGGCGGTTGCTGAAAAGATGCAACAATACTAATTGATGTACGTGTCAATAAAAAGAAAAAGATTCCAACAGCAGTAGAAAACTCTCAAGGAAAAATCTCTACATTTATCAATAACATAGCACTGCCACTATAAAAAAATTACTTTTTTGCTGGCTTTCAGCAACCAACCAATCCACCCAAAGCTAAAGCTGTTAGGTAAAGCATGGGCAACCTTACTCATACTTCAGCACCGAACACCATGGTTATCACGGCGCTTAGGCGACGCCTAATCGCCACCTAGACGTCCAGTCGCCGGGCATTGACCACCAGAGGGGCTCATCTCGCCTTGCAACGACAAGTCGCCCGCCTAGCCGTGTCAGGCGTCGCCCTGGGCGACTATGCGTCGACTGCTGTCGCCTAGGGCTTTCCAGCGGTAGCGACGGCTCGAACGGCAACGGCAGCAGTGACAGCGGTAGGGGTAGGGGCAGGGCGGTTGGCGCAACAGGGGCAGCGACTCTAATTGCGGCACCGATTGGTGTAACAGTGACGGCAATAGGGGCAGTGGCAGGGGCAGCAGCGGCGGCGGCTCCAGGGGCAGGGGCAGCGGCAGCAGGGGTAGGGGCGGGGGGATAGGTGCAGGGGCAGGGGCGGCGTCTCCAGCGACTAGTGGCGGGAGGGGCAGGGGTGGTAGCTCCAACAACCAGCCGTGGCAGGGGTAGTGGCGGCAGGGGCAGCGGCATTTTGCTTGGTCACCTAACTGTCGCCTAGGCGTCCAGGCACCCTGGAAGCAACTTGCCTCGTCGGGGCACCGTGATAACCATGCCAAACACTCCGTTGACATATAAGTTGGGATACAAAGCCCAACGAGAAAGTGAGCAAATGACATTTCGTTTGATCACTTGTGTACAATTCCACCTCCAGTACATATCTAAATATTTTGAGGAGTCTTCCAGAATAAAATGAAAAAAAAGTAACTATGCATTCCTAGCAAACAGATGTCTAGTTACATTCATAGGGGGACATAACCCTAGGAGAAAATAGCCAAAATGCATTTCATTTGATCACTTGTGATTCCACCACCAGTACATATCTAAGGCCCCGTTTGGAACACAGGAATTTTGCAAGAAACAATTCAATTCCTGCAGGAATCGGTTCCAGCTACAGCCTAAATATTTGATGAATATTCTAGAATAAAATGAAAAAAAGAAGTAACAATGCATTCCTAGGAAACAGATGTCTAGCTATACGCACCCACCCACACACACGAGGTAGTATATGAATTATTGCGTCACCCTCTAAACTTTCAATCCTAAACTTAACAAATAAGTCAGGAGGAACCAAAAAGAGAACTTTGTTGTGAATAGTGACTGTCCTTATCTTTTCGCAGTTTTTTTAATTTATAGTTTGCTAGTGATTTCTCTTTTTTTGTTTCTTCCAACACAAATTCAATTTAAACTTGAAATTTGTAACAAAAACTGCCTTCACAAATTTTTTGGGAAATTTTCGTATTCAGTTGGTGCTTAAAACAAAGTGGTTTGGATGATTACACCTAAATTATGGTTTCAAGTAGATATGCCCCCTACTCATATCCAAATCCAATAAATGCAAGTTCCAGGTTACTTGCCATACCTTATTACCTTGTAGTAACTACTTCCAATGAGTTCTTTGACTCCCCGCCTAATAAATTCGGATCAGCTTTTATTTTTATCATTGATGGTCGTATATGAATAGTGTTATCAGGAAGCTGCAATAGAGAAGAGATGCATTCTTACAGACTTTGCTTGGGCACGAGAACAAAAGTTGGGAAAGTTATAAGTAACAAGAACAGCAAAAAATGATCTGCTTGTAAAAGAAAACCACAGATTTTTTTCAACCTTTCCATGTTGACAACAATATAATAAAGAATATGTTTGTTTAATCATATTACTGATACCAAATTGCCAGTTCAATACGATCAATAACACTGTTGGAAATCAGATTGCTTGTATTGTTAAGGCTCAATTGGGCTAGGTATACACCAAAGGAAAATTACAAAGAACACACTACGCTAGAGAGAAATACAATAAGATATTTAGACACTAACAAACACCATACTGCAAAAAAAGTATAATCAACAGAAATGGTAAATAGGCAAGGGATGAAATGAGGCAATGTTTCGAGTAACTATTTCTTCATTGAACCTGTCAAACAATAACAAGCCTACTAAATTGTGAATTCAAGTTATACAAAGTGACAAGACAAACCGTTTTATCAACGAGAAGGGTCCCCTTTACAGCAAGTCCGCAATGAAACAAACGGACCTGCATAAGAAGAGGCTACAGAGGAGGAGGGGGGGGGGGTGGAAATAGAGAACAATAAACTGATTAGTTAAATAATGGGGTATTCGAGAAGTAACAGATAAGAGCATCATGTTTTTAGCCCACAGAATACATGCTCAGCAATACAGCTATTCCTCTTTGTATCCACAATATCCTGTGCAAGGCATAACAAATAATACATAACAAAAACCAAATATTGACGAAACTACACTAGTGAAAAAGTTGGGATTGGCTAGAAGCCAATATTGTCATTAGCTATTCTCAAAACACAAATTTTGATGGGGTAAATTTCACCAGTAATACCTATTCGTCACTTGAGTCCACAAATTTCCCATCCCAGCCTATATTCAGCCCTCTCTGTTAAATCTCATAACGGATTTGATGATGTAGCATGACATATTGCAACCAGTGTTGACATGACATATAACCAAACCAATGTTGACATGACATGACATATAATCAATCTATTGATGATGTTTATTTGCTGATGCAACATGAAATGTCATCAAGGTACATCAGCATGACATGGCATTTTCTTCTAAGTTCACTAACAGGATTTAACGAGCGGAGGAAATGGATGTTTTAGGACCTAATGGAGACCCTCTTGTCAGAGAACACCATGTGATGTGCCGATAACTGAACATTTAGGGTGATGAATCCTAATAAATACAATGGATATAATTAAATTGATCAACATGTGCACTATGTGTGTATGTATGCATGACATTTATATTGCAACTTTCTTTTAGCATGCAATCTAATTCTGGAAGAACCTAGAACTTATCATGGTGAAGCCACTAAAAGCATAGTTACCAGAAACATGCTTCATCCGAGGCAATATGGGATTCAAATTTGCCACTTTTTCTTTCAATTTTCACTACAAACACGAACCCCATACTCTAAACCGGTTCAGGTTTAACGAATCGATTTGTGATTCACAGGGTTTACAGCGAATATGGTAACTATGACTAAAAGCTTCATACTGTATTGATTCAGAATTTAAACAAACATTCCTATGCTAAATTCGTACTATCATAAAGATTTTATGTCTACCCAAGTTTTCTTTTGGCATGTTCATGTTGTCCAAATGAATTTTTCGCTAACTTCACAAAACACAACCTTCGCAAAGACCCAAGATCTATGTTAAAATATATATGAAAACTGATAACCAAATCTTTGATATTTTGGCATCATGTAGAATGGGGATCAAAGAGCAAGCACACACTTGCTGGTCATGTGACTTCAAAAAGTTTCCCTTAAAGACATCTTTAGGGCATTTCCGAGCTAAATTTTCCGATATTAGGCCAGTCCCATCAGTGTGGATCCGAGCCTCCCCATCATCATTGCGAACAATGTTTCCATTTTCATCCTGAAACATTCCACTGCATATAAACGATATATTCCAGTAGCAAGCCAAAACAAGAGGAAATAGATGTTTACCTTGCAAGGAACATCATCAATCGTTATAATGTTAACCGTCGAGAAGTCAACAGCTAGTGTGATAGTTTTGGACAATACCAAAGCAAACCTGTATCATTACCAGAGAAGAATTACTATAACTCCAAAAATGGGACAATGGGACAGTGCCTGCAGCCATAAACAAGGACAAAAGCAGACCATACAGCATCCAATGTTGTTTTCCATTGTAGAAGGGTGTTGTAACATTTCAAACACAGTAATATCAAAGCAAACATGGTAAAAAGAAAAGTAGGTTATGGATTTTTGCAAAAACGTCAAACATATCATCAAATCTAGTAAATGTTTTCGTAATGCAGCACCCTCTCTTCAGTTATTTTTTCAGCGGTCCAAGCTCCAATTCAGATAGCAAGAGCACAAGGTTTACAAACAGCAGGACATCACCTAGCATATACACCTAAAGGTATGCATCAATTACTTGAAACTGGGCAACAAAAGTGAATAAGATCGTTAACCTGGCCAAATATTTTGCCACGGTGGGAGCAGTGTGAATGTGCATAAAGAGCTTGCGGGCCTGATCAATTGTTTTGTTGGAGAGGGCATAAGTCACATCCATGTCCCTGTTCCACCCAGACTTAGTGCGAACAAAATAGCACCTAACAGAAGAAGTGCATTTCCTATTTTTCTCGTTCTTTTTCTCCTCTTTTCTTTTCTCCTCCTTCCCTCCATCTTTAAAAACTGATAAAAAGGCAGACCAGCGAAGACAAATCATCCAACTGAATCAACATGTAGGTGTAGCTACTAAACATGAAACACAACTTCTTAAGAAAATGTAGCACCGACTTTACAAAAGTATAGAAAATCTGGAAAAGTAGTGAACTGTCCTCTTGCTATCTAAGCAACCCAGTGTCTTATTCCAAAACACTGAACCATCAACCAAGAACTGTCTTTTCCTTGAAAACAGTACAGATTTTTTTATGATAACTTAATTATATAGGAACTTTCCGTAATTTAATTTCCTTATACACTATGGTTTACATTAACAAGGATGTGCAAAAAGAGTTACGTTGCAATTTAATCTTCACTCATATAGGTCATATGAGAAAATGAAGACAGCCACGATGTCCTCATGAGTGAAATTTACATGCTATGATCTCCATGTAGCAAAACCTAGAAAAGCATGCACTTTGGCATGCCATGATCACCACGACATGAGAATAGTGGATGTTTTATTATGTGGTTTCTCTTTATTATGTGTAATTATCTTGCTTCTTGGTATCATAGCATGTATGTCATCTTGATTTAAGCATGCTGCCTACGCCCTGATTAGCAGATCTATATTGAGAATTGTGGACAAGGCAGGAATAATCTGAAGAGCTGTGACAGACCCAAGGTTGGCTTGCTTCTATCTGCACATAGGACCTAGAGTCCCCACCAGCATAGGTTGAATTGGGTGAACTGTGGTCTATACAAAGTTTAAATATTCTGGTTTCTAGATAAAACTATTTGTAACACCCTGACCCAAAATCCACTTAATGCCCAGCCCACCTTGGGGCGAATCCGCGTATGTGTAGCACCCCACTTACACTTTCATCCTCGTTTCGTGTAAAAGGATTAACCTAGATGTGCTACGTTTGGACCCAGCAAGCATAATATGCTGCTACAACTCACCATGGTTATCATGGCGTCGCCTAGGCGACGCCTAGGCGCCGACTAGGCGTCCACGCGGCCGGCCGGACTCGCCGTGCCTCGTCGCCTCGCCTGAAGCCGGCCAGGCGGCCGCCTGGATGATCTGGCGTCGCGGCGTGGCGCCTAAGCGTCGGCAGGTTGTCTGAAGCGGCGGCCGCCGGCGTCAGCGGCTCCTCTGCGACGGGTGGCCAGGTTGTCCCCTTCCGTCGCTATGCTGCTTTCTTTGCTCGGCGTCGGCGGCTTCGGGGAGATCGACAAGCGATGCTCCTCCTCTGCTCCACCCGTCGCCTCCGCCCTTCGCCTCTGTCGCCTTCGCCCGTCGCCTCCGCCCTTCGCCTCCGTCCTTCAGCGCAGGGGAGCGCAGGGGAGATGAGCTGGAGAGTTTATGGTTGCGGCAGGAGCGCAGGGGAGATGAGTAGGGGCGCAAGGCTTGATGTCTGAGAGATGGAGTGTTCCTTTACTCTTCTTTCATTCTTTATTGCCAGGGAGATGAAGTGTTGCCAGTGTACTACAGCTGGCTGCAGGTATGGGAACTTGCACCAGAGCAAATGGGATCTTTTGTGAATGGATGTATATCTTTTGTGTATGTAATTTTGAGATCCTCTGTGTGGTTATAGATGGCAACTTAGGTGGTGTTGTATTTTGTTTGGTCGCCTAATTGGCGCCTAGGCGTCCAGGCGCCCCGGATGCGACTCGCCTCGCCGGGGCGCCGTGATAACCATGCAACTCACTATAGACAAGCAATGTGGGTCTAATCCCACTATCACTCCACATGGACCACATTGGCCACCTATTACATTCACCCCTCTTAAGGGCTGACTCCCTCGGAAGCACACCGTATATACGGCAAATACCCAGAACCAACCCCTGATACACATTCGTGTGTCCAGTGCTGGCACATATGCCATGCTGTGTCTACTTTAGGCCCACGCGTGCTATGCCGATAGCCCACGCCTCTGTTTCACACGCGCCTTGAAATTCCCTAGGATATTAATTAGATAAATAATAGTATTAGTTAATAATTAGAATACTATTTAACATATGTTGCCTTTATAAAATTCAAAATGCGAGTAGAACGAATAAAATTAGAAGGAGGATTGTCGTCAGACCCGTAGGCGAGGTATCGATCACTGAGATACCAGACCCGTTGGGGTCAGGTCGGCACCTCTCGCTAGATTGGGTTCATCACTCGGCAATCCTAAAATGTTCGGATTGCGGGTAACCGTAGCAATTTAGAGCAAATAGTAGTCACCATTTAGTAACTTGGTAAAAGGGGCAAAGGAGGTAACTTGGTAACTCAGTCACTTTGACCAAGCCAAGCCAGCCAAAGACCAGCATAGGAGGTTCGCTCCCCCTTGAGCAGCCCAGCTATCGAGCAAGGCAGGTCATGCCTCATTTCAGCCGAGAGCCATTCCAGTGAAGCACCAGCCACCATTCCCTCTCCCAGCCCAACCAAGAGCAAGGAGAACCAAAACACCGAGAGAACCACATCCCGAAGGCCAAGCAACCAAGAACACCACAGAGAGCCAACGACCACAACCGAAGGCTCAAGAGGGAGCCCTCAAGGACCAGAGCAAGAAGAGGTCCTCAAGAACCAGCGCAAGGAGGAGTCCCCAAGCCGAATCAGGAGGAACCAAATCAAGCAAGGAGCAAGAAGACCGGAGGAGGAGCCCAGGACAGGACCAACCACCTCGCCTTCTTCCTCTTCATCAACTGAACAGCACCACCACATCCCCAAAAATGTAAATGCGTGTGTGAACGTACAATGTGTGTGAAAAACTGGTGATATTGTCGCTTTGTCTTCGGCACAGTTGATGTGGGCGCATCTTCGCGACCGCTATGAGCCTGCTAGTGACTCTTTGTACCTTGTTATGCGACAGGAGCAATCGCTACAGCAGGGTGATCCTACTGTGGATGAATTCTATGCACAACTGTCTTCGGTGTGGCGTCAGCTTGATTCGCTAGGACCTGAGGTTTGCCAGACTTGCCAGTGCTGTCAGCGTCAGCACTATCATTTAGAGCTTCGCCGCATCTACGACTTCCTGACACGTCTTTGGGCTGAATTTGAGCAGATTCGTGCCCAACTGCTTGCTCGTCATCCTCGTGTGACTCTGTTGGAAGCCCTTGCAGCTATTCGTACCGAGGAGACTCGTCTTCGTGGCGTAGGCCTGCTAGTGTCTCCCTCAATTTTGGCGGCACCTCGTTCTACACCTCCGTTAGTGACGCTTACTCCAGTTCCGGCTACTGGGGGTGGAGGCTTTCACTGCACCTACTGCAACAAGAACGGACATGTGGAGCAGTTCTGCTATAGGAAGAAGAATAATCTTGCTCGTCGAGGTGGACACCCTTCTAAGGGCACTAGACTCTTGGGCGCCTCTCCTCAGTGGACTTTTGTTGATTCTGACTCTACTCAGGAGATTCGTACACTACTGCGTCGCATGGCTGCCACTACACTGACAGGTTCAGCTGGTTCTGCTACTCAGTCTTCTAGTGAGAAACCACCCTCCTCATCAGGTATCACACCATGGATTCTTGACTCTAGAGCTTCTTTTCATATGACATCTGATCCTTCGAGTCTACGTTCCATTAGTCCTCTTGTTGCTCCTATCACTGTGCAAACCGCAGATGGTACTTCTCTTTCTGTTGCAAGACAAGGCACTCTTTTGTCGTTCTCTTTTCATGTTCCTCCTGTTTCTTATGTTCCCAAACTGACCATGCAGCTTATATCCACTGGACAACTTACTGATCATGGTTATCAGGTTATTCTTGATTCTGACTCTTGTTGTGTTCAGGATCGCCGCATGGGGGCTCTAGTTGGGACTGGCCCTCGCCGCCATGACTCTTAGCGTCTTTGGGAGATTGACTGGCTTCATCTTTCTTCCGTTGCCTCTGCCAGTCTCTCTGTTTCCTCCACCGCTTCAGCATCTGTTGCATCTTCTACCGGGTCTTTTGCTCAGTGGCATCACCGTTTGGGACATCTTTGTGGTTCGCGTTTGTCTTCTTTAGTTCGCCGTGGTCTTTTAGGCTCTGTGTCTGGTGATGTCTCTTTACATTGTACGGGTTGTAAACTTGGCAAAAAGCTACAACTCCCCTATCCTTCTAGTGAGTCTATATCCCAGCGTCCTTTTGATCTTGTTCATTATGATGTTTGGGGTCCGTCTCCTTTTGTTTCAAATGGGGGTCATAGATATTATATTCTTTTTATAGATGATTTCTCTTGCCACACGTGGATATATTTTATGTCCTCTCATAGTGAGGTTCTCTCCATCTATAAGACTTTTGCCACTATGATTCGCACTCAGTTTGATTCTCCCATTCGTGCTCTCCGTGCTGACTCGGCAGGGGAGTATTTGTCAGGAGCTCTTCGCACTTTTCTTGCTACGGAGGGCACTCTTTCCCAGTTTTCATGTCCTGGTGCTCATGCTCAGAATGGTGTGGCTGAGCGCAAGCATCGTCATCTTCTTGAGACAGCTTGCTCTTATGCTTGCTTCCACTGTTCCACCTCACTTATGGGCTGAGGCTGTTTCCAGTACCACCTACTTGATGAATATCCAACCTTCTTCTGCTCTTAAGGGCGGGATTCCAGTGGAGCATCTTTATGGCATGCCTCCTGATTATTCTGGACTTCGCCTTTTTTGGGTGTGAGTGCTATGTTCTTCTCTCACCTCGTGAACGCACCAAGCTGACTACTCAGTCTGTTGAGTGTCTTTCTGGGATATAGTGCTGAGCATAAGGGATATCGTTGTTGGGATCCTATTGGCTGACAGATGCGAATCTCACGGGATGTCACTTTTGATGAGTCTCGTCCCTTCTACACTCGTTCTTCTTTCTCTCCTACATTTCTTGTTGAGCCACTGTCTTTCCTGACTTTTCCTGATACTCCAGTTGTCATTTTTCCTCTTTCACAATCGGCGTCTCCTTTATCGCCAGTTTCTTCACCACCGACCTCTCCTCCAAAGGTTTCTTCAGATATCGTTCCTTCCTATCCTCTATACTACACTCGTCCACGAGCTGAGGAATCTTCTGATGTGCCATCTTCTTCTTCTTATGAGCTATCTTCTTCAGTGTCTCCTCCTCGTTATGCTCTTCGATTGACAGTCTATTCGGCCTCTTGAGCGCCTTGGCTTTGTTGGTGCAGCTCTGGCTGAGCCGACTTCTTACCGTGATGCTGTTATTCATCAGGAATGGTAGCATGCGATGGCGGAGGAGCTTGCTGCCCTTTAGCGCACTGGCACATGGGATCTTGTACCACTTCCTCCACGTGCCCGTCCCATTACATGCAAGTAGGTTTATAAGATTAAGATTCGCTCTGATGGTTCTCTTGAGCGCTACAAAGCTCGTCTTATGGGTCGTGGTTTTCAGCAGGAGCGTGGTCGTGATTATGATGAGACTTTTGCACTTGACTCACATGACCACTATTCGCACTCTGCTTGCTGTGGCCTCTGTTCGTGAGTGATCCCTCTCAGCTTGATGTCAAGAATGCCTTTTTAATGGTGAGCTACATGAGGAGGTCTATATGCAGCCACCACCAGGGTATTCTGTTCCTGAAGGCATGGTTTGTCGACTTCGTCGCTCTCTTTATGGGCTTAAGTAAGCCCCTCGTGCTTGGTTTGAACGTTTTTCTTCTGTGATCACTACAGCTTGTTTTTCTACAAGTGCTCATGATCCTGCGCTCTTTGTTCACACTTCTTCTCGAGGTCGGACTCTTCTCCTTATATATGTTGATGACATGGTAATTACTGGAGATGATTCTTAGTATATTGCCTTTGTGAAGGCTCGTCTCAGTGAGCAGTTTCTCATGTCCGATCTAGGTCCTCTTCGCTACTTTCTTGTGATTGAGGTTTCTTCTACATCTGAGGGTTTCTTTCTCTCCCAAGAAAAGTATATCCAGGATCTTCTTGATCGTGCTTCTCCCACTAATCAGCGTACAGCTGAGACCCCATGGAACTCAATGTTCACCTTCGATCTACTGATGGTGAACCTTTTGAGGATCCTACTCGCTATCGCCATCTTGTTGGGAGTCTTGTTTACCTTGGTGTCACTCATCCTGACATTTCATATCCAGTCCATATATTGAGTCAGTTTGTTTCTGCTCCCACTCAGCTCCACTATAGTCATCTTCTTCGTGGAACTATCTCTCGCCGTCTTTTCTTTCCACGCTCCAGCTCTTTACAGCTCCAGGCATACTCTTATGCTACTTGGGCTAGTGATCACTCTGATCATCGGTCTTTTTCTGCTTACTCTGTTTTTCTTGGTGGTTCTCTCATTGCTTGGAAGACTAAGCAGCAGACAGCGGTTTCTCGTTTGAGTGCTGAGGGTGAGTTGTGAGCTATGGCTCTTTTGATAGTAGAGGTTACTTGGCTACGGTGTTTACTTGAGGATTTTGGTATTTCTGTTTCTACACCGACTCCCCTTTTATCTGACAACACGGGTGCTATCAGCATTGCTCGAGATCCAATGAAGCATGAACTCACCAAGCACATTGGTGTTGATGCTTCTTATATGCGGTCACAGGTACATGATCAGGTTGTGGCTCTTCAGTATATGTCTTCAGAGCTCCAGTTTGCAGATTTCTTCACAAAGACACAAACTAGAGCTTATCATAATTTTTACCTCTCCAAACTCAGTGTTGTAGATCCACCATGAGTTTGAGGGGGGTGTTAGACAGTACCCCTTTATACCCTTGTATAGATATTGCCTAATATAAGCTTCCCTTTATACCCTCATGTATATGTATATATACTGGCCCCAGGTTGAATACAAGTGCTATTCATAACAGGTGAGTCCTATGGATCCACGGATGAGGCCTGGAGTGAGGGTGATCCTCAGGACCAGGATCTATCGGCGGACATATTATTACTACTACCAGGAGGAGTAGGGGCTCAGGGAGACCATCATCTAGTGTCAGACGGCCTTTGGGGTAAATAGAAGTTGTAATATATTTGTGTAGTATTTGGATTCGATGTATAACTAATGTGCTGGACATGTAGCCATGCGTGGCTTTTGAATGTAATATATTTCCGTTCAGTGTCTTAATTATTATTCTATTGCAACACTCTAAACAACAGTGTAGTAACTGGTAAAGTATCGGGTCGCCCAATATTTTTTTAGCTACTATGCCAAGATTCGTGTAATTAACCCGGTGTGATGACAGTGTTACTGTTGTTACCCTGTGTTAATTATGCAGATCGTCACACGCCTCTGCAATGAAAGTTGATGCTCTGATAACATCTATAACATCCTGGCCCAAAGTCGACTCAATGCCCAGCCCACCTTGGGGCGGATCACTTTCATCCTCACTTTGTGTAAAAATGTTAACCCAGAGGTGCTACGTTTTGACTCAATAGACATTATATGCCACAACTCGTTTTAGATAAGCAATGTGGGGCTAATCCCACCACCGCTCCACATGGGCCACATTGGCCAAGGTATTACATTCACCAATGTAATATCCGAAATTATATATAAAAAAAGGTAGTGGGCCAGGCCTGTCGAGGATCTTGGGGGACATGGTGCGGGAGTTTCGGAAAGCCTGAAGGAGCGGGAAACGTGTAGGGATCGTGGAGGGTGACCACTTTCAACGCTTTCGGGTAATCTTCGGGATGCAAGTATAAATCCTAGGATGATGTTCCGCATGTTGCAATTGGCACTGTAGTGGAGCGTTATTCTGGTCATATTAGTTGTAGATAGGGAAGTTGGAGAGCACTGGGAAGGAGTTGTGGTCGTCCGATGGACAGAAAGGTAGGTATGGGTTAGCCGTAGGAGCGATGTTGTTATGTTAATGATATGTACTAGTATGGCACATTGATAAGTTGAGTTATCTTTTGTATGTGTTACTTCGGGGTTGGCACCCTTCACTCATTACTCCGTCTCACGTGGTTAAAAAGGCAAGTGCATGGTAGAACGGTAGACATTTGATTGACTTGATGCTTAATGAATATGGTTGATTTATCATGTTAATTGTATGTACTTTCATAATGTTGTTTTATTCTTGATGATTAATCAATGATAATTGGATGGAAGAATATGTTTATCGGTGCTTCATACTATAAAAGATAAATATGGCATCATATGCATCCATCACATAGAGATAGATGGCCTAAATGGCATCTATAGCCTAATTTGTGTGGGCACTACACGGGAGTGGAGATGAGGTCCCTGTATGAAAGAGGGCGGGCTTGAGATCCCCACATGAAAGAGGGTGGGCCTGATATCACCGACAGGTGAAGTACTCCGCTATACCGGTATATGCTAATTGCTAAAGAGAAGAGATGTGCACAAGCATTTGCGTTTCATTGATGAAAGTTGCAATTAATCTTTAATAATGAGGAGAATGACATAAATGACTATTGATTGATGTTTTGTTAATGTTTATTGTTTTATTACGTACTTGTTAAGTCATGGACTCACCCTTCCTTTCTTAATGTTTTTAGGTGCACAATGAAGGCGACATGCATGGGTTGAGAGTAGCACACCTACTTGACCAATTCACCATCCATTATAGTTACCTAGCTATAGTCATTCAATCTTAAGAGTCTAAACTGTTTAGTTGGTTGAGTCGTTGAATATTTAGATCATAATAATAGTCGTATGGAACTTAATTGAGATTTATATATTATTATTATTGCAAGGACTTTAAATGCTCAGTTATATTGTTTATGAATATTCCTGTTGTCGTTGCCAAAGGTAAGATTGCTCCCGGACATAGGGTTCCGGGCATTCCCAAGTGAATGGTCTTGGGCATTCCCGAGCGTGTGGCCTCGGGTGTTCTTGGACGCGTGGTTCCAAGTTTACCATTTTTCTTTAGTTTTGATCATTTTATTATGTTGTTTTAGTCAATGTGATGCATCATATATGGTAATTGCTTAGAGAAGAGCTGCTGAAATTTTGATAACATTGTTGTTGAATATTTGCGAAATTTTGGTTTTAGTAACATTCTGAGCACATGGGGTGCTGGGGTGTTACACTATTACTCTGTCTATATTAATATTTCTAACTGCACATTCTTTTTTAACCGTTCTTAGTAGTAGTAGTAAATTAAATAGTTGATCCCATTTTCATTCATCATATGTATGTTACCAGTTACGCTGGAATACTCCATTTCCATTTTCGAAAGCTGCAATTGACTTCAATGCACTAGTGGAATAGTAGTGGACTAAATATGTCAACACCAATTATGATGTCATTGTAAATATATCCACGTAGATGCTGCATTTCAAGACATGGAAACTTACTGAGAAATTCATAGTGACGCAAGCCCAAAACGATGCCATCTTCAGCAACCGGATGATAAAAATTACAGTAGGTACCAAAGTTATAGTTGGGATTTGTATGCCCAGGAGGTATATCTGAAAACTTCACGATGAGCACATTGTCATCACCAACAACTTTCTGTAGATGAGTCCTTGTATTCTCTATATACGGCCCCTGAATACAATCAAATAAAAATGAAGTTACAAACAACCTGCATGTACTGGTACACAATATTAAATATGAGAAATAGATTAAGTCAGCCTTTTAGGTTGTAGAAAACAAAAAAAATGAAGAAGAAAATCGTTCTACTTATGGTGTCTACTGTCTAGTCGCAGGAACCAGGACTTGGCCTTTTTCTAGCAGAGTTGAGGAAAATAGCACACTTCAAAGCAAGCTCGCACTTCACATTACTATAGAAAATCATAGATAAAGAGATATTCTCCAATATTCTAACATTAGAGAAGAAATGAAAATTCAAACTTTACCTCCAATCTTTTTTTTTTCAATTCATTGAATGATTTGAGCATTTAAAAATTTCAGTTAGAAAATTGATTGACAAGGTGCAAATACCACTCCACGGTTGTACATATATAGAATGCGGTTTTGGGGCCCATGTGTGCCCACATCCATGTTTACGAAGAGTAAATCGTAATATTGAAATTTAGCATGAAATTATGTAGTTACTTATACATTGTACACACTAAATCTATGAATTTTTTGGGTATATTTGGTGCAGTGCATCAAGCACTTTCTGCAAAACGAGGATGTGTGCAACCATGGGCACCAACGAATTTTCCAATTAGGACATGCAAAACCGAAGAGCAGATCAGATCAAATAAAATCATGAGGTAAAAAATAATATCAACGGCTCCACCATAAGAGGAACTTTCAAACCTTAAAAATCTTAACTACGGAATCATCTCTTTTCTCGATAATGCAATGGTACACTCTTGTCTTGCTTGGGTCCCAATCAAGGTTCTGCAAGTATCAGTTGGATAACAATTCCATGAGATGTGTGCTAGCATTTACTATAAAGGAAAGACACATAAACAAAGACAATATATTTAACTTAAATTGGGACTGCAAATTTCACATTCATATAGGCATGAATGCTGGGGATACTAATACTACTACTACGACTACATGGGTCTACAGTGAGTTCTAGGAGATGCATAAACAAGGCCTACAAATAGAAACATCATCAAATCGTGACAAGACTTATGACTACAAAACTTTGAAATAAGCAAATTGTTGCTGATTCCTTTCATTCATTTCCCTAGAACACACCCAAAAAAATAATGGGTCTGGATGACATAGGACTACTTTCTAGAAGATAACAATATAACTTTCTTTTCTCGAATCACATGAAGATGATAGTCTGGTGCTAGCAAAAAATTATGATCGAATTATTGGCTTTTATGTAAATTAACTAACATCAACATGCAATGAAGTCATAAGCAGAGAACAGATATCCAACAAAATAGACATGGAGATGCAACAGTAGGCGAAAACACGTCCCACACGTCTGTATTCTAGATTATGATTACCGAACCTGAGAAAGCGTAAACAATTAAGAAAGGTTATCAACTGCAGCCATCGGCAGACATGATAGATAATATAACCTTTCTTCTATCTGATGCTGCTACAAACTTGTGACCAAATCTGTCCCAGATTTCTGACTCAAAATGATCCATGGGCAGTGACTTCAAGTGCCTAAGATAGTCCTCAGGTACGTCTACATCTTCTATCTTATTGCTACAAATGAAGGCAGAACAAGAGGCGCATCAGTTTTGGAAAGCATTACTCTGTAGGATATAGCGGTAGTTTCATAAGGTCGTAATAAAGAAAAGAAGAAAAAAAAGGTGTCCTAGTTCATTAGCTATCAGGGTTAGCCAACAGAAACCCTTCTTTGCTTAAGTTGGAAGCAGTAGGTTGTTTGTTCATTCAAAAACATAAACCGAATCGAGACTTACCCTGCAAGGTACACATGTATCAGGAAGACCTGAATAAACTCTAGCTCCCCCAGTGCAAACATCTGAGGACTCACTGTTGCCCCCATGGACTGCAGGGTCGGTGGTGTTTCCACCCCGACCATTACCGAGGGGCTGCTCTCAATCTCCATCCCAACCGTGTTCTGCACCATGCCAGATGCTGCTCTGACCGGACTACCATGGCTCTGCAATTCCGAAGGCATATGATGATTCTGATGGGCAAGGGGGCTGCTCTCAGCCTCGATCCTGGCCTGGTCTGAGAGATCATCGAAGGCCATTCCACCACTGGGGTTATCAACTTCCATTTGAACGTCCTCACGGTGCACTGGTCCCAACACGGAATCCTCTGTTTGATGAGATCAAAGCATGCGTTCTAGTGTGAGATGTGTCGGTAACACGAGCAGAATTAACCAGGAGAGTAAGAGGAAAGTTTTGAAAAGCAACTTATCCGCACCTCCCCGGGAGGGGCCGGAGCTGAAGACGGCGTTCTCGGCGGTGGGGATGCCCCGCGAGTTCTTCGCCATCCACCTAATGTAAGCAGACAAGTTCTGGACCGGCCTCTGGGACTCCCCAATCTTCCGCAGCACCCACAGCGCCGCCGCCTCGCCGAGCTCCGCGAGATCGTGGCACGCCGGCGGGTCGGCGAACTGGACCAGCCGCCCCTCGAGCCGCGCGAGCTCGACGC
This sequence comes from Rhipidocladum racemiflorum, assembly GCA_036346355.1. Classification (NCBI taxonomy): domain Eukaryota; kingdom Viridiplantae; phylum Streptophyta; class Magnoliopsida; order Poales; family Poaceae; genus Rhipidocladum; species Rhipidocladum racemiflorum. The sequence continues at coordinate 44,060,530 of CM070569.1, read as the reverse complement.
CCACCGCCGCCGGGAGCGGCGGGGGGGCCGCCGAAGCGCGCATTTGGGTCGGGGTGAGGGAGTTCATCGGGGTTTATGGTTTAGAGCTCCGCGTTCCGCGGGCAGCAGCAGCAACGACGACGAGGGGGAGGAAGAGGTGGTGCCGTGGTGGCGGTGGTGCCGTCGTGGTGGGAGTTTCGTTTCGCTCCTACTTGTAGAAGCTTGGAGTTGTGACGGAGCAGAGAGATCATCAAGCACGGTCATCAAAACTCAAAAGTAGGGGGAGGTAGTGGCGGTAGGTCGGCCCCACATGGCGGTGGGTGGGAGGTGGGATCCGACCTAGCGCTGCATGGTGGCGATGTATCGGCGATGCCCTCAGCGCGAGACACTCCAGTACAGAGCGTGGATTCAAATTTCGTCGCGATTTCGAAAATCTCGACCACGATTTCGGATTTTAGACTTCTCGAGATTCTAAATATTGAACGGATAAAAAAAATTTTAAAAAATTAAAATACTACAATACCAATCTAAATCTCGACGAGATCTCGATGATTTCTATCGAAATATAGATACTTTTTTTTACCAGATTTTCATTTTTCTTAACCAGATTTGATTGAATTTAGGGTCAAGACTATCCACAAAAAACTTTGACGTGTTTTTTTACCATTTTTCGATCAAAACAAATTGACCAAAATCTCAAATTTACCGGTTGGAAAAAAACGGATTTAAAATTTGATTTTTGGATTTCGTCTGGATTTTGTTTGAATTTATGAGATTTCACCGAGATTTCGAATTTCGAACACCCCGAGATTTATACCAAAACAAAATTTTGAACCTTGGTCCAAAGAAGCCTTCGCTTTTCCAGTGCTCATATCTTCCTGCGAGTTTGGTATGGGATAAATAGACCAGATACGTACGCACGCGCGACACCGTGTTTGAGTGATTTTATAAAATGTTTTTTTTTTCAAAAGGACATAATTTAAAATTTTAAATCTTAAATTTGACTTTTGATTGAATTTTTATGCTTTACAAATTTCTTAGATTTTTTGCTATATTTGTGTAGTAGGGGCTCAGGGTCTATGTTTGCAATTTCTTAGCACAGGGGCTAGTGTTGTAAAAAGAATGAGGGGGGTAGTACAGTAAATGTTTCTACACGTGCTTTGGACGCCTATACGATACCCCCTCAAAAGCTCATGCTTACCTTCAGTTTGAGGATTGGATGGTGGATTCGATTGATTTAGTATAACTAGAAATGCACACGCGGCGGCACGCCACGTAAGTTAATGTCTGCGAATAATATAATAACATGTGAGATGAGAAAATGAGCTAGAATAGTAATATATAGAGGGATATATAATATGTCAAAAAAAACATTCTAATAATCTTGTGAGGTAGACGAATTGACTATTAACAACTACACAAAAGGAAGCCACACCGTATCGCATGAGACAACTAATAGTCTAGTAATACATAAGTATGATTCTGATTCGCTATAAGCAGTGAGTAATATGGACTAATAATTAGCTAGTTGTAAACAAAACGTAGAACATAAGAGCACCTATTAAAGATTTTGACTACCAGAAAAAATCATCAAAAGAACAAACGTAGAATAATCCAGATCAAATCAGAATAGCAAAAGACAACATTCGTATATGAGAGTTTTTTTTTTAAAACAAAGGAATATGAAAGTAAGTTTGATTTTTTGAAGGAGGACTAACCTGTTTTTTTTTTTAAAAAAAAAAAAGGAATACTTGATTTTTCAAGGACAAACTTCATTGGTGTTGACACTTATCTTTAAATCCGGAGATACATGGAAAGGGTATAAAAGGGTAGATCTACTTCAACCCAGGGCTCTATAGATCCTGCATAGACACAAGAAACCATGCTGCAATTAGGTAGCATCGAAGTGTTCATGCTCATAAATACATTGGTGTACTAACAACGCAAAAGCGATGCCAATCATGAAAAAAAAGCATCGCCACAAGGAAAAAGCTAAACAACAGAATAAATCTAACGTGAGTTGCTTAATCGAAAAACCGTCACAATAAACACTTTATAGGCAAAGAAAAGCATTCGATAGCAAGTTTTTTTTTTTGCAAAATTATAAGCTAATACCAAAAAAGTATCTTAGCTTAGTCAAATATTTGTAGTTGCTTACCCCTAATATATACTACCTCCAGTTTGGTAATATCTATCGTTTTGGACATAGCGATGGTCGAAATTCCAAAACTTTGACTATCGATATATTTTAAAATATTTAAATTAGATACATGAAAATTATATATGTAGACTTGTCTCGAGAGTTACTTTCATAATATTATAATTTTATTGGGTTTTATAAATCTACTATAATAAAAATTAGCTATAAAAGTTGTGTTTTGAAGACCATGTCGATGTCTAAAACGACAGATATTACCAAACTGGAGAGAGTATACAATGTATTTCTATGTATTAATTTCAGATAACCTGAGGTCCAAAATAGCTATTGAAGACCATAAGTTAGCCGCATTTAACTATCTTAGTGAGGATAATGGAAGAGCCAATCGTGAGCTACTACCTAGCTGATGATGAGTGATAATGAAATAAACATCGAAATCAAATTAAAATTCTAAACAACAGGAATTCGTCTAAAACCCTGTTCACTCCTTCTAAGCTTTATTATCAATATAATTTCTTATTTAACTTTAATTCATGTGGTTTCTTTCAGCCTTAGGTGTTTTTTTTATGTATGCCTAGGGGTCAATGCTATTTCCTCATCGGTAGAGCACAAAGGTGACCAATAAGCACTATGATCAGTGGAAAGAAGAAATAGGACCAGCAACAAAACTCTCTACTATTCATCAAACATCCCATCTATTATAGTAGTCGTAGAAAAACCGAAAAAGATCTTTAAAAATAAGGATCAATCACAGTAACATTCTCTCTATCAGATCAGCCGCAAAAAATCGAGCCTCTTCTAATGACCCAAAAGGCCAAAACTATACTTATATTCTCGTATTTTATTGGCACATGCAAACAACCAATTGGAATCATGGCTGTAATTCTGCTTTCTATTATTTCTGCATCTTATCACTAAAAGAAAGTATTTTTACTGCATGGAAAGGGAAACACTGCAAGAAAGTATCTCTACTGTATGGAAAAGGAAATACGATTTTGTTTCCTTACCTTAAAAATTTTACAGGTAGCCCAAACAACCTTTATACGATTTTTTGAAGTAGATCAGTGTACAGAGAGGTCAACAACATAGAATAGTATATCTTGCAGTTGGAACATGAACTCTTAATCAGTAAGTGTGGTTAAAAGAAGTGGAGCATTTCAGTTTTCTTTGACTGCTATAATGGCTATTATATTGGAACGAACAACTGAGACGATTGATACAACTACTATAATTGCAATCAAGAGGAAGAGCATTACTCAGTTGTTAGCTTTACTGGGTTCTTTTAGCAGTTCGACAAAGGCCAAGCACATAGAATAGTATACCTTGCAGTTGGAACAAGAACTCTTAATCAGTAAGCATGGATCATGTGGCATGAAGCAAGCCGTAGATATTTCGCTTTCTGTGATGACATGCATGTGGGCGTGGATCATACGGTAGTAATAATTTCTTGTGCTGCACCATTGTCTCTACTGACAACCACAATTACGAACAACGAAGGAACAGAAATCGGGAAGAAAAATAATAGTTGAGAACCATTCAATTCATGTATCTAATTAACGAAACTCCTAACTGATGAAAGGCCCATGATATAATGTGGGACATGCCTAAATTCCTACTGACCACCGCACAATTTACTAATAGCGCTAATAACATGTATCAAGTAGATGCAGTACTGCACCTATTTCGCTTTGATTTCGAATGGGTATCTTAACCGCACTTATGTCAAGGCAAAGACGTCAGCTGTTGTTAGAAATTTGTGGGGGAGAAACCTTGTATTAATTTGTTGAACCAAACGAGGTACAGGCAGTGGAGGCTCAGGCGCGGAGGGGGCGGTTTGGACTGGAACTTGCATCGCACGGAGAAGGGCGCAATAGTCTGCAGGATGGAGAGGGGCTAGCATCTCTTGTTTGACAGCGAGCGACGGCCAATGCGGATCTCATTGCTGTGGAACGGCGGGCTCGCCTCGGCCCCCTAAGTGGCGGCTGATGCGGATCTCGTTGCTGCGGAATGGTGGGCTCGCCTCGGTCCCATGCTTCATCGGGAATCGCCTCGGCGAGGAATACGCCGCCGGGCAACATCCGCATGACGATCCCGCTGGGGGCTGCCGTGGTGGCGGCGCGAAGGGCACGAGCCCGACGGCTGGCAGCGGCGCGGGGAGAGGCTTCGCCATCGCAGGCGGGGGATGCGCGCCAGAAACCAGCGGACCGGTGGAGCGAGGCGAGCGAACCTGGCACCGGAAATGCCGTGTGCGGGGGGATGTGGATGGCGCGGCCGACAAGGAAGGAACAAGCGATGCGAGTGCGGGGATGAGGGCTCGCTAGAGCCGAAGCCCTCGAAGGCACCGGTGAGGGGGAGTGAGCGGCGGACGGCGAGTATGAGGGGGGGTGGGGGCGACGGCGGCGCGGGTGCAGAGATGAGGCGAGGGCGAGGCGGCGGCTACAGTGGGCGGTAGGAGAAGAGGCGAGGAGGCGAGACGCTCCACGCGGATGAGGAAGCGAGGTGGGAAAGCAGCGAAGGAACGAGCGCAATCGTCAACCAGGGCGAGTGCGTGTGGAGCCGAACGGGAAACCGAGAATAACCGAGGGCCTTTCGGAAAAGTGAGCGACGTGGCATAGCTGAGCTTCCAGGAAACCTTCCAGGAATGTTTATATAGCCGGGAGACGACTGGATCGAGCGAGAGGGATCTAGAAGAGGCCAAAAGCGAGACGCGCGGATGAGGCTCGCTCCACGCGGATGAGGAAGCGAGGTGGAAAAAGCAGCGAAGGAACGAGCGCAAGCGTCAACCAGGGCGAGCGCGTGTGGAGCCGAACGGGAAATCGAGAATAACCGAGGGCCTTTCGGAAAAGTGAGCGACGTGGCATAGCTGAGCTTCCAGGAAACCTTCCAGGAATGCTTATATAGATATATTGGGTAGTAGTTACCTGTCTGTGGAGCTCAGTAGTTTTGACAGTTGTCAAACACAAGAAGCTCGATATATGGCTACTATCGAGCGTCAGAAGCTCAATGACAGGCTTGGCGAGGGCATGATCAAACGCACGAGCACCCTCCAAGCTATGAGAGTGCAGCATAAGGTGAGCCTAGCATTATTGCTGTGGCCGATAGACCTGTCCTGGGTCTAGAAAGCTACCGAATTCTATAGAGGTGACAGTTGATATGTACCTACCGCGCTTTCGATGATAGAGAAGTTATTTTTATAAATTTATTTAGAAATGTGTCAAATTTGCATAGAAAAGAAAAAGTTAGTGAAAAGCCATAAAAGCAAATGACTCTGATCCAGATCCGAGTGTGCGTGCATAGGCGGAGGCAATGGTGGGGCTGGGTGGGGCTGGAGCCCACCCCGCGGCCCAGCGGAAAAGTCCCCCGCGATGGCCCATGGCTCATACGGTCGCACTAGATCTTCAGCCATGACTGGTTAAATGATCTTATGGTACACTACATTAAGCGAGACATGTTTGCAAAGATAGACATGAAAGATATCTTATAACGTTTTCAAAACATAACAACTCATAAATATGAACTGTCAACTCTTTTGAAGCAATGAATGGTATGTTTTTCTCTTTTCATAATTACATACTTATATTGCATACAATTTAAATTTTAACTATTTTACAATATATCGATAATCATAGTAATTGATTTTAAATGTCTCTTTTTAAGTCCTCCTCATTGAAACTTTCTGGCTCCGCCACTGTGTGCGTGGGTTCACCTCCGCGCCATGGCTTCTCCGTACGGGGGTCTACTCCGGTCTCCGGCTAGCCTTCCACTCGAAGTTAACTCAAAAGGCCAAAAAGACGCTACTGCTAAACTGCCGCTTGTCTACTGCCTTCCGACTTCTGAGTTGTGAGACGGACTTTTTTAAGAGAGAGAGAGAGAGAGAGAGGGAGGGAGGGAGGGAGGGAGGGAGGGAGGGAGAGGAAGTCGTGACTTGTGAGACAGACTTCCACTTCAGATTTCTTTAGCTTTTCTCGTATAAAAAGAAGGCTACGTGGCGATGACATGTTTTACACTGTCTCCAGCAGCTTTCTTTCCCTATCTAAATCTCTTCGCGAACAGATCACAAGTGCTCCAACGGATTCTCTTCACAATTCCATTCGGAAGAGATTCAAACAGTGAATCTCTCTAGAAAGAGATTCTCTCTCTAATCCCTACACAAATTCCCTTAAGGGGATGTTGTTGGAAATAGTAGGAAATAAAGGGAATGAATATGGGGAAGGGAATGGAATGAAGGGAAATTGCTGAAGATAGTCTCACAGTTCCACTTGTCTCCCGTCCTCGCTTTCTCATCTCAAAAGATTTTCTCTAACCAGCTGCTCCGGTCACCCGCACGTTTCTTTTTAAAAAAAGAGAGAAAATATTTTTTTGTGAAAACCCAAAAAAATACTATTTTTTTAAAAATAAATTAAAAATATTTCTTTTTGATAAAATAAAAAAATAAAAAGGTACTGTAGCTCTATAGCTTCAGGATTTCCCCAAATTTTACTTTTTTAAAATAAATAAATAAATAAATGTATTGTATCTTACATGACATAGAAAATGAGGAAGAATTATGTACAACACGAACATATACACTTAATGGTCGAATTCGTTGTAGGCATATATAACGAAGTGATGTTCGAACAAAATGGAAGGAAAGACACGTAGTATTTCATAATATAGGTAGGAATTATATGGCACATATAGTTCGGTTCGGTGCCCATGTTTTTCTTGGTACTTTTTACAGTAGAAATGGTAGCACAAGCGAACCATGAACATGTACAATATCTACGATACAAGTGCACCTTCTGGAATTGTAAAAGGGCAAAATGGATTACGCATTATGGGCGAAGATGTTAAGGTTCGAATGGGTAATCATACGGCACCCACATGGAGTGTTAATCGTCATAACGGCGTGGACATGGCTGGTGGTTATTGTAGTGGCAAATACAACTGCATCTCGTATTGGCGTAGCAGTAGGGATGTCAGTTTTACCCATAGATTTGGGTACCCACGGGTACCCAACCCGATGGGTCCGGGTCTGGGTCTAAATATGGACCCATGGGTATTTTTGGTCGGGTCCGGGTCTGGGTTTGGGTACGGATATAGACCCGTGGGTATAGTAGACCCGGACCCGAAACTATTGTCACGTGGGTCCACTACCACTAGGCCCAACCCAATTCGGCCATCCCCAATTTACCCTAACCGCCTGCCCGTCAGCCACCTCCAGTTCCAGTGTCCAGTCCTTCACACCTCCACACAAACCTTAGTTGCCTGCCTGTCGGCCGTTGGCTGAGCCCGACCCCGACTGCCACTAGCGACTGGTCGTCGACCATTGTGGTCGACTCCCCGAGTCCCCGTCTCCCCGTCATCCCTGAAGGCCCCAAACGCCGACCCGATCCATGCCGCCACCAGCCACCCCTGGCCCCGACCCCGACCGCGCCGCCACCGACCAGTGGCCACCCCGAGTCCCCGACTCCGAATCCCCCAACGGTCGAGGGAGGGACGGGAGGAGGTTCGCTCACCCCAACTCCGAATCCCCTAGCGGCCACCCCGAGTCCACGACTCCGAATCCCCCGACAGCGAGGCCGCGCCACCAAGAGGGAGGGGACAAGGTTGTTTCTCCATCAACTCCCCTTATCCCAGATGTGAGCTCACGCCGACGCAGCCCTCACTTGCGACCTCTCCTGCTTCCGCTCCGCTGCTCGTGCGGCGCCATCCTGAACCACGAGTTGTCCTTCTCCTGCTCTGCTGGAGCTGCTTGATCTCCCTCTCCGACGACCTCACACAGGCTAGATTTGAGCTTCAAAAGTGCCGTCTCTCCAAGGTGCCATCAACCTTGACCTCGAAATCATTCTGAAGCAAGAAACATTCTGAAGCATATTTCTAAAGTCTCAGTCACTGGGAAGGTAATCTTCCTCCTATCCATTAGATGAAAAGCAATCTGAAGCATATTTCAGGTTCTGCAGTTGAGAAGCTTGCTTGTTCATGGCGAGCTTTATGGAGGTCCTGCCTACAATAAAGAACATATTAATCATAATTATCTAGAAGCACCATGTTGTACATATGTAGTGTAACTATAAACATCTCTAGATCAACTAACTATTTTTTTTGACACAGGATCAACTAACTATTACTATGTGTTACTCTTCTATCAAAGCATTTTTAGTAACTTCAGATAAAAAGGGAGCATTTGAGGAATTTTGGAAAATTGACAACTTATCATATCACTCTTTCCAGACATAAAGGTATAGTTAGTAAGGCATGGATGCCATATAGCTGATAGTTAGAAAAGTTTTATGTAGGTTAGTTGGGCTTAAACTTGCAGTTTCCACTAATGGCAGGAACAACAAGGGGAATGAGCCTGTACCGATCGCCGGCGTGAGCACTTTTATTGATTGTAGTTCAGTAATTTGTATTGCAGTTGAGGAGTAACAGTTAGCATTTGATTTGTGCAGTGAAATCTAAAATAGTGTCTCCGGATAGAGGCAACCCTAAGTCAGCAGAGCCGGAAACGCCAGCGGTAGCAGCAGCGCAGAGCTCATATATAGGAAATCAGAGCTCAACCGTCGGTGCGATGGCATCGCAATGCTCCAACGTGGGTCAAGGTAGACCATCACAAGGCAATGAATCCAAAACAGTTGAAGCTGGTAAAAAAGAAAACTAAAATCTAAAGTGTGGGAAGAGTTTGAACATTTATTGATTAATGGGAAATGGAAAGCTGCTTGTGGTATTGTAATGCTAAACTTAGTGGAGACACATCTGATGAAACTTTACATTTACCAAAAAAACTTGAGTACTTGTGGTGCAAAAAATGCAATGGGTCCAAAGCAGAAAAAACTGAGGTTGACAAAGGGAGAAGGGACAGTGAATGTAGAAAACTATATTTTTGATCAAGATATTGCTAGGAAGGAGCTATCATTGATGATATGTGTTCATGAATATCCTTTATCTATGGTTGATCATGAAGGTTTTAGGAAAGTTTGACACTTATATGTCTTCTCAGCCTACAAGTTGTGCTTCTCATGTTCAGTCAGAGTTAGATTTATACTTGGAAGAACCTCTTTTGCCTAGAACACAAGAGTTATGTATCATCACTTGGTGGAAGTTTGGAGGTATTAAGTACCCGACCTTGCAAAGGATAGCTCATGATATATTGCCAATTCTTGTAACAACTGTGGCATCTGAATCTGCATTTAGTACAAGTGGCAGAGTGCTTAGTCCACACCGAAGTCGCCTTGCCCCTAATATGGTTGAAGCACTTATGTGCATGCAAGCATGGTCATATGCGGATATGCTAAGTAACATTAAATATTTGCAATATATTTCATCTGTTTTATTTCATCTTCTAACTATTGCTAATTTTTCTCTTAGGAGATACTACTTCTAACTTCTTTGCATCAAAACTGTTCTTGAGGACGAAGAAGAGATGATGGAAGATGAATCTGGTATCACCGATTCATGAGTTGGTTATCATTTAAAAGACATGTTGTGACATTGTGTACTTGTTTTGGATTGTTGGAGTGTTTCTAGCTACAAGAAAATATTTTGAACTTGTAGCTTGCTTAATGCCTTACTCATGTACTGTTTGGTATGTTTATTTTTTTGTTTGCTGAAATTCTGAAATGTTGAAATGCTGAAATGCTGATTTTTTATGTTGTCATTGCTGAAATGCTGACTTTTTTATGCTGAAATGCTGAAAATTTGCTGTTTTCTGAAAAATTGTTTCGGGTCCTGGGTACCTGTCGGGTCCTAGCCTGGGTCCAAATATGGACCCGTAGGTGCTTTCGGGTCCAGGTCGAAAATTCGGGTCTTGGGTCCGGGTCCAAGAAGGCAAGACCCGGAGCTACCCGGCCCGATTGCCATCCATACGTAGCAGCAATAAATGTGGTAATCGCTACCAAGGTAGACGACCTCCGCATTGTTCGTCTCCCTGATCCTTTGCCGGCAGAGGTCATCATGCAGGGTTTGGAGCTCCACATTCTTCCTACGGAGCTCTCCGTTCTCGTTGTTCGTTGTGGTGAGGTACTCTTCCATTTCGTCAAGATGTAGCATCAATGTGTGGATGTAACATTGGACATTTAAGTGATACTATGAGTCCACCCATTGAGTGAATCTATAATCCGTGGTCTGCAAGTAAGTGTATGTGTCAGCGAGCGATATAGCGAGACATACGTCGCATGGTATATACTAGTTGTAGCGGTTACCATGAATAGAGGGCATTGGTAGAAACAACATCATGGGTTGGAATTACACTCATCGCAAACCTGAACTACGGCATCAAGGTTGGGCTTGCATTTTTGGCCAATGCTCGGGGACGTGCAGATTTACGCAGTGGATTTTTGGCAATATAGTAGTCCCGTGTTCTAATGGGAAGGTCTGGGCTGGAGGATCGGGATCTACAGGACCATAGATTTCTAAGGCCTCCAGCGAAGAGTCGCGGCCTGCCCTTCCCACACATTGAGGTGCCTCCTCTGTCTATCATTGCAATGGAGTGAAGAACTTTGGTTATGGTGCATTTGGTGTTTATAGGCCATGTTTGATGTGGGTGGTCAAGCTGGCACGGATATGTGAAAAAGGATGTGGCACTGTGGAGTCATTTCAGTCTGACGATGCAGGTGGGAGTGTTTGGTCAAATTAATTTGATAAAACAAGTGACAGTGTGTTGTCACTTCAGTCTGATGATGCAGGTGGCTGCGTGTTGTCAATTTGTTGTAATAGGGTATTGTCACTTCGGTTTGACGATGCATGTGGGAGTATTCTGTAAATTCGGTGGGAACTGTGGCAGTGGTTGTCACTTTGGCCTAACAAAGCTGGTGCTTGTGTGTTGTCAAATCAATCTGTTACAACACTTGTTAGTGTGGCAATGTGTTCTCAACTCAGGCTGATACAGATGTGCTAAAGTGTTGTTAAAATGGTCTGATAAAGCAGTGGGTAGGGTGTAGTCAATTTCGTGTGGTAAAGCACGTTGCAGCGTGCTATCAGTTTTGTTTGCTAAAGCATGTGGTAGTGTTGTCATGTCAATTGTTGTTATGGGCAGTTGTTGTTTACTCGTCAGCATGCACACAGAGAATTTGCTAATATGATAAAACAAATTGATAAGCGAGGAAGAATTATGTACAAAACAAGCATGCCAAAAGAGTCATGTATGTAAGAGGACAATAGTAAACACACTAAAAACAATAGCTGTGGTTCCTGCGCGGTGCGACCCCCGTGTGGTCCCAACCCTCACCCGACATTGCATATGTCTGGATGGATATGTTAGCTGGCCTGATGGAACTCCTCGAGTGCTCCTGGTAGGATGGGCCGGTGGAGGCAGAGTAGTGTACCCAGCGTGGGCTGACTAGCTGGGTCCCGGCGCGCTAGACAGCTGCGGAGAATCCAGTCACCTACGAGATCATCGTCATCAACATCGGTGCCACTGTGTCCGTAGTGGATGACGTCATCATCGTGCTGCGAAACATCGACTGCATACGAAAAACATGATAGAAGTATAAGTAATAGTGAAATGTATGAAGAGTACGTTACATATGAAATAGTACCGAAAGTTTTACTTGGGAACATACAGGTGTACAATGCAGGGCGTTGCCAACTAGAGCCCCCCGGCACGTCTGCAAGAGGTGCGATCTGTGGTGTCGAAGCTAGCGTCTGGTGGGTATGTCAACCGCATATCGAGGATGAGCAAACATGAGGCGAAACAACATCATCGTCCCTGGGCCTCTTGCACGATGTCAGCTTGACAATACGATTCATCTTATGGATCACACGGTCTGCCATCCCTCTTAGCTCAATGCAACGCAATCGCAATACGAAAATGACTTCACTAACCTATGAATCCATTGATCATCGATCCTCCATGCCCTTATCAAGGTGCGCAACCAGAGCAATGACAGCTCGATCGGTGCCTGGCCCCCTATCAGGGTATGTGTGGCTAACTGACTGTGGCGCGACGCGTCTATCACTGACTCTAGTAGCTTGTACTCCCGCGCCGCATCTGCAACGTCGCCTACCATACCTATCATGATATTGTTAAACATTAGTAAGACATACCAGAAGTTGAAACATAAATAATTGACACACAAACTACGTTTCGAAATTCAGGACATACACATTACGTTTGGGTATTCAAGAAATACATATTAAAGGTGACATACATATTACATATCACTAGCACACAGCTGATATACATATTACATTTAGGAAATCATGATATAAAAAAACATATCTTATGACATAGAAAGTACTTAACAATTTCGACAAACTTCTAACGTATGAACAATTCTTACGACAACAAATGAATGATGTTAAGTTCCATTTTTTCATTTAGTTTTGGTTAGCCGTTGGGCAATATTTGAAAATATGTCCCATCTCCTTGCAAACTGAGCATTTCTTCACTCGACGCTCGCATTCTACAGTGTCCATGTCATTATGGATATGTCTTATTTGGCATCATCCAACTCATTTTAAGCCTGTCGAGATCTGGAACCCACATTGTGTGCTACCAGCTGCGATACTCGGTGAATGAACCAACTACACCGATACCATACATTTCTTCGCTCTAAGTTGCAGTCATCGCCTCTTTCATGGTACATTAAGCTATGAATATGCTCGAATCCATACGAATGGTCGAACATGCAACCATGACGTGTGCACATGGCATGTGTAGCAGAAGGGCTTGTTGCATGTGCAGCAACAAATCCGCCTATGAAGGGTGCACTCGTGGACAACTCTACGGCGGTTCATCCCACAACCGTCTTTGTCCCTACACAATACCTCAAAACGCAACTCCCTCGTGCCCATCTTAACTGCTATATGCATGTCCCCTTTTTTTACCTTTATCTTCCATGTATGCACTGATCATATTAGAGTATTTCACAATAGGATTATTAATGGCAACCAACACGTTCGCATGACAATCCACAAAGTACGTCGTAATCCCACAAAGAACTTCCTCGACTATAGCTACCAGAAGAAGGGGGTCTAAGACCCCGCGTCACCCAATTGTACACCTCTACCAGGTTCGTCATCATGACACCGTACCTTGCACCGTTCGTGTCATAAAGCAAAGCACACTTCTCCATAGATTCGTTATCAATCTATTCAGATAAGAATTTTGTGACCGTACCATTCCTCCTAACCAACTGTGGAGGGTTCGTAGGTAAGTCATCAAGTGCTACGGGGGCCCTCCGTAGGTAAGTCATCAAGTGCTACGGGGACCTCTTATGCTCTAGGCGTTGGGTTCTTCGCAACCTCTATTGTACACCCATGGTACTGACTTAACAACCTTAAATGTTCTCTACAGTGATACTGCCCATGCCTCACATCTTCCTTTACACCCCCCCACTTACCTTTGTAAATTACCCTACTGCACCTCATTCCAATCATACTCCCACGCAATGCCTTCACCCTCATTGACTACTAGCTTCTCGAACTAGTAGTCCTCCCACTCAGGGAAACACTTATCACGTCCAACCTCTCCATCAGCGCAAGCATCATCATCAGAAAAAGCCTCGTACTCTTGATACTCAACCTACATTCTTTCCACCAATCCTTCTATTTATTCTCTTCCGTCTGCAATGCAAATAGGTTCTTGCACCTCTAGTAAGGGAACAACAACTTTGTCATCTTGCACTGTCTCCTCCCCCTCTTCCACATCTTGGCTTAATAAGGATGTATGACTGTGGCTGGACTCCTCAACTTTTTTCGCTTCAGCACAATGGCCTTCTCTAGCATCGCATGCCCCGAAGCAACTTTTTGAAATGCTTGCACCAACAACACTAGAGGCCATCCTCGCTCCTTTACCAATCTTACTTAAGAGCTCCACGACTTCGGCCCCTTCAGTTCCACTAACTCCCAGTACATGCACTCCCGTGTTCGACAACCAACACCATGCAATTTCAAATCATTTAACTCAAGGTCCAACGAGAACAGATTATACAATCATCTCCGAACGATGCCCCATGGATGCTCCTCTGCACGCAACAGTCTAGTCATCACACTTAGAAAATTACTAGTCCACCCCTTCTCCAAAGTGTATTTTGAAATGTACTCGGTCATCCATACCTATGTAGCACCTGTGTATTTTGAAACGTACACGACGAATCGCCATTGTGTTAGCTAATATGTAAAAACACAATGAATTACAAAGCTGGCTGCACTACTATGCCTACATATCACATCAACCTAGTCTACACTATAACAAACAATTGCTGTAAATTTCCATAAATTTTAATTCCCAACTCCAAACTACCCAGCATAATTTCACAAATTTTCTCCAACATATATTATCCAACGTAAACCGAAACTATACTAATAGAACATGAAAATACCTACAAATCTATACAAATATTACTAATCTACACATACCTACACAAATATTACTAATCAGCATATGTCAACACAAATATTACCAATCTACAAAGATGTAAACAACTGTTACTAATCTACATAACTAAATATCTACAAATTTAATTAATTCAGTTGCTAACCTACCATGTTTTCAAAATATAATTCAGAAGATTAAAAATCGGACCTTCAAATTTCACAGAAATTTTCTCCTCTCCTCTCATCTTCATCTTCCCCTTCCCCTTCCCCTTCCGCTTCCCCTTTCTCTTCCTCCTTTTCCCTTCTCCTTCCCTCTCCTCTTTTCTCTTCCTCTCCTTCTCTCTCGAGCTCTCGGTCGTTTGGATTGGATCTGGAGTATGGGCGCACCGGGCATGGTCGGCCATACACGGCCTTAAGTGCTGCTTTATGTTGCTATTTTAAATGGCGATAGATAGATCTATTGCCATTTGAAATGGCGACAGATGACCCGATAGCCTACTTGGCGCTCTTATGATCGTTTGAAAGGACGACAAATCGTTTATCGCCATTTCAAATGGTGATAGATGCCTTCACGCCATTTTCTATTGGTGATAGAGGCTCTGTCACCATTTGGAATGGCGACAGTCTCTGTTGCCATTTTGAATGAGAATAAAGTCTATGTCAAGGTGTATAATTCTCCAAGCCAACGGACTGGCTCTGTTTAATTTGTGCGGCGATATGTATCACTAGTAAGAGCAGCGCGCTACGCTGCGCCGGTTATAAGAACATCCATCTTTGTGAATAACTGAATGGAATGACATATGAAAGGTCCAACACCGAACCATAAAGACACAAGAGCACAGTTAATACAGAGGTAATATGAAGTGAAATACAGATTATAAAATTTGCATCCAGTCGCTGGTAATCTCAAATAGGCATAAGTGAAGTTTGAGTTCGTGAATTGATGACTAAGAGTGTAACATTCTAAAAACACCACAACAATGGCATAGATTTTTTGAAATATTGTCTGAAGATGACCAACAATTCAAGTATACAATCTTACGATTCTAGGCCAAGAGCCTTCATTTTTAGGTGTTCGCGGTTTTGAAGATCTAAACAAATCCGCTTATCAAGAGCTCTTAGTCTACAACACACATGAGAAAATTGTAGTTGAAGCATTATATACGTATTAAAAAAAGCCTACAATGCTATTGTATTTCTAATCGCCTAATTATTGTTCAATAAAAAGAAATATTTGAAAAATAATGAAGCATGAACCTTATCTATGAGAAAGCAGAATGATTCACAAGTAACTTCATAAAGTATATTGAAGAAATTGGCTGCCTATGTTTTCACCAATCCACAGAACATGTCTCTCAAACAACAATAATAATGACTTGATCTGCTTGCGATTGGAGACAACAAAACAGCATTGTAACCCTACAATTACAATAAAATCTTGCATAAGTATCTTCATAAAACAATCATTATCATCTTGGATTAAAAGGCATAAGTATGTTAGAACAATTATTATAAATTCTTGTATGATGCTTTCAGCAATAAAAAGAGTAGTTTAGATACATGGATAATATGGTCGTAGGATAACATGTGATGCCGAACAATAAGATTATTTCTCATAAAAATGTACAGACTGGCTCATGATGACATTTATATAGAAACTTTATAGTTTAGATACATGGATAATATGGTCGTAGGATAACATGTGATGCCGAACAATAAGATTATTTGTCATAAAAATGTACAGGCTGGCTCATGATGACATTTATATAGAAACTTTCTTCACACCATTCTCTTTGATCAAGCATCTTTAAATATTTTTCAAATAGAAGAAACAAAAGAAAAGCATTTGAAGCGCTTTTGTACTCTTGTATCTCCTAATATGTGGCCACTTGTTTATCATTTTATCAATACATAACAATGAGATGCATTTTTCTGTCAATGGAAGTAAACAAATGGGCGGTAAAAGAGGATATCAATGGAAATTTTACCGCATTCCATTTACATAGGGGTGGTATTCCATTTTTCTGTCCAGTGATACAAATGGGCGATATTCCATTTTTCTGTCAAAAAGTAACAAATGTCAGTATTATGGCAATAACAATGTCAATCACTGCGTTAAACCCAACCTACATTGATTTGGAGTGCAACTCCAATAGCATAGACCGGAAAAAGGAAGCACAATGCACAAAAACCTAAATACTCACAGGAAATTAAACAAAAAAATAACATCTTTGTACAATTTCCTCCTTTTAGGTTTTTACATATTGAAAGCATACTGCACCTCCGGTGGAACTTGTACTATTACCAGCAAGTGCCACCCTCACTGAACTGAAAATACAGGCTGCAAGGGCCTTTCAAGAAACGTACCTCATGTTCCAAAGCTTCCAAGATGAACAGCACATGTGGCGCCAAGGATGACGATGGTGAGAGGATGCTGGCATGTGACGTGTGTGGAGTCTGGCAACACACCAGGTGTTCAGGGATCAGTGATTTTGAGGATGTCCCTGAAAAATTCATCTGCAGGAAGTGTGCAAGCCTACGCAGAGGAAAGGGTCGTGGCAGCGGTGACGGCAGAATGGAGGTGGGCGCTGCCGGGAGATGCAAGGATGAGATAGGATCTTTTGTTGGTGGTGCAGGCAAATTTGGATGCTTGGCAACTGTTGGGTGACTGTACATAGTGTAGTGAAATGTAAATATTGAGGGAGGGAGAGTGGGGAGCAGCACCTAAGGCCTCCCTGGACCTTAGAGTGGCTCATGGAATCTGGTCTTTCTGACAAGTGATGTGATGTTAATCTATTCTCCTTGTAAGTAATCCTCTCTGACCAGTGATATGATGTTAATCTATTCTCTCCTTGGAAGTAATCCTTTCTCTTTGTATTAAGCACCTGCAATTCCGCACTGCAACATGGAAGACAGTGAGCTTTTAAGTGTAAACCACATAAGACAACCAATGATACAACAATAATAAAATAGGCTTTTGTGATATTATTGATCATAATGCACAGCACCAGCCTGCATATTTGCAAACCCAAAAGTGGAAATGCTAGGAGCATATTCCAGTTCGCTGGCAAATATATTGAAGGTCATTTCTAAAGTTGGAATTTCTGTGATTTTGTTATTTGTTTCAAACAAAAATTCTGTGATTATGTTATCACCCTAAAAGCACATAGCAATTCTGGAGAATAGACTTTTATATTCATAATAGTAGGCTGCCCGTGTGTTGCAACAAAACCAAACCTTGCATCAAATATTATTCATACTCTATGTGCTGCAACCTGGCAAAGCATATATATTTAGTAGCTTAATTTTATCCTTCTATAAAAAAGAACACCTATAATATATATCCTACTTCACCTTACTATTAGCACCTATTCAGTATTTCACTTCCACAAAATTGTAGTCACTTCTTATACATTAAACACAACACTAAAATCACGGTAACTACCAGATTCATAGTGGTTGTCAGCAACACGATAATTATCACGGAGTCTATCAACTCCTCTGTATGAATCAAATTCATTATGGTTTTCATCATTGCGATAATCAGTGTCATGCTTTCTGTAATCTCTGGCAGTTGCATGTTGCTCGTCATGATTTCTTCGAGGTTGAGACCACATGGTGGCAACAGAGGGCTGTGGTGGATACATATTTCTATAATGTACGTCCTGACAGAATGCACCCCTTCCATACGAATCTCTAGGAAAGCATTCATCCACAAATTTCCTACCATTGTAGGATCCCCTAGCCCTGCAAATTGAGTTAGTACTGGAAAATATGGTAACATGACAAATCACTTTAAAGTGAAAATGCATATCGCGAATAACAAATGGAAAAATTTACAGTCACCCCTGAACAAAATACAGCTGAGTTCACTTCAGAAATAAATTGAAATATTAAACAAAATTAAAGATGAATACACAAATTTTACAGGAAATAATGGACACAAATACCATAGCTAACATAGCACCAGTAGCTTATTGACTCACCTAAAATCTGGCTCATTGATGACACCATACCCATCCCATCCGGTGCCTGTTCATTCAACAGAATAAGTTGAGTCAGCAACAAAGTCTACAGAACAGGCAGGTAAATCCATTCCATTTAAGCAATGGCTGCTTCTTGAACTTCTTTACAGCAGAATACTGGTTACATGGAGGTCAATCACATGGCCAATAAATCTGCTATTTTCATCATCCTTGGTAGTTAATAAAGGAAAAGGCACCAGAAGATCCATCTGCAACCAATCCTCTCCTGCCAGAATCGTTCCTTCATAATGATGTAATATGATGCTCTGCCAACGACTCAATAATAGGTAACTATCTTGCGGAACTTTGATCTATCCAAGGCAAAAAGAAAATAGAACATCCAACCATTTGCTTGAGGATTTTGTATATAGATTGGAGCCGAAGATCTTCAATTAGAGGATGAGTGAGAATAAACATACGTAAACTGAATGGCCATACGAAGCGATTCACATCGAGTCCAACAAAAATCGAGCATCTATGTTCCAGAGTAGTAAATGATGATATAATTCATTCAATTCACGTGTAAGCAAGCAGCACATGTCAAAGAACCAAGGCACACAGTAGCAAGCACGATTGCCCAATCCAGTCAAGCACATATATAGAAACGCCATGAATGGCGGCATCCTAAACCCCGCAGCAGCGGTGAAACCGGAGTGCAACAACAGCGCGCCCCAGGAGGTGTAACAGCAATAGATACCCCAATAGAAGGCCTATTTTACCTCTTGATTCCGGGCGGCGCAGGGAGGGAAGGAGGGATCGGTGACGGTGGCGGAGGCAGCCTCGCTAGGGCACGAGCGTGAATCGCAATCGGCGGGATGGAGCAGAAGCGGATGGAATCGATTTGGTGGAGTGGAGGACTGCGTGGCGGCGGTTAGGGTTTCGGGCGCGGACATCGCATTTGGGGGAGAACCAGAGGATTGATGAATCACTCGAGGGCTCCACGAGCCTCAATCCCATGACGCTTGAACGGCCGGCGACTAAACACGCGGCGAGGTAGCTGGGAGCGCACCGACGAGATTGAGCGCCTGGGCAAGGAGGACCTGCGTGGGGCGGGGGCGAGGAGCGCGATGAGAATGTCGTGGATGAGCGGCGCCTTGGGGAGAGGTCGACGCCGAAGCTGCGCCTCGGTGGCGCCACGACGGCTTCGGCCGATATCCCGCCGGCGGATCCTAGAGACCTCCGCGAGGCCCAAACCGATGACGCTTTATCGGCCGGTGGAGCCTCGAGGCGAGGGCAACAGCCGTCGATCGGGACACGCAGCGAGAAGGATGGGCACCGAGGACCGCCGCGCAAAAACACGAAAACGCCAGGCTCTCCACGCAGGAAACGCCGACGTGGCTGCTCGCCCCTGTAAGATAGTTACTAGGAAGATATGCGCGCTTCGCTGCGCCGCTGATAATATCGTTCGTTTGGCAGAGATCAAACATAAAATAGTTTAGGAATCACATGCGATAGAAATAATTAATAAAAAATGTATAACTGAGGCAACATTAATAGATCTCAAAGCTAATGTGGTTTATTCAAATACAGTACTAATCAATATAGAAAAAATGATTAGGGGTATGCTACAAAGGCCATCAACCAGTTAGAGGTAGCTTTTCATCTTAAATACATCGTGAAACTAAGCAATAACAAACACAATAATCTAACAAAATTAAATAGCGTAATCTAGAGACACGCAATCATGGTTTCGGGGTGACCATAGTAAATGCTATAAATATGTTGTTCATATAGGTAATTTTCAGATACTATATCTTGAATCAACATCAGTCCGACATCAATCACGATTTCTTTATTAAGTATAGCATTTTTTATCCATGGTGATTAAGAGGAAAGGCAAACTTTATTCTTTTTAATTGGAGGACAAAAATGAAGTAAAGCTGAACTACAATATTTACCAAGCATTTAATTCAATGAAGGGGTGGCAGAGAAAATAGTGACTATTTATGGTCAAACTAATTTAATCCTTTCATTTGAATCTCAGTTTCAATGATGAATTCTACGGTCAATTCACGATAAGAGAAAATTGGTTGTATTCTAGAAAAGGAAGCATATAAAAAATAAATTTAACCAAGTGGACAAAAAATTGTATTGAAGATGCAAACACCTTTCATATCCAAGACCTTATAGAATCAATGACATAAACTCCCAGAGTTTTATAAGTTGCACATTTGTTATGCATTAGGTCTACTTACATGTTCTGATACACAAAAAAAGCTAACATAACATAATGTATACGCTAGTAATCACCTAGTTCCCTAGCTTTACGCTGAACAACCCAATCTAAATTGATACACTGGCAGCATCAACTACAGGCGCAAACACAGCAGTCTACAGAAGTATAGAACATGGAGAAATTGAATCGTATGCGTCAAAGCAATTCAGAGATATGAGAAACAAATATTACTATTTCCATTTGTTGTACATACTAAAAGGAACCGTTGAACAATTCCAAGCAAAACAAAGGTAGCTGAAGAATGGAAGCTGCATAGTACATAACACCCGGCTGGTCTGCCATCTGCCCAATAAGAGTTTTACTTATTTGATAACATTAACAAGGGAACCGCCTATTAGTAAACACAATAGGAAGCATGAGGTGGTGATGGAGCAAACCAAGGAGAGGGGACCAGGTGCGCTAGGTAATGGGGAACAAAGCGAAGCCGAGGAGGATGGATCAGGAGGGCGCGCGAATTAGCAGAGCGATGAACGGAACAATAAGCATTAGGCGTGAATCGATAGACGGCAAAAAGAATGATAGAAGCTTATGAGATAAATAGTATACCAGTATAAAGTCATTGTCATCTGCAATTTGAACTGTTACAGATACCACACCCAGCGCCAACGGGTGGTCCGTCTCCCTTACATGTACATGTATCTGTAGTTAGCAGGTTGCAGTGATACTTATACCCCTCAAGGATAAGACCAAGAAAGCAACTAACCATGATATGAATTGTATAATTTTTTTAGAACATAATTCTCTAGTAATTTGTTTACCCAAAGACTGATAGATAGTTCAGGGGTCTTGCTAAGTTAATAGAAATGCAGATTGTGCATTATGGCTCATTAATTAGTTTGACACCTAATTAATATTGCCATTTGCATTACTTAGAGTGTATCCTTCAAAATAAACGGAGTCTAAACTGTTAGCTATATTTCTGTTTTGAAGCATTGTCACCCGAATTAATAATGCACATAGTATCGATTAGCATTCCATTTGCTATCAAAGATGCCAGATATACGCACTGTCAATGTTAATGAAGGGCAGGTATTGGACAGTGATGGCTCTTACCTGTATCTTTCTCTCAGTGTATCTTTATCAGTTTTGATGGGTAAACTATGATCCACGTTCTTGTCATGGCTATAAAACTGAACTGTTGACAACACACTATTTTTTTCAGCGGCAATATACAGCATCAAGAAAGGAAGGACAGATGGCATTTATATCAACAAAAATACTAAAACCAATAACTCAAACAGTAATATTGTAAAGATGAGTGTGATCCCAATTCTTTCTACCATAAAGGGGACAGTGACTCTCTCATCCCGTTATTTTAAGAGACTGGGATACCGCAAACAACACTTTATTTTCTACATGGAATCCCATTTTCCTAGTTATCTATTCATACATTGTAGTAGTTGTCTCCTATACATCTACATGAAAGTCTTGTAGTGTTGTACCATTAGCAGTATGCCAAACAAACCAATTGCTGAAGATTCCCAGTAAAATCCAAGTCACTTGAGTGGATTGGTTAGGCTGTTCCAGAACACTCATTAGTCAATTAAAGAACGAACTGCTAGTCTGGTATCAACATTATTCACCAGACCGGAATACCAGGACATCAATTACCAAGTGGAATATTAGGCTAGGTGGTAAGTTACTTGGCTACATATAGTATATAGATATCCATAGTCCGTGTATGGATGAAGGTAGCCTCCAATTCTTTCTACAGTAGAGGGAACTGTCCGTCATCCAGTTGCTTTTGGAAATTAAGACAAAGCAAATAAATAGCTCATTATAAGCCACTGTCCCAGTATCATTTTCATTATGGCAGGGCAATACAAACTACAAAGGAACTAAGGAAGTAACGCTATCCAAGGGTTCAAGCAGATGTCAATGTGAGATGGTTACTCAATTACATAAAGAGTTTATTTTTGTCTATACCAATGAATGAGTTTTGCTTTGATATCAACATCGGTGAGAGCTTTTGTGGCAACAAAAAGAAAACAAAAGCATTGGTAAGGGCTTAGGGAATCAGGTAATATGGGAGGAAAGATGACATTCCAAGATGCTACAGCAAGGTGAACACCAAGAATTCAACTCTTACATTTTGCGAGTTCCTTCTCTTTAACAGCAGCCAGCCGCTTGAGTTTTGCGGCTTGAGCAAATGCTGAGGGCCTGCAACACAAACAGGGAAAGAATCAGAGACAGGGGGAAAACAAAAAGGTTTAGGCCCTGCTTGGATGAGTGGTAATTTCTTGGGAGGTTTTGGGATTTAGTTCAAATTTGAACTAAATCCTAAAACATTCCAATGAAATACCCCTAATCCAAGCACCCCCTTAGAGAACAACTATATCAAAATCACCAAATCAGAAGGGGGAGGGGAGGGGAGGGAGAGAGTAAACAAATTGCCTACGCAGGGGGGAAAGGGAAGAAACGGCGGCACCTGGAACGAGAAGCCGAAAGATGACGACGGAAGCAACAAAGAGAGCAGACCCGACGATGGGGAACGGGCGGCGTCGAATATAGTGAGGCACTCCCATTCCACACCCGGTGGCATCGCTCGCACCGATGGCAACGAAGCTGGCCTCCAAGGATCCTCGTAGGCTCCGAAAGGGGCCACCCCATGGCTCGCCAAGAACCATCTGACGAGCTGCCGACGACGATCTCCCCAACGGATCTAGGAGGGCGACGACGCGGCGCCGCTGATGGAACCGAGGAGGGGCCACCTCATGGCTCGCCAAGAACCATCGGACGAGCTGCCGACTACGATCTCCCCAACGGATCTAGGAGGGCGACGATGGGTGGGGTCAATGCCAAAGTAAGGTGAGTTGTGAAGAGACGGGAGGGAGGACTCCGCGAGGGCCGGCTCATGGGACGATGGGCGCGATGGCGAAGGAAGGAGGCGGAGCCAGAGCAGCACGAGCGAGGCGAGGGCGACGGGCGAAGGCGCCGAGGAATGGCGTAGGCGGGGGAGAGGGCGACGGCGCCGAACCGAGAACGCGAGGCCTGGAGGGCTCCGCGAGGGGCGATTTCATCGCGCTTTATCGGCCGATCGGAACACGTAGCAAGAAGGCCGAGCACCGAGGACCGCAACGCCAAAACGCGAAAACGGTAGGATCCCACGCACACGATGCCGACGTGGCATCGCTGGGAAGCCGGCATTCTCTTCCCCTGTAAGATAGTTAGTATTAGTATTAGTATTAGTATTAGGATTAGGATACGGTGATATGTCTAGGCGGGGGAGCTCTTAGGCGGTCCAAGGCGACAGCAAGGCGCGGCGGTTTCTCAGCAGCGGAGTCGGTGTTTGAGTGGAATCCCCTTCTATGACATACCGGCAGTCGTCAGTCACCGCTGACGGTCAGATCCAACCTCCGTTGCTCTGGGTGATTCAACCTCCCGCCGGTCCAACCACCGATGCTGCTCTTGCTGCGGTGTGTGTGCTCTGCTATGTCGTTTGCCAACTGCTGCTTCGTGCTGCTGTTACATGGTGCTGCTGCTGTTTTAATTCACCCGCCTAGGCTAGGCTCGTTGGTGACTTCCTCCGGCTGCCGTAAATCCCCACCAGCCTCTCACGACCCACGTCCTGTGTCAGCCGACGCCGCGACGCTACAGTCCCATAATGTTCTTTTTATGAAATGAGATCTAGTATATTCTTTTTTATGAAATCAATACATACAGGAACTGAGTAACTTATGAAATTTGTACATGCTTCATATAAATTGGTTTACATGCAGTTGCATGTTTCAGGATCTGCAAGGTCATGCTTCATGGAGTTAATACTAGTGAGAGTTGCGCGCTCCGCCGCGCCGTGCGAAATTTGATCCAAGTTTTTATCGCTAAAAAAAGGTAGGAATATCCGAGTTTTTTTTTGTTCGCTTGGGTATTTCTTGGGAAAAAATACGCTAGGTAAGAACCGTCGACGAACCAGCGAAACAACGGCTCTTTTTTGGGGGGAAAAGAATAATACATGTTCTGAGAAATATTAGATCCCAAACTGCAAAAAAAAAAAGCTATAGACGCCGAGTTTAACACCCTATGCGGTCAACAGGCAATCATACATGTCTTAAAAAATATTAGAGATCGAGCCGCAAAACAAATTTTAGATGCCGAGTTTAACACCCTATGCGCTTATTTTCCCGTGAAAAATGAGAAAAAACGGGAAAAAACGGAGAAACGACGGACGAAAAACGAATTTCTATTTTTTTTGGGAAACGACTAACGAAAACATTTTCCTCATGCTCCAGAGAAAAAACGGATCAAGAAAATATATTTTTTCGGGCAAAACGGAGAAAAAAAATGGTCTCACATTTTTTTTGTTGGGGAAATAGCCACCGAAAACATTTTCCTCATGCTCCGGAGGGAAAACGAATCACGAAAACATATTTTCCGCGCAAAACAGAGAAAGGGAACGGTTTTCCATTTTATTTTTGGAAAAACGGACAACGAAAATATTTTTCCTATGCTCCGGAGAAAAAACGAATCACGAAAATATTTTTTTTCGGGCAAAACGGAGAAAGGAAACGGTCTCCCATTTTTTTTGGGGGAAATAGCCACCGAAAACATTTCCCCCATGCTCCGGAGGGAAAACGGATCACGAAAACATTTTTTCCGGGCAAAACGGAGAAAGGAAACGGTTTTCCATTTTTTTTGTGGAAAAACGGCTACCGAAAATATTTTTCGCATGCTCTGGAGAAAAAACGGATCACGAAAATATTTTTTCGGACAAAACGGAGAAAGGACCCGAACGTAAAGCGCGAGGACCTATTTGTTATAATTTTGGACCTATTCGCTATTCTGAAAAATTAGGAAAGGGCTCGCTCGCGATTCGTACTTAACGGGAGGTCCTCTATGTAAAATGGCACACCAGGGACCTAAACGGGAACCGAGAAAAATATTTTGCTCTCACGTAAAATCGCGCAAGGACCTGACCGTAATATCGAAAAAACTCGGGGGGCTTTTCGCAAAAATCCAGGTGACACGTGGGGGGCCTGGCTGGGCTCGGTTTTCTTTCCGGGCAAAACAGAGAAAGGGAACGGTTTTCCATTTTATTTTTGGAAAAACGGACAACGAAAATATTTTTCCCATGCTCCGGAGAAAAAACGAATCACGAAAATATTTTTTTCAGGCAAAACGGAGAAAGGAAACGGTCTTCCATTTTTTTTGGGGGGAAATAGCCACTGAAAACATTTCCCCCATGCTCCGAAGGGAAAACGGATCACGAAAACATTTTTTTCCGGGCAAAACGGAGAAAGGAAACGGTTTTCCATATATTTTTTTGGAAAAACGGCTACCGAAAATATTTTTCGCATGCTTTGGAGAAAAAACGGATCACGAAAATATTTTTTCGGACAAAACGGAGAAAGGACCCGAACGTAAAGCGCGAGGACCTATTTATTATAATTTTGGACCTGTTCGATATTCTGAAAAATTAGGAAAAGACTCGCTCGCGATTCGTACTTAACGGGAGGTCCTCCATGTAAAATGGCACACCAGGGACCTAAACGGGAACCAGGAAAAATATTTTGCTCTCACGTAAAATCGCGCAAAGACCTGGCCGTAATTTCGAAAAAACTCGGAGGGCTTTTTCGCAAAAATCCAGGTGACACGTGGGGGGCCTGGCTGGGCTCGGTTTTCTTCGTGAGTAAGGGTGCTAATATACGCATTGAAATAGATAGACAAGCTTTCCTCTTTGATGTACTAGGTTATTTCGCTCTCTGCTCTTTTTTAAATGATTATTGTATAGAAAAACCTGCAATCTATAGTTTTTGATCTTTTCAGCAACTCTCCATGTCATTTGTAAAGCAGAAGAAACGAATTTGTATATACATTGAGCTTGTAATATGGAACATGTGGTACTTTCGAAGCTATCTGGGGCCTGTTAAATTTTGTGTTAATTCTTGAGGATTATAATTCCATCAGTTTAGTTGTATACATTGGATTGTTAGGCCTTGGTACGCATGCACGTTTGCGCAATATTTTCTATTTATGT
Organism: Rhipidocladum racemiflorum; assembly: GCA_036346355.1. Classification (NCBI taxonomy): domain Eukaryota; kingdom Viridiplantae; phylum Streptophyta; class Magnoliopsida; order Poales; family Poaceae; genus Rhipidocladum; species Rhipidocladum racemiflorum. The sequence continues at coordinate 44,033,861 of CM070569.1, read as the reverse complement.
AGTTATACAATAGTCAATTTGTATGGCAAATTGTGTTGTGCTTGATCCGAACGATTGGTTATTCACGTTAATCCTTAATCAGCGTATTAACAAATCCGTTCATAAACAATGTGAAAAACTATTCTTAGCTCATTTGCCTAAGGGTATATCAGACATTGTCATTAAGACAATAAGCTAATCCAAGAAAAAACCAGTCTACCAAACATCTTAGCTTGGCTTAAAAGCAGACTACTGATAAGATATTCAAGCTAAAAGACTAGCTTTAAGCTATAAACCAAAAAGCATTACCCCAAACAAACAGGGCGTTAGTCACACTGAAGTACGCTAAGCATACTCCATGAATGCAGCATAACAGCGTAACAATAGTAACGACCCGTTTGGAACACCTGAATTTTCTCAGGTTCCTGTAAAAATTAAACTGTTTCGCTTGCAATTTTTATAAAATTCCTGCGTTCCAAACAGAACCTAAATGCCCACGGTAGCATGAACTGCAAAATAGGGGAGCCAACAAACTCCAGTCTTATACAATATTGTGATGGGCTATCCCAAGGTACAGATTTGACGAAAACTTTCTTCTATACATGACAGTTAAGCAAGTACACTTCTACATTTGTTTACAACATTATGCTTTAGATAATTTATACACAACCAAAACACAGCAACAAAGCACACGGCTCCTGCTAGCAAAACACAACCAAGCTTTTTGTCATAGGTTACCTTTGGTTAGTTATGGTAACTAGGTTAGTAAAGGTTGCACTTCAAAACTCCCTCCATCTTATCATAAAACGGTGGTTCATATTAGTAGATCTTACCTCCCTCAAAAAAAATATTAGTAGATCTTACCAAGAACAAGCTCGAGAAAATGGGCTTACGACTACGACACCGACCTTCCATAGCAAATGGAGGCCAAGTAAAGATTCTTTGACCATTTTTCCTGCAAATAGATCGATCAGCTGGTGGAAACAAATATCCCTTATCTGGAATTGACACAAGGAGTAAGAAAGGTCAAGTCACCTTCACATGCTGGCTGGGGAAAGCAGATGTTCTTAAGGTCTCTTGTGTTTCATCAGTAGGCTTCCTTCTAGGGGTGCTCAAGATAAAAGCAGCCTGGTCCCACGTGGCAGCTGTTGCAGTAATGCGGTAGCCATTATCCCAGCGCTGATGGATTCCCTCACTTGGATATAAGAAATCAAGCTCCACTACCTACAAAAGAAAAGAGTTTGTTTGGATCCTCACAATTCACAGTATACATTCATAAAAAATCTTAAATTCTTTCCACAATATCTACAGTAACAGATCAAACTGAGCCTGCTGTTAAAATCATTTCACTTTACAAGCCTCATGGACACTTCAAAATGAAGGATACACATACCTGATCTATGAAACCAGCATTCCGTGACATGACGACTGCCCATCGGCTTCCTGCTGTGGCCATAGCAGTGACATAGAAGCCCTCCTTCCACTTTTTGTTTATCCACTTGAAGGGAAATGAATCGCTTACTTTGTAGGATTGCTGTGCATATTGTGCTCCTGGAAAACTGCTAGTCAGTTCTTGTTAGTACCAACAGACAATATTCCAATATCCAAGTGTTTCCACTTTGGACGGCCTCCAACCAAAAGTTGTGAAAGTTTCTAGTAGATCTCATTAGATATAGTTTATCGACACTGAAAGCTAAATATAGTGGTAGCTATTTCTAAATGCCCCGCTGCATCTATATTAATACATCTCAGTTAAACAACCAATCAACAACCAAGCCTTTTGTCATGCTAGGAATGAAACCCAATCTAAGTCAATAAAACTTAGGTCATGATTCTGATACATGGATTGCTAACTTCTATGCACACCTATCTAACGCCAACTCTTTGGATACATTTCAATTCCTCAAGTTTATTTTAACTACTTCTACCCACGTCAGTCTCAATCGACATTTGCCTCTTTCCCTCTTATATTTTCGAGATGACTTAAAATTCCACTATGCACTGATGCCTTAAGAGGCCTCCGTGGAAATGTCCAAACCATCTCAAACGATGTTAGACAAGCTTTTGTTTAATTAGTGCTACCCCAACCCTATCACGTATATCATTGTTGCATATTTGATCTCAACCTTGCATGACCACATATCCACCGTAGCATCCACATTTCTGCTACACTCATCTTCTTTACATGTTATTTTTTATCGCCCAACATTATGCTCCATACAATATCGTAGGTTTGATCACCGTTCTATCTAAACTAATAAAAGATTTAGTTTACTCCGTGCAGAAGTAAAATCGTTCAACCCAACTACCTGAAGGATCATGCTTCGTCGCCATGCACCCATGTGCCCTTTTATGGCACTTGTGCAGTCGCCACCTACTTCGCGCCGCCAGTGTGGGACTAAACATCCGCTTCGAGCTAACCAAAACGCTTGCACTACATGGCGACGACGTGTAATTGGGCTTTCATGCTTTAGTTCTCTCGGGCCAGAGTAGACCAGGCCTAATTGGTAAAATCTTCATTACGAAGCTTCGAGCGCCCTAACGTTCAAAACGGCGGCTGTCAAGATGCCACCGCCCACCGCCTCTCGGGCCTGCTCCGGCACTGTGCAGCCGCCGAGGAGCTCCGAAATGGCTGCAGCTCCACACGCAAGCCCTTGTCGGTGGGCACCTCCCCCCACGCCACCCTCGAGACCGACCTCGTCCTCCTCTACTACCGCTGCGGCGCGCAGGTGTTCGACTCAATGCCTTCACCTTCCATGCACATATACAACATCCTCCTCGCCGCTTCGCCACCCCACGCCGCGCTAGACCTCTCCCACCTCCTCTTGGCGGGGATATGCCCCGATCACTATGTCGTCCCTGCCACGCTCCACGCGTGCACCGAGCTCCCGGACCCATGTCTTGGCACTATGCTCCATGGCTTCGCCATCCAGCTCGGATTTCTTGCCAATGTTGTTGTATCCGTTGCGCTTCTAGACATGTATGCCAAGGCTGGTCTCTTAGACGATGCAGTGAGGGTGTTCGACGAGATGCCGGAGAGAGACGATGTCACGTGGAATTGCATGGTTACCGCGTACAAAAGGGTTGGGAGAGCAGCGGAAACCTTAGAGCTCTTCAGGAGGGCGCAGGTGGAGGCGGTGAACATGGTGAGGGATCTGCGGACTGTGCCAAGTGTGCTGAATGTATACGGGAAGGAAGGGGAGTTGTTGAAGGGGAGGGAAATCCATGGTAGGATGGTGCGGTGCCTTGCGTTTGATTCGGATGTCCCAATCGGGAATGCATTGATCGACATGTATGCAAAGGGTGGGCATGTGGGTGCTTTGCAGGCAGTGTTTGCAAGCATGCAGGAGAGGAATGTCATGAGCTGGTCAACTCTAATATCTTGCTATGGTATCCATGGCAAGGGGGAAGAGGCATTGAGGGTTTACGAGGAATGGTGTCTCAAGGAGTGAAGCCGAATTGCATAACCTTCACGTCGGTCCTTTCAAGTTGCACCCACTATGGGCTTGTGAGTTGTGACTGAAGGCCGGACGATCTTTCAGTCGATGAGTATGGTTCATGGTTCAAAGCCCACCGCTGAGCACTATGCATGTGTGGTTGACCCCTTCAGGCGTGCTGGAGCCATTGAAGAAGTTGTTGGGCACATAAGGAAGATGCCCATGGAACCTTGTGCTGGTGTGTGGGGAGCTTTGCTCTCGTCGTGCGCCATGCATAATAATGTTGATGTTGGAGATATTGCAACTTATAGGCTGTTTGATGTTAATGTAGAACCCAGTTGCCTTTGTAATGTACACATTTCTCTTCTCATCTCGGCTCTTCTTTTCCTTCTGTATTTTTTTTTATAATCGGCTGATATTATTGAAGATGGTGGGTCCTTTTGAGACATGTTTGGTATGATTGGGTGCCACTTTGCCCCTTTTGTTCTCTTGTTGGATATGTACTGAGTTAGGTCAGTTCATTTCTTTCATATGTACCATACTGTGATTACCACACAAACTTCTAGATTGTATTAAGGATGTCTTGATCATCTCTGTTCCCGTCTCTGTCTGCATTTGTAGTTTGCTTCTCAACTGCAAACTATACTTTTCTGCTGATTGTGCATTAGATCACTACCAAACAAACCTGTTATTTGGTTTTGGGCGTACTTATTGCTGCTACGAATTGGCTTGTTTGTCCCCTAGATTTTGTGTTCTATTGCTCGTCTGAAGTAGTGGTTATAAAGTTCACCAAATGAAAAAATTAGTCGCAAATAGAGGTGACCTTGGCCCTGTTTCCTTTGTTTTCTCCACCAGCATATGTTTTTTTTTATGGGTTTAGAAAAATGATCCGTTTGTAAAGCATGTTAACCAGAAATTTTACTTTTGTACCAACACAACATGATTTGATTGCATCGATGATCTGTTTCCTTGCACTAAACATACAATTTGTCGAAAAGAAACATTTACTAGCTCAAGATATTGATAGTCTAGGCCTGTTGGTATTGAAAAGTGCATTACATGAACACATGCACGATGTTTAGCTTTAAATTTGTAATAGTATTTGAATTGCCATGTGTAAGTGTATATGTTATTTAATTATTTAAGCTAAGGCAGTCCTCATCACTACTAGCTCTATAAAATGTTAAGTATATTCCATACACACATGCACAATGTTTTGTCAAGTGTATCACTGTCTTTTAATCCTTTGATTTCAAATTATGTGTTAAAGGGAAATATTGTTATTTGTGTAGAATTTGGGGTTCCATTGCAACTCACGGACACCCTACTAGTAGAACTTACACTTGAACTTTTAAAGGACTTTTCTATGACATAGGACACTAGATGCTTGGTGCCATTTCACCCACCCCGCTGTTACTCTGTAGCATTGATCCCAAATATCGAAAAGTTTTCTTCCTGGTTACTACTTTTCCATCCAAACAAACATCTCCATCATCTGCCATACCACCGATGAAAATACACCTCATATACTCAGTTTACTCCCAAGTCTAAAGCCCTTTGATTCTGAAGTCTTCCTCCACAACTTCAGTTTCCTATCAACAACTACCCTGCTCTCATCAATTAGCACCACATCATCAGCAAAAAGCATACACCAAGGAAACTCTCTGTGCATGTTCCGCGTGACTTCGTCCTTTACTAGGGCAAAAATGTAGGGACTCAATGCCGATCCTTGATGTACTCCTATCTTAATAGGAAAGTCATTGGTATAGCCATCACAATCACATACTCTGACATTAGTCACAATATGGTTGTCCATATCCTTGATTAGGGTAACATACTTTGTTGGGACTTTTTTCTTTTCAAGCGCCTAGCACATGATATGTCTTGGCACGTTGTCATAAGCTTTCTCTGAGTCAATAAACACCCTATGTAGATCCATCTTTTCCCTCCCAACGGTCATGTCAAGAAGATCACCTCCATGGTCAACTTCCCAACAATAAACCAAATTGGTTTTTCGTCACACTACTCTCCTTAAATGATGCTCGATCACTTACTCCCAAAGCTTCATTGTGTGGTTCATGAGTTTAATTCCTCTATAATTAGTACAACTTTAAATGTCTCCTTTATTCATGAAAATTGGCACCAATGTGCTTCTCCATCACTCATCAGGAATCTTGTTTGACCGAAAAATGATATTAAACAATTTAGTTAGCCAAACGATCACCATATCTCCAAAGCATTTCCACACCTCGTTAGGAATGTCATCAGGCCCCAACACCTTACCTACTTTCATCCTTTTTAAGGTCTCTCTTAAATCTGACACTCGAATTCTTCAAACGAACCTCCTATTGGTGTTGTCAAAAGCATCATCCAGTTCAATCATACTATCCCCGTTGTCTCTGTTGTACAACTTGTCGAAGTAGTCTCTCCATCTATTCCTTGTCGTCTTTCACCAGAAGTCTATTAGTGTACTTGATTGAAATCCCTTGTCTTCCTTTCTTGAAGTTTAGCCATCTTATAGATATCCTTCTCTCCCTCCTTTGTACTTAGCTTCTGATAAAGATACTCATAAGCCTTGCCCCGTGCCTCACCACTTTCTTTGCATTCTTTTTTGCTACTTTGTACTTTTGTACGTTGTCGCTCCATGCTGCATGTGCTTGTAGCATGCCTTCTTCTCGCTAGCCTTTTGCACTTCCTCGTTCCACCACCAAGTGTCTTTAGATTCGCATCTACTCCCTCGGGTCACTCCACACACCTCCATAGCCACCTTTCTAATGCGAGTTACCATCTCCATCACATACTATTCGTGCCTTCTCCAACATTCTACATCCCTTCCATGATCATCCTCCTTAAACACCCGTGAGGCGTCCCCTTTGAGCTTCCACCGCTTCGTCCTCGTGACTTTGGTGACTTTAGCCGGTCAAGCCCGTATCCTAAATCGAAAGTCCGCGACTACCAACTTATGTTGCCAAACAACACTATCTAGATATAACCTTACAATCTATGCAGGCTGTTTGTCCTCCCTCCTACCAAGGACAAAATCGATATGGCTAGAATGCTAACCACTACTAAAAATAACTAAATGTGATTCTCTTTCTAAACAAGGTGACAGGGTATATTCGTCTAAATGTATGCGTAGAAGTTTCCAGCGCTCTCTTAACATATAGCTTGTTAGGGCCAAAAGGTTGCTTTTGTAGGGCAATTTCCAAATGCCTTGTCACATAATCAATGTTACACCATTTCAGGCTGCTTAGCATATTTTTGGGCAAAAGCATATGTGGGGATTTTTTTTTCCCAAAAAACATGTGTGTTGGAGGAGATTTCTGAGATGAATCTTGGCATGAGGTCATAACAGGATGATAAGGACACAGAGCATGCAAGTGTTGTTCAGGGGTCCAGGCATCAAGTTGAAACAATAAGATTACCTCTCGACATGATCACCAAAGAGCTTCCATTATTCGCACCAGCTAACGCAGTGATGTAGTAATTTCTCTCCCACTGCTCCATTATCCATTCCTAACACAGCACAAGCATGTTAAAAGCTGTAACAACAGAAAACAATACCGTGCGAATAACATTTGGGATATAATTAAGAATGCCTGATTAGTAAAGTATTGCTACCCAACAATAAACAGAGAGAAGTATACTCTGGAATTTGGAAAGTAGGATGTCTTGAACTAATTGTTTACCTTGTGAAGAAAGTAATGAGAATGCTCGTATACTTGAGAAGTAAAGTCAGTGCCGGCATCCATAATTAAAGCCCACAGATTTGAGCAAGAGGAAACTGAACTTATAAACAAGCCATCTTCATTTCCTTTTTGGATATGCTGTACTAATCTATTATCTGCTACATTGTAGTGGTACCTGAAATTATTGTGGTAAGAGTGTAAGACAATGGAAAGCTCTATTTACTACTACAAAGCAGATAAATGTGCTATGCAGACCTCTGCTTCATAGGCCGCCGGGAATTGTAGACACTAATCCACTGAGTCGCTGGCATCCCCATTCTGATTTTCTTCTTAGGTTGCTCATCATCTTCCACCACTATGAGGCGGCCTCTCTTCTGACCAACCTGATGTATAAGCTGGGAGAAATTCCAACCAAGCATTAGGCAGCTAACTTAATATTACATAAATAAAAACAAGGGTGATTTATGATATGCCATGGGCCAATTGAAAATATGGGACCCATTGTTGAACTTTTGCCAGTTCACTATTTTTCCACTGCATAACACATAACGCATTGAATATGCCACTGCCCCTACTTTAAAACACAAATGCATTTTTTGTGGTCTAAAATGGCACAACAATATAACTTTAGTCCCACCCCATGTAGTGTATATTAATTATTTAGTGTTTGATAGAGTAGAAAATAAGAAATAGGCAAAAAATTCAATGGCAGATCCAAAATTGAGTTGTTTTGTGTGACAAAACAAATTGCCCCCCCCCCCCATATAACACCACAAGGTTGCCCCAAATCCCCAATATAGTGAACAACCAGCCGGAACTATAGAGAAATATTACTATTTACTATTTCTAAACAAGCGATGGTTCTCAGGCCTAATGGTGGAACCTTAAATTACTTACGATTTTTGTTAGAGGACATGGCCACAAGTCAAGTTAATGAAAATGGAAAAAGGGGAAAAAAAAGGTCGGAAAGGAATAATGTACCTTCTGAGCACCATCTGTGTTTATTGGTCTGATGTCTGGATTTGGACCAACAATGCCATTAAAAAGAGAGATGCACTTTGCATAATTCGGTTCGTCATCAAACTTCAAGTTCACGACATACTCAACAAATTGTCGAAAAGGTTGTGGACAAATGCCGCACAAAGTTTCTGAAGAAGTCGACATCTTTTTCTTGCAGACAAGAAAACCTTTGTTCTCTCCCTAAATAAAGAATGGAACAAAAATAAATAAAAAAGACAGAATAAGAACCAAAGGGATTCAAACATCAAACTAAATTAACCTGGTATCCTTGCCAAGGTAGGCGGCCACGGAGTAGAAAAATAAGCGTGTATGCGAGGGATTCAAGGTCATCTCTCCTACTTCCAGTTCTTCCCAGGTGGGCATGAACGCTAGCATAACGAACAGTTCCTCTGTTTATGGGAGCAAACAAACATGACAAGAGCATGTCAACAAACAAAGTAATGAGCAAAATGAAGAGCATCATAAAAATATTTCCATCCGAATCTAAAGACATGAAGCAAACAAAAGAACTAAAAAAGCATGTCAATTAAGTAATGTGCAAGGACATCATAAGAATATTTCCACCCGAACCTGAAGACATCAGGCTTTTGGTCATATACAACGTGCTGTCCGGTACCAGCGTCCTTCCATTTTGAAGCTGTGTTGGTACAAAATAGATAAAAGGAAGAAACATAAATATTTGACACCAAAAAGACATAATATAAGGGTGGAATCTGATTATAAATTACCCAATCCAAGGTCAACAAGAAAAAGCTTCTTCTCTTCCGGGGTACCTGGAGGACCAAGTAAAAAGTTCTCAGGTTTCACATCGCCATGGACATACCTGCCATATACAAATCTTGTTAGGTATAGTTTCACAACCACCGTGCAAAGCACTGTTAGGGCCTCATCTGATGAGTAGATCATCATATTACCCTTTAGAGTGCATCTTCTCCAGTATGGAGATGGCTTCTATAGCTATACAGGCAACCATCTCAATGGACATCCTGTAACAGATGACACGATTGGAAATAATTGAAAAGATTGCATATGAACAGTAGAGATTAATTACAAAGAATCAGCAGATACTCACGAGTGGGAATTATTATTCCAAACATCCCACAGGCTTGGTCCCAACATATCCATAATCTGCACGTAAACCAAGTATGATTAATAGAAGAAAATTTATTGATCGTTATTAAGGGAGAAGAAACAAAAAAATCTCTATAAAACAATGAAACCCTAAACCAGGAAGAAAACTAAAAATTTTCTCATGCACATCATACCCATGTGTATAAATAAAACAAATATTTGGTAATGTTTCCCTAAAAATATGCAAAAATAGTACATGCTCCATTACCATGATGTAAAACTCGCCCTGCTTTCCTTTGTAGTGTACCCGTGGGACACCATGATTTCCACTAAGAGTGCTGCCAACGGGAGGTTTAACATAAGCAACTGAAGAAAAATTTATCCAAAAAACAACACTCACTGAGAAGGGGGGGGGGGGGGGGTAAAATCAACTACTCACTTGTAAACTTGCCACTCATAGGGAGCTCCATAATTGCAACCTTTGCTAGTTCGATGTTCAAATTTCAGTGCAAACTGACAGAAATGGGTGCATGAATATCGCTGCAACTATGATAGTCTCAGTTCCAACAATACTTTGAAGCATTCAGGGAGATATACTGACCTCTAAAGCATTTGCACCAGTGTTTCTGTCACTGGGACTAGGAGAGGAAATACGTCGACCAACATATACTTGTCCAAATCCTCCCTTTCCAAGTTTCCTTTCAAGCTTGTAGGTTGGTGAATTTCCAATCTGTACCTGTTCCAAGCACATAAATCACCCAAAAAAAATAAGTACAGGATACAAATCATGCAGCCACAAACCCGACATACACAACTGCATGCTATATCCCAGATTACAAGCCAGCTACCCTCATATTAACATGATGTGAAATGTAATGGAGATGCATGAAAGGAATTAAGTGAACATTTCATCATTGGAACACTGAACCCATATATTCAATAGGTCCTTACAGTAGCAGCTACATTATGGTTCAACATGGTGCACAGTGAAGTAAGACACTTTTAGAGCGTGTTTGGTTGCTGCGCTCGGCCGAGGCTGGCCCGCGCGAGCCTGGCCCGCGGGAAACGGCGCGCTCGGCCGTTTCCGCGCGTGCAGCGCGAGCGCGCGTGAAGCGCGTGAAATGCATCGGCTGGGCCAGGCTGAGCCGCACGGAGAAGCAAACCAAACACGCGCTCCGGCCCAGTCAACGCATCGGCGGGGCCAGGCTGGCCGGAGCGCGGCATCCAAACAGCACCTTAGAATCTCCCAATCCCAGGTGTATCTTCTATGTGCATAGTGCATACTAATAATTGATATACTAGAGCACATCACTAAATTCAAGTTGCTACTAGAATTTAACCATAACACTGAAAATGCTGACTCAGCAAATATAACAAAAACAAGAATGAAGATCAGCAAAATAAAGTACAAGAAACCAAGTGAACCGAGAAACCGTGTAACTAATTCACAAGGTTATGGACATATCCAGAGGCCAGATGAACAAAGATCCATCCCATGATGTGGAAAAAAAATATCAGCATTTTGAGCCTGAGGGAATTCAGGCACCAAAGCATGTGTAAAACTGTGTCTATATATTAACATAAGTGCACAGTAACAAATAGGTTACAGGAGATATTTTGCAGCCTCCAGACCAAATGATGCATAACAGATCAACTCAAACAGGCATAATAGCAGGATTGCATAGGAACATTAATTAGCAATTCACATGAACACAACATCGCTTAATGCATGCACTGAGCACCAGAAACGGTACATTCGAAAGCATGTACATCCAACCATGTTGCATGCTGCATGCACAACATTTCAGAACTACAAATATTAAAAAGCATTAATTGGTACAACTTAATTAGCTGGAGTCTACTTTTTTTGGGGTACAAAGTGACGACGCACATAACCCACGCACACCACACTCACGCAACACACGTGCACACACGCGTGTGCGTCCCCTATACATGTTAAAGAATTAATTCCCACAGAACGCGCACGTGCGTACCCATTTTTATTGGAGGTGAACACGCACGTTCAACTGGAATCGAACGCGGGTGGGCGAGACCATGGTTGTCAAGGCAACAAGACGAGGCGAGGCTCTAGCCGAGCGCCTGGATGCCTAGGCGAGGATTAGGCAACCAACAATAGTCTAGCAATATCAATTTATCACCAATACATATATAACCAATATCAATATATCACCAAAAAAAAAATCTGGCTCCATCCCTTTTTCTCTTTCCTTTCCTTTCCTTTTCTTCCCTTTTTCCTTTTTCTTTCCCTTTTTCTTTTTTCCTTTTTTCCTTTCCTTCCTTCCTTTTATTTCCCCTATTTCTTTGTCCAACTCCTCGGCTCCCCCGTTTCGACTCCCCCGCACCTCCTCCCCCGTCGCCCCCCGACGCACCAGCACGCCTCCTCTCCCCGCCGCCGCTCCTCCCCCTACCGCCTCTCCTCTCCCCGTCGCCCCACGATGCGCCTCCACGCCTCCTCTCCCCGCGGCGGCTGGCACAGAGGACGACGGTGGAGGCGACGGGGGGAGAGGTGGCAGGGATGAGGAGGAGGAGGATGCCTGCGCAAAAGGGCGGCGGACCAGGCGCAGCGGCTTCGAGCGCGCCTTCGGCCGAAGGAGAAGGACGGTGGCACGGACGAAGGAGGAGAGCGGCGGCCGAGCTCCTCCTTCTCAGCGCCCAACTATGCCGCTCGAGATCCCCTGGCGACGTCTGGAACATCCAAGTGCCCGTCTTTCTCCGGCCAGGCGCGGTGAGCGGGCATGGCAGTCGGCCTCTAGTGCCTAGACGCCTAGGCAACGACTTGAAAACAATGGGTGAGACACTCGACGGCGAGCTCTGCCAACCGAGCTAACGCTTGGTCCTCAGCTGGAATCTACTTATTAGCCATTTCATCAACCATCTACTTGAAATACATAACCAAACTCCATCATCCATATAATTCCACAGAATGCAACAAAAGAAATTTAATTACATTTTGGGACAATAATAAAGCAGAGCTCACCTCACTCACAGAACCTAAAAGCACCAGGCAATGACAAAAAGAAAAGGTACATGCACCACGCGCCATACATAAAAATAACAATTCATTTCTAAATTTTAATCAGCAAACCTCAGCATCTTTTACAAATTACAACACCACATTACCCATATTGATGGTGGCTATACATAGCTATGCTTTATCTATATTCAAACTTGTAGCAGAAAAACAAACAATTGTAAAAAAAAAAGATATATCCGCTTGTTCCTCACGACCCTAGCAACTGCATGCTCAACTAGATCCAGCCGTTCCAATCTAAGCTCTAATGGATGCCTCATATATCACTAATTAGAGTTATAATCTAGTTCAGATCTTTGAATCCTAGTCTAAGTTTGTATTCATTGTAATCCTGCACCCTACGCTCCTCTTTGGTCATTAAAAAATGATATCAGAGCTAATTCATCGTACCAACAACCACTAACACAATTCACTATGCCACAAGCATATCGTTTCACCACCCTAGGGTACAAATTACCCAATTCAGCGTGCAATTCACGAGCGGCAGCTTCTAATCAAGCAATGGAACCCTAAACGCCACTAAATATCCACAAGCATCTAAATTACGGAGAGATAGCCCAGCAGATATCTCGCGCTTACCGTCTCCGGGAGCGGCGCAGCGTTCCCGTCGTCGCCGGCGCCTCCCTTGTCGCCGCTGGCGAACTCGTCCATCCCCTGCCCCTCCTCCCGCTCCTCTTCGGGCTGCTGCTGGTCCAGCTGCCTCGGGGCTCGTGTATCCGCTTCTGGATTCTGCGGTTGCTGCTTCTGCTTTCCACGGCCTCGGCGCGCGCCTCGGGGCGCCGGCATGCCTCACCGGTGGAGCCGGGGGCGAGGAGATCGGACCGGAGGCGGGCAGAGATGGGACGGAGTGCAGTTGCGCTGGGTTAGGGTTTGGTCGCCGGCGGCGGATGAGGTGGTCAGCGACGACGGGAGCGGTGGAGATGGATGCCGAAGACTCGTGGTCCGTGGAAGCCTAGAAGGCAAGAGGGGAGCGCACGAGGAAAATATCGAGTTGTACGAACTACTCCTCTCAGTGCTACCATATATTACGCCTTTCAACAATAGCTGACGTAATATGCTGTTTACGTCTTGGATGAAAACATACGGTCCGAGTGGGAGTAGATGACATTATCGGAACCGGATCCTCTGCAGTAATGCAAGGGGAGCTGCCTACACAGTAAAATGAGTCTGGTACAGTTCCTACTTTGACATTAATCCCAATACCAATAAAAAATAGATGAACATATGATATAGAAACATCAAATATTTTCTCTTTATTGATTGTAAATTGATTCTTTTATACAATGGAGTGCTATATTTATACCTATAACATCTTAGGATTAGTTTCAAAATTCGCCCACCAAAAATAAGTCTAGATATATTTGAATCACCGAGACCAAGAGCCCACTTATATTTCAACAACTATATGGTACCGTAGCAATATTATAGCAGCGGCACCTAACTTGGCTCTGACACTATACCACTCTATTTGATCTGCTGGGTTTTGATATAACGGTTAAGAGATGATCTTGATGCAAAGGATTGTTCATCATCTGCATTTAGTCCTCTAATACAGAGGATCCCATTCCCAGCCATCGACTCATTTCGAAGCTTTTAATGTAGTAGCCTTCTTCCGTTTTTTTTCTTCTAAAACTAGCCCCTATATCACAGAATTTTGTAAAAATAGTCTCCTTCTCCACTGTGAAAGATCTGGTAGGTGACATGTGTCACCTATCGCTATCTAGTAGAGTGGAAGGACCTCCCTCGGTGGGGGGGGGCGCGGAAAAAATCTCCAGCGCATGGGACCTTGAAGACTAGCGCACCCAGCACACCGCGCACGCTCTCGCGCAAACGCGCGCACGTGAGCACCCAGGCCCACGCACCTGCGCCCATGCTTGCGCCCTAGCCATGAGCCACGCCCCATGCCTCGCGCGTTTTCCACGTGCTTCCCGCTACCAGGCGCAGCATGTGACATATGGCGGGTCTTCCACTATAGGAGAAGGGGTCATTTTTGCAAATTTCGTGACATGAAGACTAATTTTGAAATAAAAATTGTGAAAGGGCTACTGTAGTGAAAGTTTCGCTCATTTTCGACTCCTAAACAAAATGAAAACAATGCTTGGTAAGTCACTACTCATCGCACCACTCCTGGTGACCCTCCTAGTATTCGGTAATATGTATTATTCCATACTTCCGACAATACGTACTCCTATTTTCAGTGTACCCCTTAAATGATATTGTTATACATTTTTATCCTTTCAAGTATACTCTAATACTGATTATGAGATACTTCAAAGTGAGTTCCATAAAAAAATTTATCAAAATCTACTCTTTATAGCATAATATGTTTATATTCTTCTTTTACATATGAGAAAAGATATATAGCAAAAAATAAAGGACTCCTATAAATTTTTTTCAACCATGTTGCATTGGAGTATCTTAAAATTATTATTGGAGTATACAAAAAGTGATAAAGGAGTATGATACATTCGTTTAAGTGGTATGTTGGGGATGGGAGTATGTACTCCTGAGAGTACGGAAAAAGGCTTATATATATGCGGTGATTAATCTGTCTAAGGCCCATAAATGGTTACGGCTTTTTAGAAGCCAGCCACAATCCTCATAAATGCGATCCATAAGATGAAGAGACACATTAAATGCCTCACGATTATTCGGTCAAAATTACAGTTGACCACGATAAACAACCCCCCAACCTAACGAAAAGACACCTTTTTGGTGAGAAGACGTCTTTTGACCAAAAGATACCTTTTGACGAGAAGACACCCCTCCGAAGATGATAACTGTCATCCCTTCGACACTATAAATACGATACTCTCACGAGGATTCAAATGGTGAAGTGTGTGTAGACAATAGTGTTTGAATAGATGAGAATTAAATAGTCTGTACTCTATTAAGAACACCCGTGATATAATACAATCCATATTTCTTTTCTACTCCTTTCAATCTTGTTTATAGACAAAGACAATTATAATTACATTCGTAAGATCGATCTAGGGACCCCCTGATCTTGAACATCGACAGTTGGTGCTAGAAAAAGGGCCTATGTCATAATTGAAGATTGAAAAAGATAATGTATTGCCGACGGAAGCCATGGATGAAGAAAACTCATTTGATCTCGCCGACTATGCTCACCTCATCGCCAATGACTTCGTAGAGGAAGAAGGTAAGAGTGACTTCTACTCCAAGTATGCTATTGAGGCGAAGTCGTTCAAATTAGCAACTTCATCCAAACCGGATGAGGCCACGTCAGGAGCACCATTTCCTAAGCAAAAATTAGGAAAACAGAGTGACTCCGTACCTGCCCTTATCTCAGAGGCAGAGGATCAGGTCGCATGCCCTATGGAAGTCGACAATGTACGAACTCACAAGAACGACAATGACTTTAATGAGAGTTCATCTTTAGAAGATTTTCTCTGAAGTCTTGAACTTGATTATACACTATCATCATCTTCCGATGAGGGAGTGCTCACCCCTTCTATCAATTTTGGATTTCATATTTGCGCAATCACAGAGGAGACAGAGGCATTTGAACATCGTGAAGCTCAAGAAAAAATCGCTTAGGAGCAACGAGAGTCACGATTGCCAAATAAAAGGCTGCAGAAGAGGCGAGACATCTTTACCATGACAACCAACCAAGAACCTCGCATAGGCCATATCCATCGGGAAGTCGTCCCCGATCTATCTTTCCGGCACTACTAGAAGAATTTAGATTTAGTTTAAATCTTAATTCTTGCATTCTTTAGCATTTCCGGCACTACTATCGTGCATATTGCGGTAGAACCACCAGGCAGTACTACTGGCGGTACTACCGAGTTTATTATAGCAGTAGTTTTATTCCAAAGAAGGTTGTTTTCTAGTTTTTTCATATTTTTCTTTGGGCTAGAGCTACCGCCGTTATTAACATAGTACTATTGCTCGGCGGTAGCATTGACTTTTTTAGCGGTAGCTAAATAACAGAGAAACACCTTTTTTAATTTTTTTTGGAAATGGTACTACCGCTGTACAAAATGTGGTACTACCGAAAGTTGGTAGTACCAGAGTTTTCAAGCAGTAGTCAATTTACAAAATGGGGTGTTTTGAGGGTTTTTGCTCTATTTTTAGTATCGGCACTACGCAGTGTAAGAAATGGTACTACTGTAGATCGGTAGTACCACGTTTAATATACCAGTAGTTATTTTACAGAGGAACCAATTTTTTTTAGCAAGTTCACGAACTAATTATCGATACTACCGCACATTGAGTGCTGGTTGTACTGGACCTCTGTAACGATCAAAACTATCAGAGCATTTAATGCGTGCAGTCGACCGTTGCGGGCAGATTTTCTTGGAGCGGTACTACTGACCTTTGGCCAACAGTAGTATCACAAATGCTGAGTTTTTCAACATTTTCCCAATGGCTAGAATTGTTGGTGGAGGCTATAAATACCTCCACATCTGCATTCATAGAGCTCCATGGTGACTCATTGAATACACTTGAGCTCTAGCAAGTCTTCTTTCTCCTATTTGCATTGATTTCATCTCTTGAGAGGAGTTAGAAGCATTCAAGTGTATTAATAGTTTTTTAGCCAATTGCAAATTTGAATCAACCTCAAGTGAGCTTCGATTCTCTATTCTCTTAGAGGTTGCTGCATCCAAGATAGTTTTGGAGGTGTGGAACCGGTGATCTTCTCAATGGAGATTGTAAGAAGGCCCAGTCGGTTGTGAAGGCACAAAGCTCGCCTACCCAGAGTGGGGAAGAGCTACCCTGAGTAATCGAGGAAGGCTCAATTGTGAAAAAGGTCCGGCTTAAAGTGAGTCAAGCTACCTCAATGTGGATTAGGGAAGACCGACAAGTCTCCGATACTATGGGATAAATTCGTGCATCATCTCTTGTGGTTTGAAAAATTTCTTGTGCTTAATTTAATTCCTAGCAATTCTAATATACCTTAGTGTGATTATTTCTTTAGAATTGTTAGATTGTTTAGACTTAGCATCATTGGTGCACATTAGTGAAACCTAGAAGATTTAGGTTTTGAGATTCAAAATTGTCTTTTCTAGTTCTATTAGTTTCCTAGTGTAATTAGAGTCGAGAAATTTCAAAAACCTCCTATTCACCCCCTCTAGTCGGTTATCCTTGATCCTGCAAGTGGTATCAAAGCTTGGTTTCTCAATTTAGACTTCACCATCTAGAGATAAAAGGATGGCTAGTGAGGGTGTATCCATACGTAAAGCACCATTTTTTGATGATACAAATTATGTGTATTGGAAAATACGTATGACCATTTATCTTAAGGACATGAGCCCAAGCATATGGAGAATTGTAGATGAGGGTTTCGCTATGGCTCTTGATCCCACATCCACTATTGATCAAGATGAGCGAAACTCCTATCTTAATGCTCAGGCTATGAGTGCTCTTTTTGGAACTTTGAATGTGGATGAGTTCAATTGCGTGAGCAACCTTGAGACCGCTCACGAGATTTGGACAACCCTCTCTGAAATTCATGAGGGCACATCCGCGGTCAAGAAGGCCAAATTGCATATGCTTAGGATCAAATATGAGAGTTTCATTATGTTGCCCCAAGAAAATATCACTGAGATGCATTCACGGTTGAACAATATAGTGAATGAGCTCAAGGGTCTTGGGGGTTCACTAACCGATCTTGATGTTATTCGTAAGATGCTCATGGCTCTACCATATAAATGCGAGACAGTGGTGACACTTTTCGTCAACTCACCCGAGTTGACGAAAATGACGCCAACCGTACTCTTAGGCAATCTCATAACAAATGAGTTGTACAAAAAGTATAAGGAGGAGCTCTTGGAGCAAAGTTCTTTGAAGAAGAAGAACATTGCTTTCAAGGCCAAAGCGAAATCAAGCAAAGAAACACTTGACGATTCCGAGGATGACACTGAGGAGGAGATGGCTCTCCTCATGAGAAGAATGAGGAAATTCATGAAGAGGCGCTCAAACTCTAGCACCCCACAAAAATACAAAAAGGGGGGAACACTCAAGTAACAACCGATTTGCAAATGTTCGGTGCTTCGAGTGTAATGAGAAAGGGCATTTTGCCTCTCATTGTCCCAAGAAGAAAAAGGATGCAAGGGCAAGTCATCAAAAAAGAAGCAATTTCACAGTAAAAAGAAGCTCTTTAAAAAGCTTCATAAGGACGGCAAGGGTGAGGCTCAATCGGGGAATGGGAATCCGAAGAGGAATATTCGGATTCTGACTCCTCTGATGAGGGCACCCCATCGAAGAAAAGGAGCCTTGCCGAGGTTGCAACTAGAGATGCTTCATCACCATTCGTCACTCCCCTATGTCTTTTGGCAAAGGGAGATAAGGTAAAATCTAATAATGATGATGATCCTTCGTATGATGAACTCCTAGATATGCTTGTAGGTTGAAATGAGTATCTTGGCAAGGAGAAGGCCAAACATAAAGTCATGAAAAAGGAATGCACTCGTCTCAAGGATTCTTATGAGGAGCTAAAAGAATCTTATGAGTCTCTCCTTCTCAAGGATCATTCTAAATCTAAAATTGACATAGGAGTCACATGTGATTTAACTGATGCTATGCCTAGAATAGATAATTTTTCTTGCACTATTTCAAAATCTAGCATAGCTACTTCATGTGACGACTTAGGCCCTGTTTGGCAGAGCTCTAGATCCCAGCTCCACCTCAGAGATGAAACTTGTAGACTGAGTGATTTAAGTTTATAATTTTATTCTAAAATGTAAACAAGATGACCCACTTAAACACTCTTAATATACCCACAGCTCCAGCTTCACGAATTTGGTGAAGCTAGGAATACCTAGCTCCACCAACTCTAAGAATTTGGTGGAGCTGGAGCTCTACCAAACACCCCCTTAATTGCCATGCCCTCTAGCTCTAGCTCTAGCTCTAGCTCATGTTCTACTAATATTAGCCTTGATTTAATTGTTGAGAACAATGTGCTCAAGAAGCAAGCTTCTAAGCTAAACAAGAGCTTGGATCGACGTTTCAAGGGTAAGGAAATGCTTGACAAGATCTTGAGTAGCCAACGATACACATACAACAAGGGGGACTTGGATTTGTCCCTAAAAAAGGTACAAAAATGAGCAACAAGGCTCCAAGGTTTATCAAATCCAACAGGAGATTTTCTATAAGTGCCACAATGTGGGACTTGTAACAAATGATTGCCCGTTGGGTAAAGCTCCTAAGAATAACATTTATGATTCATGCTACGTTCTAAGGAAAGATAGAAATGGTAGAGCATTAGTTAAATTTATTGGTACTCCAATACTTGGTCGCAAGAAGAATACCATTTGGGTGCCCAAAACATTACTAACCTCCAAGGATCCAAATAAATTTGGGTATCTATAAGGGTTTTATTATCTTTTGTAGGTGAACTACAAGACCGGTGGACGGCATTGGGTGTTGGATAGCGGTTGCACCCAACACATGACCGGAGATCGGAAGATGTTCACCACATTTGAGAATGGAGGTGGAGATCACAACGAAATCAGTTTTGGTGTCAATAGCAAAGGAAAGGTATTAGGTTTGGGTAAAATTGCACTATCTAATGACCTTTCAATTGCTAACATTTTATTAGTTGAAACCTTGAATTTTAACTTGCTATCTGTCTCTCAAATTTGTTATTTTGGTCTTATTTGCTCCTTCTCTCAAAGTGGTGTTGAAATTACAAAAGAAAATGATAAATCCTTAGTTTTCAAAGGTTTTCAGTTTGAAAATATTTATTTACTTGATTTCTCCTCAAATGAGTCTTGTCTTCAAACATGCTTAATTACAAAGACATTCTTGGGATGGTTATGGCATATAAGACTAGCTCATGTTAGGATGATTCAACTCAAAAAGCTTTTCAAAAATGATTTAATTGTGGGCTTGAAAGATGTGAAGTTTGAGAAGAACAAGGTTTGTAGTGTTTGTCAAGCGGCAAAAAAGTTGCTAGCTCTCACCCTTCAAAGAGTATCATGTCCACTTCAAGACAATTAGAGCTCATACATATGGATTTGTTTGGCCCTACAATCTATAAGAGCATCAGAGGAAATTCTTATTGTTTGGTGATTCTAGATGACTACTCAAGAGTCACTTGGGTTTTCTTTTTTCATGAAAATCTGAATCATCCGATATTTTCAAAAGCTTTGCAAAAAGGGCTCAAAATGAATTTGATTTTAAATCAAGAAAATCTGTAGTGATAATGATTCCGAGTTCAAAAATACAAAAATTAAGGATTTTTGTAATTAACTTAGAATAAAACATGATTTTTTCTGCTACTGCTACTTATACTCCGGAGCAAAATGGAGTAGTTGAACAGAAAAATTGAACATTAATTGAAATTTTTGGGCGGATGCTATTAACACGCTTGTCATGCCACAAACCATCTTTATTTGCATCGGCTATTGAAAAATATCTCTTAAGAGCTTCTTGTAGGTAGGAGACCGAACATTTCTTATTTTCATGTTTTTGGTTGCAAATGTTTCACCTTGAAAAAGGGTGTTCGGCTCTCAAAATTTTAAAGCCGTTGCGATGAATGTTTTCTACTTGGTTATTCCTCATATAGTAAAGCATATCGCGTCTTCAACAAAAACTCTGATTTAGTTAAAGAAACTTATGATGTTGAATTTGATGAAACCAACGGCTCTCAAGAAAAGCAAGAAAATTTGGATAATGTAGGTGACGAAGCTTTGAGGCAAGCAATGAAGAACATAACGATTGGAGACTTTAAGCCAAAGGAGGAAGATCATGATGATCAATCGTCCTCTATCAAGTTGAACCATCTACCTCGGTCACGCCAAGTCAAGTCCAATCAATTGAGGTAGAAGACAATGTAGAAGATCAAGCTCAAGGGGTGCCTCCAAGGATCCACAATCAAATCTCAAAGGATCACCCAATCGATCAAATCTTGGGTGATGCTAGTAAGGGAGTTCTAACTCGTTCTTATGTTGCTTCATTTTGTGAGCATTACTCGTTTGTGTCTTCTTTTGAACCAACTCACATAGATGAAGCTTTAGAAGATCTGGATTGGGTGAACTCCATGCATGAAGAACTCAACATTTTTGCTCGAAATGATATTTGGACGCTTGTTGATAGACCTAAGGAGTATAACATCATCGGTACAAAATGGGTCTTCTGAAACAAGCAAGATGAAAAATGGAATTGTGGTGAGAAACAAAGTAAGGTTAGTTGCACAAGGCTTTACCCAAATTGAAGGTTTGGATTTTGATGAAACCTTTACACCCGTAGCAAGATTAGAAGACATTCACATCTTGCTAGCTTTTGCTTCTTGCTTTGATATCAAATTATTTCAAATGGATGTGAAGAATGCATTCCTAAATGAACAATATTTGAGTTGGTATTTGTAGAACAACCTCTCGGTTTCGAGAATCCTAAAAATCCTAACCATGTCTACAAGCTCTCCAAGGCGCTATACGGACTCAAACAAGCTCCTAGAGCATGGTATGAGCGACTTAAGGATTTTCTAATTCAAAAGGATTCAAAATTGGGAAGGTTGATACAACACTCTTTACAAAAATTATTGATGGAGAATTCTTTGTATGCCAAATTTATGTGGTTGACATTATATTTGGTTCTACTAATAAAGATTTTTGTAATGAATTTGGTGATATGATGTCTAGGGAATTTGAGATGTCCATGATCGGAGAGCTAAGCTATTTTATTGGACTTCAAATTAAGCAACTCAAGAATGGGACTTTTGAAGGATTTACTCAAAAGGTTTGGCCTGGAGGACACAAAGCCCATCAAGACTCCAATGGCTTCAAACGGGCATTTGGATCTCAACGAGGGAGGTAAGCCGATAGATTTAAAGTTTTATCGCTCTATGATTGGTAGCTTACTTTACCTTACCGTATCTAGGCCCGATATCATGTTTAGTGTTTGCATGTGTGCACGATTTCAAGCTTCTCCAAAAAAAATGCCACTTGGTGGCCGTTAAAAAAATTCTTAGATATTTAAAGTATTCCTTAAATATAGGCTTATGGTAGCCTAAAGGTGCAAATTTTGATTTAATTATTTATTCCGATTCGGATTATGCGGGTTGCAAAATGGATAGAAAAAACACCTCGAGAAGTTGTCAATTCCTAGGTAGATCTCTTGTTTCTTGGTTTTCTAAGAAACAAAATTCCATTGCCCTATCTACCGCCGAAACCGAATATATTTTCGTTGGTAGTTGTTGAGCTCAATTACTTTGGATGAGGCAAACTTCGATGGATTATGGTATAAACTTCAAAAATATGCCTCTTCCGTGTGATAATGAAAGCACTGTAAAAATAGCCAACAACCCGATCCAACACTCAAGAACCAAGCATATAGATATCCGCCATCATTTCTTGAGAGATCATGTGAATAAAGGTGATATTACTATTAGCTACATTAGAACTGTAGATCAATTAGCGGATATCCTCACCAAGCCTTTAGATGAAGCCCGGTTTTGCAAATTAAGGAATGAGTTAAATATCATAGACTTCTCTAACGTTGATTGAGTTTGTGCACCAGGGTTGAATCTGATTTGATATTTATTCACTCTCATTCAAATTTCTTGTGCTTATGAAGTGGCGACACATTTAGGGGGAGTACTATACTTTTCTATATATTCTACATCCTAAAATATGGAAATACCAAATAGTGCATATAAATCTTCAAAATAGAACTCTAACTTTTTGAAAGGACCAGAGATGTTGCCTAAAGGGGGAGTGAATAGGCTTAATAAAAATTTCAGTGGAAGTAAATTTTCCTGAGGGGGTCAACCCGGACTATCCGAGTTTTGTCCGGATACTCCGAGCTATTCGGATTATCCGGAGTGATGTGAGCGGATACTCCGGGTTGGGTTGCTCGAGATGAAATTTCAAATCTCTCCAACTTTTAAACAAACTACTTGAACACAAAGTAACTAATCACTATCAGGTACCTGGAACAAGTAGAGATCTAGAGCCAAACACAGAGAGGAAGTAGATCGAAGCTCCCAAAGATCCAAAACCATACCACCTTTAGAAAAAGTGAAGAAGAACACGGAGACAACGATTTTTACCTGAAGTTCAGATTCTTGAAGGGAATCCTATGTCTCCGTTGAGGAGGCACAAAGCCTTGGTCCCTCTTGACCACTATCCTCCCGGTGTTGCACAAAGCACTCGCCGGTTTCACTCCTTGTCTCTTTCCTTTCAGAGGCGAGACTTACCTTCCCAAACTTCCGGGGCTCACCACACGAGTATTCGGAGGTTCCCGGCGACTCCTCGCAGTCTAGGAGTCCTTCAAACTCCAAGAGTAACAAACACGTCATGAAATCTTCTTGGAGGATGAACTTGTGCTCAAGAATGAGAGATGCAAAAGCAAAGCACTCAAATCTCCTTCTCTCTCTCTCAAAGTTTCAATTCAATCTCAAGGTTTGAATGGAGAAGGAGGCTAGAGCTCAATAGGGTGTGAGTGAGAGCTTGAGAGCTGAGGTTTAATGAAAAATGGAGCTCTCTTTTTCAGTTGAGTGGAGTGAAGACTTAAATAGTGAGCTCCAAAATCCAACCGTTGTGAGAGGCTGCGCACAACTCAGAATATCTGGACATATACCCGGATAGTCCGGATTGGGGAAGTAGCAGTTCTCACCGAGAAGGTTAACTCGCAGTGTCTGGACCCACTACCCGGATACTTCGGTGTCACTTCGGATATTCCGGATTAAATATCCGGATACTCCGACCTGACCTGCTCGACCGGCAGAGTGACAGACAAGGGAAATGCAAAGATTTTTGAGAATTTGCAATGCAATTTTCATCCAACGAGCACAAGACTATCCTAGAAGCGATTTTTCGTCGAATCCCCCTTAATAGTACTGCCATCCTTAGACTCAAATAAATAAAAAGATTACAACTTAAGTCTTGATGCCGCTTTCACAAATTTAAATATTCGTAGGGGTGTCTCATTGCTTTCTTATCATGATAAATCCTCGATCCCTGCACAATTTCTCACTAAAGTTGTTAGTCATCTCTAATTGTGTTGTCATGAACCACCAAAACCCTTAAGGGGCCTAGATGCACTTTCACTTATACTAGACCAAAACTACTCTAAAATATTGTATTTTAGTGCTCTTAAAAACTCTTGTTGAAAATTTCATTTTCAAATCTATTTATACATATTTGTCTTCTTCTTCTATATAAATATGTATGAAAATCCTTCTTATCTTGAAATAGAAAAATGAAAAGCCTTTTTGGACAAAAAAATTTGTTCTTTTAACTCACCCAAATCCAAATTTGATCTATATTGATCTAAATAATGCACTTCTTGGGTCATTACTCTTAGAACTAGAATTGGGTCATTACTCTTAGAACTAGAATCTTGACATTTCTAGTCATCTAAAAGTATTTTTGGACTCAAACAATTCAATTGAAATTTGATTCATACTTTTCTTGAGTTTCTTCTATCAAAAGTTTGTTTCCTTGAGCTCTTGATGTTTTATTCGATTGAAAATACTCACATATGTCATTCACTATTATATGAATGCATGCGAGTAATTTGCAATCTTTGGTTTTGCTATTCCTGGCAATTTCTGCTAGGGCCAGAAGTACCAGTGTGCTTCCAGCGGTAGCTCCGGTCGCCGGTAGTACCGACAATGTTTCTGCGGTACCTCCGAGTGTCGGTAGTACGGGCTCAGTAAGAGCGGTACTACCGCACTTAGGGCAGTAGGACCGCTCGGGGCTCTTTCTTATTTTCTTCTTCTCTCCCCACCGTTACTACCGCCTCATACTCATTTCTTTTCCTCCCGCGTGAGCTCTTTCCCTCCCTCCCTCCCTCCCTCTCTCTCTCTCTCTCTCTCTCTCTTTCTCTCTCTCTCTTTCTCTCCCTCTCTCCCGTGCGCCCCCTAATCTCAAAAACCCTTTTGCCTCCGTGGATCCTCGTCAAACTTCATTAAAATCTTTTCCCAGAGCTCTTCTCCTCCGAAAGGTGAGCTCTTCCACGAATTTATCCTTGTTTTTCGCTTTTGAACCCTTGTTCGTCTCAATCTAGGGATAGATGAAAATATGGAAAAACTAGTGAATTCTTGCATAAATAAATTGTTGAATCTAGTAATTTGACTCCTGTATATACTCTCTTGAGATATATTTTGGAACAAATTTGTCGATTCAATTGTTTTCCCTAATTTAGGGTTGAGAAGTTCGAAAACGCGATGCTACCGTGCTCAACTTGCCAGTAGCACCGATGACCAGTACTACCGCATTTTTCTCTGCGGTAGCTCCGGTTTGCGGTACTACTGATGCAGTAAAAGCGGTACTACTGTGTTCTATGAACTTGCAAAACAAATTTAAATTTCATTCTTTAGACATTGTCAAATATCTCTAAATTGCTCCGCCTCACCTTGGAAATCCTCGCTCACTTGACTCTTTCCATTCTCAGTCACTATGCCGAGGACTAAGAACCTTGAAAAGGCTCTCGCACCTTGTGGAGATGGCCAGATTCGAAAATCCACTCAAGGGGTTGGAGTGTTAGTTGGGAGGATTTCATCTCCAAGAGATAACTCCAGCAGTGACGATTCCTTCATGGCACAAATGAGGGATAGAGATATTAGGAAAAATTTCCAGGATGTTCTGGCAGGATCTTCTTGGTCCAAGGGCAAAAGCCCGGCTGTTGAGTCAGAGGAGGAGGAGGTGGAAGAGGACAGTAAGGAGGAGGGAGAAGTTCAGCTTCCAGCATTTGGGGTTTGGAGCAACCTCAACCAAATCAAGGGTGATGACTATTTCGCTCTCAGGGATCAGAATGAGTATGCCAAACCCAGATTGCCACAGAGGACATATTTCATACCTCATTTCAGCAAAAAGTCTATTACAATATCTATAAGGATAAGGAATTTGCTGATCAGAAAGTGGATCAACTGGGATCATATCTCCCAGCTTCCTCTGTATGCTGTAGTGTCTAACCTGTTCCAGGGAGCCGGGCTGATGGAGTTCTTGAGCTGGAGAGTTGATTATGTGGACGATCTCATCAGGCAGTTCTATGCCATCGTGTTTATATCTCATGACCTAAATGAGATCACCTTGATGACTGGGACTGACAGGCTGACCGCGACCAAGCGATACTTTGAGCTATCACTTGGCATCTCACTCAGTGGATTTCCTAAAATCCACAATGATAGACCGCTAGGCATTGCTCATAAAAACACTTTTTATGATCCAACCACTAGAGTCCATAAGCCTGGCCAGCTGCTTGGACTCCTTCCTCACCCAGCTCTGATCAACAAGATTATCAGAGCTACCATTCACCGCAAGAGTGGTAATTTTGATGCTGTTAGGAGTTATGCCTAGAACTTGATAAGTTATATCATGCAGAGGCATAAGTTTGATGTAGTTGATTTCATAATCAGAGAGATAGATACCTCTTCTTTGGATCGAGGGAAGAGGATCTACTTTGCCCCCTACATCATGGCCCTCATCAGGAGAATGATTGTCTATCGGGGACCAATCCCTCCTACTCATAAGCCCTACAAGCCCCGAGAGGCTCCTCCCCACGTCATCGGCCACATCACACAAAGGCAGCAGGAGCAGCAGCAGTAGGCTCAGTAGGAGCCACCTGCACCTGCCTATGATGTCGTCCTAGAGAGTTTCGTCAGTCTATGCATAGATCTTTTTGGAAGATTTGACCAGGAGCATGTCTACATGATGGATTAGTTCGCCCAAGTCCATTCATTTCAGTCAAAGACTCGAGTTTCATTGGACTATATGCGAGGAAGTGTCGATCAGATCAGGAGTGCAATGGATAGGCTACGTGATGACTTCTCTTCAGCTCTAGCTGCCTACTCTCGTCGTGTACGCCCTCGAGCCTCCCATTCCGTGCGAGTGCCCTGGCTCCCTCAGGCCCTCCTGCGCCCCTCCCCCTCCCTCCTTCCCCTGGCTCCCTCATCCCCTTCCTCCCCCTCCCCATCGCCTCCCTTCGACCTCCCTGCAATCCCGCCACCTCACTCCTCCCCTCCGGCTCCGACCTCCCCACAACCCCGCCACCTCCCAACCTCCCCTCCGGCCTCCTCGGCTCTCCTCCAGCGGCGCGACGTGGCGTAGTGCGAGAGGTGATGCAGCGCAGCGGGTGAGGCACAACAGTGGCATGGGTGATAGCAGCAACGTAGCCTCTCCCTCCATCGCAAGCGGCAGCAACGGCGCGATGCAGGTGAGGCACGGTAGTGGCATGGGTGCGGGTGGCACCGGCGCCAAGAAGACCAATGATGCCGCGCGCATGGCGGCAACGATGGTGCGGTGCGGCAGCGGCAAAGAAATGCATGGCACGACAATGTAGAGGCTGAGGCGAGCGTGCCCTGCCATGGCTCGCGGTAGGTATGCTGTGCCGGCAGGGATGCGAGCTGGCACGGGCATGGCCACCACTATTCCAGCTAGGCTGGCACAGGCATGGCCAAATGAGTGTGCCGGGCAGTGCCGCCCATTGTGCCTTGTCCCTGGGCCCAACACGGCCTGTGCTACAGTGCCATGCCGACATGGCACGGCCCGCCTCGTGTTGGGCCGGCGCTCATACCTCGGGCCAGACCACAAAGGCCTAGCCCGAATGCCTACCTCTAATCGCGACACACAAAAGTTTCGCTCAGATATGGTTACTAATGAGGTTCAAAATCCGATGATATTTTGGTGAAATTTTAGATTTCGGCCTCCTAAATTTATAATCTCGATGGAATAAAAAAAATCTAAAAAACTCAATTTGCTACAGTGTTTTTAAAATTTTCATCTTGCCAAAATATCGATTTTTGGACTGGATTTTAATGATATTGGTTCGGATTTGATGCCAATTTTTTTTGGTAATTGTAATGTCATTCATATGGAATACATACAAACATTTTGCAGTACGTGCAATAGATTGACACTAGCTCACCTGGGAGAGTGGGAGGGCTATAATGAATGTGGTGCAGGTTCGAATCCTCAGGCCAACCAGCATTCATTCAATTTTGGTTTTGGCTATGGTGGATTACACATCTACCTGTTGTTTGAGATTTAGGTTCTCCATTTCAGTTCATTAGATTTTAGTCATAGAAAGGCTATGCAAATCCTACCATGGTGAATCCTATTTATTGTTCCTTTCTTAGACATGCTACAAGATAAAGGATGGCTTATGGTCTATTTTCTTACTTGACTATCCTGCCTGACTTGGCAAATAAAAGAGAACCCCATTTTATCTGGAATTGGACTTGTTTGCTACCTTAGAAAATCTTTCTGCTTACCTACTTGTTGACCTTAGGATAGGAAATACATATTACCTGAAAGCTAGTTGCTCGGTTGGCACGCTATCAAAGCACTTAGGATTGGCTTGAACAGAACCCCCGAGAAACTTTTGAACATTTCAGAGAATATAGAGAGGAGGGAGAAAAATGTATTTTCTGTATCGTTTCTTCGAAACCTCGCTTATGTTTAATTTCCCTTCACCAACCTCAGAGTACCACAGTTGTGGCTTGAAGGCCGCATGCGAGTTCTTCAATATTTAGAGAGTATATGTTAGTACGAGATTGATATCAACTTATTTAATCTTTCTCGATGATTAAGACAAAAGTGTATCCCTTAGGAACCGTACATGCACCTATGTTTGGATGCCGATCGAATATCAGTTAAAATGCTGCTGAAATTTTTAACTTTACAGTCTTTTATGTTTAAATATTTTGTATATTGCATTCGAATAGATAGGATCATATAGATCCAAATGACTTGAACTTTATTTGTTACATTTGAGAAATAAAAAAAAGAATGAACATAAGGTTTTTATCACGACATTAACACTATCAAATTTTTTCTGAAAATTTTATGAGAATATTAGTAATATATCAGGACCATCCACAAAAAATTTTAAATTTTTTTGACACGTTTTGACCCAATTTTAATTCGGTTAAAAACCACTGAGATCTCGATAAATCTCGCCAAGATATTAGCAAATCTCGGTAAAAAAAGCCAAATTTTAAATTTGCTTTTGGATTTCATCCGAAATAACAAGATTTCGTTAAAATTTTGGATTTTGAAGAATGACAAGATGTGAACCGAAAATGAAATTTGAAACCTTTGTTACCAAGTAGCTTAACCCACGTTAACCACATATACTAATCACTGCTGCTAATAAGCTAGCTAGTCCCGGCTAGTGTCCCGGTGGATTCCAAATATTCCAACAAACTTGATACTATGGCTATATACTGTGTCATCTTTTTATGAGATAGAAAAGAGAGGAAAGTCAGAGAGCAAGCTTGACACTTATTTAAGCATCAACACTTTTTACAACAATAACAATAACCAAGCATTTGTCCTAAAAAATTAGGATAAGCTAGGGAAAAAATCCAATCGAAATCAATAAAACTCCTGGCACTTTTTACCAAACCAAGGAATTAGTATAGAGTAGATGATGCATTAGGATGGTGAGACCAAATTCGTGGGCCAATTTGGCCATTAGAGGTGAGAGATACACGATGAGAGATCTATGAACGATTAATAAATCATGGTGGGATCCTCTAGTATCAGCTTGTTCATGGGCAGCACAACCAGGTTGGCCCACCCTGGCCCGGTCCGATTTTCCGGGCCCGGGCCTTGATTTTCAGCCGATAGACCTGACCCCAAGCCCAAAAAATGCCAAACATGCAATAAATTATTAAACTATAATGATTTATGGATAAATGAAAAGGTCGGGCTGAACAGAGATTGGACCTAACCATTTTAGGTCGGACTTTTCATGATTTGGCCCGGAGTTTGAACAGGCTAGTGTTAAGCTTTACTATCAAACCATTGGGGCAGTTGTTATTAAAAGCTCATCTAAACAATCCCTCTCCTCTCGTATCAAACAATACACAACAATAGTATCAAACTATTTGGAGGGCCCTCAAAGAAAAAGGGTGAAAAAAAGAGAGGCTAGTTGGGCTCGAGCCTGAGTCGAAGCCCCAACCGACGCAAGAGAGGATGGTCGCGTCATGGGCCAGTTCGGCCAAGCCCGATTGGCCGGGACGCGTCCCGCTAAGAGCACGTATAATAAAGTGAGGTAAACAGACTATAAGGATTGCCACATCATATTTATGATGAGTTAGAGGAGAGAGCAGATGAGAGAAGCGGACTGTAGATCTACAGCCGGCTGCAGCACATGCTCTAAGAAACTTGGTGAGAGAATGAGAGGATGAATGTGGGCCAAGTATTAATGGCTTTGTATGTATGTATGACTAACTATTATATAGCTGGACTGTTAGATTGGCTGTACAATAAGATAAAACCTTTCTTATTAACCATGCTCTGAAGCGAGCACCTTAAAGGCGAAAACAAACCAGCTAACCACCCCCGCCTTTTCTAGCCTTTTCGATTCCTTGCTTTGAAAGGCGTGCGCGTAGATATTTCTCCATATATTATTACTCCCTCCGTCCAGGTTTAGAAGGCCTAACTGCTTTTAGATAGCGTCCATGTTTATAAGGCCTCTTTGTCTTCTGCACGTACTGCATTAATTATACCCTCAATTAAGCATGCCGTCGGCTGCAGCTCGTTCGATATGCATGCACGCGTGCTTGCATTGATGTTCAGCTAATTAACGCATGACTGCATGCTTGGCAGGAAATGCAAGCATGCCTTAGCTTCTTATACCCCCATCCAGGTCACTCTCGTTCATACTCTTTTTGACACTCGCTTCCACCGGATCTCTCACAGTAGCTACTTCTTTGTCGCTTTCGCGATAGCGGATAAGCATAGCGTATGAGGCTTAGGCGAGAGCGGTGCGGCCGGGCGGGCTTCTTTGAGGCCAGTCGCGGGCGCCGAGAGGATGCTACAACGGAGTTAGGCTAGGCGCCACGAGGCATCCATGCCAGGCTATCGGCATGCAAAACGTAGCGACTTGAGATCATCAAACTCGAGAGCTTTTGGAACACTATCTTACGGTTGAAGATGAGACACATCTTAAGCCGAGTCCGCAGGTAGAAGTCGAAAGAAGCTCCACCAGCCGTGATCGCGACTCTGAGATGAAAAGCCACCGCAAATCGGCGACTCGCGGTGCAATTGGAAGAAGCCAATATTGCGGCCAGACACCTTTGATGAAAAGGTCGAGGAAGAAGCCAAAATTGCTGCACTTATGAACAAAGGCGATGGGGATACGGCTGGCACATTGGTTGCGTCGCGTTATGTTGCGACTAATGTTCCTAATTTTCATTTTGAGTAAACTTATTCTGATGCTTGTAGTGATCATTGTATGCGAACATGTATCATGCTATCGGTTGAATAAATTATCTATTGTCGGGAAATGCACATGTCAATTATCCCACATTTGGTGAACAGTAGCACAAAAAAAAAGGGTAAGCTAAGCTAAGATAAATTCAACCGCGTCTTCATAAATTTCCTTATCACATTGCAACCTTATGGGAAGTAGAGCAGCTCCTCTCCAATGTCCCCTTCTTCATATGTGGGATCTTATAATGTTGTCCTCCTTTTGCCGCATAATCTCTCTCATGCACCCCATACGTGTAAGGAACACACGATTCGATCTTTCTCAGGATATTCCTCATATGCTTTGATCAACGTTGTTCTGAATATCTTCAATCTTTGATGGGGATGACTTGTGAAAATATGGTAGAAGGCGGCAAAACCGAGATCCAAAACATTGAGATCTGGAGAGTTAGGTGGTTGACATATTAGTCGTATATCCACCCATCTTCTTGTGCAACACGGCAAAATGCAGGATCGTCAACGCCCAATATGCGTCTTTGCATTATCTTGTTGGATGAATGCTCGGTAGACCTTGTTCTTCAACGAGGCCACTTTAATTTGATCTTAGGGCAAGACCTTTTCAATGAGGAATTTTCGGATGGTGTCCACTGTTGGCCGATGTCATCGCCTTGAGCTCAAGGTTCCTACAAAACAATCATACAAGTAGGAGTAAGCAAGATTAGTAGAAGTCGCTACAATTCAAGTAATTAAGCAAAATTGAACTACTTACCCCTCTCCCTATTGTGACTTCTCCTCTTGGTGGTTTGCCAATAGGTGAAGGAAAAATTAAGATTTTCCCATCAAATGTACATATGCCACGCTCATCAAACCTTGGGCGTGCTTTCACCCCTAAAAACATAACCTTTTAGATAAAGTTTTTGCTCTTCACGGTTCTTTGAAGTCTTTGTTCATCAGCGCCAAATAATAATTTTGGCTCGCCCTTGTCTATAAAACCATTTCTCATCTATGTACGATGTTGTACAAAGATTTAAAAGTTAGTTCATCAGGTATGCTTTGGCTTTCAAGCATTTCTCATAAAAAAGCGCCGCAGCGAGCCTTCATGTTTTTAGGTCAAAGTGAACTTTATGGCATTCGTATGGCCTTTGAACTTTCTTTCAGCTTCAAGCGTTGATGCAATGTGCTCTTTGCCATATGCAAAGCATTGGCTAGATCACGGATAGTATGGCGTTGGCTAAGCGGCACATCTTTGATGGCATCAGATTGAAGGGAAATTTTTACGGCCATTTTCCTTCTTCTTATTTACAAAGCTGAAATTCCACCACCATTTTGTCCATCTCGCCATACTCATGGGACAACTCTCATGGGATCCCCATGTCATTAGCATGATTTATCGTCACTCACACTTCAACATGCGAGGCCGTCTGTCTAAGCACATGGCATATATGCTTCGCTTTATATCGGGAGGTAGTACCTTCTCCTCTTGATCTCTGCGATAGCATTGTAGGAGTACATGGCATGCTTGACTTAGTACGTTCAAGGCTTGGCTTTCCAAGAAACATTGATTGAAAACACATGGCCACATGTGCAAGCGACTATTACCTGCGTCGTCGTTAGCTACGTCTGCTCTGGCGTCGGTGACTGCTATGTCGCCGGCGTGTGCTCCGGCGTCAGTGTCGGCGTCGACGCCATCCGCGGCGTCTTCTCCGGCGTCTGCTACATCATCGGTACCTTCATCATCTACGTCTTCAGTACCATCTCCATCTGTATGAAACAACATACTTCAATGATCGTAAGGAAAACTAGAGCAAAAAATGAAGAGATAAAGGGTATGCGATGAACACCTAAATCGCTGGAGTCCAAAACATAATCATAGTTCAATTCAGGTATTGATCCATGAAAATCCTCAATTTCTTCCCAATCAATGGCCTCATTTAGGTCAGGAGGGTAGTACCTTCTCATTCTTCTTTGTCATTGCACCACATAAATAGCATGCATGGCGCTTAATACGTTCAAGGTGGCTAGCTATGTGTATGGCAATGTCTTGAAAGATAAAGTGAAAGGCGCATATCGTGCATGGTTTAGGCTGCGCCACATGGCACACTGCTTGCGTCGTCGGCGACTCTGTCGCCTAGATTAGCTCATTAAATGCCTTGATTCCATCGCCGTGCCTTGACATCTCGATGCCGCCTCCATATGCATTGCATGAAGCCATGAACAATCAAAATTCAATGCTCAAAAGGAAAACAAGAGCGAAAAAAAATACTCAAAAGGAGTAGTAGTATTACCGGAATCTGAAACATAATCCCAAACAATAGGTGATTTAGATCAAAATCTACCATTATGTCCAACCATGGGAGAAGATGCATGGTAGTGTGAAGCGTAGAATGAAGCATATCCATATTTATAGGACAAATAAGCGCCATCCTTGAAAATTTTGCACTCAAAATTTGGCGCTTTCCCAAAAATTCGATTACAAAAGCATTTCCAAATTGGAAGCTAGCCAGCGTGAGAAAAAATTAGTGCTTTGCTTTCTTTGCGTTTTGCATGGCTCGCGTAATTAGCATGGCGCGTGGCGGCTGCTTTGCATGGCGCGCGTAATTAACACCGAGGCAGAATGGAGTAATTAGCAGAGCAGCGCAATGGAGGAATTTGTCATTGCATGGGTATGCCGACCTTGTGAGGTGAGAGGAGTCCACGATCCCGATCAGATGCATGGCGAGTAACAACTCCTTGGTCTTTGTGTTAGAGAGAGTTAGGCCTTATATATACGGACGGAGGGAGTAGTAGGTAACAATAAAGCGTGCAATGCAAAAGCAGAGCGCTTGTGTTGGTCTCGTGCCATATTTTTTGGAACCGCAACGGCACGGTACAGTACTTCAAAGAAACCAGAGGGAGGAAAGTTTCACGTCAACTAGCTAGCCGGTGCCTTGTGCTCCTCGTGCTGTCGTAGGCGTCGCCTCATGGATAACGAGCCAGTTGAACTTTTTTTCGAGCTTTCTTTGACACTAATTTATTCTTATTTATTATAGTCTCCTGTATTGTTTGAGACCCAACTTCGAACCGAGCTTGACGAGCCGAGCCTAACGAGCCGAGCCGAAGTTGACTCTGGTTCCAAATCAACTAATTTTTATTTTAAAAGAAAAATAAATGTAATCAGAGCAATTTTGAAACGAGCCACCGAGCCAGCTCAACGAGCTTTTTTTCCAGCCTTAGTCGCCTGCGTGCGAGCTGCCCCGCGACGGACCGTCTTTCCCACGCGACGAAGCGTCTCGCTCAGGGCCGGCCCTAGGCCAGGGCTATAAGTAGGGGTGAAAACGGGTCGGATTCGGTCGGATATTGCTCGTCCCGTATCCTAACCCATATTATTATCTCGGATTCGGAGTCGGATACGGATAGACCGGATACGAATACGAATTCGGAGTAGTCCGGATTCGGACACGGGACGGATACATGACGGATACGGATCGGAAACGGATAATATAGTCGGATAATATGCAAAGCAAAAAAGTGAATAAACCATACGACATTCACATGAACCAATGAACTTTTCAACACAAGTACATACATAACATAGCTCTCATACGATAACAGTATAACGCACATACATGATCACATCGACATAATCATAATTCATACATAAGTCCAACATAAGTGATTCATAAATAAGTTTTGACTTCCTTGATTTATTCACTAGGATATGTTGAAGCGTCTCAATCCTCGTCATTGGCTATTTCTTCTTCTTCATACAATTTGTGTAATGTATGATAGCAACATTTCAATGAATTAGTAAGTAGCAACTAGGATCTCCAAGACAACCGAATGTAGTGAGATTTTGTGTACATCATACATAGCAAGCTAATTGAATGAAGTTGATTGGACAATATCCTTAATCAGTGTACCACAAAGCATCTAATTCATCAGTGTACCACAAAGCAAACAAATGGAATGATGTATATAAAGATAGTGCATATTGTCATACTCATACCTCCTCTGTTATATTTGGACTATTAGATTCCGCGGTACCTCCTCTGTTATGCTCAACGATCTGCCACTGCACAACTGGTTTCATTGACTCAAGCTCATTGGGAACATCAATGAGTTTCTACACAAAAACTACAGATCACTTTAGAGAAACAACTAGGGAGGAATGTCATGGTCCAAAATTCAGCATGACCAATTAGGATCTTAAATACTATGTCACTATATGAGCACTAGATTTAAGGCTCTAGATGTGCTTTCTAATCAGTGGAGACTCAGACTTGTGAGTTGTGACCTGCTGCAAATCAAGAAACTAAGGCCCTGATTAAAATGCAGGAAAGAAAAGGATATGCTATGTTTATCGCAAATTTCCTGCTCTCAAAATTAAGTTACTATATGCGAGCACTATGTTCCCTATAGGCCTAACCTTTGTCTAAACAAAATGATTAAGTTACCACCGTGTTTTAGGTTAGTTAACAAACATGTCAACTAATCTTCATTTTCCATAAATGGAGGTATGGTATGTGGGCAATATTTCCCTGTAAGCCTAACTTTTGTCTTAACAAATTGATCGACCACTTGATGTTTTAGGTTACTTAACGAACATGTCAACTAATCTTCCTTTTCCATAATTATCGCCGACCGCTTAATCTTAAAATCACTTTCGATGTCCGCTTTTACTTAGGCCAAATGAAACACAACATATCACAAAGATAAAATATGACAAAAGATACATATACCGCTTTGTCGATCCGCCTATCGGGTTGGACACTCGGTAATGATGCAACTTGATGTCTCCCAAACAGAAAAACTAGTACTTTTAACAACTTGAAACCACAAACAAATAGTTATTGAGCTCGTGAGAGGAATTACAGAGGAGTTATGTGGAGCATTCTTGAAGAACTCTGCATCTCTCAACTTGAATGCGTGGTAGTCAGTAGTCACGATGCTTCGGAATCGTCTCGCCTGACAAAGCTGCAGCTTCTTGATCCGACGTCAGATGTGAGACCCAAACATGATACGAAAGAGCAGATATCAAGATAAACAACGCCAAACCCACCTCGTGTATCTCAGGAGGATGACATACAGGTCGAGGACATTCTTCTCATCACGATATATCGTCCTTCGCTGGCGCGGTGGACGACTCGCTGGAGGGCGCGAGGACGGCTCGGCGGAGGGCGCGACGATGGCTTTCGGCGAGGGCGCGAGGACGAGGGCGAGGGCGTGGTGGACGACGGCTCGACGGCGGCGGCGTTGATTCGAGGACTGAGGAGCAAACGAGCAGTCTAGAAAAGAATGAGGAATGAGGATTACTGGATTAGGTCATGGTCTCATGGACTTAGTCATTGACCAGTGATACCACCAGCGCATAGTGCCGGATATCCGAATATAATTATGGGATAATATCCGGATTAAATATGGGAATTATCCGTATCCGACGGATATTGGACGCTCCGAATCCGTATTCGTATCCGTAT
The DNA here is from genome assembly GCA_036346355.1 of Rhipidocladum racemiflorum. Lineage (NCBI taxonomy): Eukaryota > Viridiplantae > Streptophyta > Magnoliopsida > Poales > Poaceae > Rhipidocladum > Rhipidocladum racemiflorum. The sequence goes on along the minus strand of CM070569.1, from coordinate 43,997,024 downwards.
TTGATTATCCGGATCCGATCCGGATCCGACCGGATATAAAAACATCTTCCCGGATCCGGTTTTTTCCGGATTCGGTTCCGGATCGGGCGGGAAATATCCGACCCGTTTTCACCCCTAGCTATAAGTACGACGGCTTAGGGCTCAACGTAAATAGGGGTGTAGATTTTATGCATCTTTCACTAGTGTGTATGTATTAATGTATAGGTAATAGATTAGTTCGGTCCTATGGAAACATATATATTACTCTTATCTAGACCAATAAGGTGTGATGATCCCTTTCCGTTCAATGCTTTTCTTATGAAACATGCTTTTGCTAGTTTTTTCCTGCTCCTTTTAGTGTTTGTATTGCTTTTCCGTTTTCCTTGGTTCTTAAGAGTATGTTGTTGAAACTCGTACTACATATAACTGTGGCATTGGACCTTATTTTCTAATGAAAGTTTATGCTATCAATGTTTATTTTCTAATGAAAGAGTAATATAACAGGTAATACACTAGTACCACGAGATGTGCACACGTCTACTAATTATCCCTCCCTTACACTCGGGAGGTTTGAAGCCTTCCTAGAGCATCCACCTCACCTCCACCTTCTCTCTCCTCTTTTTGCAAAAAAGCCCTCCCAGTTTTTGAAATTACGGATAGATCCTTTTGCAATTTTTTGTGAGATGAAGATTTTTTCCTCGGTTCGCGTTTAGGTCCCTCCTTCGCCGTTTTACGTAAAGAACCTCCTGTTAAATACGAATCGTAAACGAGCCCTTTTATAGTTTTTCAAAATAGCGAACAGGTCCAAAATCATAACAAATAGGTCCGTGCGCTTTTCGTTCAGGTCCTTTCTCCGTTTTGCCCCAAAAAATGTTTTTGTGGTCCGTTTTTCCCTCCGGAGCATTGAAAAAATGTTTTCGTTTCTCCGCTTTGCCGAAAAAATGTTTTTGTGGTCCGCTTTCCCTCCGAGCATGGAAAAAATGTTTTGTTTCTCCGCTTTACCCAAAAAATGTTTTTGTGGTCCGCTTTCCCTCCGAGCATGGAAAAAATCCGCTTTGCCTAAAAAACCGAAAAATATTTTGGTGGTCCGTTTTTCTCGGAGCATGCAAAAATGTTTTCGTTTCTCCGCTTTGCCTGGAAAAATGTTTTGTGGTCCGCTTTTCCTCCGAGCATGGAAAAAATGTTTTCGTTTCTCTGTTTTCCTAAAAAACCGAAAAATATTTTGGTGGTCCGCTTTTCCTCCGAGCATGGAAAAATGTTTTGTTTCTCCGCTTTACCCGAAAAAATGTTTTTGTGGTCCGTTTTCCTTGAAGCATGGAAAAAATATTTTCGTTTCTCCGTTTTGCCCGGGAAAAATGTTTTTGTTGTCCGTTTTCCCTCCGGAGCATGGAAAAAATGTTTTCGTTGACCGTTTTTCCTAAAAAAAATCGGAAAATGTTTTTGTGGTCCGTTTTTCCTCCGGAGCATGCAAAAAATGTTTTCGTTTCTCCGTTTTGCCCGGAAAAAATGCTTTTGTGGTCCGTTTTTCCTCCGGAACATGGAAAAAATGTTTTCGTTTCTCCGTTTTTCCTAAAAAAACCCGAAAAATATTTTGGTGGTCCGTTTTTCCTCCGGAGCATGGAAAAAATGTTTTGTTTCTCCGTTTTACCCGAAAAAAATGTTTTTGTGGTCCGTTTTTCCTTCAAAGCATGGGAAAAATGTATTAAAGTATTCTCGTGGTCCGTTTCTTTTATAAAAACATTTTTTCAATTTTTTCGTTCACGTGCGCGGCGTGCCGCCGCGCTCAATTTTCTAGTTATTGTGATTTCGTGGGGATTATCTATTCATGGCTTCTGCGATGTGGCACGGGGGAAGGGGTGGTCTATAAGCGGTACGGTACAGGCAGGTGAGCAGGCAAAAAAAAGTTCGCTAGAGCTAGAGTTAAAATTGTTTTGATTACGTTTTTTAATAGGTTTAAAATTAAATTGAGTCTATTTCGAGTGTAAAAAAATTAATGAGAATCAGCTCGATAGTGACTTGTTAACTTAAATTTAATATAACCATTTAAATAGTAAATAAAATAACTTTACGTTAAAATACATGCATAAATTTCGAAAGAAACTTAGGTAGTGTTTGGTTAGTGGGATGGAGTGGAATGGAACCATCCCATCCCACCAAGTCTAGTGTTTGATTGGAGAGCTGAGGATGACTTGGTTCTAGAAAAGAGAATATTCTCTCTAGATTCAGGATATACGGCCAGGTTCTATAAATTTTCTAGAACACAGTCATCCCGCTTGGAATGTGAGAGTGACAGTAGACCATTCCATCCCTGAAATCTGGAATGAAGCCATTCCATTCCACTCGCTCTCTTACCAAACACACAATTAAAAATAGCTCGATAGACAGCCCGGCAGGCAGGCGAGGGCATACCGCGGGGAAAAGCGAGCTTGCCTGGAATAATAGAATGGCACAAAGCTGTACCGTAGGGATCAAGCAGGAAAGGCACGTTTGCTTAGCATGGGAGGTAACCGCCACTAACCAGAGGGAGGGGCGTGCATGTCTCCTTCGCTTCCGACTCGTAGCCATCGCGGCCTCAACCTGTTCCCGTTTGTTTGTTTGTTTGTTTGATTGTTTGTTTATGATTCTTAATCAACCTATTCCCGATCTACATGTATTGGGCAGGTCATGCGATGCCGACGCTTTTCGGCTCATCTCACCTAAGCTACTCCCTCTAATTTGGTAATATTTATCGTTTTGAAGACCGTGTCGTGTCCAAAACGACAAATATTACCAAACCGGAGGGAGTATTAGTAGTATAAACATGATAATGTTTTATTACAAGCTATAAGTTAGTGTTATGAATTTATAATGACTTTGGTAACTTTTTTTACTGGATCCGCAACGACAGAAAAGCTAGCATCAGGCACGCACAGCACACAGTGGTGATCACCTGGCAATTTTAACCTTCTTACGTGTCGGTGATCGACCATTCGGAAAATAGTTTATACATCCATTTCTAATACTTAAAAATAGATCGGCCCACACCGTCAGACGATGAAAATTATGTATTTGGCTAACAATTGGCTTTACTTATCGACCAGATTCAATTCCCATATGGAGTAAATTAATCGTAACGAAATTTTAAGACGCGTTTCGACAGGAAATTAACAGTTCGAGAAAAATTCTCGCGTCCTAATTATTTTCTTTAAATGTACTCAATGGCAACAGTATATATACAACTCCTAGTAAGTGTCGGACTCTTAGGTATGTACAATAGTATTATGTTAGCCATCTATAAGATTTGCCATGTAAGATTTTGTTGACATTGGAGAGAGAGAGAGAGAAAGAGAAGAGTGTAGCTATTTTTTTCGTGAAGAGAACTATATAAACAATACAAAACATCAATATATGCATAACAAACACTTTTTTGTGCCATAATTAAAAGATTGTTGAATCTTATAATAAAGACAACAATAAAATGTTATCTTGTAGAAAGTTGTCTTTATATGACACAAAAAAGTATATGGACGGTAATCATTTCTTCTATTGTACCTAAACGGATAATTAACAGATGCAATGGAACCAGGGTTAACCAAACTATTTTTGGGTTCAAAATAGAGGTCCCGACGAAAATCGAGCGAAAATTGTAAAAAACCAAATAGTTTCGAAATCGAGCGTTTGAAAACATTCAAAAAGAACACCAATCGGTTTTCTCGAAAAACCGATTGACAAGTTGAACCTTTTGGGCGGCCAATTTTTTTAACGATTTTTGTAGAAAAGATTTTCACCGATTTTGATCGGTTTACGTCGCATAAATTTTTATGAATTTTTTGAATTAGACCGATTTACTAACCGGTTTAGAATTTCAAACTGACTAGATACAGTTGATTTTCGCAAAAATCAACGAAAACCGACTGGTTTTATGAACCTGAATGGAACAAATGGTCACTGAAATGTATCGGGCCATGACGTGTCGGCAACTGGCATAAGCTTAGTTACCCATTGCACTTAAAATTTGTCCAGCTTACGTGTCCACTCAAATAAAACTACCTCTCGACTAATGTGTGCATACGTGAATATACCTAACACGGGGCCAGGAAATTCGAGATAATGTAGATATATCTGGTTGTACATATATTCTACTTGTGTCTGGATATATATGATCAATCAGTGGATATTCTCAGTGTCTCAGCACCAAGGAGCTAGCTGCAGGGCACAATCACTTTCAGGGAGGAAACCAAACCATACAAAAAGGTCGCTAGTGTGTGTGCCCAAATATTCAACGGTGATGTAACGAAACTATAAGTTGGAGCAAGATATATTGATCGAGTTTGCCTAAAGAACTCTTGCTGACCATATATATATATGCGGCCTGCAACAAAAGTACTTCTTTTTTCTTTCTTTCTTTCTGCAAACTAAAGATCAACGCTGATTCCATCCCTCGATCGCCAAAAAGAAATAAAAGGTGGTTGCATGATTCCATGTCCAAATTCGAAGGTCATAGCCTGTAAGTAAGACAGCGAAAACGCTTATAGTACGTACGTAAACTCTCCAGGACAGGTGTACAAGCTTTACATATACATTGTTTTTTATGTATGAAATTAATTGGTACAGTTCTTTTAGAAAGAAAAGGCCCAATTATATATGAGGGCGGAAGCCAGAAAAAGGGTAAAGAACATAACAATACTGAAATTAAACAATTTAAGCAGCAATTTTTCCCAAACAGTTCACTCCCCTACCAAAGTAATTTAATTTGTAGCATATGCAAACTGGACAGTACAAGATCCATTTGAAATGTGCAAAATTTATCATTTTCATCTCATAAGCATGATACGACAGATACAATTTTGGGGGCTCGAATAGGATCGGCCCTTTTTATCACGTCTCCTCGCCGACGACGAACCCTATATATATATATGGAGATTATCACAAACGAGGGAAAATTACAAGCATTCATGCATGCGGGTAGAAAAACTAGAAACCCACATCACAGTGAGACAATTGGCGACCCATATTTATAGCTTCGCATGCTTTAGTATTCGCGCCCATGCAGAGGCGAAAGCGACAGACGGCCGCGGCCTGCTGCCTAACCACGGCGGCGGACGCAGTTGTCCGGCGTGGAGGCCGACTGCTGCAGCCGGAGCTGCTCGTAGAACCTCTTTATGAAGTCGTCGGCCTTGGTGTTGACGCGCTCGTCGACGCCCTCCGGCTCGAGGGGGAACGGCGAGTCGGTGACGCGCAGCTGGCGCACGCCGGCCGGGCTGCGGCCGAGGCTGAGCGCCAGCATGGGCGAGGGCGTGGCTCCGGGCACCTCCGGCGTCTCCCCGCCGGCGCGGGCCACCTCGGCGTTCATCATCTCGAAGGCGCGCGCCACGGCGGCGGCGTCCAGCTTACCGTAATTGGCGCCCTGGGCGCCGCCGCGGCCGCGGCTCCTGAAGGGGAAGAGCCCCGCCGGCGCGTAGGACGGCGTGGTGGTGCAGCTGAACTCGACGTCCCTGGGGTTGTGGCTGTATAACGAGAGCGCGTACGGGGATTCCGCGGCGGCGCCGGCGAGGTGGCCGGCGGGGTGCGGCTGGTGGGCGACGAGGTCGCGGAACGCCCTGCCGGCGAGCTTGCCGCGGCCGAGCAGCAGGTGGAGGTCCATCATGAGGCGCTTGCGGCAGAGGCCGCGGCGCAGCATGTGGTAGACGGCGCGCAGCACGTGCAGCAGCCGCTTCCCCAACCCGGGCTCCCCCATGCCTCCAACGCCGCCGCCGGCCGGCAGCTGCCTCTTGTCCTGCTCCACGGCGAGATCCGTGGCGGCGAGTTGCAGCAATGCAGATCAAGATCTCTCGCTGTGTTGGTGCTGGTGCGTGCGCTAGCTATAGCTTTGAGATCAATCGATCGAGGGAGAGCTGGTCGCTTTGCTTCTTTGATCAGCTTTGCTTGGTGCTTACGGGTGCTTTGCTTGGCTAGCTAGGCGGTGGTGAGTGGAAGTGGAACGAACGAGAAGAGGAGGGCGGGGCGGGCATTTAAAGGCGCGCGACGGGGAGCCCCCATTCCCGGGTGGGGCCCACGGGTAGATGGGACTTAAGAATTAAGGAAAGAAGAGGAGGAGCGCGTGACGTGTTCAGTTGACAGGAAATTGTGGTTTTCTCTAGGCACTGTCTGTCCGATGCGGAAAAAATCGTATTCAATACAACTGTGTGCTCGTATTTACGAAACGATACAACATTTTCGCGAAATTACAAAAACCCACTTGGCGGTTCCTGGGGAACCTCGAATGTGATGCATGGCCGGGTTCCCAGGGAACCATACATGACCGGTTCCTGGGAACCATACATGCCTTGGGGTTCCCCAGAACCATTAAGCTCATCTACGGTTCTGAACCCAAGCCATGTCACGGTTCCCCCAGAAACCGGCCAAGGCATTTTTTTTTCTTTTTTCTAAATTTTGGGAAATTTTCGTATTTAGCACATGTTTCAACTCGTTGTTAAACGTAAGAAATAATTAATGTGCTATACCCTGATTATTTAACCATTAAAAATTATGAAGCCACTTTTGTTATTATCAGTAGGAAGTAAATAACATGTATTCGTAAAAAAACTTAGGGTGTACCAATTAGCTTTTGTTCGGTAGGTCATATCGGGAGCCATGACGCAGTTAAAGTATACCGTAATGCCGTAATATCTTTGCCGCAATACCCCAAGTTTTATTGTCAACGCAACTTTTAAGCCTTTTCGGCAACAAAATATCACGCGTTTAAATGTAATTTTTTGGCACGAATATGCAGATTTGCTCTTCGATATATGGAGTACCATATTCTGGCAAAATATTTTATTTACACCTTGCTTTGCTACAAAATATCTTGCCGCAATACACCTAAGTTTTATTGTCAACGTTAACTTTTAAGTCTTTCCGCAATACGTAAAATATCACGTTTAAATGTAATTTTTGGCACGAATCTGCATTTGCTCTTCGATATATGGAGTACCATATTCGCAAAATATTTTATTTACACCTTGCTTTGTTACAAAAATATGCTGCCGCAATACCCTAAGTTTAATTGTCAACGTTAACTTTTAAGCCTTTTATGACCGTAAAATATCACGTTTAAATGTAATTTTTGTACGAATCCTGCGGATGTGCTCTTCGATATATGGAGTACCATATTCTGGCAAAATATTTTATTTACACCTTTCTTTGCTACAAAAATATGCTGCCGCTTAATACCCCTAAGTTTTATTGTCAACGTTAACTTTTAAGCCTTTTCGCAATACGTAAAATATCACGTTTAAATGTAATTTTGGCACAAATACTGCAGATTTGCTCTTCGATATATGAATTACCATATTCTGGGAAAATATTTTATTTACACCTTGCTTTGCTACAAAAATATCTCTTGTAATACCCACAAGTTTAATTGTCAACGTTAACTTTTAAGCCTTTTCGGCAGTAAAATATCACGTTTAAATGTAATTTTTGGCACTAATCCTGCGAGATGTGCTCTTCGATATATGAGTACCATATTACTGGCAAAATATTTTATTTACACCTTTCTTTGCTACAAAAATATGCTGCCGCAATACCCCTAAGTTTTATTGTCAACGTTAACTTTTAAGCCTTTTCTAATACGTAAAATATCACGCTTAAATGTAATTTTTGGCACGAATATCTGCGGATGTGCTCTTCGATATATGGAGTACCATATTCGGCAAAATATTTTATTTACACCTTGCTTTGCTACAAAATATGCTGCCGAATACACCTAAGTTTTATTGTCAACGTTAACTTTTAAGTCTTTCCAATACGTAAAATATCACGTTTAAATGTAATTTTTAATATCAGATTTGCTCTTCGATATATGGAGTACCATATTCTCGCAAAATATTTTATTTACACCTTGCTTTGCTACAAAAATATCTTTGCCAATAACCCTAAGTTTTATTGTCAACGTTAACTTTTAAGCCTTTTAACTCGTAAAATATCACGTTTAAATGTAATTTTGGCACGAATCTGTAGATTTGCTCTTCGATATATGGAGTACCATATTCTGGGAAAATATTTTATTTACACCTTGATTTGCTACAAAAATATGCTTCGCAATACCCCTAAGTTTTATTGTCGCGTTAACTTTTAAGCCTTTTCGGCAATACGTAAAATATCACGTTTAAATGTAATTTTTGGCACTAATCTGTAGATTTGCTCTTACGATATATGGAGTACCATATTAGGAAAATATTTTATTTACACCTTGCTTTGCTACAAATATCGCCAATGCCCTAAGTTTAATTGTCAGCGTTAACTTTTAAGCCTTTTCGGCGACGCGTAAAATATCACGTTTAAATGTAATTTTTGTGCGAATTAAAATTACATTTAAACGTGATATTTTACGGCCGCGAAAAAGGCAAAAGTGCGTCGACAATAAAACTTAGGGGTATAACGGCAAGATATTTTTGTAGCAAAGCAAGGTGTAAATAAAATATTTTCCCAGAATATGGTACTCCATATATCGAAGAGCACATCCGGCAGGATTCGTGCCAAAATTACATTTAAACGTGATATTTACTGCCGAAAGGCTTAAGAGTTAACGTTGACAATTAAACTTAGGGTATTATTGCGGCAAGATATTTTGTAGCAAAGCAGAGGTGTAAATAAAATATTTTGCCAGAATATGGTACTCCATATATCGAAGAGCAAATCTAACAGATATTCGTATAAAATTACATTTAAACGTGATATTTTACGCATTCTTGGAAAGACTTAAAAGTTAACGCTGACAATAAAACTTAGGTGTATTATGCGGCGACATATTTTTGTAGCAAAGCAAGGTGTAAATAATATTTTGCCAGAATATGGTACTCCATATATCGAGATAAATCTGCGATATTCGTGCCAAAAATTACATTTAAACGTGATATTTTACTGAATTTAAAAGGCTTAAAAGTTAACGTTGACAATAAAACATAGGGGAATTTCGGCAGCATAAAACGGCATTACGGTATACTTTAACTGCTTCATAGCTCCCGATATGACCTACCAAACAAAAGCAAAATGCTACACACTAAGTTTTTTTACGAATACATGTTATTTACTTCCTACTGATAATAACAAAATTGGCTTCATAATTTTTTATGGTTTAATAATATTGGTTTAGCACTTTAATTATTTCTTTCGTTTAACAACGAGTTGAAACATGTGCTAAATCACGAAAATTTCCCAAAATTTAGAAAAGAAAAAAATGCCTTGGCCAGGTTTCGAGGAACCGTACATGGCTGGCGTCTTCAGAACCGTAGATGGCTTGAATGGTTCCTGGGGAACCGGCCAAGGCATGTATGGTTCCCAGGCAGTCATGCGCTTGTATGGTTCTGAGGAACCGCCATGCATCAATGGTTCCTCAGAACCCAGGTCAAAGTGGGTTTTTGTAATTTCGCGAAAATGTTGTATCGTTTAGTAAATACGAAAGCACTGAGGTATTGAATACGCATTTTTCCGTCCGATGCGGGGCGGTCCAGCGATTGATTGAGTCAATGCACCTCTGCTGGCCATCGGATGAGGATCTGATGGTCACAAATAGATCTAGTCTGAAATTTTATTATTTTTGTATACCTACGTATATATTCGGAAAAAACTTCAAAAAAATATGACTATTATCTAATATATACCAGATTGAACATATATTATTTTCAAATTTTTTATGAAAGTTTTTGGTTCACACTTTTTAAATAAAAAATATTAAGCTAAATTTTTTTGAAAATAATATATGTTTAATCTGGTGTATATTAGATAATATTCATATTTTTTGAAGTTTTTTCCGAATTTATACGCAGGTATATAAAAATAACAAAATTTCATATTAGATCTGTTCCTGACCGTCGGATCCTCATCCGATGTCCAGCAGGGGTGCATTGGACGGGCTCGGTTGCTGGAAAATTTCCAATCTATCGGTCACCTACGATTGCATAGAACATGTGCACAATTACTGTTCTAAATAACTTGTAATTTACCACCCTACTGCAATTTTCAGTTCTCTTTGTTTAATTATGTATCTGTAGGGCTCATCTAGGTTTACTTTATTTTTTTTGGGTCTAAGTTAGAATTTTTTTATTTGTGCTTTTGTATTTTTAGAGATGGGTAAAATATACTAGCTTTCAGATGCAAATCCTGGACTGACTGATATTAAAAAAAAATCAAGTAACTTATCAATAGACAACGCTTAGAAGTTATATCCGTTCGGTTACTTGGCCGGGATATGCATGTCACTCACGAGAGGTGCTTCTATGCTCTTCCTTTTAAAAGTTGCACAACTATTAAAGCATGAATGAAGGGTAGATGGTGATTACTTACCCCTTCGCTTGCTTCAAGATTTGTGCTACTTGTACTAGAAGGAAGAGCATAGAAGCACCTCTCGTCACTCTATATGGTGTGACGTGTAGGTAACCCAAGCCTGCCAAGCTAGCTAAAGCTCGAACCGCCATTGCATCGCATTGCCTTGCCTTGTCCATACATTAGTGACCAGCCGGCCTAGCTAGCCGCAAACACAAGCAAATCACGCGCGCACTTCTTCGTGTCTAAGAAAGGTAGCCACAGCTAGCGTACGTCGTCGTCGCACACGGACCATGCTCTGACTAGCTATCTCAGGAATTACGCTCGTGCTAGCTAGCTAGCTACCAAAGGTGCTTTTCACTTCATGGAAAATTAAGCTAGCTAGCAAAAGTTGATTATATGGACCAGTTATGTGGAAAGTGAAGTGATCAGGAAAATATATATACCACTACGAACTAGTCTATGGATAGCTAGCTAGCTCCTTGTGCCAAATATTTTACAGGGAAAGTGAAGTAATTAAGAACATACATTATGCTATGTTAATGTTACTGGCTAGTGGCTGATATAACTTAGTGGTCGAGTTGCCGTCCGGGAAGGTTCCATACAAACAGCAGGTACGTGAAGTGAAGCTTTGCAGGTTGCAAACAGCGCACAGCCGGCTCCCACACGAGGCCTACCACGGTACCACCGATCGATGCACGCACTTACTGGAGAGATGTAGACGGTGCGGCGAAACCGTCTTTGGTCCCGTAGTTTCGTTCCACGTATGCCGAGGGAATGTACAAATTACCGAGTTTAATGAGCTATTATTGGGCTTCTTTGGGAATTGAAATAGTTCCACACAAAATTATTTTATACTAGTTACATGCCCGTGCGTTGATACGAAAAACAAAATTGATAACGAAAAATAAAGATTAAAAAATAAAAAAAAATTATTTCACAAAATCAAACATATATCTTTAACGCTTCGTTTCTTGCGAAAGCTGGCTAATTAAAGCAACGCTTCGTTTCTTGTGTAGGGCAATTAAGCAGGGCAATTAAGCGGCAATTAATGACGTGGGAAGAACGGACTACTGCCACCAAGTGCTGCTTTAGAATAGTAGAGATACTATTTAAGTGGTTATTTTAAATTCGAGCTAACGGGTCACTATTGAGCTGAGCATCATTAACCTTTTCGTTCGAAATTAACTCATTTTAATTTTGAACCTATTAACTACTGTAATTGAAACAACTTTTTTTTATAACTAATGAACTTTTTTACCAACTCTACGTACAATGACTCCCCTGTTTCCGGAGAAGATTGGTTAGCATAGTAGGTACTATTTGGGAGCATATGTACTACTTTGCTACAAGTCATTGTTTCGTTGTCCCGAAAAATTCATTAAGATTACTTGATTCCAACATGTATTTTTATGTAGGAGCAAGTTTTGATTTCCTCTGGAGGACATACATTTTAAATGTCTTAGCTATTTAACAACCTAAAACTACGATCACTCTCTCTCTCTCTCTCTCTCTCTCTCTCTCTCTCTCTCTCACTCTCTGGCGAGGAAAGACTATGATCATTCTTAGAGCAACTAGAGCTTATGTTTCGTATTATAATATCCTCTCAAATAAAGGGGAAAAAAAAGACAAGAGGTGGCTAAGCCTATATATATGTCATTACAAAGTTACATGTCTTTCATCAGGCGAATCCAGCAAATTATTTGTGCAGTTTCACTGTGCGATCAGCTGGTGAATATTCCTACGTACACTACAAACTTAATTAGTTAGCACTACAAGCTAGTCGGTGATTGGAGCCGTTTCCTTAATACCGCTAGTCAAGCCTACAGGGTTGAAGTACATAAAAGTATTATTATGCCGCAACTGAGCAGGAGCTGGGTTGGAAAGAAGATGTTTTAGCAAGGCTGATCGCGACGGCCGGCGGCTGCTGCAAATCAACAAGGCCAAACCACAACCGAACCCATACAGTTCAGGTCAATGCGTACGTGAAGAAAGCTGCAGAAAGCTGCTGCTTTTTTCTTTTTTCCTTTTTTTAACAAAAGCCTGTATACATTTAAGAAAAATTAAAAAAGAGGTGTTTCTATGCTCTTCTTTTTTAAAATTGCACAAATATTAAAGCATGAATGGAGGGTAGATGATGATTACTTACCCCTTCGCTTGTTTTAAGATTTATGCAACTTGTATTGAGAGGAAATTAAGGCACAGAAGCACTTCTCAAATTAAAGGCGGCCCGGGCAAGTGGTGAGGAGGAGAATGTCCGCAAGCGGAAAACGAATTAATTAATTAAGCAAGTAAAAAGTGGCTCTTTAATTAAACCAAAGTATACAAGCAAGTATTAGCGTGACTGCTTTGGCTTGGCCAGCTCGAAACAGCACTCCAAAAAGCGCTTTAATACGGTGCGAAATTGCCATCGGGATACGGCATTCTGGTTAAATGCAACACATGCATGGGCATGGCTTGCATGGTGATAAAGAAGGGATCATGTGCATGTCTTGGTCAGGAATGAACCAGCATGCTACGGATGTATAAAGTAATCATCAGTCCAAGTTTTCATGGAGCAAGATATGGGTATATAGATAAAAAAATAGATATTGAAATGACTAGATTATTTTTAATAATTATCATTAAGCACTATAGTCAATGCATGCATGTATCAAATACAAAGTAAAGATGAATATTTATTAGGGGTATAGAGGGGACATCACATTAATAACGCATTGAAATATGATATACACACTATATTTATATATAAGATGGTTAAAAAAAGAGCATCTCCAACAGTTTCCAAAACTTATTCCCAAAATTATTTTTTAGGAACAAATGAAAAAATTATCGCCCCAACAGTTACCCTATCCAAATCTCAATCTCTCTGCACGCCCAAAAACTCCGGCCGAAGTGGCCAGATATTGGCCGCTCATGTGCTTTCCCAAAAAATGGAAACTGTTGGAGAATAGCCTTTTTTTTAAGGCCTAAAGCTCCCAATCCAGGATTATTGGGAGTTAGATTATAGAAAACTGTTGGAGATGAGGGAAGGAACACGTACTATGGTACACATGTTAATTAATTACTTGATAATGTTGGAGCATGTAGTTAAGTATTAGTATAATGTACAAGTACGAACTGTACAAACCGATAAGACGAAGCTAGTGGATCGGACGTACAAAAGTATATATGTATATACGGAAGATTGGATGCTTAACTAGTGGTACTTTAGGAAAGCAAAAGGAAAAGAGAAAAAAAAGGGTGGAAATGTGCTAGCGAAACAGAAAGAATTAAGCTTTGGATTGGTCATTGGTGTATGCTAATTTATGGACAGGTTGCGGAAAATGCAAAGACAGGAAAAGATAAATGCTTGCCGGTTCCATGGGTGGTATACAGACCCGGTTTTATGTAAGCTAGCTTCCCCGCAAAACATACTACTTTGGATATATTAATTTTAGCCCACTGTTATTATTCTTCATTTCTTCGATTTGAGCTGGTCCAGATATAGAGTTAGTTTTCTCTGGAAAAAAATCCACACCTTGCCTACATTTTCGGTTTCCCCCATTTTTTTGACAAGTAATCACCAACTGCTAGAGATCATTAAGCAAACTGCAGCCAACTTTGGCACAAACACAGGATGAACCTAGAAGGACACAATCAAGACGTACACGGTACACCCCAATCGCTCGCAGGAGCTAAGCACAGCCTCTCCTTTTTTCTCTCTCATTCCCAGTCAAAACAGAAGACACTAGCTCCCGGTTTGGAGAAAAGTTAGCTCTTAAATTCCTTAATTGGTCTGCAAGTGAGGAATACTCCTCCTCCTCCTCCTCCTTTGCTTGAATGCATATACCAGCTTAGGAGTAGCTTAGCTTTGGCTAAAGCTGGCGCTCACGAGCTCGGAGCTCAAAGATGGAGGATTAGTACTCTGCTTGCGCTGCCTCTTTTCTTCGGGGTTGGTGTTCAGTTCGGGAATTCATGTGCCACAGCTTTCCCGGCTAAGGGAGCCCCACTACTTTGGAGTGGATGCTAAGGAATGCGTGGTTCGCGGGTGTCTTTTGTTACTTTGTTAATCATGGCTGGATTGTAGCAGCAGCAAATGGCAGGAACCTATGCCGGAGCCACAGCATTATGCTCAGTACAAGGATGACCATTGAACAAGGCACGCATGCGTTGCGTGCAATTGAGCTTTGTAACCTCGTGTGCTAGAGATGGCACGGCCAAATCGAACTCTAGCGATGGCACCTCGTGTTTGAGCCATGGTAAAGAGAGACTGGCAGGGGTTTTCTTTCCTTTCAGAGAGACCTCGTGTTTGCTAGAGACCGCATGCATGGATTGTAGATTCATCTGATCCATTTCTGCGTGTAATTAAGTGCCAATTTTGGTTGCCATGCAGCATCTTTGGAGATTGTTAGCTGCCACATTAGATGTAGGGCAGCAGCAGCATACATGCCCTGGCCGGTGCGCAGGAGGGCAGGCGCTCCCCCAAACATGCGTCCCCTCTGGTGGGGGTAGAAATGAGAAGAAAAGCATCTCCACCGGAGACACAAACAAAAGCATCGCTAGTTTGCCAAACAAGGCTCCATTTGCTTTTGTCCTTGATGTGCTTGCTTTCGATTCTGATCGATCGTAACGAGTGCGCTGTAGACTGTGGAGTACTGTAGTACTATTGGTACTCCTAGGCTAGCTAGATTCCACTTACTCGTATTCAAAATAAAAAATAAAAAATTGGGGCTTAAATAAAAGGACTTGTATTTTGAGAAATTTTGAAAATCTATTAAATAAGGGGAAAAGAAAGAAAAAAGTTATGAAAATGTTAGAATAAATGATGATCAATCTCGAGCGTAAACTTCTTTTCTACAGGTCATTCATTTGTGAAGGATTGAGGCGGCGCACCAAGAGGGGGTTGTCGATGTTTAAGATCCGAGGGCCTTTAAATCGAGCTTACAAATGTAATTTTGAGTTGCATTTGTCAGTAAAACAATATTGAAAGGGGTAGAAAAGGAATGATAGTTGTATTATATAACTAATCTTCTTTACGGTGTGCATACTAACACACCACGCTCAACACATACTCTGTTTCTCCATACACTTGACACATTGATCATCATGAATCCTTGCGGGAATATCATATTTATAACGTCAAAGGGATGGCAGTTGTCATCTTTGTATAGGTGTTTTCCCGTGAAATGGTGTCTTTTCATCAAAAGGCAACTTCTCACTGAAGAAGTGTCTTTTCATCAGAGGGGCATCTCTTTGTAGGAAGTAACTTTTAAACAATTGTAAGTACCTGTCAGAGAAAGCTTCTTCCGTACATTATCCTTGCGCGAAGATTCCTTCCCGGCCTGAATCAGATTAGGACAAAGGTTACCCAATCCTGTCTAGGTCGATGTGATAAAGGGCATTATGTCCGACTTACAAAGTATTCACAGGTTAGACCATTCCTGACCTGGTAGAGACTTAGATCAGGATAAGTTCTTGCCCGACCTATATTGCAAGTCGGGTAGTTATTTACGTGGTCAACAACAACTTTGACCGAATAATCGTGAGACACTTAATGTGGACCGCATTTATGAGGATACGACTGGCTTCTAAAAAGCCATAGCCATTTATGGGCCTCAGACATATCAATCGTCATCGGCTAGCCCCCAAGTCTAAAATGAACACGTGTAGTCTCTTAAGGCTTTTCAATTTCCAAGACGTTTGGGATGTCGCGCTAATCGTGCCGCGGTTGTGTCTCAAGGAAATCTTTTCGATATTCTCGGTAACTGAAGCGACATCAAAAAAGTATAAATATAGGGGAGAGGTTTCCTTTGGATGCTTCACGTTGCCAGTCGTTTGAGAACTGCTTTTGGGTTCTCTTGCTTTCTTCCTAGTTCTTGAAGTTTTTTATCTTTCGCTTGAGTAATTTCTCCTTTGCTTCTTTTGAAATGGAGAAATCAGTTCTTACTGAGGCGAAGATCATGAAGCTTGCTGATGAAGGCTTGTTCCCACCACACGAAATGGTGCAATGGGATCCCAGCGGAGAGGACGTGAAACCCATTCCTCAAGAGGGGCAGATTGTTCTATTCTCTACCTTCGTCAGGTTAGGACTTCATACAAGGCTTTTCTGGGTGTTCCTCCTCCCGTTCGTCTTTTTCGTTTCTTCTACAAGTATATTAGAAATAACAAAACTCCCGAAGTTTTTAGGAGTGTATATTTCAAGCTTCAGTCTAATGTCGTGTATCCCTTGCTCCCTATCAAGGATACGTGGAAGGACTACCAAAAGGAGTGGTTTTACTCGGCGATCCCAGGCGGTAGTCACCTTTGGTTCACCGGTAAGGCCGCTCCGACCTGATCAAAGGCTGAAGCGAAAGAAGAGAGGGACTCCTTGGTACTCACCGATGAAGAAAGCAAGACATTGATGCTATCTTCAATTTGGTGGACAGAGGAATTACAAGACATAAAATTGTTTATGGTTTTTTGTTACATAAGTTGAGCCCTCTAAAAAGTCGGTTTCGAATCGCCTAGAGGATCGAGGGTGACCAAGATCCAACCAATGATGAACATGGAGGTAAGAATTTCTAGATTGTAACCTTTGTTTTCTCTTTACTTGATAAAGGAATTTTACTTACACATTTTTCCTGTGTATTTTTAGTCCTGACTGACAGGGAAGCTTGTGCGAAGGTTGCGCAAATCTTGACTATTCCTTCGAATAGATCTAATCAAGCTGTGTTGGACAAGCAACCAGCTAGTTTGATTGGTAAAAACGATGAGTTCATCAATGAATGCATCGAGGTAAGTACCAACTAATACATTTGGTCCTAAAATCAAATTGATATTTGTGCTGAAATCTTATTTTATTTTACCATCCTTAGATGCATGGTCGGAAGTGTACCACCGACCAATCTGTGTCTGCCTGGGCTCTTGCAACAAAGAAGAAGAGATCCTAGACAGGACAACCTCAGATGTGGTGAATATGGCATCCGCCACATGGTCGGTGCTAATCCGACTAGTACTAGACCGATGCAGAGCACACGCCCCATGGATAGTACCAACTAGCCTCAAGTTCAGAGTACTTTGGTTAGAGTAAAGAACTTCCTCATAGGTATATAACAAAAGACAATATGGTATATGGGATATTCCATATAAGAATTATCTCATAATTCCCCATGTTCAGGCGAGGAGGAAGAGAGTGATGATGATATCCCTCTTGTCATCAAGAGAAAGAAAACTCCCATCCCGACCGTTGGGGAAAGCAGAACTCCTTGAATCTCTTGGTAAATGGATCTTGGGGTATCCTACAAGCAAGTCCTTTGTATTTTTCTTAGTTTTATAGTTTTAATTTTTAGAACCAGTAAGTTTTTCTTTATACTAATTTCTTCTTTTAGCCCTCGGCTACTCTGATTCAAGTAGAATCCGAGGTGGATTCTTTAGTCGGTAACGAACCGACCAATGCAGATCCGCCTTCAGAGACTATTATTGAGGAGATCTTGCCGAGTGCGCAAGACGCAGAAACCAGGTCGATAAACACCGAGGATGAAATTGCTTCGACTGTTGAGAAGGAACCTGAGGTTGATGGGTCATCTACTACTACGGAGGAGGTTGTCACTTCTCCAAGGCAGCAAAGGGAGAGGTCGTGGTGAGCCAAGAAGTGGCTGTCACCCTGATCAAAGATGATAGACCAGTGGATGGGAACGTAACAACGTTCGTCATCATTGAAACTGAGAATCTACCCTCTTCTAGTACTACCAATCAGGAGGGGGTGAACCAACATGACTTCAACAACTTGTTGTCTAAGGTACTTTTCTTTCTCTTGTAAAATTTCTAAAAAAAAGGAGTTAATTAACATTATATACTATGCTTGTGTTACAGTTTTCACAAGAGGTATCCGACCTAATAGGTCGACAAGTTAAAACTGATGTAGAGAAAATCACAAAAAAGTAAGACAAGTATCACTTCTTTTTTATGTTTGTCTTCTATTATTTTTTGCTTTTCTAACTTGTCTTTTCGAGAAACAGAAAAAAAAGAATAATGGAGTTGGAGAAGCAACTTTTGGTGGTTCAAAATACCCTAAGGGCTTCGAGTTTGACCTCATTAAAGTTCAAAGACAATACTTAGATAGTGAGGAGAAAAACGTCCAACTCTAAATAATCTTCAAAGAGAATGACGAGTGGGTAAAAAATCTCAATCAAGAATTACGGGATATTCTCTCTGAAAAAGATACTGAAATAGAAAGTAAGATTCTTTTTTTGATCTTAGTATTTTTTAAAATTATTCCCTTTTTATGAAAAAAAGGAAATAATATTTTTTGACTTATCTTTTGACAGGATTAAAAAATATTGTAAAGGCTCAGGAACATCAACTCGCTCAAGGAGAAAAAGAGAGAAAACAAATGGCCGAACTAAGTTCCAAGGCACAAGTGGAGATCACCAAACTAAGAGAACAAATAAAGATCTCCACTGATGAAATAATGAAAATCCAGGGAGTAAGTAAATCTATCCTTGGATTTATTTTTGTACAGTTGAAGAAGATAATGGCGGATTTAAAAGAAAAGTAAGTAGAACTTACAAATCAAAATCCATCGATTGATGAACTGGTCGCGGGGGTTAGAGACCAACTGAAGAATATCTTTGACCATATCCCTGTGATGCTGAGTACCATCAAGTCAGCTCTCCGAGAATCAACTAGCTTCCATGTTAATGCCCTTTTTGTGAAATTGTGGCATTACTATAAGGACGCGATTGAATTGGAGAAGCTGGCTCCCAACCTACAGTTCTCAACAGAAGAAGAGATGAACCAAACACAAGCAAAAGTAAAATATGTTGTGGAATTGTATATGAATAATGTAAAAATTCTTTTCAAATGATATGAAAAAAATATTATTCTATGTCTATCTTTTGTGTAAGAATTATTCTATTACTTGTGTGCTTTTGATTTGATTTTTTCTTAAGTATATCACTACTAGCCCCCAACTGTTTGTTTGACTGATCAACGATGTGATTGAAAAACAAACAGTTTTTTATGGAGTACCAACCTTATTTCTCTTTGATTTATACTTAGTATTAACTGACAACAGGTTGGAGATGAGGTCAGTCTAATGAGTTTTAACACAGTAAGTATTGGCTTACATAAAAGGCTCTATTAGAAGTCATCTCACAACCCGACTAGCAATATCGTATTTTGCTTAAGGAGTTTGGTCGGATTAAGCTTTCATGATTTCTTAGAATGTAAGTAAGACAAGAAATAGTTTTGATATAACACCAAGAAGACATAATTTATAAAATATGAATTTAATACATGAATGTAAAATTCGAATTTACACAAAAAAACCCTGCGAAGATGTTGGATATTCCAAGTGTTGGAATGAATTCAACTATCTTTCATAGCAAGCCGAACAGAGTCAGTTCAGGTGATTAAGACTACAGTAAAGGGACCTTCGCATTTGGAAGATAACTTGTTTAAGTTAGAGTGATTTTGGATGTGCCTTAAAACCAAGTCTCCCACATTAAGATGTTGGATATTCCAAGTGATGAACTCTTTTGTTGTAGTATCTTCTCAAACCTTGTAGGTAAGCTGTCGACCAGATGAGTGCTCAATCTCGTTTTTCTTCTAAATGATTAATTCATCTTTGTGTAAGCTATTTTGATTAATCTATTCAAAAGAATTGATTCGTGTAGAACCTGAATGGATTTCACTGGGCAGAATAGCAGCTTCTGTGCCGTAGACCAATGAGAAAGGTGATTCTCCTGTAACTCTACTGGTCGTCATGTCTATGACCCAAAGCATTGAGTAGAGATCGTCTACCTAAGCCCTCGAGCGTATTCTTAAATGATCGAACACTTTTTTTTATGCCTTGCATGATTTGGCCATTTGCACGTTCTACTGCTCCATTCTCTGTCGATGAGCAACAGAAGCGTAACAAATATTTGTGCCTATTTAATCATAGTAATCTTCAAATAGATCACTAATAAATTATGATCTATTATCAGTAATCAGTCTACTAGAAACTCCAAACCTAGTGACTATATTTTTCATAAAGAATCTTTTCGCAGGTTGAGCCGTGATTGAAACTATGGACTCAGCTTTTATCCATTTTGTGAAAGTATCAATAGCAACAAATAGAAATTTATATTCATTAGTCGCTTTAGGTAATGTACCTACTATATCAATGCCCCATGTCGAAAATGGCCATAATAATGGTATCATTTGCAATTGATTAGCGGGTTGATGTACTTGTCAAGCATGAAATTGACATTGCTCGCAAGTCTTTACAAGGTGCATAGCGTCTTTTAGAGCAGTGGGCCAGTAAAAACCTTGTCGGAATGCTTTGCCGACTAGCGTTCTGTATGAAGCATGTGCTCCGCACAAACCTCCATGAATATCATGAAGTAATATTATCCCTTGTTCTTGAGATATACATTTCATTAAAACTCCACGAGTTTTCATTCTATAAAGAGTATTGTCGAGTAATCTGTACATTCGCATCTTTCGAATCAATCTATCATTTTCTTCTATTTCTTTGGGTAGTGTCCCATGTTCTAGATAGACTTTAAATGGTTTAGAACAATCCGAATCCTGTTCGAGGACTCAGACCTGATCATTGTCGGGAACTCTTCTATGGAAGTATCTATAGAATGTATAGACAGTTTTTCAAGAAACACTCCTATTGGAACATGTGATTGTGAGGAGCCTAGTTTTGATAATTGGTCTACTAAAACATTATCTTTTCACAAAGTGTATTGGATTTCGAAGTCAATGAAGTATTTTTTCAATTTCCTCACTTCATCCAGGTAGTGAGACATTATCTCATCGAACGTCCTGTATTCCTTGCTAACCTGGTTTATGACTAATTGCGAATCACCTTCGCTAAAAGCCGATGGACTCCAAGGGTTTTTGCTAGTTGGAGCTCGGCTAGAAAACTTTTATGCTCTGCTACATTATTGGTAGCAGGGAATTAAATTTGGATTATGTATTGTAACTGATCAACCTGAGGTGTGACCAATACTATATCAGCACTTGAACCTCTTAGTTCTCTAGAACCATCAAAGTATAAGGTCTAGTGGTCGATATCAGTGGAGTTCTACTCTACAGAAGGCTCACTTTTAGTCTATTCAGCAATAAAATCTGCTAGAATTTGGGACTTGATTGCTGATCGGGAGATGAAATGGATATCAAAAGATCCAAGTTCAACTGCCCACTTAGTAATTCGACATGTTGCTTCCTGGTTATGAAGAATGTTGCCCAAAGTAAATGATGAGGGAACTGTAATCTGTTGAGATTGAAAATAATGCCTTAATTTCCTAGAAGCCATTAATAGGGAATAAAGTAGATTTTAAACCCGAGGGTATTTCTCTTTTGGTCCATGTAAAACTTCACTTACGTAGTATATAGGTTTTTGAACATTATCTCGTTCAACGACCAGAACAACACTAACCACATTATGTGTAGCCACTAAATAAAAAAAATAATGGTTTATCTGGATTAGGTGATACCAATATTGGTGGGCTTAACAGATAATGTTTAAGTTCTTGGAAGGCCTTTTCTACTTCATCCGACCAGCGGAATTTGTCGTGTTTTGTTATTATCTTGAAGAAAGGTAATCTACGTTCTCCCGATCTAGATATGAAGCGACTGAGAGGAGCTATCCGACCAGTTAATCCTTGAACTTCCTTCACTAAAGAAGGAGATTTTGAGTATTCAATGGCATGAATCTTCTCAGGATTAGTTTCAATTCTGCATGAAGAAACAAGGAATCCTAGCAACTTGACAGAAGAAACTCTAAAAGTACACTTTTTGGGATTTAACTTTATTCTATATATTTTTTAAATTGTAGAATGTCTCAGCCAAATTCAACAAATAGTTAGAGCTTTTCTTTCTCGTTACAATGAGATCATCAATATAAGCTTCTAAATTTCTTCCTGTCTAACTTATGAAGGTCTTCTGCGTGAGGCGCTGGTACGTGGCTCCATCATTTTTTAGCCCAAATAGCATCTTTTGACAACAGTAGATTCCAAAAAGGGGTGTTGAAGGAAGTCTTCTCTTCATCTTCTCTTGCCATGCTTATTTGATGATAACCTGAATATGCATCCAGGAAACTCATCAATTCGCAACCCCACAGTGGAGTCAACTAACTAGTCTATTCAAGGCAAAAGAAAGTCAGCTTTTGGACGAGTGGTTTTTAGGCTAGTGAAATCAACACACATTCGCCACTTACCATTTGCCTTCTTGATCATTACTGGATTCGCAAGCCAATCTGGATGATCAACTTCACGAACGAATCTAGCCTCTAAAGATTTATCCAACTCTTGTCAGATGGCTTCTTGCCGACAAAGAGCGAATCACCGTAGCTTCTATTTCACTGGTCATATTTCAGGTCGAATAGCTAACCTGTGCTCGATTACCTCCCTTGGGACTCCAGACATGTCGGATGGTTTCTATGCAAGCACATCTCTGTTAGCCTAGAGGAAGGCAATGAGTGCGTCTTCCTATTTGGCATCCATCCTTGATCCTATCCGAACAGTCTTAGACTGGTTGGTGGGATCGATCGGAATGAGCTTCACTTGTTCATTCAACTGAGGATTAGCTTTTAGTTTTTTTAACTTGCCTGGTTTATCAACCTTGCAAGATTTTTCTGCATCATTAGCATCTCTTAATGGAAATTGATTGATAATTTTAAGTAATTTTTTTATCACAATTCAGTGCAGTATTTAGATTAGTTGCACACTTATCATGCCTTTTGGACTAGGTGTCTTTATGCTTTGGTAGGCATGATGAGTGACTTCCATGAATTTAATGAATAAAGGTCTACCGAAAATAGCATTATAGGTATATTCAAAATCAATAACTTCAAATGAAAATTAACTCAGTTCTAAAATTTCGAGCATCTCCAAAAGTGACAGGTAACACAATTTGTCCTATTGGAGTTATTGATGGACCAGGAATAATTTCAAAGAAAGGATTTGTTAGTGGTCGGATTTTAGAGTGAGGGATTTGCATTTTATCAAGGGTATTTATAAAAAGTAAGTCTAAACAATTTCCCCCATCAATTAAAATTCTTCCTACCTTGCAATTACTAATTGTAGGGGATACTACTAAAGGACGTTTGCGAGAAGTAGACGTACCTTTTGAACAATCATCCTTGTTGAATGTAACCGTGATATCTGACCATTTTGGAAATTTTGATTTTCCTAGTCGAAAATCAATATTGTTAACTTCTCTAACTTCTCTACAGGCAAACTTGTGCTGCTATTTTGACGTATATGCATATGATCCACCGAAGATCATGTTAACATGATGATCTGGTTTTTGATAACCCATGTCCTCATCACCATCTGCATCCTTTATACTTATTCCTTCTGGCAAGGTTGGTATAGGACCTTTACTTCATCCATGCGCCTTTGGCATGTTCGGTAATTACGCAAGTCATGTCCTAGTTCATTATGCAGAGAACACCATCTTCTATTCCCACTATTTGAAGTGAAAATTTTAGGGTTAGATTGGTCATTTGTCCAACCAAGCTTCTTCTTCCAAGGTATTTTATCCTTGGAATAAGGTCATTCAGAGATGTCTGCGACATTTCTTTGAGAGATCTTTTTATCCTTTTTCTTACTTTTACCTTATTGGTCTTCAGGTGTGAAAGGTTTTTTAGGTTTATTATCTTTGGAAATCTTCAAACCTAGTTGAGGTGGCGTATGGCTGTTGTCGACCATACAGTTCTATTCAACTGCCTCATGGGCGTCAGAATATCGATCTGCCTTATCAAAGAATTCTGATAATGTGGACGTCAAGTGAATGTTGAGGTCTTCTCTGAAGCGCTTGTAACGTACAGCCTGCTTATATACACAAATCACAGAACCATTAAATATATTAGGAGTTGTGTTATGAACCTCTACAGACCCCTTGATAAACTGACGTAATTTCTCATCAGAGGTTCGGTGAATACGATGCAGGTCATCTTCTTTATCGGGTTTTGCGTAACAACTTTTAAAATTATTTAATATGACATGGCATAAATTTTTCCAACTGAAAATAGATCCTTCTAGCTGATTAAATAATCAAGTCCTTCGAGACCCTTTAAGAATAGTGGGGAAATAATTTGACATTACCTTCTCATCGCCACCAACAGTTTGGATGGCGATGGTATAAATTTGAAGGAATTCTGATAGATTTTGAGTTCCATCGTAGCTTTCCAAAGGACCTGGCTAGAATTTTTCAGGCCAAGGACATTTTTGAGCCCTGGAGAAAAGGTTTTGCATCCTGTATACAATCCCAAATGTGGTCATACATTAGTTACTTGATATGTATAATCAGAAGAACGAGGTTGTCGTCGACCACGATTAATATTTTTACTTGGGCCAAGCATGTCGAAAGCACTCTGTCATGGATTACTCCTCTATTGATGGTCGGTACTCTATTGACGTCGACCAGATGAGGAATGATCCACACGAGAATCAGTCACAATTCTTACGGAAGGAGACACGCTCTATACTTCTGCAGCAGTTTCTTGCAGATTAGCAGCTAGGGATCTTATAAGCGGCATATTGACTCCATCTATAGGTTGACTTAGAATTGCATTAGTAATAATGTGAATTATGTCCACATGAGTTTCCTCTTGTGTACTGTTAGGAACCTTGTTTACGTCCCTTATTGCCATCCTTGGAACCTGTGGGATGACTGAAAAAATCGATCAGAAGCGAGTTCTCGACGGATCAAGTCTACGCGAGGTTTCCGGCTGGGTATTAGGATAAAAAATGTCTTGCCTCTTCACAGCCTTTGGCTTGGCAATCGCGAGACTCTCACGTTGCACTTGGGTGGACTTTTCTTGGGCTTCATGTTGTTCATGTTCCGCTCATTGTGCCTCTGTCTCCTCCGTGACTATGCAAATGCAAAATCCAGAGTTGACTGAAAGGGTGAGCACTCCCTCATCGGAGGACGATGATGGGGTATAATCGAGTTCAAGACTTCAGAGAAAATCTTCTAAAGATGAACTCCCATGGAAGTTATTATCGTTCTTGTGAGTTCGTACATTGTTGACTTTCATAGGGCATGCGCCTTGATCCTTTGACTCTGAGATAAGGGCAGGCATGGAGTCACTCTGTTTTCCTGATTTTTCTCATGAAATGGTGCTCCTAATGTGGCCTCATCCGGTTTGGATGAAGTTGACAACTTGGACGACTTCGCCTCAGTAACATACTTGGAGTAGAAGACGCACTTACCTTCTACTTCCTCCACAAAGTCATCGACGGTGAGGTGAGTGCAGTCGGCAAGATTAAATGAATTTTCTTCATCCATGGTTTCCAACGACAACACATTACCTCTTTCAATGTTGAATTACGATTAAGGCCATTCTTCTAGCGCCAACTGTCGATGTTTAAGACCTAGGGGTCCCTAGATTGAGCTTACGAATGTAATTTTGAGTTGCCTTTGTCTGTCAAAAAATATTGAAAGGGGTAGGAAAGGAATGTGAATTGTATTATATCACTAATCTTCTTTGCAGTGTACAGACTAACATACCACGCTCAACACAGACTCTATTTCTCTAGACACTTGACACACTCTGATCATCTTGAATCCTTGCATGAGTATCATATTTATAGCGTCGAAGGGATGGCACTTGTCATTTTCGGAGAGGTGTCTTCTCATAAAAGGGTGTCGTTTCATCAAAAGGCGTCTTCTCATTGAAGATGTGTCTTTTCGTCAAAGAGGTGCATCTTTGTAGGGAGTAACTTCCAAACGGTTGTCTGTACCTATCAAATAAAGTTTCTTCCGCATGTTCTCCTTGCACAAAGATTCCTTGCCAACCTGAATCAGGTCGGGACAAAGGTTACCCACTCCTTTCTAGGTCAGTGTGATAAAGAGCATTATGTCCGACCTACACAGTATTCACAGGTCGAACCATTCTTGACTTGGTAGGGGCTCAGATCAGGATAAGTTCTTGCCTGACCTATATTGCAGGTCGGGTAGTTATTTGCGTGGTCAACGATAATTTTGACCGAATGACTGTGAGACACTTAATGTGGGTCGCCTTTATGAGGATGCGACTGGCTTCTAAAAAGCAATGGCGATTTATGGGTCTCAGACACATCAATCGTCGTCAGGGAGGGGTGATTTGGTGCAAACTAACACCTACACCTAATTTTTTTTATTAATTCTAAAAATTAATAAAGTAAAAGATAAAAAATATGTAAATCAAACTAGAGTGTTAAATCTGCTACAATAAATAACATTGAACTAATCGTGCAATTTATAAACAGGTACTCACATCTATTGATTAAATCAAACACATATTCAATACATGAGTTCCAATGCAAACCTTAATTACCTTTACCAATTCATAAATTGCTCAAAATCCTCTTCTCACTCCTCTCTTGCTTCTGTTTTCACGCGCGACACTGTAGCGAGGCACTGTAGATAGATACTATAGGGCCAAGTATTGTAGCACCGAAAACTGTAGATCGTGTTGCTTTTTTTCTGCTCCTGCGATGCCGTCGGAGACCCCTGCTCTCCTCCTATTTTTTTTCCTGCGGTGGCGCCATTTTATTTTTCTTTTTTTCCGGCTTGTTTTCAGTCAGCCATGCCCCTTCCTTTTATAGCCAGACTAATTAAACCCTAATCTCATCTCTAAATAAATATATGCATGTATATCCACCTAGCCCAATTACACATGGTCCAATACATGCACATATAGCTCAAATTTCACACATGCACACGTACGGCCCACGTACCGCTCTTACGTGACTCACTCGCTACACCTGCGATCCTCGCGTGCTGCGCCTCCTACACCCGCGACCTCGCATGTCACCTGCACCTCTGTGACCTCGCGTGCTGCGCTTGCACCTGCTATCGTCTGCTGCAACTCCTTTCACACATAAACACCAAACCACACGGTACCTTGTTCCATAACAAATAAATTACTCCATCACAAATATTATTATTTTCTATCACAAATATTATTATCCATTATTTTCTATCACAAAGCTCACAAATATTGTTGTCAAATTAATCATCACATATATATTTTGTAACTAGAATTAACAATTTGGTTAGTGTTTTTGGCACAAAGTTCCTACTTTTCTTCACAAATATCTCTTGCTCAGTGATTTCAGAATCATGTGAGCGTGACAAATGACGGCCATAATCTTCTTTTCCATAGGTCATTTTATCATGCTTACAGGGATTTGGTAACAAAGTGTTACTCTTGTTAATGTTATGCCCTTGAGGCAGTCATATAGATGATTGTAACATGATTATGTTTATGAATAATAATATGATTATTGGTCCAATGAATGTATATCATTATATTGATAAACAAGTATGTGACTTGCTTATGAAACTCTTTATTTATTGATATAATTCTGTAAGTATCTCTGATCAAATATCATCGTAGTGGACAACGATGGATAGATCAGCACATATACTGATCGATGATCATGTTTCATAGATCATGGGATATGGAGATATCATCAATACATTGTGAACACATGTTGGAGAACATGAGTTAGATAGACCCACAATGAGACACTGCGAGAATGTTACATTCTTATGTGTCATCGGTGTATCTCATACATAGTAGATGTATGATCCTTAGATCTGAGATTATCACATTTCCTACATGTGTAATAGTTTACATTGGGGTTACCAAACACTATTTCTTAACCGGATAGTTATAAAGGTAGCTTTCATGTTCACTATGAAACATGCAGAGGGAAGTGAGTGATCAAGATGGGATTTGCCACTCCGGTGTAACGGAGATATATGTCTAGGCCACTTGTATGATATGATTAAGGAAGTGCATGGCCATACCGTGATTGAGAAGCCAATCATAACTTATTAATCTATCACAGATACGAGAGATGGATTGAACTGTCAAAGGATGGCATGCTTCTCGCCTTGAGTTCGATCTTCATATAGTTTGACAAAGGGATTATTACATCAGTACTTTAATCATGTGCGTTTGGGAGTTGGCATGCTCTGCAAGGAGCCGCTACCGACTATTGGATTAGAAAAGGGTTTTCCGAATCTATGTCCAAATGCGCATGAACCTACAGGGTCACACACTTAACAGGCTGGGACACATTAATTCGGATTGGATCCGTAATTAATAGACCTCATGGGCTTAACGCGCTGATGGGCCCTAGCTTAGGGTTTCGTCGCGTGGCTATATAAGGAGAGGAGAAGGGTGGGCGTCACACATCTCTTTCGTCCAGAACCCTAGCCTCCACCTCTCGTTGCCCTTGCCGAGCGACACGGTGCTTGCACGCCAACGCACGGTGTTCCATCCCCGGACGTGTGGATACCGTAGAGGCGCTACTGCGGTTGCTGCGGCGCTGATCGTCAAGGAGGAGTACGTACGACGACGTGCTACGGTGGTGATCGGTGAGGAGACGTTCGACACGACGTGAACGACTACTTTCTATACCTCGACGCGCGCGACGTGAGAACCGGCTTCTCCAACTCTTCTTCCGCTGCTTCTATGTGAGGAGCCGTCCAGACTGTCCTCGAGCTATTGGAACACCCAGTTGACCTCATTGGATTTGGAG
This sequence comes from Rhipidocladum racemiflorum, assembly GCA_036346355.1. Taxonomy (NCBI): domain Eukaryota; kingdom Viridiplantae; phylum Streptophyta; class Magnoliopsida; order Poales; family Poaceae; genus Rhipidocladum; species Rhipidocladum racemiflorum. The sequence continues at coordinate 43,968,261 of CM070569.1, read as the reverse complement.
GCTAGCAACGATTCGCCGATGGCGCTCGCGATGCTAGCATCCAAGCCCAAATGAGATAACAGTGGGACCCTTCGAATAACTCGACAACAGCCCCAGATTCCCAGTATGCGATTCGAACTCGCCCAGATCGCCTCAAGCAGGTTTCCACCGTTATCACAACTCAATTTGCATAAAGGGGGCAACGAACTCAAAACCCCACAACCGGACACGCAACGCGGAAGCACAACAAAACGACTAAACCAAAGCACAAAGACAAACCTGACAACCACACAACTAAAACAACTCAACTAGCATACTAGGGCTTAAGATGATACAACCTAAACCAAGATAGCACAAAATTGAAAACCGCATGACCTTCCTAGATTCTAGGACATCCACTCAGCAGACAAGAAAAGCAGTTGATATAGCATGATAATATGGAAAGGATAAAAGCAACAACCAAGCATGATAAGAACATCACAACACAACCACGATCAACAAGAGGAATACCAAGTCTTTAAGCCTTACAGACAAAGGAATACACTAGCTATACAACAAAAGCGAAGTTAACCAACATATTAGCAAAATAGCATCTCCGAAGTGTTCGCCCGAACACTTCCCGCCGCGGAGTGACATCGCAGGTAACCTCTACTCTGTCCCGCCCGGCACCGAGCGCAGGGACAAAACTCGCAGCCCTCCCGATCCTCACCGAAACCACAAAGTGTACATGAGTACAAATGTACTCGCAAGACTTACCCGTGGTCCATATATGACCGACTCCAAAGGGTTATGCATTTGGGTACGTAAGGAATAAAGTCAAGGTAATAGTGCGGAAAAGCATTAACATTTGTAGTATGAGTATGACAAATCAAACCAATTACAAATTTAAAGCAATATTGACCGCACCTACTTCTAACATGAAGTTGAAAGGTAACAACACTAAAGTAAAGCAATTACAACCATTTTAGAGCTCACAACGACGAGCCAGGAATTTAAGTTATTACTACGTTGAGTGTCTGATGACGCGAGCGCGCTCATATCCGAGCGGCACTGAATCGCTTGATTAACCCTGCCGAGGAAGCATTGATCGCACGACATGTGCCACAAAGTACCTCATGTCAACCCTCCCATCCATACCCATTCGTTGAACCATCTTCATGCGTCCGAAAGCACCTAGCACCCTCGAGCGGCCTGGGCCCAAGCGGCTCCTCGAGGGTCGGCTCTAAGCCTCGCCTCAACCACGTCCAACCGCATGAGGGCATGATCCATCGAACGGCATGTGATGAAAGAGTGGCTTACCCTCCATAATCAGGCATGCGATCAACCTAATGGTGCTCGATCAACATGGCACACAAACGGATCGGTCCTTAATTGACACAGGCGGGACTACGCCAATTGAGTCTCCATACCCAATTGATCCTACTCTCCCGCCCGGTCGCCATTTATTAATATTTACCTCCAAGTAACCTGACTGAACCCATTCCCAATATAGTTCACATGTGTAGTATTGAGTACTCTCAAGTGATGGAACCGTCCACCACTTGGCCCAAACCCGACCTCTAAGCAAACTAAGCATGGACACGTTGTATTTACCCATAAGCTAGCTCCAAAGGAAAGGTTCAACAAGTGTCAAGGAGTGAGTGTGCAGCAATTAGGTTCTACTACCCTTACCACCATTGACTCCTAATGCAAAAACCTAATCATTCAATAAGCATTTTATTCACCAAAATAAACATATATAAAGGGTTGAACATGCTTAGGTGCTTGCCTGATGCTTCGGATCCTCAACAACAACTCCGCTTCACCGCGGATCACCTCGACCACACCGCCACTCCTCCGTGATCGTTCTCTACACGACACATATATATGAAATGAGATGCATGCTATGCATATGAAATGAAAGGACAATTAAAGACCATAATGCAAACATTCATCGAGCCAAAACGAAATACAAGGCGAAATTCACAATAATAAACCAGCAACATTTGGAATCACTAAGCCATACCAGCACTACGCTACTTTATATTCCGAATCTTCGATATTGCTTAGCATTACCCAAAACAACTTACCATGAATCAAGCCTTGATAATGCAACTATCATCATGCCCAACTCAAACATTTACAGGTCATTTACCAAGCCTAGAAGCAACCCTATTCGGTTACCAAGCCCACCCATACCGACAATTCATTGCACAAACCCTCTAGCACCACCTCACAGCACCAACACCATGCCCAAACCAAGAACACATAGACTCCAATTGGGGCAAAAATCCCCAAATGCGCCATACACCCTAGCCATCTCCTCAAACACCTAGCATGCAGATGAAAAACAAGGTAACAGCTTCACAAACTAGAGTTATCCCTTCAAATTTTCCTTGGTTGGACAAAGTAGGGGTATGTTTGGCATTGCGTGTCTTTTTTAGAAGTACTTATGTTTTGCTATTTCCAAATAAACTAACCGATAAGCAAACCATTTTCTAGAGATGTAGAAATGAGATTTTATTACAAGAGACAAAGATTTTCTCAGTGACTAACTATATCCCGTTGCTACCTTGGCACAACAAAGCAAATGCCAGTGGTCGTGAATCAATTGCACGAATCGCAATCACAGATATCACAAATTTTCTGACAACGGATGTTATAGATTTCAGCAAATAAAAGCATAATCTAGCTTTCTTATACCGCTAAAAGCATGCATCCATCTAGTGCTTCTAGATGCGTAATTGCAATCATGCTGAACCAAGAAAGATTTTGCTCACGGATTCTCTAAAGATGAGAATTGATAGAGCATCAATCAATAACTCAAGTGACCATCGAAAAGAAGCACACAGAGGGCTTGTGCAGATATCGACTCAAATCCAAACATCTAAAACATCCAATGAAAGACTTGCACTAGGCAACTTCGTGTAGAACACAAATGATCCACATAGAAGGCCATAATCTCGTAAAGCAACAAAGACTAAGCCAGATGTTAAACTTAAAGCAACAGCAATATTAAGTGCCACACCATGCAAAGTACTAGCAAACTAGCTAGCTAAGTTTCTATACATGTTCACGAAGGACAATTCTAGAAGTACACCGCACAAATAAGAACCTGACACCGATCTATGCAATATGCGGACTCTTCTCTAATCAAATGATCTTTACAGTAACCCTAAAATTGTACGAGGATCTGCCGAGGGGGAGGCTCACCTAGCAAAGAAAAGGGGGTGGAGGAGCTGGCCGCATTAGCGATCATGGCACAAGTGGGCTGTCGCAGGAGGTGGCGGCAGTTAGGACGGCGCCGGCGGAGGAGGCTGCCGGCGCCGAAGGCGGCGGCCTGCCGCAGGTGGCGGGAGGACGACTGTAGTGGGGGGGCTCACGGTGGAAGGAGCCCGGAGGAGAGGCGGCGCGTCGCCGACGAGGAGGAGCCGTGGGAGAGGCGGGCGGCCAGGGCGGGCTTCTGGCCCGAGGATGGAGATTTGCAGGCGCCGCCCAGGTGATGGCGTCGGGCGGGGGAAACAGAAGAAGGGAGGAGGCGTGGGGAAAGAGGCTAGGTGGAGAAAGAGAGAGGAAAAGAAAAAAGAGGGTGGGAAAAAAAATGATCTAGTGCATTTACCTATTTGCCCTCAATCTCAATGCATGCTTGGTTGGATTGGACTGTGACATTCTACGCGTCAAGGGTAACGATCCATGATCTCTTACTTGCATGATGTCTTGGGTGATCGCGGTAGAATTTTAAAATTGTGCTAGCGTAGCCTACCTGTTCCTCAACAACTCTCTCCAATCACAAATAGTTATCGTTTTAGACAGAGCTGTAGTCAAAATTTTAAAACTTTTACTGTCAATATGTTTTACATATTTCGATTGGATACATGTAAAATCATGTGTAGATTTGGCTCGGGAAGTACTTTCACAATATTATAATTTTATTGAATTTTATAAATATATTATAATACAAATTAGTGGCCAGAACTCTGCTTTTTAAAGACTATATTAACATTCAAAACGGCAACTATCTATGACCAAATGAAGTACTACCATCTTTTTTGCAATAATTGCAAAGTTTGAATCGTCCACAGTAAGAAATTTTCTTCTGCATACATGCAGTCACCTTTCAGACCAAATGAAGTACTACCATCTTTTTTGCAATAATCGCAAAGTTTGAATCGTCAACAGTAAGAAATTTTCTTCTGCATACATGCAGTCACCTTTCCAAAAGTTGGGGCAAGAAACATAGCAACGAGGAGATGGAGCCGCCATTTTTCTATAGACCGGCAGTCTCAGGCATTGCCATTCCTTGGAAAACTACAAACAATGGAATTAGAATTTGTCGTCCTCTCTTTAAAAAAAGAGAGGAACATAGGCATGCAGAAACAGGTAGCTTCACCGCTAAGAATACAATGACTTCTGTTCTGTGAGTTCGGCCGAGTAATTGACCTATCATAACATGAGCCGAAGGTGTTGCTGAAACTATGTGCTAAAGTTATCTGGCGTATAAAAATAAAATTTCTTTCAGAATAAGGAGTTTAATAGAGTCGAGAGAAAAGAGTGACACACTGTACCTGTGCAATCTAGTAAAGGCGCCCTGAAAAATAAAATAGCCTGCTTGGCTAACTGGCTTTGCTCTTTTATATATGCAAGTATATTCTAGTGCACTTCGCTTTCTGTCAGGCTCTGCTCCATTTGAGAGTAAACTATTTCCATGAAACCCTCCACTGTGCTTGGTTTGATCGACTAACCATCCTGCCATCCTATATACATGCAGAACTTCTGGTCGATCCAGTGACTGATAAATCTAGCTCAACAGCCGATAATAACAAGTATATGAGAAAAAGACCATATCGGTCACTAATTTTACAGACAGAATATGTGGTTGAAGTTTTTTTTTTTTTTTTTAGATTATTCTTGTTACTGCTTCGATTTCAATCAAACTATCAAAACCCATATTCCCATAGCTCTCTTGTGTCTTTGCTGATGTAGACTTTCTCTAGCAGTGTTTTGTCCTTAGTAGCATGTTATAGTTTTCTTAAACTTACTAGTTATTGCCAATATTAAGGTCCCCTACAAGTGCATGATTGTTTGAAATGCCTTGTAGGCGCCCTCTTCCACACAAAAGTACTTATAGGGGGTTAATTCAAACTCCAACCGACTTTTTGATAGGTATTTGCAATTTTTTCTTGTTTTTATTATTGTACTTTGCACAAACATGATGTTCTTAAATTTTTGTGTTGCCATTGAAAATTAAAAAAAATGTTATATGTTTGATTGAAATTTCAAATAAAGGACCCTTTGCTTCTGCCTCGCCCAGCCTCCAAAAAGTCGGGACCGGCCCTGCTGAACTAGAGATTTCCTAAGGGGAGATGCTCATAAATACTTGCATTGAATCTCACTCCCCGGTCACATTAAAAGCAAGTTTTGATGAATTTAGACACTGTCTAATAGTTGCCCCGTTTGGCAACTTAGAACCGGGCTGTTTCTACTAGAATCTAGGAGAAATCCAACCAAACGGGTTAAAGTTCAGAACGATTCTCCTCGGAACATTTCTTCTTTTTCCACGCCGGGGCTAAATCATCCTCAATCCCCTTTCCACCCTAATTCACATAATCCAGACAGCTAGCTAAACGGTTTCCAGACAGTGATTCTGATTCTGATTCTGTTGCCGCCGGGAGATTTTCGGATAGCAGTACCGTGCATTCTTGATCTTTGCATTCTCTTTAGGATTGGGAGACCGGGAGTTTTTGTTGGTCTCGGTGTTTGGTTTGGGAGACCGGACTGCTAGCATAAGATCGACGCACTATTAAGAGGGGTTGTGTTATTTAGCTTGAGCTTCATCATGTGTTGATCACCTCAATCTGATTCACTCTAGCCCACTCTCGTATGTTGGTTCTTGCATGGAGCTAAGCATTTGCATGTGTTACAAATAGGAAAAGCTCATGCATGTAGTTTTATTGATTTGGTTTTTGCATGGAATTAAGTGATTTGTATGTGTTGCAAATAAGAGGAAGCTCATGCATTTGGAGTCTTGCACGTAGATAGGGTAAGTCTTCCCCTATGATCGCGAGCGCAGCTAATTGATTAGTTTTAACCCTGCAGATGTGTATTGTTTTACCCACAAGATATATCATCTCTTTTTGCAATGCATATTTAACACACTTTCTTTTGTGTGCCGCAGAGAGTCCATTACAGAATCGTTATATTACTTAGCCCTAACTTTGCACTAGCCCCGTGACGTTAAACCCCTGCTATGGCAGCAGAAACAAACTTTCACATAAATCATACAAATTTTGAGCTCAATTGAATCAATAACAATTTCTCCCCATAGCAAGGCGTATACCGTTGCACCGATATGCATTTACTCACAAGTCCATATGGGAGCCCCTTACAAGCAAACATACCCAGAATGCTTGTGCTACTCCAGCTTTCCAATAAGTAAAGCTAGTTCTAAATAACTTAATAGGGTAAGACCGTCTCATACCAACACTTATGGTTGTACGGTTATCTTGGCTTGAAAATAACACAATAATTCGGTCCTTAATGTGACTCAGACGAAAACTCTTCTCCTATCTACTGTGACCGGTCCAAGTAAAATAACAAAGAGAGGATGTTAAGCGTTTGTGGCATAGTTTGCATTGGAGCAAACAATTGCTTAAACGGGTTTTTAATCTTCTTAAATTAAATAAGCATCTATAAATTAATTATTTGTCCAATTTAGACTCTCGAATAGATGTTTGATGATATGGTATTGTTTCTCTCTCTCTCTCTTTAATCATGTATCTAAGTGTCTTTGCATTGGAAATGACCTTAATATATAACCGATTGTACAGAAGCTACTTCCTCGTTCAGTTGAAATCGTCCTTATGCATGGATGGCTAGAAGTCTTGACTTCCAGCTTCCACGATTGTACTTGTTCGTCATCCATCCTAATAATCTCGCGTATTCTCCATCCGAACTCTTAATTAGACGAATAACATGTGGCTGCGACCAACTCGTCGAGATGAATTCACCCAACAATTATCCCATGCACTTGTTATTGGCCTTTTCTCATAGGCCCACTTTGTCACCCAATAATTGCTAAATTTGGACTCTTAACATGTTCAAAAGTCAATGTCGGCAAGTAACAACAGATCCAATAATTGGAAAGATAGTTTGTTCATAGCAGAAAAAAGCTGACGAAAATTCTTGACTAGGTCAACATTTTACGCTGTGAGTCTCACATATTTGAAGCCCACTTAACACAACGGTTATGTCCACAACTATAATTCAAATAAAATCTTAGCCCCTTTAGTAATAAACTAGTCGGAAGCTAATGACCACCGGCTATAACCAAGAGACAACTAATCATGGATAATAACGACCAGTTCCGACCCTATAAATTTGTCCGAAGACATGATAGATTTTCACGTGATTAACGTATAAGTAGTTATTGGCATATGTAGCAATTTATGACTGTTGACTAAGGGACAAGATGGTTAAAAACTCAACGAAGACACAAAGACAAAAATCATCTTTAACAATATTAACTACCACACCTTAGATAGACATAAATAAAGTGGCATGCGTACCTTACAGGTTGATCAGATCTAAAATGAACTTTATTTTAATCTAAATTTATTCATATAACATTTTTTATATCAATAAAGTCTTTACTTAATTATACTTTTATATTTTATTTTTTCGTTAGTTTGATAGGGATCTTAGGCCTCGACCATCGACAAAAGCATTCTGATCTTTAACTCGGTTAAATGCTCTAAATCTATTTCTGTAAGGATGACACTTGTCAACATCAGATGATCGGCCTGCATAGTGCGAATCAAACGTGGTGTTGAGCTCAATCGTCCGTCGTACTTGCAGGCTAGAAAAGAGCAAGGCGACACCGGAAACGTCCTGAAAAGGGCAAAAGCTGATAAGCTAGCCATGCTGGACAGCGCTTTGCAGTTCCAATAATGTAGATATTTTCAGATCTTTGCAGACGGCAGTGGCAGTGCCGTCTTCACGTGTGTACGTGTTCCGCTCCACAGAGAAAGAAAAAGATATTTTTTCATTGATAATGGAAGATGGTGTGTCCTAACCTTTTCATCGTGAGATACATATAGCCAATTAATTATTACACAGTTACCATCAAATGGCTGTAAAAGGAAGAACATAAATAGGTTACGTAGAAAATTTGAGCTAACGAAGCCGAGGTAATGTCGATAAGCCAAGGCTAAAGAGCTGGAGACAAAAAAAAAAGCTGGAGCTAATAAAATTTTCTGGTACATTTTGGGTGCATGTAGCAAAATTTGATGAAAAATCAAAACTGAAGTTAAAATCAAGAAGCAGGAGCTGAAAAGCCAGAGCTGAAACCCAAAAGACCGGGAGCTAAAGCCAAAAGGCAAGAAACCATTGGTTGAGCTCTCAGGCGGATGGTTGAAGCAGGCGACCGGGTGAAACGGCGGGCTGGTTGGAGCGGGCCGGTTAAGCGGGCTGGCTCAAAGGTCGGCACAGAGGCCGCGTGAAGGCGAAGGTGCAAGCCGACTCGTGTGGCCGAAGTTGCCAGCAACACGGGCGACCAAAGAGGCCGAGGCTGGAGGTGGGGCCGGCCAAGAGGGCCTCTGAGGCGTGCATCCAAGGGAGCTGTTGAGGGGGCCACCGAGTGGAGCCGACAGATGCAGAGAAGGCCAGTGCGGATGTGCGTCGAGGCAAGCACTGGCGCGGGCTAAGGTGATGGAAGACCGAGGCGGGGCCAGAATCGGGCACGCTGAGTTGCGGTTCGGCCGGATGAGGCGCGAAGGCCAGCGGGCGGCCGACGTAGAGGCCGCATGAAGAGGCGGAGGCGGGGCTGGCCAAGAGGGCTGCCTAGGCATGCGGCCAAGGGAGCCACTGAGGGTGTCGAGGTGCGGGCCGGCCTGAGCGGAGGGCCTATGCACGAGGCCGATGTCGATGGCAGATTGAAGTTTTGTGACACTACGGAAGGTCGTAATCTTATAAAATATGAAGTTTGAGGGCAAAACATTATAAGATGTGAAAATGGAGGTTGAAAACTTTACGTCTTGCAGTTTTAACGCGTTTCCGGGCCGTTTTCGGGAGTTTGGGCCTAAGGGGATGGCGTGAGCTTTAGTGGAAGAATTATGGCCCATGGAAAACCTGGCTAAGGGGGCTTGGTGCGCCTCCTCACTTGCCCCCAGCGCGCCACTCTCCTTCCACTTATCGCCTCCCCTGCTCCTAGCCGCCCCTAGCACCTCATGCGCTCCACCTCCCATCCCTCTCACCACCCCTTACTGCTCCTAGGGAGTTCTCCACCTCACCACCCCATGAGATCCGTCCATTGGGCGTTCGCGATGAGGAGATCCGATGGATTCGAGGCGAGGAAGGAGATCAGCCCAGGAGGAGATCGTTGGTTCTTAGTTAGGTCGAGCGAAGGTATGTCACAGGAATCCTTGGGGTTGGTCTAGGTACTGTTCTAAGAGGTTGATATCATGCTTTTAGATCAATTGGTGGTCTTTGTAATTAGGTAGATTAGATGGAATCTAGAGTTTGCCACGTTCTGTTTGAGGCGGCGTGAAGCGATCGACCTAGGAGTTTAGTTTTTAAGCCAATTTAGAGTCGAATTTGATCGGCCGCTTTGTTGAAGAAGTTGTATGTAACTTCAATACCTTTCGATGGGTATAAGAGCGTCCAATTCCTCCCATCCGTTTGAAAGTTATGCTCGTTTTACGAGCGTGTTAAAAGCGTAGCGTGATTGGAATGAATCACGGTATTCTATAGATTAAACCACTTTAGAGTATAAATCGGTTTTTCCATATACTTAGAAAAAGTTAGGAAATTTCTAAGCTCTGCGAGGATGTATTTCGTTTAATCGATTCGGAGTCTTGGGAGCAGAGTTATGCTCGTTACCAAATCTGCTATCAGCCGGAGCCAGAACCTCTGTTTTTAGGTTGTGCAGTAGTTTGCTGCAATCGGGGTAGAAGAGTGTTTGCGTATTTGTTTTGTGGGCATGATTTTGAGTGTGTGGTGCCTATGTCCAGTCTTGTGACCCGGGGTGCCCTCTACTTCTCGCCAATCCATCGCCCGTGGTTGAGGCAAGTGTATTGGAATGGGTAGCGGGTTGTAGATTGCTAGCTTTGTTGAGATTGAAATTGAATATTGTAACATCCTCGTTTTGGCTTTCTGGAGAAAAACCTAATTAAAATAAAGCTAATTCAAAGTTGGAGTTTCTTTGGTGTTTATATTAACCTGGCATCCATTCCCCTTCGAAATCGGGAATTAATTCCCTCGGCGGCATCGGATTTTCGATCTGGCCGTTGCGAAAATTCACCCGAGTCAAAAGTGCTCAAAATCTCCAAACCACTTCTAAAATGTCCCAAATATTCCGAAATGATTTTAGGAATCATTCCCGGATTTTTGGACCTCCGTTCTATTTTATCTCATGCGGCTTTTGTTTAATGCGTCGTCATGCCGTTATTCAATTCCACAAAAATCATCCAAATTCAACCAAACCACTTCCATTGAGTTCAAATAATCCAAAATGGCTCTAGGAATTTTCCGGGATTTTTAGGCCATTTTCCTTATTTTCTCTAGAGTGAATCATTTGCGTAAGGAGAACCGATGAGGTCTTTGCCACGTGGCACATGAATAGTGTCATCTTCAACCTCTAGCCATGCATGGGGATGAAGCTTCATGCAAAGCAAAAAATGGTGGGAGCTATCTTTAATTCCTTGTAGCTCCTCAATACAACTCAATTAGCGAGCAATGGGATCCGTTGGGATCTGAGCGGACTCCTCTTCGCATCCATGGGGTTGTTGCACCGAAATCGCGTTGGTTTTTGAGCGGTTGCAAGAAACCGAAATCACTCTTTTGGAGATTCTTGTGACCGTTTCTAATCCGTTCAGCGTGATTCCACCTCTCATCTCTCAGTATAAGAACCCTCTTTCGGTTGGTATAACCCTCCTTTAGCCTCTCAAACCCAATCGGCGCAAGATCAAGCAGAAGCGCTCTCGGCGTTCTTCGGCGTTCTTAGTGTTCTTGCTCATATCTTCTACTCGGTGGATCTTTCTTCCTCCGTTCGTTTCCTTGTGTTAGTATGGATGTCTAGTCTCTAATCCATCCATCAATTTGAGGAGTTAAATCAAGTTTCTCGGCGAATTTAGCGTTTTGCTCGTTTTAGGCCGAACCCGTGTTCATCGTCGATTTCATCTTGCTCGGTGAGTGTTGGTTCAATTCCTTCCGGTTCTAGGTTCCTAAGGATGTTATCTAGAGATCCTAGCTTTTTGTTTGGATTGATTCCATGCGAAATTGAAAGAAATCAAGTTTTGGCCAGGAGGTGTTCTCTGTTTTCTTTTTTAGCTCTCTGTTTAGAGCTCAATGGTGAGCTTAGGCCGTCTGCCAGCGCCCGCCGCCCGGCCCGGCGGCGTGTTGATCGCCGCCGCCAGCCCGCCCGTCGCCTTGCCAGCCGGCGCCCGCCCCGGCCTTCATTGCATTCGCCCATTTCGCCGTCCGCGCCGCACGTCGCCGGCTTGCCGCGTCTTGGCGCCCCGCCGCCGTCTTGTACCGCCAGCCAGCGCCGCCTCTACCCCGCCGGCGAGCATCGCCGCGCCGGCGCCCCTCGCCCGGCCACTTGCGCCATGACCATGCCTCACTTCCCTCTGCCCTCGATCTCTCTCATATTGGATGGCCTAAGGAAGCTTCATGGAGAAGCCACTCTCTCCTCCCAGACAGAGTGGGCCCCTGTCATAGACCCTCCCTACCAGCCCAGTCAAAGTCCACGGTCAAACTTTGACCCAGTCAAACCCGAAGGAATATTAGGGAATATTCCGGTTTTGATTTATTCCGAAATTCAAACTTGAAGCTCATAACTTCCTCATCCGAACTCCGTTTGACCTCATTCAAATTTCTAAATTCATCTAAAATCAAGACCTGCCTGCCAGTACTAATTTTATAATTTTTGGATTTTATTTATTTCTGTTATTTATTTGTTGCCCTCGTTTTGCGTGTAGTCGGCGATCCCTTGTGCTTGATTTACCGTCGAGCCTCGAGTTCGACACATGTCGCAACTGAAGGCAAATCTCCTTGATGCACTTTGCTCCTATGTTTGAAAAGGATTTAAAATTGTTTATAAGTTGCATGGCTATGTTTAATTAAATATATCAAATATAAGAGCTAGTTATTCCGAACTTGTTAATTCCTCCATGACATTGTTAATCATATCCATTGTAACCTAGATCATTATTTATACCATGCCTATGTTTATTTGGTATCCGTTGCTATGTAATCGGTAGAATTTGTAGGACCTTTTAGCCAAAACAACCCATGGGTGGGATTATTCAAAAGAATGTTATCAAGCGTGATTTGAAAGTTATTATTATGATTTTGGTCCTGTTTTCTAAAAAATAAAGAAAAGTAAAATGATTTTGACTTGGCGGCTGGAATGTCGGGTGGAAGCCGGATCAAGTCTTGATCCTTTGTGCAAGAAATCCGCCCCAAAGTCATATAAGGGCCAATGGCGCTTATGATTGCCATTTTAAGCATAGCAGTACTACCACATGTCTATAATGAGTGCGACCTGGCTCACTAATTTGTAGAAGCCTAGTTTAGACTCACCACTCGGTTGTTGTGTGAGGCCGGACGGAGGCATTGTTGTAGTTGTTGTTTTGCTCGCACGGCGCAGAGGAAGCCTGTGCATCTTGGGTGGAGAGGAACCTAGCAGTGAAACCTCGTGGTGGAGTCTAGCTAGGTAGATGCGATTATAAGCGGCCTTGTCAAGATATCCTGCTTAGGCACACCTAAGGAAGTGTGTTAATTGCATGGCAACAAGGTATAAGCTTGTCTTGTGGGTAAGATTGTACACCTCTGCGATTATAAACTATTCGAATAAGCGTGCCTCGGTCAAAGGCAAAGCAAGAAATGCTTTCATATTGGTAGACTTTGTTTTTGTTTTAAAACCAAAAAGTGTTTTGTTTTGGGGTTGGGAGTGGTTAGAACTCTCGAGCGTTGTTTGTGAAAGAGCCAACCAGGTGGATAGAACACTGTTTACCTTTGGCCGGATGGAGTCACATGATTAACTTTGATCTTTTAAAGCTTGTTTGGCGGATAGAGCCTTTATGCTAGTGATGGTGGATGAACTTCACTACAATAATAAATAATTCAATTATTAAAGAGTTGTAAAATATGCCTTGTGAAATTTATTACTTAAGTATGATTTAATCAAATGTGGATTTATGAAAATAAACCCTATTAAGCTTCCTTTGTAAATCCCCTCATGTTAATAATTTCCCTAATTTATTAGTACTTTTGTACTAACGTGCTAAACCAACATTTTAATCATCAGAAATTTATCAAGATCTTTGAGGAAGAGGAGTTCTTGAGGAGGATTGCCGGGAGGACTAGTTGCGTTCCTAGTAAATCGCTTTGTGAAGCGTTGTGACGTTAAGCTCGTTGCTTTCTTTTGCTTCATTTGTTTTGAGTGTCGGTCGTTGGGTGAGTATTGTAATAAGTGGCCATGTGGCCCATGCTTGAATACTTACATTACAAGTTTCGTTATGTTACGGCAATGATGTATCCTTGTGTATTTGTGTACTAGCTCTTGATACTGGGACTGAAATGCGGAAATACGAGGGATTACGGATAACGATCAGGGAGTCTCACAAATATATGATATGTTCACATGCCATGCTTTAATGTTTGCCATTGATATGATGAATATGTTTTATTATGTTATGATGCCATGTGTTAATGTACAAGTTATCTATGATGTTGGCATGTTTGCATACATGGCATGATACATGGCGAGTCGGTGAGAAAGTCATAACTAGTTCGGTAAGGTCGGTGAAAGTTATGACTAGTCAGGCGCCATTGAGTAAGTCCTACATCGTGATTCCATCCTCAGTGGTGAATGGAGGCGAGGTAGGCACCCTCCATCTTCGGGATGGAAGGGAAGAGAGTGCACAAGCGGGTGTGCACTCAACTCCACTCTCGATATGAGTTTCCAGGAGACATGTGCATCGCATCGCATTGCATATATGATGATGATGATATGTGAAAAATGATATGTGAGTATGAATAAGATGATAGGCATGATTGAGGTGTTGAAGCCATGTAATTGTTCTTTTGTACCATTGCAATATACTTGCTGAGTGTTGAACTCACGCTTGTGCTTTCTTGTTGTTTTAGGTACCATGAGACCGGCATGCAGGGAAGGGACTAGTCACACTCCTACACGTAGCTTCACACATTTGTTCCCACAATTATTCATTTGGAGTCTTGATAATAAATTTAGTGTGATGCATATTGGTTTATGATCTAGTTTTGCGTTATGAGAGTCTTATTGTTCGTTTGGCTCATGAAGACTTTGAATACTTGAGATTTGACTTATATTGCTGTCATGCCATTATTTATTGCTATGTTAGATGTCTCTTATAATGCCATATATTGCTATGCTATTGTTGTTGCTTCAATTCATGGAAAAACAAAGGAGATGCTGCCGAAATTTTCGGTATTAGCATTTGCTCCTTTGCTGTAATTTACTTGTAGTTGTGGTATTTAGAGGTTGATTAGTCTATGTTTGGTAGCATTCGGGCATATTAAATGCCGGGGTGTTACAAGTTTCCCTTAGTTGTTGTGCAGGTGCCACCCCGGAAGTCTCCTTCTAAGGCAGCAATAGAACCATTTTTTCTGAACAGAGAGATCAGATTTGGAAGTTGTGAGACCTTCACTTTTATGATACAGTGTACTATAAAAGAAATGTTTTAAAGTGCATACTGTGCCAGTCCTATAATTAGTAGCTAACACGCACTTCCATAAATTGAAATCACAACCACACCATTTTTTATTATATATAATAGCGGAAACATTGACACAATATGACATGTAAGGTCGATCATAATACAGTGAAAGAATCAAATGTCTTGTAGTGTGCCTCATAATCCTCAAGCAACTGACAAGGTATAAACTCTAGATAAAATCATCGTCGTAATTCCCGTAACGTACGTCAAAGTATGATTTTGTGGAATATTCTATTTTTCACCTAAGAACAACAATAATAGTAAGGGTGAGTACATTACATACTCAGCAAGACTTGAAGTGCTTGTAAACCTATAATAAATGCAAGCTGTATCAAGAAAAATGCTACTACAATTATTTTGCCTAAAGGCAAATTAAATTGTAAATACAAAATAATAGATTGAAAGTGAAATAACAAGTAAAACAATTTGATAGGTATATAAAATAACAAGTAAGAATAACATAAATGTAACAATTAACTCATAATCCTTCGTGAGCAAACTCACAATCCTTCATGAGCATCAAATTATCGTCCAATGCCAACACATAGAAAAATTAAAATATATCATAATCATAATTAACCAATATGATTCCATTTTAATCCATTCATTCATTTTTATGAAATATGAAAACATCTAACTATGTGATGACTTTACCAAGTGATTATGATCGCGAGCGCGGCTAATCAATTAGTTTTAACTCTGCAGAGGTGTATTGCTTTACCCACAAGATATGTCATGTCTTTTTGCAATACATATTTAACACACTTTCTTTTGTGTGCCGCAGAGAGTCCATAACAAAACCGTTATATTACTTAGCCCTAACTTTGCACCAGCCCGGTGACGTTAAACCTTTACTATGGCAGCAAAAACAAACTTTCACATAAATCATAAAAATCTTGAGCTCAATTGAATCAATAACAATTTCTCCCCATAGCAAGGCATATACCGTTGCACCGATATGCATTTACCCATAAGTCCATGTGGGAGCCCCTTACAAGCAAACCTACCTAGAATGCTTAATAGGTTAAGGTCGTCCCATACCAGCACTTCTGGTTGTACGATTATCTTGGTTTGAAAACAACACAATAGCTCGGTCCTTAATGTGACCCAGGCGAGAAATCTTCTCCTATCTTCGTGCCAATAACTCACTCGCGTCAAAACTATAGTTTTATTTTCATTCTTAGTAAAAATACCATTGATTATATAATCCATCATGTCTAATATTCATGTCCAATGTGTCAAATGTTTAAATTCATTACGAACAGTAAAACCATATGTTCGTATCCCAATCTAAAGCATACTAAGAAAATGCTTGTAATAATTGAATATACCCATTTTGACATCATCAAAGGTCTATCCATGAGCTAAGGTTATCAATGTTCACATGTTAACAATAATCAAGGAAAAACATCAATGAGAGTTATATGTACCGATACCCACAAAATAACAATACTTAATAAACATAGAGTATGCATGAAAACATTTAATAAAACATTTTAGAAATGCTAGGATCAATATGCTCAAGGGGGTGCTTGTCTTGCTATTTATTGTTATTCGGCGAAGTCGAAGTCGTAGTTGGAGTAGTTGATGATAGGATCTGGAACGTCGGATTCTACATGTCAATCATCGAGAAATAAAGCAAATAGCAAATAACAACTTTTTAATAATGGCAAAAATAATGAAATTAAAAATCTAGCAAGTGTGGTTTTGGATTAGGGTTTTATGATTTCATTCTATTGTTTCATTGTTAATTATTAACAAACTTAGGTTTTACTACGGTGACACTACTTATTTCTATGAATTATTTATTTTTATTTTACGAATTCAATAATCTAAGATTATTTGGATTAAATAAAATTAATACATAAAGTTATCATGAAGTGAATCAGGTGGATCTAATGTTTAACTCTAGATGTTCTCGCATCTATTTGCATAGGGGTGAGATCTCGAGATTCTAATAGATTTAAATGAACAACTTATAAAGCTCGCTTATAAAGGTTATGCAGGTTTAATCTAAAGTGAGTACAAAGTACTAACAATCAACAACTAATGCATATAAAGTAAGCTATTAGTTATTGGGAATAAATTTATGATTTTAAGAAGGATGTGGTGATAATAATATTTTAATTACTAATTTCAGATTGCTTAAGTTCATTTATCTGTATTATAGATTTTAGTGTTTATATTATGCAGGGCTATGTTTTTTAATAGGATTCAGATGCAAAGCATGTTATAATATAATTATTTCTACAGAATAAGACAGTCATGCCTTATGGGGCATTCTAAAGCTGGTCCTATGTGATTTAACATTTATTTGTGATATTTCATTTTTGTTTGTTTATAATTTGAATCTTTTATATGTATATTACCTAAAATCATGTTTCCAATTTAGGGGGCCAAGCACGTGTTGTGACTATAATAATTTTTTTATAATATTAAGGGGTCTTGCCCTAAGAGACATTTTAAGACTATCTATATGTGCTTTGTATATGAAAAGCAAAGTTTATTTGATTCAAAGTAAATTAAAATTATACATATTTTGTTTGTATGATTAAATGATCTGGATATTATTAAAATTGATAACCTATTTCTAAAAGATTTTTGAAAATGAGTTTAATGAGGTTGATTTAATCAAATTCTAGGTAAAATTAATTAATACATTGAATTTTATTTATTTAAAATTATTCTATAGAATTTAAAGCTTATATAGTTTTTCTTTTCTTTTTCTTTTTCTTATTTTTCCACCCGACCGACTGCACCCTCTTCCTTGTATTCTTATTTATTTCCCTTTCTTTTTTTGTTTTCTTTTCCCCAATCTTATCCCTCCCTCTGGTTTTTCCTTCCCCTCTATCTCCCTCTTTCCTCTTCCCAGTGCCTCTCGATCTGGTCAGGACGATCCACTGTCGGCGTCAGCGCTGATGTCTCCGGCCGTGTCCGGCCACGGGCCCCTCTCCCCGCCGCATGACACCGGCTCGGTTGCCTCCACCAACTCCCCATCCCCGATTTGCACCATCTCTGCTGGCCCTCAGGTCCGGCCTGACCGCGCCAAGAACAGGGCTGCGCCCTCGGCCCCGCTGGCTCGCCTCCGGCTTGGTCTCCCGCCACCTGACACCGGCTCGGTCTCCCAGCTGTGTCGCCGCACAACCTCCCTACTCCCCCTCACAGGGCCGTCGCCATCTCCTCCCCAATGTCGCCTGGCCTCTAATTGCCGTTTACCCCTTCGGCCAGTGCCTGGCTACCTCGGTGTCGCCCCTTTGCTACTACTCCAGCTCGGTTACTCTTTCCCAAGCCCTCCTCCTTCCTCTACTTTCTCTGGTGCATTACTGTACTGTAATGATTGCTATGCACTGATGAATTGTGGTTAGATTGGTAGATTGATTGCTACTGATCCCCGCCCCACTTAATCAGTTCAATGAAGATTACTAGTAGGATGACAATTTTGCGGGGTTACAAAGGAATCTACGGTTTCTGTCGCACATTTAAGAGTGAGACTAACCCGCAATTCAACCAACATCGCTTAATTGGAACCACTAGTTGAGAACGATTAGGATTTATTTGCGACTTACACTACTAGAAAAGGGTTTACTTACAGTCGATGATGAATTGTTAAAATAAGAATGATGCATGGGTTGGATGGCCCGCGACGACGCCCTAAAACTTTGCTGTGCACCGGGGAGCACAAATGAGCTTTAGGGAATGCACGACGTGACCCCCACGACATCAAAATTAATCTGAGACTAACTTTTACGTACTAAGTTTTTTGTCTCTAGTTGGTTTTTGCTATTGCTATACCTATATCTGTTATGGATGGTTAAAAGCCATCAAGGGGGACAATGTGATGCTGATGATGGGGTTGATGGAGGGTCTTGGCTTCCTCCTCTTTGTGGGCTTGGTGCTAGCCTCCTTGCTCTGTTCTTTCTGGAGGCTTGCTCTCTTGGGTGCTTGGGTCTCTTGTCTTTGTGCTAGTTATGATAGTGGGTCATTCTAGAGGTTTACTTTGTGTGGGAGCTTTGCTACCTTGGGGCTTTACTGGTGGTGTGGCTTTTATAGCCATGGTAATGGTGGTGCAACAGGGTTTGAATGGGGAGCTTGGTGGCTTGGTCTTTGCGGCTGGAGTGATTGCACATTAACTAACCTTGTCAGTACATTGGTTTTGATCTTGTGGCCTGAATGATGCCTTGTAGCCGTAGGCTTGGACTGGAGGGATAGCTTTGGTTGTAAGCTATCTTAATGCACCATACTCATGCTTATCTTTTACTACTACGAAGGGTTTTACCCTTTTATGGTATGGGATTACTTTTCTACCATGCGATATTTTAATATACGGGCGTCTACACTTAAATTCATAGGTTGGTATAATTGTCAAGTGATGAAATCGTAATTCGTGAGTGCTGCCGATTTAGCCCTAGACGAATATGATATATCAATACACGATACCAAACCATACGGGTCTAACGGCAATTCAAGTTATTAATTCATTTACTTAATTAATGCATTGATTTTATCCTTATTATTATGTGTGTGTAATTGAATATGTAGATCCATAAAAGATGACACAGTAGTTCCTAATTTATAATCTTGTAATTTTTATTTGTGGAATGTAATTATTCATTTATGTAATTTGTGATCAGAGATGTAATTGAATAATCATATACGCTATAATTCATATAATTGTTGTATGCCATTTATAAGGATTTATATACTTCCTTTCTGTTGTAATCACTATTTGTGCAAATATGATGTATGAATATACCTGTTGCGTTGTAATTCAACTTCATCTAATTAATGCCTTTGATCAGGAGAAGAGATTGGTTTATTTTACCTATTAATGTACAATTTACCATCATATTACCTTAATTAAACTTCTTGTCTGTGATTAATATATTCACACTAATTTTGACTGCTTAATCAATATGTTCACACTGCATTAAATGGGTTTTAGAGAATTCTAATAATTCAATATTATTTTACCACTATTCATAGTTTAAAACATTAATTAAATTTCTTTTCAATAATTAATTAAGTCATAAATACTTTATCAGCCAAAAATGTGTTCTAGAAACTTTCACTAATTTAATTTTATTTTTACAGATTTTTTTTGAGATTTTACTTTCTATCTTTTTACTTTCTACTTTTTTTACTTTCACCTTTTACTAATTCAATTTAAATTATTTTTCAATCAATAAAATTTTTAGGAATTTAGAAAAGATAATAATTCAAAATATGAGCATGTTAAAATTTTATTTTCTTAGCTTGCCCAATTTAAAAGAAAGGACTTTAATTATAGCTATTGCTTTTTACTAGAATTCAAGAAAAGAGCAAAGATGTTGTTTTGAATAAAATTTTGATTCTCATTAAATTTTCTATTCATTTCTATTTTAAAATTTAAAATTTTTATTTTTCTTATTTTTGAAAAGTTCGGGATGTTACAGAAACGCCCTGAGAATCTGCACATAATCCAATGGAGTGCTCACTAGAGTCCACCGGCGGGCAGCCGGTACGAAGGACGTGGTGGTGCGGATGCGGCCAATGGTGAGTGAAGCGCAGGTCGACGCGGTGGCGATGTGGACCGTCAGAAACCAAAGGAGGCGACGCTGGCTGCGGAGAAGACGTTCCATGAACAAATCATTATTAAGCAAACACACGAGAAATCGCCTCGCGGTCGTCAGGGTGGCGTCACTCACTCCAGCCTTGTGTAAATGCAGACGAAAGGAGAAGGCTTGATATGCTCAGGAGGATTTAGGTACACTGCAGATTGGAATTGTACCATTTCATGGCTCTTGTGGGCCAACATTGCATGCCTTTCTTCGAGTCGTCCATGCATATAATCTCTTGGGCCTCCAGCAGAACAGCCCATTGTTGGAGGCTATGCTCATCTTTTCGATAGCACTTGTTTATTACGAATCAGATACATGAAAAGCACCTTCTTTAGAACCACAATAACGCCAGCTGGTAAGATCTCTTTCAACTACATTCTACAGCACATAACAGTACAGCAGCCACGAGTTACCCCTAAGTTGAATTACCTACTACTTACCTTACCTATTAGCATCGATTGGAATATTGGTGAGGAAAAATATATGCCATGTAGTCATGCAGAACAGTTGGACCGACGTTTGGTTTCCAGAAAGTAGGGGTGGGCAATTTTTTAACCGAAACTAAAAAAACCGAAATTAACTGAAAGGGCCCTTTGAGAGTCAAGCTTTGGCTCGATGGTCAGAGCGTTGCGATGGTACGCAAGCCACTTAGGTTTGAGATTTGCTCTA
Organism: Rhipidocladum racemiflorum; assembly: GCA_036346355.1. Taxonomy (NCBI): domain Eukaryota; kingdom Viridiplantae; phylum Streptophyta; class Magnoliopsida; order Poales; family Poaceae; genus Rhipidocladum; species Rhipidocladum racemiflorum. The sequence goes on along the minus strand of CM070569.1, from coordinate 43,947,278 downwards.
TGCTCTTTCGTGCGGGGGTGTGAGCGCATACGTGTGGTATGAGTGCGTGCATGTGTAGGATGTATGCGTTCGCATTTATAGCTCAGCGGTTGTTCTCTCCTTCTATAGTGAATGCCAGAGCTCTTGGCCAATTTTCAAAAAAGAGCCTTTAGGTCTTTTTTGGAAGGTCTGTTCTCGGCTAGAATTCACATGGATAGGTCAGGGATATAGTATAAATTTTTTGCGAATCTCAACCAAAAATAGATATCCTAAAACAAGGCATTACTGTATCCGCTGCTTTCGAACAAGCTTAGACCCTAATCAAAGAAGTAGCAGTTAGAACTTAGAACTACTCTACAACCATTGGACTACACTTTACTTGCTATAAGGCTAGTGATTTCTTCGCGAGAGGTACTTCTATACTTTTCTTTTTGAAAATTGCACAAATATTAAAGCATAAATGAAGGGTAGATAGTGATTACTTATCCCTTCGCTTTCTTCAAGATTTGTGCAACTTGGGACACCTAGACCAATTTAGTGCATGCAATGCAATCGGCAACTACAGATAGGCAGTACACCAGGACTGCATTTGGTTGTTTGGATAAGGCTGGATGGGATATGGCCATCTAGTCTAGATAGGATGTAGTCATCCAGGTGTTTGTTTGGTTGGGTGAATATAGGATTAGCCAATTTTTTGTTTGGTTGGATGAATGAGACTGGATAGGATGAACTAATTTTTTGTTTGGTTGGATAGATGGGCTTGTTGTGATCAAGGTTTTGAATTTTGGTTTCAAATTTTTGGACAAACTTTGACCAAAATTTGGGTTTTTAGACAAAATTTGATTGAAATTTGAATTGCGGAAATTTTTTTGACCGAATTTGAATTTTCAAACAAAATTTGAATTTTGGAACAAAATTTGATAGAAATTTGAATTTTTAGACAAAGTTTGACCACAATTTGACAGGAATTTGAATTTGACCGATTACACCTCTTCATGCAACAAACTGGAAGAGCATATCCGGCATTTTTTTAATGGCTCCATCCAGTATTTTACGGAATATTATCAAAAACTGGATGACCATATCCCATCCATTAGTTTGTTCAAATAATTGTATAACTTCAAATCTACGGATGCACCACATAAGGCAGCAGGGATCCATTGCGCTGCAGCAGCACTCCAGTACATCAAAAGTGTCTAACCGGAGTAAAATTGTTCAGCGACGGATCGAGACCTCATCGACAGTTCGTACATTGCGCTAGCTCTCTCAGCGCTGCTCGTCGATTTGGACGCTGAAGTCGAGATGGTCTCGATCGGGCGGGTCAAGTGGCATTTCCTTCGATGGAAGCGTGTAACTGCACCCGATCCACTTGACCCCTCCGATCGTTTAGCCAGCGATGCATCGTCTTCGTCGCCAGGACGTGTCCTAATGCCATTGTTGCATCCATCGAAAGAGAGAAGGATAAAAAGAGAGAGATAAAATGGCTTCAAACAGAGGGAGCAGAGGGGTACAAGTTGCACTCTCTATCTATCTGTTTACAAATAAATAGATGTGAACAGAAAGGTTGAGTACGGTGCTAACGGAAAAATCATCATTGTTTATACGGGGAGGACTTGTGACATGAGTAGGCTTCAAGCATGATCTCACCTTCGATTGCAACAATGGCAACACGACATGTACGTCACTGTATCAGGAATATGAAACGATGCGAACCAGCGACGCACACCCAAGTTTTGTACCACTCCATAGTCCATACAGTGAGTGCATTGGCAGATTAACCTACCTAGCGATGCGCCTATGACAAGTTCTTCCTTTAGATCTTCTTTCTGAAGATTAACGAGTTGACAGGCGATCTGATGTGACCTGTCCAAACCAACCAATACAACTGTTCGTGTTTTTAATAGAAAGGGATGCTGCAACGACTAAACGAGGCGACCTTGTCATCTGGATAGTAAAGCTTACGGAAAAGAAGGAAATCTTGGTGCAATCTTGATACTGCGAGTCAACAAATAAATGAGGGTTTCCATCTCCCGTATAGGCTCACGCCGCTGGCCGCTGAGCGTTGCCAGATATCATACTAGTACCTGCTCTGAAAGGGAGGCACAACTGACTTATCTCCGGCTTGAACAACAGAGACGCAATGCCGTAGCATCACAAGCAATCGACAACTTTTAATTCATTTTGCTTTCTATTTGCACAAAAATCAAAATGAACGAAAAGAAGAATAAAAGATTAAACGGTAAACTGTTTCTAACCCATTTGCTTTCGATCTGCTTTGTGTGGTGTAAGCTTGTGTCCATGTCGCATAGATATATAGTAAGGACCTGTTTGGCAACAAAGTATTTTCATAGTTTCTAGGTAAAACCATGGTTTTGGAGAATACCATGGTATTTTTGGTAACATGGTGTTTGGAAGCAACCCAAAAAACTCCGTTTTGAAAACCATGGTATTTTTGAAGTATTGAAAACTCCACTCAGAGTGGAGTTTTGGGCTTTTGGTGTTGGTGTAGAGAGTGAGAGGTGTTAATACTTTGAAAATACCATGTAAAAGACTTTGTAGCCAAACAGTTTGTAGTTCTAAGAAAAACCATGGTTTCAATGGTGGTAGATGAAACCATGGTATTTATGTCAAAACAATTTTTAAGCCATGGCTTTGTAATACCATAGTATTGAAAAACTTTGCTTCCAAACAGAGCCTAAATCTTTTTTTAAAAAGAATTAAAAAGGAAAAGGAGAATCTAATAAGCAAGCTATCATGTATGGATTAATAACGATGGAACTGGGGTGGTGACATGCTCTGTTTCTAAAAAAGAAAAGAGAAAAAGAAAAAAGAAAGAAAAGGAGAGTTCCACTTTCACCGTACCAACGGACGATCGAGGACCATTACTTATTATGATGGTTGACATGGTGGCTAGCCAGGACAGTCGCGTCCTTGATCGACTTCCTGGGTGGTCGGCTAGCTGGAGGGTCATATCAAATGACAATATTGCTCTGCAGCTCGAATAATGGGCTGGTCAAATGCTTAGATATGTGTTCGCATTGAGCTAGATACCGTAGCAGATCCGCGATAAATTTTGCCTGGTCAGGCACGTACGTACGCCCAGGCTGAGAAAAGTAAATTTAGTAGCCAGCGGTTAGGGAAGCACGGTGGTGTACTGGTATTGTACGCGTACAAATTAGCCGAGAATTGCATTGCTTCCCCGACAATGCTCAACACGTACGGCGGCCATGACACACACTGGTGCTTCGTTGCCACCGGCCATCACCTCGTCCCTTCGGTTTCCACGCTCCGACGCCGGCGTTGCCACTTGCCGCGTCTCTTCCCCCAACGTCGTCTCTGTAGACCGATGTGACTTGCATCCCGTTGCTCTCCAAGAACTGTTCATCAAAATGGTCCCGTTAATTTTATTTTTTTTGGGTTGCAAATCTGATACTTCTACGATAAAAATTATAAAAGTAGTTTCCTCGTTGAACGTGGAAGAGCTGACAGGAGATAGGTATGAAGCTCTAGTGCTCCCTGCCTTCCGCTCGCGTTGTCCATCCATGCAACTAGACAGCGGCAGGATACACATGTCAACTGTCGAATCTTCCGTCTCGAACAGGAGACTATTTTTATAAAAACTTTCGCATGGGGATTAGTTTTGAGAGAGAAAAAAATGCGGGAGGCACTACTGCAATAAAAAAAAACTCGCTCTCTGATGCACATTTGCGTATGCGAAATTGCGAAATCACACATAATATGGCAGTAGTATGGATGAACAGCAGAAAGCTGGGAGGGAGAGAGGGGGAGGTATAGAACTGTGGAAAATACAGTAGCAAAACACACTGTTTTTGCAATGTAGCAAAGTTATTGTACCAACGCATCCACACCGCTTGCTTTTGATCCAACGGCGGAGAATCAGCTAAAGCCAGGTGATAGTGATACCATTCCGGTAGTAGCCGTAGCCTGAACGCCTGGCACTGTGGCAGCACGGTGTCCGGACGTCTTGCTGATCAACTGGTGCGGACACAGGGCCCTACGTTGGTGGCCGTCGGAGGCGACGAGCCCATGACGCCGTGAGCACTTTTGAGGACCTCAGCAATCACGAGCGTTGGGGGCAGCAAATCAAAGCCAGTCTGAATGCCTGAGAGTGCACGGTGCTCATTCAGGATGGGCAGGCAAGCGGGTTGATCAGCTGACGCATTGCAGGCGATGCAAATTATGCAATGTAGGCCTGGCCTGCTACCTGCTGCCTGCTGGTCACTCTCAGTTTAAAAAAAAAATATTTCAAAAAAATTTACGTGTCATAAACCGATCGGGAATTGGTGATAACACTCGTTTTTCGTACAAAATCGACGAAAATCGCTCTCAGGCATTTATATATAAATATATGTTATGATATTATTTTAAGATAACTTTTAACTATTTTTTTCTTTGTATATATTCACAATGTTATTTATTACTGCGTGTTGCGATAACACATAGCATCCAAAAATAATAAGTGTGCTAATGAAGGATAACGATTTGATCATTTCTGTGTGTGTTTGATTAATGTGTAAAATCCTAAAACACCGTCTGTTCATAACAAGTACTACTCTACTTAGTATCACTACACTATTTTCTACTCTACCATATATATTTATTTATTACCATCCATACAAAGTATATTTTTCATTGTCAGCGTACTTTACGCCAGGGTACCCTCTTCGCCGCGAACAAGTCAGATGGCCCGGCGAGCAGGCGGGCGACCAGGCCCCTCTCGCCGGGCGCCGGCCCACGTGGCGGCATGGCGAGCGGGCGGGCGAGCAAGCCCTGCTTGCCGAGTAGCCAGGGCAAGTGGGCGACCAAAAGGAGGAAAAGAAGGCTTCGCCTCGAAGCCTCCTCCCTCTGACAGGCTGTGTCAGGGTCATTAATTGCAGAGACGACCCGTTCCTCTGACGATTCACACCTAACCCGGGCGGACCGGGCTAAGACGTACGACTGAACGAAGGATGAGGCGGCGAGACAAGACTGAAGTGACGGTTGTAATAATGAATCATAGTTCAGCATGATGTCACCTCCTCGCCTGCCCGAGCCAGCCCTGTCGGAGCTTGGGTGCATGGAGAGATAGGGCTGGTTTTCCGAAGGTTGGAGAGACGGATAGTGTTCTAGACTAAGAGCTTTGATCTTCTTCCCAAAGGGGAGAAGCCTTGTAACCACCCCAGTAAACATCAACAAAGATCTAGCAGGACGTAGGGCTGTTACCCACATTGGGGGCCCGAACCTGGGTACATCGGTGTGCTGCTCATTCACCTTCTCGCCCATGCTGCCCGCTTCCTCCTCGACCTCAGGTGCTGTGTGCGCGTTCCTCGGTCTGTTGACCACCGGGATCCCTCGTGAGAGCACCGCCGGGTGTACCGCCGCGAAAGCACCCCTTACCGAGCAAATTTCTCCGCCCAAGAGATATCCTGCCGGCCGAAAACGCCAACATTCATCTTTGAAGACAATTAAGCGGAGACAACTAAATGGTTTTCTCTCGTATCTTTTTTAATTCCAACATAACTTTAATTCTTATGCAAAATCAAAATACACTTTATATATATATATATATTTTTTGACTATCACTAGTATTTTGAGACACATAGACCAATGGAAACGGAATTGAATGCGCTCGATGGATGGCATGCAATGAATCTGCGGAGGGCGCTGACCGAGAGCCTGCCCTGGACTGTGCGCAGGCAGCGCTGCGTCAGCCAACTCATTCCTGGCCGTACGTTGCAGGCGGGCGCGCGGCCTCGGCGCGCACCGCCGCGCGTGGTGGTGGCCATGCCGGCCCTGCAGCATGTCGCCGGCTGACCCCAGGGCATGAATGTGTCGAGTGTCGACCAACTCCGCGCGGCCCACCGGCTGCGTCGGCCAACTCATTCCTGGCCGTACGTTGCCGGCGGGCGCGCGGCCTCGGCGCGCACCGCCGCGCGTGGTGGTGGCCATGCCGGCCCTGCAGCATGTCGCCGGCTGACCCAAGGGCATGAATGTGTCGAGTGTCACTGTCGACCAACTCCGCGCGGCCCACCGGCCGGCTGCGTCGTGCTGACCGTGCCGCGCATGGGCTCGGTCGGGATGGACCGCCGACGGCCGGGGTGTATGTTCGTGCCGAGCGGGTAGGTCCGCCTGCTCCATGACTGGACCGTGCGACCGAGTTCTGTTCAGGGTACGTATGAGCGGACAAAGAAAACAGCTACCCAAATCTTTTGAGTTCATACCATAGAGCAACTATCAGAAGCATAGGTATTATTACCTGCATGCATGTCATGTACGAAAGGATGAGCAAAATACATGATACTTGGTAGAAAAGTAAAGTTAAAGATGGAGACATAATATCATGACCACCACATCATCTGAGCACCCAGTAGAACAAACTCATTAATCATATATAGTAGTATAAATTATCATATGTAACGCTTGTCGGTATAAATTGTCCCGATTATTGTACATGGCAATACACTGGATGAGATAGCTATCTGAATTAATGCAGACCATGCTACTGTTGCTGTCACGGCTAACAAGTCGTAGTAATTTCTTTTCTTCCCCAGTGACACATGATCAGAGTTTGGCAACCAAATGAGAGTACCAGAGTACTGGCTTGACATCGATGAAGAAAAATTATGGTCAGAAAAAACATGTAAAATGTGCTAAATTTGAAGTGTTAGAATTCGAAAATCGAAATGCTATCGAAATTTCTAAATTTATGGTATTTTATGTGCAAATACTTAGTATTTTGTATTCAAACAGATGGAAAATGTAGATAAATATTTGCATGATTTTTTTTTCATATTTTTCTAGCACTGGGAGACCATTTCACAAGGGTTGAAAAGAGCCAAAATTTTGACCAATTTCATTGAAATTTTGGTTTTGCTAGCCTCAAAAATACCAGAATTAAAGTTTGATTTTTGAATTTCATCTAAAATTTTGAAATTTTGGATTTCGACCACTCCCGAGACGTAATCCAAAAGCAAAATCTGAAAATAGGTGTTGTTGGGGCGCGGGGCAGGGGCAGCATTCGAATTGCAAATCAGTCGTGCTACGAAATTGATCACTTATTGTTAAAGCTTTGAAGAAAATTTAATTAGTTTGTAACGACATGCATTATGATCAGGCAATTTGTACGCTAATTTTGGCTGCGGCGGCAAAGACAACCAGCTGAATTTCCCATGCGACTCCTATGACTAGATATTTAGGTCCCGTTTGATAGGGCTTCAGCTTCGGTTCCTGCTTCTTCCTGCTTCTACTTCGACTCCTCTTGATTTTGATTTTCTCAAGAATCAAGAGCAGTTTCAGGGATTGTTCGGCTGAAAAAGGGATTCTAGAGAGGGAAGAGAGAGCAGAGAGGAAACATATGAGGTGATTCAGCCATACCTCGGCGACGGCTCCAGGCGGGGACAATGGCGCTCCAGGTGGATCTCAAGGCGGCGCTCCAGGTGGATCTCAAGGTGGCGCTCCAGGCGACATGGTCGGGGCGGTGGCATGACAGGCTCAACACAATTGGGTTGAGGCAACGACGTCGGCGAGGGGCAATCGAGCGATGGCAGTGCGATGGGGTCAAGACGGGAACAGCGGCGTTGAGCTCGGGGGCCGAGTGGGAAGGGGGAGTTGGAGGCGGTGCTCCAAGCGACGAAGTCAGGGGCCGAGTGGGGAGGGGGAGTCGGAGGCGGCGCTCCATGCGATGGGGTCAGGGGCCGAGTGGGGAGGGGGAGTCGGAGGTGGTGCTTTAGGCGACGGGGTCGGGGGCGAGTGAGGAGATTGGATTCTTGCCGGGAGCGGCTTTCCACTGGATTCTGCAACCCAATGCAAAAACGAGAATCACTCCCTTGTGATTCTGATTCTTGTTTCTTAGAGATGAGGGCATTCAGTAGAGCTGAAATATGTGATACAGTTCTAATGCTTATGATATATATATTTTTTATACAACTATAACACCTCTCATGTACAGATTAATCTGCCCCTTGATAATTTGAACTTTATTATTTCTTTGATCAATCAACATTGTTATAATATAGACCCACGTCTGAACCTCAATACCTGTCAGATTGTTCATTGTGCTTGTTCATCGGTTCATGTAATAAGCTAGCTCATGAGTTGGCTAGTCATGGTGTGTCCCCGCTCGTTGGAGGGAGGATTTCCAAGACATCGTAATGCGTTTGGCGCCCGACGGTTTGTCTGGTCCATCGATATAGTGGAATAGCAATTTTCCATTTAAAAGAAAATAAGCGGTGCAGATTTTTTTTACAGAAAATAATATGGAAATTTGTAGCCTTCCAGAGCGGACTGGAAGCTACTTTCAGTAATCCTGTTTTAGTAATGTAAGTAAATTAAATGTAAATAAAATTATATAGATAGATGTGATATCTGTATTGGAAAAATTGGCCATCGCAATGATTGCAATAATTAGATTTATAGAAACCAGAGGGCTAGGATTAGAAACAAACCGTTGCAGAGTAGGTAGGTGCGATATCTCGTATTGGAAAAATTGGCCATCGTAATTATTACAATAATTAGATTATAGAAAGCAAAGGGCTAGGACTAGAAACAAGGAATATCTGAATAAGTCTATTTTATACCTCTAAACTATTAGAAAAGTTTAAATAACCTTTAATATATAAAATCGGGTATTTACCACCCTCAACTTTCAATACCAGTGCAAATAACACTCTTACCCTAGTTTTGCCGGTGGTTTTGCCAAGCTGGCTGCCAAGTTATTTTATTCTTCCTCTATTATCTCTCTCCTTTGTTTCTCCAAACCCCTTTTCTCGTCGCCGACAAAATTCAGCGCTTGCCCATCTCCGCCTTGGCCGAGGGCGCACCACCGAGGTCCCCCATGTGAATGTGGCTCCCCCTCGATGTCCACCATGATGGAGATGGCGCCCTTCTCCTCGTTGAGCCTACGCATGGCGTAGACAAGCTTGGTTCGGCGTGTGTTGAGCCTCCGTGGCAACATGTGGTGATGTCGATGACACACCGGTGCCACGGAGGTTAAGCCCATGCCCATTGATGTCGACAACGCACTGGTGCCACCCGTGGTCGTCGTGGCACATGTTGACCCGCACAACGTTCATCCCGCCGACAGCCAACACCTCGAGCTCTGGGGCGATGCAAGTGGCGGGGCCCACATTGCAGATGAGCTTGGTGCGGCTGATGCGCTGGAAGCCATTCACCTGTAGCTCAGCCTCTGTGGCAATGTCGACATCGTTGGGCATGGGCTCGACGACAAGGAGGCCGCTGGGGTTGGGGAAGGATGTGAGGTCAGCATGGTCGAGGGTGCAGGAGGTTGCAAGGCAGTGGAGCCAATAGGCTCTGAGGCAGAGGTGGATGGCAGCGGCGAGGCGAGATGGGGTGGGCAGAGGCAGTGATGGGCTTGGGGCCCACAAGGAGGAGGAGGAGGAGGAGGAGGAGGGTGTGCGCGGCGGCCATGGCAACACGGTGGTGGAGACGAGTGCGCGAGAGAGAGAGAGAGAAGGATGGGAAGAAGAAAGAGGAGACTTTTTTTTAACTTCACCGTTTACAGCTGATTGGCATGTTATGTCAGCGTATATTCCAAGTAGGTTGCCATGTCAGCAAAAAACCAAGGTGGTTTGAGGTGACGGGATTATTTGTATCGGTATTAGAGCATCTCCAAGAGAGGGCCCTAAAAATGAGCCTTAAATTTTAATTTAGGACCCCAACTAATTAGATTTAGGGCTCTAATGAAATATTCACTCCAGCAATTAGGCCCTAAAACTCAATAAAGATATGGCTCAATCACAGAGTTGCTAAATATAGCTACTCTCCTAAAGGCCCTAAAACAATTTGATAAATTTTAACAATTTAGGGTCCTTGCTGGAGTTGATCTTTTCCTTAAAAGCCCTATAATTCAAGTTATGGCTGTATTTAGGGCCCCTCTTGGAGATGCTCTTAGAAATTGAGAGGGCGTTAAATAACCGATTTTATAGATTGAAGGGTTACTTGGATTTTTTTTTTTTAAGTTTAAGAGTATGAAACATACTTATTTCTATAAACAAACCCTTGCAGTAGTAGGCGTTACACGTAGTGGTCGTCACGACTCGCACTAGCTCGGCTACCTGGCACGCTAAAGTATGCAGGTACGTAATTGTGGGCCGTATACACCTGTCCCTGCCATGGGGACGTACGTCGCAATTCAACGAGAAAGAAACCTAAGCCAACGTCTCTATCTCAACCGGTCGAACTCGCGGGCTAAGTCTGAATAATTTTCGGATGGGTACACACATGTATTCAGTGGTATAACATATTAACATGTTTTTATATTTTAGAGATCTCGGTACTTTTAATTTTTTTAACGTACATAGCAGATACACACATGTATGTATGCGTACCCTTAAAAAAAATGTTGCACTTAGCCCCTAATAAAAGTGTTGCACTTGCTTTGTCAAAAGGGTTTTGATAACTTTTACCCGGATGTTTTCTTTAGCAACTATCATCTAAATTCTTGGCCATTAGATTTGCTTTGAGATCGATGCACCCCCCTGAATTTGAGGTGGGTTGCTATGTTTTGATCGGACGGATGTGTGGTTCAAAATTTAGATATTTTTTGGGACAAAAACATCCGGATGATGTCTATACACTCCAAGTGTTGCATGCACTTGCACTGTACAACATCCAAGCCGAACAAGTACACACACGTCCCGGCCTGTCCGAGCGACCCGAACACATTCACCTATAAATTGCCTAACTCGAAGCCGGAGGCAGACCACACACAGTCAACACGTACGTGCTATACATTCTACACTGCAGCACAGCTCAGAGCAAGCTAGCTAGCTAGAGCTGAATACATGGCAGAGTCGTCGTTGATGGACGTGGCAGCCGGCGCCGGTGCCACCTTGGCAGTACCGCAGCGCAAGGCGTGGGAGTGGGAGGGGCGGGTGGCGTCGGCGGTGCCGGCGGCGACGGCGGACCAGGCTTGGGCGCTGCTGTCGGACTTCCTGGCGTTCCACCGGTGGCATCCCCGCGTGGCGGTGTGCCGGCTGGCGTCCGGTCCGGCGCACGCGGCTGCAGCGGCGCCGGGTTGCGTGCGCTACTGCGAGGGCACCCGGCGCGGCGACGAGCTGCCCCCCGACTGGGCGCACGAGACGCTCCTGGAGCACGATCCGGCGCGACGCCAGTTCCGCTACGAGATGAATGACAACAACATGGGCTTCGGCGCGTTCTTCGCCACCTTTCGCGTCGTCCCGGCGGCCCCGGACGCCCCGGCCGGCGGGTGCGAGCTGCGGTGGGAGTTCGAGTGCGAGCCCGTGCGCGGCACGCCGAGGGAGGCGCTCGTCGCGCGGCTGCAGGCCGGGCTCGATGGCATGGCCGCGCGCGTGCACGACCACGTCCTGTCCGCTCGCGCTGCCGCCGCGGGCAGCACCGTGGCGTCCGGCTTGGAGGCCGCCGACGAGCTCAAGCTGGACAACTCCATCGCGGTTTAAATGCTCGTTTCTTCGTATACGTTTGGTTGTAATCGTAACGTTTCTTCTCGTGCTGAAGTGCTTCCTCCAAGCATGATAAGAGTAAGTATCTCCTCTCGAATGTGTTGTGTACTTGTGTGGTCCTCACCGTTACGTATATTTGTACGTACACGTGCTGTGGAGCGTGGTACTATACTACACTGTACCTGGAATAAACGTTAGTAATGTTTATGTCACCCGCCTTTCGATCTGTACCCAGGGAATAATCAAGTCTTGCAACGCACTACTTATGAAACGGATTGTCCCAGATACTTAGTTAAACCAATTTCGTAGTTTGTACATAAATCTATTTATTCTTTACTTTAGTTATAATTTTTTATTGGTAACTCTGATTCGTAAATAGTTTTCACGAGTACCTTATTGATGACGAGAGGAACATAATGATATAAATCTTGCTAGTAAACGCTAATTTTTCTAACTAGTAACAGAAACTAATCTATCTATAGCTAGAAATTACTATCATATATTAGTAAATTGATGCTCATTTTTATTTTTACTACGGTACTCTATGATAGTAATTGATAGTTAGAAATGTAGTAATTTATAGTTATAGATATAGTAAGTTCTATTACTAATTAAAAAATTATTATTTATTTGCGAGACTCATATCATTCTGTTTATCTCGACATTAGTAATCTAATGTGAAATTCATTTGTGAATTAGAGCTACCAATAAAAAATATGGCTAAAACAAAGTAAAAACAGATTCATGTACAAACTGGAAAACATGTTCTCAGCACGGTGACCAACTAGTAAATATGTTTACTTGTTTGTACATAAATATGTTTTTTTTAGCCATAATTTTTTATTGGCAACTTCGATTTGCAAACGGTTTCCACCAGTAGCTTATTGACGACGAGAGGAACAGAATGATATAAGTCTCACTAATGAACAGTAATTTTGACAACTGGTAACAGAAATTACTATATCTATAACTAGAAATTACTGTATTTCTAACTAGAAATTACTATTATACAATAGTAAATTTATTAGCGAGACTTGTATCATATCATTCCTCTCGTCGTCAGTAATCTAATGGCAAAATTCGTTCGTAAATTGGAGCTACCAATACAGGATATGGTTAAAACAAAGTAAAAACAAATTTATGTACAAACTAGAAAACACGTTCTCAGTATGGTGACCAACTAGTAGATGCATTTACTTGTTTATACATGACTCTGTTATTTGTTTGTTTTAGCCATAACTTTTTATTGTAAGCTCTGATTTGTAAATGGTTTTCACCAGTAACTTACTGACAACGAGAAGAATAGAATGATATAAGTCTCTAATAAACAGTAATTTTGCTAACTGGTAACCAAAATTGCTATATATACTAGAAATTACTACATCTATAACATGAAATTACTATCAGACAGTAATAAAATTTATTAGCAAGACTTCTATCATATTATTCCTCTCGTCGACAATAATCTAATGGTGAAATTCGTTCGTGAATCAGAGTTGCTAATAAAAAGATATGACTAAAACAAAATAAAACCATATTCATATGCAAACTAGAAAACACATTTATTAGTGAGGTGGACACAGTACTGATTCAACAGTAACTACATTCTTTGTTGTACTAATTCGGTAATAACTTCATCCATTGTTTTAAGTGCAGAATAACTATTATATGCTTTGGAGTAGAATAGCGCCAGAATAGCGCTACCGTCTCTCTCTCTTTCTCTCTCTCTCTCTCTCTCTTTCTCTCTCTCTCTCTCTCTCTCTCTCTCTCTCTATATATATATATATATATATATATATCTGTGTGTGTAGGAAAATACATTCTATACCTTCATATATGGACATAAAAAGGAGTATGTCTAAAAAAATGTACATACAACCTCTAAAAAAATGTAAATACCACATAGTTGATCTTACATATTTATATACTACACGTACATACCCTCGTTGTGAGATACATCATAGGGAGTAACTACTCCCGGGAGTAGAAAAGAGGCTTCGTATATGAATATTCATTCTATTGAAATTAGTAGCGTGGTTGTAACCCCGGTTCATGTGTTGCTAAGCACGTCCAAACTACTCCAGCACGCCCGCTTCGTGTGTTGCTAAGCCAATCAGTAGGGCAGGCATATAAGTAATAAATGTGTTTTCTAATTTATACATGAATATGTTTACTATCAAGTGAATATCAATTTGCTACCGCATGATAATAAATAATATATCTATGGACAGTAAATTATGTATATGTGGATGGTAATTATGAACCCCTCATTTTTACTATTTTATGCACTAACATTTACTAGCTTGTTTACTACATTCTACTATAGAACAACGAATGAAGCTATTACTGCATCACTATCGTGCCCAACTAACTAATAAATGTGTTTTTTAGTTTGTACACGAATCTGTTTTTCCTTTTTTAACCACAACTTTTTATTCACAGCTCCGATTGACGAACGGTTTTCACCAGTAGATTACTGACAATGAGAGGATAGTATGATATAAATCGCTCTAATAAAATTCACATAAATCAAATTTCACTATCAAATGAACATCAATTTACTACTGTATGAACATCAATTTACTACTGAAATGCATTACTACTAACTATGGCGAACTAATTAATAAATGTGTTTACTAGTTTGTACATAAATATATTTGTCGGTGTTTCATGCACCGGCAATGCGAATTTGTGGTCGGATGGGGTCGCGCGCTCCCTCTCCCCGAATGGTCGACTCAAGGAGTCAGATGATGTATACTGGTTCGGGCTGAACGTCCCTACTCCAGTTCGTTCGGTGTGGGTGTATTGATCTTTGGGCGATGAACAGGAGGTATACAAGCGAGGCAGGGAGTCGGTCGACCGATCCCTCAGTGTTTCTGCTAGGGAGTTGCGGCTACCTAGAAGACTGTTTTTCCCATCCCCCTCCCTCTCGGGCCCTGCCTCTCCTTATATAGACGGAGGAGACAGGTAACACGGGAGTTTGGGAAAACCACGAGGAAAAAAGGGCCTGCGTGTCTCGGAGTCCGGTTTCTGTCTTGTCCGACTGACCCTGCCCGTCCCCGAGGCAGGTTGGTGGCTCCGTGATGAGTGGTCTTGCGTGGTCTTTGTCTGGATGACGCATCGCGTGGTGGCTCTGTCAGCCTCGGCGGCTTTAATGGCGCTTGACTTTGCCTTGGCCTCGGGAGTGGGCGTATTCTTCTGCGGTGTGCCAGGCGATGGGACGGGGGCTTGACTTCTTCGGTGGCTCCTCTGACAGTCTTGGGAGGGAGCCGCCGCTCTGGTGACGGACGCCAGGACGCCGCACACAAAGCGGTATCGACACGGCGTGGGCCTGTTGGCTCGTGGCGCGGTGGAGCTTGCCGACCGCGAAGCTTCAACATTAAGCGGTCGGAGCCCGCCGACCGCCGAGATCGGAGTCCGCCGACCGTCCAGGCTCGGTCTGCCTGAGCCGGTCCGCTCTCCGCGCCCAAGTACCTTTGGCGGTCTTGGGCCTTCGCCGGTTGGTCACCCGTTCGCGTTCAGCTGATGGGGTACCCATGGTACGGTACTCGTCAAGAGCCCCAGCCCCGGCGGTCGGAGAGCCGGTCGGGGGGTTAGCCCTTCGGGGGTAGCCGTCAGCCCGGAGGTCGGCGTCGCTTGGTCGGGGAGACTTCTTGGGAGCCGAGCCAGCCCACAAAAGAGCCCGGTCTTGTGGCGCCTCCGGTGGTGTAGCCCCCCCCGAGCGGATCGGAGAGCCGATCGGGAGTTTAGCCCGGCGGTGGTAGCCATCGGCCCGGAGGTCGGCGGTGCTTGGTCGGCCATCGCTGGGGAGCCGCCACTTAAAAGAGCTCAGTGCTGGCGCGCACCCGGTGGGTGTAGCCCCGAGCCCCGAGCTGGGTCGGAGAGCCGGCCGGGGTTTAGCCCTGGCCGACTCTGGCGAGCTACGTCGTTCGTGGGCCCTTAGAGTCGGTTGAGCGAGCGACGTTTACCTTCGTCGGTTTGAGCGTCGTGCTCGTCGCGAGCTCTTGTCGGGCAATCCGAGTGGAACCTTGGCGATCTCCCTCGAGGATCGTTTCCAAGCCAGGCGTAGCTCGGCGCCAGCGTCCAGCCAGTGGGGCGTTCCATAAAAACCTTTCCTTAATCATCCCGCGTTGGGCTGCCGGGTCGTCCGCCGACCGGGCGCTACCGCCGCCACTCATCGATGAGCTCCGCGAAGAGTGTGAGGTATGGTCTCGACGCGGAGCCACGGTGATTGGGTCGTCCGCCGACCCATCTAGAGGCCCTCTGGGGCTCATGCGACGCCCCTCGCTCTATTTTACGTGTTGGGGCGGCTTTCATTCCAGCTGGCGGGATTCGGCCTTCGTAACCCTCAGCACGGTGTCGGGCCTCGGGCGCGAGCCCGTAGGCCGCTTGCTCTCCCGAGGCCGGCGCCCAAAGGCCGTTTCATACCTTTCTTGGCATGGCGCCCTGGCCCGTTGCGGCCGGCGGGTCTGTGATGCTACGCGGCGTCTGTGCGGCGGCGTTGTCGGGCGATTAATGCTCAGTGGGATTTAAATGGGCTGCAGCACGTTACCGGAGTAGTGGGCGTGGTGGCAGGCTGACGGTTGGTGACTGCGTCGGTCCGCGTGAGGAGGCGTCGGTTGGAGTGCGAGGCGCTGTTTCGCCAGGCGCCTATAAAGGAAGGAGCGGGCGGCGTGGAGGGAGCAAAGCCTTCTGCTCGCGTCCTCTGCAAAAAGAAAAAGGAGAGAAAACGCAAGGGAAGAAGAAAAGCTTCCTGCTTCGTCGCGCCGTCCCCCGCTCTCCTACGCACATTCGGGGATGTCGTTGACCCCGCACTCGGCCGCGGCGGGTCGCTACCTCGGCTTGGAGAGGAAGGAGCTCCTTCCCCCGCGGCCTCAGTCCGGCTGGCGGATGCCGCCGGCCGGGACCGAGGTCCCCGAACTGGAAGACGGCGAGATAGTCTCGCTGGCGGCCTTCTACGAGCGGGGTTTCGGCCTCCCACTCCACCCGTTCGTCCGGGGGCTGCTGCACTACTACGGGGGGGAAGTTCATCACCTGAACCCGAATGGAGTCCTCCACATCGCGGTCTTCATGACGCTGTGCGAGGCCTTTCTGGGGATCGAACCCCACTGGGGGCTCTGGCGCCACTTCTTCTTCGCGAGGCCGCCGTCGGATGCCACCGGCCTCCTCGGCGCTCTGGCGATCCAACTGCGCCCCCACCGCAAGTCGTCCTACATCGATGTGAAGCTGCCGACGTCCAACCGGGGGTGGCACAGCGAGTGGTTCTACGTCCGGAACATCGGCAACAGTGCCCCGCCCTTCAGTGGGAATTTACCGACGCCGCATCCTTGCTGGACCTGGGGTCCTGACGCGAGGGACCGGGCGAAGGTGGATGCGATCCTTGGAAAGCTCGCGGACCTGAAGCGGCGGGGCCTGACAGGCAAGGTGGTCCTCAGTACGTTCATGGAGAGGCGCATCCAACCCCTCAAGGATCGGCTGCGCCCCATGTTCGAGTACATCGGACCGACCGACCCTGCAAGGTCGTCGGAGCGGGAGCTTCCCCCGTCGGAGGTCCTCGCGCGTGTGGCCGCAGTCTCCATCGCGGGAGATACCGAGCCAGCGGGCGAGGCGCCTGCGCCGTTCTCGGCGCAGAATCCGCAGAACTTGGTACGTCTGGTGGCTCCTGTTTGCTTTTGCTTCGCTCTGCTCCTTCGCCCCCTTACCCGAGCGTGCTCTTGCAGGGGCTCGGTGGCCTGGTCTCCCGCCCCTTGCTTCCGGGGGAAAAGGAGGCGAGAGCGGTCGAGCGCCTCGCAACGGAGCAGCGTGACGCCGCCCTTCTGGCGAAGGAGGCCACGAAGGAGCGGAAGAGGAAAGAGCGCGGACCACAAGGCTGTGGCGAGGAGGTCTCTCGACGAGACTTTGAGTGACGGCGACGAAGAGTCGCTGCCGAGCGAGGAGCGGTTGCCGGAGGCGACTCCGGCGGCTGCGACGCGCGACCGTGGTTCCTTGGAAGAAACCGCAGGCGCAGGTTATATCCTGAGGATGCGCAGACCCCTCACGCCTCCTCGCGGGGGCCCGGCAAAAAGGGCACGTCAGGTGCCGGTTGTTCACTCCTCTCGGTAAGTGATTTATGCGCCCCCAGTTTGGTCCTCTCTGGTGTTTCTTCCTTCGCAATTCCCGACCGACCGCTGTGCGCAGGGGGCTCACCAGCGCTGGGAGGGCGCTGAGTCCCACTTCGGCGGTGAGGAACCGCACCCTTCAGCTCCCGTCCGCGGGGTGCGCGGCGGCGGTCGTCGGAGCGAGATCTTCGGATCGCTCCCGGCGTGGTCTGGCCGAGGGGACGCTTCTGGGGAGGCGCCGGGCGCCGCCGCGACAAGGCAGAAGAAGCTCGCCGGGCGCGCTTCGCCCGCTGCCGTCGTCCGATGAGACCGGTGGTCTGCCGCCACCTGAGGTAGGACCGCCACCGTTCGCGATCGGCAGAGACGCCGGCTATCCTGCCTTCCCCGCACCGTCGACCGTGGGGTCGGGCGCGACTCTACCGCCGGAAATCGATTCGCGGCGTTCGCGACACCGGCGGGCGAGTTCTGCCGCCCCGCTGCCGAGGCCGCCGCCGCTTTGCGGTCCGAGTATTGCCGAGGGCGCGCGACCGGCCACTGCAGACGTTCCGGCGGGAAGTCGAGTCGAGCAGCTGCCGACCGCCCGTCTTGGCCGGCCTGACCGGCCGGAGGGCAGCGTTCGTTACGGGCGGCAGGCGAACGCAGCGGATTGGAACGCTTTGGAGGCGGAGATGGGGAGGATCCATGCCGACCTTACTCGCGCCGATTGACGCCGCGTCGAGGCGAAAGTCCATTGCTCAGAGTCCCGCTCGGCGGTCGGTAAGTCCGACGGGATTTGTCTTTCGTACATCTTTCGGCCGAAAGCGAGGTGATCGGGCAGGTATTTGCAGCGCTTGACATCCCGGGCGGTGGACAAGTCGATGTTCCTCCGGCATTTGCACAGCCGGGGGAGTGCCATAGGGGAAGAGCTGCTCGACGCCCGGAGGGCGCTTGTTGCCGAGCAAGGGAGGGCCGCTACGGCTGGTCAGCGACTGGGGGAAGTCTCCGAAGCCTTGCGGGAGGCTCAGCGACTTGTGGAGTCGTTGACCGTCGAGGGAGAGAGGGCCAGGTCTTCCCTGGCGAATGCTGAAGTGGCCAAGACTTCTGCTGTCCGCGTAGAAGAATCCGCTCGGGCGGAGGCCGCCCTCTTCCGAGAGGAATGCGAGTTGGCCCGCAGGGAGGCCGACCGGCTTCGCGGCGAGCGGGATCTTGCTCGGGGGGAGCTCGCGACGGCGAGGGAGCTTGCCGACCGCGCCGCGTCCGATCGAGAAGCGCGTGCCAAGGTCGAGGAGGAACTTCGCGCCAAAGAGGCCTCCGTGGCCGGTGAGTAGTTCAACCCCTTGGGAGCCACTGCAACGGGCGTCTTCTGACGCTGTTTTTTGTCCCTGCAGAGCTGCGAAAAAACCTTAGCGACGCGCTGGAGTCGCGAAGGGTGGCGGTGGAGGAACGGGATGCGGCGGTCGAGTCACGTGACTCGGCCCTTATGGACAAGCGGGTGGCGGAGAGGGACGCGGCCGGTACGACGGCCGAGCTGACGGTCCTCCATGTGGGCATCCAGGCCGTCTGCGACCGGTTGTTCGGGCTTACTCGGGCCCCCGCCATCCCCGCCATACTTGGATGGGTCCCTGAGCGCGTCGAGGCGTCGATGCGGGAAGCGGCGGTGCTTGGCGCTTCCTCGGCCCTGGTCAACACCGTCTCTTATTATGACGGCGTCGACCTTGAGGCGGTTGGGAGTGGCGTTGCTGCTGACCGAAGCGACGAAGAAGTCGACGCATTCATGGCCCGGGTGGATCCGTGCGCCCAAGAGATTGCCCGCCGAATCTCGCCGCGAGAAATCCTCCATCGGAAGGAGGGAGATGATTAGTTTCCCTATTTTTTGCCTTTTTTGCAGTGCATGTAATGAACATGATTGCCCTAATCGAAATCGACGCGTCGGGTTGCTTTAAGTTATTTTGCCTGTCTACTCCGTGCTTCCTCTGTGAATTTGGGCAATCTTACGACCATAGCTACAGGGCCCGCGGGGGTGCCCTGAGAGCGTAGGTGTTGCTTCAACTCCGTCCGAAGAGATCACGGGATAGGACAAGCTATCTCGAGCGATAGCTTTGTGGAGGAGAGGTGCCTAGGTCGGACCGCCTCCTTCGCGAAGCTTGCGCTTGGTGGGTTGGAACGCTGACCTGAGTGGGGGTGCTTCGACCGTCCCTAGCGTCTCTTGCTCGGAGGGCTTGTTTCCCCCCGAAGAGTGCTACTTCGAAGCCGTAGCCGCGGAGGCGTAGGCCGTAGCACTTTGGGCCGGGGGAAATAGCCACGAGGTAGATAGCTCGGTCGGTCGGAGTACGGCTTAGGTTAGCGACTCAGACGCTTTTAACGATGGCCCGGTCGGTCTGCCTGATTGATCAAGCTATCTTACGCTCGGGCAACTCCTTTGCGCGAAATGCTACTCGGGAGCCGTGGCATTGGGGCTTAAGTTGTAGCATTCGGTTCGAGGAGGTTGCCACGAGGGAGATTGTTTGATCGGTCGACTGGCCGACCTAAATCGAAAGGCTCCATCCGACCGCCCTTGGCCCTTTGCTCAAGTAGCCTCCCTTTTGCGCAAAGTGCTACCTCGGAGCCGTAGCCGCGGGGGCGTGGGCTGTAGCATTTTGGGTTTGAAGAGGTTACTATGAGGAGGGTAGCCCGGTCAGAGTGGTTACCGGTCATTGATCTAGGTCGCTGACCCCTGAGGTCGCAGGGCAGCCCCCGAGTGGTGCGTGGGGACTGAGGGTGCAGTCGCCACGCACCGCTTGAGCCCGTGGCAGGCGTGTGATATTTTTGAAAAAAGGATTTTAAGTTTTGGAGATAAGGGCGGATTAACTCGCCTTGGGGACCGCGCCGCTTTCGGAACTGGTGTTGGGCGCTTCGTCTTCCGCTCCGTTGCGTGATCCTAAGGCGCTTCGTCTTCCGCGCCTCCCACACTGTTTGGCTATAAAAGGAGAGGCGCCGGTGTGCTCGTTACTTTGGCAAGGACCGCCACCAAACGAACTTTTCTCTGCGCGCCATGGCGGACCGCAACACTCAGCCTCGCGAGGAAGTGGTTGCCCATCAGGCCTGGCTGCAGGAGGTGGCGGAGGCTGAGGCTGAGGCTGTTCGTGAGGACGTACGGCGAGTTGGCGTCCTCGTCGTGGGCGTTGCCCGACTTCGGGGGCGTGAGGCGCCCGAGTGCGGCGGTGGTCGAGGGACGCCGCGCGGAGTCCGGCTGGCGGGGCGCACACCAAGATCGTAACGGGCGGTTCGTTCTTGGTTGGGGCGATGTTCCTCCATAAATAAATAAAGCGCTTCTTTGCTCCCTGTTTCTTTTTTCTTCTTCGAGGACTTTGCGCTTGTGATTTGCCCATATCCGTAGTCCTTTGGGACCGCAACGGATCCGGCGTAGGTTGGAGGCGGGACTTTATGTGTGTTTGTTACCGGAATGGGACGGCCCGACCAACTGTAGGTCGGTTGTCCTTGTATTCGTGGTCTTTGCGACGGGCGGAGTACTACTTCGGGACCTCGGCTTTCGGGGCGGAGGTCGCAGTTCTTGCGGCAGGTCAAAGACGGGAGAGAGAGAGAGGGAGAGCACTCGGTCGGTCGCCCGAGAGCTGCGGCATCCTTTGCTCAAGTATTTGTCGAGTGGTAAAAAAGAGGGGAGATGTTGACTATGAATAGAACTTTCTCAGCTTCTCTATGTTCCACGCATTAGTCACGAGATTCCCTTCAGTGTCCTTGAGGCGGAAGGTGCCGGGTCGGAGGACTTCGGCGATGGTGAAAGGCCCTCCTGTATGGGAGAGTTTGTGCCTGTCCTTCGCGGATTGGACTTGACGCAGCACCAAGTCGCCGACTTCGAATGATCGGCCGCGAACCCGTCGGCCGTGGTAGCGGCGCAGCGCCTGTTGATACTTAGCCGACCGTAAGACCGCGATATCTCGAGCCTCGTCGAGTTGGTCGAGGTCATCCTGCTGTTCCTCGATCCCTCGTGCGCCATCGTGAGTTACGCACCCTTGGCGACCGTACTCAAGGTCGATCGGGAGGACAGCCTCGCTCGAACACCAAGAAGAAAGGTGTGAACCCGGTCGGCCAGGGTCGGCGTGGTTCGCGAACTCCAAAGAACGAGCGGTAGCTCGGCGGCCACCGTCCGCGAACTTCTTGATCGGCGAAGATTCGCGGCTTGAGTCCTGGAGGATCATGCCGTTGGCTCGCTTCGGCCTGGCCGTTGGCGAAGTGCGCCGCTTGCCGCCCGATTGACTCGGATATTGAAGTCGTCGCAGAACTCGAGGAACTCCTTCCCGGTGAACTGCGTCCCATTGTCGGTGATGATGGAGTTGGGCACCCCGAAGCGGTAGACAATATCGCGGAAGAAGCTCGCTGCCTGCGCCGATGTGATCTTCGCCCGGTAATCTTGGCCCGATCCACTTTGTGAACTTGTCCACGGCGAGTAAGTGAGTGAAGCCCGGCGCCTTTTGAAGGGCCCGACCAGATCGAGCCCCAAACCGCGAAGGGCCATGTGATGGGGATTGTCTGCAGGGCTTCTTGCGCAGAAGGTGCGTCTGCCTGGCGAAGAATTGGCATCCTTCGCAGTGCGGACGATTTAGTCGCATCTGCTACGGCGGTCGGCGATAGAAACCTTGTCGGAAGGCTTTTCCTACCAGGGGACGCGGCGCGTCATGGTGCCCGCACACCCGTCGTGGATGTCCAGCGAAGGTGCTTCCCTTGGTCGGTCGGACGCGCCACGAAGGATTCCGGACGGGCTCCTTTTGTAGAGGGCGCCTTCGATCAGGACGAAAGACTTAGCCCGCCGGGCGAGGCGCCGAGCCTCGGTGGTATCGTCGGGGAGCACCCCGTTTGTCAATCGATCGACAAACGGTTGCCTCCAGTCGGTTTCGACGCTCAGGATGCCCAAGTCCGATCCAGGCGGGTGAGCTTCTGGCCGAAGATCAGCGGGAGCGCCCGTCTTCGGGGGGTCGGTGGCGCCCTCAGCACTCGGGTCCAACCGGATTGATGGGCTGCTGAGGTCGGAAACGAATATTCCAGGGGGAACCGGCCCCTTTCCGGAGGCGAGGTTGGCGAGGGCGTCGGCTTCACCGTTATAGCGTCGATAGCTGTGATGGAGCTCGAAACCCTTGAACTTCTCTTCGAGCTTGCGGACCTCCGAGCGATGGCGGCCATCCGAGCGTCACGGGGCTCGGTGGCTTTCATCACTTGGTCGACGACCAGCTTGGAGTCACCGTGAACGTAGAGCCGTCGTGCGCCCAGGTCGGCGGCGATCCGAAGGCCATTGACGAGGGCTTCGTACTCGGCGACATTGTTGGTGGCGTCGAAGAGTAGGCGGATGGCATACCGGAGCTTGTTGCCGAGTGGGGAGATGATGACGACCCCCGCGCCGGCCCCATTCTTGGTGTAAGACCCATCGAAGTACATCGTCCAGTACTCCGGGTCCTCGACCACCGCAGGGACTTGCGCCTCGGTCCACTCGGCGGCGAAGTCCGCCAAGACACAGGACTTGATCGCCGTCCTGAGGGCGTCTGATATGTCGAGGCCATTGAGCTCAAGAGCCCACTTGGCGATTCTTCCGTGCGTCGCGGTTGTGGGCGACTTCTCCGAGTGGTGAGGAGGTTACCACGGAGATGGGGTGTCGATCGAAGTAATGGGCAAGCTTCCTCTTGGTAATGAGCACCGAGTACTGGCTTACGTATCTGGGGATATCGGACCTTTGTTTGGAGAGCACCTCGGCCAAGTAGACCGGCCTCTGCACCTTGAAAACGCGGCCTTCCTCCGCTCGCTCCACAACAAGTCTTTGCGCCGACGACTGAGTCGTGGCGGCGATGTAGAGGAGCAAAGGCTCCTGTGGCTCCGGGGCGACCAGGACCGGAGGTGAGGTCAGAAAGGCCTTTAGTCGACTAAAGGCTTCCTGAGCTTCGTGGGTCCAGGAAAAGCGGTCGGACATCTTCATCAGCTTGTAGAGTGGCATCCCGCGTTCGCCGAGGCGGGATACGAAGCGACTTAGTGCCGCGAGGCACCCCATCAATCTCTGAACTCCCTTCAGATCGTTGATTGGCCCCATCCTCGTGATGGCGGAGATCTTGTCGCGGTTGGCTTCGATGCCGCGCTCAGAGACGATAAAGCCCAGCAGCTTGCCCTTGGGGACCCCGAAGACGCATTTCTCGGGGTTGAGCTTTATGCGAAACCGTCGAAGGTTCGCAAAAGTTTCCTCCAGATCGGCGATGAGGCCATCGACCTTCCTGGTTTTGACAACGATGTCATCGACGTAGGCTTCGATGTTACGACCAATTTGGTCTGAAAAACACGCCTGCATACACCGTTGGTACGTGGCGCCTGCGTTTTTTAGACCAAAAGGCATCGTGACGTAACAGTACGAGCCGTACGGGGTGATGAAAGAGGTCGCGAGCTGGTCGGACTCCTTCATCGCAATTTGGTGGTAGCCTGAATAGGCGTCCAAGAAGGAAAGGGACTCGCACCCGGTGGTGGAGTCCACGACCTGGTCGATGCGAGGTAATGGGAATGGATCTTTCGGACAGGCCTTGTTGAGGCTCGTGTAGTCAACACACATTCTTCATTGCCCCGACTTTTTCTTTACAAGGACGGGATTGGCGAGCCACTCGGGGTGACGCACCTCCCTTACAAAGCCGGCGGCCAAAAGTTTGGCGATTTCTTCCCCAATGGCCTGGCGCTTTTCTTCATCGAAACGGCGCAGGCGCTGGGCGACTGGTCTGGATCCCGGTCGAATGTTCAGGTAATGCTCGGCGACCTCTTTCGGAACTCCTGGCATATCCTAGGGTCTCCAAGCGAAGACGTCTCGGTTTTCCCGGAGGAAGTCGACGAGCGCGCTTTCCTATTTGGCAGTGAGGGCGGCCCCGATCCGCACGGTCTTGGCGGGATCTTCGGGATCGACGGTGACCTCCTTCGTGTCCTCTGCAGATTTGAAGGAGCTCGTCCCCGATTTGACGGAGTCGGGGGCGGACTCGGGGGCCTTCTCCTGGAGCTGGGCGAGCTCGGCGGAAGCGACGACCGCTGAGGCCAGCTCGCGGTAGCCGCTCCTTGATTGTAAGGCGGCTGGAAGGATGCGGCCACGGTGATGACACCTTGTGGCCCTGGCATCTTCAGCTTGAGATAGGTGTAGTTGGGGACCCGCCATGAACTTCGTAACAAGGCCGTCCCAGGATGGCGTGGTAGGGCCGGGAAAGTCCACAACCTCGAAAGTGAGGCTCGGTGCGGAAGTTATCCTGCTCCCAAAGGTGATGGGTAGGCCGACTGTCAGGGTGGGCTGTTGGCTGGGACAATGCCGTGGAAAGGCGCCTGCTCGGCCGGAGGGCGGAGCGAGGACCCCAGGGCATCCAGGGTCTCAACATACATGATGTTGAGGCTGCCGCCGCCCATGAGCACCTTGGTCGGTAACCGTCCCCACGATGGGGTCGACGACGAAGCCGGGTAGCGTCCGGTGCGGGATGTGGTCGGGGTGGTCGGTCCGATCGAAGCGTCGGGCACTCCGACCACCTCGGTAGGAAAACCTGGCGGGGTCGCCGTGTGGACCTCTCGGTGGGCGAGTTTCGTTCGAAGATTGTCGGCGTAGCACTCTGCCCCTCCGAAGATCATGAGGCAACCGTCGAGTTGTGGGAACTCGTCGGCTGGCTCATCGCCCTTCGCCCCGGCGTCGGGCGCCGGGTCGCGCTTCTTCCCCTTACCCCGCGAGGTCGTGGGGTTCCCGGAGAGAAACCTTTTCAGGACTTCGCAGTCCCGATACTTATGCTTGACGGGGTAGTCGTGGTTTGGGCACGGACTGTCCATCAATCTTTCGAACCGGTCGGGCGTCGGCCGGGCCTGCTGTTTGGCAGGTCGGTCGGCAGCGGCGACCATTCGGCCTTCGCGGCCCTGCTTCCCCTTCCGCTTCCTTTTGTCAGGGCGGTCGGAGGGGGCGCTGGCCCCGAGGCTGGCTGTTTTGTGGGCCGTCTTCCTTTCGAAGATGGCCCCCACGGCCTCCTCGCCGGAGGCGTGATTGGTGGCGATGTCGAGGAGCTCCTTGGTGGTCCGGGGTTTCGCCTGACCCAGCTTGTGGACCAGGGCCTCGCACGTGGTGCCGTAGATGAACGCCCCGACGACGTCGGCGTCACGGATGTCGGGGAGCTCGTTGCACTGTTGGGAGAAGCGGCGGATGTAGTCTCGGAGGGTTTCCCCCGGCTGCTGCTTGCAGCTCTTCAGGTCCCAGGAGTTGCCAGGGCGTTTGTAGGTGCCCTGGAAGTTCCCGACGAAAAGGTTCGTCAGGTCGGCCCAGCTGCCGATGGTGTCTGCGGGCAGGTACTCGAGCCAGGCTCGAGCTGAGTCCGCAAGGTAGATGGGGAGATACTGGATGACGAAGGAGTCGTCCGTCGCTCCCCCAGCTCGGCAGGCGAGCCGATAGTCTTCTAGCCAGACACTGGGGTTGGTGGCCCCTGTGTATTTGGCTATGTTAGTCGGGGCCCGGAACCTGGTCGGGAAGTCGGCGTTGCGGATGAGGCGGGTGAACGCACGCGGCCCGGGACCGTCGAATCCCGGGTCGGAATGGTTGCGTCGCCCGCTATCGGCGACCTGCGAGGGCGCTGCTGCATCGGTAGCTCTCCTTCGCGCCTCGAGGGTGGTGCGAAGATCATACTTGTCCCCCAGGCGGTGGCGCACCGGGGTGTATAGCGCTGGGGAGCTCGTGGAAGCGGGGCCGTCTTGGCTGAGCTCCGTCGGCCTGTGAGGAGTGGCCCGAGCAGCCCGGTGGCGCCCGTCCGTCGAGAGCCGGAACCTTGGGCGTCTTTGAACGACAAGACGTTCTACCGATCCGGAGGTTACGGTAGGTGGCCTTGGCTCCGTTGGCTCGGGCAGCCCTCGGGCGAAGCATCGCCGCCCCGCGGCAATATTACGGTTGGCGTGAGGGAAGAACGGAAGGTCGTTCGTCTCCTCGACCAATCGCTGATGTGACACTGACGCGCAAGCGCGCCGAGGCGAGTGGTGGGTTAGGTGACGGCGCTCCGGCTCGATGCAGAGCTTGTCGAGTTCGGCCTTTCGGGCCTCTAGCTCCTCGCGCTGTCGCCGAAGGTCAGCGAAGCGTTGGAGGTGCTGTGCGTCGTCTTCCCGCCGGGATTCCTCCCGCGCTTATCGCGCGGAGGAGGGTCCCGAGGGTAGCGGGGGTGGAGGACGGTTCCGCCGCACCCGTCATGTTGCACTCGCGGGAGTATGCCCTGCGCGGGGGATACTCTTTGTCGGAGCTAGAACCGTGGCTGGAGGAATCCGCCAGCAGGTCGCGGAGGGAAGCCGGCGCGTAGCCGGCCATGGCCACGAGTTGAGAGCCCGTGGAGGGTGGAACCGCCGCTCGCCGTAGCTCGTAGGCGGCGTCGCCAGGAGTAGTGCCATGCGGGGGCCTCGAGGCGGAGGTTGCTGAGGACATCAGCAACCGCATCCAGGCTTGCGGACGGCGCCCGGTCCCGGACGGCAGCGGGAATGAGGACAAGCTCTCCCGCCGTGGTGACGATGAAATCGAGGGTGCCGAAGCGGATCCAGCCCCTCGATATCGGCGAATCGTGGTGGGAGGAGGCCATCAGGGAGGAGAATGGGAACCCGAAGATGAGGATGTCGGTGAAGACGCGCGAGAACCCCTACCTGGCGCGCCAACTGTCGGTGTTTCGTGCACCGGCAATGCGAATTTGTGGTCGGATGGGGTCGCGCGCTCCCTCTCCCCGAATGGTCGACTCAAGGAGTCAGATGATGTATACTGGTTCGGGCTGAACGTCCCTACTCCAGTTCGTTCGGTGTGGGTGTATTGATCTTTGGGCGATGAACAGGAGGTATACAAGCGAGGCAGGGAGTCAGTCGACCGATCCCTCAGTGATTCTGCTAGGGAGTTGCGGCTACCTAGAAGACTGTTTTTCCCATCCCCCTCCCTCTCGGGCCCTGCCTCTCCTTATATAGACGGAGGAGACAGGTTACACGGGAGTTTGGGAAAACCACGAGGAAAAAAGGGCCTGCGTGTCTCGGAGTCCGGTTTCTGTCTTGTCCGACTGACCCCTGCCCGTCCCGAGGCAGGGTTGGTGGCTCCGTGATGAGTGGTCTTGCGTGGTGCTGTCTGGATGACGCATCGCGTGGTGCTCCTGTCAGCCTCGGCGGCTTTAATGGCGCTTGACTTTGCCTTGGCCTCGGGAGTGGGCGTATTCTTCTGCGGTGTGCCAGGCGATGGGACGGGGGCTTGACTTCTTCGGTGGCTCCTCTGACAGTCTTGGGAGGGAGCCGCCTGCCCCGGTACGGACGCCAGGGGACGCTGCACACAAGGCAGCTGTCTGACACCGGCGTGGGCCCTGCTGGCTCGTGCGCGGGTGGAGCTTGCTGACCGCGAGCTTCAACATTAGGCGGTCGGAGCCCGCCGACCGCCCGGGATCGGAGTCCGCCGACCGTCCAGGGTCGGTCCTGCACAGGCCGGGGTCCGCTCTCCGCGGCCCAAGTACCTTTTGGCGGTGCTGGGCCTTCGCCGCGGTTGGTCAGCCCGTTCGCGTTTCCAGGCTGATGGGGGTACCCATGGTACGGGTACTCGTCAATATTTTTCTTTCTTTTAGCCATAACCACTACTACAGAACAATACATCACTGCCGGGTCCAAAACGCCATCACTGCCGGTTATGGGAGCCGGCAGTGATACTCGAAATTATCACTGTCGGCTTAGGAACCGACAGTGATAATAAATATCTCTGCCAGTTAAAGATTAAACTGACAGTGATAATAGATATCTCTGCCGGTTAAAAAGACCAAATCCGACAGTGATATATACATATCACTGCCGGCTCACACCAAATTCGGCAGTGATATAAATTTTTATATTCAATATTCTGGCAGTTTTAAAACAACACGAAGAGATTCAAGAGGTCACCCATCCTAGCTAGTATTACTCTCGCCCAAGCACGCTTAACTAATGAGTTCTATCGTCTATTTTAACGCACTTCCCAAGAGGTTACCCATCCTAGTACTACTCTCGCCCGAGCACGCTTAACTTCAAAGTTCTTACATGATTTAGTATCGTAGTGTGGGTATGATAGCTTTTGAAATATAACGCGTCCCACTCCCCTTAACCTCACAAAGCACCCGAACACTGTTTTTAGTATTATCATAATCCGTATTTACCATGACTTGGATGCTTCAAAGTTCTTCCATGTTTTTATAGTAAACATGAAAGCTACCTTTATAACTATTCGGTTAGGAAATAGTGTTTGGTAACCCCAAGGTAAACTATTACACATGTAGGGAATATGACAATCTCAGGTCTAAGGATCATACATCTACTATGTATGAGATACACTGATGACACATAAGAATGTAACATTCTCGCAGTGTCCCATTGTGGGTCTATCTAACACATGTTCTTCAACATGCGTCCACAATGTATTGATGATATCTCCATATCCCATGATCTATGAAACATGATCATCGAACAATACATGTGTTGATCTATTCATCGTTGTCCTATACGATGATATCCGATCAGAGATATTTATCGAATTATATCAATAAGTAAAGAGCTTCATAAACAAGTCACACACTTGTTGATCAAAACAATGATATACATTCATTGGACCAATAATCATATTATTATTCATAAACATAGTCATGTTACAATCATCCATATGATTACCTTAAGGGCATAACACTAACACCATCCTCTCAAGAAAAGACTAGGTAGAACTTAGCTCGGAAGCGAGCCACAAAGTCCTCCCAGGTGACTGGTCCAAGATCGGGGGCCCTAGCAGCAAGAACCCCCTCCCACCAGATATCAGCTTGGCCCTTCAGCTGAAAGGCCACAAAGCGAGCCCTCTGGACCGAGGTCAACTCTAGGACCTCAAACTGCCGCTCCATGTACTGCAGCCAATTTGCGGACTGGACCGGCGTGCCCGCTCCGTCAAAAGTGTCAAGACGGAGGGACATCCACTCCTGGAGACTCATCCTCGGCTCCGGCACAACAGGGGCAGCAACTTGGGCAGCTGCAGCGGGAGGCGCAACAGCAGGGGCTGCCCGCAACTGCTGGCGCAGCTCCTGAACCTCTCTCTGCAGAGCCTGAACCAATTCCGCGGTGGCGGCGGGTACCTCAGCCCCCGACTGTGCTGCCAGGACCTCCTGCGCTAGCCCATTAGCATTGAGCGAAGCGCTACCCTCAGCTACAGACTCCGTAACTCCCTGAGAACCTCGCCCCTGGCCTCCATGGCCACGGCGACCACGGCCTCTACCCCTCGGCATGGCTTCTACAGTCATCAACCACACAAATACATAATTGTAAGCACATCATCACGTAAGCAAGAGCAAGGATCAAACATCATCATATTCATAATCTTCATCAAATAATCAAACGTGATGCAATGATGAGCCAAAACCCCATCCTACTGTGCAACCAAGTGTGTCAAGTTTTAAATTACTTATTCCACTATTGCAAGTTTTAATGTTGCTATCCTATAGCAAAATTTTAATTATAACCTAAACCATGTTGCTAAGTTATCCCACATCAAAAAATTTAGTGGAACCTAAGGTATGACACTAAAAATACACATTCCAAGGACCTACAGCCCGCTCTGATACCAATTGTAACACCCCGGTATCTAGTATGCCCGAATGCTACCAAACATAGACTAAACAACAACTAAATACCACAAATTAACATAAATTACAGCAAAGGAGCAAATGCTAAAACTGAAAATTTCGGCAGCATCTCCTTTGTTTTTCCATGAATTGAAGCAATAGCAATAACATGACAAGTAATATCATAACATAAGACATCTAAAGCAGCCATAAAAAAATGGATATAGCAACAACATGAGATAATAATATCAAGCCCAACCACTCCATAAACTATAACGAAGCAAATAATGAACACATGCGCACAATTTAATCCATACACCAAGTTTCATGGCAAGATTATTATGATCATAACTCAAATTGATAAATGTGCCTATAGGTGTGGAGCGACGTGAAGATGTGTAGCTAATGCCTCTTTCCACATGCCGATTTCATGGTACCTAAAAATAACATAAAACACAAGCGTGAGTTCATCACTCAGCAAGCATATTGCAATGGCTCATAAAGAATAATCCAATACCAACAACAAAACATAACATACTTTAACATCATGATCTCATCTATGACATCATAGCCATGACAAAACAAATTGTACACAACTCAATATCATCATCATGTATGCAATGCAATGCAATGCACATGTCTCCTGGAAGCATATACCGGTATTGCTGAGTGCACACCCGTCGGCGTGCACCCTCTTCCCCCTTCCATCCCGTAGATGGAGGGTGCATATTCCTCGCTTCCATTCACCACGGTGGATGGAATTACGAGGTAGGACTTACTCATTGGCTCTCCGGATTAGTCATAACTTTCTCACCGACCTTGCCGGACTAGTTATGACTTTCTCACCGATCGGGCCAGATCACATGCCATATATGTGATTATGCCATACACATAAACAACTTGTACCAAAGTGAAATAAACATGGCATAGCATCATAATAATTCATTTTCATCATAACATGGGCAAGCACTAATCATGGCAAGATATCACAACATGTAATCAAGACAAGATAGCACATCATGTAAACAAGTTGCAACTAGTCACGATTAGCAACATACAATACGCTACCCATTACAATACACTTGCCTTAACCTCGGGCGACGGATTGGCGAGAGGTTGAGGGCACTCCCGGGGTCACACCACCTGCACAAACATACCACACACTTAAGATGTGCCCCCAAAACAGTACGCAAAAGCTCGTCTACCTCGACTTCACAAACTACTCCCAAAACCGAAAAACAGAGAATCTGTCCCGTCGAGACAGCAGGCTTCAATCTAGCATAACTTTATATCTAGGACTCCGAATCGATTAAACGAGTACATCATCGCGAAGCTTAGGAAATTTCCTAGATTTTTCTAAGTATTGGGAAAAGCTTATTCGGACTCTAAAATTGTTTAATCTACAAAACACTACGTTCTGTCCCAATTACGTCATAGATTTGAACACGTTCGGTAAAACGACCATAACTTTCAAACGGCTGGGCGGAATTGGACGTTCTTGGTGTCCAATTAAAGGTATTAAAGTTACCTACAACTTTCTCAACAGGCGGCTGACCAAATTCCGACTCTAAAATCACGAAAACTCAAACCCTAGGTCGAGTGCACAATCTGTCCGAAACAGAGAACATGGCAAACTCTAGTTTTCATCCAATCTACCCAATTGCAGTACCACCACTCAATCTAAAAGCATGAAATCAACCTCTAGAACATCACCTAGACCATCCCCAAGGATCATCCATTCCATACCTCTGCCCGACGAACGCCGAATTCCTTCCTCCTGGGTTCCCCGATCACCTTCCTCGCGCCGGAACCGCCGGATCTCCACGTCGCGGAGCTTTCTGCGGGGGAGATCAGCGGGATGGCGAGGTGAGGGGCTTCCCAAGGGCAACAAGGAGGGCCGGGAGGAGGTGGAGGGGGTGGTGGCGCAAGGGAAGGGGAGGGGAGGCGCACGGCTAGGGGCAAGGTGGGGGGGGCTGGTTTGGGAGAGGGGGAAGAGGGGGCGGCTAGGGTAGGGGTGAGGCGCACTCTAGGGCAGGGGGAGGTGCACCAAGCAGCCCAATCTGGTCTCCCACTCCCACATGGGCCCAAACACCTTCCCACTAAAGCCCACGACTCTTTTCCTTAGGCCCAAACTTCCTCGGAAAGGCCCAAACTTCCGGAATCGGCCCGAAAACGCGATTAAACTTCATAACGTAAAGTTTTAACCTCCGGTTTCACATTTTAAAATGTTTTGATATTCCGTAGTGTCACACTTATACTCTCCATTGAATGGCCTATCTAACACTGATGATTATGAGGGCATCAGTCACTTATGGCAGCTCAACCTTGATTGTATTTAGATAAACCATACCCATTGAATGTGTTTCTGCAAGCTATATTGACATAACAGTTTCCAAACTACCAACAATACATAATACACTAATACTGGGTTCATAAGCTTTACAAAAAATTGACAAATGCTTCCAAACCAGCAGTACACGTTCTTCTTTTCCATTATTATAAATAGTAGTTCCAAACCACAATTGCGCAAACCATCTCTCTTCACTTGCATCAGTCATACATCAGTGGCAAATGAAATGAGTAAATTGTAGATCACTTCCAGGAAACACCATCAAGAATGAGATCAGTGTCGTGGCCGTGGAATCACCGCAATCCCTTTGCTGTCATTTGTCTACTCTTCAAGCTTCACCGTGTTCATTTACTCTCTTTTTTTTTTGAAGGGAACCACCACTCTTCACACGGCTTGCAGCCTGAGCATTCGCTCCATCCAGTCGATGATGTCCGCCGCAATCTCGTCGTGCTCAGGCTCGAAGAGCAGATCGTGCAAGAATCCCTCGTACAGCCTCAAATCCTTGTGCCTTGATGCAGCCTCGTTGTAGAGTTCCTGTGAAGCCAATGGGTCCGTCACCCGGTCTGCAGTTCCATGGAGGACCATGAACGGGACGGTGACTTTCTTCAGGTTGTGCAGCAGGTAGGAGGAGATGCGCAGGATCTCATGGCCTGTCCGAACCCTTATCGGCCCGGTGTAGACCAACGGATCAGAGTACTTCGCGATCAGAGCAGCAGGGTCGCGAGACACGGGAATGCCTCTTTTGTTAGCTCCCTTGAATTGGAACTTTGGTGCTACTAGAGAGAATATCGGCGCCACAGCCTGCATTGATTCAGATAAACCTCAGTGATCTCTACTAATCGGCATGTAAACAAAATAAATATGAGTTAAATTTTTTAAAAGATTGGACTTTTAAGGTGAAATCTAAGGCAGAGCTTCTGGAGGCTGGAATAGATTCGGAAATCGGAGAAGTCAGTTCATTTACTGCAGGATAGAAGAATCTAGCTGCCTGCCTCATGCAACCATTTGAACAGAGACAGAACGTAGAAGATCATTGTTCTAATGTTCAATAAAGTGCAAACCATAACTGTTTTGCAAATAAGTTTCCATAAAATGCCACGCGGAAAGTAGCATAAAAATCAATTTCATTAGGGCACGCACGTATTAGAACACTAATCTACTATGCTCTGCTTCTCTTCAAACGCTTCGTGATTCCAAAACTGATCAGCCTGCTCATCTAGAGCATGCTCGTGCAACACATAGTTGACATCACAAAATCATAAAAAGAAGGAAACCAGAACAGTTACATTACCCCAACAATTGGATGAGCCGGTTTTACGCGCAGAGCTGGTGATGTCAGGATGATCCCTTCCAGTCTCGCTCTGATACGGGGGTACAACGATGCCTGCCAAATGCAAGCTAGCGATGAGCACAAGGGAAAGAAGAACATGAAGCGAGTAGAATGAGCACCTGCAGCCAAACCATTTCATCAGGCTACATTGTTAACGCTTTTGCACCATTTGTCTGCCCGTCAGGGTATCCGTTGTTTCAGAGGCCCAGAGGAGTAGGGTCAGTGCTTAAACCTGGCCTAAATAGGGTAGAGAAAAACTGTTTGATTTGACAAGGCATACCTTCAAACCAACAGCTCCACCAGTGGAGTGACCAAGAAGAAAACAGGGGATCCCTGGATTCTCCAGCGTAACTTTATCAAGAAGCACTTCCTGTTCACAGATGATAATAATGCCAGTCATATATTACATCAAGAACAGAACGTAAATCGGAAAAATAAAAAAAAAAGAATATAGAAATGGTGCGGGAGAGAGAATTACTATGTCTTCTACGACATAATCTAGTGAAGGCACATAACCGTGTAGGCCATCGCTGCCGCCATGGCCTGTCACGTACAAAAGATAGAATTAGCCTGTCAATGTTCAAAACAAATGATAAATTAAATAGAGATGATGCAAATTGCGTGGATAAAATTACTCTGCTCAGATAGCACGGGCACACATGTTCAGAAACCCAAACTCGTGTTCCTCACCTATCCAATCCATTGCATATACTCCAAAGCCGCGTGATGTCAGCTGCTCGGCAAAATGCAAATACCTTCCACTGAGAACACAGGATCACTGGTTAAGCACTTAAATAAAAAGAAGAAGAACAATTACATCATCTTGTTGAGGGAGGCAGGGAGTGGGGATTCAACAGGATTTCCTTACCTGTGCTCATTAAGCCCATGTATAATGATCAAAATGCCCCTGATGTAAAAGAGGAAAATAATCAATAAAAATTCAATAGGAAGGCAATTTTACAATTGTGTCACTGTAAGAAAAACGAACGAAACTTAGAATTATCATTCAAACACATACATAAAGGGTTCAAATTAATGATTTAGATTTCCACTTTATTAAAAAATGTTTTGTATATGTAGAGCTTCAAATGCTTCAGCAACATTGGGACTTACGAGTGACGGATTACCAAAACGGCTAAACTGGTTGCCTTCTTTTTCAATCTTTGGACTTTGCTTGGTGGGACATTTGACTACCGTGTCATTTAAAAATGAGAACAGAGTTCACGGGCACCTCATGCTACTAGACATTGGTTCATGTCAATAATAATCCACTTTCATTGCACAACACTGTTGGTATTCAATAATAATAATAATAATAATAATAATAATAATGTCAGGCACCGAGGATCCTCGGGAGGAATTGGACCGAAGGAAGTATTGGTGGAGGGAAGGAGGGCGTGCCCTAACCCTCCTGTCATGCGGTGAAGGAACCGTGGTGGCTACCGCGCAGCAGGAGCTAGGGGTTATGCCTGAGGAGAAGGGGACTATTCCGCGAGTAATGTTCACTTGATAAACAATACCATGGTACTGTTCAAGAGAGAGAGATGAGAGAGATTTGTGTCTTCTGATTTTTCTTCCCTTTTTAACATAAAAGACATGATCCTTATACAGAGGATCACCCTAACAATCCTTGCTTAATAAGTAAAGACCTAATCAATTAAATTTAATTCTTACCAAACTAAGCAACTCAAATAAGGGTAACATAACTCTTTCCTAATCGTAACAACTTAAATAAGGATAGAATCAGCTAGGTAGAGATAAGAATCCTTATCACTAGGCCTGCTGTTTTGTTGCTGCCGCTGGTTGGATTTTCGCCGTCGCCCTTGTCCCTGGTTGCCGCGTATGGTATGTAAGGCCCCACATGACATCTCTCCCCTCCTCGAAAAGTAGCTTGTCCTCAAGCTGAAAATATGGATAAAGTTGACGGAATTGCTCGGACGGTTCCCAAGATGCCGAGGCCGGCAAAAGACCTTCCCATTAAACTAATAACTCACGCTTTCCACGCGCCAATCTGGGCTTGAGAACCTTTATCGGTGTAGGACAAACACGACCATGTAGAATAGGTGGCAGTAAGGGTGGTGAGTCTGGTGGTGATCCCACGTATGGCTTCAAAAGACTAACATGGAATACGTCGTGAATTTTTGTACGAGGAGGAAGATGCAGTTGGTATGTAACAGAGCCAATACACTTTGTCACCTGATATGGACCATAATAACGAGGTGCCAATTTACCATGCCCACGGGCGTGATTGAAGAAGCCTGACGATGCAAAAGATGGAGCCATATCCACTAACCAACTGAGAACTCCAAATCACGCCTCCCTTTGTCATGTTGCTGTTTGTAATACTGTTGTGCTTGAAGCAAGCGACCATGCACCTCGGCTAAGAAATCGTCGCGGTCCGTCAAGAGGTGATCCACAGCCGGTAACCGAGCATCTCTTGATTCATGATGGCGCAATGAAGGAGGATCGCGACCATAGACTACACGAAACAGAGTCGTGTGTAATGAAGATTGGAAACTAGTGTTGTAGCAAAATTCTACCCAAGGTAACCAACGTAGCCACTGGCGGGGCCGATCCCCTGTGAGGCAACGAAGGTACATGATGATAATTTTATTGACCACCTCTGATTGACCATTTGACTGGGGGGTGAAAGGCTGAACTGAAGTTGAGATGGACGCCCACTAAACGAAACAATTCAGTCCAAAAATTGCTAGTGAACACAGGGTCGCTGTCACTGACGATAGATACTAGAATACCATGCAAACGGACCATTTCATCAAAGAAAACATGAGCAACAGAGTAAGCCGTATATGGACGAGCCAGTGGAATAAAGTGTGCAAATTTGGAGAAGCAGTCCACAACTCTTAAGATGACCGTCTTGCCACTAACGCGGAGAAGCCCTTCCACAAAGTCCATGGCAATGTCCGACCAAACGATAGTGGGTACAGGTAAGGGTTAAAGAAGACTGGCCAAGTGGAGTTGGTAACTTTTATTCTGGCCTGCTATTTTGTTGCTACTGCTGGTTGGATTTCCGCCGCCGCCCTTGTCCCTGGTTGCCGCCTATGGTATGTGAGGCTCCACATGACGATAATAATAATCTTTCCCCTTTTCTTGATAGCTAAGTTCTTTTGTGTCACAATAAGCCATTACATTCAGATTTTTCGTGGACATCTGATGGATAAAATGGAACAAATGTTGGAGATAAAGAATCACTTTAATTCTGCTAATCCATTGCACCTTAGTTGGCCCTCTAAACTAAAGTTTGCCAAGAATAAAGCTTTTTTCCCCTCATTTTCTCAATTTCGAAGTTGCTCCATATTATCACAGAAAATGATCTACATCAGAAGCTACCATATATTTGGTCAACTGGTTTGGACTGTGATGGACAGAACACGTACAGGAGTATGACAACCAATCTATTTGACCTTACAGCTAACACAACCTAAAAACAGCAGAACCGCGATGAAGACAAAAGATTTTGCTATCAATAACTCCTATGAAACATAGCCATCGTAATGAATACAAGAACACAGCCGTTTTAGCAAAGTGGATGTACTCAACGTGCATTGCACGGCACGGCTTTTTCGCAGAGGACAGCAGTTACCGCAACAGAGTTCTACAGAGTTATAATTACATCAGGTATCGTGTGAAACACTCCGATCAAAACCCTGACCAGGATCCAAATGCGCAAGAGAAGACGAACAAACGGTACTCAATTTCACCAATTTCTTTTCAAGGTCCAAGTAACCCACTAAATCAACGAAATTGAAGCAGAAATTTGGAACTTTTCAGTGGAATCGCCACCCGCTACAACAAACAAAGACGAATTCGAAACAACGAAACACCGAAAACCAAGGAGAGAATTGAACAAACACCCCATCTTTCCACTGGATCACCACCACGGAAACAAAATCCCCGTGAAATTATCAACGAAGTGCCCAAAAATTGAATAAAACACTAACAAAATTCAAACGAATAAAAAAATCATGCAAAATGTGCCCTTTTTGGGTAAAATCAGAACCAGAAACAACCATTCTCCACCACTCCACCAATAAAAAAAATGTGAATTGAATGTGTTGTACCTTCAGTGCACAAACAACAGGTATTACCTTGATTTGCACATTGAAATCCGTGACGCTTTACAGACGTTTTATCTAACCGGATCTGACCCACAAATATAGCAGAACGGCCCAATCCGCAGGCTCCACGTGAGCAATGGCATTCCATCCACTAGCCAGAGCAGAGGGAACGATCTTTTTATGTTTCTATGTCATAAAAATTCGATGAAATTGATTAAAAAAAAAAAACTGAACCTATCGCTAGTGCCTTCGCACGACGGCAACCTATTCGTCCTCAGCGACGGCGAGCAATCCAGCGGCCGTGGTGGCAATGACCAGCAAAATCGAACTTTTGTGCAGGGTTTGTATTGGTGCTGCAATCACGTAGATACCTGGTGTCACCGCTCGTGTGTGCCTGCGGAGGTGTCCGGGCTGTTATATTTTCGGGAGATTTGATCATTTGTTCTCTTTTTATAGTGCAATTGATGATTTAGTTACCCTAAGTGTTTTACTAATATGTAGGTTTAGGGTCTATATCAATAAGACATCACAAGACAAATAATCAATAGCACATGTAAACAAGAGCATATCATCAATTGTTCCTATATTTGCAGGCAAGATCTGATTAGAGGCACCGTCGATGCAAATCACTTTGGATTGCAAGATTAGACGGTGTTACATGCAAATTGAAATTAAGATAATATCTAATGTTTTGCGTAATAGAGTTAGATGCAATGCGCAATTTACTTTTTAAAAAAAGAGGAAGAAGTAAAAAAACTCCGAAATGCCCCCACGAAAACGAAATCCCCAAAGCCATCACCGGAAACAAATTACTCAGCTCACCTCATCTCCACGGCGACGACCGGCGTCCATAAGCGGCAGAAGAGCGCGTTCCTCCTGGCCCCGGTGACTATGAACGTGGCCCACCTCCTCCCGGCCTCCTCCCCATCCGCGTCCTCCACCATGGCCACCTCCTCGGCGAGCGCCCTTCGGCGGCGCACGTCCTCCTCCTCCGAGGCCCGGCGCCGGGTCCTCGCCTTCCCCTGCCCAGGCTCCGCCCCCACCTCGGGGCGGCGGCGGCGGCCGGGGAGGAGGAGGAGCCAGAGGAAGAGCGATTGGAGCGCGACGGCGAGGCGCAGCAGCGCGCGGCGCGACAGCACGGAGCGGAACACCGGCACGATCCGGCCGGTGGCGCCCGAAGTCATCATTATTTCGTCGCCGCCCCTCTCCATTGCTTCTTCTCGTTACCTTGGTTTTACTTTGTCTGGGCGTTTTACGCGGTCGCGGCTTTCGCGGGCGCATATTTATAGGGAGGACTGAGGAGGAAGACGAGAGCCTGGTTTGTTTCCTTCCTGGAATTCCGTATCGCGATGGTTCCTTTTTCCCCTCCACCGTTGGATTGGGTCTATTTTGCCTATTCAGCCGTGAGATCCCAACGGCGTGCATCATGAAATATTAGTGATAATAATAAGGTTCCGTTTGGTACGGTTCTAGATCTTAGTAGAAACGGAAACGATTCCAGATTCTTAGGCCAACTTGGCTTGGAGGCAGGGTGTTTACTCTTAGAATCTGAGAAACCCAACTAAAACTCGGAACGATTCTCCTCGAAACGTTTCTTCTTTTTCCACACCGTGGCTGAATCACCCTCAACCCCGTTTCTACTAGTTTCTACTAGAATCTGGAACCGCACCAAATGGTTTGCAGAAAGTGATTCTGATTCTACCTGAAACGTTTTTACCAAGAATCTGGAACCGTTTCCATTTCTACTAAAATCTAGAATCGTACCAAACGGGGCCTTAGTACGGTTCCAGATTCTAGTAGAAACGGGGTTGATGGTGATTTAGCCACGGTGTAGAAAAAGAAGAAACGCTTCGAGGAGAATCGTTTCGAGTTTTAGTCTGTTTGGCTGGGTTTCTCTTAGATTCTAGTAGAAACAGCTCGGTTCCAAGTTACCAAACGGGAGTACGGGACCTAAGTTTCATCAAATTCGTTGATACTGGCTACATCTTATTCCAGCATCCTTCTCAGGAAAAACCAAGGGCAGCCAATCAGGCACAGGAAAGGGCTCCAATAGAGGGACCTACTGTCACCTAAGTTCTTTATCTTGGTTATCGTTCCCTTGCAGAAGATTTTTGCTATAGTAGTCACGAAGAACCTAATCAAATCGGTTCATGGTCAATCTCATAGACTACCGATCTCCTCCTACGCCGACGACGGGGCAATCTTCACCAACCCAAATAGGCTGGAGCAAGAAGCAATCCGATTAGCCTTATCTATCTTTGGTGCAGCCACAGGCTTACAAACTAACATCCAAAAGAGCGAGATTTACCTCATAAGATGCATCGATATGGACCTCGAAACCATCCTACAAGAATTCCCAGCACTAAAAAAAGCCTTTCCATGCAGATACTTAAGGATACCACTGAGGCAACTGAAACAACCCAAAAATTCAAAATGAATTTAATTTGGAGTTTATTCAAATTTCAGGTTCAAATTTAGATTTGAATTGGAAATTTGAATTTTTGCTTTTTGATTTGGTTTTGATTTGGTTTTTCGTTTTGGGCCATTTCCTTTTGGGCTTTGGCCCGTTCTCCTCTTTCTCCGGCCCGTTGGCCTTTGGCCCTTGCGCCTCTCCGGCCCAGCCAGTGACCGGCCGCTCGCGCTCTTGCGGCCAGCTCGCCTCCCGGCCTGGCCCAGCCCGCCGACCTCTGTCCCCGCCGCCTCCGCGCGCCGCCCGCCCTCGCTGCCTTGGCCGCCCGTGTTGGCCGCCGCCGCACGCTGCCGCCTCGTCCTCTTGCGCTGCGTGCGCCGCCGCTGGTTCCGATCGCCCGACCGCGCCGCTTGACCAGCCGCCTCCTCTCCGCCGACGGCCGCCGCGCGCGCCGCGACGCTGCCTTCGCCGCGGCAGCGCCATGGTCGCCGCTTGCTCCTCGCGGCTATAAAGCCGAGCTCCTCCTCTCTCGCCAGCCTCACTGCGCTCGGTGAGCTCCTCCTCCTCGCTTTCCTCTCCTAAGGCCGCCACTCCGCCGCCCGCCGCCTGGCCTTAGCCTCGCCCGCTCGCTTCGCCTCTTCGCTCCGCCGGGTGAGCTCCTCTCCCGCTTCCGCCTCGCTCGGCCACCGTTGCTCCGGCCACCGCTGCAGCCCAGCGTCGCCGCCAGCTCCCGCCGCCCCATGCCCTAACCCTAAGCCGCCCCCGCGCCTGGCCTCGCCGACAAAGTGCCTCACCTCTCACCCTCACTGTGGCCCCCGCTCGTCAAGCCTGGGCCGGCCCGGCTGCGTGTCCACGCGCCCCGCCCGTGGGCCTTGGCCCAATTGGCCCGAAAGCAGCCCAACACTGCTTTTAAACAGTGTTTTCCTTTTTGGATTTAATAAATCGTTTTATTAAATCCGAAAAATCGTTTTTAATTCCAGAAAAATCCCCAGAAAATCCCGAAAATTCCAGAGACCCCAGAAACCCACCAAAGACACTACCCAAACCGTTTCGATCCCCTGAGTCCAAAAATGCCCTCCGTTCCTCAATCCGGAGTTCCCAAAATTCCGAATTGCCCAATTCGCCCCTTTTTCTCTCTCGGCCCGGTTCTGGTTTCCGATTTCGTTTTCGTTTTCGGTTCTTTTTCGTTTTCGTTTCTTTATTTGTCGTTCGTTCTTGTCACGCTAGATCCAGACGTTGGACAATTCCAGAAGCAGTCCCTGGAGCCGGAGCTGTTCCAGGAGCAGACGTGAATCCCGGAAAAGATCCCGGAGCAGACGTTGGACCCGACGGAAGCCCCGAACGACTACTTCCTCTGCAGTTCAGCCGATCCGATCGCCGAGCAAGGCAAGCCGTACACCCTTGATCATGTTGATCCCAATCATGCCATGCTATAGTATTAATTATTTTATATCGCATTATTTCACTGTATGTTGAACTATGGAAAGCAGTATTTTAGAATGACATGATACCTAGGTAATGCCAAATTGATCTTGAAACCTCCTTGAAATTATTGAACCAGATTAAATCCTTTGCAACCCTAGATGATTACTTTTACCCTATTAAGTTAGTTATTACTAATCTTTAGTTAAGCTCAAATGCTTTTTTTTTTGGAAATGGAAATAAAATGCTGCCGAATCTCTGATTCGGATGTTTGTGAAAGTGCTACAGTTTGGGGGACAGAATCGGATAAATCCCGGAGTGGATATAACTCCGATCCCCGGCTGATGATTAATGCCTTGGTTTGTATGGTGGCCGGTATTATGGGATACCGGATCGGGTTTGCGGATGAAGGCTTGATCTTTGGCAGTGTAAGGTTAACAACCCCCTTGAGCAAAGTAAACAACTTAAGTATCCGCTCAACCACAGGTCGGACTAGTCGACAGGCTAGTATCCGACATGGCTCGATAAATTAATCATTCCCGAACCTAAAACCGGATTCTTTTGGTGGCTACCATTCTCGTGA
Source organism: Rhipidocladum racemiflorum (assembly GCA_036346355.1). Classification (NCBI taxonomy): domain Eukaryota; kingdom Viridiplantae; phylum Streptophyta; class Magnoliopsida; order Poales; family Poaceae; genus Rhipidocladum; species Rhipidocladum racemiflorum. The sequence continues at coordinate 43,905,011 of CM070569.1, read as the reverse complement.
GAGAATGGGGACCGGCCTTCCTGGCAGGAAGAGCACCTGAGGGTGGAACGGGAATGGTCCTTCGCGACATTCTTAGTTCTCACAACGGTAGACGCTAATGGGGACCCCGAGTCCAAGGTAGCGGTACTATCGGTTAACAACTAAACCAACAGAATGGTTAACGAATTGCTGTGATCATCTCGACCGACCGCATGTATTCTAGTTGCCTGTGAGTAACGGTCGTTGATATCTTGTGGGTAAAGCTGAGCACCTCTGCAGAGTTAATCATGATGGTATTCGAATACGCCGTACTTCCGGTTAATGAAGTTAAGTTTGAATCGGGTGATACCCGTAACCAAGCTCAAGTTACTGTTTGGTGAATTTGGAAGAAGTTGGTTAAGTGTTGTAAACTTGTGAAACCCCCCCTAGCTATTATTTATGGTTTGTACTTCAAATGTAAAATGAATTGGAAAATAAAACTGCATCCAGATACTTAAACCCTAGTTCCTTCCTTTGGAATACCCCTGCATATAGTATTCAGAATTTTCCGTACGACTTGTTGAGTACTCCCGTACTCACCCTTGCACCCCCGACCCTTTCAGAGTGAAGAAGCTGGAGCGTTCCCGGAGTTCGTAGTTGGCGATTTTGTCTGGTTTTGAGGTCTTGGTCTTTTGCTCAGGCCTGCCTGTGCGGTGTTTTGATTGTAAGTTATTCGGGCCCTGCTGCGCCCTCTTTTGTAAAAACCCTGGCCGTTAGGCCCTATATTGAATAAAAAGAGTTGAATTGGCTTTTGCCAGGTAACTGTACTCTTGTTTTCCAACAGCTTAGTCTTCCTGGAGTAATCATGTGAGTTTTCAGACTTGCCCCTAAAAAGGCGGTCCGTCACAAGTGGTATCAGAGCCTTGGCTTGACCATAGATTAAGACCTTAGGTTTGTATAGGAAAGTTTTACAAAATTATTTTCGGCTTACAAACAAAATGAATTGCGAAAATATAAGTATTATTGCTTCTCGTCCTTCCCCTGCTACCTTATCTTCTTTAGAGTTTTTGTTCCTCTCGGTTTTGTTTTAAAAAGTTTCGTCTGCCCGTCTAAATTTCAAAATCCTCGTAGATCTTCGCCAGCAGCTTGGAGGTGATGCCGTCGGCAGTAGTTAGATCGTTAGTCGTAGAAGTTGTGCCCTTTTCCTGTAGGTCTTTTGGTAGTGTAAAATAGGTTGTTTTGGATACCTTATGACGGTATTGTAAAACAGTCTATGTATAAAAGCTATGTTTCTATCTCTCTGCTAAATTGTTTGTATTAAGTATCCTTATACCTTCCGGCCAAATTCCACTAATTCTTCTCCTTTCATCTTGCTTCTCACCTACTCAGTCTCTCCGCACCTCATGTTCTAAATCTTACTTACCTTCTGCTTTACCCCAAAACCCTGCTGCAGACCGAAAAGAGAAAGTCAGATTGAGATAATGGCAGATTTTGAATCAGAGTTCCTGCATGACATTTCGAGCAGTAATGAAGAGTCAGGAAACCACCCAGTCAACCTAGCACAAATACTGGCCATAATGGAAAGAAACAGACAACAGGCAGAAAGGCACCACACGCAGTTATTAGAAGGGATTTTGGAACAGCTAGTTGACAAACTTCAAGGACACACCAAAGGAAATCTGGACCGACAAGAGGAAAGTGCAGTAGTGGGATGTCTGCACGAATCCGACTACTTTGCCAGTGACCTTTCCATAGAGATGGACATTCAAGCTAAAGAGATGAGAGAATTCTTGGAAGGATTACAGAAAAGCTTGAAATTCCACACCTTAGCTATCAAGGACCTGTCAGCTGAAATGGACAAATGGATAACAATCAAAGAAGCCCGGAATGATCTGGAAAGGATGAAAAAGAGAAAGAGAAAACTCCAGCAGGCATGGATACAGACTTCCACCCAGATCAGAGAAAGGACCTCAGCTCTCACTCATGGATTCCCCAATAAGAGACAGGTAATAAAAGGAGAGCAGTCAACACCCGCAGCCACTCAGCCCAAAACAGTGAAGTGCTATAAATGCAATGGGAACCACTATGTCAGAGATTGTCCCCAAAAGATTTCAGGATGTTTCCGCTGTGGACAGCCCGGACACATCAGACAATACTGCCCACAGAAGGACCTACCAACGGTGGTAGCCAAATCACAGACGTCAGCCTCAGCCCCCACCAACGGACCGTCGGTGTCTCATCAACAGCAATCCCAAACCTGAGGATACCAAGAATTACCAGTTGAGTCAGAAGGAAACCCAAACAGTCAAGGTCAGAACACTTCAGTACACGTCCAAGGGAGAGTCAATCAAGTCATCGCCAAGGAACAGCAACAATTTGCCCTGTACCCCGTCACCACTCCCTGGAGATTCCAAGCCACCGGGAGTAGACTAATAGCTAGACTTGAATGTAACAACTTGGATATGGAGATCCAAGGGATCAAGATTAGGAACAACTTGTACTATCCAGCATGTATGGTCTGAGCAATATATTGGAAATAAAGCAGTGTTTTGACACATGAACTGTGTGAATGGGGAACAAAAGACAGTGACTACTGAATTAAATCAGATTGCTTCTCTATAACACATCCCTAAAAAGATGGACTGGAATAGGATTCCAAGAAAGGGAAAACAGTCTTAAGATGGACCTAACATCAGTTACAGAAGCCGCAGAAGCTACAAGTGTCAGGATCAAGAGTCAGAATAATAGTTAAGATTCTGGTACAGCTTGGAGACGGAAATCCAAGGAAACTAAGTCCAAAGATGGATTGTTATGGACAAAGGGATAGTCTGAATATCATTCGGAAGAGGAATTGATGATTCGGACACAAGGCCAGAATGGATTGTACACAGAAAACAGTGACACCAAGGAGTACCACATACAGGAAATGATGGAACAAAATGATCAGAGGATTATAAAAGGAGTCAAGGTCACGTCAAACGCCTACCACACTCGGATTAGACAACACACCCATGATTCATGGACAAGTAAGTTGCCTCAGAGTAATGACCTGTTGACCAGTTAAAGGAAGCCAAAGGATCCTCCGAATTGGAATCAAGGACAAAATACCGTCAGTTGAAAGTCAAATAACCGGACAGTGAGAAGACCACAGTTGCTAAGCATTATGGACCACGAGAGTTGAAATGGTTCTGGTTGGACTCGCAGAATACCTGGCATATTTCGTGAACCCAATGAACCAAGTATATGGAGTATATGGACAGTTCATTGTAGTGTTTAGAAAAGTTAGAGAACACCGGCTTGCGCCAGATTCTCTAGATGAACTTTGGTTGGATAAAACCACTTTCCTAAGTAACAACCTCGCTAGAGGTGGAGTAAAGATGGATCCCAGTGACAGGACATTTATGGAATGGAATCAGCCCGTCAGTAACAGAGTCAGAAGTTTTTCTGAGAATAGTGGGACAGAAGTTCAGTCAAAGGGTTTCTTCAGAGATAACCAAACCTGAGACTCAGCCTCTCAAGCAGTACAGCCCTACAGATGGACATAGAAAAGTGAGGACAATTTCCAGGAATCAGAAAGCAGAATTCAATGTCGGCACAGTCGCCATACCCCAAGACACAAACCAAGACTCCCGTACAGATTTCAGTACTAAGGAGAAAGGATCGACAAGTGTACTGATACAGGATAAAAGAATGATTGAGTATGTTTTGTGACAGCTCAAGCCGTACGAGGAAGATGACCCGACACATGATACAAAGTCAGCCCAGACCGTTCATGTTTTTGGAAAAAAAAAAACTAAGGGGATGAAAGAAAAATGGATGGAGTCAAGTAAAGAATTGCGACTCTAGAGTTCAGTGCCTTCCATGAGAAAGAACTAGTGTGATAGCTGACGCCTTAAGCAGAAGGGCATGCTGTCACTTAGCTCAAGGGAAGAGCATCCCCCACAGCTAGAGTCAGAGTGATGACAGTTAGACCTGCAGACAGTGTCAGAAGTGTCACGAGATTTTCCACAAGGTACAACCTAGTTATGGAGATAGATTCAGTCAGCTCAGCAGACAGAAAAGGAAACTCAGAGACACGAAAAGAGATGCATAAGACTAGACCGACAGAATCATCGGAGCAAGGACATGCATACTACGACCCCATAATTACAAGTACTCCTAATGATAAGGATATAAGAGGATTGATTTGGACAGAAGTTCACCCGTCTGAATGATTGATACCCAACGGAGTGCGAGAATGCACCAGGATTTGAGAAGGGAATACAGACAGGAAGAAATGAAGGAAGAGATGAAGGAAGAAATGAGCAAATACGTGGATGGATGTAACAAGTGTCAGACAGACAAGGTGGACCACCAAAGCGACAGTCAGATAGCCACAGTCACTTACAATACCCGTGTGGGAGTGAAAAGGGAAAGGAAAAAAAAAAAACCTTGCATCTAGGCTACCTAAAAACTCAGCAAGGATGGACGACAGATAGAACATCACCTATGGATTTGCCAGAGTAACTCACCTCGTACCAAATCGAACAGATCGTCAGAAAGGACAAGTTGGCAGGATTAGATTCAACTCAGATCAACAGACCACAAGGAGCCCCACTAAGTCAGATCGATGAGCTAGTTAGCCCAATGTTCAGGGAAAGTCTGCATAAGGCTACAAGGACAGATTTGAGCTTCAACACCGTACACCACCCTCAGTCAGATAGACAAGCAGAGAAGAAACAGCCAAAATCTAAAGGAAGTGTTGAGGGCCTGCGCTCTAACACATGGGACCAAGTTGGACCACTTATTGCCGTCCGCACAATCTCAGTGCAGCCTCAGTTGCCAAGTCAGTCTAGATATGATACCCTTCGGGACCCCTTAAGGAAGAGTGTCAACCCCTTTTCGAATTGGATAAGGACTAATTAAAAATGGCTTTGGACCACAGCCTATTTATGATACAAAAGTTCACGTGAGAGTTGTCAGAAAATCTTGAAGACTGATGTGATACGACGAAAGAGTTCTGCTGAAGAAGGGACATAGCTATCAAATCAGAGACTTCATTGTCGGGGAGTGATTCCAGTTAAGTCAGCGCCGTTTGGATAAAGAAGAGAAGCTAAGCCTAGCAAGACTGAACCATACCAGGTTTCTAACAGAATCAGAGAAGTGGCATACAAGTTATAGTTTGGTTCAGGATTTGTCCAGAGTTCACAGTATGATTCAGATTCCCCCGACTGAAAAGACATTTCAGCCAGCAGCCAGATCAAGTACCGTCAAAGAATCAAACTTGCCTTATGATTCACCAGGAAAGGCAGTCAAGATCATGGAAGTCATGGAGAAAAAGATTGAGTTTAAGGATTGTCAGATTTACCGAGTACTGTGGGAGGATCACACACTCGAAGGACCCTTGGGAAAAGGAATCAGTTTGCAGCAGTAGTTTCCCCAACCTTTCTCCCAGGAGAAATAAATCTCGGGGACGAGATTTGTTTTAAGTGGGGTAGGTTGAAACAACCCAAAAATTCAAAATGAATTTAATTTGGAGTTTATTCAAATTTCAGGTTCAAATTTAGATTTGAATTGGAAATTTGAATTTTTGCTTTTTGATTTGGTTTTGATTTGGTTTTTCGTTTTGGGCCATTTCCTTTTGGGCTTTGGCCCGTTCTCCTCTTTCTCCGGCCCGTTGGCCTTTGGCCCTTGCGCTCTCGGCCAGCCAATTTACTGCCAGCCCGACTCTCGCTGCGGCCAGCTCGCCTCCGCCTGCCTGGCCAGACCAGCCGGCCGCTCCTCGCCGCCGCCTGGCCGCGCCACACCTCGCGCGCCGCTGCCTTGTGTTGGCTGCCGACGCTGCCGCCTCCGTCCTCTTTGCGCTACAGGCCGCCGCTGGTTCCCGGTCGCCCGATCAAGGCCGCTTCTTGACTACCGCTCTCCTCAAGCCGACCGGCCGCCGCGCTGCCGCTGGCTGCCTGTGGCCAGCGCTTATGGTCGCCGCTTTGCTCCTCGCGGCGGTTATAAAAGCGAGCCCTGCTCCTCTCCTCGCTTCGCCGCGCTCGGTGAGCTCCTCCTCTCGCTTTCCTCTCGGCACTACCGCCCGCCCGCCACACGCCGCCAAGAAATGGCTTTGGCTCGCCAGCTCTCTTCCGCCTCCGCTCGGTGAGCTCTCTCCCCGCTTCCGCTCGCTCGGCTCGCGGCCAGGTTGGCCACCGGCCATCACAGCTGCCGCCACTCCGCCGCCTGCCTAACCTAAGCCGCCGCCGCTGCTCGCTGACAAAGTGGTTCCCCCACTCCACAGCGCTGCTGTGTTCGCCTCGCTTCGTCAAGCCTCGGGCCGAAGCCCGGCTGCGGTCCACGCGCCCCCGCCCCGTGGGCCTTGGCCCAATTGGCCCAGCAAAGCAGCCCAACACTGTTTTAAACAGTGTTTTCCTTTTTGGATTTAATAAATCGTTTTATTAAATCCGAAAAATCGTTTTTAATTCCAGAAAAATCCCCAGAAAATCCCGAAAATTCCAGAGACCCCAGAAACCCACCAAAGACACTACCCAAACCGTTTCGATCCCCTGAGTCCAAAAATGCCCTCCGTTCCTCAATCCGGAGTTCCCAAAATTCCGAATTGCCCAATTCGCCCCTTTTTCTCTCTCGGCCCGGTTCTGGTTTCCGATTTCGTTTTCGTTTTCGGTTCTTTTTCGTTTTCGTTTCTTTATTTGTCGTTCGTTCTTGTCGCGCTAGATCCAGACGTTGGACAATTCCAGAAGCAGTCCCTGGAGCCGGAGTCGCTCCAGAGCAGACGTGAATCCGGAAAGATCCCGAGCCAGGCGTTGGACCCGACGGAAGCCCCGAACGACTACTTCCTCTACAGTTCAGCCAATCCGATCGCCGAGCAAGGCAAGCCGTACACCCTTGATCATGTTGATCCCAATCATGCCATGCTATAGTATTAATTATTTTATATCGCATTATTTCACTGTATGTTGAACTATGGAAAGCAGTATTTTAGAATGACATGATACCTAGGTAATGCCAAATTGATCTTGAAACCTCCTTGAAATTATTGAACCAGATTAAATCCTTTGCAACCCTAGATGATTACTTTTACCCTATTAAGTTAGTTATTACTAATCTTTAGTTAAGCTCAAATGCTTTTTTTTTTGGAAATGGAAATAAAATGCTGCCGAATCTCTGATTCGGATGTTTGTGAAAGTGCTACAGTTTGGGGGACAGAATCGGATAAATCCCGGAGTGGATATAACTCCGATCCCCGGCTGATGATTAATGCCTTGGTTTGTATGGTGGCCGGTATTATGGGATACCGGATCGGGTTTGCGGATGAAGGCTTGATCTTTGGCAGTGTAAGGTTAACAACCCCCTTGAGCAAAGTAAACAACTTAAGTATCCGCTCAACCACAGGTCGGACTAGTCGACAGGCTAGTATCCGACATGGCTCGGTAAATTAATCATTCCTGAACCTAAAAACCGGATTCTTTTGGTGGCTACCATTCTCAGGAGAGAATGGGGACCGGGCCTTCCTGGCAGGGAAGAGCACCGGAGGGGTGGAACGGGAATGGTCCTTCGCGACATTCTTAGTTCTCACAACGGTAGACGCTAATGGGGACCCTGAGTCCAAGGTAGCGGTACTATCGGTTAACAACTAAACCAACAGGAATGGTTAACGAATTGCTGTGATCATCTCGACCGACCGCATGTATTCTAGTTGCCTGTGAGTAACGGTCGTTGATATCTTGTGGGTAAAGCTGAGCACCTCTGCAGAGTTAATCATGATGGTATTCGAATACGCCGTACTTCCGGTTAATGAAGTTAAGTTTGAACTGGGGTGATACCCGTAACCAAGCTCAAGTTACTGTTTGGTGAATTTGGAAGAAGTTGGTTAAGTGTTGTAAACTTGTGAAACCCCCCCTAGCTATTATTTATGGTTTGTACTTCAAATGTAAAATGAATTGGAAAATAAAACTGCATCCAGATACTTAAACCCTAGTTCCTTCCTTTGGAATACCCCTGCATATAGTATTCAGAATTCTCCGTGCGACTTGTTGAGTACTCCCGTACTCACCCTTGCAACCCCGACCCTTTCAGAGTGAAGAAGCTGGAGCGTTCCCGGAGTTCGTAGTTGGCGATTTTGTCTGGTTTTGAGGTCTTGGTCTTTTGCTCAGGCCTGCCTGTGCGGTGTTTTGATTGTAAGTTATTCGGGCCCTGCTGCGCCCTCTTTTGTAAAAACCCTGGCCGTTAGGCCCTATATTGAATAAAAAGAGTTGAATTGGCTTTTGCCAGGTAACTATACTCTTGTTTTCCAACAGTTAGTCTTCCTGGGTAACTGTTGTGAGTTTTCGCACTGCCCCTAAAAAGGCGGTCCGTCACAGCAACTAAGCTCAGAAAATTGGATGTTCAACTGATCATCGACAAAATAGGAGCCAACTGGCGGGATGGAAAGGCAAGCTTATTTCAAGGGCGGCTCGCCTTACTTTAGTGAACTCGGTCCTCGCACCCATCACAATTTACCATGTCACAGTGTTCCCAACAAATAGTTGGGCAACAAAAAAGATGGACAGGTTAAGGAGAAATTTTGTATGGAAGGGAGAATAGGAATACAGCGAAGGACACTGTCTAGTCAACTGGAACAAAGTTTGCAGACCCAATAAGTAGGCGGCTTGGGGATAAAGGGCCTACTTACCTTCGAATGAGCGCTGCGTTTGCGTTGGCTTTTGGTGTGAATGAAAAGATATGCACAGCCCATGGATCAGCATGGAGATACCATGCGATGCGACGGAGAAGAGCCTATTCAACTCAAGCACTACTATTGCTCTAGGAGATGGCGCCACCGTGAAGTTCTGGGTATCCAAATGGCTAGACGGGAAATCGCCAAGTGAGCTTGCCCCCAATTGCTTCAAGTTGGTGATATCGAGGAATAGATCCGGCATGAGCTAGTGAGTAGAAATTGGGTCAAGTCGCTCCGATGGATAAGCACTCCAACGCAGCTCGATGAATATGTCACCCACCTATGGCATGCAATCTAGGAGGTCACCTTACAGCCACAGGTACACAATGAAATAAGGTGGAGATGGATGGCAAACGACGGATACTCGACAAAATCAACTTATAATGTACAGTTCCATGGCTCCAGACCGGAATACAATTACAAGGTTATCTGGTTACCTAATACAAAAAACAAGTGCAAATTCTTCTCATGGCTCCTCATTCAAGATAGGATACTCACAGCGGACAGGCTCTTGCTTAGAGATTGGCCTCACAGCACTCAATTCCCCTTGTGCGGATCCAAACCTAAATCATCCATACCTCATGCTTTACTGCCCATTTGCACAATAGATCTAGTGTAAAGTGTTCCACTAGCTAAACATCCACCTGCCCCAAGCGCCACTTCGAAACAACTTGAGCAACAGTGTTTTGACCACTACGCAACGATGGCAATCCATTCACCACTACACACCTTCGCAACGAAGGAAGGAGGTCAACAGAATTCTTATTTACGCCTTTTGGAACTTATGGAAGGAAAGAAACAAGAGAATTTTTTAGAATTCGTATCAGAAAGTGCATTATGTGTTCAACCTTATCTCACTGGATGTGGGCAATAAAAGAAGAGCATTCTTAGTCAGCCACGGAGCCACAGTTGTTGCAACAGTTTTTTGAGGGGGCATTGTGAGCGATTGAGATGCGAAGGATGTTGATTTCCCAAAGATAGTCTCGTTGGTTGTATTTTCTTTGTTTTCTTAGCCTAGTTTTCAGGGTGACTTCTTAACTAGGCTAACCTCTATCTCTAGACCTTTGGGCTATTTTTTTAGAGGTGTTTCTATGCTTTCCCTCCTAATACAAGTTACACAAATCTTGATGCGAACGAAAGGGTAAGTAATCCTCATCTACCCTTCATTCATGCTTTAATATTTGTGCAACTTTAAAAAGGAAGAGCATAGAAGCACCTCTCTTTTTTGTTTAGTTTTTTTTGTCTTATGATCTTTGTTTTGTTTCTCTTTGAATGAATATGGTGCTGCATCTTCTAATCTTTAAAAAAAAGTTTCATAAAGAAAGAGCTGGTCTAAGATTGTTCTGCGTTCAATGCGTTATCACTTAGGATGTATTTGATTGATGGGATGAAGTAGAATGGGATAGGATGGTCATGTACCAGTTGGTTCCATTATTTTAGGTAAATGGAATGGTTCAGCATCTATAGGGAATATTTTTCAAATTTGTATCATTTAGTTCAGGATGGGATAGTTCTATTAAAGCAACCAAATACATGGATGATTTTTTTTTCTTAAACCATGTCACACATGTATCACTTGGTACAGGCAATCAAACACACCCTTAATGTTGCTGTCCAGTTTTACAGAGACATGGGTGCATCTTTGAACTCAACCGAAGTTGACCATATTTGTCCGGATTTTGGTCGGATTGGATTCCTTACATTATTTTTCGTGTGGGACAATCGGTAAATTATAACTTCGGCGAAATTAAAAAACCCTAGAAAAATTCAAAGGGTAACAGCACCTAAAATTTTGCTGATACCTCGGCATTTTAGACCAAAATTTTGGTATTTTGAACTGAAATCTCGGAAAGTTCGGTTCAAAAATTACCGGATTCAAAATTTTCTTTTTTGTATTTCGTTCAAATTCTATCTAAAAATTCAGATTTCGAAGGATGGCAAGATAAAACCCTAAAACGAAATTTAGAACTTTGCCAAGAGGCACGGTAAGCTAGAGGCATAATAATCGCTCGAGAGTTCCGCGACGGTAAATTCCTTGGCGCCACACAAGAGTTATTGAAGGGGACACACGGAGAGGCCGGCGGATCAGCATCAGGCACGAGACGGACGTACGGCGATGTGAGAGGAGGACCGGCGATTAGCCAAGAATGCATCGCAGCGGATGTGGAGGATAGCTATTATGCACTTGGTGTCATTTTTTTTTTTTTTTTTGGGACTTCACTTCGGGTCAAATATACTATCTATTAATCTGGAAGGAATTGCCGCTCAGGCATCCTAGCCACGTGTCCTCCTTCGCGAAAACGGCCACCAAAAAAATAAGATTTACGGATAGATCCTTCCATCGGTTATTTTGCAGAAGAAGTCTCGTGGTTCCGTACATTCGCGAACGGATCCCTCTAAAAAAATGAAATTATGTTGAGATCCTCCTACTTTTTTTTCAAAAAAAAGTCAAAGCAAATTTTTTTCGGTGCGACGTAGCGCACGATTCTACCTAGTTGAAATTACTCCTCGGAGGTTGGTTTCTTTATTTCTTTCTTTGTACATAGGAGCTAGTAATTATTAAGGGCATGGGCGCACGAACCTTGGTCTCCAGCCCCCAGACCCAAGCCAATAATAGCTACATGGCATGGGCAAACATAAAGTGATGAACAGGAATCTCCAAATTAACTAGGGAGACCCAAGATAAAACACACACCTCCTCATAAAACAGTAACGATTCATATTAATCTAGCCTTTCTGGACTTGCGTGTCAACTGTGTGCACGCCAAATAGTTACAATATATTCTATCCGATCACAAATAGTTATCGTTTTGGGTATAATGATTGCTAAATTTTTAAAACTTTAACTATAATATATTTTTATATATTTAAATTGGATACATAAAAATTATATGTATAGATTTGTCTTGAGAAGTACTTTCATAGTATTATAATTTTATTGGGTTTTATAAATATATTATAATAAAATTAGCAGTCAAAGTTGTCTTTTAAAGACCATGTCGATATCTAAAACGATAACTATTTGTGTTCCGAGGGAGTAGTATTTGGGAATTAGTATTAACTAAAAATCCCACTAAAGTTCTAAGTATTTCTAGTTGATGTTAATTACACAGACGACTTTTACTACACCAAATGTTACCGAAACAAAATTGACGTAGTACACAAGTCAGAGGTCATTGTCTGGTGTCTGCCAAAGTTACTGCTGCATGCCCGATGCGGAATGCGACGCATATGCTCGTCGTCTCGTTGCAAGCGACCCGCGGCAAAACCAACCACACATGCGTAGCCAGACATCAAAGTTTCCCTCTCATGTATAGAAACAAGGCTGTACATGTAGAAATTAATATTGTGCCAAATAATGAGATTTCCGCGTAGCTAGACACGTCTCATATAACTCATCGCGTCCACGTCGTACCATAACTACTTGGTATCACTACTAGGGCATGTTTATTTTTTTTATTTTGATTTTGGATTGATCCTAAAAGCTAAATAAAAAATAAACAGCCTGTAGCTACTCTAACTCGACCTTATTTATCTGTATCACCCTAAACATTAAAACACCAATCACACATTTCAAGCCCACTCTTACATAGTCACCACCTCATACATGCGTCTAACTCCATTCTCTTCTTCCCGCCTCTCGCCGCTCTCTCCCTCGAGATCTCTTACCGAATGTCACCACTGCATTAACCTCACGGGATCTCTCTCCCTCATGGGTTTGGTGCTCGAGTAGTAGCCTACTGCCCCTTGAGCTTTGCCATGGTGAGCAAAGTTCCGTCATCATGGGATCCTTGCTGATTTTGTTGTTGCAACCTCCTTCTGCGAGCTCAGCTACTCGCCATCGTCCATGCGCCTTCTTCTCTGGTAGGTTTGTCATGGGTGTTTTCTTGATTTGTTCAAACTAGCTTGCTCCTTTGTTGTAATGCCTTTTTTCTGAGATCTCCTAGCAAAATATAATTATCTTGTAATTGGGTGATTTGTTACACAACATATACTTTTTTTATTGTAATAAGGTAATTATTTTTGTGCATATTTTTGTTGTGTTAGGGTTGTTGCAGCATGTTATTGTGATGTTGCTGAAGGTATTTTCGATTGTTGTCGCAAGGATACAATATCTTTTTAAATTTGCTGTTTCTGGAATTGTGTTGTGCACGGAGTAAGGGTGCGTTTGGTTGTATGTACCAAGTGGTACATGTATGAGATGGTTCAAGAAAAAAGTCATCCATGCGTTTGGTTGGTTGAATGGAACCATCCCATCCTGGATCAAGTGATACAAATTTGAGGAATATTTCCTCTATATGCTGAACCATTTCATTCACCTAAAATAATGGAATCAAATGGTACTGGACCATCCCATCATATTCAACCTCATCCCATAAACCAAACACACCCTAAGTGTCACTAAGCCCGTGGCGGCAGCAGCGGCGAGCTCCATACCCACCATCAACCAATTCCTTTTTTTTTTGCTCTAGCTATTCCTTCTTCGACGGCCACAAAAGGAGGGTATCCTAGCGGCATTGGAAGTTCACCGGGTTGGTTTTGCCCCTGCTAGATATGTCTCTCCTGTCGGCATCGAGACTCGAGACACCAAGATTGGCTTTGCGCTGTCTCAGGGCATTTGCAATGGCTTTTTAAGGTTATTTCTTAGCATACCAACTTAGATAGAAAAATAATGTGGAAGAAAATTGATACGGAGAGAGAAGGAGATTGTTTCTTCTTTGTGAAGCGGTTTCTACGCTGCTTCTGGAGAACTACAAAAACTACATTGTGCTACTATCATCGTTTCTAAACCTCCAATACAAATTAAATCAACTTGCAATATTAATTAATGTTAGAAACAGTAGGTAGAATTATTCATTGGAGTCATTGTTTCCAAACCTCCATTTAATACACACTCTCTCCTCCAAGAAACCATCCAAAGAACTATACATTGGAAATGCTCTCATGAATGAGATGTGCTTTGGTTGGTGGAATCGATCGGACGGTAAACAATACTTGCGGACAAATTCGACGGCAAAGCAGGGAGCTAGCGCCCGGGAAATTTGGGCACGATGCATACATCGAGCGACGGGCGAGAGATCCCAAACCAACAAGCAAACAACTGAAGAGGGGTGAGGTGTTATCTTAAGCCCTATTTGGGGAGGCTGCGGCTGGGCTGAAAAGCTGCTTTTGGCTTGTTGGGTTGTAAAGCCGCTGTAGATGGCGGCTGTGGCTTTTCTTAATATATCGTTTGGCAAACTGGCTGCTGCAGCTGTAGTTTTTGGAGGGCAACCGAGTGGGCCCGAGTGAGGAAGGAGTTTGGGAGGTGGCGCCCGAGCCAGAGGGAGTCGAGAAGGCCACGCCCGCACCGGCCCGCGCGCCCGGACGACACGCAGGAAGCGCACAGGCCGCTCAGGCCTTCGTGCTGCGGCACACAGAGGCAAAGCCAGCACTGGGGTGTGCGCCCCTGCTCCAACGTGGTGACAGGGCTGAAACAAGACACGATCAGATTAGCCCAAAAAAGATAGATCATCACTAATGCAATGTCAAATGAATTTTAAAGAAATGATCTAGATATTGTTCATCTTGCATTTGATGTTAGATTTGTTGGGCATCACTAATGCAATGTCAAATAAATTTTAAAGAAAGGATCTAGATATTGTTCATGCCATGGGCCTAATTATAGATCTGAAAGAGAACTTGCAAAGTTGGATTTTTTCGGCAATAAAGGTTATCAAGACTGATTTGCGCAACAAAGTCTCCGATGATTGGCTCAATAACTTAATGGTGTGCTACACCGAGAAAACAATATTCAAATCTATTGATGATGAAGCAATTATATACTGCTTTCAAAGGATGAAAACCTGTAGAATGTGCTTGCCTGTTGGCTCCAAATCCAACTCGTAGCTAGTGTGCCTAGCAACTTCATTTATGTGAGTATCTTATAAACTTCTACTTTGTTTCACTTGTTAAATGGTTATTTATGTATGAATTTAGCTTTTACTAGTAGTTGAAATGTTTGAAAACCTGTAGAATGTGCTTTTGCGGCACATGTCCCAGGTCTACCTCAAAGCCTTCGTGCCGCGACACATGTCCCAGGTCTACCTCAAAGCGCACGACGGGGGCGCCGGGGCGGCGTCGGCCTTGTCGTCGTCGAAGGCGTCCACGTCGTCTACCTTGTACACGCTGTATGTCCTTTCCCAATCATCCAGGATGAGGTAGAGGCCGTAGAGCAGCTGCTGCTGCTGCACTTGCTGCTTGCGTCGCAGCTTGGCTGCGCGGCCAGAGGCTCGAGTGACCATTGCTGCCTCCTATTCGGCATCCGGCATTCCTACCCTATGCGCACTCCTGCTCCTGCTCCTCTCCAGCTTGGCTGGCCTCCTCGCCTGGGTTCTCTCACCTGCGCCTCAAGGTCGACAAGAAGACTCGCAGCAACCGACTCTCCAACTCATCGTATCAGCAGCTCCATCATCGGGACAGGATCAGATCACGATGCGGTTGATTCGTCCCCTGTAATTGTGTAGCATTCCTCTGCTTTGACCCGAAGCCGAATTGTATTTCTCCGGTGCTCGCGTGGGAGCCAAGCAGACGTCCGGTCAAGGTTTACATTACCGATGTCGGATACGTGTATACGACGATTGCGAATTTTATCAAAAATTGATTAAAATTGAATAAAATTTGAAGTTAAACTTTTGAACTAGGCGATCAAACAGCGATAAAATAATTTGAAAACCAACTAATCTTTATCGATTTTCGCTCGGATTTTACCAATTTTCGATTAACCAACTAAATCAACTGGCCTTGCTTGCCTAAGGTGGATTAGAGAGTCTTTTATCATCTCATTTTGAATTGGACTATAGAAGGGTACCTTTCCCCATTTTGCTCACGGGTTCAGAGTACTTCACTCCCAGTTATTTAGCATAGGAGACAATGTCTTCACTATGTCGACCGAACTGCGATCAACTCTGGCCAAATCCGGCCATCACCGGCGACATTTGAGGGCAATCTCGGCTTCAGAAGGAGAGATCTCGGCTGAGCACGGCGAGATTGTGACGGACCGCCTTTTCAGGGGTGCGTTTAAACCCCGAAATGACTACCCAGGAAGATTAGTCATCGGAAACCAAGTTGTACATTACCGCAAAAGAATAATACAACTGTTTTTACATCACATAGGGCCTAATGGCCAAAGTTTTCGAAGGAAGCGACGAGCTTCAAGTTATATATTGCAATACAAAAGAGAGTCAGCGCAAGAGTAAAATCCACAGGCGAGTTGAGCGAAGACTGAGACTTAGAACCACACTGTGTCGCCATCTACGATCTCTTGGAAGTCACCAACATCTTGATACTCTAAAATGGGTTAATTAAGCAAGGGTGAGTACTACAACGTACTCAACAAGCCACACAGTGAAGCCTGATTATCACATGCAAGGATAACAAGAGATAGCCATATGTCTCATCTGGTGTATGCAAGTTTTCATAATGTTTGATATTTCATTTAAAACACAAATCATAATAATAATATGAATAAGGGGGTTTTCCAAAGTTATCCATTTCCAACACTTGTTAATCCAAAAACTACTTGAGCTTAGGTTCGGGATTCACCTCATTTTAACTCAGCTTCATTTACTGGAAGCACGGCGTATTCGAATACCATTTGATTACACTCTGCAGAGGTGTTCAGCTTTACCCACAAGATTCCACGATCGTTATGCCACGCGATTAACATGCAACTTTTATGCATGCGGCCGGATCGAGGTTATCATAGCTGCTGGATCTTTCCCCTTTAGCCCCTATCCAGTAGAGTTTCGGTCCACATTAACCCGGTCTCCACCGCCGAGTGAAGTTCGCGATCCCGTTCTTGTGGACACCTACCGCTAGAACCCGAATGCCACAGCTTCCTCGTGCACACTTTCGCTCCACCCCATAATCAAGGACCATCTCCCATACCGGGAAGGTAACCCTGCTCCTATAGGTATTCCGGGGAAAGTACAATGTACCGAGCTACGTTGAGTCAAGCCAACGAAGTTGACCGGCCCAACCTGTGGTTGAACGGTTTCTTAAGTTATTTACTTTTGCCCAAGGTTGTAAGTCCTTACTTTGTCATAGACCAAACCATTACATTCCACATGCCCCCTGGTATCCAACGTACCACCATCCATCCATACCTTGGTATCGCCTCGTAAGGGATTAGACTAACACCCATCCGGTAGTTAGCCCAATACTGTCCCCCGGACCGCAACATTTCATAAACATTCCAAAGCAATCGTTCCATCGACATTTCGTGTTTTCATAAAACGGTGATTATCTATAGTAGTAATGTCCATCGAGTACTAGCAATAGTGTTCTCCTAGGGTTACCAAGGATTATTGATATTCAATATTTTTCAAGGAAGTTCCATGAGCCTTTTTGGCATTAACTAGCTATCATGTCATTCAAACATACCAATTTTGCGATATTTCAACATATAGTTCGGAAATAATGGGGTAGAAAATAACTATGAAGTATTTTAGGGAATATTAGGTTCAACATGATCAATGGAGTATGGCTTGCCTTGCGAGGTGGAGGGGTTCCCTAGTTCAGTGTTGGTGTAGTCGTACTCGGCGTCACGCTGGTCCGGCTCCGATTCCAAGTACTGCTCCTGCTCCTGTGTCGGCTCCGGGAGTTGGTACTGCTCGGGCATCGGTTCTATCGTAAACAAACATCATAAACAATAATTAATACGAAAAGAAAGAAGAGAAAAGAAAAGAGAAAAACCGAGAGAGAAAAATAGCCGGAAATGGGTCGGAGGGCATTTTGGGAATTTTTGGAACTTGGTTTGGCGGAACGGAGGTCATTTTTGGACTCAGTGGCTCGAAACGGTTCGGGATATGTATTTTGGGCATTTTTGGGCTTTTGGATTTTTTTGGAGCATTTTTGGATATTAAAACGAATTAAAATGAAATTTGGAAATTAAAATCGGAGGAAAAAGAAAAATGGGCACTGTTCATTTGGGCCGTCCATAACCGGATCCGGCCCAAGATTGCGCGCGCGTAGGACATGGCCACTGGGCCGGCCCACATGCGGCCAGGCCGCGCTGACGTGTGGGCCCGGGCGCGCGTGCGTGGGAGGGAGAGTGGCTGGCGAGTAGGGCTGGGTGGCAGCGAGAGGGGGGAAAGGACTGGCGCGTGGGGCCACCCCGTCAGCGGGAGGAGGAGGGGGCTGGCGGCGGAGCCGGCGGCGTCGGGCAGAGCGGGGCGCCGGAGGTGGAGAAGAAGAAGGGGGAACCCGCGGGTTAGGGCACGGGCATGCTCGGATCTTGGGGCAAAAGAGAGAGGGGTTCACCCCATACCCGAGACGCGGCACAGGAGGAGGCGATCGACGGCGGAGGGGGCTGGCGGCGGAGCTCGGCCGGAGATGGAGGAGAAGCTCGTGGCGCGGCCACGAGAGAGCGCGGGAGCTAGAGAGAGTGAGGGGAAACGAGAGAGGGAGAAGCTGCGGGTTCGGTGGGCACGAAGGCGAGATCGAGGGAGGCTTTAAATAGCCGGGAGAGATCGGCGAGGTCGCCGGCCTCATGATGGCAATGGAGCACGAGCAGAGACGGGACTGGACGGCGGCGCAGGGCTCGGGGCAGCGCGGAGCAGGCAGTGGCGCAGTGGAGTGCCCTACGGGCTAGGGCGGCGGCGCGGAGAGGACGCGACAGGCGCGGCTGCTGGCAAAGCTGCCATGGCAGGGGGGTGCTCACGGGGGAGATGCACAGTGCAACGCGCACTCGCGCGGGGCGCGGGCGGGCGCGAAGGCGGCAGCGCGTGCGGGCGCGGGCGCGGAGAGGAGGCGGCTTTGCGCGGCTGGCGCGGGAGTGAGGGGGAAGCGCAAAGTCCGAAAAAGGAAAGCGTAAAGGTAGCGAAACTTTCCAAATACGGCAAAAATCCGTAATATAATCAAATAAAATCCGAAAAATTCAGAAAAATTCATAAAATGCAATTAAAGCCTAAATCAAACTCAAATTTGAAATTCGTTTTGAATTTTGAGGTTATTTCAGAGATCTTAGGCTACATTTGCGAAATCTCGGTGAGTTCAAACTAATTTTCGTTAGTCAGTGGAAAAAATTACAGTGTTTCTTATATTTGAATACATGGAGCATGATCTTAGTTAGGCATGTCCTTTCAAATGCTTTCCATCGTGCCTTCTGTTTTCATGCCTTAATCACTGGAAAGGAACGAATGGTTTGAGAATCGTTGTAGGATTTGGAGCAATATGCTTGTGTAGCTTTCTTCTGCTCCAACTTGAAGTTCATTTGTTACATTTGAAAAATCAAAAACTGATTTTACATACGGTTTTTATAACGACTTTACCACGGTTTGATTTTTAAAAAATTCCTCGTGCTTGATCATCCTCTCAAATTTTTATGGGAACATTAGTGATGTATTAGGACCATCCAAAAAAAATTTCAAAATTTGTTGACGTGTTTTAGACCATTTTTCGGACGGTTCAATTTAGACCGAGATCTCGGATTTCCCGGTTGAAAAAAATACCGGATTTGAAATTTGGTTTTTGCATTTCGTCCGAATTTTGTCCGAAATTTTCGAATCTCACCGAAATTTTGGATTTCGGGCACCTCCGAGATTTGACTCAAAACGAGATTTAAAACCTTGGTAGAGACTTCTATGCATGGTTCAACTGAGGCCTTGTTTGACGCGGTTGGAGCCCCTTCAGTCAGAACGAATACGAGTTGGAGCCTTGGAGGGCCTTCTGGGGCCGATACCCACATCTCGCAGGTCTGTAATCTCTTCGTTCATGCATAGTTATCCTGAAGGAATGTATAGGTACGTATACAACTGGGCTCTCTGTGTGGTACACTGGTACTCTTGTTCATCTATATATACTACTATTACCGGTTTATCGGTGATTTCGTTCCAGCGTGAGCTACAGTAACTTTTAATTTTTTTATTTTTCTCGTGGAAATATTTGCATAATTTTTTGGAAGGAGATAAATTTTCATTCCAATTTTTTTAAAAAGATTTCTTCTCTTTATTAGAATTATCATACCGTCTACGGCAACACACGTCTAGGCTTATCTATTCTCGGTGATTTCGATGCCAGCCCGCCACGTGTTCCTTGGGCGTTGTAGAAAGTGCCTGAGCTACAGTATTTAAAAATAAAATCAATTTTTTAAATTTTTTATTTTTCTCATAAAAATATTTGTAAAGTTTTTTTGTAAGGAGATAATTTTTCTTTTCATTCCAAAATTTTAAAAAATATTTTCTTTCTATGTTAGAATTATCAGATCATCGGTGGCAACATGCAGAATTTAAACTAGTTTATGATATATATATATCCTCTTGGTACTCTTGTTCCTTGCTGCAGGTACAATACTATGAATCGAAGGTCGCCGGGTCATTCAGAACTCGCACCACTAACTTATAGTTTGTAATAAAAAGTCACATGCTTATATAAGAGAATGATATGGATTTGATTGGAGAGCATCGGTTAGACTTAGAGGTGCCATTGGGTTGGGTATGGGCTACTCGTACCATGCCCAAGATTATTCATACCCATTTGACCTCACATTATCCATACCCAATGTCATTCTGGTATACCCAATAGGTTTGGACATACCCATGGGTACTAGATAAGAGAGGGGGTATAGGATCAAATATAATCGATTAGAGGAGAGTAAATATGAGGTTTATAAAATCTTTAGCTCTAATTGCAATACTTAAGCAAGTATAACTACAAAAGGCAATCTAAAACAATTAAGGCCTAAATTGTCTAGGTTTCACTAAGTGCACAAATAAGCTAGGTCTAAGTAAATTTAATAATCCTAGAGAGATGAACAAATTCTAAGTGCACTAGGAATGTAAATTTGCACAATTGAATACAAGAAAGCAAACCACAATGAGGAGGACATAAGAATTTTTCTCGTGGTCTCGGAGACTTGCTGATTTCCCCTAATCCACGTTGAGGAAGTTTGAACGAATCAAGCTGGCTCCTTGCGCAAATAAGCATTCCTTGATCAATAGTGGTAGCTCTTCCCCACTTCAAGTCGGTGAGCTCCAACCTTCATACCAATCCTGGGTCTCTTCACAATCTTCTTGAAGAGATCACCGGTCCAACACCTCCAAACCGTCTAGGAGGTAGCAACGTTTAAGAGAATGAACGATCGACACTTTCTTGAAGATGATCAAATGCTTTAATAACTTAAATTAAGGCCCTGTTTGGCAAAGCTCCAGCTCTACCAGATCCGTGGATCTGGTAGAGCTGGGTATTCCTAGCTCCACAGATCCGTTGAGCTGGAGCTGTGGGTATATTAAGGGCATGTTTGGTTGGTTGCATGGACCTTGTATGGCATGAGTGGATACAATTAAATCACAAAATGCAACTGTTTGGTTTCCTGTATCTTGCAGCAATCTTGGCCCAGCCCATACAACATGCATCCGGCATCCGGGCTGGTGGAAACGCGGATATCAACCATCTATCGCATGCAGGCCCGTGACAACCATCTCCGCTCCGCTCCGATGCGCTGCTGCTCGCGGCCGTGCGGAGGTCGATGGTGGCGTGCCGGGTGGAGTGGGAGCCGGAGTGCGGCGTCGCCGGCGGCGCATGGGGGGAGGATGCAGCGTCAGCGGCGCTCGGGGAGATGGAGATCGGTTGGCCGACCGACGTCCGCCACGTCGCGCATGTCACCTTCGACCGCTTCCACAGCTTCCTCGGCCTCCCCGTCGAGTTCGAGGTCGAGATGCCCTGCCGCGTCCCCAACTCCAAGTGAGCCAACCCACCACCACCACTTCTTCGGCTCGTCCCCTTCCATGAGGTTGAATTTCCTAGGGATTCTTGGTGAAAGTCGTGATTTTTATGATGATCTTTGTGATCTTGAGAGATGATGGGTTGTGAATTCTCCTCGATTTTGGGCGATGAAAAATCTCTAGAGGCTGCTGATTTTGACCTCAATTTTGAGCAGCTCCTGAGTTCTTTGCTGCTTGCTTGCCTGGTGAGGGATCTGAGAAATGACAACGCTGTCCTACTGTCCTTGATATAAATGCTTCATCTGTTTGAGCAACAATAATTCTTAAGAGATAGATCTGGGAATGTGGCAGGTGTTTCAGTCTGTCATACTGTCTGGAAATTGAGAGATCATGCACAAGTTGGCTGCATCTTTATCTATCGTTGAGAGTTGAGATCCAGTCATATGACAGATTTGTTCTTTATCATGTTTCCTTTTGATGTTCTTTATACAGAGATCATGCACAAGTTGGCTTCAATGCATGGGACTGTTTGATCTTTATCCTGTTTCCTTTGATGTTGTTTTGGAAGATAGAACATATGAATCTGAATGGACTGATGTGAGAGGCACTCAATATCAGTTGTCTTAGTTTCATCTGTAAAATCTGAATGCATTGATGTCTGACTCGTGGTTTACTGTGTATGAATCAAATATGATATTTTGTCTGAAAAACAAAAATGTTATTTTGTTTTGGCATTACCAAATTTTCCGGGACTCTAGATTCGATTTAGAAGAGCCTCTTGCTTTTTCCAGATTCGATTCAGAGTGGTTAACGTACACAACAAACAAGATCATATTCTATTCAGTCTACATGCAACTAAACAGGATCTCTTGTGTCCATGCATCTATAATGCAATCAACCAAACAAGTGCTCATCAAAGTCAGCCTCAGCGTAAACAGGCAATCAAACAACCCAACTTGCATCCACTCAGCCAGGTTAAGGCTAGCCTGAATGGCTCATATGGACCAGGCTACGGTGATACAGACAACCAAACACACCCTAAGAGTGTTTAAATGGGTCATCTTGTTTACATTTTAGAATAAAAAATATAAACTTAATTCACTTTATTTTAGCCTACAAGTTTTAGATCTAAGGTGAAGCTAAGATCTGGAGCTCTGCCAAACATGGCCTAAATGATTGCACTTAAATGCTCTCAACAACTCAGAAAAGAGAAATTTAATGTTCTAGAGTGATGAGAGGAATGCAAGGGCTCAAGGAATGTACAATATAGTCTCTAACCTTGCCTTTGATGCAGGTGGGGGTATTTATAGCCTCCACCAACAAAAATAGCTATTTGGGGACAAAATCCCAAAAAAAATAGCCAAATCCGACACTACCGTCATGTATAGGCCGCTAGTGCCGGCCTTAGAGGGTAACGGTTGAAAACACATTTAATGCGGTAGGTGACGTAGCCGTTGCTACATTAGCCCTGGCACTACCGGCAACTAAGGCCTGGTAGTGCTGGCCTTCAAATTTGGAAATGCCTCCTTGAGCCTTGCATTGTTAAAAGGCTATCGCCGCTAGAGGGTGGTACTGCTGACTCAGCGACGTATTGGTCTCTAGAAGCTGGTAGTTCCGACTTTTATAGGGTAAATGAATTTTCAAAAGATTTTCAAAGTAATGCACATGTCTAAGTGTGAGATAATTTGATCCATAAATTCTAATCATTTTCAAGCTGCTAGCCAATGGTCCCTCTTGATAGCATAGTACCTATTCTAGCAATCCGATCTTTTCACCAAATACCAAGATCGGTAAACACTATGAAAAAAGTCCTTAAATCTTGTATACCTTGACCTTGAGCTTGATTTCTCTTTGGACATGTTGCTCATAGTTTCACCTTTCTCGAATTGCAACAATAAGGACCAACCTATTCTTATACACTTAAAGAAAAATATTGGTCCTTTAAGCATGATTATCATTAATTACCAAAACCAAACAAAAATTAGGGGTCTAGATGCTTCAGGGGGAGAGGGATTGACCTCGATGACGACCACGACAGTCGGCACTTCCGCAACGATTGGGGGCAGTGAAGAGCGGCTACACGAGGCTCAACAGCTCAAGGTGATGAGTAACGGTGGCTCCTAGCATCGAGTGGTGGTGGCTGACGAAGGCATAGGATGGAGCAATGGCCATGGGGCGACGAGTGGTGGCGCCTTTGTGTTGGCTTGAAGCAGTGATGGGCGACAGTGTTGGGTAGTGACATGGCTTGGCGGTGGTGGACCCAAGACCACCTCAAGAGGGAGATAGAGAGCATAGAGGGTTGAGAGGAAAGGGCAAGGAAGATTGTCAAGACCCAAATATATAAATCCGGACCCTTTGTGTATATTATACTAGTGAATTTTTTTTTAAATAATACATTTTTTAATTGAATTACGGATTTAATACGCAAGCCAAAAGAATTGCAGAAATAATATATATTCGCCACACCGTTGGACGAATACACTATTTTCGCCGTACGGTTCGATTTAATACCCTATTTTCGCTTAAACGGCTTTGGCGATTACTCCCTAATTACCTCGCTGCCGTGACCGACAAAGCAAGAAACTATAATGGGAGTATGGCGAAATTAAGTAAAATAGGACATTAATTTGTGAAAAAAATATTGCCACCACACTTAATTGTTACATGGCCCTTTTTTGGGAAAAAATGTGGAAATGATCGCAGTTTGATAAACGAACGATGAAAACAAGCCTCTCTTATGTACGAAACAATTAAGCGCTTTTGGGTCGTGAAATATCATGGTTGATGTTATTTACCATGAAGAATTTATCAGATTTATCATTGAACATATATTGTACCCTGTGTACTAAAATATTTAACTTACAACCGGGCGTTAGTTATAAATTTGTCAAGCGCAATACCCTAAGTTTTACAAAGCGATAAAACTTGAGACTTTTTCTAAGGCGTGAAATATCATGTACTATTTGAAGTGATTCCTGTGAAGGGATGTACCGATTTCATCTTTGATACAGACACTAGCATACTGGAATAATGCATCGTAGCAAATGAGCTCGGCAAGAAAGGTTGAGACTCGTGTCGAAGAAAGTGGGACCTAAATGCTAGAATATAAGAAAATCACGATAGTTGGGGCGAAATAAGAATCTACTAAATTGCAATGGCATGTAATGGGCTCACTCTACCGAGTATACCTGGGACTAAACCTAACATGCCTTAGGAAATAAACATTACAACATAAAATTGCAAGAAGGGCCCTTGTGCTAAACTATTGAAGTGCGCTCGGGATATTTCCTTTGCATGCTAACCATCGGCGTCGCTGCCCTTTGGCCGCTTCCTCTCCGCTTCCTCTCACGCCGGCATCCCGTCGGCCCTCGGGCGTTCGGCCTCCCTCCGTGACGCATTTCTTCGGCGGCCTTCATGCGCCCTCTCCTGCTCATGCTCGTACCATCGCTGCTCTACCATGGCTGCGGTGCGAGTACTCCCGATCCGCGTCCTCTCCATCTCAGATCGCCTCCAAGCGTCGTAGGAATTTGACGAACTTCGCACAATAGAGGCCGCAAATGGCGATAGCGAGATGGTATTAAAGTACTAAGGTGGTTAGCACGGTTTGGCCGTAACACCAAATGCGAGTACTTAACATACCGCCTTCTCCGCCAGCATCGCATCCCAGGTTGGCTCGGAGTTGTGGTTGCGGCAGCTCCATTACCTCATACCGTATGTGTCCGAGTTGTCTAGAGACTGGCCGAATCGCAAGGATCCGCATAGGCACACACCGGGACCTCCGTGCCTTCGGGATGGTTTGGTTACAATCTTCGGTCCTTGGGGCGAGGGAACTCCATCGACCTTTGCTTGCTTAGATAATGGCGAGGAGACCACCGGCTTAAATAGCCGCAGGCCTTTGGCGTAGGAGAGCGGCGACTTAAGAGAAATTGAAATCCACGCAAGCATCGATTCCTCATGGTAGGACATGAGCCTGGCTAGGGACACACTTCATACAGGAATCTCCGCCATAGTCGGCTTGAATCCATTGCTTTGCGAGATGACATCGACGGGTCATGATAGACATGATAAAAGCTGCATGAGATGTCATAAATGTATTTGTCTTTGATCTTTGGCAAGGTGCGAGAGCATCAGTTCTCTGCAAGATCTTTGCCCACGAGCAAAAGTAGAAGTGATGACAGGACAAGTAGCGTGCAAAATTATAAAACAAAGAATAATAATAAGCTGCATTACACAAAATGGAAAGAACGATATACATCAAACACACTAATCCCGACCACCATCTCCACCCCACTTCCACCCCCACCCCTACCCCTACCCCTACCCCTACCCCTACCTTGACCTCTCACTCGACGCGTCGGAGGTGTGCATCGTCGAGTGGTCGTGGGTGAAGCTGCGAGTATGGCGCCGCGCCGGTCGTAGTCGTAATCGAAGAATTTCTGCACCACCGGCGTGGCCGGGCGGGCAAAGACGCATCGCTGCATCGAGAGGTGTCGCCGTGGGATCGCGTGGCAGAGGAGGAGGTGTGTGCTGGCGTTGGAGGCGGAGGCTGCGTGCTGAAGAATCGTCCGGCCCGGTGCCAGGATCGGCGTAACCTGGCCATTGGCGATACTGCGATCGCCACCTCCGGAGTGAAACTCGCAGCTACACATTGACATTTAATCATAGCTAGGTGAATACATTGCAAACATGAACAATTGGGCCTTTGCTCAACATACTGGTGGCACCATGGTGGGGCCGCGTGGTGGTGCTCGCCCTGATCCTCCACCATGTCTGCAGGCGAGGCACGGATCAGTAAGTAGTCCGGCTGGAGTGAGCTGGGCGGGCGTCGGTGAGGCTGGGCGGTGGCGGTCTAGCCGAGGTGCCGCCGTCGAGGCGGCGGGCGGCGCGTGGTGACTGGGACCCAAGCTCCACGATCCGCCGAAACCGAGCCAAGACACGCCTCACGAGCTCCGCCGACTCCTCCGGTGTGAGGCTTTCGAGTAGGCGGTGGCATGCCGGTGCTCCTCGGCCTCGTCCACCTTTCACGAGGGAACAAACGATAAGAATAATTAAATATGGTAGTGAATATATGGTTACATGCTCGTAAATAGGACTTACCATGGCGTGCATCGCCACTTTCTTTGCTCGACCGGTACAAGTCGCCACGCTAGCAGCCGTACCTCTGGCCAGTGCCTCTCGACAAGCAAGAGACGAGTACGTGTCCGGCACGTACCACGCCAGTCTTCTTGGTAGGAGGGAGTCGCCGTGCGGGGCGTCCTCGCTAACAACGCCCTCCGGCGCCTCCCATCGCTGCGAGCACTACGGCGCCATCCTCGAAGAAGGGTCTGTCGACTTCTTCTGGTCGTGCGTCAGAACACCGCACATAAATTGACATTGTTAGTACGTAATGCACTATAGCGATCTAGCATGAATGCAAAGGTGACGTAACTCACGAGTGCATCACTTTGGCGAACGCGTCTCAGAAGGAACAGGGACGGTGACGAAGCCGAATCGCTCGAGGACATTGGCGCGTAGTCCTCAACGAGCGCTCGAAGACGAGCTTCCTCAGCGCGGCCAAGAAGCGTGGTCCCTGTAGCGGAGGTCCGAGAGGCCGTCCTGAGGCTCTTTCCAGCCACCGCTGGTCGTCGAGGGGTCCTGCAGGCGACTGCTCGTAGAAAGGTGGTCGAAGGCCTCTGCGGAAGGAGCTGCATGAGCGATACTGCCGACCTTGCCCATCATGCGGTACGCAAAAAGGACAAAAACCGTCGATTACATGACAATGGAATAACAATTACAAAAATGAGTTCGAAACATGTACCGTGCTGGTCTGAGTGAACCCATCGTCGGTCAGCGCATCACCACCGTACATGTCGGGCGGTATGCACCGAAGCGGGGTCAACGGCGGGTCGACTCCACGGGAAGCGCCGACGCACTAAAGCTGCGATAGTAGAGGCATCCCGGCAAGATTGGCGGTCTTGCTTCTCTTCACGCCGCTTGTCGCAAAGGGCGATGCGTGGCGGCAAACAGAACCGATCCCCAGGAAACTCGTGCGTCGCCTGGCTCGGCATCGGCAATAGCCGCGTGCATAGGCTATTCACCGTCGCCGACGCTGCCGTGGGTGGATGTGAACATCATCCATCCGAACAACCAAAGCGTATAGGCCTCGAGATGCCTAGCTACCTGGTAGTGGGCTCACCACCATCTGCTTTGCACCTCACGAACAATTTCAACCACATATACAATATCAATTTAATGCGGGACGGTATGCATATTAACAATATGATATTTTTAGAACCACTCACCTCGAATCAAGCTGCGTAACCACCTCCTGGATGGCCCGTGCTTCTTGTCTAGTTGGATCTCTCGGGTCAACGCCCGCCACACGCGTGAACGCTCCTCCAAGTCCGCCAGCCCAGGAGTCGTGATGGCCCGATCGGTGTCCTGCGATCGGCAACCACACGGAGCGACGACGCCCGCGTCAGCGATCGCTACCTCCCAAGGAAGGTGAAAAGTGTGTCTCCTGCCTCGCCGTCAACCAAGGCCAGCGACAAGGGCGTCGAGCCGGAATCCAACGGGCGTGATCAGCCGTGGGACCGCCGTCACCTCGGCTTTGCTCCTCCGCTCCTCGCTCAACAATTGGCGGAGTGAACCCTCCACCATCCGTGACCAGTGAGCGCGGCCAAGACGTGCCAACCTCGCAAAGCGAAGCGACACATGTAAATGTACAAGAAAATGTGCGTGTGAGAACCTACGACACATGTAAATGTATTGTAACTAACCTGGTGTGGAAGCGGGCGTGAACGCACTATGCCTTCTTAGGCACACGATCCGCATAGGGAGCACCGCATCGCTGCCCTACTCCGTCAAGGTGGATGTGTGCGCACGGTGCCGCACATCTAGCGTACGGTCCAAAAGTGAGTCGATCTGCTCCATCCTACATGGAAACAATTGAAAGATGTATTAAATATATCGATGTAAATGGAAAGACATACAAGAAAAATATTTTATTGCACATCGCATTTGAAAGACATTCCAATAAAAAATATATATTGCAAGATCGAATTGAAAGACATACAAACAAAAGGATATTTCTTAGCATCCAACATCAATATAAATACATAGTTCCAAACATAATTCGATACATAACTCAATACATAGTTGCATACATAATTCGTCTGAGCAGAAGGGACGCCCAAACAAAAAGATTACACAGCATGAAGTGAAAACTCAAAATACATAATTCGATACATAACGATCACAAGACCACACCCGCAACACCTTGTGGCCTCGTGCATTATTTGCCTTGTGGCCATCATTCGACCACACTGAACACCTCCTAAGAGGGCCACCAACTTCGGATTCATCCATGTCATTGCGAATGCGCCTAGTTCGTGGGATCGACCAGGATCGCTCCTTCCAAGCACACCTCCGTAATGATGAATCCGGCATAAATGCGGTCATCTCCATTGTCGCAGTGAAATCACCATGTGCACGGAATCCACTGAACTCACCCCGACCACGTCTGGACAACATGATCCTTTAAGTAGAAAGGGGACATGTATTGTGCCGTGTTCATCCCATTTGGCCCACAAGCAGCCATCACGTGTGAGCAAGGGATATGAAGAAGTCTAGGCTTATTGCAAGTGCATTCACACCATCCGGTGCACCCTCGATGAGATTCACCTCATGCGTAATAAGCGATGTGTCGGTTCCCAATCCGCTTTTGCATCGAAGAGTGACTTCGGCGGTACTCGATGATTCGAAGCTACGCACCATATGTCTTGGGCTTTCATGCTTCGCTCCTCTCATGTAGGTCATCATCCCAGTGAACAATACGCGTCTGCAATGTCGTGGCATGAAGAACAGCCTCCCGCATGCCTTTTAAGTAGCCAATGATGCCATGCAACATGCCTTCCAAGATGGCCAGGAGTGGTAGCGGACGGAGGCCTCTTATGACCCAATTGTAAACCTCGGCTATATTCGTTGTCATTACACCAAACCTGCTCAACAAATAACGAGCTTAACGAACAACAACCCCATATATTGAATATATTACTTTAGTGTACTAACTCTGGCGCCTCCGGTGTCATGGAGCAATGCCCACTTCTCTAGAGGCTCCGCCTATCCATCGCGAAGCGAAGATATTCCTTGACGTTCTTCTCCCGACATTAGGAGGATCGAAGCTCCCAAGGGGTATTAGCCTTTTGGGTGGGCAATCCTTGACTTAGGTGGTTGCTTCTTCATCTCTTCGACATGTGCGATTGTGTGCTTGTCCAACTCGACCAATAGCGCGTTGAACTTACGTGCCTGATTCGCTTGCATAACCTCTTAAATAGGTTCATCAGCTTTCTTACTCTTGAACTCGTCTCAAGAAATTTGCTCCCAAATGTCTCATGCACCACCACGCTCGCAAGTCCGGCCATGCAAATGGCTCATCACGATCCTCTTGTAGGGTCTTAATTGCCGTAAATGATACCTTTGTGACGATCATGAATTATGCATGTGTTGGGCGTCACGAACTACACCCACCTTCGATGTCCGAAACACACGGCCAGCTATCCTGGTTCTCACCCTCAACAAATGCAAAGGCCAATGGAAGTATGTGGTTGTTCGCATCAATCGCAATGGCGTTAAAATCTGCCCCTTGTATTTTCCGGTCGAAATGTACCGTCCACACAAAGCAATGGTCGACAAGTACATGAATGACGCAATGCAAGGGCCTAATGAAAAAAGCGCGACAAAATGTGGAGATCCCATTTTCATCTGCCGCTTTCTTTGAAAGCGGTGTATGTGCCCTGATTGGTCCGCTTCAATACTTCACACGCGAGGTAGGTTGCAATATGAAGCCTCGTATGTGCCAAACCTCTTCTCTAATGCTTTACGCTTGCGCCAAGCCATCGAGTAGCTTATCCGTACTTAAATGTTCTCAATATTGCTTCGAATATACTAACACTCAATATCCCGCTTCTCAATGATTTCGTTGAACATCACGCTAGCAATCACCGTGCATTCAGGTTGCGGTGTTTGATAAGAACATTTTCAAGCCTGCATGTGTGCTCCACTACTCGTGATACAATCCAATACGCCTCGCCCGGCTTGTATGCATGAACTCGAATTCACATCCAACGGTCCTGCACTTCACCTGCTCAGGCTTGACAACGCAACCATTCCTTGCAAATGATCTCTGCCTGCATAGTGCCTCACCGCCACTTCACTTCGAATTGTTCGAATATTTGATTCACCCGGACGCAAGACTACTACCGTACTACTTAATGCTAGTCGTGACCCCACAAAACCTTCATACCGGCCTTGTCTTGTTTGTTCCACTCATCTGTGGGTGGGTACTTCCTGTGAGCTACTACTACTACTATGCATTTCGTAATCTTCGTCCCCTTCATCATCTTCGGTCGATGCTATCATCATGCTCCAACATTTCAGCTTGCTCTGTCGCCATACGGTCCACCCAATCCAATCGATCCACAAGTTGCTCGATCTCCTCCCTTCATCGGCGTAGCGACCTTCGCTTTGTTGCACCTGCGGTGATCTTCCCGACCTTCGTCCACTGCCATGGGGTGAACTTGTTCAGTGAGTCGATGTCTTTGCCCTCACGACAGTATTATTTGCATCTTCTCTCGAGCAAGCCTGCACCAAAGCATGACACATTCAAGGCGAGATCCCTTGCACCACCTTAACCATCTCTTCCATAAGTCACGATCGATCCACTTGCCTCCAATTCCCATATGGCGGGTCACCCACGGCTACGCGTGAATAGGACTTTGATCTTGTGAGTAAACACTTGGATTCAGGGAAAAATCTTGGGTCAACCAGAGCTTTATATCACGAATGCTCGACACTTTCGGGACGGGTCTTGAACAATGGTGGCCAGGAAGCTGCTTAAATCAACCCCATTCATTGTACTTTTTACTACACCATCGCCATAATATACCCTAAATGTCACTTCATCCAGGCATTAATTGCACGATTACGTACCAAATACTTCTTTAGATCATTGGTAACCCCTAAAGTTACTTGCGTAACTTGCTCATTCGTTGCTAAATTAAACATGCTACATTCACTAAAACATGTTAAATCGATACTCCGCACACCTAGAACAGCAAAAATTAAACATGCAATTTGAAGCAAAAGGATTTAGACTCAAATGCTCATGTAGCGAATGTGTAAATTAAACATGCTAATTGAATCAAGTACATTCGATAACCTAGAACATTACTCGTGACCTATTCCAAACGTCTAATATAAATCAAGATTGTACATGATTACTCTAACCTAGACCGCTAGTCTGATTCGCTAACCTAGACCGCTAGTCCTGCTTTAGCTAACCTAGATCGCTAGTCCGATTCGCTAACCTAGATCGCTGATCCGATTCGCTAACCTAGACCAGGACCGCTAGTCTCCGATTCGCTAACCTAGATCGCTAGTCCGATTCGCTAACTTTGTATCTCTAACCTAAATAATAAAGTTAATCTAAAGAACTAGCGAAACACTTACCTACTCAAGCACGAAGCCTCCTCCCTTTCTCCTCCTCCTCCTTCTCCTTCTCCTTCTCCTTCTCCTTCTCTTCTCTTCTCTTCTCTTCTCTCTCGCTCTCTCTCAAGGCTTCCGCTTCTCTGTGCTTGTTAGGGCTCGCTTTATATCATGAAGTAGCCATACGGTTCGGCGACATTACTAGTTATTCGGCCGTCTGGTTCGGCGATTACTAGTTATTATTCAGACGCGCTCGGCGACACTAGTAATCGCCGAACCGTCTGAAGAACGCCTGATATCCGTTAAACTTGACGCCTACGTTAAGTGCGTATTTAACTAGTAGTCGCCGTCCGTATGGCGACTACGTAATCGTCGAACCGTACGGCGAAAATAGTGTATTCGTCCAACGGTGTGGCGAATATATATTATTTCTGCAATTCTTTTGGCTTGCGTATTAAATCCGTAATTCAATTAAAAAAATGTATTATTTAAAAAAAAAATTCTTATACTAGTCCAGGATTACGCTAGTGTGTAGAGTATAATGATTCATCCTAGGGTGAAAAATAATCATGCCATAGCAATTGATAAGGTAGGTATAATTCAAATGGGTCGAATAGCTAATTCTCAAATTATTTGAAAATAGGTACAACTTGAAATAACATGTAGTAGATTAAAACAAAATAACATTTGCAAAACTAGGTTCAACATGATCAAAACATAACTTGAACAAACTAACATTTGCAAAACTGGGCTTAACATGATCAAAACATAACTTATCTTAGAACAACTCCTGATCTTGGTCTTGGATTAACTCTTCACCTTCGAACACTCCCAAAACTTCGATGTCTAAGCGAAATAAATAGCGAAAACCAAAATAATACCAAACAAACTCCAAAAATAAGATAAAATACACCAAAAGATTCAATTGGAATTTGTAAAAGGGAGAATGAATTCTCGAAAGATTCACCGAAGAATTAATTCACGAAAAGAGAAAGAAAAAAGAATATTCCCTGACAAGTGGGCTAGCTATTTTCTTTTCTTCAATTAATTCTTTCTGATTTTATTTAAACCGCATAGGACGATATGTGGGCGCTAGATGTCATACACTAAGCTCACAAGAACTAAGTCCACACACGGGCTCATGCATAGTGGCACTAACGTCATCACCATGTGTCGTCCATGGGAGCAACCATGCACGTCGGCATGATGCCGCGTAGAGACCGATGGTCACCGGCGATCAACTTCGGCGACCCCCGGGTGGTCTTTCTAGAAGGCCCTCATCGCGGCAAAGGTCATGACGCAGCTGTTGCGGGCTTTGGCGACCTCTAGCGAAGACGGAGGCGTAGCTTGAACGACAACGACGAACTCTGATCACGCTTCGGTGAGACAACACGAGAACATGTAGAACATGAAGCGGCAGCTAAGAGCAAGTACAATAAGGTCACGTAAGCTGGCTCTTAGCCTGTACATGTTAGCATTAGTCTATGTGGAAGAGTGAGAAACGATGAGAGAGAAGATAGCTGGCTCTTATTTAGTAGCCAGCTTTGCACGGATGCATAGGTAAATCATTTATGTACAAGAGAGAAGAGATAGTTATTGCACAATATCTAGAGACAACTTTTAGAGACAGTTATTGTATAAGCTGGCTTTTAGCTTACTATTAGCCTGCAGTGGGCTTTACTATTGTACTCGCTCTAATCGAAGCTTTTCCTCCCTCGGTAGCATGCACAAAAAAATCAAGATTCCGGCTAGACGACGACACTTGGAAGAAATTGATCTAGGGTTTGAGTTGGACGATCAAGGCGGTCACGTGACACGGCTTAAATAGGCCTAGATGTCCTTGTCGTGCCTAGAATGGAGATGTAAGCCATGGCAGACACGGCAAGCTACAGGGACTCGAACACAAAAACGACGGGTCTGATAGGTGGCCCCCACCTGTCAGTGTCCCACGCACGGGCATACGCTAAGCTAGGCTAGACTAGCTGCACACAGCGTGGTTGCTGGGCCTCGGTCCACGCGGATTGGACTGGACGGGCTGGCTTCAGCCCAAAGGCTATCCAAGGATTTTATATACCTTTTGATTTTAGAAAATGCAAAAAATGCAAATGAGCTTCAAATAAATAGCAAATAAACTTGGAAAAATCCTAAATTTTTTTGTAAAATAATTTAGAGTATATATAACTCAAATAAAATAATTTCAATAATTTTTCACTTAAGTTAATAATATTAAATCCTTTTTATTTAAGGAAAATACATATTAAGCTTTAATTAACAATAATTATTATGAAAAATTCTTAAAAGGCCAAAATAATTTTAAAAAACTAAAAGATGCAAAAAAATGGGATGTTACTGTAACTTCCCGAAAAATTCAAAAAAGGGAAAACAAAATTTTAAAAATTTAGAATATAATTGAATAAAAATTTTACTTGGAACCAAGATTTCAATTTAAAATTTCATCTCTTCCCCATTTCTTGAATTCTGGTCTTAGGAAAAGAACAATCCTAATATTAAAACCCTTCCTTCTAAATTGAACAAATTAAGAAAATGAATTTGAGCACGATCTTATTTTGGATTTCCATCTCTTCTTAATTTTTTTGATCTTGGTTTTTAAGAAAATCTTTTATATTAGTTGTTTTCTTCTCCTTCAATATGCAAAACTCGAAATCCCGTAAGAAACAAAATTTGTAAAAACTTATGTGAACCCTAAACCCTAAACCATCTCCAGGGCATCCCCACAAACTTTTAAAGGCATGAATTGTAGGTCTTGCAAAAGTCTTACGGAGTAACCAGTAGCACTTCTAGCATCGGTGTTTCTTGATCCTAGCTTATACACTATAGATCCGTTGCTGCTATAGGTCTTGATCCCAGCTTATACACTATAGATCCGCTGCTGCTATAGGCAGCTCTAGTATACTACTTGGCACAGTGTTCATTACCCAACCGATAGGAAGTAGGAACAGAAATGAACCAGTTTCGGGTGGGAGCTCCCATTTCTTCTCCTCGAGTCCTCGCGTACAAAGTTGGCAATGAAATAAGCAGCTTTTCCCCCCTTCAAATTCCTTCCCATAATAGGCCTGCTGAAACAGTGTTGATTTTACCTGTGTTTGCATTTTGCAGTCAATCTTGGATGCCATTGCCAGGTAACAAACTGCTCTTAATTAGGAGTGTTTGGTAAAGCTCCAGATCCACTAAATTCGTAAATTTGGTGGAACTGGATATTCCTAACTCCACCAAATCTGTAGAGCTGAGGCTGTGGATATATTTTAGATGGGTCATCTGGTTTACATTTTAGAATAAAACATAAACTTAATTCACTTTATTTTAGCCTACAAATTTCAGCTTTGAAGTAGAGATCTGGAGCTCTGCCAAGGACCTTAATCATCAACTGCAAAATACATGGCCAAATGAACCAGAAAATAAAAGGACATACAAGTCGAATATATACTCGCAACACATTATTCTATCAATATACTTACATATATACATTTTTTTGAGACGATATACAAGTATACGTATAGTACACAAAAACAGAGGGAGATGGCAAAACCCTTGCCAAAAGATCACAACAAAGTAATTAAACAAACAAACAAACTCACCCAAATTATAAACTTAATAATTAGACCATATTTATGGTGTTACAGAAACTAGAAAGTTTTCTTGCGTTCTACTCCCTCCATCCAAGTTTATAAAACGTATTCCTTTTTGTCACGTAGACTAAAAAGATATTAAAATAACTCAATTACCCTAATTATTATCACTGTATTATCTTCGGTTTATGCATGTAGGGAATATAGAATAAAGATGGATATTTTATTAGGTCGGGTACAGAGAGAATACCATGCATACTAATTTTGTATTGAAATATGAAATATATTTTTATATTTATGGATATAGCCACCTAAAAAAATACGATTTATAAACTTGGACGGAGGGAGTATCATAGCCTTAACTAGTCTGCTAGTACGGTATCATAGAGCGTCCGTATATATCACTACTGGATCCGATACTGTCAGCTATATATATATAGCGTGTAGATTTGAGCCTTTTTCGTTGGCCTGCACTGCACCCCCAGATCGAAGAAGAAGCAGCAGCTAGCGGTGCAGAAGAACAAGATGGACGGTTTATTTGTTGATGCGGTTGAGGTCCTTGGTGATTGCGGAGATGCAGCTGGAGCTCCTGGTGAGGGCGCCGCCATGGGCGTGATCCCTGGGGCTGTTGGACCTGGAACGCTTCCTGAGGATCTCCCTCATGGCCTCCGTCTGCATGAGGACCGGGTTGACGCGCCCCACGCGGTTGAACCGGCCGCACACGCCCATGTGCGCCGCCAGCGCCTCCTCCGTCCGACCGCCGTGGTTCCTGTCCGCTTCCCCGCTAACCGCCGCCGCGCACAGCCCGCACACCCACCGCCCGCAGTACCGCTCCCGCACGCGCCGCACGTACTCGGGGGTGCACTCCTCCTGCATGCCGCAGCACTCGCACCGCGCGTCCTCCACCTTCTCCGCGACCGCCGGCAGCCTGGCGGCGGCGTCCGCCACCGCCACCACCTTCTTGCTGTCCTTGGTGAGCTCCAGGGCCAGGTCGGACATCGCGCGCTGGAGCCCCTCCATCGAGATCCTCCTCGGCTTCTGGCGCCGCGCCTTCGGCGCCTGCGCCGGCGCCTGCGCGACGGCCGCGTCTACGTTAGGCGCCATCGCGATCTTGATGCAAGAAGCTCCAAGTAGTTTGAGCGCTTGCTTTGGTTGCAGTGCTTCGCTGCTTGCTGCTTTATATATGCTCGACGCGAGCTGGTTGTGCTTGTGCAGTGGACGTACCTAATACCTATCGATCTAGCTACCTCACCGTGCACGGAAAAAGTGCGGATATGTGTGGAGCAGATGCGTCGTTACTCGTTAGCTCGTGACAAGATCGATCGAGCTGGAAAAAAGGGAGAAGCGAGAGAGAGAGAGATCGCTTGAAAGCCCTAGACCTCGCGACGTCCATGGCTAGCCATTACCAGCTGAAACCAGATGTTTCGTGACGTCACTATCTTTCTAGGCAGACCAACACTAACCGTCAGAATACATATTTGGGTTTTCCTTCACAGGCCCGCACTAATTCTCAGATATGTGCTCTACCTATCTCTGAATTTTTTCCAACACTGAAAATTAGCTGCAGGTTTTTAGTTGTAGTTAGCTTCATGCATGTATTCTTATGTGCCAAATTTATTTTTTTCCCACTTTCCAGGATGTGTAGGTAACCTGAACATGTGATGATCGATTTGCTAAAAAAAAAAACTTTTGATTTTGCTCCTTGTTCATTAGAAAAAAAGAGCATCTCCAAGTGGGGCCTTAAATATGATCCTAATTTGAATTATAGGTTTTTGGGAAAAAGATTAACTCCAACAAAGACCCTAAATTATTAAAATTTAGCAAATTGTTTTAGGGCCCCTAGAAGAGTAGCTATATTTAGCAACTCTGTGATTGAGCTCTATCTTCGTTGGGTTTTAAGGCCTAATTACTAGAGTGAATATTTTATTAGAGCCTTAAATCAAATTAGTTGGGGTCTTAAATTAAAGTTCAAGACTCATTTTTAGAGCTCTCTCTTGGAGATGCTCTTAGAAGATTTATTAGTAAGCTCCCGACTTTATAGTCTTCTGCTCCTTGTTCATTAGAAAAAAAGTGAGTTCAATCTTATTTCTTTTTATTAGCATAGAGATCATGGTTATTATGGTTATTAAGACGTCGCCATAACGGCAAGGTTGAGCTCTTCCGGCGACGGCTGGTGCCCGGTTCGCTCGCCCCTGTTCTGGAGGCTGCGAGTCTTCTTGTGGTTGGTGGCTCGTCGATGTGGATATATGCTATAGTGAAATCGGGTACACTACCAGCATTCCGAGAGGCTTCTCTTGTGGTACTAATATGAATCTATTATTATATAGAGTCGCTAAAAAAAAAATAGGCTAGAAATTCTAAAAAAAAAACATCTGGTCTTTAATCCGAGTAGACCTGGATTATAACGGCTTAGATTAAAAGAAAGAGTCTAAGGATCTCCACCATCGGATATTATTATTTAAAAAATATATATATAACCGCCTATCTAGCGGACCCGGGTTATAACGGCTTAGTTTAAAAGATAGAGTCCAAGAATCTCCACCACTTATTTTGATGGGACCACATTATAACGGTGCATATTAATCTATATAGATATTAGAGTTATATAAAAAAATACACAATTATAGAAAATATCTGATCCTTAATTTGGATGGACCTGGATTATAACAACTTAGATTAAAAGAAAGAGTCCAAGGATCTCCATCATCGAATGTTATTATTTAAAAGAAAATATCTAACCGTCTATCTAGCGGACTCGGGTTATAACGGCTTAGATTAAAAGAAAGAGTCTAAGGATCTCCACCACTTATTTTGGTGCGATCAGATTATAATGGTGCATATTAATGTGTATAGATGTTAGAGTTATATAAAAAAATACATAATTATAAAAAAAATATTGTTATATATCAAAGATAATCGTATCATAATATCTAGTGGCACAATTACACGGATAAATTTGCTAGTTTATATATAAATGCAAAATCACCGACTTCCAGAATTCATCCACACCTCATGATCTTGGTACTTCTCTATTGGCATGTCCTTTTTGCTGCCATAGGAAAAGAACAACCACCGGACCTGCTACGCTGTTAAACCCATGCTCAGGTACATGTAAGAACATGTACTACCAAAAATTACTTTACTGCATGCATAGAAAGTAGCTAGTACGAAGTCTTACTGGTTTGAAGTGCTGAATTGACTTGAAATGCTGCTGCACTTATGGCTGTTAGGGAATTAAATGGCTAGATCACAAAGGCAGTCCTAGTTCTTTGAGAATTTCAAAAATAAGATGTAACAGCTTCATTGCTCAAGAACATGTTCAAAAAAGGGGCAACTGGTTCATCCCACATCGACTCACAACCTGTTGATGACACTTCGGAGCTGACAACGATGGCAGCATCAACAATGGTTGCGACAACCACATAGCAATAACCTTGCCTCTGGAAGATACCCATAGTCTTCACTTGTACAACTGGTCTTCAGTGTAACTGGCCGTTGGTCTTTTTTTGGTTTTTAGGCAGCTGAATGTGCATTTTTTTAGGTAAGAAAAGAATATATTAACCTTCTGGCCTTGCATCATGAGATGCACATAGCTAATCATTTATTACAAAGTTACAACCAATTTTTGGTTTTTAGGCAGTTGAATGTGCATTTTTTTAGGTAATGAAAGAATATATTAACTTTCTGGTCTCTGCATCTTGAGATGCACATAGCTAATCAATTACTACAAAGTTACATCCAAAAAGTTAGCATGCAGAGACTCGTAAATAAAGTCTTAGCAAGTGACAACCACATGAAGAAAAAAGTTTGAATAAGCCATAAATAAACTAATTCGAAGCTCTCAATTTGCACACAATCTTGTGCTAAACCTCCACCCATGACCGATGAAGATTTCCCGGATCACGGTCTGTAAAGGTTTACATGCCACTAATATCATCTCTCGAGACTCCTGACGTTGCAATACACTAGTACAGAAAATCTCTTTACAGACGGTTCACAAACGGTTTTGTGAACCGTCAGTAAGAATGGGTCAGTGATGACTCGTAATCATCACAGACGGTTGGATTTTTCATTTTATTAGTAAGTTATTCTCATGTACTTCGTAACTGCCCAAGAACACTTAACTTCTAAGTTATATCGCTGATTTAAACACAATACGGGCACTTCCCAAGCGGTCACCCATCCTAGTACTGCTCTTGCCCAAGCACGCTTAACTTCAGAGTTCTTACATGATCTGATACTATAATGCTGGTATGTTAGCATCTAAAATATAACGTGCCCCCCCTTAACCTCACAGAGCACCTGAACACCGATTTTAGTATTCTCATACGCCGAATACTGTTTGGAGATCACGAAAACGCAAAAAAAAAAGATTGAAATGGATACAAAACTTCGGAGGCCGTTTTGAGGCCCTAAACGATGTTTTTTTGGAATTTTGATTTTCTCGCACGCACATACTCGCCCAAAATTTCAAGATCCGACCATCTAATTTTCTCGCCCTTAATTTCAGAGTTCTTACATGATTTGATACTATAATTTTCTCGCCCTTATCATTTTCGGGTACAACTTTTCGTTATCTTTTCAACGAGCCAAAGAACGCTCCGATCGGAGTTACGAGTCAAAAGTTATGGCCGTTTTACCAAATGTGCTCGAATTTCCTACTTACAAATCGAATCAGACTTTGTGCCAAAGGAGAAAATCAAGAGCTCATCGTGCTGATTCCAGAAAGCACAAGAATGCTCCGATCGAAATTACGAGTCAAAAGTTATGATATTTTTACAAACCGTGCGAAAAGTCATCACAAACTGTTTTATACTAAAATCGTCTGTGATGACTTGCATATCACAGACGGTTTCCAAATAGAACCATCTGTGATGACTCCTGTAGCCACCACAGACGGTTCTATATAAAAACCGTCAGTAATATAGAGCTATAATATAGACGATTTCTAAATAGAACCGTCTGTGATGTTGTCGCTGACGGTTGCAATATAAAACCGTCTGTGATGTTCCTCATCATAGACGATTTATCAAAACCATCTGTGATAAGGCGTCTAATATAAGTCTATTTGTAGTAGTGATACTAACCAAGAGCGTAACCAATTTATGCACGAATAGTTAACTTGCAATGGATTAAATATATGTTTCTTATGAAAAAGAACATCATTTTGACAAAGCCAAATGGACCAACATAAAGTGGCAGCCCCAACTAAACATTGAGTTGTTACTTCCTTTCTCAACCCTAATAGCCAAGATCCAAACATATGGGTTATACTATGAAGAGGCGACAAATTAGAAGCCGCTTGTATAACACACCACGCGAAATGTGCAAATTGACAATAAAAAAGATGTTGTATAGTTTCTTCATTATTACAAAAACAACATTGTTTACTGCCAATCCAATTTCGTTTACTGAGGTTATCTTTTGTCAAAATCACCCCTCGACATAAGTACCATATAAATTTTTTAATTTTTAAAAGTACTTTCATCTGCCAAAGTTGTCTATTTATAATAGGGATATTTTGATGCATTAAAGCTGCATACATCGATTGAACAGAAAACTGTCCATTTTTATGAAGATTTCATCGAAAGGTATCCCGATCTGATAACAAATTTATAGTAGCAATCCTTGTAACAAGTTCTTGCAAAAACATGTAA
The DNA here is from genome assembly GCA_036346355.1 of Rhipidocladum racemiflorum. Taxonomy (NCBI): domain Eukaryota; kingdom Viridiplantae; phylum Streptophyta; class Magnoliopsida; order Poales; family Poaceae; genus Rhipidocladum; species Rhipidocladum racemiflorum. The sequence continues at coordinate 43,863,943 of CM070569.1, read as the reverse complement.
ACTAGGTCCCGTAATGGTCCTATGAAAAGATGTATTAAAAGATTCAAAACTCATTACTTCAGCCACTGTGGTATGCTTTTTCAAACGATGTTATAAAGTCGAGGGTATTGTATACTAAGAGGGTTATTCCTAAGCTAGATATCTGACGAGTACCCGCACCATGGGTACCCACAGCGGCCCAAGAAGACGCACGGGCCGACCCAGGCCGATCAAGGCCCGAAGTTACGACCACCGGGTAAGGTCCAAAACCACGACCTGGTCTCCGATATCCCGGAGAAGCAACGGCATTTATTGCGTATCGGGCGCATTAAATGCCAGCCATAATGACAACGACGCAGCGGCACAAGTTCCCGACCCCCGCATTTACTACGAGCGGCGCGGCAACTACTGAAGGGAATATGCCCGAGAGGCAATAATAAATTGTTTATTATCTTATTCCATGTTTATAATAGATGTTTATTTCTCATGCTAAAATTGTATTAATCGGAAACGTTGATACATGTGTGTTTAATAAACAAAAAGGTTCCTAGTAAAGCCTCTTTTTTAAACTAGCTCGTTGATTAACTGATGATCAAGGTTTCCTGATCATGAACATTGGATGTTGTTAATAACGGGGTCACATTATTAGAAGAATGATGTGATGAACACACACCCAAGTTGGTATAGCAAATTCGATCAAGTCATTAAAGTTTGTTGCCACCGAACATATACAAATAGCTCTTTTCCTTAGACTATGAGATGATGTCAATCACTAACTCCTAAGAGTACTTTGATGATATCAAACGCCACTCCAGAACACGGTGACTATAAAGATGGATTTGGGTACTATGAAAGTATTAGTTGAGGCTCATGCATCAAGAGTGGGATTTGTCCATCCAGGATGACTCCGAGAGATATACTGGGCCCTCTCGGTGATATCACATTGACATCGCTGCAAGCACGTGACTAGGTCACAAGAATGTCATATCACGGAACGAGTAAAGAGTACTTGTTTCGGTAACGGGATCAAACTAGGTATAGTTGATACCAATGATCGGATCCCTGATAAGTAATATATCGCGAGACAAAAGGAATTGGTTATGATGTTTTTGGTTCACATTTATCACTAGTTCATCGCTGAGTAAGTGGGAGTCATTATGGATCTCCGTGATCCTGGGCTGATGATTATTGATCGTGAGAGGTGTCTTGATCATGTCCATTTTATTCACGAACCGTAGGGGTGACACACTTAAGGTTCATCGACGCTTTTGAGTGGATAATGAACACCTACCGGAGAAAAGTTTGGACAAAGACCGGAATAGTTTCGGATATCGTAACATTCACATGGAGAGAATGGAAAGTCCATTCACATGGAGAGTCCATTCACATAGAGAGTTCATTCACATGGAGAGAATGGAAAGTCCATTCACATGGAGAGTCCATTCACATGGAGAGTTCATTCACATGGAGAGAATGGAGAGTCCATTCACATGGAGAGAATGGAGAGTCAACTCACTCCTATAAAAGGGAGGTGGAGCTCTTCATGACTAATCTCCATGACCCTTTGGTTGGTCCTTTCTCCTCCTCCCTCCTGCTCCACCTTCAAGCAAGAGCTTGGTTAAGCGCCGAATAAGTTTTCCACCACCACCACTAAGTCGTAGTGTTGCTGGAGTTTCCGTGGGTCCTCTACTCGCCGCCTACCGGATCGAGGGATCGAGGTCGCCGTTGTTCCGTGCACGTGTGACCAAGTACGATGCCGCTTGTGGCGCCATCTTCGCGACTTTGAAGCCCGGGCGTACTTACTTCAACCACGCTTGTTTGCGGAACGTTATTCCCGCTTTGCCTACGAGGTGAGTCCTTCTCAAACTGCTTGCATGCATCTCCTAGATATGATCTTGGTGTTTGGTTGCATTCAGAGGAAAATTTTTGTTTTCCATGCTTCAAACCCTTCAAAGGGTATCGAGCCGTGGTCTATGCGTAGATGTTTTGTACTAAAACACATATGGATGTGGGCGTTGATGATCATGTTATTGCATACTTTCGTATTTTGGATCATGGTGGCATAGTGGATTTGAAGCGGCCCTGGACTAACCTTACATGTCCTCGCAGACATGAGACTTGGTTCCACGCCGACATGCAACTAGTATTGCATAAGTGGCTTTATGGTGTCTGCTTCTCCTACTATAGTCATGATCTAATTTTACAACGGTTTGCTAATAATGTTTTTATCACCTGCCAGGTTCTTGTTCAGGTAAGAACGCTTTTTCCTAGAAAGCCCAAAACCACGTAAAATATGCAAAAATAAATTAGAGGCGCTCTAACTTGTTTTTGCATGCAGGATGTGATATGGTCATTGATACAAAGATTGTTGTATGAAATGAAATTTATTGTAAATTTAAACAACCGGCAGGAGCCATTTGGTTGTTTTTTTTTTTCTTTATGGCTCAAGGCTAAGTATATGTCCATGTGATATATTGTAATGGAGGAAGACAATCAAGATGGCAGCATCATGGACCTTGGTGCTATGCCGATGGAATGATGGAGATCATACCATGTCGCACAAGATGGAGATCAAGTGGCCGAAGGACCATATCATATCACTTATATTGATTGCATGTGATGTTTATCCCTTATGCATCTTATTTTGCTTGATTATGATCACGCTGATAGCATTATAAGATGATCCCTCCAAATTAATATCAAGATAATAATGTGTTCTTCCATAGTATGCACCGTTAAGAAAGTTCGTCGCTTCAAGCACCACGTGATGATCGGGTGTGATAGACTTACGCTCGCGATACAACGGGGTGTAAGCCGATTTACACACGCAAATACTTTGGTTCTACTTACGCAGCCTAGCATGTACGTATACGGCCTCTAACACGAACCGAAGGTAAAGCATGAGTCATATGGATGATATGATGAACATATTGATGTGTTCGCCTTTGAAACTATGCCGCCTCACGTGATGATCGGCTTTCTGATAGTGAATTTGGTTCGTGTAATCACTAAAGATGACTAGAGGGATGTTGTTTTAAGTGCCGGGAGTTCGTGAGTAATTTTGAATTAACATTGAACTTAATCTATTATGAACTTAGTCTAAATAACTTTGCAAATACGTTGTAGATGGCACCCCCTACTTTCACTTCAACTGCTCATGGAGAAAGAGAAACTAGCCACCAATGGTAGAAACTTTACCAATCGGCTCCTTAACCTCGAGGATTCTCCTCGCCACGTCAAAGGAGCTATGTGCTAGAAGCGCCGCTAGGTGCCCCGCCACGATGATGCCCCCGAGGAGGAGAAAATGTTTTCGACTGCAAGGAGGACCACAGCTTAGTTCATCATGCATTTTGTATGGTTTTAAGCCCTGAGTCCGCGAAACGCCGAGCACAAAGAATGCTTTTGATACAATGAGAGAGTTGAAAATGATCTTCGACACCCATGCCGCAGAGAGAGTTTATGAAGCTTCGTAAAAGTGTTCTTAGTCGCATGATGGAGGAAAACAAATTCTAGTGAGCACGCACTAAAATAAATTGGGTATGCCGATAAACTCATAGCTTTGGGAATAACGATCCCCATTGAGCTAGGAATTCATCGTGGTTCTCTGGCCTCGCCACCAAGCTACAAGAGCTTTGTGATGAACTACAACATGTGGCATGAAGAAGTCTCTCCCGAAGCTTCACAATGCTAAAAACTCCAAGTGGAGATCAAGAAGGAACATCAAGTGTTGATGGTCCAAAAGACTATCGGGCTTTCAAGAAGAATGGCAAGAAAGGCAAGGCTAAGGGAAATTTCAAGAAGAAGGGCAAGTCTCATGGCCACATCCGAGAAGAAGACCAAGGCCGCCCTAAGTCGACATCGAATGTTTTATCAGTAAGGGCACTGGGCACTGAAGCGAATCGCCAAAATATCTCGGGTCGATAAGAAGGACGAAAGTGAGCAAAGGTATATATGATATACATGTTATTGATGTGTACCTTACTAGTACTGGCAGTAATACCTGGTATTTGATACCGGTTCTGGCTAAGCACATATGTAACTCAAACAGAACTAAGGAATAAGTTTACAACTAGCAAGGGATGAGGTAATGATGCGCTCGGGCAATGGATCAAAAGTTGATGTGATCGCCTGGGACGCTACCTATCCAATTATCATCGTGATTAGTTATAAACCTAAATAATTGTTATTTAGTGCCTGCGCTGAGCATGAACATCATATCTCGATCTTGTTTAATGCGAGACGGTTATTCATTCAAGTCCGAGAACAATGGTTGTTCAATTTATATGAATAATATCTTTTATGGTCATGCACCAAAAGAATGGTTTATTTATTTTGAATCTTGATAATAATAGTACACATGTTCATAATGTGAATGCCAAAAGAATTAAGTTGAATGATGATATTGCTACATATATGTGGCATTGCCGCTTATGTCATATTGGTGTTAAACGCATGAAGAAGCTCCATTCTGATGGACTACTAGAATCACTTGATTATGAATCATTTGAAACATGTGAACCATGCCTCATGGGCAAGATGACTAGAACCCCTGCTTCCTAGACAATGGAGCGGGCAACCGACTTATTGGAAATCATACATACCGATGTGTGTGCTCCAATGAGTGTGTCGCGGGTGGATATCGTTACTTTGTTACTTTCACTGATGATTTGAGTAGATATGGATATATTTACTTAATGAAATACAAGTCTCAAACATTTGAAATGTTCAAAGAATTTCAGAGTGAAGTAGAAAATCATCGTGAATGTAAAGATCAAATTTCTACGATCCGATCGTGGAGGAGAGTATCTTAGTTACGAATTTGGTACACACATGAGACAATGTGGAATAGTTTCACAACTCACTCGCTGAACACCACAACAGAATGGTGTATCCGAAGCCGAATCGCACTTTATTGGATATGGTTCGATCTATGATGTCCCTTACAGATTTGCCACTTTCATTTTGGGGTCATGCACTAGAAACAAATGATTCACTTTAAATAGGGCACCATCTAAATCCGCTGAAATGACACCAGTATGAATTATGGTTTGGCAACAAACCTAAGTCGTCAAGCTTTCTAAAAGTTTGGGGATGCGATGTTTATGTGAAGAAACTTCAACCCGATAAACTCGAACCCAAAGCTAAAAATGTGTCTTCATAGGATACCCTAAAGAAACAATTGGGTACACCTTCTATCACATCCGAGGGGCAAGGTTTTCGCTGCCAAGAATGGATCCTTTTGGAGAAAGAGTTTCTCTCGAAAGGTGTGAGTAGTAGGAAGGTAGAACTCGACGAGGTTATTGAACCTTCTTCATGGAATGGCAGTGCAGCGCCGAAGTTGTTTCCGGAGTTGACTTCACCAAATGAAGAGGGAAACTAATGATAAGGATCATGAAACTCCGAAAAGAGAACACTACCGCACTGCAGGTCAACAAGAGCGCATAATGCTCCTCGACTTTATGTTCCTACTATGAATGTCATGGTAGTTGAGAATGATGACCTCAAGCGACGATGATGAAGCGATGATGAGCCCAGATTCGACAAATGGCTAGAAGCCATGAAATCCTAAATGGGGATCCATGTATGAAAACCAAGTATGGACTTTGGTGGACCTACCCAATGACCGTAAGGTCATGGAGAACAAATGGATTTTTCAAAAAAGAAAATAGACGCCGATGGTAATGTGACCGCCTATAAAGCTCGACTTGTCGCAGCGGTTTTCGGCTAAATTCAAGGAGTTGACTACGATGAGACTTTCTCACCCAGAATTGATGCTAAAGTCTCATAGATTATGTTAGCAATTGCTGCATTTTTCGATTATGAAATTTGGCAGATGGATGTAAAACCGCTGCTCCTTAATGGAAATGATTGAGGAAGAGTTGTATATGATACAACCCAAAGGTTTTGTTGATCCTAAGGATGTCGATAAGGTATGCAAACTTCAATGATCCATTTATGGATCAAGCAAGCATCACGAAGTTGGAATCTCCGCTTGATGAGGTAATCAAAGGTTTTGGATTTGTCCAACTTACTGAGAATCTTGTGTTTACAAGAAAGTGAGGGGAGCTCTATAGCATTTCTGATATTATATGTGGATGACATATTGTTGATTGGAAATGATATAGAACTTTTGAAAAGCTAAAAGATTACTTAAACAAGAAGTTTTCAATGAAGGACCTTGGTGAAGTGGCGATATTTTAGGCATCAAAATCTATAGAGATAGATCGAGACGCTTTGATTGGGTTATCGCAAAGTACATACCTTGACAAGATTCTAAAGAAGTTTAGAATGGACGAAAAGTAAGAAAGGGTTCTTACCTATGTTGCAAGGCAAGACGTTGAGTAAGACTTCAGAGTCCAAACATAGCGTAAGATAGAGAAGTAATGAATAAGATTCTATGCTTCACCCATAGGCTCTATCATGTATGCTATGTTGTGTACAAGACCTGATGTGGCACATGCTATTAGTTTGACTAGCAGTACTCAATCGATCCAGGTTTGGAACACCGACAATGGGTCAAGAATATCTTTAAGTACTTAAGAAGAACTAAGGATATGTTTTCATATATGGTGGTGAAGAAGAGCTCGCAAAAAGGTTACGCCGACGCTTAGTTTTCGACATCGATCCGGATGACTCTAAGTCACAAACCGGTATATTTTTGAAATGAATGGAGGAGCAAAGAGCTGAGGAGTTCCAAGCAATTGCGGGTGGCGGATCTTTCAACAGAGGTCGAATATGTTGCCGCTTCGTGGCAAGTAGAAGCGCTGGATGAAGATGTTCATATCCGAATCGGGTATGGTTCCGGAAAAGTTGGACCTAATGGTTATCTATTGTGACAACAATGGTGCCATAGCCAATGCTAAAGAACCAAGGTCACACAAGAATTAAGCATATTAAGCGCTGAGCCCATCCGTGAACATGTCAAGGATGGCGATGTAAAGATTTGCAAAGTGCACACGGATCTCGAATGTGGCGTGACGCCGCTGACTAAAGCTTTCCCAAGGGCAAAACATGGTCATGACCTAACTCAATGGGTGTTAGATTCATCACAATGTAATCTAGATTATTGACTCTAGTGCAGTGGGAGATCAAGGAATATGCCCAGAGGCAATAATAAATTGTTTATTATCTTATTCCATGTTTATAATAGATGTTTATTTCTCATGCTAAAATTGTATTAATCGGAAACGTTGATACATGTGTGTTTAATAAACAAAGGTTCCTAGTAAAGCCTCTTTTTTAAACTAGCTCGTTGATTAACTGATGATCACGGTTTCTCGATCATGAACATTGATGTTGTTAATAACGGGTCACATTATTAGAAGAATGATGTGATGAACACACACCCAAGTTGGTATAGCAAATTCGATCAAGTCACAAAGTTTGTTGTCAGATCAACATATACAAAATAGCTCTTTTCCTTAGATTCATGAGATGATGTCAATCACTAACTCGAAGAGTACTTTGATGACATCAAACGCGCCACTCCGTAACACGGTGACTATAAAGATGGATTTGGGTACTATGAAAGTATTAGTTGAGGCTCATGCATCAAGAGTGGGATTTGTCCATCCGTGATGATCTGAGAGATATACTCGGGCCCTCTCTGGTGATATCACATTGACATCGCTGGTGCACGTGACTAGGTCACAAGAATGTCATATCACGGAACGAGTAAAGAGTACTTGTTTGCAACGGGATCAAACTAGGTATAGTTGATACCAATGATCTGATCCCTGATAAGTAATATATCGCGAGACAAAAGGAATTGGTTATGATGTTTTTGGTTCACACGATCACTAGTTCATCGCTGAGTAAGTGGGAGTCATTATGGATCTCCGTATCCCGCATGATTATTGATCGAGAGGTGTCTTGATCATGTCCATTTTATTCACGAACCGTAGGGTGACACACTTAAGGTTCATCGACGCTTTTGAGTGGATACTTTAACACCTGGAGAAAAGTTTGGACAGCACCGAATAGTTTCTGATATCGTAACATTCACATGGAGAGAATGGAAAGTCCATTCACATGGAGAGTCCATTCACATAGAGAGTTCATTCACATGGAGAGAATGGAAAGTCCATTCACATGGAGAGTCCATTCACATGGGAGAGTCTCATTCACATGGAGAGAATGGAGAGTCCATTCACATGGAGAGAATGAGAGTCAACTCACTCCTATAAAAGGGAGGGTGGAGCTCCTCTCTCATGACTAATCTCCATGACCCTTGGCTGGTCCTTTCTCTCCTCCTGGCCTCGCCTCCACCTTTCAAGCAAAGAGCTTGGCTTAAGCCGCTGAATAGTTTCTCCACCACCACCACTAAGTCGTAGTGTTGCTGGAGTTTCCCCGTGGGTCCTCTACTTCCGCCCTCGGGATCGAGGATTGGAGGTCGCCGTTGTTCCGCACGCGGTGACCGGGCACTGAGATGCGCCGCCGCTTGTGGCGCCATCTTCGCGACTTTGAAGTCGGGCGGTACTCTACTTCAACCACGCTTGTTTGCGGAACGTTATTCCCGCCGGGTCTACGAGGGTGAGTCCTTCTGAAACCGTTTGCATGCATCTCCTAAATATGATCTTGGTGTTTGGTTGCATTCGTAGGAAAATTTTTGTTTTCCATGCTTCGAAACCCTTCAACTACGGCGACCAACAGCAGGGCAGGGGAAGCCGGCGGCCAGTCCCATCAGCCCGCCACTTTCGGACGACAGAGAGCACAGTCTTTTCCTCTTTTTTTCCAAACCAACAGTGTAACCTCCCACCTCGCCTATATAAAGGCGGGAGGGGGAAGCGTGTAAGAGGACGAACAAGAAAGGAAAATCAATACGATCCAACTCACACGAACTGGAGTAGGGACGTTCTGCCCGAACCAGTATACATCTTGTGCTCACCCGAGTCAAGCCGTTCGAGGAGAGGGAGCGTGCACCCCCGTCGACCTATACAAATTCACTAGCTGGTGCCCTAAACACCGACAATATCCTTCCAAAACCGTATTTGAGATCCATCCTAAAGATGAGATAATGATCAAGCATGAGAAATTTTTAAAAAATCTAACAGTGGTAAAGTCATGATAAAAACCGTATGTACAATCAGCTTTTGATTTTTCAAATGTAACAAATGAACTTCAAGTCATTTGAAAAGTTTTATATATGTTCCTATGTATTAAAAAAGTATATTATTCCCTTAACAATTCAACATCCAGATTTAATTTCTATTATTATATCCTTAACAATTCAACAACTAGATTTAATTTCTATTATCACCCATTACTACATTACTGGTAGTAGAATAAGCGGAGTATTGGTCCACACATTGCATTTAGTGTGTAGCACAGGGTTACAAATCTCGTTTTTAACAAAATTTCGGAGGTGCCCGAAATCCGAAATCTCGGCAAGATTTTGGAAATTCAAATCAAATCCGGACGAAATCTAAAATTCAAATTTGAAATCCGTTTTTTTTTCTACCAGGAAATCCAAGATTTCGGTCTGGTTTGAGCCGACCAAAAAATGGTAAAAAAAACATCAAAAAAATCTAAAATTTTTTGTAGATGATCTTCAACCTAAATCCAATCATATCCGGTGAAAACAATTAAAAATACGGTAAAAATATACAAATCTCGGCCGAAATCACCGAGATCTCGGCGAAATTTGAATGTGCACTGTAGCATTTTGAATTTTTTTAAATTTTTTTAAATAACCGGTATTTTGAATCTCGGAGGGGTACGAAATCCGAAATCTCGTCCGAGATTTCGGATTTCGGTCCGAAATTTGAATCCTTGGTGTAGCATAAGATTACGCATCATATGCCATTCTTCCAATAATAAAATACGTAGTCAAATATAAAATCAGTAAAACACTCAAGAAAATAAAAGTAGAAGGCAGCACAAATACTTCAACATTCTATCATGACATGTTAGAAAACAACTAGTTGTTCCAAAGTGAAACCAGCAAAAGCAACCTATCACCAAGAAAGTAACTTGTTATCTCTCGGATGCAATTATTGGTTTTGTGTCAAATGCATAACATAAGGTCCAATCTATAAGTACAAGACTTAGGCTGTGTTTGTTTAGGCTAGTCTTTGGAGGAGAAGTCTTTGAGCTGGAAGAAGCTAGGCGACTCTTTGGAGTCTGGAGGTCGAGCCGAAGAGACTTGATGAAGGGGATGGCAATTTTTGTAAATAAGATCAAGTTGCAAGGGTACCAGGAAGTGGGATTTTCGTAAGCTCGGCCCGGCCAGAAGCATCGTTTTCCTTGCTTCTCTCGTGTAGTGCAAATTGGGCTGGAGCTTCTCCTCTCCAGCTAGCTGAAAAATTACTGTTTGTTTTGGCTTGTGACTTATGAAGGAATAAGCCTAAGCAGAAGCTTAAACAAACACAGCCTTAATCACTTCAATATAGGAAACAACCATTGGTGCAGTTGGTCAGTAGTGTTGAGAAAAGCTTTACATGTTGCTAGAGGGTGTGGATTTGAATCCCATCTCCCACATGTTTTTTTTCTCATTTTTTTCACTGTTCACTTTGGTGTTGAAATTAATGGTGGATTGGTTATTTATGTCGAATGGCAGATGGTGGATCAATCTTTAGAAATGTTCAAAAATTCAAATAGTACTACTAAAGACGGACCGACAAATTTTACCCGAATTAAAAATAGTTCAAACTACTTTAGAAAGTTATGAAAAATTTTGTGAATGGTTTAACACATCCATAAAATTTTCAGATGATGATCTATCTTCATAAATTTTAAAAAATTCGGACAGTCCTAACCGACAAATCGAACCGACAAAAAAATGGTCAAAAACATGTTAATTTTTTTTAAAATTTTTTGTGCATGATCTTGACTCTAAATCCAATCAAATCCAATGCATAAAAAAAAATTAAAATCTGGCAAAAACAAAACGCCAAATTTCGGCCAAAATCCCTTTTGTTGTATGATACTGACTTGCTTGAATTTTCTTGGCCACGAGTAATAGCTAGCTAGCACTCCTGCTAATTTGTGCGAATCAATTAATTGGCAAAAAGGGAACCATATGGCCGCCTGCAACTTGCAATATTGCGATCAATCTTTTCGAAATTAATGGGAATTAATGATTAGAACCTAACTTGTTGTCCTCTTCAGGATCAAGAACGACATGACGGTCCATGCATGCATGAACCACGTTGTACACCTGCATGACAATAATCCTTGCCCCACTCGCATGCACTTCTTTGTTAGCAAACTGAGTACACAGATTAAAACCAATGTTAGTCCAAGTAAGGCAGTTATATGGCAAAGACTTGGAACATTAATTTTATCTCTGTAGATCACAATCTTACATAAGCAGAGAGATCTAGAGAGAGAACGTGTCTCTCTTTTTTGGTTTTTTGCGAAGAAGAACATGTCAGATATGAACTGTAAATAAAAATTAATGGGGGCATAAAGGAAACCTTCGAGGCCAAGCAAGCAAGTAATCACGGGAGCTACTGCTGTGTCCATGCCTGGCACTGTGCAACGAGGTCCACAAGCTTCTGCTTCTCTAAGCTAAGAACAAGCCCGTAAGTGCCGTGCCTTCACTGCCTTGAATGAAGAAGAAAGAAAGGTGAGTGCACAGTTCATGAGCGCACGAGAAGCCGGTGGTGATGCTTGATTAGACGCCTGAGAAGCCTGAGATGTGCGGTGTCCATGGGCGCTTTTCACTGTACCTGGACCAGGGTCTCTAAGCAGAAGCTTGTGGACCTCGTTGCACAGTGCCAGGCATGGACACAGCAGTAGCTCCCGTGATTACTCGCCAGGGTTCAAAATCTCGCTGAAATCTCACGAAATTTCGGCGAAATTTTGGATTTTGAACCCCTCTAAGTTCTAAGTTCCATAATCTCAGCAAAATTAAAAAAAAACCCTAACAAATTTAAAAGTGCTATAGTAACCTATAATTTCGGTGAATTTGATCGAGATCTCGGTTCTTTTGACCGAAATTTGATTAGAATTTGACCGGATTTTTATCGGATTAGTTTCTTCACGTCGTTTTCCATGTGCGACAGCCGGTAGATCATGGAAACATTAATGATGTATCATTTGTTATTTCCATCCCCCACTTCTATAGGATTTTTCAAATTCCAATAACTTCTCGACAATTAGTCAATTATGCTTGGAACATTTTAAATCAAAGTTATTAATTTACCCTTCTAGGGCGGTAATCAAACAAGCAACTGTTGCATCTAAGATCTTTTTAATTTGTTGTGCCAAATGATATCAGGTCATATATGTAGATTACTAGCCACCACACAATTACACAACATGATTACGCATGAGCTAGCGACTCTAGCACTAGCAACCTGCTTGTAGATGGAAATAACTTGATATTTACTTTCAATGAATGGCTATGCTTGATGGAGCGTGAAGCTCTAGCTTAAGTTGCCAGTTGCCATATATTGATGTCACTTGCCTAAGTGATGCTAAACGAAGTTTGTTAGTTCTCAGTGGATGGGGTATGTGCGGCCTCATTTGGAGCAGGGCTCAAAATCTCGTTTACGGTTTTATCTCGGCATGCACCGAAATCCGAAATTTCGGCGAAATCTCGGTATTTCGGACAAAATCCGAACAAAATTCAAAAAACAAAATTTGAATCCAGAAGATTTAAAAACAAAAATTCCAAAATTTCGTTCAAAAAACCCAAAATTTCGTCCCAAATTCCCAAAATCTCGGTAAAATTCAACTGAACGAAAAAATGGTTCAAACAACGTAAATATTTTTTGAATTTTTTTGGATGTTCCTGACACATTAATAATGTTCTCATAAAAATTTCAGATGATGATCAATCCTAAAGAATTTTTTAAAAATATAACAGTGTAACTGTCTTAATAAAATACTGACTGGCAAATTTCAATCGAATGGAAAATAGTGCAAACCACGTTAGAAAATTTTGAAAAAAAATTTGTATGGCCCTAACACATCCATAATATTCTCATAAAGATGATCAATCTTGAGGAATTTTTAAAACTTCGGATAGTGCTACTGAATATTAATCGGCAAATTTCAACCAAATGAAAAATGATACAAATGAAGTTAGAAAATTTTGAAAAATTTTGTGGATGATTCTAATTCATCAATAATATTGTCATAAAATATTTAGAGGATGATCAATTTTAAACAATTTTTAAAAATTCTAACATTGCCACTGTCCTGAGAAAAAGCCGAGTACATGGTCTTCTGAGGCTTCAAATAAGTCGAGTCACGGGGATTGGGGACAAAAATAGGGATCACTACTTGAAAGAATTGAAATAATATATATAAATTAAACCAGTTTATTGATTTATTCTTTAAGTACAGATTAGAGCTAACGAAGAGACAGATTTTAGTTTTGGATTCTTGCAATGCAATCTTTCCACTATGCATTCACCTTTTATTCATGCCCACACATTACTTATATATGATACTAAAATTCACTCTCTCGAATGATATAACTTTCTTAGTTGTTGGAAAAACTTCTCCAAAACTTTTTCATAGTTGTGGGAGCCCGTTTTTCCACGGCCGCCATATTCTCGCCATTTTTCTCACGCCCTTCTCCTAAGAACTTGAGCTCGCCGTGTGCGTCCTTCACGGAGAACGTGAGCTTCGTTCTCGATGCTGGTGGCCACACTTCGGTTTGCCATTGCTGCCACTTGCCAGTGAGCCTCCTTTCCCTCGACGTCCGCGTCCAAGTTTGTCTATTGTCTCCCTAATGCTTCATCCTTGGTTAGTGTAGCAGTTGTTTCCTAGTAAAGCGAGGTGCACACTATCTTCTTCAAGTCCGGCGGTTGAGCCGAGCGCGGCCGCCGTGTTCTGCCATCCCTGGTGAGCTCCGTCCAGTGGCTCATGCATCTCTTTTCGCCTTCTTCCCTAGCGTAAAAAACTCCTGCAGCTATTGCATGGCTTGTGCAACACTTTGGCGAGCTTGGTCTTCATCCTTCCCTCCAGCTGCCATCACCGTCGATTCAAGCTGGCCAGTGAGCTGTTGCTCAATTCCGCTCGTCCACACCGTCACGGTAGACATCGCCAGTGTAGCTCTGCTGACCATAGGCCTCCATGTCGCCGCCATTAGCATCGCCATTGCTTCCTGGAGCCTTTTTTCGCTTATTTTTTTGTCCCGCTTGCTTTTGCCTAGGTAGCCGTGTCGTCACCACTGTTTCTTATTGTCGCGGCCAAGCTCCGACCATCTTCATGACTGGCGACCACCATCATTCCACTTCCCATCCTCCCCTCTCCATTTCCTTCATCACCGTCAACCCATCACCCACGTAGGCGCTGCGAATCTCGCCGTAGAGCTCGATCTCCATCTCCCCTGTTCTGTGTCACTTACCGAGGGTCCCACCTATTAGGTGTGAAAACCCATGTAGTCCATGTAGGGTGATGACAAGATTAATCCCATATTGTTCATCTAAAGTGAGTTATAGTATCATATAATACTGTTGATTTCAAATATAACACCTCTGTGTTAACTCTTTTACACAAAACAAAAATGAAAGTATAAAAAGAGTACTATGCATACACGAGTCTGCCCCATGGTGAGATAGGCTTTAAGCGGATTTTAGACTAAGATGTTACAAATGGTATGAGAGAATCAACATTCGTGGCAAGAGCGCGTGAGCTCTTGAGAGGGACAGACACAAGCATATAGCGTATAACACGTGTAAGCTCAGAGTGGCCACATGGCTTAGCATGTGTTAGCACTAAACGCACTGACATATACCAAAGGGTGATTTTAGGCATTTGCCGTGTATACAGTGCGATGCCATGAGCGCTAAAGGGGGCGAATGTTCCTGGAATATGACCATATAAAAGCAGCCACCCTATCAACACCTCAGGCATGTTTGCCACAGTTACAACCAAAACTTTTTGATCTTGATACCCTCCCCCATGTTGGAAAGGATAGAAGTTTCCCTCAACTTTCTTTCACTCAATTCAAGTCACGCCTCCGTTAACAAAAGCCATAGTTCGATGAGTGGAGAAATTTATAAGCCAAACACAATTAGCGCAAAAAGACTGTAAGTAGAAAGGAAGGCCAGGCAGGCAAAAGGATAATAAGAATCTCTCCCACCATGGACCATATCTACTTTTGTCAACACTGGATCTAAAAGAATGCCAACAGAAACAAAATGGACAGCCAGGAATCAACGCTTCAAATATTCCTCCCAGCCTAAGGCCTCGAGTCTTTCTGCTTTATCCAACACAATCTCTCTCAGATCTTGCTGATATTTAGGGGGGCATATCCAGTGCAATCAAAGGTTTGATGCAATCACCGTGCAATCCAACTAAAAAAGTTTCAAAAAATTCTGAAAAAAAATCATGGATGTACATCTCAACTTACCCCATCTACGTATAAAATTTAATGATCAAATTTTTCATATGCTAGAATTTTCAAAAAAGACAAATTTAGGGTGCATTTGAACTGTAAAAGTTTGTCAGAAATTTGTCTTTTTTGTAACTTCTTGTATAGGACAAACTTGACCATGAAATTTTATACGTAGATGGGGTAAATTGAGATGTACATCCATGATTTTTTCTAGAATTTTTTGAAATTTTTTTTAGTTGGATTGCACGGTGATTACACTGGATATGCCCCCGATATTTAGTTGTTGCCCTGAAAGAAATAACATGCATCCGAATGGTTTAGTGTAATGGACTAAAAGCTTACTAGACAAATAACTACTACGCCTAGTGACCATGAAACCAGGTTTTGTCAGGGAAGGCAAAGGCTGGTTAAAAGAAATCCCAGAAAATTTAGAAAAGAAGAATTTAGCAAGTTAAAGTTATGACTGACTGCAAATTTCAAGCAAATTCAATGTTTTCCTTGTAAACACAGTACATCATACCATTCCTTTCCAACAGATCAAACAATTCGTCAATTTTCTTAATTCTATCGATTAGCTTTTGCTGGCAACTTGATCCATTACCAGATGTCTGTATCAGTCACCACTCACCACCAATAACCAGTTGAAACCACTACCTGTATCTCCATTGCGAACAATTTTGAAACACTTGGTGGTGGCATAGGAATTGAAGAATCAGCACATGCAAGACCAATTAAAATCAGGCTCGCTATGCAAATTATACTGAAAGGGGCTATTACAATTACATACAGCTACACCATCCAGAATTTGAAATTTGCATGAAAATAACATTAGAAAAGAACCATAAATGTCCCACAGCTCAGGATCTCTTGAGGCCAGTATCCTAACTGCCAGCAAACCTGCATTTCCAATTGCAATAGTAGCAACAAGAATACTTTTCGGCATCTGTGAAATCAGTGAGAATATTAACAGCAGAATCAACTTAGCTCCCGACAACATGCTAGTGAGTTCGCGAACAGTGAATCCTTAAACTTCACTGTTCTCGAGGGGGTCCAGGATGGCCATTTTGAGCCCCATCTGGCTGGCCGCCTGACACAGCATCTTCCCCAACTGGCCGCCCCCGAGCACCCCGACGACCGTGTTGGAAACATGTAACATCCTCATTTTCGGCTTTCTGAGAAAACCTAATTTGAATTAAGTAAATTCAAAAATTGGTTTTTCCTTGGTGTTTAATTTAACCTGACATCCTTATCCGTCCAAAATCGGAATTCAATTCCCCTCCGTTCGAAAATTCAAAATTTCATATTCCAGTCCGTACCCGAAATTCCACCTGAGTTCGAAAATGCTTCGAAAATCCCGGAAACTATTGCATTACGCTCTAAATATTCTAAAAACATTTTGGGAATTTTCCCAACATTTTTGGAAGCCCTCTGGTATTTTATCTCGCGCGGCTTTCGTTTAATGCCCGTTATTCGCTCTAGAATATTCTAAACTCCAAATTTCATCCAAATTCCGCGAAACCAATTTTATTGGGTTCCAAATATTCCCTAATGGTTCTAGGAATTTTTCCAGAATTTTTAGACCATTTTTACTAATTTTTCCCTAGGGCGTTGCATTCACGTAATTCTCGGCCAATCGGAGGGCGCCACGTGTCATGCTATAGTGCTGTCTTCAACCTCACGTTGGTGAGTTTCCAGAGAAACTCCATGGAGGTTCCATACTTGCCTTCCTCCATTCAAATGCTCATAACTTTTCAATCAATGCTCCAAATCTCGAACAGCCAGATCCGTTGGATTCGTAGCGACGAAACCTTTCCATCCCCCACGATCTTCAGCCCGGAATCACGCCGGAATTTGAACAATCTACCAAAAACTGAAATCCACCATAATGGCCATAACTTGGCCATTTCTTCACCAAATCGAGCCCTTCGAGCTCTCATTACTTCTTGTTGGAGTGCTCTTCCTGGTGGTATCATCCTCCTTTAGCCTCTCCTCGCCGTTCGTCCGCGAGATCGGGAAAACCAACGAGGAACGTCGTTTTTCGTGTTCATCGCCATATCTTCTTCTCCGGTGAGCCGAATCCAATTCTGTTCATTCCCTCGTGTTCATATGGATGTCTAGATTCTAACCCATCAACCAATTTTAGGTTCCATCAAGTTTGGACAACGAATTTCGCGTTTGCATCCTTCCGGCCGAACCGTCGATTTTCATCGAATTCATCTTCTCCGGTGGGCAATTGTTCAATTCCTTGCAATGTTGAGTCCCTCTAGATGTGCTTTAGATGATCCATCATCAAGTGTCGCAAGGTTATATGTTAATTGTTGCAAATTTTTTAATTTTTGGCGTTTTCGGGCTTACTCTGTTCTTGCTCAGGCTTACGCTGTGCAGCCGCCGCCGTCGCCGCCGCCGACACACCAGCCGATCCGCCGCCGCGCCATCACCGCTTCGCCGGTCCGCGTTCGCCGGCAGCCAGCCGGCCACGGTCGGCACCGCCGCCATACTCAGCCGCTCGCCGCCCCGGCCCGCGTGCCTCGAACCGCCACCCCGGCCTCGCCACACATCGTCTTGGCCACGCCACGCCGCCTGTAGCCAGGCCGCCGGCTCCCCATGGAGCTTTGCTCCCTCTGTTTTCATGGCCATGGGGAAGAAGCCCCCTTTCAATGACAGGGAGGGCCCACCCTCCATAGAGCCAATCAATTTCAAAATTCAGAAAAAAAAGATACCTTGGAATATTCCTCGGTTTTGCATTTTCATGATTTTTGAAACTTCAGAGGCTCATAACTTTTCCGTCCGAACTCCGATTGACTCCGTTCAAATTCCTAAATTCATTTAAATTCAAGATCTACCTGCCAGTATAAGTTTTTTAATTTTTAGATTTTATTTATTTTATTGTTATTTATTTTGTGTACCGTTTTGCGCGTATCCGAGGATCCCGCCGAGTCCGCCGACCCCGCCGCCGGACTTCAAGAGTTCCACCTCCTCGCTGCGACTGAAGGCAAGTCCCTTGATGTATTTTGATCCCATGTTTGCAAATGTGTTTACAATGCTTTATAAACATGCATCGCTATATTTATCATCGTATGTCAAATATAGATGATTAGTTAATCCAAATTGCGATTACCTCCTTGATGATTGTTCTCCATGCTTAATTGTAAGCCTAGGACTCTTGCTATGTCATGTCTATCCTATATTGTGACCTTTGTTGGTTAGAACGATAGATATGCTTAGTACCCGAATTGATGAAAAAGACCCATGGGTGGAATTATACAAAGTTATGATTTAAAGTGTGATTTGGAAATTATTATAAAGTATTGGTACTGTTTTTCTAAAATAAAAAGAAAAAGAAAAAGAATTTGGACTTGGGCGGATTGGAATGTCTGGTGGGTGCGGATTGAGCACTAGTTTCCAATGTGCAAGTACCGCCCCAAGTCAATTAAGGACTGACGCTTATGACTGTCCATTCTAAGCATTATCGTACTACCACATGTCTATAATGGTATGACCTGGCTAAATAATTTATAGAAACCTAACTTAGACTCACCAAATGGTGGAATGTGAGTGCCGGATAGAGGCAAGACTGTTTTTCTCACACGGCGCAAAGAGGGGGCTTCTGTACTTGGTGGATTGAACCCTAACAGCGGTGAAACCTCAGCGGGTGGGTCAGGTTAGGCGTATACATTGTAAAGGCCCTATCATGATCTCTCTGCCGACACACCAAAGGAAGTGTGTTAATTGCATGGCATCAAGAGACGATCATGTCTTGTGGGTAAAGCTGTACCCCTCTGCAGAGTTAAAACTATTCGAATAGCCGTGCCTACGGTCAAGGGCAAAGTGAAGAATGCTTTCATACTGGTAGACTTTGGTTTTGATTTTGGTTTTGAAAATAAATGATGTTTTGGGATTCGGGAGTGGTTAGAACTCTCGGATGTTTAATTGGCGGACTGAGCCAACCAGGCAGATGGAACCTGTTTTTATTTCATGACGGATAGAATCATGTGTGGATAATCTTGATCTTTTAAAAGATGGCGGATAGAGCCCTTATACTTGTGTTGGTGGAAAGAACCTTCACTAGACAATTAAATAATTCAATTGTTAAAATAATTGTTAAAATGTGCTTTGTGAAACCTATTGATAAGTATGATTTGTTGAAACCCAGCTTTATGCAAAAGAACCATAATAAGCCTTCCTTTGGAAAGCCCTACATGTGCACACTTTCCCAGACTTGCTGAGTACTTTTGTACTCACATACTACATAAATTGTTGTCATCAGAAAACTATCAGGACGCCGTTGAAGACGGTGAGTTCTACGCCGAGGAGTTCGAGGAAGATCGCCAGGAGAACTGGTCGCGTGTCTTGTCGTCGCCTGTGGTGTTTTGTGAGTTTCGCTTTTTGTCGTTTTGTTTCCGCTGCCGTGAACTCTGGTCATGTGACCACGTGATGTAATAAGTAGCCATGTGGTTAATACTTTATATTTATGTTACAATTTCGTTATGTTCGGCAATGATACTTCACTGTTGACTATGTGTACTAGCTACTGATTTGGGACTAGTACAGAAATACACAGGAGGTTTCGTATAGTCGATCCGGGGTCTCACAAAACACCATGCATAGGCGAATTATTCCCCCAAGAGCATAACAGGAAAAGAAAAAAGCACACACTCAGGTGAAAACTCTGCAACAGCGACCACTATTAGACACAGAAATCGCCGCAAATTCCCCAGCCCGAAAGTGCTAGGCGCAGCAATTGGCATGAGCTACTGCTTGGAGTCGACGGAGTGCCTTACCCCTCGGGCGGAGCGGGATGCATGGAGGCGCGGGCGCGCAGCGAGAGAGGCGGAACTCCGGCCGGGCCGCTGCTTTCGAGACGCACGCCGCGGGTGGTCGCCGGCGAAGGGGAGGGAGGAGGAGGAGGCGGCGGCGGCGGAGGACGCGGCGCTGAGGAGCCTGGCGAGCATGTTCCCGGAGAGGAGATGGTGGCTAGGGTTCAATTAGGGTTTAGGAGGTGAGGTCAGGTAGCAAGGAAGGAGGAGACGGTCGTGTGGCGGAAGCCGAAAGCTATGTCTGTGCTTAGGGATGGTGGTGGATGCGGGCTATCCACCGATCCACATCTAAAGCGGACATCCACAGCCCACTTTAGTGACATTTGCAGATTTTGTGACCGTCATAAGTAGCTCGCATCTTGTTCGCATCGTGCCCACATTATTTCTCCTCAACTGAGTCTACAACAACCTCAAGAGGGTGCCGCCGGCCTCCCCCACGCCGGGTTGCCGGTCACACGAAGAGCGAAAGAATCCTCTCACGCTGGCCACACGCTACAGTCGACCGCCTCGCCCACGCCTGCTGCCGCTCGCCTCGCCCATGCATGCTGCCGCCTACCTCTCCTCTCGACGCCGTCGGAGGTGCCGCTTCTCCTTTACCTATTAACTCCCTGTCTTCCTCCTTTCCCGCTCTGATGCCGCACTCGACGCAGAGAAAGGCTTTGATTTGTCTTCAAGATTGGTATAAAGCAACTAGTAAGTTTTTTTTAGTTGCTTCTAACTTTTTAGTTTACTTGATAATAATCATATGTCGATTTTTGATCTGTCAATGTTTTAAGCTATTCTCACTAAAAGAACACGCAAACTGAGGATATGGATGATGGTGATGACTGCTGAGATGTATCTATAATTAGTATGAGAGGTAATTTTCTATGAAAACAAGAAGGAAGAAAAGGCCAAGGACATCATTTATTTTCTATTACCTTCATCTTTTACAACATTTATGGTCTGTATCCTTTATTTTGGTGAATCAGAACTCCAATTAACTTGCATCCTAAAGATGTTTTTTCTTTTGAACATCGAAACCTGATAGATTTATATATCACTTTTCTTCTTGTGGGTTTCGTGGGTGCCCAATTGCCCGTATAAACCTTTCACGGGTTGCCGCAAATCCCGCATAAATATTTGTGGTTAATATGGACAATGTACAGTCAACCCATATTACATCCTCCCGGCCGCCTCCCGCTACGCAATAGCGGTATCCGGTAGTCAGCGGTAGCAACGGTAGCACACCTCACTCCTAATACAGATTATGTGAGTTTTTAAAGCTAGTGATAAGTAATTAAATCTATGTTCATATTTTAATATTTATATAACTTTTAAATAGTAATGCATAGAATACTTGCAGTATCTGATTTTCGTATCTTGCTTTCACTTTTTTCCGCCGCTTTTGGGGATTTTATTTCTGATTTTGCTCCTAGTGGAATACATAATATAATATGTTATTTACAAACAAAAACAAAAAAGAGAAATAATCTAATCTTTATCAGGTTAAATGATGATCTGAATATCAAGCAAGCCTCGTATGCTATATTTGTAAAAAAAAAAGTTATTTTTAATAATCCGTGACTAATCCAACGATGCGCTATTTTTTTTTCTAAAAAAAGACAATAAGCTATTTAGTCTTAGGAAAAGGCTAGAAAACGTTGTACTGTTGAAAAACAAAATCTAACAACACATCCCACCACCATCCGATTCCCACTTCATTATGCGATCTTTTCTCACCATGATGTCTAGCATGGAGCCAACAAACTACCCTAAGGCTCCGTTTGGTACGGTTCCAGATTTTAGTAGAAACGGAAACGGTTCCAGATTCTTGGTAGAAACGTTTCAGGTAGAATTAGAATCACTTTCTGCAAACTGTTTGGTACGGTTCCAGATTCTAGTAGAAACTAGTGAAACGGGGTTGAGGGTGATTCAACCACGGTATGGAAAAAGAAGAAACGTTTCGAGGAGAATCGTTCCGAGTTTTAGCCGTTTGGTTGGGTTTCTCCCAGATTCTAGTAGAATCAGCTCGATTCCAAGTTGCCAAACGGGGCCTAAATCTTCTCTTCTTATCCACTGCATCTCACTCTCTACTCGGTCCGCCTCCATCGGCTAAATGAGGAATATCGTGTTCACCATGGTTTGGAAGAGAGCACCCCAAGGAGCCTTGCCCTTAGCCGTGGCTAGGGGGTGCAAGCAACGATGATGCGGTAGCGTTGAAAGGTGGTGACGGCATGACGGCATTGGAAGGCAACAATGAAGATGAGCGCTTGGCTGAGGAAGACGTGGTGCAACAAGGATAAGCGCACTTACAACAACAAGGTGGGAGGATGATCGGGGTGAAAGTGTGACCGGTGCAACTGGTGAGAGTGTGACGGGTGTCCGGTAGGGATAAGCGACAATTATACATGTATGCATATTGATGTCATAACATTTACTACTAAATAATAATTGGAGAAATAGAATATAGCTATGTGATAGAGTATTGTATTAAAAAAATATAGCAACTCAGAGGGATCGATCAAGAATTGGGCTTGCTATTGGAGGTTGAAGCAAAAAAGTTGTAGGGTGACCAAGAAGAGATAGAAGACACAAGGTTCGGTGGGGCAGCCGGTGTATGAGGAAGATAAGTTCAAAGTAAGTCGTCCATGATGTATCGGTGTATACATGAGCAATGTACTCTAATACCATGTAAAATAATCAGCGTATTGCTTGAGATTAAATAGAGATACATGTGCTGCATATATTTTGAAAAAAGAGTTATTGATGAAGAAAGAATAAAGATATATAGGTACATGATCTATATAAGATGAATGGTTGCTATATTTCTAAGAACCCATCAACTTATTATACTCAATGATTTTCTTCCATCAAAGCGTATACTTCAATTACGTTCTCAAGTTGTTTTTTCCCTTCTAGCTAGCTTCTATTGTCATTCCTAATGTTTATGATTTTTTGAAAATCTAAATAGCCTTGAAAATTAATATATTCTCAAGTATATAGGTTATATCATTCGATACTACAAACTTTAAAAGAAATATAGTCTCTCAAATATGCGGGCTACCCTTCTAGTTTCATATAATATTAGCGGAAAATACTTCATTTCTTACTTGAATGGCGACAAATTCACGTGTTCGGAATCAGATTATATAACCCATAGTAGTCCTTGACATAAGTATTCTACATTTGTAGCAACATGCGGATATTAGACTTGTATTTTTTCTCTCTCTCTCTAAGGAGACGACCATTGGACTAGTTCAAAATAGTTTGATTCAATAAAATTTATTGTTTTTTCAAAGGGGTGTAATTGACAATCATACTAATTACATATAAGAGATCGCGTGAACAAATACTAGAAAATCCATACATAAATCCGCCAAAAATCCATAAATAAATCTGCCCAATTTGCATTTTATTAGATTCAAACCATACCCGTTAGCCAAAAGACTAAGGACTCCATCGAACGGGATAGGTAGTATAGGTAGTAGCCATCATATTAGTAGTGATTGGGCGATCCACATCTGTATCCCTCAAACAATCGCATGCACACTGCGTGACCTCACCATCTTCTTCTGCATATGCACTGGTGAGAACAATGTTGTCCTCCCCAATGCCCATTTCACAACATTATCATCCTCCATGTGTGCCCGATGTCACCCGTTTCAGAAAGTTTCAAGTTTTTGTGTTTAAAGTCGCAACAAGTTTCGGGATTCAAGATAAGTTACGAAGTTCCAGGCTTCAGGACCCAATTTTCAACAAGTTTTAGGATTCAAGACAAATTCCAAAGCTTTAGGCACCCTGACCCAAGTTCACCAATTTTTATGTGCAATGTTTGAAAGTTCCAACAAGTTTTAGGAGTCAAGTTTCGTATGACTTTGGGATTCAAGTTTCAGGTTCAATGTTTCCAAAGTTTAACCGAGTTGTAGGCTTAAAATTTTCAGACCCCAAGACTCACGTTTCAAAAAGCGTCAGGTTTGATGTTTTGAAAGTTTCCACAAGTTTACGGCTTCATCATTCTTTAGGATTCATTTTTCAGGTTAGATGTTTTGAATGTTTCATGATTCTTTTAAAGTTTCATCCTTCTGGATTATAGTTTCACAAGTTTCAGATTTGATATTTCGAGAGCATCAACAAATTTCATGATTCAAGATTCAAAGTTCTAAAATTTCAGACTTTACACAACATAAGATTAAAAGCACAGTACTTTCAAATTAGACCATAAATAACCCAAAAATCAAATCAACCATTGGAAAACCTCCAGAATTGAATCCCGGATCACCCCAATCATCCTCCCACCTTGTTGTTCGTAGTGCGCTTATGCTTGCGGCACCGTGTCTTCCTCAACCAAGCGCTCATCCTCGTTGTTGCCTTCCAATGCCATCACCGCCTTTCAACGCTACCGCATCATCGTTGCTTGCACCCCCTAGCCACGGCTAAGGATTCCCCATTTAGCCGATGGAGGCGGACCAAGTAGAGAGAGATGCAGTAGATGAGAAGAGAAGATTTAGGGTAGTTTGTTGGCTCCATGGCAGGCATCGTGGTGAGAAAGGATCGCATAAAGAAGTGGGAATCGGATGGTGGTGGGATGTGTTGTTAGAATTTTTTCAACAGTGCAACGTTTCTAGTCTTTTCCTAAGACTAAATGGATTATTGTCTTTTTTTTAGAAAAAAATAGCGCATCGTTGGATTAGTCACGGATTAGTAAACACACTATATTAAAAATAACTTTTTTTTTTTTGCAAATATAGCATATGAGGCTTGTTTGATATTCAAATAATCATTTAACCTCATAAAGATTAGATTATTCCTCTTTTTTGTTTTTGTTTGTAAAGAACATATTAGATTATGTATTCCACTAGGAGCAAAATCATAAATAAAATCCCCAAAAGCGGCGGAAAAAAAGGAAAAGCAAGATACGAAAATCAGATATTGTGAGTATTCTATGTATTACTATTTAAAATTTATATAAATATTAAAATATGAACATAGATATATTTACTTATCACTAGCTTTAAAAACTCAAGTGATCTGTATTCGGAGTGATGCGTGCTACCGTTGCTACCACTGACTACCGGATATTGCGTAGCGAGAGGCGGCTGGGAGGATGTAGGTGGGATGTAATATGGGTTCACTGTACATTGTCCATATTAACCACAAATATTTATGCGGGATTTGCGGCAACCCGTGAAAGGTTTATACGGGCAATGCGGCGCCCACGAAACCCACAAGAAGAAAAGTGATATATAAATCTACTAGGTTTCGATGTTAAGAAAAAACATCTTTAGCATGCAAGTTAATTGGAGTTCCGATTCACCAAAATCAAGGATACAGACCATAAACGGTGTACAAGATGAAGGTAATAGAAAATAAATGATGCCCTTGACCTTTTCTACCTTCTTGTTTTCATAGAAAATTACCTCATACTAATTATAAATACATCTCAGCAGTCATCACCATCATCCATATTTTCTGTTGGCATGTTCTTTTGTTGAGGAGCCTAAAACATTGAAAGATCAGAAATCAATATATGATTATTTTCAAGTAAACTAAAAAGTTAGAAGCAATTAAAAAAAGCTTATTAGTTGCTTTATGCCAATCTTGAAGACAAATCAAAGTCTTTCCCTGCGTCGAGTACCACGTCAGAGCTGAGAGGAGGAAGACAGGGAGGAAATAGGTAAAGGAGAAGCGACACCTCCAGCGGCGTCGAGAGGACAGGCGGGCGATAGCGGGCAGGGCCGGTACTGGCATTTTGGGGGCCCAAGGAGGCCCCATCCACCTCCTCATATATATATATATATATCTACGTATATATATGTTTGTATATATAGTCTTATAAGCACACATCATTGAAGAAATTAATATTCGATGCACAAAAATTACTTCTATAGAACACTTTAAATTTTATGAAATGACAATGTAAATTGTAATCATAAACACTTACTTGGCACTTGGCATCATCTTAAAAAATTTCTTCTAACATTTTGTGATATAAAGTCATCAATTATACTATTGATATCAATCTTGTCCAATTACTCTTTAAAAATTTGTCCATAGCTCCTCTCTATGTTTCTATGAAGTCATCCGCACGTTTTTTTCTTTTTCTTTTTTCGCTATCGGATGGATACCTTCTAGATGACATGATAAGTTGATAACGCATGGCGCTGAAAATAATAATAAATGTATCAAATATTAAATAGTATAAGACTAATAGGGAAAGAGATTAGGGAAGATTAATATTCTATATCTCGGATTAGGGACGATCATGGCTCGTCGGCGAATTGCCCAGATAGCACCAGTGCACCACGTCCAGGCGATCGCCATTTTTCTCTCTCTACGCGTTGCCACGTCCGGGCGATCGACTGCTCGCCGCCCCTCCTGTTCTTACTTTGTCCCTGGATAAAGCCCCTAGCCGCCAGTCGCCAAGAAGCATTCTTTTGGTGGAAACCCGCTTTCCTTAAAAAGACTTCTAGTCGCTCACGTCCTGCACAAGCACAACTAGTCCAATGCCAAATTGCCAAGCATATTATATATATATATATATACATATGTATATGTATATGTATATATATACATATATATATATGGACTGGCACTTTGCTTAATTAGTTTGGGGGCCCTTGACTTTTGGGGGCCCTGAGCGGTCGCCCACCCTGCCCCCCTCAGGGCCAGCCCTAACAGCGAGCGTGGGCAAGGCGGGCAGCAACAACATGTGGCCGGCGTGTGAGGATTTTTTCGCTCTTCGTGTGACCGGCTACTCGGCGTGGGGGAGACATGTGACACCCTCTTATAGCCATCGTTGACTTAAAAGAAGTGTGTGATTTGTACCCGTCTAAACGTTGCAAGTACCATTAAAACTGCGGGGAGTCGATTGGGCCCATAGGGGCAGGCCCATCTCGTGTACTACTAATATACTCCACCCGTGCAGTACAACAACCCCTAATTCCGCAGTAATCCAATACCGGGCAACGCAGTTACGCAGACATCGCTTTCCGCTTCCGCCGCGCGACCGTCTCCTCCCACCTTGCTACCTGACCTCACCTCCTAAACCCTGATTGAACCCTAGCCACCGTCTCCTCTCCGGGAACATGCTCGCCAGGCTCCTCAGCGCCCCGTCCTCCGCCGCCGCCGCCTCCTCCTCCTCCTCCCTCCCCTTCGCCGGCGACCACCCGCGGCGCGCGTCGCGGAAGCCGCGGCCCGGCCGGAGCTCCGCCTCGCCTCCGCCTCTCTCGCTGCACGCCCGCGCCTCCATGCAGCCCGCTTCGCCCGAGGGGTAAGGCACTCCGTCGACTCCAAGCAGTAGCGCATGCCAATTGCTGCGCCTAGCACTTTCGGGCTGGGGAATTTGCGGCGATTTCTGTGTCTAATAGTGGTCGCTGTTGCAGAGTTTTCACCTGAGTGTTTGCTTTTTTCTTTTCCTGTTTTGTTCTAGGGGGAATAATTCGCCTGTGCATGGCGTTTCCAACACGGTCGTCGGGGTGCTCGGGGGCGGCCAGTTGGGGAAGATGCTGTGCCAGGCAGCCAGCCAGATGGGGCTCAAAATAGCCATCCTGGACCCCCTCGAGAACTGTCCGGCGAGCTCCGTTTGTCACGAGCATGTCGTCGGGAGCTTCAATGATGGTGACACGGTCCGTGAGTTCGCGAAGAGGTAGGCCAAGATCCAATTTGTCTTGGTTTATTCTGAGACCACATGCCCATATGTTAATTACAATGTTTATGTACTTTTTAAAAATCTTCCTTGACAAATCCTTTGGATGCTGTTAGGTGTGGGGTTTTAACAGTGGAAATTGAGCATGTTGATGCTGTAACACTTGAGAAGCTTGAAAAGCAGGGTGTTGATTGCGAGCCTAAAGCATCTACCATCATGATTATTCAAGTAAAATATTCCCTACTTGTTCGAAGCATTGTAGTAGAAATGGCATGTCTATCCTTTATGTGCTATGTATTGATACTCTATTTCAGGACAAGTATAGGCAAAAAGAGCATTTCTCAAAATTTGGAATTCCGTTACCCGACTTTGTGGAAGTAATGCACTAAATCCTAACATGTGGGTATTATTGGAACTTTTAAGTGTTTTGATATAATTCCATGGTGTTGTTTTGCAGGTAGATACTTTAAGTAGTATAGAGAAAGCTGGGGAAACATTTGGCTATCCTCTAATGGTAAAAAGCAAGAGATTGGCATATGATGGTCGAGGGAATGCTGTTGCGCACAACAAAAAGGAGCTATCTTCTGTTGTTGCTTGTAAGTTGATAAGCAGTTAAGCACTGATTTAGGCACTGCCTTTTCTTGTTGAAATGCTTAAACTTCACGTTTCTCCAGAAAAAGCTGTTCTTTGGTTTTCAAAATTAGCACATAAGGCTGGCTAGTTTGATGTTTTTGTTAGCCATTAGTTTGAGTTCCATACTATAAAACTAACGGAAACAAATTCTATGGCACCAGGTGCCATGTAAAATCCCCTGTAAAAACTAGACTCATGGCTAACACAGATCTCAAAGTAGTTAAATATTCTTCTCTATCCTCCAATATATGTCATGTGTCTTTATTCTTAGAGGGATGCTACATTGCACTTGGTGCCATGGAATTTTTTTTTTCCAAAACTAATGTTTCTTAACATTTTTACTTGTTGTAGCGTTGGGTGGGTTTGAGCATGGCTTGTATGTTGAGAGGTGGACACCATTTGTGAAGGTTAGTTTTAATTCAGTTTTATTTGGTTAAGTAGAAAACTGAAACTCTTTAAATTTGATAAAACCCTGCAGCTATTTTGATTTTGATATCCTCCTTAATCTTAATATTATAACTAATCCATGTGTTTTGTAAATTGAATCTTTCTGAATTTTCCAGTCTCAGTTCTTTGAATTAAAATTTTTGTTAGTGTTTGATTTAGTCCCCCTCAACATTGTGGTTCACATAGCAATTGATTCACAGCTTTCATCACATAGTTTATAGCTATCAAGTCATTTTGCAATTTTTTTCTACCTTCCTGGCACCTCTAATTCCTTGATTCTGTGCGCACATTATACACATTATTTGTGGCTGTTGTGTATCTGAAAATTTCATATCACTGAGATGAACGTAGGATAAGTTCTGCAAGTTTGTTAGTAGATATTAATTTATTTTTCGAGAGAAGTGTGTTGGAGGATATCAGGATAGTATGAAGCAGACTGTTCCAATGCTTATGATGTTGTCATAGTTAAAAGTTTATCACTATTTTTTACTTTTATTTATATTTTTTTGGCTTTGTTGGTTTAGGAGCTTTCTGTAATTGTGGCAAGGAGCAGAGATGGTTCTACAGTTTGCTATCCTGTTGTTGAAACCATCCACAAGTAAGATGTTTTATGATTATTTACCTTGTGTTGTTGCTTAGTATCGTTTACACTTTGCTCTCTCCTTGAAATACCCAAAATGTGAAGCCTTTGTGTTTGGAACATCCAGGGATAACATCTGTCATGTTGTTGAGGCTCCTGCTGAGGTACCTGAGAAACTAAAAAATTTAGCTACTAGTGTAGCTGAAAAGGCTATCAAATCATTAGAAGGTGCTGGTGTTTTTGCTGTAGAATTATTTTTAACACAAGATGATCAGGTTTGTTGGAACTCTTGCCTATATCATATAGTTTAATCCTCCTGGAGTGGCATTGACATCTTTCCGCTCATGTTGATAATTTTACTAGGTTTTATTGAATGAAGTAGCCCCTAGGCCTCACAACAGTGGGCACCACACAATCGAGTCATGTTACACTTCACAATATGAGCAGCATTTACGTGCTATTCTTGGCCTTCCTCTTGGTGATCCTTCAATGAAAGCACCTGCAGCAATAATGTACAACATCCTGGGCGAGGACGAGGTAATTATTGCAATGTTCTTTAGTAATCCTTATTTTCTTATTTTCTTGAACTATGTTGAATATTGATATTAGGTTAGCAGTTGGATTATTTTAGTTATTGAACTATCTGGTAGGTCACCATGTTATTATATTAGTAATCCAGTTACCTTTCTGATATACTGTACTCCGTTTGTGCTATAGGGTGAGGTAGGGTTCGCTCTGGCTCATCAGCTGATTGAGAGGGCATTGAACATTCCAGGTGCATCAGTCCATTGGTATGCAAAACCAGGTTGGTTCAGTTCATACACTTATCTGTTTTTTCTGTATAAAGTTACAAATCTGCATACTTCTTGCTCTCCCATGCCAGAAAATTTTATTTTGAAATTATTCTTTCAGAGATGCGAAAGCAAAGAAAGATGGGTCATATTACAATTGTGGGGCCTTCTATGATCAGTGTAAAATCACGCTTGGACAAGTTGCTGCAAAGAAACACAGATGACGCCATGAAAGGTTAGATCCATTTGTATTGAACCATATTCTTATCTTCTTGAACTTCCTTTTTGGCAGTGGATGTAATACCTTTAGGGAGTACTGTATAAGCGCAGCAGCATTAGCCTTTGCATGGCCTAGGATTATGCCGATTGGTAACTTGCAATTTTTCTGAGCACAGTTTTTCACTGTCTCTAGTTATTACAAGGGGATTTGGATTGATTTTTAATTTTCAGGGGCACCATGGCCCATGACTGTTGGATGATAGTGGCTTGGAATGGACTGTAGGTTTTGTATTGGCTGTATGTGCTAACCCAGATGATTTTCAAACTTTGTACATCTACTTTAGCAAATGCTGAAACAACAGTATTATCAGAAAGGCTTAAAGAGACAAATGCTGAAACAAGAATGTTAGAATGGCTTAAAGAGACTGTAGGAGGCATATGTATTTTGAATCATTAATTTAAAATAACTTCCAGGATCATTAAGACTTGAGAGGGCCTTGTTTGAATAATTTCCATGTATGCAGCAAATCATCTGGTCTGCCTAAATCATTTTAACGATTGAAGCTCATTGTTATGGTTTTATCTGGCACCCTGTAATGTTCTTACACTTGGCATGGTGAAGTTATTGTTGCTTTTGTTATGTCACTTGCCCAAACTTTATTAAAAGAATATTGTGATCTTGTTCATTCCAATTGGTTGATGAGGTCTAGAATGTCATCATAATTGCAGTTACACCTCGTGTTGCTATAATAATGGGGTCTGATTCTGATCTTCCTGTAATGAAAGATGCTGCAGTAGTACTGAAGAAATTCAACGTACATTTTGAGGTTCGATTTCTGTAACCTTCTGATTACATGCTATGGGCTGATAAGAATGCAACATGACGGATAGCTGAATTTTGCAGCTTACAATTGTTTCGGCACATCGTACACCAGAGAGGATGTATAATTTTGCATTGTCTGCTAAGGAAAGGGGTTTTGAGGTCATAATTGCAGGTGCAGGCGGAGCAGCTCACTTGCCAGGCAAGTGTCTGTTGACAGAAAAACACATACTGACATACATTAATTTGGCATATATTTTTTACATAAATTTCAAGGTTTTGATATGTGCATGCTAATATACTTTTATTTGGTTGAGATTGGGGTAATTTATCTGTAAACAATATTTCATTTTGAACATCAATAATTTGCTGCATTTTTTGCCCTGATTGAGTAGCGTAGAGGAACTTGGATATGCTGGCATCAAGTTGTGTTTCTGGATTTAATGAATGTAACATTGGACTGTTAATCAAATCCTTTTGCCTGAAATCTAAGGAAAAACTTATTCACGATTCGTCGTGGTTAATTAGGGATGACCTAGAGACTGTTTTGTTTCAGGGATGGTGGCTTCATTGACTTCTGTTCCAGTAATAGGAGTCCCCATCAAGACTTCATCATTGGATGGGCTTGATTCCCTCCTATCTATTGTGCAGGTGAGTGTTTAAAGCCTTTTTATCATTCAAAAGCAGAATGGTAGTAGGTGTCATAAACATGTCATAATTTGATTCTGGTGTTAATATTCTCACTGATTTCACAGATGCCGAAAGGTATTCCTGTTGCTACTGTTGCAATTGGAAATGCAGAAAATGCAGGTTTGCTGGCAGTTAGGATACTAGCCTCAAGAGATCCTGAGCTGTGGGACATGTATGGTTCTTTTCTAACATTATTTTCGTGCAAATTTCAAATTCTGGATGGTGCTGTATGTTATTGTAATAGCCCCTTTCAGTATAATTTGCATCGCGAGTCTGTTTAATTGGTCTTGCATGTGCTGATTCTTCAATTCCTATGCCACCACCAAGTGTTTCAAAATTAGTGAGTCTGTTTTTAATTGTTCTTGCATGTGTTGATTCTTCAATTCCTATGCCACCAACTGTTTCAAAATTGTTCGCCGTGGAGATTAGTGGTTTTCAACTGATTACTGGTGGTGAGTGGTGACTGATATAGACATCTGGTAATTGATTAAGTTGCCTGCAAAAGTTAATCGATAGAATTAAGAAAATTGACCAATTCTTTGATCTGTTTGAAAGGGAATGATATGATGTACTGTGTTTACAATCAAGGAAAACATTGAATTTGCTCGAAATTTGCAGTCAGTCATAACTTTAACTTGCTGAATTCTTCTTTTCTAAATTGTCTGGGATTTCTTTTAACCAGCCTTTGCCTTCCCCGACAAAACCTGGTTTTATAGACAATAGGCGTAGTAGTTATTTGTCTAGTAAGTTTTTAGTCCATTACACTAAACCATTCGGATACATGTTATTTCTTGCAGGGCAACTAAATATCAGCAAGATCTGAGAGAGATTGTGTTGGATAAAGCAGAAAGACTCGAGGCCTTAGGTTGGGAGGAATATTTGAAGCGTTGACTGCTGGCGGTTCATTCTGTTTCTGTTGGCATTCTTTTAGATCCAGTGTTGACAAAAGCAGATATGGTCCATGGCATTCTTTTAGCTATTTTTCATCCGGTTTCTTTTCGAGGGGCCAGTTTCTGCTTCTTGTAATTGAATCTTGGACACCTACTGGATCTTGCCATGCCCATATTTTTCTCTCTTTTTTTTTTGGTTTTCGTGAATTGATTTCAGCCCTCATGATTCTCTGCCAGTCCACCCGCTCACCCTACCATAGATTTTCTTCTAAATGGTCGAAGAAGATACACACACACGATGTAAGAATTGAAGAAAGAAAACCAAGAACCTCGCCAATGTCGTCTCTAGAACCATCAATTCGTACAAAATGTAAGGGTTCAATCATTGTACATTCCACAAGGTAGATCTAATTGGGGTGTTTTTGGTTGGTGAGTTGATGTTGATTGGGACGAGATGATCTTGTACCATTTGATTCTATTATCTTTGATGAATAAAATGGTTCAGCATGTACAGAGAATCTCTACTATTTTAAAGCAGCGCTTGGTGGTAGTGGTCCGTTCTTTCCACGTCATTAATTGTCGCTTAATTGCCATGCTTGATTGCCCTACGCAAGAAACGAAGTGTTGCTTTAATTAGCCAGCTTTCGCAAGAAACAAAGCGTTAAAGATAGATGTTTGATTTTGTGAAATAATTTTTTTTATTTTTTTATCTTTATTTTTCGTTATCAATCTTGTTTTTCGTAGCAACGCACGGGCATATAACTAGTATTTTTTATATTTGTATCCTACTATCCAGAATGTGATGATTCCATTCAAGTAATTAAACACATGGATAATTTTTTCTTGAACTATCTTATATATATACCACTTGCTACAAATAACCAAATACACGTACTCTTAATGTACTCAATTTGGTCGACACCTGACATGATAATAATTAAACAAAAGACCAGTTGACGAACATGAAGCATATGCAGTGGGCGCTGCTCTCGTCGTTCAGCACCTTCCACGCCACCGCTTTCTCGTACGACACCGCCCTGCCGAGGCTCGACACGCACAGCCCGCCGTGGATGCAGGCGAATCCCTGCCAATTTACAGGACACCAAAACATAACTTAGCCATTATCCAAAAACGGGAGCCAGTGCTGCCATGTATGTCATCTCTAAAGCGATAGTCTAGTCTAATTTTTCAAGCATAGCAATCAGGATTAATCCTGAATTTCCTTGGGTGATGCGTAATAAAGAAAGGCATGCGATTTCAGTCAGCGTGTAGCACTGAAGAAACACATACCTGCTCCATGATGCCCGGGAGCTCTGCACATAGGTTCTTCCTTCCTTGACCGTCGAAGACTTTCGCCAGGGTGATATCTTGGAGTGCTACCAGAGTGGTTTCAAGCATGCCCAGGCCGGACTGGTTTGCGAATGTCAACATTGGCATTGCCTGCTTGAGATGTTTGCACACCAAAGCCAACAAACCATAATAATCAAGGACCAATGAAGGGAAATCAGCTGAGAGAGAGAGAGAGAGAGAGAGAGAGGAGTATTTCAGGATGTGACTATCTCACGTTATATCAGACAGTAAACATATGCCTTCTGTTTGATTGCAAAAATGGCACCCTGTACGGCCAGTGCTGCTAGCTTCTAATTCGGTGCTCTGTTGGTTTGTATCTCCCTAAGGTGTGAGTATTCCTACCTGGAGGTGCTCTTTCTTTTGTGCTATAATACACTTCCTGTCTAAGTTGTCCGGCAAATGGCAAATTGTAACAACTGCTGTATTATGACTCTTATTTCTTGCCTCCCTACTAAATGAACAGGAGAGCTCTTGCCATCCGTCAAAAAAAAAAATTTATGTGACTACGATCTCAGCGTCTAAAAAGATATCCAGTCATGAATTGATGGGGAAAAAGAGCTCTGTTAGTTCAAAGTAATCCACAGATTGCGTTCTTCTGAAAAAAGGAGCTCATGATCAAGGCCCAAATGTTACGTCACTTGTGCCCAAACCTTTTCAGGCACAACACAACGTACTTTACCAGTGTATCCCAGATTGATGAAAGTTTCACCGCGCAAACATGCTATAGGCAGGGTGTTTTTGCCTTGTGGACAACAAGTTCAGATAACAATACTCGATGTGTAACACACAAGAGGCTGTGACAAAAAGATGAACAGACCTTCAGAGCGCAGCAGAGTATAGCGTTGGCATGATGCCAGAGGGATTTAAGGACTGATCCACCGGCATTGGTATCTGCAGATTTGATAAGCTCAGCCCCAAAATGAAATCTGCGTAAGCAAGCAACATCATCACTGAAAGGCAAATCAGCCAAACATAAACTAGTCTTGAAGTAACTCCACAAACCACAAACCTGTAACTCTGAGAAATCCATCTGGAGAGTGTGGTCGCCTCCGGACTAACAGGCTCGAGAGGGACGCCGCCGCGCGAAACGAGATGTAGAGACGAGAGCGCCAGAGCTATTCTCTGAACAGACGAGATGATGCTGCGCATGTACTGCCGTGCCATGGCCGCAACACTGTCTTGCAGGTGGGTCTCGAAAGCAAACTGAAACGCAATCGTCATCACAGCCTTCGCACCAGCACAGGTACCCTTCCCGGAGACACCTCCTCCTATCCTGCTTCGTGGTGTTCTGGCTTCAAGGGTGGATGCAAGGTCCAACGTGCAATTCGGACTCGATGTGTCCTGACAATACATATGCCGGGAAAGCGAGCTGAGTTGAGTCGAGTTCTTCGGTGGTTCGAGCTGAAATGCTATCTCCACTTGCTTGGGTTAGATCTACTTACAAGAGGAGGATCGATTGGGATGATGCGGAAACCAGATGGCAGCAGTGGAGAATCATCGCTGAACGACGCATCTATGGGCGCAAATACAAGCTCTGAACAGGTGCCTGCAGTGCTCTCGTCTACTCCGTTGTACATCTAATCCAGAGCACAAGTTTTACAGAGGAAACATAAGTGATCTTCCCAAAACGGCATTGATTTTTTTTCCACACAGAAAAGAGTAAAGATGGCGCTAACAAGTTACCTGCAAGAGGAACAGATCGCGATGCACGAGCGAGTCTTGGTAATTACTAGCATTTCCTAGCTTGATCACTTCCAGGAACTGAGAGAAGAAATGGTGTAATCGAAACATTGAGCAGAAGAACTTGATCAAACAAGGTTTTTTTTTTTAAATTTACAGTAGAACAGGAGCTTACTTCTTCAGGGTCGAACGTGTGTGCCAAAGGGAGTATAACCTGACCACTAAATCCTCCAAGATGAGACATAGGTAGACTGCAGAAATTAGGTTTCATCGCGGAAGCAAAGAATGCATCCAAGTTACTGTCAGCCCACTGTGACCGGTGTTCCCGCAGAAACCTCAGGAGCGACGGTGGAGATACATCCTAACAAATATTAGCAGAATTGATGTTTAAAAGATTGGAATATGCACACAGTTAATAAGAAAAAAAAAAAAAAAAAAAAAACACAACTTGAAGTGCGACGTGAAACCAACCTGCAACAGCATAGACGCCCTCGCACAAAGAACACCGGTACTGACCATGGGAAGCCCGTTACTGAATGTTGCATTGCAACCGATCACTCTACTCTGGGATGAGTTGATAGAGATGCACACATCGTCCACACCGTCGCTCTCAATCACGGACCATCCATCGACAACAAGACCATTGAGAGCTTCATTGAAACCTCTGAAGAAAAAAGAAGTGAAAAAGTAATTGCATTTTTTTACTGAAGAAGATTCATGACAAGAAGCGCCTACGATCTGTCTGTGCTGCTCAAGAACACAACCTGGTGAGCTTTTGGCTCAGAGCCCGCAGAGCTGCAGGCTGCCTTCCCCATCCGGTGATTACAGAACGAGTATCTTCGTTTGCAACCTGCCTCAGGTAGCGCAAAGCCTGGATTTACATGATTGAATTAGTCCAAAATCTAATGTACTAACAAGAGCAACAAGAAGAGAGTTTAGTCCATGATGCTGTACCACCATCGACATCTTCTGGGCAACCATGGCAGAAGATTCATACAGTGGCTTCACAACTTCAGGCACGCTCCAAGGCTGTGAGCACAAAATATCTTAAAACTTCTTTGATAGATGAACTGGAGGACGAGCAACAGTTATTAGTTTCTGAATTGCTATTACCTCCAAGTCCATATGATCAACGATGTGTATGACAGAGCCTCCACCATCACTAGGCCGGATCAAGAACCCGCTAGGAAGCATCTCGCCCCTGATGAAAGGCTGGACAAGAGGCATGCTTGGGCCTCCTTGCTTGCTACTCAGTGATCTTTCACATACCTTTAGAGCAAGAACAGTCAAGCAGCCTGAACATACACACACACACACGCTGTGATACTAATTGCGCAAGAATGTTTGATGCTCAGCAACTCACCACTAAACTTCCATCATCAAGAATGGAGGTGTACCGCAGCAACCAGAAGTCGCGAGCCGGCGCCAGTGTTGTCGGAGCATAGAGCTAGAGATGGAACAAATTGCAAGTTCATGATGTGGCATCAGCTGAGAAGTGCAATAGGATTAACGAGGCAATTTCCTACCTGCATGTAGAGCAGCTCAACCGTGCCATTGCTGCCGGCAGGCAACACGTTAACCACTTCCATGGACCGGCAATCGCGCAGCCACGACGGCCGATCCTTGAGGATTTCGGCGACCTGAGTGAACAGAACTCAACAATCAAGAACATTTCGAGTGTCGGAATTAAAAGTGACGACGGGGTGCAGGAAAGTAGAATCAAGAAGCTTACTTTCGCAGGCTCCATGCCCACAAGGCCGCAAGCTCTCGCAGCCACACCCACGCAGCCATGCGAGATGGCAATGATTCCAATGGAATCCGGACCAGGCTGCAGATGATCATGACAAGGAAGGTTGGGTTAACAATCCATGGTGGGGTGAGATGGGAATTGAGAGGAGATTAACCTTCATCCCAGGCATTTGGACCCACTCGACGGCGGTTCCGGTGGCCTTGGACAGAAACTCCGTCAATGTCTCCTCGGCGACAGACATCAATCTGCAGAACAAAATTGAACCATCCACACATGCACCCAACACGGCACGACTAGCTGCTAGCTAGCGGGAGGCAAGAACTGCGAGGATGGATCGGATGGCAATACGGCATACGTACCCAGCAGGGCTCGCATCGCGCGGCTGAGGCTGCGGCGGCGCGACGACGTTCTGCTGGCCGCTGGTGACGACCGACTCGCAGCTCGTGTCCGTCGTCGCCAGCCCGGCCTGCAACGGCAGCGGCGAAGGAGGAGGAGCAAACAAGGCGTGAGTGGCTTGCGGGGGAGTGATCATTGAGGGCGCCGGAGGAGGGGCGTCGGGGCGTACGCTGTGCGTCTGCTGGCGGTAGTAGCCGTTCTCGTAGACGAGCTGGGAGACCTGCTTCTGCAGGCGGTCGTTCTCCTCCATGAGCAGCTTGTTCATGGAGGTGAGCTTGCGGTTGAGCGCCTGCAGCCTGGACGACTCCTTGCGCTGCTTCTCCCGGCACCTGCGGTTCTGGAACCAGACCTTGATCTGCTTGGGGTCGACGTTGGCGAGCAAGGGGCAGTCGCGGACGAGCTGCTGCCGGCGCAGCGAGCTCGGCTTGGGGCACTCGTAGTAGAGCCGCTCCAGCGCCTCCACCTGCTCCGGCGTGTACCGCACGTACTTGCTCGCGTCCATCGCCGCCGCCTCCCTCGCCGTCACCATGTCGACGTATCTAACCAAACTAATCCACACCAGGTAGCGTAGCCTCACCCAATCAATTGCAGCAGTGCAGTGGCAGCTAGCTATAAGCTCTGGGTAGCTAGGCAGGCTGGTCGTCGTGGCATGCAACCATTCGCGACGTGACCAAGTGAAGTGGAGTAGAAGGTGCACGTGGCATGTGGTTAGCATGGGGAAGATGGGAGGGGGCGAGAGGCCATGGCCGGAGCTCCGGTGCCGCTTAATTTCCTCCAATGCCCCGACATCGGCAAGCACAAGGAGGACCGTGCCGTGCGATCTCCTCCTTCTCCTCCTCCTTCCTCCTCCTCATTCTTCTTTAAAGAAAGAAGAGGAGACATGAATCGTGGCGTGGTGCGCTGCTATTAAATTCGGAAAACGAAAGATCCGTGCTTTCTCCTCCAACTCAATCCCGGCATTTCGTTTGTAATTCGTAATTTCACATCCACAAGTTCAGAACAATAGCTCTGTTCAGAACAGAGCACATTTCGCACGACACGTCCGAAGTCCTACAATATTCGTCTTTTGGCTCAAATGTTCATGTTCTAAACAGGACGAGAGTTTAGGCTGAATAAGAGCAAATATAATAGCAAAATTTACTATAGTCTAATAGTAAACTAAAAAATAGTTTGTACAATAACTGTCTCTAAAAATATTACTAAATAAGAGACAGCTCTCTTATTTCTCCTCTTTTATCGTTCTTCCACGTAAATCAAAACTATATGTAAAAACTAAGAGCTGGAGGTGGCCTTTTATACATGCCCTAAAGCATGGCTAGAATTCCCATGTCTTGGATTTTTTTCCCCTCTTCGTCATCTTAACATTGGGCTGTTGGATCCTATGGTTTTTGGACGGTGCTATCGACAGACTCGAACATAATAATAGCCTGGTAGGTGGATGCACTATTTTTTTTTGTGCGTTTTACTTATGTGTTTTCTTACCTTGGGAGCCATATTGGAGTTTCTAAGGATGTTTTTGGGCTAATTAATCGAAGTGAGTGTAAATTGCTGGTTGAAATTACTGTCAAAGAAAAAAATCCTAGTTGAAGTTAATGATAGTTTGGCTTAACAATGGGCCGATTCTAGTTTACAGGAATAATTGAAAGCTTTCTGCGCATGCTTTAGCAGATTCGAAGCTTTTCTTTTTCTTCCTCTCTTTTCTTCTTCTTCTATCGGTAGAATACAATCTGTATCTTTTCCTTTTCCCGTCACACACAGAGAGGGAAAATAAAATAAAATTTAGCAGTGCTTAGAGGAATCTCTTTTCCTTTTTCTTTTTGCTCTCCTTTTAATATTTTTACTAGCATTGTACTCAAAAGACATTCCCCCCTGACTCGGGGCTTGAATTCTCGATCCCATATATAATTCGCGGATATTTCTCATGGATTTGCGTAAATTCGTCAATAATATTGCCCCCTTGCACGACTTGCCCCCTGATCTCTCCTATAGGAACACTCAAACTCTCTTCGAAAAATAAACATTTCTTTTGAAAATAACCCCCTTTTTTCAACTTTGTAGGAATGAACATGTGGTTTTTTTTGGTACTATAAAATTTCCTCCTTAATAATTTGACAGAACTATTTGGAACCAGCAAAAAAAAAACAGCTAGACTTGGAGAGCTGATCAAAACCAGAGGATTATCCTCGAGATTGGGGGCCGGCCGAGGCAGTTTTCTTCTCTTGGATTTTTTAATGGCAGTATGGCACGAGGGGCGGAGAGAGGATAAAATACATCGGGTCGGGTTGTGCAAACGCAGAAGACCCGGATGAAAAGCGGGTTTTCTCGTATTTGGAGCTCGATTAAAAGGCGTTGATCCGCATCTTGGACTTCGACCAGGGTTCACCTTATCGTCGAAAATCGGCCAATTTTTACGATAATCGATCTTGTCGAACCGGGACGATATATAATACCGGTCGGTAAATCGGTTAAATTCAAAAAAAAATTCAAAAATTTTAAAAAATTGTGCAACGCAAATATCGCGATTATCGAGGCATCTCAAGCGATTATCGAGGTATATCGACCGAAAATCGCTCAAAAAAATCAATCGACGAGGAAGTTCGCATGATCGGCTGATTTTCAAGGGAAATATTGCGATTATCGAGGCATATCGAGAGATTATCGATCAAATATCATGATTTTTTATTATTATTTTTTCAAAAAAATTTTATTTTTCAAACTATTTGATTTTTAACGGTTTTTAACCGATTTTCAGCACGATTTTGTCGATTTTCGAAAATTCAATTTTCGCGCGATAATCAGCCAAACGGTAACTGAAACCCTGACTCCGGTCCGCCATGCCGACTCGCCCAAGCTGCCCTTTTCTTTTCCTCGCTTCTTTTAACCATAAGGTGGTTGGGTGTGTTACTGTTCGGTTTGGTTCCGGAATGCGCAGAGTTTATTTGAAAAGATATTTATTTTACCTCCTCGTGATATCAAACATTAGAAGGTAGAAACAGATGGGATGTAGAGAGTAGAAGCCCCTGTAAGATCAAGGTTTTAAATTTCATTTTCGACTTATATCTCGTTGCTCTTTGAAATTCAAAATTTTAGCTAAATCTCGCTATTTTGAACAAAATCTAGACAAAATACAAAAAACAAAATTCAAATCCGATTTTTTACCAACATCTCAGTGATTTTTAACCGAACAAAAATTAATCCAAAACGCGTCTAAAAATTTTGAAATTTTTTGTGGACGATCCTAACACATCACTAGTGTTCTCATAAAAATTTCAAATGATGATTAAGCCTGATGTATTTTTAAATATTTTGACAGTGCTACTGTCCTGATAAAAAACTGACCTGCGAATTTCAACCGAATGAAAAATAGTGCAATTCACGTTAAAAACTTTGAAATTTTTTTGTGGATGGTCCTGACACATCCATAATATTTCCATAAAATTTTCAGATGATGATCAAGTTTGAGGAATTTTCAAAAAATTCGGATAGTGCTATTGAAAGCTGCTCGGCAAATTTCAATCGAATAAAAAATAGTTCAAACCATGTTAGAAAATTTTAAAAAAAATTATAGCTGGTCCTGATGCATCACTAATATACTTATAAAATTTTCAAATGATTATCAAGCTTGAGAAATTTTTTAAAATTATGAAAATGCAAAATACTATAAAATAGTCTCCCGCAACTAGAAAAAAAAAATTAAAAATCATGAAAAAAATAGCTTGATAACATAAGTCATAGAATTCTCATTTTTTAGTAGAAACATAGCATACACTTGCTCTCCATTGACAAAAGATGCATCACAAGATTCACAACACACATACACGCGCGCGCGCGCGCACACATATATATATTCCTCATAAATAGCATTCTAATTCTCTAAAAAAAATTAGTCCCAAATCCTGCACAAAAACATAGCAATCCTACAAAAAAAAAAAAAAAAACACACACACACAAAATCTCACCGAGATTTTAAATTAATGTAGCATTTTGAAAATTTTGAATTTTTTTTCATTTATCTAGGATTTAGAATCTCGTCAACGATCGAGATCCGAGATTTTATTCCTTGATCAAGACCATACTTTCTTTCATATCAAAACTCAGAAAGAGATACTACTACATTTTTTTTACTCTCGGAGAAGAGATGCTCACACTCTGTTGCAAACATAAGAAAATGGAAAGTGGCCAAAGCTAAAAAGCTAGAACTTGTCCTATGAATCCCACTACCAACCACTTACCTTGGTCTGACGTGTCATGTCCTGGATTTGTCCACCTTTTGTGTTATTCTAAGACAATCACCCAGCCATGCTCCTATTTGGTCACCAATTTTGGTGGCGCCCCTAGATTTGCAAAAAACTATTCTTTGGTGATCTTACCAAACCCCGAACCCAATAAACCCACCTTTTGTGTTATCCTAACCCATCACAACCCCTCCTTTTGCTGGGCAATCAGCTTTTGTTAACAATACCACCAAAATCCCACTTTTTCTCCACTTGATAATGGTGAAGGCCAGATGCAATGCTTTGGGTTTTAATCAAGGTTATCAAGGAGCACTACGCACATATTTAAGGTGTAATTGGCAAGGAAAAGCATCGGGCATGGCAGATAATGAAATGGAATTGCAGGGGAGCCAGGAAGACCTACCGTGCTGACGACTAGCACTTGGAAAAAGGTGGTGATCGGAACAAATTCCGAGACACTGCTCTGTGGAAATGAATGGTGTCTGAATTGACCACTACTGCAGTGCAATACATAGTTGGCAAATCATTACAGGATCTCTACAGGGGCAGTAACATTCCATAATTCAAGAACTGACAGATGGTAGTAAGATGCAAAACATATTTTCCTCTCCCCACAAAGTATACCGGCCTTGGATTGGATGGGCACAGGCAAACTCATCGAATAAAACAAGCCTGAAGATACCCCTGAAGTGATTGCTGCCGCACAACTGTCCGATTCATTTATCTCGTTCATGGTAAAAAGGATTGGTACCTTCCTTTTGAGACAGCTGGGATAGATGATGGATCCTACGGCAGGATGCATTTGGTTAACAGGTGTTCTTTAGACGGTTAAATGAAAGGGACAGTGGAAGTCATCTCTGGCTGACTTACATCTAGATAGGTATTCAATCAGTCGCCTGTCAAGATCGAAGTGCTGGCAGAGAAGTTTCTGCAAGAAAGATATAAGCATGATATTAACCATCCCTCGCAAAAGCAATTCCACAAAGTTGGACCACATCATCAGTACTCCTGGCAGATAGCAAACTGAAGGCCATAGACAAAGACTGGATAGCTGACTGAAGTTTCAGGAGTTCTATCATTGGCGGCTTCAATATGTTTATCGCATCAGTACTCAGTACTTTGATTGAAGTACAATGACAGATAATCAACCCTGATGTTTTGTCAAAACTAAAACGAAAGGGAACTGTGGTGTCAGACTGTATTGCATATTGTCATCTTTCACAC
Source organism: Rhipidocladum racemiflorum (assembly GCA_036346355.1). Lineage (NCBI taxonomy): Eukaryota > Viridiplantae > Streptophyta > Magnoliopsida > Poales > Poaceae > Rhipidocladum > Rhipidocladum racemiflorum. Next base: position 43,820,517 of record CM070569.1, on the reverse strand, counting down.
CTTTTTTAGGTAGGCCATATTTCAATTATGTCACTTGCAGTCACTTCTTTAATAGGGAGACACGCTTCCTTAAGTTAAACCTCCTGCTACAGGACAGGTTGATTCAAATGACGATATTCCAAAGCTATGTAAGACCATATTTGTATCATCCTCAATTATTAAAAGCATTAATCAAATATTAAGTTATTAATTTTGGTTTTGAATTGAGGTTCAACCATTATATGAAGGTTATTTGGATTTTCGAATTGTTTTGTTGATCTTTTATTTGCCTTGGGAGGTAGAACTTCCACTTCAATTTGAAAATGTTGTAGTTCAAAGGTCCAATAAGACTACTAATAAATTCCAAATACCTTATTTATCATCCCTGAAAAGTTCTATTGAATTTGGAAGTGATTTGTTATTTTTAGAAAATCAAAAACAGAAATTGGAATAGTAGACCTAGAGCTTTGTCAGAATTATATAAAAATAAATACAAATGTTCTTGAGCTGAAATTTTTACCATAGCTCGGATATGATCCTAGTGCAGTACAGTAAAATTTCAAGTCAATTTGACTTAGTTTGCCATCTCTGCAAAATCATTTTTGAAATAGGCAAAAACCTGACAGTGCGACCTGACAGTCGCACTGTCAGAATTTTCTAAAAATATCGACTCAGTATTTTCGTCTAAAAATTTTATAGTAGATCGAATTCATTGTCAGGTTCCCCCTCAAAAATTTCTAGCAAGCTTTAATGGTTCAATTAAATTGGTTTTGCGCTTGCTGCCCAAAATTGGTGATTCAAATAAAACTTTCTCTGTCTTCGCCTCACTGCCGAGTGGGCCAGCCCTTTTTCCGAAGTCCCACCTGGCAGCGCCCCACGCCTCACTTATGCTGCCCTCACTGCCATGTGGCCCCATGGCCCACGGTCAGTCTCTCCCTCTCTTCTTCCCTTCCCCTTTCCCTTCTCTTCTCTGTTCGCACGCGCAAGCTCTGAAGAATCACCGTCGCCCCGGCCAATCCTCGGTCATTCTCCCTGACACAACAAAGATCTCAGCTTTGCATCTTTGCCCTGGCAGCATCCCTCATTGGCCCTCTCCGCCGTGACGACCGAGTCGCAGCAGCAGTGCCCAATCCCCCTTCGCCTGTGCCGGCTCGCATGGATGGGCGATGCTGTGGTTCGCCACTCCCTGCAGAGCGCTCGAACCTATGCCATCCTAACCTGACATCGCTGAGCGGTCACTACTCGCATGCGCGCGAACCTCGCCGACGATCACTCAATTGCACGGGAAATCCGCCGAAAAGCCCCAGCGCCAGTGTCCTATCTCCTTGTCGCCCATGCAAGCCCGCAGGCCAACTACCAAGTCCAGCCCCTCCTTGCCTATTAAACTCGCCCTCGACCCTCCTGACCTCGTTACAAGCTCTTCCGGCTCAAGCTTGTACCACTGTCGCCATTGAGGAGCTTCAGTCCGAGGTGAGCCGCAAGGGGGAGAAATTGCAATTACTGTTCTATAATGCTCCATTCTTCGATTCCACCTAGCCAAAGCATCGCCCTGACCTCCTCTTTCATCTCCCCACTTCAACTTGCAGCTTGGCCGGCCGGAACGCCGCCGCGGCCGCACCTCGTCTTCTCCACCTCCGGTGCACGGTGCCAAGCATCTCCGGCCATTCTTCCTCCAGTCCAAGGCATCGAGCCACACCATTAGAACCCCTGGATGCTCAACGAACCCTCATATATGGTTCGACGTCACCCTAGAGCCGCCGTGGCTAGCCGCCATCATCGCCGCCGTCTCTCACCGCCGAGAGCATATCTCCGGCCATTCCCGAGCCAAACCAAGCGGTGCCCTAGGTTCTCTGCAACGCCCTCTTGCTCGCCGAGCCCTCGCCCGGCCGCCTCCGGCCCCAACGAGGTTCCCTCCGCCGTTCCTCTGTTCTATGCCACTATCACGCGGGGCCGTCGACCTCGCTTCACTCACCAACTAACATCGCATCGTGGGACCCCACCTGCCACCCCACTCGCGAGCTAAACGCGCCCGCTGATCACTGGTCCCACGTTGTCAGCCGCACATGCATAAGTTAGCCCTAGCCTTAGTCAAAAGGCGTCTTCACAATAGGAAAGCGTAGCGTATTTTCCATTTAATCGGATTTTTCCCAGACCAAACAAATTCAAATACTCATAACTTCCGAAATACAAATCCAAATTAGGTCAAACCAGTTTCTAAAATTTTGTTAAATCATATAGTTTTTGAATATGTAAAAATATTTCAAATTAATTCACTGGAAAAGTTTAAATTCAAATTTAAACTTTCGGCTGAAACTTAGTTCAATGAGAAATTTGTGCAAATGACATTCAAATTGGATGAAACCAATTTTGTTGTATTCCTGATGTCATTAGGATTCTAAATGTGTGAAAACATTTAAATTTGGACTTAGGTTGCATCAATTTCTTAATTAGGTTAGTTTCCATACATTTAAATTTGAAATGTTTATACTTAGTGCAAATAAACCTTGAAAATTTGTAAACTTGGTCTCTAAACTCTTTAAAATGATACTCTCTCTGTCCATGTGAAAATGTTCTAGATTTAACCTATGCTTAACTTTGGATTTTTGTTATAGGGATTATTTCATGTAGTATATATATAGTATAGATGTGTAGATAAAGAATGATAAGTTTTACTAAACCCAAATTACAGGATCCATACTTTAGAAAAACACGATTATAGGCTCTGTATTAATAATGTAATTGCCACTTCTTCATATATTAGTTAATCACTTATGCACATTCAATAGCTTATTTAAGATTTCAATCAATCATGCTACATAGGACTTTATTTAAATTTCATAAATCCTAAACCTATACTTTTGTGATAACATAATTATAGGCCCTGTAGTAGTAGCACAGTATACTACCTTTGTACCTTAGTTAATCACTTGATTGTATCGATTAATTCCTTTTAGAGATCCAATTAGCTATGCTATTTTGATTTTATAAATCCAAACAATCTTAGCTTCTTGAATTTGAAAATGAATATAATCATACACAAGGTTGGCCCCTTGGATTTGTAAGGAAAAATGGTAATTCTCGTTGAACGTGATTTGGCATTCTATATGGTTAATTGGGCCCAAACCCTAGCTCCGCCAAACACACTCACACTTGTTTTCACGAATGATTCTATTGTAATTATATTCGACTTCTTTTTGCCACATGTATTGTATGTTTACTCTTCGTTCTTTCTTTTCCGGATTTGGATGTTGCTTCGCTTTTTATGATGCGGCGTGTAGACACCGATATTCCGGATACCATCGTCGACGACCCCAACTCCACGCAAGAAATCACTGAGCAAGGCAAGCACCCTCCTTTGACCATATTGAACCCACTATCTTAAATAGTTTACTTTGTTTGTCAAAATTATTATGCATGCGCTATGTTCTTTAAACTTGCTATATTGTGGGATGCGGTAGAACTAAACCTAGCTTATGGGATTACCTCAATTAATTGTTGACATGAGAACCTTGAAAACCCTAAGTTATGGTTAGACATGAAATAATGTCCACAGGGTATACACGATTACTATTTGCACATGCTTAGTATGCTCTAGAATTGGGAATCGAACAATTAATTGTGATGTTATATGAAACATTGGAAATCTTACTAAGGTTGAGAGAGACAGGTGTCCTCATAATTTAAAAAGGTTGGATATGACAGTAAAGGATACTGGTAGTTTGGTAAAAATGAAAATAAAACTATGTTTTAACACGGGCGGATTATGGCAATAGCCGGGTGTGTAAGCTTAAACTTGCACGTAGTTAGGGGGAGTTTCCGCCTGGGTTAATTAAGGACCGAACTTAGTGTTGTATAATCCAAGAAACACCGTACAACCACAATTGCTATTATGGGGTAGCCTCAACTTATTAAGTTATTTAAAACTGGCTTTGCACATTGGGAGACTGAAGTAGCATGAGCTGTAAGCCCTTTCGAGTTGGCTTGTAAGGGGCTTCCACAAGGATTTGTGAGTAATTGCATACCGATGCAACAGTGTACGCCTCACTATGGGGAGGAACATGTGATGTTTATCTCGCGCAATGAGAATCGATATGTTTATGAAAGTGTTGTTCCTACCATAATGAGGGTTTGTCGGCACCGGGCTGGTGTAAAGTCAGGATTAAATGATGTAACGGTTGTGTATGATCATTCCGCGGCACACCGTAGGAAGTGTGTTAATTTCGAATGCATAAAGGAGTTGATCATTGAATTGTGGGCAAAGTTGTACAATTCTGCAGAGTCTAAACTTTTCGAAAAGACGTTCCCACGGTTATGGTAATCTTGGTGCATTGACACTAGTTAGAGTTTTGGTACTTTCATAAAATAGTTTGGAAACTCAATGATAATTGGAAAAAGTCTTGTTAATGTGTTGTTGTCAATAGTATGGGAAGGGACGAAGTTCTACTCACAATCATGGAGGATTGTGAGGTTGTTACTACTCTTACTCATATTTGTTATTTACACATCTGTCAATTGCTTTACAAATTACGCTTGCAATCTATTATTCTGTATTTACAATTCAATTTCGCTTTATGCAAAACAACTTAGTAGCTTACCCATGACATAGTATGCATTTACTATATACATTTGTGATACACTACAAGTCTCGCGAGTACATACGTGTACTCAACCTTGCTATTGTTGATATTCAGAGAATGAGGAGAACGAGTTTCCCGATCCCGACGCAGAATACGGGGACTTTGCTAACAAATCTTTCTAAGGTTTTATCCTTGTCAGTTGCCTGTGGTATTTTGGGTAGAAAGCAAACTGTCGAGAAATGTATCTTCCGCTGCAAACTCTTAAATTCGGCCAATGGGCCATGTTGTAAGACTTATTTCTATTAATGTAATATGAACCTGTATGGATGTGATGACAATATTGTAAATGTGCGTACTAGCCACTGATCATGGGACTAGTACTGTATGCACATAGGAATCCCTCTTAGTATTCCACGCCATAAAAGGGAGAGTTCCGACAATATTAGTTTGTCCAGAAAAAAGGGAAAGATGATGCAACTTATTTCAATCATAATTCATAAGAAAAACAGGTGATAAGAAAAACCTTAGAAACTTTTGGCACGAATACTTTTGATTCACTTGTGATTTCTGGGAACCGAGCAACTTCAGTCGCCTTGTCAAACAGTATATAAGTGGGAAGATGATCTGTTCAATGAAATTCAACCGAGAGAATGTAAGTATGTAACTTTTTTGAAAAGAAACAAACTAAGAATATTCTGAACACAATCCAGTAAAGGGTCCACAGGCTATATGACTGAAATGCAAGCACTTCAAACTAAGTAAAAAAGAACATAGCTGACAGAGGAGTAAAAGTAAAACAAAAAAATTACCCCACATGGATATCCCAAACTTAGCTGCAGCATTTGGGAAATGCCCAAGATCAATTATTCCAAAAGAAATGTTCTTGTTGGAGTATCTGCATTAATAGAATGGGAACATCCAGTACATAGAAAGTATGAGATATACTGTGTTCAGGACAAAAGAAAGGTACTTGCTTAGATTATCAAGCTAATTGCAGATATTGACAGGGAAAGCACTACGCCTTAATCAGTAAAAGAGTGTATTTGACGAGCAATGTACTGCAAAGTGGAATGAGGCTGCAAAAAAAATGGCACAAACATCTTATGCTTCCAGCTATGTCTCAAACTCTCAGCAGTCAGCACGTTGTATAATGTATATTGCTAGTCGTAATAGATTATAGATTACTTGCAAAATGTCAAAATAATGATATAGAGGCAATTTTGTAAGAAATACGTACATGTTAGAGAGTTCAGGCACAACACTGCTTGCTTGTATACATGTCACTGAAAAGGAAGTCCGGAATTCGACCTGTTAAAGTTAAACAATCTCCAGTTACTATAATTGAACCACAAGCATATTCTGCATAGGAACCTACTCACTGAAGGCACTAACAAATAAGATGATAGTGAGATAATTAGAATGTATCTAGAAGTCTTGCACTGATGAGAAAGCAAGCAGGAACCAAATGCTTGCTGGTGATTGAAAAAGGATAAAAAGATGAGAAACATTTAAAACAAATTACCAGCCAAAACTGTGTTGTTGGCTCTTCAGTTAGTAGGCCTTCCAGTTGCAACGGGGTCAAATGATTTGAATGACCTAAATAAAAAATGAATATGTCCTCAATCCAACTTAAGAGGAAACTGCAGTGACGTTTGAGATTAGAGTAGAAAAATGAGGAAAAAGCATTGATTTAATAGATGAGTGATGCTTCTCATTTGCAATATTATCACTTAATAGAACAGAGATGATTCAAGAGTATCACTTCTTCATCATTTGCGTGTATACATGAGTGCTAATATAGGAAAATACTAGTACTCACACTTAGTAAAAAGGAAGAATACTGCTGCACTAAAAGCAAGCTGTGAGTAATATATTCAATTTATAGGTTTAACAACTCATTATTTTGACTCGGTTTGAAACTTTATGTCATGCATTTTGTCCCAGCCTCCCGTCTGCAGTGCTGGTAATCCAAGTTAAGTTAATTTTTTTTTTTAGAAACATCAGCTTGGGGACTTCAGATTAAGGCCTCCTTTTAGCCCAAGCGGTGAACAAGTTTCACCGATTCCAATCGAGTTTCAATTGTCTTTGCTTATAAACGGACTATATAAATTTTTTTGGAAAAAGGCGCAATTACAAGTTGGATCTGCCCTAAATCTAGAGCATAGTATTCCATTCAGTACAGGACCAATTACTGTCAATGCATTAGTATATGGCCCACCTAGCAATGACCGGTGTAGTTCAGGGTTTCAAAATTTTGTCTTGTATATTTGTTCTAGAGGATGCTCTGAGACAATGGGGAAGAAAAGTGCCACATTCAGCAGTTGCCTAATTAACTTTTTGCAACGTCACCCTTTTTTGTATTGGTTTCAAGACTCAATTAGCAGCCATTTTCGTAGTTAGCTACAAACGATCCCAGACTTACGGAACACGTCATTTAAATTTTACTTAAGTCAAAGCAAAATATCACATCAAGGGTAAAGAGCAAAAATACAAATAGTACAGATTCAAAATCATACATTCTCCCTTTAGGTTAACAGTTCTCAACTTTTTTTTTGGAAACAAGGAATTCTCAACTATTTGGGAGTCATTACATTTACATGTATATATTCAAATGGCAAGACCAGGAGACAAGACTATCTATAATTTCCCAGTTCCACGATTAAATGTCTGAAAATAGACATAAAACATACCTAGACCATCATAAGGTGGTTGTTGAGCTACAGCATATATAACTGCACAAGAAAATAAAAACAAACACCCGTTATGAAAAGTTCAAAAGATAAGTTCTGAAAAATGGAGAAAAATTGAAGCATTTGACATTAGCATGAAAATTGCACCCAAGGTATCCTGCCAGGCAACAATAGTGAAGTAGTACCCCAGGTTACAAGGTCAGTTATGCAGGACAAGGTCGCTATAGTATAATAGCTGCATCAATCTAACTTAAGAGATCGATACATACTTGTTATCGTGGCCAACTGTATAATATTTACAATGGAGAATAAGATCAGCCTAATCACAGACAATAGGAAAGCGCGGCATTTCATGACTATGGATCTGCTGCCTCCAGCAAAAGTTCCAACCATACAGTGAGCACTATAGGAGCTTGAAATCAGAATAGAAATTCCTTATTAAGTGCGGGAAAAACTTGAATAATAAATTAATAGTGTTATTTTTCTTTGCTCTTCATGAACAAGTATCACTATCAATACGCAATAATACCACCCAAAGATAGACAAAAACATACCAACAAATCCCAGTAAGTAGCAGAGGGTCAACCAATAATCAATGACCAAAGTAACTGCTAAAAATAAGCCCTACAAAGCAAAACAGGAATATCAAGGAGTCAGATTACGATATTCAACAATATTAAATGTAGTAATGAACTACGATGAATTCTAGTAACCTGAGTTCCACTTTCCCATACTAGGAAATAAAACCAGAAATCATGATCGATTATTTCATAAGTCAATGAATCACAGGATAAGAGAACAGAACCGTTCCGTATCAACACACCTTCGCATAGAGCAATGAATCAGCGACGAACGTTTCCCAGTTTTCCTCTTTCACAATCTGCTAAGCATTACATGGTTTTATTAGCAAAACGTAAACATCTTCAGGAGCTTCTACATAATCCATTTTTTCCATACAAGTTACATGATTCAGGGCTCAGAAGTACAATCCCTCCCACCCTCCACTTTGTAGAAAATTCACAACTGGTATACCATTTTTAATGTTCTCATAACACAAAATAAAAGTGTTATGCTAATCCACATGATACATGTGAGACAAAAAAGCTGTACAAAAACATTTAAATCCCACCTACACAAGATCATTTTCTTCTGAATGGCTGAGCCAAAGCAAAGCATAACTTCAGCATTCGTACAACATACCGTGCTATTAACAACAACATGCAAATGCCATCTTGACTTTGCAATTTTATCTTTCACCACAACAAAACTATCCACTTCCACGAACAAACAAATAATGTATGTTTCAGTTTCTTTGCATATATCTGCGATATGTTAGGAAGTGACCCACAATAAACAGTGTGGCACAGTATCAAGTCACAGCCGAACAATATTATTTCTTCCATGGAAGGTCCATAGTTGATATGATGCCATCTTTAAGGGTACACTTGCTACCAGCAGCCCTTTTTCTCAAACAGCTTATCAGCCATGGACACCGCACTGCAATTAAAAGAAATCCTCCTACCGGAGTGCTATCTCATTACATTTTGCATGCTGGATTAGTTTTTCTTAAACTTACTACCACATGGCGATCTAAATCCACCACAATAGAAATCCACCCACTGATATAGATTCAGGTTCACTCAAATCTGGCATCTTTCCCTAGCGTTCCAACTTAACTGACACCAAATGTGAAAATTACAAATACGCAAAATCACTGCTTAGTGCCAATTGAGCGCCATATCACATAATGGCACCACGCTCACGTTCGCATAGCACAGCACGGAAATTATACTTTTCCAGCTCTCTTTGTCACGCTACTGAGGTACTCTCCGACCAATCTAATTACTCCCTCCATATAAAAATGTAAGACACGGCTTAACTTAGTGCGGTCTCCAAAATTGAGCTTTGACACTTAATTTCTTTTGCCATACTTTGTTCATAGCTACAAAATAATAATCACAAGAAAGTGCTTTTAAATACAAATCTGACGGTATCACTTTTATGTTATATGATACATATTGTTGGACTAGTTGTTGGTCAAAATTTAAAAACTTTAAATCTAAAATCTCGGAATACGTGAGCGCCCTACATTTTTCCACGGAGGGAGTACCAAATTCCAGTACAGTGCTCGGAAACAAATCTACACAGAAACACTAGTCGTCATTAAACACCGTACCTTCACGGCGAAGAGCACAAGGAACGCGAGCACCGCTTGGATCTCCTGCAAAACACAGAGAAACACCGATCCGCATGAGCCAAAACAGTTGAAGCACCAGCCGAATGGCACGATCCGGATCGATATGCGGGGGCGACGAAATCTCACCCGTCGGAGGAGGCGGCTGTGGAGCTCGCCGCCGTCGTCTGCCGAGGACGCCGCGCTGCGCGCCGCGAAGTAGGAGAAGAAGGCGAGGAGGTGCAGGAAGTAGAAGGGTTCGGAGATGGCCGCGTTGAGCCACGGGAACGGGTGGCTCCGCTGCCTCGCCCCGCCGCTCGCCGCCGGCGCCGACGCCTCCGTCGCCGTCGCAACCTCCATTTATTCGACTCGACGCCGCTCTCTCTCTCTCTCTCTCTCTCTCTCTCACCACTCAGAGAAACGGGTCACGGTGTCGGTTTTTACTTTTAACCTGACAAGGAGTACGCCTCCATAGCAGATTCGCGTATTACGATATACGTCTTCGAGTCAGAAAGCTCCTTTTTGTGACCGACACGTGGTCCCGCGCAGCCACGGGTCTACCAGTCGGTGAGATCAGAGTCGTTTACGCCTGCCTTTACACGCGAGGCTTCGTTGATAAACCCAATGACACAAACTAGGGGTGCTAATGGGCTTGAACCAACTAGGCTTTTGAATTAGATTGATTCAAACATGTAAATAGATTGGATTCATTTTGGATCCATAGCTATTTAGATCAGATGGGCAAACTGAGTGCGAACATGGGCAAGGAAGTGTGAAATGGTGGCGAAGGTGTCGAACTTGAGACGAAATGGAAAAGTCCACATGAAGTGAGAACAATCATCTACAACTATGAGATAGTACTTGTAATCGGAGACGCTGGCAATAGGTGATGTCCACAAATCATAATGTATTAAATTAAAGTTATGAGTAGCACGAGAGGTTGATGACACAAATGGAAGTCGAACATGTCGACCAAGCTGACATGCATGACAAATATGATCGGGTGTGGCTTTATTACATGAAATAGCAGACGAACTAGCTAAACTAGAGAGGGTCGCATGACCGGGGTGGCCAAGACGACGATGCCAAAGCTCCGTGGTGGTAGTGCCGGTAACAAGGGCTTGAGAGCTGGAACTCGGATGGAAGGAGTAGAGGTCCCCAGAGCTGTCACATCTGGCAATGACGCTCCTAGTGCGAAGGTCCTTCACAGAGAAACCAGCAGGGTCAAACTCAATTGAGCACTGATTATCTGTGGTGAACTGACAAACGGAAATAAGGTTTTTAATAAGTGTGGGTGTGACAAGGACATTACGAAGAGTAAGTGGTCCCTGGGAAGTGGAAAAGACACGATGACCAGTGCACGTAACAGGTAAATGGGACCCATTGCCAACAATGATGTTAGACGGGCAAGAGGGAGGGTGGGCGGGATGAGGTGAGGTTACCGGCATCTGAAATCATGTGCGAAGTCGCACCTGAGTCCATGTACCACTCCGTACTGCTGGATGGCGCCGTGAGCGACATGGTGCTGAATGCGCTGGCCAGGGATTGTTGATCCCAAGCTACCCCCGTCATGGGGTTCCACGGGCCCGGAGTGGTCGACGGCAGCATGACGCCAGGGTCTCCGCCAGCGGGTGCCCCCGTAGCAACGGTGAGAGTGTGGGGTGGCCGTGGCATCGTCGCAGGAGTGCTTGGAGTAGGAGAACGCCCCAAAATGCCCTGACCATGGTTGCCTTGGTAGGGCCAGAGCTGGACAGTGCCCGTCCAGGGGTTGTAGTACGAAAGAGTGGTCCCGCCACCACCTGCAGCAGGGCCACCATTGGTGGGAGAGGGGCGGGTGATCCCACCGCCACCCCCACCTCCACCACCACTGCTACCGCCACCGCCCTTTTTCTTGCCCTTGTAGTTGTTCTTGCCTTTGGAATTATGTCCCCCCGGAGAGCCACCCGAGGTGGACGAGGAGCGGCAGCGACAAAGGTGGCAGAGGGCGCAGTAGGGGTGTTGTTGAGGGTTAGCTCATGAAGTAGCAACTGGGAGCGAGCGTTGACGAAATTGGGGAAGGGCTTTTGGTTGCGAATGATGTGTCTCAGTGTGTCAAACTTGTCGTTGAGACCACGCAGCATGTTGAGGACCTAGGTGCGGTCGTTGACGGGTTCGCCCAGGTCTGCAAGGGTGTCTGTCATGCTCTTTAGACGACGGCAGTAATCGGTGATGGAGAGGTCGCCCTGGAGAAACGAGCGGAACTCTGCCTCCGCGTAGAGAATCCGCATCTCCTGATTCCCAAGGAACTGATCCTCGAGACTGGTCCACACGGCGTGTGCGGTGGCATTGGACGTCATCACCACCTGGAGGAGATCACGGGCGATGCGGCCATAGAGCCAGGAGACGACAACATAGTCCATACGTTTCCACGCAGGGTTGGACCAATGTCCGAACTGAAGGAGTACGTTGTCTGCTAGGGCATAGCGGCTGAGAGTGACAAGAAAAAGTCCCCGCCATTGATGATAGTTGGCGCTGTTTTGTTCGAGTACTATCGGGACGAGCGAAGCGACGCTCGTGATGCCGACAGGTTGTGCATGAAGAGCGGCAATCGTCTCGGGGTCTTCAGTGCGAGCAACATCGTTCCTGGGAGCGGCGGTGTTAATCTCAGGAATGTTGACAAGGACGGGAGGGACACCACCACCACATAAGAGCACAGGAGGGGCGCCACCACCGTCGTGGTGGCCGTGGTAGCCGGCGACAGAGAGCGCCGCGCCGCTAGGGAAGTCGTGGTAGCCGGCGGCAGAGAGCGTCGCGCCGCCAGGGAAGACCATGGTAGGGGCGCCACCGCCGCCGTGGTGGCCGTGGTAGCCGGCGGCAGGGAGAGCCGCGACGCCAGGGAAAGCCAAGGGAGGCGCGGCGCCTAGGAAAACCATGGAAGGTGCGCCGCTAGGGGAAGTCGCGGGAGGGGCGCCGTCAGGGAGATGAGTCGCGCCGCCACCAGGGAGGAGAGGAGCCGCGCTGCCACCAGGGAGGGGAGGAGTCGCGTCGTTGCCGTAAGGAAGAAGAGCCGCGCCGCCAGGGGAGGGCTGTGCGACGGTGGGGAGGACGAGTCTGGCGTTCAATAGGGTGGCTTGTACGCCGATAGGGAGGGTGGTGAAAGCCGCGGTGAGCTGCGCGGCGGCTGCGGCGGCCAGCTGTGCGACTGTGGGAGCGCCGGTCGAGGAGGTGGTCGCCGGATGGCCCGCGGCACCATGAGCAACGGCAGCCGAGGAGGTGACAGCCGGGGCATTGCTTGTCGTCTGGAGAGAGGAAGTGCCGGTTGAGAAGAGAAGAGGGTGGCCGACGGCTGGGAAGAGGTCTCCATCGAGACGTAGCCGACGGCTGACACGCGTACGCGAGAAGAGGTAGGGTTAGGAAAGGCTCTGATACCAAATTAGATTTGCGGAAGATTAGTGATTTGATTCCTCTCAAGGTGGTGTATAAATATTACAGGAGATGGGCTTGCCCCATGGGCCCAATATACTCTAACAGAAGTGACAACGTGAGACTGTGAGTACAAGCGTCAATATTTCCTTTAATTTGATTTTCATGTATGTTTCGATGGAACAGATCCCAAAATCATAATCATAACCTCCATTATAACCAGGAGGTTCTCCCGCCGGAGGGCCTCCCACGTCACCGTTGGCAATTTTGAAAAAAAAACACCCTTCCGTTTCTCCAAATTACGTACAGGTCCTGCAAATTTACGAAAAGGTTCTTTGCGATTTTCTGTGAGACGAAATTGTTTTTCCCCGGTTCGCGTTTAGGTCCCTCGTTTGGCGTTTTACAGAAAGAGGCTCCCATTAAATACGAATCGCTAGCAAGTCGTTTTCTAATTTTTCAAAATAGCGAACAGGTCTAAAATTATAACAAATAGGTCCCCGCGCTTTACGTTCAGGTTCTTTCTCCGTTTTGCCCGGAAAAAAAATTTCGTGGTCCGTTTTTTCTCTAGAGCATGGGAAAAATGTTTTCGTTTTCAGGTCCTTTCTCCGTTTTGCCTGGAAAAAATGTTTTCGTGGTCCGTTTTTTCTTAGGAGCGTGGGTGTAGGCCCCCGGATCGGCTATCCGGAGTCCTCTGTGTATTTCTGTACTAGTCCCAGATCAGTAGCTAGTACACACAGTCAAACAGTAATGAATCAACAACCATATCACGAATACATATAACTAAATAAGAATAATACCAAATAAAAGCAAAGACCTTATGGTCAAGGTTTACCATTACGGTCTGAACAGGCAGAACAACTTGAACAACTGCAGCGGAAGACGAAAACATCAAAACGACCCATCCAAATGCCCACAGGCAATCGAGTGGGGAGCGCGTCCTAGTCGTTGAAATTCCTTGACAGCTTCTTTCACTTCTGAGATAGGATTAGAATGTAGCACGTGAGTACATAAAGTACTCAGTAGGTCTGGGAAAGTATGCACAATGTAGGCTATCCAAGGATGGCTTAATATGGTTCTTTTGCATAAAGCCAAGTTTCATCAAATCATACTTTTTAATAAGTTTCACAAAGCATATTTGAGCAATTCTTTTTAATAATTGAATTATGTAATATTGCAATGAAGGTTTTAACCACCACTCACTAATATACAGGCTCTATCCGCCACATCTCAACAAAATCAGGGTTCAATCCATCCACATGGCTCTATCTGCCACAGTTCACAAAATCAGGTTCCTTCCACCTACCTGGTTTTAGCCGCCAGAAGCACACCCGAGAGTTCTAACCGCTCTCGGATCCCAAAACAATCCATTGTTTAGTTTGAAATCAAAAACCAAAGTCTACCAGTATGAAAGCATTCAGCAAGCTTTGCCTTTGACCGTAGGCACGGCTATTCGAATAGTTTTAACTCTGCAGAGGTGTACAGCTTTACCCACAAGACATGATATTCCCTTGATGCCATGCAATTAGCACACTGCCTTAGGTGTGCCGGCAGGGATATCATGACAAGACCTTTACAATGTATACGCCTAACCTGACCCACCGGCTGAGGTTTCACCGCTGTTAGGGTTATATCCACCCAAAGATGTAAGCCCTCTTGCGCTGCAGTGAGAAAAACAACAACATTGCCTCTATCCGGCGCTCATATTCCACCGTTTGGTGAGTCTAAGTTAGGTTTCTACAAATTATTCAGCCAGGTCATGCCCACTTTGACATGTGGTTGTACGGTTATGCTTAGAATGGAGACAGTCATAAGCGTCGGTCCTTAATTGACTTGGGGTGGTACTTGCACAATGAAAGCTAGCGCTCCATCCGCACCCACCAGACAAACCATTCCGCCCCAGTCTAAACTATTTTTCATTTTTCATTTTTATTTTGTAAACCATCGGCAATACTCCTTGCCTATAACTTCCAACACAAGTTTTCAAGAGTTAAATGAAATTCCCACCCATAGGTGAATACTGACAGATTGCGAGTCTAAGCATTTCTACCGTACTATTCTATTCCACTAATAGTTTAGTTGATAAAATACAAATCTTAGGGTTGATAAAACATGATTATAATTAAATCGGTACTTCTCAAAATTTAAGAGGCCACCGCGATTCTCCCATTCTTTTCATGGTACGATATAATCCAGTCCAATTTAGTACTTCCACCATGTAAAGTTGATATCATGTGCCATCATAACTCTAAAATCATGCCAAGCTATTATTATCATTGTATATGAAACAATCTCCTCAAAATATGAGCCTCCTTATTGATTACCCATCATCCACACATCGATTGGTCTTTTAATCTACTTGATCCACCGAGAATAACTCCTAATTTCATCCCCGAGCATATTTCATGAAAGATTCCACAAATCCAAGATTGCAAGAATTCATTACCTAGAGCTGTTTCCATAAACAATGACACCAGGTTGACTAAGCAAATCACACCCAATCCACATTATTCATAATCCCACACAAATGGTTATCGTAAAACCCTATTTCCCAAAATCATCTACTAAACCACCGAGTACGATTCTCAATATTATCCACTTCATACATCGAGTGTATTTGATAATATCATTGATTAAATCATCGAGTATCATTCTCCCCATCACCTATTGTAACCCTTTACATTGTCATCGCTAAATCATCTACATTTTATCCACCAAGAATACGTAACATTATCATTTACTAAACCACCAAACATTCTGGATTATTCACAATTCTCCCTAAATGATTATCACATAGTATGCTTGTTAAAATCCACCGAAATATAAGTCACCACATATTCTACTTAATCCACAAGTATGCCTCTCAATATCATTTATTTATTTTTACCGACTATTACTCTTGACATCATATATCTTCCAATATGCTTCCAATCCACCCAAATTATATGGATTACCATGCATAGATCAATTCCATAACGACTACCCCACAACGCTAATATTCGCGAAATCTCCAATTTACATTTCGTACCACTTGTTCCACCGATCGTGTCTTTCCAACCGTCTTTTTCCCTAGTTAAAGAATATTTTTCCAAAAATATTTATATTGGTGGATTACTATACTATGGTGACAAAGGATCAGGGATAACAATGTCAAGGAGGTAGGAACAACAGGTATAACTAATAACCTAACGTTAACATCATCCATTTAATATAAATAGCAATGCAATTTGTAAAACAGTGTAAAACATTTATAAATCATGGGATCAAAATGCGACAAGGAGACTTGCCTCGGTCACAGCGAGAATGGCGAACTCTGGAAGTCCGGCGGCGAGGTCGGCGGACTCGGCGGGATCGGCGGTTACGCGCAAAACGGAGCAACAAATAAATAAACTAAAATAAATAAAATCCAAAAATTACAAAAGTTATACTGGCAGGAAGATCTTGATTTTAAATGAATTTAGAAATTTGAATGGAGTCAATCGGAGTTCGGACGGAAAAGTTATGAGCATCCGAAGTTGGAAAAGCATGGAAAATGAGAAACCGAGGAATATTCCCAGAATATTCTTTTGCAAGGAAATTCTGTTTTTTCTTGATTTGGATGGAGTCTATGCCATGTGGGGCCTCCTTGTCATTGGCTTGGACTTCATCCTCAAGCTCTATCCATGGAGAGAACAGAGAAAGGGGAAGGAGCAAGGGGGCGCCGGCCATGGCGCATGGCGGCACGGCGACGAAGCGGGATGGCGCCACGGCTGGGACGGTCGGCTGGCTGCCACAAAGGGAGGTGGTGCGCGTCGCTGGGCGGAGGAGGCATGCCACAAGGCGAGATGGTCGCCGCCGCCATGGGCGACGACGGCGGCCGGCGGTCGGCCAGATGCGCAAGCACTAAGAAGAACATAGGAGGTCCAAAACTTGGGAAAAAAATGGAAATTTGCACAAATTTTGAACATGACTCCACAATTCGGGTAATGGATCACCTTAGGGACATCTAGAGGGAGGTAAAATAGCAATGAATTGAATCAAAGCTCACCGGAAACAAAGGAATCAACGAAAAACCCGAGTTCGGCCGGAGCGACGAGAACGCGAAATTCGACTTCACCAAATGAGGAATCCTAAAATTGATTGAGGGTTAACGATCTAGACAAGCATACGAACTCAATGGAGCAATCGGAATTGGATTTGGCTCACCGGAGAGAAGGTTACAAGGATGAACTCGAAGAACTTCGAAAACCCGGCGTTCCTCGCGGTTTCTTCGATCTCCCGGACGAATGAGTTGGGGAGAAAATGGGAGGGTGTGTGCACTGGAAAGAGGGCTTCAAAATGAAGAGATGAGAAGTGGAATTGTGCAAAACGGAGTTGAAACGGCCGAGTTATGGCCAACTAAATGCATTTCGGTTTTTCCGTTGCAGCTCAAAATCCGGTGAGATTCGCGACGAATAATGGTGGGGAATGGCAAGAGGGCGTCGCTAAGGATTCAACGGAACCGATGGTTCACGATTTGGAGGTTTATGGTGGAAGTTATGAGTGATTGCAAGCTTGGAGCCATGAATGGAGAGATGAGAAACCTTCTTTGTTGTTTTCCTTTGTGAGGTTGAAGAAGAGCAACAGTGCCCTGTCACGTGTCACTTTTTGGTTGGCCAAGAGTTACGTAAATGAACCGCTCTAAGGAAAAATCAGCAAAAATGGTCTAAAAATTCCGGAAAAAGTCCTAGAACTATTTTGGAATATTTGGAACCCAATAAAATTGGTTTCGTGGAATTTGGATGAAATTTGTGAAATTAAATATTCAGGCGCGGATTGCGGGCATTAAACGAAAGCCGCGCGAGATAAAATAGGAGCGAAGGTCCAAAAATCCGGGGAAAGGTTCCTAAAATCCTTTTGTAATATTTGGGACACAATTGAAGTGGTTTGGGGATTTTTGGAGCATTTTTGGACTCGGGTGAAATTTCGGGTACCGGAGGGAACTGGAAAATCCAATTTTTCGACCGGAGGGGAATTAAATCCCGATTTTGAATAGGAATAGATGCCAGGTTAACATAAACACCATGGAAACTCCAAGTTTTTGAATTTAATATATTTAAATTAGGTTTTTCTCCAGAAGGCGAAAACTAGGGTGTTACAATGGGAAAAATGTTTTCGTTTTCCGTTTTCTCTAAAAAAAATGAAAATTCGTTTTTCGTCCGTCGTCTCTCCGTTTTTGTTGGAAAAAAATGTTTTTGTTGTTCGTTTTCCCTCTAGAGTATGGAAAAAATGTTTTACGTTGACTGTTTTCCCTCAGGAAAAATGCAAATTCGTTTTTTATTCGTCGCTTCTCCGTTTTTGTTAGAAAAAATATTTTCGTTGTCCGTTTTTTCTCCAATTCCTGGGAAAAACATTTTCGTTATCCATTTTTTCTCGGAAAAAAACGGAGATTCATTTTACGTTCATCCTTCCTCTATTTTTGCAAAAAAAAAATGTTTTTGTAGTCCGTTTTTTCTTTGGGTCCCGAGGAAAATGTTTTTGTGGTCCATTTTCCCTAAAAAAACATAATTCTGTTTTTCGTACGCGCACGCGGTGTGCGTCGCTTTTGTGTTTTCGGGGTACATTTTTTCTTAAAAAAATACAAACCCGTTTTTCATTCGTCCTTCCTCCGTTTTTGCCGGAAAAAATATTTTCATCGTCCGTTTTCTCTCCAGACCCCAGAAAAAATATTTTTGTGTCCCATTTTTCCCTAAAAAAACGCATATTCGTTTTCCATTCACGCACGCGGCTCGGTCTCTACGGTTTCTCGAGCCTTCATAAATTTTGAAGATACGTCTAAGTCTATTTTTTCACCCGAAAAAAAACGCGAAATCATTTTTCGTTCACGCACGCGTCGTACGCCGAGTTTTCGCTTTTTTCTCCGAAAAAAAAAACAGAAAATTCTTTTTCCGTTCACGCGTGTGGCGTGCGCCGCACGTATTTTCCTAGTTGATATTATACTAACAGATCCCAACGTTGATATTACACTATAAAAGATCCCAAAATCGATATTATACTACGACACAGTACCTTACTTGACGTGATAAGATTTTGCCGACCAGCAATAATGTTCTCATGTGGGACCTTCACTATATGCTTAGGTTGAATCATGTTAACATTATAAATACATGCAAAATTCCACTGAAGGCCCCAGCCCTGTCCTTTGTTCATCGCGTTATATCTTTTTCTATATGTTTTAGAGCCGGCATGATACACAGAAAGCACTCGCCAAGCATGGTCAGCGGTTAAACAGTGTTCTTATCATTGGGGGTGAAGCAAATGGATCCATGGCAGCGACCGTATCTGAACGAGAACACCGATGAGAACTATCAAGACGGGGCAACAGTTCCATTTCCCCATCACAGCCTGTAGCACCAAGCGGCTTTGCAAGTTGCACTTGCAACAGGTAAAACGCTAGTAGCACCTTTGCCTAGCAATTCTGTTCCAAATGGCAGCTGCAATGCGGGCGATCGAGGTGCCTCTGGAGCCCCATGGCTTCACCGACAAAACCTGTGTTGCCCAAAGTTATTGACTTGATGTTTGGCCTTTAATCTCCTCAGTCTGATCAACCGCTGGTAACTTTTGGCAGTTCCAATGCAGAATGAGGATCACTGATCTGTGTTATGGTCATGGCATTTATTTGTCGTCGAGTGGCGTCGTTTATTGCGACGGTTGTGTGATTAATCATTGAATGGGTTAATTTTGAATGAAATTGGTTTTTGCTCTGGCTCGGCTCGTTGGCTCGACTCTAAAAATAATTCCAAATTGTAAATAAAATCATATTAAATCAAACTATGTCAATTTCAAAAAAGCTCGTAAACACAATGATTTGGCTCGATTTCCACCCCTAGACCTATTTGTTAAATAGGTGTTATAAAATCGTTTGGGGAGGATTTAACACAACAGAAAAGATGTCTTGTCGTCCTAGTCAAACTGGAAACAGAGCACGAATTGTTTCCCCGTGGAAACAACGAATCGGGCTCTTCGTTTGTTAAATTGTTCTCTGTATCTTGCAGGAACAAAAAAAGGAGAAGAAAAACCGAGTTTGACCTTTGTTAGTCAGCTAGGGTTAGACTTTCGGCACACATTCTGAAGTCTTCATGAATAGGAAATTTTAGAAGTTGAAAATGATTAGCAAATTAAAATAGCCGGCATTTGATGATTCGTTGACATTGCGTGGTTGTCATGAGGACCTCAATGTGAAGGACATCTACAGCTAATACTACATGGTTGAGTCAATTCAGCTCAATGTGAAGGGCATCGACACCTAATTACTAACATGGTTGAGTCAGTTCAGCTCACTAATTCAACATCAATAGTAGTACCACGTACATGTCAGAGACAAATCAATAATCACTCAATGCAATGAAACAATTTCAAGTACGTCCAGTGGTTCCAAGTCTGAATTTCCGCACGTCTGCTTGAGTAATTCAACGATAAATAAACTACAGACAAATGTCAAAAAAAATATTTTCGTTGGTATCAGTATTTAATCAGAATATTAATCCAAATTGTGGGTTAATATAGGCTGCCAATGTGTGAACCCATCACAATGTGATCTTTGCTCCTTCTAAAAGTTACATGTCAAATCAAGATATATTATTATGAACATGCCAAAAAGTCGCCTCTCTTTGCCACAGTGGACAGCACGCCATACAAAACCGTCAGCTGTGCTGCTTGGAGAGGAGTCCGGTCCATCGATCGATTCCTACGCACTGACTAGGGTGCGTTCGGTTGCCTGTACCAAGTGGTACACGTATGAGATGGTTCAAGAAAAAAATCATCCACGCGTTTGGTTGCTTGAATGGAATCATCCCCTCCAAGATCAAGTGATACAAATTTAAGGAATATTCCCTCTAGATGCTGAACCATCTTATTCACCTAAAATAATGGAATCAATGGTACATTACCATTTCATCCCATTCAACCTCATCCTATGAACCAAATACACCCTACGGCGTCCATAAGATTTGGAGCTTGGGGCGATCAGTTGTGCACGGAACGTTGGGATTTAGTTGAGATGTTTGCATGTAACGATAGTATTCCCTCCAGTTTGATAATAGATGTCATTTTGGATATAGTGATGGTCAAACTTCTAAAACTTTGATTATCGATATATTTTTAAATATTTAAATTGGATATATGAAAATTATATGTGTAGACTTGTCTCGAGAAGTACGTTCATAATATTATAATTTTATTGGGTTTTATAAATATATTATAATAAAAAATAGCCGTCAAAGTTGTGTTTTGAAGACCGTGTCGATGTCCAAAACGACATCTATTATCAAATTGGAGGGAGTAATTAACTAACTGTAGGTTGAGCCGGCAAGATAGATCGAATATCTATCGAGAGGTGTGTCATTCCAACTGGATAGTATTCTTTTAGGGCAAAAATTCCAAGAGAGGTGCTTATGTGCTCTTCTTTTTTAAAGTTGCACAAATATTAAAACACTAATGAAGGGTAGATGAGGATTACTTACCCTTTCGCTTGCTTCAAGATTTGTGCAACTTGTATTGAGAGGAAAAACATAGAAGCATTGCTCAAATTCCAAATGGATAGTGTCAAGGAGAATAGACTCCAATCATGGGGAAATCAATTAACTGTAGAAATGAGGATCATGGCTACCTGGATAGTAATTGTGGTACAGATTACACATACTAATTTGGTGCTGGAAGGATTCAGAGTTTGCCGCAAGATTGCATTCCAAAGGGCACAGCAGGTTCGAGTTGATTGAAATTTCTTTTGAGACAATTCATCAAGCATCTCATGTACACACACAAAAACATGAAACTGATACACAAATATAGCGTATTGTCCGCACATGACGATTCTGAGAAATCAATCTCATTCTAATTCCATAATCTAAACAAAGAAGATCTCCCAGTTCCATAATCCACGCGAAAGATTATTTGAAACCATGGACTAGACGAAAAATTACACAACCTAATTAGAATCATATTTCACAATCTTTAGTTGTACTCATCTTTTAGTCGTCAGGTAATCGACCCTTGTTGGAATAGTTGGTGTAGGAGAGGCGGCTGGGGCGGGCGGCTGCAACGATAAGGTGTCAGGAACTGACAATAGCGCAACTGATTGAAGAAGAAAATTTTCTATAGAACCATATCGTAACAGAAGAGTAAAGTAAGAGAGATACGGCTAACTACTTTACGATAACAACTTTACTTGAGATATAAGTTGATCAATCCAAAGTTGGTTCTCTGTCTCCAGGACTCGGCTTATATACCCGAGCGGAATTACAGCAGTGAGTTACCAGCCAAAACAACCGAAAAGAAATTACGGTTACAGTGATAATTACTACATTCGTTTACCCTCAGATCTACTACATAATTCTTGAGGTTTAATCTCCACGGTCTATTCCCAGTTAGAAGTCGGCATCATGATGACTTCGCAGCTGACTTCACTCACGAAACGTTCCCAGGCTTCTTCTGAAGTTTTGCCGCTTGATCCAAGTTCCTGACAATACCCCCTCGTAGCATGTTCCTTGTCCTCAAGGAACAAAATCTGGAAAATAGTTTGAATAAAAGTGACATCCTCCCAAGTTGCATCTTCAGGAGCTAGATTCAACCACTGAATTAACCACTGAGCGCTCGGTACTCCGTTCCTTGGTACTATTCTTCGATCTAAAACAGCAACCGGCTCTGTTTTTATCTGACCATTATCAGCCACCATTGGTAACCCTGGGAGCGGTATAGCTTGAGACCCTAAATGTTTTTTCAACTGGCTGACGTGAAATACAGGATGAATACCAGCATCATTAGGTAATTGAAGTTTGTAGGCCACTTTTCCAATCTTTTCTATGACCCGGAATGGTCCATAGAATTTAGACATTAGCTTGAGAGACCCCCTTAGCCCGAATGCATTCATTCGGTATGGTTGTAACTTCAAATACACCATATCTCCGATCTCCAAAACCCTCTCTGTTCTATGCTTGTCAGCAAAATGTTTGATTCTTTCTTGTGCTTGCTGTAAATTTCTTTTGATTCCTTGAAGAATCTCCTCTTTTTGCCTCAAAGCTGATTTGGCTTCCTCTGAGACAGAACTTGGAACTGTGAACTCGCCCATTTGTGGAGGAGAATAACCATATAAAGCTTGGAAAGGTGTAGATTTCAGCGATGTATGATAGGTGGTTTTTTACCACCACTCTGCCAGTGACAAACAAGAGAACCAGCTTTTCGGTTTCTGAAACACCATACACCTCAAATATGCCTCAAGACACTGATTAACCCTTTCAGTTTGTCCGTCACTTTGAGGGTGATATGCCGTGCTCATTCGAAGTGATATGTTCAACGCTTTGAAAATCTCAGTGAAAAATTTGCTAGTAAATATCCGATCACGATCGATGACTACTGAATCGGTACTCCATGCAATTTCAAGATGTTGTCAATAAACACTTGAACAACTTGTTCCATGGTATAAGGATGTGACATGCCAATGAAGTGAGCATATTTAGTCAACCTATCTACCACGACTAATACAACATCCTTACCCTGCGATTTTGGAAGCCCTTCAACAAAATCCATTGATATGTGTGTCCAAGCCAAATCTGGAATCTCCAACGGCTCCAATAATCCAGGAATTTGTATGTGTTCTGGTTTAGTAAGTTGGCAAACCGGGCACTCTGCAATGAATTGCTCTACCTCCTTCTTCAATTTAGGCCAATAAAACAACTTCTTTACTCGGTGATAAGTAGCTCGAACTCCTGAGTGCCCTCCAAATTTCGATGCGTGAAAATTTAACAGAATCTTCTGTCTTATCCCATCCTTGTCCCCCACATATATCCTTCCTCTATATCTCAAGAGACCGGCTACTAAAGAGTATTCAGCATTCGATTCCTTAGCTGTTTGAACCTCCATTAACATTTTCTTGCTGTGTTCATCATCAACATAACTGTCTTTGATTTCCAAGATCCATTCTGGCACGACAGTAGTGATAGCTAAACAAGAATCTTTATGAGGATCCCATTGACTATCCCTCCTTGACAAAGCGTCAGCTGCCACATTCTCTTTACCCCTTTTATATTCGACTTGGTAATCAAACTCCAATAGCTTGAGCAATAATTTATGTTGAGTCCCTTCCGTGAGCCTCTGAGTTGTGATGTACTGGAGGCTTTTCTGATCAGTCCTAATGATCAATTTTCCTCCCCAAAAATAATGCCTCCACCTTCTTAATGCTTCTAAAATGGCTAAAGCTTCCTTATCATATACCGATTGACCAGCCGCCTTGATTCCCAATGTCTTACTAAAATAAGCAATCGGTCTACTCGCCTGCATTAACACACCACCAATACCTGTACCACAAGCATCCGTCTCAATCACAAATGGCTGGGAGAAATCTGGAAGAGCAAGGACTGGACAAGTGGTCATTCTTCTCTTGAGTTCTTCAACAGCTTGAGTCTGTTCATCTCCCCACTTCCAGGAATTTTTTTCCAGCAATTCAAACAGCGGCCGACATATTTGTCCATATCCTTTAATGAACCTTCTATAATACCCTGTCAACCCCAAAAAAACCCCTGAGCTGCGTGACCCCTTTTGGAGTAGGCCAACTGACAACATCTTGAATCTTCTTGGGATCAGTAGCCACTCCTTGTCCATTAATAATATGCCCTAAGTATTCCACCTGAGGAACAACAAAAAGGCACTTACTAGCCTTCACTTTGAGTTCATGTTTCTTCAGTACTTGTAATACAGTTCTGAGCTGCTCCTTGTGCTCTTGCCGGCATTTGCTATAAATCAATATGTCATCAAAGAAAACCAATACAAACTTCCTCAAATATTGCTCAAAAATAGTGTTCATCAAAGATTGAAAAGTGGCTGGGGCATTGGATAATCCAAAAGGCATTACAAGATACTCATAATGGCCTAAATGAGTTTTGAAAGCTGTTTTATGCACATCTTCTTCTCTCATCCTAATTTGGTGATAACCTGATCTTAAGTCCAACTTTGTGAAAATAGTTGATCCATGAAGCTCATCCAGAAGATCCTCAATAATTGGCATGGGAAACTTATTCTTTACTGTCATCGAGTTCAATTGTCTGTAATCTACACACAACCGCCATGAACCATCTTTTTTTCTAACCATTACTGCAGGGGATGCAAAAGGACTGATGCGGTTCCTGATTTCCTTGTTCTCAATTAACTGTTTAATGATATTCTCCATGGCCTCTTTTTGGTAATGTGGAACTTTGTATGGTCTGAGATTTGGTGGCTCAAAACCCTGCTTTAAGTGAATAGCATGGTCACAATCTCTCTTGGGCGGTAATCCCTTGGTTTCAGCCATAATTTCAGGGAATTGACGCAAGACATCCTCAATGTCCGCCGAAATGACTCGATCTGTCTCAGTCTCCTCCATGTTCATATTCTGGACCTGTATTATACATCCAAACACCTTCTTCTGCATCAGTTTCTCTAATTTAGTAGCTCTAATATGGCTTGGATTGGTAGGACTAGTGAAATCCATAAACCGAATAATCTTGCCACACTTACATATAGATAAAATCCGCTGCCTTAAATCAAGCCCAATAGGACTGTGTTCAAAAATCCAATCGGCGCCCAATATGAGGTCATAAGTTTTTAATGGCAGTAAATTGAAAGAGTTCTTGAAGTGGGTTCCTTGAATAATATAGTCCAATTCTTCCACTCGAGCATCAGTTTGTAACTCCACCCCCAGCCACAGCTACTCTCTGAGGTGTACCATAACTCAAAACGCAATTGGCCTTAATGGCCAGCTCGTAGTTGATGAATGAATTCGTGCTGCCACTATCCACTAATGCCACCGCTTTAATGCCCCCAATACTGGTGATCAGAGTAAAAGTGGATATATTAACCATTCCAATAGCTGCTTGTTGCGATATCTGCATCAATTGTTCTATAGCTTGAGATGGATTTGATTCCTCTGGGCTCCCAGGTGCCGTCACAAAGCCACTATCAACAACTGTTTCTTTATCATCTTCTTTGCACACTTCCTCTTCATCACCTTTCATCAACAAAGCATGTAATGCTCTCTTAACTTGACATCGATGCGCAGAGCTCCACGGCTCCTTACAGTACCAACAGAGGTTTCTATTCTTGCCTTCTTCTCTGGTTTGAGTTACATTGTCAGTGTTCTTCTAAGTCACTGGTTTGTTGCTAGCTGGATTAAATCTACTCATATGGTTCATAGGTCGGTTCCTGTTAAAACTGCTTGCCGACTGAGCTCTTCTAGCTGCTGAAGCTTTCTCATACACTCTAGCATACCAATATCCTTCCATTAATCCTTGTGGCCTCTGTCCACTCACCTCATGTTTAATTTCTCCCCTTAAACCACCAATAAAGCAACTCAACAAAAAGTGTTCTTGCAAATATGAGTGATCCCTTTTAACATTGGCAACACACTCTTCAAATTTGTCAATATAATCAGAGACTGTAGTTTGCTGTCTGATATTTTGTAATGCCTCCACTGCTTCATGTGCTGATATGTCTGAGAACCGATCACTGATCATCGCACAGAATTGTGGCCAGGTCAGCGAGCCACTCTGAATTCCAATCCCTTTGAACCAAGTTGCTGAACGTCCTGTCAAATGCGCGGTTGATAGATTAACCCACTGCTCAAATGGTGTGCCATATATCTCAAAAAACTTTTCACACTGTTTTAACCAATTCAACACTTCATCTCCTTCAAATAATGGAATCTCCAAGCGTGGTCCCTTAATCACTGCCTCTATATATTGGCCTGAATCGTTGAATTCCCCCATATATTGATGTGTCTGTCCGTCAATCCACCGAACACCAGAACGAGGCACTCCTCTGCCATAGTTGTTCCACATATGCACAGGTGGCCGTCTTGACCCTTGCTCATCAAAACCACTCGTCGGTTGAAAAGTTCCCTTCCAGTTCATCTGTCCTGTATTGGTGTTCATATATGGTCTATTGATTGTACCGAAATCAGTGTTGTGACCTGGAGGCCAAGGGTTATTCTCTACTTCGAATTGGACTTCTTTTTCCCTTCTATCCAATCTACCTCCCTTTTGTACCAGTACAGGTTCAGAGGAGTTCGGACGAATTACCTGAGCCCCAGCCGAAGATAGATCTGTCATCACCACACCGACCCCAACTCCTTCGGTCTCAGTCATGCTGGTCTTGTTCATATTTTCTTCTTCGGGATTCTTTGAACTGGAAGAACCAGCCATGCACATGCGCTTCAAAAGTTCCTTCATCTCCTGAAACTCTGTTTTCAAACTCTTCAAATCTACTAAATCCTCCTTGATTATCGATAACTCTGCTCTCAGTTCCGCTACTTCCTCCTTTCCTGCCATTACTTCTTGAGATCTAGTTGTTACCACCATCCAAATAGATCATCCACTCCAAGAATAGAATTCCGTACCTCTTGCAAACCCAGATCGGTGCAGGGATTTTACAGTAGCAACTTGAAATGTCGCCACAAACCTCCGATCTTGCGATTCCTTCTCAAGGTTTTGTCCAGCGTAGGGATTTTACAACAACGACTAGAGATGTCGCTGCAACCTCCGCCGATCACACCTATTTCCGAGAATCCACTGATGCTCTGATACCTTTGTCAGGAACTGACAATAGCGCAACTGATTGAAGAAGAAAATTTTCTATAGAACCAGATCGTAACAGAAGAGTAAAGTAAGAGAGATACGGCTAACTACTTTACGATAACAACTTTACTAGAGATATAAGTTGATCAATCCAAAGTTGGTTCTCTGTCTCCAAGACTCGGCTTATATACCCGAGCGGAATTACAGCAGTGAGTTACCAGCCGAAACAACCGAAAAGAAATTACGGTTACAGTGATAATTACTACATTCGTTTACCCTCAGATCTACTACATAATTCTTGAGGTTTAATCTCCACGGTCTATTCCCAGTTAGAAGTCGGCATCATGATGACTTCGCAGCTGACTTCACTCACGAAACGTTCCCAGGCTTCTTCTGAAGTTTTGCCGCTTGATCCAAGTTCCTGACATAAGGGCGACGCCGATGAGAAAGAGGCAGGCCATGGGGGCATGTTGCAACCGGGCCCGCACGTCCTGTAGCCACACCATAGACACCAAGCTACTACTTGAGGCGGTCGCAGTGACACTGTAGCTCCACTGCAAGGAGGGCCACGACGAGGCGCTCGCTAGCACCGAGGATCAAGGTTTCAAATTTCGTTTTGAGTCAAATCTCGGAGGTTCCCGAAATCCGAAATTTCGGCGAGATTCGGAAATTTCGGACAAAATCCGGACGAATTGCAAAAACCAAATTTCAAATCCGGTTTTTTTTCTACCGGGAAATTCGAGATCTCGGCCGAAATCACCGAGATCTCGGCCAAATTGAAACGGCTCAAAAATGGTTCAAAATACGTCAAAAAATTTTTAATTTTTTTTTGGATAGTCCTAACACATCACTAATGTTTCCATAAAAATTTGAGATGATGATCAATCATGAGGAATTTTTAAAAAATCTAACAGTGGTATAGTCGTGATAAAAACCGTATATAAAATCAGTTTTTGATTTTTCAAATGTAACAAATGAACTTCAGGTCATTTGAAAAGTTTTATATATGTTCCTATGTATTAAGGAAGGTTCTTTCTTTGAAACTACCTGCAGTTCTGAGGGAGATTCTTTCTTTCAAACCACCTGTAGTTTTGAATTTTGACCAGTAAGAAAAGGTCAATGCCATAAATATGAGCACTGATCATATATATGTGAATCCCCGCCCATATATACATAGGTGAGTTAGTACTGTACCCATTTATAAATACATGTTATTTTAGGTTTTAAATTTTGTTTTTCAATATATGTCATTCAATAATTTTGAAGTGGGTTTTGTACCACTGTTTCCACTCCACTATTTTCTCATAGTCATACACAGATTGATTCCAACTATCAATGTCAGTATCAGATATCATTTCTCTCTGCTGTTTCAATGCACTAGAAAAGTTCCTATGTATTAAAAAAGTTCAAACCACTTTAGAAAATTTGAAATTTTTTGTGAATGGTCCTAACACATCCATAATATTCCCATAAAATTTTTAGAAGATAATCAATCTTGAAAATTTTTAAAAAATTCGGAAAGTCCTAACTGACATATTGAACCGACCAAAAAATGGTCAAAAACATGTTAAAAATTTCTGATTTTTTTTGTGGATGATCTTGATCCTAAACCCAAGCA
This sequence comes from Rhipidocladum racemiflorum, assembly GCA_036346355.1. Classification (NCBI taxonomy): domain Eukaryota; kingdom Viridiplantae; phylum Streptophyta; class Magnoliopsida; order Poales; family Poaceae; genus Rhipidocladum; species Rhipidocladum racemiflorum. The sequence goes on along the minus strand of CM070569.1, from coordinate 43,791,523 downwards.
AATACAATGCACAAAAATCAAAATCCGGCAAAAAAATATCAAATCTCGCCCGAGATTGCCGAGATCTCGCCCGAAATAGCCGAGATCGCGCCGAGAAATCCGAGATTTGAATTTTTTTTAAATTTTTTTGAATTTTCTGGGATTTTGAATCTCGGAGGGGTCCGAAATCCGAGATTTCGCCGAATTTTGGACCCTTGCCGAGGATCTCATCCTTGAGCACAAGCCAGCGCCGGATCGCCACACCTAGCGTGACTGGATCCTAGATGGTTGAGCTACATTACACTCGTAGATCTAACCAGAACAGCGGGCCAAGGTCTCTTAGGCCATCTCCCCCCCCTCCCAAAAAAAAAGTTAGTTCAATGAGGGGTGCTCTCTCATCCTTATAAACCATGTTCAAACCCTCCCAACAACCGATGTGGGATCATTCCCAACAATCTCTCCCTCACACATCGGGCCGAGATTATCTAGGAACCACCTAGGCCACCTGGGCTCTGATACCAATTGTTAGCCGGATCATCACACCTAACGCGTCCGGATCCTAGGTCTTTTGGGCTACATTACACTTGCAGGCCCAACCAGAACAGCGGACCAAGGTCTTTTGGGCCATTTCCCTCCAAAAAGCTAGCTCAATGAGGAGGTGCTCCCTCACTCTTATAAACCGTGCTCAAACCCTTCCAACAACCGATGTGGGACTATTCCCAACAGTTCTACCTCACCGGCTATGTCGTCAACACTAATGCCGTCCATCATGCAAGTAAAGTACTAGATTCAAACATTGGGATTAGCACCGCCGGTGAGGACACCGTCCACCGGAGGAATGAGAGAGGGTCGGATTTGGCGAGAAAAGAGGAGGACGGCCGGCCTGGAGGTAGCCAGCTAGCAAGAGAAAGAGAGTGAGTGTAGATGTGAATGAATCATAGGCCTGCTACTCGATTCAGAGAGGAGGAGGCCGGCCGCCGGAGGAAGGGGACAGGGCTGGATCCGGCAAGACAAGGGCAGTGTGTTCTAGGGCGGACAGAAAGAGGTGAGGTATAGGGTCTGTTTGGATCCATACAGCTAATAGTTAGCTGCTAAAAATTAGCTGGAGTGGATCCAAACACCCCTAGCTAAAAGATCAGCTAACTATTAGCTGGGCGCCCGGCTAATGGTTATCTCATTAGCTACCAAAACCCAGCTAATAGCAGCTAATATATGGCATTTAACCAAAATACCCTTCACATCTACCACCAATAGCATTTAATAGCATAGGTATTCTAGACAATAGTATCTATTAGCCACATATTAGCTGGTGGATCCAAACACCCTCTAACTAATAGTTAGCCAGCTAATAGTTAGCTGGCTAATATTAGCCAGCTAACTATTAGCTGGCTAACTATTAGCAGCTAATGGATCCAAACACGCCCATAATGTGGCTGATATCGGTAGATGGTAAATAGCAATGATAGCTATTGCTATCAAGCGAAGATTGAATAGTTGCATTGGAGCAACTAGACGCTTAAATGGGCTCCTAAGCGTACGAGCGTCCGTACAATAGTTATTTGTATCGGAGGTCATGATTCTTATATAGTTGTTTCATGATATTATTTCTTTTCTCTTTAAATATCTATCTAAGTATATCTTTACATTGGACATGGCCTTAGAGAGAAGTAAACTTTAAACATATCAAAAGAGAAAATATTATCCTGGCTGGAGTGCTTCCCACATCCATAATTTCTTTACTATATGCTGTAGAATTATTATTCAATTAGGAAGCCGGCAAAAGTGTCTCGCGCAAAGACTGTCTTCTTTGCCAAATATTACACGAAACTTTGCATTTTTTTCTTAAAAAAACATAAGCTTGCCAATAAATAAACAAATACAAGACTAATTATTTGAAAAACGTGTGGATACAGATGGAGCACGTACTTAAAAACCCTATAATTTAATACTCGATGGATCAGATCAGCTTAATTAATTAAGAAGGAAGTGGAATTAATCTCTACTACTATAAAGTGAGAGTTTCTTCCCACGTCACATTAATTGCTCTATTTAATTGCCCTGCTTAATTGCCCTACGCAAGAAACGAAGCGTTGCTTTAATTAGTCAGCTTTTGCAAGAAACGAAGCGTAAAAGATAGATGTTTGATCTTATGAAATAGTATTTTTTTTATTTTTTAATCTTTATTTTTCGTTATCAATTTTGTTTTTCGTAGCAACGCACGGGCATATAACTAGTATTCTTAATCTCTGAGTAAAATTACCATTTGAAATGTTGCTATGACGCAAACCTTCCAACAGAAAAGGCCGTCCTGGATCTCGGGGTGTTTGAGCCGATGTATCATCATTTCTCAGGATGAAACACGCAAGAACTAATCCAATATTAATTACGCTGGCTTGTTAATTTTTGGTACATATCCCACATATGTGCAGTGGTATCTTCCTGATTGGCCTAAAATGTTTTTTTTTCGGAGACATCCGACAAAATTGTGACAGCCAAAGTCCAAGAGATTTACACGTACGGTTTAATTCTACGCAAATTTGACACGCGTACGGATCATGATGGAATGACTACATAGAGCCACCATGTACTAGTTGAATTGGGATCCTCTGGTGCATTTTGAACTGCAAAGGCAGTTGCAAACGCTAAAAAAATGTAAGAAAAAAAATCAAATTGCTACAATATTCAAGATTTTGTTAAATTTCATTGAAATTTTGGATTTTTTGATTGAATTCGTATTTTTAAACTAGATTTTTTGAAATACTGTAGCAATTTATTTTTTTTCAATTTTTTTTAGCCTTTGCAGCTCAAAATGCAGTTCAAAATGCACCGTGCATTTTAAACTGCAAAGACAGAGGATCCCAATCCGTACTAGTTTGACGTAGCCTTCGAGAAACGATGCTGCGGCGAAAGGTCTCTAGGGAAAATGTTTCTTAAAAATATAAGACAACTAATATTTGATTTATCGAGTTCATACATCATTGCACCATCAATAATAAATCACAATGCTGCTAATGCAACGTACGTTGACATTAATTCTTGATGGCGCTGCAGCGAAAATGCGGCTGATGACTACACCTGTCGGACAACCCTGGGCGCCAGCTTAGCCTCGACTCAGTCATGAATCATGAGAAACGATGATGCATGGTCCTAAAACTGGGGAGCAAAAGAAGAAGAAGAAAAGGAAAGAAAAATTTCACAAGTTCACATAAATTGTTTAATTAGTTTGTAAATATATGTTTTTGGGTCCAATGTTTCCATGACTTGAAATAAAAACGATCTTTGTCTCGGATCGGTACACAGTACACGCGTACGGTTAGCTTCCGTATGAGTGCATACTTGCACGAGGCTATATTGTAGTATTATGTTAAGTAAGTACGGTTATCTTAGTTAACAAACTACAAACATCGTTTGATCAGTTTTTAATTGTGCGTAGGAGTATTTTTTTATTTTAGGAAAGTGTTTATGTACTCATCAGTACATTGTTTAAGATAATAATGATTGCAATTATTAATCATTATCATGATTTAGTTTTTATTTGGTCAATTTGTTTTTAAATTTGACATCACGTCGAACGTAAATTGCTTAGTTTCTGCTAATTTGGTATGCAAGTCAAGTTGGTATGTAGTGTGAAACATGCAGAAGCGTTCTCACCTCGCTTGGAGGCCGCGTAGCCCTGTTATAAAGCCAGCAATCGGCTGCATTGGTTACATGCATGGAATGTTATGATTGTGGAGGATATTGGTTTCTATCTATACAATCTTTCTATCTCTAGAGTATTGCTTTCTATACTGGGAGAGTCTATCTTTAGAAACCTATATTATCTCTAACATCCCCCCTCAATCATAACTTACATAATTGAAGATTGTATCAAAACATATCTAACTTTCTAGCACATAGAGCCTTCGTAAAACCATCAGCAACTTGATCATTTGTTGAGATGAATTGTACATTCAATAGCTTCTACGCCACTCTTTCACGAACAAAGTGGTAATCAACTTCAATGTGCTTCGTTCGGGCATGGAATACCGGATTTGCAGACAAGTAGGTTGCTCCTATATTATCGCACCAAAGTTGTGCTATCGGTGGGCTCGGAACTTTCAACTCTTGTAACAATGTTTGTATCCAGATCACTTCTGTTGTTGCATTTGCTAGTGCCTTGTATTCTGCCTCGGTACTAGATCTTGACACCGTTGCTTGTTTACGTGCACTCCAAGAGACCAAATTATAGCCTAAGAAAATTGCAAACCCACTGGTGGAACGTCGATCATCAACACTTCCTGCCCAATCAGCATCAGCAAATGCACTAACAAGTGTAGAGAAGCTTTTCTTAATCTTCAACCCAGTACCAAGTGTATACTTAAGATATCTGAGAATTCTTTTCACAACTGTCCAATGAACAGTGGTTGGCAAATGAAGAAACTGACACACCTTGTGTATAATTACAGAAGGTATATATATATACATATATATATGTACATATATATACATATATATATACATATACATATATATATATAGCCTGGGAAAGAGAAGTGGATAATGGTCCGACCGGAAGGAGGGGGTGTCGGTAAAAGGAGATAGATGTGGTTGGCTTTCTTTTTATCTCGCGGTGTGTTGCTTTTCTCGAAGAAAAGGAGAAGGAGAACAAACGATCACTATTTATATATTAGTAAAGATATAAGTTAGTGATTTTGACTTTCTTTGCCTACAATAGGTATGTATAATATAACTTATTTTTTAAAAAAATTTATCAGGAACACTAGCATTCATTAAAGAATGACAACATCCGGACTACAAACACAAACCCCTACATCTACACGCGCACGCAGAGAAAACCCCGGCTCCCGCGAGCACGTGCATCAAGCAAGGCATAACTCGCGCACTCACCAGTCGAGCAAGCGCTCTGTTCTCGTAATATAACTTGTAATGCTTGCATCTATCCTCAGGCCGTATAAATTTCAAAGAGGAATCACACTACTGAATCCTGAATTCTCAGCACCACCTATCACTAATTATTCTAGGTAATTTAATTTTAGAGAGGTGCTTCTATGCTCTCTTTTTAAAAAATTGCATAACTATTAAAGTATGAATGAAGAATAGATAGTGATTACTCACCCATTCGTTTGCTTCAAAATTTATACAACTTGTATTATAAAGGAAAATATAGAAACACTGCTCTTAATTCTATCCAACTCAGAACAATACTACTAATTTTTTGAATGCCACGAGCCCACGACGCCCCCATCCTGTAACTGCTCTACTTGTACTCATTGACACAAGGCAGTTAGTGGCATTCATGTACAGAATCTTGGGTAATCTCGAGCCAACCTACTGCAGACTTACACGTGTGTGTACAGGTGGCAGTTCTGTGTCCAACGCATGCACTGTCGATGAACGAGCGGCATAGGAGTCAGAGATTTCTAAGCACGATACATTCATACAGATGTGTGGCTTGCATGTGAAACTATCCTATTCTGATGTTTATGTGCACCTGAACCGGCCTTTTAACACAGAGCCCTTACAAAGCCGCGTGTATTGGCTCGTTATCGCACTTTGCCACTCTTGATATTTCAATATAGTTACAGGTCTTAATACTGATGGGCTAAACCTGTTCACTTGCTTTATCACTTTCAATATACTTACCTCTTTTGGCGTCGTATATTAAAGCATGAACGATTACTTACCTCTTCACTTGCTTTATCACTTTCAATATACTCCAATAATAATTCTAAGATACTACAATACGGTATTGTTGAAAAAAATTCATCGAAGCCCTTTATTTTTTTTTTTTTGCTATATACCATTTTTCATGTGTAAAAAGAGTATATAAAAACAAATTATGCTATAAAAGGTGGACTTTGATGAAATTTTTCGTGAAGCACACTTTGAAGTATCTTATAATCAGTAATAGAGTATACTCAAAAGGATAAATAAGTATAACAATAACATTTATGCAGTATATTGAGAGTGGGAGTACATACTTCTAGGGATGTGTGTGTGTATGTGTGAGTAAGAGAGAGAGAGAGAAGAAACTTGCAACCAGAATGGCGAAGAAAAATCAGGCGGATTTTTTTTTATCAGTGACATGACATGGCACGGCAAGATACCTGTACATACGGATTCAGATTCTCTATCTTTGTTAGTCAAAATGCACGGTGCATTTTGACCTGACAGAGTAAAGAAATCTGAGGGGGGAAATCAAATTGCTACAGTATTTTCAAAAAAAACTGCGATATTTAATAAAAATCTAGTTTAAAAATATGAATTTCAATCAAAATATCCAAAATTTTAATAAAATTTACCAAAATCTCGAATACTGTAGCAATTTGATTTCCCCCCCTCAGATTTCTTTACTCTGCCAGGTCAAAATGCATCGTGCATTTTGACTAACAAAGGTAAAGGATCTGAAATTTAACTGCCACGGATTCAGATCCTCTGCCTTTGTTAGTCAAAATGCCCGGTGCATTTTGACCTAGCAGAGTAAAGAAATCTGAGGGGGGGGGGAATCAAATTGCTACAGTATTTTTGAAAATATCTGCGATATTTAATAAAATCTAGTTTAAAAAATATGAATTTCAATCAAAATATTCGAAATCTCAATAAAATTTACCAAAATTTCGAATACTGTAGCAATTTAATTTTTTCCCTCAGATTTCTTTACTCTACCAGGTCAAAATGCACCGTGCATTTTGACTAACAAAGGCATAGAATCTGAATCCCGTACATACACGACCATCACAGGCTAAAGAGGAGGATATATATATGGCATTGTCTTGTACTGAAAATTCTATCTAATAAAGAGAGAGAATTTTGCCTATACATTGTGTGTGCTTATTCTTGTGCTTCTACTTCTGTTCATGTGATTGCATTGGCATGCTGTCAATTTGGCGCGGGTGAACGACTACGTTTTATTACATTATCAGCACGATCGTTCTACGCGTTGCTGATTGGGATCATCTACACGGCTTCGATCTACACTTTGATCGTGATCAGTCGCTAATCGTTTGCCTGCGTCAAGACTACATGGCATCAAATTCTTCCTACATCAAGTGATCTACGCTACCACAAGCCCTACATAAGTGATCGCACATTCGCACATGAACAGTATAAAATCCGGTAGATTGTTTTCGCTATCTACTATATTGTTACAAAAAAATGTGTTACTGTTCATCATAAAAAAGGGCGGTTCGACCTAAAGCCGAAGCCCTCGGCCTCCCTGCCACCAGCACTTGGACTGCCGCCGCCTCGCCCGTAGCAAGGCACCTCGGTTCCTGGCTTGGCCGCCTCGGCCTGTTCGTTTGCCGTTGCTTCCGGCTTGAAGCTACACCGGCCGCCTCCGCCCTAAACCGACCAAACCGCTACGGCCTGAACCCACGCTGGCCGCCGCCGGCTTGAAGCCGCACCTCGGCCTTCGCGACGCAACCACTAACCGCCTCAGCGCTCGTCACGGCACCTCGACTCCCGAGCCGGCAGCCGGCCTATGCACGGCGCCAGCTCTGCTGGCCGCTCGCGCACCTAGCCCCATTGGTCGTGCGCCACTACCGCCGGCCCTGCCATGCCCCCCGCAGGCTGGCCGTTGCTCCTGGCCTACAGCCGACGCCAGCCTCTATGCTGATTCGGCTTTCCACCTAGCGCTCGTAGCCTCGCAGGCCGCCGCCGTTCCTCGCCGCACGTGACGCAGCTGGCCCCGCATGACGCCGCCGCTCTGGTGTCAGGCGCCGGATCTACGCTGCGGTGCAACCCGCCCGACCGCTCCCTGCCCGTCTTTGCTCCGCCCGACCGCGCTCGCTCCGTCTTGCCGCGGCCGCTGGGCTCGCCAGCGTCTTTGCCTCGGCTTGAGGTTGCCATTGTCGCCGTCACCGCTCCAGCACGACCCGACGCCTCAGTTTCATCGCGCCTATAGTGCGGCTTGTCTCCCCGGCTCCCCGCTCAGCCGAAGCAGCCGCTGCCACCTGCTCGGCGGCCGCGCTCATCATGGCGGCGCCCGTCCGACGTCTTCTAGTGTGGTGGAAATGCGGCGGCACCAGATTATATGTGGCGATTTGGGTTTTTAGGCCAGATGGGACCTTGTGGGCCAGCCCAACTCGAAAAAAAAGAAAATTATATTTTTGCCCCTATTTGATTTCAGTAATTTCTGGAATTGATTAATGATTCTAAAAATTGCTGATAAATGCTGGAAATTAGATTTCTAGATATATGGAGCTCCATAAATATGATAAATTATTATTTAGCACACATTGGAAGTTCCATACCCCGATTTTATTTTCTAGCTTTTGCCATGTCTAAAATGTGCTCAATTTTTTTTTCTGTTATTCAAGTAATTCTAAAAATTGCTTAAATATTAATAGAAATTTGTGAAATTGCTATAAAACCCTAGAAACTCATGATGACACATTGTTCATTCTATGGCTCTAATTTTATTTTCTTAATATTATTTCATGTTGATATGTGATGAAATTTAATTTTTCTGTTGTTAAGTAATTCTGAAAATTGCTTGGTAATTGACATAGATTCATGAAAATGCTAAAAAAAATCTAGAAAAGTCTAGATAGAATATTGGGAGCCTTGTATCTCTGAATTTATTATCCTAGCATAATTTTATATTTAAATTTATTTTTTTGCTATTTAGTAATTCTGAAAAGTGCTTAAATAATTAACAGAAAACTATGGAAATTGCTAGAAAAATTCTAGAAAATTTTAGGTAATTATCTACTAAATAGATATATAACAATATCTATGTTAAGTATATAACAATAGGTGTTAAATAATGAATTAAGTACACTAGGAGTGCACATGCATACATATGCTATATATAAACTACATTTAAACTTGCTGATTAACTTATATAGCTCCTTACATCACAAAGAACAAATAGATATATAAACATATATAAGCTACATTTAAATTCAGCATCTTCAATTCTCTCTTTACATAGCTAGCTACATCTTGAGTATAATGCAATTAGAACCAATTATTACTTTAGATCGAAGAGAATAAATGTATCTACACCAAGCTATATCAAAACCATCTTCAATTCCCTCTTTATCAAGCTAGATGTATATACCTTGAATATAATGCTGTTACAACCAATTATTAGTTTACATCACCTTCCTTTAAGTAACTATCTACATATTGAGTATAATGCAATTACAACCAATTACGACTTTACATGACAGAGAACAAATGGTCTACACTAAGCTAGATCTAAAAAACATCTTCATTTCCCTTTTTACAAAGCTAGATCTTAAATATAGTGCAAATTTGAACCAATTACTATCCTTAGATAACCTAGAACAGAAGGATCTAAAAGCACAACTCCAAATTCAGGATCACTTCTCACCAGATCATTTCTTAATCACAAACACCTCAAAAATGGCTCGGAAAACCCTAAAAATACAGAGGAGATCGATGCTCTATGTTCTTATTTACTAGAAATGGTCATCATAAGCCAAAATTCGTCCGTGATGTGCCCCTCATTATAAAAGATTTTAACTAAAAACTGTCTGTGATGTGCCTGATACTCATCTTTGACGGTTTTTATAAAAAACAGTCAGTGATGAAGTGTCTAGTGTAACTCTTCTTACAGTAGCGTTCGACCGGAGCACAAATCTTCAAGGCGATCACAAGGTCCAAAATTCAACTGAATTCACTAGAATTTCCGTGCGACAGATTTTTAGCACTTTCGTTTTTGAAAAACACCCCATCACATTGTCAAAGTCAATAAATCTGTAGCTTCAACTTCCCTGCATCATTTTCATCTCTCGAAACACACAATGACGTTACGGTACCTATAGCCGCAGAACTCACATGTACATGAAGTCATGTTTGAAACTCGGTGTTGCGTCTCGATCAATCTAAATTTATCGCACACATCTCAACTTACAAGTCCAAATCCAACTCAAATCAACCAAGAAATTAAAAGAGCATACCAAACCTATAACCATCTTTCGGCTAATCTATCCTCCCCTATCCCTTCGTACCAACAAGAGCTAATACAGAAATATGATTTGTTGTTCATGGATTACTCCTTTTGGTCTGATATTAGATCCTGACTCATCCTACCTGGACCAACACACATTTTAAGAAGCACTAGAAAAAAAAAACACAAACCCACACACACACACAACCGAAGGTCTCGTAGAAGAAGCCTAATATTCCCATAGGAGAGGCTGGAAGCCGACTGGGTCAAGCCCATCGTATGCCGTCCAGCAATGATCGGACGGTCCGAACTCCTCTACGTCCTCCACCCAAAGCGGCGCCAGCTCGTCGAACACCAGCTCCCCCACCTCCACCTGCGCCGGCTGCTGCTGCTGCTGCTCATTCTCCCGGCTCGGCTCCGGCTCATCGCGAGCAGCTGGTTGTTGGTCGTCAGCCGGAGCGGTACTATCCGCTAAGGCCGGCGCGGCGGGGGACGTGGAGGCGGAGACGTGGTGTTGTTGCATGAGGGCGGCGCACGCGGCGGCGGCCTGGACGTCGCGCGGGGCGAGGGAGGTTGGGCGCGGGAGGACGGGCGCGAGGTCGGGGAAGTTGAGCACGGCGCGGCTGCCCTTGATGCTGAGCGCGGCGACGTCGTGGGCGCGCGCGGCCATCTCGGGGCACGGGAAGGTACCGAGCCAGATGCGCGACTTCTTGCGCGGCTCCCGGATCTCCGACACCCACTTCCCCCACGCCCGCATCCGCACGCCGCGGTACGCCGGCGGGGATGCCCCCGCTTCCTCCGCGCCGCCGCGCTTCCGCTTCCGCTTGTTGTGCCGGCGCTTCATCTTGTCGCCGCGGTCGCCGCACGAGGACGTGGACGGGGAAGAGGAGTAGGACGACGACGAAGTCGTCAAGGACTCCGAACTCAGCTCGCTCGCCGCCATACGCAATGATCACTACGTATGCAATGAGAGAGGTGACTAGGACGAGCGAGCGAGAGAGAGAGAGAGAGAGAGGAAGGCCGGTGGTGCTTGTAGAGAAAGGAAGAGGGAGGTGGTGGCGTATAAGTACACAGGAGAGAGAGAGAGAGAGAGAGAGAGAGAGAGCGTGAGGGAGGCAGCGTAACAGTATGGTAATAGCGACCCGTTAGCGGCAAAAGACTCGAGACAGCCTCCATGACACGAGTACACGACCATTACTGTCGCATCGCATCGATGGATGGCTCTGGTGTCCATGACTCCATGCCCTGCCACAGACACAGCTCCATCCATCTATTCAAATAATTCCGATCCCCAGTGTTCACTGTTCCTTCCATCTTGTAATCACATCCTAAGCTAGCCCGGCCGGCACAGGTGGCGCATGAATGAATTCCTATATCCCTGTTAGCTTCCTTCCAATGTTGCCAATTGTTTGATTAGAACTACTTGTACTCGGGTTCCCTTTTATACATGATAGTTGTCGGATCGAATTAGAGTTTCAAAAGAGATAAGACGCAAACATGCATAATCTTAAAAACAAAGAAAATAAATAACATAAAAAAATAATTAAAATAACGATGCTAAAACAACCACGATGAAAGAGAAGATTTAATAAAGCCGACCGTAAATTTTTCAAGCACAACCTGAAAATATTACAAATGATCATTACTCTCTCACAACCTCTTAAACCTTTTAGGATTTTTTAGATTCTTGCCCTATACAAAAATCTAATGCTAAAGAATAACCCAACCTTTAATTCTTTCGTGCACCTCTTTCTTTGGTTGAGTTGGCTTGTAGCTTCTTCATTACTTAGGTTCTCCATATATGACCACCCCTAGATTTATATAGGCTTCTTAATTTTCACCCGAAACAAATAGGAATCCTATTAGGATCTAAGTCCTAAAAAAACTATATATGAGTTACCATATTTAATTGAAATTGGGTGTAAAAATTTTGGACGTAAATATCACGAATATGGTCTTTTGAAGTAAAAAAAGAGAGAAGAAAGTGATGGACAACTGGTTTATATCCAAGCAGTGCTGTGAACTTGGATTAATTTGTTGGCTTCAGAGTTAAGACTGAGTAGGAGCGAAATGGATGAGGGGAAGGCAACTATGTGTTTACGACTTTTGGCTGTCTTAAATTATTAATTCGGAATTACGCAAATGGATAAGAAATGTTTTTATTTTAGGTATATAAAACACAATGAGTAGAAACTCCATAGTATAATAAGAAAATTCCTTATTTGTCAACGGAAGTTGTCTAGACATTTAAAATATTATCACGAAGCTACTCCTATTTTTATTGTCACCGGATCTCCAACTTTCATCATTTTTTGCCACTACCGTCAATCACCTGCGAACTACCCTCTAAGTAGAGCATGAAAAAACCATTTTGCCCCTGAAAGTATGTTTCTCTATGTGTTTCTCGAACTACCCTCTAAGTAGAGCACGAAAAAACCATTTTACGCTGCATGTGTGTTTCTCTTTTGTGAGTAGTTCACTGTAGTAGCCCCATATTTTTATTTATTTATTTTTGTAAAACTAGCTTCATGCCAAATAAAATTACAAAAATAGCCTCTTGGCCCACTCCTTACAGCGCTTGGGTAGCTACCCCGGTGCGTAAGCAAACCTCCTGCGCTAAGAGTGCGCGGCACGTGGACGGCACATGAAAACTGAGCGAGCACGCGGGTGAGAAAGCGGAGCGATGCACGGGTGCGTGGCGAGCAAGTACTCAAGGGAGGCTAGGCCGACGCGGGGGCGCTCACACTTGCACGTGGCAGGGCGGGGCGGGGGCCAGGCTGGCGTGCAAGCGGCAGCAGAGCACCGCGTGGAGGGGTGAGGGTCCAGACGGTGGGTGCGCACTCACGCGCGGGAGGGGGCGTGGCGGGGTGGGGTGCGAGCGAGCACGAGTGAGATGTCAAGGACTGTGCGGGTGTGCGTGTTTTCGTGCTCGAGTGGCACTAGCACAGAGGTGCCTTCCGGGCTATCTCACCACGGAGGTGCCTTTCGCGCCACCCAAACACAATTAAGATTAGTGAAGGGATTATTTTTGTAATTTTGTTTGTCGCAGGCGCTAAACTACTCCTTTGCTGCCCCCAATTCCACCTCTCCCGGCTTCTTCTCAGGCACAGTCGACACCGCCTCCGTCTACAGCATCTCCGGCGAGCTCACCGGCCGCGGCACGCGAACATGGTAAGAGGACCAAAACCCTGTCCCTTCCTCGTGCAGAGGCCCCCGGGCTTCACTCTCGTTCTGCTCGCATCTCGAGGATTCGCTGAAAGCTCACTGCCACTGTACTTCAAACCAGATGCTCTGTCAAATCCATCTACATAATAAAAGGTTACCCCATGGCCCCATCAAATCAGACCAAACTAATTTTTTTGTTTGATGATGATAAGTGGCATCGTATCCAGGAAAAATCGGGCACACGACACCCAATTCGTGTGTCGTTCTGGCTGTGTGTATGACATGCGGAACCATCTGTGTGTATGACTGTGGGCCAAAGTGTCAGATATTAAAACACGAATTTTAAAGAGTGTCGCTGGCGCCAATCTCCCTCGTATCAGTGCCCATGCGTGCATGGCTTCCCAGTGAGAACATTTGCCTCCCCCATGCAGCTCGATCACAACCTTGATGCCATGGCAATCATTCGGGCTAGGGCTACCAACCAAACCCCCAACGAGATCCACACGTGGTTGGGCGAGCCCAGTTAGATCGCATCCCCTTCCCATTCTCATATGCAAGAGGGCACGTGCTTAATTAATCTCCTGGGTCAGATCAGATGGGTTCGTTCAGATCATCGTACGAGACGAGATGAGTTCACTTGCATTGTTGCATAGTTGCATGCGTGCTTGCTTCTCTACCTATCAGACTCTGAGCCTTGGCTTGTTGGCTCCTTGCCATGTTTGCACTTTCCTCTCCCTGCGCTGTACATGTCGGAGCTGGCTGCTCTCTTCGCCCGCGCTGATTTCGATCTCCTAGCTCTGCAGGATGTGCTTGCACGTACGCCAGGTTAAATGCGTTGCTGGGTTGGGTGCATGTACGTGCGTACGTACTGATGGGATCGATGCAGCGTGGCACGGGCTCGTGTTTCAGGATTCGGGGTAAATCATGCCTCTGTTTCCTCTCTCTGCTTCTCCTTCTTCTTCTTCTTTAACTGCAGTGAAGAAAAATCTACCTACAGTAATGCTGACAATTATAGACATAGTTCGTTTCAGTCTCTAGGTTACCAGATAAGCTGCTTCTGATTGTAGGAGAATCGGGGCGGGCCGGCTGCGGCTTCTAGGGTCCGGACCGGTCAGCGAGAATCAGCAAGAATTAGCGAGAATCGGGTTCCAGCCGAATTCTGATTCTATGTAGAGGCAACTTCTGATTGCGGGAGAAACTGTCCATAATTATCCCGTTTGCAGACAATCTGTTTTTTTAAGTACAATCTGTACAGAAGCTGAAATGAACGGGGCCATAATTTAATTCGCACAGACAGCGGATTGGGTGAATAATTTTCTACTACGATTTTCCGGAATTCAACGAACGAAGATTAACCGAAAAATTCCTCGCAATTGGGTTTTTTTTAAAGAAAAAAAAGATTAACTGAACGATTAGACCACACCGTTTCGGTGTACCATTAACCTTTCTCTCAGCTTTCTTTCTATACAGGGGAAGGAAAAATTAATAATAAACGCCCCCTTCTCCGCTCATGTACGATCCGTTCGGTCGTACGTTAAGCAACGTAGAATTCTTCAGGATATTTTAACTAGGAAAACACCTCAAAATCTCTAGGATTTTGAGATGTATTACCCGTGCGGTCCTGCCTCTCGAAGCTGGATTAATTGCTCGTATAATTGGCTGCTGCCTTGAGGACTGAGGCGAACGAAGGCCAAACGTTAGAACAATCTGAGCTTGAAATCGATGTATTTTCCTATCATTATTACGTACTACTACTGTATACTTTGCCACGACGGCGTTGTGCATGATTAGGCGCATTAATTCAGTAGGTACAGCACGGGAGGGGAGGCCGGGCTTCCCCCTCCATCCATCGCCGGGCACCACTGCAGCACTGCTTCTTTTTATTTCCCCTTCATCTCACGTAGCAGAAAATTAAGGGCACATCAATCTCAAACAGTGACAACCCCCAACAATGCACATGTTAATTCGGGCTTAGCTTGTCTGATTTGGCTTGTTGCAAATTTTCTGTATAATTTAATTATATTTTTCCGTGGACAGCTGTTTGGTCGTAACTTTGTAATAATTTGTTTGCCTATGTGTATCTCACAATACATAGATCGGGAGTTTTAATCTTCCATCGTCTAAAAAAATACACGCTGAAGCACGTACGTACATACAGCACCAAACGGAGCCTCGAAGAATTACCAAGTAAACCACACCGGCCGTACGTGTGTCTATTACGGCTTTTTACTGAATTCAAATTGGTTCCATATTCCTAGGAGTATGAGTATGTACTCTCATTGTCAATATACCACTTAAATGATGTTGTTACACCTCTTTATCATTTTGAATATACTCTAATTTGATTATAAGATACTTCAAAGTGATTTCTACGAAAAATTTCATTAAAGTCCACTCTTTATAGTATAATTTATGTACACCATTCTTTTTTATATGGAAAATACTATATAACAAAGCATGAAGGGTTTTAATGAAATTTTTTCAACCAAATCACATTGGAATGTCTTAAAATTACTATTGAACTAGTTATATGCCCATGCTTTGCTACGAAAAACAAAATTGATAACGAAAAATAAAGATTAAAAAATAAAAAAAAATTATTTCACAAAATCAAACATCTATCTTTAACGCTTCGTTTCTTGCGAAAGCTGGCTAATTAAAGCAACGCTTCGTTTCTTGCGTAGGGCAATTAAGCAGGGTAATTAAGCGGCAATTAATAACGTGGGAAGAACGGACCACTGCCACCAAGTGCTGCTTTAGAATAGTAGAGATTATACTAAAAGTGACAAATGAGTATATGTGATTTGGTTGAAAAAATTTCATTGAAACCCGTTTTTTTTTGTTATATAGCCTTTTACATGTAAAAATAGAGGATGTCCATAAATTATGCTACAAAGAGTGGATTAGATGAAATCTTTCATGAAAACCACTTTGAAGTATCTTACAATCAATATTAGAGTATACTAAAAATAGTAAAGAGGTTTAACACTATCATTTAAGCGGTATATCGAAAGTGGGAGTACACATTCCCAGGAGTATGGAACCATTTTCCTTATACCTATAAGTCTCTTTATCATTTTTAGTATACTCTAATATTAATGTAAGATACTTCAAAGTGGTTTTCATGAAAGATTCCATCTAATCCACTCGTTATAGCATAATTTATGGACATCTTTTATTTTATTTTTACGTGAAAAAGGCTATATAACCAAAAAAAAATAAAGGTTTTAATATTATATTGGAGTATTTTCAAATTACTACTGATGATAAAATAGTATAACTCGTTCGTTTAGCTCGTCTTCGATGAACACATCAGTTAATTGTGATGTACGCACGAGACCAGAAAAGATCACAGAGCGAGCTTGTGCGTGCATGTAGTAAGATGGCGCCGGTAGCTAGCTAGCTAGGATGTGGAAAAGGACCTGTGGTTGGGGCGAAGATAAGACATGAAAGTACGTACTGTCCTGCATCTGGAAGAGGTACTTGTCAGCTGCCCAGCAAGAGGGTCAAGACTACAGACACGTACGGGATACTAGTACGGCGCCACAGCTCTGGCCGTGATCTAGGCGACTTTGCGTTGGTTGCACTTGACTGCACTTTTTTCGCGCCAAGTTCAGCCTCGACCAATCAAAATCTGGGTGTGCTGTATGTAGCATGCAATGCACACGTAGATTGACAATTAGCTAGGTCACGAAAAGGCCAAGCCTGTTGGGTACTTGGGTTTGATTTGATGTATATCAGTGGAAGTAGAGAGCGAAATTTTCATTGTATTAGTTCTCTTTAGATTGTTTTTTTTTTTTTTTTTGTAAAAATAGTTTCCGTACGTTGCTTTTTTTTTTTTTTTTTCAAAAACAGCCCCTATCGCGCGGGGGAGATACTGTGACAGAGGCTTGCCGCGCCGTGAGGAAGAGGCAGGGTCCTCCCGCACCTGGGAGGAGAGGTGGGGGCCAACCGCTCCCGTTGGGGGAAGCAGGGACTTGCCTCTCCTTAGGAGAGGCATGACTTTTTTTTTTTGATTTGTTGATTTTTAAAAATAAGTAGAGTAAAAAATATGCTAGAAAAAATTTTGGTACTAAGTCGAATATTATTTTTATAATCGAATTTTGTTTTTCACAATCAATGGAACAGTGTAGCGCGGAAAGTTTTTAAATTTGTTTATTTTATTTGCTTGACCAGTGTACCAATTAATCAATCATAGTTAAGAAAATAAAAGATCATATCCGAGTAGTAGATAAGTTAATAAAGAAAAACACCACATTTGTAGAAATGACGTTTGATGTTGGTATAAACGGAATGAAGGCATGCAGTACATGGCTCGTAAAAATGGCATAGCATAATGTAGAAAACAATAACGCGTAACGTGCATAAATATATAAGGGTACATAGCATGACATAAAAATAATAATGTACATAACATCACATTGTGGACATAACATGACCCCATCTTCCTTTCATCCTTATGGTACCTAACCCCATCTTCGCCGTCTACCCATCAATGTGTTGTCATATCGGCCTGACAAAGTAGTGGAAAGAAAGCAGGTCTCTTAAGAAATAAACAACTCGAACATGAAATTAATCATCAAAATAGAAGAATCGAGAAAAGCATGATACAGTGAGTTCAGACGAAAGCAATAAATTTGTCACTATACGGTTTGAGAAAGTGGGTCGCATCATGTTGTCTTTCGGTCTTGGAGTAAGTGCTGATATGGTACCAGCGGCGGAGCCAGGCCTGGGCCCGAGGCCTGGCCCAAAAAGCCCATGTAAATTTCTCAAATTTTTTTTTATAAATTCACAATTTAGCCCAATAACCTTTGGGCCGGCCCGAGGCCTGGGCCTGGGCTGGCTCCGCCCCTGCATGGTACACTTGAGTCATAGACTACGATATGTTAGTTCAACAACATGAGGGAGTAAATAAACATCAACTGGATATATAATTCTTACATCACTAAAAATGGCATCCATGAGCAACTTAGTCTCCTTTGCAGGAAATGAACTAGTTCGCAATTATAGCATAAAGTACAACAAGGTTACCTATACACACAATCTTCTGTAATCACTTGATATGATCTAAAATATGATCCATATTAAACATCAACATGTTAAGTCTCTGCTCGAGCGTAGGGTCCATCCTCTGCTCTAGCCCAGGCTGCATCTTCTGTGGTATTGTACTACTAGGACGCTCCATAGATGTATCTATGGTGTCTGACCACTGAAAATATTGGCATCTTGTAGCCTACGTGATGATGTGAACATGCTTTGAGGCCGTGGAAAGAAAAAAGATCTCACAAGAAATATACAACTCGAATAGGAAAATAATCACCAAAACCTGAAAAAAGGGCATTCGTAAAACACCCGACCGTTATTTCCCAAAGTGTTGGCGTAGAACACATTAGCTTGCACATGACAGTTAGTGCAATCGACCCGCCTTGCAGTGCCAAACGCAAGGGCCCTTCGATTCCCTGAGCTCGATGTTTCAGACCTGGCCTTCACACAACTAGAGGATATTAAAGTGGGATGAGGAAGAAGAGGATATGAGGAAGCGGAGGTAGTATGGAGGCCTATCTATGGAGGCAGTGGAAACATTCGGCGGGAAACAATGGCGCCAACATGACGGTGGATACGTCCAACGCATACAAGATAGAAGCACGCTGTCATTTCTACGAATGTGGTGTTTTTCTTTATTAACTTATGTACTACTCGGATATAATCTTTTGTTTTCTTAACTATAATTGATAATTGGTACACTAGTCAAGCAAATAAAATAAACGAATTTAAAAACTAACAGACGGCTGTTCCATTGGTTGTGAAAAACAAAATTTGATTATAAAAATAATATTCAACTTTGTACCAATTTTTTTTTGCTCCATATTTTTTACTCTATTTACTTTTAAAAAATCAACAAAACAAAAAAACCGCCGATGAAAATCAACAAAAAAATAAAAAAGATTCTCTCCTTGGGGAGGGGCAAGCCCTGCCTCTCTTTGGTGGAGCGGCAGGGAGGCGCGGCAGGCGCGGCAGGGAGGTGCCTTCCCCTCAAGGCGCGGTAAGGGAGGGCTCGGGAGCTATTTTTATAAATACTAACATATGGAGGTTATTTTGGAAAAAAAGAAATTAGGAGGGGCTAATACAGTAATGCAGTCTTAGAGCGCAGTGGTAGGCTGGTAGCTAGGTAGGTCACGGACGCATGCATATGCACTGATGCACCCGCTAAACCTACTAGCTAGCTGGTACGCTCGTGGTTCATGACTCATGTGGTGTGTGTTAGAGTGGTCCGGTCGTCCGGATCGTACGCCATGCATGGCTCATGGGAAGTTCAGTAGTGCCTGCAACGCAGTTGAGATAATGTCGAATCAACGGTTTGAATTTAATACGAGTGTCAATAATGTGTGTACTATACACTTCTCGTATTGCTCCATGCTTATTACTGTGAATTTGATAGGTGTAGTGGTCGATGCATTGCATGTATATATACGAGTGGGCATTGGTCAGTGCAGTGCCCATCAGCGTATGTTTGCGAGCTAGCTCATGTCGAACGGTTCATTCATTTAGCCCTCTAGCTCCTTTATTTATTTATTTTTTCTAAAATGACTTTTTCCAATCTTTTTTTATAAAACTACCCAGGGGCGGAAGCAAAGTGTGTTATTCGGTGTCACAGGACACCGGGTCATTTTTTTTTTACCATATATTAGTTCATATATAGTATACATGAACCCCTTTAATTCAGTTCTTGTGACATCGGGAGGTAAATAATATGTTACATGGTGAAGTAGTGAACCCTGATCATTTTCTCTCTAGTTCCGCCCCTGAAACTAACATCCTTCCCCACTGCGGAAGGTTTAGGACGGGCGACACCTAGTACCTTCCGCATGAGGAAAATGCGGGAGGTTAAGAAGCCGCGCTAAGGGTCTAGGACAACCGGGCAACACAGGAGACGACGCCGAGCGCAGAACCAACGACTTGCCATGGTTGGCAAGGCAGGGAATGGGAGCACGCAATAGTAATTTTCATGCGGCACTATGGCACCACCTGCGGAATGGGAGCGTGGAATAGTGGCTTTTATGGCACTGTTGTTGGAATAAAGTGGGCTTGGCCCAGATCAACTATTTCCTAGGTAGAGAAAATCTCAAAGGCCCATGTGGGAGCAAGAGGATGGTGAAATCCTTTAGTTCCACCTTGCTAGTGAAAGGGGAGGAACACCTGTGGCTCTCTATATAAACTACCTATCGGCCGCCACCAGGAGTGGGCTTGAGGCTTGAGAGGGGTTAGAGTTTTGCCACATCTCGGTGTTGCGCTACCACCGTAGCCTTCTCCATTCCGAGCGCCAGCGTGCACCTGCGATCGGGAGAGCAGGTCTCCGGAACCCTTCGCCTTCGAGATCCTGCACCGGGAGAGAGCGAATAAGGTTTTTGGGAAGCGCTTCGCGCGACTGCTCAAGATCTTCACCACGGATCGCCTTCCTGTTCCTGCTGTTAGGCGTCACAGTGAGCGGCTGCTGCGACGTGCCGTCAATAAAGTCGTCCACGTCAACGTCGCGACTGCACCAGCCACGGCATCTGCATTTTCTTCTGTTCAGTACGTTCGATCTGTCCTAATTTCGTGGTTAATCATGTTTAACAACATGGTTATGTTGTTAGTGCTGTCTAATATGACAAAGAAATACATGCTAGTTTCTATGATGCTGTTCATGGTTTATATTCGAAATTTAATCTGAAAATTGTCTAATTACTCAACAACTGTATCATGTACGTGGTACTGCAGCGTAGAAAGTGCTTCTGTGATACCGTAGCATAGAATGATGTTATTTTTGAGAAGGAAAAAATCGAAAGATACTATTTTTGACAAAAAAAAAATTCAAGTCGCTCATGTCAGGGCCAAAGTAAGGCTAGCTTTAGCTTGCATTGCATGGGTCGATCGGCCGATTATTTATTTAATGACGGCCACTAGGTAGGCTCTGACGAATGTACTGGATACAGAAGCTAGCAAGATGCAGCCCATATTACCCATCCCAGTGACCGGCCGGGGGTTCAGTTATTACGGGTTGGTGGGTGGGAGATGCTGCATGACTGCATATATGGCGCGAGTACATGGATGAAAACCTCGTGTTGTTGGAAGCAAAATTTTGTTTGACCCTTGACTTAATTATTTCTGGTGCTCGTCTAGATCAGATTGTAAATTTCGTCCTTTCCCAACAACAGTAAATTATATCTACCACGGTTTACGTCCAACAGCCACCGCCGTGCTCCCACACCACGTCAGATGAATCTGTTGCGATCTTATACCACAGCAGATAAGAGATAACAAGTGTTGGCTTTCGATCCTTTCATGTTCGAGAAAAAAAAAAACTCTATTTATAATTTCGTTTGTATGAGAGCCAAAGTTGCGTGACAAAATTAGGAGATGTGCTTGTAGGTTTTTTTTTTTGGAAAGTTGTATAAATATTAAAGTATAAATAAAGGATAGACGATGATCATTTACTTTTTGTTTACTTTAAAATTTATATAACTTGTATTACGAAGAAAGCTTAGAATCACTGTCAATTCGACCAAAGGGGAAAAAAAGGGCCAAAAACTAGTGATGTTGAGGGACGGGCCGACCAACAGCGTCTGCCCACTCGTAGGGGTAGGATAGGAGGAGCATGTGGATCAGCCTGCCTCACTTGCGCATGGGCTTTCGCCGGCCCGAACAACGGGGGGTCTCAGGGCCTCCGCGTAAACGGTAAAACAAAATGGGCCCGTGCAGGCTGCCTGCGATGGAGTCACCTCAGAGCACCAGATAACCCACGCAGATACACAGTTTGACTCTGAAATATGAATAGAGGATTCCAGCTGACAAGTGAATTGCAACTTTGCAAGGTGGTCTTATTTGTTTAACCTTTTTTTTCTTCAGTTTGATGTTAAGTTCTATCTTTTTAACTGGTTTTTTCAAAAATCATAATCCTTTATATAACTAAAACCTAAAAATCATGGAAGATGTGTTTTTTTTTTTCGGATTATTGATCATTAGTTTTAGACCAATGTCACCGAAGATAGGGTAAAATTAATCATATCTATCACGTATAAAAATGGACTGCTTTTAAGCTGTTTATACCAAAAAAATTTACTTTAAACTATATAAAAAAAACCCAAGTAACTTGTTTAGGCCCGGTTTGTTTAGACTCTTTCACCAGGTTAAATGCTAAAAAGCAAAGACCTAAACAAATGGTAGCTTTTTATCTAGACTCTTTCAAAAATCATAAGCCTATATATAACTAAAAGCTATCAGAGAGATGTTTTTTTTTTCCTTATTGAGAGTTGGTTTTAGACTAATATCACTGAAGTTAGGGTAAAACTATGCACATTTATCACGTATAAAATCTGATTGCTTTTAAACTGTTTAAGCCCAAAAACTGGCTTTAAGTTATAAGCAAAAACCTAAGCCTAAACAAACAGTGCCAGTTTAAATTTTTATGGCTTATATATAGTTTAAAGCTAACTTTTCAGTTTAAGAAATTTAAAATCAGTCTGCATTTATACGTGATAGATATGATAATTTTATCTTAACTTTGGTGTATTCGTGTAAAATCAACCTCAATAAAAGCTAAAAAAAAACATCTTTTCTGTGATTTTTAGTTTTTAGTTATATACAGGTTTATGATTTTTTTTAAAAAAAACTCAATTAAAAAGCCACTCATTTATTTAGGTTTTACCTTTTTTTCTTCAAATTTTAAAACCGAAGAAAAAGATCAAACAAACGGAATCTAAACAAATAAGGCCTTAATCTAGCCTTCTCTCTCGTCCGAACAATAATTGCAATTCTCTTTCATCAAGGTCTGTGGCGTAACGAAATCGATCAGGAGCCTACGCGCGCGACACAACAAATCTCTACTATATAAAGTGAGAGTTTCTTTCCACGTCACATTAATTGCTTGCTTAATTGCCCTACTTAATTGCCCTGCTTAATTGCCCTACGCAAGAAACGAAGCTTTGCTTTAATTAGTCAGCTTTTGCAAGAAACGAAGCGTTAAAGATAGATGTTTGATCTTATGAAATAGTATTTTTTTTATTTTTTAATCTTTAATTTTCGTTATCAATTTTGTTTTTCGTAGCAACGCACGGGCATATAACTATTAACCTATATATGTCTCTTTCAGTTGCAACGAGTTATATTATGAACTAGCTGCTCTCATCCGGACGCGCGCGCGGTACACACGAAACATTCTCTCCAATTCGGTTTACATTTCTCTTAGCAAAGCCTTCACATTCTTCACAAATGGAAGATACAAAATGTGGCCATCAAGCTTTTCTTTTTGACCGCACGCAGTGCGTTTCGATGAGGACACTCCTCTGAGATTCTCCGTAGGATGCCGAAATGATAAAAATCACTTTAGTGTGCAAAGTATAATTGATTATGTGTTACAAAGTTAGTATACAATTGATGATTTATCACGTCATGTCTCACTGACATGTGGCTCTAGGGTTTAAATGTCAATGAGACATGGTATGATAAATCATGAAGTGTGCACTAACTTTGTGGCAAATAATCAAATTTTCAGATAATAAAAGAGGAAAGCTTTTAATTTTTGAAATGGCCATAGAAAAAGGTGGAATATATAGAAGGTGTTGTGAAACGTAGTCGTTGACTCGTACCAATCAACAACAAGCTAACATATCGTACGAAAAAGAACTGAGATCACACATAGAAGTAAATTCGGATTCGCCCACTAATGGATAGAGTCCTTCTATACTAAAACATGGATTCTATCCATATTATAACACTACCCTTGGGCGAATACTGTGTAATTAATGCACATGTCTCATTAAAAACTCCTCCAACACCCAATGGGAAAAAAAGAATAGAGAAAAGAGTATATTGCACTAGTTGTCTCATTACAAACCTTTATATGAGAAATTTTAGAAAAACTCACTAAAGGAAATGAGTACTATTAGACAGTATACTGTTATGCCTTGTATAGATATTGCCTAATATATGTTTTCCTTTTATACCCTCATGTACATGTATATATACTGACCCATTGGCCTCATGATGAATACAAGTGCTATTCATAACATGGTATCAGAGCAGTCAGGTTAGGGTTAGGGTTTTTCTTACGGGTGTTGCACTTGCGCTCCACCTTTTCTCCTCTGGTTTTCTCCACCTTCCGACGTCAGCCGCGCCGCGTCGCATTATTCTTCCTCTGTGCCGGCGTCGCCACGCCTTGGCCTTCGCCGGCCGGCGCCCGAGCCGACCACTGCGCCGCGTCGCTCTTCCTCTGCGCCGGTGCCGCCACGCCTCCGTGCCCAAACCGCCCGCCCGCGTCGTTCTTCATCGGCGCCAGCGCCACGCCGCGACCGAGCCCGGCCGTTGTCTTGTGTCTTTGTGACTTGGTCTTCGTCTTCCTGGTGGACGCCGCCGGCCGCTGCCGTTCCGACGCCGCCGGCCGCTGCCGCTTCGCCGCCACCGCTGCCGCTCCGATGTCGCCGCTGCTGACCGATGTCGCCAGATACGATCGTCTCCTTGCGCCGTTGCTTCCGATCGGACTCTGTGAAGCCCGGTTCCATCCGCTTTAAGCCTGCACGTGAAGCTTTTACTAGCTTTCAAGTGCAGCCATTCACCACGTGAAGGATTTTCCAGGCTTCAAGTCCGGCTTCACGTCCGTCTGCAAGAGCAAAGTAAAAAAAATGTCATCGTCTACCGGCTTTTCTTCAAGGACTATTTCTGTTTCTCGCTGCCCGGTTACCTTCGATGGTCTCAATTATCGAGACTGGGTTCTTCATATGCGCCTCCACATGCGTGGTCAGCGCTTGTGGGAGTTTCTTACTAGCGAGCTATCATGTCCTCCTTGTCCTGCTCCCCCTGCCACGCTGGTTATTCCCAAGGAGGTTGATGATGTTGCTCGCTAGAAGATCTCTGATGATTATGCTGATGCTGTGGAGTCTTTTCAGACTCACTTTATTGCTCACAAGACGTAGATTGATGAAGATGCTCGTGCCTCTGCTATTTTGATTGCTAGCATGGAGGTGCATCTTACTGGTGACATTGTTGCTTTGTCTTCGGCACAATTGATGTGGGTACATCTTCGTGATCGCTATGAGCCTGCTGGTGGCTCTCTGTACCTTGCTATTGTGCGATAGGAGCAGTCGCTACAGCAGGGTGATTCTACTGTTGATGAGTTCTATGCGTAGCTATCTTCGGTGTGGTGTCAGCTTGATTTGCTAGGACCGGAGGTTTGCTGGACTTGCCAGTGTTGTCAACGTCAGCACTCTCATTTGGAGCTTCACCGCGCTATGACTTCCTGACACGTCTTCGGACTGAATTTAAGCAGATTCATGCCCAGCTGCTTGCTCGTCATCCTCGTGTGACTCTACTGAAGGCCCTTGCAGCTATTCGTACTGAGGAGACTCGTCTTCGTGGCGCTGGCCTGCTGGTGTCCCCCTCAGTCTTAGTGGTGCCTCGTTCTACTCCTCCGTCAGTGGCGCCTACTCCAGTCTCGGCTACTAGAGGCGGAGGCCTTCACTGTACCTATTGCAACAAGAGTGGACATGAGGAGCAGTTCTGCTACAGGAAGAAGAAGGACCTTGCTCGTCGAGGTGGACGCTCTTCTAAGGGCACTGGGCTCTTGGGCACCTCTCCTCAGTAGACTTCTATTGGTTCTGACTATACTCAGGAGATTCTTACACTACTGCATCACATGGCTGCCACTACATTGACAGGTTCAGTTGGTTCTGCTACTCAGTCTTCTAGTGAGAAACCACCATCCTCAACAGGTATCACACAATGGATTCTTGACTCTGGAGCTTCTTTTCATATGACATCTGATCCCTTAAGTCTTTATTCCATTAGACCTCTTGTTGCTCCTATCACTGTGCAGACCGCAGATGGTACTTCTCTTTCTGTTGCAGGACGAGGCACTCTTTTGTCGTCCTCTTTTCATGTTCTTGCTGTTTCTTATGTTCCCAAACTGACCATGCAGCTCATATCCACTGGCCAGCTTACTGATCATGGTTGTCGGGTTATTCTTGATTCTGACTCTTGTTGTGTTCAGGATAGCTGCACGGGGGCTCTAGTTGGGACTGGCCCACGCCGCCATAACTCTCAGCATCTTTGGGAGCTTGACTGGCTTCATCTTCATTCCGCTGCCTCTGCTAGTCTATCTGTTTCTTCCACCGCTTCAGCATTTGCTGCAGCTTCTACCGGGTCTTTTGCTCAGTGGCATCACCGTTTGGGACATCTTTGTGGTTCACGTCTGTCTTCTTTAATTCGTCGTAGTCTTTTAGGTTCTGTGTTTGGTGATGTCTCTTTACATTGTACATGTTGTAAGCTTAGCAAACAGCTACAACTCCCCTATCGTTCTAGTGAGTCTATATCCCAGCGTCCTTTTGATTTTGTTCATTATGATGTTTGGGGGCCGGCTCCTTTTGTTTCAAAGGGGGGCCATAGATATTATATTCTTTTTATAGATGATTTCTCTCGCCACACTTGGATATATTTTATGTCCTCTCGTAGTGAGGTTCTCTCCATCTATAAAACTTTTGCCACTATAATTCGCACTCAGTTTGATTCTCCCATTCGTGTTCTTCGTGCTGACTCGGTAGGAGAGTATCTATCAGGAGCTCTTCGAGTTTTTGTTGCTACGCAGGGCATTCTTTCTCAGTTTTACTGTCCTGGTGCTCATGCTCAGAATGGTGTGGCTGAGCGCAAGCATCATCATCTTCTTGAGACAGCTCGTGCTCTTATGCTTGCTTTCGTTGCTCCACCTCACTTCTGGGCTGAGGCTGTTTTCACTGCCACCTACTTGACGAACATCCAACCTTCTTCTGCCCTTAAGGGTGGGATTCCCGTTGAGCGTCTTTGTGGCATGCCTCATGATTATTCTGGACTTCGCCTTTTTGGGTGTGTGTGTGTGTGTGCTATGTTCTTCTTGCACCTCATGAATGCACCAAGTTGACTGCTCTGTCTGTTGAGTGCGTTTTTCTAGGATACAGTGCTGAGCATAAGGGATATCGTTGTTGCGATCCTGTTGGCCGACGGATACGGATCTCACGGGATGTCACTTTTGATGAGTCTCGTCCCTTCTACCCTCGTTCTTCTTCCTCTCCTACATCCCTTATTGAGCCTCTGTCTTTCTTGACTTTTCCTTATACTCCAGTTGTCACTTTTCCTGTCATAATCGGCGTCTCCTTTATCGCCGGTTCCTTCACTACCGTCCTCTCCTCTAAAAGTCTCTTCAGATATTGTTCCTTCCTATCCTCTATACACACTCATCATCCTCGAGCTAAGGAATCTTTTGATGTGCCATATTCTTCTTCTTCTGATGAGCCATCTTCTTCAGTGTCTCCTCCTTGTTACGCTCTTCGCGATCGACAGTCTATTCGGCCTCCTGAGCGCCTTGGCTTTGTTGGTGCAGCTCTGGCTGAGCCGACTTCTTACCACGATGCTGTTATTCATCAGGAATGGCAGCATATGATGGCGGAGGAGCTTGTTGCTCTTGAGCGCACTGGCATGTGGGATCTTGTACCATTTCCACCACGTGTCCGTCCCATTACTTGCAAGTGGGTCTATAAGATTAAGACTCGCTCCGATGGTTCTCTTGAGTGCTACAAGGCTCGTCTTGTGGCGCGTGGTTTTCAGCAGGAGCATGGTCGTGATTATGATGAGACTTTTGCGCCTATGGCTCATATGACTACTATTCGCGCTCTGCTTGCTGTGGCCTCTGTTCGTGAGTGGTCCATCTCTCAGCTTGATATCAAGCATGCCTTTCTTAATGGTGAGCTGCATGAGGAGGTCTATATGCAGCCACCACGAGGGTATTCTATTCCTGAGGGCATGGTTTGTCGACTTCGTCGCTCTCTTTATGGGCTTAAGAAAGCCCCTCGTGCTTGGTTTAAGCGTTTTTCTTCTGTGATCATTGCAGATGGTTTTTCTGCAAGTGCTCATGATCCTGCGCTCTTTATTCACACTTCTTCTTATGGTCGGACTCTTCTCCTTCTATATGTTGATGACATGATCATTACTGGAGATGATTCTAAGTATATTGTTTTTGTAAAGGCTCGTCTCAATGAGCAGTTTCTCATGTCTAATCTAGGTCATCTTCGATACTTTCTTGGGATTGAGGTTTCTTCTACATCTGAGGGTTTCTTTCTGAAAGTGCATCTAGGCCCCTCAAATTGTTTTGGTGATTAATGATGACACAATTAGAGAGATCTAATGTTTTATCCAAGAATACTGCAGAAATCGAGATCATATCGAGCTTGGAATGACATTGGACGCCCCTATGACGACTTAAAAGAAAAAAGGACGGCATCAAGACCCACGTTGTATCATTTTATTTATTTGTGTCTTAAGGATAGCCGTACTATTAAGAGGGTACGACGAGAAATCGACTTTAGGATGTGCATGTGCTCAACATCAATTACTGCATCTCAAATTAGCACTCCTACTTTTAGTTTTGAAAAGTTTCAATTTAAAACCGAACTGGGTAACCCGAAGTATCCGGACATTTGGTCCGGAGTCTCCGGATTCAATCCGGAGTATCCGGACATCTTGTCCGGAGTCTCCGGGTTGGACCTCTCGGTTGCCTTCAGTTCCAGCTGGTTCGGAGTATCCGGACATTTGGTCCGGAGTCTCCGGATAACCCGGAGTCTCCGGGTTGTTTGTCCGGACACTCCGACCTGTTGAAAAACGGGAGTAACGGCTAGTTTTCAAAAAGGGTATTTAAAGCCTCCACTCCTCTCCAACGGCTAGGATCTCTATTGAGCTCATTCATAGCAGCATTCAAGCCATTCCTAACCATCTCTAAGCATTCAATAGAGCCCTCACTTCCTCCCACCAATTAATTTGGTTGTTGATTCATTTTGGTGAGGAGAGGAAGAAGCAAAGTGCTAAGTGCATTCATTTCATCTTGTTGAGCACTAGTTCATCCTCCAAGCGATTCTTCGTGGTGCTATTTCTCTTGGAGGTTGAAGGTCTCCTAGACGGCTAGGAGTCACCGGGAGCTACCGACGCGTGTGGTGAGCTCCGGTCGTTTGTGAAGGCTAGCCTCGCCTCCGAAAGGAAAGAGACAAGAAGTGAAGCCGGCGAGTGCATTTGTGCAACACCGGGAGGAAAGCGGGTTGAAAGAGACCCCGGCTCAAGTGTGACCGAGCCACCTCAACGGAGACGTAGGATTCCCTTCAAGAATCCGAACTTCGGTGAAAAATCACGTCTCTCGCTCTCTCTTTTACTTTCTAGTCTTGCTTAATTGGATTTGAATTTGTAAAGTTAGATCTAGCTCTTTGCTTAGCTTTATTTCAAATCCTGTCTAGCAATTGTTCTAGGTTGTTCTTGCTTCTTAGTTCTAGTAGTTTATTGCGCTTGCTAGAGTAGTTTTTATTGCGCTCCCGAGCCAGCTAACCCAGAGAGTCCGGACTCAATACCGGACACTCCGGACAAGCCGGAGTATCCGGACCAAAACCCGGAGACTCCGGGTTGACCAGCTCGGCCAGTTTTATTCCGCTGCGTAATTTTTAATTCGCCTATTCACCCCCCCTCTAGGCGACATCATTGGTCCTTTCACTTTCTCTCCCAAGAGAAGTATATCCAGGATCTTCTTGATCGTGCTTCTCTCATTGATGAGTGTACAGCTGAGACTCTCATGGAGCTCAATGTTCACCTTCGACCTACTGATGGTGAACCTCTTGAGGATCCTACTCGCTATTGCCATCTTGTTGGGAGTCTTGTTTACCTTGGTGTCACTCGTCCTGACATTTCATATCTAGTCCACATCTTGAGTCAGTTTGTTTCGACTCCCACTAAGCTCCAATATGGTCATCTTCTTCGTGTTCTACGATATCATCGTGGAACTATCTCTCGCCATCTTTTCTTTCCACGCTCCAGCTCTTTACAGCTCCAGGCATACTCTGATGCTACATGGGCTAGTGATCACTCTGATCGTCGGTCTCTTTCTGCTTATTGTGTTTTCCTTGGTGGTTCTCTCATTGCTTGTAAGACTAAGAAGCAGATAACAGTTTCTCGTTCGAGTGCTGAGGCTGAGTTGCGGGCTATGGCTCTTTTGACAGCAGATGTTACTTGGCTATGGTGGTTACTTGAGGATTTTGGTGTTTCTGTTTCTACACCGACTCCTCTTTTATCTGACAGTACGGGTGCTATCAATATTGCTCGAGATCCAGTGAAGCATGAACTCACCAAGCATATTGGTGTTGATGCTTTTTATATGCGGTCACAAGTACAGGATCAGGTTGTGGCTCTTTAGTATGTGCCTTCAGAGCTTCAGTTAGCAGATTTCTTCACGAAGACACAAACTAGAGCTTATCATAACTTTTACCTTTCCAAACTCAGTGTTGTAGATCCACCATGAGTTTGAGGGGGGTGTTAGACAGTATCCTGTTATGTCTTGTATAGATATTGCCTAATATAGGTTTTCCTTTTATATCCTCATGTACATGTATATATACTGGCCCATTGGCCCCATGATGAATATAAGTGCTATTCATAACAAGTACAACTTATAATCTTCAAGATATAAAATATGATCCTCAGGATCATGCAAAAGGGATCATGGTTCAGTGATTCACTCCCCCCGAACTCTACAAATCTCTAAGTCGCCTCATTCCAATGCCGTTAGTGCATATTTGCAAAGTAGATTTTGGCAAAGTTTTTGTGAATAAATCTGCTATATTTTCACAAGACTTAGGTTGCATTACTTTTACCTCATCATTCTTCTAGAGTTTGTGAGGATAGAAAAATTTAGGGGGAAATATGCTTCATGTTATTGATCTTTACATAACCCATTTGCATTTGTGTAACACAAGTAATATTATCTTCATGGATAATGGTCGGAGTCTTGACGGTATTAAGACCACATAACTTCTGGATATGGTTAATCACACATTTCAGCCAAACACACTCACGTGATGTTTCATATAAAGTTATAATCTCTAAGTGATTGGTAAAAGTAGCTACTAATGTCTCCTTAAAAGACCACCAATAAATGGTTGAACCACCTCAGAAAAAACATCAAATCAGTCTTAGATTTGGCACTGTAGGATCAGATCAGACAGATAACCAACATCCATATATCCCACTATGGTTAAGTCTTGATTCTTGTAAAAAACAATTCAAGATTTTGAGTACCTTGAAGGTATATGAGTATAGTCTTGACACTAGCCCAACATCTTCTAGTTGGGACTACATTGTTTCATGCTCGCAAATTTATTATGAATGCAATATCAGGTCTTGTGCAATTAGCAAGATATATAAGTATGGGACTTCAGGTCCAAAGACTTTGTAACTTTTCCTCCTTGCTTTGAAAAGGGTCTGTATGCACTTTAAGGGATCTCACAACCATGGGGACTTTAAAGGATGAGATTTATCCATATTAAATCTTTCTAATACCTTCTTGCTATAGATAAAATGGTGTACAAAAATTTCTTCTGAAAATATTTTAGCTTCAGGCTTAAGCAATATTTGGTTTTACCCAACTCTTCCATCTCAAACTCTGTTGTAAGGTAAGCACTTACTTCCTTTGTTTCCTCTATGGTTCCGATGATATTCAGATCATCAACATATACTCAGATGATACAGAATTCATTTTAGAATTTCTTTATGAACACACAGGGACAATATCCCTTCTTCAGGAGGAACTCACTAAGTCGGTTGTACCGTATTCTCCTCGACTGTTTTAATCCATACAGCGATCTCTTCAGTTTGGCGCTATACATGTTGCGATTATTAGGATCTGGAATTTTAACACCTTTAGGGATTTTCATATAAATATTCATATCCAGTGACCCATATAAGAATGCGATCACTATATCCATTAACTGCATTGATAAGTTTAAGCTTACTGTCATTAAAATTAAATTTTGGAATGTTATTCCACTCATTACAGGAGAATAGGTTTCATCGTAATCGATGCCGGGTCTCTG
The DNA here is from genome assembly GCA_036346355.1 of Rhipidocladum racemiflorum. Lineage (NCBI taxonomy): Eukaryota > Viridiplantae > Streptophyta > Magnoliopsida > Poales > Poaceae > Rhipidocladum > Rhipidocladum racemiflorum. The sequence continues at coordinate 43,759,558 of CM070569.1, read as the reverse complement.
CGTGAACCATTGTGCTACAAGCTTCACTTTATATCTCACCACCTGGATATTTTCATTTCTCCTCTGGTTAAAAAATCCATTTGATCATGCAGGGAACACTTTAGGAGAAGCTCAGTCAACGTGACAAAAAACTTTCTTTTTATTAAGCGAGTGCTGCCTTAATTGCTTCTTTTTCATTTGACCCTATCTGAGCGCTTCTGGCACTCTACTATGGACTTTGGTTCTGGATCCAGTTTTTAGCAATTTTATAGGCAAAATATATCGACAATTGTAGTCATTCTTTTACACAATTCTCCTGCATCACTTCCGTGAAATTTAGTCCCGTGCACCTGGAGGCATCCCCTCATTTTATCATGAGGGTCAAGTGTGGATTCAATATCCTTTCAGGATATTTTCACTCTTTTAGGTGCATATATTGCAGGTATATGAGATCTTTCTACTCCCTTATGATCAGTAAAGTTATTTGGCAGATTATTAGCTTATTTATTGCAGATTTATTATCCTTTGAACTTTAAGTTCGATTTCTTTAGTGCATGGATCTAAGGACTCAGCATTATTTAATGTGGTACTTATCTCCCCTAATGCAGAAAAACATCCTTATAGGGATGAAAACGGGTAAGATATTTCCCGTTCGATCTGGGATCGGATCCGGTTCGGATAGGATTCGATGCCAGATTTGACTATCCAGCCGAATCTGGGATGGGATCCGGGTACTTGAATTCGAATCCGATATTTGGAGTTATCCTTAGTTATCCTGAGTTGAATATCTGGAGTTATCCTGAGATATCGTGAGTGAATAACCCAGCCAATATTCGGATACAGGACATGATCCAGATATTTGGATATTTGGATATTTCCTATTCGGATATTCGAATTGGATATCTGGATTTCCTATTCAGATGTCAGCAAGGCCCAGCCCATTTCATCCCATTTTTTCCTTGGAGAGCCCATTTATATTGATAATTAGTTGGTTCTATTGATCCTAAAGTAGCATATTCTTTCTATGGCATATACTGGATTTGATTGATATATAACTTGCTACTATGGTCATATACTCGTATGGTTTAATTCAAAATATATTACTCTATATATGCATGCATTATCCGTAAATCTTTATCTGTTTTCGACCCGAATTCGTCACATATTCATCCCATATCCGTATCCCGAATACTCCAGATTAGTATCTGTATCCGGCTAGCCTGTATTCGGTTATGAATCCAGGAAAAATATGGGTTAGGATACGGAAAGAGTAATATCCGTACGTATGTGATCCGTTTTTACCCCTACGTCCTTACTACAATTAGCGTATCGAGCCTTGTACAGATCACCTGTCATAAGCTCTAGATCTTTAAATAATTGATGGAGATTCATAACCTACATAGATCCCCAAATTCCGGTGAGGTCCCATGGTGGTACACTATGGTGGAGAGATTGGCATGTATACAGCAAAACAAAATTTTCGCAGATGGAAAATATTTAATTCTTTTCCACGCACTATCTGTAACGGGGAAATTTTGTGATGTGCAGTTGGTCTGAGTTGAATTAATACCACAGTGTACAGCACTGCATGGCCCCAACAGATGGTGGGTAGCCTATTATTCTGTAAGATTGGCCAAGTACTAATTTTTTATTCTTTTAATTTAATGACTCTACAAGGCCATTTGAGTGTGGACATGAGGTACGAAATGCTCTACAATATTTTTCAGAGCCATAGTATAATCATTAAATGCTTTTGAAGTAAACTCGCTAGCTTTGTCCATTCAAATATACTTAATCCTTTCTTCTGAAAATTAGACTCTTAACGTAATAATTTGGGCAATTAATTTTGACAGAATCATGGTTCCTAGCATATAAGAAACATACATAGGGCTAGTTAGTAGAAGCATATTATTAGTACCATAAAGTATCTGAAAAGGCCCAACAGGGGCTGGATTTGTCCACATATATCACTTTGAATTTTCTTCAGGAAATTCAATAATTCTACCTTAACTTTCAGGTAAGAATATTTAACTATGATCTTTCCCATAGCATAAATAGGGCATAGAAAACTTTCAAGTATAAGAAAATCTTTGTGCTATGGTCAGCAGAATTATTAATTATTCTTCTTATTCATATTCAACTCGAGATAACCCAGTCGTTCTGCTAGATCTTAAATATTTCTGTGTTTTCATCGCAACATAAACTTCAAGTTTTGTATGTGCATAGTATAATCTGGAGGAGAAGAAATAAAGTTATTTTTTAACCACACATTTATTAGAACCATTAAACCTAGTCATGAGTAGGTATTCTGTAGCATCCTCTTTCTGTCTGCATATGGAAACTATTCATACCAATATTTTTAAAACATAAGATAGTACAACTGGACTCAGGGGATAATGTGGCATTCTTCTAGTGACAACTATGAGAGCATTGTTTCAAGCGATGGTCATAATATTTTCAGTTCACTTTGTGTGGTACTACTGTCATCTAGACAGATTTCCTCCTCCACCATGGATTATATTTTGTTCTATATTAGAAGTATGATTTAACAATCAAAGAATTGTTGCACCAGGAACAGATTGTAGAATATAGACCAAATGTATCACATTTAATCAAATATTTTGGAAATAGGCACTTATTCAATTTTAAATGATAATCACTCATCAAGAGTGCAGACCAAATGTTCATTCTGGAACTAGAGCTAAACTGATGAGGAGACTTATAAGGAATATGTGACTTCAACTAGCAAAGTGAAGGAACAATTAGGAGACTAATCTAAGTCTCCATATGAGTCGTAGGTGTCCTCCTAGGACTCCTCGAACTTAAAAATTTCAAGAACTATATCATCACACTTTCCACACCCGTGTTAACAATAGGTTGAATGGTGAAGTATGATTCAACATTGTTTCCCCTGGTCTTATCAACTAGTGGATTTTGTGTAGGTCTATCACATGCTTCAGGATGTGATAGTTGCACAGCCAATGGTAAATGCATCCATACCTAAAGTAGGGTCACGCAGTGGGTTTACAGCCTTGTTAGATGACTCTTACTTCTGGAAGCCCCTGGCCCTTTACCTTTACTTTTTCACTATGGATTGCCTCTTCCCCTATCTTGATTTGCCATTCTTCTATTTATTCCCTTTGTTCATTTGGCTCTTTCTGCGGCCCTGGTTATTGCTAGCCTGCTGAGCATTTGCATGTGCTTCGGATATTGCAAGACTCCCATTAGGAAGTACGTGATGATTCTTCACGAGGAGTTCAACACACTTTTCTACTTCTAGCAAAATGCATGTAAGCTTAGAGTACGTCTAGCACTTGGCATGACGATACTGTTACAACGGTATCCTCATATTGGGTTGGAAGGTGCATAATATCTTGTCGATCATCTTAGCAATAGTAAATTTTTGTTTACAAATTGTTAGTTCAATGACAAGCTTGTGCAAGCAAAGTTATAATCTACCACAGCCTTTAAAATTCTAAAAGCGCGGGATGATCCATTCGTGATGTGTTTTTGGCAACAGGACAGATCTTTGCTGGTTATGTATTTTTCCTTCAAGGAATTCAAAAGTACCACCTGGTCCTTTTTCATCAAATATTCGGCCTTCAGGTCCGTATGAATATGGTGCCTAAGGGGGTGCAAAGCCGTACACCTGACGGCTTCGGGAAGAGCAAGGGTACCAGCTTCAAGATGGGAAAATAGTGGCTTCAAAGGATTGAGATGTCATATTAATCTTAGTATTCATTACCTAGATAAGATAATTGTTTCCATTCAAGGCAAGATTGATAAATTCTCTCTTTGTGATGTTCAATATATCCTATTTGTATTTATGCAAAATGACTTTTACTACTGGTAAAATCAATATATTACATGCTCACTCTTCAATCAGTAAAGCTTAGTTTATATATATTTAGTAGATAATTATGTAAATTTTTCGGAATTTTCCTAGCGATTTGTACGGTTTTCTGGTAATTATTCATCAATTTTAAGAATTAGCAAGTAACAGAAAAATAAATTTTAATGTACATAAACATGGAATTAAGCTAGGATAATAAATACATATACATGGAGCTTTCAATATGCCATATAAAAATTTCCAAGCATTTCTCACAACCTTCTGTTAATTACAATCTTTAGAATTACTGAACAATAGAAAAGTATATTCCAATATAAATTAAATATGGAATAATATTAATAAAATAAATCCAGGGTATGGAAGTTACAGTGTGTGTTAAATAATAATTTTACCAAAATTTTGGAAGTCCATATATCTAGAAATCTAATTTTCTACTTTTTAACATTAGTTTTCAGAATTTAATAAGCTATTTATGAAATTACATGAACTTTCGAGGGGCATAAATGTAAATTTTATTTTATTATATATATATTTTTTCTATTGGAAAACTATTTGGTGCGGTTCAGCCCAATGAGCCACGCCCCATTGGGCCCTTGGAGCCCAAAATGACTTGCCTTAAATACGGCGGGTAGGGTTAGGAAAACCCAAGCTGTCGTCTCCTCATCCCCACAAAAACCATCCACCACCGTTGCTGAGTAGGGCACCTCCGCGATTGCCGCTGCTAACCTCATGCGACACCTCTCTAGGAGATGATGAGGCACGAGCACCGCTAGTTCAAGACACGAAGGAGCGTGGGTGTAGGTGGCATTGTGGGTGTGGGCGCACCATCGTCGGAGGAGCGTGGACACGGTCGCCATTGGCGCAGAAATTGACGCGACGTGGGTGCAACTTTTGGTGCGCGCACGAGACGACGATGCGAAGCGCAATTGCCGTCACGTTCTTCAGGATGCGACGCGGGAGTCGAAATGGCACGGTCGCTGCTGCCGCGAACGTGCTTCAAGACACGGAAGGCAAGGTGGCAGCTTGGCCGTCGATGCACACATGGCCCATGGCGACAGCGCGGCCATAAAGCGCGACGGCCTTTCGCGACGGCGGGCCAATGCGCACGGGAGCCAGAGTGCCCAGTGTGGTCGCCTACCCATAAGAGGGCTAAAGCATTGGCATGCCCGTCGACGTGCATGAAAGGCGAAGCATCGGCGCGGTCACCGACGTGCGCAGAGGCTGAGGCGGCTCGGTGTCATTCGCAAGGTAGGCGAGAATGGTGAGGCACGATGGCGTTTGCGTGACAAGTGCGAACGGTGAGGCAGCGCGTGGTGTTTGTGCTGTGGGTTCAAATGGCGTCCAGATGACGTCCGCGCAGTGGGCATGGACATCGAGGCAACGAGCCCTCGATTCGCGGAAGTCGAGGCGATGCGGGTCGCCGTCGGGTTTGTAGCCTACGGGACCGATCTTAGGTTTTTTCATATTGTCGATGAATAGTACCGATGAACAAGTAGCTATAAGCCCTAATTAGCAATTATATTAAAATAGTCATCTAGGCAATTTGGAAAAAACAATCTGCAGGATTTAGTTTACTGTTCATGCGCGATCAACTTACGTAGGGCTCGTAGCTCATCTTAGTCGCGTGATGCAGGCTGAACACGATGTCGTGTAGATTGACGCAGGCAGATGGTCACTTTTAGCCCTAGTAGAATGTCGTGTGTTCGTCCATGCATGCAATTTCATCTTTATTTGATGAGATCGATCTCTCGTACGGGCAAAATTATCACGACGCATCGCATGCTAATAAAAAACAATCTGTCATTATATCAAGAAAACAAGATTGATCTAATACACACAATATAGAAGGATATACCCGGATAATGAGCATTTGTGCTGATAACGTGTTATGAAACATAGTCGTTCACTCGCACCAATCAACATCAAGCCAACAGATCGCACAAAGAAGAACTGAGATCACACAAAGAAGTAGGGGGGCAAAATTCTCTCTTTTTATTAGATTGATTTTTCTGTACAAGGCAATGCCCAATATATAGTAGAAAACTCCTGGTGAAAATTTTGATTCGTCCATGAATGAATAGAGTCCTTCCATACTGGAACAGGGATTCTATCCATATCAGAACAGAAGGCTTTGAGAGAGAGAGAGAGAAAATAAAAGAAGAAGGAGAATTAATATTTTTTTTTTGTATCATTTGGTACTATTCAATGTAATCTTAGTACCTTCCAAAGATGATAAAAAAGTCTCGTATATAGAAGGTTACTTTTGTAACAATTAAAAAGAAGCGAGCATGGGAGCATTATATGTGTTTGGATCTGATCTCTCCTTGAAAATTCTGTCTTGTCAACTCATTGTTAATTGGAAGAAGTCTATATAACATTCTGAACTTTGATCGAAAGTCCGTCTGGTATCTCGAATTATAAAAACAGACATTTCACCCCTGAACTTCGGAATCCAGTTCAGATAACACCATAACCCGCCGGTTTCGTATAATGGTATTGTCCGCGTGACGCAATAAGTGAGCAATTTTTCCATGTAGAATGACACGCTAACCAATTTGGGTTAATAACAGGTGGATTTACATGGGCATTTTCCCCCGCTGAGCTCTCAATCATACTTCCATGCCGGTCGGCCCCTATAGCTCCATCTCTCTCTATTTTCATCCGGAAGTGAAGCCTCTGTGAGTCCTACATGTAATTCACCTAAAATTGCCAATGTGTTATCCTACGTGGCAAAATCGTTTACTCATCACGTCACGTGAGCAATACACTATGCGAAACCGTATAAGTATGTTATTTTAACCGAATTATAAAATTCGACGTGTTAAATATTTAATTTTATAATTCGAGATATCAAATATACTTTCAAGCAAAGTACATGGTGTTATATATACTTTTTTTTCATTTTGATTTGATGGTGCTAAAATATTCTTGTAGCTAGTGGCAGGATCAGAGTCGATGGGGCCACGGTGAGCGACTGGACAGGAGGCGATCGAGCACCGTAAAATCTTGGGAAGCGACCAAAGGTGATAAGGCCGCGGATATATACGACCACAATATTATTCCGCTCGATCAAGTAATTATCGTGGCTGCTTGAGAAGGATGTGTGTAGGCCAAACACATCACATATTTGCTGTTCCCTTCACGGCGAAGCAACTTGCAGATCAGAGAAAAATATGCAGTTCTGTATATAATCCAATGAAAAACAACAATAGTTCTACGTTCTATTGCCTTAGGGTTTTTTTTTTCTGGTTCTATATTGACACCAAGTTTGTTCTAATTCCTATTTGTGCTCAGTCTTCCATCGGTGTGTGAATAATAATCGATCTCTGATTTTATGTGTACATGCGTCAAGCTACGTATGCACAGCATGATCCATTACATGCATGCCAATAGTGCTATCATTGACTAGATACGCCAATGGTGCCGGCCGGCTTTTGTCCGCTTTCCAACGATGAGTCTATTGATGGATGGATGAACGGGACCATGTACGCAAGTCTAGCTATCCCAATCAACTTTTTCAAAACAGTAAAGGGATATATAAACCCGCATAATATTTGATTCTACAATCGACAAGAAGATAATATGCGATTTAATTGATTATAAAACCGATCTAATATTCCAACAGCGATTTAGTCTAATCGCCTTGTTCGAGCTGATTTAGATAAAAGTAACTGACTGATATAATCAACTTGATCGAGTTGACTAGATGGGGTAAATGCCGTTTTTTCCGAAGAAGGCGATGCGCAATAAAATTGGAGAAAAAGCGAATCTGAGTTGGCGTAAGTCGACAGAATCAATAATCGGTGATGCGCAACTTTTACTAGTACAAAAATCATCATTAGTGGTGGTTTTTAACAATATTAACCTCGATGGCCTCGAGCATGTGGTGGTGCAGCATGCCGGCTACCACCACCCGCACAAATTCCAGCAGTGCATTCTGCGGCACCAAAACCCTCAGAAATGAGAACCCCATCGCACCGGTTCACAATAGCAAATCGCATTACACTTGAAGGGGAACATCGAGGAGAAGTGGGGAAACAAGAGAGGAAAGAGAACCGCGTCACCTCACGCTTGTTGTGCTCGTCGATGGCGAAGCGGCGGGTGGGAGTCGAGCTGTCGGTGGGCGGATGGGCCGAGGGCGGCCGATGGGCGGGAGATGGGTTAGGGCGCGGTGGAGGGAGGCATCGGGTAGTATCTGTGGTGGAGGGAGGCGTCGAGGTATATATGGCTGTTTTTAAGAAAAACAGCCATAGATAATATTTTCAGTGACGGTTTTAGTCAAAAACTGTCACATGTACTTATATTATCGGTCGCGGTTTTTGGTTAAAACCGTCATCAATACTTATCATTATCAGTTGCGATTTTAGTTAAAAACCGCCATAGATAACTGGACTATTTGTGGTTTTTTTTTAAAAGCACCACAAATAGTTTCAAAAGTATTTGTGACGGTTCCACAAAAAAACCACCACAAAAAATAAATTATTTGTGGCAGTTTCAAACAAAACTGTCACAAATAGTCTTCTCGTCATTTTGAATTTTAAAACCGCCACTAATAAAGGTATTTGTGATGGTTCTAAAAAAACCGCCACAAATAGAGTGTCACATATGTGCTGTTTTGTAGTAGTGTTATTGATTGAATGAATTACAGAGGAAAGATTACAATGTTAAAACTACTCCTAATAAAGTAAAAGTAGAACAAGTTGTTTGGTTGTTGATTGATGTCTTCCGATGTCGCACATTGCCTTCTTTTATAGTATCAGGTCCGATCGTGTTCTCCTTGGCCTCTTCACAAAATTATCCGTATCGGTCTCAGCTTTCCCGATGATATTTTCCTTTTGAGATTAACATTGACCGATCATTCCATATCAGCTTATGACTTTCTTAACCCGATACTTTCCACAACAAATCAACCATACTAAACCGATTCTTACTAAATCGGCCATGCGCCAAGTTCTGGTGTCAACATTGATGTAAACTCAATCCAATTGTTAAATCCATTTAGTTTTTCAAATCGGCCAGAATTTACCATTCGGTCATACCCATCCAATCAGTTGAAACTGTCAAATCTTGGTGTCAACATATGCCCCCTATTTTTTTAAAAAAATAACAATTTTTCAAAAAATCTCTTTTATCGATACTTAGTTATCGGCCTTAACACACATTTCTATTAGTAACCGTTGCTTTTTTGGTGCCGTAAAATCCTGACACGCGTATCTTTTTTCACGATCCATTCACATCATACCAAAATCTTCTACCTTTTCACCCTTCGTTACCTAGCTATAAATACGAGACCCATTCGCCCGTCATTGTGACACCCTCAAGTTCTCATCTCATTCACAATCAGCTTCAAGCGCTCCTCTCCTTCTTGTAAGCTTCTCCCACCATCGGCTTACCCTCAATGGACCCTAACTAGGTACTTGTTCCTGGACCCGATAGGGATAACCAGTACTGCTTAAGCCCAATAGGTAGTCTAGAGCCAACGGTCGTTATAAATGAAGAGATCCCTAGGCTTCCTCTGTTAGCTCCCAAGTACAATATAGAAGGATAGAGCAAAAGTTTTCGATCTTGGCCGATAGCACTTAAAGGATGGAGAAACTGGTATAGTAGAGTCGTTGCTAAAAAAATGTTGTTCTGGGAGCAAATTAGAATAGTCGAATTTCTTCCCCTTTCTCTAGCCATCCCTCAAGCCAATGAGTTGATGATTGCTACAGCTTGTTACTTCTGGTCGGATACTTTCAACACATTTATGCTCAGACCAGGCCTCATCGGCCCAATCCTATTGGGTGTGATCATGTTATGCTACATTAGGCCTAACGGAGCACAACTATTGGCCTTTAGTGCTAAACCAAAGTAATGGAGTCAGTACTTGAATGAGAACAAGGGAACAAGGCCGGTGTCGGACAAGGAACATGTTGCATTCCTTAACATGTGGCTTGACCGATTTTTGTTCTGCGGAGCTTCCCTGGGACTGACACACAAGTCTATCAAGCCTTGGCAGAGCAGCTAGTAACAAGTCGCCGGCTGGCTTTAGGCAAAATATTCCTCGAAGCATTTTAGCACATGATGTATATTATCATAAGACAATTGTTCACAGGACAAGGACAATACTCAGTCAGCAACATGGGTGGTCCTCTACGATTTCTTTAGAGTTGGCTATACAGCATTTTCAACTGATAATTCAATATGGCGCCACAACAACACTGGCTTTCCCAGCGAAGAGGTACCAGAAGATCAAGACCTTTAGTTTAGGAGTAGAGGATCTTTTGGAGAAAAATACCACTTGTGTGACAGTAAGAATACACGAAGTTGAATCTCATTGGAGTAAGGAGATTCATTGCTTTCTTCTTTTAGCTGAGCAAGAGAGATTGTCCACTATGTGATTTCTTCTGTTATGAAGAAACCGACAGTTTTTCTCATCTGTCATTCATTCACTTGGCGTCGGATAGTACTTATATGCCATATGAGACAATTGAGCTATTTAAGCTATTCATTTCTCCATGTATACTGTCAGTCGGCCTTCACAGTAAGAATCAGACCTTCCACCCTTCCTATGAGTTCTATCACCCATCAGTGTATGCTTGTCAGCTCAGCTTTGGACAAGTGATTTTGATCCTCACCTTGTTCAGTCGGCTTAGTCCCAGGGAATGGATACGCAAGGCTTCCACCGCTGCCATGGTTTTGAGCTAGCCGATGACCACCAACTCCAGAGTCTACCTCGCTTTTTGCTCCACAGCCAATGCTCGTTAAACTTCAGCGCCTAGTGGTCTGAAATATTAGCAGAAATGTATCCCAAAGAGCTAAGACTGCCTACGCTTATAACCGATTTTTGTACCGGGCTGCCCGATTCCTCAGAGACAACTGATTCCAATACTAGCACTTTGATTTCCAGTAGTGATGCTAGTTCTCGTGGTTACACTGACACGAGTCTAGTTGATATTACATACGAGGAATTTAGCCGATGTAGACTTCTTATGCTAACCATATTACTCCATTGAATTAGAATTGACCGGCTTCCTCTTTCCTTCTTCAGACCAAGGTATCGGGCAAGAGATCAGTTGATGATCCTTCCAAAGCCAGCTAGTCAAGCCAGAAGCCGCACTCATCGTCCAAGGTAGAGCTATCCAGATATACCTCTGGTTCTTTGGGCATCCAAGCCCCATCTCTCTCCAACTTGAGAAAAAACAATCAAGTAAGCTTATATTGTATCGACTAAATTTGCAACTTCCTCATTATATCCATTATCTAATTTTCAAAGCCGATATTTGCACAAAAACAAAACGCGAACACCCTACAAAATGGTTGTCAAGAGGGGTGCCAAACATGGTCAATCAACCCAAGAGAAGTCAGCTGAAAGCTTGCCACACGCTTCTGTTGCGGACAAGGTAACAAATTTCCCTTTTACCTTCAAAATCTCCTTCGCGAGATCAGTTGGCTAATAAATCCTACCAACTGACATCAGCCTGCCAGAGGATGCAAGTGGTCCTCCTCCACCATCACAACTGAGGCCACCTGCACCGATCATGAAGGCACTGGCACCTCCTACAGTTGTCATCAAGCTGACTTTTGATCTTCACAATCTGCTCGGTTTCGATTTTTTCGATATTGAGCAGGAAGATGACCACATCCCTACTAAAATTGATAAAATCGTTGAAGAGGCAGAAAGAGCATCGGCTTAGGTTTTGGCTGCTGTCGGCGCCAAGGACTCTCTGTAGAAGCTGTTCAGCCTGCTCCATGGTCCTTTGTTGGCTGTCATAGAGAACTCTCAACTGATCAGGGACCTAATGCACCAGGTTAAAGCCGATCTACCTCAGAAGACTTGCGTGGCCCTCCTGGAAGTCTGCTTCCTGGATGACAAGAAGCAGGCTATCAACGAGGTCAAGGCCAGGATCGAGCTGCGATCGACCCAGCGAGAAGACAAGAAGCGTCTAGACTAGCTTGTAGCCGATGCCAAAACTAAGAATGCCCAATACGACGAAGTCATCCAGGAGGTGAAAAGCATAAAGAAAAGCTTGGCCGAACTTGAATTAGCCAAGAAATCTCTGGAGGAGGGGCTGGCTATGGTCCCAGCTCAAATGGCCGATTTTGAGGAATTCCTGGAGAAATTCTCCTCATCGACCAATACACATAATACCTCTCTTGCTGAGTCAATGAACGCGGCCAAGGCCTAATCGGCCAAAGTCGTTCAAGTCCCAGGTACCTCCGAAGATGATGAGAATATAGTCTACGAGGTGAAACAAATCATTGCTAAGGTCACGACTGCTCTTTTGGATTTGGGCATCGGCCTAAGCTTTAAATGCTGAAATCTTTTATTAGCTCCTGAAAGAACTATGTCTTGTCCTGAAAACAATGTTCTGTATATTCTGAACAAGTGTTTGTAACTTAAATTGGCTGTTTAACCAATTCTATTTGCTTTTAAATGCTTGTTACCTTGCTTTAATGTCATTGATTTTGTTCTAAGGATGATGTATCACATCGGCCATATAACCAGAATTAACACCAGCGAGTTAATTTGGTTCTTTATATTGATCGGCCAAACAAACTCTTGTGACAGCAGCGAGTCATCCTTTTAAAACTTTTAGCCGATTAAGATCCAATCCAAACACTCAGGTAATATTCTTTTAAGTATTTCCCATTGATCTCCTTAATAAACATGTCATCTTATGAGTTGACTGATGTGTTGCATAAATTCCTTCATGAACTTCTCCCATTGCCGATTTTGCCTTTTGTACTCCAGGGCTTCTTAGCAACAAACCCTCAATAGTCCAATAATAAAGTGTATTATCGAACATGGCATATTTTAAGGCTTGTCTTCTAATCTTTTTGTCGGTCGGCTTTGATGGATCTGATAAATAGTTTGATATCTTCGATAGCCAATCGGTTATGTCCGCACACATTACCATTTTTTCAATCAGCTCACAATCAACCAATCGACCAAAAACCTTATACCCCAAAGCTTGTTGTGCCAATGAATTGGCCTTAACATTTTGCTCATGTGGAATATGGCCGATTGAAAAAAAAACTAAACAAACCGACTATGTCTTGGCACTTTTCTAAGTACTTAACCAAAATATTATCATAGGAATTGTATTCTCCCCTTACTTGTTGCACTACAAGTAGAGAATCAACATAGGTTTCAATAGAGTCAACACCAATATTGTGAAGCATATACAGACCCCTAAGTAACGCTTCATACTCAGCTTGATTATTTGAACACCAGCAATTAAGTCTGAATGCAAACTCAAAACTTTACCCCTTTGGGGATATTAGCACAATGCCGATATTGTCACCTTCTATACAAATCGACCCATCAAAATACAATCACCAGGGGGCAACAATCACTACTCCACAATCGGTTCTATGTTCTGTTATGAAATTGGCTATCAACTGTTCCTTAACCGCTTTAGCCGATTCAAATTCCAAGTCAAACTTAGTAAGCCTATAAGCCCACTTTCCAAGTCGACCTTTCAAAATTAGAGCTGATAACATATACTTAATTACACCGACTTTACATATAACCGTACAAACTGAGGCCAGTATATAATGCCTTAACTTGGTGCAAGCGAAATATAAAGATAAACAAAGCTTTTCAATGGGAGGCTATCTCGTTTCAACATCGATTAGCCGTCGGCTTACATAGAAGATTACCTATTCCTTCCCATCGATCTCTTGCACCAGTATTGCTCCAATTGTCAATTCATCAGCCGATATGTACAGTCTAAACGGTACACTGTTTTGTGGCGCAATTAACACCGAAGGTTTAGACAAATATTCCTCGATGTCTTCAAAGGCTTTCTATTGATCGGCTTCCCCACACAAATTCTTGATTTTCTCTCAGCCTCAGCAGTGGAGTAAAATCATTTATCCGACTAGATAAGTTTGATATAAACAGCCTCAAATAATTTATTTTACCGGTCAACTTTTAGACATCCCTTTTGCACCTTGGTGGTTGTGTGTCGGCTATAGCTCTGACAAGCTCTTGATTAACTTCAATGCCTCTCTCGTGCACCATAAACCCAAGAAATTCCCTAGCCGACACCCCAAAAGCACATTTGTAAGGATTTGTCTTTAAGTTGTGTACTCAGGTTTTCTTAAATACTTCTTCTAAATCGGCCAGATGTTGATAATCACTCACAAACTTTACAACAACATCATCGATATAAATTTCCTCAATATGGTCGATCAATTCATGAAAAATCAAATTCATAGCTCTTTGATGTGTAGCACCAGCACTCTTCAAGCCGAATGTCATTACGATCCATTCAAATAACCCTAGTTCTCCAGTACACTTGAAAGCGATCTTATGAATATCAGCTTCAACCATGAATATTTGATTATACCCAGCATTTCCATCAAGGAAACTGGTAATCTTATTCCCATATGCTGCATCGATAAGCATATCAGCTATAGGCATCAGGTATTCATCCTTTAGTGTTGCTTTGTTTAAGTCTCTGAATTTAACACATACCCTAAGTTTACCCTTTTTCTTCATCACAGGAACGATATTAAAACCCACTCAACATATCGGTAAGGCTTGATGAACTTAGCTTCTAACAATCGCTCTATTTTTTTCTTTTATTTTATCATACATAGTCAGATTAAATCGCCTGGGGACTGTTTAAACAACTGATAGCCTGGTTTTACAGGTAGCCGATGCTCAACTAATTGTCAACTTAAGCCTAGCATCTCGTGATATTTTCAAGCAAAATAATCTTTATAATTTCTTAGCACACCGACCAACTTTTTCTTGTACTTAGCAGTCAACTTCGAACTAATAAAAGTTGGCCCTTTTCTATCACTATCGCCTATATCTACTTCTTCTAATGGATTTGAAGACATAAAACCTTGACCAAATCTTTCAATATCTTCAAAATACTCAATGGCTTCATAGCTATCTGTTATTTACTGATAGCATTGCATTTTATCTTCTAAAACTTTTATTATCGCTTTAGATTCCATCGGCGTACAATCTCATTTGTCCGATCAATTGTGCTTGGCTTCACACTGATCGGATTTACACCTGCTTGGCCGATGCATATGAAATCATAATCTTAAAGTGCTTTACCCGATATGCACTCGGCACCTTCATGATGCCAATTGTCCTATGGACTGGTCATAGCTATATGAGCCAAAATGTCGGCTTCAACCACCTTAACTTTATCGTCATCCCACTATATCAGCTTTTGATGCATGGTTGATGGAATACAAAAGTTAGCATGTATCCAGTCCCTGTCTAGTAAAACACTGTAGCTTTCTTTAGCATCGACTACAAAGAAAGTTGTTGACAATATCTTGCTGCCAACTATGTGCTCGGTCACCATGATACCTCTAGATTCGTAGGATTCACGGTGAAGTCATTCAGCACCATATTTGTTTTAATGAGATCCTCATAGGATTTTTTCCACTTCTTGTAAGTCGAGTAAGGCATCAAATTAATAGTTGCCCACCATCCACTAGCATCCCTGATATCAGCTTACTGTTAATGTTGCCTTTCAAATATAATGGCTTAAGGTGCCGATGGTCATCCTCTGGTTTCTTAAAAATAGTGTCATGTGAACTAAGATACAATTGAGCAAACGATTCCTTAGTCGATAGCCTAGATATCTTGAACTCCACAAGCAAGGTGAACATCATATTGATGTTCATAGGTGGTGGCGGGTCGTCATGAACAATAGGGGAATCCAGATCGTTAGCTGAATCTAATTCTTCCCAGGCGATTTCTGTCTTCTTCCATTTCTTTTTTACGTTCTTGATCAGACTAAGTTCAATAAAAATTTTGGCCCTCTTCTTCTCATGATCGACTTTTCTCAATTCTTGAGTTCTCAAATGCTGAAGTCGGTGTCTTTTTTACTTCCTCGGGCCTGGAGGACACCACTGCGGCATAGGTCCAATAAGCTTCCGTATTTTGCCGATTAAATTTGACTTGCCTGTTTCCTCATGTCCCTGATCAGGTCGTCGTTGTTCCCTGATCGATTCAGAAATTCTCTCATGAACTGGTCTTCTCTCTCTGACACTCTTCACATCGGCTCGGAACTAATTCAGATATTCTGGTCTTAGGCGACCTTCTGTGTTCCTGGCCCTGCCCAGGGTAATACTACATCAAGCAAACATATGGCGATGGCAATGCTAGTCCCCTTTCCTAGTAGCATTGGCAAAAGGGGCACCGTTCATGCGCCCTCTTAGCAGCAATTGGCCGATAGGACTTTGTTGTATCCTTTGACCTCTTCTCTCGTACTTAGCCAGCAATTGGCCGATAATTATTTTTGTATCAGCTTCTATGGTAGCATCGGATTCCCAGCACTATACCACTTGCCGACTTTGAGTTCACCTTTCAGTTTAATCATTCTGGATTGTTTGCCCTCATAGTCGGTCTGATTTTCAATATAACCGACTGTGATCTTGATTGTCTTTTCACCGTTTGCGGCCTCTACATCGCCTGTCGAACTATTTTAGCTGATGTAGATAATGAACGGATCTCATCTCGTGCTAACTCTTTTCTCTTAGATGAACAACTGACCATATTGACTGGAAAAGGGTTGGCATCCAACTGCATCGCTGGCTCCTCAGTAAACTTTAGTCGACCATCCTCAGTAGCTGACTGGATCTATTGATGAAAGATATTGCAATGGTTAGTATTATGCGAAAAAGAATGATGCCATTTGCAATACCTTTGCTTCTTAATTTCTTCAATCGATGGTATTGTGTAACCCTCAGGTAAACGCATGACTTTTTTTGTAGTAATAAATCAAAAATATAATCACACTTAGTCACATCAAACGAGTATTTTATTTCTGTCTTAGCTTTGGTCGGCTTGAGCCATGAATAGACTACGGATTTCTTATTTACCTTAACCCATTCAGCTATTTTTACTTCATCTTCATCTTCGTCATATGAGTTATCAGTCTCATATTCGACGAGATTGACCTTACGCTTTTATTTGTCCTTTTTATTCTTGAAACTATCCTTGAAGCTTTTGGTTTCAAAGAATCAGCTTTCTTGAGTCGATACCCTATGCAGTAGATGGCTTAAATAAGTAAATTCTTGGCCACCAAACTTCTCCTTCAAGAGAGGGATTAAACATTGAAAAGCCAAATCAACTAACTGATTGTTGGGCAACGTGATGCTAAAACACCGATTTGTAATGTCCCGGAATCTTTTAATGTAATCTGTTACCGATTCTCCAAATTTTTGTTGGACAGAGTTTAGATCTAATATTCTCAATTCTAAGCTCCCACAAAAAAAAGGTATTCATGGAATCGGCTTTCTAAATATGTCCAATTATTGACTGAATTTGAGGGCAATGTTGTGAACCAGGTGAAAGCTGCTCTAGACAAAGATAACGGGAATGATTTCACCCTCAACCCATCAGACTATGCAGCCTCTCCACATTGTGGCACAAAGTGTCCGATGTGATCTAACGCAAGGATTCAAATTTTAGTCCGAAATCCGAAATCTCGATCGAGATTTCGGATTTTGAACCCCTCTGAGATTCAAAATCTCGGCCGGGTAAGAAAATTAAAAAAGAAATTCGGATTTCTCGGCGAGATCTCAGCGATTTCAACCGAAATCTCGGTGATTTCGGCCAAAATTTGGTGGTTTTTTTGCTGGAATTTGATTTTTTGTGCATTGGATTTGATTGGATTTAGGGTCAAGATCATCCACAAAAATTTTAAAAATTTTAACATGTTTTTGACCATTTTTTGTCGGTTCAATTTGTCAGTTAGGACTGTTCGAATTTTGTAAAATTTCTCAAGATTGATTATCATCTGAAAATTTTATGGGAATATTATGGATGTGTTAGGACCATTCGCAAAAATTTTCAAAATTTTCTAGAGCAGTTTGAACTATTTTTCATTCAGGTAAAATTTATTAGTCCGTCTTTAGTAGCACTATTTGAATTTTTGAACATTCCTAAAGATTGATCCACTGTCTGCCATTCGACATAAATAATCAATCCACCGTCAATTTCAACACAAAAGTTTTAAAATACATGCAAAACTTCAACTCTACACTGTAAACTTTCTGAATACGTAGCATCAGTTCCTTTACTGGAATAACAAGAACACTGTAAACTTTCTGAATATAACTCGACAAATCTCAAAATTAGGATCAGTCGACTCCACCTCAGAACAACATGTTTAATATAATATGTACTAGTTGTCCACAGAGACCCTGAGTATCAAGACTTTTACAATTCCACATGTCCTAATGAGGTATTATCTATATAATATATAGGAATATATAGAAAACTCTCCAAAAACTTGAAATTACCACTATTAGATTTCCAAAAACTTCATTTGTTACATTTGAAAAATCAAAAACAAACTTTACATAAGGCTTTTATCACGACTTGACTACTGTTAGATTTTTTAAAAATTCATCATGCATGATCATCATCTAAAATTTTATGGGAATATTAGTGATGTGTCAGGACCATCCAAAAAAAATTTTAAAATTGTTTGACGTGTTTTGGATCATTTTTCAGTCGATTCAATGTGGACCAAGATCTCGGTGATTTTGGCCAAGATCTCGGATTTCCCGGTTGAAAAAAAATGGATTTAACATTTGGTTTTTGTATTTTGTCCAAAATTTCCAATTCTCGCCGAGATTTCGGATTTCGGCCACCTCCGAGATTTATACCAAAACGAAATTGATCTAACGTTGTCATGGGGTCATGCCTTGAAAATTTAGCAAAATCGGGAACCTTATAGCTATTAGGATATACCTTATAGCTATTAGGATATGGGATCTGGTCAATGTAATCAGGATACAGCTTTCTATATCTGATAGTTCGCGTCCTTTGGCTGAATACCAAATTGATCCCTCATCATAGCACTAATAGCTTCGGCCCAATCGGTTTCTTTAGCCGATGCTACTCGTGCTTGAGGTGCTTGCCGACTAGGGGCAAATTCATTGTATTGTCCCCCCGAGTGTAAACTCGGGTTGGCGTTGCAGCAGGGGTTGTAATGGTGCATATGATTGCTCATAGTCGACATTCTATTGCCTCAATATTGTCTCAGGGAGTAGAACAAATGGCTATGAATATGACACAACCCTATAAGGTTTTGGATCCCTTGGAGGAATCGAATCAACGTACTCTATACATGTGTGGGTCTCAATCTGCTAAGCAGTTGATCCAGGATAGACATAAAACAGAGTTGACAGCAGTAAACTAGGTTGGTTGCCTAATTTGGAGCAACCTGTGTTAGCCTGATAATGAGTAGCCCCACTCGCACCAGGAACCCGTGGCAAAATCACGGTCGGCTGTGTCAGTGCCAAAGTTAGGATAGTAGCCGACGGTTTTGGGTCAACCACGGGCTTAACATTATGGACGTTCTGGCCGATGGAATAGACTAGATATGTCAGCAGAGATTGTATGGGGTCGAGCAAGGTACCAGTCGATACTAGCTCTTGCGCAACTTCTTTGACACTATTAGCTATCACCGGCCTAAGGGTTCTTAACAAAGCCGATGACTGGTTAACGAGAGCATAATGTATAGATTGATTAATTATATCCAATAATTCCACATGAGCGGGCATATATCGGCTTACCTGTGCTCTTTCGACAGCATATGGAATCTCTTTACAGCCGAAGTTAACCGTCGGTAACGCGGACTTTTATGTGACACTGTGTCAGGCCTTCTGGTAATAGTTGAGCATAATCTGCTCAAACACAGCCTTTTGATCTTCAATTTCCTTCCACTGTTCTGGCTCAAATCGTCCATTGTAGGGACGATTATTGCTTCAGGATTGACATTGGACGAACAGATTGACTTTCTAGTAGAAGACATTGTCATCGAATGATCAAGGTCCCACCGGGCATGCCAAAAGTGTGTTGACGCTAAAAAACGTGATGAAGGGTTGATCAAAAGTCAGCACACGTAAACGTTGGGTTTAATTTTGGGTGCGGGCATGCCAGCCGATTTGATTATGCAATCGGCAAGAGGATAATATTGTGATTCAATCGGCTATAAAACTGATCTAATATTTCAACAGTGATTTAGTTCGATCGACTTGTTCGAGCCGATTTAGACAAAAGTAACCAATAGATCTAATCAGCTTGATCGAGTTGATTAGACGGGGTAAATGCTATTTTTCCCGAAGAAGGCGATGCGCAGCAAAATCGGAGAAAAAATGAACCTGAGTTGGCGTAAGTAGATGGAATGAATAATCAGTGATGCACAACTTTATTAATTGAGCAAATTACAGAGAAAAGATTACAATGCTAAAAACTACTCCTAGTAAAGTAAAATTAGAACGAGTTGTTTGGTTGATTGGTTATTGATTGATGTCTTTCAATGTCGCCCATTGCCTCCTTTTATAGTATCAAATCAGATCGTGTTCTTCTTGACCTCTTCACAAAATTATCCGTATTGATCTCAGCTTTCTCGACGATATTTTCCTTTCGAGGTTAACATTGACCGATCATTCCGTATCAGCTGATGATTTTCTTAGCCCGATACTTTCCACAACAAGTCAACCATACTAAACCGATTCTTACCAAATCGGTCACACTCCAAATTCTGGTGTCAACATTGATGCAAACTCAATCCAATTGTTAATTCCATTCATTTTTCCAAATCAACCAGAATTTACTAATTCAGTCATACACATCCAATCGGCTGAAACCGCCAGATCTTCTACAAAAACATCTCAAGTGATGGGAGTTCATCTACCTCCATCTCGTGCGTTGATTTCAGATCGAATGGTTTGCATTAAGGGTTGGATATGTAACACCTTAAGATTGATTTACACAAGATATGTTACCATATATAAATACGTAGGGATACAGATACACCTACGTTTTGCATGCGTATACACATATAAGGAGAAAACATGGGGGGGAGAGAGAGATGAATTAATCCCGATGAACGTACATATACGTGCACAATAATTGTTGGCATATGCGTGTAGCGCCAAAAAGAGAGCCGTCGATGGATGCATCGAGGAAAAAGGCGGGATGGATGGATCGACACGATGAGGAACAAGGGGCAAGTGCGCGTGATTGAGAGAGATTCCGTTCGTGCGGCGTGTGGCGTCTTTGGAGCGTGTGCCTTTCGTCCTGCCCGGAGGCGTGTGCAAGCCAGCCTCCATCTTGGCCCCTCTTCCACTCGCCGGCGAATTGATTCCTTCCACTCCTCTCTCTCTCTCTCTCTCTCTCTCTCCCTCTCTCTCTCCCTCCCTCTCTCTCTCTCTCTATCCAGCCACTATATATACCGCCACAAGCAGCGGCCATTGCTCCTCACCAGAGCAGAGCTAGCACATTACATACCAGAGATCTGTGAACACCTACTTCTTCAAGCACATATAACACCGCCACCATGTCGGACAAGTGCGGCAACTGCGACTGCGCTGACAAGAGCCAGTGTGTGTAAGTACCCTTACCCTGCATGGATATATATATAATCAATCAAGGCTTATATGATATCTCTAGCTAGTTTCGTGACCCGGCCGGACGTTTTGTGATGTGCAGGAAGAAGGGGGACAGCTATGGCGTCGTCATAGTTGACACCGAGAAGAGGTACTGCTCGCTCGCCTGCTTCGCTGCTATAAATACCATACCACAAAATTTTGAGATCGGATTCATGAATATTTGTACATACTTGCAAATCAATGCATAGCATGCGGAAGTGTACGTGCTTAGATGTTACTCCCTCAGTCGCAAATAGTTATCGTTTTGAATATCGACACCGTCTCTAAAACATAGTTTTAACCGCTAACTCTTATTATAATATATTTATAAAACCCAATAAATTTGTAATATTATGAAAGTATTTTTCAAGATAAATCTACCCATATGATTTTCATGTATCCATTTTTAATATATAAAAAGATATTGATACTTAAAGTTTTGAAAGTTTGATTGCACCCTTGTACGAAACAATAACTAATTGTGATAAAGTTTGACAGTATCTCTGTCCAGAACAACAACTAATTGTGCTCATAAGAATAGACATGTACACTGTGATCGACACTCCGACATGTTAACCAGAACCCCGAAATTAACCAAGAATCTAAGGTCAAATTAACCACAGCTCAGAGTTAACTTGGATGTGCAAAACAACTAATCAGCAACGAAACTGTTATGAGGACTATACGATTGGTGAAAGATCTACGGTCTTCCCCTATCTATATACGCAAAACAGAAAACGAGAACCGTACATACTCACCATCTATCGAAC
Organism: Rhipidocladum racemiflorum; assembly: GCA_036346355.1. Classification (NCBI taxonomy): domain Eukaryota; kingdom Viridiplantae; phylum Streptophyta; class Magnoliopsida; order Poales; family Poaceae; genus Rhipidocladum; species Rhipidocladum racemiflorum. Next base: position 43,737,547 of record CM070569.1, on the reverse strand, counting down.
CAGCTGATGGATCGATTGAGGTGTATTACTGTCGGAGAAACTGCATGGGTCTATTTGTTTTTTATTTATGTTCTATAAAAGTTAATTCTAGATTATGGTTATAAAGAAACTGATTTTCTAAAAGCACATATAAAGTAGATTGTGAATTCTAGTGTATATGGATGGGTTGGATTGTGAGAATCAGATTCTAGAATCAGGCTGTTTATTTTTTATTCAGCTTTTATGATCAAAATCCAAAATCAAAAGCAAAAACAAACATGCACTTACTCAAACGATGCTCGATGTGGCCAGGCGATATATCTTTACATTGTTCGAGGTCGTGGATGTTCATTTATAAAGAGAAATTTTATGGTTTATTATTATAATAATAATATAAATGGGTAGTACAAATTAGATAAAATTGTTGATTTATTAAGGGTATTTTTACTTCTCTACTATAAGATGAAACGTCAATAGATCAATAAATTTTAGTTAATCTGATTTACTAAACCGAAAAGAATAAACTACTCGTATTGAATTTAGTTTATTGTAAAAAAGCTTTTTAACAGATCGTTTTTGCTGTGTTTTGTGTGTGTTTATATATGTATATATGAAAATGATTCCATATTCCCAGACTACTCTGCACCGCTAGATCTCGAACCGTTGGTGGTTTGTTTCGATCGATTTGCTTATGCTAATTATGTGCGCGTTTTGCGTGACAACGACTGCTCTGCAGCGGCTTCAAGGGGCAGGAGGAGTTCATCGCGGAGAACGACGGCAAGTGCCAGTGCGGCACCAGCTGCTCCTGCGCCGACTGCAACTGCGGCAAGTGAAGCTACCATGGATTAATAACCATATACGCATGCATCTCTACAGTAGTAATACTACGTACGTGCCCATGCATGCGTGTGTATCTAGCCTAATAAACGCCTGTGTCTCGTGTCGTGTGACGATTGTGTGAAGCCTGTAAAGCTCGCTGTGATGCATGTACAACATGGGGTACATGCACTAGGGCAGCTTGGATCAGGGTGTATGTGAGTCCGCACGTGTCGTGCCGTGTGCTCGACCACGTCATGTATCCGTGCTGTATGCAATGAAATGTATCGTGTGGTTTGACTAGTAAGTATTCTGTATTCCATCTCTCTCTCTCTCTCCTCGGAAAAACTGGATGGAGCAATCCATGGATGGCTCTCTCTCTCTCTCTCTCTCTCTCTCTCTCTCTCTCTCTCTCTCTCTCTCTCTCCTCGGAAAAACTGCATGGAGCAATCCATGGATGGGCCGTTCAGACATGGCTGATCAGCTCGGTCTGAGTGCAGATGTGGCCCAAACAGAGCATTCCAGCATGCAGGCTGCCTGTCCATAACTCCCTACCCTGTGCGGCCTCGAAGAAGAGAGAACAATGAATGCTTCACGTAGGAAGAGAGAGACGATCACGGGGAAGGGAGCAATCACGCAGGACACCGCGAAAGATGGTCAGCTTTTTCAGGCCCAGGCGGCACACAGTTTCATGGAAGCTGGGGCACTAGCTGTTGCATGGCATGTGAGCACACACCAGCCTGAGCCTGAAGGATCACTGGAAGCATGCAGGCTATGCCCTGTAGTGCAGTGAAGCATCTCTCTCTCTCTCTCTCTCTCTCTCTCACTGCGTCCAGACAAGATTGAGGCCATGCCGTCCACTGCACCGCGCCTATGCTCGCTCGTAGTCGTAGCCACTGCCACGGACCACGGTACCACCACCCGTATCATCCATCTCTTCCTCTGCTATGTATTCTCTCTCTCGTCTCAGTTATTACTCGCACGTCACACCGTCTTAATTTCTCCCTCTTCTTGCGATCGACTGCATGCTTCCATCTCTTCCCCCGTAGGCGTAGCCAGCCACCTCTTTCTTCCTCCAGATCGATTTTCGTTGCAATATACCACCGAAAATCACTCCATGTGTACGTTGAGAAGAACAGCGAGATCGATCGACTGAGCCATGCGTGCGTGCGTGAATGCTGTGCGTGAGAAGCGGCACGTTGCGGTTGGAGAACCGCCGGTACTCGCACGGCAGAATCGTAAGAAGGCACGTACTTGATAAGAGAAAATTTATGTCGCACAATTGTTGAAATTTTTTTAGATTCTTTCCTCTATTTAAAAAGCAAACATATTATAAACTTATGAACAACAAGAAATGAAACTAAAAAAATCATACTCTATCTTAAAGATACAAAGTTTCCTAATAAATATAGATATTATATCTATAAGGACCTAAGTTTTCTATCAAATAACTTTTTTATTTACAAGCACCTAAGTTTCCTAACAAAAATCACTCCCTAAACTCAGTGCTTCTTGACTTCAACTAAGCCAATCTTCGCACGCAACTCCTAAAATTTGACACACCCAAGTGACTTCGTCGGGATGTCCACGAGTTGCCCGTCGATGCTGATGTACTCGACCTCTACCTTTCCTTCTTCGATGCACTCTTGAATGAAGTGATATCCCGTATCAATGTGCTTTGCTTCGATCATGAAAGACAGGGTTCTTGTTGAGGGAGATAGTCGATTTATTGTCTACCTTGAGCATTATTGGACTGGCCACCTCTTTTTTCACGTCGACAATAAGTCGTCCAAACCATATGCCTTGGCATGCCGCCGTTGTTGCAACGATGTACTCAGCTTCGCACGAATATAAGGCCACCACCTTTTATTTCTGCGATTGCCAATTGATGAGGCTTTGCCCAAGAAAAAACAACACCCCTGTAGTGCTTTTGCGCACGTCGATGTCGTCGGCCATGTCGGCATCGCTGTAGGTGATCAGCCGGGGCTCGCCCGTCGTCGGGTATAGTTACACCCAAAAAGTCATGTGTCGGCGATGTAGCATAGTATGTGCTTGACTGCCGCAAGGTGCTCGGTTGTCAGTTTCTCCATGAACCGACTCACATATCTCATTGAGAATGCGATGTTCGGACACGTGTGCACCAAGTACCTTAGACTTCCGATGATGATCATTGCATCGGTTGATGGAGCTGTGCTTCCCTTGCTTAATTTGAACCTTGGTTGCATGGGGACTTGGCACGGATTGTAGTCCTCCATGCCACTCTTCTCCAATACGCGTTGCTCACATGCTACTTGGTTGAGGGTGATGAAGCCATCGCCTTGATGCACTTCGATGCTAAGGTAGAAGCTAAGTAACCCAAGGCCACTCATCTTGAAGAAAGATTTCATCTCCTCTTTGAACTTGGCTATTTCTTTGTGGATCCGAACCGGTGATGATGAGGTCATCGACGTAGATCCACACAAGCAACTGCAATGTGCCACTACCGCGTGCATACACAGCATGCTCCGATGTGCTCTGGCCGAACCCAAGGGACGCCAAGCAAGTTTCCAGCTTCGAGTACCATGCTCTAGGTGCTTATCGCAGCCTGTGGAGTGCCTTCGATAGCTTGCACAGATCCGGTGACTCCCATGCTGACATTCTATGCATCACCGAACATTACAAATCCGGCGACTCCCATGCTTAGCTCAGTGAAAACCTCCTTGCAACCATCATATGGTTGCTCACTCTGGAGTCAAGGTACCAAGCATCGTCGTGCTTATCGTCGGCCCAGCCGAGATGCACTTGCGCTTACTCCTCATTGAGGACAAGCTCTTCGTTCTCCTCCATGTTGGCACCAGTGACCAATCCAATGTGCACCATGAGCAATACCAGTTAATCATTGTCAGCTTGTGCGGGGTTGGCTTGCTCGTCACTCTTTGCCTTACAGCAATCTCTGGCCCAATGACCGGGCTTGCCGCAGTAGCGACCTTCATCACGGGAGATGTCCCGACCGCTGGAGTTGCTGTTGGCTCTGGCATCCTTGCTGCCTCTATCGGCCTTACTGTTACGGTGCCAGCCGCCACTGCCGTTGTTGCCATGGCCATCGATGCGGTTGCCGCTATCGCAACCGCTATCGTTGATGTGACCTCCACCGACTGAGTGCTGCCCGCGTTGCAACAAGTGTGTGCCCCGCTCTTCCTCTGTGAGAAGTAGATGACCACTGGTGCCACCGGCACCACCGCTATCAGCTTTGAACTGGTCCTCGACGAATTTGAGTCACCCAGTCAACTCCTCCACAGATAACGTGCTCAAATCGACTAAGGTTTCGATTGAGATTACAATATGGGAGTATCTTGGAAGCACCACGCGCAAGAATCTCTCCATGATTTTTTGCTCATCGATGTTGTCATGAGTCCAGTGAGGCACATGGCGATGTAATCCACCGACTCCTCATCCTTGAAAGTGATGCCTTCGAACTCCTTCTGAAGCACATGAGTCTTTGCCTTGCGCACACGGTTGATGCCCATGCTTATGATCTTGATTCCGTCCCACGCTTCGTTAGTTGTATTCTTCGTGGCGAGCATCGAGAGCATCTCCGATGGAATAAATAGGAGGATGGCCGCCAATGCCATCCGATCTTCTCAGAAGTCGATGTTGGCACCACCCATCTTGACCACATCCCACAGGCCTTGTGCCTGCATGTTGACTCTCTTCAAGAGAGCCTAGTCGATGTAGTTCGTTCATGTAAGCATCGGATACATGATAGACCCTCCAATCTCCCTCACCACCCGATGCACTGCCAACTCGCCGCCACCGGAGCCGGACCCCTCGGCGCGGTTGTTGGGATCCTTGCAAGGTGTCTCATCGTGAGATCCTGCCATGCTTCATAGGTCGAGAGTAGCGAGGCTCTAATACCAATTTTTTTGGAAAATCGCCGGTATTCGCATACGATAAAACCACGAGAAGGAACGTACTTGATAAGAAAAATTTTGTGTTGCACAACTGCTGCAATGTTTTTGGGGTTCTCTCCTCTATTTAAGGAGCAAATGTATTGCAAACTTGGAAACAACAAGAAAGGAAACTAAAAAATCAGACTCTATCTCAATGATCCAAAATTTTCTAACAAATTTCGATATTCTATTTAGAAGGATCTAAATTTTCTAACAAATAGCCTTTCTATTTAAAGCACCTAAGTTTCCTAATAGTTGCGCAATAATAGATCACTGCTAGCTTTTGTTTGCTCACCATAAAAAATTGGCGTCAACGATGAGCGATCCGTACCAACAGGGGCAAAGCTAGGCCTTGGGCTGGTGGGGCCTAGGCCCGAGGCCCAGCCCAAATAACAGTAGAAAATACTATTCATTTTACTTTGGGCCCGAGGCCTGGTACTGCACTCCCAGTCTGGCCCAACCGCCCAGGCTAGTTAGCTTGACTCCTGGCTAGAGGAGCACGCACGCTCTAGCCACCTAGCCAGTCCAAGCGCACCCCACGCTCGAGCTGAGGTCACGTCGCCGCCGTTCCCGCCCAAGCCGAGGTCACGCTGCCGATGGCTGTCGCTCCCGTCACCCGCTGACCGTCCCCCCACCCCCGTCTGCTGGCCGCCACTCCCGCCCTGTCCCCACAGATCCTAAACTCTAAAGCTCATCCCACCTTGCCGCCCCCGCCCGGCGCCCGCCCACCGCTCTGTCGCTGGAAGACTGGAGGCAGATTTCATCCCAGCGCACCGCAGATCCCGCCCATGGCGGCACGGCTGGCCACTGCTTGGCCCGCTCCCCACGCCACCGCCCCCTCCCTCGGTCATGCCCGTCGGACTACTACCTGGAAGCCTTGAGCTTGGAGGAGCCCTAGCCGTTGCCCGTTGGTTGGCCCACTGCCCATGCCGGCTGTGCGCTTCGGCGCTCGACTCCTCTACCCGACTACCCACACAGCTTCGGGAGCTGAGGCGCCTTGCCGCCACCGCAAGGAGGGCCGGCCGGGCGTCGGCTGCCGCAACCTGTGTGCAAGGAGGACTCTTCGGCCGAAGCTACAGCAAGTGGATAGATGACAGTGGAGGTGATGAATTTTGTTCCTTTTTTTTCTTTGTGGAATGTGGAGTATGGAATATCAAATTATCAATTGAATGTTGATTTGAAGAACTGAATAATTGACAGTGGATGTGATGAATTTGACAGGATGATTGATCATTTGATTAGTTATTGGCTAATAATTGGTTATACTTTTGTGTCTTTGTGAATTGTGAAGAATTGAAGATTGGTGGAGTATGCTTTGTGAATTGTGAATTGCTGTGTAAATGGAGCTAGTAATAATTGGTTGTACTTATGGTTTGTCAATTGCATTAGCCGTTAGCTATTATCCAAACATGGTAAGAACAATAATTGGTTATCGTTTGTCAATTGAATTAGCCATTAGCTATATAAATATTCGGTTTTGTTTGTAGTTATCTTTAATTGCTAGATTCGAACAACTTATACATTTCATGATTAACTGATTGGACCCAATTTGGTGTAATAGAAATACATGATGAAGAGGTCGAAGATATTGTCATCTTGTAACCTCCTTATCATAATAGAATCTGTTGGTTTCGGTATAGGAAATGTGTTTGTTTCTGATTGGTGATGATAGAGAGAAGCAGTCGTATAATAGGGCATCGAAAGCATTGCTTTTTGTAAGTATTGTACTTATTTAAACTATCACAATTTGTACTATCCTCTTTTGATGATGTTTCATGGACTTATCATGATCAATTGGTTAGCACTTCTGTATATGCCACCTACCTCTTTCAACGTTCGGCCTGATTTATTTTTCTCTTGCATATTTTAGGTTGCTGAGTTTGTCATCATCAATACCTTGCAACCCAGGCTTAATTTGGACCCTATTCTATGCCTTAAAAGGCTTTGCAGCTCTGTTGTTAAGAAGGTAACCCCGTTCTTTCTTTTTCTGAATATGCACTTAAATATATTGTTTATGCTTGAAAAGTAATTTAGCTTGCACTTTTGTACCAAACTGTATGCAAAATAGATTGATTTAGGTTTAAATTTGAATTCCATACTTAACATTTCAACAATTCAAATTTATTTTTGTTTGTGTTGTACTTTCTGCTATATCTAAATGTCAGTAGTCTTTAACGTTAATAATAATTGTTTATTTTTAATCCAAGACTTACCTAAATACCGGCTCCGCCACTGCGTACCAGCGTAGTGTGCTGTGCTCCGGTCAAAATGGACGCGTCTCAAGAACAGTTTCACTTCCGAGAAGATGCAGTGGAAAACCGGGATGCACAAATCGACTGATGGAAAATGGCAGCATTTATATGCATCCATGCATGCGAGTCGTGCAGGGCTAATTGTATTTTTGCATGCCTCAGAACTGAGAGAAATGAAAGAGAGAATCAAAGAGAGAGAGAGAGAGAGAGAGAGAGAGAGAGAAAGGAAGGAGGAGCTGGTAGCAAGGCATTAATCGATTGTGTTGTGTGTTGGCGGAAAGGGCCACTCCCGGTGGTTGGGTGTCTTCCAGATCCCATCCCCCCGCATGTGCTCTGCTAGGTATTCCAAGCAGCACACTGTTCATGCCCTGCTAGCTTGTCCGTACGTCCACCACAAGAGTCAAGATCGAGCAGCACTCAGTGTACATATATGTATATCTACACACACACACAAGCCAACAGTATTTCGCATGTCATTACTTCATTACTCAATCTCGCGTGTGGCACCATATATAGGGATCAAGCCTCGACTGTCCGAGAGGAGTCGCAGGCAGAGACGTAAATATCGGCCTTAGACTAGCTGTTTAGCAGTCTAGCTGTTCTTATTTTGCTTCGTAAAACTTTAATCATGTAGCTAGTTTCGTTTCTTTTCTTCTTCTTCTTCTTCTTCTTCTATAAAGGTTCAGCAGAGCTTCTGCTATTTTCACTAAAAAATAGTCAAGCATCGATCGGCCAACGCGGAAGCAAGGCTTTAAATTTCGTTTTCGGACTCCATCTCGGGTCTGGCTGAAATCCAAAATTTCGACGAGATTCGGAAATTTCGGACAAAATCCGGACGAAACTCAAAAACCAAAATTCAAATCCGGTTTTTTTTTTAACCGAGAAATCCGAAATTTCACTAAAAAGACAAAATTTCGTCCAAACCGAAATCTCGGCGAAATTTCCCGATACTATCACACTTTTAATTTTTTAGGGTTTTTTCAACTTCGCAAAAAATATGATCTACTGACTGTCCCACATGGGAAATGACTTGAAGAACCCAATCCGGTCAACTTTTATACAAATTTCGGTCCATTTAACCGAAATTTCGGTCCAAATCACCAAAATTTCGGCGAGATTTTAATGTACTGTAGCAATTCAAAAATTTTTTAGGGTTTTTTAATTTTGCCGGGATTATGAAACTTGGAGGGGCCCGAAATCCGAAATTTCGCCAAATTTCGACGAGATTTTGAACCCTGCCTGGAAGTGGAATGAGGAATCCCACTCTAGTACTCCCGCTCCCTCCGTCTAAATTTATAAAACATATTTTTCAATATATAGACTAAAAAGATATTCAAAATTATTTGTAGAAAATATAAAATAAAGATAGATATTTATTAGATGTATAGAGAATATCTCACTAACTTCATATTAAAATATGAAATTTATCATATATATATATATATATATATATAAGACTATTTAGAAAAATACGAAAAAAAACATGTGCATATATAGCAGCATCGGGATCGCTTGCTCTTCTCCAAAGTCACAGCCTCACGGGCAACTCTTGGCACAGTGACACCAGCGGTGATGTTTCGCTGTTACTGTCGTTTCTCTGCGCTGAATCTGATATGTACAGGAGCGTAGTAAAACTTAAAAAACACATCATGGGTATTAAACTAACTAATTAAACAAACATCGTCGTCTTGTCACCTCTCGTAGGAGCTAGCTAGTATGGGTTTGTGAAACTACTGCAAAATAGAGCATTATTATCGTTTTATCTATGCCGGTTCTAAACTTTTAAGAAAAAAAACTAATTATGGTATGTCACAAATTTTCGAGACAAAGTCATCACAGTCGGTTCTAGCAAGGAACCCCCTCATCACAGTCGGTTCTAGATAAGAATTAATTGTGATGAGCCTCGCTAGGTTTTTATACCCTCGGAATGAACTGTCCTCTGTTGGTGTTCTAGAGCAAAAAAACCGTCGTCGCTCCAAAAAATAAAACATACTCTAGTTGAAACTTATACTTGGGTGAGAAAATATGAAATTCCTGAAGATGTGTGTTAAGAGGGTAAGTTAAAGCCCTAGATTGTGGAGATTTCCCCTCTATTTTCTCATTTGTGGCTTTCTTCAAAAGGTGGGCATTCCTTCAAATCACTTCAATTTTGCATTAATAAATTCGATTTTGATGTGATGAATGTGTTATCTGTCATTAGTAATATAGTTGAAACCATTATGGGTGAGAAATTATGAAATCGTCAAGGTGACAGTGGTTTGAAAGTAGAGTTGAAAACCCTAACTTTAGAAGATTTCCCCTCATTTATGGTTTCTTCAAAATGTGAGCATTCCTATAAATCCCTTTAATATTGCATTAGGAATTAAATTAAATTACATGTCATTATTGTTTATATAATTAATATGATCAATGCTAGAGTTTAGGTTGCGTAACCTATGTGTCTCTCGTTCGAGGTTGTTTGTTTATAAATATGCTGAAATGGCATATTTATAAATAAACAGTCAAATTGTTTATATTTTTTGGACAGTTCGAGGATATGTGGTTCGGGCAAGTTTCTGAGCTGTTGTACAACTCTAGAGAATTTTGGTAGCATCTCCCTGGTGTTCTCTGGATACACACCCTCTTGACCTGTTGTTGAGACGTCTATTTAGAGAACAGTGGGGAGATGCTGCCGAAATTTTCTCTGGAGTTGTACAACGGTTTAGTAACTTGCCCGAATCACATATCCTCGAATGGGATTAGGACCTAACCTAATTAGACATATCATCAGTCTTTGAAACAACTAGATATCGCTTAAGTTTTTTCTTAATGTTTTGTTTGTGGTTTAATTGTAGATGGACCGTAAAGAATGGATATATCAAAAAAGCCATATCAGTGCTGAATTTCAGAGGAGGTTAAGGAGTTCATAAGAATTGCAGAAGAAAACATGGTTAAGAGGGGTGTAAAATTCATATATTGTCCTTGCATTGATTGCACCAATCTCAGAAGATTTAACAACTCAGTTCAAATTGAAGACAACTTGATTCGGCATGGCTTTGTGAGAAATTACACGTGTTGGATCCATCATGGGGAGATAAATAGTACCACTCCGGTATGCAACGAAGACATGTTGAAAACCAATCATGAGTAAAAGATGATGCCAGACTGTTGTTTTTGGGTTGCAAAGCGGTATACATTAAGTTGGGTTCAGTACTTGTATTATTCGAACTAACGGCAAAACACCATTGGATAGATATAAATTTCAATGCACTTTTAGTTCTTGTATCGATATACTTCATTACTCAATGTCGCGTGTGGAGATTAGATTACCCTTTTGCACCAAAGGATCAAGCATCGACTGTCCGAGAGGAGTCACAAGCAGAGACGTAGATATCAGCCTTAGAGCATCTCCAAGAGAGAGCCCTAAAAATGAGCCTTAAACTTTAATTTACGACTCTAACTAATTAGATTTAGGGCTCCAACGAAATATTCACTCCAGCAATTTGGCCCTAAAACCCAACAAAGATAGGGCTCAATCACAGAGTTACTAAATATAGCTACTCTCCTAGGGGCCCTAAAACAATTTACTAAATTTTAACAATTTAGGATCCTTGCTGGAGTTAATCTTTACCCCAGAAGCCTTATAATTCAAATTAGGGCCATATTTAAGGCCCCTCTTGTAGGGTCGAGGATGCGCCTAGAGGGGGGGTGAATAGGCGTTTATAAAAATTCTACTCACTAAGCGAGGATCGCCTCTAATTACCCCTATGTCAAAACCTACACAAAGATTATGCGCAAGCGGAAGATTAAGGTTTTGACAATTAAAGCCTAAATCAACTAGGCTCACTAGTGCACAAGCTAGATTAAGTCTCCAAGCTAGAATTGCTAAGTTGATCAAGCAAGCTACACTAAGCAATTCTAATCACAATCAAGCAATTGATAAATTAGCAATTAAGTAAATGCTTGAAGGTAAAAGAGCAAGAGACACAATACTTTTTACCGTGGTTCGGAGCAAACCCTCCTACTCCACGTTGAGGAAGTCCAACTCACTTTGGACCGGCCCACTCACTTGAGCCTTCACCTCGAATCCACTAAGGTTGCTTTTTACCCCGCTGGGTAGGCTAAGCACCAACCTTCACAAACTTTCGCCGGGGCTTCTCACAAACCTTGAGAGCTCCACAAGACGACGCACCGACGCCGTCTAGGAGGCACCGACCTCCAAGAGTAACGAGTTGAGCACCCCGCTCAAGCTTCACCGATCACACCTCCGTGATTCCGGTGATCACCTAGTGCAACCAATGCAACTAGGATCCTCTCAATCTCCACAAGATGCAACCCATGCAACTAGGATCACTCATGAGCTCAAAACCAACTTGGAAGAGGCAAAACCATGCAAACCCTCCCACAAACTCAAACCTAGCTCAAGAGTGCTCACAAAACCAGCAACAACATGCCCTTGCCCCCCAAGGGGGTCTTTATAGCCTCCGATGCCAAAACTAGCCGTTGGGGGGAAAACCCACGAAAAATCAGCAAAACCGGCACTACCGCCCTCATAGGGCCGGTAGTGCCGCCCCCAACCCAACGGTCGGCTAACGGCTATAATCCCGGCACTACCGCAGGCAAAATGCCGGTAGTGCCGCTCGAGCGGCAAGACGGCCCCATCGGGCGATCGCCGACCTCGTAATGAGCAGAACACCCCGTTCTGTTAAAAAGCTACCGGGGTTAAACCCCAGATCGCCGCACCACCGCAGCATCTGACCCCACTTGGGCGGTAGTGCCGGCCAACACCTCAGAGCACTCAGCTCTCTGGAAAACTGCTACCGACGATATATACCCGGTAGTGCCGCTTTGAGCGGTAGTACCACTCCCATAAGCGGTACTGCCGGCCTCAGTGGTACTACCGCACCAATACCATTGGTAGTGCCGGCCAACAGGAGAAAAACCAGTTTTTCCCAAAAACTTTTCTCCAAAACTCAAACCGACAATCCTTTGAGCCAAAAGGTGATCAAACCACGATCACACTTAGTTGCAAAACACTTTTGCAACACCACTAAACAATGCTCAAAGAATTCAACCAAACTCCAAAAACTTTGCGAAAAACTCCTTTCGCAACAATTCAAAGATTATATTTGCAAGAACGTATTAAGCAAATAAAACCCAGAGTCTATAAGGTTTATCCTCTTAGCCATGCGATGGTCAAACCACGACTAAACAGACTTGCAAAACCCGGTGCAAGTATCACATGCTTTCAGGACCGGAGCCTATAGACCTCCCGTTTATTCGCACAACGAACTCGCAAATAAACAATCAAACCTCTATATGCTTAAGCATCCTCTGTTTGCAACAAATGCAAAAAGCCTTGCTCCAAGCAAATTTCAAACACTTTGCGAAAACTCCTTTTCGCAATCAACTCAAAGACGTATTTGCAAAAACCATTAAGCAAATAACCAACAAGTCTATGAGTTTTATCCTCCTAGCCATGTGATGGTCAAACCATGACCAAACGGACTTGCAAACACAACTGTGCAAGTATCACATGAACTTAGGATCGAAACCCATAAACAAATCAAATCAAATCAGAGTGCATGAGCTCTCTAATTGCAACTCCTGCAATTCTCTAGCCCCATGCACTAAATACTTGCTTGAGCTCTCTCCGTTTGCAACCCGTGCAAATATAGCTCCAAGCAATACCAAATAAACGCAATGAGATTTTGTTTGGAAAACAAAAACAAAGCAGCTTCATCTATTGCAACACATGCAAATAAATGAACTTCACGCAAAAGCCAACGCATTAGCTTATCCTATTTGCAATGAATGCAAATCAAAGCTCAATGCGAAAACACCAAGCACAAGCTTGACCTATTTGCAACGAATGCCAAATAGAACTTATGCAAAATCCAAGCACGAGCTTCACCCATTCGCAACACATGCCAAATGGTTAGCTCCATGCAAAACCAAATCCAAATAAGATTTGAGCTCGAGTGACTACTGGATTGAGATCACCAACAACCGATGAAGCTTAAAGAAGAACTCAACCCCTCTTAATAGAACGGCGCTAAAACTAGACACAAAGCTAGGAAAATCCTTAGCCTATCTAGTTATACCTTAGCCGCCGCCAAGCAATCCCTTTTGGGGTCTTTATGATCTTTAATCAACTTGTACCCCCAGGATCATCACTCTGGCTGTCTCTTGAAGTCTTTATGATCTTCGATCATCTTATCTTCAAGATCGTCGCCCAGCTCTATAAGCTTGTTCATCTCTTTCATTTTTGGACTTAACCTGGCTCATTTATCACTTATGAAAATGGTTAGTCCAAGATGCATGGTTGTCTCAATCATCTAAGCACTCCATTAACACATAATGGATACCACTTATATCAATTGAGCACAACCTAAATCAATTCAATGAATTTATATGTGTCTTGAGCACATGACGCAACAAAGCTTCATAATACTCAAGAACTCTTCATTTGCCCTTAATCAATCATAAGAACACCATCAACCCATGATGCAATGTTCTTTGATGATTAGGAGACAAATGAACTCAATTTAAACATTCATTTAAATTGATATGGTTCAATGTATTGATCCTTTATATATGGAGTGAAGAATAGATCAATACATCGATACATCAAGTTCAAGTGTGAACTCCCCCTAAATATGTGCATCCATGTAATATATGGATTGGGAAACATAATGCACATTTTGTGGTTAATGCAATGGAGAATTCAAACTTAAACTTGAATCCAAAGTATGCAATTAATACTAGAATGAATATGCATACATACTTTGGGTTTTCTATTTTCCATCCAGATATGAGACTATTGAATGTAACTCAATAAACATGTTAGTCTCAATAAGATTAGATTTGTCATTAAACAAAGATTAATCGTTAATCTAAACCAATCACCAAAACTAAATGGAGCTTGAACTTACACCTCTTGAAGATGCTCTTAGACTAGTTGTTTAACAGCCTTGTAAAACTTTAATCATGTGCCTAATTTCGTTTATTCTTCTTCTATAAAGGTTCAGCAGAGCTTCTGCTATTTTCCCTTAAAAAATCAAGCATCGATTGGCTAACATGGATGTGGAATCCCGCTCTATGTACTTCCTCGGTCTAAATTTATAAAACGTATTTTTCAACATATAGACCAAAAAATATTCAAATAAAGATAGATATTTATTAGAGGTATAGAGGGAATATCTCACTAACTTCGTATTAAAATATGAAATATATCATATTTCATAAATAAGGTAGATATTTATTAGAGATATAGAGGGAATATATATTTCCATACTTCCTGTAAATTAACTCATGTTACGCAAGTGAAAGCACATTACATAAATAAGGCCCCGTTTAACAATTTGGAACCGAGCTGTTTCTACTAGAATTTGGAACCGTACCAAACGGTTTACAGAAAGTGATTCTGATTCTACCTTAAACGTTTCTATCAAGAATTTGAAACCGTTTCCGTTTCTATTAGAATTTGGAACCGTACCAAACGGGACCTAAAAGTTGTTAGCTTGTTCCTCTTAATTAAAAAGTTGTTATTAACTAAATAGAGACGGAGAATACATACACTTGGGAGTACAAAACGGATTATATACACACACACACATATATATAAATAGAAGACCATTCAGAAAAATACGGGAAAAACATGTGCATATATATATATATATAGGAAAAATACTTTGTACTCCCAGGAGTAATTACTCCCATCTCTGAAATACCACCCAAACGAACTTGAAATACTCCTTTATCACTTTGGATACACTCATATACTAATTATAAGATATTTCAATGAGATCCACATGAAAAAATTGCAAGGGAGTACATAGTTTTTAGCCTATTTTGCAAATACCTTCATATACGTATATAAAAAGGAGTATGTCTAAAAAGTGTACATACCACCTCTGAAAAAATATAAATACCACCTAGATGATCTTATATACTTACATAATACACGTACATACTTTCCGTTGTGCGAAATACTCCCTAAGTTGTGATATACGGCATAGGGAGTAGAAAATAGTTCCATAAATGATGTTGTTATACCTCTTTATCCTTCTGAGTATACTCTAATACTGATTATAAGATACTTCAAAGTGAGTTCTACAAAAAATTTCATCAAAGTCCATCCTTTATAGCATAATTTATTTATATACTCTTTGTACATATGAAAAAGAGTATATAGCAAAAAATAAAGAGCTTTTATGAATTTTTTCAACAATATCGTACTATAGTATCTTACAATTGTTATTAGAATATACTGAATGTGATAAAGGAATATGATACATTAGTTAAGTGGTATACTGAAGGTGAGAGTACGTACTCCCAGGAGTACGAAAAAGGCTTCATATATATATATATATATGTATGTATGTATGTATATCAGCATCGGGATCGCTTGCAATTCTCCAAACTCTTGGCACAGTGACACCGGCGGTGATGTTTCGCCGTTTCTGTCGTCTCTCTGCGCTGAATCTGATATGTACAGGAGTACGCGTAGTAAAACTTAAAAAGACATCAGCGGTATTAAACTAACTAATTAAACACACATGTTCGTCTTGCCACCTCTCGTAGGAGCTAGCCAGCATCGGTTTGTGAGTAGTGTATTTGCGTGAACAGAGAGGCCAAAATCCACGATACGGAAGACTGGTTGGTACTTTTGGCTGTTTTTCTTTTTAATATGCGAACAGTTCGCACTAATTGGGCATCTACACACATGATTTGGCCCCCATCCTGAGGATAATCAATAATGTTAGTTGTTGCATACTTGCATGTTTCCTACGAATACGATGGCCTGTCGTCTCCTCCTCTCGTTGGTTTGCCCATGCTTCTCTTCTCTCGTCTTCGCTTCTCCTCCTCCTACTCGCAGGGTTCACGTTATCGATTTCGCAATTTTCGGATGAACAGTAAAATTTGATAATCGCAAAAATCAAGCCGAAAATCAGTCGAAAATCGCATAAATTCAAAAATCAGATTTTTTTGAAAAAAAAATCAAAAAAACGTGGAAAATCGACGATTGTCGGTGGAAAATCGACGATTATCGTGGAAAATCGACGATTATCGGTGGAAAATCGACAGCCATGTTGAACTTTTTTGTGCGGTCGACTTTTGTAGCGATTTTCGACGATATTTGACGATAATCGCGATATTTGCGTCATATTTTTTTTTGAATTTTTGAATTTTTTTAAATCTTTTTTTGAATTTTCTCGGTTTACCGATCGGTAAATGATTTCGGCCGCCGTCGATAAAGCGATTATCGGCGATAATCGAGCGATTATCGTCGATAAATGGAACCCTGCCTACTTGAGTTTGATGGTTGTTGGGTGGGCTGACTTGGTCAACGCACAGATCATCATGCATGCATGGAGTACGAAAGCGGATCAGAAAAAAAAAATCCTACTTAACAATGTAAGTTGATCGAGTTTGATGAAGTCAATGGATCTTAATTGAGATAGATAGCCTACAAGCTGCTTTGTTCAAGGCGCAGAGCCTGGATTATCCGTCGTTTTCGATAGTTGCCTGTGCGAGTGAATTTTGATTGCCGATCATACAGAGGGGCATGCTTTTGCTTCAAACCTACCGCAGTCGCCATTTGGCCGACAACGCGCGTCATTTGACCAAATAGGTGATAACACTTCAAACCATTGTCTCACTAAACAAAAATGCAATTTGCCAAATGTGACGTGGCCTTATGGCACGTACAATGATATAAAAGGACTGATATTTACAGCAATTCTTCGTGTTATCGATAGCCAGCACCGAAGACAGCTATTAGAACGAGTTATATTTTTACATGTCTCTACATACAGGTCCGGGAGATTTGATCATTTGCTCTCTCTTTTATGGTGCAATTGATCATTTGTCCCATGTGTCTCACTGAAACGTGGCTCCAGGATCCGCATATCAGTGAGACATTGCAGGGCAAATGATCAATGTCACATGTAAGTGAGGGCAAATCATCAATTGATCTGACAGCTTCTCCATATACAGTGTCTCGTGTTACAGTTGACTATGATACGAGAGATGGTCCAATTTCTTTATGCTCTTTCTCTCTCCTCCACATTATCTAATGTTCAGCGTATAAGGCTTCAGACAATTGACGCCACACTATTGTATACATTATATACTCTTAAGCGACTTAATTAGTTCTCTTTCAGCATAAAATAGGGTTCATTCCTGTTTGTTACAAAGAATTCTTATTAGTATTTGCGCAGGCTGGTCAATTTAGACTGAAACTTAGGGTTCATATCCCTTCGCACCTAGAACTTCATATCCCTTCGCACCTAGAACAAGACTGGAACTTGGTTGACCGAAGGTAACTGGGGAACATATGTGTGCATCTCTTCAGAGACGCCTGCCTTCTAAATGAGAATTGTTTAGGCTCGACAAGAACCTGGGAAGCAGAAACAAGCGGGCCCACCATGTCATACTCTGCCATGCCCACATCCTGTGTACGTGCCCCTTGGGCGCGTAGCATATATGCCGCCTCCTGGGCAAACCAATTGGCAGCTAGCTCAGTGCACAGTTTAACGGCCGGCCGCCGTTTCCCGAAGATCCCACCTAAGTGGGTTCCGCTGTCAGCGAGTGTTGCCCGAGAGGGTGAGAGAGGAGACGGTAGGTAAAGTTCTCGAGGGTGCAGAAACACCGCAGCGAAGAACAGCTTCCGTATTTATTTTTAGGAGAGGGGGGGGGGGGGGGGATCTTGCACATATGCCCCCCGCACTTTGGATTATTCGGCTTAAATTTCTCCCGAGCTTCCTGTTTGCCGCTCTGAAACTCCGCTGTTAACGTTGAGCCCCTCACGTGTAGGAGTATTGTGTAATTGGTTAATTGCACCTCATGCGTCACCTGCAGTTTCTTTATTTCCTGGCTATGCTCTTTTTGAGTTACTTTTGCAACTGCAAAAATAGCGGTCTTTATGTATTTGTTGATAGATATTACCATTTCATTAGATCGGTCGTCTTATTGAACGATAAATATGTTTACTTTCTGGGACTATTTCGTTTCTACATTTATTTTGTGGCCCATCCGCAAGAATGCAGAGGAGAAGAAAATTGCTGTAGATAGTGAAAAACAATGTTTCTCTAGCAAACGATGTGTGTACTGACACCATTTTTTGCATGATACAAAAGGGTAGAATCGTCAAAACGGAATGGCGATGCATGCTCGCATTGTCTTTTTTACCATAATCCGAAACTTTCGAGGAAAAACCTCATGGTTATTTTAACGGCACTGAATTTTAAAACATTCACCTTTCGCAGGTTTTGTTTTTATTTTAGAGCGACAAGGAAGAATTAACCATTGACATTGCCTCATGCAGGTTATCTCAATCGTCGTGGGGATCTACTCACCAAAAGAAAGCAAATAAATGGGTAACAGGATACAAAAATAACCTCTTGTACAGCGGGTAACTATTCACGTCTACTCTAAAAAAAATTACAGAAAAACTACCGGACGCTATAACGGTATAGCAATGAAACGTATGAAACTTGTGATTTTTTATACTGAAACTCATGAAACTTAACACTAAAAACTGATGAAACCTAAAACTCATGAAACTAAACACTGAAACATATGAAACCGATCACGAGTTTCACAAGTTTCATAAGTTTCGGACTATACCGTTGGAACGGTATACCGTCCAATAGTTCTGCTCAAAAAATTATTACACAACCTTTCATGAAAGAAGCAATGAGTAAGGGCCTGTTTGGCAGAGCTCCAGTTCCATTTTTTCAGCTCTGCTCCACAACTCCACTGTAGAGCAGCTCCACTGCAGAATTAGGTATTACCCCAGTGGCAAAGGTGGGTAATTTCTTTTCAACTCCACGTCTGCTCTGAAAAAACCCATTCGTGGAGCACCTTTTCTCTTGCTCCAAAAAAATGTACTAAAACTCTGCCTGCTCCACAGAGTTGCCTGCTCCGTGGTTTTCTGGAGTTGGGGTGTTTGGCAGGGCTCCACCCAGATCCGAGGTAGAGTTAGGAGCTGGAGCTCTGCCAAACAGGCCCAAATAACACCCAAGAAATGCAAATACTACAATTACAAGTAAGCCCCTCTCGTCTCGCTGTCGCCTTCTCCTGGCCGTTGCTAGTCGCTTGCCGCTCTCCCCTCCACTTCCACCCCCTCCTACACCTCTTCCACTCCAAACCCTAACCGTATTCCTCCCCAATTCGCCCGTACCAAATCCTAGCCCTAAGATCCGCTTCCCCGCATGCCGCGGTTCCCCCGGGTGCACCGCCGGCCGAGCTGAGTGAGCCGCGCTCTCCTCCGCCGCGGCCGCGGCCGCCGCCGTTGCAGCTGGTGCCACCATGGGCTGCGTCTGTGGCCGCCCCACCTCCGCCGTAGACGACAGCCGGTGCGGCGCGACGCCGCCACCGGCGGCGAAGCTCTCGGCGGCGGGAGTGGCGGTGGTGAGGAGGGGGGAGGAGGCGCGGAAGCAGGTGAGGGCGGCGGGGAGCGGAAGGGAGGAGGCGCTGGAGAGGAGGCGGGCGGCTGCGATGGCGATGGCGGCGTGCCAGGTGCGGAGCCCGGTGCCGAGGGCGGTGGAGGGGGAGCAGGTGGCGGCGGGGTGGCCACCGTGGCTCGTTGCCGTCGCCGCGGAGGCCGTGCGCGGGTGGGTGCCGCGCCGCGCTGAGTCGTTCGAGAAGCTCGACAAGGTCACACTCTCTTAGTTTCTCCTCGCTAGTTTGTTAGTTCACAATTTGCTCTTAGCTTTGGTCTCTGCTTTGGAACCTCAAAACTGTAATAATCAAATAGTGCTGTAAATTTTGCCCCCTTTTTTTTGGATTTCTTTAATATATAAGAAGATAAGGCGAGGCATTTCTCTTGGCTCTTTTCCACCCTAGCTCTAGTGGATGCTTGGGCCTTGGAAGTGGAAGGGAACAGTTAAATTTTACTGTAAATGGGACGAATTTATCTTTTTTTAGTGGTGTTCCTAGTGACGAGGAAACAGTAATATCGTGCGATCTTTGCTGGTGTTTTGGTGGATGCTTGGTAGCTGAGGACGACCGGAAATAGTAAAATTCTGTTATTAGTGGGGGGATGCCTTGTATGTTAGATGCCAGACTGTGGTGGCATTTTTCTTTCTTTTGGATTTTTTTTTGTTAGTTTTAGTGGACCTCAGAACCTGGGAATAGTAGGCATTACTAGCAAGCTCTGCAATTAATGGGGTAAGATTTTCTCCTTTAGGTCCCGTTTGGCAACTTGGAACCGAGCTGTTTCTACTAGAATCTGGGAGAAATCCAGCCAAACGGACTAAAACTCGGAACGATTCTCCTCGGAACGTTTCTTCTTTTTCCACACCGTGGTTGAATCACCCTCAACCCCGTTTCACTAGTTTCTACTATAATCTGGAACCGTACCAAACAGTTTGCAGAAAGTGATTCTGATTCTACCTGAAACGTTTCTACCAAGAATCTGGAATCGTTTCCATTTCTACTAGAATCTGGAACCGTACCAAACGGGGCCTTACTAGATATGTGGTGATTAGGTTTGAGAGTACGGTGACTGCTTTTTACCTACATCTTGTTTCCCTGCAAAAAAAAAAGAAGAGTAATGAAATATTTTGCTAATAATGGGATCATTTTTTTTTACTTTTGTTGAATTTCTGGTGATAAGATGGTAGAATAAAGTGGGGGTATTCTGTTTTCTACGCTATTGTTTACTTTAGGTTTGCACTTTGAACTTCAAACATTAGGAAATGAGCTCTTTTACAGTACACTAAATTGAATATGAACCGTTTATTCTTTTTCATCCGATGGATTAGATTAACTAGAGTTTACTTATACTTCATCTGGTAGTAGAGTAGTAGAAACATCCTTAACGGTTAGATGTGATTTCTACTACACATTATATACTACAAGTATAATGCACTGTAAAATTTCACTAGGAAATCGGTATTTAGTTGAAAACAACTTCTTCTTTGGTAACTTATATTGTATACCGTAACTTTGTACTTAGAACCTTGCTGAACTCATAAGTTTTCAGTCTTTCACGCATAAATATTACCTTGTTGGGAGTTTGATTTTTATACCATGTTGTCTTCAAGTTCAATCATTGTTCTTTTGTGTACAGATTGGTCAGGGAACATACAGTAACGTTTATAGAGCTCGCGATCTTGAAAAGGAGAAGATTGTTGCTCTAAAGAAAGTGCGCTTTGATAATTTGGAGCCTGAGAGTGTGAAATTTATGGCCAGGGAAATACTCATTTTGCGACGGCTTGATCATCCAAATGTTATCAAGCTGGAGGGTCTAGTAACTTCAAGGATGTCTTGTAGCTTATATCTTGTTTTTGAGTACATGGAGCATGACCTAACTGGCTTAGCTTCTTTTCCTGGAGTAAAAATTACTGAGCCTCAGGTATATAAATATTATGATGCAGAGATGCTTAGTGCATCCCTCATTCAATATTTCTGAAAATGTTTTGTCATACTATGCAATAATCAATATCATCTTAGTTTCGGATTCTGGAGAATGAAGAGAGTACATGGGATTGCCTTGTACTCTCATAGTGGTTTCAAAATAGTCTCATAAAGTAGATTTTTTAAACTTAAAATATGGAGAATATGCAATAAGCATCATTGTTTTGCAGGTTAAATGTTACATGCAACAGTTACTCCGTGGCCTTGAGCATTGTCATAGTCGTCACATTCTGCACCGTGACATTAAGGGTTCCAATCTCTTGATTGACAATCGAGGCATATTGAAGATAGCAGATTTTGGCTTAGCAAGTTTCTTTGATCCTGAACAACGGCACCCTTTGACTAGTCGTGTGGTCACACTTTGGTATAGACCACCAGAACTTTTGCTTGGTGCCACAAATTATGGTGTTGCTGTAGATCTCTGGAGTACTGGCTGCATTCTTGCCGAGCTATATGCTGGCAAGCCTATCATGCCGGGTAGAACAGAGGTATGCTATCAAGCTCCCTTCTTACTTGAAGTTAATGCTATAAGAGAATGTTTTCAATTTGGTTATAAAACAAATTTCTTCATATTAATCTTTCTGTAGGTTGAGCAGTTACATAAAATATTTAAACTCTGTGGTTCACCATCAGAGGACTATTGGAGGAAGTCTAAACTTCCCCATGCCACCATTTTTAAACCACAACATCCATATGCAAGGCGTGTTACAGACACATTTAAAGATTTTCCTACGCCTGCTCTGGCATTAGTAGATGTTCTTCTTTCAATAGACCCAGCAGATCGAGAAACAGCATCTTCTGCATTGCAAAGTGAGGTATTCAATTTCCTTCTACTTTTCTCCACCTGCAGGAAGCACTTCTCTCTGGTTATTTCTAACATTTAATGATTCTATTTTATCAATTACATTACCCCAGTTTAATTCTCAATTTAATTTGTTCCCCTTCAAATATTGCAGTGTTTGAAGTTTGTGTTAAGGATATATTATCTGTTATAGATGATTGCCTTATCTCTTGTCCTTTGCCTTATCTCTTGTACCCTTATGTACTCTATATATTGTGGCCATTGGCCTCATATTGAATACAAGTCCTATTCATAACATGGTATCAGAGCCCTAGGTTTTTTTCTACTCATCCTTCCGCCGCCAGAGCTGCTGCCCCGGGAGGAGCAATCTCCACTCCCGGGGCGGCCACCTCTGCCTTGATCCTCCCGCCGGTCTTGCTCGCCGGTCTTGCCGCTGCTCTACTCCTCCCGCTGGTCGATCTGCTGCTTGATCTTCTTGGCTGCTTGAGGAGGAGATCGATCGCTCCTCTCCTTGGCTGGCGCCGCCGCGCCCAAGCCAGGAGGCCTCCTCCCGTCGGCCGTCAGATCTCGCCGTCCGCGCCGTCGGTGGTCTTCGCACCGCTCCACCACCCGACGGCTCTGTTCTCGTCCATGCTCCGGCTTTCTTACTGGTTCTCCTGCCGCTCGACGGCGCGCGTGGTCGGCTGGAGCTCCGCCTGCTGCCGGTCGTCTCGCCTCTAGCCGTCTTCTCCGCGCCATCAACCGCGTCGCCGGCTCGTGCCCTCTGGCTTGCATTGGCTCCGCACGGGCCACTGTCTCCAGCGCTCATTCCGATCTGTGACGCACGGGCCACTGGAAGGAGTAGGCGGCGGTCGTTCCAAGTCTCGATTTGTGAAGGGTAGTCCTGATCGGCTTCAAGTTCCGATCTGTGAAGGGTAGTCCTGATCGGATTTCAGAAGTCCCTAGTTCACTTCCAGAGACTCACGTCCGTGGAGTGAAGTCCAAGAAAAGAAAATGTCGGCTCTGGCTTCCGGATCTAATCTGTTTGGCTCCCGAACTGGCTTCCGGCTCTACATGGCTGGCTTGGCGCCAGTTCGGTCGGCTCTGGCTTCTTGGCTCTTTCGTTAGCTTGATGGCTTTCAGGCTACTGCTTTTCAGTGCTGCGGCTAGTATTTTCTTTAGTCTTCCGTTGCGTCCATCCAAGTCTTTAGCATCTTGATTCTGTCGTCGCTCGGCTCTTTTATCGGCTTGGTTCATTCTGTCAACTCTTATTACCTCGGCTCGGCTCGTTTTGTCGGCTTCGTCGACTCGTACCGTCGGCACTTCTTCATCGACTCGGCCCTACCTTCGACTTCCGTTCGTCGATTTGGCTTCTTCGTCGACTTTTCTTCACCGACTCGGTTCTTTCATTGGCTGTTCTTCGTCAGCTCGATTTTTCAAAAGTTACATGCTACGATGGCTACTTCAGGACTATAACTTTGGATTTTCCCTATTTTAGTTCATCCCTTCCAAATGCAATGCTATTGCATACGCCTTGCATTTGTGTGTGTGTGGGGGAGGGGTGGGGGGGGGTGGGGGTTAAGGATATATTATTTGTTATAGATGATTGTCTTATCTCTTGTACCTTCATGTACTCTATATATTGTGGACATTGGCCTCATATTGAATACAAGTCCTATTCATAACAGTTTGAACATAGAAAAACTGAACCATTTCCACCTTATTTTCTTTTCTTTAGTTTTAGTCCCTTGAACTTTGGATCAGCTGTATTGTGATTGGAAGTTTAAATATTTTTTAAATAAGAGTTCCTCCTGGTTGGTTTCTAGTGTCTACCACATTTCCTCGTTGGATCCAATTTGATCATAGTTATCGATTTATAGTGCTATGCATTTCTCTGTGTTCTATTTGATATTTATGTTAGAAGCAATGTTATTGTGTCGTGGACTAGTTGCCGACTAATCCATGATTAGTCGTCCAGTCGGTGCATGGAGAATGACTAGGATGCTCGACTCGACTGGAGCGACTAGTCGGGCGGTTGGACTACTAATCAGTGATTTGCCACGACTAATCTTGCTCTTCTAGCCGGTCGACTAACGGCCCATGTTCAGAGGGATGACCACTTGAGACATTTATACCCGGAATGGAGGGGCCGAACCCTAGACGCCTCCAATCCATATCATCATCATGCTTATGTTGTTCTTCTCTTCATTTCATGCTTTACAATATGTATATGTGCTTAATTGTTTCTACAACTTAGTATGTGACATGTCTTACTAATATACTTCCTGGTCTGGAGGCTAGTTGAGATTAGTCGCGACTAGTCGGTCGACTAATCGCCCAAGTCGATAAGTAGCCCCTCTGGCGACTCGACTCGACTTTACGACTTAATAACATTGGTTAGAAGAGGTTGTAGCTTGTCTAGCCCCAATTAGATAGCTTTCTCAAGCCAGCTCAAAAGTTTTCACCACCTAATTGTTTATTAGAATGTGCAAATTCTACACTATGATAGTATTGAACTTTTTTTATTAAATAATTCTTTTTTTGAAAAATATTTTATTAATAACCCCTCATTAACTTTATTTCTAAATCTAACCCTTTTGGCCGAGCAACCAACCATAGCGTGGTAAGACAACACTACCACACCAGTCACCTTGGCGTGACCAAATCCTGCCACTCCACTACTAGTGGTGTGGCAATGCCGCCACCAAACATGACATTTTTTGACTTAGCGCTCGACTTACCTCATGGTGTGGCAGTGTTGTTTGCCACGCGATGGATGGTGGCGTGGCCAAAAGGGTTAGATTTGGAAATAAAGTTAGCGAGAGGTTGGTAATAAAATAAATTTAAAAATGGGTTAAATAATAAAAATTGTTTGATAGTATTAACATCTGGAAATTAACCTTGTGTTTATATTGTTGTTTTATAGTTTTTCACAACAAAACCATATGCTTGCAATCCTTCAAGTTTGCCAAGATATCCCCCGAGCAAAGAGTTTGATGCAAAACGCCGAGAGGAGGAAGCTCGAAGGTACTTACAATCAAACTTTATGTTTGGATCTTATCTGTCGACCAAAAACTTCCTTATTGAACTGGGATCAATGTTCTGCTGGCCTATTGTCATTCTCTCTCACTTATCTTCGTATATAACTAATAAGGGAAACACAATCTTGAAACAGACAAGGTTCTTTATTCTCAACAGGCAAATTACCCGAGCATCTTCCTTAGCTCATGGAGCAGTTAGCTTATCATTGTCGTAGTCCATAACACATATATTTTTTTGGTTATGAACATGAGCATACAATAAAATACTGCCTCCATTTCACCATATCTGTCAAATTTATTGGGAATTGTTATTTCTCAATATCTTTCCATTCCGATAAAAAAACAATACCTTTCCATTGATGAAATCAAAAGTGTAGTAATTGTATTTTTGCCATGTCTACCTGATAACCATGATTTCAAAGTTGTGTGGAAGTTAAGGAACTAGAGTTAAGGAACATGTATCCGACCTTATCAATATGTTTCGTGATGTTGCACCTCCTTGGCATGTGTGTGCTGTGTGCATATGGTAGTTGGACAGATATTATGAAGCCGAGCGGGTAGTCCATTTCTGTAATTCTGTTATCCACTTGTTCTATATTCTACACAGGGATCTTCCCCATACTTCTACAAAGATGTATTTTCCCAGTTTGTATTCACGGTTTTACACCTGAATTCTCATTGTAGCCTGTATCCGTTTTCAGACCTGCACGGTTCTTTTACTTTCATTCTCGTAGAATTAGCCTTGTCTTGAATCTACAATGCCTGCATTTGTTTTAAATTTCATGCTGACATCTTTCTCTAGGCAAGGTATTGCTGGAAGAAAGCAGCATAAGTTTGATCCTGAAAGGCGAACTAGAGAGCCAAGAGCAGTCCCTGCACCTGATGCGAATGCAGAATTAGTGTCATCTTTGCAGGTAATACTGCCACTTGTTGACGTTTTACTGAATATATTGTCATGTCCATCTTTAGCTTGGTGAGGTATATGTAATCTTAATATTATTTTTTGGAGCTATGTTTGCAGTCATAGTCATTAATAACGCTATATCATGATCATTCATGTATATCTAAACTTTACTCTTTTTTCTCACAAGCATATTACATGAAGTCTTCAATAACAACATGTACAGTGCATTTTCCTGTACAATTTTACTATCACCAGGTTTTTTCTATTTTTTTTGCATGAATTTATTTTGTGTTCAATTTCAGAAAAGGCAAGCCCAAGCCAATACCAAGAGTAGGAGTGAGTTGTTCAATCCCTGCAAGGAAGACTCCGCGTCCGGATTTCCAATTGAACCACCTAGGCCAACTCATATTATTGAATTGTCTGAAGAATCCCGTGTCTACCCAACGAGAACATTTCATTCTGGGCCTCTTGTTAATCAGAATCACACATCAAAAGCTGGACGGAGCAAAAATGGTGAACTTAATGTTCCTGGTGTTGCACACCCATCAAATTTCCCTGTGATTGTATCAACAAGATCAAATCTACTTTCAGATGATAGCAATGGGACATTGGTCACTCAGGCTGAAGTGTTTGCTCATGGACGAAGGCTGTCTGAATCTATTAACGAGCACTTCAGCAGTAGTGGAAAATACGATCAAGTATTCCACCAGAAAGATGAAAGGAGCGGCAGGGTGGATGGAGCTATTGTAAGTAACTCCAAACCTAAACTGCAAAAAGATGAAACGGTTGAAACCTTTATTATGCCATTTAGGTCATGGTTACTGCATTGTTTCTTCAAATCTCATTTGCTGAACTTCCGTTGTCAAGTGAAGAGGTAGTTCCAACAAATCCAAGCTCATCAGGATATATTTTGTGTGCAGTGCAGCAAGTTGTTATGAAGTTTTCCAACCATGATTTGTAATGCTTTAACAATACATTATCAAGGATATTATAATTTTTGCCCTTTCATGTGCGAGAAAGGACAGTCAGCTATGCTGGTTTCTGCTTCTAACTTGTTAGTGATTGCATAAAGTTCTGACTATTTCTTGTTTGACAACAGGGCTACGGATCCAAGGGCAACAAGATCCACCATTCTGGGCCTCTGAACTGCCCTTCAGGCAATGTTGACGAGATGCTGAAGGAGAATGACCGCCAAATCCAAGAAGTTTTCCGGCGTACCAGGGTTGAGAAGTCCAGAGCGAGGAGGGCCCATGGACACGCCGACTTTGGTGCCGCCCCGGTCTACCCTTCCAGCCGCTCCAGCTATCGGGCTGTGCAGCAGTGAGATCGACGCTTAGACGGTAATGTCATAGTTTAGGGGCAAAATCTCTTCGACGTGGAATTACAAGAGAAGTTTGATTGCTTCTTTTCCCCGTATTTTCGGGGATATATAGCACGTTATGTACAGGGAAGTCTAGCTATGGATTGATTGTCTGTGGGAAACACTTTGGAGGAGAGGGAAGAAGGTGATTTGTTGATTGGGTGGCACTTCGAGTGTTAGATAAGTCTTATTATCATCAGGCTTGTCTCCTTGTTCTAATTTCAGGTTTGCTGAAATGCTAGGTCATGCGTAGATTTCAGCTTGCCCGTAATATGTGGTTAGTGCGTATCGAATCCCCGATTCGAAGTGTCTAAAATGAAGATCGTCGCCTGATTCCCAAATTCCAAGCGTGATGGGCAGAATTTTTTTTTAAATAATATTTTTTTAAAAATGAATTGCGGTTTTAATACTCAAAAAATTAAAACTGCAAAATTAATACGTAATCGTCATACCGTACGGTGAATACCTTATTTTCGTCATATCCTAGTCGAAAATACCCTAATTACCCAATTAAAGCTGGCTAACCGTCAGCTATCGGGTTTAGGGAATTATCGCCATACAGTCTGGCGAAAATAACATTATCGCCGTACCATACGGCGAAAATAGCATTGTCGTCATACGTAGGGCTGTAAACGGGCCGAATTCGAGCGGGCCTGGGGCTGTCAGGCTCGAGCTCGGTAAGGCTCGAGCCGAGCTCGAGCCGAGCTCGAGTTGGGGTCCGAGCCTAGATCCAGGCTCGAGCTCGGCTCGGTCCAAGCTCGAGTAGGTTCGAACTCGGCTCGAGTAAGCTCAGTAAGCTGATAAGCTCGAATAAGCTCGGTAAGCTCGAGTAAATTCGGTTAATCTGGTTGGCTCGGTAGGCTCGGTAACAAGCTCGAGTAAGTTCGGCTCGATTAAGCTCGATAACAAGCTCGAGAAAGTTCGTTTCACGGAAGCTCGATCCAAACTCGAGTAGGCTCGTGAGCTATTCGAGCTCGGTTCGGTGAAGCTCGCGAGCTTGAAGGCAGGCTCGAGCTCGGTTCGTTCCAGGCTCGAGCCGAGCTCGAATCGAGCCTGGAACGAATCGAGCTCAAACAGTTTGCGAGCCTCGAGCTTTTTTTACAGCCCTCATACGGTACGACGAAAATATGTCGTCGTCGAATCATACAGCAAAAATGTATTGTCGCCGAGACATATGGCGAAAATACCCCAACTGTCTCCAAAAATCATAAAATAATTATCACTTATTCGTAGGGTGTTGTATGTCCCTTTTTGCAAAAATACGTAGGAATCAATTGAGCTAATGTAATTTCGCTGAAACGAATAACTATTAGAAATTTGTGATGCATTAATGCTTAAGCCTTTTCGGCAGCCTGTAAAATATCACGTTGAAATGTAATTTTTTGCAAGAATACTGCAGATTTGCTCTTTGATATATGGGCTACCATATTACGGGAAAATATTTTATTTACACCTTTGTTTGCTACAAGAATATACGGTCGCTATAACCCTAAGTATTATTGTCGACGATAACTTTTAAGCCTTTTCAGCAGCCCGTAAAATATCACGTTGAAATGTAATTTTTTGCAAGAATACTGCATATTTGCTCTTTGATATATGGGGTACCATATTACGAAAAAAAAATTATTTTCACCTTTGTTTGCTACAAGAATATACGGTCGCAATAACCCTAAGTATTATTGTCAACGATAACTTTTAAGCCTTTTCGGCAGCCCGTAAAATATCACGTTTAAATGTAATTTTTTTTGCAAGAATACTGCAGATTTGCTCTTTGATATATGGGCTACCATATTACGAGAAAATATTTTATTTACACCTTTGTTTGCTACAAGAATATACGGTCGCAATAACCCTAAGTATTATTGTCGACGATAACTTTTAAGCCTTTTCGGCAGCCCGTAAAATATCACGTTGAAATGTATTTTTTTTGCAAGAATACTGCAGATTTGCTCTTTGATATATGGGGTACCATATTCCGGAAAAAAATTTATTTACACCTTTGTTTGCTACAAGAATATACGGTCGCAATAACCCTAAGTATTATTGTCGACGATAACTTTTAAACCTTTTCGGCAGCCCGTAAAATATCACGTTTAAATGTATTTTTTTTGTAAGAATACTGCAAATTTGCTCTTTGATATATGGGCTACCATATTCCGGAAAAAAATTTATTTACACGTTTGTTTGCTACAAGAATATACTGTCGCAATAACCCTAGTCGACAACAATTCATGATATGAATAGTTTATCCCCGGAAGACAGATGCAAGTGTTTAAATCATTACGAGCATTGTGAGAAGCATGTAGATGCACCCAGTAACCTTAGTAAGCAAACTCAACCGTAGTAGGGCAGATACAATGAAAGTTCAGATGATATTACAAGGGTATTACAACAGTGACGACATTGCTAGAAGAAGTGCAGATAACACTGATTGTAATGGTGGAACAAGTGATCGTTCCGCCTATGTTCATAGAGTGGGAATGATGCGCCACATTTTCTGCATATTACGTCGCCTGTGAATCTTTTGCGATTTGTTCTTGGAACCGCTCAATCTCTCTTATGAACGGGCTCCATGGGGGTGCGAAGTGCTCCCAGCTGTCGCCGAATGGATAGCCTATGCCGAACGTCTCGGGGGTATAAAACATAATTTTTTTGTCCTTTTTATGTGGATCTCTTCCCTTCCAATTCCCCGCGCCCCCTATGTTAAAACCACCCGGGTTCCCGGGTGGTCTCTGTAATCCGTCAAGGATTTGTTGTGTAGTGCGGACCTCGGCCGGCTGCTTCCCCTTATCCCTTTTTCTTCGAGAGGACGAACCCTCCTGCACTTCCGAAGACTTGCCGAAACGCCTCCTCTGTTTCGGCTCACACTCCACTATATGGTGCAGGAGGTGTGTGTTGGGCTTATTGCTGTACAACCGGAGGCGTGCCCTGCAGTCAATATAGTATGCCCGCTTTGGTCGTTGAATAATACTGTATGCATACTCCGGGTCTGGTTTTTCTGGGAGGTAGTAGCACAACGGCGAGGGTTGCTCCCCCTAGTTATCCCAGATAGGAAGTTTGAGATGTGGGTGGTACGTCTCTGGGTCGACCCAGTTGAAGTAGCAGCACCATTCATCCTCGGGCAAAGGGCAAAGGTAGAATCTTCGGTCCGCTAGATCCTCGTGGCAGGTATCGACCACTGCCTGCAGGCCGTGTTTGCACAGTTCGGGGTTTTCGGGTGGCCCTTGAGGAGGAGGGTCCTCCCTTGACTTGAGCAATTTTGCAAGTTTCTTTTCGAAGTCCTGTATGCGATGAACTGGTTTAGAATGACCACTTTGTGACTGAAACATGAGCATATCGCATGAAACTCACCGATTGGTTGGTCCCTTGCCCACCGGCCATTAACTCCAGTCGATCTAGATAGGGGACATATCCCGGCGGCCTCTCCCACTGGGTGAAGTTCTCGGGCGAAGTGGGGTAGGCGCCGTGGCAATTGTAGATAAATTCGTACTAACATCGTTCCGGCCCGTCGATCCATTGGAAGAAGCAACACCAGTCCTCGTGCTAAAATAACAAAGAACGATGCATGAAATGGTAGTGTTACCCTGGTTTGTATGGACACCAATTGGTTTACCTCGTAGGCGCGAGCACAACAGTAGTGAGCGCGGGCGGCCGTATCTCAGTGCGTAGACTGCATCATCTTCGCCAGAAGGTTGCAGTCGCATTTCGGGCGTGGAAGCTCCGGCAGAACTGGGGCGTCAACGCTACTTGCATCCGGGTATTGGGGGGGTTAACTTCGCTTGCTGAAGAGGCGACGGTAGAACGACATCGTGCCCTTCTGTAAAGTTGGGTGAAGTTTATTGCTCGTTTGGCAGTGGATGCCTATCCCTCCCTTGGCCGGTTTTTATAGTGCTGGTGAGCCTCCACATAACTACAACGCTTGTCTATTTATGATAGTTGCATGGCCTGTCACCCATCATAAAAGCTGTATGGACTGTCACGCTCTACGAAAGCTGCATGGCCTGTCACACTTTATGAAAAGCTGCTTGGTCTGTGATCCATCATGAAAGCTGTATGGACTGCCACGCTTTATGAAAGATGCATGGACTGCCACGCTTTATGAAAGCTGCATGGACTGTGACCCATCATAAAAGCTGCATGGTCTGTCACACTTTATGAAAGCTGCATGGCCTGTGACCCATTATGAAAGCTGCATGGACTGCCATGCTTTATGAAAGCTGCATGGCCTGTCACACTTTATGAAAAGCTGCTTGATCTGTCACGGCTTTGGAAAAGCTTCATGACCAGTGATGATTTATGAAAAGCTGCACGACCTATGACGATTTATGAAAAGCTGCACGACCTGTAACAATTTATGAAAAGCTGCACGACATGTATTAATCGAGTGCGTATCCGTTATTGTGTTGTCACGTCATGTGAGAAAATAAAAGCGATGACAGCACAATTAAAGGTGTTGGGTAATAAAACCACATAATATGAGAAAGTACAAAAAATAGATAGTAACACATAATACGAGAAAGTACCCAAAATAACACAAAAATTATGTCACGGACAGCCTAATCCTGATCACCCCCCAGTGGTGGATCCTGACCCCTACCCCTACCTCTCCTCTGCCGACGTGCTGAAGGGGGTGCATCATCGAGAGGTCGTGGGTGAAGCGCCCGCGACGGTCCCGCCTGGCCGTAGTCTGAAGGGCTGTACCGATGCACTGGGCGACGCACGCGGGGAGGTAACGGGTCATGCGTAGCTGGAGGAGGCTGTGTGTACTGCGTGGCTGGGGGAGGCTGCGTGTACTGCGTAACTAGAGGAGGCTGCATGAACTGAGCGCCTACGAAGAACTGATCCACCCAGTAGTCATTAACGTCGTGCCCTGACGGAGTGTCCGAAGTAGAGGCATGTCCTAGGACACATATAGTTCAAACAATATCATTTAATTATAGTGAGGTGATTAGATTTGAAACGTGATCAATTGAATATTGCTCAGCTTACCGGGTGTGGGGACCATTGTAGGACCGCGTGGTG
Organism: Rhipidocladum racemiflorum; assembly: GCA_036346355.1. NCBI lineage: Eukaryota > Viridiplantae > Streptophyta > Magnoliopsida > Poales > Poaceae > Rhipidocladum > Rhipidocladum racemiflorum. The sequence goes on along the minus strand of CM070569.1, from coordinate 43,705,054 downwards.
GTGCCTGCCAGCTGGATCCTCCAGCCATGCCTGGAGCCAGAGGCACGGGGGTGTGGAAGCTGGAGCCTGGGTGGTGTGGTGGTTGAGGAGGTGGTGTCGAGGAGCTAAGCCCGGGTGGCGGTCTGGACGTGGTGCCAACCGAAACAGTCGGGGCTGGGACGTGGAAAGCAGCACCAACTCCACGATCCGTCGAGACTGCGCCTTCACACGCCTCATGGCCTTTGACACCTCGTCGGGTGTGAAAGTGGCCCTCGGCTGTAGTCTAACAAGAAAGTCAGTTGCATGCTGGTGCAAGTCCCTAGCCTCGTCCACCTATCACATACAAACAAACGATAAGCATAACGATATAGGATAACGAATAGATGATGTAATATATTAATTAAATAAGTCTTACCATCGCGTGCAGTGCCACTCCTGCCTGGCTCGAGTACAAGTCTGCAATGCTAGGGGCATATATATGGCCCGATTGCTCCTCCGCAAGTAGGAGACGAGTACGGGTCCAGGGCACGTACCAGGACAAGTAATCCTGGTAGGAGGAGGGGTCGTAGGGCGCGTCCTCCTCAAGAACATCCTCTAGCGCCCCATCTCACTGCGCAAGCCACGGTGCCATCCTCTGAAGCAACATTGCCATGGTCTTCTGGGTTCCCTGGGTGGAGTACCTGCATAAAAATTCACATTATTACAAATATAACATAAGCACTTAGCATACTTGTAGTGGCGAGTAACTCACGAGTGCACTTTCGCTGGCACGCGTTCCCCCAAGTGAACATGGACCAGCTGGCGAAGTCCGAAATGCCTGAGGACTCGGTGCGGCGCGTAGTCCTCTATGAAGACGTCGAAGACGAGCTTCCTCCTCGTCAGCCAGTACACATGGTCCCTGTAGCACAGCACCGAGACCCCCGCGGCTCTCTCCGCTACACGCTGGTCGCTGTAAGGGTCCCAAACGACCTGCTCCGCCCTCAGGTGGTCGAAGGCCTCCGTGAAGGAGAGGTACACCGAACGTACCTAGAGACCTGCCCACTGTGGCTGCAATAGAGGAGAAATAACTGTAAGCACATGCGATTCAAATTACAATTGCATTAATGAGTAAAAACATGTACCCGTCGCCTGATCCAAAGCGAGCCCATCGTTGATCGGTCCAGCGCATCACCGCCATACATGTCGGCGGTGTAGTACCGAGGGTCGACCCACGGAGAAGCGCTCGAATGACCACAGCTGAAGAATAAGAGGCATCCCGGTAAGATTGGGGTTCTTACCTTTCTTCACGCACGCGTCGCAAAGGGCGCGGTACGTGGCAGCAAGAACCGCCAAACCCCAGGATACCTACGGTACGTCGTCAGGCTCCGCGTCGGCAATAGCCCGTGCATGGGCTATCCAACGCGCGTCCACACTGTCGCTGTGAACATCACCCAGCCGAATAACCAAAGCAGATAGGCCTCAAGGTGCCTAGCAACCTGGTAGTCGGTGGGCTGAGCCACCATCCGCTGCATTTGCGACAATTGAAAGAGTGTGATATCACGTTAATGTTATGCAAAACTGGAGTAACATAGTAACATGTACGACCACTAACCTCAAACTGCGTCAACCACCTCCTCGATGGCCCGTGCCTCTTGCCATCGGTATCTGTGGGTCGACATCCGCTACCCCGGCGAACCACGCCTCCAAGTCCGCCACCCACCCAGCAGGGGTCACCGAGGGCCCGATCGGTGTCCCGGCGATCGGCAAGCCTGTGAGCATGGCGACGTCCTGCAGCGTCATCGTCACCTCCCCGAAGGGAAGGTGAAAAGTGTGCGTCTCTGGCCTTCAACGGTCGACCAAACACGCTATTAGCGAGCTGTCGAAAGGAAAACGCCGTGATCGCTGTGGACCGTCGTCACCCTCAGCCTGGTTATCGGGCTCACCTGCGTCGGCAGCTGAACCCTCCACCATGCGGACTAGCAGAAGCAGCCCGGCACATGCCAGCCTAACGAGGAACAAAAGAGTTGCATCAGTTCAATGTTATGGACACTAATTGTACGAACAATGTAACATGTAAATGTTGTGCAACTAACCTGGTGTGGAAGCGAGGGTCAATGCACCATGCCTTCTTAGGCACACGAATCCGCAGTAAGGGCACCTTCTTGTTGCCCTGTGTCGTGTGGATGTGCGCACGGTGCCGCACATCCAACACAGGGTCCAGAAGTGAGTCAACCTGCTCCATCCCTGCATGTAAACAAATGGAGACATTTATTGCACATATAAATCATAAAACATAAATAATACTACACAACATACGAGAACCACGGCATATGCTAATTAAAAGACATAAGGGCTGAACATAAATAATAGTGTACGACATATGAGAAACACAACATATATAAATCAGAAGTCATGAGCGTCAATATTACATTACATCCAATTAATGTGACAATGTTCATATAATTACATAATTCGATACATATTGACGATACAGACATCGCCCAAACCCATGACACAGCCACCACCACGTTCAGAACCTATAGGCTACGTGCATTTGTTTGCCTTGTGGCCATACTCACCGCACTCAGCACACCTCCTAAGAGGGCCACCCACTTCAGATTCATCTATGTCGTTGTGAATGCGCCTGGTCTGTGGATGACCAGACTGCCCTTCCGAACACCTCCGCAAGGTTGGATCCGGCAAATAGATGCGCTCATCTCTGTTAATCACAGTGAAATCACCGTGTGCACGAAAACCACGGAACTCGCCGGACCAGGTATGGACAACATGATCCTTCAAGTAGAAAGGGGACATGTATTGCGAGGTGTTCATCCCAATTTGCCCACAAGTAGTCATCACGTGTGAGCAAGGAATATGGAGAAGTCTTGGCTTATTGCAGGTGCATTCATACCATCCAGTTGCCCCTTGGCCTAGATTAACCTCGTGCGTAATGACCGCTGTGTCGGTTCCCAATCCTCTTTTGCATCGAAGAGTCACCTCGAAGCGGTACTCAGTGATTCCGAAGCTACGCACCATACGCTGCTGAGCTTTCATGGTTCGTTCCTCCATGTAGGTCATCATCCGCGAACAATACGGCATTTGCAATGTCGAGGCATGAAGTACCGCCTCCGCATGCCTTTTCTAGAAGTAGGCAACGATGCCGTGCAACATGCCTTCAAGGATGGCCATAAGCGGTAGCGGACGGAGTCCTCTGATGACCCAATTGTAAACCTCAGCTATATTCGTTGTCATAACAACAAACCTGTTCGACGCATAATAGTTTAGAACAACAACCCCATTTGTTCAGCGGTAATAAATATCTTAATGTACTATACTAACCTGGCGCCTCCGGTGTCATGGAGCAATGCCCACTTCTCTAGAGGCTTCGCCTCTATCCAGTGCAAGAAACACTTTATGTTCCTTGACGTTCGTCTCCTCATATTAGGAGGATCGAGCTCCCTAAGGGGTGTTAGCCTTTTGGGTGGGCATTCGTTTGGCGTAGGTGGTTACTTCTTCATCTCTTCGATATGTGCACTTGTGTGCTTGTCCAACGCGGCCAATAGCGCGTTGAACTTACGTGCCTGATTCTGCTTGCACAAGCTCTTAAATAGGTTCATCAGTTTCTTGCTCTTAAACTGCTTGAAGAAATTGGCTCCCAAGTGTCTCATGCACCACCTGTTCTGCAAGTCCGGCCATGAAAATGGTTCATCTAGGTCCTCCTGTAGAGTCTTAATTGCCGAAAGGATACCTTTGTAACGATCATGAATGATGCACATGTTGGGCCGATCACCAACTACCCCCACCTTCAGATGTCTAAAAAACCACAGCCAGCTATCCCGTTTCTCACCCTCGACAAATGCAAAGGCCAATGGAAGTATGTGGTTGTTCGCATCAATTGCAATGGCTGTTAGAATCTGCCCTTTGTATTTTCCAGTCAAAAATGTACCATCGACACAAAGAAATGGACGACAGTACCTAAATGACGCAATGCAAGGGTCCAATGAAAAAAAGCACGATGAAATGTACAGATCCCATTTCCATCTGCTTCACTTTCTTTGAAAGCGGTGTATGTGCTAGGATTGGTTTGCTTCAATACTTCAAGCACACGAGGTAGGTTGCAATACGAAGCCTCGTATGTGCCAAACCTCTTCTCTAATGCTTTCTGCTTCGCACGCCAGGCCATCGAGTAGCTTATCTGATACTTAAATGTTCGTAAGATTGTTTTCTGAATATACAAACACTCAATATCCCACTTCTCAATGATTTCATTGAATATCACGCTAGCTATTCGAGCCGCATTCAAGTTACGGTGTTTGACAAGAACATTTTCTAGTCTGCATGTGTGCTCCTACACTCTTGATGCTGAAAAGATGAGAAAGTTGCCTAGAGGGGGGGGGGTGAATAGGCAATTTAAAATTTAAACTAAATTTGTCGCAGCGGAAAGAGTATCGGAACTTCCGGTATTGGATCGGAACTTCCGATATAATCGGAACTTCCGATACCAGGTCGGAATGTCCGATAGACTTTAGACACGAACAATTAATAACTGAGAGTAAAGAGCTTTGAATGCAATCCAAGAACGATATTCCAACTAAACAAGGAGACAAGCTAAAGCAAAGTAACGTAAAGACACGGATTTGATCCCGGAGTTCGGATTCTTGAGGGAATCCTACGTCTCCGTTGAGGAGGCTCCAAAGAGCCGGGTCTTTTCCAACCCTTTCCTCTCAAACCTCTGTCACACTTGAGGCTTGGTTCCACTATTTGGTTCCTTTCCTTTCGGAGGCGGAGCCGGCCTTTACAAACTTCTCACGGCGTCCCACAATCCCTGGGAGCTCGTGAGCAACTCCTAGCCGTCTAGGAGTCCTTCAACCTCCAAGAGAAACAAATGCACGGGAAAATGATCTTGGAGGAACACTCTTATGCTCAAGATGGAATACACTTGCTTTTCACTCTAGCTCCAAATCTCACTTCTAGTCCTCACTCCTTGGATGATCCCTAAGATCAAAGAGGAGGGCTCAAAAGTAGACTAGAGAGGGCTCAAGGTGCACTAGAGTTCTGCCAAAGAGAGTGTGTAACCCTCAAATGAGAGAGGGGTGGGGTATTTATAGTTTCTTGCAAAAACTAGCCGTTATACACCCACTCAGCTGCATATCGGAACCTCCGATATCAACATCTAATGTCCGATATGCACAAATAATCAGAACTCGAGCGCACTACAACTGTCAAACAAGATGCATCGGAACTTCCGATGTCAACATCGGAACTTCCGATGTTCCCAGAAAAGCCCTTGATAAAATGCTTCTAAGTCCATATCGGACTGTCCGATATATACATCGGAACTTCCGATACCAATATCGGAATGTCCGATCTAATATATCGGAGTGTCCGATAATTCCAGAGAGCTCCCCTTTTTCGGTTTGAACACATCGGAACTTCCGATGTCAAATACCGGAACTTCCGATCTTTACAGAGAGCACCCTAGAAAGCTTTACAACGTATCGGAACTTCCGATCGTAAATATCGGAACTTCCGATACATCTTCCACGTACCAGACTGAAGCAGGCATGCACATCGGAATGTCCGGTCATATCGGAACTTCCGATATAATATCGGAATGTCCGACTTGAACTTTGATAAAAACACATTCCGGTGCATGCGCGATAACTTAGGGTCTCAATAAGAGTTAAAGTAGCATTCATCTGAGCATAGAGACTATCCTAGATCATTTACGATGCATCCCTCTTAATAGTACGGCATTCCTACGACACAAAGCATAGAAAGTAAAAGCGTAATGCCATTTTCCTCGCGTAATATTGTTTGAGGGTATCCATCGCACGTCGACGATCTCACATTGAACCTTTTACCTGCTCATAAGCTCATTGAAGACATTAGTCTCTTTAATCGCTTGTCATTAATCAACCAAAACCAATTTTGAGGGCCTAGATGCACTTTCAATCTCCCCCTTTTTGGTGATTGATGACAACCCGATTAAAGCTTACAATGAAGAAGATATAATGAGAGATTAGTCTAGGTTTAGCTCCCCCTGAAGATGTGCAGTGAATAGAAAACGATCGCAAATGCACAATTTTGAAATGAATTTGCAGGAGCTCCCCCTAGAACTGGGCATATAATGAACCAAACGATATGGAAGCTAACATTTGAATAACCATTAATATTAAAACATCCATAGTAACAACCATCCATCAGAGCATAGGTAAAGCATACTATCAAGAGTAACAAGATCCAAGTTCACATGATAACAAAGTTTGGAAATGAAACTAGTCGAAGGATGATAAAGCTGATAAAACGAGGTAAGCTTTCTTTCTCTTCTCCCCCTTTGGCATCAAGCACCAGAAAGGAGAACAAGGAGAGAGAGAGAGAGAAAACTAGTCTGACTCCTCGAAGCGAGATCGAGCCGGACTCCTCGCCGTCCTCGGACTCATCCTGGCCGCGGTCGCTGGAGCAAACGGATCCTCAACTTCTTCTTCGCTGCTCTCATCTTCTGAACACTTTAGATTTAAATGCCTCTGAATGTCCTTGAGTCTCTTGGTGTTCTTCTTGTGCGCTGCTGCATTGCCCTTGCACAGACAAAGATTGACTTTAAAGCACGGAGGATTGGAGAGGATGATCCACCAAGCGGCCGCAGCAGGAGGAGCAAAGGAGGAGGAGGAGGCAGCACCTCTAGTCGAAGCACGCCTAGCAGTGAGCTGGGCCTTGATCGCCTCGACCAGTAATCCAGCGTGCCTAGCATCATACTCAAAGTGCCGATGGGTAATGTGCTCAATCATATGCATGATGAAAGGAGCATAACCACAACTTCTCTTCGGCTCCCGAGCAAATAACCGATCTCATTCCATATGAAGTCAAACACATCAAAAGGACGCCGACCATCTCTCATCCTCGCCAAAGAGTTTCTTGTATAGATGTAATGTGAGAGGCATCACCTTCTTTGGGAGCCAGCGTCTTCCTGAAAAGCCTGTTGAGACAGGCGAAGAGAGGCTTCATGCCTTTTGTGCTTCCTTCCTCAAAGTCTGCAGCTTCATCATAAAGAAAATTCAGGTTGGAGGCACCGAGCGAGGCTTCATTGTGAATTTGATCCTTGTCGCGACAAATACCTTCTGAATCCAAGACAATGAGCAAAGTTTACATAGGAAATCTCATACCAAGCTCCTTCACTATCCAATGCAAGGTGGAGACTCTGTCCGGAGATGTACAAGGTGGAGTAGAACTGAGCAATGATTTCAACATTCCAATCATGCTGAAAGCTCATAATTCTCTTTGTCCCAGTTCTCTCACAAGCTGCAATGACCTCTGTGAAAGTGGCATCATCAGCTGCAGCCATGTAGTCCCAGTCAACCCACTGCATCAGGATGACTGGATTTTTCCTAGTCAGGATGACAGACTCGTAGAAATCCTGCTGAAAGAAATTCCAGAATCGATAGTCCGTCGAGAACTGATCAACTGCCCTGGGATTCTACTCTCTGGCTTCTCGCACTTTTGCGGCTCTCCCTTTATAGCTCACGGGTTTCCTCTTGAGACGAGGATTCCTCTCTGCCTGCCTGAGCCTTGGAACTGCTGGGTCTGGAACTGGCTGAGATTGAGAAGCTCCTGCCACAGCTTTGCCCTTTCTAGAAGGCAATGGCGCTCCTCGAGGCACGTTCACTGCCTGAGCGGGAGGACCGGATGGAGGGTCCTCGATCTGGATGCCTGGTCCTCCACTTGCCTCTACCTCGCAGCCCTTTTTGTTCTTGTTCTGTCAGTCTGCCTTAGCCTTTTGGCGCCTACCACGGCAGGTCTGTGGGGCCGAGCCACCTTGACTGGGATCCATTGATCTAAGGACAAGAGCGGAATCGGTTAAGCTTACAAGAGGAACAAACTTGGTTTGGTTTTCAATCTGTTTACATCGGAAGTTCCGATTTTATATCGGAAGTTCCGACATGAGGTCGGAAGTTCCGATGTTTTCGATCGGAATGTCCGATGTCTACGGATTTCAACCAACACAAAATTTCTTCCAAACCAACCGATACAAAGAGATGAAACTTGACGGAAAGAACCAAAGGAATGGATGAACAAGTTCACCGAAACGATTTCTCAAAAAGATGCCCTAGATTCAAGAGGAAAGAATTGAGCCCTAGGGTTTACCTCACGAAGAACGAGGAGAAATCGCACGGAGAGGAGGGTCCTCTTCAAGATGGAGTCCTTCCCAAGCGAAGATCGGAAGTTCCGAGAGGTCGGAAACTCCGATAACGGCATAAAGACGAAAAAGGGAAGGAGAGGCAAAGAGACACGAAGAAGAGGACAAAAGAAAGTGAAAGGGTACGGTCGCTTTCTTAAGTGCGGAGGAGACATCGGAAGTTCCGATATGACATCGGAAGTTCCGATGTGGAAAAACTGCCAGACATCGGATATTCCGATGATTGGATCGGATGTTCCGATGTGTTGATTTTTCCAGCAAACAGAGAAAGAAACAAGGAATTGAGTGAAGTCTGAAAACTCTGAGTCATGTGAACTTAAGGAGGATCATTCCACTTGTCATCAAGAAGCATCCAAGCAATCAAAACTATGATTACAAGTGAATTGATCCGAGATCAAGATCCAATCGAAACACTTTTGAAATTCACTCAATAACTTTTTCAAACATTTTATTTCAAATTGAGCTAATTTTCAGCAATCAATGAGTGCAATCTTTCAAGACACATTCCGATAGTCTAGGATGTTTAGCTCACTTCTAAGCTCGCAAAGCGCTTCTCATCTAGAGGTTTGGTAAAGATATCGGCCAATTGTTTTTCGGTTCTCACATAGGTAATATCTATGTCTCCCTTAAGAGAGTGATCTCTAAGGAAGTGGTGTCGGATATCTATGTGCTTGGTCCGAGAGTGTTGAACGGGATTGTTGGCTATCTTGATCGCACTCTCATTGTCACATAAGAGTGGTACCTTTTCCATACAAAACCAAAATCCTTCAAGGTTTGCCTCATCCATAACAATTGTGCACAACAACTTCCTGCGGCAATGTATTCCGCTTCTGCGGTGGATAAAGCAACTGAATTTTGTTTCTTTGAGGACCAAGACACTAGTGATCTACCTAGAAATTGACAAGTCCCCAAAGTGCTTTTTCTATCCACTTTACAACCCGCATAATCAGCATCCGAATAACCAATCAAATCGAATTTTGATCCTTTAGGATACCAAAGCCCTAAACTAGGTGTGTGAACTAGATATCTAAGAATTCTTTTCACGGCTACTAGGTGACACTCTCTCGGAGAGGCTTGAAATCTTGCACACATACACACACTAAGCATAATATCAGGCCTAGATGCACAAAGATAAAGCAATGAACCTATCATGGATCGATATACCTTTTGATCCACGGGATTACCTTCTTCATTTAGACCGAGATGTCCGCTTGTCGTCATGGGTGTATGGATTGGCTTGGCGTTCTCCATGTCAAACTTCTTAAGCATATCTTTGATGTACTTTGTTTGGCATAGGAATGTACCTTCCTTGAGTTGTTTGATTTGAAATCCGAGAAAGAATTTCAATTCACCCATCATAGACATCTCAAATCTCTTCGTCATCAACCTACTAAATTCCTCACAAAAGTCTTTATTAGTAGACCCAAATATAATGTCATCGACATATATTTGGCACACAAATAAATCATTATCAACATATTTTGTGAAGAGAGTAGGGTCGACTTTACCAATTTCGAAACCCTTTTAATAAGAAAATCCTTAAGGCATTCATACCATGCTCTAGGTGCTTGCTTAAGCCCGTAGAGCGCCTTATGGAGTTTGTATACATGAGTGGGGTTCTTGTGGTCCTCCATTCCCGGCGGTTGCTCAACGTAGACTAATTCGGCGATTGGACCATTTAAGAAAGCACTCTTGACGTCCATTTGATAAAGCTTGAAATCATGGTGAGTAGCAAATGCAACCAATATACGAATTGATTCTAATCTAGCAACAGGAGCATAAGTCTCACCAAAATCCAAACCTTCAATTTGAGTGAATCCTTGAGCTACTAACCGAGCTTTATTTCTTGTGACAACTCCGTTCTCGTCTTGTTTGTTGCGGAAGACCCATTTGGTTCCAATCACGTTTTGATTAGGCCTTTCCACTAGTGACCATACTTTGTTTCTAACGAAGTTGTTAAGCTCTTCATGCATAGCCATTATCCAATCCGGATCTCTTAGTGCATCTTCAACCTTCAAAGGTTCCAAAGTAGACACGAAAGAGTAAAATTCGCAAAAATTAGATACTCTAGAGCGTGTAGTTACCCCCTTTTGGATATCACCGAGGATGTTATCGACGGGGTGATCTCTTTGGATACTTTGATGCACCCTTGGATGTGGCATTTGAGAGACATGTTGGATTGGTTCTAGGGCTTCATCTTGAACATCCTCCACGAGTTTGCTTGCACTCCCTTGAGAAATGTCTTGACTTTGGCTTGAAGTAGGAGGCTCGACTTGTGTAGATGAATTGTCTTGTTGTACCTTTTCTTGCGGCCTCACTTCTCCTAATGCCATCTTCTTGATTGCTATGCTCGGTTCTTCCTCATTTCCTAGCACATTTAAATCAACTTGCTCTACTTGAGAGTCGTTAGATTCATCAAATGTCACGTCTCTCGCTATTTCAACACAACCCGAGGTTTTGTTGAAAACACGATAAGCGTGAGCATTTGATCCATATCCTAGCAAGAACCCTTCATCGACCTTTGGAGCGAATTTGGAGTTCTTAGGCTTCTTGTTTAGGATAAAACATTTACTACCGAAAACTCTGAAATACGAAATATTTGGTTTGTTACCGGTGAGGAGTTCGTATGCCGCTTTTCTTCAATATCTTGTGGAGATATAATCGATTGATGGCATGACAAGCGGTGTTGATTTTTCCGCCCAAAATTGATCGGAGATCTTGTATTCATCAAGCATTGTCCTTGCCATCTCGATTAAGGTCCGGTTCTTCCTTTCTACCACTCCATTTTGTTGAGGGGAGTATGGAGCGGAGAACTCGTGCTTGATTCCTTCTTCATCAAGGAATTCTTCGACTTGAGTATTCTTGAATTCACTTCCATTATCACTTCGAATCTTCTTGATCTTCAGCTCGAATTCATTTTGGGCTCTTCTTGCAAACTTCTTGATTATCCCTTGTGTTTCACTTTTCTCTTGCAAAAAGAACACCCACGTGAAGCGTGAAAAGTCATCAACAATAACTAAACCATACTTGTTACCTCCGATGCTTATATAAGCAACGGGTCCGAAGAGGTCCATGTGTAGAAGCTCCAATGGTTTTGTCGTCGTCATGATGTTCTTCGCGGGATGACGCGCTCCAACTTGCTTTCCGACTTGACAAGCGCTACAAATCCTATTTTTCTCAAACTCAACATTCGTTAGTCCAATGATGTGATCACCTTTTAGAAGCTTGTCGAGATTTCTCATGCCAACATGGGCTAGCCGGCGATGCCATAACCAACCCATGCTAGACTTTGCCATTAAGCATGTTTGAAGTTTAGCGCTATTTGAGTTGAAATCAACCAAATAGAGCTTACCCTTCAAATATCCTTTAAAAGCAATTGAGGAATTGTCTCTTCTAAAGATGGTCACATCCTCATTAGTAAAAAGACAATTATAGCCCATCTCACAAAGTTGCGACACGGATAACAAATTGTAATTTAAAGATTTGACTAATAGAACATTTGAAATGGAATGATCATTAGAAATAGCAATTTTACCTAATCCCATTACCTCACCTTTACCATTATCTCCAAACACAATATTTTCATATTGTGACCCTTTTTCATCAAAAGATGAAAACATTTTCTTTTCTCCTGGTCATATGGTTTGTGCAACCACTATCAAGCACCCAACTTGATCCACCGGAGGTATAATCCTACAAGATCACATTAGACTTTGTTTTTAGGTACCCAAATCCTTTTGGGTCCTTGCATGTTAGTGATCAACACTTTTGGTACCCACACCTTCTTCTTACTCTTTTCACTAGAGTTGTGGGCACCGACAAAATGAGCAATCACTTTACCACGGTGATTTCTCTTCAACATGTAAGAAGCAAAGTGAATAGAATGAGATGCGTGATGTTGAAGATGCTTCTTAGATTCTTGCCCGGTCTTGATGACTTGTGTGGTGGTCAATGGTTGCTTGTCATTTCCTTTGACAAACTTGATGCATTCCATACCTTTTACCACCACACGGTCATTTCTTTTGCATTCATTCTTATCATATCCTAGCCCTTCTTTGTTTTTGTTTCCTCGACCATTTATGGTCTTATATAAGGCATCCTTGGATTGATAAGTTTTCATGCAACCGTATCTTACCAAGGCACTTAATCTCTCGTTTTCGCTTTTTAATACTTGCACAAATTGAGAGTTAGTAGTACAAGCATTAATATCAACATTATAGCAACGAGCAACCATTTCTAGTGGAAGGAATAGATGCCAAAGATGAATCAACAATTGGAGGATCAATATCATTAAGAGATTCAATTTGCACTTCAAGAGCTTGAAGATTGTTTTCAAGACTTATGACATTTTCTTGAAGTGACTCATTTGACCCCTTAAGTATTTCAATTGAATTATTAGCCAAATCAAGCTTTTTGGTTAACAATTCAATAGTCTCCTTTTTCTTTAGTGAGGATCTTCTCGAGAGCAAGAGTTTTCTTCTTTTCACAAATTAGCAACTCTTCTTGCTTCTCGAGAGTCTCCTCTTGGCTATCTATTCTTTTCAATAGCTTATGAATCTTAGCAATAGCCGATTTGCTCAAATCACAAAATAGAGCATCATCATTATCATCATCGCTTTCTAATTCACTATCGCTCCTTGGGGTTTGGTTTTAGCCATTACCTTGCGCCTTTGGCCATAAGACAAATAGGCGCGTCGTGGTCGAGTCGTTGTCGCTCAATTCCCGAATAGCGACTTTGTCGATGGAGTGGCTTCTATGGCGAGGGTGGCGACTCCTTCATCATCGGTGTCGAGTCGGAGTCGCTTGAATCCCATTCTTCTCCAATGTGAGCTCGCCCCGAGTACTTCTTCTTGTAAGTCTTGTTCTTCTTGAGCGGTTCACTTTTCTTGTTCTCACTTTGGTTGTTCTTCTTCTTTGGACAATCGGCGATGAAGTGTCCAACTTCACCGCACTCATAGCAAGCCCTCTTTGTGTTTGTTCTTCTTCTTGATTTGTCGTTGTAGTTCTTCTTGTACTTGCTTGACCCATCATACTTGAGGAACTTTTTGAATTTCCTTACAAACAGAGCCAAGTCTTCTTCGTCTTCGCTTTCATCTTCCTCTTCATCACTTGAGGTTGATTCTTCCTTTTTGCTTGCCTTCAAGGCTATTTGCTTCGGTCTTGAGCTCGAGCTTTGCTTGGCAAGGTTCTTTACTTCTTTTGCTTCTTCCTCCATGAGCTCATGTGAAAGAATTCTTCCAAGCACGCCATTTGGAGTGAGCCTTTTGAAATCCTTTCGCTCTCGTGATAAGAGTTACGAGAGTCGAATTCCTTGGAGCAAATGCTCTCAACATTCTTTTACCACGACGTGGTCCGTCATATCCTTGCTTCCAAGCCCTCTTATCTTGTTTACGAGGATCATCAAGCGGTCATACATTTGTTATGAGTCTCATCATCATTCATAACGAATCTCCCCAACTTGCCTTCTAGCAATTCAATCTTTGACTCCCTTACACTTGACGTACCCTCATGTGCAACTTGGAGTGTGTCCCATATCTCTTTGGCTTCTTCCAAGCCATCCACTTTGTTGAATTCCTCGGGACTCAACGCTCCAAGCAACACGCTTGCGGCTTGAGCATTGCGGTGGATGTTTTGCTCTTGTTCCGTGAGCTCCATATCGCCTTCCCAAGCATATCTAAACCTGTGCAAACAATCTTCCAAACACTAGGGTGGAGTGACATCAAATGCATTTTCATTTTGTGCCTCCAAGCGGAGTAGTACGTGCCATCGAAAAATGGTGCACGCCCGAGGGCACAAAGGATATAGGAATGCGAAGAGGAAGTATTTAATTTTTCGTAATTAAAAGGAATTTGAGCTCCCTGCGATGACGTTGAGGTGTCACCTTCCTTGGTCTTCGTGGGAGTTCCATGTCCCGGCCTTTGGACTACCTTTCTTCCCCGACACGACAACCTTCAATCCGGTGTTGGCCATCACGCTCCTTCAAGCGGTTAGGCCTTCGAGAAGGTTCGGCTCGATACCAATTGAAAAGATGAGAAAGTTGCCTAGAGGGGGTGAATAGGCAATTTAAAATTTAAACTAAATTTGTCGCAATGAAAGAGTATCGGAACTTCCGGTATTGGATCGAACTTCGATATAATCGAACTTCCGATACCAGTCGGAATGTCCGATAGACTTTAGACACGAACAATTAATAATCGAGAGTAAAGAGCTTTGAATGCAATCCAAGAACGATATTCCAACTAAACAAGGAGACAAGCTAAAGCAAAGTAACGTAAAGACACGGATTTGATCCCTGAGTTCGATTCTTGAGGGAATCCTACGTCTCCGCTGAGGAGGCTCCAAAGAGCCGGTCTTTTCCAACCCTTTCCTCTCAAACCTCTGTCACACTTGAGGCTTGGTTCCACTATTTGGTTCCTTTCCTTTCTGAGGCGGAGCCGGCCTTTACAAACTTCTCACGGCCCCACAATCCCTCGGGAGCTCGTGAGCAACTCCTAGCCGTCTAGGAGTCCTTCAACCTCCAAGAGAAACAAATGCACGGAAAATGATCTTGGAGGAACACTCTTATGCTCAAGATGGAAAACACTTGCTTTTCACTCTAGCTCCAAATCTCACTTCTAGTCCTCACTCCTTGGATGATCCCTAAGATCAAAGAGGAGGGCTCAAAAGTAGACTAGAGAGGGCTCAAGGTGCACTAGAGTTCGCCAAAGAGAGTGTGTAACCCTCAAATGAGAGAGGGTGGGGTATTTATAGTTTCTTGCAAAAAACTAGCCGTTATACACCCACTCACCGCATATCGAACTTCCGATATCAACATCTAATGTCCGATATGCACAAATAATCGTAACTCGAGCGCACTACAATCATCAAACAAGATGCATCGGAACTTCCGATGTCAACATCGAACTTCCGATGTTCCCTAAAAGCCCTTGATAAAATGCTTCTAAGTCCATATCGGATCGTCTGATATATACATCGAACTTCCGATACCAATATCGGAATGTCCGATCTAATATATCGGAGTGTCCGATAATTCCAGAGCTCCTTTTCGGTTTGAACACATCGGAACTTCCGATGTCAAATACCGAACTTCCGATCTTTACAGAGAGCACCTAGAAAGCTTTACAACGATCGGAACTTCCGATACATCTTCCACGCATCGATCAAGCAGGCATGCACATCGGAATGTCCGGTCATATCGGAACTTCCGATATAATATCGGAATGTCCGACTTGAACTTTGATAAAAAACACATTCCGGTGCATGCGCGATAACTTAGGGTCTCAATAAGAGTTAAAGTAGCATTCATCTGAGCATAGAGACTATCCTAGATCATTTACGATGCATCCCTCTTAATAGTACGGCATTCCTACGACACAAAGCATAGAAAGTAAAAGCGTAATGCCATTTTCCTCGCGTAATATTGTTTGAGGGTATCCATCGCACGTCGACGATCTCACATTGAACCTTTTACCTGCTCATAAGCTCATTGAAGACATTAGTCTCTTTAATCGCTTGTCATTAATCAACCAAAACCAATTTTGAGGGCCTAGATGCACTTTCAGATGCAATTCAATACGTCTCACACTTCGGCTTGCATGCATGAACTCGAAATTCACAACCATCGATTACGCAATTCACTGTGTACTTATCTGGCTAGACAGGACAACCCAAAACTCTCTTTGCAACGATAGTGCCCACAGCCTCACTGCCAACTTCAATTCAGAATTATTCGCGAACATTTGATTTAACCGAATGGCACCAGTACCATACTCACAATGCGAATCATAGCCCCACAAAGCTTTCATACCAGCTTTGTTCTGCCTGTTCCATTCATCGGGGATGGGTACCTCCGTTGAGCCAGTACTACCATGCATTTCATTATCTTCCTCCCATTCGTCATCTTAGTCACTGGTATCACCAGGCTCTAACATTTCAGCTTCCTCTTCTGTCGCCATACGGTCCACCCGATCCAAATGATCCACAAGTTGATCGATCTCCTCCCTTTCATCAGCCTGACCTTCTGCGATTGCTGCATCACTGTGATCATCCCCCGCTGCTGCCTCAACTGGCACCACTGGCTAAACTTGTTCAGCTGTAGCCGATGTGCTGCTCTCACTCGCACCAGTAGTACCCATCTCTTCCCTAGGGAAAGCCTGCACCAGCATCATACATTCGAGGCTAGATCCCTTGCACCACCTTAACCATTTCTGTCACAACTGTGTTCGATCTACTTTCTTTAACTCCCACACAGCCGGGTCACCCTTGCTACACGTGAATACGATTTGGATGGTAACAGAATAAACACTTGGATTCAGGGAAAAATATTGGGTCAATCAAAGTTTTATATCACGAATGCTAACAGTATCGGGAGACAAGTGCTCGGCTATGGTGACCGCAAAGTTGCTTAAATCCACTCTATTCTGCCTATTTTTTACTTCACCATCGCCATAATATACCCTAAATTTCACTGGTTCTGACATCACTGCGACGACATAGACAAAATAAATTTTTCCATCACTACTCAGATGTAAAATCAGTATTGTAAATTGAACAACGATGATTAACTATCCTGCTATCGATACTCTAATATTATATTATTATAGCGCACATGTAACATCGCTATTTGCTATTAACACGTAGTCTTCAAAAATCGTAGCTTGTGATCGAAGCTCTAAAGATTCGATTTTTCAGTTTTCGGTGAAAAAACTTGGCAGACCGATTAATCGGGCCTAATCTCGATTTTTTAGTATTTTAGTAATTACATCAATATATTGCCCTTGCTGACCAACCGATTAATGGTGGACCGATTAGTTCAGTTAATCCTCCTACGATCGATTAATCTTTAACCTTAGGCCCGATCAGCTACCGATTAATGATTTCTTGAACATTGCTAATATGTAAAACCATCACTGCAAATTGAACAATGTTATAATATCCAAACTAAAATTCCTACCCTAAACTAAAAAACTATAATCGCGACTCTAAAGTACACAACTAGAATCGCTACTCTAAATTGAAGAACGCGAAATTAGGCAAAGTGTGCCGCTCGCTCTCGCTGCAAGATCGATCTGGCTTCGGCTGCGTTTTTTACTGAGGTATTTTCGCCGTACGGTGTGGCGACAACCTATTTTCGCCAAACCGTACGGCGAAAATAGGGTCTTCGCCAAACCGTACGGCGAAAATAGGGTCTTCGCCACACCGTGCGGCGAAAATACCTTTGATTCCCGTGTAGCAGATTAACTGCGAATTTAGGGTATTTTCACCGCACGGTTTGGCGAAAATAGGGTATTCGCTGTACGGTATGATGATTACGTATTAATTTTACAATTTTTATTTTTCGAGTATTAAAACCGCAATTCATTTTTAAAAAAGTATTATTTAAAAAAAAATTCGTGATGGGCACAAAGAGTTCCCGGGTCTTGGTTGGAGCAGCCTCTGTTTGTCTTTAGACCAAAAGTTAAATGACGCGGGAAGCGTGAGTTCCACTTCTCTTCTGAGATGGAAAGTACGAGTCAGCTTCTTTGTAGATTTTTGGGAGAACAAGTGCGAGTTAGCTTTGAAAGGGGTAGCTGTCAGGCGTGACAAAATTCACGCGAGAGCACTGAACAATTCGCAGAGAACAGTTCAGTGATTTGGTTTTCGGACTGATGGATTGCGAGGGGTTATAAAGCAGAACGCGCTTCTGTTTCATATGACAGGTGACAAGCACAAAAATATTCGCTTCTTTGCTTGGTCCAGATTAACTAACTTTAGCAAGGTGATTTTTGGTCGGTAAATACTTGTCGTTCTACTTGTTTTATCCTAGCTTGATAGATAAGTACTCTTAAGTCTTAATTAAAAGAGAGAGCAATGTCAAAAAAAATCAGACGGATGGGAGTACCATCTGCCTGCACAATTTGTCTTGGCCCCTCTTGCCGTCCACGAGACTATCCAATGCGATTTTCGTTTGTCAAACGGGCACCGTACCAGAAATGTCGTCGCGTTGCAAACACAACGCCCCGGCCGTCTGTTTAGTTTCCTCGTGCGACAGCAACATCTGACGATCAAGATCAGCGGCACGCCGGCAGCTGCGTGCCAAGCCGTACTACGCTCGTACACAGATCGACAAGCTTCAACGTCGACGCTCACGAGGGTCAAGCGGGAAGAACACAGGACAGGCTACCTTTTGCTACCATTATACTGCCCGGACCAAGGTTTCAAATCTCATTTTAGGTTAAACCTCGGAAGCAGCCGAAATCCAAAATCTCGGTGAGATTTGGAAATTTCGAATAAAATTCAGATGAAATACAAAAACCAAATTTCAAATCCAGTTTTTTTTTTCAACCGGGAAATCCGAGATTTCGGCTCACATTGAACCGACCGAAAAATGGTCCAAAACACGTTAAAAAATTTTGAAATTTTTTTGGATGGTCCTGACACATCACTAATGTTTCCATAAAAATTTGAGATGATGATCATCATGCATGATGAATTTTTAAAAAATCTAACAGTGGTAAAGTTATGATAAAAACCGTATGTAAAATCAGTTTTTGATTTTTCAAATGTAACAAATGAACTTCAAGTCATTTGAAAAGTTTTATATATGTTCCTATCACCCTATGTATTACAGAGAAATGTTTTAACAAATAGTGAGATGTAGTGATCGTCACGTTCTCTCTTTTTTATGGTTGGTGAAGATTCATAGGTTTTAAGTTAGAGCAGAAGAAAGCTACACAAGTATACTGCCCCAAATCCCATGGCGATTCTCAAACTATTCGTTCCTTTCTAGTGATTAAGGCATGATGGAAAACCTTTGAAAGGATATGCCTAACCTTATGCTCATGTATTCAGACAAGATGATCCAAACAAACATATCTAGCATCCACTTAACTTGAATGAGGCTCTGATAGTAAGCATGATCCACACAAGATGAGTCTTCAGACCGCATGATCCACACAAGATGACAAATAGTGCTATTAAAGACGGACTGATAAATTTTATCTGAATGAAAAATAGTTCAAACTACTTTAGAAAATTTAAATTTTTTTGTGAATGGTCCTAACACATCCATAATATTCCCATAAAATTTTCAGATGATGATCAATCTTGAGAAATTTTTAAAAAATTTGGACAGTCCTAACCGACAAAAAATGGTCAAAAACATGTTAAAATTTGTTTAAATTTTTTGTGGATGATCTTGACCCTAAATCTAATCAAATCCAATGAACAAAAATTAAAATCCGGTAAAAAACCCACCAAATTTTGGCCAAAATCACTGAGATTTCGGAAATCGCCGAGAAATTTGAGATTTATTTTTTTAATTTATTTTTTGAATTTTTTTACCCGGCCAAGATTTTGAATCTCAAAGAGATTTCGGATTTCGGACCGATATTTGGATCCTTGGCCCGGAGTGCCCCATCCTTGAAACATTAGATTGGTTTAACGGTCGATTGAATTATATATTATCTTCTTGCTGATTGCAAGATAAATGGGCTGGCACATCCGTACCCAAAATTAAACCTGGCGTTTGCATGTGCTGATTGTCGATCAACCCTTTTTCACATTTTTTGGCGTCAACGGATATGTTTGTAGTTTTTTTGAGAAGTAGCTTTCGGTTGGACCGTATGGCCGAATGGTTGACCTAAAGAGGTTTAGTGTTTGATGGCCTGGCTTTTAGGTATGAAAGGTGCAGGGTAGGAATTGGATGAGGGGTGGGGTTTAGGATTTTATACTTGACAGGAGGTGTATAATTTTTTTTCACTCTAGTGGCAAAGTTATAACCCCAACCCATCGAAATCATAGGTAGCTATCTTAAACCAGCATATTGTTTTCAGTTTTTCATAGTATAAAAGAACTGTTGGTTTTTTATTTTCAACTGCAGAGAAACCAATTGTTTAAAACAACTTCTAGCTAGCTTCCATAGCGGACAAACCCAATCTAAAACTGTCCCAAACAGGTCCCCGTGCTTTTGCGCCATCTCTGCAAACTAATAACCGCCTCCGCAATACCTGCTCATCTACGTCTCCTACTAGACTGGATCCTAGTTAATTCCTCCTAATTAATTTCCTATCTCCAAATCTCCTTCTACATCCCCTTCTCCATGTCTCTCTCTAGATGCCCAAAAACACAAGCAAATTGAGCATTGCAAGTAATTTCTCGAGGAAGATACATGACGCAACCTAGATAGAGAAAGGTTACTTGGGCATCTGGTGTTGTTGATTTCATCTTTCTTGAAGAGATCTTGATCTGTTCTCATGTTTAATTTGCTCTCTCTCTCTCTCTCTCTCTCCTAACTATTGGTCAATAGTTCAGATCTCGACAAGGTCTATTCGCTTGCATCAGCATCGTCTTTTTTTCCTGTCTTTTATCAACACTAATCTTTGATCAACTCGATAAAAAAATTTTCCTTTTGACGCTGGCCTCATCCCTCAACGACTAATTCCTTGTCGTCGATCACAAGGAGGATTTGTTCTTTGCACCGTGCGTTAAGGCATATAGGTGCGAGCTAGCACGCGCGCTCACGCAGCAAGCAACCATGCAAATTTTGTGGCGAGCTAGTTGATCCTTGTTGTTGCTGCTGCTGTTGTTATATTACCACGTCATCGGTTACGCGACCACCATGCACGCCAACGGCCGCGCCGAGCACCACTCGCCGTCGTCGGCGAAGACTCCCCGCGGCGGCGAGCATTACTCCCCGTCGACCAAGTCGTCGCCGCAGGGCGGCTGGGCGTCCCTGCTGCCGAGCAGCGCCCCGTCGCTGGTCGACGGCAGGTGGGCGCTCTCCGCCGCGCTCAGCGTCTGCTTGTTCCTGGCCGTCACCCTCACCGTGACCTCCTCGTCGTCGTCCATCTCCGCGTCCTTCTTCGCCTTCCTCCCGGCCAATCGTGCCGGCTTCGTCGAGTCGCACGTCCAGCAGGAGCAGCAGGCCAACGCGTCGTCGTCCCCGCCCCCGCCGCCCCCCGGAGCCGGCGTGCCGCGGCTTGCCTACCTGATCGCCGGGTCGAAGGGCGACCTGGACCGGCTGTGGCGGGCGCTGCACGCGCTGTACCACCCGCGCAACCTGTACGTGCTGCACCTGGACCAGGAGGCGGCGGTGGCGGAGCGGCTGGAGCTGGCAGCGCGCGTGTCGAACAGCAGCGTGTTCCGGCGCGTGGGCAACGTGGAGGTGATCCGCCGCGCCAACATGGTAACCTACCGGGGCCCGACGATGGTGGCCAACACACTGCACGCCTGCGCCGTCCTGCTCCGCCGCAGCCGCAACTGGGACTGGTTCATCAACCTCTCCGCCTCCGACTACCCGCTCATGACCCAAGACGGTACGTACACCACTGCTGCACCGCGCGAGTAGACGTATGAACCTATTCCAAAATCTCGTATCGATCCCAATCTAGTAATCTTCACACCTCTAGTTGTCGTACGTGCCGACGCCCGACGGTTTGACGTTTTCTAGCTTGGCAGCAGCCACGTACAGCCTTAGTTTGACACGTTACTAATAATCTGATAATAATCGAGGTCGTGTGGTACGTGCTAATTAATCAATTAATAATAATGGTATATATCTCTACTATTCTAAAGCAGCACTTGGTGGCAGTGGTCCGTTCTTCCCACGTCGTTAATTGCCGCTTAATTGCCCTACGCAAGAAACGAAGCGCTGCTTTAATTAGCCAGCTTTCGCAAAAAAACGAAGCGTTAAAGATAGATGTTTGATTTTGTGAAATATTTTTTTTATTTTTTAATCTTTATTTTTCGTTATCAATTTTGTTTTTCGTAGCAACGCACGGGCATGTAACTAGTATATTACTAATTTGATATTATCCTCACTAATTCTTTAACGAAGATATATCTAGGTGTCGTCACGTAGCATCCTTCAATCTACGGACTTTTCTTTCTTTTTTTCTTACACCTTACTTATCTTTTAATATAAAAATTTTCTATTCAAAAAGTTTCGACTCAAGAAACCAACCTTCGATTCAAACAGCTCGGTTCGAAATTTTTGATTCAAAACTTTTAAAATTATTAAAAATAATAATTTATATTAAAAAAAACTTTGGAGGAAATTAAAAGAAACTTTTTTAAGTTTGAGAGAAAAGAAATATGAAAGAAAAAAAGGAGATACCACAAATGCCACGACGAAAAAGTGAGAAAGGAAGTAGGAAATAAAGGATGTACTATTATATATGTACTATAACAAGATAATGTTTTAACCAAAAAATTTAATAAGAAGTGCTTAAATTAAATTAGCAATTCCCAATAATAACTGTGACGGATCTACGGAATGACAGATATACTGCACGTATTCTCGACGCTGCCGAGGAACGTCAACTTCGTGGAGCACACGGGCTATCTGGGATGGAAGGAGTGAGTAGAGGACACATGCACTAGTCATCTTAATTTCTTCTTCGAGAGGCATTCACCTTGCTTCCCTCCCTGGCTGATCATGATGACTTGAGCTTGAAACGCGCGCATGCAGGGGCGAGCGCGCGAAGCCTCTGATCGTGGACCCGGGGCTGTACACGTCGCGCAAGCAGGACATCTTCTACGTGAGCCAGCAGCGCGAGCTGCCGACGGCGTTCAAGCTCTTCACGGGGTCGGCGTGGGTGGCGCTGTCGCGGGACTTCGTGGAGTACGTGGTGTGGGGGTGGGACAACCTGCCGCGTTTGCTGCTCATGTACTACGCCAACTTCGTCTCCTCCCCGGAGGGCTACTTCCAGACCGTGCTCTGCAACGCGCCGCGCTTCGTGCCCACCGTCGCCAACCACGACCTGCACCACATCCAGTGGGACGTCCCGCCGCGGCAGCACCCGCACGCGCTCACGCTCGCCGACCGGGACGCCATGCTGGGCAGCAACGCGCCCTTTGCGCGCAAGTTCGCCCGCGACGACCCCGTCCTCGGCGCCATCGACGACGAGCTGCTGCTCGGCCGCGGGAGGAACGGGAGCGCCGGCATGTTCGTGCCCGGAGGCTGGTGCGGCGCTGGCGCCGACGGCGGCGTCGACTGTGGCGTAGTCGGCGACGACTGGGTGCTCCAGCCCGGCCCCGGCGCTGCTAGGCTGGAGAAGCTCATGGACAGGATCGTCAGGTCCGAGGCGTTCGCCAACAGCCAGTGCAAGTAGATGTTTTTTGGTACGGCGCTCGTGTGAACTTTCATGATCAATTCCATTTCAATGATGAATGTGTACCACGGTTACCTTGTATCGCGAAGACAACATCCAATCGAAGTGGATACGCATGGCACATTGATGTATACGCATATCGAACACGTACGGGCGCCGTGGCCGCCGGTACCGATCGAGCTTCTTCTTCCCTAGTGTTGGAGATGGCATCTTTCTTGATCGCCTGCTTCTTAACGGCTTCCTCGTCGCTGCCTGCGCACTTCGCGTCTCCGTTTTTGAAATCATCATTCCTAACAATTTTTTTTTTAAAAAAATTTAGCCATCTTTTAAACGTAATTATGAAAATAGTTCTATCTTCGATCACGGATTCACGGAGATGCCAATGGTAGAGAAGAGATGTGGCATCTTCCGCAGTACGAGAGCGCGGAAAACTTGCTGCGGTAGCGCCTTTCGCGACACTATCACCTTTTGACACTTCTGTGCTTGAAGATAGAGGTATTTCTATAATTACATTTAGAAAGATACTAAATTAAAAAAAAGTTAAACACATCACTAGAAAAGCATGATTTCAGTTTCTTCATGTCTGCGTCTCCGCCCATGGAATAAAATCTCGGAGAAATTTTGTGAGATCTCAGATCTCGGCTACAGACAAGATTCCAAATCCCGAATAAATGAAAAAAATTCAAAATTTTAAAAATTAATGCTATGGTATCTTCAAAAATCTTGGTGAGATTTTGTCGTTTTTTTGGCCGAGATTACTATATTTTTTGCCAGATTTGGGTCTAATTTTTTTTTTGTAAAGAATTAGAATGCCATTTATAAGGAATACATGTAAAAATTTTACAATATATGTGTGTGTATATATATATGCATGTGATGTAATGCATCTTTTGTCAATAAAGAGCAGATGCATACTGTGTTTCAATTAAAAAATGTGAATTCTATAATTTATATTATCAAGTTATGCTTCAATTCATTCGTCAATATGGTCGGAACTTGGAACTAAAAGTACTTTACTCAGGTGAAAATGTGCACCTTGATTTCGTGAAAACCCTTACAAGCCCCAAATTAATTCTTTTTGCCAGATAGGGAATGTACATAAATTCTTTCACGATTTTTTCAAAAGAATTTTCCATTTTTTCTAGCAGCGAGAGACCATTTTACAGTATTTTGTACTGTCATAATTTTTAAAAGTTCCTATGACTTGATCATTTTTTTAAAATTTTATAAGAACATTCGTGATGCGTTAGGATCATCCAATTTTTTTTCAAAATTTACGAACACGTCCTGGGCTAATTTTCGTTCGGTTAAAAATCATCGAGATTTCCGATATCTCGTCGAGATCTCGGAAATCTAGTTAAAAAATCGAAATTGAATTTTACTTTTTAGATTTTATCTGAATTTTATCCAAAATTTTTAAATCTCATCAAAATTTTGAAGATCCCCTTCAAGATATAATTCAAAAAAAAAATTAAAACCTTGTCTCCGTCACCATCCGTGTTTTTTTTTATAGCCTGAGCATTCCGCTAGAGTTCGGTTTGGATTGATAGTAAGGAGTTGTTTAAAAGATCTCAATTCCATCTTTGGCAAGAACCTGTGCATTTATTTTGATTTATCCCACGGAACTGACATCCACGCAGGACAAATGTCCAGCCCGCCAACCGACTTGACGTGTACGGCAGTGCATCGTGACGTGAGGAGTTACGTTATTTCCTTTTCTTGCTTGAGTTTATTTTTATAAGTCGTATTTTAATTTTATACTAGTTACATGCCCGTGCGTTGCTACAAAAAACAAAATTGATAACGAAAAATAAAGATTAAAAAATAAAAAAATATTTCACAAGATCAAACATCTATCTTTAACGCTTCGTTTCTTGCGAAAGCTGGCTAATTAAAGTAACGCTTCGTTTTTTGCGTAGGGCAATTAATAACGTGGGTAGAACTCATCACTGCCATATATATATAACTAGTTATATGCCCGTGCGTTGCTACGAAAAACAAAATTGATAACGAAAAATAAAGATTAAAAAATAAAAAAATACTATTTCATAAGATCAAACATCTATCTTTAACGTTTCGTTTCTTACAAAAGCTGGCTAATTAAAGCAACGCTTCGTTTCTTGCGTAGGGCAATTAAGTATGGCAATTAAGCAGGGCAATTAATGTGACGTATTTCATAAGATCAAACATCTATCTTTAACTTTTCGTTTCTTGCAAAAGCTGGCTAATTAAAGCAACGCTTCGTTTCTTGCGTAGGGCAATTAAGCAGAGCAATTAAATGGGCAATTAATGTGACGTGGGAAGAAACTCTCACTTTATATAGTAGAGATAAGAATTGAAGTTATATTAAAATTAAAAAAATATGAAACAAAATAATTTAATTATTTTAGAAGATGAAAGATATATTTTGTGTGAGTGTAATGAATAAATCATATAATTCAGAGAAATAAATAGGGGTATATTTGTGAATAAAATTATTTTAAAAAAATAAGTTTTATAAAAGTGAACGGAGAGATTGACAAATCCTTTCAAATGAATATAATATTGAATAGGTTATACATAGAAAATATCTGATGACACGGATGCATACATCATAGATTTGGTTTAAGCAATTTTATACACCGAATGTTGCTACTACGTTGTGTATCAATAATCATCGACTGTGGGTTACTGCCTTTTTACTTTATTTATTTATTCATTATTTTATTTAATGAATTTTGCATACAAAAAATCATCAAACATATATTATGTATTCATCAAATATATACTGGTCGCTAGTAATCCTGCTGTTAGACGCAATATTTAATCTCTTACATTTATTGTGTAACTATGCAATTAAATTAACGATAGGCCATGTTAATTTTACAACGTCATCAAAGCAGATATATAGATCATACTTCACAATACACTACTCTAATTACTCGATTTTAAAAGTTGAAAAATGTTTGTAAGATCAATGAGACGAATGCTCCCTGTTTGTTTTTTCTTTTCAATGTGGCCATTTGAGTCAGTTTTCTCAGCTTCTGGTCTGTTTAAAAGACAAGTTAAAAGCTTGATGTCATAGTTTTGACTGTAGAAATGTTTTCTGGTTCTTCTGCTAAAATGCCCCCAACTGTTATTCAATCCCAGATTCGTACTAGTAATATGCTGCATTTTGTTGATTTGTTCTAGTTCATTTCATTACGGTCTTAATACTTAACCAAGAAGGAGAAGAAATTGGTTAGCCTATTTGCTACGAAGATTTCACGGGACCCGGTGACTACATGAGAGCTGAAGGGTAGAATCAACATCAGTGGGGAAAACTACAGAGCTTGGGCCTTACAGTGACAAATGCATAGACAAAACAACAACACTACTACACAAGGATACTTGTGCGAGCTTCTCCAGAATTACCCAAAGTTTCGACTAAACAAACATAAAATTACTGTGGCGATAAAATGAACAATACATGAAACTGATATCAGGCCGTCGTCTTGCAAGAAAAATAGCTTAAGGATTAAGGAAATCTTAAGCAAGCAGCAAGGTAGCAGTTTCAGAAGTCGCACCATGACGAGTAATAATAGAAGAAGGTACAATAATTGCATTAGCAATGCCCCTCTCCATCCTGACAAAGTCAAGTCAACTCTGGACAGTGATATGCTTACAATCAGTACTTTTTGTTAAATATATTAATTAATTGAAAAGAATTACTAAATCGCATCAAATATAAACAAAAGAATCTTTTTCTTAACCAATCTATGTTATATATACATAAGAATTATATATACTACATAATAGCAATTGCTTACTTCTCGCTAGGTATTATACCTATATTACAATCCGGAGGTTTAGAGCTCAACGGGCGTATCCGCGTGTCGCTGCTCGGTTCGATGCCTTTTCCGTTTCGTTTCGTCGCTCCGCCCGGCTGGCCTCGGCCTCGTGTCCTTCGTCCGTTCGGCTGCCTCGCTATCCCGGCCTTTCTAGATCCTTCTCGCTAGCTCGCTCGGCTGCTGCGGGCATCCATTGCTCTCGCAAGCCTGCCTCCTCCCAGGCCCCGCTGCTCGCTTTGCTCGCTGTCGCCCTCGCGCTCCCACCTGCGCCACCGTCTCCCTCACCCCATCCGCATCTCTTTCGTCGTCTCCTCCGCCTGCCCCACGCCGCCCTCGCCCCCCTGCGCCTCATGGCCGCCGCATCCTCCCTCTAACGTTCCCCTCGCATACGCCGCCGCTGACCCATCGCCATCCGGATCCCCTCCTCCATCCCTCCATGTCTGTGTTCCCTTCGCCCACGCCGCCCTCGCCACCTCCGCCTCCGGTTCCCCCAGCGGTCCACGTTGGCTCCTCGGCTCCCCCCGCCCGGCGCGCGCCCCGCACTAGCTTTCGACCGCGCCCTTCTGCTTGCTAGCCTCGCTGGCGGCTCCCGTTTTCGCGATCGCTGTCGCTTTCCCCCCTCCTGTCGCACCCCCATCAGGTTCAAGAAACCTCCGCTAGCTAGGCCCTTAGCGAGACGAAGCTATGCACGCACACGTAGCCCGGGAGCCCACCACTGACTCGCCATGACCGTGCGCGCCTACGGTTGCAGATCCTGCAGCTTCTTCGGCGGCGAAGTCCGTGGCTTCTCCTCCTCGCAGGTCTCCAGGAGGACATTGTGCTTGCCGCACCTCAGGTCTTCTTGCTCAAGCACCTTCAGTTTTCCCTCTTCTCTTGTATATAAAATTGTGCGAGCATAGTCTGCTTTATTGGCAACTCAACATTTCTTTCTCTGGGGCCTCATCAAGAGGTAAGCTTTATTGTCTTCTTAATTTGCTTGGGATATTGGGGTTATAACTTGTGACCGAGCGCTGTATCATTCCAGATATGTCTGATATGCTTACATACCTTGCAAGCTAGGCCCTTTTAAGCGTAAAAATAAATAAAACTGATCTCTGTTGTAAACAACACCTTATATTTCCCTGATAAATAATGATTTATTAAATCGGTGTGAATTGACCTTGGCCTGTGTTACTGTGTGTATCACCGTTCTTTTTTAAAAAAAAATCCGCACATTCATCCGACTATTGAATTAATCTTTGTTCTATTAACTTACGACATTAGTAGTGTCAGTTTTTGCTTCCAGTCTGATGTTTCTATTGATCACTCAGGAGGTTATGTAGCATTCCTGGCTAACGTTGATTCAGAAAAGGACAAAGTTGTCACTTTCCGGAGCAAGCAATATGATTTTCCTGCTTGGTCAGTTACCGCTATACCTAATTGCAAGAATGTGGTGTTCAACACCGCAAAGGTATTCGATTTTCTGTTTAATGGTTTTCTGAATAGAAAAAAAAAACACCTTGCCAATGAAATTGAAATGGATACACCGTTGTCAGGGAAAGAAACAAAGAATAACAGAAGAATTGAAAAGGAGCAAAAATATATAGCCAATATTAGATTATTTGATACTAATCCAAGTTAATTGAGAAACACTATATTTGCCATATTTCTTATATTTTACCTACTACTTTACTATGGTTCCTGATGATTGGTCATCTTAGCTGCAATCTCAAACTTTGATGGTAGACATGGTCACAAAAACTTTGCAAGCATCAAAACCCAATAGGCAGAGCATTTTAAAGAGGAAATTGAGATTTAGTGTAAAAATGACTTGGCCAGAAATGGATTTGTAGACCATATTAATACAACAAAAGATTCTATTGACTACCTATGGTATACAACAAGGTCAATCTACCGCAGGTTGTTTCATACATGCTTATTGTGCAGTGAATGAATATGCAGCTATCAACCAAAAAGGGGAGGCCTAGGTATTACTGTTATTCAGGTTCTAAATTGATTTTGTTCTACGCTATCCTGTGCACTTCCAGTTTGTTATGTGACCTAAGTTTTTTCTTATGGAATTTGTAGTTTTAATGTAGATGGAAGTTACTCCGCGAGTGGGAACCAGAAATTACCATGTGATGCAATATCTTTAAGTAGATGTTTGTTGAGATGTTTCCACAGTTCCAATTCAACCTTTACAAATCTTCTAAATATATTTCTTTCTGTATACTCAAATATATCCTTCAGAAATAGAATGCTTGTTTCGACCAGCATCATTGTGACATTTTTTTTCAAAGGGTTGCTGAATCATTCACCTCCAGCGGTGCCTCTTAGATATTAGTTCTTTGCAGTTTACCAGTTACGCACTTAAATTATTAAGTCCCTTAGTCCTCCTTATCATTAGTCTTATCATCTGTAGTATGTAGATCTCTCTCTCTCTCTCTCTCTCAAGTAGTGCATATGGTAATGGCTCAAAATCAAGTTTCAACATAG
The DNA here is from genome assembly GCA_036346355.1 of Rhipidocladum racemiflorum. Taxonomy (NCBI): domain Eukaryota; kingdom Viridiplantae; phylum Streptophyta; class Magnoliopsida; order Poales; family Poaceae; genus Rhipidocladum; species Rhipidocladum racemiflorum. The sequence goes on along the minus strand of CM070569.1, from coordinate 43,675,526 downwards.
AAATGCCCATCAACTTGAGGGCTAGGAAGAATGAACTTACCCTTCTGAGCATCGCTGTTGTTTTGCGAGTACGTATTTACTCTTATAAATTATTAACATTGCATTATCCGTATGAGGTTCTTTACATGGCCATTGCTATTTTTCATGTATACGTATCGTATCCACAGTTCTACACACTTCTGACAAGAGGAGAAACTTTCCCCTGTTAAGCCAACCTTCTTTAGCTTCAAGTTAAAACTGTTTGAATTATCTGATTGATGTAAACCTCATGCGGTTTCTAAGAATGCAGAACACTTGTATGAATAGGTAGGTGTGGGCCTTACAAGTGTGAACGTCTCTGGAATAAATAATGGAGCCGTATACTTGCCTTCAAATAGTTGGCCATACAAAGCACTCCATCAATATTCTTCAAATTGTTCAGAGATTTCTACGGAGAACCCGATATACAAGCGCTCAATATTCTTCATTTCTTCCAATTCACGGTTATAATAATTCTTTTCTAAAGATACTTATACAAGATTTTTTTTGGATAATTCCAGAATCGCAATGTTGTTCACCTCTCCCTCATAAACAAATCAGGTAATTATTGTTATTCGAAAGACATGGTCCACATGTTCGTGAAAGCATAACCTGATAATTTTTTCAGTGCACTTTATTATCAAGTTAATCATTCTACTTTCTCACATATACGAATCCCGCTTTATTATGTTCTAGAGGACGCTTCATGCTGCACAAAAAATTAAGTGAGCAAAAATAGAATAGCGTCGTGGCCTTTTCCAAAAAAAAAAAATACAGTGCTTCCATTAGACTTTTCTCATATGTGTTTTATACTTGAAATGTTGGTCATTCCTAGATAGCATTTCAGAAAACGTTATCCTCGCGCGGCGTGCCGCCGCGCCTCCGTACCTAGTTAAGATTGTAAGAACAACAAACAGAGCAAAATCGCATTGAGAAACTATGGTGGAATCAGTGGAGGCGAGGGAGGATGAAAGCCACGTGAAAGAACTAGACGACAATTTGAGGAAAGGAAAGAATAACATAAAAAGGAAAGGAGTAGAAGCAAAGGAGTGAGAGATTTCAGCCATCTCCATATACGTAAAGAGAACATTATGACTTAGCAAGAAATGATTGTTTCTAAATTACAATATTTTGTTTGCGAACTTTTAAGATACTTTTCAATTAGATGAGCGAGCGAACATAGCATATACTATTCATAAGTATACTATGTATACTATTCAAGTCTACTGTTCACACGCTTTCGAATTTGCCTACCATGTGGATAGAGTCCTTCCATACTGGGACAGAGATTCTATCCATATCATAACAATAATTTCATAATTGTAACTTCGTATTCTATTGGGGTTGTTTGAGTCCTTCCATACTGGGACAGAGATTCTATCCATATGATTTTACATATTGTACTCAAACAACCCCAATAGAATACGAAGTTACAATTATGAAATTATTGTTATGATATGGATAGAATCTCTGTCCCAGTATGGAAGGACTCTATCCATTGGTAGGCAAATTCAAATTGATCTTCAAGGGTTTTTCTACTATATATTGGGCATTGCCTTGTACTGAAAAATCGATCTAATAAAGATGTGTGTGCTTCTACTTGCGCTTCTACTTTTGTTCATGTGTTCCTATGGACGTGCTGTTGATCGAGCAGAAAAACGACTACGTTTTACAACACGTTATCAGCACGAGGCTGTACAAGGCTAAAGCCAGCGTTTATCGTTCTATATTCTTTGCATGTAGATCAATCATGTTTTCTTAATACTAATCATGGATGGATTGTGGGCCCCCGGAACTGCTTTCCGAAATCCCCAATGTATCTCTATGCTAGTCCCAGATCAACGCTAGTGCACATAGTTCACAGTGATGAATCACAGCAAAAAAGAACGAAATATTAGATTAAATATTAAGTACCAGCCACAAGGCTATTTATTACATTATGCGGTCACATGACCGAAGTCAACAACAGCGGAACAAATAACAAAATGGTAAAGCTCAAAAGACGCCACAGACAAACGACCGGGAACGAGCGCTTAGTTATCTTGATTCCCTTCCTCGAACTCCTCGGCGAAGTACTCACCGTCTTCGATGGCATCTTGGAAATTCTCTGATGAAAAATTTGAGTGTAGCCCGTGAGTACAAACGTACTCAGCAAGTCTGGGAAAATATGCACCATGAAGGCTTCCCAAGGATGGCTTATTAGGGTTCTTTTGCACAAAGGCAAATTTCGACAAACTATACTTAGTATTAGTTTTCATAAAGCATGTTTTAACAATTATTTGAACAGTAGAAATTATTTATACATGTGATAGTGGAAGAAGCTCAACCTGATGTTGAGAAAATCCCTGAAGTGAGCCATCTTAGAGATGGTAACATCCTTGAAGTGATCCATCCTGAAGACGATAACCCCGGCATATATTTGCGCGCACAATCCAACGCTGGAAGTCGGAACACCTAGACTCATCGTTGTGAGAAATCACGAGGAGCTGGAAGAAATTAATGTAGAGATATCCCTGAAATGATGAAGGAGAATTGTATAAAAGAAAGACTATAATTGTCAATATACTTTTTTGCCTCTAAAATTGCTAAAATCTGGATCCAAAACCAAAATCCATGGTAGAGTGCCAAAAGAGCTCATATTGGGTGAAATAAAAAGAAGCAATTGAGACCGTGCTTGCTTGACGAGAGGAAAGTTTTTGGTTCCATTAACTGAACATATCCTAAAATGTTCACTGTAGGATTAAATGAATTTTTTCATCCGGAAGAGGAATAAAAATATCCAGGTGGTGAGATATAAAGCGAGTCTTGTAGCACAAGGGTTCATGCAGAAACCCGGCATCAATTACAATAAAACCTATTCTCCTGCAATGAATGAAATAACATTATGAAATTTAATATTAATGGCAGAAAGTTTAAACTTATCAATGCAATTGATGGATGCAGTGACCGCATATTTATATGAGTCACTGGATATGGATATTTATATGAGAATCTCTGAAGGGGTTAAAATTTTAGATCCTAATAATCGCAACATATATAATGTCAAACTGAAGAGATCGCTATACGGATTAAAACAGTCAAGGAGAATGTGGTACAACCGACTTAGTGAGTTTCTCCTATAAAAGGAATATTATCCCTGTAAGAATATTGTCCCAGTATGTTTATAAAGAAATCCTAGAATGCATTATGTGTCATCTCAATATACATCAATGATCTGAATATTATCAGAACCCGCAGTATACATCGATGATCTGAATATCATCAGAATCAAAGAAGAAATAAAGGAAGCAAGTGCTTACCTTACGACGGAGTTTTGAGATGAAAGATTTGAGTGAAACCAAATATTACTTAGGCCTGCAGCTAGAGCATTTCCCAGAAGGAATATTTGTACACCGATCTATTTATACCAAGAAGGTATTGAAAAGATTTAATATAGATAAATCTCTTCCTTTAAAGACCCTCATGGTTGTGAGATCCCTTGAAGTGGATAAAATACCCTTTTTAGACCAAGGATAGAAAATGAAAAAGTCTTAGGACCTGAAGTCCATACTTATGTATCTTGCAAATTGCACAAGACCTAATATTGCATTCGCAGTAACTTTGCTAGTATAGTCCCAACCAAAAGACATTGGGTTAGTGTTAAGATTTACTCATATACCTCCAAGGTACTCGTGATCTTGGATTGTTTTTCAAAAAGAACCAAGACTTAACCATGGTGAGGATATATGGACGTTGGATATAAGACTGGTTTTGTGTTTCTCTGAGATGGTTTAGCCATTTCTTGACAGTCTTTTAAGCAGATCTTAGTAGCTACAATTATCAACCATTCAGAGATAATAGCCTCACGTGAGTATGTTTGGCCAAAACATGTAATTAACCATATCCAGAAGTCATATGGTCTTAATACGGTCAATACCCCTATAATTATCTAAGAAGACAATATTACTTGTGTTACACAAATGTAATTAGGTTTTGTAAAGAGCAATATCACGGAGCATATTACCCCTAAATTTTTCTATCATCATGAACTCCAGAAGAATGATGAGGTAAAGATATTACAACAAAGTCATGTGAAAATTCAGTAGATTTGTTCACTAAATTCTTGCCAAAATCTATTTTTCAAAGATAAGTTAATAGTATTTAAATAAGATGACTTAGAGATATGCAGAGTTCAAGGGAGTAAAACCCTAAAGCATGACCCATTGCATGATCCTGAAGATCCTAATTTATATCCTAAAGATTATAAGTTGTGTTCTTTTTCCCTCAATGAGTTTTTCTGAAGTTTTCTCATATGAAGGCTTTTAATGAGGCAACTAGTGTAATATAGAGTGCGAGTGCAATGTACTCTTTTCTTCATCTTTTTTTTCCACTGGGTTTTGGTACTGGGTTTTCTCCATCATTTTTTTCCTACTGGGTTTTGGTCCTTTTTTTCCACTGGGTTTTGGGAGGAGTTGTGCATTACACGGTATTCACTCAAGGGAGAGTGTTATGATATGGATAGAATCCATGTCCTAATATGGAAGGATTCTATCAATTGGTGAGCGAATTCGAATTGATTTTCAAGGGTTTTTCTTCTATATATTAGGCATTGCCTTGTATAGAAAAATCAGTCTAATAAAGAGAGAGATTTTCCCTTACATTGTGTGTGCTTCACCTGCGCTTCTACTTTTGTTTCCTATGGGCGTGTTGTTGATTGATCGAGCGGAAAAACAACTACGTTTTACAACAATTATCACCGCTATTTTTACAACTTCTTTAGGGTGATTGCAAGAACCGTAGGTCTACTTTCGCGTAGTAAAGTAGACAAAAATAGGAGCAAATTATTAGACGAACTCACGTGTCACAGATTGTTGTATCGATGCCAACGTATCAACCATTGGTATCAGTGTTCGTCAAGGTTCACGGATTCAAATTATCATCATCATCAAGGGAAGATCGGATCACCCCTACAACTGTGCACAGGTTTTTCTTGATAATCTTCATCTAAATGGGCGATTATTATATGTATGTAGACTAATAACGATGCATGTAAATAATCTACAGCTGAATTTAACAAAAGAGCGGACAAAGTGAAAAAGGCAGCAAACATACAGCTATTGTAAAGAAGCTGCTCCCTACATTCCTGAATACATGTTATTTTAGCTTTCAAATTTTGTTTTTAAATACATGTCTATATAATTTCAAGACCATTTTTTTCCCTTTGCATAACCTTACCATTCATTATTCCCAATGTTATTTATTGCTATGTAATAGACTAATACATACCATCCAAGAGCAATAAGTGAACTAATGAAGGAGGACGATTTAGTCCTTTCTACTCATGTCTTGGTTGAAGTGTAAAATCCTAAAACATCATCTATTCATGAACAATGGTAGTACTTGCAGACCACCTGATAAACATCTCCAAGTGTCCCAGAATTCAGGTTCCACAGATCACTTTCTTTTCGAAAGAACAAAACGCAAACCTTATGCTAAACTACCGAGCATACCAACCGGATAAAACAGCGGCTGAAACGATGCTACAAGAAGTCAGGCGCTATGCGACGGTTTCAGTTTCTGAATCCAATGCAGAAGCCGCTTCTTGTGATCCTGGCAGGTGCCGCTCCTCAGCGTATCGAGGCAGCCACCTTGCGAGAGAACAGAATGGAATTGCTCCAGGACTTTAACAATCTGCCAGAAATCTGGCCTCTTGTCGGGCTTGATTGCACAACAGTGCTCAATCAAGGGTCTGAGCGCCATTGGACATTCTGGAGGAATGGTTGGTTGAAGGTTCTGAAAGAGTCCCCCAAAAAAACAATGAGATAAGAGATACATACATTTTTAGGCATTCATTGCTCAAAGAAATTACTGTTAGGTGTAGAAAAAGAAAGAGAGAGAGAAACTCTTACCCTATTGGCAACCGCATAAGCAACCTGGACAGGGGTCATGCTCTCAAAAGGAATTCTGCCGGACACCATTTCCCACAGGAGCAGCCCGAAGCTGTACACATCCACCTTCCGGTTGTATGCCTTGCGCTTGAGCATCTCGGGGGCCATCCACCGGTATGTGCCCTCATCCTCAACTAGCATATCGCATAGTTTCTCTTCACAGGCGATCCCAAAATCAGCAATCTTCACACAGAAGTTGTCGTCAAAGAGGATGTTGTCGGGCTTAAGGTCACGGTGGACAACCCCTTGAGAGTGGACGTACTCCATCCCGCGGGCAACATCGAGGGCGATGGATATGATCTTGTCCAGAGGGATGGGGTGGTGCCCTGTGTTATTATGTAGGTATGACCTCAAGGAGCCTCCAGGAAGGAACTCAGTAATAATGTAAAAAACTGGTGGGCATTTATAAGCTGCTACTAGCTGCATTAACATAAATATGATCAGAGAAGGGTAACCATTTGCAAAGCAGACAACACTGAGTATCTCAAAGGCATAATAGTTTGCTGATGTTACCGAGTGTGTTCAGCTCATTACGAGCAATCAAGCCAATCAGATAAGAGTTATTCATGAATATTTTGAGCACTCGTGCTCCTAAGGGAAGCCGAAGGAGTGTACGACAACTGGGCAAGCCACAATCGGTTGGTTATTGCAAATAGTTAGACTAAATGGACTTATCCCTAAGTATTCTTTTTTGATAAATGGAGACTACGGGCTTAATATTTAATGCGATCAGACTTAACACAAAGTAAAATCAAAGCACACACTTGTACAGAACTATATGGCAGAAGATTAAAGAGAAATAATACATGATGGAAAGCGACTGGTTATTTGTTACCTTGATCACATTCTTGTGGTGCAGGTGAGATAGAGCATTGATTTCACCGTTATACTGCTTTTCAAGCTTTGCAGCCATCTTCCCATTGTCGTCATCATCAGGTTGGCGGATAAATTTAATGGCAACTGGTTTATCATCATAGAACCCTTTGTACAGCCGGCTATAAGCCCCGCAAGCAAACCTATGCCCAACGAGCAGCTTGGATGGATCTAGTGTCCAATCAACTGTCGTTTGCACCGCCTGAGTCATGCTAATCCTTTGGCCCCTCTTGCGATCATCAGCAGTGTCCACTGCACTAACCCTCCTTCCACCATTGTCGAAGTATCTCCTTGTCCATGAGCTATCCTTCCACGACTTGTGCTTACCAGGGCTTGGACCCATATCACACGCTTCCCTGCCAAGCGCAAAAGATTTGCCATAGATGCTCTTTTCAGATCCTCTTCGCTTTGGGGGAGGGCTTGCAAACCTCTGGCCATTGGCCCTCGCTTCCCTGAACACTTCAGAGGGCACTACAGTGGGAAGTGGGGACTTAGATCTCAGCTTGTGCTTAGGTTCATCAGCCTTTTTTACACTAGAATCTTCTTGTTTTGTGTGTGCCTTGTTCAAGTAGCTGAGGAGCATCGCCGAGCTCGGGCTCTTGACCAGGCTCCTAGCCCTCGGGCCCTTGGAATTTTCAGAGTTCACAGGAGGGCTGGAAGGAATCACTGAACTCACCTTCTTCTGCTTGTTGGCCTTCTCGTTGTCAAGCTGAAGCGAGGATCGGACCGATGGCAAGCTAGCAAAGTGCTTGAATGCAGCCATTGTATTCTCATTGTCCCGATCAACAGGCATTGACACGGACTTTCCCATACTCACAAATCTTTGCAGCTTCTGTTCGACGTCCCTGCCGAGCGGAGCGACAGGTACCCAGCGGGGATCCACCCTCGTGTAGACAGTGTGAGAGAACTTGGTCCTCCTAAGCCATGAGTTCTCCTGCTCCATACTACTAGCAGTAAGGAAGCGAAGAAAGGCTGCCACAAGTGATCAAATTCCAACTTTGGAAGCCTGGATCAGTAGAAACCACAGGCTGAAGCGGAGTTTGGAGAAGGAGAAGAGGAATCCATTGCATGGCACGCCTCCAAGAGACCTCAGACCAGGAATCGCAGCGATTCCTTGGCCCATTTGCCCTCAAATTCTCGCCGCAAGCTGTATATCAGATGGATGAACTGAAAGGGTCCAGGGGTTGTGCGGTATCGACAGATGGAATCCTTGAACTTGTGAAGGCAATGTTTGAGGAACCGGTAATTGCATAGGCTTCTCAAGAATCCTAAAATACAACATAGGAAGGGAAAATTGTAAGCTGAATCGGGTGAGCAACAGGCAGTATTGTATTGGCAATTATTGGTCATAGAAAATGTCTGGTTCAATGAATAGAACCAAAGCAAGTATTTTTAATTGTTAGACTCAGATAGCAGACAAATACAGTTGAAATATAATAAAGACTCGACTTTTTGCCGGTGGCATTGGAAGGAAACCAGCATGAAACGGTGCGAACACACGGGTTTTCACAAGAGAATTGTGTGCATTGAAGCATTACAGAAAATGCAAGATTAATGTTATGACCAGATCAAACACGAAATCTGACCGGTTGTTGGATTAGATTCTCTCTCTGTCGACAAATTGACAGACTGCATATAGATCTCTCTTGTCAACTTAGTGACTTTTCATGAGGCGAGACATCAAAACATGAGAAATTCTTGCGGAAAATCGTTGAATAAAATACAAATGCGCAAGAAAGATCTCTCCTTTTACTATAATAGTTATATGCCCGTGCGTTGCTACGAAAAACAAAATTGATAACGAAAAATAAAGATTAAAAAATAAAAAAATACTATTTCATAAGATCAAACATCTATATTTAACGCTTCGTTTCTTGCAAAAGCTGGCTAATTAAAGCAGCGCTTCGTTTCTTGCATAGGGCAATTAAGCAGGGCAATTAAGTAGGGCAATTAAGCAGAGCAATTAATGCGACGTGGGAAGAAACTCTCACTTTATATAGTAGAGATTAGCATTGAAACCCTATGATTATGACTTGTCTACACCACAACCAAGGCAAATATCCCATTCTGGCTATTCAACTGTTCAAAGAGAAACTTCTGAACCAATCTAAAGCACAAGCCTTCGAGAGCAAACTAGCTCTCAAAATTTTCAACCCGAGAAAAAAGAAATAAAAACCGAACCAATCTAAAGCACAAACCTTCCAGAGCTAATGCAAACCTCGAAGAAATTGGCACACCAATGGCATCAAAACCTGAGGCATATAAATACAATAGCCCCAGCAAAAACCGATCTAGAGCGTGAAGGCCCAAACCTTAACACTAACGGACAAAAAGATCGCAAACTGACACCAAATAGGACTCTAAAGAACTCGCCTTTACAACAGAAATCAATCGAAAAACGCCACGAACCGAGCCGGCACATGTACAACACACGGAGAAAGGGAAGGGAGCCAAACTCTCCAAAGAGTTGCCGAAGAAGAAAAAGAAAAAAGGAAAGCAACCTTGCTAGTCACCCGCAAGCAAGCATCATCATCCATCCAGATCGAAGCAACGAGGAACAAACCTCCCCGAGATGGCGGCGGGTCGCAACGGATAGAGAGGCGCACGAAATCCGGATCGGAATGCCACCTTTTTATCTCCCGCTCGCCTTGCGTTGCGCACCAGGTAACCGAAGCGGGACCGGACCGGATCGGCTCCGAGAAATCAAGAACGCATTGAAGGCGCGCACCAGAAAGGGGCCGTGCTTACACCCTGTAATCGCGGCCGTGTGTGCGCCGGTGGGATTCGTACGCTCCTCCCCCCGTCTGCCGTACCGTACGGGCCGCCAACTCCTCCTGCTCCCGGAGCCGAACTATACTCTCTGGCTGTGCTGTGTATCCTCTGATCTCTACATTGCAGGGCTTAGTTGAGAATACGGAGAACCATAGGGACTACGAATAACTACGGGAGAAAGGGCACAGGCGGTGGCGGTCCACGCTTCGCTACGATCTGTTATTATTCTCTGTGTGTCGTCTGTACAAATATGGACGGGCGTTTGGGCCTGAATGAAAATATGGAAAGGCAGGGTTTGAGGGCATGGAAATGCACAGACGTTTGGGTGTCAAAACGAAAAAGTGATGGGAAGTTTGACGGAACGAGAAGTCAAGGCAAAGCCAAGCAAGAGGAGAAATTGTTGTGGTGGACAGGTGGAGTGCGGGGCATTGGTGGCAAGGGAAGCAGAGAGGAGGGCAGAGAGGGACCGGAGAATTGAGAATGTCAGCTTTACATCAAAGTGGTTAGGGCTATTTTTAAGTCTTCGTGGTGCTCTCTTTTCTTTTTTTTTTCTTTTAATGCTTCGGTCGAAGTTTATAATATATATTTCTTCTTAACATATAGATCATAAAAGCATTTAACAATTATGCATGATAAGATTACTTCTAATTATAATAACTACGCATTATATTTGGTATATATATATATATATATATATATATATATATATATATATATATATATATATATATATAAGCCTTTCTCTTCTTGAGAGTACGTCTTTACCTCCAAGATACCACTTAAACGAATGTGTTATACTCATTTATCATTTTCAGTATACTCTAATAATAATTCTAAGATACTACAATGCGATATTGTTGAAAAAAATTCATTGGAGTCCTTTATTTTTTGTTGTATACCCTTTTTCATATATAAAAAAAGTATATAAACAAATTATGCTACAAAAGGATGGACTTTGATGAAATTTTTCATGAAGCTCACTTTGAAGTATCTTATAATCAGTATTAGAATATACTCAAAATGATAAAGAGGTATAATAACATCATTTAAGCGGTATACTGACAATGAGAGTACGTACTCCCAGGGGTACGGAACCATTTTCCTATATATATATATATATATATATATATATATATATATATATAACGAATATAAAGTAAAGATAGATATTCATCAGAAGTGTGTAGAAAACATCACGCTAATTTTGTAGTTGGATATGAAATACGTTTTATATTTACAGACAAAAACATTCAAAAAAATATACCTTATAAATTTGGGTGGAAGGAGCACATTCTTCGCTTTCATTATTGGTGCTGGGATCCTCACGCCTAGGATTCAAAGAAATTTCAAAGGAAAATCGAATAGGCACTGTTCATGTCGTTTGATTCGTAGGATTGAAAAGGTGAAAATCCGTAGGAATACTAGTCATCCCTGTGATGCCAAAGAGATTTCATTCGAAATTTAACATCTATTCGCACCTTTTGCCCCAAAATACATTCGCTCAAGCTCACCTAGAATTCGTTGGACCCCTGGCGTCACACGGAGCAAGGAGATGTTAGGAGCAATGATGACGAGGAGCAGGTTTAGCTTTTTGTTCGAATTTTGATGAATTTCACGAATTTCGTTTATTTTGCTCCTCCTCGGAAAAAAAATTGCGTTCGGTTTTTCACTCAAATTTAAATTCAAAAAATAAAAAATTGACAAAATTTATCCAAAATTTTCTTATAATTAGTATTGATAGCCTTAAGATATCTGGTATGAATTTTTTTTTGAAAAAAAATGAAATTAGAGATATTTTTGAGCCATACAAAATGTAGATAATAGAAAAGGCAAAAAAGATATTAGTAGCAATGGACGACACCCAAAAATGGTCTTATTTGTTTAAGTAGCGATATTTGTATGCATAAAAATTATCTTACTATGCTATATTTTAATATGCTAATGTTATCTATCATTGAAAATCTTACTTCTCGTTGTATGTATGCATGAACTACCAAAACTTCTTATTTCATTACTATTTTTTTATATTTTGAATTTACGTTGAATTTTATCCTTACCCATCTATTATTATTTAGCGTGTCTATTAATAACATGATATATCTATATTAGTAAGTGATCTAATTATATTGATTAATTTCCTTACAGATGGCCGGTCTTTAAATGATATTAGTAAGTGATCTAATTATGTGAATGATATTTGTATGTGATTATGTAAATACCTATTTTTGCACTTGCATTGATATGATAACTTGCAATTGTCTTAAATATAGCAAAGGTCGTGTCAAAATTTTTCCATATTTACAAAAGATTATACCGGATTTTTTGTGTGTTTTTATTTTTATATATTTCTAACATGTTTCCTATTTTTTAGGACTTGAATGGCCTATTACAAATTTTTAAATATTTTTTTGCAATTTTTTTTTCTTTTTTTACATTTTTCTCAATTTTTTCACCAGCCGCCGATTTTCAAGAAAAGGAATCACCTTTTCGAGCGAAATTCGCTGCTTTTCAGGAGAAATTCGACCTTTTCGTTGTCGCTGATTTTTTAGAGAAAAGAAATCATATTTTCGAGCAAAATTCGCTGCTTTTCGAGAGAAATTTGACATTTTTGTTTGAATTTCGCTCATCTGTTTGACCAGTTTTCAATTTAGTTTGACTTTCGAAACCCTTCGATTTTTCTCGAATTTCATTCAAAATTTTGAGAATTTCGCTACCGCCGAGTGGACGAAAAATACAATCAAAACGAAATGGTTAATCGTGACAAGGAGGAGGCTTTGGGCCAACATGGACAAGGATATCGAGGGTGCTGTTGAGAAGACATAAAATCCATAGCCATAAAATGGTGAAGTAAAGGAGGAAAAGATAGAATTGATTACTTTTCTAGCTTTCGTTACCTCGTTTTTTTTCTACTAACTTTAGCCTCCTCCAGAGCGAAATTCCAAATCTATCCCCCTCCAAACCGCAAAAGGCGCGGTAGGCAACATGTACCTGCTACACCTGGGGAGCATGAGAGCAACACCGAGGTGAGCGTGGGAGCGGTGGCCTGGCACAATCGGCGACTGTGGGAGGCATGTTCCGCGGTGTGGAGGAGGTTAGATTTGCAAGACCGTATGTATAGATGCTAGATTTGTTAAAAATGAAGGCTAGGAGATGGGTTGTGGCTTCTGAGGATGAGAAAGAGCGACCGGTGGGAAAGAGGTGAAGCAGCAACAGGTATATATATTTTTTTAGAGAAAGCAGCAACAGGTATTAATCGGCCACAATGGAGGGACTAGGAGGAGATGATTTTTTTACCATCTCCAACGGTGTCCCTTCCCCTCTCCCTTTCCCTCCGCGAAGGGATTTTCATTCCCTTCAGCGCTCCAACGGATTCCCTTCAGCATTCCCTTCGTGAAGAGATTCTCTCTCCCATTCCCTCTAGCAAGGGATTCTCTCTCCTTTCCCTATACAATTCTCTTTAAAGGGAATCTGCTGAAGATGATGGCAAATAAAGGGAATGGGAAAGAGGAAGAGAATAGGGAAGGGAATGAAATGAAGGGAATATGAGTAATAAGGACCGAAAGGAAGGGGGAAGAGGCCTAGGGAAGGGGAGGAGCATGTGGATTGAGATTGACTTTGGAATTTAATACCAGATCTCCGAGCAGTGATACCTTTGGAATTTTATAGCAGGTGTACATAATAGCACGTTGAGTACATGAAACAGTTTTTCTAATCAAGTACATGAAACAACTCCATGAGACTGGTAGAATGTGTAATACCTTTGTAGCATACCATTTTTTTTATCCATCTAACAGAACGTAGACATGGAGAGAATATTATTTTGTTGACTTGACGCCAAGCATAACTTAGATCCCTGGTGGCCAAATCACATGCCCAATCTTAGGGATGCCCAAAATGTTGGAGTGTGTGAGATACCTGCACCCTCATGGCGGCGGTTCACACCTGAAGGTCCGTGCCATGGAAGATCACAGCTCATCCATTTGACTTGGTTTTCGTTTATTTAACTAGGCATTTTTTTCTATGGGCTGCCCATCCTTGTCTCACCTCAAGAGAGGAGCAAACAAGCACTGTTGTTGCTGATGTTTATGTCTCCTCCGATAGGTGGGCGTCGTGCCATGCTTGATCTTTCTCAATCTCTCCCACACTCTCTCCCTTCCATCTTTCTCAATCTCTCTCAGCTCTCTCTCCCCCGTCGCTCTCTCTCAGCTCATATTGTTGTGGATGCCTGGTGCCCTAGATTCTATTCTCTTGAAACTGATCATCTTCTAAATTTGTCTACGTCATATAAAACATACATGTTTCCATGACCTCTACAATTGTTTAGCGTTAGTTTGTGATATATGGTTATAAACTTATAATTTGATAGCATTGACTACCCTAGTAAATTTAGCTGGACAGTATTTATAAATAGCATACACTAGTATCACAACACAAATCAAAATTGACACACAAGCAGCTTGCTTTCATCACTACTGTCACTAGTGCCCCTCCTCTCCACGCCTCGGCCGATGGTGGGTAGCATCCAGACGGTCTGGTTCAGAGGGTCTGGTTGTAGAAGCCTAGTCCCCTAGATGCTATTCTCTTGAAACCGATCATCTACTAAATTTGATTGCGTCGTATGATGTAGTGGTACAAATAGTCCAGATAAACTACTATATGTGCTGATTTTTTTATTAATCTATATACGTTTATTAAATATTTATACACACTATTTATACTTTTCAACAAATTTTTAGAGCTTACCAAAAGTACAAGAAAAATAAGATAATGCAATTCTACCCTTTCCCCCCCAATTCTACCCCTCTTCCCCCGTTGCCCCCCTTTTTTTGCTCTCCCGCCCGCCCCTCTCTCCCCCTCTTTTCTCCCTCCTAGCACGGCGCCCCTCGCCATCCTTGCCACCCCCTCATCTCCCTCCAACCCGCCACCTCCCTCCGCCGCCCCCTCATCTCCCTCCGAGCCGCCACCTCCCTTCGTCGCCCCCTCGTCTCCCTCCACACCCCGGCCGCCTCCCCCACCCCACCAACGTGGGCCCTCTCACTCCCTCCGCCCACTCAGTTGCCTCCTTCTCCCCCTTCGGTCTCCTTCGCCCCCACCGCCCCTCTCGACCCCTGCTCCTCGAATCCCCAGCGATCTCCAGTGAGCCAGCCTTGCGAGTGAGCAGGTGACCTCAAGTGATCGGGCGTGCAGCCTCGCGGGCGAGCCAACCGAAGCACGACAAGCTGCATTGTGGGCAGACAAGCGTCGACCATGGGCGGGCATGGATGGGCGTGGGCAAGCGGGCGTTGAGCTCCCTCCATGGCTCCCACCAAGGTGAGGCGACGGGGAAGACGAGGCGACCTCAAGCACACGCATAGGCGGGTGCGGTCGACCTCAAGCGAGTTGGCCTCACGGGAAAGAAGGTGCATGGTAGGGAAGGTGATGTGACCTCGAGCACGGGCGCGGCAAGCACAGTTGACCTCGGGAGATCTAGCCTTGTGGGCAAGCGAGCGTAGCGAGGAAGGCGAGGAGACCTCTGATGAGCCGACGACCTGGGGCGAGCGGATGCGTAGCCTCGGGCGAGCGGTCGACAACAACGGCCCATGCGGGATGCCACAGCACGGCACGACCACCACCGCCTCCCTCCTTGGCACGACGACCACATCGACAATGCCACGGACGGCCATGAATGACGATGCTGCCATGTAAGCCCCTCTCCACCTTCCCCTCCGCCTCGTCCCTTCCCCCTTCCCGCCGCCTCGCTCATCTCCTTGTCGCGACTAGCGTGCCCTGCCGTGGTTGGCATGCCCTGTCATGGGACGTCATGACCCTATCGCGAGCCCAGCCATGTTGCCACCATGCTGGGTTGTGTCACCCACCGTGTTTGGTTCCTCGGCCCTTCCCCCTCTCCACCTTCCCCTCCGACATCCACTGCGCCTCCGCCTCGTCCCTTCCCCCTTCCCGCCGCCCCGCTCATCTCCTTGTCGCGACTAGCGTGCCCTGCCATGGCTGGCATGCCCTATCATGGGACGTCATGACCCTGCCGCGGGCCCAGCCATGTTGCCACCATGCTGGGTTGTGTCACCCATCGTGTATGGTTCCTAAGTATTGGGAAAAACTGATTCAGCCTCTAAAATTGACTAATCAACAGATCAACACGATCTGTCCTATTCACGTCACAGTTTTGAACATGTTCGGTAAAATACCCATAACTTTCAAACGGCTGATCAGAATTTCGCGTTATTGGTGTCCACTGAAAGGTATTGAAATTACCTACAACTTTCTCAACAAGTGGACGACCAAATTCCGAATCTAAAATTGTGAAAACCCAAACCCTATGTCGGACGTCCAATCTGCCCGAAACAGAACACAATGACAACTCTAGTTCTCATCAAATCTAACCAATGGCAGCACCACCTTTTAAACTAAAAGCATGAAAACCTCCATTAACACAGCACCTAATCCACCCCAAAGGTTTCCCATCACCATACCTTAACCCGACGAACGACGAACCGACGAAAACTCCTCCCGATCGCCCGATCTTCCTCCACGCGCCCATCCCGCCGGATCCTCTCGTCGTGGAGCTCCGCAATGGCGAGGGCAATGGCGTGGAAGAGCGTGGCAGCAAGGGGTGGGGGTGGAGCTCGCCTAGGGCCGGCTAGAGGTGGTGGGGAGGAAGGTGGTGGCTAGGGGAGGCAAGGGGAGGCGCATAGGGGAGAGGGGGTGGCGGCTAGGGTTTGTGGGAGGTGGGGGTGGCGCATGGGGAGGCAGGGCAGCAGCTTTGGTGCCCAAAAACACCTCCACATGGGCCCGTTCTCTCCCACCCTCGGCCCACAAGGGTCCCCCAAGGCCCAAATTAGGTCCCCCAAGGCCAAACTCCCCCGGAAGACCCAAAACTCCCCCGGAAAGGCCCAAACTCACAGAAAAAGCCCAAAAACATGGTACCAAAGTTGTACCTTAATACCGACACTGAAAAAGTCTCATACCGTCATTCCGTAGTGTCACATGAACCTCGTATGCTAGTAATTAATTAATTAGTCAAACATTAAAAAGCTTTGTGTATTAAAATAAAACCATCAAGCGACAGGCTTGATGTAGACTATATTCGAAAGTATGCCACGGTGAGAGGACTTTGGCGGGCAAACCACTAGATGGCTACGTGCCAGAACCTCGACCGTTGACGAGGCCAATGTGAGTGGTTAAATTGTTGGTTTGGAATTGGCTAAGTCTTAGGCATAAATTAAGTAATCACAATCTTGGGCAAAGTAAATAACTTAGATCCCGCTCAACTACAAGTTGGGTCAATCAGCCTCATTGACTCGATCCAACCTAGCTCGGTACTTGAACTCCCCCTCGGAATACTTATAGGGTGTAGCTTCCATACTGTGTGGGTTAGCTAGTATGATCGCGAGGCGAACAAGGTGGAATGGAGGTTGACTGGTGGAGTCACATGCCGATTCTCACAACGGTAGATACCCTCAGTAATGGATCGTGCATCCCGCCGTGGTCTGTGGGACTCGAGTACTGTGTGGTACTGAGAACTACCGGGTAAGTGCTAAAGAGGGGTAATTCAACGAAAGGCTTTGATAATCTCGACCCGGCCGCATGCATTTAAGTTGCATGTAATTCCGGTAGCATTAACGGCCGTAGATATCTTGTGGGTAAAGCTGAGTAGCTCTGTAGAGTTAATTTAAATGGTATTCGAATACGCCATGCTTCCAGTAAACGAAGCTAAGTTTGAACTGAGGTGAATCCCGTAACCTAACCCAAGTAGGCTTATCAATTTCCAACTTGACGTAATGATGAATTTGTGAAAACTCAAAATTTGATTATTTCTAGTATGTATGGTTTGTGTTTCAAATGTAAAATATCTTGAAAATAAAACTGCATCCACAATAATAATAACCCTATTGCTGTTCCCTTGTGAATATCCCTGCATGTAATATTCAGAATTCTTGTGCGGTTTGTTGAGTATTGTTGTGTACTCAGTCTTGCTTTTCAACCTATTTTAGAGTTCGAAGACGCCGGAGAATTCCAGAAGATCGTAGATGGCGAAATAGTCTGATTTTTAGGGTTCTTTTTATGTGCTTAGGCCTTGCCTGTGTGGTCTTTTGGTAATGTATTATATTGGAACTCGCCACTTCCTTTTGTAAATCCTGGTCGTTATGCCTTATTTGTATAAAGCAGTTGATTTCGTTCTTACGCTGGCAATGTATGACTTGGTTTCTGACGGCTAATCTTCCTGGGTAACCGTTGCGGATTTAAACGCACCATCTGAAAAGGGTGTCGTGGCGTCGGAGAGGGCAAAACACACACACACACACACACACACACACACAATTTCTATGCATTTTTTAGCAGCAGCACAAAAATTGATCGTGTCGGGTGGGGAGTTTGCGCAGGATGCGGCCACATTCTAAGTCAATCGGATGGCCAGGACGCGAGATGAAGAACAGAAGAAGATTGTACGGTAACTACGCCCACTGGATAACGTCTGCGTTCCAGCAAATCCGATTTTTCACACCGCCAATTTACATGTTAAAGATTTCTCAAAAAGATAAAACTTACATGTTAAAGAACTTTATCCCAAAAAAAATATTTACCACATGGTTTCACTTCGATTTCTTGTAAAAAAAAATCGGTTGTCTTTATCCCTGATTTCATCAGCCAACCGACCAGCCAATCGTGAGACAGCCGGTTGTCACTGTAGAATCACAAGTTAATTTAATCCCTGGCATATGACCCCTTTAGGGCATGTACAATGGTACATGTCAGCTGTCTATAAGGGTATGCCACATCAGATTTTGGATGTTGTGGAGGAGAGAGAGGGAAGAGAGAGAAATATGATGTTTACTATTTAACAGACGGCCTTATAGACAGCTTTATAGTGTGTATACCATTGTACAGACAGTCTATTAGTCATATAAGAGATCATTACAGACAGCTATATAGACAGTCCATTGTATAAGTTATTTTTAGTACTATCTATAGATGACATGGATGTATATTATAGACAGCTACCGTCTATATCACTGTACATGCTCGGACAGATTAGGGGAGCAGATTTTACATTCTCTAAAGATTGAGTGGATGAGAGCTTCGAATTTTGTGACAAATTCTACTTTTGATTACGAGAGACTAAATTTATAATCTGCTCTCTCGTAATCTGTCCCAAAGAGGATTATATATATAAATATATAAATATATATAAAGCCTTTTTCGTACTCTCAGGAGTACATGCTCTCACCTCTAATATACCACTTAAACAAACATATTATATTCCTTTATGACTTTCGGTATATTCCAATAATAATTCTAAAATACTTCAATATAACATGGTTGAAAAAAAATTCATCACAACCTTTTTTTTGCTACATACCTTTTCTCATACGTAAAAGGACCGTATAAACAAATTAAGCTATAAAGAGTGGACTTTGATGAAATTTTTTGTGGAACTCACTTTAAAGTATCTTATAATTAGTATTAGATCATACATAAAATGATAAAGGTGTATAACAATATTATTCAAATAGTATATTGGACGTGGAAGTACATACTCTCAAGAGAATGGAACTATTTTCCAGTATGTACTCCCACCTCCAGTATACCACATAAAAAAATATTATACACTTTTATTACTTTCAATATACTTCAACAATAATTTTAAGATACAACAATACGACATTATTGAAAAAAAAATTCATCAGAGTCTTTTATCTTTTGCTATATACTCTTTTTCATATGCAAAAAGAGTATATAAATAAATTATGCTATAAATGATAAACTTTGATGAATTTTTTCGCAAAACTCACTTGAAATACCTTATAATCAGTATTAGAGTATACTCAAAATGATAAAAAGTATAATAATATTATTTAAGCAGTATATTGAGAGTGTATGTACCTTATATATATATATATATATATATATATATAGGCAGCATATTTGGTGCAAACTCCCTTTACCGTGAAAACCACGTGTAAAAATTTTGAAAAATTCTCAAAAAATTACCATACATAGGGGAGATGTGGTTCTACAACCCTGTAAAATTTGAAGACAAAACTCAATTGCATTTGGAAGATATGAAAAAGACAAATTGCAAAATGAATAGTGTTAAACAGTGAAAAAAACACTATTCATACTGAATTTGTCTTTTTTATATCTTCCAAATGCAATTGAGTTTTGTCTTCAAATTTTACAGGGTTGTAGAACCACACCTTCCCTATGCATGGTAATTTTTTGAGAATTTTTCAAATTTTTTACACGTGGTTTTCACGGTAGAGGGGGTTTGCACCAAATATGCTGCCATATATATATATATATATATATATATATATATATATATATATATATATATATATATATATATATAGGAAAAATACTTTGTACTCCCGGGAGTAATTACTCCCATATCTGAAATACAACCCAAACGAACTTGAAATACTCATTTATCACTTTGGATACACTCATATACTAATTATAAGATATTCCAATGAGATCCACATGAAAAAATTGCAAGGGAGTACATAGTTTTTAGCCTATTTTGCAAATACCTTCATATACGTATATAAAAAGGAGTATGTCTAAAAAGTGTACATACCACCTCTGAAAAAATGTAAATACCACATCTGAAAAAATGTAAATACCACCTAGATGATCTTATGTACTTACATACTACACGTACATACTCTCCGTTGTGCGAAATACTCCCTAAGTTGTGAGATACGGCATAGGGAGTAATTACTCCCGGGAGTGTATATATATATATATGGTTCTATAGATCTGGGAGTACGTACTCCTAGGGGCGAAAGCGAGTTGGATACGGACGGATATTGCTCTTCATGTATTCTAACCTATATTTTTTCCGGATTCGGAACTGGATAGGGGCTAGCCGAATCTGGGTTAATGGGATACGGATACGAAACGAATATGTGACGGATTCGGATCGGAAATGGATAAATATATACGGATAATGCATGCATATATAGAGTAATATATTTTGAATTAAACCATACGGGTACATGATCATAGTAGTAAGTTATATATATCAATCAAACCCAATATACGCCATAGAAAGAATATGCTACTTTAGGATAAATAGAACCAACTCATTGTCAATATAAATGGACTCTCTATGGAAAAAAAATGAGATGAAATGGGCTAAGCCTTGCTGATATCCGAAGAGGAAATCCGGATATCCGATCCGAATATCCGAATAGGAAAAATCTGGATATCCGAATAGGAAATATCCGAATATCCGGATCTCATCCCGTATTTACCGGATATTGGTTGTCCCGTATCCGATCCCGTATCCAAATTCAAATATCCGAATCCGGTCCCGGATTGGGCGGGAATTATCCGACCCGTTTTCATCCCTACGTACTCCCACTCTCTACCCCGAGGTGTATGTACTCTCTACCCATATTTGATTTGATAACAACTTTCTAATAAAGAGGAATCAGTTAACAACTTCAAGAATTTTTTTTTAAATAATACTTTTTTTAAATTTAATTGCGTTTTTAATATACGGAATAAAAAATTTGCAAAAATAATATTCTGTCGCCAAACCGTACAGCGAATACCCTATTTTCGCCGAACCGTGCGGCGAACACCCTATTTTCGCCACACGGTACGGCGAAAATAGGTTAATTGCGCTATTAATGTCTGTCAACCTTGGGTTAGGGTATTTTCGCCGTACCGTGTGGCAAAAACAGGGTATTGGCCACACGGTACGGCGAAAATAGGTAGTCGCCGTACCAACTGGCGAAAATATAGTATTCGCCAAGCCATGCGGCGAAAATATGTAGTCGCCATACCAGATGGCGAAAATATACAAAACATGGCTCCAAAAATTATAAAATAATTATACCATATTCATATAGTGTTGGATGTTCCATTTATGCAAAAATATGTAGGTATCAATACCCTATTTAAATACTGAAGCACTTTCGGTAGGATGTAAATTATTTCGGCACAAATACCGCAGATTGGCTCTTTGATATATGGAGTACCATATTATGGAAAAATATTTCATCTACGCCTTTGTTTCCGCTGAAATATACCACCGCAAAAACCCTAAATACTATTGTCAACCATAACTTTTAAGCCTTTTCGGCAGCCTGTAAAATGTCAAGTTCGAATGTATTTTTCTGCACGAATACCGCAGATTGGCTCTTTGATATATGGAGTACCATATTATGAAAAAATATTTCATCTACGCCTTTGTTTCCGCTGACATATACCGCCGCAAAAACCCTAAATACTATTGTCAACCATAACTTTTAAGCTTTTTTGGCAGCCTGTAAAATGTCACGTTCGAATGTATTTTTCTGCATGAATACCGCTGATTGGCTCTTTGATATATGGAGTACCATATTATGGAAAAATATTTCATCTACGCCTTTGTTTCCGCTGAAATATACCGCCGCAAAAACCCTAAATACTATTGTCAACCATAATTTTTAAGCCTTTTCTAATGTAAAATGTCACGTTCGAATGTATTTTTCTGCACGAATACCGCAGATTGGCTCTTTGATATATGGAGTACCATATTATGGAATAATATTTCATCTACGCCTTTGTTTCCGATGAAATATAGATCCGCAAAAACCCTAAATACTATTGTCAACCATAACTTTTAAGCCTTTTCGGCAGCCTGTAAAATGTCACGTTCGAATGTATTTTTCTGCACGAATACCGCAGATTGGCTCTTTGATATATGAGAAAGGACAATAACAAAAGCATGTAGATGCAGCCAGCAATCTTAGTACGCAAACTCAACCTTAGTACGGCAGATACAACGGATATTACAACAGTGACGACATTGCTAGGAGAAGTGCCAAAAACACTGATTGTAATGGTGGAACAAGTGATCATTTCGCCTATGTTCGTAGAGTGGGAATGATGCCATACATTTTCTACATATTACATCACCTGTCAATCTTGTGCGATTTGTTCTTGGACACCGCTCAATCTCTTTTATGAAAGAGCTCCATGGCCGTCTGTGATGCTCCCAGCTGTCGCCGAATGGGTAGCCTATGCCATACGTCTCTGGGGTGTAAGAAGTAACTTGTTTGTGTGCATTCTGTGGAGTCCTGCCCTCCCATATGGGCATGCCATCTCAATTTCCGGCGCCCCCTATGTTAATACCACCGGGGTTACCGGATGGCCTTTGTAATGTGTCAAGGATTTGTTGCGTACTGCGGACCTCGGCCGGCTGCTTCCCCTTATCCCGTACCATTCGAGAGGACGAACCCTCTTGCCCTTCCGGAGACTTGCCGAGACGCCTCCTCTGTTTCGGCTCGCACTCCACGATATGGTCCAGGAGGTGTGTGTTGAGCTTCTTGTTGTACAACCGAAAACGTGCCTGCGGTCAATGCATATGCCATTGTGGTGATTGGAGAATACCGTATGCGTGCTCGGGTCCGGCTTTTACGGGAGGTAGTAGCACCACGGCGAGTTGCTCTCCCGATTATCAAATATGGGAAGTTTGAGATGTGGGTGATGCGTCTCGGGTCCACCAGTTGAAGTACCGACACCATGCATCCTCGGACAAAGGGCACCGGTAGAATCTTCCGTCCGCTAGATCCTCGTCGCCAGTATCAACCAACCTGGAGGCCGTGGTCGCACAGTTCCTGGCTTTGCGTTGGCCCCTGAGGAGGATTTTCTTGCCTTGACTTGAGCCATTTTGCAAACTTCTTTTTGAAGTCCTGTATGCGATGAACTGATTTAGAATGGGTACATTGTAGCTGAAACATGAGGCACGTGAAACTCACCGATTGGTTCGTCCCTTGCCCACCGGCCCTTAACTCCGGTCGATCTAGGTAGGGGACATATCCCGGCGGCCTCTCCCACCGTGTGAAGTTCTCAGGCGAAGTGGGGTAGGCGTCGTGGCAGTTGTAGAGAAACTCGTAGTCATGTCGTTCCGGCCCGTCGATCCATTGGAAAAAGCAACAACGGTCCTCGTCCTAAAAAAACAAATAACGATGCATGAAATGGTATTGTTACCCTAATTAGGGTATGGACATCATTTGGTTTACCCCGAAGCCGCGGGCACAACAGTAGTGAGCGCGGGAGGCCGTATCTCCGTGCGTAGACTGCGTAACCTTCGCTACCAGGTTGCAGTCACATTTCGGGCGTGGCAACTCCGGCAGAACTGGGCGTCAGCGCTACTCTCATCCGGGTATTGGGGGGTTAGCCTTCGCTTCTTTGAAGAGGCGACGGTAGAAACGACATCGTGGCCCCTCTTTGTGTGTGTGGGGAAAACAGACTAAAGTTTATGGAAGTTACATTTGTGTGATGCACATATCCCTCCCTCGGTGGGTTTATAAAGAGCTGGCGAAGGGGCAACCAAAGGAGAGTCTCGCGGACTTCAGAGTATTTCAAATCCGCGAGCATCGGATGCTTCTGCAGCTCATGATGACATGAGCATGGCTATGCCCACAGCTTTAAACAGGGAATCTCTGCCATAGCCGGCTTTTGGCAGCATTATGCAGCTGAAATGACAAAGGCTGGAAAAGTTGATATGACAAAAGCTGAAAAAGCAATAATGACACGCGGTTGATATGACTAAAGATGACAGAAATATATAATAGACCACGTATATGAGAAAGTACACAAAATAGATGGTAAAGCATAATAGGACAAAGTACCCAAAAATAACGCACATCCTAAGCCTGATCACCCCCCGGTGGTGGATCCTGACCCTGGCCCTGACCCCTAGCTCTCCTTCGCCGACGCGCCGAAGGGGGTGCATCGTCGAGAGGTCGTGGGCGAAGCACCCGCGACGGTCCCGCCTGGCCGTAGTCCGAAGGGCTGTACCGAACCGGCGGGACACGCAGGCGGGGAGGCAACGGGTCTGGAGGAGGCTGCGTGATCTGCGTGGCTGGAGGAGGCGGCGTGTGCTGCGTGGCTGGAGGAGGCTGCGTGAACGGAGCCCCTGCGAAGAACTGATCGGTCCAGTAGTCAGGGACGCCGTGCCCTGACTGGGTGTCCGAAGTAGAGGCATGTCCTAGGAGGCCTACAGTACAGACATTAACATTTAATTATAGTGAGAAGATTAGATTCGAAACGGGATCAACTGAATGTTTATCGGCTTACCGGGTGTGGGGACCATGGTAGGCCCGCGTGGTGGCGTCTGCCAACTGGATCCTCGGTAGTGCCTGGAGCCGAGGCACCTGGGTGTGGAAGCTGGACCCTGGTCAGAAGCGGTGGTCGAAGGTGGTGTCCGTGAGCCGAGCCCGGTGGCGGCCTAGACGAGGTGCAAAGCTCGGTGGGGCCTGCCAAACAGCACCAATCTCCACGATCCGTCGGGAGTGCAGCTCCACATGCCCCATGGCCTCTGATAGCTGCTGCGGTGTGAAAGTGGTCCCCTGCTGCAGCCTAGACAGAAAGTCAGCGGCATGCTGCTGCAAGCCCCTCGCCTCGTCCACCTATCACGTACAAACAAACATTAAACATAACGACATAGCATTGAAATTACAATTGCATTAATGAGTAAAAATACAACGAGACTTACCATCTGGTGCAGTGCCAGTCCTGCGTGGCTCGAGTACAAGTCTGCGATGCTAGGAGCAAACACCTGGGCCGGCTGCTCCTCGCGTAGGAGACGAGTACGGGTCCGGGGCACGTACCAGGACAAGTACTCCTGGTAGGAGGAGGGGTCGTAGGGCGCGACCTCCTCGACAACGTCCTCCAGCGCCCCCTCCCACAGCGCAAGCCACGGCGCCATCCTCTGCAGCAAGGTCACCATGGCCTTCTTGGGTCCCTAGGTGGAGTACCTGCACAAAAGACCTCATTATTACAAATATGTCGTAAGCACTTAGCAAACCCGTAGTGGCGAGTAACTCACGAGTGCACTTTTGCTGGCACGCGTTCCCCCAAAGGAACAGGGACCACCTGGCGTAGTCCGAACTGCCTGAGGACTCGGTGCGGCGCGTAGTCCTCTACGAAGACGTCGAAGACGAGCTTCCTCCTCGTCATCCGATGGGCTGGTCCCTGTCGCAGAGCATGGACAGCCCCCCCGCAGCTCTCTCTCCTACACGCTCGTCGCTGTAGGGGTCCCAGACGACATTCCCGTCCCTCAGGTGGTCGAAGGCCTCCGTGAAGGAGAGGTACGCCGCACGTACCTGGACACCTGCCCACTGTGGCTGCAATAGAGTAGAAATAACTGTAAGCAGATGGCATTGAAATTACAATTCCATTAATGAGTAAGAACATGTACCCGCCGCCTGGTCCAGAGCGAGCCCATCGTCGGTCGGTCCAGCGCATCACCGCCGTACATGTCGGGGGTGTAGTGCCGAGGGTCGACAAGGGGTCGACCCACGGAGAAGCGCTCGAATGACCAAAGCTGAAGAAGAAGCGGCATCCCGGTCAGATTGGAGTTCCTGCCTTTCTTCACGCACGCGTCGCAAAGGGCGCGGTACGTGGAAGCAAGAACCGCCGAACCCCAGGATACCGCCGGTACATCGTCAGGCTCTGAGTCCGCAATAGCCCGTGCGTAGGCTATCCAACGTGCGTCCACGGTGTCGTAGTGACTCGACGTGAACATCACCCAGCCGAACAACCAAAGAAGATAGGCCTCGAGGTGCCTAGCAACCTGGTAGTCCGTGGGCTGGGCCGCCATCCGCTGCACCTGCAACAATTGAAAGAGTGTGATATCACGTTAATGCTATGCAAAGCTAGAGTAACATAGTAATATGTACAATCACTAACCTCGAACTATACCAACCACCTCCTCGATGGCCCGTGCTTCTCGCCTACCGGTATCTGTAGGTCGACCTCCGCGACCCCGGCGAAGCGCAGCAGTAAGTCCGCGTCCCACCCAGCAGGAGCCACCAAGGGGCCGATCGCTGCCCCGGCGATCGGCAATCCAGTGAGCATGGCGACGTCCTGCAGCGTCACCGTCATCTCCCCAAAAGGTAGGTGAAAAGTGTGCGTCTCCGGCCTCCAGCGGTCGACCAAACACGCTAACAGCGAGTGGTCGAACGGGAAATG
The DNA here is from genome assembly GCA_036346355.1 of Rhipidocladum racemiflorum. Classification (NCBI taxonomy): domain Eukaryota; kingdom Viridiplantae; phylum Streptophyta; class Magnoliopsida; order Poales; family Poaceae; genus Rhipidocladum; species Rhipidocladum racemiflorum. The sequence continues at coordinate 43,648,965 of CM070569.1, read as the reverse complement.
CCGCGACCGCTGCGGGTCATCACCCTGAGCCTGGGGGTCGTGCTCAGCGGGGTCGGCAGCTGAACCCTCCACCATGTGGACAAGCGGAAGCAGCCCGGCACGTGCCAGCCTAACGAGGAACAACAGAGTTTAATCAATTGAATGTAATGAACACTAATTGTACGAACAATGGAACATGTACAAATCGCAACTAACCTGGTGTGGAAGCGAGGTCAACACACCATGCCTTATTAGGCACACGAATCCTTGATAAGACCAACTTGTCATTCCCCTGCCGTGTGGGCGTGCGCACGGTGCCGCGCATCCAAGACAGGGTCCAGGAGTGAGTCGACCTGCTCCATCCCTACACATAGAAATGTTTCAACATAAATCATACTACACAACGTACGGCAAGCACGACATATGTGAATAAAAGTACACAACGTATAATAATAAAAGACATGAGGGTTGAACATAAATAAAGGTACACAACATGTGAGAAACACAACATATTTGAATAAAAGACACAACATATATGAATAAAAGACAACCAATCACGTCAATATTACAATACATATATGTATAAAAGACATAAGGGGTGAACATAAATAAAAGTACACAACATGTGAGAGACACAACATATATGAATAAAAGACACCCAATCGCATCAATATTACAATAAAAGACATCCAACGTGCATATAATAACATATTTCAATACATAGCCACCACCACTTTCAGAACTTACACCCTATGTGCACTGGTTTGCCTTGTGGCCATACTCGCCGCACTCAGAACACCTCCTAAGAGGGCCACCCACTTCAGATTCATTCATGTCATTGCGAATGCGCCTAGTCTGTGGACGACTGATCGCCCTTCCGCACACCTCCTCCGCAAGGTTGGATCCGACAAGCAGATGCCCTCATCTCGTTAATCGCGGTGAAATCACCGTGTGCACGAAAACCACGAAACTCACCCGACCAGATATGGACAACATGATCCTTCAAGTAGAAAGGGGACATGTACTGCGACGTGTTCATCCCAATTTGCCCACAAGCAACCATCACGTGTGAGCAAGGAATATGGAGAAGTCTTGGCTTATTGCAGCTGCATTCACACCATCTAGATGCCCCTTGGCCTAGATTAACCTCGTGCGTAATAACCGCTGTGTCCGTTCCCAATCCCCTTTTGCACCGAAGAGTCACCTCGAGCGGTATTCGATGACCCGTAGCTACGCACCATATCTTTCTTGAGCTTTCATGGTTCATTCCTCCATGTAGGTCATCATCCGCGAACAATACGGCGTTTGCAATGTGGAGGCATGAAGTACCGCTTCCGCATGCCTTTTTTGGTAGTAGCTAACGATGCCGTGCAACATGCCTTCAAGGATGGCCACAAGCGGAAGCGGACGGAGGCCTCGGATGACCCAATTGTAAACCTCTGCTATGTTCGTTGTCATCACGCCAAACCTGTTCAACGCAAAACAATTTAGAACAACAGGCCAAATTGTTTAGCGCTGTTTTGATATTTTAATGTACCATACTAACCTGGCGCCTCCGGTGTCATGGAGCAATGCCCACTTCTCTAGAGGCTCAGCCTCTATCCAGTGCGAGAAACACTTAATGTTCCTTGACGTTAGTCTCCTCATATTAGGAGGATCGAGCTCCCCAAGGGGTGTTAGCCTTTTGGGTGGACATTCGTTCGGCGTAGGTGGTTGCTTTTTCATCTCTTCCATATGCGCACTGGTGTGCTTATCCAACTCGGCAAATAGCGCGTTGAACTTACGTGTCTGATTCTTCTTGCATAACCTCTTAAACAGATTCATCAGTTTCTTGCTTTTGAACTGCCTGAAGAAATTGGCACCCAAATGTCTCATGCACCACCTGCTTAGTCAGGCCACGAAAATGGTTCATCTCGGTCCTCTGTAGAGTCTTGATTGCCGAGAGGATACCTTTGTGACGATCATGAATGATGCACATCTTTGGGCGATCACCAACTACCCCCACCTTCAGATGTCTAAAAAACCACAGCCAGTTATCCCGATTCTCACCCTTAACAAAAACAAAGGCCAATGGAAGTATGTGGTTGTTCGCATCAACTGCAATGGCTGTTAGAATCTGTCCCTTGTATTTTCCAGTAAAAAATGTGCCATCAACTCAAAGCAATGGACGACGATGCGAATGACGCAATGTAAGGCCCCAATGAAAAGAAAGCACGACGAAATGTACAGATCCCATTTGCATCTGCCCGCTTTCTTTGAAAGCGGTGTATGTGCCAGGATTGGTTTGCTTGATGCTTCAAGCACCACGAGGTAGGTTGCAATACGATGCCTCGTATGTGCCAAACCTCTTCTCTAATGCTTTCGCCCATACGCCAGGCCATGGAGTAGCTTATCGATACTTAAATGTTCATAACATTGCTTTACGAATATCTGAACACTCGATATCCCGCTTCTCAATGATTTCATTAAACATCACGCTAGCTATTACAGCCGCATTCAAGTTAAGGTGTTTGACAAGAACATTTTCTAGTCTGCATGTGTGCTCGTCCACTCTTGATGCAATCCAATATGTCTCACACTTCGGCTTGTATGCATGTACTTTAAATTCACAACCATTGATTACGCACTTCACTGTGTACTTATCTGGGCTAGGACAGGACAACCCGAAACTCTCTTTGCGGCGATAGTGCCCACAAGCTCACCGCCAACTTCAATTCGTAATTGTTCGCGAACATTTGATTCAACCGAATGGCACCGATACCATACTCACAATGCGAGTCATGGCCCCACAAAGCTTCCATACCCGGCTTTGTTCTGCTGTTCCATTCATCGAGGATGGGTACCTCCATTGGCGAGTACCACCATGCATTTCATCATCTTCCTCCCGGTCATCATCTTCGCCGATGGTATCATTTGGGTCCAACATTTCGGCTTCCTCTTACGTCGCCATGCGGTCCACCCAATCCAATTGATCCACAAGTTGATCGATATCCTCCCTTCATCAGCCCGACCTTCTGCGCTTGCTGCATCCATGTGATCATCCCCATTCTTTGCCGCCTCAACCGACACCGGCCGGGTGAACTTGTTCACCAGTAGCCGATGTCTTTGCTCTCGCTCACACCAATAGTACTCACCTCTTCCCTAGGGCAAGCTTGCACCAAGATCACACAATCGAGGCTAGATCCCTTGCACCATCTTAACCATTTCTCGCCACAAGCTGTGTTCGATCTCATCTTCAACTCCCACACAGCCGGGTCACCCTTGCTACGCGTGTATACGATTTGGATGCTAACAGAATAAACACTTGGATCCAGGGAAAAAAATTGGGTCAACCAAAGTTTTATATCACGAATGCTAACAGTATCGGGGGACAAGTGCTCGGCCATGGTGACCGCAAAGCAGCTTAAATCCACTCCATTATGCCTATTTTTTACTTCACCATCGCCATAATATACCCTGAATTTCACTGGTTCCGACATCACTGCGACGACATAGACATAGACATAATTAATTTTTCCTTCCCTACTTAAAATGGAATATCAGAACCGTAATTTCAACCACGCTAATTAACTACCCCGCTATCGATACTATATTCTTATAATATTATAGCGCATGTGTAATATGTCTATTTGCTAAATGTTCGAAAAAATGGTCCGATTAGCCGATTAACTGGCCGATTGGCTCGTGATCGAAGACCTAAAGATTCTATTTTTTATGTTTACGGTGATAAAGCGTGGCCGACCAATCGATAAAACATGATTAATCACTTTTTCAATATTTTGGTAATTACATCGATATATTGCCCTTGCGGACCTACCGACTAACGATTGACCGATTACTTCAGTTAATCCTAAGTCGACCAATTAGTTACCGATTAATGATTTCTTCAACAATGCTAATAAGTAAATTTCATTACTGTAAATTTAAAAACGTTTACATATGCAAACTAATATCACCACTGTAAATTAAATAACTAAAACTGCTACTCTAAATTAAAGAACTAGAATCACTACTCTAAATTGCACTGATGTAGATCGCTACTATAGATTGCACTAATCTAGATCGCTACTCTAGATTGCACTACACTATATCGCTACTCTAAATTGCACTACTCTAAATTAAAAAACACGAAATTAAACGAAATTGCGATGCGAGGTTACCTCCTCTTTTTCTTCTTCTTCTTCTCCTCCTCCTCTTCTTCTTCTTCTCCTTCTCCTCCTCTTCTTCTTCTCCTCTTCTTCTTCTTCTCCTCCTCCTCTCTCTCCCTTTCTCCTTCCCTTTCTCTCTCTCCCTCTCTTCCGGCCGGCGGCGCCCTCCACTCCCTTTTCCTTCTTTGGCTTCGGCGGCCGAACAGAACGATCGATCGATCGATCTGGCGTGAGCCAATTTTTACCGGGCTATTTTCGCCACACCGTGCGGCGACAACCTATTTTCGCCGTACGGTTTGGCGAAAACTCTGTGTTCGCCGTACGATTTGGCGGCCGGGTGTTCGCCGTCTGGGTGTGGCGAAAATACCCTTGATTCCCGTCGCGGCGGTTAATAGCGCCAATTAACCTATTTTTGGCCGAACCGTGTGGCGAAAATAGGGTGTTTCGACGAAAATAGGGTATTCGCCGTACGGTTTGGCGACGGAATATTATTTTTGCAATTTTTTTATTCCGTATATTAAAAACGCAATTCAATTTAAAAAAAGTATTATTTAAAAAAAAATCGCAACTTCAACTTATTAAATATGCTTCCTCTTACGTAACATCAGTTAGTATACAGGGAGTATAGAGTATATCTCATTATAGTATGCTTTCATTTTCAGTCTCTCTCTCACACACACATCTCTCTTCAGCTCACGGAAACAAACGATTCGATGAAATTAAGTGATGCTTTAGGCTCCATGTAGTCAAATTTTGTAAAATTTAACCACTATTACGTTAAAACTATCTATATTAACTGCGAAAACTATTTTTTTAGATTTATCTTAAAATATTATTATAATATTATAATTTTGTTATTATAAAATAAGGTAAAGTTAGAATAATAAAGGTCAAATATATCAGATTGCCACTTGAAAAGGTACCGAGGGAGTTAAATATTACTACAAGGAAAAGGAAGAAAGTCAACCGACTATCGCTACCAACGGGAGAACGAAGCCGACGTTAAAAACGAATCGTCGAGAGATGCATGCATCGAACAGGGGTGCAAAAAAATCTGCTTTGTCGTAGCTTGCTTCCACTCGGGGTGAATCGCTCGTACTCCGCTTCCGTTCCTCCGTTTCACTTGCAATCTTCTCCAACAAAAACGCTAGGAAAATCAAGGAATTTCTTAGAAGCAGATTAGTTATTTTGCTCCCTAAATTGTATTCTCCAGAAATAAAATTTCAAATAAATTTCACAAAAGTACATATTTTTTCTTACAAACTATCGAAAACTATATGTTTTAACTTTTATTTCATAAAACTATATATTTTATGAAAACTTATATCACAAAACTGCAGTTTTTAAAATTTATCATTTATTGTAACAAGCCGGATACTGTGCGCCCACATTGTAGCCACTAAGGTTTCAAATTTCGTTTTAGAGTTTCATCTCGGTACCCTAAATTTCTGCGAAATCTCGTTTTTTCGAACGAAATACAAAAAGAAAAATTTGAATCCGGTAATTTTCTAACCGAAATTTCTGAGATTTCGGTTCAAAATACTGAAATTTCGATCCAAAATGCCGAGATCTCAGCGAAATTTTAGGTGCTGTCGTTTTTTGAATTTTTTAGGGTTTTTTTAATTTCACCGGAATTATGATCTACTGATTGTCCCACACGGAAAATAACGTGAGGAATCCAATCTGACTAAAATCCGGTCAAATCCAGTTATGTTTTATTCAAATCTCGATCAATTTTACCAATATTTTGGTCAAATATACTGAGAACTCGCCGAGATTTTAAGTTACTGTAGCACTTTGAATTTTTTTTAGGGTTTTCTTAATTTCGCTGGAATTATAAAATTCGGAGGGGTCCGATATCCGAAATTTCGCTAAATATCGGCGAGATTTCATTCCCTGATAGCCACTCATGAGTAAAACGGAAAATAGGGGCGCACGAGGTTGCCATGTGGGCTATGCAGTCGGATGTGTTACAAGAAATGATAAAATTTAAAATCTATATTTTTGTGACATAAGTTCTTTTAAAATCTGCAGTTTTGTAAAATATAAACTAAAATTTATAGTTTCCTAATAGTTTGTTAAAAAAATTATAGTTTTGCAAAATCTACTTTTAAATCTCCGCGATTCCTACTGTTGAATGGGCCTGGTCCGCGAGTACAATCCTGGACTTGGCCCAGTGTTCTCCCGTGGACATAGGCCTGGGCTGTTAAATCCTTTGGATCGCTCGGACATATACGCCTGCCCTACTTGAAAACACACCCGGTACTCCGGTAGTGCTTGCCTGCTTGGCTACACCCGACTGAAGGCACAGTTTTCTTTTAGATCAAGACCGGTGAATTCATGCGGTTTATCATATTAATGATTCAACGAGCAGCGAGATTAAGACGGGTGAGTTGATGCTTGCAACACGCGCTAATCAGTCGCCATGGTTAGGGCGCTGTTGTGCTGCACAGGAGGGAGATGTTAGAAATTGGCCCAAGGATGTCTCATTTCCTTTAATTTCATAGCATGCATGAGATAAGAGGAGCTTTAAAAGGTGGAGTCTTTTTTAATGAAATGTACACTTTGCCACTAAAGTCTTCAAAATTACTCACAAAATGCCATCATATATAAATTGAGAATTATGTTTCCTGGCACTTTAGAATTCACCTTTTAGACTTTTCATCTATAAATTATCTCTTTCTATTCATTAATAATGCGATTTAAACATTCTAGTAATCTTGACATTATGCGACAATGCTTAAAAGCTCATTAAACCATATTACTCCGTTAGTTACTAAAAGTATATAAAATCTAAACCGAAACAAACGCTAATCAGTCGCCATGGTTAGGGCGCTGTTGTGCTGCACAGGAGGGAGAATGCAAGTGCGTGTTGCTGCAGACTCGTGGCTTGAGCGACAGACGCGAGTCTCACGTGGCCACACCATGGTACTTTCTTGCCACACTCGCATTGGTCCAGCTTGGACCACCCCTGACCTCAACTTCTTCCACTACATCTTCTCAAAATCTCGCCGATTCATCAAGCTCGATAAAATTTCGTTAGTGTTCATTCAACTTGATTATATTCGTTTCATGAATATATATATGTTTAAAAGTACAAATTTGAAGTGCTACAATCACATTATCTCGTAATATTTATCTTGATAAAATCTAGAATTAAAATATGCGTATTTGCATAAAAGTTGCGTGTTGCTGAAGTGCAGACCCGGGTTCTTCACGCGATTTCTCATATGGGACAATCAGCCATGATCATACTTTCCTGCCACACTCGCATTGGTCCAGCTCGGACCACCCCTGACCCCTCTCCCGCCTCCTCAGGCACGTAAAAAAATTTAGTTAGGACTTCAATTAAAACTACTTTGTTTACGGTAGCTAATGGTTTTAAAATTAAAATAGATATATTTCAAATGAAAAAAAAAGTTAATGAGGCTTGGCTCGATAGTCAGCTCTACGTCTGATTGGATCATGGGCATGGATCCAAATCCTGGTGAGATTTCCGAAATCTCGACCGAGATTTCGGATTTCGAACCCCCCGGGTTGGTGATCCTAAATCTTGGGTTGGTAACAAAATTTAAAAAATTCAAAATGCTGCAATACTATTCAAATCTTAGTGATTTCGGTCGAAATCTCAAACTTTTTTTTACCGGATTTGATTGGAATTGGGGTCAAGATCATCCAGAAAAAATTTCAAAATGTTTTGATATTTTTTTGGTCATTTCAATTTGAACGAATCTCGGTAATTTCAGCCGGAATCTCGGATTTCCCGGTTGAAAAATGACCAGATTTCAAATTTGGTTTTTTGGATTTCGTCCGGTATTTGAAATTTTGATATCTCGCCGAGATTTCGAATTTTCGTCCACCTCTGAGATATATACCGAAAACAAAATTTGAAACCTTGATCATGGGTCATACACTTTTTCATTTTCTTCTTCTTTTTTCCTTCCATGCCCTAGAGAATGTTGATACCCCGATCGAAATACGGAGATTTTTCCTAATTCCTACCGAAATCAAAGCACTTTCTTTGATATTCATGTCATATACTCTCTTTTAAAGCCCATGAAATTCATGCCCAGGGAGTAGGGACAGCAATCGGGTGGGTACATCCGGGTACAATTGTCTCAAACCCAAACCCGAAACCCGAACTCGTACTGCCCAGCCAAACCCACTAAGCTTATCAGGCACAAATCTGTGCCCATGCCCAAACCTGATGGGTACCCATACCCACCACGGTTGTGCTTATAGCATATTCAGTAAAGGGCTCAAATAATTCCTATATTATCTCCATTTAACGATAAACATATAATTAAATGCCACTATAAAAATAGAAGTTCAAGTAATAAAATGATGTTCATATTTTATTTCTAAAAACTAGTGAATGTCTTATGGTTAGGGTTTTATTTTTTTAATTTATATATTATAAAACTGGGTCCACATGTTATAGGATACCCATCGGGTACCCATGGGTACAAATTGGCACCCATGCCCATCCTATGGTCTTATTGGGTACCCAAACCCGAAAACCCATGGGTATAAAGTGCTACCCGTACCCGTCTTTATCGGATCGGGTACCTACAGGTACCAAACCCATGGGTAAAACTGTCATCCCTACTATTGAGGCGTGCCATGTCATCGCCTTAGCATTGAGGCCCTTTAAAATTCGGAATTACGTCTAGATCATTCCACCGATAATTTTTCAAAAAAATCGCCGTAGTTCCACATATTCACGAATGGGTCCTCAATCGATTTTTTTTACAATCGCGGATAGGTACTTCCACTATTTTTTCCCAAAAAAACGCAACGTAAATTCGCCGATGGCTCATAGACAATCAATTTTTATAAAAACACTACTGTACACAAATTCGTCAACGACTTCTAGCCAACCAAATTTTTTTAAAACAACATCGAGAAAATCGAAATTATGTTTTCTTTTTTCTGTCACGGATTCACGAACATGTCATCTAGCGGTTTTTTAAGCAAAGCACCCCGTGGTTACGCAAATTCGCTATCGTTTCCTAGCCAGCCAATTTTTAAAAGAACATCATCGATAAAACCGAAATTACGTTTTTAACAACAAGAACCTCGAATCAAATTTTACATGGCGCGACATCGCATGCGAACTCAATCTAGTGGTTCTGTAAAATTCGTGCGTTCTAACCGCCGCTCAAGATGCCGTAGCCTTGCATGAAGGAACCAGCCTTGCATATACACTGGACCATGTATGGGATATACACATGTGGTGTTGTGCTGACTGCTGAACTGTGTCGTGTTGTTTCGTTGAATCAGTACAAGATGACAAGAGGGCCCAACTGAATTGCACCCGATGGTAGGGCATGGCAATGGCCTTAATGTCGTTCTTGTCTCGTTTTTCTTCTCTGCTTTGACCTGTAGTTAGTAACTAAGTAGAGTTGTGCGCGATGCCACATCGTATAAAATTTATTCTGAGGTTCTTTTTTGAAAAAAAAGGTAGGAGGATATACACATAATTTTAGTTTTTTTGTAGGGTTTATTAAAAAATATGTTGGGTACGAGTTGTCAGCGAATATGCGTAACCATGGGTCTTTATTGTAAAAAAACAGGGTGGAGGATCCGTTTGCGAATATGTGGAACCACGGGTTCTTTTTGAAAAAAAATGATGGAACCTCGATGTAATTTCGATTTTCTCTGGTGTTTAAAAAATAGGCTGGCTAAGAGCCATCGGTTAATTTGGGTATCCACGGGTCGTTTTTGCAAAAAAAAAAAAGTAGAGGACCTGTTCGTGAATACGCAAAACCATGATTTCAGAATTTGTGGAGGATGTTTTCAAAAAAAATGGTGATGTGGAGGTTTGCCCGGGCTCTATTTTTTCCAGGCATAAGGATAGTAGTAATAATAATAATATGGATCTTTTTTATAAAAATTCGGTGAAAGACCTATCTGTGATTTAAGAATTTGCGAAGGATGTTTTTTTAAAAAAAATGGTGATGTGGAGGCTTGCCCGGGCTCTATTTCTTCCGGGCATAAGGATAGTAATAATAATAACTAGTAAGGTGCCCGTGCGTTGCAACGGTATATACATTTTGAACGGCTATCCTGCTATTACGATAACATGAAACAAGAAAATATGTTGTGCAAATAATTCCTTATACAGTAGGACACTATTGAAACAATATTTCTATATTTCTATGTAAATGAAGCGTTCTGACGCTTCGTTTCTTCTTGCTGAGTGGTTAATTAATTAAAGAGGTGGGTAATTAAAGAATGGTCTTGTGTGCTGTCTTCCATCCACACCTGAAGTGGTTAATTAAAGAGGTGGGTAATTAAAGAATGGCAGAACTTGTAATTTTGATGAAATGACTTGGGAAGAAACTCTCACTTTATATAGTAGAGATATGGATCTTTTTTGTAAAAAAAATCGGTGAAAGACCTATCCGTAATTTAAGAATTTGCGAAGGATGTTTTTGTAAAACAGATGATGTGTAGGCTTGCCTGGGCTCTATTTCTTTCGGGCATAAGGATAGTACAATATAATAGTAATAATACTAATACATAAGCCTAGCTAAATTCATGTATTCAGTTCTTACACATTCTGTGCACTGATGGTTACCTATCCCAGTACTGGGCTCACATCAGTGGAGCAACTCAGTTACTAGCTTCTCCGAAGAAGCACGGTAGATATTCGTTTCTTTGAGCTTTTGTCGTGAACGTCGCAAAGACAAGTTGCGCTGAGTCCGCTGAAGTGCGTTGTACACAAGGATAGGCTTGTGGCCCGGTGATGACAGCCGGGTGCGTGTTATTTAGGGTGTGTTCGGTTGATGGGATGAAGTTAAATGAGATGAGATGGTCCTATATCATTTGGTTCTATTATTTTAGATGAATAGAATGATTTAGTATATATAAAGATAATTCCTTAAATTTGTATTACTTAGTCCAAGATGAGATGATTCTATTCAAACAACTAAACACATGGATAATTTTTTTTCTTGAACCATCTCATGCATGTACCATTTGGTACAAACAACCAAACACACCTTTAATCGGAGTATGTACGTGTGTATATATTCAGTACGAAAATACGTGTTCACCCTATGTGATATCGTGAAGCCTATGTATAATTCCTAGCATGTATCGTAGAAGCAAGCGCGTGAGTGTACATATGTGGTGTGTCCCTCTTGTACCATAAAAAAAAGGTTCTTGGTACACGTACGAAACTTCTTAAAAGGAGCAGCTCTCTCGGAAACACACGTAATAAAACCAAGTAATCGTACTACACCAGTATTAATACCGTCTTGCAATATGTAGACCGCTCAAATTGACCTAGTATATACATGCAGTTAATTCCTTGTACCCCTATAGTAACGCCATTTAGTAGTACTATCATTATTTTTTTGCTCTTTGGATTTTGTCTGCAAAGGGTACTGATGCTCATCTAATTTGATGAAAAGCAAACACGGTAAATTTTTTCCTCCCAAGCTAATCACCCAAACCGTTAAATTATCTTAACTATTATAATTAACTATTATAAGAATGAGTTGGTGGTGATGGTGAGTCTGCCAAGCTATTCTTGGACCAGAACAGTAGATGCCCAAGGCCCAGTAGGCGAGTCACTGTAGCCATCACGTCAGCCCTTCACGTTTTTTTGTTCAGTGATTCTTCAGTAACGGATCTCAAATAAGTGATAGCTCAAGTTTTAAATTCTCGTTTTTTTGTTTTTAAGAGTTTAGAATTTGTGGTGTCATCATCTATTTGGGATCCGTTGCAACGCACGGGCACTTTACTAGTCTTCGGCATGCGACACACGCACTAAGATTCCTGCGCTTGTAGCTAATATGTACCGTGGCAGCATCTGTGCCTAACCTTTTTTTTTGTTTGTTTGTTCTTAAGCTGCTTTATATATATGGTAATTTTCTTTGGTGTCCTCGTGGGTGCATGCTGACAAGAGATTCCGAATAAACACCGGCAACTTTCTCCTCTGCAACTTTGAACAATTTCTTGCATCAGCACGGCCGTCTCCTCGAGTATAAACGGCATTGGGATTGATTGCTCGTGGTGATGGGAAACAAGGACCAGATGCCAAATTGTTAATTAAATCAGGGTTCGGAGGCCGACCAGTTTTCACCTCCCCGGCCACTTGGAAGGGTAGTCAAATCTGGGAGATTTTATCTTGATCACCGTCTGCACATTTTAGTAACTTGGCTCAGTGATCAGCTAGGAATCGCTTTTTCGCCGGTTAGTTTCTTATGACGGCAGAAGTTAGTTACCAGATCGATCTATCAGCGGCTTGTTCTGGTTAAGTGAATCGCTCGGTTTGACAGTGGTTATTTGCCGGTTAGTTTTCTTATGACGACAAAGTTGAGCACAGGAACGCTTCCTATGCGCTGTCCATATTCTAAATTCCGTCCTTTTTACGTCGACATTAAGAAAACATCTCAGAACTGCACTGTATTTTTCCCAAGACAAGCCATAGAAGATCGGCAAGCTAGTAAAGCTGTTGTTTAATGTTAGTCTAATCTATCTAAGCTAGTACGGCTCTATCGGTCACAAATAGTTATGATTTTCGATATCGATACGATCTTTAAAACACGGTTTTGACCACTAATTTCTATTCTAATATATTTACAAAATTTAATAAAATTGTAATATTATAAAAAAACATTTTTCGAGACAAATCTACATATATAATTTTTATGTACACAATTAAAAAAAATTGACAGTTAAAATTTCAAAAATTTAACCGTACTTACGTCCAAAACGTCTATTTGTAAATGGAGGGAGCAGTTACAGTCGCTGGAAACATAGTAATTAAAACCGAGCAGTTCTGCACTGTCACATCGAATTCCCGTAAACGTAACGGCTACAGAGCAACGGCTTGCAACTCCGACCAATTTAATTGGCACTCTCATAGTCTCATGGCACACATAACACACGAAATAATTACACATTGACACCAAAGGTGTACTCTACTAGCTTTTTTGCGACTGGTAGTAGTACAACATGGCATTCAAAGTTCAAACTACTCCTATTATTCTAGTTGCAATGATGGTAAGGCACCGTCTATCTCCTGCAGGCATATAACTTAGTAGCAGTATATCGAGCTATCTTACCTAAGCTTCTCATGTTCTGAACGGAGCCGAGCCTGTAGTATTTCTCCAAAAAAAAAAAAAAATATTGGAAGCTACTAACTCCAGTTGCTGAGATAATTCTTTTGTAGTGGAGATTCCTCCAACTTTTTTTCCTCGAGTGTTCGAGCTAGGATAAATTAATGGATGATGTTTCACTTTAACCTATATATTATACTTTAACACTCCTTTTTATGTACTGTAGTTCTTCGATTGGATCAAAATTCTATGAGATACAACATAAGTGTACATGTTCACAAGAACGAAGACGAATCTTGTAAAAAGAACTAAAATAACGCCGTTGAAGCAAGCTTGACGATAAGAAAATATACGGCGAAGCGCACCGCAAATATTTTAAATACAATATTAAGAGTACAAGGTATTGTCGCTCTCCCACAACCCTATCTAACATTTAGGATCATTACCCTATATAAGAATTTAGTGCTAGAAAATAACCTAGCCTCTAATTCTCTTGTGTACATGTACTTCAGATGAGCTCCTTTTGCTATGTTTGTTCCTTGGTTGCTCGAGTTCTCTATGGCCATCCCCATCGGTTTATATATTTTTGGCAACAAGGCTTACTAAAAAATTTGACCTTTACTTGTCCAACCTATATGCCTAGGGTTTCTATGTGAGTTTTGTAACCTAATTCTAACTCTACACAATTCAAAAAATTTAGGAATGTAAATACAATAAAGTAAAAGCGGACACATAAAAGATAGAAGAGGCACAACCAATTTTTACCGAAGTCTCGAAGCTTTAGCGATCTCCTCTACTTCTTGTTGGAGTACTCTCGCAAGAGTCTAGCTCTAACTAGAAACCACGCAAGTAATCAAGCCATCTACTTGTGGTATTCCTTTTCCACTCCGAATAGGTAGACTCCAAACCTTCATAAGACTCTAGGAGCCTTCCACAAGAACCTTCAAGAAAGGTCACTAAGCCAAACGTCTCCAACCCATCTAACACTCACCGATCTCCAAGAGTAACAAGCTGAAACGCTTACTTCAACCTCACAAGGTCATTCAAATAGGAGTGAAGCACAAAAAAAGGTTAATCTACTATCAAGCACTCATAATCTTCAATCCAAGCTTCAAAGTGCTCTTCAATGTCTTCACTAGGATGAACAATGAGATGGAGTCTTCAACCACTGTAGAAGAACCCATATAGGGTCTGTATAGCTCTAGTCCTCATAAGCTAGCCGGATCATTCGATCCTGTCACATTATATAGCTTAAACGCTTTCTAAAGGTAAAAAAATATAGCTGTTATGCGCAGTCGGATTGTCTGGCCCAATCGAATCATCTGAGCCACTCGGATCATTCAACCCATATGGATCGTTCAACCTTGTTGATAATCTCAAGAGTACCTTCTCTGCTAAATTGATCTGACCCACTTAGGTCATCCGAGTCACATGAATACCTGCACAACATGTCCTCTATAAAATTAATTCGACCCAATCGGATCATCCGAGTCCTATTAAAATTTTCATAACATGTCATCTATTTAATTGATCTGACTAGTGGTTCAACCCACTCGTATCATCCGATTCCCTTTGACTTTTTCTAACTAAGTATAAAATTTCATGTTGAGTCCAATATCGGCATCCTCACTTAGTTTCTTGGATTCCTTTGACTAGATATGAGCTAGAGAGACCAAGTGTACATCACAACTAGCTACACATCCCCACAAAGCTCAAGCTACTAGACTTGAACCTCCTTAATAGTGCGGCCAAAGTAAAAATAAAATCTATCACTAAAATGATCCAATAACCACACCTTGAATCATTTATAGTCTCAAGATCCTTAATCTACATGTTTTTCCATCTATAATACCTTTTGGGAATCCATGAATACCAAGAACACTCAATATACCAATGTCGAGGATTAACTCATATTAGAACCTTGAACCATGGTTAGTCTTGACAAAATAACCATCATTAATCACCAAAAACATAACAAATGAAATTTGGAGCCTAGATGCGTACAATCTCCTGCTTTTTGGTGATTGATGACAACACATTCTTGAAGAGAGTAATTAGATAGATATGATCAACAAAAATTAATGTACAAGCATTGATCCAATAGATAAGATACTTGGAGATCATGATCAAGTATAATATAAAATCGAGACTACCACAATAAGAGTAAGATATTTGAATTAACCATAATGCTACACAAGCTCTTAAAAACTTATGGCGTTTATATAAATGTTATTTAACATGATTTAGAGATCATCAAACATTAATTGTAAATCATGTTATTTTAATAAGTAATAACCATAAATTTTCAATTTAACTTTCAACACTGACATCAAACATTCCATTTGATCATAAGTAAGGAAGTTAAATTTAAATGGCACAGGATATGACATTGTCGAGACCCTCCTTCCGGGCGTGGAACATCCGAAGGATCTCATGTGTAAGCTGTGCTAGTCCCATGATCAGTGACTAGCACACACGTTCACAGCATTGTCATCATAACCATACAACATAACATAAATCATAATTACACAAGGGTATATTTGTTCTTACAACAAAAGGGGCCTTTGGCCAAATAACATGTAGCGAAAAGGTAGTGAAATAAAATAGTAGGTCCAGAGGTATGTCTTAACCCAAATTTTTTCACAGGCAACCAACAAGGATTAAGCCTAGAAAAACTCATCGTTGTATTCCCCATAACTTACAGAAAAGTATGAATCTTTAGAAACCGTGGTTTCTTCGCCCACTGAATATCAACTAGCAAAGGTAAGTATATTTGTACTCGACAAGACTTACAGTGTATCATGATTATAAGTATATACTTGGCTATGTCAAAGAAAATAGCTATCTCACCATGTTCTTTTACATAAAGCGGAATTTAATCAACAATAACAAGTAATAGATTGCATACAGAATTTGTAAAGAGCAGTTGACAAGTATATAAATATCATAAATATGAACAAGTCACAACCCTTCATGATTGTGATCAACAATCCATTCCGTGCCATACCTGTCATATCATTTGAAACAATGGCTACCCACCATTTTTCAAACATAAGTTTTTGCACAAAAATTCAAAGGCTAAGTAGTCTCAAAGCACCAAGTCTCTTGTAACCGTGAGCACAACTTTTTAAAAAGATTTACACTCTACAGAGGATTATAACTTTACCTACAAGATATAACTAACTCTTATTGTTACTGTTTTCACACTTCCTTCAGTGTGTGATAGAGGAATCATGACAAGAATCTTACATCACCTAAATCTAACTTCGCACTAGCCCAAAGTTGATTGACCTTTGCTATGGCGATAAAAATATTTGTACAACGTAGTACCAATGGAGTTTACGCCCTGTCGCCAATTTGCGCTACATGATAAGCAAGTGTTTTCACGACCCGTTTTAGACTGCAGAGATTTGCCTATGTTCATAATAGCAATTAATTGGCTATTTTCTCCGATTAGTCCGCCGTTTTCGTCGATTAACCACTACTTTGCCGCCAAAACGGTATTTTTCTCATCTATCACATTGCCACTTATAACTGACATTCAATTCATTTTCATAACAGTTAAAATAGACAAAATCCTCCCCGCTATTGCAGTGCGTCGCTTTGCTGGGATTTTTCCAAATTATCTACGGGAGTCGAGCTGTTTTTATGCGAAATGCGTGCATCCTAAGACAGGCCCTGAATCAGGAGTTTGTAGGAGTGAGTTGATTAACTAGTGTCGCTAACCCAGTCCCCAGCTGGCTGAGCCTGTGACCATGGGCGACAGATCTGAGATACGCTCAATTTCTGACAAGCCAGAGCAGCTCCCCACTGTTGCTACAGCATCCATCCATGTATGCGTGAGTGGGGAAGTGAACTGAGCTGCTCAGCAGCTGAGAGTGAGGCCAAGGTGGGTCACTCACTCTCTCCCCTTCCCTCCAAAATTTCTCTCCTTCCACTCAAGAGGGAGAAAAATTCCCTCCCCCAAAAGCTGGCAACTTTCCCCCCAATTCAGTTTCTTAATAATGCGCCAATGCAAATGGTGGAGCTCACCACCACCAGAATTATTATTGTTTTTCTCCTCCTTTTGATCAGTCTTATATTCCCACTCCCACCACCACCACCACCACCACCACCACCACCACCAGTAGCGACTAGCGAGGGTGATTATGCAAAAGAAAATGCAGTGAGAGGGAGCATTTTCTTCTTCTTCTTTTGCTGTGGTTTTGCTCCTGCTCTCCTACAGAAGATGCCGCCGCTTTTAGCGCCCTTTGGCGTTGTTCTATGCCAGGGTCCAATGCAGATCAATGTGTTACCAGATTTCAATCAGATCCTGAGAAGATTTTGCTGCAAAAGAGGGGCAATTATTGAAGGGGCTCCAAAGAGTGCCCTGCTTTTCATGGATAATGCCTCCTTGAGCTGCCACTTCCTCGAAACAAGGATGAAGTGAGCGAGGGGCCCCTCTGTTCATATCAAGCTCTTCCTCTTAACCCATCTTGATCAGTCAGTGAGTGCGCGCGCGCGTGTGACATAATGAGAACATGGAGTAAATTATACTACCTGTGAATGTGGTAAAAAAAAAAAAGCCACCCTTAGCATGCTATGCACTACGAATTTGCAGTAAATCTTATACGGAGTAGCAGTCATCCAAAAAAACAGACCAGTCCTTCACTTTACTCTACGCACAGTAAATCAGTTCATGTTGAGGTTTTGAATGTTTTACCTGCCATAGAAAATGCCAATTGAGCATCCACTTGCCCCACATAAAACTCAATTCCAACAGCGTAATGTACAAGATTTGCACTACCAAACTATAGTGCTACGCCGAAGCAAGCTCACTGAGCAATAAAAGGAAAAATGCCAAGCTAAAATCTAGTATTAACACTCAGAATTAAGAATTAAGAGCAAACAAAAAATGGCCAGAACACTCGAACCAAATGATCAATTAATCTCTCTTATGCGCCAAATTACTGTTACAAACACTAAGATTACAACACAAGGACATACACGGATCCTCCAAGAGCTCACAAGAGAGAAGGAGCAAAGAATCCACAGATCAAATCGACCTCCCACTCCAGGAGCCTAGCAATTAGCAGCAACCAAGACAAACAGAGCATACCAAGGAGGAGCGAGCCTAGAGGAAGCCAAGAGGCGAGGTCACGCCCGGCTCGGCGACTGCAAGGGGAAGAGAGGGAGCAGTCTAGGCGGCGGCTGCAGCTCGCTGCCGCCGCCGACATTGCCGCGTGGGGACGGATGGAGGTAGAATCCCTTCTCGGCGATAGCGCGATCCTCGGCCGCGGATGCCTCTTCCGACCCTGGCAGCGGAGGGAGCGGCGTCACGGGGCTACCCAGCGCCAGCGACGGGAAGTCCAACATGCTAGGCGACAGCACCTCCACCCCGCGCGGCGAGAACCCCCGTGGAGAGAACCCGCCGGAGCCGCCGGCGAAGGCGGCCGGGAGGAGGGGGCAGAGCATCTTGAGGCTCTTCATGCTGCTCCGCCGCTCGTAGAGCTTGAAAGGCGGTTTCTTCGGCCCGGGGGTCGCAGGCGCCGGCTTCGCCGGCGGAGCGCTGGCGGCCCCTCCCGCGGCCGCGGCCGCCGCTGTCTCCGGCGTGCCGGTGAGGATCTGGACGACCTGCTTGAAGGAGGTGGTGTCGGCCTGGACGAAGGTGGTGGGGAAGGGGTTCGAAGGGTCGGCGGCCGCCTGCGGCAGCGGCAACGGCAGGGGCGGCACCGGCGAGGGCGGCGCTGGGCGCTCCTGGTTGGTGGTGTTGTCCATGGTAAAAATGTCGGCTTTGGCTCTGGGTGTGAGGACTGAGGAGGTGTAGTGAGGCGCAGGGAAGGGGGGTTTTATGGGCTTTTGGGGACTGAAAAAATTGGTGCTTTGGGATCTGCATTTCCAATCTTTGGAATATGTTGGCAAATGTGTGCGACTTGGCTGGCTGATGAGCCTGGGTGTGTGCGGCTACTTGGGTAGATCTGACCTCACCTCCCTGCTACTCCAGTTAGATCAGTTTGTGTTGGACTTGGAATTTGGATGGCTGAACTGGTGAGCTGGATCTGTTTTGAATTCTGCCGTGCATCCTGTCCTTTAAAAAATGGTAGAAATGCAACTGTTTGTATAAATTTGGTGAATCACCCACAATGTGTGAGGAATGAGGAGTGTCTACTGTACTTTTGAGAAGAGATGCGGTTTTATGTATGTTTTGGAAGAGTGCAGCACATTTTTTAGGTAAATGCTATAGAGTGAATAATCACTATTTAGCTAAAGAGTGGAAATTGAGACAAGAAAGTTCAGAAAAGAAAACAACAAACATACTTTCTTACTCCACGATAGTGAGATCTCCGATGAGAGATCGCCGGAGTTAGGGTTAGGATTCATCAGGACCCTCGATCGTAAGGAAGGGTGGGCGGCAGTGGCGACGGTGATGCCGTCGGACGCAGGATCAGGGAGGATAGCGGGTGGCACCACATGACAACCAAGATAATATTAGGGTTGAGAGGATTGGTGCGGCCTGGTGGGAGGAAGAGGGAGCGACGTAGTGAGACGGCGATGGTGCCGTCGATCATGGGGTGGTGGCTACGTGGGAGGGGGTAGGGATGGTGGTGAAGGCACTTGCCGCAGGGGAAGAAGAAGAAGAGGGGTGTGGGACGAGAAAGGGCTCGTTGTAGAGGAATGAATGCGGCAGAGGTGATGTCGGGCATCAGAGCAGCAGGAGACAAAGGGAGGGGAAAAAGGCATGGAAGTGTCAGCCGAGTGCCTGTGAACGTGTGATACGAGTTGTTTTTAATGGGTAATGTGTTAAGCTGTTTGTTAACAGGTGAACGTTTAGTGCATAGACCCTTTATTCTTAAGAAATTAGATGCGCACTGGGCCCATGCATTGCTGCGGGTGGAAGAAATTGCTGATATAGGTGTTCATTGTAGTCTCAAAAAGTTCTAAAAATAATTAAAGAAATCCATTTTTTTTTGTTCACCGTAGAAACCGTAGTCTCAAAAAGTTTTAAAAATAGAAAAAAAAAATTCAATTTTTTTAAAATATTGTAGACGGTCACTATAGAAACTACAATGAACAACGTGACGGGGGACTGATGTACCTCCCTAACAATAGTTATAGACTAAGGAAGTGCTGCGACAGATAGAGATTTTAACAGAGAGAGAATATTTAAAAAAAACTAAAAATAGGCAAAAAATTATTGATTTTCTTAAAAAATTGCTTTAAATAAAATTTAAAAATATTCCTTTAAAAAACTAAAAAAACAAAATAATAATAAGTTCATTAGCACTGCAGCTTGGGATTGTTAGATTACAAAAAAATTAAAATTAAAAATTATTTTTACAAAAATAAAAATGTTTAAAATATTGTAACATCCCAAAATTTTGCTTTTCTTAAATTCATGTGTGATTTGGCACTTTGGTGAATTTTTGGAATTTTCTGGAATTTATTTGGATTTATTTGGAATTTATTTGAATTTATTCCATTTTGAAATAATTAAAGAATTTCATTTTGCAAATAAAATTTTGTCGGAAATATTTTATTTGAGTCCAAAATGTTCCAAAATATTTTCCAGAATTTTTCTGGAATTTTTCTGAGTCTTTTGCTATTTTTAATGAATTAAATGAATTACTGGGAATTATTTTAAATATTAATTGTTGGAAAATCCAACTCGTCAAATCTTGTTCATCCGATCGAAGTCGGACTCGAGTCCGGCAAGCCGATTGACTCGACCAACCCACTCCTAACCCTAATCAATCCCAACCGTTGGATCAAGATCCAACTGGCCGAGATCACCGCATCTGCTCGAGCCGCAGGCGGATCCGATCGCGCCCGTCGATCGTGGCCGTTGATCGCGCCACGTGGGCGGCCACACGATTTCGTCGTCTTCGCCGAGTCCGGCCGGACCAGCCGCCGCGCCCGCCGCCGTAGCGAACTAGGTTTCCGTCTAGAACACAGACGCCGAGGCTATTTAAAGCGTGAGACGTCCCGAGGTTGCCCTCATCCTTGCGCACCCGTTCCCGAGCCATCTCGCCGGAGCCGCCACCGTTGAGCCGCAATCGCTCGCCGGAGTTGTCTCTTCCTCATTGCGGTTTCTTGCGGTTTCGCCGTCGTCCGTCGTCTTCCGCCGAAGGAGCCCAGATCCGAGTCCCCGCGGACGAGACGCACCCGAAGGAGGTTTCATCTCGCCGAACACGCCCCAAACGCCGTCGGGCTCGTCGTCGTCCGTCTCCGGTCAAGCCCGGCCAGCCGGAAACCATCGCCGTCCGCGAGCTCGGAGGACCGTCGGATCGGTCGGACGGTTGAGGTGAGCTCACGTGTTCCCAAACCCGATTAGATGCGGATCGTTGGATCAAGATCCAGCGGTTCACAATTGCCACGCGTCTTTGCAAAGGCGATTATAGGATTAGATCTGGGCCGTCCGATCTAGATCGAGCGGCCACGAGCATCGAGTAGTTTCAGCGTGTTAACCCTGGATCTAATCCGCGCCGTTGATTTTCAAACCAACGGCCGAGATTGCGCCACGTGTCGGGAAGATGGACCGCCGCGGTCAATCCGCCCACGCGTGCAGTGTAGATGGCCCGGCGGAGGCCCGCGTGTCGAGGGGCCGCATGTCGATGGTCGACCAGCCAGCGCCGACGTCACCCATGACGTCACAATGGGTCCCACTGCCGCGACGTGGTGAGCCCGACGCCGTCGGCCGATGACGTCACGAGAGGGCCCACATGTCGGCCGACACGCGTAGAGTCGTGGGACCGAGTCCAGTAGACCCAAGCCGAGCGTGGACCAAGTCCATGGATTACCGACGCCAAGGCCAATCGAGGCTGCCACGTGTCCATGCCGACGCAATAATTAATTTCCAAAAGAAAATGATTTATTAATTCGAAATACTGATTCAAATTTAGATTCAAACTTCAAACGCTTATAACTTTTGCGTTTCAACTCCGATTTGAGCGATTCAAATTTCTAAATTTGTATAAAATTGAGATCTACCTAAATATGAATTTTATTTAATTTTTGGACTAAAATTTTTCTCTGTAAAATTATTTAATTGATTATTTAAACTTTAAATAATCATAACTTTTATGCGTTTTAACTCCAAATTTGATTGATTCCAGTTTCTAAAAATCCAGAAAATTATGTTCTCTCTGTTTATGGATTTTATTTGGAGTTTTGGGATCTTTTGCATAGTGTTCATTTGTGTATTTGCTATTTGCACGCTTTACGAGTAGACGTTGAAGTCTGGGAGGGATTCGAAGGAGAGGTATTGACTCGAGGATCCAACTCAAGACCAAGAGCAAGTGCTTTTTGAAGGCAAGTTGTGCTTTGACCATATTGATCCCATTTCAAAACTATTTTGATTTAAACTATTGCATGCTAGTTTAATTAGAAAGATACTTTGGTTTAAACACAGGGTTAGATAAATACCAATTTGCTATATGACACCTTGATTACTTAAGTATGTGCCATGATCCCTTGTCACCCTAGTTGTGGTTTACTAGTTGGACATTATTAAATTGCCAACATGGGTTTAGATCGTTGTAGTATCTTGCTTAGACACACTCGTGCTCATGACATGATTTTGGATAATCAAATGCTAATATGGACCTAATGATATATTGAACCTGTTTTGGAAAAGTATCATGTGATGTTGATGGCACGTGGTGCATGGTAATCAAGCGGGGTTTGATAAACGATTTTCGGCCAGGGGCATGTGGCAAGAGTAATCAGTGGGCCGATTGTGGCATTGGGAGTGTTGATTTGGTTTTTCGTAGTCTTGCCCTGGTCACTCTAAGGACTTAACCTTGCAAGCCTTTGAACTGGTCATACTTGCAACCACATGGCTGGAATGGGACGGCCCTAGTTGACTAAGTCGCTAAGGACTCACTTGTGGAGCCTCAGGGTGTCGATTACACCGTTTGTGTGATTGTGCGGGGCGTATCGTGGTCGTGGCAGTACCCATCTAACGGTGTGTTGGTCCCATACTTCGCCTTGGCTAAGGGAAGGGATGGTGTAGAGCACGAACCAGGAGAGGACCACCTGTGTTGTTTGAGGCTTAGAAAGGCTTTGTTATGATCGCTCATTCGCATACTCTTGTATGGCGATTCACTACCGACGTGGTGAGTGGATTGTATCTTGTGGGTAAAGTGCATAACCTCTGCAGAGTGTAGAATCTATTTGAATAGCCGAGTCCACAGATCTTGGACAATGCTCTGAATTACAATCAAGGGTTAGATTTTCCGAAATAACTTGGTTTTGAAAAGATGGGTTGGTTTAACAAGGAAGATGATGGAAATATGGTTTAGGATGGGGAAAAATGTTATTTAAACTTCTTGAAAAGTTATTTATGCTTTACTTATTTCTCTTTGCTTTCGAATCTACTTATATTACTTGTCAAAAGTCATTTCTTGCAAATATACCTGAGCTACTCCTTTGTACTAAGCCATGCATATAGTATATTAGCTTGCATTACGTGCATGACTTGCTGAGTACCAAGTACTCACCCTTGCCTCAACACAATATCGCTTGAAGAGGAGATTACGCCACTTTGGAGGAGGAACTCCAAGAAGACCCGCTCTACTTAGGGATGCGAGCCCGATCAGGTTACTGTGGTATCTTTGGATGGCGCCACGCAGTTTATTTGATTTTCCGCTGCTGCTATTTCTCTTTTAATAAGTTTCGCCTTGCAAGGCATATATTTGTAACTTGGCCATAAGGTCGAGTAACCCTTTGATTATTTAAATAAAGTACTTTGATAGTATCGTATGGTATGATTGTGATATATACCGATGTTAAGGCTGTGTGCACTAAGCTGCGTTCTGGACTAGTGCTGAATACACAGAGGGTCCGGATTTGCAAATTCGGGGTCCCGACAGAGGTGGTATCAGAGCCATACTTGACTGTAGGCTCAACCCTAAGCTAGAATGGTCGTAGTGAGGATAAAACCTATTTTCTAAAGCTAAAAATTTGTGAAGACAAGAAATGACATCTCGACTTATCCCCTTCTCTCTTTTCTCGTCTCTTGCTGAAATTTTCCCTTACCTTGTCACAATTCAAAAATTCCGAGTTCTTACGTAAAGCACTCTTGTGACAGATGGAGGTTTTCTCGATGAGTGAGCATAGGTTCTATAGTGAGACTCCTTCGCCGAGTCGCGTCATAGAAGAAAGAGTCACCCTTTAGGCGTTAGACTCCAGAGTTAGTTCGATTTGGATTTGCTTTGTTTGCTGAGTGTGCAGTATGTGTTGCAAGGCCCTTAGGCATTGTAAGCAGCCATACCAAGTTACTAATAATAAAGTTGGACCTTAAGGCTACACCTTTTTCGCCCGCATAAGTTCCATATTACTTGTCTATTCTCGTTTCCCTCTCATCTCTAAACCTAGAGCAAATCGAAGATGGTGAACACCCGTGGAAACTTTGGAAGCAACGGGAGCGGTTCTCGCCAGTGAAACCCTAATGATAGAGCACCCGACCGCCACTTTGGATGTGCAGAATTTTGGAGCATTTCTTGCTGCTTGCTCAGACCCGATTGATGCATGCTATGATGCAACAAATGCAGCACGTCATCGCTCAGGCCATCGCTAATCAAGTTAATCGGGGACCACGCCGTAATACAAGGCTGTCAGAGTTTATGAGGACTCACCCACCCACTTTCTCTGGAAATGCCAATCCGTTGGAGGCCGACGATTGGTTAAGATCAATTGAGAGGAAGCTACACATAGCTCCATGCATAGGAAATGAGAAGGTACTTTACGCTTCTCATCGCTTGGAAGGACAAATGCCAGAATGGTGGGAGAACTTCGTGCCACGCGAGAGAACCCTCAAGATATCACTTGGGAAGAGTTCACACCTGCATTCCGACAAGATATCACGTGCACTGGAAGGAATTATGGACCTTAAGAAGGAGGAGTTCAGAGCACCGAGGCAAGGTAATCACCAGTGGCCGACTACCGAACAAGTTCACACAGCCTAGCACGCTACGCACCGAGGATGTAGCGACAGATAAATCCGCATACCTCGCTTTATGAAGGGACTTAACTCGAGGATTGCAAGTAGGGTTGATCACCCACACCTTTCCGCATTTCCAAGAATTGGTGAATAAGGCACTTATTCTTGAGGACAAGCGCAAGGAACTGGATGAGAACAGAAGCGCAGGATGCAACAAAGAAGGATCACGTCGAGGAACGCAATGGCGCTGAGAGTTGCACCAAATCAATTCTTGATTCCAACCACGAATGCAACGAGGACACCATCCTGAAGACCAAGACCTGCCAATCGAACTACCAAACCCCAGCCCCGCTAGAAACGCTACCCCGGTGCAACAAAGAAGGAACAAAGGAGACGTTACAACCGCAACGAGCCAGACACTTTGCCAACAGTTGCTGAAGAAGACAGCAGAGCGACCCGATTCGCTTCAATCTAGGAACCACCCAGCTAGGACGCCAAAGACGAGAGCCACACCCTGCATCGTGGTGAGAGGCCGAGTCAACCATGTCACCATGAGATGCAACCTTTGCGAGAATGCTACGGACGTCAAATCTTTGGGTAAGTTACTTGTTAACTCGATACTGCAATGCTTTGTTTGACTCTGGAGCTTAGCATTCGTTTGTTTCGCAAGGCTTTGCTACTAGAAATGACTTGAGAATTGCAAGACTTAAGTGCATGCTTTTAGTTCAAACCCCTGGTTCGAACTCCGAGCGGAAGTAGGATGTTCCGGTGAGAATACTAATAGATGGAATAGAGTTCCTAGCAAACCTTATAATTTTGGAGACCAGGACCTTAGATGTTATATTGGGAATGGATTGGTTATCCAAGCACAAGGCCGTCTTGGATTGCGGACGAAGGACTATCTCGATTGAGAGCCCGTGTGGGAAGAAAGTGGAATTTCAAGCCACCGCAGCTTAGAGATGGACAGTTGATGGTTAACAGCATTCAAGGCAATCAAGATAGAGGATGTCCCGTAGTGAATGAGTACACAGATGTTTTTCCCGAAGATCTACCTGGTATGCCGCAGACAGGGACATAGAGTTTGTGATAGAACTTGTACTGCACAAGACCGATAGCAAAGAGACCCTATCGGATGTCTCACCGAGGAGTTGGTAGAGATGAAGAAACAAATAGAAGAGTTAATGGAGAAAGGATTTATCGAGACCAAGTTCGTCACCGTGGGGAGCACCGCTTTGTTTGTCAAGAAGAAGGACGGAGTTTCAGGATGTGCATTGACTACCGTGCACTCAATGAAGTCACCGTGAAGAATAAGTATCCGCTACCCAGATTGATGATTTGTTTGATCGATTAAGAGGAGCCGGAGTTTTCTCCAAGATTGATCTCGAGATCGGATACCATCGATTGAAGATCCGATCAGAAGATATTCAAGATCGCATTCTCGCCAAGATATGGACATTACGAGTTCTGATTATGTCCTTTGGGCCGATTTAATGCGCCGGCTTATTTCATGAATATGATGAATAAGGTGTTCATGGAATATTTGGACAAGTTTGTCGTCGTGTTCATAGACGATATCCTAATCTACTCCAAGACAGGAGGATGAACATGCCGAACACTTAAGGCG
This sequence comes from Rhipidocladum racemiflorum, assembly GCA_036346355.1. NCBI lineage: Eukaryota > Viridiplantae > Streptophyta > Magnoliopsida > Poales > Poaceae > Rhipidocladum > Rhipidocladum racemiflorum. The sequence continues at coordinate 43,622,220 of CM070569.1, read as the reverse complement.
AGTTTTGGAAAAGTGAGGGAACAGCAACTTTTCGCCAAGTTCAGCAAGTGTGATTTTTGGAAGGACAAGGTGGAGTTTCTTGGACATGTGATGACCGCGAAGGAGTCGCCAGTAGATCCAAGCAAAGTGGAAGCTGTGTTACATTGGGAACAAACCAAGATCGTGACCCGGATTCGAGTTTCCTTGGAATGGCAGGATATTACCGCTGCTTCATCGAAGGCTTTTCGACAATTCACGAAACCTCTTACGCAATTGCCGAAGAAGGAAAAGAAGTTTGCATGGGCCTTGAGAATGTGAGGAAGGATTTCAGAGTGAAGAAGCGATTGACATCAAGACCGGTGTTAGTTCTACCTGATGTTGCTCAAAGCTTCGATATTTATTGTGACGCATCGCGCCAAGGACTTGGATGTGTCTTGTCTGCAGAATGGAAAGGTCGCCGCTTATGCATCAAGGCGATTGAGGCCGCATGAGGAAAATTATCCGAGCACATGACCTAGAGTTAGGCTGCGTAGTGCATGCTTTGAAGATATGGCGTCACTATCTGATTGGAAACAGATGTGAGGTATATACGGATCATAAGAGCCTTAAGTACATATTCACCCAGTCAGATCTGAATATGAGGCAAAGGAGATGGCTAGAGTTAATCAAGGACTATAATGTTGGAATCCATTACCATCCCGGAAAGGCCAACGTAGTAGCCGATGCTCTGAGTCGGAAGAGCCATACCGTGAGTACGTTGCTAGCCACAAGTCAGGATGAGTTATGTGAGGATTTCCAGAAAATGAAGATTGAGGTTGTACCTAGCGGATTCTTGGCCGCCTTGGAAGTAAAGCCTACTTTAGAGGACCAGATCCGAGAAGGACAGAAGGATGATGACAAGATCCGTAGGATTAAGTCCAAAATGGAGGAAGGCAAGGCAAAGGATTTCAAGCTAGGCAGGCAAGGCACGTTATGGATGAAGGATCGCATTTGTGTGCCTAACAAAAGGAGTTAAAGCAACCGATTCGAAGAAGCCCATGACTCTAAGTACTCGATTCATCCCGAAGCGCCAAGATGTATCAGATCGAAGGAGAGATTCTCGGTGGCCGAGTATGAAACGTGAAGTTGCCGAGCATGTTGCATTGTGCGGCGTATGCCGGAGAGTCAAGGCAATGCATCGAGACCAGCGAGGATTGCTACAAATTGAAAATACCGAGTGGAAGTGGGAGGAAATCGGAATGGATTTCATTACCGGTTTGCCGAAGACTCAAGGAGGTTATGACTCCATATGGGTTATAGTGGATCGCTTGACTAAAGTAGCCCATTTTATCCCGTAAAGACCACTTACTCGGAGATAAATTAGCGAGTTGTACATGATCAGGATTGTTTGTTTGCACGGAGTGCCAAGGAGGATTGTATCGAGACGAGGTACCCAATTTACCTCAAGGTTCGGAATAAGTTGCATGAAGCCATGGGGTACCGTTTGAACTTCAGTACAGCTTATCATCCACAGACGGATGGACAGTCCGATAGAGTCAACCAGATTCTGGAAGATATGCTAAGAGCTTGTGCATTGGCTTATGCTACCTCTTGGGATAAAAGTTTGCCGTATGCCGAGTTTAGTTACAACAATAGTTATCAGGCTAGTTCTGAGATGTCACCTTTTGAGGCATCAGTATGGTCGACCATGTCGGACGCCATTGAATTGGAATGAGGCCGTGCCAGCGCCGTGTCTTTGGGCCTGATATTCTTCAAGAGGTCAAGAAGCGATTGCTATGATTAGGAAAGGTTGAAGATAGCCCAATCTCGATGTAAGAGTTATCTTGACAATCGTCGCCGAGATTTGAGTTTTGAACCGTAAGACTTTGTATACCTCGTAGTTACGCCTCTCGGGGGAGTTAAGAGGTTCCATGCCAAAGGGAAACTCGCACCCGTTATGTTGGACCATTTAAGATTTTGAGCCGCAGAGGCGAAGTTGCTTATCATTTGGAGTTGCCACGATCGTTGGCGAGGAGTACATGATGTATTCCATGTGTCCCGATTAAAGAAGTGTCTCCGAGTTCCCTGAGGAATGCACACCGCTAGAGTCAATTGAGTTGCAAGAGGATTTGACTTATAAGGAACATCCTGTGAGGATTCTAGACACAATGGATCGAGAAACTAGAAACAAGTCAACCCGCTTTTTGTAGAGTTCGATTGGAGCAACCATGAAGAAAGCGGCGACTTAGGGAGCGAAGAGGATTTGAAGAAAGAATTTCCAAACCTATTCCTTTAGTAAGCCACGAATCTCGGGGACGAGATTCTATTAAGGGGAGGTTTGTAACATCCCAAAATTTTGCTTGTCTTAAATTCATGTGTGATTTGGCACTTTGGTGAATTTTTGGAATTTTCTGGAATTTATTTGGATTTATTTGGAATTTATTTGAATTTATTCCATTTTGAAATAATTAAAGAATTTCATTTTGCAAATAAAATTTTGTCGGAAATATTTTATTTGAGTCCAAAATGTTCCAAAATATTTTCCAGAATTTTTCCGAATTTTTACGAGTCTTTTGCTATTTTTAATGAATTAAATGAATTCGGGAATTATTTTAAATATTAATTACTGGAAAATCCAACTCGGTCAGTAATGTTCATCCGACCGAAGTCGGACTCGAGTCCGGCAGAGGCGATTGACTCGGCCGAACCCACTCCTAACCCTAATCAATCCCAACCGTTGGATCAAGATCCAACGGTGAGATCGGCACGGCTCGAGTTCGGCCGTAGCGGGCGGATCCGATCGCGCGTCGCGATCGTGGCGTTGATCGCGCCACGTGGGCGGCCACGATTTCGTCGTCTTCGCCGAGTCCGAGCCGGACTTCGCGCCGCCCATGCCGTAGCGAACTAGGTTTCCGTCTAGAACGCAGGCCGAGGCTATTTAAAGCGTGAGAGCGTCCCGAGGTTGCCCTCATCCTTGCGCACCGTTCCCAAAGCCATCTCGCCGGAGCCGCCACCGTTGAGCCGCAATCGCTCGCCGGAGTTGTCTCTTCCCTCCGCCGCGGTTTGCGCTTTCGCTGCCGTCGTCGTCGTCTTCCGCCGAAGGAGCCCGAATCCGAGTCCCCGCGACGAGACGCACCCGAAGGAGGTTTCATCTCGCCGAGCACGCCCCCAAACGCCGTCGGGCTCGTCGTCCGTCTCCGGCCAAGCGCCAGCCGTGAAGCCATCGCCGTCCGCGAGCTCGGAGGACCGTCGGATCGGTCGGACGGTTGAGGTGAGCTCACGTGTTCCCAAACCGATTAGATGCGGATCGTTGGATCAAGATCCAGCGGTTCACAATTGCCACGCGTCTTTGTAGCGATGCGATTATAGGATTAGATCCGACCGTCGATCTAGATCGAGCGGCCCACGAGCATCGAGTAGTTTCAACGTGTTAACCCTGGATCTAATCCGCGCCGTTGATTTTCAAACCAGCGGTGAGATTGCGCCACGTGTCGGGAAGATGGACCGCCGCGTCAACGCCGCCCAGCGCGTGTGCAGGACGCCGACGCCAGCGGGCCCGCGTGTCGAGGGGCCGCATGTCGCTGGTCGACCCGCCAGCGCCGACGCCACCCATGACGTCACAATGGGTCCCACTGCCGCCGACAGTGGTGAGCCCGACGCGTCGGCGATGACGTCACGAGAGGGCCCACATGTCGGGCCGACACGTGAAGTCGTGGGCCGAGTCCACAGTAGACCCAAGCCGAGCGTGGACCAAGTCCATGGGCCGGTGGCGTCGGCCAGGCCAATCGAGAGGCTGCCACGTGTCCATCTTGGCGCAATAATTAATTTCCGAAAAGAAAATGATTTATTAATTCGAAATATTGATTCAAATTTAGATTCAAACTTCAAACGCTTATAACTTTTGCGTTTCAACTCCGATTTGAGCGATTCAAATTTCTAAATTTGTATAAAATTGAGATCTACCTAAATATGAATTTTATTTAATTTTTGGACTAAAATTTTTCTCTGTAAAATTATTTAATTGATTATTTAAACTTTAAATAATCATAACTTTATGTTTTAACTCCAAATTTGTGATTCCAGTTTCTAAAAATCCAGAAAATTATGTTCTCTCTGTTTATGGATTTTATTTGGAGTTTTGGGATCTTTTGCATAGTGTTCATTTGTGTATTTGCTATTTGCACGCTTTACGAGTAGGCGTTGAAGTGCTTGGGAGGGATTCGAAGGAGAGGTATTGACTCGAGGATCCAACTCAAGACCAAGAGCAAGTGCTTTTTGAAGGCAAGTTGTGCTTTGACCATATTGATCCCATTTGAAAACTATTTTGATTTAAACTATTGCATGCTAGTTTAATTAGAAAGATACTTTGGTTTAAACACAGGGTTAGATAAATACCAATTTGCTATATGACACCTTGATTACTTAAGTATGTGCCATGATCCCTTGTCACCCTAGTTGTGGTTTACTAGTTGGACATTATTAAATTGCCAACATGGGTTTAGATCGTTGTAGTATCTTTGCTTAGACACCTACGTGCTCATGACATGATTTTGGATAATCAAATGCTAATATGGACCTAATGATATATTGAACCTGTTTTGGAAAAGTATCATGTGATGTTGATGGCACGTGGTGCATGGTAATCAAGCGGGGTTTGATAAACGATTTCGGCCGGGCATGTGGCAAGAGTAATCAGTGGGCCAGTTGTGGCATTGGGAGTGTTGATTTGGTTTTCGGGTAGTCTTGCCCTGGTCACTCTAAGGACTTAACCTTGCAAGCCTTTGAACCAGGTCATACTTGCAACCACATGGTGGAATGGGGCGGCCCTAGTTGACTAAGTCGCTAAGGACTCACTTGTGGAGCCTCAGGGTGTCGATTACACCGTTTGTGTGATTGTGCGGGGGCGTATCGTGGGCGTGGCAGGTACCCATCTAACGGTGTGTTGGTCCCATACTTCGCCTTGGCTAAGGGAAGGATGGTGTAGAGCCTGAACAGGAGAGGACCACCTGTTGTTTGAGGCTTAGAAAGGCTTTGTTATGATCGCTCATTCGCATACTCTTGTATGGCGATTCACTACCGACGTGGTGAGTGGATTGTATCTTGTGGGTAAAGTGCATAACCTCTGCAGAGTGTAGAATCTATTTGAATAGCCGAGTCCACTGTGATCGACAATGCTCGGGAATTACAAATCAAGGGTTAGATTTTCTCGAAATAACTTGGTTTTGAAAAGATGGGTTGGTTTAACAAGGAAGATGATGGAAATATGGTTTAGGATGGGGAAAAATGTTATTTAAACTTCTTGAAAAGTTATTTATAATTTACTTATTTCTCACTTTCGAATCTACTTATATTACTTGTCAAAAGTCATTTCTTGCAAATATACCTGAGCTACTCCTTTGTACTAAGCCATGCATATAGTATATTAGCTTGCATTACAGGCATGACTTGCTGAGTACCAAGTACTCACCCTTGCCTCAACACAATATCAGTTGAAGAGGAGATTACGCCCGACTTTGGAGGAGGAACTCCAAGAAGACCCGTCTACTTAGGGATGCGAGCCCGATCGGTTGCACTGTGGTATACTTGGATGGCGCCACGAAAGTTTATTTGATTTTCATTCTTGCTATTTCTCTTTTAATAAGTTTCGCCTTGCAAGGCATATATTTGTAACTTGGCCATAAGGTCGAGTAACCCTTTGATTATTTAAATAAAGTACTTTGATAGTATCGTATGGTATGATTGTGATATATACCGATGTTAAGACTGTGTGCACTAGCGTGTTCCTGGACTAGTGCTGAATACACAGAGGGTCCGGATTTGCAAATTCGGGGTCCCGACAAATACTGTAGCCACTTAGCTTAGCACGATAGAAACTACAACATTTTGCGCCAAGTGGCGGTGATAGCATCATTTGCCATACATCTCTAACAATATAGAGTTTATATAGATGAGCAGCGCTTTTATGTTTTTCCTCCTAACATAAGTTGTACGAATTTTGAAGCAAGTGAAGAGGTAGTAATCATAATTTATTCTTCATTCATGCTTTAATATTTATACAACTTTATAAAAGAAAAATATAAAAACACCTATCTATATAGATAGCATTGCGTACGAACGGGTTTGCAAACGCCCAAAGAAGGGTCACCAACAGGGCCCAAAGTTTTTTTTCTACAAACTTTCAAAATACGGTGCTTCCTTGTCTGAATAAGGCCCCGTTCGTTTAAGCTTCTGGACATACTGGGTTCAACATGTTTAAGGGGGTGCAGCTTGACTTGCTGGGCTGAGGGGCCATCTAGATCATAGAAGCTGTAGTCGGCCTCGGCTCCAGGCTGGTCCTGCTCCTGCTCCTAGTATTGCTCTTGCTCCGGGTACGGCTCAACAATCGGATCTAGCTAAAGAAACGACAACAGATAAATAAACGAATAAAAGAAAAACAAGAGAAAAGAAAAATGGAAGAAAATCGAAAAAAGGGTCGGAGAAGAGTCGAAGGGCATTTTGGTCATTTTTGAGAATTTTTTAGACTTTGTTTGGAGGAACGAAGGCTATTTTTGGACTCAGTGGCTCGAACGGATCACGAAGGTGTATTTTTGGATTTTTGTTATAGGGATTTCGGGAATTTTTTGGGATTTTCTTGGAATTTTTTAGATTATTTAAATACAAAAAGAAAATAAAAAGAAAAATTAAAAATTAAACGAAATTTCGAGCCTCACAGTAAAACGGAATTCGACCAGGCAAACTTACCGACGCATAGCGCTGACTGGCGCTGGCCGGGCCACACCACGTCGTCTTTGAGGCGCCCTTACAAAGTGACCTGTGGGTTGGCGACGCTAGCGGGTGGGGACAGGGCGGAGAGAGGCTGACGGGTGGGGGGCCGGGTCGGGTGAGCAGCGCGGGAGAGAGGGGAGCTAGGGTTCGACCGGGGCAGAGCGGCGGTGGGCGTCGGGGGAGAGGGAGAAAGCGGGAGAGGGAGGGGAGCTCACCTCGGCGGGGAGGGGGCGGGGCGAGGAAGGAATGGAGGTCAAGGGGGTTTTATACCCAGCGCGGGAGGAGAGAGGTGAGGGCCGGGCGCAGGGGGCGGCAAAGGTGCTGGCAAGGGCAAGCGCGAGGCGCATGCGGCATGGGGAGTGGCAATGAGCAAGCAAGCCACAAAGACGGGGTGGGGACACGGAGCGGCAGAAGACACGCGAGCGCGGCAAGCAAGCGCGCGGAGGCGTGGCCGGAGGCGGACGAGATGGGGCACAACGCTGGGCTGGGCTGGTGGGCGGAAACGGGCTGGCGGTAGGCCGGGACGGAAGGGGAGATGGGCCGAGAAACGGCCCGAAAGCGAAAGAGGCCCAAAAACTCAAATAAAGCCAACAAAAATAAAATAAAACCAAATAAAATTTAAATAAATACATTTTGAAATTTGTGGGGCTATTTCAGTGGCCTCAGGCATTACTGCCTCTAGCGGGATTCCAGCGTGTAAATTATTCCTTGCTCTGCAACATGCATCAATGCTTGTTGCTCCTTGTTCATGCACCAAGAGCCGTGCATGCATGTGGCCTTCCAGACATGCATCAAAGCATGTTGCTCCATGCTTCAGGCATTGGCAGCTAGCACTCATGGTGCGTGCGATTAACTTACGTATGGCTTGACGCAGTGTGATCGTGTATGGCAGGATGATCTCGATGCAGTGTAGATCGATGCAAGCAGACGATCACGATCGACATCGATAGAACGTTGTTTGAGTACATGCACCGAACATTGATCAAGTTGTGATTAGCACAATAAAAACACAATTGATCTAATCACCAATATATTTAGAACGACATGCCCGGATGAAGAGCATGCATGCTGATAACGTGTTGTGAAACGTAGTTGTTCACCCGCAACAATCAACAGCGCGCCAATGCAATCGCATGAACAAAGTAGAAGTACACGCAATGTAAGAGGAAAAACTTTTTCTCTTTATTAGATTGATTTTTCTGTACAAGACAATACCCAATATATAAGAGAAAAACCCTTGAAAACAAATTCAGATTCATCCATCAATAGATACAGTCCTTCCATACTGAGATAGGGATTCTATCTATATCAAAACAGATGATACCTTTTCTTACTGTTGAAATTGTCATTATAGTTAGTAGCAGATATAGTACAATCGGCCTCCTTTATGTAGGGAACTGGTCAAGTCCAACCTTCGAAACTACGAGACAAATTTGGTGGAACCAGAAACCATGATGGGCAATGTCGATTTTAGCAGTGCTTCCAGTCAACGCAAGTGATCACTCGATCTTTCTAAATCAACTTGGCATGGTCCTAATAAATTTTCGATCGACTTAGTGGACGGACGTGATAGCGACACATGTATGAACAGTTCGTCACTTGTTGCGATAATACCATGAGTAGCTAGTCCACAATCACAGGGTTTACATGACTGGACAATGACATATATATATTTTTTGTTTTCAAGATGGCATTTGCTTCTACCATATTTGCGTCGTAGTTAACCGCTCCGCTAATTGTAGAAACCCACGCAGACACACCGTGAGAAGAGAAGCACTGTGCGCATGAACAGCGGCCGCCATGGATGTGGACCCAATGACACCGCAACTAATTGGCCTCTTCCGCAAGTGACTCCTGCGGAATTTGTAAACCGTCCATAAGTTATATCTTAGGCCCATTTCATGTTAGTTTCTGGATTATGGAAGAAGTTATTTTTGATTATGGGAGAATCGAGCCGAGCCGTCTACAATTTCTAGATTTCGAACCGAGTCAGCGAGAATCAGCGAGAATCAGCAAGAATCAGTGAGAATCCGGTTTCAGCCCACTTCTGATTCTCAGAGAAGTTGTCCAGAATCCTTTCGTTCGGCAAAAAATCCGTAATTATTTTTAATGCATTATTTTACTCGTATTTTAAATACTACAAAGTTAATTTAGAATAACATGATGCTTAGTTAACACCAATCAATTGGTTAGCACTCCTTTTATTATTGAGCCTTTTAACCTTTCATAGCCTTAGTTATAATTATAATTTTCCTGTAGTTATTATTAATTATTGTTCCAACCTTAGTCCTTCAAAACTGGCGAGCCTTGGGCTCAGTGTCTTTCAAAAGGCATTGCTACGGTCAGGGGGACAATGTTAGGCTACCCACGAGGTGGATACTAGTTCGACCCCTGACCGATGACGGAAGCCATGGTTGGTTTGGTGGTTGGTACAGTTGGTACCAGGCTTGTGGTTGTAATGGCTTGGTCTTTGGCAATTAAGGATAACCCCCTTGAGCAAAGTAAATAACTTAAGTTCCCGCTCATCCACAAGTTGGGGTCGGTCAGTTGGTTGAATTGTTTCCCAATATAGCCTAGTACACTGTGCTTTCTCTTGGAATATCTACAGGATTGTAGCTACCATTCTTATAGTTAGAATGGATCGCGTAGCGACTAGGGTGGAACGAAAATGGGTAGCGCCGTGCAGGGTGCTGTCATTTGCCGGTTCTCACAACGATAGGTACCAACACAGTATCAGATCGCGTCTCTCGCCTAGGCTAGTGGGTCCTGAGAACTGTGGGTCCTCGAACCTACTGGGTAGGAGCTACAATGGGAAGTACAACAAAAGGCTATGACCATCTCAGCCCGGCCGCATGTATTTAAGTTGCACGTAAACGTGTGACATTAACAGTCGTAGATATCTTATGGGTAAAGCTGAGCAGCTCTGTAGAGTGATTTGACAATGGTATTCGGATACGTCGTGCTTCCGGTCGATGAAACTAGGTTTGAATTGGGGTGACTCCCGAAACCTCGCTCAAGTAGTCTTTGGAAATGGTGAATCTGGCGTAATGGGTTAACTTTGTGAAACCCCCAGCTACTTTATTTTATGGTTTGTATTTCAAATGTAACTAAGTTGCAAATAAAATTGTATACAAATACTTATACCCTTGTGCCAATCCTCGAAGTTCCATGCATTTAGTATTTAGTATTCTAGTGCGACTTGTTGAGTGATGTTGTGTACTCATTCTTGCTTCCTCAAACCTAGAAGAATTTCAAGAAGTTGGAGCCTACCAGGAGTTTGTAGATGACGATTTAGTCTGGTTTTAGGTCTTAGTCTTTGCTCAGGCCTTGCCTGTGGTGCTTTTTTTGTCAGGCAATGTGCACTTGGTTCCCAACAGTTAATCTTCCTGTGTAGCTGTTGAGGTATTTAGACGAGCCCCTGAAAAGGCGGTCCGTCATAGCCACTGTGCCGTGCGCCTGAAGCGCGATGCACCTACATGGTGCCACTCCAACCAAGGGTTGCGGCTCGCTTGCTCCTCGGTAGACTCGGTCACGAAGGCCACTTAGATCCGGCCGATGCCCGTGTTACATGAGGAGAATATGCCCGTGCTACATGACGGCCACCGATAGCCACGCGCCTTCGGCGCAACACTTCGTCCTGTAGTCACGTGTCATCGTAGCGCACCCGAGCTGGCCAGCCGCCACTATGTAGCTACTCACGACGTTGCCCTCGACCACACTCATAGTGCACTCCAACCGAGCCACCCGCGACAGGCAATCGAGCTCCCCCCGCATCTCTGGTGCCCGCAACACCAGCAATTGTGAGCGCCACACTTGAGCTCACCGCCGGTCACTAGAGCCTGCACTCTGCCGCGCTCGCAACATACGCACCTGACGGTGGCCCTAAGGCACGGACTCCCGAAGCGACGCGTCTACGCTCCCGCGCCGGAGGGCGCTGACGGCGGCCCTTACTCATGCGCCCACTGATGGTGGTGGCACATGCAAGACTGTCGTGCATGGGTCCCCGTCGACTGCCGTCGGGCCCTATTGGCATTGTTGGTTGCGCCGTCACTAGAAGATGCCTGCGTCGTCGCGCTAGAAATTGCCCGCGCTAGTAGCCGTTGGTGCCTTGATGGCTTTTGGGTGAGTTGTGGCTAGGGTTAACCGGTCTTGTGGGCCAATATGGGCCAAGTGGCTGCCGCGAGCCGTGCGACCCACGTGATATACAGCCAAATTTTTTTCTATAAAAAGGGAGAAATTGAAAATTGAAAATTTGCAATTTAGCCTCTAGAATTATGATTTATTGTAGTTAGTTTCTGGATAATATACATCAAGGACCCCGAAGTTTCTTGAAATTTAATAAAATTGTCAATAAATCCTGAAATTGGTATTAAAAGCTATAAATTAGATTTTTAGTTATATGAACTTTTGAAAATTTTGAAAATTATTATTTAGCACACATTGGAAATTCCATACCCTGGGTTTATTTTCTAGATTTTTCCCATGTTTATTACGTGCTAAATTAATTTTTTTTATCAAGTAATTCTGAAAATTGCTTAAATAATTAACAAAAATTATGAAAAATGCTAGAAAATTATAGAAAATCATGATGACATATTATTCATGCCATGGTTCTGGTTTTATTTTCCTTAGCATGATTTCATTTTGATATGTGCTAAAATTTAGTTTTCTGCTATTTAGTAATTCTGAAAATTGTTTAAATAATTAGGAGAAAACCATGAAATTGCTAGAAAAATTTTAGATAATTATCTAATAAATAGGTATAGAGCAAGCTTTACTGATTGCAAAGTGAGCTTGCAATATAATGATTTTACCAGTAGTAAAAGTTATTTTGCATAAATAGAAATATGATTAGTTGGACATAGCATAGAGGGAATTTATTGAGCCTGTCCTGAATGGCAACATATACCTTACCTAGGCAATGAATATGAAGATAAATTTGATAGCTCGATTCTTTGGAGCTACTATTTTCCTAGCCTGAAGCTGGTACCTTTGCTCTTCCCGAAGCCGTCTGGTGTACAACTTTCCACCTTTTGAGGCACCATTTTCATACGGACCTGAAGGCAGAATATTTGATGGAAGAGGACCAGCTGATACTTTTGAATTCCCTGAAGGAAAAATATATAACTAGTAAAGATCCGTCCTGTTGTCAGAAGCACAGTGCGAATGGATCCTCCCTCGCTTTCAGGACTTTAAAAGACTATGGCAACATATAACTTTGCCATGCATAAGATTGTCACTGAACTAACATTCTGTAACCAGAAAATTACAAATGATAAAATGATCGACAAGATATTATGTACCTTCCACCCTAATATGAGTATACTGCTACAATAGTATCATGTCAAGTACCATAAGTACTCCAAGCTTATATGCATTTTGCTATAAGTAGAAAAACATGATGAACTAGGGGGTAAAGAATCATCATATACTTCCTAATGGGAGTTATGAAATGCCTAAAGCACATGCAAATGCTGAGCAGGCTAACAATAGCTATGGCCGTAGAAAGAGCCAAAGGAATAAAGGGGATAAATAGAAGTATAGCAAATCAGATAGGGGAAGAGGCAATTTATAGTGGATAAGTAAAGTTAAAGGGCCAGGGGCTTCCAGAAGCAAGATTTAGCTAAATACGGCTGTGAACCCTGAAAAACCCTATTTTAGGTATGGATGCACTAGCCATTGGTCACGCAACTATCGCATCCTAAAGTATGTGGTAGACCTTTACACAAAATCCACTGAAAAAGTTAATAAGACCCGGGGAAATAATATTGTGTCATACTTCACCGTACGACCTATTGTCGACACGGATGTTGAAAAGTATGACGATATGGCTCTTAAAATTATTGAGTTCGAGAAGTCCCAGAAAGAAATATACGATGGAGACTTGAATTAAGTCTCCTAAGTATTCCTTCACTTTGCTAGTCAATTCACATATTCCTGATAAGTCTCCATATCAGTTTAGCTTTAATTCCTGAATAAACATTTGGTCTACGCTCCTGTTGAATGATTATCATTTAAAATTGAATAAATGCCTATTTCCCAGATATTTGATTAATTGCGCTATGTTTGCTCTATATTCTACAATTTGTTCCTGATGCAACAATTGATTGATTATTAAGTCATACTTTTAATATAGAACAAAGTATAATCCAACGACGGAGGAAGAAACCTGTCTAGAAGACAGTTATACTGTGACATCTCAGAGGGTGAATTTATAGATTTCGGCATTACGGTACGAATTTATACTGTGTTTTTGGGCTTTTTCGGGTGTTTGGGCCTCTCCGGGGGAGTTTGGGCCTTGCAGGAGCTAGTTTGGGCCTTGAGGGAATTAAATGGGCCATCGGTGGGGGCTTTTTGGCCCATGTGGGGGGGAAGACCTGCCAACCCCTTTAGGGTTTCCCCCCATGCGCCCCCACACCCCCCTCCCTCTCCCCCATGCGCCACCCTCTCCCCCATGTGCCCCTCCATCCCTCTCCTCCACCCCCTAGCCGGCCTAGGAGAAGTCCCCACCTCTCCACCCCGCTGTCCTCTCCGTTGGGAGGCTCCGCGACGAGGAGATCCGGCGGTTCCGGCGCGAGGAAGACGATCGGGGAACCCGGGAGGAGAGGATTCGTTGGTTTATCGTTCGTCGGGCGAAGGTATGGCTAGGGGTAGTTCTTGGGGTTGATCTAGGGGCTGTGCTAGAGGGAATTTGGATGCTTTTAGATCAAGTGGTGGTGCTGTGATTGGGTAGATTAGATGAAAACTAGAGTTTGCCACGTTCTCTGCTTCGGGCAGATTGTGCAGTCAACCTAGGGTTTGAGTTTTCGCGACCTTAGAGTCGGAATTTGGTCGGCCGCCTGTTGAGAAAGTTGTAGGTAACTTCAATACCTTTTAGTGTACATAAAGAACGTCCAATTCCGCCCAACCGTTTGAAAGTTATGGTCATTTTATCGAACGTGTTCAAATCTGTGACGTAATTGGGTCAGAACGTAGTGTTTTGTAGATTAAACAATTTTAGAGTCCGAATCAGTTTTTCCCAATACTTAGTAAAAGCTAGGAAATTTCCTAAGCTTCGTGATGGTGTACTCGTTTAATCTATTCGAAGTCCTAGAACTAAAGTTATGATAGTTTGAAGTCTGCTGTCCGGGCGGGACAGATTCTCTGTTTTTCAATTTTGGGAGTAGTTTGTGAAGTCAGGATAGACGAGCTTTTGCGTACTGTTTTGGGGGTACGTTTTGAGTGTGTGGTATGTTTGTGCAGGTGGTGTGACCCCGGGAGTGCCCTCAACCTCCCGCCAATCCGTCACCCGAGGTTAAGGCAAGTGTATTGTAATGGGTAGTGTAATGTATGTTGCTAGTTGTGACTAGATGCAAATTGCTTACATGTTGTGATATCTTGCCATGATTAGTGCTTGTCTATGTTATGATGAAAATGGACTATTATGATGCTATGCCATGTTTAGTTCAGTTTGATGCAAGATGTTTATGTATATGACATATGTTGCATACATGGCATGAAAGCTGGCCTGGTCGGTGAGAACGTCATAACTAGTCCGGTAAGGTCGGTGAGAAAGTTATGACTAATCCGGAGTGCCATGGTTGTAAGACCTACCTCGTGATTCCACCCACGTGGTGAGTGGAAGCGATGCGTAGGCACCCTCCATCTACGGGATGGAAGGGGGAAGAGGGTGCACGCCGACGGGTGTGCACTCAGCAATACCGGTATATGCTTCCAGGAGACATGTGCATTGCATTATATGATGATGTTATATGATGATGATATATGATGATGTCAATTAGATGCATACACTATGAATATGAGATGTTTATGATGTTGTATGTGAAAGGTGGTGATGAAGGTATTGGAATGTATTTTCTTATTCCATTGCAATATACTTGCTAAGTGATGAACTCACGCTTGTGTTTATATTGTTTTTCTTAGGTACCTTGACACCGACATGCGGGAAAGGGGCTTAGCGGCACATCATCACATAATTTCTACATAATTAGTCAATTTTTACCTTTCGGGTTTGTGATCATGAATCTAGTGTGGTGAAACTAAGATTATGATTTGTTCATGTGCTTGTTTACATCCTTTACTTCGTTTGGCTCATGAGATGGTTGAATTCGTTATTCTAGACTTATTCTGTTGCTAGAACCCTCGTTATTGATGATTTAGATGTAATTCATTATGCTATATCCTGTGATCATATTGTTGTTGCTTCAATTCACGGAAAAACAAAGGAGATGCCGCCGAAATTTTTGGTTTTAGTATTTATTCATTTGCTGTAATTTACTTTAATTTGTGGTATTTAGATGTTGTTTAGTCTAGGTTTGGTAGCATTCGGGCATACTAGATGTCGGGGTGTTACATATACCACATTAAGTGATATGAAAATATTATGACTATCTTCAAAAGCGATGCTCCTGTAGTTGGCACTGGAAGAGTGCCATATTATACCCTAAGTCTAGTCGTACTCACTTAAATTTTAAAGATATTAGTCTGGTTTCTATATGCAGACAGAGAAAGAGGATGGCATAGAATACCTACTCATAACTAAGATTAATGGGTGTAATAAATGTGTGATTGAAAAACTCCCTCCGGGTTATACTATGCACATATAAAACCTGGAGTTTATGTTGCGATGAAGCCCAAAAATATTTAAGATCTAGCAGATCGAACGGGTTATCCGGAGTTTAATAATTAATAATTCTGCTGGCCATAGCATAAAAACTTTCCTAGACTTGAAGATTTTTTATGCCCTGCTTGTGCTACATGAAAGCTTATAGATAGATCTTATTACCTAAAAGTTGGGGAAGAATCATTGAATTTCATGGAGACGATTCAAGATAATATCTGTGGATCCATTCAACCCCTGTTGGGCCGTTTCAGATATATTACGGTATTGATATAGATGCTTCTACTAGATGGTCCCATGTTTGTTTCTTATCTACTAGGAACCATGCCTTTGCAAAATTAATTGTCCAAATAATTAAGTAAAGAGCCTCCTTTCCAGAAGAAAGGATCTGGTTTATTCGAATGGACAATGCTGGTGAGTTTACCTCAAAAGCATTTAATGATTATTGTATGGCTCTATGAATTATTGTAGAGTATCTTGTACCTCATATCCAAACTCAAATAGCCTTGCAAGGTCATTAAATTAAAAGAATAAAATTTTTTACTTGGCCAATCTTGCAGAATAATAGGCTGACCCACCAGCTGTTGGGACCACATAGTGTTGTATACTATGATATTAATTCAACTCAGACCAACTGCACATCATGAAATTTTCCCATTGCAGATAGGGTGTGAAAAAGAATTAAGTATTTCCCATCTGCGTAAATTTGGTTGTGCTATATACATGCCAATCTCTCCACCACAGCGTATCACCATGGGACCTCACCAAAAGTTGGGGATCTATATAGATTATAAATCTCCGTCAAGTATTTAACACCTAGAGCATATGATAGGGGATCTGTGTACAGCTCGGTACGCTGATTGTATTAAGGACATTTTTTTGGCATTAGGAGGAGATAAGTACCACATTAAAGAATGCATAGTCCTTAGATTCATGCACCAAAGAGATCGAACTTGGAGTTTGGAAGGTAATAAATATACAACAAATAAGCTAATAATCTGCCAAATGCCTTCACTAATCATAATGGAGTGGAAAGATCTCATATACCTGCAGTACTTGCACCTGAAAGAGTGGAAATATCCTAGAAGGATATTGAACCCACTCTTGACCCTCATGATAAAATGAGGGAGAGGATTCCAGGTGCACGGGACTCCGTAGAAGTAGAGAACCGAACAAATGAGAACACTACCTGTGGGATGTCTGAGATAGGGATCCCGCAAGTGGGGCCTATACCCGACTGGGCTAGACGGGCGGAGTAGTAGGCCCAAAGCCCAGAAGCACCACGACGGGCCCGGAGGAGGTTTTCGACTTGTTCCCCAAGGCAACTCCCGATCCTTCGGGGAAGCTTCGCGCCACGCCCAAACAACCCGCCAAAAACGAAGCATGCAGCCTGACACTCGCAGAGCCTGCAGACGCTGGAACCTGACAGGGCGGTAGGCGTGGGTCGGGGAAAGCACAACCACCTCTCCAAGACGTAGTGCGCCATAGCCGACGAAGATAAAATATGTGTTGGTGAGGCCACCATGTGGAGGGCCCGGTGGCGCCCATCTGTCATGTACCCTTCCCCAGATATAAGGGAGGAGGGAGAAACAAGAAAAGGGGGGACGCTCATATATCCAAGAACACAGGACTAGGGTATTATCTCCTCCGAGAGAGCCCGAACCTGTCTAAACACTGACTGCCCTCGCATCCTGTGTTACCATCAAGCTCAGATCCCGCACAAATCCCCTAGAATCACAAATCTCATTGCCGGCGAAATCGATCGTCGACAGTTGGCGCGCCAGGTAGGGGCTTGTGTCAAGATCTTCGTCAAGCTTGATGGCTGCGACGAGCGGAGCCTCCACAGTCTTCTTCCCGGGTCAGGTCTTCCGTTTCGAAAGCCTGACCTTCATCTCCAACGACCTCGGGAACCTTTCCCTCTCTAAGGGGACCGTGCTGCAGCATGGTGAGGTTTCTGGTGGGCCATCGTCGCGACTTCCACGCCGATCGGGGGGTCCCCCTGTCTCGCGCTCTAAAGTGCCGAGTAGGGGACCGAAGGCCCGGTCCGACCAGGGAGTCGGACCCAAGGACGCCGAGGTACGAATGGTGGGGGTTCTCGCCGCCAAATCACTCGGCACCTCCGAGCGCCTGGAGTTATCCTCTTTAGGCTCACCCAGCTCAGCGGCCGAGTCAGAAGAAAGCCTAGAGAGCTGCTGGAATTTCCGTAGAGTCTGCGTAATCGAGGGCTCGCGGGCGGATTCGCAGCAGCTCCTCGACACTTCGGCCGCCGCCGACTTGGAAGGTGGCCGAGCAACTGAACTCGCCAGCAGCGCGTACTCTGGGACAGCGCGAGCTGTCAATGAAGACATTCGCAAGCTAAGATGGGGGACCAAGCTGTTTTCCGTACCCAGCGAATATCGTCGCCTCCAAGACACTCCTGGATACCACGAGCCCTATCTTTGAGGCGGGTGATCGATCGCCCGATCGTGGCCCAAGTAAAGGCCATGGTGACGGCGGCAGCTATCCAGCAAGCCCAGACCGACCAGCCGGCAAAGGAGCTATCACGTGGTCCGGTGAGGACCCAGACGGCCAGCAGCCGGTCAGGTCGGGAAGCCCGCCAGACACATCATGTTCCACCCCGCGGAGACGACTTGCGACATAGCATCAACCGCGACCTCCGTTCAGACCTCGACGCCAGGCGCCACGACCGAGAAGGGAGGAACAACGCCGCCATGCCGATGAGTATGAACGCTATGGCATCCTTCCACGAGATCGTGAAGCACGCCAAGCACGATCCCCTCCACGTCGATCACCGCCCGGAGGTTGTCGCGGGGTCATTGAAGGGGTTCGCGCGTTTACCCCTCACCTACGCCGAGTGGTTTGGCCTGATGGGTTTAATCCTAAAGGCATCACTAGGTTTGACGGTGAGAGGGACCCGGAGGCTTGGCTACAGGTATACGCTCTGGCAGTCAGGCAGCAGGGGATCCAGTAATGGCAAACTACTTACCTGTTACCCTCTCGCCTGGCCCAAGCATGGCTCACTGGACTCCCAAATGAACTCTATAGATTCCTGGGGAGATCTGTGAGCAGTTCATTTCAAATTTCCAAGGCACTTACGAGCGCCAGCACCCCTTGGGACCTATATCGGCTACACCAAAGGAGCGAATCCCTCCGGAGTTCGTCAAGCGCTTCATGCATAGAAAAAGCACCGTTCGGGATGTCACGGATGCGATTGTGATAGCTGCCTTCGGAAGGAGTCGGCGACCCGATCTCATCAAGAAGATGTCTCGAAAGCCACCAACGCTCGGTCAGTGAGCTGTTCGCCCTAGCGGACCGTTACGCTTCAGCCTCCGAGGCTTTGGCGGAACAGCGTGACGAGGAAGAATAAATTTGAACCCCGGCGGAAGGAAAAGAAGCGCAAGAGCGAAGAGCTGGTGGCAATCGCTGCACCAACTCACCCACGCCCTCAAAGAAGATGGGTATGACAAGGTGATGAACTCGCTTTGCCCTTTCCATCCGAAGGAGACATGCCGCCAAGGACCGCTTCACTCAAGAGATTCGCCGCGAGCAAGAAGCAGGCTGGACAAGGTTCGAGTGGACACGCCGCCGACAAGCCACCTCCCCCCGAAGCTGAGGAGGACTATCAGGAAGTCGATCTCGAGCTCAACTACATATTCGGGGGCTCAGCTGCATGAGTCCAAGCGGAAGCAAAAGCTCACCGCCGGGACATCTACGCATGGAGCCGAGACCCGCAATATGTACGGTGGTCCGAGGTCGCGATAACTTACGACCGCTCGGACCACCCAGATCGTGTCCCATTCCCCGGCAGGTATCCTCTTGTCTTGGCGCCCGTCGTTCGCGGCATCAAGCTCAAGAGGGTATTGATCGACGGTGGAAGCGGGCTCAATGTCCTCTTTGTCAAAACCCTTGACGATATGGGGATTCCGCGATCGGAGCTAAAGCGCGGATCGTCGCCTTTCCACGGTGTCATACCTGGAACTTCTGCGACACCGCTCGGACAAATCACTCTGCCGGTTACTTTCGGCGCAAGGGAAAATTACCGGACAGAGAACCTTGGCTTCGAGGTGGCTGATTTCGCGACAGCATATCATGCCATCTTGGGGAGACCAGCCAAGTTCATGGCGGTGCCCCACTATGCATACCTAACATTGAAGATGCCAGGGCGAGTGGTATCATCGCTCTGTGGTGACATAAGGCGATCTTTCCTGTGACAAGGAGAGCTGCGAGATGGCCGAGTCCCTGGAGGTGCGAGCGGGTCGGGAGGGGATTCGACGAGAAGCGGATTCCGACAAGCCGGAAGGCAGCGTCCCTACCCGCAAAGCGCGAAACCCCGGGATCGGCCCCAAGGAAGGTACCAAAAGAATCCTCCTCGACCCGTCCGATCCGTCGTGAACCGCCTCGATCGAGACAGGGCTCGGAGACAAATAGGAGGACGCGCTCGTCACTTTTCTGCGGGCAAACAGAGACGTCTTTGCCTGGAAGCCGTCGTACATGCCCGGGGTCCCCAGGGAGGTGATCGAGCACGCACTAAATGTAAACCAATCAGCCAGGCCAGTCAAGCAAAGGCTGCGCCGATTCGCCCAGGACCGTCGACAAGCCATCAGGGAGGAGATCACAAAGCTGCTAGCCGCAGGCTTCATCAAAGAAGTGTATCATCCCGACTGGTTGGCAAACCTTGTACTCGTCCAGAAGAAGAATAAAAGCTGGCGCATGTGTGTTGATTACACTGACCTCAACAAGGCTTGCCCGAAAGATCCCTTCGGTCTCCCCCGTATTGATCAGGTGGTAGAATCCATCGCTGGATCCCAACTACTTAGTTTTCTGGACGCCTACTCAGGCTATCATCAAATCCGGCTTCGAGAGGAGGATTGCGAGAAGACTTCGTTTATCACCCCATTCGGAGCATATTGCTACATCACCATGCCGTTTGGGCTGAAGAATGCTGGCGCAACTTATCGGTAGCGATCTGGCGGTGTTTTCACCATCATTTCGGACGCAATGTGGAAGCATATGTGGATGATATAGTGGTTAAAACCAAGACAAGACAGCCTCACCTCCGATCCGGCCGAGGCGTTCGCAAGTCCGAGGGCGTTCGGATGAGGCTAAACCACGAGAAGTGCGTTTTCGGAGTTTCTTCCGGGAAACTACTCGGGTTCATTGTCTCTCATCGTGGGATCGAGCCAAACCCGGAGAAAATCGGGGCCATCATAAGGATGGCCCCGCCTGCCAGCCAAAAAGATGTCCAAAGGCTTACTGGCTGCATGGTAGCGCTTGGCAGGTTTATCTCCCGGTTGGGAGTTCGGGGGATGCCTTTCTTCAAGCTCCTCAAGAAACAGGACCGCTTTGAATGGACGGCAGAGGCACAGCAAGCCTTTGAAGAACTCAAGGTGTTCCTCTCCACCCCTCCGATTCTAGTCTCGCCGGTGCCAGGTGAACCTCTCCTGCTCTACATAGCGGCAACAACTCATGTAGTCGGTAGTGATAGTTGTGGAGCGGGAAGAATCTGGACACCGCCGGCGTGCAACGCCCGGTTTATTTTGTCGTGAAGTCTTTGGCGAATCCAAGGCGCGATATCCTCAAATTCGTAAGTCGTTGTACGCAATTTTGATCTCGTCGCGGAAACTGAAGCATTATTTCCAAGGACACTCGATTTCAGAGTGACTTCTTTCCCTGTGGGAGAGGTCCTCCGTAATCGAGAAGCTACTGGAAGAATTTCAAAGTGGGCAGCCGAGCTTGGAGCTTTCGACGTCTCGTTCAAGACACGCACCGTCGTCAAGTCCCAGGCTTTGGCCGACTTTACGGCCGAGTGGACCGAATCCCAGGCCCCCCGCACGGAAGAAGAGCCAGAGTATTGGACCATGCACTTCGATGGATCTCTCATGCTTGGTGGAGCAGGGGCGGGAATTCTCCTTGTCTCGCCGAAGGGCGACAGGTTGAAGTACGTCCTTCGGATTCACTTCCCGGCCTCGAACAATGCCGCAGAGTACGAGGCTCTCATCCATGGGCTCCGCATCGCCACATCGCTCGGAATCCGACGACTGGCGGTTCGTGGTGACTCCCAGTTGGTGGTGAGCCAAGTACAGAAGGATTGGTCGTGCGTCGATCAGACTATGACGGCGTATTGCCAGCAAGTCCGAGAATTGGAAGGCAAATTTGATGGTCTGGAGTTGGTCCATGTCCTCCGCCGCAATAATGAGGCAGCCGACGAATTGGCCAAGATGGGAGCCACTCGGGTCGAGGTTCCGAGTGGTATCTTCGCCCAGGATCTTTACGAACCGACCGTCGCGAAACGGCGGGAGCCAAGCAAAGATCCTGAGGCCGGAGTCCTGCTCATTAATCCCGACTGGACGGCCCCATACCTTGATTATCTCCTGAAGGACAAACTTCCAGAAGCAACCGCTCTGGCAGAGCGCATCTCCCGACAAGCCAAATCCTACGTGGTGGTTGGCGAGGAGCTCTTTCGCAAGAGCACGTCAGGTGTCCTCAGGCGGTGCATTTCGGGACAAGTGGGAAGAGATCTGCTCCAAGAAATCCACTCGGGGATGTGTGGCCATCACGCGGCATCAAGCGCCTTGGTTGGGAAAGCCTACCGCCAGGGCTTTTTCTGGCCTACAGCAGTGACGGATGCTAAGGAGATCGTTCGAACTTGCGAGGGCTGCCAGTTCTATGCAAGGCAGACACACTTGCCGGCGCAGGAGCTGCAAACTATCCCCATCTCCTGGCCCTTCGCGGTCTGGGGGCTCGACTTAGTGGGCCCACTCAAGAAGGTTCAAGGTGGCTTCGCCTACCTTTTCGTAGCCATTGACAAGTTCACCAAGTGGATCGAAGCTAAACCAGTCGCCACTATCACTGCGGTTAAGGCCAAGGAGTTCTTCCAGGATATCGTGGTTAGATTCGGAGTGCCCAACCGGATCATCACGGACAATGGCACCCAATTCAGGAGTGAAGAATTTCAAGAATGGTGCGAAGGCGTCGGGATCAAGATCTGCTTTGCCTCGGTGGCTCATCCACGAAGCAATGGGCAGGTAGAGCGGGCTAATGGCCTGGTCCTCCAGGGCCTCAAGGCCAGGATCTTCGATCGCCTCAAACCATACGCTGCCCGATGGGTGAAGGAGTTACCGTTGGTACTCTGGGGACTCAGAACCACCCCCAGCCGAGCAACTGGCCAAACACCCTTTTTGCTAGTCTACGGCGCAGAGGCGGTTCTGCCGACCGAACTAGGATTCGAATCCACGAGGGTTTGGAATTACAAGGAGGCCGAGTCCGAGGAGAGCCGAATGGTGGAGCTTGATCAACTCGAGGAGGCTTGGAGCATTGCAGCCATCCAGTCGGCTAAGTACCTCCAGGGACTTCGGTGTTACCATTCTCGCAATGTCAGAAGCAGAGTCTTTTCAAAAGGAGATCTGGTCCTCAGGAGGAACCAGAAAAGCGAGCACAAGCTCTCTCCAATTTGGGAAGGACCGTACATTGTGGAGGAGACGGTCCGGCCGGGTGCTTATCGACTCAGACGTGAAGATGGCGAGGCTTTGGCGAATACTTGGAACGCCGAACAGCTCCGTCGCTTCTACGCATAAGTTATGTACCCGACTCTCACATGCTAAATAAAATGGAGATCCGTTTCATGTTCTGAACTTCTACTGTGTAATGCTAGCCCCGAGTGGTTATTACCCAACTGGTGTAGCACCTAACCCTGGTCGCGCCGGTACAAAACGCACGGAAATAAAAACCGCGATAAGCGGACAACTCCGGCGGTTTATACCAGCGCGCGAAGCGGGAAGGGTAGAGCCTGAAAGCACTAACCACTCGGGGACTACAATTCGCAGCGCCAGAATTTAACCG
The DNA here is from genome assembly GCA_036346355.1 of Rhipidocladum racemiflorum. Classification (NCBI taxonomy): domain Eukaryota; kingdom Viridiplantae; phylum Streptophyta; class Magnoliopsida; order Poales; family Poaceae; genus Rhipidocladum; species Rhipidocladum racemiflorum. The sequence goes on along the minus strand of CM070569.1, from coordinate 43,599,038 downwards.
AGATTCGCCTAGTCGTGGGTTTCTAGCTGTCAAAAGCTCGAGCCTCAACGCCTCGTTGCTGGCGCTGGAGCAACTGACTAGAACGCTTGATTAGGCGGAACCTTAAACTCGGGATAATTATGATGGCACGGACTGGGCAAGATTTTGCATTTTGTTCCATAATATTAATAATTTACATTACTGACTTTCTTTTTCATTTTCTCGCGCTAAAAAAAGGGGGAGGGGTGGCTCCTGCCGCCAATCCTGCTGCTGCTTCTTTGCTCTTAGTCTTTATGCCGCATTTGGGAGGTCCGGGCGGGTCGTCGAGGTCGACGCTGCGGCGCTGCGGATTTAGCGCCGCCAGGACCTCGTCCTCAACCACCCAAAGGGGTGGTATAAGGCGGACGAGAGCCCTAATGGCTAGGTCGTCGCGGCGCTCGCGCCCGATCATCTCCGTGATGATCTCGGCCACCTCGTGGAGCCCCGGAGCCACCTCCAGCAAGGCGGCCACTGCGGCGGCGTCGCTGGCGGCTCCTTCCTCCTCCTCCGCCTCTAGAGTGGCGAAGTCGAGCTCCTCCCAAAACTCCGCCTCCTCCCAGCTGTGGAGTAGCCCGAAGAATCGCTGGCGGAAGAACGCCGCGTAGGGGCCAACGAATCTTCTCATGTTAGCCATGGAGGAAGGCTGGGAGGGAAAAAAGAGGAAGAAGAGAAAGAAGAAGGGGACGATCGCTCAAGGGCGGTGACGTTCCATTTATAAGCTGTGCATGGCTTCGGAGCTGAGGCGACGCCATTTAAAAACGTAGAAGACGAAGCTACACCGCAAGACTGCCAATTTATTCGGAGTACGAAGAAGATCAGCACATTGAACAAAATTAAGAGACATTTCGCCAGACACGTGTCACGAGCAGTTCAAGTTAATTTGGCCTTCTCGCTCACTTCGCCCAGTTAAGCGAGAAGTCCGGGGGCTGCGAGCTGGGAGGCGACAATGCAAACACAGGTCAAGCACTCGACCACTCGGAAGCGTGTCCGGCGAAAGGCCACGGGCCAAGGCCCCGCGCTTGGGAGCCATACCGGCTGAAGGCCATCCAGAGGCGCAACGGGGCCATAAGGCAGTGGCCACAACGTAAGTCCCGACGCTCGAGAGCTGCACTCCAGCCACTCGAAAAAGCGTGTCCGGGCGAAAAGGCCACGGGCCAAGGCCCTGGCGCTTGGAAGCCATACCAGTCGGCTGAAGGCCACCCAGAAAGGCGCAATGGGGGCCAAAAGGCCGTGGGCCTATATTCTAGCAAATCGCATAAGGGGAAAGAGTAAAAGAGGTCCGAGCCCACTTAGCGGAGGACAATACTGCATAAATTGTATTCAAGTGAGAAAATACAACGTTTCAAATCAGGAGGGGAGGACCAGCACTTGGCATTAAGGTTCACATCGAAATCAGAATTCAAGATTCTCTAACAAGGCTTGCGATGTACCGGAGACCTCTTCGAGGAGCGCGTTGGCTTTGTCTTCATCACAGGCAAAACCCTCTTTCACAGCTTCAAGGTCAACTCTCGGATAATGAGACTTGACCACCGCCAACGCCTGATTCGCACTCATGGTCGCGGACTCCTTGGCATAAGCTCTGATCCTATCGGCTCCTCCAGAGAGAAGCGGAACAGCGTCGTCCCCCTGGCCCGGCTCAGCTCCTTCAATACGCAGAAGGTGCAGAACTGGCTCGCAGGCGACGCGCAGCTCGGCGCCCCGTTCGGCGGTGGTCATCTTCTCCTTGCATTCTGCACCAAAGCCGAACTGCCATCGAAACACACCCGACGCCAAGTAACGTTCAATCCAAGTCAAAGAAATTTACCCTTCAGCTCCGTTGTATCCTCTCCAAGCCGACTCGAGCCGAGGTCGAACTTTCTCAAGCTTCCACGGCTCTCACCAAGAATGGTCGAATCGCGCTCTGAAACACAAGAGCGTCATCATCCTTCCCAACTGTCCAAAAGATGTCCAAACCAAGTCCAGGGGAGGATCTCACCTTCGAGCGCATGCTCAAGCTTCTCCTTCTCCTCCCGGATCGTCATACACTGGGCCTCAAGCCCGTGGACCTCCTTCCATCTGTCATTTCTTGATCTCGTTGAGCTTGTCCTCGATACTTACGGTGCTCCTTGAGCTTCGGGAGCACCTTCAAAAAAGCTGCGACCTCTACTCCGAGCGCTCCCCATGTCCTAGGTAACAGGCGGAATCTCTAGGGGAGGCCAAGAGAAATGCATCAAGAAAGACAAGAAACTCACTCGACGAAGCGTGCTACACCTGACGGTGAGCTCGTAAAGCTCCGTCCGAGCCGCTCTCTCCGTCTCTTCGTCCTCTTCCATCCCGTTCCAGTCGGAATCCCGCTCCCACCATACGGTCCGATTCGGGGGCTTCGGCAGAGGACCGAGCGGCGGTGGCTCGATGTACCTCCTCCACTTCGGAGACGGTGCGGGTCAAGCTCGTCGACGGCCGGACCACCCGATGGTTCAGCAGTCGAGCCGTCGGCACCAGTGGCGACGCCAAAGAAGCAGACGTGAGGGTGACTGGCCGACGCGGGGTCCCCTTGAGAAGCCGGTGCACTGGGCTCCTTTTCAGAGACCCCTCCACCGACGTCCATAGTAGGAGTCCTGAATCGGCAAAAAGGGAAAACATCTCAACACAAAGACCACTCGGAGGGGAACTGACCAGACCGAAATGAGTCGCCTCGAGACAGAGGTCAGGCGCTGCGCTTTGATCCGGCACGCCGGAGGTCGAAGGTCTTACCGACGAAAGGCCGCCAGCCTTTCTTCGTCGATTCCCTGGCTCATCGCCGAGGTGTCACCACTCGCTTGGCCTGAGCATTCCTCACCGAGAGGCCGACGACCGGAGCATCAGAGAAGAAGGACGTGCGTTCCTCAAAAAGGAACGATCTCACCCTGTCAGAATCACACATCAGGCAAAAAATCATGGGACAGTTTTTCGAGAGAGTGGTGCACTTACGGGAGGGGGAGGCCTCGCCGCCGAAAATTTGTGAGGGCAGCCCCTGTTGGTGATCACAGTGCCAGGCACGAAGAGGTCAACTACCCGCGCCGCCAATGCATCCTTCGACAAGGACGTGTCCGTCTCCCGGCTGGGATCACGAGACCCGCCAGACTTGGAACCCCAAATGGATTCTCTCCTTTAAGGCTGCACCCGGCGCTTCACAAAGCCGATCGCGATCCCGGCCCGTCACCCTCGGTTCTTCAGATCGTTAATCCATGCCGAAGCTCGGAGACTTGGTCCAAACCGCCGCCATCCGGCATCGCTCCAAAGATCGGGGAAGCTTTAGGCGCGCCAGCGAAAGGGGCGAGAAAAGGGTCAACATTGGCACAATAGAACCACTCCCGCCTCCAACCTTTGAGGGAGGTCTTGAGGGGGATGACGAAATACTGTTTCTTCAAGCCCTCTCGCAGCTGGAGCCCGGCACCCCCAATGACGCTGGGAGCGACTCGGTTTGGATGAGGCTTGAGCAAGAAGAGGGAGCGGAACAAGTCAAAATGAGGACGTATCCCAAGATACGCCTCGCAAAGCTGAACGAAGATAGTAATGTGAAGAATGGAGTTGGGGTTCAAGTTGATCAGCTCGATTTCGTAAAAGTGAAGGAGCCCCCGGAAGAAGGCGCTTCCAGGAACGCTAAATCCTCGCCAGAAGAAGGACTCGAACACCACAATCTCGTTTTCTAGAGGTGTGGGGTAAGGGTCACCTGCGGCGGGACGGGCGAAGATCAACTCCAGCGGAGGAAGGATGCCGGCGGCGACCAGCTCCTCCAAGCGGGACGTCGTGGTGATGGAGGTCTCCCACCCCGCGGTCGCAGGGTCGGTGTTACCCTCCGACGCTGATGAGGATTCCGAAGAAGAAGACATCTCGGTGAAGGAGACCCGGTGGGAGGAACCGCCGAGGGTCTTGGGCGCAAAACTAGAAACCCTAGGTCGCCCAAATCGCCAAAGGAGACTTAAAGATTTCTCAACCGTGGTGGGGGAAGGGCAAAGGTATCTTCGCCTAGCAAGTTTTCCCTCATTTATAAGGAAAAAGCCTTAATTTTCGCCTTACGGCGGGAAAAGCAAGGGCCTCCGCGCTCGATTCTGGGCCAGATCTAGGGCACGCCCCATGTCGGGCGAAGTCGAAGTTGCGCAAAACGCGACCAGTGTCAAGTCTGGTTCAAGTTTGGGATAAAGTGCGCCCCATGATGGGCCTGAACGCAGCCGCCACTAAGCTTGGGGCGGGCACTTTCCGAACATCCTCAAGCGGTATGCCCCATAATTTGGGGTCAATTGCTGGTCACCGCTTCTTAGCGTGATTGGGTACCGTGGGAGGATTTTCACTAAACCGGTCTTGAGAATCGCGCCCATGAGGGTCTCAAGGCGAAGGTCGTAAGCGGGCACAGGCATTACTCTGAATGACCAAGGTATGCCCCATGAGGGTCGGTTGGGCCTCACAAGCCAATCGCCGCACACCGTAAACGGGTGCGGGTACCGCTCGGCCCCGAGCCAAAAAGACTACGGTATGCGCCACGAGGGCCAGCTAAGCGACAAGCCGGTTGCCGTGCACCGTGAACGGGCGCGGGTACCACTCGGCCCCGAGCCAAAAAGACTACGGTATGCCCCCCGAGGGCCAGCTGAGCGACAAGCCGGTTGCCGCGCACCTTCAACGGGCGCGGGTACCACTCGGCCACAAGCCAAAATACTACGGTACGCCCCACGAGGGCCAGCTGAGCGACACGCCGATTGCCGCGCACCGTGAACGGGCGCGGGTACCACTCGGCCACGAGCCAAAAGACTACGGTACGCCCCACGAGGGCCAGCTGAGCGACAAGCCGGCTGTCACAAGACCGTGAACAGGCACGGGTACCACTCGGCCACGAGCCAAAAGACTACGGTACGCCCCACGAGGGCCAGCTGAGCGACAAGCCGGTTGCCGCGCACCGTGAACGGGCGCGGGTACCACTCGGCCACGAGCCAAAAGACTACGGTATGCCCCACGAGGGCCAGCTGAGCGACAAGCCGGTTGCCGCGCACCGTGAACGGGCGCGGGTACCACTCGGCCACGAGCCAACCAACCACGGTGGCTTCACATTACAAGTTCTTTACGATCTTTTTTCCCGTATAATCTTTATGACAGGATAAGAGACGGAAATCCGATCCTAAAGCACTTGGGGGCTGCTGTGGGATGTCTGAGATAGGGGTCCCGCAAGTGGGGCCTATACCCGACTGGGCTAGACGGGCGGAGTAGTAGGCCCAAAGCCCAGAAGCACCACGACGGGCCCGGAGGAGGTTTTCGACTTGTTCCCCAAGGCAACTCCCGATCCTTCGGGGAAGCTTCGCGCCACGCCCAAACAACCCGCCAAAAACGAAGCATGCAGCCTGACACTCGCAGAGCCTGCAGACGCTGGAACCTGACAGGGCGGCAGGCGTGGGTCGGGGAAAGCACAACCACCTCTCCAAGACGTAGTGCGCCATAGCCGACGAAGACAAAATATGTGTTGGTGAGGCCACCATGTGGAGGGCCCGGTGGCGCCCATCTGTCATGTACCCTTCCCCCAGTATATAAGGGGAGGAGGGAGAAACAAGAAAAAGGGGGACGCTCATATATCCAAGAACACAGGACTAGGGTATTATCTCCTCCGAGAGAGCCCGAACCTGTCTAAACACTGACTGCCCTCGCATCCTGTGTTACCATCAAGCTCAGATCCCGCACAAATCCCCTAGAATCACAAATCTCATTGCCGACGAAATCGATCGTCGACACTACCTGTGATAGTGGAAGAAGCTCAACCCGATGTTGAAAAAATCCCTGAAGTGATCCGTCTTAGTGATGATAACATCCCTAAAGTGATCCATCCTGAAGATGATAACTCCAACATATATTTGCTTGCACAATCGAACGCTGAGAAGTCAGAACACCCAGATTCCATCGTTGTTGGAAATCATGAGGAGCTGAAATAAAACAAAGACTACAATTGTCGACATATTTTGCTTCTAAAATTGCTAAAATCTAAATCTAGAACCAAAGTCCATGACAGAATGCCAGAAGAGCTCTGTAGGATCGAAGTATACGAATATAGCAATCAGAGGGGGGGTGAATGATTGTGCGGAAGCTAAAACTAAATTCTTAATCTACTAAAAGTTCACCCCAAAATAGAACCAAATAATTGCCTCGTATTCGACAAAAATAGAATGACAGAGGTTCGGTAAAACGCAAATTCCTGGAGATCCAACCATCGGAACGATCTGAAATTTGGACACAAGAAACTAGATTCCAATACGAATCTAACTCAAAAAGAATCAGCTCGATCGGACTTACGGATCAAAAGTTATGAACCTCGCAAGCTTGCTGTAACAGAAGATGACGAGAATTGATCTAACGTAAACTTGAAGGTTTAACAGAAACGACAAAAGTTTAATCAACTAAACTTAGAGAAACCCTAAATCAATTCTCTAGAAAGGTTTTAATGGATCAAATCAAGATAAAACTCAAAGAACAAAAACCAATCTAGAAAAGAACAAGCATGCAAACAAGAACCAAAACAGGAAACACTGTAGCAACGCGGCCATCAGAGCACGCAAGGATCTAGAAGAATTGATCTTTATTTCTTTTGTCTAAAGTACTCTCATCAAAAGAGTACAAACCCTAAAACTGAGCTTGAGGCTCTCAATGCGCTCAGCTCCGATTGATGCGATTGATGCCCTTCAACAGGAGACACCCCTCATATTTAAAGGAGCAAAACACAAGGAGTTCTGAATACAATTCCTAATCTAGAAGGAGTATGTATACAACTCCTCTTGGCCCAACCTGGCCGAGTACAACTCTTGCACGCGTATGGCAACCCTACCATACTCACGTGACTAACACTTTGCACGCGTATGGCCACCTGCCATACTCACGTGACTAACACTTTGCACGCGAATGACCTCCTGCCATTCTCACGTGACTAACCATTCTTCATGTGCACCATTCTCTTAGCCCGAACGTCCCGCATGACATCCTTGACCACCAAGACCTCAGTTCCTCCTGAACCTAGTCCCGAACCTCAGCTCCTCTATGAACCTAGTTCCGGTCCCGTCATCGACCACGTTCGTCTTCGAGCAATACCTGCACATGAACAAACCACAAAACAATTCCGAGCACAAGTCCACGACTTGACTCACATCAATCCATGCAAATACTCACACGAGCATTGCATAAAGTCCACTTCAAGCATCATGAAATTCTCACAAATTTCATAATCTCAAAAACAAATCAAACACAATTCCAATTTTGCTCAAAACCCTAATCGAGCAAAAACGCATTCACGATGGACCAAAAAATATGGTCCGGCGTACACATGAAAAAGTCACTCAAAAAACCATTCACGACAGACCAACAAAATCGGTCCGGTGTACAAGTGAAAGTCTCGGTTTCAAGAAGAAATCATTCCGGCAAAAACACGTTCACAACAGACTAAAAGAAATCAATCCGTCGTACATGCGAAATCAATCCTCAAAAAGCCGTTCACGACTGACCAAAGAAATTGGTCCGACGTACATGCAAAACTTACTGGTTTCTTGGAAAATTGAGTTCGGCTCATGATCTCAAAAGCACGCCCACAGCGGACTCCAAAAACTTGGTCCGACGTACATGGGAAAAAGAGGTTGCCAAAAACATGTTTACAACAGACCAACAAAATTGGTCCGTCGTACATACGAAAAACGATCTGGCGCAGATGGGGAACTTACTGTTTCTTGAGAGCTTGGTCCGGCGCAAAAGCGAAACTTACTGTTTCTTGTCAAATTGTCCAACACATGCACAAGCACATTTTGCAAAACCAATTCTAAGTTAATTTTTCAGTTCAAAGCCAATTTTTCAGCACATGATTTCACAAGCTCAAATAGGGTCAAATGAAAAGAAGCAATTGAGATAACACTCGCTTAATAAAGAGCAAAGTTTTTGGTTCCGTTGACCGAGCTTCTCCTAAAGTGTTCCCTACAGAATCAAATGGATTTTTTCATCCTGAAGAGAAATGAAAATATTCAGGTGGTGAGATATAAAGCGAGGCTTGCAGCACAAGGGTTCACACAAAGATCCCGCATCGATTACAATGAAACCTATTCTCCTATAATGAGTGAAATAATATTCCAAAATTTAATATTAATGGAAGCAAGCTTAAACTTATCAATGTAGTTGATGGATGTAGTGACTGTATATTTATGAGTCACTAGATACAGATATTTATGAATCCTTGAAGGAGTTACAATTCTAAATTCTAAAATCGCAATATGTATAGCGTCAAATTGAAGATATCGCTATACGAATTAAACAGTCGAGGAGAATATGGTACAACTGACTTAGTGAGTTCCTCCTGAAGAAGGAATATTGTCCTTGTACGAACATTGTCCCTGTGTGTTCATAAAGAAATCTTAGAATGGGTTATGTGTCATCTCAGTATAAATCGATGATCTGAATGTCATCGAAACCACTGAGGAAATAAAGGAAGCAAATGCTCACCTTACGACGAAGTTTGAGATGAAATACTTGGATAAAACCAAATATTGCTTAAACCTGCAGCTAAAGCATTTCCCAGAAGGAATTTTTGTACACCAATCTATATATACCTAGAAGGTATTGGAAATATTTAATTTGGATAAATCTCATCCTTTAAAGACCCCATAGTTGTGAGATCCCTTGAAGTGGATAAAGACCATTTCAGACCAAGGATGGAAAATAAGAAAGTCTTAGGACCTAAAGTCTCATACTTCTGTATCTTATGAATTGCAGAAGGCCTGATATGACATTCGCAGGAAATTTGCTAGCTAGACACAATATAGTCCCAACCAGAAGATATTGGGCTAGTGTCAAAACTTTACTCATATACCTCCAAGGTACTTAAGATCTTGGATTGTTTTTCTAGAAGAACCAAGACTTAACAATGGTGGGATATGTGGATGTTGGCTATCTGGATGATCCCTACAGTGCCAAATCTAAGACTAGTTTTGTATTTTCTAAGGCGGTTTAGCCATTTCTTGACAGTCTTTTAAGCAGACATTGATAGCTACTTCTACCAACCACTCAAAAATGATTGCTTATATGAAGCCTCACATGAGTGTGTTTGGCTGAGACGTGTGATTGACCATATCTAGAAGTCATGTGGTTTTATTACCGTTAATACCCCTACGATTATCTATGAAAATAACATTACTTGTGTTACACAAATGTAAATGTGAAGGATCATTGTTTTTTGATCCATGTGTTTTTGATGATGAGTATTTGAATATTCGAAGAGATTTGAAAAGATTTGAGTTGATTTGATTTTGGTTCAGTATTTGAAAAAGATTTGAAACCAATTTGAAACGATTTATTTTTTGGTTTCTTTATTTGAAAAAAAATCTGAAACCAGTTTGTTTATTTAAAAAAAATTCAGAATTTGCAAAAGAGTTTGGTTTGATTTTTAATTATGTTTTTGGTTGATTTTATTTGATGCAATGCGCTCGTGTGAGTGGTTGCATGGATTAACTTGAGTCAAGTCGCGGACTTGGGCTCGGAAATTGTTTTTGTGTTTTTGTTCACGTGCAGGTGTTACTTGAGGTCAAACATGGTCGATGACGGGACCGAGACTAGGTTCAGGGAGGAACTGAGGTCGTGAGGGTCAAGGATGTCATGCGAGATGTTTGGACTAGAGGACAGTACACGTGAGGTCGAGATCGTTGCAGCGTAGTGGCAGGTGGCCGTACGCGTGTATACGAATTTTTTTTTGAAACAGTGTATGCAGGCAAATGCAAGTGTATGTGTGTGCATGCATGTGCATGTATGTGCATGCCATGAGAGAGAGAGTGGTGTATGTGCATTTAATGCATGTGTGTGTGCATTTAATGCCATGCATGGTGTGTGCGTGTATGAAGTGTGCATGCATGTGTGTGTGCATGCATACGAATGCATGTGTGTGCATGCAAGTGTGCGTGCATGCAAATTGTGTGTGCGTGCATGCAAATTGCGTGAGTGTGCTGTGAGTGCATCGGCTAGGAGTTTGGGTCGGCAGGAGCGAATCCGAGTGGAGGCTGGCTGCCGTGAGTTGCCGTCCGAATTGTTTCCGAGTACGAGTTGGCCAGAGCAAGCAGTGTTCAAGTCAATGAAGAATAGGAAAAGGATTCCTGTTCTCTTGTCCTTTAAATAGGGGTTCTAGGTGCTTAGAATCCATCAATCCAAGGCAAAGGGCAAGAAGCAAGAGGTGCCTACAACAAAGAAGAGATTTTGTGTTTTCTTTAGTTTGTTTAAGGTTTTCTAATCTTGTGAGATTAGAGATTTTGGTCCTACAAGTGGTATCAGAGCCAGGCTCTACTAATCCATCTTAACAGGTGATTAGTAAACGGTAAGTTATGGCAACAGAGAAATACTCGAACAAGCCGCCAATCTTCGATGGCACAGACTTTCCCCACTGGCGGATCCGGATGACTGCATATCTTCAAGCTCAAGGTAACGCGATTTGGCGCAAGGTAAAAATTTCGTACGAGCTTCCTTCTAATGATGATATTGATAAAATCGAGTTTGAAAAAGATGTTGAAAACAATAATAGAGCTAGAAACATATTGCTTCAAGGACTTGCTAGAAAAGAATTCGATAGAGTTCATCATTTACTCATCGCTCATGAAATTTGGAAATCTCTTCAAGATTATCATGAGGGCAATCGACTCTGTAAAGAAGCTAGGCAAGATCAATTTAAAAGGAATACACTAGATTTGAAATGAACTCGGAGAATCTCTAGATGATTGTTTTGCTCGCTTAATGTAATCTTAAACAATCTTAGAGTCAGTAGATGTTAAATACATCGACTCTGAAAATGCTAGACATTTCCTATCATCTCTTGATCTTAAAATCGGCAAATGAAAGTGATCAGCATTTAGGGAGGCTCACAAGATGAGTGAAATGACATTGGATAAATTATATTCTAGTCTCAAAACTTTTGAGATAGACATTGTTTCCAGAACATCCAATGATAACTCTTTGGCTCTTAATGCAAATTCTTCTTCATGTGATAATGCTACTAGTTCTTCATCATCATATTCCATTACTGCCTTGAGTGCTCTTAATGATGAACAGCTAGATCAAATACCAAAAGATACACTTGCTCTTCTTTCCAAGCGTGTCAATGCAGCGTACATGAGATCAAGGGAGAGAAGAGGAGCCTCTATCCACTGCTACAACTGCGGCAAGACAGGACACATCCGTGCTAACTGCTTCAAGAACAAAGATAGAGACGAGAAGGATCAAAGCAACTCCTCCAAATCCTTCCGGCCAAAAGAGAGCAAGGACAAAAATAAGCAACGGACAAAGAAGATGCTCAACAAAGTCTTCGCAGCAATTGGTCGCTTAGACTTAAGCGACATTGATGACTCAACTGACGATGAGAAGGAAGTGAAGCAAACGAAGCTGAACGAGAAAGATTTCACTGGACTGTGCTTCATGGCGAAAGAGAACACTAGTGATTCTAGTGACAACGACAAAGACCTCCAAATGACGGTGATGAGGTAATACCCTCGTATGATGAGCTTTGTGAAGTTTTAGTCATATTGAGAAAATCTTTAAGAAAATCTTCACTCAAAAATAAAAACTTAGAGAAAGATCTATCCATGCTGAAAACTGAAAACTTTGATCTTAGAAATTCAAATTCTGAAAAGACATGTGATTCTTGCTTAGATCTCAAATTTGAAATTAAATCTCTAAAAGAGGAACATATGATTAAACTAGAACAAGTTTATGCCAAACAATTGAAAAATGAAAAACTTGTGAAAAATGTTGGTTGCTCTACTGATTTACATGATCAATCTTCTTGTTCTAAATGTTCCATACTAGAATTGAAGTTGCATGATGCAAATGCTAAGATTACTCAATTGTTTAATGATTTGCTTACACATGAAGTTCTCTCATGCTCAACTTGTCGCAAGCAAAAAGGAAAAGTAGATGTTCCCTGTAATAATTGTTTAACACTCTCTCAAAAAATTGATTACTTGGAAAAATCTTTAGAACGTTTTACTAAAGGAAAGAAAAATCTAAATATGATTTTGGATCAATCAAAAGTCAGCACTCATCACAAAGGTTTAGGTTTTGATCCTTATGCTCATCACAAATCATATGCTCCTACTATTGTTAAAACTCTTGAAAGTGGAAAGTTTGAAATTGTCAAAGAACTTGAGAAAACTGTCTTCAAATCTGCTGGAATTTTATCTTCTACAATGATGAATGCAAATGTTGCTTCTGCTCCTAAAGTCAAACCATTTGTTAAGTACAATTGCACTCATTGTGGAAAAGATGGTCATTTGGTGAATTTTTGTTTTAGACTAGCCAAACAACAGAGAAAGGAAAATTCAAAGGCTAACTTTAGACAAACACGTATCATTTCTCAACATGTTCCGCTAGTGAAAGCCAACAAAATTCCTCAAAATTCATCTACTTTGCATTCACAAGCTTTTGTACGATCACCTCCTCGTCGAGTGATTCAGTGCTGGATACCTAAATCATATTTCTCTAACCCCAGCGCTGAATCCTCGGCATCTTCTGTTCACAACATGTAGGTAGTACGAGAAGGGAAGGAGAACATCTGGGTTGTTGATTCAGGATGCTGCCAACACATGACAGGCAACCCAAGTTGGTTCTCCTCCCTAACAAAAGCATCTGGGAACGAAACGATCACTTTTGGAGATGCTACTCTTTGGGCCACGTCCTTTGCAAAAGGTACAGTGAAGGTAAATGAGCACTTTACTTTAAAGAATGTCTCTTTGGTATCTAAACTGAAATTCAACCTTTTGTCTGTATCTCAATTGTTGGATGAAAACTTTGAAGTAAGTTTTAAACCGAATACATGTAGAGTACTCGATGCTTCTGGAAACTTGATTCTTGAGATATCTAGACTTGGAAAAATTTTCATAGCAAATTTTAGCAATGCTTCAAGTTCACATTGTTTTGTTGCTTCAGAATCTAGAAATCTCAATTTTTGGCATCGTCGGTTAGGCCACATGGGCTTTGATCATTATCTAGATTGAGTGGTCTAGACTTAATTCGTGGCTTGCCGAAATTAAAATCTTGCAAAGACATTGTTTGTGCTTCCTGTCGACATGGTAAGATGGTTGGAGCCCTCATGCTCCTGTCTCAATCGTGATGACCACCGCCCCGGTCAACTTCTTCACATGGATACAGTAGGACCATCTCGAATCCAATCGGCGGTAGGTAAGTAGTACTTTCTAGTAATTGTTGATGATTATTCGAGATACTCTTGGGTGCATTTTCTCTCTTCAAAAGATGAGATCTTTGGACTTTTTCATGTTTTCATTAAAAGATTGATAAATGAATTGCCTAACACATTGAAAACCATAAGAACTGATAATGGTTCGAATTCAAAATGCTTTGTTCAAATCTTTTGTGAAACTAATGGAATTGAACATCAATTTTCCTCGCCATATGCTCCCTCACGTAATGGTGTTGTAGAAAGAAAAATAGAACTTTAATTCAAATGGCTAGAACTATGCTAGATGAATACAACACTTCAAGAAAATTTTGGGCCGAGGCAATTTCTTACCTTGCTATATATCTAATAGGATCTATCTTAGAGCTTTACTTGGTAAAACATCTTATGAATCGAGATTTGGTCGTAAACCGCCTGCTTCTCACTTACGAGTGTTTGGTTGCAAATGCTTTATCCTTAAACATGGAAATCTTGATAAATTCGAAGCTCGTAAATGAGATGGTATTTTCCTTGGCTATTCATTGCACTCTCGTGGATATCGTGTACTTGATTTATCGACTAACAAATTGTTGGAGACATGCGATGTTACTTTTGATGAGGCTAGCCACAGAGCTAGACCCGACATTTCAGGTTCACGAGAAGATTTAGAGCCAATCTTTTGGATAAAAGATTCAAGAAAATGATGAAGATAATGATGATGATGAGCTCATACCTACAGAGCAGGAAGATGTTCTGAACCAATTGATGTGACTACTACTTGATTCTCCTACACCTCCCACGACGAGTGAAACAATGGACCTCCCTTGTCATTACGAAGAACCATCCTCCTGAACAAATTATTGGAAGTCTTCATGAAAGGGTGACACGTTCTAATTCATCTCAAACTCTTTTATGCATGCATTCTGCTTTTGTTGCAAATTTTGAACCTAAGAACATTACTCATGCTTTAACTAATAGTTCTTGGGTAGATGCGATGCATGAGGAGTTAGAGAATTTTGAACGAAATAAAGTTTGGTCTTTAGTGGAACCTCCTAAAAGTCAAAACATTATTGGAACAAAATGGGTTTTTAAGAACAAGCTGAATGAAGATGGAATAATTGTTAGAAACAAAGCTAGACTTGTAGCTCAAGGTTACTCCCAACTTGAAGGAATTGATTTTGATGAAACTTTTGCTCCTGTTGCTCGTTTAGAAGCTATTCGCATTCTTTTGGCGTTTGCAGCTTCAAAAGGTTTTAAGTTATTTCAAATGGATGTGAAAAGTGCTTTTCTAAACGGTTTTATAGAAGAAGAAGTTTTTGTGAAACAACCTCCTGGCTTTGAAAATGAAAAATTTCCTAATCATGTATATCGTTTGTCAAAAGCTCTTTATGGATTAAAACAAGCCCCTCTTGCTTGGTATGATAGATTAAAAGGCTTCTTGCTTCAACATAATTTTGAGATGGGAAAAGTTGATAAAACTCTATTTACTCAAAATTCAAATGATCAATTTCTTGTGGTGCAAATTTATGTGGATGATATTATCTTTGGAGGATCCTCCCACTCTCTTGTGTTGCATTTTTCTCGAGCTAATGTACAGGGAATTCTAGATGAGTATGATTGGAGAGTTGACATACTTTCTTGGATTTCAAATCAAGAAAGAGAAAGACTGGATATTCCTGAACCAATCCAAGTATACAAAGGAGCTACTAAAGAAATTCGATATGGGAGAAGGAAAGTCAGTATCTACTCCAATTAGCACAACAACAATTTTGGATCCTGACGAAAATGGTGTCGAGATGGACCAAAAGGAATACAGAAGCATGATTGGATCACTTGCATTTGATCGCCGAGGCCTGACATACATTTTGCAGTATGTTTGTGCGCTCGATTTCAAGCCTCTCCTCGAGAATCACATCGATAAGCAATTAAAAGAATTTTCAGGTATCTTCGCTTCACTTCTGAATTTGGCATTTGGTATTCTTGTTCTTCTTCGCTTACACTCCTAGGATATTGTGATGCTGATTTTGCGTGGTGTAGATTAGATAGAAAGAGTACTTACGGCACATGTCATTTTCTTGGCACTTCACTTGTTTCTTGGTCTTCTAAGAAGCAGTCCTCGATTGCTCAATCTACTGCTTTGAAGTGAATACGTTGCGGTAGCTAGTTGTTGTTCACAAATTCTTTGGATCACTTCAACTCTTAAAGATTACGGCATTAACTTTAATAGTGTTCCACTTCTTTGTGATAATACTAGTGCAATTCACATCGCTAAAAATCCTGTTCAACATTCAAGGACTAAACACATTGATGTTCGATACCATTTTCTTAGAGATCATGTTGAAAAAGGAGCTATTGAACTGAAATTTGTTGATTCGGATGCTCAAATTGCTGATATTTTCAATAAGCCGCTTGATTCTTCTCGCTTTGCTTTCTTACGCAGCGAACTTGGGATCATTCATCCCCATGGGTTGATTTGAGGGGGAGTCTTGATTTTAACTGTTTCATTTGTGTTACTTGACTTTGGTTACTACAAGGAGCTATTTTGACGTTACACTTAAAGAAAACTCCCCTGTTTTCATTGCATCATGTAGTACAAAGCTTTGTTGACTATTCTTGTGTATATAGTCAAATTAATGCTACATTGCTTCACTTCTCACTAAAAGACTAAAAGACTAAAATAATTCAATTTGAGATGCTTTTCGAGAATATTTTGGCTCTTGTTCATTATGGTATTGCATTTGTGAAATAGGCTTAAAAGTTTCTTGTCATCTGTTGAAAGGCTAGAGCTGATTAGAAACTTTGTGTGAGCTTTTTGTTGGACTTCAAATGATCATTATGAGTCTCAAGCAAAATCAGTGTTTTAATATTAAAAGCAAGTTGAAAAAGATGCAAGCAAAAGCTACTTGGCTAAACACAAGTTTAGTACAATGTGCAGCTTCCTTGCCAGGGATTTAAATTCAAAAGATGCAATAAAAGGCTACTTGTCTAAACAAAAGTTTAGAACAATGTGAAGCCACTTGCCAATTTAAACTGAGAAAGATACAAGAAAGAACTACCTACTCATACACAAGTATGGGCTAGTGTGCAGTTACTTGTCATCCCTGTTGATCACAAAGCAAAATTGTCAAACTTGCTAAAAGAGAAAAAAAAATTCAAATTTTTGAAAAGGCTTGAGACAAACATTAGTGAATTTGAAAGTCTCTCTTTGCTCATGATAGATTTCTTTTTAGCTTTGGCAAAATCAGTTTATGACATTTTACTTGTTTGCTCTAATTTGCTTATGCAACAACTATTCTATGTGTTAGAGCCTCCATATTCTCACAATTTGCTTTCTCATTGGATAAATTGATACAAAATATGAAAACTCTCGTAAAAACTCTCCAAATGCTTTACTTTGATTATATACCTTGAATATACTTCAAAGCTTGAGATATTGCATTCATTAAGGGGGAGTTTTGAGATCTTGATGACTATTTTGTCAAAAAGGGGGAGAGCAAGTCAAGAAGAAGAAAAATAAAAAGAAAGGAGAAATTCAAACTGTTTGAGAATTTGGATTTACTTGGTCTTGGAATCTTTTTGGTCTCAAACTCTCTCAAACTCTCATTTGGTATTTTTCTATACCTTTGTCAAATCTTATATTGTGTTTTGTCAAATTACTCATCAAGGGGGCGATTGAAGGATCATTGTTTTTTGATCCATGTGTTTTTGATGATGAGTATTTGAATATTCGAAGAGATTTGAAAAGATTTGAGTTGATTTGATTTTGGTTCAGTATTTGAAAAAGATTTGAAACCAATTTGAAACGATTTATTTTTTGGTTTCTTTATTTGAAAAAAATCTGAAACCAGTTTGTTTATTTAAAAAAAATTCAGATTTTGCAAAAGAGTTTGGTCTGATTTTTAATTATGTTTTTGGTTGATTTTATTTGATGCAATGCGCTCGTGTGAGTGGTTGCATGGATTAACTTGAGTCAAGTCGCGGACTTGGGCTCGGAAATTTTTTTTGTGTTTTTGTTCACGTGCAGGTGTTGCTTGAGGTCAAACATAGTCGATGACGGGACCGAGACTAGGTTCAGGGAGGAACTGAGGTCGTGAGGGTCAAGGATGTCATGCGAGATGTTTGGACTAGAGGACAGTGCACGTGAGGTCGAGATCGTTGCAGCGTAGTGGCAGGTGGCCGTACGCGTGTATACAAATTTTTTTTTGAAACAGTGTATGCAGGCAAATGCAAGTGTATGTGTGTGCATACATGTGCATGTATGTGCATGCCATGAGAGAGAGAGTGGTGTATGTGCATTTAATGCCATGCATGGTGTGTGCGTGTGTGAAGTGTGCATGCATGTGTGTGTGCATGCATACGAATGCATGTGTGTGCATGCAAGTGTGCGTGCATGCAAATTGTTTGTGCATGCATGCAAATTGCGTGAGTGTGCTGTGAGTGCATCGGCTAGGAGTTTGGGTCGGCAGGAACGAATCCGAGTGGAGGCTGGCTGCCGTGAGTTGCCGTCCGAATTGTTTCCGAGTACGAGTTGGCCAGAGCAAGCAGTGTTCAAGTCAATGAAGAATAGGAAAAGGATTCCTGTTCTCTTGTCCTTTAAATAGGGGTTCTAGGTGCTTAGAATCCATCAATCCAAGGCAAAGGGCAAGAAGCAAGAGGTGCCTACAACAAAGAAGATATTTTGTGTTTTCTTTAGTTTGTTTAAGGTTTTCTAATCTTGTGAGATTAGAGATTTTGGTGGTTTTCTAATCTTGTGAGATTAGAGATTTTTGGTGTCCTCCCGGAAGGAGTGGCTTTGGAATAAAGAAAAGGTTATGCAATTCTTTACATACTCTTTTGCTATGATTCTTGATTAGAAGGATTGTTCGATTTTTGATAGAACTAGTTTTGATTTATGTTCGACTTGTCTCGCTAATTAATCTAGGGTTTTGATCTCTACGATATTAGATATTCTTCCGCTATTTAGGGGTCTTTAATTTTCCGAAAGAAATAGTTGAATTTTATTCGGCATCTATTCACCCCCCCTCTAGTTGCCTACTCGGTCCTACAAAATGGGTTATGTAAAGAGCAATATCACGAAGCATATTGCCCCTAAATTTTTCTATCCTCACAAAGTCCAGAAAAATAGTGAGGTAAAGATATTACAAACTAAGTCATGTGAAAATGTAACAGATTTGTTCACTAAGTCCTTGCTATAGTCATTAGCATTGGAATGAAATGACTTTGAAATATGCAGAGTTCAGGGGGATTAAACCCTGAACCATGACCCTTTACATGATCCTGAAGATCCTATTTGATATCCTAAAGATTATAAGTTGTGCTCCTTTTCCATTAGTGAATTTTCCTGAAGTTTTCTCACATGAAGGTTCTTAATGAGGCAACTAGTGTAACACGGAGTGTGAGTGCAATGTACTCTTTTCTTCATCCCTTTGTTCCCATTGGGTTTTTGGGAAGAGTTTTTAACGAGACATGTGCATTACGCGGTATTCGGCCAAGGGGGGAGTGTTATGATATAGATAGAATCCCTGTCCCAGTATGGAAGGACTATATCCATGGGTGGGCGAATCCGAATTGATCTTCAAGGGTTTTTCTCCTATATATTGGGCATTGCCTTGTACAGAAAAATTAATCTAATAAAGAGAAAGAGCTTTTCCCTTTACATTGTGTGTGCTTCTACTTTGTTCATGCGATTGCATTGGCACGTTGTTGATTGTTGCGGGTGAACGACTACGTTTCACAACATCATCAACAGCTAGTATTTTTTTGTGACGACCATGCATTTAACGTTCATAACTCCCAAGTCATAACCATCTTCTGCCACAATTTATCTTACTTTTCGAAGAAATGGCTTCTTAGAGCTACACAGTAGAGATGGGCATCGTGTCAGGTTGGACCGGTCTAGCACAGGTCTATCATGCTTCGTACTTGAACCGTATCAGGCCACGATGGCCCATTGTGCCCGCCGTGCCAGGTTGGCCCAGCCTGGCTCTCCTTTGGTGAGCCCAGGCATAGCCCATTTGCACTTCATGCCTACTACATACCGTGCCGACCCAGGCCCAGCCCATTTTCACTATTGCGACGAGAGAAATGAGCTGTAGACACATGATGGTACTTAGTACAAATACTTGTACATTGCAAGAAGCCGCTCTCTCTCGCCCATTTCTCTCAATATCTCTAATCCTCTCCCCTCTCTCACCCGTCTCTCACAATCTCTCTTAGCTCTCTCTCTCTCTCTCTCTCCCATTGAAAGTTCTATTAGATTTTGGTGATTGGTTTTATATTAATATTAATCATTGTTTAATGATAAACCTTTGGAGACGAACATGTTTATGGAGCTTATTATCAATCGTCACATATTTGGATGGAAAATGGAAAACCAAGGTATGCACTAGTATTCATTTTATTTTATTTCGCATATCTTGGAATCAAGTTAAAATATGAATTCTCCATTGCCTTAATCACAAAATGTGCATCATGTTTTCCAATCCATATATCACATGGATGCACATATTTAGGTGGAGTTCAAACTTTAACTTGATGTTTCATAACATTGATCTATTATTCACTCCATATACAGAGGATCAATATTTTGGAACTAGTAATTGAGTATATGAAAACTTGTATAGTTAAATATACTTACATCAATTTAAATAAAAAAATTTAATTGAGTTCATTTGCCTTATTAATCTTTAGAAAATATTTCATCATGAGTTGATGATGTTTGTTGATTAATTAAGGATAAATGGATAGTTCTTAAGTATAAAGTAGTATGTATTGCATCATTATATTTAAGACACAACTAAATTCATTAAATTGATTTTGGATTGTGCTCAATCAATCATAGAGACATCCATCATGTGTTAATGGAAGTGCAATGATGATTGAGACAATCATGTGTCTTAATTGGACTAACTATTTTTTTGAGTTTTGAATGAATTAGGTAAGTCCAAGTGGATGAAGAAAAGAGAAGGCTCATCAAGAATAGAAAAACAAAGATATGGAGCCGAGTGACGATCTTGAAGAAATAATGACTAAAGATCATAAAGACTTCAAGAGAGCTAGGGTGATGATCCTGGGGGAGAAGCGAAAGGATTGAAGATCTCAAAGCCCCAAAGGGGATCGCTCAAGTGCGGCGCAAGGTATAACTAGATAGGCTAAGGATGTTTCTAGCTTTGTGTCTAGTATTTTATCACCGTACTATCAAGAGGAGTTAAGTCCTTAGTTTGAGCTTCATCACGAGTTGGTGATTTCAATCCCATTGTTCACTCAAGCTCAAATGTTTACATTTGGATTTTGCATGGAGCTAACCATTTGGCATGCGTTGCGAATGGGTAAAGCTCGTGCTTAGATGTTAGCATATTGCTCTGATTTGCATGTGTTGCAAATAGGATAAGCATATGCTTTGTTTTTTTCGCATAAGAGCTTTGACTTGCATATGTTGCGGGTAGGACAAGCTCATACGTTGGTTTTTGCATGAAATCCATATTTTGCATGTGTTGCAATTGTTGGAGTTCATGTGTTTTGCCTTTCAAATCAAAATTTCTTAATTGAGTTTGTATTGCCTGGAACTAAGTTTGTGTGGTCTGTGAAAGGATCGAAGATGGATGCCTAGAGGGGGGTGAATAGGCGATTTATAATTTTCTAAAACAACGCAGCGGAAAAGAGATCGAAACTTCCGATATGGAGTCGGAGGTTCCGGTGTCTAATCGGAATATCCGATATGAGGTCGGAATATCCGATTAGAACAGAGTCTAGTGAATTGCAAAACGAATTACGCCTATACACAAAATGATTTCTACTCGAAGCTAGCACAAGCAAATATCAACAATTTGAAGTAAAGCTAGCTAGCGAAGTAATCAACCCTAGATAGATCAATTCAATACAAGATAGCAAAGTAAAGCAATAAGCACATGTGAAGAATTGACACGATGATTTGTTTATCGAAGTTCAGACTTCCTCCAAGGAGGTTCCTACATCTTCGTTGAGGAGGCTCGGCCACACTTGAGCTGGGTCTTTTCCAACCCTATTCCTCTCCAATCTCGGTCACACTTGAGATGTGGCTTCACTTCTTGATTTCTTTCCTTTCGGAGGCAAAATCGGACCTTCACAAACTTCTCACGGCATACCACACTCGTTGGTTGCTCGTGAGCGACGCCTAGCCGTCTAGGAGTCTTCAAACTCCAAGAGTAACAAATCCAACAAATGGATGATCTTGGAAATAAACTGTAGTGCTCAAGATATATCTCAATCTAACACTCTTAGCACTCAATCTCACTTCCCACACCTCTCTCAAGAAAGGGATCACAAAGATCAAAAGGGAGGGAGACAAGATGAACACTCCATCCACTCCTAATCACAACACATGTTTTTAGAGCTCTCTCTAGCTAAAGAGATGACCAAGGAGCAACAAATGCATCCCAATATATTCTCTCTACTCAACTAGCTCAACCTCTTGCTCAACACTTCAAAAATAACGTCAACAACAATTCCCAACCGGCCAAGGGGGGTATTTATACCACACACCCAAAAACTAGCCGTTGAAGTAAGAAAACTAGCCGTTTTTACCCATATCGGAACTTCCGATCCCAACATCGGATGTTCTGATCAGGCAAAAACTCCAGAACTCGATTGAGCACAACATTGGATTTTACACATATCAGAACATCCGATATGCACGATCGGAACATCTGATCCGTCCAAAGATGCACCTTTTAATCCAATATACTAATCGAAACATTTGATCACACAGATCTAAACATTCGATCACATGTATCAGAACATCCGATCACTCAGATCGGAACATCCGATCCTTCCAGAGAGGCACCTTTTTCGCACTAAGCCTAATCGGACTATCCGATCCCAAATACGGAACTCCCGATCTTTCCAGAGAGAAACTCAATTTCACCGGACCGAAACACTTGGTCTGGTGCACACTCAAAAAGCTTCTAAGTCCTGATCGGATTATCCGATCACACAGATTGGAACTTCCGATCCTCACAGAGGAGCACCTGAGACTTAGACAACTTAGCACCTTAAGATCGATCAGACCTTTTGATACCCTAGTCGGAACTTCCGATCAATCCAGAGAGGTCCTAGACTCTCACCAACACACCACCGGACTTACCGATGGATCGGAACATCCGATCTAGACAGAAAGACAAACAATCCCGGTGTTCGTGATGTGTTTTGTGTCTCTCATCTATTTAAGGATAGATAACAGTTGATCACATAGGCATTTCTAAATCACCAATGTTGCATCCCTCTTAATAGTACGGCAACCCTATAACTAGACACTCTATCTAGTTACCTTTGACGCCGCACGCGATCAATCCCCTTTGGGGTCTTTATGATCTTCAATCATACTGCTTCTCCCAGGGACCCTCGCCTAGCTCTACTGCTCTTTTCCTGGGATCAACACCCGGCTCTCACAACATCTTGTTCATCTCCTCTTGATGAACCTTTTTCTTCTTTTCTTCTCATCGGGATTTCCTCTTGACGTCCATCAATTCATGATGTCGTTCTTGTCCCGTTTTCATCATCTCAACCATCATTGGACCTAAGCTGGCTCAATCATCACTTATGAAAATAGTTAGTCCAAGATGCATGGTTGTCTCAACCATCCTTGCACTCGATTAACACATAATGGATGCCTCCATAACGATTGAGCACAACCTAAATCAATTTAATGAATAACTGTATTTGTGTCTTAAGTATATTGATGCAACTAATGCTTCGTTATACTCAAGAGCTATCGATTATCCTTAATCGATAACAAGAATACCATCAACACATGATGAAATGTTCTTTGATGATTAAGAGATAAACGACCTCAATTTAAATGTTCATTTAAATTGATATGAGTATATAATAACTACACAAGTTTTCATATACTCATGTTGATGGAAAGTAATGATCCATAATATGTGGAATGTATGGAAATGATCGTTACTCTAAGCCATCAGCTATAGAATAAACTCCACAAAGATATGTGCATACATATAATTGACCTTGAATCAATATGCACATATTCAATTTTATTGCTTTGGAGCATATCTTATGATACCATGAGTATACTACAACTATGCATGCTAAATGTATATTCAAAGATCTAGTTTCATTGTCTTGATCCTTTATATGTGGTAATGAAAAATATATCAATACAATAAAACATTAAGTTAGAGTGTGAACTCCCCCTAAATGTGTGCATCTATGTAATATATGGATTGGGAAATATGATACACGCTTTGTGGTTAAAGCAGTGGAGAAATTCATACTTCAACTTAAATCCTAAGCATGCAATAATATAGTGAACATTAATACAATGCGTACCTTGGGTTTTCCATTTTCCAACCAAACATGAGGCTACTAAACATAAGCTCAATAAATATTTTAGTCTCATTAAAGATTGGATTTGTCATAAACAATGATTAAGCATTAATCATAAACCAATCATCAAAACCAACGGAGATTGAACTTACAGTTTGCAAAAGAGAGAGCTCAAGCAATTTGGTGGTTAAGTGATTTGCATGGAGCTAGAAAATTGCATGTCTGGAAATTAGAGATCTCATGCATTTGAGATTGATTTGGTGTTGCTTGAGGCTATGGATTTGCATATGTTGCAAAAGGGAGATAGCCTATGCATTGAAGTTTAATTATTTATTTGCAAATTTGTTGTGCAAATAAATGGGAACTCTATGAGTCTACGATCCTAAAGCATGTGACTTGCACCGTGGTTGTTTGCAAGCTGATTTGGTCATGGTTTGACCATCACATGGCTAAGAGGATCAATCTCATAGATTCCGGGATTTATTTGCTTAACGCGTTTCTGCAAATATATCTTTAGTCTTTTGCGAAATGTGTTTTCGCAAATTGGTTGGAGTTTAATTAAAATTCTTTGAGCATAGTTTTAATTGTTGCAAATATGTTTTTGCAAGTAAGTATGATCTTGAGTTGATCGTCTTATGGCTCAAAGAATTGTTTTTGAAGTGTTAGAGAAAAAGATTTCATTGAAAATTAGTCTTTACTTTAGTGGCCGGTAGTACCGACCTATGAACTTCGGTAGTACCGCTGGCCGGCACTACCACACTATGGGAGCGGTAGTGCCGCTCGGTCGGTACTACCGGGGATTCTACTGCAGTACCTTTTTTCAGCAGGGGTGCCTTTAGAGCTGGAAGAGGCTGGCAGTACCGGAGGTCATGGGTAGTACTACCGGAGGAGTAGTACTACCGGAGGAGTAGTACTACCGGGCCCAAGACTCTGGTAGCCTTTTTCCAGTAGAGGTTTGTTTTTCTAGGCTCGGTGGTCCGGCAGTACCGCCTAGAGGGGCCAGTACTGTTGCTCTAGCGGCATTACCAGGCTTATGCTTGCGGTAGTGCCGACCAACTAGCCGTTAGCCGACCGTTGGACTTGAGGCCGGCACTACCGGGGCTCTGAAGTCGGTAGTGCCGTATTTGCTGAATTTTCAGTATTTTATTCCCAAAGGCTAGTTTTGGCATGGGGACTATATAAAGACCCCTTGGGTGACTTTTGCTGGTTGATGCTTGCCCCATTGAGTTTATTTGAGCTATTGTGAGTTCTTGCATGAGTGGTACATTCAAATTTGGTTTTTGAGCTAAGGAGTGAGCCCAAATTTGCATAAGTTGCAATTAGGAGTGGGTTGAGCCTCATTGTGCATGTGTTGCACTTGAGGAGGAACCTAGTGCATGTGTTGCACTTAGGTTGATCACCGGAAGCACATGTGTTGCGCTAGGTGAAGTTCGAGACAGAGTCTCGACTTGTTACACTTGGAGGTTGTGTGACACTACGGAATGACGGTATGAGATTTTTTCGGTGTCGGTATTAAGGTACGACTTTGGTACCATGTTTTTGGGCCTTTTCCGTGAGTTTGGGCCTTTTCCGGGGGAGAATTTGGGTCTTCCAGGGGAGTTTGGGCCTTGGGGGACCCTTGTGGGCCGAGAGTGGGAGAGAACGGGCCCATGTGGAGGTGTTTTTGGGCAGCAAAGCTACTGCCCTGCCTCCCCATGCGCCACCCCCACCTCCCACAAACCCTAGCCGCCACCCCCTCTCCCCTATGCGCCTTCCCTTGCCTCCCTTAGCCACCACCTCTAGCTGTCCCTAGGGTTTGGGGTTTCGCAATTTTAGATTCGGAATTTGGCCATCTGAATGTTGAGAAAGTTATAGGTAATTTCAATACCTTTCAGTGGACACCAAGAACGTGAAATTCTGATCAGCCGTTTGAAAGTTATGGCTGTTTTACCGAACGTGTTCAAAACTGTGACGTGAATGGGACAGGTCATGTTGATCTGTAGATTAGTCAATTTTAGAGGCCGAATCAGTTTTTCCCAATACTTAGAAAAAACTAGGAAATTTCCTAAGCTATGAGAAAATGTACTCGTTTAATTAATTTGGAGTATTAGAACTCAAGTTATGCTAGTTGGAAGCCCGCTGTCCCGTCGGGACAGATTCTCTGTTTTCGGGTTTTAGGGGTAGTTTGCGGAGTCAGGTTAGGGGATCATTCTTGTACTGTTTTGTGGGCACATTTTGAGTGTGTGGTACCTATGTGCGGGTTGTGTGACCCCGGGAGTGCCCTCAACCTCTCGCCAATCCGTCGCCCGCGGTTGAAGGCAAGTGTATTGTAGTGGTTGCGGCTTAGGGAGCCGTAATGTTTGGTAATGAGATGGTTTACACATGGTTTATGATATGATGCCATGATTGACTCTTGCTTGTGACATGATGAAAATGGTTTATAATGAGGTTATGCAATGATTAGTTGAGTTTATGTGCAAGTTGTTTATGTTTATGACATATTTGCATACATGGCATGAGAACTGGCCAGGTCGGTGAGAAAGTCATAACTAGTCCGATAAGGTCGGTGAGAAAGTTATGACTAATCCGGAGCGCCATTGAATAAGACCTACCTCGTGATTCCATCCACAGTTGTGAATGGAAGCGAGGAGTAGGCACCCTCCATCTACGGGATGGAAGGGGAAAGAGGGTGCACGCCAACGGGTGTGCACTCGGCAATACCGGTATGTGCTTCGAGGAGACATGTGCATTGCATTGCATACATGATGATGATAATGAGATGTGTACAATGAGTGTTGAACATGGTTATGATGTTAAGCATGATATATAGAGATATTAGCATTGAACTGTTCGTTTTGTTCCATTGCAATATACTTGCTGAGTGATGAACTCACGCTTGTGTCTTATGTTGTTTTTAGGTACCATGAAACCGGCATGTGGGAAAGGGGTTTAGCTACACTTCTACACATAGCTCCTCACATATAGACAGTTTTTTATCATTTGGAGACATAATAATAAGATTAGTGCCATGAAACTTGGAGTATGGCTTGATTGTGTGCTTAAGTTCATCTTTTGCTTCGTTATAATTTTGGGAGTGGTTGGATTCATTATTTTATACGTAAGATGTTGCCATATTAATTGTTATTGCTATTTTAGATGTCTCATATTATGCTATACATTGCCATATTATTGCTATTGCTTCAAATCATGGAAAAACAAAGGAGATGCTGCCAAAATTTTCGGTTTTAGCATTTGCACCTTTCCTGTAATTTACCTTTATTTGTGTCATTTAGATGTTGTGTCTATCATGTTTGGTGACATCCAGGGCATACTTGATGCCGGGGTGTTACAGTTGGTATCATAGCGTGCTTCAGGGCCGTGGTGTATGAACTTAGTGAAATACCATAAGGTTAACTACAATTTTGATGTGGGATAACCTAGAAACATGGCTTAGGTTGTACTTAAAACTTTGTCATAGGATAGCAACATTAAAACTTGTGTAAGTAGAATAACTAATGTAAAATTTGACACACATGGATGCACAGTAGGAAAGGATATGGGTATCGTTGCTTACGCTTAAATGTTGTGTTTAAGCCTTGTTGTTGAATGCTACATTTGATAACGTATGCTGCTATGTTTATGAAATAATTGATTGAATTGTACTTGTTCTCGTGATAAAGTGGGGTTGTGGTGCCGAAGGGTTTCGGTCATCTTTTTGTTCATAGTAAGGTTGAGGTTTGACGGTGTGGCCGGTTAAAGCCATCACCGAAGAACTATTAACCCCTGTGGGGAGAATGCTTATCCTTTCTGTCGTAGATCGGGTAGTTGGTTGGAGTCAAATGGAAGAGTTGATGGTGGACCCTTTTGGATTTCTTTTACCGTTCTAACGGTCGGTTTGGTTGGTTTCCTTGGTCTTAGTTTGGTGGAATCAAAGGAAAAGTTTTTGGTATTGAGTTTTCGCTTATGTGTTCTTTCAGAGGTTGTTTGGTTTTGTCTTCTTTGGTTGAAGACAAAGAAGACGAGTCTAGTGTTGCGCCTCTTTTGGTCGCCTTTCCAGCTTCGATGCCTGGTTTGTTGGTTGCTTCATGGGGAAAGCTTTCAATTTATTCCTGTGTTTGTCTTTCTCTGTGGTTAAAGGAGTTATGGCAGTGTTATACCAGACCTGGTTGTCAGGGCTGAGGTTCTGCGACTTTGTAAGAGTAAGTGGTGTTTGATTTCGTCGTTTTATTGGTTTGGGAGATCATCTTTGAAAACCCTATTTGTTTCGTGGAAGTTTGGAGTTTGGTGTTAAGGCTTTAGTTGAAAAGGATTTGGTTGATCGCTTGGTTTTCCCCCTCGCATCCATCTTCCTTCATGGAAGTTGTTGATCTCAAGATTTGTGGAGTAGTTGCGTGTTGACATTTGGAAATTTATGAGTTGACCTCTCGTGCGTTTTGATTGGGTTTTCTGGAAAGAAAGATGTTTTTCTTATGGCTGTTTAAGCTTAGGGTTGTGGCTTACTTGGAGGTTGGGTGCGTGACCCACGAGGGTGTTCAAGACGTTAGGTCAGTGTTGGGTAGTTGGGACATTGAGATGAAGTAAATTACTGATCCAGTTAAAGTGAAGTTGTTGGTTGTTTAAAGACAACCTAATTGATTGTGTTGATAAAGAAAGATTAATCGAGATGATAAGTGATCCAAAGTGAAAGTCGATTAGTGTTTTATGCAAAGTGTTGTGAGTTATGGGAGACTATTGGAAGTTCGAGATTAGTAAGTTTTGATTCCGGTTGAGAAGGTCTAGAATTTTCTGATTGTCAAATTAGTATAGCAAGGTTATGGTGTAAAGCACCAGAGTAGAATGGTGTAAAGACTTGAGGATTGTTGGGTTTTGTTGTTTAGGGGTCGAGTAAACTATGAATCAGCAAAATGACTTAACTGCTGTGTAAGCAAAGAATAGGGATATGGAATGATTGTAGGAAGGGTTGAAATTGTCCTCGATAGATGTCTGTCTGGGATCCGTAGTTATGAAAAATGTCTAGTGGGGATCGTATTGATTGGTTAGAATTATTCATTAGTTGATTGAACTAGGGATATGAAGGGAGTAACTAAGGGATTGTGCGAAAGGCATTTGTTGATTATGCAAAGATAAGAGATGAAGAGATGCGTTTTAAGCTTGGGATAGACAGTTGTATGAATGAGGAATCATAATTGTTGGTAGACCAAAAGAAGAGGTTGATATGATTCTTATGTCGAGTGAACTGGTAAGTTCATTGTGCCGAAGTTGTGAGAACATGGTTCTTCTGGTTGATTGTCATAAGATAGACTTGGTTTAGAGTTTATGTTCAGATGACCGATGGTAGTTATGTGATTAGTGCCAATATTTGTTTTTGGCCAAGTTGTTTAGCTTACGTGTTGATTTTTGGGTTTTATACCCAAAAGTATTTGAGTGGATCGCGTTCTTTCGCGTGCAACCTGAATCATCTTTGGAAACGATATTTAAAGGAAGCAAATAAACCTAACGGGTTGTGTTGGAAGTTTTTGAGGTGAAAATTCTTGCAACTCTATCTTGACCAGAGTTTGGTTTAATTGAAAAAGTGTGTGGAGTTTGCGAGTGTTTAAAAAAAAGGTGAAACTTACTATTGTTTCATAAGTGCTCTGTGGTTGTTCAAGAGATGTTTTGCTTTGGTAAAGGCTTGATGTTTGTTTTTGTGAAAGTGAGTTACCCTAATAAAGTTTCGTGCGGTGTTTCCATTCTAATGGAGTTTTTCCCTTGAGTATGCTTGCTGCCTTGGTGAAAATGAATCATGACATCGTTTATATATATATTTATAACCATAAAAGAGTCGTTGAGCCTGGACGATGAGAAAGTCATATAGGGATATATGACTAATCCGGAGTGCTCTTGAAAAGTTTGCATTCATGTCATGGATTGTTATTCCCATTGCTTTCTAGCATGAAAAGAAAGAATGGATAAATGCTGGTATTTTGGGTTAAGTTATGTAAGAGATTTGAGTTTCCCCTCTCTCTTTGAGAGATTTTTGTGGCAGCTGTGGATCTTTATGTGTGATTTGAGAATCGGTTTTCTCTTCCAAATTGTTGATGTTGGTTAAGATGGGAGGTTTGGCTTTGGTGTAAGCGAGTTGAGTTGTCTTTGGATGTTGAGAACTTCTATCAAAGATTTGTGTGGAATCTGTCTTTTGTTGGAATGTTCCCCGATGCGAAATTGTATCGCATTGATTGGAGATTTGAGTTTTTCCTTTGCGGCTTGAATTAGGAAAAGAAATAAAGTGATCTTTGGATGTTGTCGAACCTTTGTTCCAAAGTGATTTGTGGCGCCTTGGGTTCAAGTGTATGAATGTGGTTCATCCGGCTAAAGAGAGTTGCTAATTGTTGGCATTGTCGTTTTGAGATATGAGTAGGAATGTTTATAAATTGATGATAATATTAGAGGAATACTCATGAGCTTGGTTATTTGAGTGAGAGGTTGGGAGGGCGAGACCCTCTGAGGAAAGTTTTGAATTGTGGTTTGGAAATGATTTGCGGCCCTAGCTTGGGCTAGGTGTTGTACATTAGTGGTATAAGGGTGGAGTATGATGGGGGTTGTTGATGTCGTGGTTCAACTTTTGCTGAGAGTACCGTTTGGTGGTAGTGAAAGTTATAGAAAAAAAACTTTGAAGCAAGAACATTTTAACGTGATCATTGTCTTAGCTAGTTGTACTTGGATGTGCGTTATGCCTGGGAGAGGATAGAATGAAAACGTAATGTGGTTTGTAGGCGAAAGGAAATTATTGCCGATGTGGGCGATGTATGTAGATGACATTAGTTAATTTTGATTCTTTGTGAAAAAGGTCGAATAATTGGAAGAGATGGGATTTTGTGTAATTGATTCTTTGGGGGTTCAGGTTTGGAACCCTAGTTGATCGTTCAATACTAATGAAAAAAAGGGGGTTAAATGCTTGTTATCAGGATGTGTCCAGCGATGATTGTGTCGTCTTGAGTTTGTTGATTCATGACAGAGTATTAGAAAGAGGAGATTAGACCTCTGTTGAGTTTAGAAATTAATAACCTCCTCTGTTGAGAAGAATAATCGAGTAAGAGGTATAGTGTGTTGCAGTGATAAAGGAAAATCTAGTTTGAGTTGTGTCAGATCAATTATGAGGATAGTGGTATGAGATATCTGGTTCAGGAAATTCTTTGTAATCCAGATTGCTAGGAATTATTTTGTCCCTTAGAAATTTTAGTAGACATTGAAGTGAATGAGGAATTGTGACAAGTTGCGCATAGTTGAGCTAAGTCAAATCACTTTTGTCCATAGTGGATTTGGAGAGTTGGTTTGTTGTTCGCTTTTGTTTGAAGTCTATGCGTGGGCGTTTCAGTTGTTTGTTCTAACTTTGAGGTTGGGTCCCTCGTGGGCTTGGTGTGTCAAATCGGTGTTCTTCGGATTCGAGGTCGAATCCTGTTTAAGGGGGGGAGAATGTGACACTACGAAATGATGGTATGAGACTTTTTCGGTGTCGGTATTAAGGTACGACTTTGGTACCATGTTTTTGAGCCTTTTCCGTGAGTTTTTGGGCCTTTCCGGGGGAGAATTTGGGTATTCCGGGGGAGTTTGGGCCTTGGGGGACCTAACTTGGGCCTTGGGGGACCCTTGTGGGCCGAGGGTGGGAGAGAACGCACTGCTAGAAAAATAGACATCAGTGGCGGTTCGTAACTGCCATCAGTGGCGGTTTTTTGAACCGCCACTGATATAGTGCCACTGATAATCGATGATTATCAGTGGCGGTTTTGAACCGCCACTGATAATATTATCAGTGGCGGTTCCAAAGAAAAACCGTCACTGATAATGCATTATTTGTGGCGGATTACGAAGAAAACCGCCACAAATAATTATATTTAATATTAAAGCGGTTTAACACAAAATGAAGATATTTTTAGGAGGTCACCCCTCACCATCCTAATTAGTAATACTCTCACCTAACGCTTAACTAATGAGTTCTACCACCGATTTTAATGCAAATACAAGCACTTCCCGAGAGGTCACCCATCCTAGTACTACTCCACAACGCTTAACTTTGAGTTCTTATGTGATCTAGTACCGTAGTGTTGGCATGATCACATTTGAAATATAACGTGTCCCCCTCCCCTTAACCCCACAAAGGACCCGAACACTAATTTTAGTATTCTCATATTCTGAATTTGTCATGCTCTATTTTAACTAAGTGCTCTATTTTACCATGACACGGGTACTCCCAATTTCAACTAAGTGCTCGATTTTATCATGACATGGGTACTTCAAATTTCAACTAAGTGCTTGATTTTACCATGACATGGGTGCTCCCAATTTCAACTAAGTGCTCTATTTTACCATGACATGGATACTTCAAATTTCAACTAAGTGCTTGATTTTACCATGATATGGGTACTTCAAATTTCAAGCACTTAGTTGAAATTTAGAGCACTCAAATTAGGTAACTATAGTTATCAGTGGCGGTTCTATCAAAAAACCGTCACAGATAACAGTATCTGCGACGGTTCTAACATAAAACCGCCACAAATACGCCCATTATCGGTGGCGGTTTTACATTGAACCGCCATACAAATAGTTCCCAAAGTATCGATGGCGGTTTTATTAGAACCGCCACAGATAACCAGTATCGATGGCGGTTTGTGGTTAGAACCGCCAGCGATAGTGCTCGAAATATCGATGGCGGTTCTAACCAAAAACCGCCCGATACTCGGTTATCCTGTGGCGGTTCAAAATAAAAACCGCCACTGATGATCTTGGCACCGGTTTGAGCTAAAAAACCGCCACTGATATTCCTATTAGTGGCGGTTCCAAACAAACCGCCACTGATAGGCGTCTCCTATGTGCAGTTTTGTAGTAGTGACGGCCCATGTGGAGGAATTTTTGGGCAGCAAAGCTGCTGCCCTGCCTCCCCATGCGCCACCCCCACCTCCCACAAACCCTAGCCGCCACCCCCTCCCCCCTATGCGCCCCCCTTGCCTCCCCTAGCCACCACCTTCCTCCCCACCATCTCTAGCCGGCCCTAGGCGAGCTCCACCCCCACCCCTTGCTGCCACGCTCTTCCACACCGTTTCCCTCGCCATTGGGGAGCTCCACGACGAGAGGATTCGGCGGGATTGGCGCGTGGAGGAAGATTGGGCGATCGGGAGGAGTTTTCGTCGGTTCGTCGGGTTAAGGTATGGTGATGGGAAACCTTTGAGGTGGATTAGGTGCTGTGTTAATGGAGGTTTTCATGCTTTTAGTTCAAAAGGTGGTGCTGCCATTGGTTAGATTTGATGAGAACTAGCGTTGTCATTGTGTTCTGTTTCGGGCAGATTGGACGCCCGACCTAGGGTTTGGGGTTTCGCAATTTTAAATTCTGAATTTGGTCATCTGCCTGTTGAGAAAGTTGTAGGTAATTTCAGTACCTTCCAGTGGACACCAAGAACGCAAAATTCCGATCAGCCGTTTGAAAGTTATGGCAGTTTTACCGAACGTGTTCAAAACTGTGACGTGAATGGGACAGATCGTGTTGATCTGTAGATTAGTCAATTTTAGAGGCCGAATCAGTTTTTACCAATGCTTAGAAAAAGCTAGGAAATTTCCTAAGCTACGAGAAAATGTACTCGTTTACTTAATTTGGAGTCTTAGAACTCAAGTTATGCTAGTTGGAAGCCCGCTCTCCCGTCGGGATAGATTCTCTGTTTTCGGGTTTAGGGGTAGTTTGCAGAGTCAGGTTAGGGGATCATTCTTGTACTGTTTTGTGGGCACGTTTTGAGTGTGTGGTACCTATATGCAGGTGTTGTGACCCCGGGAGTGCCCTCAACCTCTCGTCAATCCGTCGCCCGCGGTTGAAGGCAAGTGTATTGTAGTGGTTGCAGCTTAGGCAGCCGTAGTGTTTGGTAATGAGATGGTTTACACATGTTTTATGATATGATGCCATGATTGACTCTTGCTTGCGACATGATGAAAATGGTTTATTATGAGGCTATGCAATGATTAGTTGAGTTTATGTGCAAGTTGTTTATGTTTATGACATATTTGCATACATGGCATGAGAACTGGCCAGGTCGGTGAGAAAGTCATAACTAGTCCGGTAAGGTCGGTGAGAAAGTTATGACTAATCCGGAGCGCCGTTGAGTAAGACCTACCTCGTGATTCCATCCACCGTTGTGAATGGAAGCGAGGAGTAGGCACCCTCCATCTACGGGATGGAAGGGGAAAGAGGGTGCACGCCAACGGGTGTGCACTCGGCAATACCGGTATGTGCTTCGAGGAGACATGTGCATTGCATTGCATACATGATGATGATAATGAGATGTGTACAATGAGTGTTGAACATGGTTATGATGTTAAGCATGATATATAGAGATATTAGCATTGAACTGTTCGTTTTGTTCTATTGCAATATACTTGCTGAGTGATGAACTCACGCTTGTGTCTTATGTTGTTTTTAGGTACCATGAAACCGGCATGCGGGAAAGGGGTTTAGCTACACTTCTAGATGTAGCTCCTCACATATAGACAGTTTTTATCATTTGGAGACATAATAATAAGATTAGTGCCATGAAACTTGGAGTATGGCTTGATTGTGTGCTTAAGTTCATCTTTTGCTTCGTTATAATTTTGGGAGTGGTTGGATTCATTATTTTATACGTAAGATGTTGCCATATCAATTGTTATTGCTGTTTTAGATGTCTCATATTATGCTATACATTGCCATATTATTGCTATTGCTTCAAATCATGGAAAAACAAAGAAGATGCTGCCGAAATTTTTGGTTTTAGCATTTGCACCTTTCCTGTAATTTACCTTTATTTGTGTCATTTAGATGCTGTGTCTATCATGTTTGGTGACATCCAGGGCATACTTGATGCCGGGGTGTTACAGGTTGCCGCCTCCTAGACGGCGTAGGAGCATCATGTTGGGAGCTCTCAAGGTGTGTGAGATGCCTCGACAAAGTTTGTGAAGGTTGGAGCTTAGCCTACCCGGTGAGGTAAAAAGCTACCGCGAGTGGATTTGAGGAGAGCGTTCCAGAGTGGAGCCGGTCTAACGGTTTGGTTGGACTTACCTCAACGTGGACTAGGGGAGACTGGCAAATCTTCGAACACCACGATAAAAAGTCGGGTGTCTTTAGTCTCTTTACATTCAAGCATTTACCTTTTTGCATATTTATCTATTGCTTGATTATATTTAGAATTACTTAGTTTAGCTTGTTTGATCGACGTTGCAATTTTTGTGTAGAGACATAATTTAATTAGTGTACGAGTGAGACTTGGCTCTATTGTTAAAGTTCTTAATTAGTCGCTTCCACATTTCATTGTGAATTTTAGACTTAGGATTAATTTAGGCTCCTCTCGATTAATTGATAGAAATTTTTAGAATCGCTTATTCACCCCCCCCCCTCTAGATGCCTCCTCGATCTTACACCCATCTCACTCGCCTCTCTCTCTCTCTCACTCATTGCTCTCTCTCTCTCAATCTCACTCGCCTCTCTCTCTCTCTCTCTCTCTCTCTCTCGCCTCGATCAGTCTCTCTCCCCTCTCTCGCTCGTCTCTCTCATCTCTCTCTCGTCTGTCTTTCTCAATCTCTCTCATCTCTCATTCTCTCCTGGTGCCCCCTCATAGCTCAATCTCTCTCGCATGTCTCTCTCAATCTCTCAACTCTCTATCTCTCTCACCTGTCTCTCTCACTCGCCCATTGCCTCTCCCCTCTTTTCCTCTTTCCCTGTTGGAGAGAGAAAGGAGTGCTATCAGTCGAGGAGAGAACGAACGAGCGAGCGAGAGAGAGAGAGAGAGAGAGAGAGAGCAACTAAGAGAGTGAAACATGGTGCCAACTGAGGTTAGGGAGAGAGTGAGAGCGAGCCAAAGAGTATGACATAAAGAGTCGAAGGGGATGAGCAACGGTTGAAAAAGATTTAAGTGAGGCAGCTTTTTTAGAAGTCACAATATTTAATCTCTCAAATATTTAGGTGTCCACAATTTTATTTAATTACTTCAATTTCATAGTTTTATTAATTTTCTCCCTTTTTTCTTCCTCCTTTCCCCTTTTCTTCTTTTTTTTCACCTATTTCCCTTTTTTCCCTTTCACTTTTCCCTCCATTCCCCCTTCCCCTTCTTTTTTTTTCCTGTTTTCCCCTTACTTTTTCCCCCACCGACGGTTCCTATCGTGGGCATGCTTATCCTCCTTACTCCCTCTCTTCTCACTCCATTGAGTCCATTCCCCATTTGCCTTCGCGGCCTTCTCACCCAATTCTTCTCCACCAAATTCGGTCGACCCCGCCGCCGGGCCACCTCTTGCCGGCACTGACCACCGTCACCTTCCGTGTGCCTACAGCCCATGCCCTCCTCGTGCCCTCATGCGCCCAGTCGATCCACTAGCCAGGCCCTCCCTGCTCGCCTCTAGCTCGGCTCAGCCCCGACTAAGCTTGTGCCTTGGCTCGGAGGAGGCAGTGGGCCACAACCAAGGCATGAAGGAGGCAGCAATTGTGGGCTTCAGCTCGGAGGAGGCGAAGGCCAGCGCCGGCGGCTGTCCATGGGAGGCGACGATCCACGGGAGGAGGTGGTCGTCCACGGGAGGAGGTAGAAAGGGAGGAGGCATCGAATCGTAGCAAATGGGGGCTACTACTTCGCCTACGCCTACTCACGGAAGCGGCGCGGTCACCTTAGCAATCTCTCCATCCTCCCCGTTACCGACCACAAGGCCGACGTAAGAACAATGACAGCAACATCGATAAGGATGGCGCCAACGCGGTGCTCGTCGGCAAGACGACCACAGCAGAGTTCGCACGACGGTAAGTGCTGGGGCGCGAGTTGGTTCGCAGAGAGTTTGAAGCATCTAGGCCTCTAATTTTATTTGATTTTTGGTAATTAATGACAATCATGTTAAAGGACTAACAATTTCTCTAAAGTTGGTGAGAATAGGTTGGACTCAATTGCGGCATGAATCATGTGAGCTAAAGGGTCAAGAGAAGAAGGCTAAAGGCTAGAAGTTAAGGTATTTTTGTAGATAAGACCCTTTTATGTTTATTTACCGATCTCATAGTTAGGAGAAAAAGATTGATTTGCTAGAATAGATGTTGTAGTATTAAGGGGGACAGATGCCTAGTAGTTTGATGTTGATCAAGTTTAAATTGGCTCAAAATGCTTTTAAAAATCATACTAGTTGCATCTAGTCTTGGCTTTGAAAGTCTTTTTGCTCTCTCAGCATTTTTGGCAGTACCACAGTACAAAACGCAGTAGTACCACAAGGCGGTAGTACAGGGTGTAATACGGTGGTAGGTATTTTCTAGAGAAGGACTTTTCAATGCTTAACCTTTCTCTCTGGGCTGGATGTACCACAACGCAAAATTACTACCACTTGGCAGAGCACCGAGCATATGGGCGGTAGTTTCAAACAGAAGCACTCCTTTTGTGAACTTTCTGAATCCGGAACTACCGCAGTGCAAAGAGCGGTACTACCAGAGGTCGGTAGTACCACAAAAATCGAGCGGTAGTTATTTTACAAACATGGGTGTTTTGTGCATTTTTGCTCTATTTTGAATGTCGGTACTACCGCAGCAAAAATAGCGGTACTACCGAAATTCGATAGTACCGCAATATTAGTACCAATACTCATTTTATTGAGAGGAACCATTTTTGAGCTGATCTCACTTCAAAAGTCGGGACTACCACAAGTTGAATATTGATAGTACTAGATTTTCTGTAACGGCTATTACCTACCACATTTAATGCTCTGACTTGTCCGTTGGGCATGGGACAGTACTATCGCACTGTGCATGCTGGTAGTACCGTAAATCCTAAATTTTTTAGAAACCTGCCCTCAACGGTTGGATTTGTTTGTGGGGGTTATAAACACCCCTACATCTGCATTCATAGAGCTTCTTGATGAATCATTGAATACATTTGAGCTCTAGCAAATCTCCTTTCTTTCTTGTGCATTCAAGTCACTCTTTGAGGGAGTTAGAAGCATTCAAGTGCGCATTTAATTGTTTGAGCCAATTAGACACTTGATTCAACCTCAAGTAAGAGTCATCACTTCATTCTCTTGGAGGTTGCTGCCTCCTAAATGGCTTGGTGGCGTGGAACCAGTGATCTTCTCAAAGGAGATTGTGAAAAGGTCCGGTTGGTTGTGAAGGCAAGGAGCTCGCCTACCCAGAGTGGGGAAGAGCTACCACGAGTGATCGAGGAAGGCTCAATTTTCATAAGGACCCAGCTTGAGTTGGTCAAGATTACCTTAACATGGATTAGGGGAGACCGTCAAGTCTCCAAGACCACGAAAAAAATTCTTAGTGTCAACCTCTCTTGTTGTACACTTTCTTTTATTTATTTGAGCAATTTACTTTCCTAGTATACCTTGTGATTGTTCTTTGTTCTAGGATTGTATAATTTGTTTATACTTAGTATTTTTAGACCTTACTTGTTAAAATTCTCAATTCTAGTTTTACTTATTTGGCTTATTGCAATTAGAGCCGAGAATTTTAAAAAACTTCATATTCATCCCCCTCTAATCAGTTGTCCTTGATCCTACGAGTTCAGGGTGATGCGGCGATGCAAGGACGCGGCCACCGGGGAGGCGCTCATGTGCAAGACGATAAGGAGGGATCGTTGCGGCAAGTGTCACCAGCGGAGGGAGGTGGCCATCATGCGGCGCATGTCGTCCTGTGGCGACCACGACGGGCATGTGAGGTTGCCTGTCATGACGCCACGGCGGCGACGCGGCGCCCTGGCGACACAGTGGCTCCCAAGCAACGCCCAGCCCCCCTCCCACTCCCCTGTTGTGGCCCGCGGCAGTGCCGCCCACCATGCCTGGTTGTCAGGCCCGGTACGGCCCGAAGAACAGTAACATGCCGGCCCGGCACGACCACTTCGTGCCAAATCAGGCTTTGGATTGGACTGTGCTGCCGTGCCTTAGGCCTGCCCACATAAGCACGGCCCGAGTGCTCACGTCTAGCCTACACTAGCCGTACAGCCGCCTAATGGAAATGACACTCGAAATTTTCTCTATACATAGGGATTTTTTTTTTTGAATTTTTTCCAGGAGCGCTGGCTTGCACTTAAGAATGAGATGAGCGCATGCGCGAGTCTTAGACTCGAACCCGAGCGAGCTGTGTCCTCAACGGTGCCGCTAGCCATCTGAGAAACTGTTTAGTCTCAGTTACAATATCAAAGCCCGTTGGCACAGATGCAGTATTCTTATAATTCCAATTTTTATAAAAAAAAAAAACAAGCCATTTTTCTCTAAAATTCCATACCGAAATGGCACATATACAGTATTCCATCAAAATTTGATGGGAAATATATAGCCTCACACTAGGCTGGAGATGAACAAATTTGCAAGGCAGCTCGGCTTCTATATTTGACATGGTTGCACCGCCACATTTAGGGTGTGTTTGGTTAGATGTACCAGGCTGAATGGGATGGGATGGTACAGAATGGATGAGATGATCCTGGATGGGATGGTACCGGTCGGTCCTGTACCGATCGGTTCAACCGAATTCGTCGTATCAAACGATACAACATCTTCAAGGAATATTCTAGGAATCTGTACCATCTCATCCCGTACCAGATGGTTTCGTTTAGTCAACCAAACATATGAACGATATTAAATCATGTACGGAACGGTTCGGTTCAACCTGATACAGCGAACCAAACACACCCACTACCCGTTTTCCGTGCCCGCTCGTTGCCGGGCCAATGGGCGCCTGGCCCTGGAATGGATTGAATCCGTCGTTCTCGTTCGTTTTTATTGTCTGCTTGGTGGAGTGGAACAAGAGCAGGGTTTACAAAACCGTTTTCGAATTGAAAATCGAGACCCCGCCGGTATCGGTTTTTCGAGAAATCCGAGCGAAAACCGTAAAAAACCGAAGGGTTTGAAAACCGAGTGTTTGAACAAAAAAATTCAAAACAGATTAAAAAAATCAAAAACTGCTCGGTTTTCTTGAAAAACCGCTTGGCGAATTGAACCTTTTGGGCGATCGGTTTCTTGAGCGGTTTTCGTCGGTTTTCTCAAAAAACCGTTCGGTTTACATCGCATAAATTTTTTTGATTTTTTTTTGAATTGGACTGGTTTACCGATCGGTTTTATATTTCAGTAGGGCTCGAAATCTCGAAAACCAGTCGAAATTCTCGATTTTCGTTCGGCTTTGTTAACCCTGAACAAGAGTGTGTGTGTGCGCCTGAGGCTCTGAGCCTGCGAGCATGAGGAGGGTGTGCCACGGAGCAAGGCTGCTGCCAAGGCGTGCGCGCGCCTGCGGTAGCATGGATGGAGGAGCAGATCTGTCGTGGTACGGTGTTCGAGCGTAGCAGATTTATACCGTACTGCCTTAATTTTGCAGGATTTTCTATGGTGTATGAGCGTGGCAGGTGATACGTAACGTTTCTGCGGTGGAGCAGGATGTTAGTTTTGTAATTGCATTTATACGAGACCAGATTTGAAACAAAAAAGCTATAAAATCGCTGTCTTCCGTACACCACGGAGGCATGAAGTAGAGGCGGGGCACCATTAAATCCAAAATAAATTGGCAGGGCCCTTGACTTGGAGAAGACCATGTGTGAGCATGATATTGGAGTGTACACCTGGTGAAGTAACCTATAAGCATGTCTGAGAGAGAAATTCCATAAGGGGCAATATAAATCCTCTCGAATTTCTTTGTAGTAACAAAAATTTCAACCCATCTCTTATGATTTAGTCAATAGGAAAAATGATAAAATAAGAGTAAATTCTGGCTATTTTTATCTCATTCATTTCTCACCGATTAATTTAGTGTGATTTTTAGCTTAACTGAACCAATGGTTACACTACACATTTGAATTAGGCCCAGTTCGTTTCAGCTTCTGGATTATGGATTCTGGATTATGGGAGAAGCTGCTTCTGATTATGGGAGAATCAGGCCGAGTTAACTATGACTTCTAGGTTTCGGACCGAGCTGGCAAGAATCGAAGAATCAGTGAGAATCGTGTTTCGACAGATTCGATTCTATTCGAAAACTTTCCGATTCTCGGAAGAAGCTGTCGTAATCCTCCGTTCGGCAAATAATCCGCTTTTTTTAAGCGAGTCGCTCGTTTGAAACGAACGGGGTCTTAGTCAATCCCTTTTCTCGAGTAAACAAAACCACCTTAAATAGTTCATTTCCTTATAACTACTGCTTGAGTAGAAGTATATGGTACAGTGGTAACTTATAAGTTATATTGGTAAGTGTGCTGCAACAAGCGAAATTGACTTCTTATGGTATGTTTATATAAGTACATTGTATTTCTTTAAGTGAAAAAGAAGAGGTAACTGTACTTAGTTTTACTCAGCATCACATTTTGGAAAGTGTTGGAGAGGCGCCGTGGTACCAGCAGATCGTAACCGTAGCGAAATATTGTAGGGGGTGGGGGGGGGGGAGGGGGACGCGGGGTAGGATGGATAGGAACAGGACAATAAAAGGACGTACTTTTCAACGTGCGCCACTGTGTGATTTGACTTTTGAAGCGCAGTTGTTCCTTTGTGGGCTCCTGTTCCCCTCCCATCTGCCTTTCTTTGGCTTGGTATCCAGCGATTAAATTGGTCCGTGCATTTCTTTCAAAACCGGTCCAGCGAACAAAATTACAAAATATTTGTCTCTTAACCATAGAAGCGTCGGTATGTATCGTGCTAGATGACGGGATCCATGGTATCCCGAGTGGTCATGGCAGTAGTTGTTGGGCCCACCATGATACGTTTGCTGCCGCGCACCACCAGCTTGGCAAGCAGGTGCGAAGCACCAGAAGCGTGGTAGCAGCACGTGTCGAGGTAGGACGGCTTAACTACAGGCAGGAGCAGCTTCTACTGCGGTAGGCTAGCTGCCACGGGACTGACTAGCTTCTACGGTCCATAGGCACGAGAGGTAACACGTGTCACTCACCGCTCCTTTTGCGATTAAAAATAAATTATTTTTGGAAATTTATTTGCACAGGCCATATATTTTTTTTACAAAAAAATGACATAAGTAGAATTCAAACGACCTTTGTCTTCATGGTGGGCTGCGCTTGCCGCGAAGCGATGAACTCTCTGCAGAGACAGGCCTGAGAGCTGAGGAGAAATTTAAGAAAAAAAGCTTCAAGGTAGTGGAGTACAAGGATCGAAATTCCGGTGAAATTTCAGTGAAATATTGGATTTCGGCCTCTTCAAGATTCATAATCCCAATGGAATAAAAAAAAATTGAATTTTTTAATTGCTACAGTAATTTTCAAAATTTTCGATGAGATTTCAACAAATTTCACCAAAATTCTAGTTTTTTTAATGGGATTTGACCAGATTTTTTGTATGCTGTAATTATCATTGCTTCTTGGTCTGATTGATTTGACCGGAGTTCTGATTTATGGAACTTGTGTGCTACTCCCTTCAGTTTGATAATAGATGTCGTTTTGGACATCGACACGGTCTTCAAAACACAACTTTGACCGTTAATTTTTATTATAATATATTTATAAAACCCAATAAAATTATAATATTATGAAAGTACTTCTTGAAACAAATCTATACATATAATTTTCATATATCCAATTTAAATATTTAAAAATATATCGATAGTCAAAGTTTTAGAAGTTTGACCATCACCGTGTCCAAAACGACATCTATTATCAAACTGGAGGGAGTAGTTTTGATTAGCATCGTCGAGCTATCAGTCTTTACAATGCATACAACGTGGACATTGCATGGGTTGAGGATTTAATACTTTGGTGGGACGCTCATGGTCAGGTTTCGCTTTTCGTTTTGAACTCAAATTTTGACATAGCGATAGTATTAAAATTCACAAAAAACCGCTCGGTTCGAAAGTTAAATGAATTTGAAATCTAGTCAAACCTTCGATCGAAATTCGCGGGTTTCGAACGAAAACGGCTCGAAAAGCCTCAAAATTCGATCGAAAAGCTCGAAAAACCGTTGCTAGTTGAAAAAATAGGGAAAATTGGAAAAAATTATAAAAAAAAATATTGTAAAATTTGTAGAAAGCCATTAAAGGCCAAAATGATATTTGAAGAATTACTTCAACAAATATTGCTACTAAATATAATTGAACAAATATTGAAACATGTAGTTTGTTGTGGAGGTGTAGTCTAAAATTCTGATTCAAATGTTGCACGTATTTGATCAACTATGAGTTTTGTAGGCTGTAGAAGATCTTGTAACAATGTATTTCCATTTATTTTTTATGCTGTACAGTGATTGTTTAATACTTGCATTCGTGTTGAATACTAGAAAGGCTCGCGCGGCGCACGCCGCGCGCGTGACCGGGAAACGAATTCGTATTTTTTTTCGGAGGAAAAACGGACTATGGAACAATTTTTTCCAGGAAAAACGACGCAAAATATTTTTTCCCATGCTCTGGAGAAAAAACAGACAACGAAAACATTTTTTTTCCAACAAAAAGGATAAATGATGGCTGGAGAACGAATTTTATATTTTTTTTAGAGAAAATGGCAAACGAAAACATTTTTCCCATGCTCCAGAGAAAAACCGGATCACGAAAACATTTTTTTTCGAGCAAAACGGAGAAAGGGAAAAAAATTTAAGAGAAAAGCCCGTGCTCCGGAGGAAAAACGGACAACGGAAACATTTTTTCCGAGCAAAACAGAGAAAGGGATTTTTTTTTTTAGAGAAAACGGCAAACGAAAACATTTTTCCCATGCTCCGGAGGGAAAACGAACCACGAAAACATTTTTCCCGGGCAGAACGGAGAAAGGACCCGAACGTAAAGTACATGGACTTATTTGTTATAATTTTGGACCTGTCCGTTATTTTGAATAATTAGAAAAGGGCTCGTTCGCTATTCGCATTTAATGGGGGCTCTCTCTGTAAAATACCGAACGAGGGACCTAAATGCGAACCGGGAAAAATTATTTTCCTCTCACAGAAAATCGCCCAGGGACCTATATGTAATTTCGAAGAGAGTGGAGGGCCTTTTCGCGAAACGGAGGAGAGAGAGAGTGGGGTGACGTGGGTGGCTGAGGAGGCCGGAAAGCTTCGAGGAATATAGCTGGGTAGTATTTAGTTATGATATGGCTCTCTCTCTCTCTCTCAGAATAATAGGAAAAAAATGATTGATGGTTTATCAGTAGAGGTCTCATATAA
Source organism: Rhipidocladum racemiflorum (assembly GCA_036346355.1). Classification (NCBI taxonomy): domain Eukaryota; kingdom Viridiplantae; phylum Streptophyta; class Magnoliopsida; order Poales; family Poaceae; genus Rhipidocladum; species Rhipidocladum racemiflorum. The sequence goes on along the minus strand of CM070569.1, from coordinate 43,555,468 downwards.
TTCTATATTGATTGTTGACAGGTTAAATTGGGGATTTTGATTTAGTCTAATGATTTTTTAGCAGTTTACATATGGTTTTAAGAAAAACTCAGATATACTTTTACAGATAGGTCATGATTTTACGGATAGTGCCCTTCTTGCCTCGTGATACTGGTTTTTACAAGAAAATATTGGTATTAAATATATTTCAATAAATATTACTACTAAATATACTTCAACAAATATTGATACTAAATATACTTCAACAAATATTGCTACTAAATATAATTTTGTTTTTCCTCTCAATACAAATTGCAAAAATCTTGAAGTAAACGAAGGGGTAAGTAATCACCATCTACCATTTATTGATGCTTTAATATTTGTGCAAATTAAAAAAGAAAAGCATATAAGCATCTCTCACAAATAAATATTTCTACTAAATATAATTGAATGGCTCAAAAATATCTCCAAACTTTGTTTTTTCAAATAATATTCACATCAGAGATCATAAGGCTATTCATGTTAATTACGATAAATTTTGGATAATTTTTTTAAAACTTTTAATTTTTTTTGAATTTAAATTTGAATTTGAGCGAAATTCGAAACGGTTTTCTTTTTCGACTGTTCGAAAAGTGGAACCCCGCTCACGGGCGCATCATATCATCGGATTCTCCCAGTAATTAATACAAACCTCTCTCTTGTAGAAAAAACCATCTGTAAAATACAAAAAGGTATTAAAGTGTGGAGAGTGGTTGTATACATACAAAAGGTATGCATAGACTATTAATTGGTGTATTACACAGCCGAGAGAGTGGCTGTACAATATTGTATTGTGCTACCTAGTAGAAAAAGATGATCTAACTACTCTTAATCTACTCAAAAGGTATTGAAGTCTGGAGACCAATTGTCTCAAAGAACTCTCCTAGCACGCGAAGCCCTTGCTAATCTACATGGAGACTGTGACCAAATAGATGTTGTCGCGAACCTTTTGCTTGGCATTTTCCTTTCCATTCAAGCCAGATATGCTACGACTAACACAGAGAGAGCTTCTCAGTAGCATAAAGCATTGGAGGTGCTTGGTATTTTATGTGTAGGCATTCATTGATAAGTTTCAGTACAATGCAATTGTAGGGCATTTTATATGCAAAAACTAAGTAATTTGCATTCAAATAGATAGGGAATGCCATATAAATTATTTCATGATTTTTTTAAAAAAATTCTATTTTTTTAACCGTGGGATACTATTTTATAGTATTTTATGTTGTATAAATTTTAGAAAATTTCTCATGCTTGATCACTATCTCCAAATTTATGAGAACATTAGTGATGTGTAAGGAGCATACAAAAAAATTTTCAAAATTTTTTAACACGGTATCAACACTTTTTTGTTCGCATCAAATTGACTGAGATCTCGACATTTCTAACAGAGATTTCGGTTTTTGGACTGAGATCTCGAAAATCTCGGTGAAAAAAAATATCATGTTTGAATTTTTTTTGCCTTTTAACTTTTATTTGGATTTCGTCTAAGATTTTAAGATTTTGGCCAAAAAAAAATAGATTTAGAAGGGTAACAAGATGCTAACCAAAAAGGAAGTATGCAACTTGTGAAGTACACACTACAGTTTGATCAAGAGAGAGAAATATACTAGTCATATATATTCAGTTTTCGACCGCGACGAGATAAAGGATAGGAGAATCTGTAGCCGCTGAACTCCGCAGTGTCCTGTCCAAGGATTTAAATTTCGTTTTCGGACTCTATCTCGGGACTGACTGAAATCCAAAATGTCGGCGAGATATGAAAATTTCGGACAAAATTTGGATGAAATTCAAAAACCAAATTTCAAATCCGATTTTTTTTCAAACGAGAAATCCGAGATATCGGCCAAAATCACCGAGATCTCGGCCCACATTGAACCGACCGAAAATGTCCCAAAACACATCAAAAAAATTTGAAAATTTTTTTGGATGGTCCTAACACATCACTAATGTTTTCATAAAAAATTCAGATAATGATCAAGCATGAGGAATTTTTTAAAAATCTAACTGTGCCATTGTCCTGATAAAAGCCTGACCGGCAAATTTCAACTGAATAGAAAATGGTGAAAAAACATTAGAAAATTTTGAACATTTGTGTGGATGGTTCTAATATATTAATAATATTCTCATAAAATTTTCAGATGATGATGAATCTTTAGGAATTTTAAAAAATTCAAATAGTGCTACTAAAGATGAAATGACAAAATTCACCTTAATGAAAAATAGTTCAAACCATTTTAGAAAATTTTGATTTTTTTTGAATGGTCCTAACACATCCATAATATTCCCATAAAATTTTCAGATGATGATCAATCTTGAGAAATTTTAAAAAATTCGGACAGTCCTAATCGACAAATTGAACCGACCAAAAAATAGTAAAAAACATGTAAAAAATTTTTGAAATTTTTTGTGGATGATCTTGATCCTAAATCCAATCAAATCCAATGCACAAAAATTAAAATCCGGCAAAAAAAACCACCAAATTTATGCCAAAATCACCAAGGTTTCGGCCAAAATCGCGAGATCTCACCGAGAAATCCGAAATCACTGTAGCAATTTCTATTTTTAAAATTTTTTTATTCGCCCGAGATTTAGAATCTCGGTGGGTACGAAATCTGAAATCTCAGCCAAAAAATCTAAAATTTTGCTGATTTTTGGATCTGTCAGCGTGATGGACGGAGCCATGGAGGCATGTCATGCAAAAAACCATCTCTTTTCTCATCTCAACTCATCAGCCGTGTGCATGCATTCGATTGTGTTAAAATGCCAACAAAACATAGGACTACAATGCATAGGGGTGTGTGTCTATATACATGTTCTATACTCATGGGAGTATATACTTTCTTTATCAATACATCGGTTAAATGATATTGTTATACCTTTTTATATATTTGAGCATATTTTAATACTTATTTAAGATACTTCAAAGTGATTTCCAAGAAAATTTTCATCAAAGTCTGCTCTTTATAGCATAATTTATGTACATTATCATTTTTTATATATAAAAAGGCTATATAACAAAAAATAAAGGGTTTCAATTAAAACTTTTCAACCAAATCACATTGAAGTTTCTTAACATTACTATTGAATTATACCGAAAGTGATAAAGGAGTATAACACATTCGTTTAAGCGGTATATATATATATATATATATATATATATATATATAGGAAAAATACTTCGTACTCCCGGGAGTAATTACTCCCATCTCTGAAATACCACCCAAACGTACTTGAAATACTCCTTTATCAGTTTGGATACACTCATATACTAATTATAAGATATTCCAATGAGATCCACATGAAAAAATTGCAAGGGAGTACATAGTTTTTAGCATATTTTGCAAATACCTTCATATATGCATATAAAAAGGAGTATGTCTAAAAAGTGTACATACCACCTTTGAAAAAATGTAAATACCACCTAGATGATCTTATATACTTATATACTACACGTACATACTCTCCATTGCGCGAAATACTCCCTATATTGTGAGATACGGCATAGGGAGTAATTACTCCCGGGAGTAGAAAAGAGGCTTCCTATATATATATATATATATATAAGCATGAAAGTGGGTCTAGACCCCTAAATGTGTTTTGGACGATTAATGACAAACGATTAAGGGACTAATGGGTTCAATGAGTTAATGAACAGGTGAAAGTCCCAAAGCAAAAAGATTTACGGACGTTGGCGACCCTCAAAACGTAGAAGAAAGAAAAACGACATCATTTCAGTGTAACTTACTTTATCTGTTGAGTCATAGATATGTCGTACTATTAAGAGGGATGCAATGTAGTCGATCTAGGGCAAGTCTCTGTGCTCAAGTGAATGCTTACTCATATTTTGTCAAAGAGACACGAGTCAAAACACGCACATCGAGTGTTTTTATTTTTCTATCCTTATCGGATGTTCCGATCCTATATCGGAAGTTCCGATATGTCGAACTTTCCGGTGTAAGCGTTTTGTGCACTCTCTAGAAACATCGGACATTCCGATGTGTACATCGGATGTTCCGATATGTGCTTGAAAAGTTTAGGGTACTCTCTGAACACTTCGGAAGTTTCGATGTTTTGATCGGAAGTTCCGATCTATTCAAAATCTGAAAAGGGTACTCTCTGGACAGATCGGATGTTCCGATCTATATATCGGACATTCCGATATTGTCTTAGAATACTTTTGAAAATGTTTTTCAAAAGTAACTCTTTGGATACATCGGATGTTCCAATAGTGAAAATCGGAAGTCTCTCTGGATACAACTTCGATTCAAGAATGGGTTTTAGCAGCAGCTTACTAACAACGAGAGCAACACATTGATATAAGTCTCGCTAATAAACGCCGCATGGATGAGATTTTATTGACAATTTACTGAATGTGTTGTAAGATTTTACGGCTATGCATGCTTCTATAGGGTTACGCCTAGCGTGTAGAGTTCTATCGAGTGTAAATGTTTTTACCATCAGTCAGTACCATTTACTTCCCTAAAATTCACATTTTTATTACCATTTCTATATGCAAGTTCTTGCCATAGTTTATAACTTTACTATCGTACTTATAAACCTTTTCTACTGTGACAAAAAGAATTTATTACTTGCTGCAATTACCAAACCAACATAAGACAAGTATGATTTTACTATACTAATTGTCATGATAACTAAATAAAAAAGCACATAGTATAGTTCAAATAAGGGAGCACGTTACTAGTTATGTCACAAGACCGACTAGTAAATGCATTTCTTGTTTGTACATGAATCTGATTTTTCTTTGTTTTAGCCATAACATTTTATTAATAGCTCAGATTCACAAACGGTTTTTACTAGTAACTTATTGACGACGAGAGCAATATACTGATATAAGTCTTACCACATGAATGAGATTTTACTATCTGTAGACATAGATTTTACTATCGATATACATAGATTTTATTATCGATATGCATGGCATTTATTAGCGAGACTTATATCATTATGTTGCTCTTGTCGTTAGTAAGCTACTGGCGAAAATCTAGGAACACAATACCATCGGTGTCAATAAAAAGTTATGGCTAAAACAAAGAAATTAGATTCATGTACAAACTAGGAACACAATACCATCGGTGTTATCTCCAGAATAAATTCTTTTTTCTATACACATCAACTGTTCTTACTATAGCAACTCTACGTTATACTATCAAACATATAATGAATTTATTTTTAAATTCGCTTGTCACCGAGCGCATATTGAGCTCAATCTGGTAGTAAATCATTTGGAAAATACTCTATGTTTACGATGAATTACTATGCTTTTCACTGCTGAACAAACTTAATTGGGATGATACTAAAGAGGGAGTTTTTGGGCCCGAGTTGTTTATGGGTCATATGCTGCCGACCAGCGCATGAAGGTCAGACGTTACAGATTATGACGAGCATGTGTAATAGCCTAATTTGCGCACCAACGCAGATTAGCGCTACCGTGTATATATATATATATATATATATATATATATATATATATATATATATAGGCGCTATTCTTCATTTGCATGTAGAGTAGCCTATTATAGGCTCTGGACATTTAACTCAATCCAATCGAGCCATACAATGCATTAATTAGAGGAACAGACTGTCCCAGTTACGTGTGTGTGGAATAAAACAATCGCAAGTAAAACAATAGACGAAGTTACCACCAAATCAGTACAACAACAAATAAAGACACTACCGAATCAATAAAGTGTCCACCCTACTAATAAATGTGTTTTTGTTGTTTGTACATTAATATGTTTTTTTATTTTAGATATATCTTTTTATTGGTAGCTCGGATTTGCAAATGCTTTTCACCAGTAGCTTACTGACGACAAGGTGAACAAAATGATATAAGTTCCGCCAATAAAAGTTGTATGAATCATACTTTAATGCTAAATGAACATCAATTTTACTATCTGTATTAGGTTGTTACTACAACACGGACTGTACAGTCTGCTGAGCCCTCTGGCATGTTAATAAATTGATGTTCATACTGTAGGAAAGTGATATTTATTTGATAGTAAAATTTGATTTATGTGATGTTTATTAGCAATATTTATATCATATTGTTCCTCTCGTCGGCAGTAAATATACCGGTGAAATTCGTTCGTCAATCTGAGCTACGAATAAAAAGGTATAGCTAAAAGAAGGAAAAATAAATTTGTGTACAAACTAGGAAACACATTACTACTTAGTTGGCCCCAGTTTGTGATTTCAGTAGTAAATTGATATTCATTCAGTATTAAGTTTATGTTCATTTGGTAATAAATTTAATTTATGTGATGTTTATTAGCAAGACTTATATCATACAGTTCGTCTTATCATTACTAATCTACTAGTGAAATTCGTTCATTAATCGGAGCTGCGAGTAAAATATTATGGCTAAAAGAAGGAAAAATATATTCATGTACAAACTAGTAACACGTTACTAGATAGTTGGCAACGGTTCTGATTTCGATCGTAATACGTTTCAGTAGTAAATTGATGTTCATATAATAGGAAAGTGATGCACATTCGATAGTAAAATTTGATTTATGTGACGTTTATTAGCGAGATTTATATCATTTTGTTTCTCTCGTCGGCAGTAATATACTGGTGAAATTCGTTTGCCAATCGGAACTATGAGTAAAAAGTTATGTCTAAAAGAAGAAAAAACATATCCGTGTACAAACTAGTAAATATATTATTAGTTAGTTGGCCACAGTTCTCATTTCAATAGTAATATGTGCTAGTAGTAAATTAATATTCATACAATAGTAAATTTATGTTCATTTGATAGTAAAATTTGATTTATACGAAATTTATTAGCCACTGACCGAGCCTTGTAAATAAGTTATTTCCAACATAGTAAAAAACATAGGTTGTAGTAGTAATTCTGTATGATAGATGCAGTTAATTAGTAATACGTGTCAGTAGTTAATATAAGTTACGTTGAACACAGTCATTTGTCAGTATAAATATGTGAAAACTATATGTATAAATTCTAAAAAATTCTCAAAAAAATTGCCATATGTAGGAAATGTGAGATTCTATAGCCGTGTAAAATTTGAATACCAAACTCAGTTGTATTTGAAAGATATGAAAATGATAAATTTACTATTCATCATTAATTAATGGTTGTCAATTTCATATCATTCAATTTGGATTGATTTTGGTCTTTAAATTTTATACGATGTAGAATCTTAACACTCCTACTTATGGTAATTTTTTGATAATTTTTTAAAATTTGTAAATATGGTTTTCATAGAAGAATTTAGTTTTGTTTGTCGGCCTGTTAGTAAAATGATTGAAAAATTGTCAAAAAAAATTATTGTAAGTACGGGAGGTGAGTTTCTACATCTGTGTAAAATTTAAAGACCAAAATCATTCTGATTTTAAAGATACAAAATTGACAAACGCTAATCACTGATGAATAGTAGATTTATTCTTTTCATATCTTCAAATGCGACTGAGTTTGGTATTCAAATTTTGCAGAACTATAGAAGCTCACATCCCCTATGTATAATAATTTTTTGAGTATTTTTGAGAATTTGTACATATAATTTTCAGGGAGTTTTACTTTCAAATGACTGATCTGTATAGGATTTTTCAATTATACTGCATGATAGTAATTTCTAGTTGTAGATGAAGTAATTTTATGTAGTAGATATAGTAATTTATGTTACCAATCAGAAAAATTATTGTTTAATAATAAGACTTATATCATTCTGCTCCTCTCATCGCCAGTAAGCTACCGGTGAAAACCATTTGCAAATTCAAACTACTAATAAAAAGATATGGTCAAAATAAAAAAAGAAACAGATTCATGTACAAAGTAGAATATGCATTAACTAGTCGGATTGACCAACGAATTAACTATTAACTGATTTGGTAGTAGTTGCATCTGTTGTTCTATATTAAAATATATACGTGATTTACTATCAAATTGATAGCAATCATTATGGTGTGCTTTGCATGCACTTCTCCAACCGAAGCGCAGAATAGATATTCTACGCTTAGTAGTAGAATAGCGCTATCGTATATATGTATGTATGTATGTATGTATGTGTGTGTGTGTGTATGACGCTGTAATGGGGCACCATGGTGTCTAGGCACCATGATTTTAAATGCATGAATTTAAATCAAATTCAGATATATTTTTTGAAACTTTCAGTTTTAGAGTATATACCCATCTATAAAATTCAAATAAAATACATACATTTGAAAAACTATACTCGAATTCAAAGAATTGAGCTAATTTAGATCGCATGCTTTACTGATTTATATATATACATATATATATGTATATATATGTATACTCAACACATACCTACAATCAAACTATCGTAAAAAAAAAGAAACTCTAGTTCGAATGTTAGTTCAAACTTATTTGAAGTAGTAAGTAAACGGATTAAACTTAACATTCTAAAAATTTTAAAAAAATTTAAATGCAAATAAATAGAGAAAATACTTGTTTTGGATCATGGTGTCCAGGCACCATGGTGTTCTAGATAATTTATATATACATATATCTAGTACTAGTTTAATCAATACATGGAACTTGGTAGGTAGGCATAGTAACATTGAGGATCAGGCATCATTTTGGTAGGGGAAATGAAGCTTTTCCTTTAGGATGCCGAGAAATACATGAGAAATCAAGCCAGGTCCTTCAGGATGCCGAGATGGTGTGAGCATCTGAAAACAGAAGATCGCTATGGAGTGGAGCTTCTGCATTTACCAAGCCAAGAACTGCGGGCCGCCTACACCTTTTTCGGCCTAGCCCATTATGACGGCACATTAGATGGGCCTTGTGAGCCTACAAAAACCCAAACTTTTACCAGAGTTCAGCTTCTTGACGGCAAAAACTTGTCCATTGTTTGGATTTATGAATGTTAGCACACCCAAAATAGATGGGAGAAACAAAAGAGCTGTCCAATCGTATAACACTGTTGGACTTTGGAGTTCTTCTTTGAAACATTTCTACAAATATTCAGACATTGTTAAAAGAAAGTTAATTGACATGCGACATACATGACGATCGGTGGTACAGGACGGATACATAAAAGCTACACACAGAAGTAACAGTAGTTTTTCTTTTTCTTTTTTTGCTTGTTTGGGTTGTAGTTGTAGCACCAACACGTATATACGTACGTAAGTACGCACTTAGCCACTCCTCCTCTCCGCTCGGTACGTAATTGTGTGCAGCGTGCGAGAGGCAGGCGACGACTCAGTTCATGTTGCGCGAGCAGCGCGTGATGGCGGAGCAGCCGCGGCGGTAGGGGTTGGCGGGTTGCTGCGACGCGCAGTTGGTGTAATAGGACCGCCCGCGCTTGTTGCACGGCACCTGGTCCGCGCGCAGCGCCGCGTAGCTGATGTACCGGTTGGTCGGCTTCCGCGCCAGCGACCGGCGCAGCGCCTCGCTGGCGCCGCCGGCCAGCCCCATCTCCTCGTCCTCGTCCACGCCGCACTCCCCGACGGCCCCGTCGCACGCCTTGGACGCCGCCCGCGACATCACCATGGAGTCCAGGCCGGCGGCGCCCGCGGAGGCCGGCTCGGGGAGGCAAGCCACCGCCACGGCGGCCACGAGGAACGCGAGCACGGCGACGCCGAGGCGGGCCATGTCAAGGAGCTTCGCTTGTGCTTTTGAGCTTGTCGGTGGTCTGTTCCTTCTCGGAGTACTTAGGCCTGTGGCTAGCCTGGAGGTACCGTACCTAGGGTTGATCCCTCCCTGCCTTCTTCTCTCTTTGAAGGGGAGGAGGAGGGGGAGATGAGGAGGGGAGAGAGGGGAGGGGATTTGGGGAGGGAGCGACTGGACGGGAGAGGAAACGGGGCGTCCGCACGTTGGGTTGACCGGCGTCGCCTCGCGTTGCGGTCTCGGTCTGAATGCCTCGACGTTGTTCACGTAACCTTCGTGCATGCATGTGATGCTGGTGCCCAAGCTTAATTTAGGGCCTGCCAAATTCGGTGCGCTACAGTAGTTCCAACTTCCGATTCTTGCGGACTAATCCAAATCAGTAGTCCGTTCGGATCCTGGGCTAATTTCACTGGACTTATATTATCCGTATATATGCATGCAGGGGCGGATTTAGATCCGTGACAGCCTGGGCTTCGGCTCAGGATTTAGAAAATCTTCTCTTAGCCCATAGTATTTCAGCCTAAAATAGACAATAACCTAAATCAACAAAGTTTAGCCTAGGGTGTGAAAGTTTTCTGAATCCGCCCCTGTATGCATGGGCTTCAATTATATTCCGTCAAGAAAGAAAAAAAAGGTTTATTTTGGGCGCAAGGATTGGGCTTGAATTGTAGTTGGGAGCATAAGCCGAACTCGGCATCCTAAAAAATTTCAGAAATTTAATTTCACTTCTTCAATAGACTAAATATTGGTATGTATGCAAAAAAATTTGTAGTGGCACTACAAATCGTTGAGTGTGAAACAAGACCACTGTTTCATTGCACTAAACTCATTTTCACAAACAATGCAACGAAACCAACAATTTGTTGCACCAAATAAGGAATGTACTCCGATACAACAATTCATTAACTCAGTGCAACGAAGGATTCTTGCTACAGGATTTCAAATTGACAGGTTACAACAAAGCAAAACACTTGGTGCGATAACTGATGAAGGATGTTGCAATAATTCAAGAAAACTCTTGCAACAAGAGTCTACCGGGAGGAGGAGGCATACATCAGTGGATGGCAGCTGCAGTAACAAAAAAATCGCCTGGAGAAGGGGCCTGTGGCGAGCGGAAGCATACGAACTTGGGCAGAAAAAACATTTGTTGCGTCCGTATGTGATGGGCTGTGCACAAATGGTAGGCCGTTGACTTGGTGAAGGTGAACATGAGACTGAGGCGTCCGACTTACGGGCCGTACCGCCGTAGCAATTTCGATTTGGGATTTGATAAACATCGTCCGGATGTTTTTATTGCTAAAATCACTAAAATCTAGGACCATCGGATCATTATTGAGATTCGAGAGTATCGATTACATCCGATGCTATGATTTGATCTAACGGTCCGGTGATATCTGAGTGAGGTATCTAACGGTCCAAAATTTGGATATTAGCTAAAACAAAAACATCCGGATGATACCTATACACTCCCGCATAGTTCCTCGGATGCTAGCTACTGAATAAAGTTTTAAATTTATCTTTGTGAAATATCCAGTGGCATATAGAGACACGAAAAGAAATCAGCGGCAACCTTACTTAAATAGTTCCGGTCAACGCCCGGTCAAGTGCAAATAGAATATCCATCTTTTTAGTCTTCTGGATGAATCAATTTGGTCAATCTTTTTACATACAAAAAATAGCACTGTTTTGGCGAGTTCGATTTCCAGGATTCATCTTTGATCGATTAATTATTCAAGGAGTAAAAGGATTGGTATGACACACAAAGTTTGCGTGTGTATATAGGAGTAACGGAAGAAAATAAGTTCCGTGTGAATTCTAACTGAATGCACGAATCAATTAAAATTGATTACACGATCAATTTGGATATACAGCAGGATTGATCGAGCAAAACACATTAGAGCATGCAACATATGCGGATTGATCGAGCAAAAACACGTTAGAGCATATATCACTTTGAGCACTATTTTCTATTGTAATGTATTTATACAATATAATAAAATTGTAAAATTATGAAAGTACATATGATTTTCATACACAAATATAAATATTTGAAAGATATCATAGTTAAAGTTTTAAAAATTAGCCGTACATTAATTAACACTTTTATAGCGGCTGACTTTGCCGAGCGCCTGGCCGTGCCGGTACGCGTCCGGCCGCGCTCTCGTATATCTCTGGCTTAATGAGACCACTTGCTATGAACGAGAGATCTTGACGATCGACCAAACAAAGGAATTAATATGTTATTTTGATCCGATCGAATCCTACAATTTAAAGGCGAATCATTCCAAGTTACCACCGAAATAGAGCACAATCCACACTACAGGATCAAAACATCTGAGCGAAACAAAGATCGACCGAATCAAACTAGAATTATTGCTCCGCCAATCACGAGGGACATCAGGACACCACCCTTCAACGCTGACGCGGACGACGGCGACGGTGGTGACGCCGTCCCATTCGTTCCCGGCGTAGGTGCCAGAGTCGGCGTCGGCGACGAAGAATTCCCCGCAGCCGGTGGCGACGGCGGCGGAGGCAACGAGCGTGGAGCCTGGGCTGGAACGGGAGGCGGCGACGGCGGCGGGAGGGAAGGCGATGGGGTGCTGCGCACGGCAAGGACGACGACGATGAGGCGCTCGCCGTCCTGGCAGCGGCGGGCGTCGCCGCTGATGAAGAAGAAGGGGCCGGATTTCCCGAGGACGAAGACGGAGTCGCCGCCGTCGAGGCGGAGCAAGGGGCCGGTGGTGTTGCAGGCGTCGTAGTGGCTCTGGCTGACCACCAGCACCGAGTCCTGCTCCTTGCTGTACCTAAACACTGCACGCACGCCGACGACAGGTCAGACGCACACCGCTGCACACACATGCGGCGGCGCGCGCTTACGACGTGGCGCCGCGGATGGCTAGCATATAGTTCCATGCACGAGCGTGCGTGTGTTTCGTACGTACCGAGGCGGTCGTTGACCTGGAAGCGGTTGCGCTCGGCCCAGTGGTTGAAGGCCTCGGCCGGCTTGGGCGTCCACCCGTCGCGGCCGCCGACGTAGAAGTCCCGCGCCGCGCAGCAGTTCGCCGTGATGAGGACGAGGACGAGGAGGAGAGGGACAGCCACGGCGAACGACCGCCGTGCCATCGCCATGCCAACGTACGTATATACCTAAGCTATTTCCCCTGGCAACAAGTTGTGTCCTAGTTAACTCAGCGCCTAGCTAGTGGAGTAGTGTGTATTATATATATATATGCACGTATCAGCTGCTGGAGCTAGCGATCCGTGTGCCGTGGATGGTGTGATCTCTGTGCGTGTGACCTGTGCCCAGGGGTGCTTGCGTATTTATACACGTTCCAGCAGGGTGGTGATCGAGGTCCATAAGTATATATGTTAACGTTGGGTTAATTAATGTGGCGATGGAGCAATTAGCTGTGACAGCCGTTACTAGCAAGCTAAGCTACCGTTGGCATATGCATATCCCGGAGTTACACCATTCCTTGGAGCAATTCATGGAGATGCTTTGGAGCGTTGTAATGGCGATGCGATACGACATATACGCGGCTCGTTAACGCATTCCAGAACAAGGGCGACGTGCCTAGCTTGATCCAACCCCGTGAGCAGATTCTGCCCCAATCCACTGGAGAGGCCCGTAAGGTTAAGCAGAGTAAAAGCACTTCTCTAGTTGGGCCGAACCAAGCCTGAACGTGTGTAGTAGGCTTGGGGAGCCACCGTTTTGCTCTGCGCCACTGCTGGCCCTGCGTGCCGTGTCACAGCACACAACATTGAAGTCGTCTCTATCCTTGGAACTTGAACCGCATCAGCGAACATAAATTCTCCAAGTTAGCCCCGGTTTGGAACGGAGAAATTCCAATGAAATTTTTTGTAGAATTTGTACTCTTTTCTATGATTAAAATTCCTACGTTTCAAAATAGGACCTTAATTACTCTTGATGGCAAAAATATAACAAGCTGCTTGACAGCCCCTGCATGCTTTTGCGCGTGATGACGTGCCATGCATCGGTTTTGCAGCTAAATACTCCATTTCGTCCTATAATATAAGTCTAACTTGCATAAATAGAAAACATATTATTCAAGGAATATTTAGTAGAATTGTATCATAATTACTCCTATTAGATAGACATGGTACTAATTTTTACTAAATAATATTTAGCAGAATTGTATCATAAATATGATCTAATTTTACTAAATATTAATTAAATAATATGCCTAATAAGTATATTTGTCAAACTTTGAAAGGACCGAGATGTCGGCCTAGAGGGGGGGTGAATAGGCGATTACAAAATTATACCCAATTTAAATTAATCTATCAGAGATAATGCGGAAGCAATTGGGATAATTAAGTTTTGCAATTTAAATAATTCAGCCCGAGACAGGTAACTCGGAGACTCCGGATATTTAGTCCGGATACTCCGGTATGTCCGGATACTCCGGATCAATATACCGGATACTCCGGGTTGCCTGGTTCGGCCAGAACAGAGTAGGACAATAAATTGAAGCGCTTCTTTGATTCTAGTGATACAAATTACTCTACTGCAATGAATCAAGTATATAAGCAAGAATAGATGCAGTAGATACAATCTAATTGATATAATCACAAGAATCAAAAGCAAATTAAGCGGATGAGCAAAAGAGTAAACCGAAGTAAGGAAGGAGACACGAAGATTTTATCCCGAAGTTCGGATCCTTGAGGGGATCCTACGTCTCCGTTGAGGTGGCTCGGTCACACTTGAGCCGGGGTCTCTTTCAACCCTCTTCCTCCCGGTGTTGCACAATGCACTCGCCGGTCTTCACTTCTTTGATTCCTTTCCTTGCGGAGGCGGAATCGGCCTTCACAAACTTTCGATGGCCTTCCACACAAAGCTTGGAAGCTCACCGACAACTCCTAGCCGTCTAGGAGACCTCAACCTCCAAGAGCAACAAATGCTCCCGAAGAACTCACTTAGAGTCCACCTCAAGTGCTCAACACACTAATCACACTCAATCCGATCACTACCCACTCTCACACCCAAACCTTCACTCAAAAGGGATCACTAAGATCTAGGGTTAGAGGGGCTTTTGGGAGCTCAAGATCACTAAGAAGAACACATCAAAGCACCAAGGAACCAGCTCCACTCCTCAAATCAATTCTCAATCCAAACACCTCTCTCCACTACCCAACCCTTCACAAAAGGGGATCACTAAGATCTAAGGAGTAGGGAGGAGTATTGGGGGCTCAAACACTCACAAAGAACACCTCTAATACCCAGCAAAACCTCCCCTAACGGCTACTTTGAAGTGGGCAAGAAGAGGGCTTTAAATAGAGGAACCCAAAAAACTAGCCGTTTGGACCGAACTGGGCAACCCGGAGACTCCGGATATTTAACCCGGACACTCCGGATCATCCGGATACTCCGGATTGTCCGGATACTCCGGATAATCCGGAGACTCCGGACATTTAATCCGGATACTCCGGATCTCCCGAGACGCAAAGAAATGGGGCCAGCAGGCATAACTTTTGATCCCGGACTCCGATTTCGACTAATTCGGACTTTTCGGAAAGCTAAGAACGAGGGCTACACAACTAACAAGGTCTCACTACCTAAATCCCAAAGGATAAAAATTGACATCACAAGGAATCCAAGAGAGACCTACAACCCTCACTTTCCGGCACCACCAACACTTCTATCCCTCACACCAACCCACCTACACCTAGGTGAACAAAGTGTGACTTGGGTTTCTTAACCTTAGACAAGGATAGACCACTTTTGAGCACTTGAGACTTGTCTAAGTGATTTCAACGATTGCATCCCTCTTAATAGTACGGCAATCCTTAGACTCAAATTTAACACAAAATCTAAGTCTTACACTAAGCTTACATGCCGACTTCTTCCGGATGCACGGTGCATGATGACGCTTCCACAAAGATTGATGATGCCCTTCGTCTTGTCAACCTCAACGCGCTTCACCTCATGAGACTCTTGTCCTCTCGACCTTGACCTCGATCATCACCAAGATGATCCTCCATCAAGTCGAATCTGACTTAGTCCTCAGCTGTTGGTGACACCGCCGTCTTGTTGACTTTGACTCGCTTATCATCCTTCAAACCACTTGGTCATCATACACACAACTTTGGGACCTAATTCTTATCAAAGCACTCAGCAAATATATTAGTCCCACAAGCTTAAAAGATATATTGAATAAATTGATAATAACAAGTGTTTCATATCAAGAAGCACAATATGAATGGAAACACTTGACAATAGAAATATTCTCCGCTAAGTGCATCATGATGAATATATGATTGATCTAACTGCACTAGAGAGATAATTGCCAATATGAAGAATCAATTAAATCATGGCAAGGACCACAGACTTTGCTTAAATGAAGCACATGATAGAATATACACGAATTACACATGTGCAAACAATATTTGGAATGCGAGTAAATAATGTGATCCAATTCTAGATTAAACTTCACTAAGAGAGGTGCATTAGAAGATACACAACTAAGACATGTATGCACCAAGTCAATATGAAGCAATGAAGTTTAACTCTAGTTAACACAAGCATATTAAAAACAAAGCACATAATGAACTCAAATGAATATATATATATATATATATATGCACAAGCAATTATGACATGAATCAATGTGCACATATGAAATCAAAAAGTTACTTAGAGTTCAATATGCATTTGCTAAAGAGGAATGCAATGACAAATATGGAAGGAATACCGAGATTGCATACCTCATTTTTTGCTTAACCATCCCAATTGATTTTCCTCTAAAATAGATGAGACTAATGTTCAACTAGGCAATAAACATGTTAGTCTCATAACAATATAAACATATTAGAGGTTTGTTATTTGTTAAGCACTAAGTTAAGCATTTGTACAATTACATTGATTGACATTACATGCGTTTGTTATTAATCGTTTGTCATTAATCACCAAAACAACATAAGTGCCTAGATGCACTTTCAAACTTACAACATGGGACGGAGAGAGTATTGTATATTTGTGGGGACCCCACACTTTCTTGGTAAACACTCACAGTTGGCTTGAGTAGAGGTGGGCACTCGGGCCGGCCTGAGGCACGGCGGGCATGAGGCACAGCCCAACCCAAAGCCCGGCTCAGCACGTTGTGAGCCATGCCATGTTGGCATGACATTGTAGCTCGGGTCATGCTGGGCCCGGGAACCAGGCATGATGAGCGGCACGGCTTGGCACGGAGCCACTGTCGTGGGCTTGCGGCAGGGCACGGCACCACTGCCGCTGGCTCGCGGCAGGGAGGTGGCCAGTGGGTCGTGGGGGAGCCAAGCGAAGCCGCGTGCGCGGCCATCGCCACCCCCGCCGTGCTGTCGGCTCGCCACTACGGCCACCTCCTCGCCTCCCGCGCCGTGTCGTCTCCAGGGGCGCGCGCCTGTTGCGGTTGTGCGTTTGTCGTCTGCAACGCTACGCGTCTCCAGCCATGGCCATTGCAGGGGAGGGAGAGGCCGGCATCGCACCACTGCAGCCCGCTTCGTCCGGCGTCGCCGTCGGAGGGGGGGAGTTGAGGCTGTGAAGGGGCACCGGGTGGAGGAAGGGCGGAGGGGAGGGGAGCGCGCGGTGGCCACGTAGGGAAAAGGAGGGGGCAAAGGGGAGGTAGGCGGCAGGGATGTGGAGGGGAGGAGGGAAGCTGGCACGGGGTTTGAGAGGAGGGAGGTCAGCGACGTAGGGCGACCAGGACAGAGGCCAGCGCGGGGAGGGGAGGAGGGAGGTCGGCGGTGCATGGAGGGGAGGAGCGAGGCCAGCGTGGGGGTGGAGAGGAGGGAGGCTGGCGGGGTCGCCGAGGAGGGAGGCTGGCAGGGTCACCGAGGAGGGAGGCGGCAGGGTCGCCGTGGCCGCCGCATTGGGGAGGGGAGGAGGGGAGGCGGCGGGCGCATGGGAGCTAGGAGCAGAGGAGGCAAGGAGGCACACGGGCAAAGAGGAAAAGGAGAGAGAGAGAGAGAGAGAGAGAGAGAGGGGGGGGGAAGGAGGGAGATAGAAGGGGGAAAAAGGAGAGGGAAAAGAGGAAATGGGAAGATTCGATGAAATTTCTCTCTCCCGCGAACAACAAAAACAGAAAGTGATGTGACGCGTGAAAAGAAATAAAGTTGATTTTAACGTTCGCCTAACTAATTCCATCCTGTGCGGGGCACAGTCGCACCTACAATGGGAATTTCAACGGTTATTTGCTTGCTAATCACTATAAAATCAGTCCGAGTCTCCGAGCACTCCCATTTCGTTTCTTCAACACTTCAACATGTCTCCTCCTCCCCTAGTTTGGAGAGCATACGCAAACTATGAACACCGACTACATTCCTCTGGAATTTCTAAATAAATTCCACCAAACTATGAACACCGACTAAATTACAAAAAAATGTTAACTCTAAATAAATTCCACCAAACTATGAACACCGACTAAATTCCTCTGGAATTTCGATTTCAAATTCCACTTCTTTTTTCCTCGCTATTTTTTTCCCGAATCTCCTCTTCGCGCTCTCGGTTTTCTCAACTCACTTGGAACTTCTCAAACTCCTTCGCTCTACACTTCTTAGCGTCTTGCCACTGACTGAGGCAAATCGATGCAGCACTCGTAATTTATAGCGAGGGCCTGAAGTCATGCGCCAAGGAAATGGACATCGGTCGATGCTTTCGGCACTCGGATGGGATGGAGAATAGAGTGTAAAGATAAATCGCATGTGCTGAATGCCAGGCATCTTCCATTTGGCAGCATGATAGCGCGTGTGAATGGGGCCGTGGTCGTGGATGCAGCAAGTGGTAGTCATTTAGCATAATGGGAGGGGGCCGGGTTGCAGGTGGCAGAGCATGAGGGGGTACTGAAGGGGGCAGCCGGGGCCGAGTGGTGGGCGCAGGCATCTGCAGCGCCACCACCCCGTTGGAGGTGACCTACAGCGCTCCCACACCATTGTAGGTCGCCTGCAGCAGCTCCACCCCGCGACACGGGTCTAAAAATAAAATAAAAAATTCTTCAAGGCTATTTTTGCAAAAAAAAAAAAATTTAAGGAGTTACTACAATATTAATTTCTGGAAATAATGTGATCTTCGGTCCGATTTCAATAACTACGAAGGGGGGGTAAGTATTTTATTTTACTCCAACATCTAAAAAAGAAGAGAACAAAACTAGCAGTAGAAGAAATTCTATGCTTTTTGTGAAGGTAGCATTTACACTGTTGCACCACTCATGCAGTCCTTCCCCATGATGGAGGCTGTAAACAAGCTAATCTCGAGCGAGTCTGTCCTCTTAAGCTTGAGCTCAGTAAAAGTTCAATCCGAGCTTGAGTTGGGGACCGAGTTTGGACTCAGGCTCGAGCTCGAGTAAGCTTGGTAATAATAAACAATCAATATGCACTATTTTTTAATAATAAAAAATGATTAAGCTCGAGCTCGACACTAGTAAATTTGATAAGAGTTGTATATTGTAATATTTAATAAGTAATAGGAAATTTATCAGGCTTGTGAGCTATTTGAGCTTGACTCACGAACTCGAGATCAAATTCGAGGTTGTCTTGTTCGGAGCTCAAATCAAGATCAAATCAAACCTAATAGACTCGAATAGCTCAGGAGACTCAAGCTTTTTTTACAGTCCTACCCACGTCTACTTGACCGTTGGCGTTCAGAAGGTGAACTAAATGTGCATTCAAGAGTCGTGGATCTACTGCTACTACGGCACTTAGGGGGTGTTTGGCAGAGCTCCAGCTCCACCAAATTCGTGGAGTTGGTGGAGCTGGGTATTTCTAGCTTCACCAGATTCGTGGAGCGGGAGCCGTGGGTATATTAAGAGTCTTTACGTGGGTCATCTTGTTTATATTTTAGAATAAAATTATAAATTTAAGTCACTTTATTTCAATCTACAAGATTCAGCTCCGAGGTGGAGCTGGGATCTGGAGCTCTGCCAAACAGGGCCTTAGTATATGGCCTAGTAACATCAGAGAGTCCATGGATAGCGATGCCAACAACTTACCACAAAGATTTCTTCATTTGTTGCATGGCATGATTGCATCCAGGGTTCAAAAATCTATTAAAATCGTTCGATTTTCACCCGTATTGATGCGATTTGGCTTCTAAAACAACTCGATAAACTGATCAAATTTTAAAAAAAATTCAAAAATTCAAAAAAAATTATGTGACATAAACGGGTCGAAAATCAGTGAAAATCGTTCACTTTGCGAATAAAATCAATGAAAATTGCTCAAAAAATTGGCTGCCAAAAATTTTCAACTAGTCCGTCGATTTTCCATGAAAATCATCGATTTTTGTTTTTTTTTCAAACATTTTGATTTTAAAACTCTACGATTTTTGGCTCGATATTTTTTATTTTAAAATTTTGAATTTTGAGCGATTTTCACAATGTCTATATTGTTAACCCTGATTGCATCTGTATATACACACACCCAAAGCAATCAAGAGAGCGTAGAGTGATAATTAGGGTTCACTTTATCTCAAAAATCGACTTGAAAATTGCAAAAACCGATCGTATCAAGCCGGTTTGAAATCCTAAATCGATCGGTAAATCGTATAAATTAAAAAAAAAAATCAAAAATTCGGAAAAAAAATTATGTCATGTAATTTGGTCGAAAATCGGTGAAAATAAAGCAATTATCAATGAAAATCGATGAAAATCACTCAAAAATCAGCCACAAAAATTTCATTTTGCTAGTTGATTTTCGTTGAAGATCGATGGTTTTAGGTAAAAATTGACTGATTTTTCGTGAAAACCGATCGATTTTTGAATTTTTTGCATTCCTATTTCAAAATATTTGATTTCGAAACCTTTCAGTTTTTGATGATTTTCCCAATAAATCTATACCACTGAGATTTTAGTTTTCAACCTTAAATCAATTTGGTTTACCTGGAGATAATCCTAGCGATCAATACCACTAGTCCAGTAGTGCCAGTTCGTACCTACGGTCTGCAGTGGTAATAGCTGCTAGTAGCATCCATGCCTCTTTGGCCTTTCTAGGATAGTACTAGGTGCGAGCAAGCCATTGATGAACTGTGGATGCATGTGTTGGTGGTAAGTACTTTCTACGTACTCCATGGTGCCACATGCCGGTGGCACTGGTGGACTAGTGGTGCCGAGCAAGCTGGCAAGCCTGGAAACAGCGGGCATTTTTGCAGAGATATCTCTTGGCGCTGCATGCTGTACTCGCTCTCGCTCTCCCTTTGAAAGGATGCAATCCTTGTGAAATTCTCTAGTTGAGTGCTCTACAACGATTCTGACCAGGTTCAATATCGACGATTTTCAAGTGAAAATTTTGATTTCCGAGTGCATGAAAATGACTCGGCATTTAAAACCGTTTGATAAACTGATCAATTTCATATTTAAAATCAAATATATTTAAAAAATTATCAAAAAGTGTTATTTTTTTTTTGGAAAATTTTGTGTGAGGTCTCTGAGGCAATGCTAATGATTTCGTAAACTTTTCATTTCATTACCAGATTTATGTATTTTTTTTTAAATTCTGACAGTGCTATTGTCTTTGTATATGCTCTTCTGTTTTTAATTTTCTACAGGCACTAAATGAAGTTTAATATTTCTGCAATTTTTTTGGGAGGCCCTTAGGAAATTATAATGATTCTACAAAACTTTCAAAGATGATCAAACATGTGTATTTTTTTTTTAAATTCTGACAGTGCTACTATCTTTGTGTATATATGTTCTTCTGTTTTTGATTTTCTAGGGGCACTAAATGAAGTATAATATTTATGAAAATTTTATTATATGATCATTGGGAACTATTTATGATAACAATAAAATTTTAGAGCATGTTAAAGCTCATAATTTTTTTTATAAAAGTCTGACGGTGTCTTTTTCTTTTCATTAATTGCTATTTTTGATTTTTTGGAGACACTAAATAAATTCAAAATTGTTGAAATTTCTCTGAGGTTATTATAGATTAATTAGGATTTATTATGAATTATGCAATTTGTTTGATTTTTTTTTCCAATTTTTCTTGAGTGTGCTCGAAAATCGAATAAAATCGCTCAAAAATCAAATGAAACCGGTCAAAATCAGTTAAAAATCTAGAAAATCGGTCGGTTTTTTATTTTTTTCGGTGTTATTTGATTGCTGAGTTCAAAATTTTTTGACTTCAAACTTTTTCGATTTCGACCGATTTTCGACCCGATTTTGTCAATAATCAAAAATAAAAAATCATTCAAAAATTGCAAAATCGATATTGTGAACCCTCATTCTGATTGCTAAATCTGCAATTGCATGGGTCCCTTCCCCTCGTTCGGCCTCGTCTTCTCCGCATGCGCGTCCATCGTTAGTGCTCCAACAATTGTTGTCTCGCTTGTCTGCTGCCACGCTCACCTTTGCTACTCGACCGGCTACCTGCACTAGCCACCGTGTGCGAGAGCATACAGTGCAATGCGCGTTAATTACGGTGATTTGTATCTAGTCTTTTAGTATTTAAAAATATACGCTGGATAAATTTTAATAGGATTATGATTCTTAATTTTTTTGGGGTTTGATTTCTTCTTACTTTGGATGAGGACTAAGGTGCTATATAAAGCCATAGGGTGTTCATGGAGAACCCAAGCAACTAAGAAATAATAAATCAATCCATCCAAAGTAAGAGGTGTACGAGAGAATTAGAGGATAGTTTATTTTTAAGCACTAGATTCTTGCATATGGTAAAGATCCAAGGGTCCTAAAAAGTTCGAGAGGTTATACGAGAGCAACAATCCCCTATACTAGTTTGAGATTGTGCTAAAAGAATTTGTGATCGATTTTGCTAAATCTTTCTCTCTCGTTATGGTTGCTTCAATGCCGTTATTTTGATTCTCTATGAGATTAATCTTCTTCGTTCTTAAAACCATGCATGCTCGTACTATATCTCACAAAACTATGATCCAATCTGAGGGCTGCTACGCATAAGAACGGGTATCACTGTATCAGAGTATAACAAATGGGAAATTTTTTTTTAAATATATTATATTTTATTCCGAATTGCAGAAATAAATGTCTTTCGCAAGAAATTACACTTTTATACGTCCGTCGCCTGTCCATCGGGCGATATAAGCCTGTCGCCCGATGGATGAGGCGACGAGAGACTCTCGTGTTTTACGCCGTCCATCGGGCGATATAAACTGTCGCCCGATCAACGAGCGACAGATTAAAATCCCGATGGACGGGCGACGAGATAGCAGGCGGGGTCTCCTGTCGCCCGATGGACGGGCGCCGGTTATATTTTATATACCTCGCGCGTTCGGCCGGCCGGCAGAGGCAACAGAACGAGAAAAAAAAAAGAAGAGAGAAAAGAGGAGAAGAAGAGAGGAAAAAAGAGAGAGGGAAGAAAATTTCTGCGCGATTTTTGAGCCCGTCACTTTGCATACTCGGGTAATTTCTCGTTCTTTAGTTTTGGTATTTGTAGATCTAGAAAATCTAGTTAAGAAATGTAGTTAGATGTAGAAAGATTTAGTAAACCTAGTTTGTAGTTATATGTAGTACTGAGACATAGCAAATTTAGCAAACCTAGTTTGTAGGTATGCGATGGTCGTTCTAATTTTTGTAGCGATGAGGTTATGATTTAGTAGAAATGATTTTAGATCTTGGTTTGTGTGCGTTGATATATCGAATGTAGATACTTTGAGCGGATAGAAGTATTCATTTCTTACGAATGCGGTTGGGTACATATAGCGAAAGTAGTTTGATGTATGTCGAGTAGAAATTAATCGTCTGAGAATGTACTTACGATAGTTGTTCAATTCTTTAGTAGTAGATCTATTGAATGTAGTGCAGCGAGAGATAGCGATTATTACGAATGTAGTACTACAGAGATAGCGATTATTACGATCGTAGGTATGTATTGTTAGAAATGTTGCAAATTCTTATGCGATTAAATAAGTAATTTTGTAGCATATAGATATACCAACATAAAGTTGGGGGTCGTAATATTTTTACGGAAGTATTTAATTCGTGGGTGAATGAATGGATTTGCGAGATATGGCGAGCGAGTTCAATTTAGAATATATTATGGCGAAGGGGTTGTAATGTATGGTTCGGAGGAGTGCAGATCTAAGTAACTTCCAGTATGTAGACGAAGTTTGAGTAGGGTCGAAGAGCGCACATTTTCTTGATGATGAAGTGGTTGTATTATACTTTTCGGATGGAAGAAGAGAAGTGGCAATGAAGGTATTTTGCCTCTGTAGTATGCGAGAACAATCCATTTTGTTGGGAGCTAGTTGAGTTGAAAGGAACCGCATCGTGGAGATCATATGTGAGGGGACAGAGCAACGGGGATGGAACCGGTGCTTTTAGTGCAAGCCTATGCCAGGATGTAGCCCCCGGCAGCCGGACGGTGGGGAGTGTAGTCAGGCTCAAAATGAGTTAAGTTTTGGTGACACCGAAATTGGGGATCTAGCCGTAGGCGCGTACATCCAGGCAATGACGAGGACATTATTTGCGAAAGTGGCGAACAATCCGAATTTGGGGAGGACGAAGCAAATGTTGGACAAGTAGCGCTGAGTAGCAGACGAAGGTGAGCAAATTGATGAAATAACAATTAGGATGGAAGAGGAAGACCTTGAGTGCGGCATAGCGAAGTGGAAGACGGCGATGAGTCCGACGAGGAAGATGGAGGTGCGGAGCCGCTGTGCGGTAAGTGGAGCACACATCAATTTGATAGGTTGGTTGTTAATGAAACCAACGACATACGTTAGCGTCTGACCCCAACGAGGTTAGGCCTGACGGTATGTACAGCGACAAAGGAGGCTGTGCGAGGATGCTTTGTGAAAGATTGGGCCTTATCATTAAGAAGGACTTTCAGGGTTAAGAAATCCACGCCCGACCTGCTACGACGTGGTGTGTGAGATCCATGGCTGTCCGTGGAGAGTGCACGCATACAAGCCGAAGTGGGCCACCCATTGGTTATGCTTTCCGAAGGTTGAAGCAGCAATTTGTATGATTGAGGAAACAATGATGGCTCACGAGGAACTCGTCATCTGGGTTTGTCGCGAATCTCATGTACTCGAGAGATAGTGGAGAACCTGGCTTATGAGCCCGTGCTATTATCCGAGCTCTCGAGAACAGGATATCGATTACACAATTAGCTATGGGAAGGCTTGGAGGGCGAAGCAGAAGGCCTTAGAAAGCGAGGTTTGGGAAGTTTGAAGACTCGTACCACAATCTGCCCGCCTTTGCTCGATTGCATTCGGGGAAGAAATCCCGGCACTTACTATGATTATCAAGATTGTCCGTCAATCAAGTGGCCAACTAAAAGGCATCTCGAGGAGAGTGTTCTTCGCATTCTGAGCTTGCATTAAGGCGTTCTACCACTGCCGTCCATTGCTGTGCGTGGACGGCACATTCTTGACGGAAATACAAAGGGCAAATTTTGGCAAATTGTGGGTGTTGACGGAAACAACCAGATTCTCGCTGTTGCATTCGCCTTCGTAGAAAGTGAGAACTATGAGAGTTGGCTATGGTTCTGCGGAACTTGAAGATTGGGGTGGTCAAAACTTCGTCGGGATGTGTGCGTCTTTGCCTGACGAGCATCTTTGGCTTAGTGCGATCAACCGGTACCAAGCGAGGCAGAAGGAGCCATTTCCATGGCCTGACTTGCAGAGCCGATGGTGCATGAGGCATTTGGGCGCAAATTTCTACAAGCAATTCAGGAACAAGGAACTCATGAACATGTTCAAAAGACTATGTAAGCAGAACCAGGAGAGCAAGTTCCGGACTCTGTGGAAAAATATCGATGAGCTGACAAGAAAACACAAAGAGGAGACGGCGAACAAGAGTACTGCCAGTGAAGGCCACGATGAGGCGGAGCCTCTTCCCCACCGCCAATGTAAGATGACGCGACTAATCGCCGCCGAAGGCAAAGGCCAATCAAATGTTTCTGATTTGGATCAAGCACGAACCGATGGAAAAGTGGGCATCGTTACATGACACACATGGTGCCGATACGGTGTGATGACCAAGAACTTTGCGTAAGTTTACAATCGGGTAATGAGAGGGATGAGGTGTCTCCCATTGGTGGGAATTGTTGAGGAGTGTTGCGGGGCACAACCAAGTACTTCGTCGACAGACATCAAGCTGCATGAGATAGTCTTTGAGAGATGAGAAGCTCTGTACTCCTCCATGATCAGTAAATACATGGAAGAGAAGAGTCAGAAGGCGGCCAAGCATAGAGCTATTAAAGTTGGTGCACGAACACTGCGCTTCGAGGTGATATGTAAGGATAAAGGACGGCGTGGAACCAACCAGCGGGTTGTCATTCAGGAGTGCGTATTACAGGACATCTGCAAATGCTCGTGTAACAAGCCCAACCTTTTGCACAGCCGTGTTCTCATGTGATAGCCGCATGTGCTTTATTTGGAATGCAACCTGGTACCTATCTATCTGAATATTTCTGTAAGTAAAGGGTGATGGCAACTTGGAGCGAGGAGCTGTATGGTTACGGTGTTGTGGGTTCTTTCACGGCAACTCCTAGTGCTGATGAAAGGTTCTGGGTCCCAGATTTTAATGCAGGTAGATGGAAAGCAGGGCGTCGGAAGACAAGACGTATCAGAAATGACATGGATGAGTCGGTCGGGCAAGCGCGTGAAGAAATGTTCATTGTGCAAGCAAACAGGACATACGTTCAAGAATTGCCACGCACAAAACGAAGGAGATGAAGGAGGAGATGGCAATCCGGCGGTGGCGGAGTGGATCGCCCAAGGCGACGAGTCTTTGCACGACGCCAACGTACCACATGAGAAGCAATTTAATCGCAATGTAATCGATGTGACGTGTGTTGTGTGAACCCTGTGTGGACCTTGTGTGTAAGCTTTGTTGCATGTGGTCGTGAGTGTTGTGCATCAAAATTATTGTAATCAAGCTTTACGAATATTTATGATGCTTGAACAATTTTACGTGAATGTTTGTTTGAACACATTGTTGTGAGAAACCTATAGTATTCGGACGATTTTCTTTTGATATGGTTTTAAAATGTAACTCACAATTTGTTATTTACAGTATGGTGACCGGCCAGGAGATGACGAGTGGCCATTCGAGTTCTTTGGATCCGGTGGTCGACGGTAGTCACCGTGCCCGCTTCGCCACCGGTTTTCCAATGAGGGAGGCCAGCGCACACGTTAGGCGCCCTTCGTCCGAGGACACCGCAAAGACGGGGATATCGATCCTCGTTGGGTCCCCAGGTAACATATTACAATTCAGATTTCTTTATATGTTTGAGGTATTGTTCTTACTGGTGTTGTACTGGAAAAAATAACATGTTTTTCCTTTCGTAGGCTTCGAGCTTCAGGGTTGCTCCCTTTCGGCCGGATGGTGCAGGATGTGGGTCGGCGGTTTCCGCTCGACAGTCCTCGATCACCGCTCTGGTGGATCGGTGGAGGCTAGAGACCCACACCTTCCACCTACCCGTCGGGGAGATGGCGATCACCTTGCAGGACGTGTCGTACCTGCTCGGCCTCCCGATCGCCGGCGACGCTGTGGTGCCACACGACGTCGACCCTGCGTGGCGCCCGCAGCCTACTTCGTTATTGTTGGTGTGCTTCGACACCAGGCTACGGGCCTTCACCGACACACGGTCCCTACGCTGCGGTGGCTTCGGCGATTCGTGATACGCAACTACACTATGAAAAAACAAGTACTCTTCAATTACAACTTACAACAACATGTAATATGTGATCTTCTATCTTGCGGCCTTCGCACTCGCCGAGGGGCGGACGACTACGTGGTCACCGCCACTTGAGGCGTACTGCTGTGGTCGTTTACCGGTGCTTGTTCACGAGCTCCCATGGGGATAGCGTGAGCAGGCACCTCGTCGGTCATGAGGGAGATAGCGGGCGCCCCTCGGACGGCGTGCGCGGTACTCACGGGGTCCGCTGTCCTCTGCGGCCGCGTCGGCCCTCTGCGATGGGTGTACCAGGCCGGCGCCGAGTCGACCTTCATCGATGCCCGGCTGCATGCAATTTGTGGGCATACGAGAGGTTCCAGAATCGGGCGCCCGCCATCACCTGGAAGCGGGTTGACCCTACAGCGATGGCGGCGTGGGACGGTCCGACCATGGGCACCATCCGTGCCACCGACGGTAAGATATTTGAACCGAAAGTTTGGTACTATTGCTTGTACATTTTTAATACTAACGGTAACGTTTTGTTTCATCGCAGCCTAGGTGGGCACACCAGGCGGTGCGCCAGGGCTACCGCCGATTCGTCGCGGCGTTCGACCACCTCACTGACGACCACGTCGGCCGGGCGCCCGTACACTTTCGAGCGAGTACAGCTTACCGTGTGGCCGGCGCCGCCGTGTCGACCACAATGCCGCAGCGAGCGCGGCGTCTTGCTCACACGCGCCGGTTCCTGGTGTTCGACGTCAGTCGAGGCCTACGCCGTCCATCGAGTGATGAGGCGATTCGGCCCTCGACAGAGTTCCCGATCTTGGCCGGCCGTCTGCTCCCACACGCCGCCCACGCGTAAGTTCCTCAATCGATGTTCCATAATTACTATCGTGGTGTTGCCATCTAATATTTATACATTCATTTCTCATCCACAGCCAGACTAGGAAGGGGTGCATGGGGCCACCCCACGCACGTGCGGATGGCGCCATGGATCGAGGAGTGGGCCGAGCCTCGAGGACGTCCATGCCGACGATGCGCCATACGATCACGAGACTTACCAGCGTATCGGCGGTGGTTCACCTCTCGCACACGCAGTGCACCTGGTACGCTGGCCGACCGGATCCTCCAAGGCACGTCCTCGGCCAGAGACACGTATCTCGCCCATACGGACGCTGCTCGCGACGCTGCGATACGTTGTATCCGATATCGCTTAACGATTTTCAAATCGGTGCTATCTAATTTGCGATGTATTTTCCAGGCCCGACATGCTAGGCCGCTTCTACGAGGAGTCGCCGAGGATGTTGTCGCGATTGACCAATGGCCGGCGGGTGACCAGAGCGGACGTTGCCACCGCTCGGTAGGTTCCGAGACGACTCTGCGACGCTACCGGAGTTACCGGATCACCTCGCCTCGTGGTGTGGTCCCCGACGCACGCTCGCGCCCGCACGGAGGGGACCGGCGGTGGTGCGGCGAGACACCGGAGTCGCTTCTTCTTCACAAAGACGGTGGAGGTGCAGGCTTCCACACTGGAGGTGCCGCAGGTGTGTGTTTTTCATGTTTTGCATTCACTTTTCATGCTTTGCACTCACCAAGTCACTGGTCTTAACATTTCTTCCCTTTCGTGCAGCTGCTGGAGGTCCTGCAGGTGTCAGCGCACCGTGGTTGCCGACTGCTCCTGATGACTACGACGGGCGGGGTGATGACCTTGACGACTACGAGGACGACACCGTGTGGAGGTACCTCGTTGATCCACCCCCAGTTCAGCTTGGTACCGCACAGCAGGAGTGGGCGCCACGACCGACGCAGCCTGGGTCGTCGCAGTGGGTGCCACCACCTCCACCGACCCAGGCTGGGTCGTCGCAGTGGGTGCCGCCACCTCCACCGACCCAGGCTGGGTCGTCGCAGTGGGTGCCGCCACCTCCACCCACCCAGGCTGGTTCGTCGCAGTGGGTGCCGCCACCTCCACCGACCCAGCCGCAGTGGGTGTCGCCACCTCCAGCTTCCCGGCGCGATGGGTGTCGCCACCTCCGACCCGGCTGGGTCATTGGTGCCGCCACCTCCAAATGACGCAGTTGCACCGACGCAAAGACTGCACACCCCCACCACCACCGCAGACAGCCGACCGCCTGGGTACGCCACACCTCCAGCGAGACCACAGAGGGCCCGCCAGCCGCCGACGCACCTGACGTACTCCCGAGGTCAGATCCGGAGGAGGACTACACACCAGCGAGGAGGCGACGCGAAGAGGGGCCGGCACTAGTTTCTTTTATTTTTCAGTGTTTGTAATTTTTTTGTTTATTTTGGTTGGCAGTTTCGATTACGGCGGTGATTGATGGTACTATGTTATGTAATACCATCTATTTTGTGTACTTTGTCATATTACGTGGTTCATTACATATTTCTGTCCGCTTTTCCAGCTTTTGTCATATCATCTTTTCAGCTTTTGTTAGATGACCTTTTGAAGCTTTTGTCATATCACCTTTTACAGCTTTTGTCGACTTCCTCGTTTGAGCGCGAGAGAATACAGGATGCGAACATCGGGGACCCAGCACAGCGGCAACGGGCCGCTGAAAATCGTTAGGGTTGTTGGGCGTTGTCGTGCGCGAGTATAATACTTAGGGTTGTTGGGCGTTGCGAATTTATATGCGAAGAGAGTTGTAACTGAGATATTTTTACAGAATATGGTAGTCCGTATACCAAATAGCAAACCTGGTACCTCCGGCCAAAAAAATAACTTCCAACATGCATCTCTACGGGCCGCCGAAAATCCTTCATCGTTATGGTTCGTGCGCGAATGTAATACTTAGGGTAGTTGGCCGTTGAGAGTTCAAATGCGAAAAGAGTTGTAACTGAGATATTTTTACAGAATATGGCAGCCCGTATACCAAATAGCAAATCTGGTACCTCCGGCCCAATAAATAACTTCCAACATGCATTTATGCAGACGTAGAAAAACCTTCATCGTTAGGTTTGGTGCACGAATGTAATACTTAGCGTTGTTGAGCGTTGAGAGTTTAAATGCGAATAGAGTTGTAACTGAGATATTTTTACAGCTCTCTTCGCATATAAATCCTCAACGCCCAATAACCCTACGTTTTATAGTCGCGCACAAACCATGTAGTCATTTTCTTTCCTGTTGAGCCATGAAAGCCAGCCTAGATTGCATCTCGCAAAGTCATGTACTCCACTGCCATGACCCGTCGATGTCATCTGCAATGATGTGTACTCCACTGCCATGACCCGTCGATGTCATCTGTAAAGTCAGAAAGCGACATGCATCTGCCGATGTCAAGCACGACCCGCATACCGCAAGGGATTCCGATGCTCTTGGATTTTTCTTTCTTGTCGGGGACCGCGGAAATTCGAATTTCAAAATGAAAAAAAAACCGCAACGGAAAGCCACGGTTTTGCGATGTTACTGTTCAGCCAGGCCCCCACCTCGCGCGCTAATGCTCCGCCAACTGGTTGCCAGCTGCAGCCAGACCCCTCGAAGCGCCTGCAAACGCCGCCACGCGTCCGATTTTTTCTGCCTTGGCCCTCGCCCGACGATGATGTGCCGCCGGTATCTCGTTTCTACCTCGCTCCTGCCTATAAATTGCAAGGTCGCTGCACTTATATCGAGGCAAAGCGATACATTGCTCGAGTTCATAAAGTTTGGATTGAGTTGAGAAAACCCAAAGCGCAAAGAGGAGAACCGTAGTTTAGCTTTCCTTTTTTTCCAAGATTTTATTTCTGCCTTGTTCCACAGGTATTATTTACAAAAGTTATTTTGTACGGTGAGTCACATTGTTGTGTTCTTGGTTCAGTACACATTGATTTGTACTTTTTATGCTTCTTATTGATGTTTTTGCTTCGTGTAGACACCGACTTAAGTGTTCGTCCGTTACTCGTGAAAGCCATGTCGAAGGCGTCGAGCTCGATGGTTGCCAATGCAGGCGGGTAATTTGCCCTAATCGCCATGTGGATGCTCAAACCTTCTACACTGCGCCAAATAACGGACGAGCGTTCTATAGATGCCCAAATTTCTTTGTACGTCTAAATGTATTTCGATATCTTCATATTTTGATGATTATTCTCTTGCTCCAGTTTTAAATAGCCATGCTCACACTGTCGTGTAGTCTACCGGATGCCAATATCAGCAGTGGGCAGACGGTATAAATACACCGACATCTTTAAACAGGACGCTTCCAATGGTAGAGCAGAGGACGGATCTCGCGCAGGAACTTAACAGGCTAACGGTACGAGAATTACCGCAAAGAGAGGGAGTTCGGCCTGAACAAAAAGAAAACCGTGAAGCGTATGATCGCTTACTTGAGCACGCCTGCACAAGATAACCACGGCCGTAAGCCCTGATTTGGTTGTTCCTCTTGGACGGCCCTAGCGTTGAAGACTACAAACGTGACCCGTTGGGAGTTTTTCGAAGAAGAGGGTGTTGAATTCTATGATAGTGATGATTCTGGAAAGTTCTAAAGCCGCTCAACCTTGCATCCATTTGTATGTTAGTTCTTATTCACAAGAAATGCTGTTGTAGTTGTTCTCCCTATTGTACTTCGTAATATGAATGTCATGCTTCTTGGTAACTCAGATTTGTCATCAGATTCGTTGCACACCAAACAATACAAGGAAGAACGAATTTTCAATTTTTAAAAACTGCAATGATTATTATAAACAAACAATGACAACAAAAACAAACAACAAACCGTAGCAAACGCACGCTTACCACTGCAGTCATTATTATAAACAAACAATGATATTAGCACTTAGTCCATACACCATGAGTTTTCTCATCCCATTCAGTTGTATTTTATAATCCAAGCAAAGGCTGCCTGGTACGTCCTGTGAAAGCATTCTTTGGCAAAGCACATCGACATATCATGTCGGGCCGCCTCTGTCCGAAATGTCATGTCAAATGCATGTGTGCCGATATTGCCTGAGTCGTCCCGTCAAAGCATAGCCGCAAAGCTTTACCGCACCTCCTCCAAGATACAAAGCTGCGTGCATATGTCGGTATCAAGCACAGAGCCGCAAAGGAATCCGATGCTCGCGATTCCTTTTAAGCTTCAAGTCTGCCGCTCTATCTGGCTATTTAACCCCCTTCATGCCTTCGCGCAGCGTTGCATCGACCAAACCATCGCCTCCAATACAACAAAGAGAACCATCACCGCCAACCCAAACGAGCAGCACCAATGGAGTTCCCCTCGCCCCCAAGGCACAACGTTGTCGAAACAATCCCCGAAGGCACGGAGGTCCCCATGTGCCTATGCGGGGATCCTTGCCGCTTCCGGCAGTCTGTAGACAACTCATACACTTACGGTATGAGGTACTGGAGCTGCCGCAACCACGACTCCGAGCCAACGCTGGGATGCGGATGCGCGGAGAAGCTTAATGTTCATACTCACATTTGGTGCTGCTCCCAATTCATACGTGTTGTAACACCGTGTGATGTGACTAATTGCAGCCTCCACTGTGCGAGTTCATCCGATTCTACGACGCGGAACAAACTCCCGAGATGGAGAGGAGGCGGAATCGGGAGTACTCGCATCAGAGGGCTATCGTGGAGCAAAGCGATGGTGTGAGCAGGATGAGGAGGAGAAGCGCCAACAAAGCATTTGGAACATATGCATGCACAGAGGAGGCCGAACGACAGCGCCATGCAACGGAGAGGGAGGCTGAGCGCGAGAGAAAGCGTGAGAGGGCAGCTAGGGCCAGAGCGGCAGGAGCTGAAAACTTGCGTAAGGGAAAATATCCTCGTTGCACTCAGTAAAGCCCAAGAGAAGGGCCCTTATTGCTGTTTCCTCTGCCTAAGGCATGTTACGTTTAGTCCCGTATACTCGGTAGAGTGTGCCGTACATGCCATTGTTGTTTAGCATTTCTAAGCCGTATGCAATTCAAGATTTCTTATTGCTCCCCATCTATCGGTCTGAGGTACCGTACATATATTTCACATCTTTGAAGATAACTACACGAAGTCTTCAAAAATAATTACGAGTTGACCGGAGTGAAGAAGGGCCACCTAAAAACCGAATCAGTATTTTCTCATGCTCGCATCGAAATGGCTTCTAAATCGCGATTTTAAAAGCGAAATTTGTTGCGATATTTATTTATGCAATTTGGAATAAAATATAATATATTTTTAAAAAAAATTCTCATAAAAACTAACAAAAATATCAAAAATGGTATATGTCGCCCGTCCATAGGGCGACATCAATAATGTCGCCCGTCCATCGGGGGATTTTTAATCTGTCGCCTGTTGATCGGGCGACAGAAGTCTGTCGCTCGTCTAACGGGCGACAGAAAACACGAGGAGTCTCCTGTCGCCCGTCCATCGGGCGACAGGCTTATATCGCCCGATGGACAGGCGACAGACGTATAAAAGTGTAATTTCTTGCGAAAGACATTTATTTCTGCAATTCGGAATAAAATATAATATATTTAAAAAAAAATTTCTAACAAATGGTATTGGAGCCAAGGGCCAAGGCTGGATTAATCAAAGTTGTGAGAAGGTTGATAAAGCGTTAGGTGACACAAAATCAAGATCGATGTTGATGATGTATAATTAAGTAGAAAAATTTGACTACGGAGGAAATTTCATCGTGTGGCAATGTGTGGTGAAGGATACCCTTATCCAGCAAGAGTTAACCATTGTTCTTGAAAGGGACAAACCAGAAAAAGACATCCGCTAAAGACTACAGGTGATGGAGCGGAAGGCTATCAGTACAATCCGTCTATGTCTCTCCGATGAGGTAAAGTATTTGGTGATCAAGGAGAATTCACTAAATAAATTATGGAAAGACTTAAAATAATTGTATATGACAGCGTCACTAACAAATCAATGGATGCTAAAATGACAACTATACATGTTGTGCATGGATAAAGGTACATGGTTCGTTAGCCATGTCAATATCTTTAACAAGCTTATCATACAGCTGACTAGTATGGATGAGAAAATTGAGAAGGACAACAATATCATCATACTGGCATCATATCTACTACCATCTTGTGAGCAATTGGTGATGAATTTTCTTGTTAGGAAAAAAAACTCTCAGCTTCAATGAGTCAGTTACACATCTATTGGAGGCGAAGCCATTAAAAAATATCAGAATCTTCATCATTGGATGATCAAGTATGTCAGCAATAGTTATTGCAGCTAGAAGCAAAAGTCACAACAAGAAGGGCAAGAGCAATGGCATACGTGTATGCTATATGTGTCACGAGGAAGGTCATATGATAAAGGATTGTTCTAGTTTGAAATAAATGAAGAGTACATGCTTAATGGTGGTAGCAAAAGATGATTCAGACATACGTGTCGTTAGTTAATCGGTATTTCTTTTGGATGGATATTAGATTCATGTTATTGCTTTCATATTTGTTTGGCGAGGGAGATACTTGACGAATGATCTCTACGTCCGACGCATGGAAATGTTCACTTGGATGATTGTAAGTAGTGCGCAAAAGCTGAGGTGGGACATTTAAATTAGAGATGTATGATGGAGCACATCGCGCAATGGTAGGAGTTCGGTATGTTCTTGACTTAAAGAAGAATATAATATCTATGAGGTTGCTTAAACTCAAAAGTTGTGAGGTATCATTTCGAGGTAGAGTCATGCGAGTTACTTATAAAGGGTAGGTAATTATAAAAAGTTTCGGGAGCAATGGAGGATACTGATTTGTGGGTAAACCTAACGGAAGGACAACCAATGGAAGGTCTAAAAAAAATCTTGATCAGGAGAATGAAACTGTATCGCTAATGATAGGTAATCATATCTCAACTGTATTTATGAGCGGCATTGCAAAGACGGTTGTAAAATCTAACATGCGCAAAGGTGAATATATGAGCTATTGGAAGAAGACATCGTGGGACCGACCACATGATACCAATGAGCAGGTGGTGTTCAAAGGTAGTACAAACCTATGGCATGTAGGGATGTATGAACAGGAGGTGTGGTTATCCAAATTACGCAAATAAATATCTCTCGGGTAGAGGGTTCAAAAAACTAAGCCCAAACATTAATACGTACGTTCGATGATGTGCATGAGCCATAATGGTGGGGCACTCCTAAAGGTGGGAGGAGAAACAAAAAAAAATAGGGTCAACTTGGAGCGAGTTCTTGGAGGAGCACGACGACTTCAATGGGTAAGTGTCATGATGGAGATTGTTAGTTCGGTGGAGATTGTTAGTTACGGTGACTCATATCTAGTTTGTTAGTATATAAAAAATGTGTGCCAAGAAGTTACAAACCAACTCATTTAAATTCATTTAAATTAAGCAAAAGGTGTACGAGAGAATCAGAGGCTAGGTTATTCTTTATCGCTACATTCTTGTATAGTGCAAGAATTCTAGGGTCCAAAAAGTTCAAGAGGTTGTGAGAGGGCAACACTCATTTGTACTTTTTCGAGGTTTTGCTAAAAAAATTTGATGTCGGCTTTATCAAATCTTTCTCTTTCGTCATGATTGTTTTAATATCGTTATTTTAATTCTCTTTACGAGATTATTTTTCTTTGTTTTTTAAATTGTACACACTCGTATTGTATCTAAAAAAAGTCTGATCTAATTTAGAAGACTAATACGTATAAAAATGTTATGGAATGTAACAAATAACAATGCCTTCCTTATCGATCGATCCATTGCTTGGCTCGCGCCGTATCGAGGAGACAGAATATGTATGTATGTGTCTGCATGCACGGAGGGTGTAGCGTTGATCTCTTATTGAACTTAGGGGTGAAAATGGTACGGGTTAATCCCGACCGATCCGGTACCGAATCCGTTAAAAATCGTATCCGGGAAAAAAAATCCGTATCCCACGGATTCGGATACTGATCACGGATACTTGCTACGGATCTGATACGGATACTGAGACGAGATATCCGACCGAATAGCTGCGGTATATGGTAACCGGATATTATCCGGCCGATATCCGAATCAACAAAACAAGGGTACTCCGTACTCAAGTCAAAACTCAAGAGTCAAGGGCTTCCCATTCGATTCCGCAAGCCTCGA
The DNA here is from genome assembly GCA_036346355.1 of Rhipidocladum racemiflorum. Taxonomy (NCBI): domain Eukaryota; kingdom Viridiplantae; phylum Streptophyta; class Magnoliopsida; order Poales; family Poaceae; genus Rhipidocladum; species Rhipidocladum racemiflorum. The sequence goes on along the minus strand of CM070569.1, from coordinate 43,519,244 downwards.
TCTTTGCCTCCCCATTCGATTCCCCAACACGAAAACTAACCTAGTGCTTGAGCCTCACGCGCCGCCGCATGAATTCAGTGTGTTGGCCTGTTGGGCGAGCGGGACTTAGTTGTTCAAGTTATATATGAATTTGATACCTTGTTATACTTGTGTTGTGTGAGTTGTCAAATTTATGTAATATATATGAATTTATTGCTTGTCAAATGTTTCAGCAAGTATGTATCCGTTTGTATTATCCGTTTCCGAACCGAATCCGGTATGTATCCGCTCCAACATTACCATATCCGAAACTCCGAAATATCCATATTCGTATCCGTATTCGGTCTTACCGTATCCGATTCCGAATCCGGAAAAAAAATATGGGTTAGGATACGGGAACAGCAATATCCGACCGTATCCGATCCGTTTTCACCCCTAATTGAACTAGTTGTCATCTCTCATCTTGACAACGGCCTGTGTCAAAGTGCATGCATGACAGGATCACATCAGCAGGCAGCAGCTGCCGCTTGTAAATTTAGTTATTAATTTTTAATATTTTTCACTGAAGATAAACATTGCTTTGAGGAGTGTGTGGTAAAATTTGTACTTAAGATAAGTTTCACAAAAAATTATTAAAATCTTACAGGTTACTATTTTGGGTCCAAATGCATTAATTTTAATTTTCTTGTCAATACTTAATGCAGCCATAATTATTTTGACACCATTAAATGAGCTCTGAATACTTTTATGAGTTTAATATAATTTTTTGTAATTTTTTATTGATTTGATTGAATTTTTATGTTTACCTTTTACTTTTACCACTTTACTAATTTAATTTTAAATAGCTTTTCAATAGATAAAATCATTAAAAAGGTTTTGAAAATCAGAAAATTCATAAATAAAGCAAATTCACATTTTAAAATTTTATTTTCTCTTTTATTAAAAATTTAGGATGTTACATGTATTTGTATAATAATCCTATAAGGCTATCCATAAGTGGGTCGTGCGACCGAGCGGGTGAAAGGGCACGTGTCGATGTGCGGGTTGCGCGATGTGGGTATGTTGAAAAAGCGGAAACTCTATGAAATGTAATATTAGGATAACAACTACTCGGGGTCTCGGCTCAGCCCAACACTTGGCTCTCTCGATCGCCCATGTCGGTCACTTGATCTCCGCTTTGCGGTTGCAATCAGATGAGACCTTCCGATTCACTGTAGCAGGAAACCTTTCACTGAGTTGGAGATAATTTCCTTCCGATTCGCTGTAGCAAAAAAACCTTTCCCTGAATTGGACATAATTCCCATCCCCTCATCATCATCGTCGTCGTCGTCGTCGTTATTATTGTTATTATTGTTATTTTTCTTCTTCTTTTAAACACAGGGTCTGAGTGCCTGGCCCCAATTTTCATCAAGACAACCAACAGTCTCTATTTCCATCCCCTTCAACCCTGCAATCTTATCTACTGCGTAAGTGTCGCTCGGCTCTGATCAATTCGTCTCCATCTTTTCTGCTTTATGAGGTTGCGATATATATGGATAAGCTTGGTTAATCCATAGAAATGGGCAAATGGCGATGTTATTGATTGGCGAGTGTGACATGGCGGTAAAATGGATTGGGGGTAATTGCACACGAAGGTACTGTGCTTGGCCGAAGCATGTGAACCGCACATGGAGAGGTTCAGGGGCTAGCTACTGCATGCGTCCCACTGTAAATGCCCCACACGCCCAATTTAATCCCCCTCCTACACATTGAATGGAAACCTCCAATATATTTCTCCTCCAATATACAGCTTACAGATATGAATTTGTCCTTGGGTAAAAATTCACCGGAGATGTGATGTTTTTAGGCAAATTATCACCAGAACACCAGTGCAATCTTTTTGAGGGTGCAGACAAACCAGTACTAAGAAGCTTGATTCCTTCTCTTACTGAACATGGATTTGACTTACAGTTTGTCAAATTTTTCTTTCAGAACAAATGCTCACTCTTCCACCATGCATATAATAGTTGCCACCGAGTCAGGTACACACTGTGATCTAGAGCGGCCCGTTAGGTCATAGATTCCTAGTTAATCAACTCTATAATGACCGAGGACAGCTTCGGTTACTACGATTTCTGATGTTAATGTTCATAACGGAGTTAAAGCAGTTTTGGTGACTGAATTAGAGTTAACAATTAACTGAACAAATTAAATGATGCTTTAGAAGAAAGTTAATAGTCGATCTAAAAAAAATATTGCATAGAGCATATAACTAGGGTGAAACATACTCCTACATGCAGCAGTAGAACAGCATTTATAACTCTGAAATGTTCATCTGAAACTCTTTCACTGTTATTGCGCCTTTTAATTTCGATCAAAAACACTGTTGGGAAGGTGGCTAAGACAAGGAGCAATGGACCAAAGGAAGATATAGAAGGAAAACAGAGCACCAGCTTAAACATTGCTGTATTTCATTCATCTCATCAAGGTTACATCCTTCTCTCTAGTATACATAAGAAGACCTTTACTTTACAGTTTCTAATTAGCTTCTCTCATAGTGACAAATCTTGACTTGAACTCTTTGACTGCAGCTTCCAACTCAATGCCTACTCACTCCTTGCATAGAGATGTATCTAAATATAACTAGATGCATCTAAATATGACTAGTACCTTCCAGTTTCAATGTCGGCTGCTGCATAATTATCTTTGAAGAAAATGAATTAATTCCAACAAACACAAGGCAGAGAGAGAAAGCTAGCTAGCTTATGTGAACTGGATTCCTGTATCTCCAGTGCTGCAGTGCTGCTAGTAAATGAAATCAAATGCCTCAAGACAACACACTACACTGTGTGGACCCCGACAAGCGGACTATGCAGAGGCAACAAGTGAAACAGCCTTTATTAATTCCAGCATCAATTGCTCTTCTACGACAGATCGATGGGGACGCCAAGTCAAGATCGTGACCAACTTGAAGGCTTCAACTGATCTCCTTAGGATCACACGCTAGCTTCAAACCAAGGCCTTAATTTGCTCAAGTCCTGCCGTTTCCGTATATATGACCCTACTTGGATGCGCCATCATATCTTCCTCTGTTTAAATAAGAGAATTACATGGGGTCCTAGAAGAAGCAATGAGGATGCTACTGCTAATAGTGGGCATTTGCTGTTTTGTGATTGTAACGTCCTAAAAAGTGGCATGAAATAAAATATACATCTCAAAATGTGAATGTGCATAAAATCTGAATTTGTGATGGTTATTTCTTATTTTGGAATTTATCCTAAACAGGAAATCAATATGTAATATGGTAAACAAAATAAAAGGTAAAAAAAATTTACACTAAAGTAATTTTGCTCTGGAATTACTTTTTCTATAGTCAAAATGAATGTGAAAGCATTTATTTGAAGATAATTATCCAAAATCAATAATTTTTATTATCAAAAACAGTAATGGCAGATATTTGTAAATTTATTCGGACCTTATCTGAAGATAAGGATTTTATAAAACCCTCCTCACATAAATTTCTACCTATGATTAAAATCCGAAAAATTATTACTTAATTTATTGCCTGTAAAAATTTAAGAACTAGAAATATGAAAATCCGAAAAAGGTATGGAAAGATTTAATACAAAATAAGTCTACTCAATAAAAAAAAATTGAAAATTTTACACAAGATTTCAAAGCTCACAAAAAACCCATAAAAATTATAAAAAATTTAAAATTTAATTTAGGCCTAGAAATAAAATAATTATAGAAAATAAAAATTTGTACAGGCCCACTTGTTATATTTTTATAAAATAATCTACTAAAGTTTTTCACTCCAAATTTTACCATAAGTAGAAAACCCTCACAAAAATTTATATAAAAATTTTCAACAAGTTCAAAAATGAAATGACCTACAAAATTAATGCCTTGAGCGCCTGTCAGTAGGGAATTGAATGAAATTGGTTAAACCTAAACTCCCCTATCACTTACCAGTGGGCCCGCTGCCCCACCAGTCAGACATAGCACCATTCCTTCTATTTTTCTATGGTGATGCGCATAATTAGCCCAGGGTATTAATGCTACACTATCGTTACATTGAGTTAATTATATGAATCTCGACATAGTAGCTAACAAAATATCGGGAAACCTGATACTTTATCAGTTACTACAGTTACTACACCGTATTCAGAATATTGCAGCAGAACAATAATTAGAGATTGAAATGGCACCTTTATTACAGCCCATTATGCCACGCAGGACTACATGTCCATACCGTAATTATACATTAATCCAAGTACAACAAAAATACTTTACAACCATTTATTACCCTAAATACCTCATAGAACGAGGAAACGGTCTACTAAACCTCCTACTCCTCATGATAGTAGTAGTAGTAGTAATCCTCCTCCTATAGGTCCTGATCCTGCGAACAATCCTCACCCCATGTCTCAGTGGTGGGTCCATATGACTCACCTCCTAGCCAGAGAGAGATTTAAGAAAGAGTGAGTACATGAGTACTTAGCAAGCATTAATAGCAAAGAAATGCATTAAATAAGTTTTTTCTCTCAATCCAATTCAATCCACCAATTCATCACCTTCCCTCAAATATAGTTTTCACATAAAATAGTTTTTCTTTAAAGGTTGTTCATTTTTTTTAACCTTTTTGAAAAACACTACTAACACTGTATATGACAGACTTAGCTTTGGTAGTCTCCAATCCAAGGAACTGGCATGAATTTATGATTTTACCCTGCGTAGATTTCTATCACTTTACTCGTAGTGACCCCATCCTGTGAGGCCTCAGAAGATTTATCACTAATCCAGTATTAGATCTCCAACCCTGTACTCAAGTGGGGACACCTATCCTAGGCTACCCCACAACTCGCAGATATAATTGTACTCCGACAGTCAGCCGTCGGCAGTAACTCTACCCATGGCTTAAAATATACCGCCACCAAATCGGGACCTGTACCTCCACGGGCCTATCGGCATATCCCAGATGTACACCCTTAAGTTTCTTACCCAATGTGGAGATTCTAATACCTTCATAGGACAAACTTTTCTGATCGATTTCACCCACTATGGCTGATATTGAGTTACGGCTCATTGCCCAAGTGCTAGTTGTTTGACCTTATATGCTAGCATATGTAGAGGACCCCACCGGCATGACAATCCTAATCCTTCTCATCGGCGTCCTCTTCCCACCATATTATCATACACCAGTTAATCTAATCACTAATTGAACTAATCCAATACCAACTCCATTTATCAATCCATCAATCCATCCATTTCACAATCCACATTCCAATCTCGTCCAATTTAATTTTTCAATTGTAACATAATTTTTTTCTAATGCAATCATGACATTTATAATAAGGAGGCATTTATAAAACATTTAATAAATTCATGATCAAGGAAGCTTGCCCGGTATAGTATTGAAATGTACGTCCTCGCTCAAAAACTAGGGTTGGTCTGGTGTAACACCTCGGCATTTAGTATGCCGCGAATGTCACCCAAACTATTCTAGAAGCAACCAATAACACATAATTAACAATAAATTACAGCAACTACGCTATGTGTTTAAACGAAAAAATTCAGCAGCATAACCTTTGTTTTTCCATGGTTTAAAGCAACAACAATATTATCATATCACAATAGCATAACATATGACATCTAAAACAACACTAGCAAGAGGTATAGTATCATTTCAAGCCAGATTAGTGAATTCAAAATTTTCATTAACCAAAACGAAGTGAACAATAAATCCAAGCACACACTATTGCATAATCCAACTTCAGCACATTAAAAATAACTATCACAACTACGAATGAGAGTATGTAGTTGTCTAAATGAATGAATCTAAGTGTAGCCATGACGCTAACTCCCTTTCCCAGATGCCGAGTTCATGGTACCTAAAAACAACATAAAACAACAAGCGTGAGTTCATCACTCAGCAAAGTGTATTGCAATGGAATAGAGCAACTACATCATTCAATAACATCATTATTTCATCTCATATCACAACATCATAAGCATCTCATAATTCATCTTCATAAACATATCATAAACATCTACATTCATGCAATGCAATGCTCATATCTCTTTTCTTAGCACATACCGGTATTGCCGAGTGCACACCCGTCGGCGTGCACCCTCTTTCCCTTCCATCCCGTGGATGGGACTATGAGGTAGGTCTTTCGTGTTCACTACATGTGAACACAGAGACCCACATCAGAATGGGTCGCATCTTCAATTATGAATGCACATATGTCATAAACATGTATGAACTTATTTAAATACTCAATATGACAATTGCATAACCAATATCTAATCATGTTCATCATATCTCAAGCACGAGCAAGCATGGCAAAGTAACACATCATGTACTCATATTGCAACTCTACAAGTCTAAATAGCCACCCAAGCCCAAAGCCATCCCAATACACTTGCCTTCATCCGTGAGGGACGGATTGGCGAGATGAGGAAGGCACTCCCGGGGTCACACCACCTGCACATAGGTACAATACACTCAAAACAAGCCCACAAAACAACACAAGAACTATCAGCTACAACGACTTTGCGACTCACTCCTAAAACCCGAAAAACAGAGAACCTGTCCAACGGGACAACCGGCTTCCAACAAACATATCTTGAGTTCTACAACTCCAAATCAGGTAAACGAGTACATTTTATCGAAGCTTAGAAGATTTCCCATCTTTTTCTAAGTATTAGCGAAAACTGAATCGGCCTCTAAAATCCTCTAGTCTACAGTTGAACACAATCTGTCCCAATCACATCACAGATTGGACAGCATTTGGTAAAACAGCCACAACTTTTAAACGGATGGACATAATTTAACGTTCTTGGTGTCTAATTAAATTTAATTGAATTACCTACAACTTTCGTAACAGCCGGTCGATCATAAAATGCCTCTAAAATTTTCGAAATCGAGCCCTGAGCACAAGCATCCAATCTGCCCGAGATCACAACATTGGACAGAATTGCAATTACCCTAATCCCATCTAGAAACAACACCTAAACATGGATTTTAGGCATGGATTCTCCCTTCTAACCAGCATCACAACCCTACAAAATAATCTACAAACACTTACCTCCCTCGAAAAACCACTCGAACGACGAAATCTTTCTCCTCCCAGCCTCGATCTCCTGCCACACGCCAAATCCGCCGGATTCTCTCGGTTGCGAAGCTTCCCAACGGAGAGATCAACGGAGGGCGAGGGTGTGGCAGCAAAGGAGGGGATGGTTCCTAGCTAGGGCCGGCTAGGAGGTGGAGAGGAGGGGGTGGCGCACAGGGAGGAGGGGGCGGCGGCTATGGGAGGGGGAGAGGGGAGGGGGGCGCATAGGGCTAGGGTTGGGCACATGGGGGGGGGTTGGCAGAAAATTTTCCCTCTCATGGGCCAAAAACTCCCCCACCAACGGCCCACTTCATCCCCCTAAGGCCCAAACTCCCCTGGAGAGGCCCAAACACCCGAAAACGCCCAAAAACATGGTATAAAGTCGTACCGTAATGCCGAAATCTATAATATCACATTCCGTAATATCACATCTGGTTGATTCACTTCTTGTCCTAAAAAATTATAGATTATTAATTTTTGGAACAATTAATTTAAATATGATTTATGGCGCCCAACCAATTCTATTAATTACCAAATTATCTAGAGAAGGGTATTAATCCTTATCATGAGTTCAATAGCTAGAGTTATTATCTGTCTAATTGCATTTCGTGGCGGTAAACCTATTTTTCTAATTTTTCCTTCTCTTTTCTTTTTCTCTTATTTCTTTTATATATTCTTCTCTTTTTCTTTTTTTTGGCCGAAGCCTTGGCCTTCTCTTCTCTTTTGCTCTTGGTCTCTCTCTCTCTCTCTCTCTCTCTCTCTCACTGCTCGGTCGAAGCTCTCGACTCTTCTCTAGATGGTATTCCCCCCATGGCCCTCTCTCTCGGTTCTCCTCCTCTGCCTCTACTGTGGCCTCTCCCACTGGCCGACTCCCCAGGCTCCCTCTCACTTGCTCCTCCTCCCGACTCCCCTACTCGGCTCACCGTCGGCCGCTCCTCTCTACTCAGCTCGGTCGCTCCTTCACCTTCTACTCCTCGGCCCACCGGCCTCTGGTCCCACCGCCGGCTTGGCCTGGCTAAGCCCGGCTCTACCTGATTTATTTTCTAGGGTTTTGCAATTTTGCTATTTGGAGTTGGGCTTTGCTTACAAAAGTCCGGTTCTAGGGTTCTTGCTATGGGGATCTCAATGTTGCCTATTGATTCGCTACATAGGTAAGGTTTGTGGGGGTCTATGATGATCAAGCGCACGAGATCCATCGTGGGATGGTTTGTAACATCGCAAAATTTATTAAGAAATAAAAATACAATATTAAAATATGCATTTGATTTAATATTTAATTTCCTTTATTTAAATGCTTTTTGGTGATGTTCTTGTTGAAAAGTAATTGAATTTTGGAATTAAAAGAAGATAATGGTAAAAAGTGTGAAATATCCAAAATGCTGTAAAAATCTTTAGAGACCTCTTGAATAACATTTTGAACGAAGGGCAAATAGGCAAGCACCCTCCTTTTATCATATTGATCCCATATTTTACGTTGTCTATTTTGTTTAGACAAAATTATTATGCGTGCATGTATTTTCTGTAAAGTTACTACATTATGGAAAATGGTAACTAAACCCTAAGTTTGGTGGGATTTCCTAATCACATTGACATGAGAACCTTGATGAACCTTAAGTTAGGTTTAGACTTTCAATGAAATGTCACATGGGTATTAAATGAATAATAACTGCACATGCTTAGCCATGCCGTAGAAATTGTCAGATTGAGGATTCGACCTAATCAAAATCTTGATTTGTGTTCAAACATGGTTAAAGGTGGTTATTTTGGTAAAAAAACAAAGAGGAAAGAGAGGTATGATTTAGGCCCTGTTTGGTACGGTTCCAAATTCTAGTAGAAACGGAAACGGTTCCAGATTCTTGGTAGAAACATTTCAGGTTGGATTCTATGAATCGGGTGGAACTGGGTTGAGACCGATTCAGCCACGATGTGGAAAAAGAAGAAACGATCCAAGGAGAATCGTTCTGAGCTTTAGCCCGTTTGGTTGGGTTTCTTCCAGAATCTAGTAGAAACGGTCTGGTTCAAAGTTGTCAAACGGGGTCTTAGATACGAGCGAGATGTGTTGTGACTGGATGTACAAGGGATGGACTTGTACGGTGCAAAGGATGGACTTGCACGTGGCCAATGGAAGATCTCACCTTAGTCAGTTAAGGACCGAACTTGATGCTATCAACTGAGTCAAATTGTGTAACCATATGTGCTAGTATGGGATAGCCTTAACTTAGTAAATTGGCTGGGGTTTGACCTTGCACTTTGGAAGGTTGAAGTAGTATGGACACTCCGGATAAACGTTGTTGTTCTAGATACTCCCTTGTCGAGGCATCATGGTTGGAGTATGCCAATACAACGGTGAATGCCTTGCTATGGGGAGGGCAAGGCGATGAGTCACGATACCATCGTGCGCACAAAGGGTGCGGCTAGTGACCCCTACCGCCATAGCAAGGGACGCACATTGTCGGGCTGGTGCAAGGGGTAAACCCTAATCTTTTGAAAAGTTCCATCACGGTCTGGCAAAACAGGTACAGTGAGAACCGCATGACATGGTCGACATGATTGCTTGGATGTGTTGTGTGGGTAAAGTGTACCCTCTCTGTAGAGATTAAACCTAATAGATTAGCCGTGCTCACGGTCAAGAGCAGCTCAAAAAATAGTGTCAAGTATAGACTTGTAACATCCTCAAATTTATAAAGGTTCAAAATCTAATATTAAAAATGTGAAATCAGTTTTGTGTTGCATTTCTTGATTTTGTGTGCATTTATTGATTTTAGATCTATTGGTTGAATTAATTGTTGAAATGAATAATGGAATTAAGAAAGAAAAGAAAAGAAAAGAGAAAATAGTAAAATGGTAAGAAATAAAACTACCATGGTAAAAATTTTGTATAACCTGGCCAAACCCTAGAAGATATCCCTAGATGGTCAAAAGACCATGTGTATGCATTTATTGATAAAGAAAACAATTAAAAATGATAAATCCTATCTCTGGCCAGTCCCATGTCAGATTTTTAGAGAGAGTTGTGGAGCAATCTAGACCTTGGAATTTTTACCATAAGACCTCAGTCATATCACCTTCACCCTCAAAAAGTTTCAAAAATTAATAAGCATTTTTGCTATGTTTTAGCATTTAATTTAGGTAGATTTGGAATTCTGCAGAAATCAATAAAAGATTTATAGAGAATTAAATAATGAGAATTTAATGTTGAAATTTTTATGATAGGTCCATTGTTTAGAACCAAACCTTCAGTAAAAATTTCAAAAGTAAATACATTGATTTAGTCCCTTAATCAATTCAAAAACTAAATTGGATTTTCTGCGCAGCTTTCACTGTCAGATTTTTAGTAAATAAATGGTAGATCATTTTAATCTCAAAATTTTACTGGTAGTAGATGACTTACTCATAAACTCGTGTAAAATGTTTAGAAAAATATTGAGCTGATCTGTCTCGTGAATTAATGCGATTGCTGCGCTGTCTGGGGAAGAAACTGGAGGTTACTCTCCCTCATCCTGACGTGCGGGTCCACGCGTCCAGCCAGCCGGGCGCTAGCACCGCTGCCGACGGGGCCCAGAGCCTTCGCGACCCCACGCGTCAGCTGCTCCTCTCTTTCTCTCTTTCCCTTTTTCCTTCCTCCGCCTCTCGCTGCGAGTGGACCCGAGCCCCACCTGTCAGCTCCTTCTTCCTCCTCTTCTCTATCTCTCTCTCGTTCTCTCTGTGTTGCCGACAAAGCCGCACCGCCTCGCCCCTTTGTCGTGACCTAGCCGCAATTCCGCGCCTCGAGGCCACCCTGGCGAGCCGCTGCCAGCTTCCAACCTCGCCCATGCCTTGACCGAGCCGAAGGGAGAACCCTAGAGAATGCCCTAGTTGGCCGCCGCCACTTTCTCCGTTGCCCAAACCATAGGAGACATCCTTCACGTCTATTTAAGCCCCCACCGAGTGCGTAGCGATCCCCTCAAACCAACACGCACCTCCATTTTTATCCTAACGCCCGGACCGCCCAGACCGAAGCCTTCGTCTCCATTTCCGGCGAATTCCAACTTGGGGGAAACTCCAAATTCGCTTGATTCGGTAAGATAACGTCCAAATTATTGGGTCCTATAGTATCTTTGGATACTCACGAAGCTTGTGCATCATTCGTTTCAGTCCAAACCACACCGGAGAACTCCCGCGCCGTGCAACCTCCTCCGCCTTCGCCCCTGCACGGTGAGAACACAACCCGGCCACCCATCCTCCAATCCAAGAACTCGAATGGAGTTCCTAGGACCTCTAGATGCTTTTGCGCATGACCATTAGGCCCGAAATGCTTTGTAGCGCGGCCGAGCTTGACCTCACCGTGAAGCGCCGCCGTGCATCGCCGTGAGTCCATTTTCTCCAAACACTACCCATATCCAAGTAGTCCCCTAGGTTCGGCGTGGTCTAGTGAAGCCGGGCCGTCGATAAAGTCGATCGACGTCGCCGGTTTGCCGCCGGTGAGGCCGTCGACCATCACCTCTGCCCTGGCTCTATGCCATGTGGGCCATGGCTGTCAGCCGCATGTGCGTGCACCTTTCGCTGCCGTGCGGGCCCAGCCGCGCAGTCGCGCGCACCAGCGCGTGTGCTCGCACGCGAGTCGCTGCCCCGTGGGCCCCGGATGTCAGCGACAGCGACTGGATTCAAATCCAATCCGCGCGTTAATGCCAAAGTGCGCTTTCCTTTAAGGAAAGCGTATTTCCCCATATTTCCTATTTTATTTAAACCGAATAGATATAAATGCTTATAACTTTCAATCTATAGCTCCAAAATAAATGAAACAAATTTCTAAATTCATATTAAATCATCTAGTTTCATAATATGTAAAAATATTTGAAACTTGTTTAGCAATTTAAACTTGAATTTAAATTTAAAGAGTGAAATTTAGATATGTAGCATATAGAGATTTTGCAAATAAAGTCCAATTTGAGTGAAACCAATTTTGCTGGAATCCTTAGGTCAAATACTACTCAAATATGTAATTAGATTTGGATTTGGAGTTAGTTTGTGAAAATTTCCCATTAGGACTTTAATTAATGCATATATTTAATATAGTTGCTATAACTTGATCAAAAAAAATTATCCAAAATGAATGAAACTTGCTTCTTTGTGCTAATTACATTATTTAGGACCAAATGATAATATAAAAGTTAAGGTGTATTATGTTACTTTTGTTTGACATGTTTGAAGTTACCTTATACAATATACTGATACAACTAACACCACACCTTGAAAATGAATTTCATTAAATTCAATTTTACAATCTTAGCTTCCTGAATTCGTAAATTAAAATGAAATAATACATAAAGAAAGGTAGTCATGTTGTATGTCATTAAGCTTTTGCCTTAGGCCCAAAATCTTATAACTTGCTTAATACATGAATTGATTAAGTGATTGCCATCATTGATTGATTTGAATTGATTTCATTTGAATCTTTCAACTGCTATCCTTGTTGTTTATGTATTTGCTTCTTTTATCGATATTGAAGTATCTTATTTGCCATGTTCTTAATCGACGTATAGACGCTGAGGCTACCGACTACGCTATCGACGACACAGATCCAGCTTACACCGTCGAGGAGCAAGGCAAGCACCCCTTTGATCATTCTTGAACCCAGATTTCATAACTAACTAAAATGTGATTAAGAATCTTCCTGCATGCTCATATTTTAACTATTTATTTCACACTCTTGGTAGTTATAACCCAATGTTGATATATTATCATAATCATATCAACATAAACCCCATAATAACCATAGGAATGGATACTCAATTAAAAGATGGGCTATAACGAATATTAATTGCATCTGCTTAGCAATGCTTAGAATGATACGTTGATATCTACACCCACATACCCACTTCTTCGTGAAATCTTTTTCTGGTTTATTTAAGCGAAAGGATACCGTAGTTTGATAAAAATTAAAATAAAACTACTGTTTTGAAGTGTGTGATTATTGGCATTAGCCGGTTGTACATGTTTTAACGTGTACGTAGCTAGGGTGGAGTTATCGCCCATGTCACTTTAATTACCAAACATGGTGTCCCGCGATCCAAGATAACCGTACATCCACAAGTACCGGATCGACAGTCTTAACTTATTAAATTATCTGGGCATTAGCTTTGCACATTGGTAGGCGGTTGTAGCACGGGCATTCCGGGTATTGGTTTGCTTTCGAGGAGGTGCCATCACCGAGGTGTTGGTATCTGCCGTTGTAACGGTACGCTGACTATGAATTGGGGCTGTTGTTGTACCATTTGAGCCGCGGGCTCTGAATAATATTGCTTCACTGTTTGTTTGCTTCCATCATAGTCAGGAGTAACGTCACTGGGCTAGTGCAAAGTTAAGGTTCAAGTAATCGAACAGTTTCGTTATGAACTCCTCGCGGACATACCAAAGGAAGTGTGTCTTATAGCTTGCAATAAGGGAGAACATATCTTGTGGGTAAAGCTGTACAACTCTGCAGAGATTAAACTAATCGATTAGCCGTATCCACGGTCATGGATGACTTGGTGAACCCACACTAAGTTAGTTGTTTTCTATTTTTGAAAACTTTGGTAAAAGACTTTTGGAAAATGTTTTACGACTGATTAATGTCACTTGTCATTGTATTTTCTTTTAAGACCATGGAGGGTCTTGTTCGTTATTTTACTCACAAGAGGGCCGTGAGTAAATTGTTATTATCTTTTTATTACTTGTTATTTCAATTACTTATCAAACTGTCTTTAAAGTTTTATTTACGCTTTCCATTACTATTCAGTATTACTTCATTCAAAACTTTCGCTTTATGCAAAACAACCGTAGAGACCCACTTTCTATTCCAGCATGCATATATTCCAGGAGTTGCATACACTACAAAGTCTTGCGAGTACCAATGTACTCAACTTGCTTCAACAATGTTTTTAGGTGAAGAGCAAGATTACGATAATGATGGGAATGAATATGAGGAACCTGCGAGTTTTAGCGACGACTGATCTTTCTAGGTTCATCTCAGCAGTTGCCTGTGGAGTTATGGAATAGTTGGCATACTATGAGACATGATTTTAATTTCCTGCTACTTTTGGTATTGTAATAATACTATAAAACTTGTGATGTAATAAAATGTGTATCTGTGTGGCTGTAATTTCCAAATTGTGATTGTGCGTGCCAGCCACTGATCATGGGAATGGCACAGGAAGCACTTAAAAGAGCCTCATATTTATGTTACTTAGTGACATAAAAATGAGGGTCTCACAAGACTTTTGGTTTTTGGTTTTGCAAATCCTTTTGGAGAAATGGTGGTTTGGTAAAATGGCATGTGGAATGGTATGTGAAATTGTGGTAAGGAAAATGGTGGTAAGTGAAATGGTATGTGAGATGGAAATGGTTCATCAGAATGATGAATTGCTAAGATGGTATGATGGTTGGATGTGATATTCCTGTCGGATGGAATATGGATTGATGGATATATTATGTTTATACTAGAATGTGGATTGATGGTTATATGATATTTATACTTTTGTTACTTTCTTATCAAGTTATCTTTTAAATTCCGAATTGTTTCTAAAGTACTATTCTATTGCAAATAAATCTTGCTTCATGCAAATTGCTCTTAGTGTAGAAACATGTTTCTTTGACGTAGCTTGCATTTTATTATTTCTTCTGTATACTAAAGTCTTGCTAGTACATACGTGTACTCACCATTTGCTCTAAATAAAAATGTTAGCCAAAGGTATCGAAAGAGGTAATGAAGATGTCCCTCGATTTACACTTACCGTGAACCTGGTCCGACAATTTCTTGGACGATTAACTAGGACCGTTTCCCGATCGGTTGCCTATGGGTTATGGAAGGCACACTCGTTGTTGTTGGTCTTTGCTACTTTTCGCTGCTACTTGTTTTACGTTAAGTTGAATTTGGCCGGTCGGCCACAAACTTGTAATATTAAGTAAGTTGTAATAAATCTAGCTTATTTTTATGTCAAGTACTTGTGTACATGATTTGAAGCATCTCGAATGCTGGATATGTGGGTGCTAGGCATTTGATCCTGGGAACTAGCACTAGACACATATCTGGGTGCTCGGAATTGTTGTCAATCGCTTGATGAGCGAACACGAGTGGCCGTTGTTCCTTATCTACTAAGATTCTAAGACGGAAGATGTGTGTTGTGCCCAAATGATTGACCTCAATCCTAGTATGGTTTCTGAAAAGTGGACAAAACCTCCTTGGTTGCATAAGTGTGTACGATGGGATCAGATAGTTCATATTTGGTTGAGTGCGGACCATTTGATTAATATCTGTGCACGGAACTGGTTGAGGACAATGAGCATACACTTAAGTGGAGTATGGGTGTCACTTCCAGTCCAACGCAACAATAAGGATCCATACCACCACCCCCGGGTGCCCACAAGAGGAACCTACCCTCTTACAGTAATCTCATCCTCGAGATTAGCCAGGCTCGCTAAAGAAGAAAGGGAATTCAACTCTAAGGTAGTCTTCACGTTCCTAGGTGGATTCTACTTCTATGTGGTTGCTTTACTGGATTTTGAGCATCTTGATGACATGATTGTGTGTGTGACGCTCAGCTTTGTCAAGAATGTGAATTGGATATTCACGATATAACAAGTCAGGTTGAAGATCGATTGTGTCCGGAGGAGTAAGTTCAGTGGGAGTTCGAAGATATTTCTTTAGCTGCGACATATGGAATACATCATGCACGTCCAAGAGTTGAGGTGGAAGTTCTAGCTGATATGCCACTTCACCTCGCTTCGCAAGGATTCAGTATGGACTGATGTATCGCGGTGCCAACTTCCTATGAACCCAAAATCATCGAGTGCCACGCAACGGTGAGACTTTGAGATAGAAAAAAATTGTCTACTTCAAAACTCAACTTGCGGTGGAGGTTATCGACATAGCTCTTTTGTCTGGACTGAGCTTCCTTTAACTGATCTCGGATAAGATTGACATGATCTTTGGCTTCTTGGATTATGGAAGGTCCAAAGAATTGTCTCTCACCAACTTCAGACCTGAACAGAGGTGTTCGACACTTTCTCCCATAAAGTGCTTCGAATAGAGACATTTGGAGACTTGCTTGGAAACTATTGTTATAAGAAAACTCGGCAAAAGTCAATCATTTCTCCCACTTTGTGTTGTAGGTTAGCACACAAGCTCTCAGCATGTCTTTCAGAATCTTATTCGTCCTTTCAGTTTGTCCATCAGTTTGGGGGTGGTAAGCTGTACTGAAGAACAGCTTAGTTCCGAGGAGCTCAGGTAAATGTTCCCAAAACCGGGAAGTGAATTAGGGACCACGACCAAAACCGGTAAGCTGTACTGAATCAGGTACTCCTACACCTAGGTCTGCTAGGGCCACTAGACGTTCCCGACGGGCTAGGATGTCCACAGGAGTTAGTCGTCCACGTCTGTCGCGGGTTAGACTTGGACAGGTCGCTGCAGGTGTACTGCGTCCCCGCGTGACGCAGGTGTACAGGCGTCGTGGTACTTTTCCCGCCACGGTGACTGACTCTACCCTTGCGGATCCTGTTGAGTCTACTGGCGAGGACGTCGTAGCGCCAGGTTTGGAGTAGGTTTACCTTGAGTTGTAGCAGCACATGTGGTCATGTAGTGTTGAGTTGTGAGGTTGTCATACTTTTGTTGTATATATTGTTAATATGTGGTATGAATAAAGTGCTGTTACTGTTTATTTCTGCTTGTTTTGGTTCCTTCTCGTGACTTTCTAATATTTTACTACAATTTCACGATGATGTGATCCTTTGTGTTTATCAATCATAATATAACATAATAACACACCTCCCTTGTTAATGAATTTCTTTAAGAATAATAAAATTTTAGGGAATGAAATGTTGCCTATTAACCAATGAGATTGAGTTTAAAATTTTCAGTCTACCAGCTTAAATCATTTAATTACAATATATTATTTTCTCATCTGAATTAAAATTTCAGGATGCCTGTAACCAGATCTCTTCGCGGGATCTTGGAGAGTGAGGCTTCGCAGGAACCCCTTCCTCCTCGCGAAACATTGCCCACTCCAGCACAACCTAATCCGATGCACCCTTCTGCAAGGGCTTCATCTTCTCATCAAGTGCCAGATCCACCTAATCCAGATTCAAATCCTAATCAGCAAGGTGGAATTCCGGAGGAGCAATTGCCAGGTCCGCCCACAATGGCGCAAGTTCTGGCAATGATTGAGCAAAACCGTCAAACCCATACACTTCTTCTGCAACAGTTAGTTCAGAATACTTCCCACCAAGGAGTTCCGGTTGGAGGAAGTGGTGGTGGTGTTCCACCATCAAGGTTGTCTGAGTTTTTGAAGACTCGGCCTCCTACATTCTCTACTGCTGCTGACCCATTGGACGCAGATGACTGGCTGCGAACAATGGAGAGCAAGTCGATCATTGCACAGTGCAATGATCGAGAGAAAGTTCTTTATGCATCTTATCAATTGGGAGGAGCTGCTGCTTTATGGTGGGAGAACTACCAAGCTGTACTTCCAGTGGATCAGATTTCATGGGAGGCCTTCAAGGATACTTTTCGCCGAACCCATATTCCTTCCAGTCTGATGGACATCAAAAGACGGGAATTCCTTGATCTCCGTCAAGGGAATCAGACGGTAATGGAGTATCTTAATCGCTTCAATTACCTTTCCCGTTATGCACCATCTGAAGTTATCCCTGAAGCACGTAAGTTGGAACGCTTTCGGGATAACCTTAATGAGGAAATCAAGTGTGCATTAGCTGCTATTGATATCAATGACTTCCAAACTCTGGTGGACAAGTCTATTCGAGTGGAACATAGCACTCGAGCTGCTTTGGAGTCACGTAAGAGGAAATGGATGGCACAGAAGACTGCTAGTGCAAGCCCATCCAGGCCTCGCCCTGCATCTCAGGGTAATGCGCGACCACCTGCTCCGCCACAGAAGCAAAGGCGTCAAGGTCCTGCCCCTCGACCTCGACAGCCTTTGCCACGTCCGGCGAATCCTACTTGATGAGGACATCACTACCATGCATACGGCCATGCCTACAAACCCAATTGAAGCCAACAATGTAATACAAGGGCCAATTACTCGAGCTCGCGCGCGACAATTCAATTACCAGGTGAATGCATTCCTCGGGTTGCATACAAATAATTTAATGAATGGAATGCTATTTAATCCTCGTGATGATTTTATTGTCCTTAGGAACCATGGAGAAGGACTTCCAAACGTCAAGCACGAAGCCAATTCTTCCGGTGCACAAGTTCAACTCGGATTCGGCCTCCGGGACAGCACCAACTTCAAACGACCATAACTTTTGATCCACAAGGGTGTTTGAGGTCTATGAGTACTGGTTAGAAAGGTTTCGACGTCCTCTTTCCAACGGATCTGGCCCCATCTCCAAATTCCTTACGAGTCAACGGGAATCTACAAAACAATTGGCGTCACTTTTCCAAATCGAGAAGACGTGGGCTTTGGGCCTTGTAATAGAGTTGTAGTTGGTATCCTACTGCTTTGGACGTGTTTCCCACGCCCCTACCTCTTATAAATAGCCAGACATCGGTTCCTTAGGGTTTTGGGTTTTATTTGATTAGTTTAGCCAAGTGCAAACTTGATCCTGCGAGTTGTCTTTGGGCCGACCACCTTGTCAAGATCGTCAATAAGACTCCCCTTTGTTTCGCTTCGATTTTATCCGCAATTTCAGATTGCTTATCCTATTGTTCTTGCTTGTTCTTCGGTTGCTTGCAGGAATTGAACCGTGTTCAGGTTGATCGTGCCTACGGCAAGATCAATAACCATTGGAGTTGGTTTAGCGATTGCTAAGGCGCATCGTCGTAAATGCGGTGTAGTCGGATCGTCAAAGTCGACTCTAACAAATCGATCGTGTGTTTCTCATCGAAAGATCGGGACACCCATAGTGCCATCACGGCGCCATCAAGTGGTATCGAGCAAACCAGGTTGCTCGGTGAGAATTCTTTACCCTAGATTAGTAGATTGATATCTTTCCTATAGTCCGAGAAGCGCCATCAGTTGGATCTCCCCATACCAAAACAATTTGAGCCTCGCATTTTCCTTTCCAAAGGTAATCGCGTTATTGAATTTTTGGTTGCATCGTCGTGTCGAGTTGCCGAATTCTAGTCTAGTTGGAGTCCAGGTCGAAGCGGTTTCGAGTTGTATTCGGTTTCGAGTTGTGTTCGGTTTCGAGTTGTGATCCGTTTCGGTCCCGGTATTGAAAAGAAAAAAAAAAAAAAGGTGTTCGGACCGGTTTTTTTCATCCGATCGTCGCCGCTTGATCGTCGCCACTTGGTCGTCCAGGCCAGGTTGCCCTCTGTTAGCCGATCGTCGCCTCCCGTGATCGCCGCCTTTGTTGATCGCCTCCCGGCCAGTTGCCCACTGATAGCCCATCGTCGCCCATTGATCGCTGCCTGATCGTCGCCCAGTCGTCGCCGCTGATCGCCACTTGATAGCCCATCGTCGCTTGATCGTCGCCCTCTGATAGCCAGTGAGTCGCTCACTGGCCGTCCATTGGTCACACGATCGTCTTCACTTTGCATAGCACTTGAAAGAAAAAGGAGTCGGATCGTTCATAAAAAAAAAAAAAAAAAAAAAAAAAAAAGAGTCTGAACAGATCCAAAATTTTTATGTGCTAAACTGTTTTCACAAGATCCTCAGTCTTTTGAGATAGTTCCCTTCTTTCGCGAATTTTTTTCGCTGTTTTTTTCATCTTTGTGGAACTGCATCGTCGCCGACCACGCTTTTGAGTCACTGCCCTTGCTAGCCTCGAGTCAAAGAACTAGTGACTAGACGTTGAACAATTCTTCAATTTGGCATTCACCGATTGGATTATTGCTAACCTTTGCTACTAAATTGAGCCTGTCCAAGCTCCACTTTCTACCCGTCTGAGCGTTCGATCCCTTGGCAATCGCTCTACACAAACTTCTGAGAACCTTTGACAACGCCAACGGCCGACAACGCCTTCCTGCATTGTAAGAACTTGTAAGAACTTGGGTCATAGGCTTGAGCGCTTGAGAGACTTGCCACCTAGTAGTTGATAGGAACATTATACTTGTGGTTTTGTTTCCTTGTCATCAACTAACCATGTCGTGACGAGAGTTCACTTCATCACTCTCCACGAACCAAGGGCATCATTGCTCACTTCCAAAAGATGACGAGGGAAACCACCGATGGTCTTAGCGAGGATGTACGGCTCACTAATGAGCGTATGTCAATGCAAGAAGACCGTCTCGAGATCCATCGAGGCCACACAAGGGATTGCTAACACTACTCTTGCTACTATTTTGGCTAGACTTGATACTTTTGCAAATTTCTTTGCATCTGGTGCTTCAATCCACCTCCCGTCGTCCAAGCAACAATTCAGCTCCACAGGAGGCCCCAACAGATTTAGAAGAACAGAGCGAAGAGCACGAATATGATGACACCAGCGATGTGGAGGAGGCCAACCCCATCCATTACGATAATGATCGTAACCATCAACGGCTACGCTTCAATCAAGAAGGTATGCGACGTGATCCTCCACGACCAAGGAACGAACGAGATGATGTTTTCCCTAAGGTAAATTTCAATATGCCACCTTTTGAAGGTAAATATGACCTGATGGTTACCTTAGTTGGGAATTACTTGTGGATCAAAAATTTGCGTGCCATGATTTCCCTGAGAATAGAAGAGTTAGAGCTGCCACATGTGAGTTCACTGATTTTGCTTCTGTTTGGTGGAGAGAACATTGCCGTGCTCATCCAAATAATATACCCACCACTTGGGAAGCCTTGAAATTGCTAATGAGGCATAGATTTGTTCCTTCATACTATGCTAGAGATTTATTGAATAAATTGCAGCGCCTACACCAAGGTAAGAATTCGGTGGAAGAATATTACCAAGAATTGCAAAATCATTTGTTGCGTTGTGGTTTAGATGAAGGTGAAGAAGCAACAGAGCTTAGGTTCATACGTGGACTTAATCAAGAAATTCAAGATGCTCTTATTGATGAAACATATAGTTCTCTTTCAGAATTGGTTGTATGTGCTTATAGAGTTGAAAATATGCTTGCTGAATCCTTGAAAGAATCATTAGCTTCATTTGAGGCGCCCATTGTTGCACCTTCTTTTGTAGCTAATATTTTGCAGAAAAGTGAGCACCATCGAGAGAATGATGTAGAAGAGCATATGGAAAAAGAAACGATCAGTACTACCCCATGTATATGTGAAGAGATAATAGTTGAAGAAACACCTACAACAGCTGATGAGAACTTACAAGGTAATGTAACAGGTATGGACTTTACACATGGAGAAGATAATTTTGAAGAGCAAAACCTATCCACAAATCATGCTATCACAGAGCAACTAATAGTGGAACCAATTGCTGATTTTGCTTTGTTACAAGATGATTTGCTTGCTATTTCTTGTGATAAAGAAGAGTTGTGTGATAATACTTCACTTATATCAATGACACAACTAGCAAATGGACATGTCACCTTTGTTAACACACTAGAAACTTATGCTGAAAATAAACATGTCATTCACATCACAAGCGAAAATGATGAGTTGCAATTGATGTGTTCTTTATATACATTAGGCTACATTGAATTTGATGTTCCGTATGATCTGAATTATTTAGAGGAGAGCCTTTTGTACATTCTGATTTGTCATGGTTATCACGAAATATCTTTTATGTTATTGGCAAAAATAGTGAGAAAGGAGAGTATAAAGCACATCGAGTTTACATTTGTTCAGATTTTAAACCTCCGTTTGCAATGCAACAATGTCATCAATTTAATAATTGCCATATCACTAATCATGTCAGACCAAGTACATTTGTTTCCATTCACAAGTCACATGATAGTTTTCAAGAAAGGAAGGATACGGTTGATAGAAATTCTCGATCCATTGATTTCATTGCAAATGTGCATATTGCTTTGTTTCCTGTCAATACTAACATTTCACAGGACAATATGATGGAGTCGAGGATGACTCCACTTCAAGAAAGGGAGGATGATGAGACCATGCTCATCATGGACAGAATTAACACTGCATACATATGGTCATCACCAAGTATTGCTACAGTTATATCAACTGCATGGTTTCATCGACCCCCACCTTGGCCAGAACCATTAAGTTGGCGACACTTCACAGCATCCTCTACTTCGTATACAACTACTACGATGGCTCCATCTGCATGGCTTTATCGACCCCCACCTTGGCCATCCTTCTACATCTTTGTCGGTTCAAGGACCATTGACTCGAGCTGGAGCCCGTCAAATGAATTATCAGATCTAAAGACAAACTTGGGAGAAGATGATGAACTTGAGTCGAGGACGACTCAAATGCAAGAAGGGGAGGATGATGAGGACATCACTACCATGCATACGGCCATGCCTACAAACCCAATTGAAGCCAACAATGTAATACAAGGGCCAATTACTCGAGCTCGCGCGCGACAATTCAATTACCAGGTGAATGCATTCCTCGGGTTGCATACAAATAATTTAATGAATGGAATGCTATTTAATCCTCGTGATGATTTTATTGTCCTTAGGAACCATGGAGAAGGACTTCCAAACGTCAAGCATGAAGCCAATTCTTCCGGTGCACAAGTTCAACTCGGATTCGGCCTCCGGGACAGCACCAACTTCAAACGACCATAACTTTTGATCCACAAGGGTGTTTGAGGTCTATGAGTACTGGTTAGAAAGGTTTCGACGTCCTCTTTCCAACGGATCTGGCCCCATCTCCAAATTCCTTACGAGTCAACGGGAATCTGCAAAACAATTGGCGTCACTTTTCCAAATCGAGAAGACGTGGGCTTTGGGCCTTGTAATAGAGTTGTAGTTGGTATCCTACTGCTTTGGACGTGTTTCCCACGCCCCTACCTCTTATAAATAGCCAGACATCGGTTCCTTAGGGTTTTGGGTTTTATTTGATTAGTTTAGCCAAGTGCAAACTTGATCCTGCGAGTTGTCTTTGGCAGACCACCTTGTCAAGATCGTCAATAAGACTCCACTTTGTTTCGCTTCGCTTTATCCGCAATTTCAGATTGCTTATCCTATTGTTCTTGCTTGTTCTTCGGTTGCTTGCAGGAATTGAACTGTGTTCAGGTTGATCGTGTTTACGGCAAGATCAATAACTACTGGAGTTGGTTTAGCGATTGCTAAGGCGCATCGTCGTCGTACGGTGTAGTCGGATCGTCAAAGTCGACTCTAACAAATCGATCGTGTGTTTCTCATCGAAAGATCGGAACACCCATAGTGCCATCACGGCGCCATCACTACTGGAGCACGTCCTACCGGAGCATCAACTCAGACTCCAAATGTCACATGCTTCAAGTGCAAGCAGCTTGGACATTATGCCAATAATTGCCCAAGCAAGGGAGTTCCTCAGCGACCCCCTGGCCGTCCACAAGGAGCTGGAGGACAACAAGTTGGAAAACCTGCACCTGCTCAAACCGCCAATCAAGGACGTTTACATCATGTGACGACAGAAGAAGCAACGGAAGCACCAGACGTGGTTCTGGGTATGTTCCCCGTCCAATCTATTCCCACTTTGGTGTTATTTGATTCCGGTGCATCTCATTCCTTTATATCCAAGAAGTTCGTAGAATCACATCAAATCCAAACTGAATCTTTACCCATGTCCATGATAATCTATTCTCCTGGAGCAAAAATGAGAACTACTAAAATGTGTCCTAAGGTTAGCATTGAAATAAATGAAGTTTTATTTTATGCTGATCTTATCCTTATAGAAACCCCAGGATTAGACATTATTCTTGGTATGGATTGGTTAGCTAAAAATAAAGGACAAATAGATTGTGCTAAAAGATCCATATCTCTTATTAATCCTGATGGAGTTGGAGTAAACTTTAGTTCCACCCAAAATCTTTCCGAATCAAGATCATATGTAAATGTATTGGTAATGGAAAAGATTAAATCTGTTCCTGTAGTTTCCAACTTTCCCGATGTATTTCCAGAAGAATTGCCAGGTTTGCCACCAGATCGTGACTTAGAGTTCGTCATTGATCTTATACCTGGTACAGCCCCAATTTCCAAAAGACCTTATCGTATGCCACCAAATGAGTTAGTAGAACTCAAAAAGCAAATTCAAGAACAATTAGATAAAAAGTTCATTCGACCTAGTACTTCTCCCTGGGGTAGCCCTGTCCTCTTTGTCAGTAAAAAGGATGGTAGTCTACGCATGTGTGTGGATTATCGTGCTCTCAATGATGTTACCATCAAAAATAAATATCCTTTACCTCGTATCGATGATCTTTTTGATCAATTAGCCGGCGCCCAAATCTTCTCCAAAATTGATCTTAGACATGGCTATTATCAATTGAAAATTCGACCGGAGGATATTCCTAAAACAGCCTTTACCACTCGTTACGGCTTATATGAATATGTCGTAATGTCTTTCGGACTTACAAATGCTCCGGCTAGCTTTATGAGCTTAATGAATAAAGTCTTTATGGAGTATCTTGATAAGTTCGTAGTGGTATTCATAGATGACATTCTCATCTATTCCAAAAATGAAGAAGATCATGCCCAACATCTACACATGGTACTTGAGAAACTCCGAGAACATAAGTTATATGCCAAGTTCGAGAAATGTGAATTTTGGTTGAAGGAAGTTGCATTCCTCGGGCATATCCTTTCCAAAGGTGGAATTTCTGTTGATCCCAGCAAAGTTCAAGCAGTCCAAAACTGGGAGCAACCAAAATCTGTTCCTCAAATCCGAAGTTTCCTCGGTTTAGCGGGATATTATCGCCGCTTTATCGAAAACTTCTCCAAAATCGCCAAACCTTTGACTCAGCTCTTGAAGAAAGAAAAGAAATATGAATGGACTCCAGAATGCGAAGCAAGTTTTCTGGAATTGAAGAAACGGTTAACCACGGCCCGATCTTTGGTGTTACCCGATATCCATAAGAGTTTCGATGTCTATTGCGATGCTTCACGCAATGGTCTTGGTTGCGTGTTGATGCAAGAGATGAAAGTCGTAGCTTATGCTTCTCGTCAGCTTCGACCTCATGAGCTTAATTATCCAACTCATGATCTGGAGTTAGCTGCAGTAGTGCATGCCCTCAAAATCTGGCGTCACTATCTTATTGGAAACAAATGTGACATCTACACAGATCATAAGAGCTTAAAATACTTCTTTACTCAGCCAGATCTTAATCTGCGACAAAGGAGATGGCTAGAGTTAATAAAGGATTACGACCTTAGTATTCATTACCATCCTGGTAAAGCTAATGTCGTAGCAGATGCTCTGAGCCGTAAGCTTCATTGTATGACAGTGTCAGCATACACTGAACAATCTGAATTAGTAAAGGAGTTTCAGAAGCTTAATTTGGGAATTGTTGAAAAAGGATTTGTTGCTAATCTCCACATGCAACCAAATCTAAAAACCCAAATTAAAATGGCCCAATCCAAAGATGAGGCCATATCCAAAATCCGAGAAGAAATGCCACTCGAGGTTGAATCAGGATATTCGGAAAACTCGGATGGTATACTCTTATTCAAGAACCGAATCTATGTTCCTAATGACCCAGCAATCAAAAACTTGATCTTGAGTGAAGCTCATGAATCACCTCTATCTATCCATCCTGGTAGTACAAAGATGTATCAAGATCTCAAAATGGAATATTGGTGGCCCGGCATGAAAAAGGAAATCGCCGAATATGTCGCGAAATGTGATGTATGTCAGCGAGTAAAAGCCGAGCATCAACGCCCAGCTGGTTTACTTCGGCCTCTAGAGATTCCAGAATGGAAGTGGGACCATATCTGTATGGATTTCATTGTTGGATTACCAAGAACCAGAAATGGACATGATTCCATATGGGTTATCGTCGATCGATTAACCAAAGTTGCTCATTTTATTCCAGTTAAAACCAAATATTCAAGCCCTAAACTTGTTGAACTATATCTGGAAAATATTGTTCGCCTCCATGGAATTCCCAAAACTATTGTGTCTGATAGTGGATCCCAGTTTACGTCTCGTTTCTAAGAAAGTTTGCATACTCTGTTAGGGACAAAGCTGAATTTCAGTATGGCTTATCAACCCCAAACAGATGGCCAGACTAAACAAACCAACCAGACTTTGGAAAACATGTTAAGAGCTTGTGTGCTATCTTATGACATGACTTGGGAGAAAAGCTTACCTTTTGCTGAATTCTCCTACAACAATAGCTTCCAAGCCAGCCTTCAAATGTCTCCTTTTGAAGCGCTTTATGGAAGAAAGTGCAGAACCCCTCTCTTTTGGTTTAAAACTGGAGAAAGAAATTTCTTCGGCCCAGACATTATCCAAGAAGCCCAAGTGCAAGTTGACATGATAAGAAGTAGACTTAAGGAAGCCCAATCTCGTCAGAAGAGTTACGCCGACAATCGTCGACGTGACTTAAGCTTTGAAGTCGGAGATCATGTCTATCTGAAAGTTTCTCCTCTTCGCGGAGTTCGTCGTTTCCAAATCCGCGGGAAACTAGCCCCTCGATATATTGGACCGTTCCCAATTATCGCAAAGATGGGAGAGATGGCATATAAGTTGGAGCTGCCATCCCGTCTATCTGAAGTTCATAATGTCTTTCATGTATCCCAACTCAAGAAATGTCTTCGTGTGCCGACTGATCTCGCAAATCTCGACGATCTCGATCTACAACCTGATCTATCTTATCGAGAGCGTCCTGTTCACATTCTTGAAGAAGCCGAGCGACACACAAGAAACAAGATACACAGAATGTTGAAGGTTCAATGGAGTAATCATACTGAGGAAGAAGCCACGTGGGAGCGTGAAGATCATCTGATGAAAGAGTTTCCAGATTTCTTTTAGCTTTCTTAGCCCTCGCAAATCTCGAGGACGAGATTTTTGTAAGGGGGGTAGATCTGTAACATCCTCAAATTTATAAAGGTTCAAAATCTAATATTAAAAATGTGAAATCAGTTTTGTGTTGCATTTCTTGATTTTGTGTGCATTTATTGATTTTAGATCTATTGGTTGAATTAATTGTTGAAATGAATAATGGAATTAAGAAAGAAAAGAAAAGAAAAGAGAAAATAGTAAAATGGTAAGAAATGAAACTACCATGGTAAAAATTTTGTATAACCTGGCCAAACCCTAGAAGATATCCCTAGATGGTCAAAAGACCATGTGTATGCATTTATTGATAAAGAAAACAATTAAAAATGATAAATCCTATCTCTGGCCAGTCCCATGTCAGATTTTTAGAGAGAGTTGTGGAGCAATCTAGACCTTGGAATTTTTACCATAAGACCTCAGTCATATCACCTTCACCCTCAAAAAGTTTCAAAAATTAATAAGCATTTTTGCTATGTTTTAGCATTTAATTTAGGTAGATTTGGAATTCTGCAGAAATCAATAAAAGATTTATGGAGAATTAAATAATGAGAATTTAATGTTGAAATTTTTATGATAGGTCCATTGTTTAGAACCAAACCTTCAGTAAAAATTTCAAAAGTAAATACGTTGATTTAGTCCCTTAATCAATTCAAAAACTAAATTGGATTTTCTGTGCAGTATTCACTGTCAGATTTTTAGTAAATAAATGGTAGATCATTTTAATCTCAAAATTTTACTGGTAGTAGATGACTTACTAATAAACTCGTATAAAAAGTTTAGAAAAATATTGAGCTGATCTGTCTCGTGAATTAATGCGATTGCTGCGCTGTCTGGGGAAGAAACTGGAGGTTACTCTCCTCATCCTCGACGTATGGTCCACGCCGTCCAGCCACCGGCGCTTAGCACCGCTGCCGACGGGCCCAGAGCCTTCGCGACCCCACGCGTCAGCTGCTCCTCTCTTTCTCTCTTTCCCTTTTCCTTCCTCCGCCTCTCCGCGAGTGGACCCGAGCCCCACCTGTCGGCTCCTTCTTCCTCCTCTTCTATCTCTCTCGTTCTCTCTGTGTTGCCGACAAAGCCGCACCGCCGCCCCTTTGTCGTGACTCCAGCCGCACTCCGCGCCTCGAGGCCACTCCTCGCGAGCCGCTGCCGCCTTCCAACCTCGCCCATGCCTTGACCGAGCCGAAGGAGAACCCTAGAGAATGCCCTAGTTGGTCGCCGCCACTTTCTCCGCTGCCCAAACCATAGGAGACATCCTTCACGCCTATTTAAGCCCCCACCGAGTGCGTAGCGATCCCCTCAAACCAACACGCACCTCCATTTTTATCCTAACGCCCGGACCGCCCAGACCGAAGCCTTCGTCTCCATTTCCGGCGAATTCCAACTTGGGGGAAACTCCAAATTCGCTTGATTCGGTAAGATAACGTCCAAATTATTGGGTCCTATAGTATCTTTGGATACTCACGAAGCTTGTGCATCATTCGTTTCAGTCCAAACCACACCTGAGAACTCCCGCACAGGTAACCTCCTCCGCCGCCTCCTGCACGGTGAGAACACAACCCGGCCACCCATCCTCCAATCCAAGAACTCGAATGGAGTTCCTAGGACCTCTAGATGCTTTTGCGCATGACCATTAGGCCCGAAATGCTTTGTAGCGCGGCCGAGCTTGACCTCACCGTGAAGCGCCGCCGTGCATCGCCGTGAGTCCATTTTCTCCAAACACTACCCATATCCAAGTAGTCCCCTAGGTTCGGCGTGGTCTAGTGAAGCCGAAGCCGTCAGCCAAAGTCGATCGACGTCGCCGGTTTGCCGCCGGTGAGGCCGTCGACCATCACCTCTGCCCTGGCTCTATGCCATGTGGGCCATGGCTGTCAGCCGCATGTGCGTGCACCTTTCTTTGCCGTCAAGGGCCACTTGATACAAGCGCACAGTGTGAGACGCTGAAGTCGCCGCCCGTGGGCCCCGGATGTCAGCGACAGCGACTGGATTCAAATCCAATCCGCGCGTTAATGCCAAAGTGCGCTTTCCTTTAAGGAAAGCGTATTTCCCCATATTTCCTATTTTATTTAAACCGAATAGATATAAATGCTTATAACTTTCAATCTATAGCTCCAAAATAAATAAAACAAATTTCTAAATTCATATTAAATCATCTAGTTTCATAATATGTAAAAATATTTGAAACTTGTTTAGCAATTTAAACTTGAATTTAAATTTAAAGAGTGAAATTTAGATATGTAGCATATAGAGATTTTGCAAATAAAGTCCAATTTGAGTGAAACCAATTTTGCTGGAATCCTTAGGTCAAATACTACTCAAATATGTAATTAGATTTGGATTTGGAGTTAGTTTGTGAAAATTTCCCATTAGGACTTTAATTAATGCATATATTTAATATAGTTGCTATAACTTGATCAAAAAAAATTATCCAAAATGAATGAAACTTGCTTCTTTGTGCTAATTACATTATTTAGGACCAAATGATAATATAAAAGTTAAGGTGTATTATGTTACTTTTGTTTGACATGTTTGAAGTTACCTTATACAATATACTGATACAACTAACACCACACCTTGAAAATGAATTTCATTAAATTCAATTTTACAATCTTAGCTTCCTGAATTCGTAAATTAAAATGAAATAATACATAAAGAAAGGTAGTCATGTTGTATGTCATTAAGCTTTTGCCTTAGGCCCAAAATCTTATAACTTGCTTAATACATGAATTGATTAAGTGATTGCCATCATTGATTGATTTGAATTGATTTCATTTGAATCTTTCAACTGCTATCCTTGTTGTTTATGTATTTGCTTCTTTTATCGATATTGAAGTATCTTATTTGCCATGTTCTTAATCGATGTATAGACGCCGAGGCTACCGACTACGTTATCGACGACACAGATCCAAATTTTACACCGCCGAGGAGCAAGGCAAGCACCCCTTTGATCATTCTTGAACCCAGATTTCATAACTAACTAAAATGTGATTAAGAATCTTCCTGCATGCTCATATTTTAACTATTTATTTCACACTCTTGGTAGTTATAACCCAATGTTGATATATTATCATAATCATATCAACATAAACCCCATAATAACCATAGGAATGGATACTCAATTAAAAGATGGGCTATAACGAATATTAATTGCATCTGCTTAGCAATGCTTAGAATGATACGTTGATATCTACACCCACATACCCACTTCTTCGTGAAATCTTTTTCTGGTTTATTTAAGCAGTAAAGGATACTGGTAGTTTGATAAAAATGAAAATAAAACTACTGTTTTGACGTGGGTGATTATTGGCATTAGCCGGTTGTACATGTTTTAACGTGTACGTAGCTAGGGTGGAGTTATCGCCCATGTCACTTTAAGGACCAAACATGGTGTCCCGCGATCCAAGATAACCGTACATCCACAAGTACTGGACTGGGACAGTCTTAACTTATTAAATTATCTGGGCATTAGCTTTGCACATTGGTAGGCAGTTGTAGCACGGGCATTCCGGGTATTGGTTTGCTCGAGGGAGGTGCCATCACCGAGGTGTTGGTATCTGCCGTTGTAACGGTGTACGCCTGACTATGAATTGGGGCTGTTGTTGTACCATTTGAGCCGCGGGCTCTGAATAATATTGCTTCACTGTTTGTTTGCTTCCATCATAGTCGAGTAACGCCACCGGCTAGTGCAAAGTTAAGGTTCAAGTAATCGAACAGTTTCGTTATGAACTCCTCGCGGACATACCAAAGGAAGTGTGTCTTATAGCTTGCAAAAAGGGAGAACATATCTTGTGGGTAAAGCTGTACAACTCTGCAGAGATTAAACTAATCGATTAGCCGTATCCACGGTCATGGATGACTTGGTGAACCCACACTAAGTTAGTTGTTTTCTATTTTTGAAAACTTTGGTAAAAGACTTTTGGAAAATGTTTTACGACTGATTAATGTCACTTGTCATTGTATTTTCTTTTAAGACCATGGAGGGTCTTGTTCGTTATTTTACTCACAAGAGGGCCGTGAGTAAATTGTTATTATCTTTTTATTACTTGTTATTTCAATTACTTATCAAACTGTCTTTAAAGTTTTATTTACGCTTTCCATTACTATTCAGTATTACTTCATTCAAAACTTTCGCTTTATGCAAAACAACCGTAGAGACCCACTTTCTATTCCAGCATGCATATATCCAGGAGTTGCATACACTACAAAGTCTTGCGAGTACCAATGTACTCAACTTGCTTCAACAATGTTTTTAGGTGAAGAGCAAGATTACGATAATGATGGGAATGAATATGAGGAACTCATGAGTTTTAGCGACGGATCGATCTTTCTAGGTTCATCTCAGCAGTTGCCTGTGGAGTTATGGAATAGTTGGCATACTATGAGACATGATTTTAATTTCCTGCTACTTTTGGTATTGTAATAATACTATAAAACTTGTGATGTAATAAAATGTGTATCTGTGTGGCTGTAATTTCCAAATTGTGATTGTGCGTGCCAGCCACTGATCATGGGAATGGCACAGGAAGCACTTAAAAGAGCCTCATATTTATGTTACTTAGTGACATAAAAATGAGGGTCTCACAAGACTTTTGGTTTTTGGTTTTGCAAATCCTTTTGGAGAAATGGTGGTTTGGTAAAATGGCATGTGGAATGGTATGTGAAATTGTGGTAAGGAAAATGGTGGTAAGTGAAATGGTATGTGAGATGGAAATGGTTCATCAGAATGATGAATTGCTAAGATGGTATGATGGTTGGATGTGATATTCCTGTCGGATGGAATATGGATTGATGGATATATTATGTTTATACTAGAATGTGGATTGATGGTTATATGATATTTATACTTTTGTTACTTTCTTATCAAGTTATCTTTTAAATTCCGAATTGTTTCTAAAGTACTATTCTATTGCAAATAAATCTTGCTTCATGCAAATTGCTCTTAGTGTAGAAACATGTTTCTTTGACGTAGCTTGCATTTTATTATTTCTTCTGTATACTAAAGTCTTGCTAGTACATACGTGTACTCACCATTTGCTCTAAATAAAAATGTTAGCCAAAGGTATCGAAAGAGGTAATGAAGATGTCCCCGACGACACTTACCGTGAACCGGGGTCCGACAATTTCTTGGACGATTAACTAGGACCGTTTCCCCAGTCGGTTGCCTATGGGTTATGGAAGGCACACTACTGTTGTTGTTGGTCTTTTGCTACTTTTCGCTGCTACTTGTTTCTGTTAAGTTGAATTTGGCCGGTCGGCCACAAACTTGTAATATTAAGTAAGTTGTAATAAATCTAGCTTACTTTTATGTCAAGTACTTGTGTACATGATTTGAAGCATCTCGAATGCTGGATATGTGGGTGCTAGGCATTTGATCCTGGGAACTAGCACTAGACACATATCTGGGTGCTCGGAATTGTTGTCAATCGCTTGATGAGCGAACACGAGTGGCCGTTGTTCCTTATCTACTAAGATTCTAAGACGGAAGATGTGTGTTGTGCCCAAATGATTGACCTCAATCCTAGTATGGTTTCTGAAAAGTGGACAAAACCTCCTTGGTTGCATAAGTGTGTACGATGGGATCAGATAGTTCATATTTGGTTGAGTGCGGACCATTTGATTAATATCTGTGCACGGAACTGGTTGAGGACAATGAGCATACACTTAAGTGGAGTATGGGTGTCACTTCCAGTCCAACGCAACAATAAGGATCCATACCACCACCCCCGGGTGCCCACAAGAGGAACCTACCCTCTTACAGTAATCTCATCCTCGAGATTAGCCAGGCTCGCTAAAGAAGAAAGGGAATTCAACTCTAAGGTAGTCTTCACGTTCCTAGGTGGATTCTACTTCTATGTGGTTGCTTTACTGGATTTTGAGCATCTTGATGACATGATTGTGTGTGTGACGCTCAGCTTTGTCAAGAATGTGAATTGGATATTCACGATATAACAAGTCAGGTTGAAGATCGATTGTGTCCGGAGGAGTAAGTTCAGTGGGAGTTCGAAGATATTTCTTTAGCTGCGACATATGGAATACATCATGCACGTCCAAGAGTTGAGGTGGAAGTTCTAGCTGATATGCCACTTCACCTCGCTTCGCAAGGATTCAGTATGGACTGATGTATCGCGGTGCCAACTTCCTATGAACCCAAAATCATCGAGTGCCCACTTAGCGGTGAGACTTTGAGATAGAAAAAAATTGTCTACTTCAAAACTCAACTTGCGGTGGAGGTTATCGACATAGCTCTTTTGTCTGGACTGAGCTTCCTTTAACTGATCTCGGATAAGATTGACATGATCTTTGGCTTCTTGGATTATGGAAGGTCCAAAGAATTGTCTCTCACCAACTTCAGACCTGAACAGAGGTGTTCGACACTTTCTCCCATAAAGTGCTTCGAATAGAGACATTTGGAGACTTGCTTGGAAACTATTGTTATAAGAAAACTCGGCAAAAGTCAATCATTTCTCCCACTTTGTGTTGTAGGTTAGCACACAAGCTCTCAGCATGTCTTTCAGAATCTTATTCGTCCTTTCAGTTTGTCCATCAGTTTGGGGGTGGTAAGCTGTACTGAAGAACAGCTTAGTTCCGAGGAGCTCAGGCAAATGTTCCCAAAACCGGGAAGTGAATTAGGGACCACGACCAAATATAATGACCTTATGAACTCCATGAAGATGGACAATATTATTCAGGTAGAGTTCCGCGAGTTTGTCTCCACTATAAGTGACATGCACTGGTATGAAATGAGCCACCTTGGTTAAGCGGTCGACAATCATCCAAATGGAGTAGTGACCACTCGATGTCTTTGGCAGACCAGTGATGAAGTCCATGCCAACTTCATCCCACTTCCACTAAGGGATCCTTAAGGGTTGGATCATTCCTGTGGGTCATTGGTGCTCCGCTTTTATGTGTTGGCACACATCACAAATGGAACCGTACACGGCAATATCCCTTCTCATACTAGGCCACCAAAATCTCTCCCTGAGGTCCTAGTACATCTTGGTATTCCTAGGGTGGATTGAAAGAGGAGTTTCGTGAGCTTCCTTCAAGATCACCTCTTTGATTTATTGGTCATCTGGAACATATATCTGTTGTCCACGGATGACCACTCCATCAGGACTCTCAGAAAGCTCTGATGGTGCGCCTTCTTTCAGCTTGCACTTGATCTCAGCCACTCCATGTTTGAGCTGAGCGGCTTTGATTTGAGACTCAAGGGTGGGTTGTAAGGCTAGGGCTGCAACATACCTATTTTTCAGTCACTTCCAAGTTGAGTCTACGAAATTCATCGAGTAGCTGTGGCTAACTGATGAGGGTCAAAGCGTTGACTGTGTGTAGCTTGCGACTAAGTGCATCCACTACAACATTTGCCTTGCCTGGGTGGTAGTGAATACCCAGATCATAATCCTTGATTAATTCCAGCCATCTGCGCTATCTCAAGTTCAGATCTGGTTGGGTGAAGAAATACTTCAGGCTATTGTGGTCGTATATATCTCACATCGATGTCCGATGAGATAATGCCACCATATTTTGAGAGCATGAACGACGGCTACCAATTCCAAATCATGCATTGGATAGTTGGCTTCATGAGGCTTCAATTGACGTGAAGCATACGCCACAACTTTACCTTCTTGCATCAATACACACCGAGACATTGACAAGATGCATCACAGAACACATCAAAGCTCTTCTATATATCGGGCAAAATGAGTATTGGGGCAGTTGTGAGTCTTCGCTTCAACTCTTGGAAGCTGCCTCACAGGCTGATGACCACTCAAACTTCATCTCCTTCTTGAGCAGTTCAGTCATCGGCTTGGCGATTTTTGAGAAGTTCTTGATGAATTGTCGATAATATTCGGCAAGACCGAGAAAACTTTAGATCTCATGAACAATTTGGGGCTGTTCCCAAGTGAGCACATCTTGCACCTTGCTCGGATCGATGGCGACACCTCCTTCAGAGGGTATATGGCCAAGAAATCCAACTTCCTTGAGCCAGAATTCGCATTTGCTAAACTTCGCATACAACTGATGCTCACAAAGCTTGTCAAGCACCATGCGCAAGTGAAGCTCGTGCTCTCGCTCATCCTTGGAATAGATGAGAATATCATCAATGAATACTACCACAAACTATTGCAAGTATTCCATGAATACCTTGTTCATGAGATTCGTGAATGTGGTGAGTGCATTGGTGAATCCAAAGGAAACTATGGTATATTCATATAATCCGTAGCGGGTAGTGAATGCAGTCTTTTGAATATCCTTGGTCGGATCTTGAGTTGAAAGTAGCCAAGTCTCAAGTCAATCTTGGACAAGACTTGAGCTCCGCTCAATTGATCGAACATATTATCAATCCGCGGAAGAGGATACTTATTCTTGATGGTGACTTCGTTCAATGATCAAAAATCAATGCACATACGGAGACTACCATCTTTCTTCTTGATGAATAGCACTGGACTTCCCCACGGGGACAATCTAGGACGAATGAAACCTTTAGCTAGCTTCTCCTTGAGTTGTTTATTCAATTCACTCATCTGGGGGCATACGATACGGACGTTTAGATGTAGGTGCAATTCTGGGCAGTAAGTCAATGATGAACTCCATGTCTTTATCTGGAGGCAATCTCGATAGTTCTTCATGGAAGACATCGGGATACTCACAAACTACTAGCACTTGGCTCATTTCTAGAACTGAAAGAGAGTGAAGAGATGGTTTCTGTGAGGTGGAGGTTTGGCTAGAGGAGTAACTGACATGAATGCCATCTGGATTGACCAAGGAGATAGTTCGATTGCCACAATCAATGTGTCCCTGATATCTGGATAGCCAATCCATGCTAAGGATCACATCAAGTCCTGGTGTATCAATTTGAATTAGATCACCATGGAAATTTACTCTTTTGATTACGATGAGGACTCCTAGGCAAACATGCTTAGCTCTCAATACGAAGCTAGGAGAATAAACTAGCATCTTATTGCCTAACAGGCTAACCTCAATCTTTTGTTTCTCGATGAATCTTGTGGATATAAATGAATGAGATGCTCCAGAATCAAATAAGACCATGGTAGGAGCTGAATGCACAAGAAACATACCCAGCACCACGTCAGGTGTGTCGTTCGCCTCTTCGACGGTTGTGTGGTTTAGACGACCATGCCCAAGACTCTAAGTGGATCTGGGGCCTGATCGGCCTCCTTGGTGGCTTCTGCTTCCACTCACGGGACCTTGGGGACGAGCTGGGGAACTTTGTGTCTGGGGGCGAGCCACAACTGGTCGCCTGTTCGGGAAGACATTGGCAAAGTGTCCTTTTTCGCCACAGGCGAAGCAGGTGAGAGTAGCCATCCGGTTCTATCCTCCATGTGACTGCCCTCCGCGGTTATACGATTGAACCACTAGTGGAGAGGGATGAGGGGCATACCCTTGGGGTCTTGGAGGTGGTGATGCAACAAATTGAGCGCTGACAGGCTTCCCATCGCGCGGCCTTGAAGGACCAGCGCCTGCTGATTTTTGGGCCAACCACTTGCATTTTCGACTTTCAAGAACTGCCTTTGCGCTGTCTTCAACGCGAATTGCTTTATCGACCAACACTTGCATGTTGGGGATATCATGAGCTGCGAGTGAATGCTTGATTTCCTCATTGAGGTGTTCCCGAAAAAGAGCAACTTTCCGAGCTTCACTCGGTATCTCATCCGCAACATAACGAGCCAGATAGATGAATCAGTGGAGATAGTCCATAACTGTCATTGACCCTTGCTTAAGTTTATAAAACTCTCTTTTCTTTATCTCCATCAGGCTGGATGGGATGTGTGCTGCTCAGAAGGTTCCATTAAAGGCTTTCCAAGTTGTGACTTGGCTGAGTGGGGCGAATAACCTTGTAATTGTCCCACCAGGCTGCAACAGCACCTTGCAGATAATAGGCAGTGTACTGCACTTTCTCCTCATCATTGCACCTTGCAAGATCGAGTTTGCACTCGATGTCGCAGAGCCAATCATCAGCATCTAGTGGGTTTGTCGCTGATGAGAAGCTCGGTGGGCGAGTTCGCTGGAACTCGGCCAGACGAGACTGTGGCGGCATGGCTGCCACTCCGTGGTAGGCTACGGCATTAAAATTTTTGGTGCTTTGCACCAGTCTTTCCAGCAGACGAGTCTGCATGACCAAGACTTGTGCCATGGATAGGAGAGGTGGCAATTCCTGGCTTTGGGCTTCTTGCTAATTGTGTGATCCACTTGGTTCACCCACTGGCGCACTTGAGTGCTGGGTCCCATGACCTTGAGACACCGGGTGTAGCGGGTTAGGATGCACCGGGTTGGGCACTTCAGTGTTTGGATTGCGGCCCTCATGGGCAGTGCCACCTATGGTGAGTGCACGCATCGAACGCTTCCTCAACATC
Source organism: Rhipidocladum racemiflorum (assembly GCA_036346355.1). NCBI lineage: Eukaryota > Viridiplantae > Streptophyta > Magnoliopsida > Poales > Poaceae > Rhipidocladum > Rhipidocladum racemiflorum. The sequence continues at coordinate 43,481,979 of CM070569.1, read as the reverse complement.
CTGTTACACGTATGAGGTCAAACAACAAGCGTGGTACGGATATGGTAACGACTTAGGATAGAAGTACAACATATACAGAATGGATTAACTCGCATTCTTAAGTTTGCAAACCAAAGTTGCGCTCAAATAAGGATGCGGTCAACAGGGATAGACTTTGCCATTGTGGTAGAGTTTGGAAGTGACAATTTAGTACATCGCATCACACATAAGTGAGTTTTTGTACAAAGGTCATCATCCACCAACACAAACTCCCATCAAGTCCCTTTACACGGCAAAAATACAGCATTGGCTAGCTCATACCACACCCCAAAAATGAGCTCTAGTATACGTGTTTTGACGAAGAATACGTGGATAACAACATTGCTTTTATCTAGAAGTTTTATCTTATCAGTTGTCTATAGAAAATAGGTAGTTAGACATATGGCAAGATAAAGTTGTCTTTACTATGTTAACTTTTGGCTTTTAATAGTTTTATGTAAGAATTGCTTCTGCTGATAAATGTAATAAAATATGATGTATAGTTACGATTACAATTTGTGTATATGTGTGCTAGCTACTAATCACGAGACTAGCATAAAATGCATATATAGATCATTTTTTTATGATGCACGATATCATAAAAGGGAGGATGATGATCTCCGTATGCATTACAGGTTTTACACAGTAGCACGGGCAAGTATTGTGACTGAGAAGTTCTAATTTTGCCTTATCAGATAAAGTGGTCATGGGTTGATGGAATAATGGGTGAGCTTTTGGTCAATAGTAGGCCCAGCTCGACCAACCTAAAACTCGAGAAATCATGCATATATCCCCGGATTAATGACTTAAAACAACTAAACAGGATGAAATCGAAAAGCCTCAAGAGAGAAGAGCTTATTGCTTGTTGCTACAAGGAGATGAACACTTCGCCAGTCCTCCAGCACCAAAACCTTGCCTTGCTCGTCGGATCGATTGATGCGATTGATCGATCTAGACTTTGATGCACGCATTGAATGCCCTCGCCAACCACTCGCTGTGTCATCTGCGAGACTGCGACCTCAATTTAAGCTCACCATCAATTCCCATGGCGCCAGTCTGGTAGCTTCTGCTCCCCGCTATTTATATCCGCTCTGCTCTTCGCCGTGTCCTTCACTACACCACTCTAGCTACTCCACTCCACTCTACAGCAGCAGCCATGGAGGCGGTGCAGAAGAAGAATGCGAGAGCTCTCCTCTCAAGCTTCCTGCTCGTCGCGTTGGCCTCTCAGGCCTTCGTCGCCGTGGTCGAATCGACCAGGAGCAGCCCCATGGAGAAGGCAAGCCAAGGTGCGTATGCATGGCGACCTTGTGCTGTTTGCATGGCATGCATATGCAGCTCGTAGGTTCAGTTGTAACAATGTTGTAACGCGCTTTGCGTGGCAATGTGTGGTTGGCATGGTTGCAGTTGCAGATGATGTAAAGAAGCCCGACTGCGTGCCGGGGCTCGACCCGCGTACGTTCCCTAGCCACGGGGGCACTACCACGCCGCTGCCGTCACATGGTGGCTCCGGGACGACGCCTTCGCACGGAGGCTCCGGCACGCCGCCGTCGCACGGTGGTGGGTACGGGACTACGCCGGCGGCGCCGTCGCATGGGGGCTACGGGACGATTCCTTCCCCGTCCCACGGTGGATACGGGGGGTCACCGGCGGCTCCGTCTCCCGGAGGATATGGAACGTCGCCGACGGCGCCGTCCACTGGCGGTGGCTACGGGGGTTCTCCGACGCCGTCCCACAGAGGAGCCTACGGCGGGACGACGCCGTCGTACGGTGGCTCTCCGACGACACCGTCGCACTCGCACGGCGGCCACGGGACGCCGACGCCTTCGCCGCTCATCCCCGTCGACCCCAGCAGCCCCGGGACATGCGAGTAAGCTAAGCTTTGGACGTACAATGAGTTGACACGTATACCATGCATGCCGCACTTCAACATTTTTTATTGAGAATAACACGAGTAACCGACGTGTGGGGCGCTTGACGTTGTACGCGCGTGTCTTGCAGCTACTGGAGGACTCACCCGATGGAGATATTGTCGGCGATCGGGCGGTGGCCGAGCTCGGTGGGCAACTTCTTCGGCACGGCGGGGAGCTCGGCCGCGGGCGGGACGGACGTGAGCATCCAGGACGCGCTGGGCAACACGAGGGCCGACGGCGCCGGCGCGTTGCTGCGCGAGGGCACCGCCGCGCTGCTCAACTCCATGACCCGCGTGGGCTTCCCGTACACCACCGAGCAGGTGAGGCAGGCGTTTGCGGCGGCGGCCGGCTCGGACACCGCGGCGGCGACGCAGGCGGCAGCCTTCAAGAAGGCCAACGAGCAGGGGAGGGCGTAGAGAACTCGGGCACTAGCATCTAGCCTGTACATGTCCCTTCGTCTACGCGCCCGTGCGTGCGTGTTTTTATGGGGGATATGCTGCGTGTTGAGCCGTGCGTGCTTGATTTGGTTGTTGGTTTGGTTGTGTGTGTGTCTATGTGTGGGCATCCATGTAATGACTCTTGTTTAAGTTTTGTTGTTTCCTATCGACCGCAATGAATGAAGTAAGCTGGTAATTAACATTCCATTTGCTTCAATATTTGTTGGGATAATTTAAACTATACCACTTCATTCATTATCACTTTAGGAAATACCATTTATTGTCTAATGACATGTGGCTGAAGTAAACTAGTACTATCATAGTCGGAGATTTCGGGTGGAGGCAAAAACAAACGACCGGTCTCTTTCGCATACATACTAGTACTGTATCCTTTACCTTAACTCGATCACAGGCTTAATTAATTCGTCGATCTATCTATCTTGAGCCTTAACTAGATGCAGAGAAATTGACACAAAAAGGTCGTTGAACATTGATACGCGCGGTACCACTAGATTCAATTCAACTCGCGAGCTCAATTCCAGCCTTGCGTTAGCAGATCTCTTCCGATTCTAATTTCTTGGTGCTGCCCTGGTGAACTTATTCCTTGGGGCGGTGCGAGCTCTGGGCGAAATTTTGAATTTTGGTTAAAAAAATTATTTTAGTGGAATTTCGGAACGAAATAGCTATCCAAAAATTTGAATGTTTTGAAAAAATTTAGCTGAAATTTAATTTTTTAGATAAAATTTGAATTTTTTAACAAAAATCAAATGTACCCACCAAAATATAATCGAGATAATATATTTCGTGATCCGCTAAAATTTGACGAAATTTCGGCGAAATTTAAAACCATGGCAGGCGGACGATCGATCTGATCTGGTCCACGAGCGGCAGTGAGCGCGACCAACAGGGACGGCAGGCATGGAGTAGCGATCATCTTTGGAGCAGGCCGACAGAAGGGACCGAGTGAACCAGTGAAGGCTGGGCTGGTGCTCTGCTGCGCAATGGACACAGCGCAGTCCACAGCTGCCTGCCCTGCGCCGATTCCAGTTGGGCGGCGAAGCCCACGAACAGGTAGTCCAGCAACAACGGCGGCACGGCTCTCCCCAACGCCCGGATGAAAACGCACGCCCGCGCCCACCGGTCCATCGAGCCACCAAAGCCGAGGCCTAAAAAAGAGGGCTGTGGGTAAAGGAGAGAGAGAAGACTGGATCGAATTAAGGCCCTGTTTGTTTCCTTCTCCAGCTTATATAATCCAGCTTTTGGATTATATAAGTTGGATTATATAAGCTACCTTTAAATAAGCCGGTGGGTTGTTTGTTTTCCTGGATTATTACTGTGTTGGATTATTAGTTTGAGATTATATAAGCACCCTAATGGCTGCTTATAGATTATTATAATCTCATGCTTTAGATTATATAATCTAGATTATAATCTAGGTTGTTTGTTTCCCCATTAACTTATATAAGCTGGATTATATAATCCATAGGGCAAACAAACAGGGCCTAAGCCAGCACAACCAAGAAAGCGTGGCATCCTTTCATTATACAGCTAGGGCTGTAAACGGGCCGAATTCGAGCAGGCCTGGGGCTGTCAGGCTCGAGCTCGGTAAGGCTCGAGTCGAGCTCGAGTTGGGGTCCGAGCCTAGATCCAGGCTCGAGCTCGGCTCGGTCCAAGCTCGAGTAGGTTCGAGCTCGGCTCGAGTAAGCTCGGTAAGCTGATAAGCTCGAATAAGCTCGGTAAGCTCGAGTAAATTCGGTTAATCTGGTAGGCTCGGTAGGCTCGGTAACAAGCTCGAGTAAGTTCAGCTCGAGTAAGCTCAATAACAAGCTCGAGAAAGTTCGTTTCACGGAAGCTCGATCTAAACTCGAGTAGGCTCGTGAGCTATTCGAGCTCGGCTCGGTGAAGCTCGCGAGCTTGAAGGCAGGCTCGAGCTCGGTTCGTTCCAGGCTCGAGCCGAGCTCGAATCGAGTCTGGAACAAATCGAGCTCAAACAGTTTGCGAGCCTCGAGCTTTTTTTACAGCCCTATATACAGCACATGGCATGATCGATTACATTGATTTCCGTTTCCATACAGAGATTAGCAGCCATGGCCGTGAGCCCAGTGGAAAAGACGACCTTCCAGTCGGCCCGATCTGTCAGCGGTGGGAAGAGGGGCGTGAGAGAGAAAACGGGTTTGTGGCCGGGCGTCTTCGCGCGGGAAAGGCGCGAGGGGAAGGTGGTTCCGAGGGTAACACATGGCTGACGAGTGGGGTCAAGCTGTCAGCGAGAAAAAGGGTTGATGCGCAGGCCCAGGCTGTCAATGAGACTGAGGAGAGAAATTTGAAATTTAATTTTGGATTAGAAATCTTGGCTGAATTCTTAGGCATAGCTACGGGGCTCCAACATTTATGAAAATTTTTGTGGATGCATGCGACGTGGTACTATAGTTCAAAAAATCGACGAAAATCACTTGATTTTCGCTCACATCGATGCGGTCCAGCTTCTAAAACCGGTTGATAAACCGATTCAATTCAAAGATTCAAAAAAAATTTACGTGACATAAACTGGTTGAAAATCGGGGAAAATCACTCGATTTTCGTCATAAATCGATGAAAATCGCTCCAAAAATTGACCACAAAAAAGTTCAATAAGTCTGTCGATTTTTCATGAAAAATCATTGATTTTTGATTTTTTTTTAAAAAAAATTTGGTTTTTGAAACTACGTAATGTTTGAAAATTTTCGATTGATTTCGACTCGATTTTTCTGATTTTTGAAAATCACTGTTTATTCAAAAATCGTGAAAATGGTTTAGTGAACCCAGCATGGTACTGACATTTATGTATTTTTCTAGAATTGTAGCAGTTCCATATTTTTCTCAGGATTTTTTTTTTACAGCCTTAGTTTTTAATATAAAATGTAGTATTTGCCTTTTCAAAATAACAACTCAACTTCAAAATTCATAAAAAATTTTTGGAGAGGCACCTTACATTTTTTAGAACCTAAATAAGATATTTTCTTACTTTTCACTGTTTTGAATTGAAAATAAAAATTTTAAAAAGCAGCTAGAAAATGAAAAAGGTATCTTCTCTAATGCAGAAAATCCTAGAAAAACCCAAAAAAAATATGAAAAAATCACGGCAATTGCAGGAGAATATTTTGGTAACTAAATAAATAATTTATGGCTAAAATTTGGGATGTTACAATGATGTACTTTTGTTGTGTGAGTACAAGTCTATCACAATGTCGTGTTACATGTATGCCCAGAAAAGAATGCAAATCACCAAGATCTTTGATAGCAAAATCCTGTTGGAACTGAGTAAGTAATTTCACAGAAGCCCGTGTCGACGAACTGGCCACAATAATGTCGTCAACATATATGAACATATAGATGACGTCCTCCCTTTGCCGATAGATGAATAGAGAAGTGTCAGCTAAAGAGGCAACAAAGTTGAGTTCTTTCAACTTGGAACTAAAACGAGCATGCTAAGCCCTTGGTGCTTGCTTTAAGCCATAAAACGCTTTCTTCAACTTGCATAAATAATACAGATGATGCTTACTTTCATAGCCTGGTGGTTGTCTCATAAAAACATCTTCTTCTAGTACCCCATGAAGAAGAAAGGCATTTTGAACATCTAATTGCCGTACGTAGAGACCAACCTTTGGAGACCCCAACAGAGAGGATGAGGTGAACTATTACTATTTTCACCATCGGACAGATTGTATCTTCATAATCCAGCCCATAGCGTTGCTTAAACCTTTTTCCATGAGCCCTGCTTTTATATCGATCAATTGATCCATGGTGTCTGGGCACCATGATTCAAAATGGGTATTTTTTCTATTTATTTGCATTCGAAATTTTTAGGATGTTGATTTCAACTAGTTTACTAACTAGTTCAAATATATATATATATATATATATATATATATATATATATATATATATATCAGCAAATCATTTCATATAAATTCGTTCAGATATTTGAATTTGAGTATATTTTTTCAAAGGTATGCATTTCATTTGAATTATTATAGATAGGCATATACCCTAAAACTAAAAATTTCAAATAAATATACCTGAATTTAAGTTGAATTTGTGCATTTAAAATCATGGTGCCTGGGCACCGTGCCCCTTTACGATGTCGTGTGTGTGTGTATACATATATGGCTCTGTTTGGCCGAGCTCCAGCTCCCAGCTCCACCTTAGAGCTGAAACTTGTAGATTGAAATAAAGTAACTTAAATTTATAGTTTTATTCTAAAATATAAACAAGATGACCCACTTAAACACTCTTAATATACCTACAGCTCCAGCTCCACAAATCTAGTGAAGCTTAGGAATACCCAGTTCCACCAACTCCACGAATTTGGTGGAGCTGGAGCTCTGCCAAACACCACCTATATGTGTGTGTATAGGAAGCCTATTTTGTACTCCATATCTCTATTTGGTTAAAAACAACTTCCTAACCAGGAGGAATCAGTTAACAACTTTCGTTTATAGAATATGCTTCCACCGGTATAAGATCAGTTAATATACAAGAAGTAGGGAGCACATACTCCCGATAGTACGCTTTCATTTTACAAGTAGGGAGTACATACAAGAAGTATGGAATGATTAATTATATTGATTGAGTTTCCATATAGAGATTAACAGCCAATCAATTACAGATATATTTGCAAAACAAGTACAACTCGTGTGTATCAAGTAATATCGACTCTATTATATGGGAAAGATTTGGAGCCTAAGGAGACTAGCCATGTTGTTCCCCGATTTTTTGCAAAAAAGCCCCTCGGCTTCCTCTAAATTACGGATAGATCCTTGTAAAATTTCAAAAAAGCCCTCAATATTTTTTTATATTTTTTCCCCAAAACTATGAGGGTAAAAACTATTCTTTTTCAAAATAGACCATGTGTTCTTTCGAATAACGTTTAGGTCCCTCCTTTATTATTTTACGAAAAAAAACTCCCGTTAAATACAAGTCTCGAACAAGCCATTTTCTAATTTTCCGGAGTAGCGCTTAGGTCCAAAAAATAACAAACAGGTCCCCATCCCTTACGTCCAGGTCTTTTCTCTGTTTTTCCCAAAAAAAATATTTTCGTCAACAGAGATATTTGTACAGCTCTATCTCTAGACTTTTTTTTGCAACTCGATCTCTAATATTTTTCGAATCATGTATTATTACTCGGTCAACGCATAGTGTTAAACTCGGCAAAAGAAGGTTAGTCGGGTAATAATAGAGTGTTAACCAAATTCGTCAAAAGAAATATGTATACAACTGTATCTCTATAGTTTTTTTTGCAACTTGATCTATAATATTTTTCAAAACATGTATTATTACCCGGTGAACGTATAGAGTGTTAAACTCGGTAAAAAAAGATCCTTTCTCCGTTTTTCCCAAGAAAAAATAGATTCGCCAAAAAGAAAATGTGCACATGTGCACAGCTCTATCTTTATAATTTTTTTGTCAATTCGAAATCTAATATTTTCAGAATATGTATTATTCATTTTTTTTCCAAAAAGACCCGTTGTTATGCTAATTCGTCGACGGTTCCTACCCAGCATATTTTTTCAAAAAAAAAAATCAAGAGAACAAAAAAAAAAAAACGCTTAGATCCTCCTACTTTTTTTTAAGAAAAAAACTAAGTCAGATTTCGCACGACACAGCATCGCGCGCGACACTGCCTAGTTACCATGGTGAGGAGGAATTCAGGAGTCGTGGGATGAGAATCGGATGAACCTAGGCCCCCTTCGGGACAGCTTCTGGATTATGGATTCTGGATTATGGGAGAAGCTGCTTCTGATTATGGGAGAATCGGGTCGAGCCGGCTACAACTTCTAGGTTTCGGACCGAGTCGGCAAGAATCAGCAAGAATCAGTGAGAATCAGGTTTCAGCCAGATTCTGATTCTATACAGAAATCAGCTTCTGATTCTCAAAGAAGCTATCCAGAATCTTCCCATTCGGCAAATAATCAGCTTTTTTCTAAAGCAGAAACTGTCCAGAAGCTGAAACAAACGGGGCCCTAGTCTTTTTAACAGCCAATGTACCAACCGCACCGGACGGCGCGCGGGCGTCCGCGAGACCGCTGCGTACGCAGCGACTATGCGTACTGCATATATCGATCAGAGCATAGCATGCCTGCCACTGCACGCATGATTCAAGTCGTGCTGTAGAATGGCATATCTACTTTCTCCTTTGATTTGTTTATTAGTTCATCGAAATTTTACGGAAGATTAAGGGCCATGGGCAGGCCAGCAAAAGAGTAATTTCCAGCAACTATATATGTGACATGCAGATGAAAGACACCATTAATGGTAATAGATCAAAATACTTAGTCCTCAGTATGATAATATCCGAGTTACACAAACTGGAGCACTGGGATAATACAGATACAACATCATGGTGTCAAGTCTCTTGTGAACTGTGATGAGCTAGCTGCAGGTACATCTGAGCAACATATGCATGTTCACAAACGCTATACATACGGGCATACGATGAAATTATCACGCCTAACAATACTAGTTATTATGGTTGTTCAAGCGTAAGGTTACTAGAGTTCATCAGACACGTGATGACAGCTGCACGCGCGCATGGGCGTCTTCAGATTTCACCTGCAAGATATAGAGATGGAAAGACAGGAGGTGTACAGAATTAATTAATGTTCATGCATCGATGCTTATGAAGTATAGAAATGACAACACACCAAACCAATAACCCCCAAAATATATATGTGTATTTCTCTTTGTATAGTACTGGGTGTCTTTACCTGATGTGTTCAATAATGAGTCTCTAGACCAAAACTAATTGATGAAGGGCTGTTGGCTGCAGAGGATAAAGGGAGACAGGAAAACTGTATTAACATATATATGTGGCTAAACAACTCACACAATAGTTACCATGAAAAGTCTAAACTCTTCTGTATTTTTTTCCTTTTGAGAACTTAAACTCTTTCTTCTTTCTCTTCAATTTGAAAATATACACACAAACATTTATAATGGGAAAACTTTACCCGAGCTGAAGGGCTGTTGGCTGCAGCTGATGGGAGTAATGCTGAGGTTGTTGCTGCATAATGTTCACTTGCAGAAAGTTTCTGGAATCATAAGGAACCATGTGATCGTATTCGCTTGTTGATGCTGCCCCCATCATGTTCATTGGCTGCTGCCCCACCCTCTCATTCTCAGCAACCTGCAGTTGTCACCTTGAATCTTAGTGATCACAGCTGAAAAAGACCTTGGTCGTACATACATTCTGTTCTCATCGATGAACAAGCTAGGTGGGTATATATTTGCCTTGCTCCTCAGGTACATGATGTCATTCTGTAGCTCCATTTCCTGAAATGAAAATGTTTCTTGTTATTTGGTGTGAAAGAAAAAACTACGACTGCCAGAAGATGAATGCATGCATCATAAATTTTACTTACCCTTTTCTGCATATACTCAACTTCAGCATATAACAGATCATTCTGCATGAAGACATTATTTATTAGATGAGCAATTAACTGAAGTAGTAAGCTGACAATAGAAGCAAATTTGATCCCATTATATATGGGCAGTTGTCGACATGTGCATGTTTAGGTTTGGGAGCCAGAAATTATATGGCAATTAATGTGCACGATGCATCCGTTTCGGCACCAAATCAACATTTTAAATTTGAAGTTGAAATTTTGAAGTGTGCTACAACAGTACTCTAATATACAACATCGTCTATTTTATTTTTTGAGCAATGCTTCTATGTTTTTCCTCCTAATACAAGTTGCACGGATTTTGAAGCAAGCAAAGAGCTAAGTAATCACCATCTACCCTTCATCGTACTTTAATATTTGTACAACTTTAAAAAAGAAAAGCATAGAAGCACCTCTTTTTTTTTTAGAGTTTGCCCTATTGATTTGGTACCAAAACCGAAGTTAATGATATGTGTGCACCAAAAATGGTGATTGTATAGCACATGTTGCTTTTGCAGTTATCCAAAAAAAAAATCATAAAGGCAAAATATGTACTTAGTAAATATAATGTTGTACACAGCCTAGCTACCATAGATTATAGTTGCACTATATATACCTTTCTAGCTCTTATCTTAGCTATGCCTTTCTCCAGCCTGCCCTCTAGCTGCTTAAGATCCCTGAGGCTCATGGTGTTGATAGAATCTCCCACTAAGTTCCTACTAGATTTTTCAACAAATCAGATTTGCAATACATGTATATTTTTTGAAGCCCAAATTAACTGAGACACATTTGGCATATATACAAATTATAGTCTAATTTGAGGTATCTTACCTGTTTGAGTTCTGCAAGCTATTGATCTGATTGCGCAGCTTGGAGGACTCCTGCTGGTAGTACTGTAAGTTTACAATATGTGATCAGCATTCATCAGTAAACAAAGTTTTTACTAATTGACAATTTGGCAAGAAGCCAATTGATCACAAACAAAGTTACTGAAAACTCAGCTGCAGAGAAAAGTTCCTATTAATTTCTGAGCCTATAGTATGTTTCATTTATGTATCAAATGTGCTTCTATATTGTGTTTTATGTTAATTTCTTCTACTAAAATTAAGTGAGTACATAATTTCTCAAATTTCCTCAGATGAAGTTATACTGGCAAGTTTTTTAAATCAATTACAATACGCCCCTGTAAGCAGGTACGCAGAGGAACGGCTTTGGAGATTCACGCTTACTGAAGAAAAGAATCAGAATTATTATAGGTAAGCTGGCCTATGATCAATCACATGCAAGTATAAATTTAGATACGAATTCGTATAGTTCTTCATTTATCTCTGTTTTTTTAATCAAGAAACTGCATTTGTTCATCGACATTTCATGTGTAGCCAGAGAACCTTATGAGAGCCCAGCTCACTGAGCTTGAGTTCTAATATTTAACCTATTCTATATATATGCATATTGCATACTACAATTCTAACTAACTGGGTGGAGATATTGGATATTACATCGAAAACATTGGTCAAACTCAGTGTGTTAACCTTGCATAATCAGTCGGTTGGACAAACTCACTGTATGCCGCCTATATCGACACAATAGAACATGACTGAGCAGAACACATGCTACAGCGTTTCTTCTCGGTTAACGTTGCACATATTTTCTTCCTTTTGTCTAAGATTTTCCCATCCCATCGCATTTCTAGCATAAAATTATGATATCGGTCCAACGGACAATTATGCATGATCCGCTAGCTGGTCCAAACAGAGGATCCTGCGGAGAGTTGAAACTGCTTCATTGCAGTAACCATTGTGTAATGTCCATAGCGTTCTGCCCAGAATATCTCGTCCAAAGATTTTGCTCAGAGAAATCAAGTTTGCCCTCAAAGAACAGTAACAAGGAATGTTGACGGTACTTGCATTTAAAGATTGCCCCTAGCTAGACTACACTTCTGCAATTGACTCTGCTCACATCTAGGAGTCAATTCAAAATTTTCTGTAGACTGAAAGAATGACATGATGTTACCTGGGCATTGACTTCTGCAACTGTACCAGCGTTGGAGGTGTCACTGTTGGCCTTTTTGTACCTCTCAATGGTGGCTTTCACACTGCAATCGGGTTCAGTATTAGTATGCATGCATGCGTGTCGAAGTAAATTAAAGAAAGGAGTATGTATAATCGCATGTACATACGCTATCATCAACTGCTTCAGACAATACAATTATGATAGTTTGACATAGGTTTACAGAATCGTTTCGAACCTGAAAATCGGAACTAGCTTGGAACTGATTTTTGTCAAAAAACTCTAGAAATTGAAGAGTTTCGAAGTTAAACTCAATGAACTTGGCGGTCAAAAAAAATTCGAAAATCGACCAATTTTCTCAATTTTTGACTGATTTTCTCCAGTTTTCGACCATTTTTGTTTAGTTTTCTACAGTTTTTTTATTTTTGAACAATTTTAATTGATTTTCGGCACACAAAGAAATTTGGAAAAAAACTTCATAAAATCTGAATAAATCCCAATTAATCTATAAAATACCTTAGAGAAATTTTAATAATTTTTTTAATCCATTTAGTGCTTCTGAAAAATAAAAAACAATAATTAACGAAAAGGAACAAAGACACTGTTAGATTTTTATAAAAATTTATAAGTTTGATCATTCTCTAAAATTTTAATGGTACCATAAATAGTGCCCAAGGATCATGTTGTAAAATTTGAAGAAATATTATACTTCATTTAGTGCCCCTAGAAAATCAAAAACAGAAGAGCATATATACAGATAGTGGCATTGTCAGATTTTTTTTAAAAAAAATACATATATATGATCATCATCTAAAATTTTTATAGAATCATTAACATTGCCTCAATACCTCACAAGATTTTTTTTCAGAAATATTAGACTTCATTTATTACTCCTAGAAAATCAAAAATAAAAGAGTTTATACAAAGACAGTAGTACTATGAGAATTTTTAAAAAAATACATAGGTCTGATAATCTTCTAAAAATTTTATAGAACCATTAGCATTGCCTTAAGATCTCACATAAAATTTTCAAAATTTGAATTTGAAATAGACTGGTTTACCGAAAAGTTTCAAATGTCAAGCTGGTTCGATACATACGCTTGAAAACCATGATTTTCAAGCAGTTTTTGTCAATTTCGTAAACCCTGGTTTAACATCATATATTCTAGAGACAACAGGGGGAAAAAACAAGAATACCCAAGAAGAACTAAGTTTTTTTTATCCAGAAGAAAATAGCCATCCAAATTCATGTAGATAGTGAGGATATATACAACCATAACTCCCACCAACTAACTAGGCTAATTTAGGCCTAGTCTAGATTCACATATATCGGTCAAACATCTCTTTTTAGAAACAACAGAAAGAAAAGTTTGACCAATAATATATGTAAATCTACCACTGTGCCTAAATGATATTAATTAACTACTATGCCTAAATGATATTAATTAACTTTCCTTCCTTAAGTATAACCCAGTTTGTCAAACGGAAAAAATGCTTAACTATACAACATTAAAATCATAGTCTCAAAACTATACAACAAAAATTTTTTTTTGCAAAATTGACGTGGCGGCCGCCACGCCGCACGGCGGCAGCCAGGTGTCGCACACACACACGCCACGCTGGCTACCGCCACGCCGCACGGCGGCAGCCAGCACACACACACTCACACTCACGCACACACCCTTGCACACACTCACGCGCACACACTCACTCACGCACGCACACGCACACTTGCACACACACACGCCAGCACACATACACGCACACCCCCACTGGCTGCCGTGCGCTGGCGGCAGCCAGGCCCCGTGCCCGCTCTCTGCCGTCGCCACCTGGCTGCCGCCGTACCGCGTGGCGGCCGCCGTGCTATTTTTGAAATATTTTTTTTGTTGTATATTTTTGTAATTCTGATTTATCTGTTGTATATTTCGTCATTTTTTCCTTTGTTTCTCTCAAAAGAAAAGGTCAAATTAGTTGCTCCAGATTCTTCAGTACACATTTTCAGTGCTGTTGAAAGGACCAACGCCAATACGTTCACTGTAGTAGAATTGATATTCTGTGCAGAACCGCAACAGTAAAAGGTGAAGCACATCAAGATCTAAACAAGAACAAGAGAGTTCGGAGTAGAGCTATACATCATATGACACAGTGGTCCGAAGCTTGTTCTATCACAGGTCTCCCATGAACTATAAGCAAGCTACAAGCTAGGCTGTCTGCAACAGTGATTTCTCTTTACCGAGGAGCTTTTGTCTGTCATCGCGTGTAGGATTTTACATGGCCAAACGAGACTAGACTTCAGAGGTGATGTGTTTTCTCATATCCATATATGCTTTCTGGTACAGCATATATATATATTATGTCCAGACATGATAAATCGATATATTCCATGAGTTGTATTGACCTAATTGATGGGTACTTACAAATGGATAAGTTGATCTCTTGTTTCATTTTTCATCTTAGAAAAAGATATAAAAATAAAAATGTGATCCTTTGCTTCTTATGTAACCCAAAATATATTCATGTGAATTTCGCCCCCAAGGTATATAATAAGTTGTAGAACAACATAAATGGGTACCGAAATTCAATACTTATATATCATCATAAATATGGTATCTTTGAAAGCAGTTTATTTATAATTTATGGCACCTTTCAATATATGGATGAACTTTAGTAGTTTCGTTTTTACCTCTTCTCTGTCAACACCCTCTAATGTTGCTGAGTTTAAGAAAACAAAACCATGCAACCATTATTCTAGTACTGTTAATCATATTTCTCTTCCTTATTTCTATTATATATTAATTAACTCTAATGTTAGTCTGACTTTCAGTAGGGAAATAGTTATTTTTAAAGAATTTAATATGATATTATTTCTACATATAGAAGAAAATAGGATCAAACTTACTAATTATTTTGAAAAGTGCCTACGAAATTTGGTATATACATTATCATAATTTGAGAGACTCAAGAAAAGAAAATGAAATGTCATAAAGATGCTAGAAGTGCAAAATCATATTGGAGATTCTTGAACAGAAGCTAGTCTAGCTACTTGAAATTATGCACTTCGACATATGTAAATAACAAGTGCATGATAAGTTCCAAGAAGTATACATCAAGAAAGGTCTAAAAGGCTTATATACGTAGCATCAATTATAGTTTATGTAAAATGAAAAATGAAAAATATAGTATGAATTATACTATTTTGAATTCAATTCAAAGTCAACCCAGAACCTATTCAAAGTCAACCCAGAGCCTAATCTCATGCCCACCTAACTTGCACTCCATATCTTTAACTTATCTACGCTTGCATGCCTTCTCCAAACAGAGATATATACATGGCTACCTTTAATTTGGTAAAAGTGAATGTGTTCAACAGCTTACAAATCATATATGCACATGTTTCTCTAAAAATTAAAATTTCTGCAAAAGGGAAAAAATGATTCAGTCTCCTATTAGTTGTGTTTTGTTTGTTAATGCTTTGGATTTTTTTTCAGTGTTTAAGCCCAAACATACGAGGGACAAACCTGTTTTGAATTTTTAAACAGAACTTTAACCTTTGAGTTAGTAAGTGTCCATTTTCTCCATGCATGGGAAGCAAAACATCAAATTTTCTTGACCAGAACATAGCATAAAAAAATTATAGTAACGAGAGCTAGGTTGTGACGATGATTCGATGAATAGGCAGAAGAACAATAAGAGTCTTATTTGTTTAAGCCAATTAAACTTTTCAACGCGCACTTGTCTCCATAGAAATGTTGTTATTTCTAGCAGATGCTTAATTATCATATGTATTTCACAGGCCTACAAGAGGCAAATTAACATGTGCAAGGTTACACTTAACACCAAATAGTAATAAGAAGACACTAATTTCCAGCGATAAACTTAATTTTAGGGGGGGGGGGGGGAGGGATTACCCTGCTGTTATTTATACTAGTCATATGCCCGTGCGTTTGCTACGAAAAACAAAATTGATAACGAAAAATAAAGATTAAAAAAATAAAAAAAATATTATTTCATAAGATCAAACATCTATCTTTAACGCTTCGTTTCTTGCAAAAGCTGGCTAATTAAAGATCAAACATCTATCTTTAACGCTTCGTTTCTTGCAAAAGATGGCTAATTAAAGCAACGCTTCGTTTCTTACGTAGGGCAATTAAGCAGGGCAATTAAGCAGGACAATTAATGTGACGTGGGAAGAAACTCTCACTTTATATAGTAGAGATTTCTTTAGTGGAGACCCTATATGTAGAATTAAATACATGTGGACAGAGAGATTACCAAAGAATAACCTCTAAATGATGAACCTAACCAGGTAATAACCCATAAGAAACAAGAGTGTCAAGGAAAAAAAACGCTTAATTTCCTAACATAGAAATATAATCCATAGAAATAGATGCAGTATGCTACCTAGGAGGCTAGAAATTGGTAGCGATCACTGCATACCAAAGATATCCCAAGAAGTTCTCATGAGATATTCTTCAGAGATCTTTTTTGCTCATGCTAGCTAGCTGCTGGAGATTGACTGCTCATGTCTTTTCACCACATCTTTGAGCTCTCTTTATCCAAAAACGGAAAATGCAAATTGCCGCATAAAATAATCAACAAATTAACAATCATATCAAGTACTGGTATCAACCCCCTACGTCCCAAATCAAGGCAATTAAGCCAAAAAAGAAAATGCTTGAGCAAAGAAGAATGTCACATCGCAAGGACCAAAGACTTGCCATGGACTTCGACTTGGACTATTACAAGTCTACAACTATTCATATCTTTCTCTCACAAAAGAACTGAAACCTTAGCATCCTCGAGAATTAGCTAGCCAGTGTGTGAAGCTGCCACAGATTTTCACATGATTAGCTATGAACAGTGTCCTTGCTTTACCCAATGGGCAAACAAGGGCAGCAGCACAGCACAGCACAACACAACAGTAGGCCCACATCTTTTACCCACTCCCAGAGCCTTAACCATTCTGACCAAGTCACCAGCTTTTTTTTTTCACTCTTGTAGTCTACCAATAAAACAGAGGCCCAGTAGTAGTAGTACTACTAGCGCCCATGTCATTGGCCCCTGAGCACCCAGGCCACAAGGCGCGCACACATACACATCCGCAGCGGAAAAAGAGAGAAGGGTTTTGCATGCTTGCTTCTCATCTATTCTGAGTTGTGACAGTGGCTGCATGGCCACGTGTCACTCATAACACAGAGGTACTTTCTTCCATGATCTGCAATCCAAATTTTGTGCTTCTTGGTTTTGGCAAGAAATATTGGAAGAAAAATCATCCTCCAGTTTTTATTAATATACACAAAATTCACTTTTGGGGATTTTTCAAGGAAATTTCTATTTTTTATATTTTATGCATGCGATTGTTTTCGTACCATTTATGGATGGTCTATTTCCATTGGCTTACATGAGGCAAAGACGAAATTTTTTACTTTTTTTTTTCCGTGTTCCCTTTAGTTTTCTATGTTCCCTACATACAATTATAGTGATAATTTGTAAAAAAAAACATAGCTGTTATATTTGCATAATAGAGTTGTTGGGCATGTAGGCTTACACAGCAAAAAGTTCTTTTTTTGGTGAACTTTAACACTTCATTGTAGATATGAACATTAGGAACTTGTATCAACGTAAAAAAAAGTAGTAGTTTTTTTTTTTCCTGTTTTGAGACAGGCATACACAGGAAATGCTAGAATAGTCTTCCTTGTGTAAACCTTTTCAGTAATAATCAAAATTCACACACATGCAATCCTACTTTACCGCAAAATCTTCTTCTTTTACTGCTTGTTTCTTTGTTTTGGCTCCTCTTGGAAAGTACAGTGGTGGTGTCAGGCATCAACTGCTCTCGTGAAGGCGCTCGGGCTGAACTTTGCACAGCATACACACATGGATCTGATGAGTGAGTGTGTGCGAAAGAAATCTAGAGAGAGAGAAGAGCACATGGGATGAATCCGTAACCCTAACAACTCACTGGTTGAGGACAGCAGGAAGATGATGCAAAAAGAAACAGAAAAAAGAGAGACAAGTGTTGTATCTCAGTTCGTTTATCTCTCTACCTTATTACCTCATCAAACATACATACACTCACACGGACACACATATATTATACATGTACAACTAGCAAAACACTCCTGGCCGGCTAGATCTGCTTCTACACAAGCAAAGCTACAAAAGGGAAAGAGGAAGAAGGGAGCCCAAGGATGCCATACATTTTGTGTGCAAATATATATGCTTGATATGCATCATGAGGTGTGAGAGATCTACTAAAGCTCTCCCCCCCCCCTCTCTCTCTCTCTCTCTCTCTCTCTCTCTCTCTCTCTCTCTCTACAGCTAGCTCTGTCTCACACACACATACAGCCACAGGGAGAGAGAAAGGAAAGAGCATAAATACATCAAGAAAAGAGCAGGACCACCAATCCAAAGAAGTTCTCACACACAAGAGAGGCTCAGGGCATGTACACATACTACACACAGCAAGCACTGTACTAGATCTATGTAAACATCTAGCTCACCTCACAGGAGCACAAAGGAAAGCAGCAAAGAAACACACATACACAAAGAAGCTGTTGCAATTTCTTTCCCCTTGTTACTCCCCTCAGAAACACCAAAATAAACAAGACAGTTAATAACAGAAGTAACAAAAGATGCAGCTCCCATTTGACCATCCCCACTCTTTGCCCCAGGAAAGCTAGGAGCAAACTTGCTCCAATTTGGTCAAGAATTACTGAAAAAAATAAAACACACAGCATGTCTATAGTAGTAGGATCTAAGATATGTATGTATGTTATGCATATGCATAGCTTGTTTTGGTGTTCTATATATATATATATAGTTACATACGCATAGGTGTATGTATGGAGTTGCAATAACTTGGATCACTTCTCGTCACCTGTTGTTGGAGTACTCGTAGAGGCGGCCGCGGCTGGAGAAGACAATAAGAGCGACCTCGGCGTCGCAGAGAACCGAGAGTTCATACGCCTTCTTGAGGAGGCCATTGCGGCGCTTGCAGAAGGTGACCTGCCGGTTGGTAGTGTTCTCGATGCGCTTGATCTCGATCTTGCCCCTCCCCATCTTCTCGGCCCCAACCGAGCCGGCCGGTGCGGCCAGCTCTTTCACCTTAGAAACCCCACAGCTCAAATCTGTCTGAAAAATCAAACCAGACAAAATCAACAAGCGCAAGAAATACACGGGAAATTGACCTGCACTAACAAATCAAGAAATGCCAAAGAGAAAGGAGACATCCAGCTAGTTGTGATCTTGTTGGATTTCTTGATGAGGTCGCTGGCTACTTAATTATCACAGGACTGGTTATTTTTCTTGGTCTATATCAAAAGCAAACAGACGGTGTGATCCGTTAATTTCCTCTCATGTGCTCTGCCTTCTGTGGTGCAGTTTAACTTTAGACATCATAGATCTTGGCCATGTATATCTTCCTCTTCTTGCCTCGCTAGCTAAATCCTCACTACATAACAACCAAGATTCTACTTCCAACATAAATTGTACAAAGAAAGGCATAGCTAATTTCCTCAAGCAAGACAAGAAGCATTACCATCATGCTCATGATGGATGGTATGGTAGTGTGCCTCCGTGGCCACTGGAGGAAGAGATCCAGAGAGGGAAAGAGTAGTGTGTAGGAGAGGGAGAGGAGGAAGAGGAGGAGGTATTAAAGAGAGGTGGGGAGGGAAGGGGAAGATATGTAAGGTGCAGTTAGCAGTAGCTGTAGTGGCCAATTCCTATGGCTAGCTCTTGTTGTTTCATGTGACTTCGCTCCACGGCCTTTTTAATTTACTAACTCCTTCATCCCTAGCTCTTCTTTAGTCTTTGATATCTTGTCCCAGTGTCAGATATGTCTCCATATCCTTTTACCTCAGTATGTAAGTAGTAACTCTGTAACTTGACGGCTTACTTTGTTCGTATTAATACCATCAAACCGTTATGGGAAGCAACGCCCCGTTCATTTCAGTTTCTACACAGCTTCTGCTTAAAAAAAAATTGAATTCTCCACCGAACACTCAGATTCCGCACAGTTTATAATATAATCAGAAGCAATTGCATACAGTAGAATCAGAATCCAGGCTCAAGTGGATTGTACGGGGTGAAGAAATGAACTAGGGCATTACTTTTGGGGGTTATTACCCACCTTTGTCACTGGAGTTCGCATCGTACGCGAGAGGAGAGGAGCAGGTCCAGACGCCGCCTCCCGTTCTCCCCCATCCCCCTCCGACGCCAGCCCATGCCCGGTCCGTCGCCCAAACCCCTCCACCACTGTCTTCCCCATTGGCTCGAGCTCGTGCAGATCCGAATGCCATCTCTACGCTGGTTGTCGTCCAGCGCCTGGTCCTCTACCCAAGCTGCTCTACCACCCTCCTCCTCCGCTAGCCCCTGCCCGTGCAGATCCAGATGTTACATGAAACATTATATAATAATTATGGTCTCAAATCATCTAGAGAAATTTGTTCTAAAGAAGCATTAGCTATATTTTTGTGGACTTGTGGAGCACCCCAGTCTAATAGCCAAGTACAAAATTGCTTTGGCCATTCTGGAGACACTATTAGTAGGAAGTTCAATGACGTGTTGGAATATGTAAACCGGTTAGCTACTGACATCATTAAACCTAAAGATCCTCATTTCACTACAGTCCATTCTAGACTCAAAGATGCTAGATTTTTTGCCTTACTTCAAGAATTGTATTGGTGCTATGGATGGGACACATATTCCTGTAACTGTGCCATTAAGTGAACAACCTAAGTACATTAGGAGACATGGATATCCTACACAAAATGTTATGGCTATTTATGACTTCGATATGATATTCACTTTTGTTGTGCCTGGTTGGCCTGGGTCTATTCATGACACTCGCGTATTCTTGGACACTATTATGTTGACCTTGAAGGAAAAAATTTCGCATCTTCCAAAAGGTAACTCACTCTCTTAAGTAATCTTGTGATCAACCCATATATCAAGTGCTAACTCAAATTTATTTTAGGAAAATACTACCTTGTGGATTCATGATACCCCATTCGGAAGGGTTATCTACCACCATACAAGGGCCAGAGATACCATATACCTGAATTCCAATAAGGTCATTGACCAATTGGATTGGAAGAGGTGTTCAACCATGCACACTCATCCCTATGAAATGTGATTGAATGTGCATTTGAAGTTCTCAAAATGAAATGGCGTATTCTCTTGAACGTGCCTAGCTTCCCAATAGAGAAGCAAGCAAAAATCATTATGGGATGGCTCTACATAATTTCAATGTAGACAATGCTTTAGGTGATGCTCATTTTGATAATCCAGAAATAAATGAAGCCTATGTTGATGGAGATATGTCAAATGAAGGTATTGAGAAAGATAGTGATGAAATCATGGAGGGTGATGATATGGAAGCATTGCGTGATGCTATAGCTGCAGCTTTGATTTGAAAGTAGTGTTGTATGATATGTTTGTTGGACCTAACCATATCAGTGTTTGTGTGGATCTTTTGTTAACTATTGTGTGAATGTTAGTATCGAAACAAATCCTCATTTGCATCATTACAAATACATTCGACATTATCCAATCACTCTTTTACATCATTAAAAATTAATTTTAAATTGTACAAAAGCAATAAAAACAGTGATACATGCACTAAATTAGTAACAAAACAAACTCTCATTCCCTTCAGGGCATTCTAGTCATTTCTCACTCATCACAGACAATCAACCCTATAAATAATCAGGGTTAATGCCGAACGACCAGATTCTCTATCCAGCGGATTCTTCACACAGTCGCTTCTCCAGACAACTGGCTATAATCCAGAATATGTACAATCAGAATCTGTCGCGAAGGGGCCTATTTCTTCTTTCTCCCTTTTAGTGGTTTCAATTTAGCAAATTGAGAGACACTTTTAGGCTCTACTTGTAGCAATGTTAAGCCAAGCTTGTTAATTACACTAATGGGGCACCAGGGTGTCCGGGCACCATGATTTTAAATGCACGAATTTAAGTCAAATTCGGGTATATTTTTTGAAACTTTCAGTTTTTGGGTATATACCCATCCATAACAATTCAGATAAAAACACATACCTTTGAAAAAAATATACTCGAATTCAAAGATTTGAACGAATTTAGATTACATTCTTTGCTGATTTATGTATATACTCAGCACATACTTACAATCAAACTATCATCAAAAAAGAAAATCTAGTTCGAATTTCAGTTCAAACTTATTTGAACTAGTTAGTAAACTGGTTAAGCTCAACATCCTAAAAATTTAAAAAAAAATTGAATGCAACTAAATAGAAAAAAAATACCCATTTTGGATTATGGTGTCTAGGCAGTAGGCACCATGGTGTCCCAGGTAATTGTACTATATGTGTGTGTGTATCCAGGGGCGGAGCTAGCCCAGGCCCAAGCCCCAGGCTGGATCAGCTAATCTTAGATTAAATATCTATTTTCAATAATTTTTCAATAATTTTTCGTAAAATTGTAGTGGACTTTCGGTACCAGGCCCCGGGCTATAGCCTACTCTGCCCGGGACCTGGATCCGCCCCTGTATATATCAGCTCAGCATGCATGGTGAATGCTACTCGTTCTAATCCAATTAACCATAGTAACTGTCCCACTTTGTGCGGTAATAACCCAAAATCTAACAATTTTTTTACCGCCGGAGTGAATTAGAAGGCATATATGCCCTATCCGCATGTGACACCGCACGAACAGTGTCCCATTTCTGTTTGTCACATTGGATGCAGAGGTAATGGCTAAGTAGGCTCCTCCAGCAACCTCCTATTTATTCAGTTGCCCTCATGGGGGCCCTAGCGAGCCCAGCACCTCCTCACATTATGCGATGCATCCTCCGTCCGCCATCTCCATCACTGGCCTGGGCCACCGCTGCGATGATGGTTCTGTAGCACCGCCATGGATCCATGCATGGTCCGACTGATCGACGATCTACCTGTCGAAATTCCGGGGAAACCGCGCATCCATCGCGGCGCTTTCGATCGGCAGGGTGAGAGCATCCCTTGATGTGTCACCGTGGAGTAGTTGCCGTTCCATGAGATGCCCCAATCCATTGGCTGTCTCAAGATAGGTTGGTGTTACTGAGCGATCAGAGCCGGAACATCATCCTATATGTGCGATATGCATACTACTGCTACTATCACTTACTTATCGACTCCAAATGCTCCTTAATTCCCTCCCGTCACAAATACTTATCGTTTTGAACATATACATGGTCTCCAAAACATAGGTTTGGCCACTAATTTCTATTTAATATATTTATAAAACCTAATAAAATTATAATATTATGAAAGTACCTTTCGAGGCGAATCTACGAATATAACCTTCATGTATCCAATTTAAATATTTAAAAATACATTGACAGTTAAGGTTTCAGAATTTTGACTATACCTATATCCAAAACGACAACTATTTACATATGACTAAAGGCAGTAGCAGAACTAGAAAATTTTCGTTGGGGATGCACACTTCACAAGTACAACTCTATAATCTTGTACATTGATTTCGTAGCATCATAAATCCAACACATATATTTAAAATTTACTAAAAGTATAGCATAAATAGTTCTAAGGTCTTAAAAAATCATAAACAACTAAAATCGAAATCAGTTCAAACAACAAATTTGATGTATCCAATAGATAATCTTATAACACTTCTAAAATTTTTAGATTCCAGCATCCCTGGTGGCTGGTACCGCGCTTGACTAAAGGGAGTACTAGGGAGTAGGGAGTGGGTGGCTGCTGGTGCAAACTTTTAGCCAGGGTTGGGAAGTTCAGTGCAAATTTTAGCTTCTAATTCTAAGGCATTGGTAAAAGGAGGTGTTTTAAACCCTAGCTGTCAGAATGAAGCAAGAAAGAAATCTTGTTGAAAAGTTGTCAATTTTTAAGCATAAATTTTTTTTAGGAAAGCATATATAGCTTTTTTTTAATGTTCTTGTCAGGCTGACTTTGTAGATTTGCCTTTGTTGTGTGTGCATAAGCAGAAAAGGCACGAGGACAGTTAGAAGTGGCCAGAATTATTCAGCAAAATGCAGGCTGTGATTTTGTTTCTGCAATAATTCTTGCCACAGTCTCCTGCCACTAGATACTTGTTGCTGTGTATGACAATTAGCCATGTCTCCCAGCATTCTATACCTAAAAAGAAGAAGAAACTAATGGTACATCATTTCAAAGAGATTTACGCACTTCTGAAGGTTAGTTCTTGGAATCCAAGTCGATCGCAAGAGTATCTCTAGCTTAAATAGGACAGATAAGAACAAGAAAAATAAAATAAAATAAAATAATTCTACGAGGAATCAAATCAACTTACTTGTAAGTATTGATCAAATCAAAAAAGGTTGTCCCTCTAAATTTGGCACTGGCCAGAAGGACTGAAAAGTACTGATTGAACCATGGTGATATGAAACCTAAACGTCCAATCAAACATTGAAGATCGAGGTTGTTGACTTGTGCACACAAGTATTAATAACATTTGCCTTGAAAAAAAAATTGAGGCTCACCTATATATATTCTGGAGCGCTATAAAGAATTCTTGAAAATCTTTTACTGTTCTGGTCAGATTTAAAAATTAATTCTAAAATTAATTATTTTATGGTTTAAATGTGTTCATACTAATTTTTACCATCAAAATCTTGATCTAGAGGTCTCTAAAGATATTTACAACCTTTGGGTATTTTTTCTTACATTTATATTTTTATATTTTTACCATTTTACCATTATCTCCCTTTTAAATTACAAAATTCAATTATCTTGCAACAAGAAATTCACCCAAGAGACATTGAAATTTAAGAAATGCAATAATAAATCAATTGCACATTTTAATATATTCTTTTCTCTATTTAAACTTTGGGGTGCTACATTAGACCATTACTCATCTCTGGTAAAATTTTAAAAAAAATTAATGATTAAATTTAATGCATATTTAAATTATTTATTGCCAGCTTAAAATTCTAAAAATTTAAATAAAAGACTTATTAGAAAATAATTAATTAAGTTTTAAAATTGAGATTTTTTGAAAGTATCATGATATCAATTGAAAATTTTTCAAAAAGTTTTAAAAATTAATAAGTCAATTTATCCCTTCAATTAAATCATTTACAAAATTTAAATAGTAGAACAGTTCTCAATGTTAGATTTTTAATAAATAATCTACCACGAGTTTTTATCCAAAATTTTTAAATATAGTATAAACTTACTTAGGATGTTCAATAAAAATTTTCAAAAAAAATCATTGTGTTTTATCCCTGCATTTAATTAACCCAATTCTGCTGTCAGAGAGAGATTTAGAGTTGATACCTTGTAGTGACCGACAGGTGGGCCCATCATTTAATGCTAGCCGACCAGTCACTCACTTCACCTCACGTCCTGCCACCTGCGTGCAATCTCTCTCTCCCATTCTCTTCTCTCTCTCTCCCTAACGTGTGGCCCTCGGCCCCACACATCAGGAGCTTCTCCCTCACCCCTCTCCTCTCCTCTCAGCTCTCTCCCACCGGCTGAAGAAAAGATCCCGCCACCGCCTTGATTTATGTCATCTTCCAGCAGCCTTCTCGCATTGCCCAAGACCCCCCATACTATCCCGGTAAGTCGCTGCCATGGGAGACCTCGCTCATGCCTTTCATTGCCCAAACATCGCAAGACTCGCTCGGCCAAACCTTCGTTCAAACCTTGGTTAAACTGCCTCCACATCCTATTTAAGCGCGATATGAACTCCTTTGACACTTCATCGTCTCCCTTGAACTTTCACCATTGAGCCTAGCCTCCCATTTCGCCCTTTTTCTTTAACTCTGGCCAACCTTCGTCGAAACAAAAACTTACGCCCAAATCCTCAGCACGGCCCAAAATCCAAATTGCTGACAATTGAAGTAATCCTAGTCACTCACCATCATCAGCCCCACTTAATTTGAGTTATAACTCCCTCACAAGCCATAGCACCATACCTCCTCGCCGCTGCTGACCCTTGCACGGTGAGAGCTTGTTTCACCCACTCATTTTCATAATTGAGATTAAAAACAAAGTCTTGAAGGTTTACTACTGCTCATCAGGTTGTCATTTTTGCTTAAGGAAGCCTCTTTCTTCTCTGGGACCAATTGCATCGCCGCCGCCGCCTTCACACGATGACTGTGCCCTTCGGTGAGCCGTAAGTCCTAACAACCGAGCCTCTAAGTGCGCACGGACCCACTATAGCTCATGGTGCTAGTACCTCGCTACCTTCGGCGAGCTCCTTGGCCACCTCCCCTACTCGAAGAAGGTACCGAGCGGGACTCGACCATGCATCAACCACGCGTGCACACGCAACACGTTAACGAGCGGGCCCGGCCGGTTAGTCGTTCCTCTCTCGTGTGCAGCTACTGGCCAATGGGCCCAGCCTATCAGTGGGCTAGCCCATTTTTAATTTTTGCACGCGCACCGAAAGCGAAAAGATGCTTTCAAAATGAGAAAGCGTATTTTCAATTATTGTTGATTAAATCAAACCTATTCACTTCAAATAATAATATATTTTGAACCGTGAATCCAAATTAGATGAAACAAGTATATAAATTCATGATAAACCATCTAGTTTTAGAATATGCAAAAATATTTATGTTTTGACCACTCAGTAAAATTTAAATTCAAATTCAAAGTGTATGATTGAAATATTTTCAATGTAAATTTTGTGCGAAATAAATCCAAATTAAGTGAGATAAATTTTACTGCAATCCTTGTGTCCTAAGCTCTTTGAATATACAAAAAAGATTTAAGTTTTAACTTAGTTTGCAATATTTTATAATAAGGTCGTTTTCAATGTGTTAATTATGCAATACTTCATGACTTGCTCAAATAAAATCCAAATAAGGTAAAACCAATTTTCTTGAGCTATTTATATAGTAAGCAACCTCATTTTGTAAAAATCTGTAGGGTGTACCAATAAAATTATATTGGTTACTTGTTGTCTTACATCTTAATTTATCCAATCCAAATAACTTTAGCCTCTTGAATTTGAGGTAAAATATATTTAAATACATAATATTTGCTTCTTGAATTCATAAAACAAAATAAACAAATTACAAGAACAAGTGCTGTGTATTGTGCAACCTAAGGCTAATAATAGTAAGAAAGATTGAAACATAAGACTAACACACTCATACAAGAAAGATTGAAATCACAATCCCACTTGTTTGTGTAGAAATCTTTATTTGATTTCACATGTAAGTTCTTTTTGTCCTTATTTAAAGTTTTTGTTTGCTATGTTTCTCGTTAAACGATGTGTAGATATCAACACTACCTACTTCATCATCAACAACACCAACCACGACCTCGAATTTGTCGAAGACAATAATCAGCAAGGCAAGCACCTCATGTAGAACCCAGTTTTTCAAAATTGATTAAAATTTACATGCATGCGCTATGTTCTATAAACACTGCTATATTTTGGGAACTGGTAGATATATTCCTAAATTTGTGGGCTTTCCTTAATCAATAGTGATAGGTACTAACCCTAGATGGGCAAACACAGGAACAAAATGGGTATATTCATTTATATTTGCATACGCTTAGCCCTGCTCTAGATTGGGAACACGAATAGATAGTTATACTGTTCGTGACAAACTTAAATATTGGACATGATGAACATTTAATCTTGGACATGTTGGTATAATTGTGGTTATTGATATGCTAGTAAAAAAATGAAAATGAAACTATGATTTTGACGCGTGTGAGCTATTGGAAATAGCCGAAAGTGCATATAACTTGCGCGTAGATAGGGGGAGATTTCTCCCATGGGTTGATTAAGGACTGAACCATTGTGTTGTTTTCAGGCCAAGATAATCGTACAACCACAGGCGTTGGTATAGGACGACCTTAACCTATTAAGTTACTTAGACGTAGCTTTGCACATTAGAAGGCTGGGGTTGCACAAGCATTCCAGATAGGTTTGCTTGTAAGGGGCTACCACACTGAGGTATGGGTAAATGCATACCGATGCAACGGTGTACACCTTACTACAGGGAGAAATTGTTGTTTATTTAAATGAGCTCTAAATTTTTTATGATTTATGTGAAAGTTTATTTCTACTGCCATAGCAGGGGTTTGTTGTCTCTAGGCTGGTGCAAAGCTAGGGCTATGCAATGTAACAGTTATGTATGATCTCTCTGCGGCACACCAAAGGAAGTGTGCTAATTATCGATTACAAAAAAGAGTTGATAATTCTTTGTAGGTAAAGCTGTACACCTATGCAGGGTTAAAACTAATCGATTAGTTGAGCTCGTGGTTATGAGCACTTGATAAAGTTATCACATAGTTAGATGTTTTGATTTACCCTACAGATGATTCAATGTTTGACATGTGTTGGCAAGATTGAATTCAACTGTTATGCCATGTGTTGGCAAAGATTATTTTCAGATGTCATGTCATATGTTGGGATTGGAGGATTCGCGCTCACGAAGGATACCGAGTTATTACATTTATGTTATTCTTACTTATTACCTTGATATTTACATACTTGTTATTTTATATACTTGTCAAATTACTTTCACAAATTTTTGCTTTCAATATATTATTCAGTATTAGCCCCAAGCAAAAATAACCGTAAAAGCTTTACTTTAGGATCAGCCTGCATACTCAAACATTCAAGTATTGCTGAGTACAAAATGTACTCAACTTTGCTATTATTGTTGTTTGAGCAGTGTTTCTATGCTTTTCCTCCTAATACAAATTGCACAAATCTTAAAGCACGCGAAGGGGTAAGTAATCATCATCTACTATTTATTCATGCTTTAATATTTGTGCAAGTTTAAAAAGGAAGAGCATAGAAGCACCTCTCTGTTTGTTTTTAGGTGAAGAATCATAATTCCTCAATGATACTTAATTTGACGTAGGATGCGGGGAAGGTAATGATGTGTTTACTTAGGGTTCACCTTGTTAGTTGCCTGTGAAATATTGGGCTTAATGGCACACTACAAGATAAATTTTTTTTTACTGTGGTTTACTTTTATTTTATATAACATTATATGTAAAATGACTTCCGCTGTAATAAATTATGCAACTTTCTATATGGCTGTGTTTTCAAATTGTGACAGTGCGTGCTAGCTACTGATCATAGGACTGGTACAGTATGCACTTTAGAACCTTTCTTTTATGGTATACAATATTATAAAAGGGAGGGTCTAACACAAATTAAGCAACAAACAACACTTGCAGTGCTCTAAAGAATTTAACACATAAGTTGAGGGCTTTTTATTAATTGATGTCAGATAAAAATTTCAGGTGTCCAATGCAATACATGGATGGATGTACTCCTGTGCGAGGAATCATCATTCATGGTTGAGAAAAGCCAGCTCCAGGTTTGAGTCCCACTTGGGCTCACCACCGCAGCTTTCGGCCAATTATTAGAGGACTGTGCCAGTCTCTGGTGATCCAGGCACAATGTGGTGTTCTTCGGATGGTAATGCAGGGATAGGTCCTGATTGGAAAGGCATGGGTTCACTGCAGCGTCAGAAAATGATTGCAAGCTAGCCAGGTTGGTACATGACTAACAAGAACTGTGTCTTGGAAGTTCTAATTGCAATGGAGCTCAGATCAACCTCGACACCGATGTATGGAGCCGAACATGGTGATCTCCGTATTAAAATTTGAGAGGTGTCTTTATGTTTTTTTTTTAAGTTGTATAGATATTAAAGCATGAATGAAGGGTAGATAGTAATTACTTATCCCTTCATTTGCTTTAAGTTTTACACAATTTATATTAGGAGGAAAAACATACAAGCATTACTCTTAAAATTTTCATAATTTTGTAGGCTAGTTCTATAAAATTAAAATTATTTACTATCTATATTTTATAGGCTTCATAGGTTGCAGAATTACAGCAGAACTGATGCAGACTAGTGTGCAAAATGGCCTGACAGTAAGCTTTTCTTAAGCATTTCTTTCCACAGTGAAAAACATACATACGTGTATATATGAATACATTTGGATGTTCCAGGAAGAACCAGCTGATGAGAGCACATACTTAATGTGGCTTAATTTGCTGAAGAGATCAATGCTACCATCCACATATCAGAGGACAAGCATCATAGTACTTCAGTGGACAGAGACATGCAGAAGTTCAGAGAGCATAACCATAAAACTTTAAACAAAGGCTTTATGGGTGGAAAGAATAGTGCAATGCATGCATCGCAGGCACAGGCGCGCAGCAAATGAAAGGAGAAGCTCAAATGGACAAGCTATGGAGAAGATGCCATGGTGAGAGCATTGATTGTTTTCCTGAAGTATTATAAGGATGCTCCCACATGAAGGAAAAGATCTTTATATGATCTGTTAGAAGTTTCATCCCTTAAGCAATAGTGATGCTGGTTTGAAAGGGACTGGCATAATACTGACATGTGACACTTTCCTAAGCACACAACTGCCCTCACATGTTGAAGCTGTGACAGGACATGGTTCACCTCCTGACCAAATGTTTGATTTTTCACCCAAATATGTAGCTAGGCTGGGAAAGCCAAAACTGCAGAAGTACTAAATTGTATAGATAACAATAGTATTCCCAAATCTGACAATACTTCAGTATCTGAGGTAAGATTGTACCCCCTACACCCTCTACAAGAAATGTTCAGGTAGTTCGCAAGAGCTACAGCTTGTCCAGAAAGACAACAAATGTTTGGTCCAGTTGAGAAAATGCTTAAGCAAGAAGATCACCACTGCGTTCGCTTAACCATCACGCGTATGAAAGAATCTGCACGGTCACATTTGGAATTAATCGTCCACAGAGTTTGTCAGCGCAATCTATGGACTGCAGCTCATCGTTCCCCACACGGCAAAATGACCAAAAGACCGTGAGTTTATGGCTCAGGGCCATGGGTGTTTATCCAACCTAAAATTCTCAAGTTCGCATTGGCAGCTTCAGCACGGTATGACCGACGTAAGGAAAATTTCCAAGTCAATAAGAAAGAGTCTGAACTACGAGAAAGTCTCAGAGAGCTAGCTGATCAAGTAAGCCGAACAATGGAATTCGCCGTTGAGCAACAAATCAAGACCGATCCATGCATCACCGGCCACGGCCTGCCTCCGTTAGACGCCACGACCGGCGTGCCTTTCTGTTACGACCGCACCGGCCGGCGGGGCGGCACGGAAGTCGACGAGCTGAGATGGGCGATTCATTAAAGGCGAAGATGAATGCAATGAGCCTGCCATGGCGCATGCAAGGTATGACAGGGACCCGGAGATATGTGAGGTCGATGCATATATGTGTGGTCCATTGCAATGTTTGTTTCCTTTCCCTTTCAGCTTGAGGTGAGCCAAAAGCCTACATGGCCTCCACTTTGATCTCCCCAACTCCACCCACTTGCACCACGTCGCCACGCACTTTAAAACCCACAAAGGGCAGAAATTCAGGTGGCCTTTGCATCCTATGACAATGTAACAATGTGCAGTAATTCTTCTTCTTCTTCTTCTTCTTCTTCTTCTTCTTCTTCTTCTTCTTCTTCTTCTTCTTCTTCTTCTTCTTCTTCTTCTTCTTCTTCTTAAGGTACGACTTGTACGGTAGTAGTAGCACTTGCAGACTCGCAGTAGCCCCTTCGCTCTTGCGTGATGTGTAGACGTCTTGCGACTTCAGAGTGGATACATGCATGTCAGGATTGCGTATTACTTCCCCTGCGGATCGTGGACGGTGTGGTTAGATTCTTGATCCGGTTTGCGACACCCGGACTGGAGATTGGGGAAGGGAATCTGAAAGGATCGGGTGATGACATAGGCCTGCCAGAAGTGCAAGAACAGATAATGACCACAGCGACTCCATGAGCTGGCAGCCATTTGTTGGCAGGTATGAGAACTACTCGTGTCTCTGGCTTGTCCATGCATCGGAGGACAGCGTGCCCATCTTCCCAAACCGATTGTACTAGCCGTGTACGCTTCTTGTCGACAGGTATACGTGATGAAACTTAGGTCTGTAATTTGGCATGTGTTTAAAAGATGAGGTTCCATCAGTGTAAGGGAGCAGATTCTCAGCTTGAAGGAATGAGCTCTTTCAGACTCAGCAATTGCAGTAAAACCATATCTGAATGCTGACACCAATATTGTATATAGGATCACTAAAGTAGTTCCATGCTACCAAATATGCATATGACAGTAACAAATCTAAACACTCATGCGTATGTCTGAAATTGCTAGGGAGTGTAAATTGAGTTCTTGCTAGCATCTCCAGTATTTCTTTGACAAGAACCAAGGAACACCTATTATATGAGACTTTACAAAGAGATGAAAAAATTTAAAATGTGAAGGTACCAGATTTTGGTACCTCTTGGTACTATATCTCTTGGTACTATCTTAGTATAAATTTTAGTATCTTCCAAGGATAGTAAGAAGTCGTGGTTGTTACCATGAACCTCTACATAAACGATGCAAGGTACTGGTTACGGATAACAAAAGAGAACTGACCCTGGAAAGAAGTTGGCCTGGTGAAACAATATGATTCGCTCTCTGCATAAAATTAGGCCTGAGAGCCGAAAGAAGTGGATTGAAAGCTGGTGTACTAACGCGTGTATTTCATAGGTTTGAGCGGAAACGCAACAAAAAGGAGCATTTTGACGTGTCTCGAAGCTATGAGTGAAGAACACCATGCCCAATTACTTCCTTTCCTGATTCGTGAAAGGTTGAAACCTCTCGACAAAACCATAATATGTACGCAATTTCCCTATTTGACACGCAAGTCTCGCGTACAAATTGCTTATCTGACCTGTTGAATATTAACTGACTGTTTTTTTGGAAGTGGCGTGTGGTTGATTTACACGATTATCTTTTTAATTATAACTCAACAACCAATTCAAGAGTTCAGAGGATCAAACCATGAAAATCTATGAAATAAACAGTATGAGGTGGAATTAGTGTGACTCAAACTATGGAAGATGCACACAGCTAATCATTTATTACGATGTTACAACAGTAATGCTGTAAAAAAGAAATCGCTAATAATGAAAGTTGCAACAAGCCATTACAAACATGAAAAAGAAAGTATCAATCTGCAGACACTATTACGTAATCGTCATCCATAGCTGATGAAAAGATCTCTAACGACAATCTCCAGCGATTTGCATGCTGATAACACCACATCCCGGTCCTCTTGATGTTGCAGCACAGGCACGTTTGTAACCAGTTGATGCAAATATAGATAAACTACAAAGGATTAGTATTGTTTTTCCTATTAAAAATCACATCATTTCGTCATAGACAAATTGATCAGCATAAAGCGGCAGCTCCGATCAAAAATTGAGATTGTAACTCTTTTCGAAACCCCAATAACCAATTTTCAAATATATTCGTTATGCTACTAGGAGTTGACAAATTAAAAGCTACTTGTATAACGCGCCGTGCAAAATGAGCGAAATGGCAGTCGAAAAAGAGGTGTTGAATAGTACAGGGTGGTCTAATTTGTATCACGTCTCCGCACATATACTTGTCTAAACCATGTGCTTAGTTAAATGTCTGGCCGCCAGAATCAGTACATGAGTCTTGGATTCGATGAGTGAATTCAATATTGTTTTAGAAGAATATTAGTTGTGTAACATTCCGAACTTTTAAAAAAAAAACAAAACAAAAATTTAAAAATTGAAAATTGAAATGAATAAAAAATTTATTTGTAATCAAGATTTTAATTCAAATTATCACCATTTCTTGAATTTTGGGTTTTAGGAAAATCAATTGTATTGATTTAGTAAAGAGATAAAAGTAAAATAGTAAATGCTGAAAAAAAAATATGGAAAAATTATAATAAAATAATGAGACTCCTAGAAACATTTAAATGTAGTAAAAAAATCAGTATGAACATATTAATTAAAGAAGAGATGCTTAATTAATGTGAATTGACTACAAATAGCAAGAAGAAAGATTTTTATAAAACCTTACCTACCTTATCTTCAGCTAAAATTTTTAAAATAGAGTCTTCAGAAAAATATTGAACCCTGATAAAAATATTAAAAATTAATAAGTGCATTTAGTGCCTTATAAAAATTAAAATTTGGAAATCTAAAATTTTGAAAAGTTGATTGAAAGACTTATTAGAAAATATTACTCATGTTATAAATTTGAAATTTTTATTTAATATTTATTAAGTCATTTACAAATGTACCAAAAAGTTTAAAAATTAATAACTCAATTTGTATCCCCAAATAAATAATTTACAAAGAAAGAAAATTTGAACAATTCATGTTGTTAGATTTTTAATAATTAATTGACAATGAATGTTTACTTGAAATTTTTACTGAGATCACAAAAATTACACAGTATATTAAGTAAAAATTTATAAAAATATTTACTTTGTTTTGATGCCCCAAATTAATGCTCTTATCTACTGTCGACTAACCAAATTAAAATTATGCTCTTTCTTTGAATGACATGTGGGCCCTTTCATTCATTGTACTCCACCAAACAAATCTTTTCCCATATGACTACCACTGGACCCCACCCATGTCTGTGGCCCATGCATCATCTCCCCCCCTCTTTTCCCTTCTTTGTCCTTCCTTCTTCTTCCCGAATGGCCGAAGCAACCAGAGTCAGCTGCCGCCGCTTGCTCCCCATCCACATCACTGCTCCCATCCGCCTATCAACTCTATAAAGTTGCCCAAGCATCTCCACATTGCTCCTCATTTTTCCAAGAGAATCCATTGCCCAAGCTCAAGTCTTCCTTGTCGCCATTGCTGGAGCGAAGCAAGAAAAGGGTCAAGCCAATTCCAAATATTCAGTGAGTTTCAACTCAATTCATCAAGCATAGAGTATCGTGAGCCTCCTATAAACCATTTCTCCCAACCAATTCGGCCAATTCCTTGCTAATGCATTGCCGCCGCAGTAGTCTTCTCTCCCAACTCCAGCCGCACGGTGACTCCCTTTTTTGGCCATCATTTTCCTCAACCAAGCTTTCCTATGGGACCTCTAAGTCACCCTAAAGCTCGTTCCACCGTCAGCCGCTACTCTCTAGCACTCTTGTGCCACCATGGATCACCGCCCTCTTCGCCACCGTCGGCTTCCACTGATGAATCCCGAGCTCAATCGGCCCATGCCCTAGCTTCCCTATCCCGTGTTGTCGCCTTTGAGTCGCGAGCTGCCGACCTCGCCATCTTCCTCGCCGCTAGCAATGTGAGACCCTCATTTTTATGTCACTAAGTAACATAAATATGAGGCTCTTTCAAGTGCTTCCTGTGCCATTCCCATGATCAGTGGCTGGCACGCACAATCACAATTTGGAAATTACAGCCACACAGATACACATTTTATTACATCACAAGTTTTATAGTGTTATTACAATACCAAAAGTAGCAGGAAATTAAAACCATGTCTCATAGTGTGCCAACTATTCCATAACTCCACAGGCAACTGCTGAGATGAACCTAGAAAGATCAGTCGTCGCTAAAATTCGCAGGTTCCTCATATTCGTTTCCGTCATTATTGTAATCCTGCTCTTCACCTAAAAACATTGTTGAAGCAAGTTGAGTAAATTGGTACTCGCAAGACTTTGTAGTGTATGCAATTCCTGGAATATATGCAGGCTGAAATAGATAGTGGGTCTCTACGGTTGTTTTGCATAAAGCGGAAAATTTGAATGAAGTAATACTGAGTAATAATGGAAAGCATAACTAGAAATTTAAAACAGTTTAATAAGTAATTCAAATAACAAGTAGTAAGATGAAATATAACAATCTACTCACGGCCCTTTGTGAGTAAATTAACGAAAAGACCCTCCATGGTCTTATAAGAACAAATGTGACAATAAGTGACATTTAACAAATGTGAATCACTTTCCAAATCATTTTATCAAGAGTTTTAGAAAATAGAAAACAACTAACTAGTGTCAATTCGCCAAGTCGTCCATGACCGTGGACACGGCTATTCGAATAGTTTTAGACTCTGCAGAGTTTGTACTGCTTTACCCACAAGATATGTTCTCCCTTTTTGCAAGCTATAAGACACACTTCCTTTGGTATGTCCGCGAGGAGTTCATAACGAAACTGTTCGATTACTTGAACCTTAACTTTGCACTAGCCCAGTGACGTTACCCCTGACTATGATGGAAGCTAAAAAGGTAAAAGGGAATTCCGGAGTCAGTGACCCACCAGGAATAATAAACAGCCCCAAATTCATAGCCAGGCGTACACCGTTACAATAGCAGATGCCAACACCTCGGTGATGACACCTCCCTCGAGCAAACCTATATTCGGAATGCCCGTGCTACAACTGCCTACCAATGTGCAAAGCTAATTCCCAAATAATTTAATAAGTTAAGACTGTCCCATTACAGTACTTGTGGATGTACGGTTATACTTGGATCATGCAACACTACGTTCGGTCCTCAAAGTGACATGGGCGATACTCCACCCTATCTACGTACACGTTAAAACATGTACAACCGGCTATTGCCAATAATCACCCACATCAAAATCATAGTTTTATTTTCATTTTTATCAAACTACCAGTATCCTTTACTGCTTAAATAAACCATAAAAGATTTCATAAAGAAGTGTGTATGTGGGTGTAGATGTCAACGTATCGTTCTAAGCATTGCTAAGCAGATGCAATTAATATTCGTTATAGCCCATCTTTTAATTGAGTACCCATTCCTATAGTTATCATGGGGTTTATGTTGATATGATTAAGACAATATACCAACATTGGGTTATAACTACCAAGAGCGTGAAATAAATAGTTAGAATATAAGCATGCAGGAAGATTCTTAATCACATTTTATCTGGTTGTAAAATCTGGGTTCAAGAATGATCAAAGGGGTGCTTGCCTTGCTCCTCAGCGGTGTAAGCTGGATCTGTGTCGTCGATAGCGTAGTCGGTAATCTCAGCGTCTATACGTCGATTAAGAACATGGCAAAAAGAATACTTCAATATCGATAAAAGATGCAAATACATAAACAACAAGGATAGCAGTTGAAAGATGCAAATGAAATCAGTTCAAATCAACCAATGATGGTAATCACTTAATCAATTCATGCATTAAGCAAGTTATAAGATTTTGGGCCTAAGGCAAAAGCTTAATGACATACAACATGATTACCTTTCTTTATGTAATATTTCATTTTAATTTACTTAATTCAGAAGCTAAGATTGTAGGATTATATTTAACAAAGTTCATTTGTAGGGTGTAAGACTAATTGTACTAATATGAATTAGCATATAGAGTAACCTTAATTATATTTAATGAAAGAACATGGTGCATCCTAGCTTTCATCTTACCAACTGGTTCTAATCAGTGTAATGGGCACAAAGAAACAAATTTTATTCATTTTGGATCATTTTTGAGTAAGTTATTGCAATTATATCAAATATATGCATTAAACAAAGTCCTAATGTGAAATTTTCACAAACTAGCTCCAAATCCAAATCTAATTACATATTTGAGTAGTATTTGACCTAAGGATTCCAACAAAGTTGGTTTCATTCAATTTGGACTTTATTTGCAAAAATCCTATATGGAACATATTTAAATTTTTCTCTTTAAATTTAAATTCAAGTTTAAATTGCTAAATAAGTGTCATGGCCCCGAATTCAATTTCGACTCACGCAGCTCATTTTAGCATCAACCAATTTCTAGTTGCACTTGAGATTGATTCCAGACTTTAGAGAATATCCTAAACTGCCATATGGAGTGTCCCAAACCCAACTAAGAGTTAAGAGCTAGAAGTTTTAGTGTGCTAATGTAATTTTTATCGAAGTTTAGAGACTCATAATTAGAGATCCATGATGGTCTAGAGTGTGCATGATAGTTGGTTACAAACTAGAAACTTTTCTTTATACAATGGTTTAGTTTTCTTGCCAATCCATCATCAAAGGCCAATTTAAATCATAGCTCAAAGATTGAATTCCATTGTTGAAGTAATTGGGGACTTAGACTTAGTACTTGGTCTCCTTGTGTGATGGCTAGTGGACACAAAACAACAAGCATCCCCTCCCAAAACAGCAGCCACTCCATTTCCTTTCACTCCCCCAAACCGTGCAGCCCCAAAGCCCTTCTCCCTCCTCTTGTGGGGGAAGCTCACCTCCATTTGCAGCACTTGGAGCTCCTCCACCAGCAGCTCAAGCTGCCCCTGCAGCTCCTCCACGCCTCCATCAGCATCCAAGCCGAACTGCAGTCCCCTCCCTCCTCCTCAACCAAGCTCCTTCTTCATCCCCATGGCACCTCCTTGAGGGAGGCCAAGGTGAGCCCCTCCCCCATGGCTTGAGCTACTCCTAGAGGGTCCCCTCATGCTGTTTTGGATGCCCTAGCTCTGATTTGGGGGAATATTTGGAGGGAAGTCCATGTTCTAGGGTTTGGAGCTAATGCTGATTTTCGAGCAGATTTCAGAGCCACTGTTTTTCGTGTTTTTGAGCAAGTTAGAAGCTTCATCTCTCTGTCCGGCTGAAGAATTAATTGTAGATAGTCAAGTTATCTTTCATTTCCAACTGGAATCGATCGATTTCGTTAATCCATCTGAAAGTTATGATGATTTTCGTGCTGACTGTCCAGAAGATGCAGCATTTCGGCCGAGCTGCTGATTTCTCCAATTTTGGGTGGGTTAAACTAATGGATGTCCAAATGGGGGTAGATGGATGTGTAGGTAGGGTTCTAATGCTCATTTAGAAACTGGGAGATCTCACTTTGGATGAGGGATTAAAAAGTTATACTCATTTGAATGAATGCTGTCTCAATCTCTGAATATTGTGAACAACTGAACATTTCTCTCTGTTCCTGGCTGATCTGGGAGTTGTGCATGCTATGGAACGATAATTGGCCAAATCTAAATTGTAGATATGCCTCTTAAGATTCATTAGAACTTGGAAGCACTCAATTTCATTAAACCTTCTAGAAGTTATAGTCGTTTTGGTGAAATCTGTCCGGATTTGTCACAATTGTGCAGAGTACTATTCTTTTATGTGTTTGGGCTAGTTAAAGCAATGGTTGTTCATTTGGGAGTAGATGTATGAGTAGGTATTGTTCTTATGTTCATTTGTGAGCTGGAATCACTCAATTTGGTTGAGTAGATTAGGAGATATGCTTGTTTGAAGTTCACGCTATCCTGAAAATTCAGAGTTTGCTTTAGAGAAGGCTAGTGTTGGGTTGGAGTAGTGTTGGGCTTTTCAAATACATTGTTGCCTATTAGTGCATAGCGTTAAATTGCACTTTCATTTTGGCTTGATGAATGTTTGCATGTTTTGGGGCTATTTTGGGTTTTCATTTGTCATTTCATATCATGTGCATAGCATGCATCTCATTCATATGCATTGTGCTCATGTAGAGAGCGATCACGCGAAGGGTGACACGACCGCGATCGAGGGTGATCATGGTGAGCCAGTTGTCGTTGAGGATCCGGCAGAAGCAGCAGGCAAGCACCTAAGCATATTTACCCTATTATATGATTTTATCTTTGAGAATTAAATTGCTTATTTAGATGATTAGGTATGCATTAGGAGTTGAATGGTGGTAATAGTTTTTAGAACCTACTTGCTGCACATACACTCCTTGATACTTGTAGAACACTTCCTTTGGAGCAGTATATGGGTAATTATAACGAGTCTACGCTTAGTTTTGCTTAGATGTCGGGTTGGGCCAAGTGACGGAGGGTTCTGTCACTTGCGGTTGTTATTATTACACACGTACTACATTATGTTGGACTTGGAATTGGGAAAGGTTTTGGAAAGAAATGAATTGTGGACCGGGCGGGGAGTTGGTTCATTTGGGTATGGAGACTCAAATGTGTAGCCCCGTCTGTGTCAGTTAAGGACCGATCCGTAAGTGGAATAAGATTGAGCACACCCCGGTTGGTCGCATGCCCGATTATGGTACGGTAAGCCACTCTTCCTCGCATGCTGAATCGATGGACCGTAACTCCCTG
This sequence comes from Rhipidocladum racemiflorum, assembly GCA_036346355.1. NCBI lineage: Eukaryota > Viridiplantae > Streptophyta > Magnoliopsida > Poales > Poaceae > Rhipidocladum > Rhipidocladum racemiflorum. Next base: position 43,442,359 of record CM070569.1, on the reverse strand, counting down.
TGGTTGGACGTGGTTGAGGGCGAGGCTTAGGCCGGCTCTCGAGCGCCAAGCCGGGCTTGGGGCAGCTCGAGGGGGTGCTAGGTTTTCGGACCGCAGGGGGACGCTTCAGCGATTGGGTATGGATGGGAGGGGGTTGACACGAGGCCCTTCGTGGTACGTGTCGTGCGATCAATGCTTCCCTGCAGGGTTAAATAAGCGATTCGAATTGCCGCGCTCTCGGATATGAGCAAGCTTGATCCGAACTTCTTCTGCGTAGTAAATAACTTGAACTTGTGGTTCGCCGTTGGGCTTGAGCTTTAAATTGGTTATGTATTGCTCTACTTTAATTGTTGTTACTTTCAATTTCACACTAGAAGTAAGTGCGGTCTATAACTGCTTTAAACTTGTAATTGGTTCGATTGTCGCACTTACATTACAAATGTTAATGCTTTTTCCGCACTTTTACCTTAAGCTTACTCCTTGCTACAACTAAATGCATAATCCTTTGGAGTCGGTCCTATATGGACCCACGGGTAAGTCTTGCGAGTACCTTCCGTACTCATGCTTCTGCTTTGTGGTTTTCAGGTGAGGATCAGGTGGGTGGATGCGAGTTCTGCCCGTACTGCCTCTCGGTGATCAAGCGGGCACCGAGTAGAGGCTTGCCGACGCCGTTTGCGCCTGGGAGTGTTCAGGGGCAGAACACTTCCGGGATTTGTCTTACTTTTGCTAAATGCATCCTTTTGTTGTATAGATAGATGCGGTTTGTTGGGCTTTTGGATTTGGCAATAGACGTTTAGGTGTATGTCGGGTTCCGTATGCGTTTTCTTTGACTGTTGATACTATGGTGGTGCTGTGGTTGTTGCTTTTACTTTCGACATATATATATTGAACTGTGTTTTCTTGTCTGCTGAGTGGATGTCCGTAGGATCTAGAAAGGTCATGCCGAAATTTTCCGTTTTCGGCGTCTTGGTCCCCTTTTTTTGGGTTCTGGTCTAGTTTAGAGTCTTGGTGTTGTTTTGATCTTAATTTGGTGGTTGTCGGGTTTGTCTTTGTGCCGATTGTTTTCCGCTTGCGTGTTGGTTCGAAAGTTTCGAGTTTGTTGCCCCCTTTGTGCAAATTGAATTGATAACGACTGTGTAAACCGGTATGTGGGGATCCTGGGCGAGTTCGGGTCGCATACCGGGGGAATACCGGGATGGTCGTCGAATTGTTAGGATGTTTCTTGGAATTGTCTCGATTGGGCTTGGGTGTTAGCACTGAGATCACATTCGGTGATTCGTTGCTAGGATCCAAATCCGATGGGAGTGACCGTTCATCCAACAACTCGATGACGATCTGGGCGGCTCCTCACAATAAGTTTGAAATATTTTTGCAGATTATGAAACTAGGGAATTTATAATGAATTTACAAATTTGTTTCATTTGATTTGGAGTTATAGATCAAAAGATATAGCCATTTGAATCTATTCGGTTTAATGAAATTCAAGAAAAAGGAAAATACGTTTTCCTTCAGGGAAAACTGTGAGACCCCGGATCAGCTATCCAGAATCTCCTGTGTATTTCCGTACTAGTCCCAGATCAGTAGCTAGTACACACAGTCACAGTGATACATCATTGCCGAACATAACGAAACTTGTAATGTAAATATTCAAGTATGGGCCACATGGCCACTTATTACAATACTCGGTCCAACGACCGGACACTCAAAACAATGAAGCAAAAAGAAAGCAACGAGCGACGCCACAACGCCACAAAGCGATTTACTAGGAACGCAACTAGTCCTCCTGGCAATCCTCCTCGAAGAACTCCTCTTCCTCCTCAGCATCTTGATAAATTTCTGATGATTACAATGTTGGTGTAGCACGTGAGTACAAAAGTACTCAGCAAGTCGGGAAATTATGATCATGTGGGGCTTTCCAAAGGAAGCTTAATAGGGTTTATTTGCATAAAGCCACATTTGATTAAATCATACTTAAGTAATAAATTTCACAAAGCATATTTTACAACTCTTTTTAATAATTGAATTATTTATTATTGTAGTGAGGTTCTATCCACCATCACTAACATAAAGGCTCTATCCGCCAACAGTTTAAAGGATCAAAGCTAATCATGTGACTCCATCCGTCAAATGCAAAACAGGTTCTATCCACAGGTTGGCTCTATCCGCTAAACAACATTCGAGAGTTCTAACCACTCCCGAACCCCAAAACAAAACACTTTTCGGTTTTAAAACAAAATCAAAGTCTACCAATATGAAAGCATTCTTCGCTTTGCCCTTGACCATAGGCACGGCTATTCGAATAGTTTATACTCTGGCAGAGATGTACAACTTTACCCACAAGACAAGATAGACCCTTGTTGCCATGCAATTAACACACTTCCTTAGGTGTGCTAAGTGAGATATCTTGACAAGGCCGTTACAATGTATCTACCTAGCTAGACCCACCCGCCGAGGTTTCACCGTTAGGGTTCCCTCCACCCAGTCTGATGAAGCCCCTCTTGCGCTGTGTGAGCAAAACAACAACCACAACAATGCCTCCGTCCGGCTCTCACACAACAACCGAGTGGTGAGTCTAAACTAGGCTTCTACAAATTAGTGAGCCAGGTCGTACCATTATAGACATGTGGTAGTACGGTTATGCTTAAAATGGCAATCATAAGCGTCGGTCCTTATATGACTTGGGGCGGTACTTTGCACAAAAGGATCAAGACTTGATCCGCTTCCACCCGACATTCCAGGCCGCCCAAGTCAAAATCATTTTACTTTTCTTTTATTTTAGAAAACAGGACCAAAATCATAATAATAACTTTCAAATCACGTTTGATAACATTCTTTTTGAATAATCCCACCCATGGGTTGTTTTATCGGAAAAGGTCCTAAGCAGTTCTACCGTACTACATAGCAACGGATACCATATAAACATAGGCATGGTATTAACAATGTTCTAGGGTTACAATGGATATGGTTAACAATGTCATGGAGGAATTAACAAGTTCGGAATAACTAGCTCTTATATTTGACATATTTAATTAAACATAGCCATGCAACTTTATAAACAATTTTAAATCCTTTCGCAAACATAGGAGCAAAGTGCATCAAGGAGACTTGCCTTCATTCGCGGCGGTGTCGAACTCGGAAGGCTCGACGAAATCGGCTGTCATGGCCATGATCGTCGACTACACGCAAAACGAGGCAACAAATAAATAACAGAAAATAAATAAAATCCAAAAATTATAAAATTAGTACTGGCAGGAAGGTCTTGATTTTAGATGAATTTAGAAATTTGAATGAGGTCAAACGGAGTTCGGATGAGGAAGTTATGAGCTTCAAGTTTGAATTTCGAATAAATCAAAACCGAATATTCCCGAATATTCCGTTTGACCGAGTCAACGTTTGACTGCGCTTTGACCGGACGTTGACTGGTTTGACTTGGCTTTGGAGTGTATGACAGTGGGGCCCACGCGTCATAGAGAGAGGAAAGAGAGGAAGCTTCCTCCTGAAGCTTGCATGCAATCCATGGAGAGAGAGAGATAGAGAAAAGGAAGGGAGAGAGAGAGGAAGGGGAGGCGGCCACGGCTGGGAGGGGGGCGGCGGCGGCCCGTAAGGCCGGCATGGCGGCACATGGCGGGCTGGGCGGCGGCGGCCGGCGGTTATGGGCATGGCCATGCGGGCGCTGGCGGCGGCGGGCGGCGCTTGGCCATGGCCGGCCGGCGTGGGCACGGCCCCACGAGCACCCACAGGAGCAAGGCAAAGAACAGAGAGCCACCAAAAAAAAAACTAGAACGCAAGTTCTTCCAAAAACTTGATTTTTCTCTCATTTTTGCATGGAATCAATCCAAACAAAAAGCTAGGACCTCTAGATAACATCCTTAGGAACCTAGGGAAGCCACGAATTGAATCAAAACTCACCGGAATTGAAGAAATCGACGACGAACGGCGGTTCGGCCGAAAGCACCAAAACGCGAAATTCGTCGAGGAAACTTGATGAACCCTGAAATTGATGGATGGATTAGAGACTAGACATCCATGCTAACACAAAGAAACGAACGGGAGGAAGAAAGATCCACCGGAGTGGAAGATATGAGCAAGAACACGAAGAACGCGAAGAACACAAGAGTTCGTCGGTTTTCTTGATCTTGCGGCCGATTGGATTTGAGAGGCTAAAGAAGGGTGACACCAACGGAAAGAGGACTCTTATACGGAGAGATGAAGGGCGGGATCACGTGAAACGGACTAGGAACGGCCGCGCAATCTCCAAAAGAGTCGGTTTCGGTTTCCACGCAACCGTTCAAAAATTAGCGAGATTTCGGGGGTATTATCCCCGTGGATAGGAAGAGGAGTCCGTTGTGAGTCCAACGGATCCGGCCGTTCGCGATTTGGAGTTGTATTGGAGGAGCTAGATGGATTTGAAGAGGGCTTCCACCATTTTTGCTTGCTTGGAGCTCCAAAGTTCATGCATGGCAAGAGGTTGAAGATGATGAATAGTGACTGCCACGTGTCACTTTCCTATTGGCTCTCTTTTACGTAAACGTGCCACCCTAGAGAAAAATAAGGAAAAATGGCCTAAAAATTCCGGAAAAATTCCTAGAGCCATTTTAGAATATTTGGAACTCAATGGAAGTGGTTTGGTTGAATTTGGATGATTTTTGTGGAATTGGATATTCGGGCGCGGATCGCAGGCATTATACAAAAGCCGCGAGATAAAATAGGAACTGAGGTCCAAAATCCGGGAATGATTCCTAAAATCATTTCGAATATTTGGAACATTTTAGAAATGGTTTGGAGATTTTTGGAGCATTTTTGGACTCGGGTGAATTTTCTGCACGGCCAGATCGAAAATCCGATTTTTCGCCTCGAGGGAATTAATTCCGATTTCAAGGAGAAAGGATGCCAGGTTAATATACACACCAAAGAAACTCCAACTTTTGAATTTACTTTATTTAAATTAGGTTTTTCTCCAGAAAGCCAAAACGAGGATGTTACAAACCTACCCCCCTTAGAGAGAATCTCGTCCCCGAGATTCAGACGGAGAAAGAAAGAGGTCTGGGAACTCTGCTCGAAGATCTTCTTTACGCTCCCAAGTAGCTTCCTTTTCCGAATGGTTGCTCCAATCGAACCTTGCGTAACTTGATTACTCTACAAGGTCCGACGCTCGGCTTCATCCAAAACCTTGATGGGATACTCCGGGTAAGACAAATCTTCTTGGAGTTCCATGTCTTCCAACGGCAACTGATGTTCCGGCACTCGGATACACTTCTTTAACTGAGACACATGAAAGACATCATGTACCCCACGACAATCAAGCGGCAACTCCAACTTATAAGCCACTTCTCCTTTTCGGGCAATCACCTTGAATGGTCCGATATAGCGGGGTGCTAATTTTCCACTGACGCGGAATCGTTTCATTCCTTTCATCGGGGATACCTTCAAATACACATGGTCTCCAGGTACAAAGCTTAATTCCCTTCGACGATTGTCCGCATAACTTTTCTCTCTGGACTGAGCTGTCTTCAGATTTGCCCGAATCTGTCTGACTTGCTCTTCGCTTCTTTCAGAACATCGGGTCCGATGATTTGTCCTCCTTCGGTCTCTTTCCAATATAAGGGTGTTCGGCACTTTCTTCCATACAAAGCTTCAAAAGGTGCCATCTTCAAACTGGCTTGATAGCTGTTGTTATAGGAAAACTCTGCATAGGGCAAATTCTGATCCCACGAGCCTTTATATGTTAGAGCACAGGCTCTCAACATATCCTCTAAGATTTGATTGACCCTTTCGATCGGCCATCCGTGCAGGATGATACGCAGATCGAAATTAAGATTCGTGCCCAATACCTCATGCAATTGTTTGCCGAGAATCTCGAGGTGAATCGGGAACCTCGATCGACACAATCTTCTTTGGCACACCGTAAACACACAATCTTAGCCATATACAACTCGGCAAGCTTATCTCCGAGAATAGGTTGTCCTTACCGGGATAAAGTGGGCCACTTTGGTCAATCGATCCACAATAACCGTGATGGAATCATAACCGGACTTGGTTTTGGGTAAGCCGCTTATAAAATCCATTCCAATTTCTTCCCATTTCCATACAGCACTTGCAAAGGCTGCAATAGACCTACTGGCCTCTCGATGCTCGCTTTTACCAGTGACACACATCACACCGTGCTACGAAGTCTGCAACTTCTTCCTTCATATTGGACCACCAATACTTGTCTTTCAAATCTGCATACATCTTTGTGCCTCCTGGGTGAATGGAGTAAACTGAATCGTGAGCCTCTTTCAGATCACATTCTTGATTCCTTCTTGGTTAGGGACCACTATTCTTTTCCGAACCAAACAGCTTCCTGGTCATCTTCCGAAAATCCGGTGCTTTCCTTTCTTTAGGCCTTCCTTCAAAGTTGGCAATACCTTTATCGTCCTTCCGAGCTTCTCGGATCGACCCTCAAGGGTTGATTTGACCTCCAAAGAATAAATGCACCCTTCATTTACTAATTCCAGGTTAAGGCGCCAAATTCATCGTGAAGCGTCGGTTGGCTTGGTTGCACTCTCGTATTGTTGCGGTGAGCTTTCTGCTCAAAGCATCCGCAACAACGTTCGCTTCCAGGGTGATAATGAATTCCCAGTTATAATCTTTCACCAACTCCAACCATCTTCTCTGTCTCGAGGTTAAGATCAGCCGAGTGAAGATATATTTCAGACTTTTATGATCCGTGATAGATTTCACATCTATTGCCGATCAAGTAATGCCTCCATATCTTGGCCAGCGTGCACAACTGCGGCTAACTCCAAGTCATGAATAGGATAGTTTTCTTCATGAGGTCGCAGTTGTCTTGACGCATAGGCTATTACTTTTCCTTCTTGCATCATAACGCATCCAAGTCCTTGCTTCGAAGCATCACAATACACTTCAAAGTTCTTATGGATGTCAGGCAAAATCAACACTGGGCCGAGGTTAATCTCTTTTTCAACTCCTGAAAACTCTGCTCACAAGCTTTAGTCCATTCAAACTTCTTTTCCTTTTCGTAAGCCGAGTAAGAGGTCCGCTATCTTGAGAAACCTACAATGAATCTACTATAATAACCAGATAATCCAAGAAAACTTCGGATCTATGGGACTGACTTGGGTAGTGTCAAATCCAATACATCTCTCACTTTCGGCCGATCTATCGCTACTCCTGCAGCAGAAATGACATGACCCAGGAAAGACACTTCCTTCAGCCAGAAGTCACATTTGCTAAACTTAGCATACAGCTGATGCTCCCTTAGTGTTTCCAAGACTATTCGCAGATGGTCTTCATGCTCTTTTCTGCTCTTGGAATAGACAAGAATGTCGTCGATGAATACTACGACGAACTTGTCTAAATATTCCATAAACACCTTATTCATCAGATTCATGAAATAAGAAGGAGCATTGGTTAACCCAAAAGACATGACTGTGAACTCATACAGTCCATATCGGGTGGTGAAGGCTGTTTTCGGAATATCCTCTTTTCTTATCTTCAGCTGATGATATCCCGATCTCAAATCTATTTTGGAGAAGACTTGAGCTCCCTTCAACTGGTCAAACAGATCATCTATCCGAGGCAACGGATACTTGTTCTTGATCGTGACCTCATTCAACGACCTGTAGTCTATGCACATTCTCAGACTACCATCCTTCTTGGACACAAAGATCACAGGCGATCCCCAAGGTGACGAACTGGGTCTGATAAATCCTTTTTCTTGCGCTTCTTCAATCAGCTTATTCATCTCGACCAACTCGTTAGAAGGCGGTCAGATGCAGGTCTCTTCGAGATTGGAGCGGTACCAGTACTAGCTCAATCACAAATTCCACATCTCGATCTGGTGGCATACCAGGCAACTCATCCGGAACACATCCGGTACTCATTGACGATCGGTACCTTCTCCAACGGTGCCTTTCAAACGGTTTAGGGTGCTACCCCTTAGAGGCAAGATTAGACAAGAACTCCACTCTAATCCCCTCACTACCGTAAGAGAGATAGCTCTACTCGCACTTTATCTCGACCCTTATACTTGGTTAGCCACCCATTCCAAGGATTACTTCTATACCCTTAGTATCCAACAAGATTAAGTTCGCTAGGAACTTTACCCCTTGTATTATTATATCCATTTTCGGACGCATGTAAGTTGTTCTTAATTCTTTTCCGAGGATTGCACTAGCAAAGGGTTTCTTAAGCGTATGGTGTTCGATTATGCTTTTAACCAAGTACTCTGATATGAAAGAATGGGTTGCACCAGAATCAAACAGAACTGAAGCAGGTACTGAGTTCACATGGAACTTACCATAGACCACGTCTGGCGCATCCTGAGCTTCCTCCGCGGTGATGTGATTCACACGCCCTCTTCCTGCAGTCCTTGGCGTGCGCGGAGTCTGAGGGGTTCCTCTTCCTTGAGCCGGCGCGGGGGCGCGGTGAGTGTCGATCCTGTGTTGAACCTCACCGGTGACGGCCGACGTTTCGGGGCGCTTGTTGGCGTAGTGCCCCATCTCCCTGCAGTTAAAGCACTGCACTCCTGCCATTGCTGTCCCACTCTTCTGAGCTTGAGCTCCAGCATTGCCGGCAGGGGCTTGTCCAGTGGGGCACGGGGTAGACAATGGGGTCCTGGGGCCACTGGCTACTGCTGGCCTGCTAGACTGCTGCTGCTGAAAAGTGCGGGCACAGGCTAGCGGCACCACGAGTCTGAAACATCATTTTTCTCTTCTGTGACTCAAAAGGCGGCCGAGCATCCTCTTGAATTAGCGCCTTGTTGATCATGTCTTTGGGCAACGACGGTAGTCACTTGAAACCAGCTGTACCTTCAAGTTGGGGTCAAGGCCCTCCATGAATCGCCAAATCTTGGCCTCGTCAGTCGCGACATCTGCGCTATGCGTCGATACAGTGAGTGAAGCGGTTAAGGTACTCCGAGACAGACAAGTTTCCTTGCTGAAGCTTGTGAAACTCACGACGCTTCATTTCCATAATCCCCCTTGGGATATGAGTAGCCCTGAAGGCTTCCACAAACTCATTCCATGGAATGTTCTCATGGTCAAGATGGGCGGCGCAGTAGTTTTCCCACCCGCTTGGTCGCAGCCTTTTTTGGTGAGATGCGTCGCACACTCTCTATGTCATCATCGCCTTTGGGCCAAGTGCGCTTTACGCTCCACTTCCTTGAGCCAATATCCGCATCCAATGGATTCTGCGGATCCAAAGAAAAGTCGGGTCGAGTCTCATGAACTCCCCAAACTTGGATTGGGGCGGTTGAGTTTGAGCCAGTGCCGCAGCGGCTTGAGGTTGGTTCAGGGCGTTACGAGCTAACGCTGAAGAATCTGGCCGCATCGCCATCATTTGTTCCATGTTTGGCTACCGAGCCGTGGTGGGGGCGGCGGCGGATCATGCTGAGCGGCAGGGTGTTGCACTTGCTCTTGTCCTTGCGGCTGCGGTGGCTCCACATACTCTGCTTCCTCTTGAAAGTGCACCGGTCCACGGGCTCGTCCACGGCCTCTACCACGGCCTGCGGGCCTTCCACGACCACGACCACGACCAACGTTCTCCATCTGCACAAGGCGGTCAAGCACAAGGAAAGAGGGAGAAGCATAGGTAAGCAACGGGGAACTAAACCACATCCTCAACACAAGGGCACAACCACAAGAGCACACAACCGAAGGAAAAACCAACTGAACTTCAATTAAAATCAAATAGTTTTGGAGGTGGTCAGATCACAAATGCCTAAAGGCACGATACAATCCAGCAATCACTTATTCAACGCTCTAACGCGACAAAATTAAGATCCTGCAGACTAAAACTATCTAAGAACTCGCGTCGCTGGCGAAGACACGTGGGGACGGGTCCTCCTCTTCCTCCTCCTCCTCGCTCCTGCTGCGGGAAGGTGAAGCGACTGCCGAAGATCCTGCTCCTTCGGCGCAGCCAAAGCAATCGAGAAAACCCTGGCGGCGAAGGAGGCGAATCGGACTTGCGCGCGATAGTCCAAGCCTCAGGCCTTGATGATGCTTGGGCGGCGGCGTCCTTCAGGATGTCGCGGGCCGGGCGGTTCCTCCCGAACCGGGGCTGGTGGCGGCGGCACCACGGCCGTGCCTCTGCCGTGCAAGTGCGGTGGAGGCGATGGGAGGCTCCTCTCTCCTCCTCAAACCGAGATCCTCTCTCTCGCTGCCGAAGTCAGCCAGACCCAGACTCGTCGGACATCCGGACATATGCCTCATCCTCGCGCTGGACGAGTGACCCCAAGTGCACCACGGTCGGGTCCCTCTCTGGGCCAAACTTCCTAAATCGGCCGTGTACACCCGCCCAACCTGGAAGCGGAAATGTACCGGTACGGAGAGTTCTCCAGCATATCGCGGTAGCTCTGTCCCAACATGAGGATAGCCTTCCTGGCCGCGTCCTGCAGCGCGTACGCCAGAATCGGTCTCTCGGCCGTGAAGTAGAACGGTCGGTCCTCGACGCGAAGGCGGCTCCTCGCGAAGACTAGCAAGCGGACCTGCCACATGTCCTGGACAAGACCAGGCATTGATCGGTAGCGATACTCCGGCGATGGGGAAAGCCCGGCTCCTGGAGCATCGCGATGGCCTTCCTAAAAGCCTCCACCTCGCCGGCAAGGTGGTGAAATCGACATCTACAGATTTTGAAAGAAGACAGAATTAGTAACCAAAATTTTAAATAAAAGAGAGGACGAGCACAAGACACTAAGATAGAAGAGATAGAAGCAAAGAAACTTAAACTTTTGCAATTACATTTTTATGAAATATAAGTCCTTAAGGCTTTGCCATGCTAACTAGGTCACTTCCCTGATCGTCCAGGCTCGATACCACCATTGTGAGACCGGATCGGCTATCCGTAATCTCCTGTATTTCCGCACTAGTCCCGGATCGGTAGCTAGTACACACAATCACAAATGATACATCATTGCCGAACATAACGAAACTTGTAATGTAAATATTCAAGTATGGGCCACATGGCCACTTATTACAATACTCGGTCCAACGACCGGACACTCAAAACAGCGGAAGCAAAAAGAAAGCAACGAGCGAACGCCACAACGCCACAGGCGACGACTAGGAACGCAACTAGTCCTCCTGGCAATCCTCCTCGAAGAACTCCTCTTCCTCCTCAGCATCTTGATAAATTTCTGATGATTACAATGTTGGTGTAGCACGTGAGTACAAAAGTACTCAGCAAGTCGGGAAATTATGATCATGTGGGGCTTTCCAAAGGAAGCTTAATAGGGTTTATTTGCATAAAGCCACATTTGATTAAATCATACTTAAGTAATAAATTTCACAAAGCATATTTTACAACTCTTTTTAATAATTGAATTATTTATTATTGTAGTGAGGTTCTATCCACCATCACTAACATAAAGGCTCTATCCGCCAACAGTTTAAAGGATCAAAGCTAATCATGTGACTCCATCCGTCAAATGCAAAACAGGTTCTATCCACCTGGGTTGGCTCTTTCCGCCAAACAACATTCGAGAGTTCTAACCACTCCCGAACCCCAAAACAAAACACTTTTCGGTTTTAAAAACAAAATCAAAGTCTACCAATATGAAAGCATTCTTCGCTTTGCCTTTGACCGTAGGCACGGCTATTCGAATAGTTTATACTCTGCAGAGATGTACAACTTTACCCACAAGACAAGATAGACCCTTGTTGCCATGCAATTAACACACTTCCTTAGGTGTGCCGGCAGGGATATCTTGACAAGGCCGTTACAATGTATCTACCTAGCTAGACCCACCCGCTGAGGTTTCACCGCCATTGTTAGGGTTCCCTCCACTCAAAGATGTAAGCCCTCTTGCGCCGTGTGAGCAAAACAACAACCACAACAATGCTCTCCGTCCGGCTCTCACACAACAACCGAGTGGTGAGTCTAAACTAGGCTTCTACAAATTAGTGAGCCAGTCGTACCATTATAGACATGTGGTAGTACGGTTATGCTTAAAATGGCAATCATAAGCGTCGGTCCTTATATGACTTGGGGCGGTACTTTGCACAAAAGGATCAAGACTTGATCCGCTTCCACCCGACATTCCAGCCGCCAAGTCAAAATCATTTTACTTTTCTTTTATTTTAGAAAACAGGACCAAAATCATAATAATAACTTTCAAATCACGCTTGATAACATTCTTTTGAATAATCCCACCCATGGGTTGTTTTATCGGAAAAGGTCCTAAGCAGCTTCTACTGCATTACATAGCAACGGATACCATATAAACATAGGCATGGTATTAACAATGTTCTAGGGTTACAATGGATATGGTTAACAATGTCATGGAGGAATTAACAAGTTCTAATAACTAGCTCTTATATTTGACATATTTAATTAAACATAGCCATGCAACTTTATAAACAATTTTAAATCCTTTACGCAAACATAGGAGCAAAGTGCATCAAGGAGACTTGCCTTCGATTCTTGCGGCGGTGTCGAACTCGGAAGGCTCGACGAAATCGGCGATTCTTGGCGGATCGTCGACTACACGCAAAACGAGGCAACAAATAAATAACAGAAAATAAATAAAATCCAAAAATTATAAAATTAGTACTGGCAGGAAGGTCTTGATTTTAGATGAATTTAGAAATTTGAATGAGGTCAAACGGAGTTCGGATGAGGAAGTTATGAGCTTCCGAAGTTTGAATTTCGAATAAATCGAAAACCGGGAATATTCCCGGAATATTCCGTTTTGACCGAGTCAACGTTTGACTGCGCTTTGACCGGACGTTGACTGGTTTGACTTGGCTTTGGAGTGTATGACAGTGGGGCCCACGCGTCATAGAGAGAGAGGAAAGAGAGGAAGCTTCCTCTGGAAGCTTGCATGCAATCCATGGAGGAGAGAGAGAGATAGAGAAAAAGGAAGGGAGAGAGAGGGAAGGGGAGGGGGCGGCGTGGCGCTGCAGCGCGCGAAGCGCGGGCGGCGGGCGGCGGCGGCGGCGCGGCGGCTGCGCGGCGGGCGGCGGCTGGGCGGCGGCGGGGCGGCGGCTGGACAGCGTGCCCATCTTCCCAAACCGATTGTACTAGCCGTGTACGCTTCTTGTCGACAGGTATACGTGATGAAACTTAGGTCTGTAATTTGGCATGTGTTTAAAAGATGAGGTTCCATCAGTGTAAGGGAGCAGATTCTCAGCTTGAAGGAATGAGCTCTTTCAGACTCAGCAATTGCAGTAAAACCATATCTGAATGCTGACACCAATATTGTATATAGGATCACTAAAGTAGTTCCATGCTACCAAATATGCATATGACAGTAACAAATCTAAACACTCATGCGTATGTCTGAAATTGCTAGGTAGTGTAAATTGAGTTCTTGCTAGCATCTCCAGTATTTCTTTGACAAGAACCAAGGAACACCTATTATATGAGACTTTACAAAGAGATGAAAAAATTTAAAATGTGAAGGTACCAGATTTTGGTACCTCTTGGTACTATATCTCTTGGTACTATCTTAGTATAAATTTTAGTATCTTCCAAGGATAGTAAGAAGTCGTGGTTGTTACCATGAACCTCTACATAAACGATGCAAGGTACTGGTTACGGATAACAAAAGAGAACTGACCCTGGAAAGAAGTTGGCCTGGTGAAACAATATGATTCGCTCTCTGCATAAAATTAGGCCTGAGAGCCGAAAGAAGTGGATTGAAAGCTGGTGTACTAACGCGTGTATTTCATAGGTTTGAGCGGAAACGCAACAAAAAGGAGCATTTTGACGTGTCTCGAAGCTATGAGTGAAGAACACCATGCCCAATTACTTCCTTTCCTGATTCGTGAAAGGTTGAAACCTCTCGACAAAACCATAATATGTACGCAATTTCCCTATTTGACACGCAAGTCTCGCGTACAAATTGCTTATCTGACCTGTTGAATATTAACTGACTGTTTTTTTGGAAGTGGCGTGTGGTTGATTTACACGATTATCTTTTTAATTATAACTCAACAACCAATTCAAGAGTTCAGAGGATCAAACCATGAAAATCTATGAAATAAACAGTATGAGGTGGAATTAGTGTGACTCAAACTATGGAAGATGCACACAGCTAATCATTTATTACGATGTTACAACAGTAATGCTGTAAAAAAGAAATCGCTAATAATGAAAGTTGCAACAAGCCATTACAAACATGAAAAAGAAAGTATCAATCTGCAGACAGCCTGTTACAGAATCGTCATCCATAGCTGATGAAAAGATCTCTAACGACAATCTCCAGCGATTTGCATGCTGATAACACCACATCCCGGTCCTCTTGATGTTGCAGCACAGGCACGTTTGTAACCAGTTGATGCAAATATAGATAAACTACAAAGGATTAGTATTATTTTTCCTATTAAAAATCACATCATTTCAACATAGCCAAATTGACCAACATAAAGCGGCAGCCCAACTGAAATTTGAAGCGGCAACCCGACTAAAATTTGAGTTCGTAATTCTTTTCGAAACCCCAATAACCAATTTTCAAACATATTGGTTATGATACTAGGATGTGACAGATTATAAGGTACTTGTATAACGTGCCATGCAAAACGAGCGAAATGGCAGTCGAAAAAGAGGTGTTAAATAGTACAGGGTGGTCTAATTTGTATCACGTCTCCGCACATATACTTGTCTAAACCATGTGCTTAGTTAAATGTCTGGCCGCCAGAATCAGTACATGAGTCTTGGATTCGATGAGTGAATTCAATATTGTTTTAGAAGAATATTAGTTGTGTAACATTCCGAACTTTTAAAAAAAAAACAAAACAAAAATTTAAAAATTGAAAATTGAAATGAATAAAAAATTTATTTGTAATCAAGATTTTAATTCAAATTATCACCATTTCTTGAATTTTGGGTTTTAGGAAAATCAATTGTATTGATTTAGTAAAGAGATAAAAGTAAAATAGTAAATGCTGAAAAAAAAATATGGAAAAATTATAATAAAATAATGAGACTCCTAGAAACATTTAAATGTAGTAAAAAAATCAGTATGAACATATTAATTAAAGAAGAGATGCTTAATTAATGTGAATTGACTACAAATAGCAAGAAGAAAGATTTTTATAAAACCTTACCTACCTTATCTTCACTAAAATTTTTAAAATAGAGTCTTGAGAAAAATATTGAACCACGATAAAAATATTAAAAATTAATAAGTGCATTTAGTGCCTTTTAAAAATTAAAATTTGGAAATCTAAAATTTTGAAAAGTTGATTGAAAGACTTATTAGAAAATATTACTCATGTTATAAATTTGAAATTTTTATTTAATATTTATTAAGTCATTTACAAATGTACCAAAAAGTTTAAAAATTAATAACTCAATTTGTATCCCCAAATAAATAATTTACAAAGAAAGAAAATTTGAACAATTCATGTTGTTAGATTTTTAATAATTAATTGACAATGAATGTTTACTTGAAATTTTTACTGAGATCACAAAAATTACACAGTATATTAAGTAAAAATTTATAAAAATATTTACTTTGTTTTGATGCCCCAAATTAATGCTCTTATCTACTGTCGACTAACCAAATTAAAATTATGCTCTTTCTTTGAATGACATGTGGGCCCTTTCATTCATTGTACTCCACCAAACAAATCTTTTCCCATATGACTACCACTGGACCCCACCCATGTCTGTGGCCCATGCATCATCTCCCCCCCTCTTTTCCCTTCTTTGTCCTTCCTTCTTCTTCCCGAATGGCCGAAGCAACCAGAGTCAGCTGCCGCCGCTTGCTCCCCATCCACATCACTGCTCCCATCCGCCTATCAACTCTATAAAGTTGCCCAAGCATCTCCACATTGCTCCTCATTTTTCCAAGAGAATCCATTGCCCAAGCTCAAGTCTTCCTTGTCGCCATTGCTGGAGCGAAGCAAGAAAAGGGTCAAGCCAATTCCAAATATTCAGTGAGTTTCAACTCAATTCATCAAGCATAGAGTATCGTGAGCCTCCTATAAACCATTTCTCCCAACCAATTCGGCCAATTCCTTGCTAATGCATTGCACTTGTGATGATCTTCTCTCCCAACTCCAGCCGCACGGTGACTCCCTTTTTTGGCCATCATTTTCCTCAACCAAGCTTTCCTATGGGACCTCTAAGTCACCCTAAAGCTCGTTCCACCGTCAGCCGCTACTCTCTAGCACTCTTGTGCCACCATGGATCACCGCCCTCTTCGCCACCGTCGGCTTCCACTGATGAATCCCGAGCTCAATCGGCCCATGCCCTAGCTTCCCTATCCCGTGTTGTCGCCTTTGAGTCGCGAGCTGCCGACCTCGCCATCTTCCTCGCCGCTAGCAATGTGAGACCCTCATTTTTATGTCACTAAGTAACATAAATATGAGGCTCTTTCAAGTGCTTCCTGTGCCATTCCCATGATCAGTGGCTGGCACGCACAATCACAATTTGGAAATTACAGCCACACAGATACACATTTTATTACATCACAAGTTTTATAGTGTTATTACAATACCAAAAGTAGCAGGAAATTAAAACCATGTCTCATAGTGTGCCAACTATTCCATAACTCCACAGGCAACTGCTGAGATGAACCTAGAAAGATC
Source organism: Rhipidocladum racemiflorum (assembly GCA_036346355.1). Classification (NCBI taxonomy): domain Eukaryota; kingdom Viridiplantae; phylum Streptophyta; class Magnoliopsida; order Poales; family Poaceae; genus Rhipidocladum; species Rhipidocladum racemiflorum. The sequence continues at coordinate 43,425,842 of CM070569.1, read as the reverse complement.
AGTCGTCGCTAAAATTCGCAGGTTCCTCATATTCGTTTCCGTCATTATTGTAATCCTGCTCTTCACCTAAAAACATTGTTGAAGCAAGTTGAGTACATTGGTACTCGCAAGACTTTGTAGTGTATGCAATTCCTGGAATATATGCAGGCTGAAATAGATAGTGGGTCTCTACGGTTGTTTTGCATAAAGCGGAAAATTTGAATGAAGTAATACTGAGTAATAATGGAAAGCATAACTAGAAATTTAAAACAGTTTAATAAGTAATTCAAATAACAAGTAGTAAGATGAAATATAACAATCTACTCACGGCCCTTTGTGAGTAAATTAACGAAAAAGACCCTCCATGGTCTTATAAGAACAAATGTGACAATAAGTGACATTTAACAAATGTGAATCACTTTCCAAATCATTTTATCAAGAGTTTTAGAAAATAGAAAACAACTAACTAGTGTCAATTCGCCAAGTCATCCATGACCGTGGATACGGCTATTCGAATAGTTTTAGACTCTGCAGAGTTTGTACTGCTTTACCCACAAGATATGTTCTCCCTTTTTGCAAGCTATAAGACACACTTCCTTTGGTATGTCCGCGAGGAGTTCATAACGAAACTGTTCGATTACTTGAACCTTAACTTTGCACTAGCCCAGTGACGTTACCCCTGACTATGATGGAAGCTAAAAAGGTAAAAGGGAATTCCGGAGTCAGTGACCCACCAGGAATAATAAACAGCCCCAAATTCATAGCCAGGCGTACACCGTTACAATAGCAGATGCCAACACCTCGGTGATGACACCTCCCTCGAGCAAACCTATATTCGGAATGCCCGTGCTACAACTGCCTACCAATGTGCAAAGCTAATTCCCAAATAATTTAATAAGTTAAGACTGTCCCATTACAGTACTTGTGGATGTACGGTTATACTTGGATCATGCAACACTACGTTCGGTCCTCAAAGTGACATGGGCGATACTCCACCCTATCTACGTACACGTTAAAACATGTACAACCGGCTATTGCCAATAATCACCCACATCAAAATCATAGTTTTATTTTCATTTTTATCAAACTACGGTATCCTTCTTTGCTTAAATAAACCATAAAAGATTTCATAAAGAAGTGTGTATGTGGGTGTAGATGTCAACGTATCGTTCTAAGCATTGCTAAGCAGATGCAATTAATATTCGTTATAGCCCATCTTTTAATTGAGTACCCATTCCTATAGTTATCATGGGGTTTATGTTGATATGATTAAGACAATATACCAACATTGGGTTATAACTACCAAGAGCGTGAAATAAATAGTTAGAATATAAGCATGCAGAAGATTCTTAATCACATTTTATCTGGTTGTAAAACTGGGTTCAAGAATGATCAAAGGGGTGCTTGCCTTGCTCCTCACGGTGTAAATTTGGATGCATGTCGTCGATAGCGTAGTCGGTAATCTCAGCGTCTATACGTCGATTAAGAACATGGCAAAAAGAATACTTCAATATCGATAAAAGATGCAAATACATAAACAACAAGGATAGCAGTTGAAAGATGCAAATGAAATCAGTTCAAATCAACCAATGATGGTAATCACTTAATCAATTCATGCATTAAGCAAGTTATAAGATTTTGGGCCTAAGGCAAAAGCTTAATGACATACAACATGATTACCTTTCTTTATGTAATATTTCATTTTAATTTACGAATTCAGGAAGCTAAGATTGTAGGATTATATTTAACAAAGTTCATTTGTAGGGTGTAAGACTAATTGTACTAATATGAATTAGCATATAGAGTAACCTTAATTATATTTAATGAAAGAACATGGTGCATCCTAGCTTTCATCTTACCAACTGGTTCTAATCAGTGTAATGGGCACAAAGAAACAAATTTTATTCATTTTGGATCATTTTTGAGTAAGTTATTGCAATTATATCAAATATATGCATTAAACAAAGTCCTAATGTGAAATTTTCACAAACTAGCTCCAAATCCAAATCTAATTACATATTTCAGTAGTATTTGACCTAAGGATTCCAACAAAGTTGGTTTCATTCAATTTGGACTTTATTTGCAAAAATCCTATATGGAACATATTTAAATTTTTCTCTTTAAATTTAAATTCAAGTTTAAATTGGTAAATAAGTTTGAAATATTTTTGCAGATTATGAAACTAGGGAATTTATAATGAATTTACAAATTTGTTTCATTTGATTTGGAGTTATAGATCAAAAGATATAGCCATTTGAATCTATTCGGTTTAATGAAATTCAAGAAAAAGGAAAATACGTTTTCCTTCAGGGAAAACGCATTCTCAGCGTTTGCGCGGGCTGGTTTTGAACTCGGGTTGCAGTCGCTGGCGACTGGGCCCGGCCCGTCAGCGGCTTGCGTCGCGACGCCTTGATTCTGTAGCGGCTTGGTGAGCCACGGCAGTGAAGGCTTGGCTCAGCTGCGAGCGCAGCGAGCGTGGGACTGACCTCCCGGGCCCGCGTGACAGAGACACGGCGCAGGGGAGATGGCCGACGGCCTCGCCGGCGGCTAACCGGCGACGTCGATCGACTTTGGCCGATGGCTACGGCTTTACGGGATCATGGTGAACCTAGGGAACCATCTAGATATGGGTGGTGTTCGGAGAAATCGGGCTCACGGCGGTACACGGCGGAGATTCGAGGTGAGGTTTGGCTCGCCGGCGCTACAACTCAAACTGCGTTGAAAGATCATCCGTATAGGCTCTAGGAGGTCCTAGGAACTCTATTGGTACACTTATCTCGAAGGAAGAAGGGACGGGTAGCGTTCTCACCGTGCGGCGGCGATGACGGAAGAGGTCTCACGGTGCGGGATCAACTCGGAGTACTCCAGGCTGAAACAAATCGCGCAAATGCTTCGTGAGTATCCAAGGATACTTTAGGAGCGATCAATTTGAACGTTCTCTTACCGAGGTGAACGAATTTGGGATTTCCCCCAATTCGGGTTCCACCGGCAACGGAGAAGAAGGCTTGATTTGGGCGATTCCAGGCGTATGATGATGAACGTGTGGGTGTTCCGGGTTCGGCTGGATGTAAGGGTGCTATTTGCCCCCTTTAAATAGGCGCGGAAGGCAATTAGGAACGGATTTGTTTGGGCGGCAATGGCGGTCGGCTGGGACTCGGCAACGGCATGGGCAAGTGGAGGTGGCCGATCGAGTTGGCAGCGGGGTGGCAGAGGGTGGCCTCGAGGCGCGGAATTGCGGCGGGATGAGGACAAATGCTAAGGCGGTAAGGCGGCTTTGTCGACAACAGAGAGAACCAGAGAGAGATAGAGACTGAGAGGAGAGGAGGAAGAAGATGGCCTGACCTTCGGGGTCCACAAGGCAGAGAGAGAGAAGAGAGAAAGAGAGGAAAGGGGAGATGCTGACGCGTGGGCTAAGAATCCTCTGGGTCCCTGTCGGCAGTGGTGCCGGCGCAGAAGTCATTTGGGCCAGCGTGGACCCCTTGCGTCGGGATGGGGAAGTAATCTCCAGTTTCTTCCCCAGACAGCGCAGCAAACGAATTAATACCGAGGTCATTTCATGCCCAGATTTTTCGAAACTTTTTTACTAAGCTGATGAGTAAGTCTACTAGCTTCAGTAAAATTTTGGAGTTAAAATTATTTACCATTTATTTATAATAAATCTGACAATGTCGGCTGCACTGTAATTCTATTTCGATTTCTGCATTGGTTTATGGATTAAATAAACATATTTATTTTTGAAATTTTTACTGAAGGTGTGTTTCTATACAATGGACCTACCATAAAAATTTCAACATTAAAGTCGCATTATTTATTTTTCTAAAATTCTTTTACTGATTTCTGCAGAATTTCGAATCTGCCTAAATTAAATGCTAATAAATAGCAAAATAGCTTATTAATTTTTGAAACTTTTTTTGGATAAAGGTGATATTACTGAGGTCTTATGGAAAAAATTCCAAGGCCTAGATTGCTCCACAACTTTCTCCAAAAATCTGACATTGGTCAGGGCAACCATTAAGTTTATTATTTAAATTTGTTTTCTTTATCAATAAATGTATGCACAAGGTCTTTTGACCATTTATGAATATTTTCTAGGGTTTGGCCATGTTATACAAAATTTTTACCATGGTAATTTCATTTCTTACCATTTTACCATTTTCTCTTTTCCTTTCTTTTCTTTCTCAATTTCATTATTCATTTCAACAAATAATTCAACCAACACATAAGTAATTGCACAAGAAATCATAAAATGCAACACAAAGATGATTTCACATACTTAATAGTTTATTTTAAACTTTTATAAATTTGAGGATGTTACAAGCAACCACTGAGCTGCGCCTCCCCTATTTTACTCACCGACAAGCGGACCCCATCGGCCAGTGCAGTTGCCATAAGAGCTAGCCCAAAGTAGAAATATGCTTATAGAGTTTATGTAACACCCTAGTTTTCGCTTTCTGGAGAAAAACCTAATTTAAATAAATTAAATTCAAAACTTGGAGTTTATTTGGTGTTTATATTAACCTGGCATCCATTTCCCTCCAAAATCGGGAATTAATTCCCCTCCGGTCGAAAAATCGGGTTTTCCGATCCGCCCGTGCAGAAAATTCACCCGAGTCCAAAAATGCTCCAAAAATCTCCAAACCACTTCTAAAATGTTCCAAATATTCCAAAATGATTTTAGGAATCATTCCCGAATTTTTGGACCTCCGTTCCTATTTTATCTCGTATGGCTTTTGTTTAATGCTGCGATCGGTATGAAATATTCAATTCCACGAAAATCATCCAAATTCAGCGGAACCAATTTTATTAGGTCCCAAATATTCTAAAATGGCTCTAGGAATTTTTCCGGAATTTTTAGGCCATTTTTCCTTATTTTTCTCTAGGGCGGATCATTCGCGTAAAAGAGAACCAACCGGAGCTTGCCACGTGGCGGTACTGTAGCATGGGGTACTGTAGCGTCGTGCTACAGTAGCACGTAGTACTGTTCATCTTCTTCCCGATCGATCTTTTTCCAGGGAAAGAACAGAACATCTCCCTTCTCTCCTCCATGGATTCAAACCTCCTTAACTTCCTCAATAATGCTCCAAATCGCGAACGGCCGGATCCGTTGGATTCGTATGAACGAGACCCTTCCATTCCCGGTGGTCTCCCGCCCTAACTCGCAGTGGAATGCGTGCAGTTTGCAAGAAACTGAAATGGCTTTGATTGTTCATAACTTTGCCGTTTCAACTCCAAACGACGCGATTCCACCTCTCAAATCTCCGTGAGGGAGTCCTCTTTCCAGAACATACACTCTCCTTTAGCCTCTCCTCGTCGTTTGTCCGGTGGATCAAGAAAACCGACGGGACGTCGCCCTTTTTGCGTTTTTCGAGTTCATCCGCATATCTTTCTCCACGGTGATCCATTCTCGCCTCCGATTGTTTCTTTGTGTTCGTGTGGGTGTCTAGCTTCTAACCCAATCATCAATTTTAGGTTTGATCAAGAGTTGGCGACGAATTTCGAGTTTTGGTGCTTTCGGCCGAACCCGGGTTTTCCGTCGATTTCATCGTCTCCGGCGAGGTTTGGTCCAATTCCTTCCTCCTAGATGTTGCTAAGGATGTTATCTAGAGGTTCTATGCTTTTGTTTGGATCAATTCCATGCAAAAATGGGTTAAAAATCAAGTTTTTGGAAGAACTTGCGTTCTTTTTCTGGTTTTGGGCCTTCTCTGTTCTTGGAGCTTTGCTCCTGTGTTTGGGCCATGGCCGACCGGCCGGCCAGCCGCCCCGCCGGCCGTCCCACCGGCGCCGCCTTGCCGCCGCCACTGCCGCCATGCCAGCCGCCACTGCCGTGTGGCGGCCGCCCGCCCGTCTTGCGCCAGCGCCCGCCGCCGCCGGCGACCCGCCGTCGCCCTTGCCGGGTCCCTCCACCCCTTCCTTCCCAAGCTTCACTTGCCATCCATGGCTTCCATGGCAAGCCAAGGTTGAAGACAACCTTGTGAGGATGACAAGTTGGCCCCTTGCCATAGAGTCAAAGCTCAGTCAAAGTCCAGTCAAAGCTCAGTCAAACTTTGACCCAGTCAAACGTGGAATATTCCGGGAATATTCTCGGTTTTCGATTTATTCAAAATTCAAACTTCGGAAGCTCATAACTTTCTCATCCGAACTCCGATTGACTCCATTCAAATTCCTAAATTCATCATAAATCAATATCTACCTGCCAGTACTAATTTTGTAATTTTTGGATTTTATTTATTTTCTTTTATTTATTTGTTGCCTCGTTTTGCGCGTAGTCGACGCTTCCGCCGAGTCCGCCGACCCCGCCGCCGGACTTCAAAGGGTGCAACCTTCTCGCTGACCGAGGCAAGTCTCCTTGACGCATGTTGATCCTACAATTTATAAATGTTTTACCATGTTTTACAAATTGCATTGCTAATTACATAAAATGATGATGTTAAACGTTAAGTTGTTAGTTATACCTGTTGTTTATACCTCCTTGATATTTGCTATCCATGACCCTTTGTCGACCTAGAACGAGGATCCACCATAATAAATATTCTTTAATAAAATACATTTTGATGGGGAAAATGACTATTTAGCAGATAGTTTGAATAGAGTAAATCGGGGGCAATGTAACTTGGAGACGGATGAATATTAGTGATAATGTGAGGATTGTTATTATGAAATTGATTTATGGTGGTGATCTTTTAAATGTTGAGGAGTTGGATTGTGATAGTAGTTAACAATATAATGAGTATGGATTGGGGTGGAATGCAAATTGGAGATAGATGAATATTAGAGTTGATATGGGGCTTGTAATCATAACATTGATCTATGAATGGTAGTTCATGTATTTTGGTGGATTGGGAGGATGTTGGAAGATGTATGATGTCAGGAATAATAGTCGGGAGAGTAAATGAATGTTATTGAGAGTCATATGTATATGTCAAATAGAACAAGTGGTGAATTATGTTTGATTGGATTTTAACTAGAATGCTATGTGATAATCATTTAGGAGATTGTGAATAGTCCAGGATGTTTGGTGGTTTAGTGAATAATATTATGGCGTATTTTTGGTGGATTAAAATAGATGATTAAAGGGTGATAGTGTGAAGGATTAAATATAGGGTGTTATGACGTATTATCGGTGGATTGTATTCGAAATGATTAGAGATGAATTTGTGAAATATTCTTTGTGGATGATACGAGCGATCGCTATAAGAGTGATGGTCAATTCATTAATACAAGTCATAGTTCAAGGGAAATAGACACACCTAATTGGGGTTTAATATGATTTTGAGAGTTAGGATATTACCAGGATATACTCAATACTTGATGGATACGATAGTGAATCGGATTGTTCATATGATTGTACCACTAGGGCAATTTAATGATTATTGGAAATTACAGAATTGATTATGAGGATTGTCATCAAACCCTGAGCTTTATATTTTATAAAATAAACTATTGGTGGAATAGAATAGTTCGATAGAAATGCTTAGACTATAAACGGTCAATATGCACCTATGGGTGGGAATTCCTTTTAACTCTTGAAAACTGGTGATGGAAATTATTAGGCAAGGAGTATTGCCAATGGTTTACAAAATAAAAATAAAATGAAAAATGATTTCGACTTGGGCGGCATGGAATGTCGGGTGGAAGCGGACCAAGCCTTGGTTCTTTTGTGCAAGTACCGCCCCAAGTCAATTAAGGACCGACGCTTATGACTGTCTCCATTCTAAGCATTACCGTACAACCACATGTCAAAGTGAGCACGACTGGTGAATAATTTGTAGAAACCTAACTTAGACTCACCACTCGGTTGTTGTGTGAGAGCCGGAAAGAGGCATTGTTGTTGTTGTTGTTGTTTTTCTCACACGGCGCAAGAGGGGGCTTCTGTACTGGGTGGAAATAACCCTAACAGCGGTGAAACCTCAGCGGGTGGGTCAGGTTAGGCGTATACATTGTAAAGGCCTTGTCATGATATCCCTGCCGGCACACCCAAGGAAGTGTGCTAATAGCTTGGCACTAAGGGAATATCATGTCTTGTGGGTAAAGTTGTACACCTCTGCAGAGTTAAAACTATTCGAATAGCCGTGCCTATGGTCAAAGGCAAAGCGAAGAATGCTTTCATACTGGTAGACTTTGGTTTTTGGTTTCAAACTAAACAATGTTTTGTTTTGGGATCCGGGAGTGGTTAGAACTCTCGGGTGAGCTTCTGGCGGCTAAAGCCAGGTAGGTGGAAGGAACCTGATTTTGTGAACCATGGCGGACATAGCCATGTGATTGGATTGAACCCTGATTTTGTTGAGATGTGGCGGATAGAGCCTGTATATTAGTGAGTGGTGGTTAGAACCTTCACTACAATATTACGTAATTCAATTATTAAAAAGAATTGCTCAAATATGCTTTGTGAAATTTATTAACAAGTATGATTTGTTGAAACTTGGCTTTATGCAAAAGAACCATATTAAGCCATCCTTGGATAGCCTACATTGTGCATAATTTCCCAGACTTGCTGAGTACTTTATGTACTCACGTGCTACATTCTAATCCTCTCTCAGAAGTGAAAGAAGCTGTTCAAGATTTCCAACGACTAGGGTGCGTTCTCCACTCGATTGCCTGTGGGCATTTGGATGGGTCGCATTGGCGTTTTCGTCTTCCGCTGCAGTGTTCAAGTCGTTCAGCCTGTTCAGGCCGTAATGGTAAACCTTGACCATAAGGTCTTTGCTTTTATTTGGTATTATTCTTATTTAGTTATATGTATTCGTGATATGGTTGTTGATTCATCACTTTTGACTGTGTGTACTAGCTACTGATCTGGGACTAGTACAGAAATACACAGGGGATTCCGGATAGCCAATCCGGGGGCCCACAAAGGTGGTATCAGAGCCATATCGACTGTAGGACGTGCCCTTAGTTAGAATGGTCGTTTTAGGAAGCTTCAAAACTTATTTTCTAACAAGAAAAACCAAATAATGTGCTACTCTCGTCTTCTCTCTCTTTCCATTCCTTTCTTCCCCGGTGGTTGCTTCTTCACCTTTTTGGGAATGAAAATTTGACTATCCCTCTCTTAAACCTTCTGTATTAAGGTAATCGAGTTCCCGCTTTTGATTTCAAGACTTGAAGACTAAAGAAGAGCCAGTCGGAAAATTTCTACTGAAGTGTGCATCTTCATGGTGAGGATCCAACCGTTGATCGTCGAGGACCAAAGAAGCAAGGATGATCTTCGGCTAACCCTATAGGTTAAGTTGGTCCCGGTTTCGTTCTGTGTTGGACCCGCCTTGTTTTATTAGAGTGAGTAGTTTAACCGAGTAGACGAGTTGATTTGCTTGGTGTTAAAAAAATGGCTTTTTGTTTTTGTGCTGTCCTTTGCCTAGGGCAGTTGCTTTTTGGGTGTTGTCAGAACCTCCCCTATCTCTCTCGTCTATGCTATTCCCTCTTATCTGGAAGTCTTATTCTACCGTCAGATGGAGAAGAATTGCAGTGCTAACCTCAACCAAGAAGCCCAGTCATCAGACCCCAATATTATGGGTAACGTCAATGGCAACGCCAGTGAAGTTCCGATTGTCAACGTCAGTGCTACTGCCGAGCTCAACCAAAGAATCCTCAGAGGTGATGGCGGCATTTCGAGAATATGAATCGATTTATGAAGACTCGGACTCAGCTCATGCAATTGATAATACAACACATGAACAATCAAGCCTCCAAGGTCACTACACCTACAACTCCTCGTGAATCCTTCAAGAGATCTGAAAACTTCGGCCCCGAGAAGTCTTATGTGGTGATGATGGCTATGGCAATACTCTTCCTGTAAACCTTCATTTGTGGAAACATGTCATCTGCTATCAATGTAGTGAAAAAGGACATTTTGCTTATAATTGTCCCCAAAAGGATAAGGCAAAAGAAGATATCCATTGTGGTAACTGTGGCGGAACTGGACACCGATTCAGCAAGTGCCCTCGAAAGAAGGAAATCCAGCACAAGGTCTGCAACCTTTGTGGCAAAGAAGGGCATTTTGTGAAACAATGTCCCTTGGAGAAACGAAAACCCTTGGTACCACAAACAATTCCAGCATCAGAAGTCAGTGTGAAAGTACATAGCAATTTGCCCGAGTAGTGAAGATTCCTCAAGCAAGTAAGGAAAAGCAATTTCCTGGAAGACAACTCTCGTCAGCAGAGTCCCAGAAAGGGGGGTAGTAAGTCCAGATCAATATACTACCCGTAGTTCTCGGCTTCGGGTGAACCAAGTTCAACTCAACCGAGCCCAAGAAGGAACTTTAATCAAGACCCCGGGATCAGAAGTGCAACCAGTAATGCAAGGACGTCAGGCATCTACTTCAAACCCCAGCATTCCAGATGCGGTCCTTCTCAAGACCATAACTCCAGCAGCAGGTGGCAAGCGCAATCGGAAAATTCTTTCACAGATATTGCGATATAGGACGTCAGGTTTACCGATGATCCCTGAAGATGAAGAAGAGGCACCTGGAAGTTGATGGTCTCAGTAAATGCAAGCAGATGGTACTTTCAGTAGTACCTTATATTTTTTTTCCAAGGAATAGAATAAAAGAGTATGTGTAATGATCAGTTGTAAGAAACGATATTCCGTGCTGCTATCAATAAAAATTTGAAAGGAGTATACTTGGGAAAATGGATTTCGGTTGTTAGTTCTGGAAGCATATATGTATTCTGGCACGAATCATGAGGTAATAAAAGGATGGCCGTAGAGCCCTAATTATCATCTAAGCTGTGGAAAGAATTGTTGAATTTGAAGTACCCATTTGAAAGGAATCAGTTCGTATAGTCTGGAAACAACCACCTTCAATTATAAGTGGTATATATTTGTCAAAAGAACGAAAGCCTCATGGTACTAGAAGTTCCGGATGTAAATCAAGTGAGTTAACCCCCAGGCAAATCCTGAGTACTAGTCTATCCCAAATGAACGTTCAGGATTTGTTCGCTGTTAAGCAAGAAGCAATGTTATCGTGTTTTGAAAAGATTAGCGTAACATCGAGTCGATCGAATGCTACAACCCTTGTAGATTCCTATTGAGAAATGAAAAGAAATAGGAATGGATTTCATCATCGGACTCCCTAAAACAAAATCTGGGTATAATTTCGTCTGGGTTATTGTGGACGGATTGACAAAAGTTGCACACTTTGTCCCGTTGAAGACAACTTGTTCTGGTGATAAACTCACAGAGCTATATATGGCCCAGATTGTGTGTTTGGCATAGGGTGCCAAAGAAGATCTTGTCAGATCAGGGTTCTCAGTTCACCTCAAGGTTTTGGCAGAAAAGTTATGCCGATAAATGTGTATCTGAAGGTTTCACCTCTCAAGAGAAGGAGTCGTTCCAGAGTTAGCAGCAAGTTGGCCCACGCTCATTGGTTCCTTTTCGATTCTTTGTCGAAGAGAAGTTGCATTCAGTTGGCTATCTCCATGGTATCGGATGTACATGTTGTCTTCTATATTTCTCGGCTAAAGAAGTGTCTCATGGTACCGAGCATCGAGGTAGTGTGAAAAGATGGAGTTGAAAGAAGATCTATCATTTCCTGAGTATCCCGTCAAAATCAAGTCAAAAGCTGAGCGCCGAAACCCGAAACAGTGTGATCAAGTTCTGCAAGGCTCAGTAGAGCAATCATTCAGAGTTCTCCCCTTTTTCTTTCTCTTTCTGAATCTCGGGGACGAGATTTGTTCTAAGGGGGTAGGTTTGTAACACCCTAGTTTTCGCTTTCTGGAGAAAAACCTAATTTAAATAAATTAAATTCAAAACTTGGAGTTTATTTGGTGTTTATATTAACCTGGCATCCATTTCCCTCCAAAATCGGGAATTAATTCCCCTCGTCGAAAATCGGGTTTCGATCCATGGCAGTGCAGAAAATTCACCCGAGTCCAAAAATGCTCCAAAAATCTCCAAACCACTTCTAAAATGTTCCAAATATTCCAAAATGATTTTAGGAATCATTCCCCGAATTTTTGGACCTCCGTTCCTATTTTATCTCGCGCGGCTTTTGTTTAATGCCTGCGATCGGCGCCAGAATATTCAATTCCACGAAAATCATCCAAATTCAGCGGAACCAATTTTATTAGGTCCCAAATATTCTAAAATGGCTCTAGGAATTTTTCCGGAATTTTTAGGCCATTTTTCCTTATTTTTCTCTAGGGCGGATCATTCGCGTAAAAGAGAACCAACCGGAGCTTGCCACGTGGCGGTACTGTAGCATGGGGTACTGTAGCGTCGTGCTACAGTAGCACGTAGTACTGTTCATCTTCTTCCCGATCGATCTTTTTCCAGGGAAAGAACAGAACATCTCCCTTCTCTCCTCCATGGATTCAAACCTCCTTAACTTCCTCAATAATGCTCCAAATCGCGAACGGCCGGATCCGTTGGATTCATATGAACGAGACCCTTCCATTCCCGGTGGTCTCCCGCCCTAACTCGCAGTGGAATGCGTGCAGTTTGCAAGAAACTGAAATGGCTTTGATTGTTCATAACTTTGCCGTTTCAACTCCAAACGACGCGATTCCACCTCTCAAATCTCCGTGAGAGAGTCCTCTTTCCAGAACATACACTCTCCTTTAGCCTCTCCTCGTCGTTTGTCCGGTGGATCAAGAAAACCGACGGGACGTCGCCCTTTTTGCGTTTTTCGAGTTCATCCGCATATCTTTCTCCACGGTGATCCATTCTCGCCTCCGATTGTTTCTTTGTGTTCGTGTGGGTGTCTAGCTTCTAACCCAATCATCAATTTTAGGTTTGATCAAGAGTTGGCGACGAATTTCGAGTTTTGGTGCTTTCGGCCGAACCCGGGTTTTCCGTCGATTTCATCGTCTCCGGCGAGGTTTGGTCCAATTCCTTCCTCCTAGATGTTGCTAAGGATGTTATCTAGAGGTTCTATGCTTTTGTTTGGATCAATTCCATGCAAAAATGGGTTAAAAATCAAGTTTTTGGAAGAACTTGCGTTCTTTTTCTGGTTTTGGGCCTTCTCTGTTCTTGGAGCTTTGCTCCTGTGTTTGGGCCATGGCCGACCGGCCGGCCAGCCACCGCCCGCCGGCCGCCAGCCGCCGCCACGCCATGGCGCCCGCTGCCGTGGCGGCCGTCGCGCCGCGCCACGCGCCTCCGGCCAGCGCCGGCGACCCCCGCCGTCGCCCTTGCCGCCGGTCCCTCCACCCCCTTCCTTCCCAAGCTTCACTTGCCATCCATGGCTTCCATGGCAAGCCAAGGTTGAAGACAACCTTGTGAGGATGACAAGTTGGCCCCCTTGCCATAGAGTCAAAGCTCAGTCAAAGTCCAGTCAAAGCTCAGTCAAACTTTGACCCAGTCAAACGTGGAATATTCCGGGAATATTCTCGGTTTTCGATTTATTCAAAATTCAAACTTCGGAAGCTCATAACTTTCTCATCCGAACTCCGATTGACTCCATTCAAATTCCTAAATTCATCATAAATCAATATCTACCTGCCAGTACTAATTTTGTAATTTTTGGATTTTATTTATTTTCTTTTATTTATTTGTTGCCTCGTTTTGCGCGTAGTCGACGCTTCCGCCGAGTCCGCCGACCCCGCCGCCGGACTTCAAAGGGTGCAACCTTCTCGCTGTGACCGAGGCAAGTCTCCTTGACGCATGTTGATCCTACAATTTATAAATGTTTTACCATGTTTTACAAATTGCATTGCTAATTACATAAAATGATGATGTTAAACGTTAAGTTGTTAGTTATACCTGTTGTTTATACCTCCTTGATATTTGCTATCCATGACCCTTTGTCGACCTAGAACAGGGATCCACCATAATAAATATTCTTTAATAAAATACATTTTGATGGGGAAAATGACTATTTAGCAGATAGTTTGAATAGAGTAAATCGGGGGCAATGTAACTTGGAGACGGATGAATATTAGTGATAATGTGAGGATTGTTATTATGAAATTGATTTATGGTGGTGATCTTTTAAATGTTGAGGAGTTGGATTGTGATAGTAGTTAACAATATAATGAGTATGGATTGGGGTGGAATGCAAATTGGAGATAGATGAATATTAGAGTTGATATGGGGCTTGTAATCATAACATTGATCTATGAATGGTAGTTCATGTATTTTGGTGGATTGGGAGGATGTTGGAAGATGTATGATGTCAGGAATAATAGTCGGGGAGAGTAAATGAATGTTATTGAGAGTCATATGTATATGTCAAATAGAACAAGTGGTGAATTATGTTTCGGTGGATTTTAACTAGAATGCTATGTGATAATCATTTAGGGAGATTGTGAATAGTCCAGGATGTTTGGTGGTTTAGTGAATAATATTATGGCGTATTTTTGGTGGATTAAAATAGATGATTAAAGGGTGATAGTGTGAAGGATTAAATATAGGGTGTTATGACGTATTATCGGTGGATTGTATTCGAAATGATTAGAGATGAATTTGTGAAATATTCTTTGTGGATGATACGAGCGATCGCTATAAGAGTGATGGTCAATTCATTAATACAAGTCATAGTTCAAGGGAAATAGACACACCTAATTGGGGTTTAATATGATTTTGAGAGTTAGGATATTACCAGGATATACTCAATACTTGATGGATACGATAGTGAATCGGATTGTTCATATGATTGTACCACTAGGGCAATTTAATGATTATTGGAAATTACAGAATTGATTATGAGGATTGTCATCAAACCCTGAGCTTTATATTTTATAAAATAAACTATTGGTGGAATAGAATAGTTCGATAGAAATGCTTAGACTCGCAAACGGTCAATATGCACCTATGGGTGGGAATTCCTTTTAACTCTTGAAAACTGGTGATGGAAATTATTAGGCAAGGAGTATTGCCAATGGTTTACAAAATAAAAATAAAATGAAAAATGATTTCGACTTGGGCGGCATGGAATGTCGGGTGGAAGCGGACCAAGCCTTGGTTCTTTTGTGCAAGTACCGCCCCAAGTCAATTAAGGACCGACGCTTATGACTGTCTCCATTCTAAGCATTACCGTACAACCACATGTCAAAGTGGGCACGACCTGGCTGAATAATTTGTAGAAACCTAACTTAGACTCACCACTCGGTTGTTGTGTGAGAGCCGGAAAGAGGCATTGTTGTTGTTGTTGTTGTTTTTCTCACACGGCGCAAGAGGGGGCTTCTGTACTGGGTGGAAATAACCCTAACAGCGGTGAAACCTCAGCGGGTGGGTCAGGTTAGGCGTATACATTGTAAAGGCCTTGTCATGATATCCCTGCCGGCACACCCAAGGAAGTGTGCTAATAGCTTGGCACTAAGGGAATATCATGTCTTGTGGGTAAAGTTGTACACCTCTGCAGAGTTAAAACTATTCGAATAGCCGTGCCTACGGTCAAAGGCAAAGCGAAGAATGCTTTCATACTGGTAGACTTTGGTTTTTGGTTTCAAACTAAACAATGTTTTGTTTTGGGATCCGGGAGTGGTTAGAACTCTCGGGTGAGCTTCTGGCGGCTAAAGCCAGGTAGGTGGAAGGAACTGATTTTGTGAACCATGGCGGACATAGCCATGTGATTGGATTGAACCCTGATTTTGTTGAGATGTGGCGGATAGAGCCTGTATATTAGTGAGTGGTGGTTAGAACCTTCACTACAATATTACGTAATTCAATTATTAAAAAGAATTGCTCAAATATGCTTTGTGAAATTTATTAACAAGTATGATTTGTTGAAACTTGGCTTTATGCAAAAGAACCATATTAAGCCATCCTTGGATAGCCTACATTGTGCATAATTTCCCAGACTTGCTGAGTACTTTATGTACTCACGTGCTACATTCTAATCCTCTCGTAAGTGAAAGAAGCTGTTCAAGATTTCCATCGACTAGGGTGCATTCTCCACTCGATTGCCTGTGGGCATTTGGATGGGTCGCATTGGCGTTTTCGTCTTCCGCTGCAGTGTTCAAGTCGTTCAGCCTGTTCAGACCGTAATGGTAAACCTTGACCATAAGGTCTTTGCTTTTATTTGGTATTATTCTTATTTAGTTATATGTATTCGTGATATGGTTGTTGATTCATCACTTTTGACTGTGTGTACTAGCTACTGATCTGGGACTAGTACAGAAATACACAGGGATTAGGATAGCCAATCAGGGGCCCACAAAGGTGGTATCAGAGCCATATCGACTGTAGGACGTGCCCTTAGTTAGAATGGTCGTTTTAGGAAGCTTCAAAACTTATTTTCTAACAAGTAAAACCAAATAATGTGCTACTCTCGTCTTCTCTCTCTTTCCATTCCTTTCTTCCCTGGTTGCTTCTTCACCTTTTGGGAATGAAAATTTGACTATCCCTCTCTTAAACCTTCAGATTAAGGTAATCGAGTTCCCGCTTTTGATTTCAAGACTTGAAGACTAAAGAAGAGCCGGTCGGAAAATTTCTCTTGAAGTGTGCATCTTCATGGTGAGGATCCAACCGTTGATCGTCGAGGACCAAAGAAGCAAGGATGATCTTCGGCTAACCCTATAGGTTAAGTTGGTCCCGGTTTCGTTCTGTGTTGGACCCGCCTTGTTTTATTAGAGTGAGTAGTTTAACCGAGTAGACGAGTTGATTTGCTTGGTGTTAAAAAAATGGCTTTTTGTTTTTGTGCTGTCCTTTGCCTAGGGCAGTTGCTTTTTGGGTGTTGTCAGAACCTCCTCTATCTCTCTCGTCTATGCTATTCCCTCTTATCTGGAAGTCTTATTCTACCGTCAGATGGAGAAGAATTGCAGTGCTAACCTCAACCAAGAAGCCCAGTCATCAGACCCCAATATTATGGGTAACGTCAATGGCAACGCCAAAGGAAGTTCCGATTGTCAACGTCGATTACTGCCGAGCTCAACCAAAGAATCCTCCGAGGTGATGGCAGCATTTCTGCAGAATATGAATCAGTTTATGAAGACTCAGACTCAGCTCATGCAATTGATAATACAACACATGAACAATCAAGCCTCCAAGGTCACTACACCTACAACTCCTCAGCAGAATCCTTCTGAAGAGATACTGAAAACTCAGCCCCCAGAAGTCTTATGTGGTGATGATGGCTATGGCAATACTCTTCCTGTAAACCTTCATTTGTGGAAACATGTCATCTGCTATCAATGTAGTGAAAAAGGACATTTTGCTTATAATTGTCCCCAAAAGGATAAGGCAAAAGAAGATATCCATTGTGGTAACTGTGGCGAAACTGGACACCGATTCAGCAAGTGCCCTCGAAAGAAGGAAATCCAAAGACAAGGTCTGCAACCTTTGTGGCAAAGAAGGGCATTTTGTGAAACAATGTCCCTTGGAGAAACGAAACCCTTGGTACCACAAACAATTCCAGATCGTAAGTCAGTGTGAAAGTACCGCAACAGCTGCACCGAGTAGTGAAGATTCCTCAAGCAAGTAAGGGAAAAGCAATTTCCCTGGAAGACAACTCTCGTCAACAGGAGTCCCGAAAAAGGGGGGTAGTAAGTCCAGATCAATATACTACCCGTAGTTCTCGGCCGTGAACCAAGTTCAACTCAACCGAGCCCAAGAAGGAACTTTAATCAAGACCCCGGGATCAGAAGTGCAACCAGTAATGCAAGGACGTCAGGCATCTACTTCAAACCCCAGCATTCCAGATGCGGTCCTTCTCAAGACCATAACTCCAGCAGCAGGTGGCAAGCGCAATCGGAAAATTCTTTCACAGATATTGCGATATAGGACGTCAGGTTTACCGAT
Organism: Rhipidocladum racemiflorum; assembly: GCA_036346355.1. Lineage (NCBI taxonomy): Eukaryota > Viridiplantae > Streptophyta > Magnoliopsida > Poales > Poaceae > Rhipidocladum > Rhipidocladum racemiflorum. Next base: position 43,408,193 of record CM070569.1, on the reverse strand, counting down.
GATCCCTGAAGATGAAGAAGAGGCACCTGGAAGTTGATGGTCTCAGTAAATGCAAGCAGATGGTACTTTCAGTAGTACCTTATATTTTTTTTCCAAGGAATAGAATAAAAGAGTATGTGTAATGATCAGTTGTAAGAAACGATATTCCGTGCTGCTATCAATAAAAATTTGAAAGGAGTATACTTGGGAAAATGGATTTCGGTTGTTAGTTCTGGAAGCATATATGTATTCTGGCACGAATCATGAGGTAATAAAAGGATGGCCGTAGAGCCCTAATTATCATCTAAGCTGTGGAAAGAATTGTTGAATTTGAAGTACCCATTTGAAAGGAATCAGTTCGTATAGTCTGGAAACAACCACCTTCAATTATAAGTGGTATATATTTGTCAAAAGAACGAAAGCCTCATGGTACTAGAAGTTCCGGATGTAAATCAAGTGAGTTAAACCCCAGGCAAATCCTGAGTACTAGTCTATCCCAAATGAACGTTCAGGATTTGTTCAGTGTTAAGCAAGAAGCAATGTTATCAGGTTTTGAAAAGATTAGCAGAACATCAGAGTCCAGTCGGAATGCTACAACCCTTGTAGATTCCTATTGAGAAATGAAAAGAAATAGGAATGGATTTCATCATCGGACTCCCTAAAACAAAATCTGGGTATAATTTCGTCTGGGTTATTGTGGACGGATTGACAAAAGTTGCACACTTTGTCCCGTTGAAGACAACTTGTTCTGGTGATAAACTCACAGAGCTATATATGGCCCAGATTGTGTGTTTGGCATAGGGTGCCAAAGAAGATCTTGTCAGATCAGGGTTCTCAGTTCACCTCAAGGTTTTGGCAGAAAAGTTATGCCGATAAATGTGTATCTGAAGGTTTCACCTCTCAAGAGAAGGAGTCGTTCCAGAGTTAGCAGCAAGTTGGCCCACGCTCCGCTGGTTCCTTTTCAGTTGCTGTCAGAAGAGAAGTTGCATTCAGGTTGGCTATCTCCGCAGCTGTCAGATGTACATGTTGTCTTCTATATTTCTCAGCTAAAGAAGTGTCTGCGGGTACCTGAGCATCAGAGGCCGTGTGAAAAGATGGAGTTGAAAGAAGATCTATCATTTCCTGAGTATCCCGTCAAAATCAAGTCAAAAGCTGAGCGCCGAAACCCGAAACAGTGTGATCAAGTTCTGCAAGGCTCAGTAGAGCAATCATTCAGAGTTCTCCCCTTTTTCTTTCTCTTTCTGAATCTCGGGGACGAGATTTGTTCTAAGGGGGGTAGGTTTGTAACACCCTAGTTTTCGCTTTCTGGAGAAAAACCTAATTTAAATAAATTAAATTCAAAACTTGGAGTTTATTTGGTGTTTATATTAACCTGGCATCCATTTCCCTCCAAAATCGGAATTAATTCCTCCTCGTTGAAAAATCGGGTTTTTCATCCATGATTCTAAAATTCACCCGAGTCCAAAATGCTCCAAAATCTCCAAACCACTTCTAAAATGTTCCAAATATTCCAAAATGATTTTAGGAATCATTCCCCAAATTTTTGGACATCCGTTCCTATTTTATCTCGCGCGGCTTTTGTTTAATGCCTGCGATCGGCGCCAGAATATTCAATTCCACGAAAATCATCCAAATTCAGCGGAACCAATTTTATTAGGTCCCAAATATTCTAAAATGGCTCTAGGAATTTTTCCGGAATTTTTAGGCCATTTTTCCTTATTTTTCTCTAGGGCGGATCATTCGCGTAAAAGAGAACCAACCGGAGCTTGCCACGCGGCGGTACTGTAGCATGGGGTACTGTAGCGTCGTGCTACAGTAGCACGTAATACTGTTCATCTTCTTCCCGATCGATCTTTTTCCAGGGAAAGAACAGAACATCTCCCTTCTCTCCTCCATGGATTCAAACCTCCTTAACTTCCTCAATAATGCTCCAAATCGCGAACGGCCGGATCCGTTGGATTCGTATGAACGAGACCCTTCCATTCCCGGTGGTCTCCCGCCCTAACTCGCAGTGGAATGCGTGCAGTTTGCAAGAAACTGAAATGGCTTTGATTGTTCATAACTTTGCCGTTTCAACTCCAAACGACGCGATTCCACCTCTCAAATCTCCGTGAGAGAGTCCTCTTTCCAGAACATACACTCTCCTTTAGCCTCTCCTCGTCGTTTGTCCGGTGGATCAAGAAAACCGACAGGACGTCGCCCTTTTTGCGTTTTTCGAGTTCATCCGCATATCTTTCTCCACGGTGATCCATTCTCGCCTCCGATTGTTTCTTTGTGTTCGTGTGGGTGTCTAGCTTCTAACCCAATCATCAATTTTAGGTTTGATCAAGAGTTGGCGGCAATTTCGAAGTTTTGGTGCTTTCGGCCGAACCCGGGTTTTCCGTCGATTTCATCGTCTCCGGCGAGGTTTGGTCCAATTCCTTCCTCCTAGATGTTGCTAAGGATGTTATCTAGAGGTTCTATGCTTTTGTTTGGATCAATTCCATGCAAAAATGGGTTAAAAATCAAGTTTTTGGAAGAACTTGCGTTTTTTTTCTGGTTTTGGGCCTTCTCTGTTCTTGGAGCTTTGCTCCTGTGTTTGAGCCATGGCCGATGACCAACGGCCGCCGGCCCGGCCGCCAGCGCCGCCGCCATGCCGCCGCCTTGCCATGCCGCCCGCCGCCGCCGCCGTGGCGGCCGTCGCCCGCCATCGCGCCACGCCGCAGCGCCGCGCCATGCGCCGCCGGCGACCATGTCGCCGCTTCTTGCCACGGTCCCTCCACCCCCTTCCTTCCCAAGCTTCACTTGCCATCCATGGCTTCCATGGCAAGCCAAGGTTGAAGACAACCTTGTGAGGATGACAAGTTGGCCCCCTTGCCATAGAGTCAAAGCTCAGTCAAAGTCCAGTCAAAGCTCAGTCAAACTTTGACCCAGTCAAACGTGGAATATTCCGGGAATATTCTCGGTTTTCGATTTATTCAAAATTCAAACTTCGGAAGCTCATAACTTTCTCATCCGAACTCCGATTGACTCCATTCAAATTCCTAAATTCATCATAAATCAATATCTACCTGCCAGTACTAATTTTGTAATTTTTGGATTTTATTTATTTTCTTTTATTTATTTGTTGCCTCGTTTTGCGCTGTAGTCGGCGCTTCACGAGTCCGCCGACCCCGCCGCCGGACTTCAAAGGGTGCAACCTTCTCGCTGTGACCGAGGCAAGTCTCCTTGACGCATGTTGATCCTACAATTTATAAATGTTTTACCATGTTTTACAAATTGCATTGCTAATTACATAAAATGATGATGTTAAACGTTAAGTTGTTAGTTATACCTGTTGTTTATACCTCCTTGATATTTGCTATCCATGACCCTTTGTCGACCTAGAACAGGGATCCACCATAATAAATATTCTTTAATAAAATACATTTTGATGGGGAAAATGACTATTTAGCAGATAGTTTGAATAGAGTAAATCGGGGGCAATGTAACTTGGAGACGGATGAATATTAGTGATAATGTGAGGATTGTTATTATGAAATTGATTTATGGTGGTGATCTTTTAAATGTTGAGGAGTTGGATTGTGATAGTAGTTAACAATATAATGAGTATGGATTGGGGTGGAATGCAAATTGGAGATAGATGAATATTAGAGTTGATATGGGGCTTGTAATCATAACATTGATCTATGAATGGTAGTTCATGTATTTTGGTGGATTGGGAGGATGTTGGAAGATGTATGATGTCAGGAATAATAGTCGGGGAGAGTAAATGAATGTTATTGAGAGTCATATGTATATGTCAAATAGAACAAGTGGTGAATTATGTTTCGGTGGATTTTAACTAGAATGCTATGTGATAATCATTTAGGGAGATTGTGAATAGTCCAGGATGTTTGGTGGTTTAGTGAATAATATTATGGCGTATTTTTGGTGGATTAAAATAGATGATTAAAGGGTGATAGTGTGAAGGATTAAATATAGGGTGTTATGACGTATTATCGGTGGATTGTATTCGAAATGATTAGAGATGAATTTGTGAAATATTCTTTGTGGATGATACGAGCGATCGCTATAAGAGTGATGGTCAATTCATTAATACAAGTCATAGTTCAAGGGAAATAGACACACCTAATTGGGGTTTAATATGATTTTGAGAGTTAGGATATTACCAGGATATACTCAATACTTGATGGATACGATAGTGAATCGGATTGTTCATATGATTGTACCACTAGGGCAATTTAATGATTATTGGAAATTACAGAATTGATTATGAGGATTGTCATCAAACCCTGAGCTTTATATTTTATAAAATAAACTATTGGTGGAATAGAATAGTTCGATAGAAATGCTTAGACTCGCAAACGGTCAATATGCACCTATGGGTGGGAATTCCTTTTAACTCTTGAAAACTGGTGATGGAAATTATTAGGCAAGGAGTATTGCCAATGGTTTACAAAATAAAAATAAAATGAAAAATGATTTCGACTTGGGCGGCATGGAATGTCGGGTGGAAGCGGACCAAGCCTTGGTTCTTTTGTGCAAGTACCGCCCCAAGTCAATTAAGGACCGACGCTTATGACTGTCTCCATTCTAAGCATTACCGTACAACCACATGTCAAAGTGGGCACGACCTGGCTGAATAATTTGTAGAAACCTAACTTAGACTCACCACTCGGTTGTTGTGTGAGAGCCGGAAAGAGGCATTGTTGTTGTTGTTGTTTTTCTCACACGGCGCAAGAGGGGGCTTCTGTACTGGGTGGAAATAACCCTAACAGCGGTGAAACCTCGTGAATTGGGTCGAGTTAGGCGTATACATTGTAAAGGCCTTGTCATGATATCCTACTGGCACACCCAAGGAAGTGTGCTAATAGCTTGGCACTAAGGGAATATCATGTCTTGTGGGTAAAGTTGTACACCTCTGCAGAGTTAAAACTATTCGAATAGCCGTGCCTATGGTCAAAGGCAAAGCGAAGAATGCTTTCATCTTGGTAGACTTTGGTTTTGGTTTCAAACTAAACAATGTTTTGTTTTGGGATCCTGGAGTGGTTAGAACTCTCGGGTGAGCTTAGCGGCTAAAGCCAGGTAGGTGGAAGGAACCTGATTTTGTGAACCATGGCGGACATAGCCATGTGATTGGATTGAACCCTGATTTTGTTGAGATGTGGCGGATAGAGCCTGTATATTAGTGAGTGGTGGTTAGAACCTTCACTACAATATTACGTAATTCAATTATTAAAAAGAATTGCTCAAATATGCTTTGTGAAATTTATTAACAAGTATGATTTGTTGAAACTTGGCTTTATGCAAAAGAACCATATTAAGCCATCCTTGGATAGCCTACATTGTGCATAATTTCCCAGACTTGCTGAGTACTTTATGTACTCACGTGCTACATTCTAATCCTCTCTCGAAGTGAAAGAAGTCGCTCAAGATTTCCAACGACTAGGTGCGTTCTCCACTCGATTGCCTGTGGGCATTTGGATGGAGTCGCATTGGCGTTTTCGTCTTCCATTGCAGTTGTTCAAGTCGTTCGACTGTTCAGTAGTAATGGTAAACCTTGACCATAAGGTCTTTGCTTTTATTTGGTATTATTCTTATTTAGTTATATGTATTCGTGATATGGTTGTTGATTCATCACTTTTGACTGTGTGTACTAGCTACTGATCTGGGACTAGTACAGAAATACACAGGGGATTCCGGATAGCCGATCCGGGGGCCCACAGTTTAAAGGTGCACTTTCCATTTTAGGAAACTACAGAAAACCTAGAGTTTCAATTGTACATAACTTTTGTATTTTAGATCCAAATTTAACCAAACAAGTTTGTAAATTTTTGTTTAATAGTATAATATTCAATTATGCAAAAGGTATTTTGAATTTGATCTCTGGGAAAAATTAAAAGAGAAGGTTTGAATTGTGCTCAATGCAAATTATGTGCAAATGAACTCCAAATCGAGTGAGATAAATTTTATTAGAGTCAATATGTCATTAGAAACCTATATATGCAAAAATATATAAATTTCAATTTAGTTTGAATCATTTTCCAACTAGGATTGATTTCGATGTGTTAATTATTCAATATTGCATAACTTGCTCAAATAAAGTTCAAACTTTGTGCAACCAATTCCTTTGTGTTCATTAGGCAGCAAACAATCTATTTATATAAACATACTTAGGGTGTACCATTTAGTTTTTATATGTTACTTCATGTGTTACTTTATGTCTTCTTATAATCAAAACCTTGAATTAGTCTGTATACAAAAAATGGAAACCCTAGCTCTTAAAAATATGAAATAAATTTCTAAATACTTCTAAGACCTAAAGAATTTTATTTCTGAAAAATATTTAAATTTGAATCTTGTTTGAACTAAATTCATAAATTGATCATTATTCAACACATAGAAACTCAAATAGTTATAACCTGAACTTATAAATTCAAATTTTGATAAAAACAAATTCCTCAACCATTTCAGAATCATAATATGTCTATTTATGAAAAAACATTTCATAATGGATTAAAAACAGTTTGAACTAAATTAGTAAATGATTATGCTTTCAAAACATAGGTGCTTAGAATATAGTCACAATACACATTTGAGTAGTAATGCATATAAAACCTGATATGAGTAATCTATAGGATAGGACCATTTAATGCTACAAGAATAATTAGACTTGACCCCAGTCTGCATTGGTTTCCATTTGTAAATTAGATTATAATCATAGTGTACACTTAGCCCTTAACAAATGCTTTTTATATGATAGGTATAACATACTTGAGAATTTAAGTAGTGAATAAATATAAATAAAATATCACAAATAATTGCTAGATCACAAAGGACTAGCTACAAAACATTCCTAGGATCAAGATCTAATTAATCGGAAAAAAAGATCTAATTTGAATTAGGATCATAAAAGATTTCATACACATACAAACTAAAATGTTAATAACTTCTACAAATGAAACCAACATATGCGAAACAAGTTTCAAGATACTTCTAGGGTCAAGACCGACTAATGCTACAAAAATAGTTACATATCTATATCAATTGTAGTCGCAAACCTAAAACAAAACCTAACCATCTATAGCATAAACTTTAGAAATACATAAGATATGAAGTGAATCACTAACACCTATAAGATCAGCTTAAGAATACTCCCTATAGCACGACTGCCCTATTATGTAGAAACATATCTATTATAACATGCTTTGCATATGAATCTTATTAAAAACATAACCCAGCATAATATAAACCATAATATAAACTAGTGAACTCAAATGATGAGAAATCAATATTTTATTAGTAGAACCTTTTTAAAGTCATAAACTTATACCCGATAACTAGTAGCCTAAACTTAAAATTCATATGAAATAGTTGTTGATAATTAGTATCTTACACTCACTTAAAGTTCAACCATGCATAGCTTTTGTAAGCAAACAATAAAAGTTGCACATTTAAATTTGTTAGAATCTCGAAACCTCACCCCCTATGTAAATAGATACACAATATTTAGGGTTAAATATCAAATGCACATGGCTTTTCATAAAGTAACTTATGTCTTATTAATATTAATCAAAATAATCGTAGCTTCTTGAATTCATAAAATAAAAATTAACAAATCATGAAAAGCAAGTAGCTTCGCCGTAGTAGAACCTTAGGTTGTTATTCATCAGTACGAGTAAAACCATGAAAGCCCTACCCAAAACCACACATGTTTTGTGTGATAAGTTTTTATTCGATTTTCTATCTGATTTCTTTTTGCCCTTATTGAAAAGTTGTTATTTGCTTTATTTCTTGATGAACGACATGTATAATCCAATGTTCCAGACTCTGTGTCGACGACGACAATAGCAACTTCGACATAAACAACAAATAGCAATACAAGCTCCTTTGATCATATTGATCCAGCTTTTCGAAAATTGATTAAAAACTTGCATGTATGCACTATATTTCATAACATTTGCTATTTTATTGGTACTGGAAGTTATAACCTTCATTGACGGGATTTTCTTAATCAATATTGACATGTAAAACTTAAAACCCTAGATCATGGATGAACACATGAAAATATAGAAATGGGTATACTCGATTATTACATGCATCTGCTTAACCATTCTTTAGTTTGTGATATGAACAAATGGTTTTGCTATTCGTAAAGAATTTAAATATTTGACATTTTGAAAATAATTATTGGACATGTTGAAAAGTTGTGATCAATGATATTTTTCTTTATAAAAATAAAACTATGATTTTAACCCGGTCGCATCAAGGACCAAACTATTGTGTTATTTTCAAGCCAAGATAATTGTACAACCACGAGAGCTAGTATGGGACGGTCTGAACCTATTAAGTTACTTAGAAGTGGCTTTGCACATTGGAAGGCTGGAGTAGCACAAGCATTCCAGATATGTTTGCTTGTAAGGGGCTACCACACCGAGGTATGGGTAAATGCATACTGATGCAACGGTGTACGCCTTACTATGAGGAGAAATTGTTGTTGATTTAAATGAGCTTAATTTTTTTTATGATTTATGTGAAAGTTTATTTCTACTGCCATAGCAGGGGTTTGTCGTCATTGGGCTGGTGCAAAGTTAGGGCTGAGTAATGTAATGATTATGTATGATCTCTCTGCAGCACACCAAAAGAAGTGTGCTAATTATCAATTGCAAAAAAGAGTTGATTATTCCTTGTAAGCAAAGCTATACACCTTTGCAGAGTTAAAACTAATCGATTAGTTGTGCTCACGGTTATGAGCACTTGGTAAAGTCATCACATAGTTAGAATTTTTGACATTTTCGTAAAAATGAATGAAATTGGAAGTTTGTTTTGGAAAGTTTACCCCATAGATGATTCAATGCTTGCCATGTGTTGGCAAAATTATTTTCAGCTATTGTGACATGTGTTGGCAAAGATTATTTTCAGATATTATATCATATGTTGGGATTGGACGAATTACTGATGACGACAGACTGTGAATTGTTATATTTATGCTTACTTACTTGTTATTATATATATCTGTTAAATTGCTTTATTAAATTTTGCTTTCAATTTACTATTCAGTATTTACAGTTCTATTTGGCTTTATGCAAATAACCGTAGTAGCCTTTCTCTTGATACAGCCTGCATTTATTATAGGTTTGCAAATACTTCAAAGTCTTGTTGAGTACGCAATGTACTCACCTTTGCTATTATTGTTGTTTTTTATGTGAAGATACATACAATGTTCAAAAAAGCGCTAGGCGATAGGCGGGCGGAGGCCCACTGCCTGACGCCTAGCCTGCCTAGGTGGAAATCGCAAAATGGCAGGCTGCAGCGAAAGACACATAACTAAGTTCTACAAAAGAGTGAAAGACACACATGAAAGATGGAATATAGTCACAAAACATAGTTCAACACATAATATAATCACAAAACTAAGTTCTATGCATAATATAGTCATAAATGACAAAACATACTCCCACACATAACTAAGTTCCATAAAAGAGTGAAAGACAGACATAAAAGATGGAATATGATAAATAAGCCAATGATTATGAAATGATCAATCCTCTAAAGGATAGAGCTTCTGTGGCAACATTTCATCTTCATCATCCTCGAACTCAACAGCCACATCTTCCTCATCATGGCCCTCCTCTTCTTCGCATTGGAAATCATCATCATGAAGCTCTCACTCTTGCACTCCTACGAAGTTCAAGTTGTTCACTAGTACCTATAGCTTCATCAAGTACTCCCCATGGTATACCGGGCACTACCTCTTCCCCATCCTCATATCCCTAAAAATAACCAATGCATGATTATCCCCTCCCTCATATAGAAATCCTTGAGCTTTGGAAGCATCACAACATAGGTGGACATCAATATTCTTTTTTGCTATGATCATTTCTTTCTTGGCCAACATTCTAGCATTGAATTGTATGTAGACTAGACTGTTAAGGCTGCCAGTGGTTAGCCTATTTCTTCTTTTGGTATGTATCTACGAATTGCAAAGTAGATTTAGACATTATATTAGATTGGGAATTGAGACTTTAGAGTATTGAATATTGGGACTCAAGAGTAGAGACTAATCGATTCAAAAATGCTCCAATTTCTTTCACAACCGGAAGAACTTGAGGTCAATGAGAGGAGCCTTAAGGCCATCTTTTGTAAATCCGGTGTATGGCCTCCATAGAGCCTCCACCAAGATGCTATCAACAAGAAAAGCAAAAACAATTTAGTATATGTATATCTATATAAGTTGATTAACAAGTTCGCATGCATTGCAAGATAAAGGCATGAATTAAGCACAAATTTACCCGGATTATAGTCAAAGTTTTAACAACTCCTTGCAAGCTTATTTCCAAAGGGACCTTCTCTATTTTGAAATTTGATCAACTCTTGATTTACAACCCGATCTTGCTTGTCATCATTACCATGATAAAAAGTCTCAACACAAGACATGAATGATTCCGTAATGTTTGGATCCATAAAGATTGCATCACCGACATAACTATAGTATGGATTCAACATGTATGCACTCAAGTGCAATGGAGAATCAAGTCTACCTTTCATCTTCTTCTCAACAATGGCCATAGCATCTTTGTAGTTCTTCTCCACATTTCTAAAGGCATCATTGATCTCCTTCTTTGCCTTAGTTAGTTCTCCTTATAGAAAAGCCATAGATGGCCTGACATCCCCATCATCCAAACGAAGAACTTGCACAAAAGGCTCAAAAACCCTCAAGCATAGAGCCACACCATTCCAAAAGGCCCTATTTAAAGCCGTTGCCATTGCATCCTTGCCCTTTTTGGTTTTCACATGACTCAAGCTTTCCTACTCTCCATCAACCACCATCTTCTTCCTTCTTCTCCACCAAGCTTTGCAAAGTGAGAAAAGCGGAATCAAATCTAGTCACTCCCGGCATTATGATATTTCTCTTCTTTGTGAATTACCTCATCAATGCAAAGGTCTTGTGGTGCGAATAGATGAAGATAGTGAATGCCTTTGCTTGGTCAAGTGTCTTTTTGAACTTTGGCAAGTTGCCAATTCCTTGGAGCATCATGTTGATAATGTGAGTAGCACAAGAGCTCCAAAAGATATTTGACATCTTGGCATGCAATAATGCTTTTGCTCCCATGTTGTTAGAAGTATTGTCCACCACTACTTGCACCACATGTTCCGGACCTACTTCCTCAATTGCTTCATCCACTAAGTTGAATATGACTTCACTTGTGTGTGACACATCTGACATCTCCTTTGATTTTTAAAAACTTGTTCCCATGCTACAATGTGTGCACAAATCCATTATGCTCCTCCTCTTCATGCCCGTCCAAGCACCGGTCATAATAGAACAACCATTCTTTATCTTTTCCTCCTCACGTTCCTTTATCAAACTCTTGGTTCTCAAGAATTCCTCACTCAACAAATTCTGGCGAAGATCATATTGGGTAAGAGGTTGAAATCCGGGGTCAAATTGACCAATGGTTTCACACATTTGCTTGAACTCATCGTTGTTAAAAGCGTTGAATGATACACCTACAAAATAATACAAAGTACAAACAAGAGGTTAGTGAGGTAGCAAGCAATGGAACTATGGAAGGTAGAAGATAGAAAGATTTACCATATGTATACACCATCTAGCAACATATTACCACACTTGTTGTGTTCTCTCTTTCCAAAGCACCTCGGTAATATTTTGTTGCAGCTTGGCTTCAGCCGGGCTTGCTTTAGGATCAATAGGACGTGCAAACTTGTCCATAGGGCCTAATTTGTTAGGTTCCAAGCTTCCATCGTTCTCCTCTCCTCCAACCGACGAAACATTCACATCTTCTCTAACTTCATTATCATGGTCTTACTTTTGCTTCTTCTTTTGTTTTGCTTCTTCAAGCGATTTCTTGCACTTGTCTTGATCTTCCTCTAAGGCTATTTTGCATTTAGCAATACTATTGCCAACTTTGCCAACGTGTTTCTTAAGACGATAAATCCCCCGCAAACTCACATGGCCACAACAAATGCACTTCACTCTATCCAAGTTGGATGGATCGACTAGAATCCCATAAGCCCATCCTACGTTATCCAACTTCCTCTTAAGAGCTATCGTGGTCTCATTAGTTGTTGTTGCTGCTGATCCAGTTGACGGCATTCTAGTGTAGGAAATGTAAACTTGTGCGTTCTATAATATATTATGTATAACAGGTCAACCAAGTGAGGAGTGGAGAACAATGGAATAGCTCATACATTGATGTTCAGTCATCAATACTTTACACTTCTACAGTCTACAAGAAGTCATCCGGAAGTCGGTATCACATACTCTACACTCGGTAAATCAGTATCACATACCGCTGGGGCGCTGGAAGTCGGCCAAGCGATAACATAGAGGACATATGAGTTGCCGAGTCGGGCGGGAGGTTGGGAGCTCGAAGAGGAGCACACGACGGAGGAGCTCGGGTGGGAGGTGAGAGCTCAGGCGAGGAGGAGCCCGGCCAGGAGGAGCACGGTCGAGAGGAGCTTAGGCGGGAGGCGGGAGCTCGAGCGGGGAGGAGTGCGGCGTGGGGATGAGCTTGGGTGGCTGCTTTGGCGATGGCTGAGTAATCGGGTAACCCTAGCCTCCTCTCTCTCTCTCCCCTCACCTCGAGCGCCTAAGCGGCCGCCTCCTCCGCCTAGCCTCCGCCCAGCCACGCCTCCGTCGAGCTCCGCCTAGGTGTCAGCTCTGCCTTGTGCACGATTATGTGCGTAGGTAAAGCGAAGGCCCGCCACCGAGCGCCTAAGCGCAGCGAAATCTCACGTTTTTGAACACTGGATACATAAAACCTCGACGATACTTTCTTTACCGCAGTATACGAGGAATCTATTGACGAGCTTTTTAGGATTTATACCTTGTCAGTTGCTTGAGAGTTATGTCGTACACTACAAGACATCTGATTTTTTCATTGTATTCTATTCGACCAATATGGTCGTATTGTATAAAACTTCCACCATTATATATAATAAATTATGTATGTGTGTGATATCAACTTTGTAAATGTGCGTACTTGTTACTGATCATGGGACTAGCATAGTTTGGACATAGAACCCATTGTTAATATTCTGTACCAAAAATAAAGGCCTTACAAGTTGGGCTTAAACCTAGCATATATGATGTGTTTGGAATGCAAGAATTTTAAGGAAACGGATCAATTCATCGATGAACTGGAGGAAATTCCTGTATTCCAAATCAGGCTAAATGATGGAGGTTATCCACAACCCAAGTGTGTCAAACACTCGGTCATTTAGTTTAATTTTTGATTCTCTTGTTTAGGTTCTGTAATTTAATTTTGACGATAGAAATGATACATTAAATCATTTAGCCCCGTTTGGAACACGAGAGTTTTTTTCGATCCCAACAGAACTTAATTTGTTTCCTACCATATCACGAGATGCCAAGATCCTCGTAAATTTCCCCCTAGCCATATACTCACCTGGATACCACACCAATTGACAATTGTACTATTCACAGACTTTAATTTTTATTGGGTCACATCGAAACTATCTTAAACACTCCAAGTATGCTTTAGAAGTACACATTCTAGGATGTATCTGTCACATGTCTTGTATAAAAAGGAGTCAAATGTTGAAAGACTTAGGTAGGGGATCTGAAAGTCTTCCAAGCCGCAGAACCATCTCAGTTTCTTGATATCCTCTGGATGCTACGTTGTATCTTGTCCATTCCCTAATCGACTGCCTTTGCCGTCATCTTCAACTCCTACAAATACAACGAGTGGGAAAGATACCAATTTTCATAAAAAAAATTGTTATCACATTAGTAATAAATATCCAGTATGAAAGCTAAGGATTTGTGAGACTTTTTTGATAAATTGGAGTTGCTAATTCACTTTCCTAGAACAACTGAGAATGAACTATCAACTAGTTCAACAATTCAGGGGACAAGTTCCTCAAACGATGACACGTCTATTAAAAAAATTTCACTTGATTTTATTTATCCAAACCGGTTCACAACAACCCAAATTAGTGTCTCTATGTATCTACCAAACCGGTTTGGCCTCGACGTTTCACGGTTGACAGAACCTGCAGTAATTTTGATCATGACCAAATTTTGGTTCGGATATTTGGCAGTCACGACCAACGGTTTTTCCCCAATCCACCTCTGGGTTGGTTGATTGGTGTGTGTAAATCATGGAAGTGAGCCCCAATCAGGTTTCACTTTTTCTTTCAAACCTGAATTTCGACGTCCTGGTGGTATCAAAATTCACGAAAAACCACTCAAAATTCGCTCAAAACCGCACTTCAAAAGTCAAATGAATTTAAAATTTGATCAAACCGCGGAGCATAATTCGTGATTTTTGAACGAAAACCGCTTGAAAAGACTCAAAAACCGTTGCCAGTTGAAAAAATAGTGAAAATTGTAAAAAAATTTGTTGTAAAAATTGTAAAATGCCATTAAAGGCCAAAAATGATGTTTGAAGAATTACTTCAACAAATTTTGCTACTAAATATAATTGAACAAATATTGATACTAAATATACTTCAACAAATATTGCCACTAAATATAATTGAACAAATATTGGCACTAAATATAATTCAACAAATATTGGCACTAAAATACTTCAACAAATATTGCTACTAAATATAATTCAACAAATATTGCTACTAAATATAATTGAATGGTTCAAAAACGTCTCCAAACTTCGTTTTTTCAAAAGATATTCACACAAGAGGTCATAAGGCTATTAATACTAATTATAGGAAAATTTTGGATAAATTTTTTCAATTTTTTTGAATTTGAATTTGAGTGGTAAAACGAACAATTTTTTTTCCCGAATCAGAACGGTAAGCTCGAAATTCACAAAATTCAAAGGAATTTTGATGAAAAATTGAATCCCACCTCCAATAACCAGCCCATAGCATCCACGGTGACAAGATAGAAGATGCTACACAGAGACCTACATGTAAGCAGAAGCAAAGCAGACGTAGCACCAGCAGCAGAAGTCTGCAAGCAGAGCGAACCGGAAACGTCCAGCGAACAGCAGAGGGAAATGAATGCTCGCAGACGCAGACGCTGATGCTGCAGCGGCAGGCAGATTCCGACGTTTGGTCGTGCCCGTGACTGTGAGCAAATCAGATGTTTGTTTGGTAACAACTCTACCAACCTACGACCCACCAGTTGTGGTGATTCGGCCAGTGAAAGTAAAGAGATGGCTATTGGGCCGTGGAGATTGGGCCTCACGGATTGGTACAGATAGTTACCGTCAGATGAGTCTGCCAATTTTTTGCTTTGCATTTTAATCAATCCGAAATGTAATTATCCTTTTGAATTGATCACTTGTAACATCCAAAAATTTCCACAAATTTGAAATACAAGGATCCAAGTTAACTTTTAACCTTAATATGAATTGGAAGCATTTTTTAGATTTTCTAGAATTTTTCCATTCAAAGATAGCGGCTTTTTAAATAGGCTAGTTATGGTTGCTGAATTTCAAATCCCAAAATTTAACCACCTCAAAGTATATAAAAGCTTTATTGAAGTTATAAATGGTCTAAATTATTTCTCCAAAAATTTTTATGAATTTTTGAATTGAATTGATGCTTCTGAAAAATCAAATGCTAGATTCCTTCAATAGGGCAAAAGCACTAAAAGATTTTTCTAAAACTTCACTCAGTAGCTTGTGCTTTGAAAATTTTATAGAAACATTAGTAGCATACCTGGAAACTTTTCAAAAAATTCATAAAATTCAAAGCATGTTTGATAGCTCAAATAAAATTCAGAAGCATTAACTACAAAATAGGACTTTAAAATAAAAACAAAAAATACCAAAAAAATGGAAAGCGCCTACAAGCAAAAGTAGTATTTTCGAAAGAGAGTAAACCACATAATTACGCTTTCCCCAAGTGATCTCCCTCCCCCCCACCCCCAGGTCGAGCCAGCTCATTAGGCTGGGCCCACCGCCAGCATCCCCTTCCCCTCCCATGCGCTCTAGAGCATGCCATGCCGCTCCAATGCGTGCTCCGCACAGTGCCAACGCATGCCCAAGGTGCAGAGGACTCCAGCCATATTGAAAGACCATATGGAGGTCTATCCCTATTTTGTTATGAGTAATTGACTTTATTTGAACTAGGTATGCTTGGGTTTGAGTTTGATTTGAATTAGATTTGAGATTTAAGAAATTGGAGCATTATTGCACATCATTTTGGATATTGCTATGTGATGTGTTTCCTTGTTTTTTATGGTTGCAGGACGTTGGTATGAAGTCGTAGTGAGGCGAAGGATGACCAAGACTAGGAGAGGTGCGCCGGAGGTCCAGACGGCCGGTGATCACCGGAGGATGCTCAGAGAAGGAGTCGCTGCATGCCTAGAAGTCAAGGGAACGGCTGAGATGCTAACTTGGAGCTACTTGGATCAAGAAGAGCCGTTGGATCACGGTTTAGAGGATGGAGTAGCAGTCAAGTTAGTTTAGTGGATAAAACATGTTTGTTAGTGGGTTTCGGGTTAGCCCATGTATGAGAGAGTGAATCTCAACCCTTGATGAAGTTTCTAGAGGGTCAAGAAAGTATCAAGGGTGGAGATTGCTCCAAGATTGTTGTAAATAGAGGGAGAGAGGGGTGGCTCTCCCTGGAAGGTTTTTGTGCTCCTTTGAGCTTTGCCCACTTTGTTGTGAGGCTGTGTAAACCTTCAACCAGAAAAATAAAAATTCATTTTCCTTTAACTCTGAATTTAAATTCCGTATTTACATTATGTGTTTACATTCTGTAATTTAAATTTAGTATTTTTTTTTTTGCAATTTAAATTCTTGCAATTTATTTTATGCACTTACATTCTTGCGATTTAATTTTCATAAGTTCGATTTGCCCCCTCCTACTTGCTTTTGCTTCTTTTTTGCTGAAGATGAGTGATTGATGGATGAGTCTTCTCTCGGATCATATCCTAATCCTCTAGGCAAGTCTTGATTCAATCTTTGCGAGAAACTGATCTTTTTACTTAAAACGGAGAATCTTTGGTAGATCGTATTTCTATCTTGATTTTTTGCTTGCTTTGACGTGTAGGGTAGTACCCAAGATCATCTTGATGATCTAAACCCCACTGCAAGTCCAAGATCAAGATTTTGAGTTTATTCGCTTTAAGTGAGGTGTTTAGTTGATCTTTACTTGACTAGGTGGGAAATTTTAATTTGAGATCAATCACCCCCCTCTGATCGCCATCTCGATCTTTCAATTGGTATCAGAACCGGTTTGCCGCTTCCATAGATCTTGACCGGTCTCAGAAGCCATGACGATGAACAAATATTCAACCAAACCTCCAATTTTCTCGGGACTCGACTATCCATTTTGGAAGTCAAGAATGGAGTCATAAATCACTACCCAGGGTTTCCTGATTTGGCAGAAGGTGAAGCCCCCGTGTGAGGTTCCTGCCGATGAGAACATCAATGTCGCGAATATGGTTGACGTTCAGGCGAATACTAGGGCAAGGAACATCCTCATACAGGGACTAAGCCGCAATGAGTATGACCGGATCTCTCACCTATGATCTGCCCATCAAATCTAGGTGACCCTCGATGCTTACCATGAGAGCACCACCCAGATCAAGACGGTGAGACAGGATCAGTACAAGCTGACTACAATAAGTTTGAGCAGCACGCTGGTGAGACCCTAAAAGAGTGCTTTGGGCGTTTTACCAAGATTTTGAACGATCTCCGTGCAGTAGGATGCACTTATTCCGACTCGAAGAACGCTTGTCATTTTCTGACTGCACTTGATCTTTAGGTCTGAGAAATGAAGATGACCACCATCAAAAACACCATAGACCTTTCGACCTTGACTCTCGATGGGCTTTATTCCCGAAACAAGAGTCAAGAGATCGACGTCGTCTCTCACAAGACGAAGTCTCAGTCGATGGCCTTGGTCACCGATCCCATAGGATCCACTTCTAAGTTCTCTTCTGATTTTTTCTTTCTACCCTCTACAAGCTAAGCGATGAATAATTGGACAAGTTTCTAGAAAATGAGCAAATTTTCCCATGCATACAAGAGGGTGAGGAAGAGGAAGAGAGGTGGCACGATCACCTACTTCGAGTGTGGTTGTCCCAACCATATTCGGGCAAACTGCCCCAAGCTGGAGAAGGGCAAGAACAAGCAAGGTGGTTCGAGCAAAAGCGACTACACCGATAATAACCGCAACAAGAAGCCTCCAATCCGTGAGCCGACGCTTGATAAGAAGTACCACAACTTCTCGAAGAACAAGAAGCTCTTCCACCGCGTCCTCGACGCACTCGACGACTTTGACCTCTTCAACACAAAGACGTGGAGCGACGAGGGGGAGAATAATTCGCGAGAGAAGAACAAGAGCGGCGACGACTTCTCCGGCATGAGCTTTATGGCGGATGCCAACGGCATCTGCGACGACGACCTCTACAGCGACTCTGATAAGGTTCGTAGGATGACGAAGGGAGAGGTTTGGATCGTAGACTCCGAATGTTCTCGACACGTGACCGGACTCACGTTGGTTCTCTTCCCTAGTCCGACCTCCCGGTGATAAGATGATCACCTTTGGGGACGCTTCTTCAGGTAGAGTCATCACTAAAGGTACTATCTGTATTAATGATCATTTTATTCTTAAGGATGTTGCCTTAGTTAGCAAGCTGCAATACATTTTGCTTTTTGTTTCGCAGCTTATTGATGACGATTTTGAGGTAAGCTTTAAGAGTGGCGCCTGTAGAATTCTCGATTCTTCTAGATGATTAGTTTGCGGGATTTCTAGATTTGGTAGTCTTTCGTGCTGATTTTTCTTCTTCTGGAGATTCTCTCCATTGCTTGATTGCCTCAGAGTCCCGTGATCTCTTCTTCTGGCGTAGGAGACTTGGTCACATAGGCTTTAGTTATTTGACTCGAGTTAGCAGCCATGATCTTTTTCGTGGTCTGCCCAAGCTCAAGATGGTCAAAGATTTGATCTATTCTACTTGCCGACATGGCAAGATAGTTGCCGCTTCTTATCCCTAGTCACCCTTGTGATGACTGATGCACCAAGACAGCTTTTACACATGGACACTGTTGGTCCAGCTAGAGTGCAGTCAGCGGGAGGGAAGTGGTATATTCTTATCATTATCGATGATTTTTCGAATTATTCTTGGGTGTTTTTCATGGCCTCGAAGGATGAATCTTTTTCACGCTTTAGAGGTTTGGTTCGTAGGTTGTCCATTGAGCTCCCAGGTGCCTTACAAACGATCCGCAGTGTCAATGGCACGGAGTTCAAGAACTATTTTTGTAGCTTCTGTGAGGAGTTAAGCACAGAGCATCAGTTCTCTTCTTTATACGTCCCTCATCAGAATGGCATTGTGGGGAGGAAGAAAAGGACCCTGTTAGAGATGGCCAGGACGATAGTAGATGAATACAACACTCCTAGGAAGTTTTGGGCTGAAGTTGTAGCTAGGCATGCCATGTTGCTAACAAAGTTTATTTTGGCACACTTGCACCGCACTACTTATGAGTTGAGATATAGGCGAAATCCCAATGTTTCGCATTTTCGTGTTTTTTGGTGGCAAGTGCTTTTTCTTGAAGTCTGGAAACCTAGATAAGTTCGAGTCATGTTCTGCTGACTAGATCATTTTAGGTTACTCGACTTCTTCACGTAACTATAGGATTTGGACTGTAGAGTTGGGTAGGATGATAGACCTGTGAGATGACCTTTGATGAGGTTAGTCCAAGTGCTAGACCAGACATTCCAGGATTTGTTTGTCTTTCTCGGTCTATCTTTGCAGAGGATGAGGATGATGGAGATGAAGGTGTTATGTCTGATCCAGTCCCCTCTGCATGTGAGGTGCCTCCAGTCTCCATTTCTGCACCTCAGGTAGACCAGTCTTTACCCTTAGACTCATCAGCAGCTAGTGACTATATTCCTACTTCTCTCATGCGAGAAGTAGATGTCACTTCTACTTTTGGACCTCCCCGCCATATTCAGAGGTGTCATCCACCTGATCAGATGATCGGCGATTTGTTTGAGCGTGTCACATGCTCGAAATCGGGTCTATCTTCCTTCTGCCTTCAATCTGCCTTTATTGCCTCTTTTGAGCCAAAAGATGTTTATCATGTATTATCTGATAAGTCTTGGATTAATGCTATGCATGAGGAACTCGAGAACTTCGAGGAACAAGGTATTGCAGCTTGTTGAGCCCCTATCTGGTCATAATGTCATGGGGACCAAGTGGGTGTTCAAGAACAAGCAGAGTGGGGATGGGGTAGTCATCAGGAACAATGCTAGGATAATCACTCAGGGATTTACTCAGGTTGAGGGTCTTGACTTTGAGGAGACCTTTGTCCCTGTAGCTAGACTAGAGTCCATCAGGATCCTGCATGCATTCTCGGCATCCAAGAGCTTTAAGCTTTATCAAATAGATGTCAAGAGTGCATTCCTCAACAGTTATATTGAGGAAGAGGTTTTTATCAGGTAGCCTCCAGGATTCGAGAACCCCAAATACTCAAACCGTGTCTACAAGCTTTCCAAAGCCCTGTATGGACTTAAGCAGGCACTTAGAGCTTGGTACGAGAGGCTTAAGGCCTACCTTCTTAGTCATGGGTTTGATATGGGTAAGGTAGATAGGACCTTGTTCGTCAAACATGTAGACTCGGACTTTCTCCTCGTCCAGATCTACGTTGACGACATCATCTTTGGTAGCTCCTCGCATACTCGTCTCAATTACTAGAAGTTATGAGCATAGAGTTTGAGATGAGCATGATAAGTGAGTTGAGCTACTTCCTTGGCTTCCAGATCAAGCAGATCCGGGAGGGTACTTTCTTGCATCAAAAAAAGTACACTCGAGACCTCCTGAGACTCTTCGATATGTCTGATGGAAAGCCGGTGATGACTCCTATGGCCACCTTTGCTGTCCTCGAGTCTAACGAGGATGGTGAGCTAGTTGATTAGGAGTTTTGGAGCATGATTGGCTCCCTCTTTTATCTCACTGCCTCGAGACCGGACATACACTTTTTTGTGTGTTTGTGTGCTTGATTTCAGGCTTCTCCTCGCGTCTCTCACCGCAAAGCTGTGAAGCGCATCTTCAGGTATCTTTGAGCTACCATTGATTACGGTCTTTGGTACTCTTTCTTTTATTGTCTGTCCCTTCGAGCCTTCTCAGACGCAGACTTTGCTGGCTATAGGATAGAAAGGAAGAGCACTTCTATCACTTACCAATTCATTGGCACTTCTCTTGTCTCTTGGTCTTCTAAGCAGTAGTCCGGAGTTGCACAGTCCACCGCAGTAGCCAAGTATGTTGCTGCAGCCGGTTACTGTAGCCGGTGCACTAAATGAGATCGACTTTGCGGGACTTTGGGTTAGTTTTTTTATAGTGTTTCACTTTTCTGTGATAACACTTTAGCCATTCATTTTGCCAAGAACCCAGTGCAGCACTCTAGGACCAAACACATTGACATTAGATATCACTTCCTTAGAGACCATGTGGAGAAGGGTCATATAGTGCTCTAGTTTGTAGAGAGTGACAACCAGATTGTTGATATCTTCACGAAACCTTTGGATAGCTCTAGGCTTGTTACCCTGAGAGGAGAGCTTGGTGTTGTGAGCCCATACAACATTATTTGAGGAGGAGCTGGTTTGTATTATATGTATCATATTTATTTTCAACATTTCCTTTTTTGTTTGCATTTTCTGGGTGCTTCTGGGCTGAGTCTTAGCTGTGGAGTTCACTTCACTTAGACTTCTGACATGCTTTTACATGGACCTCTCATATTATGATATAGGTTGCTATCATGCACAATTAGTTATCTCTATTCTCTCTAGGTTAATTTCTCTCACAGTCTTGTAGGCCTAGCAGGTGTTGGGCCCCCCAGGTAGACATGGTCTTTGTGTACTCCCTAGCTCGAGCTTGCAGAGTTAGCTTTTCTATGTTAGACAGAGTCTGAGCTATAGTGTTCTTCACAATCTTATCTATGCTCCATAGTCCACCCAAACTGTCAGTTTCATGACCTTCCCTTCACATCCTATATTTCTGTTTTCAGTCGAGTCCATTTGGACATTTTTGCAATTAATTATGCTAATAACTCAACTTAAATCATAATTGTGCTAAAATTGACTTGTTGAGGGGGAGCTTCTAGAAACTGATCATGCATACAATATAGACTTCTTTTTCTATTTCTAAGTTGTCTATTATGAAATTGAATTAATTATGATGATATACACCTTACTACTTTTCTGAGGATCTTTGCTAGCTTAGTCTTATCCAAATTGGACTAATTCATCATGCTAAGCTTGCTGAACCTTAAAATTGAGCTTTAACAAAAACTTGATGAAAACCTTTAGCTTTTAAAATTGACTAGAGGAGAGTGAAGCCTAGGAGGCCTTTGTCGATGGCTCCTAGTCGATGTGTACTTTAATAGGATAAGCTCTCTAAACCGCATTGTGGGTGTTAAAATCTAGAATTTGCATTTAAAAGATGATTAAGCAAGAGAATTCTATTATGCATTTGTTGCTTCCCAATGTGTTGACTAGGTTGAACTCTAGTATATCCATTTGATCCTCACATAGCTTTGCTTCTAGTCTTGAAATTATGCTAAGTGTTGCTCTTGTTGAAGTCATGCAAAAATAGCAAAATTTCTTTTGTGCTAGCTAGCAAAAATTGAAAAATGCAATGAGGTATGACTTAGTTTGGCATAATCTGAATATAAGTAGCTTGGTGTCATACTTTGTCTAAAATGATCACTTGGATAATCTTCAAAGCTCATTTGAGATGCATTTCATGCATACATGCTCTCTTGATGCCTCTATAGCCAAAAGGGGGAGAAAACATGGAAAAAAGCATCTTAGAGGGAAGAAAATAAAAAAATGTTTTCACATGATCATGTTATCAAAATTTTCTTTTATTTGGATCATGAGCAAAATTGAGCCTTTGTGGGTTTTTCTTGATTTTTAGAGCATTTATGGAAAACTCACTTTCTCTTGGTTTACTCTAAAATTCTTCTTGCCTACTTAGTCATGAACTTGCTTTCTCTTTTAGATGGACCAAGTGTGGATTTGCAATCAAATTGATTTCTTCCATTCTTTTCAAACTCAAATTTATGCCTTTTTTTGGTAATTTGTCAATATACTCATCGAAGGAGAGATTGAAAGACCATGTGGAGGTCTATCCATATTTTGTGATGAGTAATTAACTTTATTTGAGCTAGGTGTGCTTGGGTTTAAGTTTGATTTGAATTAGATTTGATATTTGAGAAATTTGATAATTATTGCATATCATTTTGGACATCGCTACGTGACGTGTTTCCTTGTTTTTGATAGTTGCAGGATGTCAGTAAGAGGTCATGGTGAGGCGGAGGATGACCAGTACTAGGCGAGGTGCGCCGGAGGTCCAGACGGTCGGTGATCACCGGAGGATGATCAGGCACAATCGCTGCGTGTCGAGAAGACATGGGAATGGCTAAGATGCTAATTTGGAACTAATTGGATCAAGGAGAGCCATTGGATCGCGGTTTAGAGGATGGATTAGCGGTCAAGTTAGCTTAGTGAATAAAACCCGTTTGTTAGTAGGTTTCAGGTTAGCCCATGTATGAGGGAGTGAATCTCAATCCATGATGATGTTTCTTGAGGGCCAAGAAAGTATCAAGAGGGGGAGGGGTGGCTCTCCCTTGAAGGTTTTTGAGCTTCTTTGAGCTTTACCCACCTTGTTGTGAGACTGTAATTTACATTATGTCTTTACATTCTATAATTTAAATTCAGTATTTATTTTTCTGCAATTTAAATTCTTGCAAATTACTTTACACATTTACATTCTCGCAATTTAATTTTCATAAGTTGGATTTCCCTCCCCTCCTTCTACTTGCTTTTGCTTGTTTTTGCCGAAGATGAGTGATTGATGGATGACTCCTCTCAGATCATATCAAATTCTCTAGGCAAGTCTTGATTCAATCTGCGAGAAACCGATCTTTTTGCTTAAAAAGAAGAATCTTTGGTAGATCGTGTTCCTATCTTGATTTCTTGCTTGCTTTGACGTGTGGGGGCAGTACCCAAGATCATCGTGATCATCTAAACCGCACAAGCAAGTCCAAGATCAAGATTTTTAGTTTATTCGCTTTAAGTGAGGTGTTTAGTTGATCTTTACTAGTCCAGTCGGTGGGAAATTTTAATATAGGATCATTCACCCCCTCCGATTGCCACCTCGATCTTTCACATGCCGCCGCCTCGCCCATGATTTTGCTCCAATTCTTGCAATCTCCAATTATGCAATCCTCTCCAAAATTGGGGCTTTTCTCATGAGCCAAGGACGTTGCGACAGTGCCCGATGTAACATCGCAATTTTTTAGTTTTTGAAAAATTTTAGAATTAAAAAAAACATTTGGATTTTCCCAATTTAATTAAAGCTTAATTTAAATTTTCAATTAATCAAAAGTTTTAACTTAATTAATCTATACATCAAATAAAAGATTTCTAGTCGTAGTTGTGTTCCTTATGCTTCAAGGAATTTTTCAGTATTTTTGGAGATTTTTCTGAATTTATTTGATGTTAATTGAAATTTTGGAATTTCCTTAATTTGGAAATTAATTGTTTTTCCAAAAGCCTCTCGGGCCAATTCCTCTGTCGGCCTGTTCCTATTTTCGTGGCCCGCTTGCACCTGGCCCCGCTTCGCAATCGCCGGCCATTGCTACTGCTTCGCCTGCTCGACCCACCGCTCTCAAATTTATCCTCACACTACACGCCGCCCACCCACACGCCAAAACCGTTGACATGCGGGCCTGTTATAACATCCTCAGTTTTGCTTTCTGAGAAAAAGCTAATTTAAGTAAATTAAATTCAAAAGTTGGAGTTTCCATAGTGTTTATATTAACATGGCATCCATTCTCATCCAAAATCGGGATTTAATTCCCCTCCGGTCGAAAAATCGAATTTTCTGGGTCCCGTCGGTACCCGAAATTTCACCCGAGTCCAAAAATGCTCCAAAAATCCCAAAATCACTTCAATTGTGTTCCAAATATTCCAAAATGATTTTAGGAACCATTCCCCGGACTTTTGGACCTTCGCTTCTATTTTATCTCGTGCGGCTTTTGTTTAATGCCCGCAATCCGCGCTCGAATAATTAATTCCACAAATTTCATCCAAATTCAGCGAAACCAATTTTATTGGGTCCCAAATATTCTAAAATGGCTCTAGGAATTTTTAGACCATTTTTCCTAATTTTTCTCTAGGGCGGTTTATTCGCGTAAAGGAGAGCCAATGAGGG
The DNA here is from genome assembly GCA_036346355.1 of Rhipidocladum racemiflorum. Taxonomy (NCBI): domain Eukaryota; kingdom Viridiplantae; phylum Streptophyta; class Magnoliopsida; order Poales; family Poaceae; genus Rhipidocladum; species Rhipidocladum racemiflorum. The sequence continues at coordinate 43,383,049 of CM070569.1, read as the reverse complement.
AGTGCCACGTGGCGCTACAGGACCTTTCTTCTACCTCTAGCCATGGCAAGAACAGAGAAGCTTCATGGAGCTCATCCATGGCTAGGGCTTGCTTGGATTGCTCCAATCTTCCTCCACGCAACTCCAAAACACGAACGGCCGGTTCCGTTGGATCCGTATCGTCGCTCTCTTGCCATTCCCCACCATCAATCGCCGCTAATCTCGCCGGAATTCGCACGAACGGTCAAAAACCGAAATGGACTTAAATGCTCATAACTCAGCCGTTTCAACTCCGTTCCGCGTGATTCCATTTCCTTTCTCTCCGTATAAGAACCCCCGTCCCGGTGGTATGAGCCTTCTTTGGCCTCTCCCGTTCGTTCATCCACTAGAGCAAGAAAACCGACGCCGGGTTCTCTTTTTGGTGTTCTTCGTGTTCTTGGCCGTAGATCTCTCCACGGTGGGTTATTCTTTGTGCCACTTGGTTCCTTGTGACCGTGAATGAGTCTAGAGTCTAACCCGACAATTAATTGTAGGTTTCATCAAGTTTTGGAGGCGAATTTCGCGTTTTTGTCGTTTCGGCCGGAGCTCCGTTCGTCACCAAATTCATCGCCTCCGGTGAGATTCAATCCGATTCCTTCCTCCTATGAGTCCCTAAGGATGTAATCTAGTGATTCCATGCTTTTATTTGGGTCAAATCCATGCAAAAATGATGGAAAAATTGGGGTTTTTAAAATTTTTGGGTCCTTTGTTATTTTGTTTGAAGCCTCTGTGATGTTGCCTTTGCGTGCGGCCCCGAGCTCGCCTGGCCAAACGGCCGCCGCCATGCCAGCGTGCCGACCAGCGCCGCGCTTGCCCCGCCCCGCTCGCCAGCCGTCTTGCCCGCTTCGCGCCACGGCCACCCACTCCTCCCAAGCTCCTTTCTTGCACATCCATGGCCATGGTCAAGCCAAGCAAGAAGACAAGCCTTCCACCCAATGACAGGTGGGCCCACCTTGCCATAGACACAACCCAAATCCAAGAAAATAAAAAATGGGAAAAGAATATTCCAGGGAATATTCTCGGTTTTTCAATTTTTTCGAATTTCAAACTTCGGACGCTCATATCTTCTCCGTCCGAACTCCGTTTGACTCCATTCAAATTTCTAAATTCATCTAAAATCAAGATCTACCTGCCCGTACTATTTTTGTAATTTTTAGATTTTATTTATTTTCTGGTATTTATTTATTGCCTCGATTCTGGCGTGTAGAGGACTCGACGCTGACCAGCCATGCCAGCCGGACTTTCCACGTTCGACGACCTTCCCGCGACTGAAGGCAAGTCTCCTTGACGCATATTGACCCCAAGTTTATAAACATGTTTTGAATGCTTTCTAAATTTGCATGCTATGTTTTATCGTATGTCAAATGTAAGGGTATAGTTAATCCCAATTGCAATTTCCTCCTTTGTTATAGACATACATGTTACTTGTAACCCTAGGACATTGTTTATACCATGCTTATGCTTATATGGTATCCTTTGTTACATAGTACGGTAGAATTGCTTAGGACCTTTATCGATGAAAATAACCCATGGGTGGGATTACTCAAAAATAATGATTTCAAGTATGATTTGGAAATTATTGTCATGATTTCGGTACTGTTTTTCTAAAATAAAAAGAAAAGGAAAAATGGTTTGGACTTGGGCGGATTGGATTGTCGGGTGGGTGCGGATGGAGCACTAGTTGTCTTGTGCAAGTACCGCCCCAAGTCAATTAAGGACCGACGCTTGTGATTGTCCATTCTAAGCATAACCGTACTACCACATGTCTATAATTGTACAACCTGGCCAACTAATTTGTAGAAACCTAATTTAGACTCACCACTCGGTGGAATGTGAGTGCCGGATAGAGGCAATGTCGTTTTTCTCACACGGCGCAAGAGGGGGCTTCTGTACTGGGCGGATGGAACCCTAACAGCGGTGAAACCTCAGCGGGTGAGTCGGGTTAGGTGGATACATTGTAACGGCCTTGTCATGGTCTCTCTGCCGGCACACCAAAGGAAGTGTGTTAATAGCTTGGCATCAAGAGATGATCATGTATTGTGGGTAAAGTTGTACACCTCTGCAGAGTTAAAACTATTCGAATAGCCGTGCCTACGGTCAAAGGCAAAGCGAAGAATGCTTTCATATTAGTAGACTTTGATTTTGGTTTAAAAACTGAAAAGTGTTTTGTTTTGGAATTCGGGAGTGGTTAGAACTCTCGGATGTTGTTTGGCGGATAGAGCCAACCAGGTGGAAAGAACCTGTTTTGTACTTGACGGATGGAGTCACATGATTAACCTTGATCTTTTAAACTTTGGCGGATAGAGCCTTTATATTAGTGATGGTGGATAGAACCTCACGGCAATATTATATACTTCAATTGTTAAAAAGAATTGTAAAAAGATGCTTTGTGAAATATTACTACTCAAGTATGGTTTAATAAATTTTGGCTTTATGCAAATAAACCCTATTAAGCTTCCTTTGGAAAGCCCCACATAATAATACTTTCCCCGACTTGCTGAGTACTTTTGTACTCACGTGCTACATCAACTTGTCATCATCAGAAATTTATCAAGACGCAGCTGAGGAGGGCGAGTTCTTCCCTAAGGAGTTCGAGGAGGATTGCCAGGATATCTAGCCGCGTTTCTGGTCGTCGCCTGTGGCGTGTTGGTGTTCGCTTGTTTCTGTTTTCGTCTTCCGCTGCCGTGTCTCCGGTCTTTTGACCGAGTATTGTAATAAGCGGCCATGTGGCACATACTTGAATATTTATGTTAAAATTTTCGTTATGTTCAGCAATGAAGTATCACTGTGACTGTGTGTACTAGCTACTGATCTGGGACTAGTACGGAAATGCACAGGAGATTTCAGATAGCTGATCCGGGGTCTCACACTTGTCTATCAGCCGGTGGTTGTCGTCTCAGCGGCGTCCCTAAGCGAAACTCCGCTGCCCGACTTCTGCACCAACCACTACATTTTCCGCGCACGCCTACACTATATCCAGGCCGGTCTCCCTCGGCTCGAGCATCTATAAAGTCAACCACCTTTTCCTCTCTTTTTCTGTGCTTCATCGCCTTCGTAGCCACGCAAGAACTCGCCGGATTCGAGCTCTACCGTCGTCGCCATTGCCGACCTTGAAGCTTCTCCGTCGCCGTTCCCCGCTTCGGTGAGCTTCGCTGCCCCATGGACTTCTCGTGCCGCCGTGTCATCTTCCAGGCCTCCGTTCGCGTCAACCGTCACGCCACCGCCGTCGTTCGTCGTGCCGTCGGTCTGTTGCTGTCAAGCCACGCCGCCACCGGTCGGGCACATCTTCGCCGCCCCGCCGTTCCCACCGTTTCTCGCGCCGTACCATCATCAAAACCGAGGCATCATCGTCAAAGCCGAAGCGCTGCACGGGAGGCGAGGCGACGCTGGCGTCAGCAATGACGCAAGTGTCCACGCGTGCGCCTGCATCACCTATGACGTCGGCATGACGTCATCCCTAGCCAGCCTCATGGACTTGGATTGATGACGTCATCCCTACTTGTCAGCCTCTTAAGGATTTTCTACATTTATTTTATTTTTCAAGAAATTAGATTGCTGACGTCAGCATTACGTCATAAATCGAATTTCCTTTAGAAGAAATATTGACCGAAAAGAAAATGGCGGATGACGTCAGCATGGCGTCATTAATCCAATTTTTCAGTAGAGAAATAATTCAGTAAATTAGGATTTATTCTTTTTATTTATTTTGAAACTTTCAGGAGCTCGTTCTCCCTCATATGAGCTTCGATTGAAGCAATTCCAGTCCCACAAATTTGTATATTCAATCTCTATTTAATGTTGAATTTTAATTGATTTTTAGAGTTTAGTTGCTCTCTATTTTAATATTTATTTGGTATGCTCTCTCAATTTGTGTAGATGTTGAAGCGTCGGGAGTGTACGAGAGCGTTGAAGCAACTCAAAACCAGGGTCCAGACCAGGAGCAAGAGCTTGTTCGAGGCAAGTCTTCCTTAACCATGTTGATCCCAGATTTCTAAAATGTTTATGTTGTTTTAAATTATGCATGCTTACTTTTATGCAATGTACTTTAAATATAGTCTTAAGGTCTAGTTAAATTCCAAAATTGTTATACACTCATTGGCATTGAACATTTCGAACCTGTCACTCTAGATGATACTAGCTATTTTATTTGGTGATAACTAGTAGAGTAGCTTGGGATGGTAGAAATGCTTAATCTAGCTTAAACATTTTGGTATTGCTGCTGTTATTTAAATGAAATAAAGTGGAAAAATAGTTTAGATCGGGGCGAATGGATGCTTGGCGGGTGCTGGATGCACGAAATCATGTAAAGTGAATGTTACACCCTAGTCAATTAAGGATCAAGCGTGTGTCAAGCATGGACCAAGCACTGCCATAATTAATTTGTGCATCTCATTATTGGCTTTGCCATTTGGTGGAATATGGGTGCCGGATAGAGACACTCGCAAGGCACAAGAGGGGGCTTCTGAACTGGACGGCTAGAACCCTATCAGCGATGAAACCTGAGCCAACCAAATTAATAGTGGGATTGTACATTGTAAAGGTCTTGTTATGATCTCTCTGCCGCACACATAAGTGTATTAATCTAGAGGCAAAGGGGGCTGATCATGTCTTGTGAGTAAAGCTGTACACACTCTGCAGAGTTAAAACTACTTAAGTAACCGTGCCCACGGTCAAAGGTAGGTGAGGTACGCTTGCACATTGTAGATTTTGTGGTTTTGTTTTAAACCAAAATGATGGTTTGGGAAATCCATGAGTGGATGGAACTCTTGGATTATTAGTTGGTACTGAAATTCGTGAGTAGATAGAAATCTCGGGTTGTGGTTTGGTGGTTAGAGCCAGTCAGGTGGTTGAAACATAATTAGTTGTCATATCAAATTCAAGTATTATAACTACATTTGTCAAATAATACTTCGTGAAATTACTAGTGGTATTTAAAGTTAAACATTGCTTTATGCTAAATGAGCCATATTAAGCTTTCATTTGTTTAGCCTTGCATATAGTTATCATGCATTATGTTTCCAAGGCTTGCGAGTACAATTGTGCACTCACCCTTGCAACATCCCAACTTTCCACAGAGGAGTGTACAAAAGCAGAAGGTGCCTACGAGTACTTTGCTTATGGTTTTAACAAAGGAGATCCGAAATTCTAGGACGCGCACCCCAGTTGATTGCATATTGGGCAAATGGATGGGCTTATCTCGTTGCTGTTATTTCGTTTCCGCTGCTACTTCATTAAACTCAAGCCAAGTGGCTATTTATTGTAATCGTTGACCCTAAGGTCGGCATCTTTTTATTCAAGTTTTAATATTATTTGATTCGCTTGCGCTGCCCGCCTGCCCTGTCCAACGCTCGTACACGCCAATACCTTCGAGGTCGCTGCTTCCCCGGTGCTACCACAACTTCCTCCCGCTCCTGCGTGCACGGTTAAGTCGCCAAAAATTCCTAAAGATTGTGCCACCATGTCCTTTTCATCCATGGCCGCGATGCTCGCTCAAGGGCACAAGCGCCGAGTTCCTCCCACTCGGCTATTTAAGACTCACCGCGATCATCCTTAGCATCCCTATACTCCCACTCACTCAACCCCACCCTTTGGCCAGCAACTTTGTCCCAGCGAAGCGCCATTGCCGCCGTGAGAAGGAATCATAGCCCAAGCTTAATTCTTCCTTTGGGTGAGTGAATTTATGATTCTTTCGGATTGGAGCATCGTTGCTATGCCTTGAACTCTTTGCCACCTTCGGTTGCAGCTCAATCAACCTGAAGCACCACCGCCCACTTCCTCTTCTTCCTTTGCTCCGACTATAGCCGCTAGAGCTCCACGGTGAATCCCTGTCGCAACCAGGTACCAAAACAGAGTCCTTACATCCCACTGGTACTTGCCCTCTCCTAGCAGAGCATGATCACCTCCTTGGTTCCCTCTTTGCTACCGAACATGCCCGTTGCCGTTAAGCTTCGTCGCCAGGCTGCTCCGGCCAACTTCGGTTGCCGTCAGTGCATCCCCTAGGTCCCCTTGACCTCCTCTAGCCAGCACGGCCATTCGCTCCCTGCCGATTGCATTTGTTCGCCACCGGCAAGCCCTGCTCCGCCCTGCTCTGTTTCGAGTGTATGACAAATGGGCCCCCTTGTTAGTCCCCTTACATGCAAGCATTGAGCCATTAACAACCGGCCCCACCTATCAGTTCTTTTATTTAAAACCAGGTTTATATATTATGTCACTGACAAGTAAGCCAACTAAGGATTTATGAATTAAATAAATATCCGAATCGGTATTAAACAAGGAGTCACTAGCATGTAAGCCACACTGTCAGTTATTTTTGAAAATAATAAAACCGTGACAACGGGCCCCACATGCCAGCCTCTGAAATTTATTTAAAAAAATGCCAAAATAGATATATACACTTCCAGTTCAATTAAAAGTGCGCTTTATCTGTTGAAAAGCGTAAAATAGCCAAAATACGGTTTGGCGTCATCCTCCTTTTCAATTTAGGTGATTTCCATTCCTTTCAAAATTCAAATGCTCATAACTTTTGCAAATGAACTCCAAATTAAGTGAAATTAGTTTCTAAATTTTTCTAAATCATGAAATTTCTGTTTCTACAAAAATATTTGAATTTGAATTTTATTTGAATTCATTTGCTTCTTATTATTGCTTTGCGATGAACTACATGTACATACCGATGCTCCAAAAAATATCAACATTGACCTTGACACTACTCAAGAACTCAACAAGCAAGGCAAGCACCCCCTTTGATAATGTTGATCCTATTATTTTACTTAAATTATGTTGTTTTATCAACTTATATATGCATGCATGTATTTTTAGTAAATTTTGCTATATTGTGAGTACCGATAAATAATCCTACTTGTTGCATGGAACTTCCATGAAAAATACGAACATGCCAACCTTGGAAACCATAAATTAAGGATGTGGGCAATAACTGATGTCAACTCAGGTATATGCAAATATGTAATTAATTGCTTAGTCATGCTTAGACTTAGGAGAACATATAGTCGAATATACTATTTGTTCAAGTAGTGGGAATTTTGACATATTTGAAAAAATGGTCTATGGTATTTTGATAAATCAAAACTAAAATTATATTTTGATGCGAGCAAGTTATTGCAATAGCCTGAAGTGTATAGATTTGCATGTAGTGTAAGGTAAATGTTCTCGTCTGGGTTGGATTAAGGACTGAACATAGTGTTGTTATAATCCAAAATAGTCAGTGCAACCAAAAGAGCTATTATGGGGTAGCCTTAACCTATTAAGTTGCTTGGGTCTATCTTTGCACATTGGAAGGTCTAAATAGTACATGCATTCTAGGTAGGTTTGCTCGACGGGTGCTCTCACCAAGGTGTTGGGAATAACACTTGCCAATACAACGGCGCATGCCTTACTATAGGGGAAGTGGCACGACGGGACGTATAACCATTCATTGGTACATGGTGTACAAATATCTTCTGCTGCCACAGCAAGGGTTAAACATCACCATGTTGGTGCAAAGTTAGGTCTAGATGATGTAACGGTCTGTCATGATCTCTCAGCCACACGCTAAAGAAAGCGTGAAAATAGCGACAAAAAGAGTTGATCATGTTTTGTGGATAAAGATGTATCTCTGCAGCATGTAAAACTTTTCGAAAAGCCGTACTCATGATCATGAAAGACTTTGTGCTTTGCCACCAAATAGAGTTTTGGTATTTTAACAAAAAGGGTTGAATTGAAATTTTTGGTGGGAAGTTCTTTTATAGATTGTATGCCAAGTATGGTAGGGAATAATTCGAAACTCACAATCACAGAGGACTGTGAGTTATTACATTTTATGCTATTTATACTTGCTATTTACTTATCTATCAAACTGCTCTTACAAATTTCCTTTACAATCCACTACTTGATATTTATTATTCAATCACAATCCACTACTTGATATTTATTATTCAACCTCGCTTTATGCAAATAGAGATAATAGCCATTTCCTTTGATATAACCTAAAATTTATTTATAATTGTAATATACTGCAAGTCTTGTTGAGTACAAATGTACTCACACTTGCTTGTTGTCATTTAGTGGACGAAGAAACCATGATTCTCGATGACACTTGCTTTACCGCAGGCTACGGGGATTACAGTAACGACCTTTTCTAGGTTTATCCCTATCAGTCTGTGGGATACTATGGCCAATGCATACTGTTAAGTTTTTTATCCTCTGCTGCACTCTACTTGGCTTATAAGGCCTTATTGTATAAACAATATCACGTTAATGCATTTGTAATATTGTGTATAGATATGATGATAATATTATAAATGTGCATATTAACCACTAATCATGGACTAGTACAGAATGCACACAAGATCTGTGGCATTCCACGCCACAAGGAAGGGTCTCAACATCACTAACCAGAAATTCATAATCTGTAACCTTGTATGGGTTGAGTTTTATCATTTTCAGAGTCATTGCATTTTCAGCAAAATATACGTTACTTCATAGTATAAAGAGACAAAAAAAAAGAACATTATCTTACGCCTAGAGTAACAACACAATTTACTGAAAATAACTGCAGTGAAGCAACTGAGAATACTGAGAAAAAAACACATACAAAAAAAAAGAATGGCAAAAGATAAAACAGAAAAATAACCATACCTTCAACCTATAGCTTCAACAAGTTACTCAGCATCTCAGAAAACAGGTGCAAATTGCTCCAGCATTTGGACTAGAACTTATACATCTCTGCTCCTTTATTCTGAGACGCTGAAGCATTTCCGCTCCTTCCGAAGGAAACACAGGAATACACTGGTACAGAATTGCCGTCCCCTGTGCTATCACTTTGCATCAGGATATGCTTCGCCCCCGGAGCGAGCTTCACCGGGCCTGATCTTTGCACATACCGGCCACTGGATGAAGCATTAGAGTTGTCAGGAACAGATCTTCCTTCTCCATTGTCCGTATTTCTAGATGGAAGGGCTACATCTCTTCTGCTGTCAGAAGCTTCTTGAACCATCCGGCCTGGATGGCTAAATATAAAGCTCGCAGAGTTATGACGGTGAACTGACGAGCTGGCTGAATGTACACCATATGGCTGAGGCAGATTGGAAACTGAAGATGTCGCCTGTTGTGTGGTTGTAGGCAAAAATGTTGCTGAGTGTGGATCTCTCCTAGTGAAAGGAAAAGGATCAGAGTAATAACGCCAAGGAGGCACGGAATTCTGATGGAATGCTGCACTGCCATGATTGGGAAGAGGTGGACACCACGATAGAACATTTTGATGAGACTGCGAGTCTGAACAATCCCTGAAATCTTCGTATGGTGATCGATCCAAGGAGAATACATTAGCTGCAGGAAAAGGGTAGCTGAAATTACGTGGAGTTCTGTATCCAAACTGTGCCTGACTTGTGCTTGCAGAATTTGCTGAAACATGACTTGTACTTGCAGAGTTTACTGATACATTGGGGAAACTTTGAGCTTGTAAAGAGAGAAAAGGCTGGCCTTGTCGTGGCAATTCCAAGAAAACCTTTGCCATAACATGGTCCTTGGTAGAAGGTCCTGTATGTTTTTGTGCTGTCTCAGCCGAACATTCACCTCTTGTTATGGTCCTTGTGGAGACTGCAAGATCCTTACCCATCAAACGAACCATTTGACCTGCAGCAGGACTAAACTCGTGCTGCACATTCAATTCAGAATGAAAATGTAGTTTCTCGCTGCGAGACAGATTATATTCTCGAGACCGACAGGAAGGAAATTCCCCTCCAGTAGAAAGCTGGGAGCCACTGTGATCCAGATTGGTGGAGAAACAATTCTTGTGCTGCTGAAATGAGTCCTGAACTGCAGAGTCTGGCAGCACACAAGGGGATATACCCTTCGTCCTAGTACCTTTTACTGAAGTTTTACTACAATCACAATGAGTTTCAGCAAGTTCTCTTGAGCTCAATGGAGGGCCAACAATATTTGTGTCAAAAACTTCCATCGCCTTGCCATGTAACAATGTGCCTGCCGATCTTAAATTCCTGCTTTCCAAGTCAGTAGCTGGTGGTTGGCATTCCAGTCCGTATGAATCAAAAGATAAATCTTTTTGGTTTTCTCTTCCATCAAGCACTTGTACATAAGAATTTAAAGTTTCATTATGTGTATGCACAAGATTTGGCACCTCTGAATTTGAATCATACGGGTAGTTTAAATCAGTAGATTCTGGCAGTGCCTTATTCAGATCAATCAAACAAGAAGACAACTCTGTGTTACTGAGCTCAGGAGAGTCCTCATGTTCTGTATTCTTATTTGCTTCTTTAGTCTTAGTGAAGGCTTCCTCAGGCCTATGAGAGCTACTACTTTCTGCAGTTATGCACTTGTCCCCTTCACTAGACTTGTCGGTGGATGATGAAGAAGAAGCCATAGCATCGGAGAACAGCTCGCGGAGACTATGCAGTTGGGGTAACTTGCAGCTTTGCTTCTTACTGCCAAGTACATCATTTGCTTCTGAGAATTTGACACGCCTCACCGATTTGTGGCAGAGTTCTATGACTTCCGTGCCTTTTGAATTGCCATGTTTCTCCTTGACCATTTTGACGGATGTGTGCCTTGTGTACTTCTTCAGAATGCTGTGCAAAGGGAGCATTTTTTTCAGGTCTCGTTGTTTCCCCACCTTGATAGCCTTTTTACTCTCAGTGTACTTTACTTTATCAGTCATCTTCTTCTTCTTCTTATTCTTCTTCTTCTTATGTATATTATTGGTCTTTCCATGCTTCCTTCTCTTAACGTCTGATATCTTTTCCTTATCTGTTTGGAGATGCTGTACGCCTTCAGGTTTCTTTGATGCCTGAGGAGTATCCACTCCATCAGGCAAATTTGGCTTTTCAAGTGCTTCCTGCACAATTGAGCAGTACTAGTGGATACCAGGAGATACATATAACTGTGAATGTAATATATAAAACAAAAATGAACAGCACATATAACAATTACCACGTGTATATGATTGCCTGACAAATTCTCAGGAAAGTGGGTACATTATAGAAGGGAAAATGATCAAATATATATAATTTGAAATTCTGGTAACTATTCGAGATTGTAAGGGTAATAATTTGAGCATGAATCCATTTAAGATCACAGTTATTTTAAAATAAGTGAAAGATATTCTGATGCACACTAAAAACTAAAGTTTGTTAAGAAAACACAATTTAGTTCTTGATTTGTTAGTGCCTTAATTTAGGATTATGGAAATCTAACACATGCATATTATACACAAATGATGCTGGAACTGCAGCTAGGTGAAACATGCATTTAAACCCGCTGCAAAGTTCACAAAGTTCATTGCTAATGGATATGTCGAATTGTTCATGTCAGTCTTGAATGTCATCATCAATGTTAAGGAAAAAGATAGCTTTAATATCATAGTTACCGGTTCGCTTAAACCCCTGCGAATCGCAAACCGAATTCATCGAACCCGAACCAATTTAGAGTACGGGGTTTGTGTTTGCAGTGAAAATTGGAAGAAAATGTGGCGAACCGTGAACCCGAATCATGTACCGCGACTTAGATGAACCGCGTTTTTGGTAACTATGTTTAATACCATACAACACTTCCTCATACATATAGAAATATAGGAGCTATGGTGGGTGTCCAACGTGGCTGTAACACTTGTTATGAGAATGTTTGACTCAGAAGTGGCAAGACGCATTATGATGTTGAACATTTGTTGATACGGACACGTTCATTAGTGGAAGTATAAGTGAAGCTTAAACAATAATGTTCTAGGTGTAGGGATCAGATAGCTCTAAGATTATTTCATTCACAACTTAAACTGTGGGAGGTAACAATGAAATGTAAAGCGCAAAATCTCATGATGGACCAACCTGCTAGAGATAGAGTCCTGTTACCCTTGTATACATACTTGGTTAGAGATAGAGTCCACTTTCCGCTCCCTTATGTACATGTATATATACTGGCCCATTGGCCTCATGATGAATACAAGTGCTATTCATAACATGGTATCAGAGCAAGGTTTAGGGTTAGGGTTTTCTCTTTGACGTTGCACTTGCGTCATCTTGCCATTTTTTTCACGGCTCTTTCTGTCGGTTCTGGCAATCTCGATGCCCTTCCTGTTCCAGCCGAATCTCCGACGTGCTGAATCTCCGACGTGCTCCACCTGATCTGCTCTGGCGCTCAGCGTCATGCTGCTCGTTCTTCCGGACGTCGCCGCTGCGCCTCTGCTGCGGACGTTGTCGCCGCACCTCGGTCTGCTTCCGGACGTCGTCGCCCGGGAGACTGGGTCCCACCTCGGCCTCCTCGCAGATCTGCGCCGGTCGCCTCGCCTTGTTGATCCGCGCCGGCAACCTCGTCGATCAACGCCCGTCGCCCATCCGTGCGACGGCAATCTTCGTCCGGCCTGGTCTCCGCTTGGCTTGTCTTCTTCGAGACCAGCCGAGCCCTGTATCGGCGTCGCCCTCCAGCCGGCCGTTCTCGCCAAGCTCCGCATCTCCGCCGGGCTCGTCACGGCTCCGCATCTTCGCCGAGCCCGCCTCGCCCACCTGCGTCTTCATCGCCGGAGCCGGACTGCTGCAACCGGCCGTCAGTCCTGCCTCGCCGTCCGGCCTGCTTTGCCGACGGCCGAATTCCGGAGTTGGGCCGCCGCCAGAGCTTCGGAGGTCTCTCCGTCTTTGCCAGCCGAGACGACCCGGACGCCTGTCCATCGAGCGCTGGGTCTGCCTCTGTTGTAGGGCTCTGTTTCTTTTTCTAGGGCACAAAAAAAAAAGATGTCGTCTTCTGGGATTGTTTCTGTCCCCCGATACCCAGTTATCTTTGATGGTCTCAATTATCGCGATTGGGTTCTTCGTATGCGCATTCACATGCATGGTCAGCGTCTATGGGAGTTTCTTACCGGCGAACTATCCTATCCGCCTCGTCCTGCTCCTCCTGCTACGCCTGTTATTCCCAAGGAGGCTGATGATGATGCTCGCCAGAAGGCCTCTGATGACTATGCTGATGCCGTGGAATCCTTTCAGACTCAGTTCACTGCTCACAAGACATGGATTGATGAAGATGCTCATGCCTCTGCTATTTTGGTTGCTAGCATGGAAGTGCATCTTACTGGAGACATTGTTGCTTTGTCTTCAGCACAGTTGATGTGGGCGCATCTTCGTGATCGTTATGAGCCACCGAGACTCCTGTACCTTCTTTGTTGTCACAGCGAGGCGATCGCCAAAGGCGATTCTACAGATGGAGGAGTTCTATGCGCAATTGTCTTCGGTGTGGCATCGGCTTGATTCACTCGGGCCGAGGTTTCTTAGGACTTACCCGATCTTTGTCAGCGCCCGGCGCTCTCATTTGGAGCTTCGCCACATCTACGACTTCACGACACGTCTTGGTCAGTTCGAGCAGATTCGTGCTCACCGCTTGCTCGTCATCCTCGTGTCACTCTGTTGGAGGCTCTTGCAGCTATTCGTACCGAGGAGACTCGTCTTCGTGGCGCAGGCCTACTGGTGTCTCCCTCAGTTTTGGCGGTGCCTCGCTCTACTCCTCCGACAGTGACGCCTACTCCAGTTCCAGCCACTGGGGGTGGAGGCCTTCACTGCACCTACTGCAATAAGAATGGACATGTGGAACAGTTCTGCTACAATAAGAAGAAGGATCTTGCTCGTCGAAGTGATCGTCCTCCTAAGGGCACTGGACTCTTGGGTGACACTCCTAGCAGACTTCTGGGTTCTGACTCGACTCAGGAGATTCTTGCCCTACTGCGTCGCATGGCTGCCACTACACCGATAGGTTCTGCTGGTTCTGCTACTCAGTCTTCTAATGAGAAACCACCATCCTCATCAGGTATCACACCATGGATTCTTGACTCTGGAGTTTCTTTTCATATGACATCTGATCCTACTTGTCTACATTCCATCAGTCCTCTTGTTGCTCCTACCACTGTGCATACTGCAGATGGTACTTCTCTCTTTGTTGCAGGACGAGGCAATCTTTTGTCATCCTCTTTTCATGTTCCTGCTGTTTCTTATGTTTCCAAACTGACCATGCAGCTCATATCCGCTGGCCAGCTTACTGATCATGGTTGTCGTGTTATTCTTGATTCTGACTCTTGTTGTGTTCAGAATCGCCGCACGGGGGCTCTAGTTGGGACTGGCCCTCACCGCCAAGATGCTCAGCGTCTTTGGGAGCTTGACTGGCTTCACCCACCTTCCGCTGCCTCTGCCAGTCTCTCTGTTTCCTCTGCCGCTTCAGCATCCGTTGCTTCTTCTACCGGGACTTTTGCTCAGTGGCATCACCGTTTGGGCCATCTTTGTGGTTCGCGTCTGTCCTCTTTAGTTCGTCGAGGTCTTTTAGGCTCTGTCTGGTGATGCTTCTTTACACTGTACGGTTTGTAAGCTTGGCAAACAGCTACAACTACCCTACCATTCTAGTGAGTCTATATCACAGCGTCCTTTTGATCTTGTTCATTCTGATGTTTGGGGTCCGGCTCCTTTTGTTTCAAAAGGGGGTCATCGATACTATATCCTTTTTATAGATGATTTCTCTCGCCACACTTGGATTTATTTTATGTGCTCTCGTAGTGAGGTTTTATCCATCTATAAGACTTTTGCCACCATGATTCACACTCAGTTTGATTCTCCCATTCGTGTTCTTCGTGCTGATTCGGCAGGGGAGTATCTATCAGGAGCTCTTCGAGTTTTTCTTGCTACACAGGGCACCCTTTCTCAGTTTTCTTGTCCTGGTGCTCATGCTCAGAATGGTGTGGCTGAGCACAAGCATCATCATCTTCTTGAGACAACTCGCACTCTTATGCTTGCTTCCGCTGTTCCACCTCACTTCTGGGCTGAGGCTGTTTCCACTGCTACCTACTTGACCAATATCCAACCTTCTTCTGCTCTGAAGGGTGGGATTCCAGTTGAGCGTCTTTGTGGTATGCCTCCTGATTATTCTGGACTTCGCCTTTTTGGGTGTGTGTGCTATGTTCTTCTTGCACCTCGTGAACGCACTAAGCTGACTGCTCAATCTGTTGAGTGTGTTTTTCTGGGATACAATGCTGAGCATAAGGGATATCGTTGTTGGGATCCTGTTGGCCGACGGATACGGATCTCACGAGATGTCACTTTTGATGAGTCTCGTCCCTTCTACCCTCGTTCTTCTTCCTCTCCTACATCCCTTGTTGAGCCACTGTCTTTTCTGACTTTTCCAGATACTCCAGTTGTCACTTTTCCTCCTTCACAATCGGCGTCTCCTTTATCGCCGATTTCTTCATCACCATCCGCTCCTACACAGGTCTCTTCAGATATTGTTTCCCCTATCCTCTCCACTACACTCGTCGACCGCCAGCCGAGGATTCTTCTGATGTGCCATCCTCTTCCTCCTCTGATGAGCCATCTTCTTCAGTGTCTCCTCCTCGTTATGCTCTTCATGATCGACAGTCTATTCGGTCTCCTGAGCGGTTTGCTTTTGTTGGTGCAGCTCTAGTCGAGCCGACTTCTTACCGTGATGCTGTTATTCATCAAGAATGGCAGCATGCAATGGCAGAGGAGATTGCTGCCCTTGAGCGCACTGGCACGTGGGATCTTGTTCCACTTCCTCCATGTATCCGTCCCATTACTTGCAAGTGGGTCTATAAGATTAAGACTCGCTCTGATGGTTCTCTTGAGCGCTACAAGGCTCGTCTTGTGGCACGTGGTTTTCAGCAGGAGCATGGTCGTGATTATGATGAGACCTTTGCCCCTGTGGCTCATATGACCACTGTTCTCACTCTACTTGCTTTGGCCTCTGTCCGAGAGTGGTCCATCTCCCAACTTGATGTAAAGAATGCCTTTCTTAATGGCGAGCTGCACAAGGAGGTCTATATGCAGCCACCACCAGGGTATTCTGTTCCTGAGGGCATGGTTTGTCGGCTTCATCGCTCTCTTTATGGGCTCAAACAAGCCCCTCGTGCTTGGTTTGAGCGTTTTTCTTCTGTGATCACTACAGCTGGTTTCTCTGCCAGTGCTCATGATCCTGCGCTCTTTGTTCACACTTCTTCTCGTGGTCGGACTCTTCTCCTTCTATATGTTGATGACATGATCATTACTGGCGATGATTCTCAGTATATTGCCTTTGTAAAGGCTCGTCTCAATGAGCAATTTCTCATGTCCGATCTTGGTCCTCTTTGATACTTTCTTGGGATTGAGGTCTCTTCTACCTCTGAGGGCTTCTTTCTCTCCCAAGAGAAGTATATCCAGGATCTTCTTGATCATGCTTCTCTCACTGATGAGCGTACAGCCGAGACTTCCATGGAGCTCAATGTTCACCTTCGACCTACTGATGGTGAACCTCTTGAGGATCCTACTCGCTATCGCCATCTTGTTGGGAGTCTTGTTTACCTTGGTGTCACTCGTCCTGACATTTCATATCCAGTCCATATCTTGAGTCAGTTTGTTTCTGCTCCCACTCAGCTCCACTATAGTCATCTTCTTCGTGTTCTACGATATTTTCGTGGAACCATCTCTCGCCGTCTTTTCTTTCCACGCTCCAGCTCTCTACAGCTCCAGGCATACTCTGATGCTACATGGGCTAGTGATCACTTTGATCGTCGGTCCCTTTCTGTTTACTGTGTTTTTCTTGGTGGTTCTCTCATTGCTTGGAAGACTAAGAAGGCATGCCAGCTGCTCGAGTGCTGAGGCTGAGTTGCGGGCTATGGCTCTTTTGACAGCAGAAGTTACTTGGCTACGGTGGTTGCTTGAGGATTTCGGTGTTTCTGTTTCTACACCGACTCCTCTTTTATCTGACAATACAGGGGTTATCAGCATTGCCAGAAATCCAGTGAAGCATGAACTCACCAAGCATATTGGTGTTGATGCTTCTTATATGAGGTCACAGGTACAGGATCAGGTTGTGGCTCTCCAGTATGTGCCTTCAGAACTTCAGTTAGCCGATTTCTTCACGAAGACACAAACTAGAGCTTATCATAACTTTTTCCTCTCCAAACTCAGTGTAGTAGATCCACCATGAGTTTGAGGGGGGGTGTTAGAGATATAGTCCTGTTACCCTTGTATACATACTTGGTTAGAGATAGAGTCCTGTTTCCGCTCCCTTATGTACATGTATATATACTGGCCCATTGGCCTCATGATGAATACAAGTGATATTCATAACACAACCAGATACTATCGTGGACATCTTATTTTATACATTAATATAAAACCGTACAGTTCTACGTAATGATGTACTGTGAAAATAATATGCAAAACTGGGATTATATATCACTAATTCAGATAGAAAAAATTAAGGAAAATATGTGCACAACCATAGCAAAGGGAAAAGGGTCAAAGAAAATTTTAAAACAATACGGGAACAGGGCTCGGAAAACCGGCGGTTCTGATTTCCAACCCCTGACCAGTTCACACATAACATTTGCATCTAAGGCCCTGTTTGGAACGGTTCCAAATTCTAGTAGAAACGGAAACGGTTCCAGATTCTAGTAGAAATGTTTCAAGTAGGATTCTGTGAATCGGGTGGAACGGAGTTGAGACCGATTCGACCACAGAGTGGAAAAAGAAGAAACAATCCGAGGAGAATCCTTCCGAGCTTTCGCCCGTTTGGTTGGATTTCTTCTAGAATCTAGTAGAAACGGCCCGGTTCCAAGTTGCCAAACGGGACCTAAGTTTTGATTTCAAAATCAATCAGAGCCGGTTTCCCAAACCCTGATTGGGATGGCCAAACAACTCAAAAAATAAAATAAAAAAATAACAATTGGCATATAAATTCTAATTTTCATAACTAGAGTTGCACGATTCTCTAATTCAATTGATACTAACTTATTTTTACACTTTACACAACAGAAATATGCATGGAAGATAATTGAACCATAGTTTTAATGAAACTGCTAAAATAATTTGGATGATTTGTGCACTTTCTGTTCAAGGAGCACACAGAAGTACTCCTCCAACTGTAGTCACAGATACTCAAATACCGCATGTGCAACCAGTTTGTGACACTGTAAGAGAAACTAATAGTCAAAATTGCAGCTTGGAGAGACCATCAAAATTCAAAAATGTCAAAAACATATTCCTTAGGAGTAGTATGAATGTTGCTAGCAATGACACAAAAGGATATCCCTGTCCTAAGAACTCCTTTTTGAAAGAATAATAATAATATCGTATCAAACAAACCATTACTAAAAATGAAATAGGAATATAGGATCAATGGAAAATATGCGTAGTGCTAGCTACACATTTGCTATTGTGCTAGCTTAAGGATTAAAAATTAGCTGTACATTATAAGAATGCAAGACATATGCTAAAAGCACCAATCAAAGTACTGAACAAAAAATGTTAATATGCATCTCCCCTTCATATGCATATTGATAAGCAATCTTGTATTCATGTAATGCACATATGCATGCATCCCTCATCATGTTGTGTAGGTTGATTTGTTGGTTCAAAAAGATCACATGGTTGTTATAATGATGTCTTCATCCTCAATGGCTCAATGTACTAAGCAAAACACATCCTTCTAACAAATATCTTATATACCGATGATGATGGCAACCTTAATCACGTACCAACCAAATAAACTTATGAATTATGGTTGCAAGTGAACAGGGGCGGAACCAGCTAGGGTGCCGGGTATGCATGCACTGGCACCTCGAAAAGTTTTTAAAGTTCTAGATATACCTTTGTTAGTAAGATAATCCTATTACAATCATTGTTTTAAAGCCGCGCGACTAGTCACGACTAATCGACAAGTCGGTGCAGCAAACATAATAGTCGTTGCACCCGACTCGACTAGTTGTGCTAGTCGGGCGACTAGCTGACTAGCTGGCGGCTAGTCACGCCTAGCCGGAGGTTCCTAGTCGCCCGACTGGGCCCCAAATAGTTGGCTTAAAGGCCAGACCGAGCTAGCCTCTATCACTTGTGAGTTGCGAACCTGTGGAGGACCGAGAATGGCGCCCGACTGGAAAGTGGAAACCCTAGTGATGGCACCGCCGCCGCCTGGTGGGAGCGGAGCTGTCGCCGCCGGAGCTTCATCGCCGGACGCCACCACACAAGTACATCTTCATCTCCCTACTCCTCTCCCCTCCAGCTCTCCTCTCGAGCGAGCGGAGGGAGCGCGGACGGACGAGCGCAGCCGGAGGAGTGGGCGGAGGAGAGCAGAGAGGAGGAGCGGCCGGAGGAGCGAAGCCAACGGACGCCAGATGGAGAGCAGAGCGGGCGAAGGTGCTGCAGAGCGGAGGAGCGCAGTGCAGAGCACAATATTTATCCTTAGTCCTTACTACTGCTTTGCTAGTTGAGTACATACTAATAGCAGACTAGCAGAGCACTCCTATGTTCTTTGTTTTTGGTATGCAGTATGTTGGTATATTTATAGAAAATTATAAAGTATAGTCATCGACTTGTATATTTATAGAAAATTATAAAGTATAATCATCGACTTGTATCAACTAGTCAGCGACTAGTCTGACCTAGTCACAACTAGTCTACAAGTCGGTACCCTAGCGACTCGACTCGACTTTGCGACTCGTAAACATTGACTACAATGTATTTGGACTTCAATGTAATTTGATAATACTTAAAGGACTTGGATAATAATCACATTTCATGCCTCAGGGTTGCTAGCTTTTTCCTCAACTTAGCTACCAATTGATAGATAAAATACCTTTTCTTTTATCACTTACACAAAAAAATTCCTTAACTTAACTACCAACCATTCATTTATGTTGTTGTAATCATCACCATGAGTGCATTGAATCAAGACCAGTATTGAGTATTTTATATGAAATTCATACCATACGACCATCAATACTTACGTAATAAGCATCAATATAGTAAAATATGGTTTACGGTTTTTTGCTAGAATAATAGGATACTACTGAACAATTATATATTTATAATAATTATTTATCAAGATTACAATTTTTTATCACTTTAGAAATATGTGATAAATATTTTGGCTTTGTATAAACTTTTGCATAATGTATAAACAGCTGTACCAATACTAAAAACTAATGGATTGTTATGATTATTCTAAACTGTTATCAACAGTTGATGGTTGTTATTTGTGTAATACTATATTGCTAAGCGTCGATAGTGCACCCTTAATCTAAATTTTCTAGTTCCGCCAATGCAAGTGAATAAGTATGCCGAGTTTTAGCCAACTAAGGTGTTCAGCAAAGAGCAAACCAGAATCAATGAATCAATACAATACCGAATTTGCATTTAATTTATACTTTTTTTACTTAGACACGTCCAAGAAAGAGAAACAAATATACACCAAGGATCAAGATCATTAAGCTAAGAACAGAAACTAAAATAAATTATATACAGAGTGAGCTCATTATGGCTTGGTAAGCTAGTTGGTGGGCTCATAAAAGGAGAATCAATTGATGAAATCCCTAACAATATTACTGGTGATTAAATGTGTCTAACATGCATCCTCTTATTTTAGTGAAGCATAAAGAATGTAAGTGATATAGCATCTTAATGATCAAGTTCCAAATGCAGCCCTCAGGGGTCAGATTCCATGGATTGTGAACTCTTCTAGGACTGCAAGACACGATGATGTGGGTTATCTCTTGTACATGCATGTACTTGCAAGAGAAACAATAACACGATATTACCTCTATAGTAAATTATTATCACAGGACAGAAACTTTAAATCCTATTCGATTCATCCGGTGATCAACTGGCTACATTAATCGGAATACTCCCTATAAGAGTACAAACAGCAAACCATCATGTCGAACATACCACCACCATCATCCACGGTACCCATGCAGGTTTGACGGTGGCTTGGACATTTCCTGACCAGTTACACGTACATACACACAGATGAAAAACTTTTTAGATCGAAGCTATCACGTAAGAAAAGATAAAGATCCCGTATCCAAGAGAATAATGCAGAAGATCTCGATCAAGTAAATGCCTGCTCCGCGTCCGTTTCCTACCATGAAGTCTCGTTTATGGATCCGGACCCAGAAATGTGCCGGCCGGACACCAGGTACGAAACTCATAATTCACACAGGAGCAAGCTAGCTATCATGCATGGTGTAAGAAAAGGCAACACGACACGCCATATGAGATATCATGGAGTATATATGATGTGAGACTTTTTAGAGGTACAGGGAGATGTCAATATCTTCCAATCAAATTATCTGTAAAATCTTGGTGCCACTTGAAATCTCCGCCCTTTAAACACTTGGTGTTGGCTCAATGGATGGCCTAGCATCTTCCAAAGATGGTAAAAACTCTCATAAGATGTAGTACCAGCTAGTCTGTTTCGAGTACAACTAATAATATAGCTGGCCATACATCTAGCCAATTAATCTTCATTAAGTGACTGATCTAAATTCTGCGAGTAGCTACATACGTACATCTCTACCAAGGTCTCTTACCATTTGCGCAAATCCTCGTATCAATATTCCCGTATCCGCGGAACACAGGGTGATTAATTACAGCCAATAAATCCAGCATGAAATAACAATATCCACACATACCAAACAGTCGTGAGATAGCTACCAAATGTAATGCAGTAATGATGCCAAAGAAAGAAACCACAATGACAGATTGGTCTAGCTTTAACGCTTAACATACAAATGCCCGTACAGCTAGCTTTGACCAACAAATCATCGTGTACCCGCAGACGAGATCGATCACATACCCTTGTAGAATAACTAGACCTTGTTCAGATTGGCAAATGGGCTCGGCACGGTACGCACAATGTTTACATAAAATATCCTGCTCCGCGCCGGGTCCCCATATAAAGCAACAACTAATTGCACCCCACCCCCCCAATAATCACACGCATTCACAAATACCAACCAAAGTAGCCGCTAATACCAACAACAACAACCAGCTGATAGGCTGATACGACATGGATGAAGTACATTTTTTTCGATCTCCATTAGAAATTGAAGTAAGCATCATCTAACTATCCTGGTACTGTCCAGCTATCCAATCATTATCTGAGACAATCATGCCATCCACCCCAAACCGGTCAAAAAAATCACAGGAAATTATATCGAAAATTAAAACCAGCGGAAAAAAACATTGGAATAAGACCAGACGATATCATGGCATTGGCAGGCAGGGCAGAGTTGGGTTGGGTTGGGCTGGGCTGGACCACTTACCTTTGTGGCGAAATTCCCCTCGGCTTCACGCCATCCGGTCCTCTCCGCCGCCGCCACCAATCTCCGTTTCCTCTTCTTCTCCTTGGTCCGCCTAATGATCGCAGACAGCGCCTCGTCCTCGTCCACCTCGGCCTCCTCGTGGCCGCCCCTCGTCGCACCGGCCGGGGGCACGTCCAAGGGGGGCGAGGCGGCGAAGAGGTCGGTGATGGACCGCTTTTTCGGCGCCCTCGCCTTCACCGGCGACCTCCTCGGTGCCTCCGCCGCCGTGGCCGAAACGGCGGAGGCCAGCTCGTCAGCCCACCACCGGAACCTCGGCGCCTCCATCGGCGGCAGATCTTCGATGCCGACCGGGCGCCGCCCCGCCGCCGTCGCCGCGCCCCTCATGCTAGCCGCGTACCCCCTTCACAGAAAATCCAAGACGGATCAGAAAAAAAAAAAAAAAAAGAAAAAAAAACACAACCACCAAACAATCGACGAGACGAGGTGACGATTCCACACCGACCTGATGGAGAACGCGGCGGCCGCCATGGATGCAGCGCCGATGCGCTCTCACGGCCCAAATCTGCTTGCGATTTTGTGAGGAATTCGGAGTTTGGGGGAGGACTGGAGGAGGCCGGAAGGGGAGAAAGGAAAGAGTGGAAAGGGAGCAGTATTTAAAGGGCACAGCAATTTCCAAGGGAATTAAAGTTTGGGAGGCGTTTTGTGTTTCGGGGCGAATTATTTACTCTTTCCCGCTCTTTTTACCTATTTTTTGTTTACTTTTATTAATTTTCTATACAAATTCTTTATGGTTTGCTGGTCTCGGTGTCCTGCCGTAGGGCCCACCATCCCATTTACTAGGGCGGACAGGGACGTGTGATGGACAGCGGCCGAATTGGGTTTTTAAATATCCGAGTGGCGTGTGACGTGGCACAATCAGAATCGTTGGTTGGGCAATGGCATCATTGACGGCGACCGCTAGGCGGTGGGGATGGGCTTCAATTGGTACGCGCACACGGAAGGCTTCCCTCACACTTAAGGAATTTTTTAGGTCCCATTGTGTAGTTTTTTTTTTCTTCAGACAATAGCATCCGTAGCGATGAATTTGTATGTTTAGCTTTATGTCGTGCTTAGATGGCGTTGGACTCGCCCTAGTCGCACTATGCAAGCCGCGCCTCCACACCGCTGCAGCCGAAAGCAGCGTCCCCTAAGGCGCTAGTACCATGCATTTACTTTAGCACTACATACTTTTCAAGGCAAAGCTATATAAATATATATATATATATATATATATATATATATATATATATATATATATGATTTTATATTTTTGATACCGTAATTTTGTAGAAACATGAAGAACTGTACAAGGCAGGAAACGAACGGCTAAATCTAAAATATGATAACATATCAAGCGGCCACTTCCTCCATTTTTTTCTTGTGAACCGTACAAAGTTATTTAATAACTTTGGTACTCCTCCAGGAAAGGAAGAACTGTATTAAGCTATTTAATCCTACTCAACAGTTGGTTAAAATTTGACTCAGCGATGAGTACCAAAATTAATTTTAATTTTAGTACTCATCACTGAACTAAACTAAATATAACATGGTTGATTTAATTGGTACACTGGTGAAACAAATAAAATAAATGAATAAAAAAATAAATTAAAAACTTCTAACGCCACATTGTTCTATTTCTCTCCGAACTATTTGCCATGTTATTATTCGTTGGTTGTGAACAACCAAATTCGATTATAAAAATAACACTCGAGTTAGTACCAAAAATTTTCACTTCATGTTCATTGTTCGTATTTGTATCCAAAATTTTTTTGCGATATGGTTTTAAAAAAATCACAAAAAAAAAAAAACAGAGAAAGTGGCTACTCGATATGATATCATGTTTTAGGTTTAGCCGTTCGCTTCCTATCTTGTAGTACAGTTTTTCTTGGTTTCTACAAATTTGAGGTATCAAAAGTAAAAAATCATATAGAGCTTTGTCTTGAAAAATAATTTTATAATTTTATTAGTTTTTATAAATACATTTTAATTGAAATGATTGGTCAAAGTTGTTTTCTAGTTCATATTTTATGAGGTTATTTCATGCCTTTCTATAAAGGTATGACTCTTCACTATTGCAGTCCCAAAAAATTATTTTTCCTAGAACTAGCACCATGCGATTGTTTTCTATTATAATGTATTTATAAAACCTAATAGAATTATAATGTATTTTTTCAAAACTAACCTTCCGTATCGCAAAAAAAAAAAGAAAAAAATTTGATGAGCAGAGCTATAGTACCATGCGCGAAACTGTAGCACCTCTAGGTGCAGCGCCTTAGGGACACTACTTTAGGCAGTGCAGCGCCCCCTAGGCGCTGTTTTCGACTGCAGTGACGTGGAGGCACGGTTTGGCGTTACAGCTACGTGGGGTGCGAACATGGTGAGTCTAGGGCTGTCCGAGCGCTAGTGAAATCAAATCTACAAATTCGCCGCTACAAAGGTTATTTTTATTAAAAAAAAAACAACATACAAGGATCTGTACAGCGAAAAATTAACGCTTCTATGCCGTACGCTGCAGCTCTTCCCCGTCGCTTTCGCTACGTCCACAGGAAAGCGAGCTCACAATTCACGTTATGCCTTTTTCTGTTGCAAAAATGGTCCATACTGCTGTAAGCAATTTCGGAGAATTTGTGATGTTTTTCTATCATTTGTTGTTGTATGAAAAACGAGTGTAGCATTTGTCAAAAAAAAAAAAAAAAAACGAGTGTAGCAGAGTTACGAGGACGAACTAACAAGCTTGCTGAATTAATATACCCTAATAGAACATTTTGATGAGACGGTCAGTCTGAACAATCCTTGATTGAAAATATTTTCATATGGCGATCCTTCAGCAGAGAATACATATTAACTGCAGCGGAAGTGTGATTGAAATTACGTCGACTTCTGTAACCAAAAATATGCTTGACTTTGCTTGCAGAATTTGTTAAACAAGACTTGTACTTGCAAACTGTACTGTAACATTGAGATAACTTCCAGGTTGTGAAAAGACGAAACGTTGGATCTGCTGTGGCAATTCCAAGAAAACCTTTACCGTAAGATGGTCCTTAATGGAGGGCCATGTATGTTTTGGTGTTGTCTCAGTCGATATTTAAGGCGTATTTATTTTATTTTATTTTGATCTTTTAAAAGCTGATTCTGAATTGTGGTTATAGAGAAACTGATTCTTTAAAAGCTGAAATCTAAAAGCACATATAAAATGGATTGTGAATTCTAGTGTATATGGATGGGTTAGATTGTGAGAATCGGATTCTAGAATTAGATATTTTGTTTTTAATTCTGTTTTTAGGATCAAAATCCAGAATTAAAAGCAAAAAAACAAACAGACTCTTGCTGTGGTGAACAAAACAATTGGCGCACTCGTGGCAGAAATGGTCGCCATGCACGCTTGTGGCAAAAACGGTTAACATGTTTGCAGCAAATTGGCAGCTAAAGATGATGTCGCACGACGTGTCATTATGGACAAATTAAAGATATTGATGAGGGTGGATCTCTCCTAGTAAAAGGAAAAAGATCAGAGTAATAACGCCAAGGATGCAAGGCATTTGGATGGAATGCTGCACTGTGATGGTTGGGAGGTAGCTAGACACCCCAATAGATTACTTTGATGATGCTGCGAGAGTCTAAACATTCCTTGAAAATATCTTCATATGGTGATCTGCGTAGAATACGTTAGCTGCAGGGAAAGGGGTGGGTAAATTTATGTGGAGTTTTGTAACAAAATGTGCCTAATTTTGTTTGCATAATTTGCTTCTTAAACACGACTTGTGGTTGCAGAGTTTACTGAAATGTTGGGGTGGGCGGGGGGGGGGGGGGGTTTCAGCATGTAAAAAGACGAAAGATTGATCACCTTGTGGAAATTCCAAGAAAACCTTTGTCGTAAATGGTCCTAGATAGAAGAATCGTATATGTTTTGGTGTTGTCCCAGCCGACACTTATCGTGGTGGGCGAAACGATTGGCGCCACACTTGTGGCAAAACTACCATCACTGCTACAGATCTGATCATCAGTCCCGGCCGACAACGGCCATCAGTACCGGTTTTTCAATCAGTACCAACCATCCGGGACTGATAGTATTAAAAATGTTTCAGAATATCCCGCAACCTCGTGACTCCAGCCTCACCCTTCGTAGAATATGCATTCCTTTTGAACTTTCCTGAAATGAGGCATACATTAGTACTGGTTTGTAACACGAATCGGTACTGATACACCCATCAGTACCGGTTGATAACACGAACCGGTACTGATGCACTCTCATTAGTACCAGTTCGTATTACCAACCGGTATTGATGCCCCATGCCTTCAGTACCGGTTCGTGTCACGAACCGGTATTAATATGAGGGCATCAGTACCAGTTCGTGTTACCAACCGGTGCTAAAAGCCCACTACAACCTTGTAGCCAATTAATCGGTACTGATGTCACTATCAGTACCGGTTCAAATCCAATTGGTAGTGATGTGTTGATAATAAAGCCTAGTTTTCAAATAGTGGATCACTACGTTTGTGGCAAATTGGCAAACTGAAGATGGCGTCGCATGCACGTCGTGTCGCTGTGGACAAAAAATTATATAACGCCAAGGATGCAAAGAATTTTTATGGAATGCTGCACTACGATGATGGGGAGGTGGACACCCCAATAGAACATTTTGATGAGGCTGCGAGTCTGAACAATTCTTGAAATTAAATATCTTCACATGGCAATCGATCCGCAGAGAATACGCTAGCTAAAGGGAAAGTACTGTGGATGAAATTACGTCGAGTTATGTAACTAAGATGTGCCTTACTTTGCTTGTAGAATTTGTTCAACATGACTTGTACCAGCTGCCGAGTTAATTTACTGAAACATTGGGGAACTTTTAGCTTGTAGAAAGAGGAAAGGCTTGCCTTGTCGTGGCAATTCCAAGAAACTCTTGCCTTAAGATGGTCCTTGGTAGAAAATCATGCATACTTTTGTGTTGTCTCAGCCAATACTTCCTGTGGTGGGCAAAAATGACTGGCGCACTTGTGGCAAAAATGGTCATCGCGCTTGTGGCAAATTGGCAACTGAAGATGGTGTCGCACGTGTCGTTGTGGACAAAAATGTTGCTGAGGGTGGATCGATCTGTCCTAGTGAACGGAAAAGGATCATAGTAATAACGCCAAGGAGGCAAGGAATTATAATGGAGTTTTGTACTGCGATGATTGGGGGTGGACACCCCAATAGAACATTTTGATGGGGCTGCAAGAGCCTGAACAATCCTTGAAAATATCTTCATATGGTGATTGATCCACGTAGAATACATTAACTGCAGCGAAAGAGTGGCTAAAATTATGTGGATCGAGTTTTGTAACCAAAATGTGCCTGACTTTGTTCGTAGAAATTGCTTAAACATGACTTGTACTTGTATGGTTTAATGAAAAATTGGGGAACTTTGAGCCAGTAAAGAGATGAAAGACTGGCCTTGTCGTGGAAATATCAATAAAAACTTTTGTCTAAGGTGATCCTTGTTAGAAGATCCTAAATGTTTTTGTGTTGTCTCAGCTCAGCCGACACTTACTGTGGTGGGTGAAAGGATTGGCGCACTTGTTTCAGAAATGGTCCCCATGTTAATTTATTGAAAAACTGTCACCGCGCTTGTGGCAAACATTTTAGAATTGGGCTCCAACTTATTTTTGCAAGTTAGAGTTGGACAAGGGTTCATTTATGTGCTAGAGAAGTATCATATATATATATATATATATATATACACACACACGCATAAAGGAAAAAAAAACACTACATCTTGATTTCTAAATACATATCATTCTTGTTTTCGAATTTTATTCATAAATTCATATCATTCTATAATTTTGAGATAACTTTTAACTGTTTTTCCCCTTTGCATACCCCTACCCTAATTATTCCAAATGTTATTTATTGTTGTGTACTAGAGTGACCAGGGGCGGATCCAGGCCCCGGGCAGAGTAGGCTGTAGCCCGGGGCCTAGTACCGAAAGCCTACTAAAATTTTACGAAAAATTATTGAAAAATCATTGAAAACAGATATTTAATCTAAGATCAGCTGGTCCAGCCCGAGGCTTGGGCCTGGGCTAGCTAGCTCCCCTGAGAGTAACACACCAATAAATAAGCTAATAAAGAAAAGTGATTTGGTCATTTTTACACGTGTCATAGTTGAAGTGTAAAACTCTAAACAGCATGTGTGTGTATGTGTATGTATATGTATATGAAAGAACGAAGGTAGTAGTATAGGCGGCTTTTCTTGTAGGTGAGTATAGCGGTCGTCTCCTCGCCTACAGGGAGATCGAAATATCGAATTGCTGCTCAACGGGGGACCTGTAACAAAAGTTGAATTTCCCTTGGCAGGGTTGATTGTATGTGGGCTGTGGGCCATGGCGTCCGTGGGCTCCGGTACGCGGTTGTCGGCGAGGCGAGCGGGTGGCGACAAGGATCCGACTTGAGCGGGACTAGTTTTAATTTTCTCTCCCGTTCGCCGTTCCCTCTCATCGGTCATCTCTGCCTCCACCTCTTCGCATGTGATCGAGTGCTACTTCTTCTTTTCTCCCCACCCCCCTCTCGATCTTTTCTTATGTGGTTTCCTGGTTGGAGATTCTTGTCCCGTGAATGTGCATGATTGGGGACCTGGGGTAGCAAGATCTTGTACGTACTGTCTGGAAAGTTGCATTTGTGTCCTTTTCTTGCTTGTTGGAAAACATATCCAGATGTAGGCAGCCTTGCTTTAGCGTGCAAGAAAAAATGATGCATGCAGTCGACTAGCACTTGGCCAGTACCAGGGGTCATATCCGTCAACAAAGGAGGTACCAGATCTCTGCAAGTAAATATGCTTGTGTTGAAGTTTTGGAAAAGCTAGCTAGCTAGGTTGAAGAAGCTGGAGGGAGGGATGAGGGGAGAGGTTGCCGTGTTTTAATTTGTTGATGAAATGTTTGCAAGTTCTTTTCCGGACACTATCCCGCTCAATATTTCTCTATTATTTCATGCTTTTTAGTAGTTGGTAGTTGGTGGTCGCGCATGCAAACCATAGTAATATTGAACGAAAAAAAGTGTTGGATCCTTGCGTCTCACGAATTCATTTCGCAGCTTTGCAAACGCGAAGCAGTGGGCTAATGATCAGATCTATTCGGTTCCATCTCATGTGTCAGCTAGCTAGCGCCTGTTCCATCTCATGTGTCAGCTAGCTAGCGCCTGTTCGTAAATAATGCATCATCATTTCAGAATAGTTACTCCTGAGTCCTACTCCTTAGTCCTGACTCTGAATAAAATCTATTATGAATAATAATAATAAGCCATCGCAGTGTATATGAAAGTACGTTATTCGAACTTATCCCCGAATAGTTTCTTTTTTACACAAAGGGCTTGAAATCTGCTAAAAGGCTAATTACCCCCAACCGGATACCCTATGTACCCACGTTCAACAACTTGTTTGAGATTTCACCGTAGCTGTAGGCTGGATTTACCCCCAAGTTACTGTGTTTGAGACAACATGCGTTTACATGCTACTCTCTCCGTCGAAAAATATAAGGTGTATTTTAGCTTTGCGCAAGGTTTAAGGTTATAGTGAAATCGATAAAGATATAAGAAAATGATTTACATATACCTTTTAATTGTCTTAGAAGATGAGAGAGAATACTTTGTGTGAGTGGTAACAAATAAATGCATATAGTTGATAAAAAATAAATAGAGGTATAGTAAGAAAGGCTCATTAAATTTACATACAAATCTTATTTTTGTAAATAAGACCATTCAAGCTATAGATTTTATATTTATCAACGGAAAGAGTAACATCTAAAGTATGCCACCTCGAAACTAAGCTGAGGTGTTAAAAACAACCTCTAAAAAGAGCTTATATGTGCCCTCGGTAGCAAACGGCACACACACACACACAAAAATGCCAAGAAACATCCCTCCGTACAACCGTTGTGTCGGGACTACTCATGAATGAGTATATGTGCACATGCCGCAGTTGGGCTTATGGTGGATTTTAGGCCTGGTGTTACATTTGTCTTGCCTAAATCATTTTTATTACTTAATATACTCTCTCTAGCTAGTCACAAGAGAATGTTGTATTTGGGTATGTGCATTCAAACTTCGTAAAATTTGTCAATTCCAATATTTTTCAATATTTAGATTGAACACATAAAAATAATATGTATAAATTTATCTCGAAAAGAACTTTCATAATATATAATTTTTTTATGTCTTATAAATATATTACAACAGAAATTGTTGGTCGGTCAAAGATGTGTTTCCACGACGTGTTAATGTCTAAAACGATATTATTTTTGTGAGTAGCATTCTCCTTCTATATTTAATTAGACTGTTCAGACTAAATGCAGTTAGATCCAGTAAAAATTTTAAAAATCGCTATGCCAAGCAATTAACTTGCTCAGACGTACAGTAATGCGCGATAATACACGTACGCGCGAGCAACGGTGAAATGGATCGTCGCCTTTGTTGGGTATACCGTACGTGCATGTTTCTAGGCATCATCAGGCTGTGCTTGCACGTAACTAGACAGTGTCCCTTGAGAGTTGAGACGACGAATACGGTGAACAACATGATCGTACAACATTTTCCTCTCTCCGATGAATCAAGTCGATTCATACATGTGCACGATTTCCTGTGAGTATATATCATGCATGTGCACTTTCCATATTAATTGTTGACTAATCCGGCTGTGCTTGCACGTAACTAGACAGGGCCTGTTTGGTTGCCTGCACGCGCGGAGCATGGCTCACGCGAGCCAGGTCCGCGGGAAACGGCCGCGCACGGCGTATCTGCGCGTGCAGGCATGCAGTGCAAAATTGGCCTTCGTTGCATGCGTTGAGCCAGGCTGCGCACATGCGATGCAGGCAATCAAACACGATCTCGTGTACGGTCAATGCATGCATCGAACCAGGCCGCGCGCATGCAGGCTACCAAACAGGCCCTAGAATGATGGACAGTGAACACGATATTCCGGGTTCGGATTTGCGATACGTCCGAAGTATCCTTCTCCTTCTTCTTTCTTTCTTTTTGCGAGGAGATATTACATAGTATTGAAATTCATGTCTACTTGGCCATGAAAAACTGTACGAGATTTAGGCCGCGTTTGGCAACTTGGAACCGGGCCATTTCTACTAGATTATGGAAGAAACTCAACCAAACGGACTAAAACTCGGAACGATTCTCCTCAGATCGTTTCTTCTTTTTCCACTCTGTGGCTGAATCGGTCTCAACTCAGTCCCATCAGATTCACAGAATCCAACCTAAAACGTTTCTATCAAGAATCTGAAATTATTTTCGTTTCTACTAGAATCTGGAACCGTACCAAACAGGGTCTTAATATCTTCTTTTGCCAACTACGTCCGTGATAGGGTTCCGAGATCTCATCAACAGGCGCAAACATCCTAGATTGACTTGTATTGTCTATCCACAAAGGGGGAAAGCGACGTAAAAGACGGAGAAATCCTTCCTTGTCGATCACGGCTCATTTGGATGGGGCCGGAAATTTATCCGTTCAACAAGTACACAGCCTGGATCGTTTCGTCTTGTAGATCCAAAAGGGGAAAGAGACGTAGAAGACGGAGAAGTCCATCCTTGCCGGGCCTCATTTGGATGGGATCGAATCAAGGCCCATCTACATGTACTTTAATTCGCTCTAAATTACACTGGATAGGCTGAGATACGGTCCAATCCTAGGCCTGGCTCATACAAACAAAGCACCATACAAAGTCCTACCTTATAGTATACCAAAGTGTAACACGCAACAGACCCACTCCAATCCAAGGATCCAAATTTCGGTCCGAAATCCGAAATCTCCGAGATTTCGGATTTCGGACCCCCCGAGATTCAAAATACCGGTTATTTAAAAAAATTTAAAAAATTCAAAATGCTATAGTGCATATTCAAATTTCGCCGAGATCTCGGCGATTTTGGCCGAGATTTGTATTTTTTTTTACCGGATTTTTATTTTTTTTTTTCACCGGATATGATTGCATTTAGGTTGAAGATCACCCACAAAAAATTTCAGATTGTTTTGATGTTTTTTGACCATTTTTTGGTCAGTTCAAACCGGACCGAAATCTCGGTGATTTCAGCCGAAATCTCGGATTTCCTGGTAGAAAAAAATGGATTTCAAATTTGAATTTTAGATTCCATCCGGATTTGATTTGAATTTCCAAAATCTCGCCGAGATTTCGGATTTCGGGCACCTCCGAATTTTTTTTGAAAACGAGGTTTATAACCCTGCTCCAATCCAATCCAATCCACTAGAGAATAGAGTTCCCAATTTCCTACAACCCCCCCCCCCCAGCTCTTTTTTATCCCTAGAAAACTAATTCAAGGATGGGCCTTTTATTTGTGCTAGCACTAATGGTGCGGAGGACAAGCAGCTCAGCGCCGGTGATCATGGCATTGAGAAACCGTCCTTGTTGGCAATGCAGAAGGTGACGTGTTATTGATCCATGCTAGAGTTCTTGACGTAGAGGTGCTGAATTCGGACTTGGGCATGTTTTTTTTTTTTGCCCTTTTGTTCCTGAGATCTCTGGAGTGCATGTGGATCTTACGTAGAGGTACGACTATGACCATCCAAAGTGGATGGCGTGGAGCTACCCTATTTCTGCGCTATTGTTGTTGGTGCGGAAGTCCTGTTTATTATGATGCAGACTGAGGTTAGGCCATCCTCACTCCAACCTCAACCGCCAGAGTGGTTGGTTTGCATGAAACATATATGGATGAACCGGGAGAAATTATTATTGATTGATCCAAATTGTATGAACTCGGTCTAGTCCGTGGTGATGTACATTATGGTTATTGTGTATGTGCGCATGGGCTAGCATGGTTCGTTGATTATGTTGAGGTTGGTTTGGATGGAAAATCGTCGTAGAATGTGATGAGTAGTATAGTCTTTATTTGTGATGTTATATTTTATTGTTGGATGGAACGGTCAATGAGGTAATAAATGTTAAATGATTTGCATATTGATCTATTGTTTACAAATTAATCGGTGCATGTGGGTTAATTTAGATTTTTTTGTTATTTTGTCTAACATCCCAAAATTCAAATAAAGAAGAAAATAAAGTTCTGAAATATGTAATTGCTTTATTCTTTAATTTCATGAATTATTGGTCTTTTTGGAGTTTTATTTATTAAAAAGTCATTTAAAATGGCATTGGTAGAGAGATAAAAGCAAAAAGGTAAAAAGTAAAAATGTAATAAAAATCTATAAAAATATTTTAAAATAATTAGAATTTTTTTGGATAATCTTATCTTGATGTTAAATGAGTGTGAAACCACTTAATTAAAGAAATGATGAAATTCATTTACGTGATGTGATCGTGAATAGTGCAAAGAATTATTTTTATAAAATTTTATTAACTTAAATGTAGCCCAAAGTTTTACCATGTGTTCAATAGACCAATATTAACCTCTGGTAAAATTTTTAAAAATTAATAATAAAATTAGTACCATTTCCAATTTATTTGTTTCAAATATGAAATTCTGCAAATTTGAGTAAAATATTTATTATAAATAATAACTTAAATTTCAAATTTTTATTCAATAATATTTAAAACTTGTATAAAAATTTTCAAAAATTATTAATATAATTTAAGTCCTCAAATAAATCATTTATAGAATTTAAAATTTTGAACAATTCACAGTGGTAGATTTTTAGTAATTAATATAGCGAGGTTTATTACCTAAAATCATTACAGTATGTATAAATCTTACTCAGGGGAGTAAATAAAAGTATTAAAAAATAATCATGATGATTTGCACCCTGAATTAAATACGTATTTAATGAACTATCCGGATGCATTGGGTTTAAGCCACCCTCTCTCACACTGACAAGTGGGCCAGGCCTCTTTAATGCCTCCACCGACTAGTTGCTCTCCCATGTAGACTGAAAGGTGGTCCTCTCACTTTAGCCAGTCCCATGTGTCATATGCTCTTTTCTCTCTATCTCTCCTCTCTCTTCCCGACGTGTGGCCCCAGCCCCACACGTCAGGAGCTTCTTCCTCTCCTCTTCTCTCGGTTCTTTCTCTCTCTCCGGCAAAAGATCCCGAGCCGCACCGCCTCAATTCCTGTCCATTTCCTCACCGCAATTCATAGCCACATCGCCTACCACCTCACCGCCTCAAGGACTTCACTTCATGCCCTGACCCCTGGGATTTTCACGCGTTGTCTCCTCGCCGCCGGTCACCTTGACCCAACTATGGTTGAGACCGCGTGATCATAACACAAACCACCTAATTGCTCTATATAAGCACATAGACTCTCCTGGGAAGCATTCCAGTCTTCGCACTTCATCCCAAGCCATGAATTTCCTCTTCTTCCACAACCCCGACCAACCCTCCGCCGTGGCCAAATCCAAGCCTAATTTTCTCCATCCGGATTCAATCCCAAATTGCTTCCATCCACAACAACCTCAACTATCCACAATCAAAAAGCACGAGTCAACTGAATTGCTCACTTAATGTAGAGCTGCCGCGTCGAACTCTTCCAGTAGCTGCCGCCCTCAAGTATCTGGATCCCATCCTGTATTCTATTAGATAGTCGAATTCGGTCTCGAATTCGGTCCCAGGTCGGGCGGGAAATATCCGGCCCATTTTCATCCCTATCTCTTCCTCCCTCTACATCAAGACTAGCTCACAGCTTGCATCTACGGTGATAGTCACCCGCCGCTCGAAGGGTGGAGGTGTTACGGCATTAACGCAAGATTGGCTCGAGCCTAACGGAGCCTTACTATTTGATTCACCCCTGGCTATTTGTTACATGGCGCAAAAGTGTTGGCTTTGGGAGGAAGAAGGGGGGGCACCACAAGGTGATGGGTGAGCTACGATGGTCTTTTATAATCGCAATGTGGAAGGTTTGCCGCTCGGCCTGTGGGCATGGCATTATAGCCAAGGAAAAAAGGACGATGACGTGGCGCGATGAGACACAAGATTTTCCCATGAGTTTGCAGGATGCAAAATTGTCAAGGGCAGTAGTGGTAGCAGTGAGAGGTGACAGCTTGGCGGCGTGAGCAATGAGATAGGGTGAGTAGTGGCTGACAGAGGGGACGGGATGGGGCGGCATAAGTACCGGCGGCTCGGTGCGGTAGGGTGGCTTGGCAAGGCTGGCAGCATCATAATGGGGTAAGGCGGTGACATGGCGGTGGCTTCATGCCCACGTGTGCCCTGGCGTACGTGTTGGCATGCCAGAGCGCACACAAACATGGGCGGGCACAGGGCCTGCTCCGAGCGAGGCGAACGACTGACACGTGGACCTGGTCAGGTAGGGGTTAACGAGTAGGCACAGCTCGTTAGAGAAAGAAAAATGGAGAGAAGGCTGAAAAGGAAAGCGTACTGACAAGGCGGCTTTTGGGTGGGGCGCATTCCATTTTCGGATTTAACTTTATTTTAATTAAGTTTTAAAATTGCAGTTAGGATCTTCTAGAATTTTTAAAGCTATCAAGCTAGCTTCAATTTTTATGAAAATTTTTGGACATGACCCTGAGATGGTAATAATGTTTGTATAAAATTTCCAAAAGATTGAGCATTCTGTATTTTCTTATAAGTTCATTTATGGCCTCATTTTTAATATAATATTTAGTATTTGATTTTTCAGAAACATCAAATCAACTTCAAAATTTATAAAACTTTTTGGGGACACAATTTGGATTATTTAGAACTTAAATAAAATATTTACAAGATTTATTATGATTTAAATTTTAAAATAAAAAATAATATTAAAAGCATTTTCTTTAAATACCAAAATTCCAGAAAGTCATAAAAACTCTTAAAATTCATAATAACTAGTCAGGGTCGCGTGCTACACTACGTCGTGCGAAATTTGGTCCGACATTTATTTCTGAAAAAAATGGTTTATAGACCTAAACGTAATTTCGATTTTCTAGGGGACTTTTTTACGAAAGAGTTGGTGAGAGGATTTAAATGTAATTTCAAAATTTTCGGAGGCCCTTCCACGAAGATGCTGACGTGGCGCGGTAGTTGAGCTCCAATTCTCCCAGCTTTAAGAGAGTTACTAGGCCAATAAACGCGGTGCGCGTCGTGCGCATGAACGAAAAACGAACCCGCATTTTTTCGGAGAAAAAAATGGACCGTGATGTATTTTTCAAATTTTCGGAGGGTCTTTTAGAGTGCCATTTTTGAATAATTTTTTTTTTGGAAAAATGGGCCGGGTAGAAAAATGGACCAAGACGTAATATATAGGATTTTTGTAGGGTCTTTTCGTGTTTTTGAGGAAAAATGGACCGGAACGAAAAAATGGACCAAGATGTAATTCACAAATCTCCGAAGGACCTTTTCGCGTTGCTTAACACATGGCATAGGGGGTTGAGCTCCAAAGCTCCCAACTTGATAGGATTAGTATTCAAGAAATGTCTTGGTATTATAATATTTCATTTAAGTGAGTCCTCCCGCCCAGCAGAATAACTTCAGTTCAGGCCTTCAGGGTCATCGCTGACCGCTACCAAGATCTCCGGTGTCTTCGTCGGCAACGGGTTAGCACCGACCACCTTTCTTATCACTTTGCAGTTTAGTTAAGATAGGTCTCTATGTAATTTTTTTCTGGGCTTATGCATATATAACTTTGTGCACTGTATAGTTATGTTGCATATTAACCAAAATTAGGAACTTAAAAAAAAACTAAAATACTCGGCGATTTTGACTGAAAAAAGAGATCACCAGAGGTGTGCATGTGTCTGCAAAAAAAAAAAAACAACCAACCATATCCATACCATCATGCATAATATATCCATGCCATGGTCAGCTAGCTAGTGCCTAGTGGAATGCCCATTGAGCACCAAACCTAACCACACCCACAGCAGCAAAAGGCAAACCACCAGGGGAGTAGGAGGGAGGGGGATGTAGACGAGGAGAAGCCCTTTCAACTTTCCCATCACATCAATCAATCAACCAATCAATCGGCTGGTCAGTCCCTCCCTCCTCTCCCTGCAAAAAGTTGCACCCCGCAGGTACAGGAAGTCAGGAACTACTACACAGATGGTGCTGCTTTGTCCTGCGACGTCGGTCACCTTTTGGCCAAGCAGTCATTGGGTGGCTCCTCCCGTAGACCCACCGGACAGCAGGTTTACGTTATGAATTGAGCTCGGAAAAATACTCTCGCTGGTATCCATTTTTATCAAAAATCGATCAAAATTAGTAGAAAGTAAATGAATTTTAAGTTAATTTTTTTAACATAGCCGTTAAACAGCGGCGAAAAAAATCAAAAACAGATCGATTTTACCGATTTTCGATCGATTTATATCAAAAATTGAAAACCGAGAGAAATAATTTGAAAGCTGATTTTGACCGATTTTTCACCGTTTTTTTCGATTTTTGATCGGTTTTTATCGATTTTCGATCGGTTTACATCGCATAAAATTTTCTAAATTTTTTGAATTTGAATTGAATCGATTTATCAACCGGTTTCGTTTATCGAGCTAGTTCGATACGAATGAAAAACGTGATTTTCAAATAATTTTTGTAATCCTGCCCCGGCAGCATGCACCTCAACATCCAAACAGCGAGTATCGTAGAAAACTTCAGCTGCTGGCTGTCCCAACGTGGAGACTCATCAGGGAAGGGATTTCTTATGGACAATAAGAAAGCAAATCAAGGAACTGAAATTGTGTTACACGGGTATTAATTACTGCCATTTTTCAGATCTAAACCGGTTCTATATATAGGCTCGAGATGAGATGGCACTTGGTATGTAGGTAGATAGTTGCCTGTTTACTATTCTCATATATAGGTGCCACTAAATTATCCTTAGATTTTTGTACCTCGTGGTATTATCACATTTAAAATTTTTGATACCTTCTGGTACTAACTAAATGTATATTTCGTTACCTCTGATTGTGAAGACGGTATTGTTTGGGCTCGAGCATCCGACCCAAGCAAAAAAAATATGACACCCAGCCATGTGTCAATACCA
The DNA here is from genome assembly GCA_036346355.1 of Rhipidocladum racemiflorum. Taxonomy (NCBI): domain Eukaryota; kingdom Viridiplantae; phylum Streptophyta; class Magnoliopsida; order Poales; family Poaceae; genus Rhipidocladum; species Rhipidocladum racemiflorum. The sequence continues at coordinate 43,345,011 of CM070569.1, read as the reverse complement.
CGTCCACAAACTTCACTCACGTATCAAACCGGTATTTCCACACCTCCTAGAGTCCTAGTACCTCAGTTCCTCACTCTCCTTCGGCTGTATTTCACTGCATCCTCTTGCTCCCTCTCTCTCTTCAACCTACCGAGCACATCAACGCGCTCGCTCTCTCTCCGGCGAGCTTCGGCCAGTCAAGCTGCATCAACCACCGGTGAGCTTCAGCCTTACCCAGCCTTCCGCCTCCACCTTGACCTTGCTCTATCGATTGACGGAGTCGCATCTGCATTCGGTGAGCTTGGCCCTGCCCCACCTCTGGCTGCTACATTGTCGACCTTGCCGCCGGTGAGCTCTGGCACAAAAGTGGTGCTGGCGGCAAACAAAGCTCTGGACCAGCCTCGCCCTGACCAGATCCTCGCTCGCTTGCATTGAGGGCTTTCGATTAGATGAAATTAGCAAATAGATAGAAGGTGGGGGGTCTCAATGATGGATGATTTAGTGGTTGATATTCAGGTTTTTCGCACAGAATGAGCCATCGGGGTAGAGATCCAGGGGGGGGGGGGGGGGGGAGGCTGTGGGGTGATGTTGAAGACGACATCCTATTGCGGGCATTTTATTGCAAGAAGCCAATTCCCATGGCTCTAATTGTTGAAGTTGTGATGATCGTATGGCTATCAAGATGTACGATGGCAGCGCTCGAATCGGACGTCCAAGCTCTATATGGTTGCTTCCTTTAAAAGGTCTCATATATGTAATGCAATTTAGAATGGTCTTGCAGTGATGACAACTTCCTACCAAGGTTTTAAATCTGCCTACATGTTATATAACGCCTAAATTTTTTCTAATGTTGTTTGGAGTTTCGCAAAATTCCAAGAATTATGGCCTGATGTTTTGTATAAAGCAAACCTTTTTACATCTTATTTTAGAAATAAACCTGCTGACAACTTGTTTTTTAAAAAATAAACGTACCGTGCTCGCAATATCACCATACAGTGGTGCAAGGCTTACCTTCTCCTTTACCTAATTAGGTAGGGACATTTTAACATTCTTAACAAGTACTAAAATTTACATTAAGATAGAAATATCTCGATTTGGTAATATTTTTATCGTCATAGGAGCAAGGTTTTGCCCGGCGGGCAAAAGATTCATTTTGCCATGTTTGGCAATGATATTTTGTCAAACTTGCAATGCAGTTCGTACGTGTGCCACGCACATATTTGGCTGATGAAACAAACCGCACGCACACCCTCGATTTATGCTCAGCACTTGAGCCTCACACCTTGCCACGTACTTTTTGGGCAGCCAACTAATTGGACATTGTCGACTCACAGCTGATTTTGTTCTATGGAGTACCACATTTGGCATGCATGCATGACAAATTTTAACCAAGCAACTTTTGAGCTTCGGTGTTCTCATTCTTTCCCGATCGAGGGCGTAGTTAATTAGCAATACTGATTATTTGCGTTGAATCCCAGCTCAGTGGTGGTGCTAGAAAAAGTTTAGAGTCTGAGCGAGTTTAATTACGGTCAATAAATACGAATAAAATTATATACATACCATACTAACAAAGTTGAGAACCAGCGAACCATAATAGTTTAAACAAATTAAAAACATGGTCCAATATATACATAAAAATCCATTGATAACAAAAAAGGAGATACGACAACAAGTACTTCACTACGGTTCACCAAAGCTTCGACCAACACCAACAGAAATACTCTGTAAGATAAAAAAATATAGATTAGTGCATCTCTTATAAGAAAATTAATATATTTACATTAAAGAGCATGAAACATATCATAATTGTGCTAACTAATCATGCCTACGGCCCAGAATGACGCTTCGTTTGCTACTTTGTTGCTTGCCTTCGTTACTCATTAGTGTTGTGAGCCTGTGACGCTTCGTTTGCTTGCCTAGTTGCCTTCGTTACTCGTTAGTGCTCAAAGCCTTGTTGGCCAGTGCGTGTGCCCGAGACCCGAGTCAAAGCCTCAGCAGCCCATTTGCTCTCATTGGCCATTGGGCTTTGTGCCCAGGCAACGGCCCAAACACGTCGGGCCTTGGCTCCGCCAGTGACAGCTAGAAATATCGAGAGATCTTCATCTTAGGGCCTGTTTGGGAGAGTTCCACTCCAAAAAAATCAGCTCTACTCCACCAACTTCACCATAGAGTAGTTCCACCATAGAGTTGAAGTAGGAAAGGGAGGTGTTTGGCTTGCAAATTAGATCCAGCTTCAAGAATAGATGATTTTGATGTGGATAACTATTTATGCCCTTGGATGTTGAATGGAGGTTTTGTGAACTTGTTTGAGCCATATGTGTTACCAGTGGCAAAGGTGGGTAATTATCTAGGAACTTCACGAGTGGGTACGAAATGGTGTTTCTTGGAGTATCCCTTGAGGAGCTCCACAAAAACCATGGAGCAGCCCCCTAGATTCGCATTTTTCCTAGAGCCGAAGTTCTGTGGAGGTGGAGTGTTTGGTTACACGAATTTGTTGGAGTGAAGCTGAAAATTGAGGAGCAGAGCTTTTCCAAACACCCCCTTACTACTTATCATGTGGTTTTCCTGTGTACCTATATGCGATAGCACTAATGCACTATTGATAGATTGTTAAGTCTGAACTAATTAACGCAGTGCCACAATAGTGCTGCTGGACCAAAACATTTTTAGGTCCGTGTTTGATAAAGCGTCTCTTGGTGTTTCAAGGTGGATCGATTCAACTCTATATTCTCTAACATGTGTTTATATTATTGATTTGATATCTTCATATCTATGACATGTGAAACATGGTCACCAACCAATATTTATGCTAGTCTATTCATATATTTTGTCATATGTTTATCGACTACGGATCACTTTAAAATAATTATCATAAAATTATATATAAAGTTTCACAAACAAGTCACATACTTGCTAATAAATAATAATATTTAAAGAATAACATAATTAATTATAAATAAAAGAAATATAATTATTTTTGTGATTATCTCCGAGATATATCTCTAACAGCATGCGTGAAGATAAATGCGTGAAAATACGTACAACAGGGCGACCAGCTCCATCTGATCGCGCGATGGCACGCCGTGGCAGAGGTCGCACGCCGCCGCCGCCGCCAAGGACACACGCACAACAAGAGAGTTGCACGTACCTACGCACTAGGCACTCGTAGTCGTAGCGCGATTGGGATCCTTTGCCTTTTTTTTGTCAAAATGCACGGTGCATTTTTGAAAATATATGTGAGATTTAATAAAATCTAGTTCAAAAATATGAATTTCAATCAAAATATATAAAATTTCAATGAAATTTACCAAAATCTCGAATACTGTAGCAATTTCATATTTTTTTCCTCAGATTTTTTCATTCTTTCAGATCAACAAGGAAAGGCAGAGGATCCCAATCTACGATAAAAATGAGGGAGAGCTCCAAAACTGAACTATTTTTAAATTAAAATCCAGGTGGATTAAACATTTGTGACATCCAAATTTATATATAAATAGAAAAAATATAATGAACTACCTTACGCTGATTACGGACGCGAATATTATGCAGATCACTTATGTAGGAGCAGCACTTATATAGAGTAGACTAGTTATATGCCCGTGCGTTGCTACGAAAAACAAAATTGATAACGAAAAATAAAGATTAAAAAATAAAAAAAATACTATTTCATAAGATCAAACATCTATCTTTTACGCTTCGTTTCTTGCAAAAGCTGGCTAATTAAAGCAACGTTTCGTTTCTTGCGTAGAGCAATTAAGCAGGGCAATTAAGTAGGGCAATTAAGCAGAGCAATTAATGTGACGTGGGAAGAAACTCTCACTTTATATAGTAGAGATTAATCTAAGCCTGTACGGAGACAAGTTGCTGGCTAGGTAGTTAACTGCACACGGTTGATTAGATCGATACATAGTTTTTCTTTTTCAGAATTTCTTAAAACTTTCATATGTACTCTGTTCGGTCACAAATACATATTATTTTTTATATAGATGTTATCAAAATTTTAAAACTTTGACTATCAATATCTTTTTAAATATTTAAATTAAATACATAAAAATCATACATAGATCTATCTCGAAAAGTGTTTTTTCATGATATTGCAATTTTATTGGGTTTGATAAATATATTACAATAAAAATTATTAGTCAAAGTTATATTTTTAGAGACCGTATTGGTATTCAAAATAACATGTATTTGTAATCGGAAGGAATATTTAGCCTTTGATAGAAAGTGTTATCTAGAAATCAAAACAACAGGTAGTTAGAAACGAAAACCAGCTCCCTGAATGAACACCTGTTTAGGATCAGATATAGCTAGTATTATTAGAAGCAGCCAACAAGTTACAGTAGTCACTGGCTAGAAATAGCGTGACACAGACCAATTATTATTCATTTTGGCACGACATGGGCATACTGAGACCGGACTAATAAACACATGCATTATGTACCACTGTTATAGTAATCCTTATGCTGCTTCTTGGGTTGGGGAAAAATCTCGAATGTTTACTGTTAAATCCATGTATAACATTATGTGCAGTTCTGAGATAGGTCTACTACCTTAAAAACCTATATTTGTGTCTATTCGGAACACACATTTTTGTTGGTTTTCAAACTGACGCAGGTATAGTGACACTAATAATCGGGGATTATCAGTGTCAGTTTTCAAACCGACACTAATAAACCTATTTGTGTATGTTTTTCGCTAGAATCGACACAGATAATATTATTTGTGTCGGTTTTTGGCTAGAACCAACACAAATAATATGGCTATTTGTGTCAGTTTTTGGTTGGAACTGACACATATAATATTATTTGTATCGGTTTTTGGCTAGAACCGATACAAATAATATGGCTATTTGTGTCAGTTTTTGGTTGGAACTGACACATATAATATTATTTGTATCGGTTTTTGATTAGAAGCGACTCAAATAATATGACAAAAAAATATATCTGTTATTATTTGTAATTGTGTCAGAGATATGGTAACTCCGTGTCATACATCAACCTCACATCCAGCGGATTTAACTTCCTGAGAGGTCATCACCCATCCTAGTATTACTCTCACCTAAGCACGTTTAACTTCGAAGTTCTTATAGGATCCAGTGCTTTAGTGCTGGTATGATCGCATGTGACATGTAACGCGTCCCTCTCTCCTTAACCTCGCAGAGCACCCGAGCACCGATTTTAATATTCTCATACTCTGAACACGGTTACTCTAAAACTTCGGAGGCCATTTTGAGACTCTAAACGACGTTTTTTTAGAATTCTGTCGCCGCACTCGCACAAAACATCATTGAAAGACCTGATGATTTTCGGCCTTAAGTGTTTTCAAATGAAGCTTCTCATTAGCTTTCCAACGAGCCAAAGAACGCTCCAATCAGAGTTACAAGTTAAAAGTTATGGACGTTTTAACGAGACGCAGAGGGGACTATTTGTGTCGGTTCCAATTTAGAACCGACACAAATGTATTTGTATCGATTTTAATTAAAAACCAACACAAATAGTCTTCCCGCTATTTTAAGTTTTAGAACTGATACAAAATTTTTATTTGTGTCGGTTTCAAAAAAACCGACACAGAGAGACCGTCACCTATTAGGTGTTTTGTAGTAGTGGTACTAACTATGCCTTCATTTGGAGAGCAAATTAAAATCCCACTGAAGATTAAAATGTTCGTTTGGTTACTGTTTCAGAATGCTGTACTTACTAAAGACAATTTGACTAAATAGAAATGGGCTGGGGATACTACTTGCCACTTTTGTGATCAGCGTGAAACTGCTCACCATCGTTTCTTTGATTGTAAAATTGCATAAGTATGTTGGGGAATATCCGGCAGATGTATTGGAGCTGCTTCTCGACCAAATAATTTGTGGCAATTGTTTAGCTGGATGCGTGCTTTCTTAATTGGTTTGCAAAAAAGATTGTGCAGGGTATTATACTATACTATATGATGGGTAGTATAAATCAGATCTAGCTATTGATTTATTGATGGTGTTCCTACTACTCTGCTACTGGAGAAAGTATAAATAAATATTAGCTAATCTGATTGAATTGGAAAAAACGAAAGGTTCATATTAAATATAGTGTACCGTAAAGGAGCTCAGCAGCAAAAACTCTATGTTGTCATTTTAGCAGCTTTTTGTTGGACTAATTGGAAATCTAGAAACAATGCTTGATTTGAGAAGAGAATGATCCGGTCTCCTGTGGAGATAATGGTATCTGCGCAAACCTTGGTTTCTAGCGGGGAAGAGGCGAAGAGCTCCAGGATATATGATAACAAAAGGCGTCGATCATCTGCTTTAGACAACGCTCCGGCCGGTCCGGGAGGTTCAAGTTCCGGCGTCCGCCACCCAATTCAAGCATCGGAGACGTCGATTTGATTGGTGGATGCCGAAGAATTAAGTCAAGCAAATGTCGACGAGTTCTCTTTTGCTATCACTCTATCTTATCTGTAGTCAGGTGGAGTTAGTTGTGAAACCTTTTTAGAACTGCTAGTTAAGTAGTAGTCCTTAATTTGCCAATCCAGATGCTACGAGGTCTAGTATATATCTGGGTGCGTAGTCCTGTCGGTTCTAAAATACCCCGCATGACTGTCTGTTCTGTAAATCTATATTTCCGTTATCAACGGCAAATGGGGACAACGCTGAATGAAAATAAAAATATGAAAACTGGTGATTGAAGTTTTTTATTGGAGATTTTTGTCGTGTCTAAAGCGTCGTAGATTTTGAATGAGAGAGTAGTTATTTGGCACTGATACTTTGATGGATACATGCCAGCTCTTCACATCGACCGACCATGCCATTACATGATCGACTGTACATATGTAGTATCTGTGAGCAAGTTACGTAGGCTAACTATAAATCGATTCGCTAATCTTTAAAGCGTACGTACATTTCCAAAACGTTAATTTATATCTCGTGCGAAATAAATAGCTAGGTTTCCTTTGTGTAGCCGAAGCTACGTACGAAGGTTTCATTCAGTTCTTACGAGTTTGGCAAGCCCAGTGCCAGCCTTTTCTCGTCAATTTAAGCCTTTGAGTGAACTGGTTACTACATGCAACTCAATATAATATCAGAATCAAAAGATCTTGAGTTTAATACCTGATTAGCATAGTTTAAAAATAATAATCACAACATACTTCTATTTCACATCTTACATCTAAAAAATGTATATATAAAAAAAAGTGTTAAAGTATGAATGAATTACCCATGTTTCCTTATCAAGCTAACCTTCCGAGTGAACTGGTTAGCGCATCAAAACGAACGAATTTCGCAGTAGCCTGGGTTAGCTCGGGCTAACTTTCCACCGTTGGACTGGGCTGGCTGGATGTTCTTGCCCATGACAAACCAGCGAGATGGAGCCTTTTCTGTTTTAGAGCCCATAACTGACACCAACCTACGTGCTTAACCTTTTACTGAAAGGTCATTTCCTACGAAAGCTAACACGCGCACGAACCATTGGGTTGGGTGCAAATCGTACGAGCCTAGCTTGTTCGTCAATACTTACTCTATTAAAGTGGAAGAACCCTAGGCCAGCCAGCCCTCCCGTGTCAACTCTTTATTTTGCAAAAAGATCTTTCATAAATTTTAAAATTGCATTTAAGTCCTTTCATCGGTAATTGTGTAAGAACCCTGTAGCTTTGCGGATTCCCGAACGGGTTCTCCATGGTTGTTTTTGTAAAATCCAAAATTACATTCAAAATTACAACCATGTCGGCGGAGAGAGGGAAGGTGAGGGCTCGGCGGCGGGGAAACTCACTGGAGATGGAAACGAGCGGGGCGAGGGAGCTCAGGGCCGGGGTGTTTTATAGCACGCGGGCAAGGGGAGAAAGGCAGTGAGCTGGGCGTAGTGACGTCGGCGTCGGTGCGTGGTGCGGCGGGCAGCGCGGAGACGGGATGAGCGCTCGGCGCGGTGGAGGGGACGGCGACGCGACGGGACGGCATGGTCGAGCGGGATGGGCGAAGTGACGGGCGACGGGAGCGGGGGATGGGTCGGCGTGACACAGAGCAGGCGGAGGGATGGGCGGAGGCGACTGGTCGATGGCGGCAGACAAGAGGTCCAAGACGAAGAGGAATGAAGGCCCCGGTAAGTTCAAAATCAAAAACCCTAATTCCCAATTCACTAATAAAAAAGCCTAGTTCCCAATTCACTTGTTAACCTATTAAAAAGTGATCTTATAGTGTTTTCCAATTTTTTTTAGATATCAAAGCATAACCGGTACCCTAGATCCGTGATTGGCTCCTATCGAAACCTTCTCTTTCTTAGGGTCGTTTATAGACCTTCAGAAAAGGTTATGCTAGAGGTGAATTCCCAATTCACTTTGTTTTTTTCTTGACTAAACATATTCCTTCAGAAATCGAGAAAATTTTCCACCTTACAAACCGGATCATAATTTGCACGGTCGGCGATACAAGGACACGAAGCTAGAGGTGGGAACATACAAGGATTCCTCCGTCCTTTTCGAGATTCAGGAGAGGTGATGCACGCAGCGCGTCAGGGGTGACGACTGGGCGGGGAATCTAGATATCTCCCGGCTTCGCTCGCTCGTTCGCTTCCTTCAATTCTTCTACCTTGACCACCCACATCCCATGGCAAACCACAATCAGCATCGCGAGGGCGACGTTCTTCTGGATTGTTATTTCTACTAGCTACATGCCCGTGCGTTGCTACGAAAAACAAAATTGATAACAAAAAATAAAGATTAAAAAATAAAAAAAATTATTTTACAAGATCAAACATCTATCTTTAACGCTTCGTTTCTTGTGAAAGCTGGCTAATTAAAGCAACGTTTCGTTTCTTGAGTAGGGCAATTAAGCAGGGCAATTAAGTAGAGCAATTAAACAGGGCAATTAATGACGTGTAGAATGGACCACTGCCACCAAGTGGTGCTTTAGAATAGTAGAGATATTCTTCCGGATAGATACATGCCGTGTGTGCGATCACGCGAGCTGGATCGGATCTCTCCAGATGATCTGCTTGGCAACTCCGACATTTTGACCGGTTGCTTCCGTACATGGATACATCTACTCCCTATGTCCCACAAAGAGTGCATTTCTAGGATTTTTAAGACAGATTAGTGTGCAAAGTAAATGATCAATGTGACCCTCATTACTCCATACACAAGCATGCTGATGCTTCGGTTTCCACAAGCACTTAAATGAGCATGCATACAATTACAGCTGGGCCCTACGGACTAGAAATGCACTCTTTGTGGGACAAAATTTGAACACTAGAAATGCACTCTTTGTGGGACAGAGGGAGTATACCATATTTGGGCCCACCTAGCTGGATGTGTTTTTTTTTAAAAAAAAAAAAAAAATTGGTCAGAAGCTCTGGCATTTCATTAAAGAAGAGAACAACAACCGGACTACAAACGCACACACACCTAACACATACACACACCACACACCACCACACACACGCGTCTGCCTTCGGCCCCTTGCGAGCACAAGGGTCGAGCGGAGCTCGAACCCGGGTCGGTGAGGTGCACATCCACACCTCCAACTAACTGAGCTAAGCTTAGTGTTCAGTACAAGCTCGGTGGATATACACACGCGGCACACACCGCTCGTACACGTACAAGAGGCGGATCCAGCAAAAAAAAATTGTTGATGGGTCACTGCTAATTCGGAACAATAACTTTTAGCATATAACAAACAAACAAACAATATATACAAAAAAAGGAAATAAATTAATAACAAGTAATAATAACAAAATAAATTCTCTTTACAAAGTGGCTACCTTTTATAGTTGCTCTTTAAGTTGTTTCATCTTCTTGTTGACACCCGAATTTGGTGCACAACCAATTTGGTAGGAGATTGTGGTATTGATAAGCTTTGAGGCAAAATGGGAATGAGATTAGGTATGGATTAAAGAGATTATTTTAAAAGATTATGGTCGACACTGGTTACGATGAAAGATTGAGATAAACCCGATTGAAAAGATTGTTTTGGAAAGATTGAAGACCGATACAGATTGTGTTGTGCAAGAGTCAAAGGTGGACATGGTCAGCTCGAACACTAAAAAAAAGGACGATGATCTTCGTGGGAGAGGACACATAAAAAAACAACTCGCATTACTTTTGCTTTTCCGTCGACTAATAGTAGTACTTTAGATTTGTAATCTTTGCTCTGTAATTCGCCTAAATTAATGAAGTTGCGCATCATCGATTATTGATTTTGTCGACTTACGCTATCTAGATGTGCTTTTTCTCCGATCTTGTTGCGCATCACCTTTTTTGGGAAAGATCTACCTTTATCTTTATCTACTCAGCTAAATCAATCTGATTAGATTTATCGATTATTTTGATCTAATTGACTTGAACAACTAATTAGATAGGATCATTAGTAGATATATATATTGGCTTAAAGGCCGATTGAATTAAATCTTCCTCTTGCAGATTGCATGATCAAATCGGCTCGCACGTCTGCACCCAAAAATAAACTCGGTGTGTGCGTGTGTTGATTACCGATTAACCTCTCTTCAAGTTTTTTTGATGTCAATACACTTTTGGCACACCCGGTGGGACCGATTGGTGTGCCATCGACTATGTCTTCCACAGGAAAGACGATATCTTCGCCCGATGTCAATCCCGAAGCAATAATTGTTCCAATACTGGACGATTTAACACCCAAGCAGCAGAAAGAAGTTGAAGATCAAAAAGCTATGTTCGAGCAAATGATGCTTAATTGCTATCAGAAAACCTGATGCAGGATCACACAGAAAGCTACATTGCCAACGGTCAACCTTGGCAATAAGGGGACTTCAATTGCTAGTTAAGACAGATAGGTAAGCCGATACAAACCCCCACAAGCAAAATAATCGGATATGATAAATCAATCTACACATCATGCTCTTGTCAACTAGTCATCGACTTTGGTAACTACACTCAAGGGAATGATAGCTAATAGCGAGAAGGAAGTCACACTGGAGCTGGTGTCGGCTGGAACTTTACTTGATCCTATATAATATTTGTCAAATTATCCGGTCTACTCTATTGCCCAAAATGCTCAAAACATAAAGCCGACGGTCGACCCAAAACAGTCGGTTACTATGGCACTAACATAGTCAACAGTGGTCTTACCATGGGATCCTGGCGCAAGTGGGATTACTCACTAGCAAGCATACACAGATGGCTCTAAATTGGAGTCCTAAGCTAGTTTACCTCCATCTGCTCCATTTTACGTCTACCCTAAATCGGTTTCCCAGCTGATTGGGATTTAGGTGCGTCCTCACTACGTCGAGCCGATTCCTCCAAGGGATCCGGTTCCTTATAGGGTTGTATCGTACTCTGAGCCATTTGTTCCACTCTCTGAGCTGACAATTAGGCAACATAATTTTGGTTACGGGCAGCCACGTGTGTCGATACAACCCCCACTACAACGCCAGCCCGAGTTTGCACTCAGGGGACAACATAATGATTATGCCCCTAATTGGCAAGCACCTCAGGCTTGGAAGAGATCAGTTTGGCATCCAGCCAAGGGGGCAGACGATCAGTTATAGAAAGTCGTATCCCGATTCTATCGATTGGATTCTGTACCCCAATGGGTATAGAGTCCATGATTTTGCAAAATTCTCATGGGATAACTCTACGACGACATTAGAACACATTGGACGCTTTGTTGTATAGTGTGGCGAAGCTACTCAGTCTGATGGGTTAAAAATGAAAATGTTTCAATTATCACTGTCTGGGGTAGCTTTTACTTGGTTTACTACATTACCCCCATATTTGATCAATACTTAGACTGATTTGGAGAGCCGGTTTCATGAGTACTTTTTTTGCGGGAGCCTGGAATTAAGAATATCGGATTTGACCTCCGTTAGGCAAAAGTTTGGGGAATTGATGACTGATTATATTAAGGGATTTATGGAAGTTAGAAACCGGTGCTTCAGTGTTATATTGCCCGATAACCAATTGGCTGATTTAGCTTTTCAAGGGTTAATTTCGCCCTTGAAGGAGAAGTTTGGTGGCCAAGAATTTACCTATTTAAACCACCTACTGCATAGGGTATCGACTCAAGCAAGACAATTCTTTGAAAATAAAGATTTCAAAGATAGATTAAAAAATAACAAGGATAGAGAAAAGCCTAAAGTTAATCTTATTGAATATAAATCTGGTAGTTCATCTGATGAGGAAGAAACTGAGATAAATATAGCCGAGTGGGTTAAGGGGAGTAAAAAAATCACTAGTCTGTTCTTGGCTCAAGCTGACTAAGGCCAAGTCAGAAGTTAGATACACCTTTGATGTGACTAAGTGTGATCATATTTTTGATTTATTGTTGCAAGAAAAATTTATACGATTGCCTGAGGATCATACTTTACCATCAGCTAAGGAAATCTTGAAACAATGATATTGTAAATGGCACCATTCTTTTTTACATAAAACTAATGATTGTAATTTTTTTCGTCAATAGATTCAATCGGCTATTGAAGACGACTGACTGAAATTCATTAAGGAACCGTCAATACAGTTGGATGCCAATCCTTTCCCAGTCAACATGGTTAGCTGTTCGGCGAAGGGAAAAGAGCTGGCACAAAGCGATGAGATCCGCTCATTGTTAGCATCAACTACATCAGCTCGACAGGCCGATGCAAACATGACTAAAAAAGGGAAGATCACAAAGATCATAGTCAGTTCTATTCAAATTGAGACCGACCGCGAGGGCAAACAATTGAGAATGATAAAACCAAGATGTGAGCTTCAAGTCGGTAAATGGTATAAGGCTGAGAGGTCCATACCACCACAAAAGCCAGCACAGGGGTTTAAGCCAACATTGGCTTTACCGTCTCCATATATTTGCCCGATGCAACATTATCCTGGGCAAAATCAGGAGCACCATCAGCCAGCTAAAGAGAGATTATCTGGGTATACTCTAGGCCAATGGAATAAATATCAGAGAAATCATATGTGAAAGAATTTTAGAGCTATTTGAAGAGCAATCAGGATCAGACCAAGGACGTGAGATGGAAGTGGATTTGATCAGCAAGATACGCAAGCTGATAGAACCCATGCCGCGATGGTGTCCTCCAGGATTAAGCAAATCCCAAAGGATGAGGCTGCAGCAAATGAGAACTCGGGAATTAAGAGTGGCCGATAAACAAAAAAAAGGGATGAATATTTTAATAGACCTTGTCCTGCTAAATTCATCAAAAGGGAATGGAGGAAGAAAGAAGTTGCCTGGGAGGAATTCAATTCAGCTGATAACTTGGATTCTCCAATTATTCACAATGATTCACCACCGTCAATGGACATCAACATGGTGTTCACCCTCCCAACAGAATTCAAGGTATGTGCACCATCGGCTAAGGAATCGTTTGCCTTATTATGTTTTGGTTAAAAGGAGGCCATCTTCAAAAAACCATAAGATGATCATCAGCATCTAAAGCTATTGTATTTAAAGGACCATATCAAAGGCAAGTTGATATCAAGGATGCTTGTGGATGGCAGGGCAACTGTTAATTTGATGCCTTACTCGACCAGCAAGAAATTGGGTAAGTTCGATGAAGATCTCATTCAAATTAACATGGTGTTGAATGACTTCACTGGAGATCCCATAGAGGCCAAAGACATCATGGTGACCATGCTCACTATCGGCAGCAAGACTTTGCCGACAGCTTTCTTTGTAGTTGATGCCAAAGGAAGTTATAGCGTGATGCTTGGTAGAGATTGAATACATGCAAAATGTTGCATTCCAATGACTATGCATCAAAAGTTGATACAGTGAAATGGCGACGAAGTTGAGGTAGTCAAAGCTAACACACCGGCTCACATAACTATGGTAAGTCCATACTCTATTTGGCAACATGACAGGGTTTAGTGCATATCGGGCAAAAGCACTTAAGGATTGCGATTTTATGCATTAGCCAAATAGGCGTAAAGCCGACCAGTGTGAAGCCAAGCAACTTTGATAAGACAAATGAGATTTTATGTTGATGGAGTCCAAAGTGGCAGTAAAAGTTTTGCAAGATAAAATACAATGCTTTTAGCAAGCAACAGATAGTTATGAGGCCATTGAGGATTTTAAAGATATTGAGAGATTTGGACAAGGTTTTACATCTTCGGATCCATTGGAGGAGGTATACATAGGCGATAGTGATAGAAAAAGACCAATTTTTATTAGCTCAAGGCTAACAGGTGAGTACAAGGAAAAGTTGATCGATTTGTTAAAAAATTATAAAAGACTGTTTTTGCTTTGGAATATCATCAGATGTTTGGTTTAAGCTGAAAACTTGTCGAACATCGGCTGCTGATAAAACTAGGTTATAGGCCATTTAAAAAGTCCCCTAGACGATTTAATCTGGCCATGTATGATAAAATAATAGAAGAAATTGAGCGATTATTAGAAGCAAAGTTTATCCGGACTTGACGATATGCTGAATGGGTTTGTAATATTGTTCCTATAATAAAGAAAAATAGTAAACTTAGGTGTGTGATGATTTTAGAGATCTGAATAAAGCAACACGTAAGGATGAATACCCGATGCCCATAGCTGATATGATTATCGATGTTGCATCCGGGAATAAAATCATAAGTTTTCTTGATGGGAATACTTGGTATAATCAAATATTCATTTCTTGATGGGAATACTTGGTATAATCAAATATCCATGGCTGAAGCTGATGTGCACAAAACAGCATTCAGATGCCCTGGAGCACTAGAATTATTTTAATGGGTTGTAATGACCTTCAGCTTAAAAAGTGCTGGTGCTACATATCAAAGAGCGATGAATTTGATTTTTCATTAGTTAATTGGCCATATTGTGGAGATTTATATTGATGATGTTGTGGTGAAGTCTAGGAGTGATTGTCAATATCTGGCCGATTTAGAGTAAGTGTTCAAGAAAACCAAAGCACATAATCTAAAGATGAATCCCTTCAAGTGCGCTTTTGGGGTGCCAGTTGGACAATTTTTTGAGTTTATGATGCATGAGAGAGGTATTGAAGTTAACCAAGATCGTGTCAAGGCTATAGCCTATACACAACCCCTAGGTGCAAAAAAGGAACTTCAAAGGTTGACTGGTAAAACAAATTATTTAAGACAATTTATATCAAATTTATCTGATCGGATTGATGCCTTCACTCCATTGTTGAGATTGAAAGAAAATCATGAATTTATGTGGGTGCCTTTGAAAACATCAAGGAATATTTGTCTAAACCTCCAGCTTTGGCTGCACCGCAGAAGGGTGCACTGTTTAGGTTATATATACCAGCTTAAGAGTTGACAGTTGGGCAGTCTTGGTACAAAAGATCAATGGGAAAGAGCAGGTAGTTTTTTATTTAAGCCGACAACTAATTGATGCTGAAACAAGATATCCTCTCATTGAAAAGCTTTGTTTGTCTTTGTATTTCGCTTGCACTAAGTTGAGACATTATATACTGGCTTTGGGCTGTAAGGTCATATGTAACGCTGATATAATTAAGTATATGCTGACTGCTCCAATTTTGAAAGGTCGGCCTTGGAAGTGGGCTTATAGGCTTACCGAGTTCGATCTAACATTTAAGTCGGCTAAAGCTGTTAAAGGACAAGTAATAGCCGATTTCATAACAGAACATAGAACTGACTTTGGAATAATTGTGGTTGCCCCTTGGTGTTTATATTTTGATGAATTGGTGTGCCGAGAGGGTGATGGGATTGGTATTATGTTGATATCCCCAAAGGGATGTAACTTTGAGTTTGTGTTCAGGCTCGATTGCCAATGCTCAAATGATCAAGCAGAGTATGAGGTGTTGCTTAGGGGTTTTTAGTTGCTCGACAATCTTAGTATCGACTCTATTGAAGCCTATGGTGATTCTCAACTTGTTGTGCATCAAGTATGATGATCTTTTAGTCAAGTACTTGGAGCAATGCCATGGAATAATTGACTCATTTAGTTCATTTCAATCGGCCATATTCCAAATGAGCAAAATACCAAGGCCACTTCATTAGCACAATGTGCTTCGGGTATAAGATGTTTGACCGATTAATTGCTTGCGTGCCGATTGAAAAAAATGATTATGTGTACTGGTGTAGCTGATTGGCGATTGAAGATATAAGATTATTTGTTGGATCCCTCGACACCAATTGATAACAGAACTAAAAGACAAGCCTTAAAGTATATTTTGCTCGATGATACACTATATTATCGGATATTGGAAGGTTTGTTGTTGAGGTGTCTTGGAGTAGAAGAGGCAAAATCGGCAATAGGAGAAGTACATGACAGGATTTGTAGAACACATCAATCGGCTCATAAAATGAAGTGGTTGTTAAGACACACTGGTTATTTTTGGTCGACGATGTTATAAAATTATTTCAAATATTATAAAGGATGTTAGGATTGCCAAAAGTTTGGTAATGTGCATTTAACACCTGCTTCGGTCTTGCACCCGACCATAAAGCCTTGGCCGTTTAGAGGTTGGAGTATAGATATAATCGGTCAGATATATCCTGCGTTGTCTAATGACATAAATACATACTAGCCATGACCGATTATTTTTCCACGTGGGTTGAAGCTATATCTTTAAAAAAGTAACTAGTGTTGAGATAATTGCATTTGTCTAAGAGCACATTATCTATCGGTTTGAAATCCCTCAAATGATTATGATCGATCAAGGTGCTATGTTTATGTCCAATAAAATTCAAAGTTTTTAAAAACTGATATGTACTCGTGCTTCAGAGCCTACATAGCCTTTAAAAACGGATACCCTGCACCATAAACAAAATCTGATTCCCTGCACCATAAACAGTATGTACTCGTTCTTCAGAGCCTACATAGCCTTTAAAAACGGATACCCTGCACCATAAACAAAATCTGATACCCTGCACCATAAACAGTATGTACTAGTGCTTCAGAGCCTATATAACCTTTAAAAACTGATACCCTGCACCATAAACAAAATCCAATTAAGAATGATAGTACGTACTGCTTGATACAGCACCTTTTTCCTTTTATTATTGTGTAAGGAGTACATAAAGTTGTGGGCAAGGATTTTGAATTGCATTGCGCATAATACAAAGTAATTAATTATGGTCCATAATCACGTGAAAGCAAATGGAAACCTAACTTTTGTTGAAGACGCTCCTATATATCGAGCATCTCCAAGAGAGAGCTCTAAAAATAAGCCTTAAACTTTAATTTAGGACCCTAACTAATTAGATTTAGGGCTCCAACGAAATATTCACTCCAGCAAGTAGACCCTAAAACACAACGAAGATAGGGCTCAATCACAGAATTGCTAAATATAGCTACTCTCCTAGGGGCCCTAAAACAATTTGCTAAATTTTAACAATTTAGGGTCCTTGCTGGAGTTAATCTTTTCTCCAAAAGCCCTATAATTCAAATTAGGGCCATATTTAAGGACCCCTCTTGGAGATGCTCTAAGGATCTAACGAAGCAGTCTAAAGTCCCTACTCCCTAATTTAGGATCTCAACTAATTAGATTTAGGGCTCCAATGAAATATTCACTCCAACAATTAGGCCCTAAAACCCAATAAAGATAGGGCTCAATCACAGAGTTGCTAAATATAGCTACTCTCCTAGGGGCCTAAAATAATTTGCTAAATTTTAACAATTTAAGGTTTTTGCTGGAGTTAATCTTTTCCCCAAAAGCCATATAATTCAAGTTAGGACCATATTTAGGACCCCTCTTGGAGATGCTCTTAAGGATCTAACGAAGCAGTCTAAAGTCCCTACTCCCTAATTTTTCTGTATTAATACGTATTGACGAAGCTCGGATATATCTATTTAGAATAACGAATCAACTGGCGCAATTTGTAATTGGAATTCTCAAAGGTACTTGTTTTGCTTGAAAAAGAAAAAAAATCTCAACCTAATTTCCAAAAGGTAAACAAATATCTAAGATCTGTCTTACGAGATCATATAGAATTTATCATTTATATTCGTTCATTTATGTATGGAAAGACCATTCTTTTTTTTTTTTTTGAAAAAATAGAAGCGACCCCATATCTTGTGAAAGGAAAAAGGGCCTCGAAAAAGTGAGTCAATATCAGTTGCCCACGAAAATATCACAAGATGCATGCATCAACAACGGCAAATTGCAAAAGCTGCGCACAATTGAAGGGTAAGAAAGGTCTTTGCATTATTGAATAGTGGCTGGCCATGCATGCTGCACTAAAAGGACCGACCGTTATCTGGATAACCTGAGGTCACCAGGGTTCACGTTACGAAAATCACCTTAGAAATCGTCTTTAATCCGGTAGCGATTTTCATCAAAAAATCATATAAAAACTATAAAAAAATCGAAGAGTTTTGAAAACAAACTTTTTGAACAAAAAAATCAGGAAAAAAAATAAAAAATTGGTCGATATTATCGATTATAGACCGGTTTACGTCGCATAAATTTTCCTGATTTTTTTTTGAATTTAACCTATTTACCGATCGGTATCAAATAGTTCAAAAAGCTCGATTACCGTGATAATGTGAACCTTGGAGGTTACCCCTGCTAGCAGCTGCGATGAATGTTTTACATCAGCTAGAATTATAGTTTAGAAAAATTTAAAGAACGGTATACTATTTTTCGATCTATCTTATTTTCTTATTTTACTCTTGTTCGTGCTCTTTCACTCTACTCGCTATTCCTTTTCTCTCACGCCACCGTCAACGAGGAGGGGGGCATTGCCGCTGACGGGTTCATCATGGCCCTCAATTGTAAAGGGAGGGCAGGGCAACGGTGGCTCGACGGTGAGTAACGATGGTGGAGGGCGGGATGACGAGATGAGGATGGAGAGAATATTAGATTGGATGGGGTGAGAGGCAGGGTGGGGTTCGGGGTTGGTGGTGGAAGGTGCGGAGCTATGATTGGTGAGGTGGCGGTGACAACGATGACGGAGAAGGAAGGCAGCTGAGCTGAAAGGGAAGGAGGAGGAGAAGAGACTATCCTAGTTGATCTCTTATACTAACGGGGGATTTGGTAAACATGCAACCGTACTATTTCATCGGTTGTCCATGCAAAAGGGATACCGGACGGTATCGAGAGTTGAGGCTCCGCCGAGTGCCACGGCGCCGATCGCGACTGCGGGCCCGAGCTCGCCGCTGTCCACGTGCTTCGTGCAGCCGTCCTTGAACCGATGTCCGCGGGCATGAGCACGAGCTCGCCACCATCTGCGTGAGCCAATTCTTTTCCGGTTCGAAAATTTTGAATGCCAATCGAAAGTTTTGTGTGTAAATCAAAAAGCTCTCTGTCTGGAAGTTCCTGTGTGTCAATTTGAAAGTTGTTGAAAATTCCGTACGTGTGCCAAAACAGCGAACGCCAGTCTTTCTTTGAAGAAACTGAAGAGCTGGGAACTTGAACAGTTAACATCGGTCATCCATTCCATAGAAAATCGTTTCTTTTTTAAAATTGTGTAAATATTTAAAGTATAAATAAGGATTAAACGGTGACTATTTATCATTTATTTATTGAAGATTATGTAGTACTTTTATGCCTTTTCTTTTAGTATTAGTTGAACAAATCTCTAAAATTTATACAACTGTATTAGAGTGTGGGTGATAGACGCAATATTCTTCAAGTCAACAGCAGTCACCGGCGAGCTGAAAGCTAACGACGTCTTCTACCGGTCGCGCGCGGCGTCCAAGTATGGGGAAACTGGTGAAGTCAAGCAGCGGCCGGTGCGTCTGGGCGAATGGGAAATCGCGACGTCGCCCACGCCCCACCATTCGTCTCGCCTCTGCCCAGGTCAATTCCCATTCACATCCGCGCTCGCGCTCGCGCCGCATGTAATCTCACTCCCTCCTGCTCATCTCATATGCGTATCTAGAGGTGGGCATACGGCCTGGCTCTCTTGAGCCGGTCCAAGGCACAACGGAATGGTTCGATTCAAAGCTTGGCACGATACAACTTTGTGTCATGCTGAGTCGGTACACAACTATAATACAGGTTATGCCAGGTTCAAGAACCGAGCACGATAGACGGCACAGCTCGGCATAGCCGTTTGAGCCGTGCCCGTATTGGCCCAGCATAGTGGCGGCATTGCCGCGAGCCCGCAGCAAGGCATGCCGAGTGGCCGTGGCACTGGTGCGGGAGAGGGGGCGGGGGTTACCTGGGAAGCCACTGTGTTGCCGGGCCCCAAGCGTTGAGCCATCGTGGCGATGTGCCACCGAGACACCGAGGCATCACGTCAAGTCACTGGGCTACTGCGCCTGCTGAGGTGTGGCCACCATGTCCACCGCCTCGCGTGCCGCGCAGCCGCCTCACCTCCACGCCCACTGTGGAGGAGGCAAGCAGCGAGGAGGGAGGAGGGTATCGAACCGAGCCTCGCACGTCGTGCCACTGCAAGCGCGCACCCACCAGCCCCATCCCTCCCGCCGCGTGCGCTCCATCGTTGACCTCCGGATATGGGTCCTCCATGAGTGGCGCGAGCATCTCTCCACTGCTCATGTACTGCAACACAGCCGCTAACTCCGTCGTAGCCACCACTACCTCCGTCGCGGCTGCCGCAGATCTCCACCGCACGCGCGCGCCATCGCCAGCCTCAGGATTCGTGCCCTCCATGAGCGGCGCGAGTAGCTCCACACTGCCTGTGCACCGCAACGTGCGATGTGCTCGCCTTGCCCGTCGTGGCTACGACGACGTGAGGAGGTGCCGAAGCGGAGGGAGAAGGAGGGAGGTGAGGAGGTGCTAGGCCAGGTGGGGGAAGGAGGGAGGCCAGGTGAGGGGGTGTCAGACTGAAGGGGGAAGGAGGAAGGCGAGGAGGCGCCGGACCGGGTGGGGAGGGAGGGAGGCAAGGGGGCATCAACGCTGGACCAGGTGGGGAGGGAGGGAGGTGAGATGGCGGCTCTGTGGGAAGTTGGGACTTGAGAGAGAAAAAGAGAGAGGAAAGGGAAGGGACCGGTCGTGGTCTCGTGGGGAGAGAGAGAAAAGAGAGAGGGGCAGGAAAGAGGGAAAAGAAGGGAAAATTATGGGAAAAGAGGGAGAGAGAGAAACACGTACGGGTTTGTTGGCGTTAAAAACTTGATGAAGGGTTGATCAAGACTAATACATGCAAACGCCGGGTTTAATTTTGGGGTGTGGGCAAGTCAGCCGATTTGATCCCGTCATCGCCAAGAGACAATGTCAACAAATCGGCTATAAAACTAATCTAATGTTTGGACGACAGGCAAAACCTATCGGCTTATCCAAGCCGATACAAACTACGATAACTGGTAGATCTAATCAACCTGATGGGGTTGATTAGATGAAGGTAAAGATCGTTCTTCCCGAAAAAGGCGATGCACAGCAAGATTGAAAAAGAAGTAGACCTTGTTTGGCATAAGATGATGATGATCAACAATCGGCGATGCACAACTTTATTTATCAAAAACGAATTACAAAGGAAGGATTACAGAACTAAAGCTATTCCTAGGAGACGAAAAGTAGAACAAGTTGTGTTGATTGATTGGCTCTTTTCTTCAATACTGCTCATCGTCTTCTTTTATAGCCTTCAGCCCCAACCGTATCCCTCTCGGTCTCTTCAATCGCCCGTGCTAGCTTCGATCTCTTCTTTTCATATTGGGTCCGATCGTATCCTTTTCAATCTCTTGAACTACTCGTATTGAACTCGACTTCCTTATATGATTCCGATCGTATCCTTCTCAATCTCTTGAACTGCTCGTATCGGACTTGGTTTCCTCATACAAAGCCAACATCAGATACGGTCTACTAAAAATGTATCAGCCTATAACTCTAATTAGTCACTGCCTGCCGAGAATGCATTAGTTTCTGATTGCGATCCATCCCTTATTCCCTTACCAAATTATTAAAACCGACTCCAATAGAAATCGATCATATACCAAATTTGGATGTCAACATATGCCCCCCAATTTTGGGGATATGTTTAAACATGCCCCAAAATTTCATCTTGTACTAAATTTTCACCCGTGCTTCTCTCATCATGACATCATCTTATCACTTCATCTTTCGTCTTGGAAATCATCATAGCTACCCATTTTCTGAGACCATTGCTTCATAATGTTGCACTCATTAATTCTTCAACTGTTCATACGAAGAACCACCTCATCTTCCATCATACTTTTATACAAGAGACACTTCGTCTTCCGATGATGGTGCTTCACTTACCTATTTTACCCTATAAATACCAGGTAAGTTATCAGTTTACTATTCAACTTTCCAATAAACTTTCATCTTCTACCAGCCATCATGTCTTCGTCGTCCTACTCCTCCGATTCTGAATAGTCTCATTTGTCCTGGTCAACCAAAGAAGACGATTCAGCCATTGCTGCTGCTCTCCAAGAGGAACTATCAGCTGAGGTACACGCAGAGGAAGAGGTGGCCAATGATGAGGCCATTGCCCGCGCGCTCCAAGAGGAGCTCCAAGCCGATGCCGCGGAAGGGCCCGATTGAGACACCAGATAATCATCAGAATTGACAATGATTGTAGTCCCGGTGACCATAGAAGCTGATGTCGCGGAAGCAGCGACAGAATCCATTGGCAGCACCTCTATTATCACCGGGACTACAATCATTGTCAATTCCGATGATGTTTTGGCATCTCAACCGGGCCCTACCACCGATGTTGCCCTCCAGGAGTCATCAAGCTCCTGCATCAGCAACAGTGGTGGCGATGCCATCGCCATCAGCATGAACCCTGGTGGGAAGCACCGTCGGTTTTTTAGATTTTCTTTTCTTTCTTTTCTTTTGTTCTCCTTTGTGTTGCACTGTAATCTAAACTTCTCCTTCATAGCATTCTTTTCTTACTATGGACCTCGAGTCGATAATGTAATTGATTCTCAATTAATGCAAATGTTGATGCCTTTTCATAGTATCTCATGATAATTGTTTCAACTGTCAATTTTGTGAGCCCCATAGAAAAAAATGTTGTTATCGGCTTAAATCAAATATACCAACCACGGTCTGACCGTTCCACCTTTTCAGCAATTTTCGTGCCATATATGGTAAAATTTTCTATGTAACCGTATGATCGTACGTCTTCCAGGCATTAACCATCACAAGAGTTGCCGAAAATTAGCCGCCTTTGCCACCAAGTTTACACTCTTATAAATATGGGGCTTACCCATCTGTCATTTTCACACCCACTTGCTCTTGTCTTTCCTGCAATCGGCTTCAAGTACCCTTTCTCCAATTTTCACAATCTTCTTCCTTTGTTGGCTCAGCTTCGATGAATCCCAACCAGGTACTTATCCCTGAACCTGATAGGAACTCAGTATTGCTTAGGCCCAATCGGTAGTCTAGAGCCAACAGTAGTAATCAATGAAGAAATCTCTAGATTGCCTTTGTTAGACCCCGAATATAATATATAGGGATGGAGCAAGAGTTTTCGTCCCTGGTCAACGTCTCTTAAAGGATGGAAAGACTGGTACATAAGAGTAGTTGCTGAAAAAATGCCAATGTGGGAGCAAATTGGCATAGGAGAATGCCTCCCTTTATCCTTAACCGATGCTCAAGCCAATGAGTCGATGATAGCCACAGCCTGTTATTTCTGGTTGAACACCTTCAATACCTTCATGCTTCGACCAGGTCTCATCGGCCCCACCGTATTAGATTAAACCATGCTATGCTGTCTCAGACCCGATGGAGATCAACTATCGGCTTTCGGTACCAATCCAGAGTACAAACTGATCTCCAGTGAAGGAGAAGGTTTGAGTCAGTATCTACATAAGAACAAGGGAACATGACTAGTGTCAGAGTGGCTCGATCGATATCTCTTCTATGGAGCTTCTTTAGAACCAACACAAGTTTACCAGGTCCTGGCTGAGCAACTGGTAAAAGGTCGTCGGCTAACGTTGGGCAAATTGTTTCTTAGGGCCTTTTATCAGATGATGCATATTATCAGAAGCCGATTGTTTACAGGACAAGGGAAATACTAATGTGGGTGGACCCCTATGGTTTCTTCAGAGTTGGCTGTACTGCTCCTTCAGCCGATAGTTCAATATTGATAGTACCATAACTATAAGCTTTCCAAGTGAAAAAAATACCAGAAGGCCAAGATCCTCAATTCAAGAGTAGCCGATCATTTGGCGAGAAGTACCACTTATGCAGTAGTGAGGAGCACACGAAACTAAGTCCTGTCGGGGTGAAGAAATTTGTATTCTTCTTTTATCAGCTGGACAAGGCAAACTTTCCATTGAATGATTTCTTGTGCTACAGAGAAGCCGATAGCTTCTCACATCCATCCTTCCTTCATTAGGCATCAGATAGTGCAGACATGACAGATGAAGCATTTGGACTATTTAAGTTCTTCATCTCCCCGAGTGTATTATCAATCAGCCTGCATACGAAGAATCGAACATTCCATCCCTCATATGAATTTTACCATCCGATTGTATATGCTTGCCAACTCGGCTTTGGGCAAGTAGTCCCAAACCTTATCTTACTCAGTCGGCTTAATTATGCCAAGAGAAAGGATCCGCAAAGCCTCCTCAGTAGCTACAGTTTTAAGCATAGCCGATGATCTTCAGCTTCAGATCTTGCCACTATTCTTTCTTCATAGCTGATGCTTACTAGACTTCATCAATTGGTGGGCCACAATTTCAGCAGCAATTTTTTCGGCAGAGCTACCAGTTTCTAAATTAGTGGCTGATTTCTACCCTGGACTGTCTGACTCTTCTTCACCAACTGATCCTGTCTCTAGTACTTCAACCTCCAGCAGCGAAGTTAATTCATGCGGTTATACTAACATGGGTATAGTTGATATTACAGGTGAGGTACCTTAGCCGACGTAGATTAATTCATGTTGTTATATTAACACGGGTATAGTTGATATTACAGGTGAGGTACCTTAGCCGATGTAGATTTGTACTAACACTCACCACGATTTTGGACTTAAAACTGATCAACCCCTCCTCTTCTTTTTAGACTAAGGCATTGGGCAGGAGGCCCTCAGATGATCGTTCCGAAGCTGGCCAATCCAGCTAGAAGCCACTCCCATCAACCAAGGTAGCACTCTCCGGTTACACTTCTGGCTCCTCGGGTATGCAAGCTCCATCTCTTTCTGATTTGGAGAAGAACCAAAGTAAGTTCTCACCTTATCGGCTAATGCTTATGATTTCCCTTTTCTATATACCGCGATTGCTCAACTCCAACCTTGTTTCTTTAGAGCCAAAACGTGGCCGTTACAAGAGAGTCACGAAGAAAGGCACTAAACTGACTCCAACTCGAGAAGAATCAGCCGAGAGCTCTCCACATACCTTGGCTACGAACAAGGTAGTAATCATATCTTTCACCTTTAGAAGTCTCCTGAAATATGTTATCGGCTAATTAATCCAACAATCTTGCAGCGTGCATTCTCTCCTCCTCGGTTTACCCCACTGGCCGATGCCGATTTACCAAAAGACTGAAGCGATCTCCCTTCATCCATTCCCGAGATTTTGCCGGATCTGAAGGGCAGTACAGACGTGCCCCCACCAGCTCCAAACCAGCCGATACCAGAGGTCTTGGTCCCCTCAATTGTCAAATCTTCCACCATCATCCCTCAAGCCAAACCAAGGTCAAAATTAGCCAATTTGCTAAGCTTTGACCTAGCCGACAAAGAGTTCAATGAGGAAAAGCAGCCAACGCCAATTGACAAGATCGTTGTTGCTTCTAAAACTGCAGCTGCGCAAGTTGCTTCCGAGTCCAACCTACAAGCTTGGATTAAGCACTTCTTTGAGCTGATCCACATGTCATCGGACGTATTAGTGGAGGACTCCCAGGCTCTATGCGATGCTATGGAATCAATCAAAGCTGACCTCCCAGAGGTGACTACAGAAACGCTGCTCAAAATTTGCTTCCTTGATGACAAAAAGAACTTAGTGCGCGCTACAAGATCATGCACCGAGCACCGGCTAGCCCAAGCATCTGACAAGGCTAGATTGGACTTTCTCGTAGCTGATGCAAAGGCTCACAAGAAAACATACGACGAGATGGCCAAGGCGCTGAAGGAAGCCAAAGCAACCCTCCCCAATCTCGAGTGGACCAAGAAATCTCTTGAAGACGAGTTGAAGAAAATGAATACCCAGCTTCATGTGGCTAATAAAGCTACCTCTTCTTTCTCATCAGTTGTCAAGACCCAAAGAGCCACCCTAGCCAAAGCTGTGGAAGCCTTGGAGGAGCAGTTGGGTAAAGTCGAGGACATCCCTAGCACAAAACAAGAAGATGTCAACATCCTCAATGACGTGTAGAAGATCCTTGATGAAGCTTCGGCTGCGCTCCTCCCTTTTGTCAAAGGATCTCTGTTCTAACTTCATTTTTATTTTATGCGAACTTATGAATCAGCTGCACCGCCTATTAAACACAATGGTCATCCTGTATAACTGAGTTGTTTAACTGGTTTTGACTGCTTTCATTTTGTGTGGTTTTATTCTAAGGACGATTATACTCATCGGCCATACAACCAAAATTAACAGCAGTGAGTTAATTCGGCTTTTGTACTAACCACCTAGACATAAACTCAGAATTACAGTGGCTCAACCGTTGAAGTCCTCTAGCTAATCAGGATCCAACCCCAATACTAGGGTAATACCTCTTCAAATATTTTCTATTAATGGCTTTAGGGAATACCTCACCATCCAAAGTTTCTAGGGTATACGAATTACCTTGAACTAGCCGATTAATTTTATATGGCCCTTCCCACGTTGGGGACCATTTCCCATATCGGCTATCCTTGGAACCAACAGGCAAAATCATTTTCCAAACCAAATCGGTTTATTAAACGATTTAAACACAATCTTCCTATTATAGGCTCTCACGACTCTAGCCTTATTTTTCTCTATTCGCTCCAATGTTCACAGCCTTAATTCTGCCAAGTCATCTAAATTATTGGCTAACAAACTTTTGTAATCCTGAGCCGATAACTCTTGTTGTTTAGCTATTCTCAACGAGCTTATACCAATTTCTATCGGCAATACCACTTCTTGCCCATACACAAGCTGATAAGGTGAAACCTTAGTAGCCCCATGACAGGCAATCCGATACAACCACAATGCATCGGCCAAAGTATCATGCCAATTCCGAGGCTTGTCATCGATCTTCCGTTTGATCTACTTAATCAAAGTTTTATTCGATGACCCAGCCTATCCATTAGCTTGTGTGTAGTAAGGTGATGAATTTAACAATCTGATTTCAGAACTTCTAGCAAAGTTTTGAAATGTCATAGACATGAACATAGTACCTTGATCGGTCGTTATTGTCTCAGGAATTCCAAACCGATAGATAATATGTTCCTGCACAAACGTTATTGACTCAACACTAGTCACTTTCTTCAAAGGAACTGCTTCAACCCATTTGGAAAAATAATTGGTTGCGGCTAACATGAACTTATGACCTTTGGACAACGTTGGATATATTTGACCGATTATGTCAATACCCAACCTCGAAACGACCAAGGTTTTATGATCGGGTGTAAAGTCGCAGCAGGCGCAATCTGCACATTCCTGAATTTTTGGTAGTCCTGACATCCCTTGTAATACTTGAAACAATCTTCCAGCATCGTCGACCAATTATAACTAGTACGTCGTAATAACCACTTCATCTTATAGGCCGACTGATATGTCTCGCAAATCCCTTCATGGACTTCTCCCATGGCTAATTTTGCTTCTTCCATTGCAAGACATCTTAACAACGAACCTTCAAATGCCTACTAATAAAGCATATTATCGAGAAAGATGTATTTTAATACTTGTCTTTTAGTTTTTCTGTCTGTCGGCTTCGAAGGATCCGATAGATAAGTCGATATTTTCGAACGCCAATCGGTTATGTCCACACATGGCACCATTTTTTCAATCGGCTCACACTCCAGCAACCGATCAAAAACCTTGTACCCTAAAGCTTGTTGTGTTAATGAGTTAGCTCTATCATTCTGCTCACACGGGATATGGTCAATTAAGAAAGCACTAAATGAATTGATGAATTTTTGACATTGTGCCAGGTACCTAGTCAAAACTTCATCATAACAATTATACTCTCCCCTTACTTGTTGCACTACGAGCTGAGAATCCCCATATGCTTCAACAGAGTCAATTCCAAGATTGCTAAGCATATGTAGCCCTCTAAGTAATGCCTCGTATTCCGCTTGATTATTTGAGCATCGGCAATTTAGTCTAAATCCAAACTCAAAACTATACCCCTTTGGGGATATTAATATTAAACCGATGTCATCACCTTCTCTACAGGCTAACCCATCAAAATAAAGTTGCTAAGGGGCAACCATTATCAGCCCGCAACCAGTCCTGTGTTCTATTACAAAATCGGCTACTACATGCCCTTTAATGGCATTAGCCAATTCAAATGTCAGATCGAACTCAGTGAACCTGTAAGCCCATTTCTCAAGTCAACCTTTCAGTATTGGAGCAGATAGCATGTATTTAATTACATTGGCTTTGTAGATGACAGTACAAGACGATGCTAATATATAGTGCCTTAACTTGGTGCAGGCAAAATACAAATATAAACAAAGCTTCTGGATGGATGGATACCTTATTTTAGCATCGATTAAATGTTGGCTTAAGTAAAATATTACCTGCTCCTTGCCATCGACCTCCTGCACCAATACTACTCCGATTGTTGATTCTTTAGCTCATAAACTTTGTTCCTCTCGAATTTTTCAAGTTCCTTATGTATAGCATTAATTCAAGATTCATCAGATAATGTATGAGAAATATCCTTCGGCTCAAAAGAGACAACAAAGACAGAGTAAAAACAAAAAGTGGACAAACCTGACTTAAAGCTTGATTTGGTCAGATGGATGAACCTACTGAATGTGTGAGGGAGGTCTAGAAGGACAAGTGACATCTACCTCTCACGTGGGAGAGGTAGGAAAAGAGCCACTCGCTGCTGATGAGTTTGAGAGTAAAGGCTGATCCGCCTGAGGTGCGGAGATGAAAACTGGAGGTACCTCGTGCAGGAATAGAGACTAAAGTAGAGTTTTTGAATTTCGTCCTATTTTTCTTCATGGTCGTAGGTCAATATAATTTAGACATGAAATATGATAAATCTGTACCGAACCTACACGACGCCCACCTCCGTATCTTGTCTTCCTGCGTCGTCCATAATACTATCTCGCACCGTCTTTGGCGCGCGCGACACTGCACTGCACGGCGTCCCCTGCGTCGTCCACCAACCGGCCGCCCCGCCACCCCCCCCCCCCACCCCAACCACTTCCTTCCTATCCGCAACGCCATCCCAAATAGTCGTGCTGTGAGCGAGAGGGATCGCTCGTTCCGGCTCGATCGATGAAAGTGCTCTGCTCCGCGTGCGAGGCTGCCGAGGCGAGCGTGCTCTGCTGCGCCGACGAGGCCGCCCTCTGCGCGCGCTGCGACCGCGACGTGCACGCCGCCAATCGCCTCGCCGGAAAGCACCACCGCCTGCCCCTCCTCGCCGCCACGCCCGCCCTGTCGGCGCCAAAGTGCGACATATGTCAGGTATTACGACACTTGGTTTAGTTGGTCTTGCCTCTAGCAAATCTTGGCGAAAAGATTATTTTTTTTCTCGGGAGATCTTAATAGTGCTCTGTTTCCGGCTATTCTTCTTCTTCCCGCCCGGCAGGAGTGCCACGCCTACTTCTTCTGCGTCGAGGACCGCGCGCTGCTCTGCCGGAGCTGCGACGTCGCCGTGCACGCCGCCAACGCCTTCGTCTCCGTGCACCGGAGGTTCCTCCTCACCGGCGTACAGGTCGGCCTTGAGCCCGACTACCAGGAAACGGAACCGCAGCCGCAGCCGCCCAACGCCTTGTCAGCAGCTCCCCTGCAGCCGCCGTCGTGCCCCAAGAAGAGCAGCCCGACGCCGCTCTACACCGACGACGACATCGACTGGGCAGCCGGCCCGGACGTCGGCACCTCGGGGAACTTGACCAACTGGACGGCCGTCGACGAGCAATTCAGCTCCCCGGCGTTGAGACCGGCGGAGCCGGTGGTGAGCAAAACCCCGCCCAAGCGGAGCCCCCGTGGGCCCGTCAGGGCTGGGAGCGCGGCGGCGTTCGCCGGCCTGGGTGGTGTCGCCGGGGGCATGTCCGACTGGCCGCTGGACGAGTTCTTCGGCTTCACCGAGTTCAACGCCGGCTTCGGGTTCACCGAGAATGGCACGTCCAAGGTCAGTGTTAATTTCTCATCCTGATCAGTATTAACTATTTAACTTCTTTCTGAGAAGTACTTCTATGATTATTTTTTTTGAATGTTGCTCAAATATTAAAGCATGAAAGTTTAGTTGGTAAAATCGGTACTTAGAATTGAGTTCTTTTCTTAGTAAACACGCACCGTCCGGTAGAAATTTTGGTTTGGGTTTTGATAGCTAGCCAGGATTGTAGTACAAGATTGGAACGCTGACCGGTAATTTTGGCGATCAATCCGAAAAGAAGTAATTTTGGCGATCTGCATACTGAAAGGATCGCAGTAATTGACAAAATTATCCTTGTAGAGTTAACCTCGCTACCCAGCAAATCCAGGTTTATCACCTGTAATGCGAGCTTCATTCAACCGGCAAGTTTCCTGGAAGTGACACAGCACACATGGCCTTCGACAATTGGCATGTCTCTGATCACAAAAAAACATGCAGCCAAATGATCCATCTCTGAACAGCTTACACCTGTAGCTAGCTTGCCCAGTCATCTAACAGTGGCGCATCCGTTGCACGCAGGCCGACAGCGCGAAGCTCGGGAGCACCGACGGCTCGCCGAACCGCAGGTCCTCCTCCTCCGACGGCGCAGCCACCCAGAACGCCCAGGACCTCTTCGGCCAGGTGCCGGAGGTCCACTGGTCCGTGCCTGAGCTCCCCTCCCCGCCCACGGCCTCAGGTCTCCACTGGCAGGCGGACCCGCACTACGGCGACACCGTCGCCGTGTTCGTGCCGGACATATGCTCCCCGTGGAACCCCTCCCGGTGCTTCCCCACCGCCGGCCAGCCGCAACCGGCGTCCGTGAAGCGCTGGAGGAGGTGTTAACATGGCAACGAAGGAAAAGAAAATGTTGGACATCGATCGATCAGGCTGTTTCAGCAAGACTAATAAGTGAGCCGTGCAGGCTCGCAAGATACCGACTTGGCACGTGTAGCGTACTACAGTACTACAGTACTACAGTACTAGTACTAGATAGGCAGGTTGTGCGTGAGAGAGAGTAGCTTGCAGAAGATTGTTAAAGCACAAAAATACCACTACAGCTGAAGGCGCGCCGTAGCTCCTTGGCTAGTAGTGAGTTTGATTCTTAAGATGTATAGTACGTTCTTGCGCTACGGATCGAGGTTCTGGTGTCTTTAATATCTCTTTGCTAGATGGTTAATAGATCCATACTGCAATAGCTCTTGGGTCTGATTATTTAGGTGTAATTTCAGAATTTGACACTCAATTCGCAGGCCTTTCGGCTTATTTGGATGACATATGGGACCGTCTGTGTGTATGACAGTGGGCCAGAGTGTCAAATTCCGAAATGCGAATTTTAAAGTGTGTCAAATTCTGAAAACTCTCGATTATTTAGGGGGATATGTGTAACGCTTCCTGTGTGATTGTTCTAGCTCGAGCTGTGCTGGAAAGAAGGTACTAGTAAAATGGAGAATAAAACGGTGAACACGACATGGGCATTGGAACGGACGGTTGCTTTCGTTTGGTTCAGATTGTTACGGATGTGTTTTTTCACCGAGATCTGTTGGGCTGTCACAAGGATAAATTATGTGTGATGTATAGCCTCACCCGACCCGAAAACGCTGTGCCCGTGCGTTCACTTGCCTGTTGTGGCAATGTTGTTAGGCCATGGTATTCTTTAAATCTAGATCTCTATATCTAATATATATAGAATTCTCCAAATCCTACTTTCTATATCTCTTCATTCCCTATCTCTCTTCCTAACAGTATTCTTCAAATCCTACTCTCTATTTTCTCCATCCTATCTTATAATAATATTTCATAACAGCCATATGAACAACGGTTATTTTTTTCGAACCATTTTTGAATGCAAGAATTTAAAATTCATTCTAATAACTATACTATAACAGCTATGTTATAACGGTCATCTGTATTTGTTGTTGTAACGGCTATATTTTTGAGCTATATGTCCATAGCCATTTGCACTTCCAAGTCTTACCCACCGGTGATGCCACTTAATTAGAGGCGAGCAAAATAATTACTCCATCGACAATTGCACCCATTTCATTCAACTTTTTCTACCTGTAAAATTATTCAACTTAAATATATTGGAATTACATATAGAATGCTGCAAAAAATATACACTTAATTTATATGACACCTGCTACTCCAAAATATACAGCTTTTTCAATACTAAATGTACAACTCAAAAAGCCTCCAAGCAGCATGATATCTGTGCTCATGAGGCAACGGTACATGACATTATCCCACAATGAATCTCGTCGAAATTCAAACGACCTGAGAATTCACATTCTTTTTTACATATCCATATTCATATCTTCTTCTTTGTACCCTTTTCTGATGCTTCATGAGAAGCAACCCAATCCCGGTCACATGAGCGTCGCCACTCGCCAGGAAGCCAAACTGGAGGTGGCTGAAGAAGAACTGAAGGAGAGGGTGTATCCGTATTGCTGGGACCTGCGCGCCAGCTCGCCGACGATCAAGTTTGCGGCTGAGCCCAGAAGGGAGAGGTTGCCGTGCGGCGGGGGAGATTGTGAAAACCTGCCCCAAAACCCAAATTAAGCTACGCTTATCTCTACTATTCTAAAGCAGCACTTGGTGGCAGTGGTCCGTTCTTCTCACGTTATTAATTGCCGCTTAATTGCCCTACCCAAGAAACGAAGCGTTGTTTTAATTAGCCAGCTTTCGCAAGAAGCGAAGCGTTAAAGATAGATGTTTGATTTTGTGAAATAATTTTTTTTTATTTTTTAATCTTTATTTTTCGTTATCAATTTTGTTTTTCGTACTAACGCACAGGCATGTAACTAGTTATCCTCAATGAACTCTCAGAAGTCACATTTAGGAATTTATATTTTTGCTCACACAGAGACGCGTGTCTATATATATAAATATATACACACATATAAATGAATACATTTACATGTAGTCTCATAAATGAACTAGCACTCTCATGAGAATAACACATACACACAGGGGCTGTTTGGTTGCCTGTATACACAAAGATTTGCATCTACAGATGCAGAATCTTGCTTTTTTCTCGTGTTTGGTTGCCTGCATCTAGTTTTGAGCCTGGCTCTTTGGATGCAAGATTCTTGATGCAGCTAGGCTCTGGAGATACATAGAAATAGGCGTATCTCTGGATGCAGCCTCATGTTTTGCGCAAGGGGTCACTGTCTGCCACAATAGCAAACCATGCATGCGGTGCCACGTGGGTATGTAAAAGTTTTCTTTTTTTCTTTTTTGTTTATATCTTTTGATTAGCATCTCCGATTACCGAACCGATTTCAAAAATGGATTCCTGATATTTTTTCGAACAAAACTAGACCACACTTGCTATATAAATTTCAAAATACATGCCTACTAAACACTCAACCAAACACCATCTCTGCATCTGTGCATCCCGTATCCTATCAGCCTGGCTGAGTCAAATGAACCAGGCTCGCGAGAGAAGGCAACCAAATAGCCCCACAATGTCAGGATTATCAACCTACACACATAAATATGTACGCAATACTAACGCGCAACCTTAATATAAGTATGCACATTAATTTAATATTCTTGATCACTCAAAATTTCAGCAACACACACACGCACACACGCACGCACGCACGCACACATAATCTTAGTATGATCAAACGCATTTCATTTGCGCATAATCAATATCCAAAACTTAACATCTTTAATATCACTCAACAAGAGTACCACAACCACTATAATGCAGGCAATTCATCCAATGGTTGAAATCAAAGCGAAGGATTTTAGAACAATTATCAATTGCCAGGGCTCACATGAAGATTATTTATACTCTCAAACATTTCGTACGAGCTATAATCCGAGTTTTACACAACACTAATTGCGGTTAAATCTCTAAAGCTTACAAAAAGTGCACTTCTAATCACTTCTACCCCAAACCGACATACACATCTAGCTAGGAACTGATTGACGCTCAAAATAACCAGCTGCCATCGACTTCTCTCTACCCACTCCTCCCAACCAAGTGGCAGGAAAGGCAATGGCATGCCCTCCACCTGCTCACCTTGGCCCCTGGTTTCACCCTTTACAACCTGGTTTCCAACTGCTAAGCCGGTTTGAGGCTGCTGTATAAAAGTTCCATCCCACAGCCCAGCCCTAACTTTTAATGCCATCCCACAACCCACCACTATCTTCCTCTGCAATCTCTACCCTCTTAACTGTTGTCTTCCGCTTAGGACAGGAGCAACTGACCAAGAAGAAGGGGAAGAAGGACAACCACAATCCCTTTTTCTTTTCCTACCGTCTTCTCACCTTTCACTGCAGAGCAAGGTGCCACCCATTAGACATAGCATCATATTCTCATCATTCTTTTAGAATAAATGCTATCCATTAGGAAAGCTAGAGCTATCCAAGTATTGCAAAATAAAAAGAGTTTCCATATTCAGTAAGAACTGCTAATATGCTAAATTAACATGATTTTGCACCACGTATACTAGAATTTCGTATACACAAATGTTAAACAATAAGGAGCATCTGATCATGCATAGACAATATGACCGTACACATAGCAATTTAGGCCTTTAAACTACCTCACTAGTGGACATCACAATTAAACTGGTAGGAAAAAGACAGGATTGCTGGAGTAATTACATGTCTAAAGTCTTTTGGCATTAAGCTCATGGACATGTTTGTACCCAATTTAATATGGTAAGACTATAATGAGGTAATGTTACATTGATGCCAAATTAAATTGGTACTAATGTTGAATGGGTGACTCTACAAAATAAATTTCAGAAAGAATAATACTAGAATTTAAAGCACAATTCTATTTTAGACATGAACCTCAAAGTTTCTGAAAACCTACATAACCAATAACCACCATACACAAGGGATCATTTTTCTAAACCTCATCCCTCAATCAGGTAAGAACACCAAACACAGTATACATGTGCCTGTTCCAGCCAACAACATTACACTACTACAAAGCCTTTGAGCAAGCACGCATGCACCTAAATCTAACATATACATATACATACCGACTGCCACCAAACCCCAATGACCACATTATCGAAGGTCTATTTGAAGCACTTACACTAAGGTTCACTAGATGCATGCATGCATTACTATCTGTTTTCAAAATCCCAAACACCAGCTAGTATGTCATCATTTAAATACATACACTTCACTAATCATACTACATAGAAAACCAAACTTATTGACCATACACCCCCTTAATCACTG
Organism: Rhipidocladum racemiflorum; assembly: GCA_036346355.1. Lineage (NCBI taxonomy): Eukaryota > Viridiplantae > Streptophyta > Magnoliopsida > Poales > Poaceae > Rhipidocladum > Rhipidocladum racemiflorum. The sequence continues at coordinate 43,309,810 of CM070569.1, read as the reverse complement.
GAAGCAACACAAAATGTTGAGTATGTAATCTTAGTAGCAATCGGCTCAAGCATGACTAAAAAGGAGAAGGGACATTTAGCTCAAAATCGGGGGCGAGTGAAGCTGGCCGGATTAGCATGACCTGGGAAAAATAGAGAGTGAGCTTAGGGAAGGAAGAACGGTAGGTAGAGTGAGGGAGAGAGAGAAATGGGGTACTTAGCTCAGTGGTGATGGCGGCTTGCCCTAGTCGGTGAGGAGTCAGCGCCGGTCGTGGGCATCGGAGGCGATGGTGGGGTCTGAGATCCGAGGGTAGGCAACCCCTCCATGTGGGGGTATGTGGCGTTGGGGACCCTAGATCCGGTGGATCCCGACAGTGGTGCAAGGCTTAGCGACATGGAGGAAGAGAGCAGCGGTGGTGGGCACTGAAGAGAGGAGGAATAGGGGGCGGTGCCCAAATCGGGGAAGGAGGGGCATTAGAAAAAGGGGTGAGCCAGAGGGGAGCACTGACGCCGGAGGGGGGGGAGGAAGGTGGTGGCGACGTGGAGAAGGGAGGTGAGAGAGGGAGAAGAGGTGAGGGAGACAGCGGCGTAGGGGGAGGACAAGGGTCGGTGCTGGTGCTGGCGTCGGAACAGAGGGTAGTAGTGATGGCAATGCTTGGCTCACAGGGGAGGAGTAGGCCGAGTAGCATGCGGGGGGGGGGGAGTGAGAGGATGAAGGGAGAGAGGCGATGGCTGGGTTGGGAAAAAGAGATAGGAAGAGAGAGGGGGCTAGGGTTAGGTTAGGGTAATATGGGAGTCAGTTGGGTCGGTCTGGGCTGGGAGTTGGCCTGGGCCAAAAATAAAAAATATATAAATATATACAATGATAATAATATCAATAATAAATAATGAAATAAAAAGGTTAAAAGCAATAAAAGCGGAGTTAAAACTATTTTTATGTTTTCTTTCTCAAAATTAATCTAAACCCTAATTATTAAAACATATGTTTAACTCAACAACTTTAGCTTTAAACAAAAATTTCACATAAAACCTTAGGACAAAACAATAGTCACATGCACTTAAATAAAATTTGGAATTTCTCTCGTAGCCAATAAAATTTCAAGTATTTGAAAATTCTCCATTTTGTCACTAGGAGATTGCTCCAGAATCAACCTAGAGCAGATAGGGTTCGTTCCTATTGCAGATCAATTGGTGGGAGCAACCGTAGGCAAGTCGCCCTTCGACCATGTCTTATGAACTGATGTTGTGGACTTGGATTGTTTTGAAATCCTGCATACACATCACAATATTTATTTCTAAAGAAATTAAAATATGTCAAGTGGATCAGGTAGATCCAGTGAATGATTTTGAGGAGGCCGGACTAGAGAAGTCCAGTGGTAAAACCATAACTGTTGAGGAACGCGGTATGCTACGCTAGCACAAATTAAAAATTTCTACCGCATAACCAGAATGCTACTTGCAAGAAGGGGATCATATATTAGATTACCACTAGACGCATAGTTGCGGAATCCTTCGCGCGTTGATGTAGTGGATCGTCCTCATCGCAGTTGTTTGCGTCGATGAAGTGGATCATCCTCGCCTCGTCGTGGACTGTCCTTGCCTTGCCGTGGATTGTCCTCCCACACCTCAGTCACAGTAGCGTCACCGTAGTAGTCCACACGTCCGGGGATGGAACGTTGTGCGTCGGTGTGCAAGCACCTGGTCGCTCGGCAGGGGCAACGAGAGAAGGAGGCTAGGGTTTCGGGTGAAACACTTCTAAACCGCAGGAAAAAGGCACACGCTATGCCCACCCTCCCCCACTCCTTTTATAGCCATGAGATGAAACCCTAAGCTAGGGCCCATCAGCACGCTAAGCCCATGAGGTCCATTAATTACGGATCCAATCCGAATTAATGTGTCCCAGCCTGTTAATTGTGTGATCCTGCAGGTTCACGTACATTTGGACATGGATTTGAAAAACCCTTTTCCAATCCAATAGTTGGTAGCGGCTCCTTGCAGGGCATGCCAACTCCAAACATACCATGATCAAATTGGACAGAACCTATGAAAGTACTCATGTAATAATCCCTTTGCCAAACTATATGAAGATTGAACTCAAGGCGAGAAGCATGTCAACCTTTGACAATTCAATCTATCTCTCATATCCGTGATATGTTAATAAGTTGTGATTGACACCTCAATCACGGCATGGTCATGCACTTCCTTAATCATACCACACGAGTGGCCTAGACATATATCTCCATTACACTGGAGTGGCAAATTCCATCTTGACTGTTCACTTCCCTCTGCATGTTTTATAGTAAACATGAAAGCTACCTTTTCAACTATCCGATTAGGAAATAGTGTTTGGTAACCCCAAAGTAAACTATTACACATGTAGGGAATGTGACAATATCATGTTTAAGGATCATACATCTACTGTGTTGAGATACACTGATGACACATAAGAATGTAACATTCTCGCAGTGTCCCATTGTGGGTCTATCTAACCTATGTTCTTCAACATGCGTTCACAATGTATTGATGATATTTCTATATCCCATGATCTATGAAACATGATCATCTATCAATACATGTGTTGATATCTTCATTGTTGTCCTATACGACGATATCCGATCAAAGATATTTATAGAATTATATCAATAAGTAAAGAGTTTCATAAACAAGTCACATACTTGCTGATCAATATAATGATATACATTCATTGGACCAATAATCATATTATTATTCATAAACATAGTCATGTTACAATCATCTATATGATTGCCTCAAGGGCATAATACTAACAATAACCCAGGTAGGATTTTGGAAATATTTGGTGGGTAGAGAAGTTCAGGGTAAGAACAACCCAGGTACGGTTATTATAAAAGTCAGGACTCCTCTACATAGGATATCACTTAAGGACATAACCAAACTAGCGCTTACTTCAGAAGCGGCGCAAACCATGTTGACCATAGACCTGGAATGAGACGAGCTGAACTAAGTAACTAACAAGTAGCTGTCGCTGCCATAGGTGAGAAGGTGACTATGGTCAGATAGAGGTAGTCACCCTAGGGTGAGACTACAAGATTGGAGTTGACCCTCATGCCTTTGGTGAGGCAAGGTGGTAGGTAGAGGTCAGAGTACAAATGGCCAAAGGTTCCATTTCTTTGGCTTAGTCATGTGCCAAATGTAGCACATTAATCGGACATTATAAGCCAAGTGATGCTATGGGCGAAGCAATACACCTCTGATCAGAGTTAAAATGTGATAGCACTCTTAGCTTCTGGGTTTGGGAGTGCGTCGTGTGGGTTTTCTTCTAACGCTGTTTGTAATATCCCACATTGCTCTGCTGTCAGTAGATTTATAAGTTAAAATTTGACTTTTTCCATCAAATGGGTAAAAGGGATGGATACTTTGGATAAAGAATTAGTTTGAAAATGCGGCTTGGTGGCCGAGAGTACATAAATCTGTATAAAAATTCATGCATCAATTTTCTACGGCTTGCTGAGTACTGGAGTACTTGGTCTTGCTTTCATTCTTGGTTTATGTTGGCACTAGAATTTGGCGCATGACCAATTTGGCTAGAATCAGTTTGGTATGGTTGGTTCATTAAGGAAAGTATCGGGTTTGGAAAGTCATAATCCGATACGGGTTTATCGAATTGTAACCGATGGAAAATATCGTGAGGAAAGCTGGAACCGATATGGATAGTTCGTGAAGAGACCAAGGAGGACACCATCGGACCAGATACTATAAAATTAGGTGATGGGCGATGTCAAAAACAACCCCACAACAAAACAAACAACTCGCTCTACTTTTTTCTTTACTTTTCGTCGACTAAGAGTAGTTTTTAGCTTTATAATTTTTTCTTTGTAATTCACTTGATCAATAAAGTTGCGCATCACCGATTATTAATTTCATCAACTTACACCAATCGAGGTTCATTTTTTCTCTGATTTTGTTGCGTATCATCTTCTTCGGGAAAAACAACATTTACCCGCATCTAATCAACTCAATCAGGTTAATTAAATCTATCGGTTACTTTGATATCACTCGGCTTAAACAAAGTTGATTTTATCAATTATCATTAAAAAAATTAGATTGGTTTAACAGTCGATTAAATTTCATATTATCCCCTTACCGATTGCAGGATCAAATCGGCTGCACACCTGCACCCAAAGTTAAACCTGGTGATTGTGTGTGTTGGTGCCGATCAACCCTTTGTCACATTTTTTTGGTGTCAACACACTTTTAGCACACTCAGTGGGACCTGATCGGATCACAATGTCTTCTACTAGAAAATCAATTTCTCCGTTCGACATCAACCCTAAGGCGATAATCGTCCCTACATTGGATGATTTAATGCCAGATCAGTGGAAGTAAATTAAAGATCAAAAGACTGTTTTTGAGCAGATGATGCTCAATTGCTATCAGAAGTCCCGACGTGGCGTCACGTAGAAGTCCACGTTGCTGATGGTCAGCTTCGACGGCAAGGAGGCTCCAAATTCTGCTGAAAAAGCACTGGTTAGCTGATATATGCCCGTCCAAGCGAAGTTATCGGATATGATTAATCAATCTATACATTGTGCTCTCATCAACCAGTCATTGGCTTTGGTAACCACCCTTAGGCCGTTCATAGCCAACAGTGTCAAAGAAGTCACGCAAGAACTGGTGTCGGCTGGTACTTTCCCTGACCCTGTGCAAACTCTGCCGACGTATCCAGTCTATTCTATTGCCCAGAATGTTAAGCCCGAGGTTGGTTCAAAACCGTCGGCTGCTATCTCAGCTTGGCACTGACATAGTCGACCATGGTCTTACCACGGGATGCTAGTGCGAGCAAGATTACTCATTACTAGGCTTACACAGATTGCTCTAAATTAGGCAACCAACCTAGTTTACCTCCGATTGCTCCATTTTAAGTCTATCATGGAATGGCCACTCAGCCGATTGAGACCCACGTACACCTGCAGTACATTGAGCCGATTCCTCCAAGGGATCCGGCCCCTTATAGGGTTGTGTCATATTCAAAGCCATTCATTCTGCTTCTTGAGCCGATGGTGAGGCCGCAGAATGTCGGCTATGAGCAATAACGTGCATCGATGCAACCCTCACTACAATGCTTACCCGAGTTCACACCCGAAGAGCAACTAATGAATTTGCCCTTAGTTGGTAGGCACCTCAAGCACGAGTAGCATCGGCTAAAGAAATTGTCTGGGCCGAAGCTATTGGCATTGTCTTGAGGGACCAATTTGGCATCTAGCCAAAGAGGCGAACCATCAGCTATAGAAAACCATATTCGGATTACATTGATCGGATCCCATATCCTAATAATTATAGGGTTCTCGACTTTGCTAAATTTTCAGGAGATGACTCCATGACAATGTTGGAGTACATTGGATGCTTTGTGGCACAATGCGATGAAGCAGCACAGTCCAATGGGTTAAAAGTAAAACTGTTCTCATTATCTTTATCAAGAGTTGCTTTTACCTGGTTCACGACACTGCCTCCAAATTCGGTCAATACTTGAGCCGATTTAGAAAGCCGATTCCATGAATATTTTATTGTGGATGCTTAGAATTAAATATATCAGATCTAAGCTCTGTCCGATAGAAATTGGGGGAATCGATAACCGATTATATCAAAAGGTTCAGGGAAGTTAGAAATCGGTGCTTTAGCGTCACGCTGCCCGACAATCAGTTAGCCAATTTAGCTCTTCCGGGATTAATTCTGCCCTTGAAGGAGAAGTTTGTTGGCCAAGAGTTTACTAATTTAAGCCACTTGCTGCATAGGGTATCAGCTCAGGAAAGTCGATTCTTTGAAAATAAAGGATTTAAAGATATGTTCAAGAATAACAAGGACAAAGATAAGCCTAAAGTTAATCTCATCGAATACGAGACTGATAATTCATCCGACGAGGACGAAGCCGAAGTGAATATAGCCGAATGGTTTAAGGGGAGTAAAAAATCTTTGGTCTATTCTTGGCTTAAGCCGAGTAAGGCTAAGTTGAAAGTCAAATATGCTTTTGATGTGATCAAGTGTGATCGCATTTTTGATTTATTTCTGTGAGAAAAGGTTATACGATTGCCTAAAGATCACACCATACCGTCGGTTGATGAAATCAAGAAATAGAGGTATTGCAAGAGGTGTTAGTGTTATGCCCTTGAGGCAATCATATGGATGATTGTAATATGATTATGTTTATGAATAATAATATGATTATTGGTCCAATGAATGTATATTATTGTTTTGATCAACAAGTGTGTGACTTGTTTATGAAGCTCTTTACTTATTGATATAATTCAATAAATATCTCTGATCGGATATCATCGTATAGGACAACGATGAATAGATCAGCACATGTATTGTTCGATGATCATGTTTCATAGATCATGGGATATGGAGATATCATCAATACATTGTGGACGCATGTTGAAGAACATGTGTTAGATAGACCCACAATGGGACACTGCGAGAATGTTACATTCTTATGTGTCATCAGTGTATCTCATACATAGTAGATGTATGATCCTTAGACCTGAGATTGTCATATTCCCTACATGTGTAATAGTTTACCTTGGGGTTACCAAACACTATTTCCTAACCGGATAGTTATAAAGGTAGCTTTCATGTTTACTATGAAACATGTAGAGGGAAGTGGGCAGTCAAGATGGAATTTGCCACTCCAATGTAACGGAGATATATGTCTAAGCCACTCGTGTGATATGATTAAGTGCATGGCCATGCCGTGATTGAGAAGTCAATCACAACTTATTAATATATCACGGATATGAGAGATGGATTGAACTGTCAAAGGATGACATGCTTCTCGCCTTGAGTTCGATCTTCATATAGTTTGGCAAAGGGATTATTACATCAGTACTTTAATCATATGCATTTGGGAGTTGGCATGCTCTGCAAGGAGCCGCTACCGACTATTGGATTAGAAAAGGGGTTTTCCGAATCCATGTTCAAATGCGCATGAACCTACAGGGTCACACACTTAACGGGCTGGGACGCATTAATTCGGATTGGATCCGAAATTAATGGACCTCGTGGGCTTAGCACGTAGATGGGCCTTGACTGCCTAGGGTTTCACCTCGTGGCTATATAAGGAGAGGAGGAGGCTAGATGCAGGATACACTTTCGTGCGGTTTAGAGGTGTTTCGCCAGAAACCCTAGCCACCTCCTCTCGTTGCCCCTGCCGAGCGACCCGGTGCTTGCACACCGACGCACGGCGTTCCATCCCTGGACGTGTGGACTGCTGTGGTGACACTGCTGCTACTGCGGCGTGGAGAGGACGATCCGCGGCGAGGACGATCCGTGGCGAGGACGATCTGCGGCGAGGACGATCCACATCGAGGACGATCCGCGGCGAGGACGATCCACGCCGAGAACGATCCACTACAACGACGTGCGAAGGATTCCGCAATTGCGCATCTAGTGGTAATAGATCTATGATCCCCTTCTTGCGAGTAGCTTTTCTGGTTTGCGGTAGAAATTTTAATTTGTGCTAGTGTAGCATACCGCGTTCCCCAACAAGAGGCATCATTCTTTTTCACATAATATTAATGATTGCAATATATTTCATGAACAGATCCAGTCGACTATTGATGATGGTCGATTAAAGTTCACTGAGGAACCAGCAATGCAGCTGGACGACAACCATTTTCCAGTCAATACGTTCAGTTGTTCATCTAAGGGGAAAGAGTTGGCATGAGATGAGATCTGTTTGTTATCTACGTCGGCTAAAATAGTTCGACAGGCTAATGCAGAAACTGCGAACGGTGAAGAGACGATCAAGATTATGGTTGGTTCTATTCAAATTGAGACCGACCGTGAAGGCAAACAATCTAGAATGATCAAGCCAAGAGGTGAACTCAAAATCGACAAGTGGTACAAGGATGAGAAATTGGTACCACCGTGAAAATTGATACAAAAATACAAGACAATGTTTTTGCAATTGTTGGCTAAATATGAGAGGAGAGGTCAAAGGCTACAACAGAGTCCTCCTTGTCGGCCGAAGAATGTTTATCGGCCAACTGTTGCTGAGAGGGCGCATAAACGGTGCCCCTTTTGGCAATTTTGCTGGGAAAGGGGATTGGCATTGCCATCACCCTATGTTTGCCAAATGCGATATTACCCTGGGCAGGGCCAAGAACACAGAAGGTCGACTAAGACAAGAGTATCTGAATCAACACCAAGCCGACGTGAGGGGAGTCAGCGGAGGCCAGTTCATGAAAGAATATATGAACCGGCCCTGGAACAGCGACAACCTGATCAAGGACTTGAGGAAGTGAGCAAGATGGGTTTGATCGGCAAGATACGAAAGCCGATTGAGCCTATGTCACGGTGGTGTCCTTTGGGGTTGAGCAAATCACAAAGGCGTCGGCTTCAGTGTTTGAGAACTCAAGAGTTGAGGGAAGCCGATCAAGAAAGGAAGAGGGACGAAGACTTCAATGAGCTTCGTCCAATCAAGAATATGAAAAAGGAGTGGAGGAAGAAACAAATCGTCCAGGAAGAATTAGATTCAGCCGATGATATGGATTCCCCCATAGTTCGTAATGACTCACCACCACCGATAGATATCAATATGGTGTTCACCTTGGCTACAGAGTTTAAGGTATCCAGGCCATCAACTAAGGAATCATTTGCTCAATTGTGTCTTGGTTCATAGGATGTTATTTTTGAAAAGCAGAGGATGACCATCAGCATCTTAAGCTATTATATTTAAAAGGCCATATAAACAGTAAGCTGATATCAAGGATGCTAGTGGATGCTGGGGCAACTGTTAATCTGATGCCTTACTCGACTTGCAAGAAGTTAGGCAAATCTGATGGGGATCTCATTAAAACAAATATGGTGATGAATGATTTCATCGGGGATCCCACAAAGGCTATGGGCATCACGGTGACGAAGCTCATGGTCAGCAGTAAGACCCTGCCAACAGTTTTCTTTGTAGCAGATGCTAAAGGGAGCTACAACTTATTGCTTGGCAAAGACTAGATACATGCCAACTGTTGTATTCCATCAACTATGCATCAAAAGCTAATACAATGGAATGGCGATGAGGTTGAGATGGTTGAAGCTAACACATTGGCTCACATAGCCATGGCCAGTCTAAAGGCCAATTGGTATGAAGGGGCCGAGTGCATATCGGGCGAAGCGCTTCAAGATTATGATTTTGTATGCAACAACCAGGCAGGTGTAAAGCCGATTAGCAAGAAGCCATGTACACTTGATCGGACAAATGAGATTATATGTCGATGGCGTCCAAGGAGACAATAAAAGTTTTACAAGATAAAATACAATGCTACCAGCAAACAATGGATAGCCATGAGGCCATTGAAGATTTTGAAAATGTTGAAAGGTTTGGTCAAGGTTTTACATCTTTGGATCCATTAGAAGAAGTAGATATAGGCGATGGTGATAGAAAAATGCCAACTTTTATTAGTTCAAAGTTAGCTGCTGAGTACAAGGACAAGTTGGTTGGTTTGTGGAAGAGTTATAAAGATTGTTTTGCTTGAGAATATCATGAGATGCCTAGCTTAAACCGACAAGTAGTTGAACATCGGCTACCAATAAAACCAGGCTATCAACCATTTAAACAGTCCTCTAGACAGTTTAATGTGGCCATGTATGATAAAATAAAAGAATAAATAGAGCAATTATTAGAGGCTAAGCTTATCAAGCCTTACCGATACGCTGAGTGGATTTCTAATATTGTTCTTGTAATGAAGAAAAACGATAAATTTAGGGTATGTGTCGATTTCAGAGATTTAAACAAGGTGATGTAACATCCTCATCGTAGTAGAAATGAGATTAAGAATTTGAATCCAAATTATGGTCTTAATTTGAAATCTTTGCTTTGTGAAATTTCCTTGGTTTCATTCTTAGAAATTTTGCTTTTATTTGACCTAGAAGGAAGAGCTTGATTTAAAAATTCAAATCGAGTAAAACAAAAATCTAAGAAAAATATGACTAAATCCCAAATTACTTGTGTATCAAGCTTAAAGCTTCTCTGTTGTGACATCATACGATGTGACATTAGAGAATGTGATATTTCGGTAAGAGTTATTGTGACATTATGAAATGTGATAATATAAAATACGGCATTACGGTACGACTTTATACCAAGTATTTGGGCTTTTTCGGGTGTTTGGGCCTCTCCGGGGAAGGTTGGGCCTTGCGAGAGCTAGTTTGGGCCTTGGGGGAAGTAATTGGGCCTTTGGTGGAGGCTCTTGGCCCATGTGGGGGAGTTGGGGGCAGCAATTTTCTGCTCCATGCGCCCCAAACCCTAGCCCATGCGCCCCCACCCCCTCTCCCCTCCCATAGCCGCCACCCCCCAAACCCCCTAGCCGCACCACCCTCCCCTCCCCCATTGCGCCACCCCTCCCTCTCCTCCGCACCCCTAGCCGGCCCTATCTCCTCCCCCTCGTAGCCACTCCGATCTCGCTGTCCGGGAGCTCTCCGTCCAAGAAGATCCGGCGATCCTCGCGATTGGAGGGGAGATCGGGCCGCGAGGAGGAGACGTTCATCGACCGGGTGATTCGCCAAGAAGAGGTATGCCTTGGGGATCTTGGTTGTAGAGTTTTGGTGCTGGTTATATGGGGAAGATTAGGGTTAAATTTGGTGTTTAGGTGCTGTGACTAGAAGGATTTAGGAAGATTGCAATTCGGTCTTGCGTTCTGTCCTCGGACAGATTAGGTCGCCAGTCTTCGGACATGAATTAGACAATTGTAGATGCGTTTTCTGGTCGGCCGGCTGTTACAAAAGTTGTAGGTAATTCAATTACATTTCATTGGACACCAAGAACGTTAAATTCCGTTCATCCATTTAAAAGTTATGACTATTTTACCGAGCGCTGTCCAATCTGTGACGTGATTGGGACAGATTGTGTTCAACTGTAGATTAGAGGATTTTAGAGGCCGAATTAGTTTTCGCGAATGCTTAGAAAAAGGTGGAAAATTTCCTAAGGTTCGAGAAAATGTACTCGTTTACCTGATTTGGAGTTGTAGAACTCAAGATATGCTTGTTGGAAGCCTGCTGTCCCGTTGGACAGATTCTCTGTTTTTTGGGTTTTAGGAGTGGGTTGCGAAGTCGATGTAGCCGATAGTTCTTGTGTTGTTTTTTGGGCATGTTTTTGAGTGTATTGTACCTATGTGCAGGTGGGTATGACCCCGGGAGTGCCCTCAACATCTCACCACTCCGTCTCATGTGGTTGAAGGCAAGTGTATTGTAGTGGTTGTGATGATTCACAATGAAATAGCTTAACCATGAGTTTTGATATGATGCCATGATTGATTCTTGCTTGTGACATGATGAGTATAATTTGTTAAATGGCTATGCAATTATTAAATCGAGTTTATATGCAAGTTATTCATGTTTATGGCATATGTGCATGCATAAAGGAAGAGGCGACCCATTCTGATGCGGGCTTCTGTGTTCACACGTAGTAAACACGAAAGTCCTACCTCGTAGTTCCATACACGCGGTTGTACGGGAGCAAGTAAGTAAGAGTAGGCACCCTCCACGGGATGGAAGGGAAAGAGGGTGCATACCGACGGTTGTGCACTCGGCAATACCGGTATGTGCTAAGCAAAGATGCATGATGCATTGCATTGCATAAATGAGAATGTGAATGAGGAAGTATGTGAGAATGTGAATGAGAAAATCTTCATGGATTGCTTCCATGGTTGGTGATCGGTATGACGTATGTATGTGAATTGTTTTTGTTTTGTTCCATTGCAATACACTTTGCTGAGTGTTGAACTCACGCTTGTTGTTTAATGTTTTTTTAGGTACCTTGAATAAGGCTAGAGTTGCAAGAGCCTATAACAAAAAGGTTGTGTCAAAGTCATTTGATGAAAACGACTTGGTTTGGAAGACCATTTACTCATTGATTCAAAAGATAGCCGATATGGAAAGTGATCTCTGATGTGGGAAGGGCCGTATAAAGTTAATCGACTAGTTCACGGTAATTCCTACATTTTGGAAACCTTGGATGGAGTACCATTTACTAAAGCGATGAACGGGAAATATTTGAAGAAACATTACCTAAATATTTGGATTGGATCTTAGTCATTTAGAAGTTTTAAAAGTTGACTCATTGCAGTTGTGGGAGTTTTGGAAGTCGATTAAAACAAAGAAACGAAATCAACTTGATGCAGTTAATTCTGGTTATATGGCCGATGAAGTGCATCGTCCTTAGAACAAAATCAATAACAACAGGCAAAGGTAACAAACATTAATGAGCAATCAAATCGTTTAAACAGCTGATTTATAGATTATAAGCATTTAAAAGCATCAACAAAGGACCCAAGTTTCATCACATGACAAAGTGCAACCTGATAGAAGTTTATGGGTTGATGCGTAGGCCTAAAAGCACAACTAATGCACTGGCTAGGATCTTCTTGATTTCATCAATAATGGCATGGTCTTCTTCAGTTGTTCTAGGAATAGGGATCATTTGGCCAATTGAGCTTGGACTGCAACTATACCCTTGGCCAAAGCAACGTTTTGCTCCTTGAGCGAAGATTGAAAGATGGCCTTTGTGTCTTCACATGCATAGATGGTTACTTTGCAAATTGTCCCTCGCCCCTTTCCGTTGACGATCCATGTGGGGAACCGTCCTCGAAACTCCATTGATTCACTCAGTTGCATCTCACAGCTCAAGTAAATCAAGGAAACCTCGAGCGTCCCGCATATATGCCCGTGTTGGTCCCAGGACAGTTCACCAACACGCGCGACAATGCACAACAGTTTGTATCACAGCGCATACACAATAACGAAAACATAAACATATTTACATATCAAAAGTAGGACTGCTATCCAAAACGACATATTTAGAATTATTACATCAAAGTAGCAGCGAAAATCATAAAACGACAACAGAAGGCCAGCGTAGTATGCTCCAAACCCTCAGGCAACTAACTGGAGGCAAGAACGTGCATCTAGACGTTAGTGTCATCGAAATCTGCCCGGTTAAAGTCTACGGGCAACACCTCATCCTCACCTGCAGCAAGTGGACAATTCGATTGAGTATAAGAGTGTACTCGCACAATAATATATATAAAGTGCTGAATTCTAGCTACATGTGGTTGCTACAACAAAGAAAGGCAAAAGGGTAACTTTTGCATAAGGTGATATTTGGAATGAAAACATAGACATGTATAGATTGAAATTTGCCATTTGGTAAACATTTGCAAAATCTAATACATAGTGTAACATCATCATAAACATAACCATCACATAATCATTTCATGCCTTCAAGCATTCTCCGAACCACGAGTCCAACGCTCGTGTTCGCCTACACACACGAATACTTCAATACTCGTGTCAATTTTCCACATTCACCCCATTCTTACCCGGTCCTTAAAACTCGCCTGGTGGCTAACACAACAAGCGATCGTCCTTGAGCATGGACGCGGCTATTCGAATAGTTTAGACTCTGCAGAGGTACGACTTTTCCCACACGACACACCACACTCGTAAGCCAAGCTATGAGCACATTTTCTTTGATGTGCCGGCTGAGGTAAACGTGACAAAACCATTTTTCAGTATGCATGGTAGTGCATATAAACCATCCGGGTGACTGTGACCCTTGATCCCGCATGCATAATGCTCCGTGTGTGTGGATCAAGGAGTACACCGTTGTTGGATATCCCTAACTCCACAAAGTTCGAGGGGTCCGAAGGACATTCCTAACACTCCGCAAAGTTCAAGGAATTCCTGCGGACATTCCTTGACGCTCCACAAAGTTCAAGGATGTAATATCCCGAGTATTTCTATACTCAAGCCACTGTACATTTGTACTCAAACGCTGTTCAATAATACACTGTGCTTGTGTATTTTCGTGTCTTGAGTGAACATACTTGCTTGGGATCAGAAAGAACCCTTCAACTTAAGTAATTTCGCTCATAAGTAAATTCGAATTAGGTTGGGCAAGTGCTGTGACCCTATTAACTTCCAAATACTTTGGAACAATTAGTAATCAACCCTGGAAGCTTTAGCCGTCAAGGCCCAAGTTCAAAAGTTAGGATGTCCGAGTATCCGGATCCACACTCGGAGTATCCGGATCCAACCGGAATGTCCGACAAAGTCCGAGTGTCCGGATTGGGCTGGCCGAAGCGCTCAACCCGGAGTGTCCGGACCAATGTCCGAGTGTCCGGGTTAGTGTTACCGAAGACCCCAACCCGAGTCTCGGGTTGAGTCCTGAGAGTCCGTATTGGCGTGGGGTTTTGTATAAAAGTCCCATTTCGTGGCTCCCTTCCATTCTTTCTTCTTCTACTTTGGTTTCCCCACTTCCTTGGTGTTCTCCCCACCACCCCGAGCTCCTCTCCGAGCCACCGGCCGGTGACCCTCCCAGTGACTCCTCCATCTCGGTGTGCTCCTCCCCAAGCCGTCATTCCCCATCCTCCACCCGGCGTTGCTCCTCCTCCATCTTCCTTGGAGGTAAGCTTTTCTCTTAGGGTTTGATTCATGATTCTTGGGTTCTAGAGTCGTTCATGGTGGGATTAGGACTTAGGTTTGGATTTGGGAGGCTAGGGTTGAACTTGGATTCTAGGGTTTTGGGTGTAGTGGTTCTAGGGTTGAAAATGGGATTGGGATTAGTGAATGTGGTATGCTAGAGTGGTAGATCGGGTAGTAGTAATGTCGATTTGAGGAGTTGTTAGTGTGAGTTAGAGGTTTGGCGGGTTAGCGACGTTTTCTCGTAGAATCGGCTAGTTCGGAACTCCTTCCGGTTCGCTAGGTGTACGAAAGTCGTAGATCGGGTCGCGGTGAAGTTGTAGGAAGTGGTAAGGTCTCCGTCTCCTCGTCGAGTTGGACCAAATGCCCTAGGACCGAGTATCCGGCATATGGTCCGAGTGTCCGGATTGTCCGGAGTATCCGGACGAAACGGTCCGGAGTGTCCGGCCTATCCGGACCGGTCCGGATGCAAAACCCGACCGTCCGGTTAGGGCTGTTTCGTCCTGGCCGTGTTGTGTTGTCCGAGTCGCTGCTTCTTCAGGGTTTCTTGGTTGTACTTCATTCTTGTGTATTGCATGCACTTCATGGTGCATTTAAAACTTTCTTTTGCTAAGTTGTATTTCTTTCGCTGCTTTTGTTGCTTTGACCGATTAGAGGCTAGCGAGTCGGGCCGCCTCGAACAACCCGAGCATCATCCCGGACATCACCGAAGTGCAACAACAAGGCAAGCACCTCCTTTGACCATCTTGAAACCTATATTTCCACGATGTCTACTTTGATTTCTCAAACCATATGCATTGTTTATATTCAAGAAATTGCTAGTTTGTGGGAATGGTAGATATACCACTGATTTGGTGGTTTCCCTCAATTTAATTCCACGAGATCATTGATAACCTTAGTAGGGTTAGACAATTTAATAAAATGTCACTTGGGTATAAACGATTTAGTAATTGCATACGCTTAGACACTGCAATAGAGGTGAGCAAAGTCAGTCCTTACCAAATGCTCAAAATTATGATAAATGTAATTGGTTTTGGAAAAGTTTTGGAAATGTGAATCGTAAAGGTATATTGGTAAAAATGTGAAGTGTCTAGTTGGTAATTAGACTTGGCGGGAGGTATAATATGTGCTAGTTAAACATGGTGGTGATTGGTTGGCGAGTTAAGTGGAGTTCCCGCTTGAGTCACTAGGCAAAAATATAAGGACCGAACTTGTGACGGTTTTGAATTGAACACCGTGCAACCGCGCAATCTTTGGGATGGGGCAGCCTATTCTAGTACTTGAAGTGTGAGGATAGCCATGCCTGTTGGTAGGCGAAGAGTGGACCTTTTCCCTGTGTTGAGCAATCAAAGCGCGGTGTGTGTGTCCTCACGACCCGCGTATGCGCCGTGTGTGCGCTTGTACTTTTGCGGCAGGGAATCGCTCGATTCATGTTTGTTGATACAACGGTGTACGCCTTGCTATGGGGTAATGCCGCGGCCAACAATTCGCCGTCGTCACGATGAGTATTCCGTGGCGCCTGAGTGGTGGTTGGCCTCTTATCGCCATAGTAGTGGATTTGTCGTCACCGGTCTTTGGGGTGTGGCTATAACCTCAACGATGGGAAAGAATAGATCATTCTTGTACATCGGATACCTCGTGTATCGCGTGTACCCTGGATGACAGGGATGCAAGTCCGAGTTGTGTTTGGGTAAAGTCGCAAACTCTGCAGAGTATCAAATAATTCTAATCGATTAGCCGTGCTCACGGTTATGAGCAATCTTCTCTAATCATATCAAGTATAGAGATTTGGTTTGGTTTTGAAAATGAAAATCTATTTGAGTCGGTATAAAGTATGTGGTGGAATGGTACTTGATGGAATTGTGGATATGTGTATATGATTCTCGATGGGATTATGAGTATGTATGGATGTCGATTCGTATCCCGATTCGCGACCATGGATGGTGGCATTTGTGGAGCTCGATTATTACATTATCTTGTAAATAAGTTTTATTCAAAGCTGTCTTTCAAATTAAGTATTACTTTTCGATGAACTATTTTAAATCCAACTTTACGCAATTAACCCAATGTAGAAGCTTTATCCTGTTGAATCAGCCTGCATTTATTTATATTTCCATACACTAAAGTCTTGCGAGTACATACGTGTACTCACCGTTCTTCGCTAACCCTTTTCCACAGAGGAAGGTTATGATGATGTCCTGATGATGGCGAGCCCCTTTCTGCGAGTGTTGCGGCCGTAGTCCCTCCCTCCGCAAGAGCCTGTGGGGTGGTCGGGCCACCGCTGGTTGTCTTTCTTTGTTTCATTGTCGTTTTACTTCTTTTGGTTTCTGTAATACTCTTGTTCAAGGTTTACACCCAGTTATGTAAATTATCGTAGTTTATTCTTCCGTGCATTGATACTCGTGTTGTTGGTACGCGATATTGGGCTACTGATCCAGGGATCGATGTCGGATGCGTCTGAGCACCGGTCCGGTTAAGGGTTCGATCCCGTCGATCGAATTTTTAGATTTAGATCTCCGGTGTCGAGGCTTCCTGTTGCTATACGGTGCTATACGCTACAGTAGACGGCGTACAGTACGGTATAGGAAGGGGGGGTCCTCACAAAGGAATTCCGAGTGCACGTGGTTTACATACCCTAGTCATACACAAGTATTTGGTTAAGCCGGTCCCATAAACGGTGTGTGGTTCGCACGATAGTTACTTGTGAGATGGCACCAGGATTCGATCCTTAAGGTCCTAACCAACATTGTTACACAATAACCACAATTGAACCATCATCTTCATAATCATTTTGATCATCGCGACCGATGGAAAGTCCATCTATCGCGGTTTCTAACGAGGTTCTAAGCATGGCTAAGCAATCTGTGCGAACCCATACATAATAATAAACCAACCACCTAGGGCGACAATGGATTACGAAAGGAACATGGCAAGGGGATACATGTCAACAAGGTAATAACTAAGCATTCTACCCCGAACATAACTGTAATTGAAAGTAGGCATGCATTTCACAAAATAACTTCAAAACATAATGTGTAATTAAGGGGATCAACATGATCGAGGAATAGAATAGTGCCTTGCTGCTCGTTCTTGAGGTCGTACGTGTAGTCGTACTCGGGAGTAGCCTCCGAAGTGTCAACACCTAACGAGAAAATCCAATTCCAAAAGAACACCAATTAAGAACCAAGCAATAAACAACACGAGAACATGCTCAATCATGCATGAGATGCATCGTGATTATACTTCTAATCCTAGCATGCATATGAGAAGCATTTTATCTAATTATGTCCGGAGTATCCGAGTTTCGGCCCGAAATGTCCGAGCATACCCTCTCGGTTCTCTACCCCAGTCTAACCCTGACTATCCTAATGAAACCCCGGAGTATCCGGGTTATCCAGACTGTCCGGCCTGGGTTTCTCTGTTTCAGCTCTCCACTTTGCATTGACGAACCCGGAGTGTCCGAATGAAAGTTCGGACTATCCGGGTTGGGCTTCTCTGTCCGAAAATGACTATGGGTGCATTGGGCTCCTACACTTCAAGAAAAGGAACTAAAGTGGAACCTTACCACTACAAGGTTATTCTTGCTCTTGGTGGAAGTCGATTCGACGAGACGATCCCAAAATTTTAGCATTTAACCTATATTAGAATAATTAAAGTATCACCGAAATGCAATGATAAAATGCAAACATGTATAATTGTGAATGCAATTATGACCACTAGCTTTTACAGGATAGAAATAATTATTCAACCACATTATCCTATGTTTAACAATATTAAACATGATGATAAAAAATTCTTCAGGAATAGTAAACATGATAGTATGTTCGTTTCAATTTGTTTAATAAATTGACTAGATTTATTTTTGAATAACTTTAATCCCTTATTTTCTTTTAAGATTAAATTATTCTAATCCCTTTCTTTGGAAAGTGTTAATTCGGGGGGGTCCTTTCGCTGAGGCCGTAGTTTGTTGCCACTGTCATCGCCACTTAGACCGCAACTATCGTCACCACTCGCTGCTACCACCGGCACTGTCCACAGCTGAGGTCCGCATCAACCACCGCTGGTGATCTCCCACTATCAACCACTGTTGGATAACTCCCACCACCTCCAAACTTCCGCCTACGACGGATGCGGGAGAACTCTAGTCAATGAGTCCCTTGACCGCCACAACCCCTACCTTTGGCTTCCTTCTTGCTCGAGTTCGATGGACCTCTGCTATATATCCGAGAGTCCTTCTCTATCTTTGTCAAGCTTCGTTCTTCGGCGAGTTTCCAGTCGGGCATTGTAGATTTACTATGCCTTCTCCTTCTCTACCTTCCTTCTTCGCCATCGGCTAATTACGTCCATGAGGAGGAAGCGGAGGAAGATGAGACTCCTTTGCCGTACCTAAGTTGTGGAGAGAGAGAGAGAGAGAGAGAGAGAGAGAGAGAGAGAGAGAGAGAGAGAGAGAGAGAGAGAGAGAGAGAGAGAGAGAGAGAGAGAGATGTGTGGAGAAGAAGATGGACATGATTTCTCACGTGTATGCAATCAAACATATGTATGAATTGAATTGGGTTGCAATTCTTGTTTACAATTTTGTTGCCATCCAAACACGAATTGGAATCTTAGGCCTCGTTTGGCAACTTGGAACCGAGCTGTTTCTACTAGAATCTGGGAGAAATCCAGCCAAACGGGCTAAAACTCGAAACGATTCTCCTCGGAACGTTTCTTCTTTTTCCACGATGTGGCTGAATCACCGTCAACCCCGTTTCACTAGTTTCTACAAGAATCTGGAACCGTACCAAACGGTTTGCAGAAAGTGATTCTGATTCTACCTGAAACGTTTCTACCAAGAATCTGAAATCGTTTCCGTTTCTACTAGAATCTGGAACCGTACCAAACGGGGCCTTAGACTAAGGCCCCCTTCGGGACAGCTTCTGGATTATGGATTATGGATTATGGGAGATGCTGCTTCTGATTATGGGAGAATCAGGTCGAGCCGGCTACAACTTCTAGGTTTCGAACCAAGCCGGCGAGAATCAGCAAGAATCAATGAGAATCAGGTTTCAGCCAGATTCTGATTCTATACAGAAATCAGCTTCTGATTCTCAGAGAAGCTATCCAGAATCTTCCCATTCGGCAAATAATCAGCTTTTTTCTAAAGCAGAAGCTGTCCAGAAGCTGAAACGAACGGGGCCTAAATTCCATTTCAACACAAGATTGAATTGGAGCTCCAATTCCGTTGATCCAATTCAATTCCACGATCCAAATAGATCCAGGTGATATAAGACTAAACTAGCTAATGGACCCAGGGTTCCATTTATCGACGGCCGAAATCATTTACCGATCGGTAAACCGAAAAAATTCAATTTTTTTTTTAAAATTCAAAAATTCAAAAAAATTTATATGACGCAAATATCGCGATTATCGCCAAATATCGTCGAAAATCGCTACAAAAATCGACCGCACAAAAAAGTTCAACATGGTTGTCGATTTTCCACCGATAATCGTCGATTTTCCACGATATTTGATTTTTTTTAAAAAAATCTGATTTTTGAATTCATGCGATTTTCGACCGATTTTCGGCTCGATTTTTGCGATTATCGAATTTTACTGTTCATCCGAAAATCGCGTGTTCGATAAGGTGAAGCCTGAATGGACCTCGCGGACTGCCTTTCTAATAGATTTCATTTAGATATAACATCCGGGCCATCAGATCGTGTAGAACAGGCCGATATACACACTCATGAGTTTAAGGTCGAGCTTACCACTTACCACTTACCACAGGACTCGTACACTGTTCGGCTCTGCAGACGGCAGCATGTGCCAAAGCCTTTATTGTTGGGCCGAAGTGTAGCCTGCCATTCTGATAGAACCGGGCCTCTTCCGGCCCGTTCCAAGCCCCAAGTCGAAGAGGTGTCTACGGAAGGGAGGTAGATAACGAGCCAGTCCAGCCTAAGACTCAAAGCGCTTGCTTCCTCTCCAGTTCCTACGCACTGTGCAGACCCCACCCCCGCCGCCGCCTCCGACGGAGAGCACCCACCCCCTGCCGTCGCCGGCTGCCGGCCTCGGGATCTTCCGGTAGGTACCGCGCCAATCCACCCCCGCCCCGTCTCCGGAGATTAGCCAGGACTGGTAGATCCCTCGCTGGTAATCCCTAGCCCCTCGTTTGGTTTCGCCTTCCATGGTTTGTTGCTCTGTATTGCGACTTGCGAGCAAGCGAATCTTTCTGCGAGATTGAGTGGGGGTCCATCTAGCTCTTATGCGTGCTCGCTATCCGGATTAGCATGCGGCGTGCTTTGTGAGTGGCGCGTAATCTGTGGCTGGGCTTGAGCAGGGTTTAAGAGGTGCCAAGCTTGAGCCGATATGGCTGCCATGTTACTGCGATCATGTCCCATTTTTCTTTCTCAGTACAGCTGCAGAGGGAATTGATTAGGAGAGTTGCCGGATGCCGCAATTTAGCGAATCTGTAGTTAGCAACCCATTGGAGCGACCATTCCGTCGAAGGTTGGAGGGATCGGAGGAGACATTGAGTCAGCTATCTCTCTTTGTGTTTATTCTGTAGAAGTTGGATGCTACCAGATAAAAGCAAGCAAAGGATACAATCATGCACCCAGCCAGGCCTTGTCAGGATGTTTAATCAATAGTTTTAACTGGACCTGCCAATATTTCTATTGTCTTGATGAAACAAGGTCCCAAAGAACATAAGGGGAAGCACCACTCGTATGAATAGCCACGTGTGGAATATTGACTGATAACTGGGCCACCCCTGGTGATGGGCCCACTTGTCAGTAGCTTTTTGTAGGCAGATTGTATGCGGTGTGTTTGTTCGCCAAACAGTGCTCGGAGCAGAAGTTGAAGCCTAAGGGGAGCCCCTACAACAAAAAGTCCCAAACAAGTTGGGTAGGCTAGGAACCTTACTGTGTATCTAATATTATGTTCCATGATGCTCCTTCGAGTCACAAATACATGCCGTTTTGGTTTTGGACATCGACAGTCCCCAAAATGTATCTTTTATCACTAATTTATATTGTAATAAATTTATTAAACCCAATAAAATTATAATATTTTGATAATACTTTTCGAGACAAATCTATGCATATGATTTTCATCTATTCAATCTAGGATCTTAAAAAGATATTGATAGTCAAAAGTTTCAAAACTTTGACTGCACGCATCCCAAAACGATATGTATTTATGACCGGAGGGAGTAATTAAATACTCCGCAGTAGGGGAAAAAGCTTAAAATGAAATTAATAGGAGTTGGGAGTAAAGGTGGGGGACATAATCAAATGTGGCCTGTTAGTAACTCTGCCACAATGCATAAAAAACTTTGGTATATCTACCTTATGAATCACGCATGCTACTTATGTAGTTATGTGCATCAACTATTGGAACCTATCAACTTTCTAGCATGACTGACGCATTCTTTTGTGAAACCACTGCATGATACAATTGCAATGTGCTTTTCTTGCTTATTTGTTTTCGTATTTAAATGCAATAGGTGAATAGAGAACTGAAATTTGTGTACGAAGTGGCCTCAGTAGTTATCATGGATGATAGTTCAAATTCAAATGTGCAAAAGGCCGAGGAACTCAAACTTAGGGCAAACTATGCCTTCAAGGGTATGATTTGCATTCTCCTTCCTCTCATATGATATCTGTAGGTACTGGGTAGAGCAGTTCCATTTTTTTGTCATTGTTGTGAAAGGGATCTTGCAATTGCATTAGAAACATGAAGTCCTTCAAAAAATTAGTTCCTGGCTGCAACTTAATAGTGCCAGTAGTAGTACTAATATGTTTTGCCTTTGCCCTAAGTGCAACATGGATTTTAGTGGTATTTAGATATTTGTTTTCTTTTGGGCCTAACATGTAATTTACGGAACCAATCTGTTGGAATACTGATTGAAAATTTGTCACTTATCAACTAAACTTTGAAATTGTGTAAATTGAAGTTGAATGCTTATCCACTGATATTTAACTGAAGCATACTGGGACCCCTTAATGTTAAGATCTGGTTGCTGATTATTACTTTGAAACTATTACCATGTCTTCTCTCCAGCAAACAAGTTTTCTCAGGCTATTGGTCTCTACAGTCAAGCTATCGAGCTAAATAGTTCAAATATGGTTTATTGGGCAAATCGTGCATTTGCACACACGAAGCTGGAGGAATATGGAAGTGCTGTTCAGGATGCTACAAAAGCTATTGAAATTGATCCTAAATATTCGAAGGTGAGTATTCACATCATGCTGCTGGCACAACTATGTAGGTTTTGACATTTCGTCAAACATTGTGCCTGTAGGGTTATTATAGACGAGGTGCAGCGTATCTTGCTATGGGAAAATTCAAGGAAGCCCTGAAAGATTTTCAGCAGGTATGTAGGATTAGATATTGTTGGTCGTTCCTTTCTTGTCTGCTCCTAGCTTGTATTACAATTTTTTTTAAACAAGAAGATTTGCATATTGATGTAATTTGTTATTCTGATAGACAAGGGCCACATTCTTTTTTTTGTTGGTTTGATAGGCTGTTGAAGTTTTAGTCATTATGCACTAATGCAAACTTTATGGCTTTCCTTACAACGAAGTAAACATAAGCAAATATCCTTTGTTATTAGGTGAAAAGAATATGTCCTAATGATCCAGATGCTACAAGAAAGTTGAAAGAGTGTGAGAAAGCTGTCCAAAAAATCCGATTTGAAGAAGCAATTTCTGTAGGGGATACAGAAAGGTGCTCTGTAGCAGATTCTATTGACTATCATATAATAGGTATCTGATTTCTGGATTTGCACATTGCTGTCACTCTACTTGCTCCATCCTCCATGTACTATGTCAATGTGGTGTAGAATAACATACCATGCTGTTTTTTTCTTATTCTATTAATATGTTTTTTATGACTAGTCTATTAACTCATATTCATGAGCCCTTCTTTGATTTGTTTTATAGTTTTATCCATATTCAGCTTTTCTTTGCTTCTGTAGGTTTTCCGTAGTGTTCCTTGTGCTTAGCATATCACGCCTACAATCTAAAGGGTAAAACAACATATGCTGAGAGCCTGAGATAGTTCTTGCTGATAGGTTGAGATAGTGTCGAGCAACGTATGGTATGCGGAATGCTATATATACACACCGAAATGGGCACCATGGTAGGCACCATGATTTGAAATGCACGAATTCAAGTGAAATTCAGGTATATTTTTCAAAAATTTCAGTTTCAATTTTAGGGTATATACCCATCTATAACAATTCAAATGAAACACATCCCTTTGAAAAATACACTCGAATTCAAAGATTTTGAACGAATTTAGATCACATGCTTTGCTGATTTATATATATAATCAGCATATACCTACAATCAAACTATCATAAAAAAAAGGAAACTCTAGTTTGAATTTCAGTTCATACTTGTTTGAACTAGTTAGTAACCTGGTTAGACTCAACATCCTAGAAATCTCAAAAATTACCACATGCAATATATAGGGGAAATATCAGTTTTGGATCATGGTGCTTAGGCACCCTGGTGCCCTAGGTATATAGGAAACCCTTTTCTACTCCTAGGAGTAGTTACTCCCTATGCCGTATCTCACAACGTAGATAGTATCTCGCACAACGGAGAGCATGTACGTGTAGTATACGAGTATATAAGACTATCTAGGTGTTATGTACATTTTTCAGAGGTGGTATGTATATTTTTTTAGACATACTCCTTTTTATGTGAATATATGAAGGTATTTGCAAAATATGCTAAAAACTATGGACTCTATTGCAATTTTTCCGTGTGGTTCACATCGGAGTATCTTATAATTAGTATATGAGTGTACCCAAAGTAATAAAGGAGTATTTCAAGTTCGTTTAGGGGGTATATCAAATGTGGGAGTAACTTGTTCCGGGAGTAGAATGTATTTTTCATACATACATACATACATACATATGTACGTACGTACAAAATTTTCGTCGTGCACCTGCTGGTGGAACAAGTAGTGGTGTATTAGTTGTTATGGGTATGAAAGATGTAACATAGATGCCTTTTATGCTATGTAATTTGCTCTCGATTCTGGATAGCCTAGCCTCCAGCTCAGGATAGTTAATGTGATTCCCCAATTTCGTGCGACCATATTTGGTGGTTATGTGATCCCCCAATTTTATGTGCCTGTGCATTTCATATCGCCTGACTACTAGGGCTATTGTGAACAACACCTTTTACCTGATTTTTATGTTAGAATTTTCATCCAGAAATGTGCGATTATTTCGTACCTGCAATTTGGATGCTGTGCTTCTTTCAGTAATATTTCATAGAACTTATAATCATTGCAATGTGTTACTAACATCAAAGATTATTTTAGTGAATGGAAGCTTTAGTTAAATCTATAACTGTTGTGTTCTAAACCATAGTCGAGTTATGCAAACTTTGTTTATATTGCAGAAGTAGAGCCACAATATTCTGGAGCAAGAATTGATGGTGATACAATAACATTAGATTTCATCAAGCAGATGTTGGATGATTTCAAGAAGCAAAAATGTATACATAAAAGGTACTGTTTGTGTCAAGGGGCAATCCTGAACTATTATTCTTTTCCTTATATTTGTTTCTTGGACATTTGTGACAAGCTATATGTTGCGGGCAACTTGACATAGGTATGCATTCCAGATTGTGTTACAAGCTCGAGACTTATTGCGATCAATGCCTTCCCTCGTTGATGTGAATGTTCCAAATGGTTGTCATTTTACAGTTTGTGGTGATGTTCATGGCCAGGTATTTGCCTTAACAAGCGAAAAATTTCCTAGATATAGCTTGTTATGTAACCATTTTCCATATGCACTTTGAAAAATATTTTAATCCTTTGCAAGTTGTAAGAGAACATTTTATATTTATCATTTAAATTTAGAATGAGATCCATTTCACTTGGTGAGTGAAAATCATTAGTCTTCATAACATTACATTGTGAGTGTTTTTTGGTGGTGCTTATTTGGAGGACTAATTGCCTGCTGTTTTATTTGCAGTACTTTGATCTGCTAAATATATTTGAGCTCAATGGGCTTCCCTCTGAAGAAAACCCTTACCTTTTCAATGGAGACTTTGTGGACAGAGGATCGTTTTCTCTTGAAGTCATACTTACTCTCTTTGCATTCAAATGCCTCTATCCAATGGGTAATTGTCTTGGGTTCTTATTTTGTTTGTGTTGATGAATTGATCAGGCTAGTCTAATTTGATATAGTATGTGTTCTTCCATTACATCCTGCTGCTAGTTCAGCTTTCATTAAATGGAAAGATGTGTTTTACTTCAATGCTATAATTTATGTGTGGATGGATTTTTCGATGATGCAGGTATGTATTTAGCAAGAGGAAACCATGAAAGCAAGAGCATGAATAAAATATATGGTTTTGAGGGAGAAGTGAAGTCCAAATTGAGTGATACGTTTGTTGAGCTGTTTGCGGAGGTATTTTGGTGCTTGCCACTTGCTCATGTAATCAACAACAAGGTCTTTGTGGTTCATGGGGGTCTGTTTAGTGTTGATGGAGTCAAGTTATCTGACATTAAGGCCATTGATCGTTTCCGTGAGCCTCCTGAAGAAGGTATTTCCCTAATTTTAGTTACCATTGTCCATTCTTGAGTTTTGTTCCCAAATTTGTTGCGGCTACCTTAAATCTACTTGATGAACTGTTTTTATGAACACGTGTTCTGGAATGATTGCATTTTCTTTGAATCTCTTCTTAAATGGTTAGGATATCATCATACGTTAGTTCTATTGCTCAAGCAAATTACGTCAAAGTTATACACCATATGTTGGTTCTGATTTCTAGAAACTGCATTTTTTGTGTGTACCAAACACTATTGCAACCCGTGTTTGATGTAATTTGTGTAAGCTATGGCCCTGGGATTGCAAACATTATATATCTGATGGCTATGGCTATATGCTAGCCTTATAATTCTGTTGTTGTGAATCACTACAATGTTGTACAAAAACATTTACATTTTAACAAAGCTCGATTTGAGTAATATATTTTATTCTTATATTTTCTTTGGTTATTTAGCAAAGTAACTCCTGGCCTTTTTGTTGACAGGTTTAATGTGTGAAATTCTATGGAGTGACCCTCAGCCTCAGCTTGGGAGAGGTCCAAGCAAACGAGGTGTAGGTCTTTCCTTTGGTGCAGATGTGACAAAGAGGTTTTTAGAAGAAAACAATCTGGGTAGGTTTCATCACAACTTGTCATGTTTATCTCTACTATATAAAGTGAGAGTTTCTTCCCACGTCACATTAATTGTTCTGCTTAATTACCCTACTTAATTGCCCTACGCAAGAAACGAAGTGTTGCTTTAATTAGCCAGCTTTTGTAAGAAACGAAGCGTTAAAGATAGATGTTTGATCTTATGAAATAGTATTCTTTTTATTTTTTAATCTTTATTTTTCGTAGCAACGCACGGGCATATAACTAGTTTGTTTAAAAAAGCAGTTATACTTTCCTCATGCTTGTTGAAGCCTTTTTTTTTCTCATTTCAACTAACATTCTTTTCTTATCTGATATATTGTCTGCAGACCTTGTTGTCCGATCCCATGAAGTAAAGGATGAAGGACATGAAATTGAACATGACGGAAAGCTTATAACGGTTTTCTCTGCTCCTAATTATTGTGACCAGGTATGCTAAATGATGGTAACTATCTTCGATGCTTGCATCAATGGATCACTTCAATTTGCTTACCTATCTTTTTCTCGGAAAAAGGAACTACATTGCTTGCATATCTCGATTTTTTCTCTTCAGCTTTAGTTTTGGCAAGTTATGTCTATAATCCTCACAAAAAGATGGATGCATAACTAAGGATACTGAGTACACAATGAAATTCTGATGCAGATGGGCAACAAAGGTGCACTTATTCGGTTCACTGCTCCAGACTTAAAGCCAGATATTGTTACTTTCTCAGCAGTGGTATGCCCTTTTTGTTTTTTTTTTTTGCATCGAAATTTCTTACAAATAGATTGCTTTATATGAGGTTCATTGCGTAGTCATTATTTCGAGGTGGGTTGATTCTTGTCGTTACTCTTACTCATTATCGGTGTGGTCTGTGGTTGGAGATGTCTAGCATCACAGCTTGAGCATGCTGAGCTGTAGATGTACTTGACTAAGATGCAGTATATAGTTTGAACTAAAGTTGTAGATATCTTCTTCAAGCACATCTTTACTGTTTATGCACTGGTCATTTATTTTTGGACAGTTCTGTTAAAATTTAATCTACCCTTAGCTGAGGCTTGATTACTTCCTGAGCTAATATTAGAAGGTTGATTACGCTTTTGTTGATTGTTGCAGCCACACCCTGATGTCAAGCCGATGGCCTATGCAAACAATTTCCTCCGGCTTTTCCAATAGCAGCAGACAGCACCTGTCTGGCCAATTTTGATGCGCTAAACTCGTCTCTGCCCTGCTCATTTGATACCAAATTCTCAATCAAGTGCTGCCTTAAACGGCAAATGTGTTGCAAAAACAAATTATTGGCACTCGTAAATTATTCAACCTTTCGCTAACAAAACTAGCAGACAGTGATTTAGATGCCTGTGTAGTCGTACAATTGTTTTAGCTTTCGGCTCCTTGTCTCTCTTATTCCTTTTATATCCCCAGTACCTTCGTTCAGCAGGATTCTGTCGCTTTGTTCGCCTTTTACCGAGCTGATACCTTGGGAATGATGCCTTTTCACCCATGTTAATTTGTGGTGTGAATTGTTGCACTGTACATTTTGTTTGGGGGTCTACAACACTACAGTACCATTTTACGCAAAATGTTGTCTGCATCACGTGGTGGCCTGTGATTGGTCGTACGTGGACAAGAAAGGTGAGTATCATCAATCGGCGTATGTTGCCCGACGAATCCAACGGGAGGTTCATATTCTCCACCGGCACCGGTGCACCTCTCCCCACTATTCTCCGGTGACCTCGGCCCCTGGCAGCTGAGCCTGAGGTTGAGAAATGAAGTGCACCTGTGAGGTTGAGGAATAACCGAGCATTACACCAAATTCTCAAATCCTAGTGCCGATAGACCTAGGAGCCGAGGGCTCAAGGGGTTGACCGCCGTCTCCTGAGGTGTCTGCGCCACTGTGGAGGAGACGAAGCAGGGCTAGGGTGGGTGTGAAATCATGTACTGAAAAATTGGTTTAAGAATTGAATTTGCAAAATATGCATGTGCATGTGTTTCTCTTCTGTACTGGATCAAATTTTCAAATCAGTAAGTTTTGTATTGGCGTCGGACCGTTTTTATGTTTGCGACGGACCATGACCAAACTTTTTGGTCCGCCGTGAACATGCATTTGGGGTCATTTGCGCCGGATCAAAGTTTTCAAAAAACAGTAAGTCTGTACATTGACGCCGGACTGATTTCCTTTAGTCCGTCGTGAACGTGTTTTTGAACATGTTTGTTTTAAATTGAACCGAGACTTTCGCATGTACGCCGGACCAAATATTTGGTCCTTCGTGAGCTGCGCCGGACTGATGTTTGGTCTGGTGTGAATGGTTTTTTTTGCTCGAGGTTGATTTTTGTGATTTTGAAAAAATGTTTGGTGATTGATCTGTGGTTATGAAATTTGTTTGAATTTCACAATGCATGTTTTGAACTTATGCAATGCTCGTGTGAGTATTTGCATGGACTAATGTTGAGACAAGTCGCGGACTTGTGCTCGGAATCGTTTTGTGGTTTATTCATGTGCAGGTGTTGCTCGAGGGTGAACGTGGTCGATGACGGGACCAGAACTAGGTTCATGGAGGAACTGATGTTTGAGACTAGATTCAGGGAGGAATCGAGGTCTTGGTGGTCAAGGATGTCATGCGGGACGTTCGGGCTAGAGGACGGTGCACATGAAGAATGGTTAGTCACGTGAGTATGGTATGGTGGCTGTACGCGTGTAAGAGTTGTTAGTCACGTGAGTATGGATGAGTTGCCATACGCGTGCAAGAGCTGTATTCGGCCAAGTTGGGTCAAGTGGAGTTGTGTTGAATACAGACTCCTAGGATTAGGAGTGGGACTCCTTCTAGGATTAGGAGTGGGAATTGTATTCAGGACTATGTGTTTGCTCTGTATAAATAGGGGGAGGCGCCTCCTGTTTATGCATCAAAGTCTTGGGCAGGTTTTAGGGTTGTACTCTTTTGTTTGGAGTACTTTAGACAAAAAGAAATAAAGATCAATTCTTCCAGATCCTTGCGTGCTACAGTAACCACATTGCTACAGTGTTCTCTGTTTTAATTTGTTCTTGTTTGCATGCTTGTTCTGGTTCTAGATTGGTTTTTGTTCTTTGAGTTTCATCTTGATTTGATCCATCAAATATCTTTCTAGGGTATTGATTTAGAGTTCCTCAAAGTTTAGTTGATTAATCTTTTGTCTTCCTTGATTAATCTACGAGTTTTGATTAGATCAGTTTTCGTTCTGTCACAGCAAGCTTGTGAGGTTCATAACTTTTGATCCGTAAGTCCGATCGAGCTGATTATTTTTGGGTTCAATTTGTATTGGAATCTAGTTTCTTTTTAAAAATTTCAGATCGATCCGACGGTTGAATCTCTGGGAATTTGTGTTTTACCGAATGTCTATTAATCTGTTTTTGTCGAATACGAGGCAATTATTTGGTTTTGGTTTAGGGTGAACTTTTAGTAGATCAAAGATTTGGTTTTAACTTCCACACAATCATTCACCCCCCCTCTGATTGCTATATTCGTATACATCGATCCTACAGTGGGCTAGCGTGAGGGTGCTGTCGCTGAGGAGCGCTGACTGGCTTAGGGCACTAAGGAGCTGAAGGTCCGAGAGATGATCGCCACCTCCTGAGGTATTCGCGCATGTAACATCTCGAAAAATTTAAAAATGGGAAAAATAAAATGTAAAATGTAAAAATAAAAATGAATAACAATTTTAAATGGAATCAAGGTTTTATTTTAAAATATCATCTTTTTCCCTCTTTTGCTTGAATTCTAGTATTAAGGAAAGAACAATCGCGGTATTAAAATTCTTTCTTTTAATTGAACAAACAAAGACATTAAATTTGAACATGATCTTTGTAACATCCTCGTTTTCGGTTTTTTGGAAAAATCTAATTTAAATTAATTAAATTCAAAATTTGGATTTTCATTGGTGTTTAATTTAACCTGGCATCCTTGTCCGTCCAAAATCCGGATTCAATTCCCCTCCGTTCGAAAAATCAAATTTCCCGATTTCCGGCAGTACCCGAAATTTCGCCCGAGTTTAAAAATGCTCCAAAAATCATGGAACCTATTGCATTATGTCCCAAATATTTCAAAAATATTTTGGGAATTTTCCCAAGATTTTTGGAGGCTCTTTGGTATTTTATCTCGTGCGGCTTTTGTTTAATGCCTGCTTTCCGCTCCAGAATATTCAAACCTCCAAATTTCATCCAAATTCCGCGAAACCAATTTTATTGGGTTCCAAATATTCCAAAATGGTTCTAAGAATTTTTTCGGAATTTTTAGACCATTTTTGCTAATTTTTCTCTATGGCGTCACTTTCGCGTAATCCTCGGCGAATCGGGAAGTGCCACGTGGCGTGCTACAGGGCCTTCTTCAACCTCCCGTTGGCATGAAGTCCAGAGGAAGAACACACTCTTTCCATACTAAGCTCCCATGATTCAATCCTCCATAACTTCTTCATCAATGATCCAAATTGCGAACGGTCGGATCCGTTGGATTCGCGGCGATGAGCTCTTTCCATCCCCCACCATCGTTAGCCCGGGATCTCGCCGAAATTTGAACAATCTTTCCAAAACCAAAAATCACATTAATGGCAATAACTCGGCCGTTTCTAATCCGTTTGGCGTGCTTCCACCTCTCACGTCTCCGTATTAGAACCCCCTTCCCAGTGGTAGCACCCATCCTTTGCTTCTCCAACCCGTTCGTCCGCTAGATCAAGAAAACCGGCGCCGGGACATCGTTTTCGTGTTCTTTGCGTTCATCGTCTTATCTTCCTCTTCGGTGGGTCAATCTCCATTCCGGTTGTTTCATTGTGTTCGTATGGATGTCTAGAGTTTAACCTTTCAACCAATTTTAGGTTTCATCAAGATTTGGTGACGAATTTTGTGTTGGAACCCTTCCGACCGAACCGTCGATTCTCATCGAATTCTTCGTTTTCGGTAGATCATTCTTCAATTCCTTCCATTCTTATGTCCCTCTAGATGTACTCTAGTTGTTCCATCAATTAATTTGTGGAATCATGTTCAAATTTGTTGCAAATTTCGTTTTTGGAGAGACTTGAAGCTTCTCTATTTTTTTTTGGCCCTACCCTTGCGTGGCCACCGGATATCTCACTGTGCTGAAAATTATATAACCAATTACTACCTTGCATCATAAAGAAAGAAATTAACCTACAAGCTAAATCTAAACACAATCTTCAAATTCTCTCTTCACCAAACTAGTTAGCTAAATCTTGAATATAATAATGCAATTAAAACCCCATTACTAACCTTAGATCACCAAGAATAATTTGATCTTTAAGCTAGATCTAAACAATCTTTAAGTTCTCTCCTTGAATATAATGCAATTAAAACCCATTACTGATTAGAAAACCAAGAACACATTGATTTACAAGTTAGATCTAAACAATCTTCAAATTCTTTCCATACCACGTAAGATCTTGAATATAATGCAATTAGAACCCATTACTAACCTTAGATCACCAACTACGCATGGATCCATAAGCTAGATCTAAACAATCTTTAAATTCTCATCAAACCAAGCTAGATATTGAATATAATGCAATTAGAACTCATTACTAACCTTATATCACCAAAATCAAATGAATCTACATTCGCCCTTTGAAGTCAATTGTCTTCTTTCACAATATCACCTCACAGCCGCAGCCAGTCTCAAGATAGATTTCGAAACCCTAAAAAACACGAAGTGGCTCGGGATTCTGTATTATATATTGCTAGAATATATCATAGACGATTCTATTAATAAACCATTAGTGATATACATAATATCACAGACGGTTTTATATAAAACCGTCTGTGATGACTCCTGTAGATATCACAGACGGTTTTATACTAAAACTGTCTGTGATATTGATGTACATCACAGCCGGTTCTAATTTAAAACCGTTTGTGATATCTACAGGAGTCATCACAGACGGTTTTATATAAAACCGTCTGTGATATTATGTAGTTCAAAATTTTAAATTATAACTAACGACCATTCTAACTAAGGTTCACCTATAGTCTGCATGGCTGTGATACCAAACTGTGCGACCCTCCCTTTTATACTAGAGTGCAACATAAAACAAAGGCTCTAAAGTGCATACTGTGCTAGTCCCATGATCAGTAGCTAGGATGCACAAACACAATTTGAAAACACAGCCATACAAAAGTTGCATAATTTTATTACAGCAGAAGTCTAATACATAATCTTACATAACAAAAGTAAGTAACAGTGGAAAATTATCATCTTGTTGCTTACCAGCTAAGCCCAAATTTTCACAGGCAACAGATAAGGTGAATTCTTATAAAGAACCATCTTCAATAAACCCGTAATATGCGTTAGCGTAAATGTCTTCAGGGATATCTGTTTCCTCACCTAAAAACAACAGTAATGCAAGTTAAGTATAAGAGTACTCACAAGACTTTTACAAAATGTAAATATAGGCAAGCTGATTCAAATGAAAGGTTGCTACGGTTATAATTGTGCATAAAGCCAAAATTTGAATTGTAAATTGTGAATAGTAAATTGAAAGCATAACTAACATAAAACCGTTTGACAATTAATTAAAGTAACAATAGTAAATGAGTAACAAATGTAACAAATTACTCACAGCTCTTCGTGAGTAAACTCATAATCCTTCGCGAGGAATAAAATAATTAATGCCGTTATGGTAACAATGAACACATAAACTTTGTGAAAGCATTTAATTCATATCACTTGTTCCATTTTTATGAAAATAGAAAACAGCTAACTAGTGTTAGTTCTCCAAGTTATCCATGACCGTGGATATGGCTAATCAATTAGTTTTACACTCTGCAGAAGTGTACTGCTTTACCCATAAGGAATGATCATCTCTTTTTGCAATTTTTAATTAACACACTTCCTTTGGTGTGCCGCAAAGAGATCATACATAACTGTTACATTATTTAAACCTAGTTTTGCACCAGTCCGGTGACTTTAAACCCTTGCTATGATAGAAACAAACAATCACATGTATCATAAATCTTTTTGAGCTCAATAAGACAACCATTTCTCCCCACAGCTAGGCATACACCGTTGTATCGGTAAATGTTGGTTCCAAATCACCTCGGCGTGGACGTCGCTTCAAGCAAACCTACTTGGAATGCCCGTACTACTACAATCTTCCAATGTGCAAAGCTAGTTTTCAATAACTTCATAGGTTAAGGCCATCCCATACCAACCCTTATGGTTGTATGGTTATTACTTGGATCATACAACACTACGTTCGATCCTTAATTTGACTTGGGCAATAAATCTCCCCCTATCTACGTACATGTTAAGCGTACATCCGGCTATTGCCAATAATCGCCCATGTTGAAACCATAGTTTTGTTTTTGTTTTTATTAAAATATTAGTATCCTTTACTGTCATAATTAACCATTTAAAATTTCATAAAAAAAAGTGTGGGTATGTGTATCTGGCACTAGTATCCTTTCTACAGCAGTGCTAAGCTTATGCAAGTGTTAAATGATTATACCCAGTCTATCATTATGAACTTAATCATCTTCTTGGGTTATCATGGATCACGAATCAACAATGATTAAGAAAATACATAGTGTGGGTTTAACTACCAGAAACAGTAAAATACGCATTCTTATAGAATATAAAGCATGCATGCAAGTTCTTAACCAACATTTAAGTGATTATAAAAATTGGGATCGATATGATCAAGGGGGTGCTTGCCTTGCTCTTCTGTGACGAACTCAGAATCAAAGTCGTCAATGGGGGTATCATCAATGTCGGTGTCTACACGTCGTTGAATAAGAACATAGCAGATACCAACTTTTTATAGTGGCAAAAAGAAGTCAAATGCAAAATCAAATATGATCAATACATAAAACAAGTAGAGTTGTGGGTTCGTGATTTTATATTTGAGTGTTATGTTACAAGTCTGTATTATTTAATAGTCTGGGTGGCGCATCACATGACACTTGTTCTTTATGAATTATTCTATTTTAGTTTATGAATTCAATAAACTAAGATTGTCAATTTTATTAAGATTAAATTCAAATTCAAGAGGCCAAAATTGTTTATATTAATATAAATTAGTACATAAAGTAACTGCATTGGTAGCAATTAAAAGTAGAATTATACACCCTAAATATTATGTCAAAATCATGTTCTCTACTGTCTAACTAGCAAAGAAACTTGTTTCTTCATTTGGACATCATATGAACAGGTTATAGCATTTTAAATATTTTAAGTATCGAGTTCAACCCTAAATAAAACATGATTCAAATCCTAAATAAAACATGATTCAAATTAACTCTAAATTTAAATTTCTTTCCATATTTAGAAAGCATTTGACATAAGGATTCTAATGAAATTGGTTTCATTCAGTTTGGACTTCAATTGTACAAAATCTACATGTAGCTAGTTTTAAACCTACACTTGAATTTGAATTTCTGATTTAAACTGCTTAACAAACTCCGAATATTTTTGCATATTATTAAACTAAATGATTTAACATGAATTTAGGAACTTGTTTCACTTGATTTGGGTTTATGGTTTGAAAGTTATGAAGGTTTGAATCAAATCGGTTTAGCTAAATTCAATTAAAATTGCAAAATGTGCTTTCCATAAGAGAAAGCATCTTTTGCCGAACGTGTGAGGCTGATCCAATGACAATCAGGCCCTAGGCAAGAGCATCGCATGCGCGAGCTCAGATGCTGACAGCCGTGGGCCAACGCGTAGTGACCCGCGATGTGCAACTGCCACTGGGTCCAGCCGGCTAGTGAAGCACGGTGCGCACAGTGGCTGACAGCTATGGTCCACCAACCGGTCTCACTGAACAGAGGAAAAGCATTCCAACCCCGTCGACAACAAGATGAGGCCAGGGGCACGTGGCCAAGTGCTCGGTGAGATTTAGCTCAAGCACGTGAGTCTAGGGAACAAATCAATTAAGCCCACATTTGACCAGTGTAGGGTTCTCAGCAATAGCCGGTGGCGGGCTAATCGGTGTTGAGCGCGGCGGCAGTTCAGGAGGTATTAGTCTCGGACAACGGTTAATTAAGCATCCATGGGTCTCAAGGATTAACATAGGATATCTCACCGTGCTGAAAATACTTCGAGGCGAGCTCTCCATGTGTCGCTGGAAGCAGAGAAGAACATGCACTGTAGGGGGGCACTATGGTGAAGAAACGACCTAATTGATTGATGGGTTTAGATTGTGAATGACTAAGGAAGCTTTTATCAAAAGGAATCAGCGAGTAATTGTGTGTAGGCAAAATGGAACTAAAAATTCAAAGTGGTGGAAGCTCGACTAAAGCTATGGAATAAAGGGAAATTCAATGGTTTGGTCGAGGGACCATGGCTATAGGGGTTCCTTGATGCGGCCCCGGTACCTTTAGAGGGCCTCGAGGCGGTTCAAACAGGGTATGAACAAAGGGCTTTGTGATGGCGGCGATCAGAACATTGGCCGGTGTTTCACAGCATGGTATGGGTGTGAATTGATGCATGGTATGGGCAATGTTCCAGGTGGCTGCGGCATGGCTAAGGACCTCGAGGTGCAGAATTGCGGCTGAATAGAACAAGGCCAGATGCGGCTCGGGAGTCTTCGGATGCTCTGGCTACACGCGAGAAAGAGAGCGAGGAAAGAGGGGTGTGAGGAAGAAGGATGATAGGTGGGTCCCTGGGTCGCGTGTAAGTGAGGGGGAGAGAGGGCAAGAGTGAATGGATGACATGTGTAACACCCCGGCATTTAGTATGCCTGAATGCTACCAAACATAGACTAAGCAACTTCTAAATACCACAATTACAAGTAAATTACAGCAAAGGAGCAACTGCTAATACCGAAAATTTCGGCAGCATCTCCTTTGTTTTTCCAAGAATTGAAGCAACAACAATAGCATAGCAATATATGGCAATATATGAGACATCTAAAATAGCAATAAATAATGGCATGATAGCAATATAAGTCAAATTTCAAGCATTCAAAGTCTTCACGAGCCAAACGAACAATAAGGCTCTCATAACACAAAACTAAACCATAAACCAATATGCATCACACTAAATTTATTATCAAGACTCCAAATGAATAACTGTGGGAACAAATGTGTGAAGCAACGTGTAGGAGTGTGACTAGTTCCCTTCCCCGCATGCTGATCTCATGGTACCTAAAACAACAAGAAAGCACAAGCGTGAGTTCAACACTCAGCAAGTATATTGCAATGGTACAAAAGAACAATTACATGGCTACAACACCTCACATCATGCCTATCATCTTATTCATGCTCACATATCATCATCATCATGTATGCAATGCGATGCGATGCACATGTCTCCTGGAAACTCATACTGGTATGGCTGAGTGCACACCCGTCGGTGTGCACCCTCTCTTCCCTTCCATCCCGAAGATGGAGGGTGCCTATTCCTCGCTTCCATTCACCGTTGTGGATGGAATCACGATTTAGGACTTACTCAATGGCACCCCGGACTAGTCATAACTTTCTCACCGACCTTACCGGACTAGTTATGACTTTCTCACCGACCCGGCCATGTATCATGCCATGTATGCAAACATGCCAACATCATAAATAACTTGTACATTAACACATGGCATGTGAACACATCATATATTCAATTTCAACTCATCAAAACTAGCAACCTACAACCCACTACCCATTCCAATACACTTGCCTCAACCACGTGCGACAGATTGACGAGAAGTAGAGGGCACTCCTGGGGTCACACCACCTGCACATAGGTACCACACACTCAAAATCATACCCACAAAACAATACACAAACACTCTTCTACCCCGACTTCGCAAACTACACGCAAAACCCAGAAACAGGGGTTCTATCCCGACGGGATAGCAGACTTCCAACGAGCATAACTTGAGTTCTAGGACTCCGAATTGATTAAACGAGTACATTCTCGCGTAGCTTAGGAAATTTCCTAACTTTTTCTAAGTATATGGAAAAACTGATTCGGCCTCTAAAGTAGTTTAATCTACAGAATACCGTGATCTCTTCCAATCTCATCACAGTTTTGAACACGTTCGGTAAAACGAACATAACTTTCAAACGGTTGATCGGAATTAAGCATTCTTTACATAAAATTAAAGGTATTTCAATTACCTACAACTTATTCAACAGGCGGACGGCCAAATTTCGACTCTAAAATCACGAAAACTCAAACCCTAGGTTGAGTGCACAATCTGCCCGAAACAGAGAACGTGGCAACTCTAGTTTTCTCCCAAATCTACCCATTGGCAGCACCACCACTTGATCTAAAAACATGAAATCGACCTCTAGAACACCACCTAGACCCAACCTACAGATCACCCATGCCATACCTCTCCAAGAAGATCCGAAACCGAGGAAGCCTTCCTTCCCGCCGGCCGCTCCTTCCTCCCGATCCGCAATGGTTCGCCGGAGATTCCAGAATTCCGTTGATCCTCCGAGCGGGACAGTGAGGAGCACCACGAGAGGGGTCGTCGTGGGGCTGCTAGGAGAGGGGTGGGTGACTTGGGAAGGGAGGGGGAGGGTGGAGGCGCATAGGGGAGAAGGGAATGGGGGGCGGCGCAAGAGGAGGTGGGAAGGGTGGAAGGGGCGGCTAGGGTTGAGGGGGGCGCATGTGGGCAGGGGGAGGGCGCCCCCAAGGCAGGTTATCCTGCCTCCCCCTCCCTCATAGGCCCAAAAATCCTCCCACCAAGGCCCACGACACATCTCCCTTGGGCTCGAACTCCCCCAGAGAGGCCCAAACTCCTGAAAACAGCCCGGAAATGCGAATAAACCTCACAGCGTATAGTTTTAACCTCCGATTTCATATTTTATAATGTTTCGTCCTTCCTTAGTGTCACAACATGTGGGACCGGCCAAGGATTAAGGCCCACATGGCAGTCAATTGGGGAAAGTGAAGAGTGTCTCCCCGATCTTTGCTGACATGTGGGGCAACATTGAAGGGCTGGGCCCACTCATCGGTGAAAAGAAGAGAGAGTAGAATGAGTTCAATGCATTACTTTATCCCCTGATAGCCGGATAAGATCATTGAATTCAGGTGTCAAATCAACAATTTAATTTTTGAAACTTTTTACTAAGTGATATGGGTGAGCTATATACAAAACAGTAAAAATTTTGGACAAAATTTCATGGTATATTAATTTCTAAAATTCTGCCAATGAGTACTATTCCAAATTTTGATTTCGGAAGAAGTTTTTATTGAGATTCTAAATTAGGTTATTAATTTTTGATATTTTTACACAAGGTTAGAAATGAAGTTAGAGTTCTACCATAAAAATTTAAAGTTAACAACATTAATATTTGTTTTCAAACAATTCTTTTTTCCTGTTTTGCAAATTTTCAAAACTGCATTAAATAATTTGGGATAAATATCAAATTTAACTTTTAATTTTTACCAATTTTACCAAATAAGGAACAAAGGTGTAAAGATTTTATGGTAAAAATTTTAGCTTCAGTAAAGGCTTGTAACAATTTACAAAAATCTTTTATTGAACTGCTCATAGTTAAATTGCATTATTATAATTAATCATTTCCTGGTTTAATTGTGTTCATACCAATTTTGACCATCCACAATGTGATCCATAGGTCTCTAGAGATTTTTTCAACATTTAGGAGATTTTTATCAATTGTTTAATTTTTCTCTAAATTCCAAAATTTAATTATCCATTAACAAGAAATTCACCAAAAAGGCACATAAATTCAAGAAATGTAGTAATAAAATCAAATATACATTCTAATATTTTCTTTTTATTCCTTATTGAATTTCGGGATGTTACATTGGTACTCACCAAGGACTATGAATTATTACTTTTATTTTATTCTTACTTGTTATTTTATACTATTAATTGCTTTTACCGAATTTT
Source organism: Rhipidocladum racemiflorum (assembly GCA_036346355.1). Taxonomy (NCBI): domain Eukaryota; kingdom Viridiplantae; phylum Streptophyta; class Magnoliopsida; order Poales; family Poaceae; genus Rhipidocladum; species Rhipidocladum racemiflorum. Next base: position 43,270,382 of record CM070569.1, on the reverse strand, counting down.
GCTTTCAATTTACTATTTAGTATTTACAATTCAAACTGGCTCCATGCAAAGTAACTATAAAAGCCTTACTCTAGGAATAACATGCATATTCAAACACTCAAGTCTTATTGAGTGCGAAATGTACTCAACCTTGCTATATTGTTGTGTTTAGTTGGAAATAATGGCCATGAATTTATCTAGGATTTACCTTGTCAGTTGCCTGAGGGTTGGATGAGCACACTATAAGAATTTTGATTCTTTTTGCTATAATATTATTCTAAATTGTAAGACTATGTTGTATAAATAGTTTTTGCAATAATAATAACTTTGTGTATGGTTGTGATCTTAATTTGTGCATGTGAGTGCTAGCTACTGATCACAGGAATAGCACAGAAAGCACATTAGAACCTTTCTTTTATGATATACTATATTATAAAAGGGAGGATCTAACAGCGCTACCGCGGAGGAGACGAGGCCTGAAGGACCATGTGGAGGTTCATCCATGTTTGTGATGAGTATTTGACTTGATTTGAGCTTGGGTTGCTCGGGTTTGAAGTTTGGATTTGAATTGGATTTTCAATTTGAAGCAATTTGGAATATGTCTATCATAGGCGGTACTAACGATGTTGTTCGTACGGTAGTGCCGGCCGAGCAGCACTACCGTCGTTGTGTGCGTTAGTGCCGACCGAGCGACACTACCGACTCTCACAAGCGGTACTGTCGTATTTATTGAAGCTACCAGCCGTATAATGATGGTAGTTATTTTCCAGAGAGGGGTGTATTCGTGAATTATTCCTGACCAGCACTACCGACAGTCATGGGGTGGTAGTACCGATCGTATACTGGTGGTAGTGCCGGCCTCGACTGCGAGGCACCCTGTTTCTGATCCAAATTTTCTCTGATGAATGATTAATTATATTTTGTTGTTGGGCAATGCTATGTGAAAGATCTCCTTGTCTTTGTTGATTACAGTCCTTCATTTCGAGATCATGGTGAGGTGAAGAATGACTGGGACTAGGCGAGAAACGCTGGAGGTCTGGGAGGCTGGGGGTCGCCGAAAGATGGCTGGAGATGAAGCTCGCGCAAGTTATGGAGGCAAGGGAACAGTGGAGATGCTATCTTAATATTGCTCGGATCAAGTAGAGCCGTTGGATTGCGGGTCTAGAAGATAGAATAGAAGTCGTTAAGTCTAGTTTGCTTTGAGAAAAAAAAACTATAAAATTCGAAAAGTTGAGATTGGATGAACAGTACCACTGACCTGGAGGTTGGATGAACAGTACCACCGATGAAGTTAAGGTCGGATGAATAGTACCACCAACCTAGAGGTTGGATGAACATTACTCGGACCAAGTTGAGGCCGGATGAACAATGCTCAGGTAAATAGTAAAAATAAGCACGATCTCAAACAAAAATCGAGATAATTTTTTATCAGCTAATCCAAAATTTGGGAAACTTTGTGTGCACCTTCTTATGGATTTCAAAAACCTATTCTAACTTTCGATCACAAGAATTGATGCCTAGATCTGACCTTTTTCCAGTTTAGAGAAGGTTGCACCAAAGAACCGGTTCTTAACAAAAAATTTCACCTTGAACTTGCTTGTGGGGTTTTGTTGATCAGAATAGACTTGAATAACCTCCCCCAAGTCACAGCAAGCAAGAACACTGGAGCACAACCCTTTAAATAGACAAGAACACGATCTCCAAGAATTTTTCTTCTCTCAAGCACAAAAAGATCAGTTTTACTGAAAAGAAAAGAGTGTAGATTGCCTAGATGACTGCGATACGATATATAGAATATTCATCCAGCAGTCTTTCATCCTTGGCACAAAATTCAAAAGCACTTAGAAGGAGGGGAGACAAATCTAAAGTGCAAAAAGTAAAGATGCAAGAACTGAAATAAATTTCAAAACATAAAAATTAAATGTTGCAACACTTGGAGAAAGATGATTTCCAAAGCCACACAATCTGGTGGGCAAAGCTTCTTTCAAGCAACCAAAAAATCCCCTCTTACAAGCTTGAGATGTGTGGGTTAGCCCATGTGTGTGTTGAGGGAGTAAATCTGAACCCTTGATGAGGCTTCTTAAGGGACGAGAAGGTCATCTAAGGGTGGAGACTGGGAGTAAATCTGAACTCTTGATGAAGCTTCTTGAGGGACAAGAAGGTCATCTAAGGGTGGAGACTGGGAGTAAATTCGAACCCTTGATGAGTCATCTAACATAACGGGTTTTATCCACATATCTATATACTAACTCAACTACTGCTCAACCTACGAACCCTTGATCCAATGATTCTCCTTCACTTAAGTATGGTTCAAGTTAGCATCTCAGCCGTCCACTTATCGTCCTGGTTCGTAGCCACTCCCCGGCCTTAGTCATCTTCTGGCGACGTCTTAACCGTCTTTACCTCAGCTCTCCCAGCCTAGTCCTGATCTCCTTTGCCTCATCATGACTTAGCTCTAAAGTCCTACAACCATCACAGACAAGGGAAACACATCACATAGCATTACTCAAAAATGATAAACAGTAATCAACTAAGCAATTACACAACTAAAGATCTCATGTTAGCTTAACACCACTTAAGGGTGCACCGACCTCGTAAGGCTCCGACCTCTGGTCATGGGCTACCCGTAGCAACTCAAATTGCTTATTCTAAAGCAAACTTAAACCTGAGCACGAAAGGCTCAAAACACAGTCAATTACTCATCACACACAAGAGTAGACCTCCACATGGCCTTTCACTTTCCATTAGCGAGGTGCTTTCCTTGTATTTTGATTTATTTATTTTTTTTGCTATGCTTATATTTTATTTATGTATAAATTCCAATCGTACAGGACTATATTTATGTGTTTGAATTTTAATTTAGTTTAATTATTTGAGACTTTAAGGTCACCCTCTATTTTAGAGCTTTTTTACGGTACAATAAATTGAATATGAACCGTTCATTCTTTTCGATATAATAGATCAGATTAACTAGAGTTTACTTATACTTTATCTAGTAGTAGAGTAGTAGAAACACCCTTAACAAATTAACGTTTAGATATGATTTTTACTACATATTATATACTACCGGTGTAATGCACCGTAAAATTTCTTCTATTTTACCCTCCATTCGTCACTGGTTACTGTTGCAGAGTTTGCAACATAATGCTGTGCCAACAGCAGAATAGCGAAGAGACTGTTTCTAATTCGCCTTTTTCTTTTGATACAGGTAATTTGCTTCTCTATCTGCGCCTTTTTGCCAGCATGTTTTTTCGCCATGTGAATGTTTTGATGTTTGGCCAATTACGTATCATGCCCTGGCTTTTCAATTGTTGCAGCCCCATGATTCGGCAGCAGTCACATGCTCTACTTTCATTTTATATATATATATATATATATATATATATATATATATATATATATATATATATATATATATAATATCATACATGTTTTGCATTCTACGATTTAACTTACAGAGCTACAAAACGTTACCAATTAAACGAGAAGGGGGCCGGGAGTATACAAACGGAGTGAATAATTTTCGTACAACTAACGAAAGTCTGCATAGAGTATGAAAGGGGAAATTGGCACGTAACACTTTCGTGTCCGACTGTTAAGAACAGACGGAATAGGATATGTGAAGGAGCCACATCCGTCCGTGTCAGCTCTCCTGTTGCATTCCATGAGGCGCACTTGTCAAATAAAAATCAAATAGCTAGCCAGCTGTGACGCCCTGCTCCTCCGCATCCAGTGCGCCGCCGCCAACGGTCGCCTCCGCCCTTCCCGTCACGCCGCCGCCCGCCCGCAACCACCGCCCGATGCCGCCGCCGCCGCCGCCATTCTCGCAGCCGTTGCGCTGCCCCACGCTGCGCCCCTTTATACCCGAGCCCCCATTATCGCGTGCCTCCTCACCTTCCTCTCGCTTCTCTCCTCCCACCGACGCCGCCGTGCTGCCTTCCTCGGCTCCGCGAGCAGCGCCCGTCGCTGGCCGCCCCGCCTCTCGGTTCCCTCGGCTCCACGAGCCCGCCGCCAGCTCCACTCCTCCCGCCGCAGACGGTGCACCACCGCCTCCTTCCTCCGCTCCGGCGCCGGCAGTCGCCGCGCCGCTTCAGCTCCGCCTTGCGCCGCTTTGCGCCGTGCCAGCCAGGCAGACGCACGCTGGCAGACGGTCGCGCGTGGACCCGGTCCACGCCGGCTGGGGGCCCACCTGTCAACTGTTAAAAAAAAAGATTTTAAAAATCCTTTATGACGTCATGCTAACGTCATAAAGCGGATTTTACGTTTTAAAATAATTCCAAAAACCGGATTTGGCCGCTGACGTCAGCATGACGCGGTAATTCAGATTTTTCATTTAAAATTTCCAGAAAACTCCGTTTTAATCGTTTTAAACTTCCGGGAGCCCGTTTTCGCCCGTTCGAACTCCGTTTGGCTCTGTTCTTCCTCCTAAATTCATTAAAAACCTTAAACTTTAGTTTAGTGCTAGTTTGAAATTCAATTTGTGTTTATTTGAATTCGTTTGGATTTTATTTGAATTTGGTGCTTTTTACGCGTAGATTACGGAGAGTCCGACAAGTTCCCGAAAGACGATTTCGAGCAGCAACTTGTTGAACCAGGCAAGTCACACCCTCTTGACCATGTTGCTTCCAGTTTATGAACTTGTATGTTATATTTAAAATTATTGCATGCTTATTTATTATAGACATTAATTTTCGACCTAGTTTTAAATGATAGTTATATCCAATTTCGACATGCGACCTTTGACATTTGAATTCCGATACCCTTGTAACCTTAGTAAAAATATGAATTATGACTATGGTAATAGTTAGACATTGCTTAGCCATGCATAGAACTGAATTTAGAAAATTATGAGGAACTTTATGCCAAAATGACATCATGTTCAATTGGAAACTTATAGTGATCAATGTAAGTATTAATGTGGAGATTAGTATGGTTAAAATGAAAATGACTTAGACCGGGCGAGAATTGGTTGGAAAGTGGTGAGGTCATGGTTCTGGGTTTGTGGACAGTCTCGCCTAGTCAATTAAGGACCGGTCTGAGTCTCGCTGAATGTAAAGCCTAACCGTACTACCACAAGTCTGGAATGGGACAGACCTATCTATCCTTATTAAATCATTTCATGGACAGTCATGCCATATGGGGGTAGTGGTGTGGTGAAAGCGAGATGCTGCCACTTCGGCGCAAGAGGGGGCTTCTGAATAGAGGGAGTCTTTCAGCGGTGAAACCTTAGCGGGCATGACTACATGTATGAATTTAATATAGGGGCCTTGTCATAATCTTCTCTGTCACTCACCAAAGGAAGTGTGTTGACATAAAAGGGAAATATTATGTCTTGTGGGTAAACTTGTACAACCTCTGCAGAGTGTTAAACTAATCGATTAGCCGCGCCCGTGGTTATGGGCATGCCGAGCAAGCCATTCTCAGATTAGACTTTCGTAAATTAAAATTTGGTTTCCAAAATGATGATTAGATGGAGGGAGTCCATCATGGGTATAACTTAGCCAATTCCAGGAGAGATTCTTGAGTTAAATTGTATAGATTTGATTTTTGAAAATAAAGTATGCCTTTTAAAATTATTGAAAATGTTATTAAACTGTTGCTTTATGCTTAAACAAACCACATTGCCATCCTTTGATTACCCGTACATTTATATTGCATTTCCGGTGTGGTTTGCTGAGTACGTATGTACTCACCCTTGCTCAATTTACCACTTCAGAGGAGTACCACGATGGTGAGGAACAGTTGGACTAGGCCGCGTCCTCAGTCGATTGCCTGTGGCAAATTAATTGGGCTCTATCTATTTGTCTTCATTTCCGCTGCTTTATTTATTCGTTTATTTATTCGTTGGCCTGCGCGCCATTTCCTATGTAACCTTGAATATTTATTTATTAATAACGAACGCTGGATATGCTATGGTTTCATTTCTACTGTGTGTACTAGCATTTTCTGGACTAGTACAGAATACACAGAGGATTTCGGAGGTGTTATTCCGGGGTCCGACAGAGATGGTATCAGAGCCATATCGACTGTAGGAGTGGCCTTAGTCAGAATGGTTTAACCTTAAGGACTTATTTTGAAGTAAAAATAATATTTTTGTATAAGTTCCACTCTCATCTTATGCTATCTTGTCCTTATCTAAACTCGTATTTAAATGTTTTATCTACTTCATCCCCACTCTCAAAATATTAGACGGAGCTTCCAGCAAAGCGATGAATTGAAAAGTATCTTCCGAAAGGATGGCGACCCGTTCCGTGCCTGAAGATCAAGAATGTCAAGACCAGAAAGAATACCCCAATTAAGGCTTAGACTAAGCTATCCATTTTTTTTTAGTAGACGGTGATTGTGAGTTGTTCTTTTCCTTTTTTGTTAAAAAAAAGAGTTGGAGTTTATTGCTTCTTTGGGTGCGAAATCCTTACCCCTTTGTTCCCTGTCTTCTCCTTCCTATTCCCAACCGTCAGATGGTGAACACTCGCCGTAACAACGACAGTCCATCTCCACCCGGTCTGCCACCTCCTCCTGTAGATGGACCCAACTGGCAGCAAATGATGGACAATCAAAACCAACTCATCCAACTCCTGGCTCAGTCCATCAACAATAATCAGACCGATCAAGCTACTCAACAAGCTTATACACCTCCTCAGTCCAGACTGTCAGAGTTTATGAGAACGAAACATCCAACCTTCTCCAGCAGCACAGAGCCAATGGACGCCGATGACTGGCTCAGAAACATTGAGAAGAAGCTGGACATCATTCAGTGCAGCGACCGAGAGCGAGTCTTGTTCGCTTCTCATCAGCTGAGTGGACCCGCTGCAGAGTGGTGGGACAACTTCCGTATCACCCACCAGAACGCCCAAGCCATCATCTGGGATGAGTTCGTGGTAGCTTTCCGTAGAGCTCACATCCCATCTGGCTTGATCGCATTAAAGAAGAAAAAGTTCCGCAGTTTACACCAAAGAGGTCATACGGTGACGGAGTATCTCCACAAGTTCAACCAGCTGGCACGCTACGCACCAAAAGATGTGGCCACAAATGAAGCCAAGTAGGAGAGATTCCTAGATGGACTCAATGACGAGTTGTCAATTCAATTGATTTCCCATGACTACTCCGACTTCGAGCAATTGGTCAACAAGGCACTTCGCCAGGAAGGCAAGCACTTGGAAATGGAGAACCGCAAGCGAAGAATGACTACCCAGCGGTTCAATCCTGGAGCTTTCCCCAAAATTCGGATAAATCCATCATTGTCTCCCAAGTTTGAGCTGACAGAAGTAACAAAGAAGCCAATAATGGTGAACCATCCCAACAGCCTGGCAATCAACAAAGTAGATCAGGGAAGGCCAACACAGCAAAATTCAAAACCCCAGTCCAAAGTCACATGTTACGACTGCCATGGAATTGGACACTTCGCCAGAAATTGCCCCAAGAAGCAGCAGAATGCAAGTCCAAGTGTTAACCACTCCGAAGCCTTCTGCAATGCAGCAAGGAAGCCACATAACTATGGCAAAGGACTCCTGAACAATATCAAGGCTCAAGACTCGTAGCATGGTACGTTTGAGAAATAAATTGAAGGATCTATAACCTATTCTCTTGCCAGCCTTTCCGAATCTCGGGGTCAAGATTCTTTTTAAGGGGGGTAGATTTGTGACGCCCTGCTCCTCCGCATCCAGCGCACCGCCGCCAACGGTCGCCTCCGCCCTTCCCGCCGCGCCGCCGCCCGCCCGCAACCACCGCCCGTCGCCGCTGCCATTCTCGCGGCCGTTGCGCCACCTCCCGCTGCTCTATAAAGCACCCCCGAGCCCCCATTATCCCGTGCCTCCCCCTCACCTTCCTCTGCTCCCCTCTCCTCCCACCGACGCCAGCTGGTCTTCCTCGCTCGGCAGAGCCGCCCCGTCGCTGGCCGCCCGCCTCTCCGGTTCCTCCGGCTCACGAGCCTGCCGCCAGCTCCACTCCTCCCGCCGCCGCGGCGCCGCCGCTTCCTTCCGCTCCGGCGCCGGCCAAGCGCCGCCACTGCCGTCTCGCTTTGCGCCGCTCAAGACGCCACGTGCATGCACGCTGGCAGACAGGTCGCGCGTGGACCCGGTCCACGCCGGCTGGGGGCCCACCTGTCAGCTATTAAAAAAAAAGATTTTAAAAATCCTTTATGATGTCATGCTGACGTCATAAAGCGGATTTTACGTTTTAAAATAATTCCAAAAACCGGATTTGGCCGCTGACGTCAGCATGACGCGGTAATTCGGATTTTTCATTTAAAAATTCCAGAAAACTCCGTTTTAATCGTTTTAAACTTTCGGGAGCCCGTTTTCGCCCGTTCGAACTCCGTTTGGCTTTGTTCTTCCTCCTAAATTCATTAAAAACCTTAAACTTTAGTTTAGTGCTAGTTTGAAATTCAATTTGTGTTTATTTGAATTCGTTTGGATTTTATTTGAATTTGGGTGCTTTTTACGTGTAGATTACGGAGAGTCCGAGGAGTTCCCGAAAGACGATTTCGAGCAGCAACTTGTTGAACCAGGCAAGTCACACCCCCTTGACCATGTTGCTCCCAGTTTATGAACTTGTATGTTGTATTTAAAATTATTGCATGCTTATTTATTATAGACATTAATTTTCGACCTAGTTTTAAATGATAGTTATATCCAATTTCGACATGCGACCTTTGACATTTGAATTCCGATACCCTTGTAACCTTAGTAAAAACTAGTTACATGCCCGTGCATTGCTACGAAAAACAAAATTGATAACGAAAAATAAAGAATTAAAAATAAAAAAATTATTTCACAAGATCAAACATCTATCTTTAACGCTTCGTTTCTTGCGAAAGTTGGCTAATTAAAGCAACGCTTCGTTTTTTGCGTAGGGCAATTAAGCAGGGCAATTAAGCAGGGCAATTAAGCAGGGCAATTAATGACGTGAGTAGAACTCACCACTGCCACCAACTGTTGCTTTATAATAGTAGAGATATGAATTATGACTATGGTAATAGTTAGACATTGCTTAGCCATGCATAGAACTGAATTTAGGAAATTTTGGGGAACTTTATGCCAAAATGACATCATGTTCAATTGGAAACTTATAGTGATCAATGTTAGTATTAATGTGGAGATTAGTATGGTTAAAATGAAAATGACTTTGACCGGGCGAGAATTGGTTGAAAAGTGGTGAGGTCATGGTTCTGGGTTTGTGGACAGTCTCGCCTAGTCAATTAAGGACCGCCCGAGTCTCATTTGAATGTAAAGCCTAACCGTACTACCACAAGTCTGGAATGGGACAGACCTATCTATCCTTATTAAATCATTTCATGGACAGTCATGCCATATGGGGGTAGTGGTGTGGTGAAAGCGAGATGCTGCCACTCTGGCGCAAGAGGGGGCTTCTGAATAGATGGAGTCTTTCAGCGGTGAAATCTTAGCGGGCATAACTACATTTATGAATTTAATATAGGGGCCTTGTCATAATCTTCTCTGTCACTCACCAAAGGAAGTGTGTTGACATAAAAGGGAAATATTATGTCTTGTGGGTAAACTTGTACAACCTCTGCAGAGTGTTAAACTAATCGATTAGCCGCGCCCGCGGTTATGGGCATGCCGAGCAAGCTATTCTCAGATTAGACTTTCGTAAATTAAAATTTGGTTTCCAAAATGATGATTGGATGGAGGGAGTCCATCATGGGTATAACTTAGCCAATTTCAGGAGAGATTCCTGAGTTAAATTGTATAGATTTGATTTTTGGAAATAAAGTATGCCTTTTAAAATTATTGAAAATATTATTAAACTGTTGCTTTATGCTTAAACAAACCATATTGCCATCATTTGATTACCCGTACATTTATATTGCATTTCCGGTGTGGTTTACTGAGTACGTATGTACTCACCCTTGCTCAATTTACCACTTCAGAGGAGTACCACGATGGTGAGGAACAGTTGGACTAGGCCGCGTCCCCAGTCGATTGCCTTAGGCAAATTAATTGGGCTCTATCTATTTATCTTCATTTCCGCTGCTTTATTTATTCGTTTATTTATTCGTTGGCCTGCGCGCCATTTCCTATGTAACCTTGAATATTTATTTATTAATAACGAACGCTGGATATGCTATGGTTTCATTTCTACTGTGTGTACTAGCATTTTCTGGACTAATACATAATACACAGAGGATTTCGAAGGTGTTATTCCGAGGTCCGACACCAACGAAAGCAGCGTATGTATAAGAAGATTCATGCGTGGGACGTGCCTCCTGACCATGACCTGGCCTTCTTCTTTACAGTCGAGAGGTGCCGCCAGGCACACAAAAGAAAGACGGTAGTCGATTCAAAAGAAATAGCGAAAACATGAATAAATAAATAGGGAGAGAGATGGTAAGTTGCTATATTCTGTCAAAAAAAAATGGTAAGTTGATACGTGGCAGGTTTATGTGGTGCCGTCTCGGCGGGAACAAGGAATGAAATCCATGCATTGCTTTCCTGGAAAGAGCTACGCCCATTCGTTTGCAAGATTCACCTCCAGCATTATCACCACGAATTCAACGCAAAGTAGATTCGGAGGTAGCCGACGCCCGACAGTCAGGGATGGCAGTTTTACCCACGGATTTAAGTACCCGTGAGTACCCGATCCGATAAGAGACGGAACGGAAAGTTTCTTCTGAAGAAAAAAGAAAACAAATGCCTTTTTTCGGAAACAGAAACGGAAATTTTTTGTCGGAAACGGAAGAACCAATTCCGACGGAAACGGAAATTCCGTATAAGCTGAACCGGAAACTAAAAACGGAAACGGGCCGGAAAGAGAAATAGGGTTGGCCCAAAAATGAGAAAGGAAAGTTTATATTTATTTTCGAATTAAAATAATTTCATAAATACAAATTATTTTATATCAAATATTGAATAGAGTTTAAAAATTCTAAAAAAATTCTCAAAAATACTTTGGAACATTTTGAACCTAGAAAAATTATTTTTAGTATTATTTTTGTACAAATAAATTAATTTTATAAATCTAAAAATAGCAAAATGGTATTTATAAACTCCAGAAAATCCAAAATAAATTTTAGAAAATCATAAATGAACATCGAACAATAATATACAAATTTTAGGGTGTTAAACCTTTGTAGTTGGTGGAGCAAAAGGATATCTATGATAATTATATGGATGAGGACATGATGGTCTGATATGGGAGACAAATAACGTGCCTTCAACTGACAAATTTGAGAAAAAATTTCTAGCGATACCAGTGAACATAACACTATTCTTGTGTCCACCTTGGAGGTGGAATGGGCTACATTGTTCTTGTGGTCATGTATATTGTGGAATTTTTCGCTTTCGTTTCCGTATCCGTTTCGTTCCGTTCCGCATTCGTTTCTGTCACTATCCATTTCCGTATCCGTTTCCGCGGTTTTCGATTTCGTTTCCGTTACCGGTAAAAAATGTGGAAACGGAACAGTCATTTACCGACCGTTTCCGTACCGTTTTCATCCCAAGGTATGGGTAGCACTTTAGACTTACGGGTTTTAGGGTTTGGGTACCCGATAAGGTTATAGGATGGGCATGGGTACCAATTTGTACTCATGGGTATCCTATGACATATGGACCCCACTTAAAATATGCATTAAAAAAATAAAATATTACTTATCCAATCCCTCTACTCGAGTTCGGGTTCGGGTACCCATCGGGAGACACATGATGCGTTGATTTCTAGAGATTAGGGTTTGGGTTCGGGTTTCGGGTACCCATCGGATTCGGGTGTGGGTACACATCCGTGCCTGTTTTGGGTTTTGGGTTCGGATGGGTACCATGATTTCGGGTTTCGGGCTCCAGTGGGCAGTAGTCGTACCTAAAGGTACTCGCCCGATTGCCATCCCTACCAACAGTGGAGGATCGAGGACATAAATTTAGGGGGTGCTAACTAGTTGTGATATAATACTAAAATAAGACAAGAAATCAAACAAAATACAATCATTTCAAAAAACGCACACGATAGATAGGGGGTGCTAGGAGGGTACTCATAGTCTCATCAGAGTTAAGATGTGCCCTAGCCCCCTTGATCCACTATTGGATCCGTCGCTCGTAGCCGAGACATAAAAAAAGCCCAGCATCCTTTCTAAAATCTTTCGCATTGTGTGGACATGCGATTTTTTTTCAAAGGGGCAACTGAATTCTCTTGCGAACTTTATTAAAAATCTGGATGGAGCTAGAGCGCATTGAAGCATAGATACTTAGCATTTTTTTTTCTTCAGAAGAACAAATATACGTAACAATAAGGTTCAGTACATATGTAACAAGTATATATATGTAACAAATAGATGCTTTGGCCTTTATCCATGAGGGTGCATGTAGCAACATGCTCTGCCTACCGTCTATATATTGGAGAGGCAGGTGGTACATGCTGTGAACATTGACACGCTTTCTTTTTCCATGGAATCTGCTCACCCAATTAGGGAGCTGCATGTTTTTCTACAGCACTGCCACTGCCTTGAAAGTTGAAGCCAGCGTTGTGTTTAGTTTATGGGGAAGATATCTAGTGTAAAAGGCACAGTTTGTTGCATAAAGCCCCACAACTTTGGATTTGGGCACCAAATCAGCGTGAAAAAACTGAAAAACAATTGAAGATGCACATCTGAAATTACTTTAAAATTTTCAAGTTCAAATTGAGTCCACACTGGGAGTAACAAAAGAAAGAGGAGAAAATTCTGACAAATGATAAATCGAAAAGGAAAGGAAAAAAGAAAACAACAAATGTTACTGTTGACAGCGAACTTATTTTACTTGTTTCTTCTAATATACTTTGAATTTAAAATTCAAATTTTGAAGGGTGATACAACACAGTATAAATTATTTCTAGATTTTGTATGTTGATTCGATGCTGGAGGCAAAAGCTTTTGAACTTGTGCATTAGATATCTCCCCCCTGTTGGATGTCATATGTCTCTATCTGTACCAAGGTTGTTACTTGTTGGAAATTGGAATCGATACTTCCAACTGAATAAGTCCTGTCATGATAAAACCGAATCATGGGATCGATAGAGACGTAGAATCTTAGATTCTACCAAATTCAAATAATAATACATGTATTTGGTGCACAAATTTAGTGTTGAGTCTTAACATTTTCTTTACAAAACTGTGTCACAAATGAAAGATCGTTTCTTATTTATACCAATGTCATTGTAGATATACGATGATATCAGATGAAATTTCTGAGTTAAAGGGCATATGGTAAGTAATTATTTTACTTGATGAGGACCCTACAATTTTCTTGGCAAAATCGTAAGACTACCAAATTAAGATTCTATGTAGGATAGAATCGTTCCATCCAATCTATATGGCTGTAGAATAATGATAAGACTTTAAAACTCGAATGAGATTTTTTTTTTCCCAAGGTGATTCCAGTATCTAGCTTGGATTATCGTACACACCTACTAAACAGGCATCTCTAGGAATCAATGGATGAAGCCATTTTAGTTATTTCTTCATGAAATCACTAATGAGCATACATCTATGGATCCTTTCACAATTCAGGATACGATCGATTGTCCGGTCGGATTATTGGCAGCTAATTCTTGCTGGAACACAGTACATCTGTACAATATTGGATGGAGCCTTTTATTTTATTTTTTTAAATGAGGATTGAGAAAGAGGAAGGGCATAAAGCATAGTACGTACCTATATATCTATGCACCTCTATGCTCATTGTGTTCCTTTAACATGAATGCATTAAAGCTGGCTCGTGCATCCACCAGGCTCTAATTAATCTGGGGCATATAATTGATATACATGCATATATACTTAGCCAGCTTTAAAACGAAGAAACTATTTTTTTTAGAGAAAAAGGTAAACCCATTTTTCATTGCAAGCTAATGGAGCAGCTCACAAGGTTCGGCAAAACAGAAGAAAAGAATGGGAACAACCAGTTTATATATAAGTCCAGCCCAACAAAAACACCCCTAACAAACTTGTTACAAGATTTGGACATTTTAAACTCCATCTGTGTTCAAATGTTCAAAGTGAGGACACAGTGGCGTCTGCAGTACTACTGGCAAAACTTCCCACTTCCCATCGTAACACCTTGCGCTCACCACGTACACCGTTTTATCATTGGTACAATACCGCTTGAATGTAAGATACAATATGGTACAACACATCAATTGGTTGAGCAGGGAATTTTACCTTCAAAAACCATCTTATTTCTAGTATGCCACAAGGTCTATACTATAGTTACCGATTCGCCGTAAACCCTTGTGAATTGCTAGCGATTCATTAAACCGAACTGGTTTATGGTATGGATTCGTGTTCACAGTGGAAATTGAAAGAAAACGTGACAAATCATGAACCTGAATCTCGTATCGTAATTCGGACGAATCACGTTTCTGGTAACTATGGTCAATAAGTGCTAAAGCAGAGATTCTAAAAGAAGAAGCTATTGACTGTTAGTTTCTTAAATCAGTTATTTGCTGTTAGTTTAATTTTGTATGCAGCTAACGGATGGATGGATGCTTGACTACGACGCGCGCGCGCAGGGAGGCACCACAAGCTAGCGCTCGCCGATCGAGCTCGCCATAGCTAAGATCTTGCCATCTACACACGACCTCATCAACTTCTATATATATGTCGAGCTCGCCATAGCTAAGATCACGTATGCTAGCGCGTCGTGCTGTCCATCGAGTTAATTGAACTCTCTATATATCTAGCTTTTGGGAGACCATCTCGATCATATATATGTCGACGTCAAGGGACAGCCTGGTTTTGGGCCGGGTGATGGGCGACGTGGTGGACCAGTTCTCGCCGACGGTGACGCTCCGCGTCTTGTACAACGGCCGCCGGATCACGAACGGCTCAGACCTCAGGCCGTCGGCGGTCTCGGCGAGACCCCGCATCGAGGTCGGAGGGGATGATCTCCGGCAGTCCTACACACTTGTGAGTTATTGCTGGCTGTTAATTACATATTGAGAGGTGCCTCTATACGATTAATATTTGAAAGTTACGTAAATATTAAAACATGAACGAAGGATAGATAGTGATTAATTATTCCTTCACTTGCTTTAAGATTTATGTAACTTGTATTGAGAAGGTGATGCATAGAAGCATTGCTTATATTTCTTCCTTTTCGCATGTTCTTGATCCCATACTAACAGGTTGGTTTAATTTATATTTACGATCGATCGATGGCTTTTCAAAAGGTTATGGTGGATCCAGATGCTCCAAACCCAAGCAATCCGACCTTGAGGGAGTACTTGCACTGGTGATCGATCATTTTGAGATATGTGTGTGTGTGTGTGTGTGTGTGTGACGCATGTATTTGAAGGCATGGTTTGGATCTTAATCTACCATTTATTTGCAGGCTGGTGACAGATATACCCGGGACAACTGATGTAAACTATGGTAGGCATAGCAATATCAATTCTGTAATCCAACTTTTGTTTGGGAGGCATGAACTTAATTGAGAAGAGAACTCAAAGTAAATAATTAAGCAGACAAATAACATTACATGCATGTCATTGCCAATGCAATGCACCATTAAAAAGGTTGTTCTGTTTACATATATAGGTTGTGCTCCGAATGTGTGTAGGAATAATTGTGAAATTAAGTACATGTTTCACTTCTAATTGTGGTTTCCTAAAGCTTTATAGGACTGATTGTCTTGTTGAAGTACTATTTCATTTTCAATGTTACATTTCTTAAACTTTTTAAGTGATGAACTGTTATATTTTAGATTTTAATTGCTATTCAGCTATTTCATAAAAAAAAAATTCTTGAGAATACGGAGGAGGGCTTGCATTCTTCTTTCAATACTGCTGAAACATTAGTTAAGCACAAAACGACCTTCCAGAGGTAGGATTGCACCTTTTGCCAAATCTTCTAATTGATATAATTATAGGCCACTACTACAGATTGGATCATCAGTACCGGTTGATAACAACCATCAGTACCGGTTTTTGAACTGGTACAGGGCATCCGGGACTGATGCCCATTGGGCATCAGTACCGGTTGGTGGAACCGGTACTAATAGGACTAGAAATGTTTCAAAATATGTCGAAGTTGTATGGAAGAAGCGGGACCTTGAACCCGCAATCTCGTGACTCTAGCCTCACCCTTCTAACCAATCCACCCACCATCGCGTACTGATATATATAGAATATGCATTCCTTTTGAACCCGCAACATTAGTTAACTTTTCTGAAACGAGGCATCAGTACCGGTTGGTAACACGAACCGGTACTGATGCACTCTCATTAGTACCGGTTCGTGTTACCAACCGGTACTAATGCCCCAAGCCTTCAGTACCGGTTCGTGTTACGAACCGGTACTAATGTGGGGGCATCAATACCGGTTAGTGTTACCAACCGGTACTAAAAGCCCACTACAGCCTCAGAGCCTTTGAACCGCATCGATAGTGACACCGATCGTTCAAATTCAATCGGTAGTGATGTACCGGTAGTAAAATCTAGTTCTCTACTAGTGGGTGGTGCCCCGCATTTCATATGGGTCCATATATATTGCTTATGCCGATGGATCATTAATTTTATATGGTCGTCTTAAAATAATACTTCCTTTCGTCACAAAAGGGAGTCATTTTTGGACATCAACGTGTCCCTGATTAATGTGACTTGACTCTTCTTTTCTATTATAATATATTTATAAAATATATTAAAATTATAATATCATTAACGTACTTTTCAAGATAAATCTATCTATATCATTTTTATATGTCCATTATAAATATCATCTTCGAGATAGACTCTAATATCAAAACAATTTCTTTTGTGACGGAGGCCGGGCGCGTACCCCGTTATGGATTTTTTTTTTTCTCTTCTCAAGTTTAGAATAGAGCTCAAAACTTCAAATTCAACGAGGCTTGATGCATGCATGTGAGGTCGTTAACATCTCATCGTAAGCACGTGCGAATAACAACAACTTTACAGTGGTTTCCCGGTCAGCTCGTTTTCTGTCCTTTTTCATTTTTTTTTTTTGTCAAATTTTATTTTGTTGCTTTTCCTCCATCTTGTACGTTTAATTAGTCAAATACAGAAAAAAATTAGAAGACTATCTTGTACGTAATAATGACATATCTTCGAAAAGAATAACATGCAGTATAGGCATGGTGGAAACAAGTCTTGGGCTATTGGGTATAGACCCGAAGTCTATCACAGTAAATTTATATAAAAATATATTAAAAATCAATAAAATTATAGCTTAGCCCAAAACATATGATCCTGCTATATATTGCTACTGCAAATACTAGAAATACTAGAAATTACACGTATGATGGTTGGGTTTGCATGCATGCAGGTCGCGAGGTGATGTGCTACGAGAGCCCTCGGCCGGTGGCGGGAATCCACCGGGTGGTGCTGGTGCTGTTCCAGCAGATGGCGCGCGGCACCGTGGACCTGCCGCCGCTCCTCCGCCACAACTTCTGCACCCGCAACTTCGCCATCCACCACAGCCTCGGCGCCCCCGTCGCCGCCTCCTTCTTCACCTGCCAGCCCGAGGGTGGCACCGGCGGCCGGCGCTTCTTCCCGCCGTTGTAGCCACCACCGGCCTAGCCTACCTAACCGGCTAGTCGCCGATGATCAACACACGCGTGCAGAGATATATCGAGCCGTGTGTATGTATCTATATGAAAATAAGTACATAAGCGTCAGGACGACGACGATTGCTACGTACGTACTACGTACGTACGTATCTCTATATGCGTACGTGATGCGTGATCCGGTGATCACCGCAGTGCATGTACGCACGTATACATGCTGGTGCATGATTACATTACATGCATGGAGCTAGCCGCGCGTACGTGCTGTTGCTGCTGCATGCGTGCGTACGTGCAAAAACTGTCATCGATTAGAAATAAATGTGTTTGTCCGATTATAAATAAATGTGTTTGTCGGTCTTCAAGTACGTATGTATGCATCTATTTATATCTATACTAATTGGGGACTTTTTATAAACCTCCACATTAATCCTACGATAAAAAGCTAGAAATTTCCGCATTAATCAGAAAAAAATAAAAAATACTAGAAATTCACACATTAATTAAAAAAAAGAAAACATATATGGCTTTAATATATCTATACTAATTGGAGCCTCTCCTATAAGTCCTCAAGTTAATTCTAAGATATAAAATGTTAGAAATTCCCACATTAATCAGAGAAAAAAATGCTAGAAATTCTCATATTAATCGAGATATAGAAGCTCCCACATTAATCGTAGAAAATGAAATACTAGATATTCCCACATTAATCGATAAAAGGAAAACATATATAGCCTCTACACACACATATAGACAACACACACTAATTGGAGGCTCTCCTAGAAGACTCGACGTTAATCCTATGATATAAAATGCTAGCAATTCCCACATTTATCTAGATCTATCTACATCTACATCTCTACTAATTGGAGGTGTTGAGATTCTACGGATCTTGAGGCCTAGATAGAACACCTAGATGACTGATCTTAGGGTGTACCTTCGGGATTGGATGACGAAGATGAAGCCATAGCCAATGTCGGGGATGATGGAGCAGCACTGGCAGTAGGCGAGGAAGAGGATGGTGCGTCGGTCTTCCCGTGGGTGTCCTGCAGAGAGGGACGATGACGAGGTAGAGGCTTCTCCCGTTACTCCGTGCGCCAGACAGATCGGTTCTCTTAGGAGTCTGTTAGGGGTGCGGTGGTTTAGAGAATGTAGGTTCTGTTGTCCCTCACCCCTTCCTTTATATAGCGCACGTGCAACAGGGGGCCACAACCAATAAGGTTAGTTGCGCCCCCGATCAGGGCGCGAGATCAACCTAACAGGAGGCTCTCTATAGAAGCCCCCATGTTAATCCCAGGATATAAAAGGTTAGAAATTTTCATATTAATTAGAGAAAAAAGGCTAAAAACTCCCATATTAATTGGGGAAAAGGAAACATATATGCTTAAATTACAACAGGTGCAAAAATTAATTAATCAAAAAATTACAGCTGTACGCAAATTACGGAATATAGTCCGCCCAAGTCCTCATATATATCATGTAATCCACATAGCTGGATCCGTGTGTTCGTTATCCTGTAATGCACGTAGCCATATAGATCTTTAACTAATTAATTGGGTCAGTAGAGAATATTTATTAATTACACAATGCTCAAGGACAAGGTGTATTAATTAAAGTATTAGGATGGAGTATCTTTTGTCTCTATATTATTGCATGGGTGAATAATATAATACTTACCAGAAAAATCCCACATTAACTTAAAAGATAAATATAACTATAAATTCCCATGTAGAAAATTAACATGTATATATGGTGTTGGACTGATGTATCCAAAGATATAAGAGGAGTTGGGGGAAAAAATTAGAGTTATGCATGTCAAGAATCCTAGCACTCATCATTTAAAAAATATAATCCAAATAAAAAATCCAATGCGTATACATGCTAACCTCCGGTCCGATATAAAAAGAAAATCCAATCCACGAGGAGGCTGACCTCCGGTCTGGCTTAAAAAAAAAAAAAAAAAAAAAAAAAAAAAAAAAATCGGTGTCTATGCTAGCCTTCTGGCATATATATGTTGCAATATGAACATATCATCTGCTTCTTGGGGGGCAAGGATATAAAATCTACTGATCCTATTACTACAACTTTAAGTATGAGAAGTAGGCATTCATACAATTACACAGGTTGACGACTAGCCTACATATTGCGATGGACGACACGATACGGAGAAGAAAAGGGAAGTCCCGGCGTGCTCGCCCTGGCCGTGCAAGGCCTGGCCTGGTCTGCCCGCCGCGCAGTACGTACGCGCCCCAGGCGGCACTGCGCCGCTCCGCCACTTGAGCCCACCGCGCCTCAACCGAAAGCAGCAGCCCATATGTGTCGCGCGCCTCCCCACCTTTCGCGGCTCCGGCGACCACCCGCCGCCGCCCCGCTCTTGCGACCCCGTGAGCGTCAGGCCCAGCACAGCACGCGGTCCACCCCGACATCCTGCTCCTCCAAGCTCCAGTCGGCGGGGTAGTCTGGCCGGACGGCCCAGGCGCCGCGCGGCGTGCATGGATCATGTATTCAGGTGCGCCTTCCTGTCCTGCCAAACTACAGCCTGACAAAGTCAAGCAGAAGCACGTAACATACTGAACTTTTGAAAATAGAAAAAATAAAATTTAAAATTTAAAAATAAAATTAAGTAAAAATTGTATTTAGAATCAAGATTTTAATATCACCTTTTCACCATTTCTTGAATTTTTGGTTGTTAAGAAAATCAATTCAAAGAATTAGTAGAATGGTAAAAAGGTAAAAATAAAATGGTAGAAAGTAAAAGTGAAACGGTAGAAAGTAAAAATCCAATAAAAATCTGCGAAAATAATACTAAAGCAGTGGTAACCTCCAGAGTAACTTTTGTTTGGTCAAAAAATCAGGGTGAAACCATTTACTAATGAAAATAAATGCAAATTAAAATCTTTTAACTGAAAACAGTGCCATGTCAGATTTTGTAGAATTTCTGCATAGCTTATCTTGGCCACAAATTTTTACTGGACTACGACCATGGTAATATCTACCTGTACCAAAAATATTAAAAATTAGAACCTACTTTTAGTGCCCTTTTTTATTTAAAAAAAGAAATCCTGAAAATCTAAAAATCATAATGTCAGATTTATTAGAAAATAATTACTAAATTTTTAAATCTAAAAGTTTTACACAAGATAGATCAAGTCATTTCCTTTATTATAATATTTTATTAAAAATTATTAACTTAATTTAGATCCTTAAATAAATCATTTACATAAAGTCAATTTTGGAATAGTCATTATTGTCAGAATTTTTATAAAATAATCTATAAGAAATTTATACTGGAGATAGAAAACTTATCAAAGGCTTCCACCAAAAATCTGGACACGAAATAGCCACTCAATTAAATGCTTTGATCTTGTGCTGTCTGCAAAACCGACTTAAGGTTGCCTTCACTTGCACTTGGGGGCCCACTCGTCAGCATCTTCTTCCCCCAACGAGCTGAACACACAGTCGGCGCTTTGTCATCTCGGTTCTTGGTCAAAAGCAAGCAAAAATCAATACCCAAACTAACTTGGGAATGCCGTATACGGCCAAGGGAGGGTGGCACTGTCATTCCCGCAGTTCCCATGCTTTATCACGTGCCAAATCGCGACAATTTCAAGCCAACATGGCCATGTGCAGTGCCGCAACCAAGCTCCTCTTTCACACCATTGTTCCACCTCCATTAGAGCCTATTTAAGCAATTTCGGGCTTTAAATATTTCCCCTACACTCCCTAGCACCTCATCCTCCAAAAGCAATCACTAATTTCGCCATTTCCACCATGACCGAGCTGCTGCCCAAAACTCTAATTCCCATGCTATTTTTTTATTACTCTCTCCTAGAGCATCACTACTAGCCCCTAAACAAACCCCCAATTCAATTTAGTGTTTCCTTTGCCGAGTTACTCCACCACTGAGCTCCCTATTGTGCTATGTTCCTCACCATGGCGCTGCCACTACGGGTGGACTCGTTGTGACCTCGGGTTTCCATTTTGATGCTCGGTTCTTCCTCTCTATGCTTTGCCGTCAACCAAGAGCAACAGAGGGCTCTAATGGTGGCGTGCGCACTGTAGCAGTGCTACTGTAGCACGATACTAGCGAATAGGGATGGCAACGGGTTCCGGGTCCAACCTCCGTGGACCCGGACCCGGACTCGAATTTAGTCACGGGTCCAATCTCGGACCCGGACCCGAACCCGTTAGTTGAGTATGCATGCATGAGGTATTCAAATAATATGAAAAAAATTAGCTAGAATGGGGCTTCAACACAAGACCTCTTGAATCAATCACATGGTTCCTTGCATTGAGCTATGGTTTATCTTGTGACATGGGTGCATGCTAATCTATTTTGAACTCACCTCACCTTCTACCTTGGAATCGGGTCCGGGTCTGGGTACCCACGGGTCCAACATGAGACCCGGACCCAGACCCGAACTCATATACCCGTAGGTCCAAATTTGGACCCAGACCCGGACCCGTCGGGTCGGGTACCCGCGGGTACCCAGACCCACAGGTATTTTTGCCATCCCTAAGCGCGAAGGGCTATTCTGTGACCTCCTCCATTCACCGAGGTCTGGTCCTCCATTTATCCAAGGTTAAAACAGTAATTAGAAGCACTCCTAATTAATTTTCTTAATCCTATGACATGTAGGGCCATGTGGTTAGATGAATAAAAGACTATACTGACTTGGGCTATGTAACACCCTAGTTTTCGCTTTCTGGAGAAAAACCTAATTTAAATAAATTAAATTCAAAACTTGGAGTTTATTTGGTGTTTATATTAACCTGGCATCCATTTCCCTCCAAAATCGGGAATTAATTCCCCTCCGGTCGAAAAATCGGGTTTTCCAGTCCCGCCGGTACCCGAAAATTCACCCGAGTCCAAAAATCTCCAAACCACTTCTAAAATGTTCCAAATATTCCAAAATGATTTTAGGAATCATTCCCCGAATTTTTGGACCTCCGTTCCTATTTTATCTCGCGCGGCTTTTGTTTAATGCCTGCGATCGGCGCCAGAATATTCAATTCCACGAAAATCATCCAAATTCAGCGGAACCAATTTTATTGGGTCCCAAATATTCTAAAATGGCTCTAGGAATTTTTCTGGAATTTTTAGGCCATTTTTCCTTATTTTTCTCTAGGGCGGATCATTCGCGTAAAAGAGAACCAACCGGAGCTTGCCACGTGGCGGTACTGTAGCATGGGGTACTGTAGCGTCGTGCTACAGTAGCACGTAGTACTGTTCGTCTTCTTCCCGATCGATCTTTTTCCAGGGAAAGAACAGAACATCTCCCTTCTCTCCTCCATGGATTCAAACCTCCTTAACTTCCTCAATAATGCTCCAAATCGCGAACGGCCAGATCCGTTGGATTCGTATGAACGAGACCCTTCCATTCCTGGTGGTCTCCCGCCCTAACTCGCACTGGAATGCGTGCAGTTTGCAAGAAACTGAAATGGCTTTGATTGTTCATAACTTTGCCGTTTCAACTCCAAACGACGCGATTCCACCTCTCAAATCTCCGTGAGGGAGTCCTCTTTCCAGAACATACACTCTCCTTTAGCCTCTCCTCGTCGTTTGTCTGGTGGATCAAGAAAACCGACGGGACATCGCCCTTTTTGCGTTTTTCGAGTTCATCCGCATATCTTTCTTCACGGTGATCCATTCTCGCCTTCGATTGTTTCTTTGTGTTCGTGCGGGTGTCTAGCTTCTAACCCAATCATCAATTTTAGGTTTGATCAAGAGTTGGCGACGAATTTCGAGTTTTGGTGCTTCCGGCCGAACCTCCGTTCTTCGTCGATTTCATCGTCTCCGGCGAGGTTTGGTCCAATTCCTTCCTCCTAGATGTTGCTAAGGATGTCCTCTAGAGATTCTAGGCTTTTGTTTGGATCAATTCCATGCAAAATTGGTTGGAAAATCAAGTTTTTAGAGGTGGGTGTGTTTCTTTTCTTTTGGGGAGCTCTCTGTTCTTGTTGGCCATGGAGTTGCTCTGTCATTGGGGCCTTGCCCGTGCGCCGCCGCCGGCTCGCCGGCCGGCCACCCGCCGGCCGCCCAGCACCCACCGGCCGCCCGCCCCGTGCGCCTCGCCGTGCCGTCGCTTCGCCCGCCTGCCGTCTTGCCGCCGTCGCCCGGCCGCGTCATGCCGCCGCCCGCCAGCGACCCCGCCGCCCCCCCGGCCGGCGAGCCCCCCCCTTGCTCTCCTTTCAAGCTCCCTCTCCCATTCATGGTGGCCATGAAGCCAAAGGTTGAAGACAACTTTTCTCTCTATGACACATGGGGCCCCTTGCCATAGAGTCAAAGCTCAGTCAAAGTCCAGTCAAAGCTCAGTCAAACTTTGACCCAGTCAAACGCGGAATATTCCGGGAATATTCTCGGTTTTCGATTTATTCAAAATTCAAACTTCGGAAGCTCATAACTTTCTCATCCGAACTCCGATTGACTCCATTCAAATTCCTAAATTCATCATAAATCAATATCTACCTGCCAGTACTAATTTTGTAATTTTTGGATTTTATTTATTTTCTTTTATTTATTTGTTGCCTCGTTTTGCGTGTAGTCGACGCTTCCGCCGAGTCCGCCGACCCCGCCGCCGGACTTCAAAGAGTGCAACCTTCTCGCTGTGACCGAGGCAAGTCTCCTTGACGCATGTTGATCCTACAATTTATAAATGTTTTACCCTGTTTTACAAATTGCATTGCTAATTACATAAAATGATGATGTTAAACGTTAAGTTGTTAGTTATACCTGTTGTTTATACCTCCTTGATATTTGCTATCCATGACCCTTTGTCGACCTAGAACAGGGATCCACCATAATAAATATTCTTTAATAAAATACATTTTGATGGGGAAAATGACTTTTTAGCAGATAGTTTGAATAGAGTAAATCGGGGGCAATGTAACTTGGAGACGGATGAATATTAGTGATAATGTGAGGATTGTTATTATGAAATTGATTTATGGTGGTGATCTTTTAAATGTTGAGGAGTTGGATTGTGATAGTAGTTAACAATATAATGAGTATGGATTGGGGTGGAATGCAAATTGGAGATAGATGAATATTAGAGTTGATATGGGGCTTGTAATCATAACATTGATCTATGAATGGTAGTTCATGTATTTTGGTGGATTGGGAGGATGTTGGAAGATGTATGATGTCAGGAATAATAGTCGGGGAGAGTAAATGAATGTTATTGAGAGTCATATGTATATGTCAAATATAACAAGTGGTGAATTATGTTTCGGTGGATTTTAACTAGAATGCTATGTGATAATCATTTAGGGAGATTGTGAATAGTCCAGGATGTTTGGTGGTTTAGTGAATAATATTGTGGCGTATTTTTGGTGGATTAAAATAGATGATTAAAGGGTGATAGTGTGAAGGATTAAATATAGGGTGTTATGACGTATTATCGGTGGATTGTATTCGAAATGATTAGAGATGAATTTGTGAAATATTCTTTGTGGATGATACGAGCGATCGCTATAAGAATGATGGTCAATTCATTAATACAAGTCATAATTCAAGGGAAATAGACACACTTGATTGGGGTTTAATATGATTTTGAGAGTTAGGATATTTCCATGATATGCTCAATACTTGATGGATACGATATTGAATCGGATTATTCATATGATTGTACCACTAGGGCAATTTAATGATTATTGGAGATTACAGAATTACTTATAAGGATTGTCATCAACCCCTGAGCTTTGTATTTTATAAAATAAACTATTGGTGGAATAGAATAGTACGGTAGAAATGCTTAGACTCGCAAACGGTCAATATTCACCTATGGGTGGGAAATTTCAATTATCTCATGAAAATTTGGTGTTGAAAGTTATAGGCAAGGAGTATTGCCATTGGTTTACAAAATAAAAATCAAAGGAAAAATGATTTCGACTTGGGCGGCCTGGAATGTCGGGTGGAAGCGAACCAAGCCTTGGTTCTTTTGTGCAAGTACCGCCCCAAGTCAATTAAGGACCGACGCTTATGACTGTCTCCATTCTAAGCATTACCGTACAACCACATGTCAAAGTGGGCACGACCTGGCTAACTAATTTGTAGAAACCTGACTTAGACTCACCACTCGGTGGTTGTGTGAGAGCCGGAAAGAGGCATTGTTGTTGTTGTTGTTGTTGTTTATCTTACACGGCGCAAGAGGGGGCTTCTGTACTGGGTGGACATAACCCTAACAGCGGTGAAACCTCAGCGGGTGAGTCGGGTTAGGCGTATACATTGTAAAGGCCTTGTCATGATATCCCTGCCGGCACACCTAAGGAAGTGTGTTAATCGCGTGGCATCAAGGGAATATCATGTCTTGTGGGTAAAGTTGTACACCTCTGCAGAGTTAAAACTATTCGATTAGCCGTGCCTACGGTCAAAGGCGAAGCTTGCTGAATGCTTTCATACTGGTAGACTTTGGGTTTTGATTTCAAACTAAACACTGTTTTGTTTTGGGATCCGGGAGCGGTTAGAACTCTCGGGTGTGCTTCTGGCGGTCAAAGCCAGGTAGGTGGAAAGAACATGATTTTGTGAACCATGGCGGACATAGCCATGTGATTGGATTGAACCACGATTTTGTTGAGATGTGGTGATAGAGCACAGTATATTAGTGAGTGGTGGTTAGAACCTTCACTACAATATTACGTAATTCAATTATTAAAAAGAATTGCTCAAATATGCTTTGTGAAATTTATTAACAAGTATGATTTAATGAAACTTGGCTTTATGCAAAAGAACCATATTAAGCCATCTTTGGATAGCCTACATTGTGCATAATCTCCCAGACTTGCTGAGTACTTTATGTACTCACGTGCTACATTCTAATCCTCTCTCAGAAGTGAAAGAAGCTGTTCAAGATTTCCAGCGACTAGGGTGCGTTCTCCACTCGATTGCCTGTGGGCAATTGGATGGGTCGCATTGGCGTTTGCGTCTTCCGCTGCAGTTGTTCAAGTTGTTCAGCCTGTTCAGGCCGTAATGGTAAACCTTGACCATAAGGTCTTTGCTTTCATTTGGTATTATTCTTATTTAGTTATTTGTATTCGTGATATGGTTGTTGATTCAGCACTTTTGACTGTGTGTACTAGCTACTGATCTGGGACTAGTACAGAATTACACAGAGGACTCCGGATAGCCGATCCGGGGGCCTACAGGCTAAAATCAATTTACTGGTCCAAGATATAAGATAAGATCTTGACTATTTTAAATAACACCATATCAAAAAGAACCAGGAGATTAGTTTGATTTATTTAATTAACCTCTAATATCAGGACTTTTGAACTAAGAAAGTTTTAAGTAAGCCAAATGATCATTAGCTGCATACTTGTATGTCACAAAAGGATTCCCATATTGATTTCGCATTTGAAAATACATGCATGACAGATGAAACCATTATGAAATAAGCAAGTGGGTTGCCTAGCCCAGAGTAGTGGGTAAAAACTTATTAGGTTTAATAAAAATTGTCAATTTAAAAAATCAAAGGTTGATCTAAAAAGGACTCCCTCAGTTTGATTAGTCTTTAGAATCAAACATCAAGACCCTCATATGAATTGTTGTAATAAAAATAATGTCTTGGTGACACGTGGACCAGTGTAGTCTGTGCATGGAATTGGCTAACACTTAGAAGCTATGTAATTTTTATTTCAAGAAAATATTAAATTATGTATATTTAGTCCAAGTAGAAACCCTAATCAGAAGTTAGCTTAACTGACCTAAGTTGATTTAATCAGTCATCGGAATCAAACGCCAATAGCCTAAAATTTTGAAAACCCTAATTGGTTTAATTTTTACTTATGTCTTTAAGCATGTATGTTCAAGAATTCTTATCACAAATACATCTTTGTATATGTAAGATCTTGGTTTAAACACGCTATAGTTTTATATCATCTAAAATATATAATATTTAACTTAGAATGAATCCGGTTCCTAAATAGTTTTGTCTTCTACGTATAAAAGATCAATATATACATATTCTCACAAATAAATAAATCAAATGTAAAACCAATTGGCCTAGGCCCTATAGGTCAAGACTACCTAATGATGTGAAAATATTTACAACTAGTCATATATGCGCTTAGCCCCTAAATTAAAGTATGCTCTCATATAATAAATATGCTTAAGGATCTAATACATAAAAACAAACAAATATAAATGAAAAGACAAAAATAAATATTAGATCATGTCGAATTGAGTTTAGAACATTCCTAAGATCGATCGTGTTAATCGGTAAAAAGATCTAATTTAAATCAAGTTCATAAGAAATTTTATTTTTCATATACATACAAACTAAAATGTTAATACCCTTTACACATAAAAGCTAAAATACGTGAAACCAGTTCAATAGTAATAGGGGATAGCCCTAGATTATTGAAGGACACACAGTGATACCAAAATGGTATATTCGTTTATATATGCATCTGCTTAGTATGCTTTAGAACTGAGAATGCAAATGACTGATTATATTGTTCTCAATGAATTAAAAAGTTATACATGATAAACTTAAACTTTGAACTTTGTTGGAATAATTATGATCAATGATATTTTATTAAAAATGAAAATAAAACTACGATTTTGATGCAGACGAGTATTGGCAATAGTTGAAAGTGCAAATAACATGTACGTAGATAGGGGAGATTTCTCGCCCGGGTCGATTGAGAACCAAACGTAGTGTTGTATGATACAAAGGAAACCCATACAACCACGAGGGCTGGTATGGGACTGCCTTAACCTATTAAGTTATTTAGAACTAGCTTTGCATATTGGAAGGCTTGAGTAGCACAAGCATTCCAGGTAGGTTTACTTGTAAGCGGCTTCCACATGGACTTGTGGGTAATTGCGTATCGGTGCAACGGTGTATGCCTAGCTATGGGGAGAAATGTGTAATATCACAGCTCATGTTCCCTCCTAACCGTAGTCCACCCCCTCCTCTCCCTTGGCCGCACTCCCCTCCCCTTTTTCAGTTTGGCGTTGAAAACACTTCATTCAATCTCATACCGAGCGTACACCATTCACGCTAGACCGATTTGGGTTAAGTCAAATTTTTAGTCTGGCGCATACTGCCTTGTACGTCGGACCAACTTTTTGGTTTGTTGCTGAGAATCACTTTTGTGAAAATCAAACTAAGTGTGTTGTGTTCACGACGGATTAAGTTTTCAAGTGCTTGACGGATCAAGTTTTTCGGTCCGGCACAAACGTGATTCTCTCTGGAAATTCTATTGAAAATCAGTTAGTCCGTGGGGCTAAATTCCAGTATGTTTTGTATGAACGTCGGACCAACTTTTTCAGTCCGGCGCAAATGCTTCTTTGATTGTTTCACGATGGACTAAAACTTGCTCAAAGCATGTGTACGACGGACTGAGTGTTTTCGGTCCAGCGTAAATGGGATTTTTACTGAATTTGGTCTGCCGTGCATTGATCAAATTGCGAAGCATTTTAATCTAAGCCTGTGGCATATTTGTTGTCATTATTTTGTCATTCTGACAATTTCCAACGGCTATATTCTTTTTGTGGGCTGTATAAGTTGTGCTAGGACCTTCTTTTAGAAGGACTTTTGTATCTCTTTGACATTTTAGCATACTTGAGCTCAAAATCTTTCAAAGAGACTGATTTTCAGTCTGATCAAAATTTCCTAAAGTGATCAATGCTCCAAGCTTAGTATAGACAGTATTGAGCTAGTGAACCAAGAGGCTAAACTTGTATAGTTTATTACTCTTGGAATTTTGAGTTCCTAGACGGCTTGGGAGAGTTTTGGTGCGACCTGTCCAAAGATGTTTGTGGAAGGCCACCACTGATTGTGAGAGATTTTGGGACTCACCTCACCGAAGTGGTGAAAGAGTCACCCTAGCGTTTTACCAAAGCTATTGGTTTTAGCTTTTGGTGGAGTTACACTTCTTGAGAAGTGCTCTAACGGGGACATAGGAGTATTACTCTGAACCTCGGTGAAAAATCATCGTGCCTCTTGCCCTTTGCATTCAGTTTTAGTTTACTGTTCTGTTTACTTGCTTGCATGTGTCTATTCATTCTGTTTTTGTCGGTGCACTAGCAGAGCCTATATATTTTAGGCCTTATTTGCAAATCTCAGTTTACTCTTCCGCAAGCTTTGTGATTTCTGTCTTAAGGATATTTAGAGCTTTTTAGTGCTAGAAAATTTGAAAAAGCCTATTCACCTCCCCCTCTAGGCTCATCCTCGATCTTGCAGTGGTGTGACTCCAGTAGTGGCTTTAACCTCGCGCCACTTCGCTACTCGTGGGTAAAGGCGAGTGCATCGTATAGAATGATGCTAGGGTGTTTTGTTGTTTGCATAATGAATTGCTACCTGGCTGTCCTAAATATTTGATATACCTTGTTACCATATTTTTACGCATGAATATGATTAGGATTATGTGAATGTTAGCTTTATCGATATGAGAATATATTAATGTTTATGTATATGATTATGGCTATGAGAATGTTATAAAACAATGCGACCTACAATTTATTCATGTCATTTGCATATGTGCATTCATGATGGAAGAGGTGACCCATGTGGGCCTTTGTGCTCACACGTAGTGAGCACAAAAAACCTACTTCGGTAGGCTCCTTCACGGGATGGAAGGGAATCACACCGATGGGTGTGCACTCAGTTATACCGATATACGCTATGAGATGTACATTATGAGCATGTATAATGCATTGCATAAATGAAAAGAAGTAAATGTTAAATTGGTGTGTTTATTTTTCCTGTATGGTTACAGAACATGATATACAATGCCATGACATACTTATGTATTGTTTTCACAATATGATGCAATTTGCTGAGTTTTGGACTCACGCTTGTTTATTTTAATGTTTTTTTAGGTACATTGAGATCGGCATATGGGAAAGAGAATTTAGCAGCACCACTTCACAACACTTGACATCAATAAACTTAAACAATTATGTTCTTAAAGTTGTAGTAATAAATCTATCTTGTGGAGAGAGTCTTTGGTTTTGTTTTCATGGTTATGTCGCATTAATGAATTGTATGGAGTTGGTGGTTTGTCATCTTAGGGGGTGTTTGGCAGAGCTCTAGCTCCACCAAATTCTCGGAGTTGGTGGAGCTGTGTATTCCTAGCTTCACCAAATTCGTGGAGCTGGAGCTGTGAGTATATTAAGGGTGTTTAGGTGGGTCATCTTATTTACATTTTAGAATAAAATTATAAACTTAAGTCACTTTATTTCAGTTTACAAGTTTCAGCTCTGAGGTAGAGCTGGGATCTGGAGCTCTGCCAAACATGGCCTTAGTTTTATCTTGTTAACTTTCGTCTATGGCTTATATTGCTCTTTCGTGATTGATTTAATATTCCATTTAGGCTCGTTATTGTTATATTTCATTTTACTTCAATGCTGCTATATTCTAATTATTGCGTAGAACTCTTTTGGAGAGGATTCATTCTGTCAAAATTTATTTAAAATGATAGCATTCTTAGTGTATTCTGTAAGTTGTTATTTAGGTGTTAGTCTTGCTCGTTGTATTGACATTCTGGGCATACTAAGTGCCGGGGTGTTACAAAATGGTTATTATTTATTGAGCTCAAAATAATTATGATTATGTGAATGTTAATTTCTGCCTCCATAGCAAGGGTTTGATGTCACCGGGCTGGTGCAAAGTTAGATTTGAGTAATGTAATGGTTATGCATGATCTCTCTGCGGCACACCAAAAGAAGTGTGTTGATAACATTTGCACAAAGAGCTTATTGTTCCTTGTGGGTAAAATTGTACACCTTTGCAGAGTTTAAATATTTTTAAAAAGCCATGCCCACGATTATGGGAGACTTGTTAAACTAACACTAAGTTAGTTGATTTTGATATTTTTCACAAAATGAATTGGAGCTTTAAAATTTGGTATTGGTGAGTTTGCCCTGCAGATGGTTCAATACTTCACTATGTGTTGGCAAGGTTGATTTCAGCTATTGTGCCATGTGTTGCCAATGAACGAATTGTTACTCACGACGGACTGTGAGTTGTTACTTTTATGCTTACATACTTGTTATTTTATGTATCTGTCAAAGTTGTCTATATTAAAATTTCGCTTTCAATTTACTATTCAGTATTTACATTTCAAATCAGCTTTATGCAAAATAACCATATAACCCTTACTCTAGGATCATCCTGCATACTCAAGCACTCAAAGTTTTGCTGGCCCCGTTTGGCAACTTGGAACCGAGCTGATTCTACTAGAATCTTGAAGAAACTTAGCCAAACAGGCTAAAACTCGGAACAATTCTCCTCGGAACGTTTCTTCTTTTTCCACACCGTGGTTGAATCACCCTCAACCCTGTTTCACTAGTTTCTACTAGAATTTGGAACCGTACCAAACGGTTTGCAGAAAGTGATTCTGATTCTACCTGAAACATTTCTACCAAGAATCTAGAACCGTTTCTGTTTCTACTGGAATCTGGAACCGTACCAAACGGGGCCGAAATGTACCTACCCTTGCTATTATTGTTGTTTTTAGATAAAAGAAACAAGAAAACCCTGCCGATACATTTTATACCGCAGGATACAGGGAATATCTTGATGAGCTTTTTAGGGATTATACCTTGTCAATTGTCTAAGGGTTATAGGGCACACTACAAGATTTTCGATTCTTCCGTTGTGTTCTGATCGACCTTACAGGTCATATTGTATCAATGCTTCCGCTATTATATGAAATAAAATATCGTGTATAGTTGTGATGTCAATTTGTGGAAGTGTGTGCTACCTACTGATCATAGGACTAGCATAGCATACACATAAAACTCATTGTTGGTATACTGTACCAAAAATGGGGGCTTACATAGCAGCCGGCAAAACTATAGCCTGGCTCTGGCTCGTTCGTCAAAAATATCAGAAAAAGAAAAGGTGAGTCACAAGTATGCAAATACTTCGAGCTTGCAAAGAAACTCGTCGTCGCTTTCCATCTGCAATCCAACCGGACGTACCTATAGTTAGTTACACGGTAGGTGACCCTCTGCATGCAATGCAACACATTGCTGTATTCATACGCATGTCGAGTTATATTCATACGGGGTCACAAGAACCACGCCACAGCTGAGGTAACACAATAAAGAATTATGCAGACACATATCATTCAATCTTGTCTAATTTACGTGTGCGGTAGTGACTTCAATTTGTCTAGCTACTCGGGCTCCTGAGGAAGGACCCGCTCTTTGTGATCTCCCGCAACGGCTTGTCGGTGAACCGGACGAGGTTGTACGCCCACGCGCCCGCCACCGTGCCGCAGACCGGACCGACGATGTACACCCAGATGCCCCTGTACCGGCCGGCGACGATCGCCGGGCCTAGGCTCCTCGCAGGGTTCATGGACGCCCCTGTTATAGGCCTGACACAAACACCAACACGAATGCAAGTTTCTTCAGAGGTTAAGATTTAATTACTTCAGTAGGAATGGCCTGTGAGGTGACTGGAAATCGGCTGTACCCGGCGACGAGCACGTTCAGCAGGACAGTGGCACCAACAGCGAGACCAGCTAATTCACCAATCTGCCAGGATAAAGCGTTGATTAATTATCTAGCTCATACTATGCTGCAACGTGCCCGGTATTTCACAGCTACATGTCAGTGCTCCTGCCATATAGCTCGAGGCGCAACAGGTGAAGGCAGCTTAATATTTGAGGCACCCAGCCTGAGATGCAATGATCTTGTGTTCTTACTGCTCTGTTGTCTGTGGCCACTCCAGAGACGACGAACATCAGGTAGAAGGAGATGATGAACTCGAGCACGACCGCCTGCGCGTTCGAACCCGAGGGCGTCGTCCCATGGAAGTGCTCGTGCGCGCCTCCGAATAGCAGGCGCAGACTCAGGCTAGCTAGGGTGGATCCTAACACCTGAGCCAGGACATAGGATGGCACCTGCAAACATCGGCATTGCCGCCATAGATGATTAGAAGAAGCACTTGGTTTAGTAGCAAAATCTGCAATCTGTTAAAAGTACCTGCTTCCACGGGAAGCGTCGGCACGTGGCGAAGGCGATGGTGACGGCCGGGTTGAAGTGTGCCCCAGATATGTGGCCGACGGAGTAGACCAAGACCATGACGACGAGCCCCCACACGATGCAGATTCCGGGGAATGTAACCGTGCCGTTCGTGCTCAGGTTCACCACGACGGCGGCGCACCCCGCGAATATCATGAAGTAGGTTCCTAAAACTTCTGCAAGTATCTGGTTTTGGTGCAGTATGGGTTAGTGCCAGCAACCGCAATTCTCCATTCAAATTTGTTGTTTCGAAATCTTTCGCACAAGCTGGACAACTACTGCTGTACTTCGTGCTGCGCTGACAAAAAAAATGAAAGCTTAACTGTAGCCGGATGGCTAGACGAGGAACGCGCTGATAGTGTTTCCTGACTGTTTTGTCTCCATGAAGGAATTAATACTCACAAGACACAGCTAATAGTAATCAGCAAAGTAATTACAACGTACTGGACTACTGGTGCTGGATAGTGAAGGAAGCATGTGTTCCATTCGCATGGGTGTCAAGGGATCGGAGTTTCATATTGCGATTTATAGTACGGCAGTGGTAGGCCTGGAGGGTCAACATTGCAATTAACCATACCTTCTGCATGAATTGGACGGAGATCATGTCGTTGCCGTGGCATCTGTTGGTGTTACTTCCATCCTCCGAATTCTCGTACTTTGCCTCCTCCCCATCTCGCCCTTCTTCCATGGCTCCAGTGCCGCCTCCGTCTTCTCGCCCTGCCATCTCTCCCTAATTTAATGGCACCCTGTCTTGAGTACAACGACACCCTCCTCCTTCCTGGTTCTAGTATTTAATACCATCGTGCAGGTTTATACCATTATATCATATGGTATTATCTTATTGGACTGACCACCTACTCTGCATGAGTGTTGATGCAAGCTAGCAGGCGTGTGCAAAAACGAAACGAAACCAAACTAACTAAGGCTAAACATAATTTTTCTATCAGGATTTGTCTACACTCTTGCCGGTACGTTTTCTCACCTAACTCAATTCTTCCCATCCTCAAGTCGAACAACGTACGGGAAATTTCAGGTCGCTCATTCAGTCGGGCATTCAGTACCTGAAGAACCCATCCATCAACCATGTAAAAGTTCAATCGAGTTTGCTTGCATGTAACATCCCTATGAAAAGCAGAAAAAGATTGCAATTTTTGCTTGGTTGTGAAAACGTGTGCTGAAAAATTGGCTTAGTGATGTATTTAATATTGCAAAGTGGTTGTGCTCATGGTATGTGTGGTGCATGTGCATGTGTTGTTTCACATGATTAATTAATATGCTTGTGATAGCATGGTAATATTTTTGTTTGATGCAATGCGCTCGTGTGAGTGGTTGCATGGATTGATTTTAAGTTAAGTCATGGACTTGTGCTCGTATACGGTTTCGTGTTTGTTCATGTGCAGGTGTTGCTTGAGGTCGAACGTGAGCGGTGACGGGACCGGAACTAGGTTCAAGGAGGAAACGAGATCCTAGTGGTCAAGAATATCATGCGGAACGTTTGGACTAGAGAACCGTGCACGTGAATGCGAGTGAGTCACATGGTAGCGGCAGGTGGGTTGTACGCGTGCAAATATAAGTTTTGGGTTGCTGCGTGCATCTATTAGGCCATATGTAATTGGGTGAAGTGGATATACATGTATATATTTGAATAAATAAAAGAGAGCGCAGTGTACGTAAAAGAGAGTATCTCTTGTTTTTTGTAAGCTGTACAAAATAGAGAAATAAAAGAGAGCGCAGTGTTTGAGCGCATGGAACCAAAACAGCAGCGCTTGGAGGAAAAATTGGCTATGTTACGGTGTTTCGCGATTGCTACAGTGCTTGGCTACAGTAAAATCGCTACAGTACCCAGGTGCTAAAGTTATTTCGTCTGTGTTGTCCGTGCAAGAGGAAGCACAGAGAAGATTGAAGAGAGAAGAGAAGGAAGAAATTTGAGGTAAAAATTTGGAGATTATTTTAGAATGCTCTTGAGGCATTTTGTGAATACATCCAAGTAATAAAGATCAAGTTTTACAAGTTGATGCGTTGATAATCCCGTATCCCTTTTTCGTTCTTCATTTGCATGCTTGTTTTGTAGATTTATTCATCGTTTTACCGTGATAATTTTGATTTGATCTAATTAAAACCTTTCTAGGGCATCAAGCGATTGATCCGAAAAGTTTGATGGGTTAATTCCTTGTAGATTTTGATTAATCTCGTAATTAAGGTTTGATTAATTTTCGTCATTATCTGATACAGTCAGCTTGCAAAAATCATTACTCTAGATTCGATTGAGCTGATTCCTGTTGTGTTAGTTTTCAAAATTGAATCTAGTTTCTACAGTTAAAATTTCACGTCAATTGAAAGGTTGGATCGTTGGGAATTAATGTTTTAGTGAACGTATGTTAGTCTGATTTTGCTGGAACCGAAGCAGTTTGTTATAATTTGTTTGGAGCTGTTTTGAGAATCACTAAAAATTTGTTTTAGTTTTCGCACAATCATTCAACCCCCTTTGATTATTATATTAGTCTATATCGATCCTACGTTGGTTTATGGACTGAAGACAACTGTTACAAACTAAATTCCTTTGCGATATGTGCGAACTACTTAACTTGTACTCAATGTTCCGTTCTTAGGCCCAAATTACCGGCGTTTTCCCCATAATGCCACGACACCTCACCGTGCACAATGCTTTCAACGAAGACTCACTAAAAACACGGTCGAGTGAATTCCTGAGCAAGTTTGGCAAACGACTTGTCTCTAGGCCATTTTGCAGTAGGCGTGGTTGGTGAGCAGGCTGGGACTCCTCCCCCTACACTCCTCATCTTATTTTAGTCGGTCAATCCACGATGTACGTACGACATTTTGTAAAATCATGTAGTACGTAGCGAATGAGCAATCGCCTGATAAGCAACAGCCAAGTGGAAAAACATAAACTTTTTCATTAAAAAAAATGAAGTGTGATCATGCAGCTGTGTTTTTTTGACTTGGTAAGATACGATGGATTAACAGGGCCAACGGCTGGAGTGCAGCCGCGAATTGGCAAAGGGCTTATGGAATATAGTCAGCCAGTAGACCGTCGCCCTCGCCAGCTCCGGACAGCACTGCCGGCTTCCTTCTTAGACCACGGCGCGACGCCGTCCACTGCGTCAACCACTATGTTTGGGCATTTGAAGCCGCCTTCTTCGCCACTCGAGGACGACGGCGAGCAGCAAGCGTCGTTCAAGCTCGAGCGATGGACGGAGCGCGGCGCGCGCACCCACTATGTTTGGGTGCATGAGTGATGGAACTCGTGGACATCACATCTTGATGTCCAAGCGATCGTTGAGCTGAAAGCTTTATAATTTTTTTTTTGCACGATTTCTCACATCAATTTACATTTGCCACAACAACACAAGGAGCTTACATTACAGCCAACCGCCATCACCAGCTGTGGCGGCTACATATCAGCTGATTTTGGCCGGAATTAAGCCCTCCCTCCCTAGGCTCTTGTTTTTCATAAATAACACAGTTATAATCGCAATAAGTGAAGCCATCTGAAGTAACCGCACGATTGGTCTCTCTTTCAGAAACTAATGAACATAAAGAAAATAAGCTACAAACAAGAATTCCACCGAGTTAGGTTTGTTAAGCATCAGCTCTTGTCCTAGAGCTTCCAAGAGTAAGCTCTAGGTCATCTGAGCCAGAGTCCTCATGAATCCTCTCGCCTTCCCACGCCCTCACCAATCCCGCTGCCTGCTGACCACCGTTGGTGCTGCTTCCAAATGCAAACTCATCAGAAACCACATCCATCATATGAACATCGGGGTGCCGTGGCATGCCAGGGATTACAGGAGAGCACGTGCCACTCTGCCCCGGCGTGCACATCCTTGATGAACTGCCCCCTGGAATGGCTTCTTTAAAGACACTAAATGGATTAGAGGACATAAGGCTAAAGGTAGGTGATGACGGGCTTGTTGATGAGATTTGGATGCCAGCTAGCCATGCCGGGTCAGGAACCATTGAGCGACCTGGGCTGGGTGGGGTGGAGTTCACCACACAGGGGCTGTTTGAACCGTGCCATGGAGGCTGAACAGTCGACTCGTCCCAATCTGTCTTCATACGAGGAGTACGAGCTGTTGGTGAACTTAATGGAGGAGTTACTGGGGCACTGATGGAACCACCGTGAATCAACAGTGGTGGAAGCTGTGGATGTTTCTTCGATGCTGTAGAATTGGAGAATGTTTTCAGCCATGGTAGGATAGGATTGCCATCAACACCATTGACCATGTTGTTAGAATGTGGGAGGAAGGGGGAAGATGCGCCGCTGGGGAATGAAGAGGAAGTAGGACTCGCATTGTAGGATGCCCGGGGACTAGGCTGATATGAGGAACATGGGCTTGGTGATACGGAGCACCCAATCACATCCATGCGTTCTGGAGGCCTGTATCCCTGTGAAAAAAAAACACATGATCAGTTTGTATATCACTAGGCTCATTTTCTGAAGTTAAATCGGATGCATTTTTTTCTCGAAATTTGGGACATAGTCGACTCAACTGCAATACTGCATTTTATTACAGTACAAAGACGCTCTATTCTGCATCAAGACATCAGGAACTAAAAGAGCAAGGGGCTGAGGGAAAGAACAGCTAAAAGGAAATGCCACAATGCGAAGGCAAATGTATCAGCTCTTGCCACTTAGCAAATACTATATTGCAAGTAGTACTCGTAGACAAGTAACGTATGATACTCATGCAACTACCATGGCAAGACTCACGATGCAAATGTTAATCTGTAGTCTTGATGACGAACACAAAGCTGCAGATAGTCACTTGCTAAAATTCGACCCATATGCACATCTCCCTAAGCTGAAAGAACATCTTCAGCAAGGGCAAGCAAGTACAAGATGGTCAACACCAGCCTGGAACAGAGTAACCTTCACCCTACACACTCAGCTAGTTTGCAGCTATGGTGTGGGCTCTGGCATCTTAACATTATGTAGAGACTAGAGGATTGCAATGCACATGCACCCGCAACAATCAAGCAAGCAATTCAGGAGCAGATTAGTCTGATTATAGTTGTTTCAGCGTGTCAACTGCTACGCCACAGATCCTAAGCGCCAAACAGGAATCCGGATCCACGAAATGCTAGCACAGCAACAGGAAATCGAGCGGAAGAAGCACAGCAACGATGCCCAATTCGCCTTTGCTTCACAGGACACATCTCAATTCTCAACCGAACCCTAAAGAACCTAGCTTTTTCTCTCTCTTTTTGCAGCAATTCCCCAACACCCACGCACCAACTCCACCACGGGGCGGCCACACCCGTGCGCGGTCCAGAGTCACTGGCATCTCCCAGCTGTGCCCATCGCCACCACGTGCACAACCGGCGACCCACCCACCCCCCCAAAAAAAGGAAACTTACAGCTGGACGCTACACAGTTCACACCGTACAGGCGCCGCCGCTAACCTGCGCCCGACGAGCTAGCAAGATGGCTAACCTGCGGCGCAAATCTAAGACTCTAGACTGCCTCCCATGGAGCAGGGGACGAAAGGGGAATCAATCGCATGGAGATCTGTGAGCGCGCGTCGGCGATGCTTAACATACCTTGCGGTAGGTGGTGCCGTCGGGCTGGACGACCCATCCGGCCTCGTTGCAGAGCGCCTTGAGCACCTCGTTGTTGTCGCAGTGCTTGGGGAGCTTGTAGCCGCCGTGCGCCCGCAGGCCGGAGAAAATCTTCGCGGCGATCGCCCGCCGCCGACGCTCCCTCCGCTTGTTGTTCTCCCTCTCCCTCCACGTCGGCATCCTCCCTCCCCCTGCCCCCGCCCCCGCCCCCGCCGCCCCCAACCCTCCTCCCCCCGTCGCCATGCCGGAGTCAACCTCGCCGAACTCGAACAAGACCAGGTCGCCTTTTCGGGTGGGAGAGAGGCGATCACGCGGAAGGGCGAGGCGGAGAGAGGGGAGTGGGTGGGGGGAGCAGCGGCGTGAGCTTTGACAAGCTCCGCCTCCGGGTCGCCACCGCCACTGCCCCTCGATTTGCGCCTATTTACGCGCCTGCCACCACCGCGTGAGAGGGAGGCGATCTCTTCCTTGGGGGCAGAGTGGTAATTGCACACCACCACACAGGCAGGCAGCAAGGCGTGGGGTGGGGCTGGGGGTGGGGGCACCCCCACGAAGCGTGTTGCCGTTCCGCCGCGGAAAGAGGGCGGGGACCAGCCGGCTCCGTCCACGTCAACGACGCTGCACGTGGGCTCGCAAGGGCCGCGGCGCCGGCAAGGCTGGCCCGTGGGGGTGGGGCCCGTCGGCGGGACACGTGAGCCTGTTGCATTAGGGAGGGATCAGCTCAGCTCGGCTCACGCCTTTGTTTTTCTTTTTCTCTTTTTGCTGCTGCTCCGTCCTATTTTAATTGTGTTTGTCTGTTTAGTCCCACCTCGGCGTGCGGGGCATCGAGTGGACAGTGGGGTAGGGTACTGGCAGTGCTAGGACGACGACTCGCTGTTTGGGCGACAACAGGCAACAGCCAACCGCGGGGCGCACGGCGGGAGGGGTCGACACGTTGCGGGGTGGCTCCCTCGGCTTGAGGCCGCGAGGGGAATGGCGCGGCGCCGCTATGAGACCATCTCCAACCATGTCCCTTCCCCTCCCATTTTCCCTTCGTGAAGGATTCCTATTCTTCAAAGACTCAACTGGGTTCCCTTCAAGATTCCTTCACTGATTCTCTCTCCCATTCCCTCCAGCAAGGGATTCTCTCTCCTTTCCCTATACAATTCCCTTTAAAG
Source organism: Rhipidocladum racemiflorum (assembly GCA_036346355.1). Lineage (NCBI taxonomy): Eukaryota > Viridiplantae > Streptophyta > Magnoliopsida > Poales > Poaceae > Rhipidocladum > Rhipidocladum racemiflorum. Next base: position 43,230,196 of record CM070569.1, on the reverse strand, counting down.
GGAATCTGTTGGAGATGAGGGGAAATAAAGGGAATGGAAACAGGGAAAGGAACAGGGAAGGAAATGAAATGAAGGAAATATGGTTGGAGATGGTCTGAGTTCTCTTCTAGACGCACCCGTGCTGCGCACTTGTGATCTGTCAACGTGTTGACGAGGGGGCTGCGGGCTGTTAACTTTGATGGTGTGACCGAAGAATGATCTATGACTAAATTGAAGTACGGTAAACTTGTAACATTATTAGACAACGATTGGTTCATATTAGATCGTATGGGACGAGAAATAACACTGATTGTTTTACAGTGCAACTGGTAGTGATAATATCACAGACGGTTCTATTTACAAACCGTCAGTGATATATAGCAATATCACATACAGTTTTAAACTAAAATCACATGTATATCGCTAACGATTTAGGAATAGAACCGTCGGAAAAAATGCTGAAGTATACATTAGTCAAAATGTAATATCAAAACTATACAACAATTGAAGAAAATATCAGGTTTGACGTGGCGGCGCCCACGCCAAGACGGCGTCGCCGTGGTCGCCGCCACACCGCAGCGGCGACCACGTGCCGCTAAATCGGCCCCAGGCACTTTGCCCGACCATCTCTGCTGTTGCCGCTGCGTGGCGGCGGCAGTGTCGCCATTGCCAGCTCTCCCTGCCGGCCCTGCGCCTTGCCTGCCGGCCCTGGTTCCAATTGGTGCTTTCGGCGCAGGAAAGAATGCATGCATGTGGGTGAACAGCAGGTAGTGGTTGAAACAGCATGAAGTGTCGCGTCAAGTCTACTCGTGTCGGAATCCAAAACTGCGTAAACTCGATATTACGGTTAATATTGTTGCTAAGTAACGTGATTATAAATAAACGAGTCAGTTATACGTAAGAAATCGTGATTAATGTAAACGTCACAGTGATGACGTTTGGTTCTATATAACGAGGGTGTGCGTCCCAGCCATTGTATGCCCATTTGAGAGCCGAGTTTGAGAGCCTGCGTTGCAGAGTTTGAGAGCAGAGAGTTTGAGAGCAGAGAGTGTGGTAGCAGGGTGTGAGAGCAGATTAGCTCTGTTTACAGTGGTCGTTCTCCTTGCAGTTTGTTAGAGCAAAGAGCGTGAAGGAGATTAATTAGTCGGTGGTTATAGTTTATTCGAATTTTCGCAAAGTTTAATATTTTCCATTTATTTCATTCGTGATTTGTATCTTGCAGGTATTTTTGAGGAACATTTATTGTTACATAGCTCGAGCTTTATTGATCTTCTGTACAACTTCAAGAAGGTTAGTATTGACGTTAGTGCAATTTATTATTGTTGTACATTTCAGTATTTACGTTTATTTCATTTCATTAGGAAGTTAATGTATGTGGTTAGAAGATAAAAACAAGATTAATGAGTAGAAGTTGAAATGATAATTTCAGTGTAACATTATGTGCATAAAAATATACCCGCATTCCATGAAAATTATGAATTAATCGTAGCACATAATATCATATTCAAAAGGGATTAAAAGTTCGATTAAATACTTTTGCATGAAATAACATATCCAGAGGTCAGGACCCTCTGCCAAGCTTGCACTAAAACGTAGAGCTGTTTGGGGGGGCTGGACCCTCCGATGACCATCGGCCTGTATGCATTTCGCACGATTATTCGCTTCAGCGAAGGACTGTTTTTATTTTTGGACATAATCTCTACTTGGACCCGAAAGGAGTTGACCTCCTTTCTAAACTTAATAACTCGAACCAAAGCAGCTACTTAATCTGACCTAAATTTGGATGGGCCGAAGTTCTGGACCTTGGTAAGTTATTTAATCTTATTACTTAATTTGCTTATTACACATGTTTTTGCTTGGTGTAGATAGTTACGTCGGAGCGAGGGCACCCGTCGACCTGAACGCTGATCCAGATTACTCCGAGCAGGGCAAGCACCTCTCTCACTCATGTTGATACCATTAATTTTCCTACATTATGTAAACAAATCTATGTATTCATGCGTTACATGCAGTAAACACAATATATTGCGAACCTGGTAGGTACACCCCCCATTCCACTAAAATTTGAGAATTAATCGCAGCACTACGTCTGTAAGAATATTCGAAAGGAATAAAAAGTTCAATTGAATATTGTTGCATAAAATGACAACCTTCTTTTCGAACTCGGAGGCTCTGCAGAGGTTAGGACCCTCTTGCGAGCTTGCACTGGAACGTTGAACGTTGACTGTATTTATCTCGCACGATTATGCGCTGAAGTGAAGGACTGTTTTTATTTTTGGACGTAATCACAACTTGGACCCGAAAGGAGTTGACCTCCTTTCAGAACTTAACAACTCGAACCAAAGTTGATGCTTAATCTGACTTAAATATTGCTGCCCCGAAGTTTAGGATCGTGGTAGGTTATTTTCGCTTATTACTTTATTCGCTTCTTAATGTTGTTTTTTGCAATCATGTAGATACCGACGTTGAAGAGACCATACCCGTCGACCTCGACGCCCTTCAAGAAAACTTCGAGAAGGCAAGCACCTCGTTCAATCATGTTGATTACACTATCTTACTTAGAATATGTTGTTGTGAACAATCTATGTATGCATGCGTTACTTTTGGTAGATACCCTAAATTGCGAATCTGGTAGATATATCCCCGCATTCCATAGAAATTTGAAATGACATCGTTGACATTCATGAAATTTGGTTACTGTATAATCATGGTCATTAGAAATACATGCACACAAATAGATCGAAAAAACGACCAATTAATTTGGTAGCTGCGTATATTTTTTGACTTTGTTCGTACGGCCAATTAATCTGGACTGTGTTAAGTCATTTTGCCTTATTACATATTCGACTTCGTATTGTTGTTTTTTTTAGGATGTAATCATTACTTGGACCCGAAAGGAGTTGATCTCCTCTCTGAACCTAATAACTCGAAACAAAGTATCTGCTTAATCTGACTTAAATACTGGTTGCACGAAGTTCTGCACTGTGTTAATTCATTTTGCCTTATTACTTATTCGACTTCGTATTGTTGTACTTATTTTTGGACGTAATCACAACTTGGACCCGAAAGGACTTGACATCCTTTCTGAACTTAATTACTCGAACCAAAGTTGCTGCTTAATCCGACTTAAATATTGGTGGCACGAAGTTCTGGATTGTGTTAAGTCATTTTGCCTTATTACTTATTCGACTTCGTATTGTTGTATTTATTTTTGGACGTAATCATTACTTGGACCCGAAAGGAGTTGACCTCCTTTCTGAACCTAATAACTCGAACCAAAGTTGTTGCTTAATCTGACTTAATTTTTTTGACCCGAAAGGAGTCTCTGCAGAGGTCAGGACCCTCTGTCGAGCTTATGCTTTCGAACGCGTTAATCGTATTTATTTCGCATGATGATTCGCTGCAGCGAAGGACTGTTTTTTTGGACGTAATATCTACTTGGACCCGAAAGGAGTTGATCTCCTTTCTGAACTTTACAACTCGAACCAAAGTATCCACTTAATCCGACTTAAATATTGGAGGGCCGAAGTTCCGCACCATTGTAAGCTATTTTCCCTTATTACTTATTGGACTTCGTATTGTTGTTTTTGCTTCGTGTAGGTACCGACACTGCAGAGACCGCACACGTTGACCTCGACGCCGTTCCAGAAAACTCAGAGCAAGGCAAGCATCTCCCGTTATATCATGCTGCTAGCACACTTTTACCAAAATTATGTTGTTATGATGAAATGTATGTATGCATGCATGCGTTTCTCCGAGTGAACACCATATATTGCGAACCTGGTAGATAAATCCCCGCATTCCATAAAAATTGCGAATTAATCGTATCACCTAGAAATACATGCGCACAAAAAGATCAAAAAAACAGCCAATTAATTTGTTAGCTACGTATATTTGTTTTACTTAGTTCGTACGAACCTGAAATGTAAAGTATACAATGCCTTTATGTGTAGTAGTATTTTACATGATATCAAGAGTGTGGAATGCGGTTTTAGGATTTCATAAACTGCATATGTCTTGTGATAGTATATTATATAACATATATATAATTATATGTTGGCATACATTTTAACTGTACGTAACCATAACATTTATTCTTTTGTAATTAAAATTTGAGTAATGCCAATATGTTTAAATATGTTAGCGGTGCGTGTGTGCAATTATTGATGACTACAATTATGTAATGCTACAGTCCTCGATGGCGATTCCGCTTCATATATGGCACGGGGAGCCCGCAAATTTGCAGGCCCATTTGTCGAGATGCATAATTGCGCACACATAGAGACAATCAGAATCCACCGATAGAGTTGCAAGATAGCAAGAGCGGCTGCACGCGCTCTTAGTGTTGACCGTACATTGTACAAGCTCGTGGTAGATGGGGTTAGGCCCCATGTAGTGCCAAATAGCTTGCTTTATGTGTACAGCCTATTCGAGCTCCGTAGAACGAGTGCCTGGCAGTTCTACATGGAGAAGGCCGCACAGGAAGGGTTCGCACTAGGTGTTTACGTGAAGCTGGTCCCTCGCACCCCGGAGGCAGGACGAGCCGAGCCCAGGAGGAGGACATGGGGGTCAATGCGGACGAACAACCCGAGCCCGAAGAGGAAATTGCCATGAGCTCGCCGCAAGTCCCCGGTCAAGGGGGCTTGGCAGGGACTGGCGAGACGGATGCGCCCGTCCCTGAGGTGGATGCGGATGCTCTAGGGGATGACCCTGACCCTACTTACGGTGATGGTCCTGACGAAGATGAGGACCGGGGCCAGAATCGCATTTTGCACTTGTCGAACCCGGCCGACCGTGTTCGCCCGCTTGGAGGATATTTCTAAGCGTGGGCAAGACCATAGCGACATAGAACTTCGACCAGAGTTCGCCACAAAGGACGGCGATGCACTTCGCACTAATTACGCTGTGGTGACCCGGCGTGACCACGGCGTGCATCGCTTCGGACAAGACTTGCTTCGAGCTTACATGTAAGAAAGGGCAAGAAGGCGGATACTATGTTCGTGCTCGGCGCCTAAACATCGTGACCATTTCATTATACGGCGGTACACACCGCACACATGCAGGCGCTTGTTCGGAACACAAGCGGCGTGGTGAAATCAAGATTCATCGCGGAAATCCTGTTAGGCGTCTTTGAAGGCCGACCTTGGTCTCGTGCCCGCAACCATAATTGCTTTGAGATGCGAGCAGACGAGGATGTCCATAACCTACCTACAAGGCTTGGCGAGCAAAGCGGATGGCTTTGAAAATGATGTTTGGTAGTTTTATGGAGTCATTCAATTGGGCTCCACGCCCTCGAGGCGGATAGCTGCAACAAACCCGGCTCTGAATATGCTATTCTTTGTTGAACCTCGGCAGCTTCCGATGGAACGATCGCCTCCGAACACTACTACCTCCTCGTGGTGTTAGGCGTTCGGTCCATGCATCACGGCATTCAGAATCGCCGTCTGTTATATGCGTGGATGGAACATTTCTATCCGGCCGATACAATGGCACCCTTCTTACCGCCATAGTCGCCGATGCAAACAACCAGCTACTTACCGGCGTCGGCGTGGTCGAGCGAAAAGCAACGATACCGGTAATCGTTCCTGTCCTCGTGAAGACCGTGTGGTGCGGGATAGGGCCGGGGTGTGCGTCGTATCGGACCGTAATGCAGGGCTGCTGAACGCCCTCGATAGAATGGCGGAAGATGAAGATTGCCCTTGTCTGTGGAGAGACGTCCAGCGTAGATGGTGCATGCGTCACCTGAGGCGAACACAGACACCATGTGCAGGAACAAGAACATGGTGAAGCTATTCAAAACCCTATGCATGCAAAACCAACTGCGCAAGTTCGATACGATATTTAACCAGCTGAACGAGCGCTCAAAGGAACTGGTGGCGGAAGAGACCATGGAGGCCACAGGTAATTGGTGGCTCGGAGGTCTCCGTACGGCGCAAGATGACATTCGCTCAATGGATAGCTCGTAAACCCGCTGAGAGATGGGCCTGGGCGCACGATACGAACGGTGCTCGGTAAGATAATGCCCTCTCTAGTACGGTACCACATCATTTGACAGCACTATTTTGCACCTAAGTGGTATGCTTCTCTTCTGCAGATACTCCATCATGACGACGAACTTTGCCGAGTCGTACAACAATGTGCTGCGGGGGGCTCGTTGCCTACCCATTTGCCCAATCATTGAGCTGACATTTTTTAGGACCGCGAAATACTTTGTTGATCGCCAAAGGGCGGCGTACAAGCTAACCGCGCTCAACCTTCGCTCCCGTGTCGAGGCTTTGTTGCTGGCCAGAGGCGTAAAGCTCAATTCCACCGCGACGCGCATGATGGACCCTGCGTAACATTTTTCTCGTCGAGTGCAAGCGCAAGCACCGTTCGATACTCGCGGGGACACAAACCGAGAGATGCCAGCTCGGCTGTATGAGGCGACTGCTCATGCAACAAGCCTCGCCTAGAGCACATCCCCTGCTCGCACGTGCTAGCAGCGTGCCGTGATATGGGGGACAACGACGGCACACAATATGTCACACCGTACTACCGTATGGATGCCGTTAGAGCAACATGGGCGGGGCATTTCGAACCGTTCAACATCGGCACGAACTACAAGACCTCCGAACCCCCTACGTGGCTCCCGTACCCCACACTAAGGCGCGATACGCCGGGTAGACCGCGTTCCGCACGGTTTGAGGGTGACATGGATGCATCTCAGCGAGACGATGGCCTTCGGCATTGTCGCATCTGCAGGCAGACAGGGCATGACCGTAGAGGCTGCCCAAACAGAGGGTGATGTTGTCCAATGTAATATTTCAACTATACGCATTAGACATGCAACATCTTCTTACTACCTTCATTTTGCATTCTCTTCGTGAAATTTCAGTTATGTAATTTATGAACCTAAATTTCTTTGGTAAGGAAAGTGGTTTTCTAATTTCTTCTGATGTTATTTTTTTGTATTTCATTGTTTCATTCCATGGAGATTATGCAGGCTTGTGATGGAGTTGCCAGAGCTATTGCGATCGAAGTATGATGACGACCACAGGGCCCGGAAGTGGGCCTCCGGCCAGACGGTAACGTCATTACTACACTGTCGTAACGTATCGCAAGCGTACGTACCTTTCGTTATGCTCAGTACGTTTAGTTGCTTTGTCCTTGCAGCTTAACACTCTCCGCATGCGTGGCTCCCGTAACATTAAGACATTGGACCCTCAGTTCATATACGGCCTGGGACGGACGGGCCTGTTAGCTTTCGCATTTATGGTGCGTGGAGCCTACGAAGGAAGGGGCCAGTGGACCCCGATGCCTAGACTGGACGGGGCCCTTATCACCGCGTTGGTCGACAGATGGCGTCCGGAGACGCATACTTTCCACCTCCCCTTCGGCGAGATGACGGTGACCCTCAAAGATGTCGCCATGTTATTTGGCCTTCCACTTTCCGGTAAACCCCTCGTAGTGCGCAAGCCCTCCAAAGAGGCATGGAAGAACTATGTAGAGGAAAGGTAATAAATGTGAAAGCACACCGACCACACTTATCTGGGAGCTAACGTGATTTCCTAACATGTGATTTTCTTCGATGCGAGGTTTGGCACAACGTACACGGGAATCGTGGATCGTGGAGTCTCTTTCGCATGGCTCGGCCAGTCTCCTGAGGTGGACCATGTCTCAAAACGCCGACCCTGGTCGATAAATAGGCATTTCGAGGTGTACCTCTATTTCCTCCTTGCATGAATTTTATTTACAAACGGAAATGGTGATTCCGTTGCCCCCACCTCGTTTGGGTCGCTCGAATTAGCCGAGCAAAGTGCGAGAAGATGCAAAGACCGGACTTCTACGGTGGGGCTCGGCGATTCGCAGACACATATCGCGAGATGTGTGCGGCCCGCCACGGCCACCCAACTTCAATAATGGAAGGTTGCCCCTGCTTCTCTGGTTGTGGTCCTGGTCGTACCTACCCATAGCGCGACCAAGAGTGTCAAAGCGGTACTACCCAAAGGCCCATCGATGAAGCTAACGTGCATCCACTCGCAAGGCCAACCTTGGGTTACAAATGGATGCATGCCGACTCCGATGGGCCAGGAATCAGACCGTGGCTCCTACCCTCGTCTCGTGGGGACCTAGACTTCGACATCGCGCAGTCACGTGGGATCCCTTTTCCACCCAGGCCGCGGAGGAGGTTGCGTCGGGAGGCCATATCTCCAATCAGGTGCACTGGGAGCCTAATTATTGGATGACGAAATGCTTCCTCCTGTGCATGAGTGCCGTTGAGCCATACTCTCCGGAGCGCGTTCAGCGCCAATTTGGGTACCGGCAGTCTTTCCCTCCACCGCCTCCGACAGACTCCGAAAGCTCCCATGGGTATGTCGCTACATGTCACATTACTTTCATGCTTACTGTGGAAACCATTAATAACGTGTTGGATTGATCCGCAGGAGGAGTACATCGGGCCACAACTACAACTGGGTGGCACGGAATAGCCGGCATATTGAGAGGTGGAACTCGATGGCCACTGAGGACGTCTGGAACCCATCAGGCGCAGCCCACGAGACGGACACACTTGGGTACCTTGACTGGTACAGACCTCGCACACGGGCGGTGCTCCTAGACAGGGGTGTGGCGATGCCAGTGCAACATGGCTATGCTGAGGAGTACGCAGAGCGCATGCACACACTGGTACGGATCACACCTACCACATATTAAAAACAAGGGATATACCCAATTAAACATTCGATACGTGTTAATTTGCAGAGGCGTGAGGCGGAGTACATGCATGACCAGGCGGACGAGATCCTCACGCAGTCACAGGCGCATCAACGTCAATCAAGCAATCCTTTACGGAACCTTCTTCGACGCACGGGCCACCGCATAAGAAATGCGGTCAGAGATGTTGGTGGCCATAGACCGTCTACCCAACGTGATTACGAGGATGTACCGTACGAGGCGCCGCCCGCACCGAGCCCCCTGATGAGGAGCATGTCCATGGATAGACGTGCAACGCCTGTGCCTCCTCGGCGCCAAGACCAACCCAGAGCATCGACTTCGTCCCGGGTCCCGAGCCATGAGAGCGGCCGGGGCCATGGAGGCGGCTACGTTGAAATAGGTCTTTGAGGCGAACGTTGAAGGAGGAGTACACATCAACATGTCACCGTCCCCATCATTGCCGCAGAGTCTTTTAGTACCCCGCCCAAAGATCAACAAACATGGGAGGACGTGTCGAGGGCGTACGATGACCTTATGGCATCGGGGACTACATTCACAGATTTGCTCGCGACGACGTGTTTGCAATCCCTAGGGTTGCATTCGCGTCCCAGTAACCCCGAGGAGGCCGGTGGATCGAACTGGCAGGAGCACCAGCCTCCGGACGTACTCCGCGCATCAGGGTACCATGCAGACCAGTCGATGGCTGGATGGGGCATCCACAATGCGCCGTCAGACGCGTCCCCCCAAGGCGATTCGACGCTGCAACGCGAGGTGCAGTTAGGTCCAGCGAGCGGCCGACTACGTATCCCCCAACGGCCCCAAAATTTCACACCGTCCGACTACGATAACCAGGAACGTCATGGTAGGGGGACGCGCAGGGGAAGAGGAAGGGGGAACACTAACCCAGAAGGCCGTTGAACCGGTGGTTATTGATCAACTCGTTCGTCTGCATTATTTTTCTTTCAATGTAATGTTTTCATATGTGGAAGATTGTGCTCGGAATGAAATGTATTATGGCACTAAGTTGTCTTTGCCACTTAGTTGTACTGAGGCCTTTTGCACTGGCGTAATTTGCATGCATCGTGTGAAAACAATATTTGCTACGTGCTGACTAATATTCCTATTTCGTGCAATAAAATATGCGATGCTGGTATTTTGAGCCCATTTGCAGTATTGAAGACAAAAACCGAAATTGGGGATTTTGAGCTTCTATTGTTTTTTTTAAATTTGGGACTCCTTCAAACCGGCATAACTTACTCCAGATTCATCCAAAATAAGCAAACAAATACATTTTTGAAATCTACTTGAAATTCCCTACAAGTTCTCAGGCAAAATTTTTTCCAAATTCGGCCTTCAATTAATTCAAATTCGCTGCTCAATATCCAATTCACCAATTTCGTCCATTTCGGACAGTCGAAACTAAACACGGCATAACTTTCTAATGGAATGTCCAAATGGATTGATTCCAGTTGGAGATGCTAGATAATTTCACCCTCTACAACTTCGTAAGCAAATGTAAACTCCATTTCGGCCTCTAAGTAGCTCGAATTTGCAGAAAACTGAGAGCAAAAAATCTGCACGACCAAGCAAACTTTCATCTCGCGGTTGTGTGGTGGAGGGAGGAAGAAGAGGGAACAACTCACGGTTTAGGAATGAAGTGGCTGCCACCCACACCACATAACCCACACTTTTATCTCCCGAAAATACCCCCCAAGCAAACCAACCAAATTGGCTAAGTCCTCCAACAGAAAACAGCGCTAGATTCACTTTTTGAGCCAAGTTTAAAATAAGTGTTTGACACCGGATTGGCGAGATGACTCCAGCACTACATAGAGAAATGTCTTTTGGGACTTCCAGTCTCTACAGAGGTCAGGACCCTCCGCCGAGCTAGCACTATAACGTTGAACTGTGTCGGGGGGGGGGGGGCTGGACCCTCCGATGACCAATGGACTGTCTTTATGTGGTACGATTATTCGCTTTGGCGAAGGACTGTATTTATTTTTGGACGTAATCACTACTTGGACCCCAAAGGAGTTCACATCCTTTGTATACTTAATAACTCGAACAAACGCGGCAATCGGTAAATCTGACTTAAATATTGGTGGCCCGAAGTTATACACCTTGGTAGGTTATTTTGACTTATTGTGATTCTTACTGGTGTGTCTGCCTCATGTAGATACCGACTTCAGTGTTTCTCGCTTCTGTCAAAGCCATGTCTCACGGGTCGAGCTCAACGGTTGCCAATGCAGGGCGCGTAATGTGCCCTAACTGTCATGTGGAAGCCCAAACCTGGTACTCCACCACTACAGAAAATAACGAACGGGCGTATTATAGATGCCCTAATTTCTTTGTACGTCTCTACGATTTTTCGATATCTTCATGTTTTCATGAGTACTCTCCTGCTCGAGTTTGATATAAGCATGTTAATACTATCGTGTAGCCTACGGGATGCCAATATTCTCAGTGGGCAGACCGACTGAATACATCGACAGTACAAGACAGGACGCTGCCCAGGGTAGAGAAGAGGATGGACGTCGGGCAGGAACTTAAGAGGTTAACTGTATGTGAATTACCGCAAAGACACGGAGTACGTCCTGAACAACTAGAGGACCCTCAAGCTTACGATCGCTTCCTTCACCGCGCCATAGAAGATAACCACGAGGCTGTAAGCCCTAATTTGGTTCTTCCGACTGACTACCATAGTGATGATGACGGCAAACGTGATCGTTGGCAGTTTTTCGAAGAGGAGGGTGTTGACATCGATAGTGACGATTCGGGAAAGTTCTAATGCTATTATGTGTTTCTCGTTGTATCGTAATGCGCTTTGTACTATGATGAAGCTTTTTGTTATGTTCACCAAGTTATTCGAAGTTATTTTTTCGTTGAATGGATCATATTTTTATTACATGTATGTAAGATCATATTCACCGACAACAACGATATTCAACCATGCGTTCTTTCGTATATTAGCTGATATGCGACAAAGCTGAATAGGGCGATATGACAAATGAACTGCAAAAATATTTCATATACACCTTTCTTTCCATGTAAATTATAATTGCGCAATAACACTAAGTATCGTAAGCTGCACGACCTGTCACCCGTAAACAAAGCTGCACGACTGCACTTCAAATCAAGGAAACTGGCAGGCCTTCGACAATGCGTTCACTGAGACATTTAGTGCCGACTTTGGATTATGTAGCTTGCTGGTGCCACGTGCCGCTTTCATGTCCCGTCCCCTAAACCGCGTGCGCTAATGTTACGCCACCTGGTCGCCACTCCCAAGCCACTGCCAGCTGCAGCGATTCTACAGCCAGGCCCCCCGTAGCACACTGCACACGCTGCCACCTGCTGATTGCCTGTCTTGGCCCCTCGCCCTGCAGGCTGATGTGCCGCCAGCTGCGTCGTTCCTCCCTCGCTCCCTGCTTATAAATATCCCAGAGTGCATAAAGGTTTGAGTGAGTTTACAAACCCCATAGCGCGTAGAGGAGAACTGGTAGATTAGCTTTCTTTTTTTCCAGTATTTCATTCCGGCTACGTGTTTTAGAGGTATTATTTACAAAATAAATTTTGTACGGTGAGTCACATTGTACATTACCTTGCTGATATCCTATTCTTCCTAATTACACTTGTGCGTTCTTCAATTGTGTGAAGGCCATGTCTCAAACGTCTAGCTCAGCGAATCGGAGAGCCATTGCACTTGCCAATGCTAGGCCGGTCGATTGCCCTAATTGCCATGTGCAAGCTAATGTGTTGTACTCCACCACTTCGTCAAATTACGGCCGGGTGTTTTATAAATGCCCTAATTACTCTGTAAGTGGGAATGTACTACGATTTCTCCAGCCTATGATGATTGTTCTCTTCTTCGAGTAGTCTCTTATGAGTTCACAGCTATTTACACGGTCTGAAAATATGTTGACATCGTTATGCAGTCTGCAGGATGTCAATATTTTCAGTGGGCAGACACCCTGAATACATCGATGGAGCGTCGTAGTACCGCAGCACCAGCGGGGATGCTCCCCGGCGTAGAGCAGCTGATGGACCAAACACTCGAGCAGAGGATGAACCCAACGCTAGAGCAGAGGCTTAACATGCTGACATTAAAGGTGGAGCGCATTTTAGATCATATCAAGTGGGTAGAGAAGATGCTGTATGTAGTTATCCTTGTCATAATTTTGTCCGCAATTGCGAACTAGATCATGCAATATGCGTCAATTATGTTAACTTTATTAATCTATGTCGTGCAATGCAATCGTTCCATTTGTGTTATCTATTCTCTCTCATGTTTATGCATCAATATTATAGTATATTAAATATATCTCATATTTTGTATGCGTCACATATGTTTACTATTGTTTTTTTTACAATGGATCAGATTTTTACACATAAATTTCGGTTACACCTTTCTTTACAGCTAAATTGTAGTCCCGCAATATCCCCAAGTACCGTAGCCGAAATATGGTAGTTCGTATAGTGAAGAGCAATCCAGCTGCATTCTTCGAAAAAAATGGACTCAAACGGGACATTTTACCGCCTGCCGAATATGCTCAAGTTGTCATATTTGTATGCGACTATTATAATTTGCCGGAAATACATAAAACGGAAGATGTAATTACATTTTTTTCCATAATACGGTAGTCCGTGTAGTGAACAGCAAATCAGCTGCATTCTTCAGAAAAAATGGACTCACACGTCATATTTCACGGCGAGCCGAATATGCTTAAGTTGTCATATTTTTCCGCGACTATTATATTTAGCCCTTTTCAACTATACGAAAGTACATACAATGGAAGGTGTAATTACAATATTTTTCCATCATATCGTAGTCAGTATACAGAAGAGCAAACCAGCTGCATTCTTTCGAAAAAATGGACTCACACGTGTTATTTTACGGCCGGCCGAATATGCTTAAGTTGTCATATTTGTTCGCGACCGTTATAATTAGCCATTTTCAACTATACGAAAATACATACAACGGAATGTGTAATTAGAATATTTTTCCATAATATCGTAGTCAGTATACAGAAGAGCAAACCAGCTGCATTCTTCCGAAAAAATGGACTCACACGTGATATTTCACGGCGGGCCGAATATGCTTAAGTTGTCATATTTGTTCGCGACCGTTATAATTACCCATTTTCAACTATACGAAAATACATACAACGGAATGTGTAATTACAATATTTTTCCTTAATATCGTAGTCAGTATACAGAAGAGCAAACCAGCTACATTCTTCCGAAAAAATGGACTCACACGTGATATTTCACGGCGGGCCGAATATGCTTAAGTTGTCATATTTGTTCGCGACCGTTATAATTACCCATTTTCAACTATACGAAAATACATACAACGGAATGTGTAATTACAATATTTTTCCTTAATATCGTAGTCGATTATCTGAGCAGAGCAAACCCTCTGCATTCTTCCGAAAAAATGGACTCACACGTGATATTTCACGGCGGGCCGAATATGCTTAAGTTGTCATATTTGTTCGCGACCGTTATAATTAGCAATTTTCAACTATACGAAAATACATACAACGGAAGGTGTAATTACAATATTTTTCCATAATATCGTAGTCGATTATCTGAGAAGAGAAAATCAGCTGCATTCTTCTGAAAAAATGGACTCTCACGTGATATCTTACGGCTGGCCGAATATGCTTAAGTTGTCATATTTGTTCGCGACCGTTATAATTAGCCCTTTTCAACTATACGAAAATACATACAACGGAATGTGTAATTACAATATTTTTCCATAATATCGTAGTCGATTATACGTAAGAGCAAACTAGCTGCATTCTTTCGAAAAAATGGACTCACACGTGTTATTTTACGGCGGGCCGAAAATGCTTAAGTTGTCATATTTGTTCGCGACCGTTATAATTAGCCATTTTCAACTACACGAAAATACATACAACGGAATGTGTAATTAGAATATTTTTCCATAATATCGTAGTCAGTATACAGAAGATCAAACTAGCTGCATTCTTTCGAAAAAATGGACTCACACGTGTTATTTTACGTCGCCAAAATGCTTAAGTTGTCATATTTGTTCGCGACCGTTATAATTAGCCATTTTCAACTACACGAAAATACATACAACGGAATATGTAATTAGAATATTTTTCCATAATATCGTAGTCAGTATCCAGAAGAGCAAACTAGCTGCATTCTTTCGAAAAAATGGACTCACACGTGTTATTTTACGGCCGGCCGAAAATGCTTAAGTTGTCATATTTGTTCGCGACCGTTATAATTAGCCATTTTCAACTACACGAAAATACATACAACGGAATGTGTAATTAGAATATTTTTCCATAATATCGTAGTCAGTATACAGAAGAGCAAATCAGCTGCATTCTTCCGAAAAAATGGACTCACACTTGATATTTCACGGCGGGCCGAATATGCTTAAGTTGTCATATTTTTCTACGACTATTATATTTAGCCCTTTTCAACTATACGAAAGTACATACAACGGAAGGTGTAATTACAATATTTTTTCATAATACCGTAGTCAGTATACACAAGAGCAAATCAGCTGCATTCTTCTGAAAAAATGGACTCACACGTGATATTTCACGGCCGGCCGAATATGCTTAAGTTGTCATCATCCAAACTTTCGTTGCATTGGCCTGAGACGTCCTGTCAAAGCACTGCTGGCAAAGCCTGCAGGACATATCATGTCATCAACTGCATGCGTGGCAGAGAATGCCTTAGTCGTCATGTCAAAGCATAGCTGCCAAAGCCTGACTGGCACCTCCCTACCAGCTACAAGGCTGCATGCATTTGTCGCTTCCAAGCACAGGCAGAGCCGCAGCGAATCGATGCTCGCGGATTCGTTCTTGCTTCAAGTCTGTCGCTTTATCAATTCAGGCTATTTAACCCCCTTCCTGGCTTCCCAGCATTGCATGAACCGAACGACTGCTCCAATACAACAAAGAGATCCATCCCCCGCAAAACAAACGAGCAACACCAATGGAGTTTCCCTCGCCCCCAAGGCACGGCATTGTCGAAACCATCCCCGACGGCACGGAGGTCCCCATGTGCCTATGCGGGGATCCTTGCCGCTTCCGGCAGTCCATAGACAACTCATACACATACGGTATGAGGTACTGGAGTTGCCGCAACCATGACTCTGAGCCAACGCTGGGGATGCGGCAAGGCGGAGAAGCCCTGATATTCATACTCGCATTTAGTGTTGCATCGAACCTGCATGTGTCTAACACCATGTGATGTGACCAATTGCAGCCTCCATCAGGCGAGTTCATCCGATTCTACGACGCGGAACAAACTCTCGAGATGGAAAGGATGCGGAATTGGGAGTACTCGCATCGGAGGGCTATGGTGGAGCAGCAGTGGTGTGAGCAGGATCAGGAGGAGAAGCGCAAGCAGCGTCTGGAACAGATGCTCGCACAGAGTGTAACACCCCAAAATTTTGCTTTTCTTAAATTCATGTGTGATTTGGCACTTTGGTGAATTTTTGGAATTTTCTGGAATTTATTTGGATTTATTTGGAATTTATTTGAATTTATTCCATTTTGAAATAATTAAAGAATTTAATTTTGCAAATAAAATTTTGTTGGAAATATTTTATTTAAGTCTAAAATGATCCAAAGTATTTTCCAGAATTTTTCTGGAATTTTTCTGAGTCTTTTGCTATTTTTAATGAATTAAATGAATTACTGGAAATTATTTTAAATATTAAATCGCTGGAAATTCAACTCGGGTCGAGTCTTGTTCATCCGATCGAAGTCGAACCGAAGTCGGACTCGAGTCCGACCGAGCCACGTGACTCGATCAAACCAAATCAAAACCTAATCGATCCCAACCGTTGGATCAAGATCCAACGGTGAGATCCGCCTGCACGGCTCGAGCCGCATCCGGCCCGGATCCGATCGCGCCACGCGATCGTGGCCGCTGATCGTGCCACGTGGGCGGTATGCGTCGTCGTCTCCGCCGAGTCCGAGCCGGACTCGCCGCCGCCGCGCCGCCGCTGGAAACTAGGTTTCCGTGTTCCGCATTTAACGCCGAGGCTATTTAAAGCCCTGGTCACGCCGAGGTTGCCCTCATCCTTGCGCACCGTTCCCGAGCCATCTACTTTGAGCCGCCCGTTTGCCGTCTGAGCTCGCCGTAGTTGAGCGCCACTCCGCCGCGGTTTTGCTCGATTCCGCCGCCGTCCGTCGTCTTCCGAGAAGGAGCCCGAATCCGGAATCCGTGGACGAGACGCACCCGAAGGGAGGACTCATCTCGCCGGAGCAACCCCGAAACGCCATCGGGCTCGTCGTCGTTCTCGTCTCCGGTGGCTGCAGCACCGCCGCGTCGCCATCACCCTCGCGAGCTCTGTGGACCGTCCAATCTTGATCGTGCGGTTGAGGTGAGTTCACGTGTTCCAAACCCGATTAGATCTGGACCGTTGGATCAAGATCCAACGGTTCACAATCGCCACGTGCTGTAGTAGTGTTATTATAGGATTAGATCTGGACCGTCCGATCTAGATCGAACGGCCCACGATCATCGAGTAGATTCAACGTGTTAACCCTGGATCTAATCGCGGCCGTCGAATTTCAAATCAACGGCCGAGATTGCGCCACGTGTCGGGAAGCCTGACCGTCGCGGTCAGCGCCCACGCCACTGGCAGTAGACGCTGACACGCGGGGCCCGCGTGTCAGAGGACCCACCTGTCAGCACCGTGGGCTGAGCCCCGCTGACGTCAGCGATGACGTCACCCGAGTGGTCCCACATGTCAGCGACACGTAGAGTCATGGACCGAGTCCACGGTGGACCGAGCCAAACCGTGGACCACGTCCATGGACCGGCTGACGTCAGCCAACCAATCAGAGGCTGCCACGTGTCCATGCTGACGCAATAATTAATTTCCGAAAAAGAAAATGATTTATTAATTCGAAATATTGATTCAAATTTAGATTCAAACTTCAAACGCTTATAACTTTTGCGTTTCAACTCCGATTTGAGTGATTCAAATTTCTAAATTTGTATAAAATTGAGATCTACCTAAATATGAATTTTAATTAATTTTTGGACTAAAGTTTTTCTCTGCAAAAATTATTTAATTGATTATTTAAACTTTAATAAATCATAACTTTTGCATTTTAACTCCGATTTGAACGATTCCAGTTTCTAAAAATCCAGAAAATTATGTTCTCTCTGTTTATGGATTTTATTTGGAGTTTTGGGATGTTTTTGCCTATTGTTTATTTGTGTATTGCTATTTGCACGCTTTACGAGTAGACGTTGAAGTGCCGGAAGGATTCGAAGGAGAAGTGTTGACTCAGGATCCAACTCAAGACCAAGAACAAGTACTCTTTGAAGGCAAGTTGTGCTTTGACCATGTTGATCCTATTTCGAAATCTATTTTGATTTAAACTATTGCATGCTAGTTCAATTAGAAAGATACTTTGTTTAAACATGGGGGGTTAGATAAATACCAATTTGCTGTATGACACCTTGATTATTTAAGTATGTGCCATGACCCTTGTCACCCTAGTTGTGGATTACTAGTTGGACATTATTAGATTGCCAACATGGGTTTTAGACCGTTGTAGTATCTTTGCTTAGACACCTCGTGCTCATAACATGATTTTGGATAATCAAATGTTAATATTGACTTAATGATATATTGAACCTGTTTTGGAAAAGTATCATGTGATGTTGATGGCACGTGGTGCATGGTAATCAAGCGGGGTTTGATAAAGCGATTTCGGCCAGGGGCATGTGGCAAAGAGTAATCAGTGGGCGGTTGTGGCACCGGGATGTTGATTTGGTTCTTCGGGTAGTCTTGCCCTGGTCACTCTAAGGACTTAACCTTGCAAGCCTTTGAACTGGTCATACTTGCAACCACATGGGTCGAATGGGACGGCCCTAGTTGACTAAGTCGCTAAGGACTCACTTGTGGAGCCTCAGGTGTCAATTACACCGCTTGTGTGATTGTGCGGGGAGCGTATCGTGGCCGTGGCCGATACCCATCTAACGGTGTGTTGGTCCCATACTTCGCCTTGGCTAAGGGAAGGGATGGTGTAGAGCACGAACCGGAGAGGACCACTGTGTTGTTTGAGGCTTAGAAAGGCTTTGTTACGGAACTCGCCTTTGTGGTGTTTGATCAGTATCTTGTGGGTAAAGTGCATAACCTCTGCAGAGTGTAGAATCTATCTAAATAGCCGAGTCCACTGTGATCGACAATGCTCGGGATTACAACAAGGGTTAGACTTTACGAAAATAACTTGGATTTGAAAGGTTGGTTTGGTTTAATAATGAAGATGATGGAAATGTGGTTTAGGATGGGGAAAAATGTTTATTAAACTTCTTGAAAAGTTATTTACGCTTTACTTATTTCTACCGCTTTGAATCTACTTATATTACTTGTCAAAAGTCAAGCATCGCAAATATACCTTGAGCTATTCCTTCGTACTCAAGCCATGCATATAGTATATTAGCTTGCATTCTGTGCATGACTTGCCGAGTACCAAGTACTCACCCTTGCCTCAACACAACACCGATTGAAGAGGAGACTACGCCCGGCTTGGAGAAGGAATTTCAAGAGGATCCGTCTACTTAGGGATGTGAGCCCGATCGATTGCCTGTGGTATCTTGGATGGCGCCACGCAAGCTATTTGATTTTCCGCTGCTATTATTTTTCTCTGAATAAGTTTCGCCTTGCGAGGCATACATTTTGTAACTTGGCCATAAGGTCGAGTAACCACTTTGGTTATTTAAATAAAGTACTTTGATAATATCGAATGGTATGATTGTGATATTTACCAATGTTAAGACTGTGTGCACTAGCGCGTTCCTGGACTAGTGCTGAATACACAGAGGGTCCGGATTTGCAAATTCGGGGTCCCGACACAGAGGGAGGCCGAACGGCAGTGCCATGCCGCAGAGAGGGAGGCTGCGTGCGAGAGAAAGCGTGAGAGGGCAGCTAGGGCCAGGGCGGCAGGAGCTGAAGGATTGCGTAAGAGAAAATATCCTCGCTGCACTCAGTAAAATGTACGACAAGGGCCCTTCTTGTTGTTCCCTTTCCCTAAGGCATGTTAGGTTTAGTCCGGTATATGCCATTGTTGTTTACCATTCGTAAGCCGTAAGTAATTTATCTGCCCATCTTTGACCAAAACTACACGAAGTCTCAAAAAAATTATTACACAAATATTGGTACAGTATACAAAACAATTATTACACAATTATCGGTATTTGCATTTCAATCGGATCCGGTCGAATAACCAGAGAAAACACCAAAAATCGTGAAATAATGAGACAAAAATAAAAGGTCGTGGCGGGAACCGCCGGTATTTTTCCTATTTTTATTTTTTGTTGTATATATCTACGCTTTTACTTACATGTTGTATTACAAAATTATCGATCTGTGTACAAAAATAATATTTACAAATACAATTCCAAAGCATATTCTTAATCCATATGATTTGGCTTAAAATTTCGAGTTGTATAGCGAAAGTTATTTGCATTTCAATGAGATCCTGGTCGAATAACCAAATAAAACTAAAAAAATCGACGAGAAATAATCAAACAAAAATCCAAAACATACGACACGTGGCAGTGCGAGACAGAGCCACCTGGCTGCCGCCGTGGGGGGTGGCGGCAGCCAGGGCTGCCGCCATGGGGTGTGGTGGCCGCCGTACGGTGTGGCGGCCGCCACGTGGCGCGGCGGGAGCAGTTGGCACTTTTGTAATTATTTTTTTTTGATGTATATTTTTGCTATTTTGATTAACATGTTGTATATTTGAGCTTTTTCCGTCTGCGATATATTCTAGCAATATATAATATAGAACCTCTAGCCACTTAGTGTTTTTTAGGGTTTCGAGATATTACTTGAGACTGGCTACGGCTGTGAGGCGATATTGTGAAAGAAGACAATTGATTTCGAATGGTGTTTGTACATACATTTGATTTTATTAATCTACGGTTAGTAATGGGTTCTAATCGCATTATATTCAATATCTAACTTGGTTATGAGAGAATTTAAAAATTGTTTAAATCTAGCTTGTAGATCCATGTGTTGTTGGTGATCTAATGTTAGTAATGGGTTCTAATTGTATTATATTCAACATCTAGCTTAGTAAAGAAAGAATTTAAACATTTTTTAGATCTATCTTGTAGATCCATATGTTCTTGGTGATCTAAGGTCGGTAATGAGTTCTAATTACATTATATTCAAGATCTAGCTTGGTAAGAAAAGAATTTGAAGGTTGTTTAGATCTAGCTTGTAGATCCATATGTTCTTGATGATCTAAGGTCGGTAATGGGTTCTAATTACATTATATTCAAGATCTAGCTTAGTAAAGAGAGAATTTGAAGATTGTTTAGGTCTAGCTTGTAAATCTAGTTGTTCTTGGTGATATAAGATTAGGAATGGGTTTCAATTGCATTATTATATTTAAGATTTAGCTAGCTAGTTTGGTGGGGAGAATTTGAATATTGTATTTAGATCTAGATTGTAGGTTAATTTTTTCTTTGTGATCTAAGGTAGTAATTGGTTATATAATTGCATTATATTCAAGAAATAGCTACCATTGCATAGTTAATTTAAGAATATGTGCATGCGTACACCTAGTGTACTTCAATATTTAACACTAAATGTTACATGTGTAGCGTAGATGGATCGAATATGGATATACACTGAGAACCGTACGAGTGTCGAGTATCTTAATGGCGTCTCCGTTTTTAGAAGAGCTGCAGAGGAGGATATGTTTAATAAGATGGTGCAATTTATGTCTTGTCCGTGCATTGATTGTGAGAATCTGATGATGTTCGAAACTCAGCACAGATCAAGCACACTTGATTCTAAAGGGGTTTCAAAATGAGGTATATATGTTGGACCAGTCATGGCAAGAGCAAAATATACAGGAAGCAACTGGTAGTGTTAACTTTATCGACGAAGTCAATGATATGCCGGGTGATCATATTGATTGTGCTTCCGATGAGGATAGGTTGCAGGATGACAATCTGAATCAGATGCTACGCGATTCAAAAGGGAACCATGATGACAGAGAATATGGTTCAATCCTATTCTTAGGCCTCACTTCTTAGTATTCTTTCATTACAGACCCATGTGCAGTTGATCCTATTTTGACTTAGATTTAATTTATTTCCTGGTGACACTGTGTAGCTGGTCCTTTTCTTCTATGTTCTAACTGCCAATATCTTCATATGGGTCGGTTTTCAACTATAGTGTATGATACATGAACTCTGGCTATCTTCATTCGGAATGGATGCCACATTGCCTTAAACTAAATGGACTGATATTCTGTTCACATTTTTTGTTTGCAATTGAATATTATTTGTTCTTCTCTTGTAGTGGTATCTCTTACAAAGAAGATGATGTCCCCTCATTCATCGTCTCAAGGACGTGATGAGCTGACGAAAGGAAAACCGACTCGGGGTCCAAGAGGAGCAAACAAAAGGCCCACGGACCAATATAACATCATGGCGATCGATCCGAATGATGGGTCCCCTACCGAATCAAGAAAGGTAGCGAATGCATTTTGGATAACATATGATCAAGTCAATTTGCAAAACACATTTGCAAATCTTATTTACAAGCTCCAAAGAATCGCATTAAACTCCAACTTATTCGCAAAACTTATTTGCAAA
This sequence comes from Rhipidocladum racemiflorum, assembly GCA_036346355.1. Taxonomy (NCBI): domain Eukaryota; kingdom Viridiplantae; phylum Streptophyta; class Magnoliopsida; order Poales; family Poaceae; genus Rhipidocladum; species Rhipidocladum racemiflorum. Next base: position 43,207,897 of record CM070569.1, on the reverse strand, counting down.
TAAACCAAGAACCTATGATATCAATCCTCTTAATCATGTGATGATTAACACATGATCAAGTCAATTTGCAAACCATATTCACATGCTATAAGATTGAAACCATAACCTTTAGCTCATTTGTAAATAATAAATCAACATTTTGCAAAAACATATTTTGCAAACACAAAACCTTTCTTAACCTTATGATGATCAACACATGATCAAGTCACAAGCTAATTCTCCAATGCATGAGCTCTCAATTTGCAAAACATGCAAATATTTGCTCCATGTAAACAACAACCATTAAACTCAAATACATGAGCTCTCTCTTTATTTTTAACACATGCAAATGTTTAACTCCATGCAGAAACCAACTAGTCAAATGCATGAACTTTCTCCTTTTTGCAACACATGTAAATCCATAGCTCCATTGAAACTCCAATTTAAATAAGACTAGTTATATGCCCATGCGTTGCTACGAAAAACAAAATTGATAACGAAAAATAAAGATTAAAAAATAAAAAAATACTATTTCATAAGATCAAACATCTATCTTTAACGCTTCGTTTCTTGCAAAAGCTGGCTAATTAAAGCAACGCTTCGTTTCTTGCGTAGGGCAATTAAGCAGGGCAATTAATGTGACGTGGGAAGAAACTCTCACTTTATATAGTAGAGATTTAACAAGAAACAAGCATTAGCTTCCTTATTTGTAACGCATGCAAATATGAGCATCATGCAAAAACCAACAAAGAGTTGAGTGAGCTAGAGTGAACTAGATTAAGTTCATCAATACGTGATGAAGCTCAAGCTAAATGACTCAATCCCTCTTAATAGTACGGCACCTAACTAGAAACCCGGTCTCCCAACCAAACACCAATACCGGTAAAAGATTAGAAAAAACATCCTTAGTCTATCTAATTATACATTTGCTGTTGCTCAACCACTTGAAGCTTTTATGATGTCCAATCATCTTCTCTCCAAATATACGACTTCTTTTTATTCATCAACACATGATGAACTTCCCTCTTCTTTTCTTCGCTTGGGGATCTCCTCTGTTGCCCATCAACACATGCAGCATCCTTGTCCTGTGCCTTGACTTGATGACTATCAACACATGATACCTTCCAAGTCTTCATCCTCCGTTGGACTAATCCTATATCCACAACTCATTTAAAATAGTTAATCCAACAAATATGGTTGTCTCAATCATCAATGCACTCAATTAACACATAATAGATGCCCCAAGATCGATTGAGCATAACCCAAATCAATTTGAATGATTAATTATGTCTTGAGTACATTGATGCAACAAATACTTCATTATACTCAATAACTTTACGTTTGTCTTTAATCAACAAAGGAACACCATCAACACATGATGAATCGTTCTTTGATTGATTAAAAGACAACCGAACTCAACTTAAACTTTATTTAAATTAATATGAGTATATATTAACTTCACAAGTTTCATATACTCATTTTGATGGAAAGTAATGATCCAATATTATATTGAGTGATAGAAAGGGAACAATACTCTTGAGACCATCATACATAGGATAAACTGTACTAAAACTTATGCATATGAATAATTGACTTTAAATCAATATGCACAATTTTCTATTTGAGAATGTATTAGAGTCTATCCTATATTACCTTGAGTACACTACAACTGTGCAAGTTAATCCATACTCAAGGTATTGTTTCAACGTAATGATCCTTAATATATGGCAAGAAGATATGGCTCAATACTATTGAAACATCAAGTTAAAGCACGAATTCCCTCTAAATATGTGCATCCATGTATATATGTATTTGGAAATATAATGCACATTTTGAGGTATAACAAATAAAGGAGTTCATCCTTTAACTTGAATCCTAAATATGCAATAGGATAATAGAATGAATACGAGTGTATAACTTGGGTTTTTCATTTTTCATTCAAATTTGAGACTAATAAAAATAAAGCTCAATGAACATGTTAGTCTCATAATGGTTAGATTTACATTAAACAATGATTAAACATTAAATTAAAATCAATCACCAAAACCAATGAAGTTTGAATTTACAGGACGGAACACATGAATTTCACTAGCAACTATTCAATTTTCATTGAAAATCGAGAAAATTCATTCATTCCAAAACAGGCTCGAAATGTGTTGTTCAAGTAACAACCAACACACTTGTGGATGCTCGTAGGTGCGATTATGAGAGAGGATTAAGGGCCTGTTTGGAATGGAGAAAAGGGGTGAAGGATTTTTGGAGAATTGAAATCCTATGAAATTTTTTTTCCTATTGTACCTTTGGAATAAAGAATCGAGTCCCAAGAATTCCTATGAAATTCCTATGAATTGGCTCGATCCATAGGAATTTTGGAGATAATCTAACAACAGTTGGACCTCGTTGAAATTTTTCTACAAAACATCCAAACATCACAACTGAATATCCTAAGTTCCAAAGGATTGAACCGGACATGCCACTTTGGATCCTAATGTTTTCGCTATTCTTATACTTTTGGATTCCTCCGTTCTAAATAGACCCAAAAGATTCTTATACTCTTGGATTCCGCCGTTCTAAATAGACCCAAAAGGACGAAACAAGAGACAATAATTGTGTTCTACACTACGTATGCACGCGTAGCTTTGGCACGCCTAGCAGCTGGCGCCCCGGTCAGGCCGTAGTACACACCAGAGCAAGACGACGTACCGTGGGTGGGAATCAGCGACGCGAGAGTCGAGGTGACGCCAAAAGGCAAGAGCTTTGTTGGAGACAAACGCGGTTACGAGCGTGCGGAGAGGGGAGGGGCAGGCTGTTGGAAATTGGCCCATGTGTGGCCCACTTCCTTAATTCCATAGCATGCATGATTTAGTACCATATTGCCTAGCCAAGTGGAGGAAGGGCAATTTAAAAGGTGGAGTCTTTGCCACCTCTTAATTAATGTGACACTTGGCATGAGGATGGCAAAGGGTGAATACTGGCTAAACACACACACACACGCACGCGCGCGCGCGTATTCGCGTATTTTCGCGTGAAAATTTGCGTGACTTGCGACGAGCGACCGCGCCGCGTCGTTGTGTGTCTCCTGGCACTTTGAATTCACCTTTTATTTTGCTGAATCTTGCAACTATCTCTCTGTTCATTCTGTTTAAATGCGATTTAAACATTCTAGTAATCGCTTCTTGACATTATACGATCGATTTACTAGTAATCAATTGACATTACGCAATCGATTTACTAGTCACATTACTCTGTCGATTCTTGGTGTGAGTGTATATAAACACAGAGACGCCCGTGCTTGATACACTGAATATCTCCTCCATTTTTCCTTCTTTTCTGTACTGGTGTGTTGTGCTGTTGAACCACGCCGGCTTTCCTCCTCGGAGTGCACTGTGAAGGAAGGTGAGCGGTATCTCCGAGCCATTGCCGCAGAGTTTACCTGCACGGGGCGGCAATAAGGTTTCTGGGAAGCGCATCTGCGCGACCGCTCCTGCGCTGCTTCATCGACTTCGACTTCTTCCACAACCTATTCTGCGCATCGTTCTGTCTTCATCAAGCCTAACTGTAAGTCAGTTAGTGGACGTTCAATTTAATCATACTCTGTTTCTTGAGTTCATATGTTTGGAAGTACACTGTGTAGCTCTTTGTTAGATTTCTTGTGTGCATCATCAAGCTTATCAGTAGTATTTGCCTCAATATAAAATCTGGAATAAAAATATTGCGCAAATTTCCAACAATCCAGAAACCTTATTGGCGATATTTTTGTGATTCAGCAATGGCTAATCCATCGAATGCTATGAAACCTGAGAGGTTTTCTGGTGCAAATTTCCGTAGATGGCAAACAAGGGCCAAGTTTTGGCTCATGTCATTGGGGCTGTGGTGGGTGATCCACCCGCAGTATCCATTTACGGTTGAGCAGTACATGCAGTTTGATAATGCAAACAACACTGCACTAGGCTGCCTTCTGACCATTTTGGCAGATCAGCTCTACGATGTGTATATGAACTACACATCTGCCACTGAGTTGTGGGATGCACTTGACCAGAAGTATGCAGAGGCTGAGGCCGGTCGTTGGCTGTACGTGTGCGAGCAATTCTTCGATTTTAGCATGGATGGCGCTAAATCGATTGTTGCACAAGCACACGACCTCCAGCTACTGGTTGGCGAGATTGCGCACTTGGGTTGTGCATTGCCTCCTAAGTTTGTGGCAGCGGGCATTGTTGCCAAACTTCCCCCATCTTGGCGGGATTTTGCTACTAGCTTAAAGCACAAGAGGGAAGAGATTTCTGTTGAGAATCTCATTGCAGCCCTTGATGTGGAAGAAAAGGCAAGAGCAAAAGATGCACCAAGCATAACTAATCAGAATAATGCCAATATCGTCGAGAAGAAATCATATGGCAAGAACTTCAAAGTTCCTAAACTAAACAAGACAACTAGCTTCAAAAAGAAGAAAATTGAGAAAAAGGACATGAAGAACATCACCTGTTTCGTGTGCGGAAAGGACGGTCATATGGCAAAAGACTGTCGCTATCGCAAAAACAGGACAAATGAACAGGGCAAGAAAAATGCCAACGTGACCATAGGCGAGGCCTCGACTTCAGGAGGGTATGGTAATTCTCCTATTGTTTTTTCAGCGTGTCAAACCACTGATTGGTGGGTTGATACTGGGGCTAATGTTCACGTGTGTTCTGATGTTTCCTTGTTTTCTTCTTACCAGGCAGCCGGGGCTTCCTCCGTCCTAATGGGGAACGGGTCGCATGCTTCTGTTCTTGGTGTTGGCACGGTAGATCTGAAGCTTACTTCAGGGAAGATTGTCCACTTGAAGAACGTGGCAAAGATAAGCGCCAACAATAAAAAGAACCTTGTTAGTGGTTCTCTTTTATGCAGGGATGGTTACAAGCTAGTATTTGAGTCAAATAAAGTTGTATTGTCTAAGTTTGGGAACTTTGTTGGTAAAGGCTATGAGAGCGGAGGCTTGTTCCGCTTAAGTACTCTAGAGTCTTGCTATAATATGAATATTGCAACTGGTTTGAATAAATGTGATGCCGATATTTGGCATTCTCGATTCTGTCATATTAGTTTTGATAGCATTGCTCGAATGTCCAGATTAGAGTTAATTCCAAAATATGATATTGTCAAAGGATCAAAGTGTCAATCTTGTGTGCAAGCAAAACAGCCTACAAAACCCTTTAAAGGATTAGAGGAAGAAAAGAACTTGGCACCATTAGATCTTGTCCATTCTGACTTATGTGAAATGAATGGATTGTTGACAAAAGGAGGCAAAAGATACTTTCTAACTCTTATAGATGATGCAACACGTTATTGTTATGTGTATTTGCTGAAAACAAAGGATGAAGTTTTAAACTACTTCAAAATCTATAAGGCCGAGGTTGAGAACCAACTAGAAAAGAAAATTAAAAGACTAAGGTCTGATCGTGGAGGAGAGTATATCTCTCATGAATTCTCCCAGTTCAGTTCTGAGCATGGTATAATCCATGAAGTTACACCACCATATTCTCTCCAATCAAATGGGGTAGCTGAGAGGAAAAACCGAACACTCACAGACTTGGTAAATGCCATGTTAGAGAGTGCCGGTATGCCTAAGATATGGTGGGGGGAAGCTATATTGACAGCAACTTTTGTCTTAAATAGAGTAATCACTAAAAAGCGTGAGATTACTCCATATGAGGGATGGAAGGGGAGAAAGCCCAATGTTAATTTTCTGCGAACATGGGGGTGTTTGGCAAAAGTCAATATACCATTGCAGAAAAAGAGAAAGCTTGGACCTAAAACAGTCGATTGCATTTTTCTGGGATATGCACATAATAGTACGGCCTATAGATTTTTAGTAGTAAAATCAGAAACTCCTGAGATTGTTGCTAACACAATAATGGAATCCAGAGATGCTTCATTCTTTGAGGATGTTTATCCTATGAGACCAGCAGGTAGTACCTCACAAACTGAAAATATTAATGTTGAACCTACCACTATTTTTGAACCAATGAGTGATACATTACCAGTAGAAGATATTACTGAGGAGGATAACAATTTAGTCGCAGAGGCTCCTCGTAGGAGCAAGAGACAAAGGGTTGAGAAAACCTTTGGCGATGACTTCATTGTATACCTCGTAGATGATGTGCCAAAAACTCTTTCAGAGGCTTATGCATTACACGATCTTGAGTATTGGAAAGAGGCGATCAGAGCGAGATGGATTCCATCATGGCTAATGGGACTTGGGAGATCACCGATCGTCCTCTTTGGGTGCAAACCTGTTGGATGCAAGTGGGTTTTTAAAAAAGAAAATGAGGCCTGATGGTACTGTTGATAAGTACAAGGCAAGACTTGTAGCCAAGGGTTATACCCAGAAAGAAGGAGAGGATTATTTTGATACTTATTCTCCTGTTGCCAGATTAACCACCATTAGAGTGCTCATTGCTTTAGCTGCTTCCCATGGTCTACACGTCCATCAAATGGATGTAAAGACAGCTTTCCTTATTGGAGAGTTGGAGGAAGAAATCTATATGGAGCAACCAGATGGTTATGTGATTACTGAACAGGAAAATAAAGTGTGCAAATTATTAAAATCCTTATATGGACTAAAGCAAGCACATAAGCAATGGCACAAAAAGTTTGATAAAACTTTGACATCTGCTGGTTTTGCTGTTAATGAGGCAGATAAGTGTGTATATTATCATTATGGTGGGGGTCAAGGTGTGATTTTGTGTTTGTATGTTGATGACATACTTATATTTGGGACTAACACTGCTGTAATTGACGAGGTCAAAACTTTCTTATCTCGATGCTTTGATATGAAAGATTTGGGAGAGGCAGATGTTATTCTGAATATTAAAATTGATCAAGAATGAGGACGGAATCATTTTGCATCAATCCCATTATGCTGAGAAAATTTTGAGCCTGTACGGCTTTGAGAATTGCAAAATTTCCCCAACACCATATGATCCGAGTGTTAAACTTCGGAAAAATCAAGGGTTAGGGAAAGATCAATTGAGATATTCACAAATTATTGGGTCTCTTATGTATCTAGCTGGTGCCACAAGACCTGATATCTCATTTCTTTGTGAGCAAATTAAGCCGGTTTACATCTAACCCGGGAGATGATCATTGGGAGGCACTTGAAAGAGTGTTGCGCTACTTGAGAGGCACAACATCTTACGGAATTCACTATACTGGATATCCATCTGTATTAGAAGGATATAGTGATTCCAATTGGATCTCTGATGCGGATGAGATCAAAGCTACAAGTGGTTATGTTTTTACCTTAGCTGGTGCTGCAGTTTCATGGAGGTCTTGCAAACAGACCATATTAACGAGGTCAACCATGGAAGCTGAACTTGTAGCACTTGATACAGCCACTGTTGAGGCTGAATGGCTTAGAGAGCTTTTGTTGGACTTGCCATTGGTTGAGAAACCAGTACCGCCGATCCTAATGTACTGCGATAACCAAACAGTGTTGATTAAGGTTATGAGTACTAAGGATAACATGAAGTCCTCCAGACATGTGAAGCGCAGGCTTAAATCTGTCAGAAAATTGAGAAACTCCGGAGTAATTACTGTGAATTATATTCGCACTGAGAAAAATCTGGCAGATCCTTTTACAAAAGGACTTGCAAGGAAAACGATTTCCGTTGCGTCTATGGACATGGGTATGAGGCCCATTTGAGTTACAACACAATGGTAACCCATTCCTTCCTGATCGGAGATCCCGTGAATTAGGTAATGGGAAAAACAAGTTGATGTTGTAACAAGAGAGTACATGTTATTAAATTGTACCTGTGTCCTAATAGACAAAGTACTCTCGACTGTATGGAAGGTTGGCTTAAAGCCTTAATGTATTCTAGTGTCAAAAATGAGAGAAAAAGGTATTGGCCTACAGGATACCTATAATGAATACACCTACTTGAGCATAACTGTGTGGTCGCAGTTCACGAGAATGGGGCGTTCTCTAGAAAGCTCATGAGCAGATACGGGAGCATGACCATATAACGCTCCGTGTAGGTGTGGTTTATTAGCAGCCTAGTATCAGTGGTGATTTTCAAGTGAAGTCTGATCACAAAAAGCTATGAATTCAAGGCATAGTCCATTCAGCAGCTGTGAGAGGATAAATCTTGTTAATCTAGGTGCAAGTTCAACCCGTACGGGACTTAAACCAAAAGACTGGTATATTAACAACACATCAGTATAATGATCTTTGTTATCTTTTTCTGTTCGCTATGGAATTGGTGGGGGAATGTTGGAAATTGGCCCATGTGTGGCCCACTTCCTTAATTCCATAGCATGCATGATTTAGTACCATATTGCCTAGCCAAGTGGAGGAAGGGCAATTTAAAAGGTGGAGTCTTTGCCACCTCTTAATTAATGTGACACTTAGCATGAGGATGGCATAGGGTGAATACTGGCTAAACACAAACACGCACACGCACGCGCGTATTCGCGTATTTTCGCGTGAAAATTCGCGTGACTTGTGACTTACGACGAGCGACCGCGCCGCGTCGTTGTGTGTCTCCTGGCACTTTGAATTCACCTTTTATTTTGCTGAATCTTGCAATTATCTCTCTGTTCATTCTGTTTAAATGCGATTTAAACATTCTAGTAATCTTTGAGATTATACGATCGATTACTAATCATTGACATTACGCAATCGATTACTAGTCACATTACTCATCGATTCTTGGTGTGAGTGTATATAAACACCGAAAGCGTCCAGGCTTGATACATCGAATATCTCCTCCATTTTTCCTTCTTTTACATCTGGTGTCTTTGTCTTTGTTGAACCACGCCGGCTTTCCTCCTCGGCGTGCACCGTGAAGGAAGGTGAGCGGTATCTTCGAGCCATTGCCGCAGAGTTTACCTGCACGGGGCGGCAATAAGGTTTCTGGGAAGCGCATCTGCGCGACCGCTCCTGCGCTGTTTCATCGACTTCGACTTCTCCCACAACCTATTCTGCGCATCGTTCTGTCTTCATCAAGCCTAACTGTAAGTCAGTTAGTGGACGTTCGATTTAATCATACTCTATTTCTTGAGTTCATATGTTTGGAAGTACAATGTGTAGCCTGCTGTTAGATTTACTGTGTGCATCACTGTTTATCAGTAGTATTTGACTCATATAAAATCTGGAATAAAAATATTGCGAAAATTTCCAACACGGGCTAGGCGAGGCACCATGCACGTGAGCCAGGCAAACCCCATCCACCGCGCGGAGCCCCGCCGCTTTACCAACATGCCACCCCATGATCACGGAAACCGAAGGCCCCTGCACTCTCATCCTCCGCGCCGACCCTCCGCGCTACTTCCAATGTGGCTGGCTCACTGCTGGCCACTGGCTTATACCCCCCTTCGTTCGAAGCATTTTATGTATTTTGATTTTGTATAAAGATTAAAATCGTGATAAAATCGAAAAAGGTATAAGATAAAATAACTCAGACACCCTACTTAATTGCCTTCGAATGTAATGGATATTATTACTTTATGTAGATAGTAACGAATAAATACATATGATTAAGAGAGAATAAATAGTAGTACAGTAGGAAAGAAACTCATTAGACCTACATGCAAAATTTATATTTATATACAGAAACATTTAAACTATAGCACTTGTACTTTGAACAGGATGAGTAGTTCCGAAAGAACATAAATTGATCAGCTGCTACCGGTACAAGCACCTCGTTATCCGCTTGTAGAGTTGTAGTAGCACGGGACTGCATTGCCGTCGTGTGATCAGAAGCATCGTGCCGAGGCCGAGAGGCAACGGGATGGTTTCTGTTTACGGTGTGAGGTTGACACTTGCCTGGCCATGACAGGCCGCCATTGCCAGCTGCAATGCAGCCGTGCTTTTTCTCAAGCTATCGAATCATGTGTGTGTGATATTTGCGTCATGTCGATTATTTGCTTGACTTGCCGTCCCTACAAAACCACAGCACGCCATGCGCACCGTACAACGTCCAATCGACCCAGGCACATCATACATACATGTACATACTACAGGCACCAACAGTTGGGCAGAGAACCAGGAAGCTGGGACTGAACGCATTTGTACCAGCTAATTTCCCAGCAATTTTGCAAAAAAAAAGAGTCTTTTTTTATCCGCGAAATTATAAATACACATAAATAGGAAAAAAATGTGGGATAGCAGTAACATGGACTCTGGAATCCTATAAGATTGAATATTGTTTGAATTTTCAACAAGGAGTGTTTGATTGTAGTGCAGGAAAAATGTAGGAAGTTCCGGGTTAAATGTTACTCCCTTCGATCTTAAAATGCAGACGTTTTAGACATCGATACGGTTTTTAAAACACAACTTTGATCACTAATTTTTATTATAATATATTTATAAAACTCAATAAAATTATAATATTATAAAAGCACTTCTCGAGACAAGTCTACACATATAATTTGCATATATCCAATTTAAATATTTAAAAATACATCGATAGACAGAGTTTCGAAAGTTTAATCATCGTTATGTCCAAAACATTAGCTTTTCAAGACTAGATGGAGTAATTGATTAGAGAGAGAATAGAGAGAGAGAGAGAAGATGCATCAGAACTCTCAAACCAGTTACAACTTACAATATGAGGTTAGACCTCATGCCAGAAATCCTCCAAAATCTGTAGGAACATTTTCCTATCTTATAAAATTCCTTTGAAACAATCCTACAAAATCATAAATTGGATTCCTCCATTTTCCCTTTAAAATTCCTTTGAATCAAAGAACCCAACGTTGCCTTTCCGTACACAAACCACAGGAACACCATCGCTGCACTGCACAGAAGCTTAAAAACTATATATTTGCTGGGGCCTGGGGGCTTAGACTTCAGAGAAGACTTGTGCAGTTGTTCTGCCAGTGGGCAGGCACTAGTGAGCAAGCAGCAAACCGGGGAGGGAGGGAGGCACATCCGCATGCTCAGCTACTCTCTTTCCACGAGGGATGCAGAGCAATCACTAGTTGTAATAAAAAAGAGAGGAAATGCTTCAAGTTTCAGCAGAAGAAATCAAGGAATGCACGAGGAGAAAACCGCATCGGCGACACGAGGTCAGAAGACGCCAACACAACAGAGCCGGCAAAAGGATGGGAATAAAGAAACAAGGGAGCGAGCATCACTTGCTCTAGAACAGTAGAAGCTCCAGTGTTCCTCACGCGGAAATAGGAGACTGGAGAGGTCGTGACCCAGTTTACATGAGTGACTCCACGAGCAGCAGCTATTCCGGTTAAGCTACAGAAGAGTTGGCATGCATACACCATTCAGAGAAACAAGCGAGTCTGAAACCGAGCTGTTGATACCTGCATAACAGTATCAAAAGGTCAAGAAGTGTTCCAGTCAGTGTGAAAACGAACTCCTCGTCGTTACCTCATTACATGACAATGTTTTTGGATTGGACTAAAAAATACAGAAGTATCCATCGATCATATGTAGGGAGAGCAAAGCTCGTGACTACCAGAAAAGGTGGTTGAAAGTGACGGTGCAGTAGCATTGGCCTCATTGGCCTGCAAAGGGCCTTCACCTTTCTACTGGCTCCAATTAACAAGTTAGCATGTGGAGGTTGGATAAGGGGATCCATGCCAACTGGAGCTTCAGGAGCACACGAACGGCAGTGCTTCAAATATAAAATGTCCACCAGATCTAGACGGCAAACACATTGCCGGCAAGGGCATAGATGGCCGGAAAAAACTAATTCATGAAGGAAGCAGATTGTTGAAGGAACTGTTGAAGATTGAGATGTGAGAAATGGGCTGTGAAGGATAGGGGTACTGTACCTTGTCCAAACTATAAATGGCCTACAGCTAGCTAAACATTGTGAGACCATGTGGAGATCACCCCATAGCTTATGATGCATATATGACAATGTCCTTGTTCTTGAAATTTGAGTTTGAAAAGAGTTAAAAAAAATCGGGCTCTCTTTGTTTTTTGTTTGATAGGATGATCCTTTCAGAAAGGATCATCTGGTCGGTTCAAATTATCCGGTTGGATCATATCTGTGACGCCCGGTCAGCCTGCCCCGCACTGCCGCTTTTTCCTACCGGGCCGCTTCTTGCGCAGACGTTGCGCCGCCGCGCCGCCCCATAACCCCGAGCCCCTTATCTCCGTGCCCTCCTCTCACTCCCTCTGCTTCCACCTCTCCTCAACAGCCGCCGCCGTCTTCCCAGACGGCCACTGCGCTGCTCGTCGCGCCGGCCGCTTCCGCCCGAGCCGCCTGAGCCTCTCCGCCGCCCTCCGCCTTCTTCCGCTGCCGGCAGTGCACTCGCCGCTTCTCCTCGTCGCCTGGCCGCCGGCGCCACCGGGCCAGAACGCGGCCCCGCCTCGCTCTGCGCTGGCGCTTCCAAATGAAGACGCGTGGCGTGCAGTGGACTCGGTCCACCGCCCCTACGCCACCACAAAAGAAAAAGAAAAAAAGAATTTCAAAAAATCCGATTTGTCTTGGCGTCGACATGACGCAAGAATCGGTTTTCTTTTTAAAAATGATTTAAAATTCCGAAAATTCCAGAAAAATCCGTTTAATTTGTTTTTAAACTTCCGGGAGCCCGTTTTCGCCCGTTCGAACTCCGATTGGCTCCGTTCTTCTTCCTAAATTCATTAGAAATCCCAAACTTTAGTTTAGAGCTAGTTTGAAATTCAATTTGTGTTTATTTGAATTCGTTTGGGCTTTATTTGAATTTGGTTGTTTTTCGCACGTAGATTACGGAGAGACCGAGGAGTTCCCGAACGACGATTTCGAGCAGCAACTCGTCGAACCAGGCAAGTCACACCCCCTTGACCATATTGCTCCCAATTTATGAACTTGTATGTTGTATTTAAAATTATTGCATGCTTATTTGTTATAGACATTAATTTCCGACCTAGTTTTAAATGATAGTTAAATCCAATTTTCGACATGCCACCTTCGACATTTGAATTCCGATACCCTTGTAACCTTAGTAAAAGTATGAATTATGACTATGGTAATAGCTAGACATTGCTTAGCCATGCTTAGAACAGAACTTAGGAAGTTTTGGGGAATCTTATGCCAAAATGATGACATGTTCAATTGGAAACTTATAGTGATCAATGTTAGTGATAATGTGGAGATTAGTATGGTTAAAATGAAAATGACTTAGACCGGGCGAGAATTGGTTGGGAAGTGGTGAGGTCATGGTTCTGGGTTTGTGGACAGTCTCGCCTAGCCAATTAAGGACCGGTCTGAGTTTCGCTGAATGTAAAGCCTAACCGTACTACCACGAGTCTGGAATGGGACAGACCTGGCTATCCTTATTAAATTATTTCATGGACAGTCATGCCATATGGTGGTAGTGGTGTGGTGAAAGCGAGATGCTGCCACTCTGGCGCAAGAGGGGGCTTCTGAATAGAGGGAGTCTTTTAGCGGTGAAACCTTAGCGGGCATGACTACATGTATGAATTTAACATAGGGGCCTTGTCATAATTTTCTGTCACTCACCATAGGAAGTGTGTTGACATAAAAAGGGAAATATTATGTCTTGTGGGTAAAGTTGTACAACCTCTGCAGAGTGTCAAACTAATCGATTAGCCGCGCCCGCGGTTATGGGCATGCCGAGCAAGCCATTCTCAGATTAGACTTTGGTAAATTAAAATTTGGTTTCCAAAATGATGTTGGATGGAGGGAGTCCATCATGGGTGTAACTTAGCCAATTCCAGGAGAGATTCCTGAGTTAAAATGGTATAGATTTGATTTTTGGAATAAAGTATGCCTTTTAAACTTATTGAAAATGTCATTTAACTGTTGCTTTATGCTTAAACAAACCATATTGCCATCCTTTGATTACCCGTACATTTATATTGCATTTCCGGTGTGGTTTGCTGAGTACGTATGTACTCACCCTTGCTTAATTTACCACTTCAGAGGAGGAGTACCACGATGGTGAGGAACAGTTGGACTAGGCCGCGTCCCCAATCGATTGCCTGTGGCAAATTAATTGGGCTCTATCTATTTATCTTCATTTCCGCTGCTTTCATTTATTCGTTTATTTATTCGTTGGCCTGCGCGCCATTTCATTTGTAACTTTGAATATTTATCTTTAATAAAGAACGATGGATATGCTATGGTTTCATTTCTACTGTGTGTACTAGCATTTCCTGGACTAGTACAGAATACACAGAGGATTTCGGAAGTGTTATTCCGGGGTCCGACAGAGATGGTATCAGAGCCATATCGACTGTAGGAGTGGCCTTAGTTAGAATGGTTTAACCTTAAGAACTTATTTTGAAATAAAAATAATATTTTGTATAAGTTCCACTCTCATCTTATGCTATCTTGTCCTTATCTAAACTCTTATTTAAATGTTTTATCTACTTCATCCCCACTCTCAAAATATTAGACGGAGCTTCCAGCAAAGCGGTGAATTGAAAAGTATCTTCCGAAAAGATGGCAACTCGTTCCGTACCTGAAGATCAAAAATGTCAACATCAGAAAGAATACCCAATTAAGGTCTAGAGTAAGCTATCCATTTTTTTTTGTAGACGGTGATTGTGTGCTGTCCTTTTTCTTCTTTTGTTGGCAGCCACAATGGTTTAAAAAAAAAGTTGTTGGAGTTTATTGCTTCTTTGTGTGCGAAATCCTTCCCCTTTGTTCCCAGTCTTCTCCTTCCTAAACCTTGTTCCCAACCGTCAGATGGTGAACACTCGTAGCAACGCCAGCAATCCCCCTCCACCCGGTCTGCCACCTCCTCCTGTAGATAGACCCAACTGGCAGCAAATGTTGGACAATCAGAACCAACTCATCCAACTCCTGGCTCAGTCCATCAACAATAATCAGACCGCTCAAGCTACTCAACAAGCTTATACACCTCCTCAGTCCAGACTGTCAGAGTTTATGAGAACGAGGCCTCCAACCTTCTCCAGCAGCACCGAGCCATTGGACGCCGATGACTGGCTCAGAAACATTGAGAAGAAGCTGGACATCACCCAGTGCAGCGACCGAGAGCGAGTCTTGTTCGCTTCTCACCAGCTGAGTGGACCCGCTGCAGAGTGGTGGGACAACTTCCGTATCACCCACCAGAACGCCCAAGCCATCATCTGGGATGAGTTCGCGATAACTTTCCGTAGAGCTCACATTCCATCTGGCTTGATCGCATTAAAGTAGAAAGAGTTCCGCAGTTTACGCCAAAGAGGTCATACGGTGACGGAGTATCTACACAAGTTCAACCAGCTAGCACGCTACGCACCAGAAGATGTGGCCACAGATGAAGCCAAGCAGGAGAGATTCCTAGATGGACTCAATGACGAGCTATCAATTCAATTGATCTCCCACGACTACTCCGACTTCGAGCAACTGGTCAACAAGGCACTTCGCCAGGAAGGCAAGCACTTGGAAGTGGAGAACCGCAAGCGAAGAATGACTACCCAACGGTTCAATTCTGGAGCTTTCCCCAAAACTCGGATAGATCCATCATCGTCTCCCAAGTTTGAGCTGACAGAAGTAACCAAGAAGCCAGTAATGGTGAACCATTCCAACAGCCTGGCAATCAACAAAGAAGATCAGGGAGGGCCAACACAGCAAAATTCAAAACCCCAGTCCAAAGTCATATGTTACAACTGCCATGGAATTGGACATTTCGCCAGAAATTGCCCCAAGAAGCAGCAGAATGCAAGTCCAAGTCTGAACAACTCCGAAGCCTTCCGCAATGCAGCAAGGAAGCCACAGAACTATGGCAAAGGACTCCTGAACAATATCAAGGCTCAAGACTTGCAGCATGGTACGTTTGAGAAATAAATTGAAGGATCTATAACCTATTCTCTTGCCAACCTTTCCGAATCTCGGGGACGAGATTCTTTTTAAGGGGGATAGATTTGTGACGCCCGGGTCAGCCGCGTCTCGCACCTGCCGCCGCCGTTTTTTCCGGCTGGCCGTGTGTTTTGCGCAGGACGTTGCGCCGGCCGCGCCGTCGCCCCCCCTATAAAACCCCCCCGAGCCCCCTTATCTCCCGTGCCCTCCTCTCTCTCCTCTGCTTCCACTCCTCCCAGCCACACGCCGCCGTCTTCCCAGCCGACGGCCACCTGCTGCCGTTCGGCCGCGCCGCCCGCCCCGAGCCGCCCAAGCCCTCCAGCCTCGCCGCCGCTCGCTTCTTCCGCCGTAGTCGGCGCACTTCGCCGCCCTCGTCGCCTCCGGCCACGGCCACCGCCAACGGCCGCTTCGCTCGCTCATGCGCTGGCGCTCCAATGAAGACGCTGAGCGTGGAGTGCAGTGGATTCGGTCCACCGCCCCGCCCCACTGTCGACAAGAAAGAAAAAAAAAGAATTTCAAAAAAATCCGATTTGTTGCTGATGTCAGCATGACGCAGTAAATCGGTTTTCTTTTTAAAAATGATTTAAAATTCCGAAAATTCCAGAAAAATTCGTTTTATTTGTTTTTAAACTTCCGGGAGCCCGTTTTCGCCCGTTCGAACTCCGATTGGCTCCGTTCTTCTTCCTAAATTCATTAGAAATCCCAAACTTCAGTTTAGAGCTAGTTTGAAATTCAATTTGTGTTTATTTGAATTCGTTTGGGCTTTATTTGAATTTGGTTATTTTTCGCACGTAGATTACGGAGAGACCGAGAAGTTCCCGAACGATGATTTCGAGCAGCAACTCGTCGAACCAGGCAAGTCACACCCCCTTGACCATATTGCTCCCAATTTATGAACTTGTATGTTGTATTTAAAATTATTGCATGCTTATTTGTTATAGACATTAATTTCCGACCTAGTTTTAAATGATAGTTAAATCCAATTTTCGACATGCCACCTTCGACATTTGAATTCCGATACCCTTGTAACCTTAGTAAAAGTATGAATTATGACTATGGTAATAGCTAGACATTGCTTAGCCATGCTTAGAACAGAACTTAGGAAGTTTTGGGGAATCTTATGCCAAAATGATGACATGTTCAATTGAAAACTTATAGTGATCAATGTTAGTGATAATGTGGAGATTAGTATGGTTAAAATGAAAATGACTTAGACCGGGCGAGAATTGGTTGGGAAGTGGTGAGGTCATGGTTCTGGGTTTGTGGACAGTCTCGCCTAGCCAATTAAGGACCGGTCTGAGTTTCGCTGAATGTAAAGCCTAACCGTACTACCACGAGTCTGGAATGGGACAGACCTGGCTATCCTTATTAAATCATTTCATGGACAGTCATGCCATATGGTGGTAGTGGTGTGGTGAAAGCGAGATGCTGCCACTCTGGCGCAAGAGGGGGCTTCTGAATAGAGGGAGTCTTTCAGCGGTGAAACCTTAGCGGGCATGACTACATGTATGAATTTAACATAGGGGTCTTGTCATAATTTTCTCTGTCACTCACCATAGGAAGTGTGTTGACATAAAAAGGGAAATATTATGTCTTGTGGGTAAAGTTGTACAACCTCTGCAGAGTGTCAAACTAATCGATTAGCCGCGCTTGTGATTATGGGCATGCCGAGCAAGCCATTCTCAGATTAGACTTTGGTAAATTAAAATTTGGTTTCCAAAATGATGTTGGATGGAGGGAGTCCATCATGGGTGTAACTTAGCCAATTCCAGGAGAGATTTCTGAGTTAAAATGGTATAGATTTGATTTTTGGAATAAAGTATGCCTTTTAAACTCATTGAAAATGTCATTTAACTGTTGCTTTATGCTTAAACAAACCATATTGCCATCCTTTGATTACCCGTACATTTATATTGCATTTCCGGTGTGGTTTGCTAAGTACGTATGTACTCACCCTTGCTTAATTTACCACTTCAGAGGAGGAGTACCACGATGGTGAGGAACAGTTGGACTAGGCCGCGTCCCCAGTCGATTGCCTGTGGCAAATTAATTGGGCTCTATCTATTTATCTTCATTTCCGCTGCTTTCATTTATTCGTTTATTTATTCGTTGGCCTGCGCGCCATTTCATTTGTAACTTTGAATATTTATCTTTAATAAAGAACGATGGATATGCTATGGTTTCATTTCTACTGTGTGTACTAGCATTTCCTGGACTAGTACAGAATACACAGAGGATTTCGGAAGTGTTATTCCGGGGTCCGACAATATCATCCTTTAGAAAGAGTGTATTGTAAACATTGTACGTATCGGATCATACTTTTTGATCAAAAGATAAATCAGATCATTGGAACAAATAGGTTTTTGTTGTTCTTGTATATAACGGATCATCCTTTTGGAACAGATGATCAGGCGGATCATTGGGACAAAGAGCACACCTTTAGAGTATTGAGACAATTCAAAGTGTTCCGTTGGGTTAGTGACTTTTGGGTCTTTACACCTTTTTATGAGGACTTTGTAATAAGGTCATTAATGATATTTTTAGCTTAGTGGTGAGTTGTTTATGATGAACCCGTGATATGAAATGTTTTACTTATGTGGTGTGCAAAATCGACAAAATGGAAAGCACTGGCAGCTTTAGGCTTTTAGGGCTAAGTGCATATGATTGCAAAATCATATTTTTTACTAATGTGGATCAAGTTGTGAAAAACTTGTGTCTAGACACTGTTTCTTGGTCTTTGGATATGCAAGTGGCTTAGAGAAAATTGTGGTCAATGGGAAGGAGGATTGCGAATTGGCCAAGAGAACCAAGGTCAAGAATGGTCATGGATCGATGCGCGATGAGATGGTTGAGTTCAAGCAAGGCACATGGTGAACAAGGACGTTGAAGGAAAGGTTTGAGCGATAGGTTGCACCAAGTGGCTTTGTAAGTGCAAGTGTGGTGGTCGTTCGGTGGAACTGGAACGGGAGAGCCTTGCCAATGCTAGGCCAGCCATTGGTGAACCTACATATGTCGAGCATGAAGATTGCTTACAAGTGAAGGATGTGACCAGGTCAAGACATGGATATTTTGGTACTTTGCCAAATACCCAAAAAGTGAAGAGCCTCAAAACCGCGGTGCTTGGGAGATGATGATCAATATATAACGGATTCGAGCTTATGTGCTTTAAAAGCCATGCACAAGAGTTATGTAAGTGAAAAACCCATAAAGATATGGGTTTGAGGGCTTTCCCATGTGTGAAGTGGATAGTATCCACTAAGGGTTCAGATTAGGGCCCAATAGAGGGGGGTGCTTGCTTCCTCTATATAAGGGAAGGAATGTTAAGTTGAGGATGCCGACTAGAGGGTGGTGAATAGACGGTTTTTAAAAAATCTCCATGAGTTAATTACTCGCCTAAGTACCCCTATGTCAAAACTTGAACAAAAAGATGCGAAAGCGATAAACTAAGGTTTTAACAATTAAAGCCTAAATCAACTAGACTCACTAAATGCACTAACTAACTGTGTCTCTACTCAAGAATACGCAATCCTACGATAATCAAGCAATTTAATTCTAGGAATGTAAATTACAATAATGTAAATAAAAGATTGCAAGCAAAGTACAAAGAGACACACCGATGTTTTACCGTGGTGTATGGAGACTTGCCGGTCTCCCATAATCCACGTTGAGGCAAGCCCAAACCACTTTGGATCAGCTCCACAAATTAAGCGCTCCCTTTGAATCCACTAGTGGTAGCTCTTTCCCCCTCCCGGTAGGTGAGCTATGACCTTCACAAATTCACCGAGGCTTCTCACAACCTCCATTGAGAAGCTCACCGCACATGATACCTCCACACACCATTTAGGTGTCAGCAAACACCAAGAGTAACAAGTCAAACCATCTAGCTTGAACTCCACCAAGTACAATACATGTATAAGGCTCAAGGCTCCCCTCAAGTGCAACACATACACAAGAGGCTCTCAATCCACTCCTAATTGAAACACATGCAATTAAGGCTTACTCTTAGCTCAAAAACTAAATAGAAGAGAGCAACACACACACACAACTCCCACAAAACCTTCCAAAAACCCAGCTAGCCCATATGCCAGCCCTTGGTATCAATTTATAGCCTCCCACACAAAAACTTGCCATTGGGGGCAAATTGGGCAAAAATCAGCTTTTTCGATACTACCACCCATGTAGGGCCAGTAGTAACTACCTCTAAGCCAACGGCTAGAAAACTAACCATTGCACATGAAACCTGATACTACCGCTTGGGGTACTACCACCCATGTAGGAGTGGTACTACCGCACAAGCGATAGTATCGACCTCCACCAGCGGTAGTGCCGGCCTCCAACTATCGGCAACTAGGTTCTGGTACTACCGACCTTCGGTAGTACCGCTCAAACCTCCGGTAGCACTGGCCTCAAGAAAACACAGAGATAGTCATCTTCTGAAAAATAACTACTAGCCTCAAAGGGGCGGTAGTACCGGCCTAGCGGAACTATCAACCTCAGGGAGTGGTAGTACCGACCTCACAACAGTGGTAGTACTGGCGGTACTACCAATCTCATAACTGTGGTACTGCCAGATTTCCAAATGTAATATGATTTCACATAGAAATTAACTCTTTTTAAATTAAGATCCAATAAAGATTGATTATTTGAGACATGTGATAATCAACACATAATTAAGTCAATTTGCAAAACACATTTGCAAATCCTATTCACATGCTCCAAAGAATCGCATAAAACTCCAACTTATATGCAAAACACATTTGTGATGATCAACACATGATCAAGTCAATTTGCAAACCCTATTCACATCATCACATGCTCTAGGATAGAAGCCCATAACCACTACGTCAGGATGGGCTTATAGTAACATGCATATGTGCTACTATAGCTCAAAAAAAGTGTTACCGAGTCCTATAGTAACATATTTGATTAGTGTTTCTATAGCCTATGTTGCTATAGAAAGGTCTACTGTAACATGTGACAAGTGTTGTTGCATATAAGAAAAGGTGTTACAGCCATGCTATGGCAACATGTATCAAATGTGTTGCCACACACTCTAGTAACACCTTTTTTAGCAAGAGCAACATAGTAGCGCGTGTTGCCATAGACCCTAGTAACACCTTTTTTTTTTGCTAAAGCAACATAGTAGCAAGTGTTTCCATAGACCCTTGTAACACCTTTTTATATACAATAATTGATCTTAGCAACACCCTTTTTAACTACAACAACACAATGTTGAGCTCCTAAAAAAAATTAAATATCTTTATTATTTTCTTATTTTTTTGTGAATGTACAAATTAAAATTGTTTCATAGAATATCCTTTGATAAGCATAACACAATGTACAATATAAAATACAAATGACCATACGTGTAACAATCATAACATATTGCATTGCATCAAACAAATAAATATTAAGTACTTCACACCATTCCTTAGAATACATAACGATTTGATTTCTAGAGAAGACAAGTCTTTAGTTTAAGAATCTGAAATACATCGGTCTAAATAAAAAGAATCTAAAATATATCTAATATTGCCTAATCTTCATGAAATTCTTTGCTTCTAGATCCCTTCATGTGGTAAGCAACTAAATGTATGAATTTCAACCATTGATTTTTTTCAACATACACAAAAGAAAGCATTAGCCTTTATGATTGCAATTACAAAATATGATATATGCACGTCATCACAATTGAAGCAAGAAACAATTAACATACATAAAAGGAAGGCCAAGCAATCGGTCTTGCTTCCACATGGGCATCGCCAATTGTCTTGCAGCGCTTGATTGGTCTTACTAACTCCTCTTTTTCCACAACAGGATAATTGATGATCACTTTCATAAATTGGTTACCTATCTCAACATCATCATCTATTGCATGTGGATCACTACTAAAAAACGTAGTACATGCCACAGATTCTTTATTTGGATATGTCGCAGTCTTGAGAATTACTATGGTACCAGCCTATATTAGCATTAATATAGTCAAATGAGTAAATAAAAAACATGAATTAGTTGTATCAACTAGAATCCAATAATTTTTTGTGATGTTTTCGTACCTTCATTGGAGATGGCTGCCTCTGCTTTAAAGACTTGTGTTGTGGAGTCTTCTTTTGAGTGCCTTGTTGTTGTGTATTGTTTATATTCTGTTGTAAATTTTGCCGCTTCTTATTCATCTATGGAGAGATAAGATACAATTTGTAACACGTACACTAGCAATTTTGTGCCTAAAATTCACATTGCGTTTTCTCTACAAACAAATATATGGGATAGATAATCTTACCTGCGATAACATCATTTTTCTACCTTCAATAGAATTTGTTCTTTGCATATCAAACTACAAATGAGAAAACGATTGGTAAGGCAATACACAACAAATTAGAACAAATGCTTGTCAAAATTAAAGACATTCTTTTGGTGTGATCATCGGAATATATTCTAAGTATAAAAGTGAATTGAAACTCGATTGAAATACATAGTGGGTGATCTTCATCACTGAAATTTGTTACCTTCCTTTTCATATTAATTGAAGATTATTCCTTAAGTATCAGGATTGAACAACATTGTTCATGGTTGTTAAATTGCACTTCAACTTAATCATAATGTTTGACATGTATACTACCACCAGACCTTCAATTGTTTACTCTCTGTAAATCATAAACAATTCATCAGCAACTAATGTAGTAAATATTTTGTATCAACTTTGGCTAATTAGTGTAAGTTTCACAACAATGTCATAGTCACATGGATTTAACACTACTAACTAGCGGATTTCTCAACACATAAGAATTACCTCTTGTTGGAAATCAGGACTAATGCATGGTGGTGATGATGATCCTTCTTGGAATGGTAACTGTTCCATCGTACAACTATGTAAATCAACTATCTATAGTGTATTTATAAAATGAGTAATAGAAATGTCCTAACCTTTTTACTAGAAAATAATAGATGATTATCCTCATGTATGATTTGTTGGCCCATGCATATTTCTTTGTTCTATAGTCGAATGGATAAACATTAATTATTATGTATAAGTATGAATGTAGAAAGGTAAAATTGTAATAATTTGTCAATTACCATTAATATACCTCTTTGCCCACTCATTGATTCTTCTAAATCTGGTGCATCACACTGAACTCTCTGCATATTTAAATAATGCTCAAGTGAAATTGAAGAGAGCCAAGATTGGATTAAAATTTTGACAAATACCTTTCTTTTAGAATGAACTACTTGCTGTTGAACTTTGTCAAGATTAGTTGTTTGGAAATTCAACTACAAAAAGTATATCAAGTATGAGTGAAATTTCTATATGAAAGTCAAAAATAAAATCATAATTACCACTATTGCTCACAAATAAAATCATAATTACCACTACTTGTTCCTTGTTCCCAAGGCTTGCCTGCTTGTTTAGCAATTCTTGAATAAGTAGAGCTTGTTTCTTCACTTGTTCGCTCAACTCTTCTACTTCTTCCACAACATGCATCCCTTCCTCAGATGATGAGCCATTTATTGTAGTAATAATTATGTTCTTAAGCTGCTGTGATGTATGGTCATAGACTTTTTTAGGCACAGGAAGCAATCCCATGCCATGCACTTGCCCAGGTTTTTCTTTGCCCAATACTTGATGCAATGCATCACCTTTCCATGCAAATCTTCCTTGGTCATTTTGTGCCAACATTGGTTCTTCATCAATGAGGTTTTCCAATGCAGCCTAGAAATGAACAATGCATGGGTACTCTATATGTTAGAGGAAATAATAACTTGATATCTGGGAAAGAATTGTGTATAAAGCATACCACTTGCTCATGTTTACCTTTGCCCTCTTTCTTTTGTGAGTTGCTAAGTAAACATTTGCTCTATGCGGCTGCTTCTTTTTAGGATCATCTTGTCTCTAAAAACATTAGGGGGTACAACAACATAAAGATAAACTAGTTAGATGCCCATGTGTTGCTACGAAAATTATCAAACACAATTTTATTAAGAAAAGTTTTTCAATGCAGCAGCCAAGTTGGTTGATGAGAAAGACATGCATGAAGCGAATACTTGTTAGGTCTTTAATGAATTGATTAGAGCTATAGCTATTTCCTCAACTTCTATATAGAAAAGAAAACACAACTATAATGTACATTAGAACAACAAATATTTTGTAGTGGGAGCTTGGGCAGTATGATAATATGCATTGCCCATTGCAAACCCCTTGTGCCCAACAATGGAATGAATTATATCCAAAATGGCAACCAAGTATATTAGCATATTAGCATGTTAACTAAACAAGACAGGAAAACAAAACAACATTTCCAACTTATAAACATGAATAATAATATTTAGTGGAAGTACAAAACAAAATGACTCACAAAGTCCTCAGCCCAACGGGCATAACTCTTTGTCCCTGCTGAATGGGGATTCTTCAACATAGCATGACTTTGTTTGTTCTTCTCACTAAGGGCCTATTATGAAAGCAATGTACTACTAATTAAATCACACCATCCATGTATTATTTAACATTGGCATGACTATACAAATTTAAATGAAGCAATAGTATAAATATTGTTTGCATTTGTATTACCTTTCCTTTTTTTGACTTCCAATATTTAACAAGTGCAACCCATTGATCTTCATCAACATCATCTGGGCACAACCTATACAAAAAGGATCTTTTCTTCTTCGGATTAAATTTTTTTTCTTCAATGTTGCCTTGTATCGCCTCTAATCTCTTCCGATTGTCTTCAATATCCATTTGTCACATGTCCGAGGCTACACGAACTTTGTCTAAAATAAGAAATAAAGGTAAAATTCTATGTTGCCATTGTACATAAGGTAGAAGCAACCATAATTAGAGCACAATATTTATAATATGTTATCATATTCTACAGACCTCTACACATTGAAGTATTGTTAAGTCTCCACCATCCTCTTTTAGCTTTCTCCAGTCCTCTATGTATAATGGACTATAACCTCCATTTCTTACTAGTGTCCCTAGAAATTGGCTTAACACTCCACCTTCTATCCCAATGGGTTAACCAAGTTTGTTGTATTTTACCACTTTGTGTTTAAGCCACTGAAAAGTACTTAAATCGATCTAGAGCACCTCCATTAGAGTAGCTCGGCTAGAGGGGAGAGAATGCCGGCAGTAGGGAGGAGAGGGATTAGAGAAGAGAGAGGGATTAGAAGAGGGAGAGAGTGTAACATCCCGAAAATGGGCCTAGCAGAAAATGTGCAATTCAAAATTTTGTTTGAACCAAAAATCTCAAATTATGAAATTTTTACTCTTTAATTTGGATTTCAAAAAGGAAATCAATTAGTAAAATAGTAAAAGGGTAAAAAGTAAAAGAGTAAAAGTAAATTGGTACCAAAACTTTTTACCAAAGTAAATTTGACCCTTGAACTACTCCCAATACCATGTGAATCCAGTCAAGCCTTGCGGCACCGACTTGAACTTCCACCATACCCTCATTGTTTTCTTCAGAGCTCACGTAGCCATCCGAGAACCGACACCTTTGTTTCTTTTCTTTAGTCTCTTCTCCTCCACCAATGCCGCAACTTACAAATCAAAGCTAAGGTTATCCTCCATCCCTCTAGCACTTCTAGAATCTCCTCTCGCTTTGTTTCTTCCCTGCGTTGAGGCCACGCTGGCCGATCGAAGCAACCGAGCTAGCTCCAAATTCCATCCCAAGAACTTCAAAGAAGAGCCGAGTAATCGAAGTGAGCCGCTTTGGCCCTCCCGGCCGAAGCCACCGCTCAATCCCGTCGCTCTTCGAATTTTTTTTATAAATAATCAATTTTTATTTGTGTATTACAATTATATACGTTCATAATTTTTTTTTACAGAAGTAGACTCTTTTCGCTACACGTCAGCGCGAGATTGGAGCAAGTCGCGCCACGTCAGCGCGAGATGGAGCAATCGCGCCACCTCATTGTAAGCAATTCAGCGCCCGGCGCGACGGCGAGGAGGTGTCACGCCCGAGGCGCGACGGCAGCGCGCAAGCGCGGGCAAAGCGCGGCGCGCGGGCGGCAAAGGCGTGAGCAGGCGGTGGCCCAAATCCAGCGATCGAAAGAGAGAAGAGAAGAGAAGAAAGAAAGAAAAGAAAGAAAGGAAAAGAAAAATAGGAGGAAAGGAAAAAAAAAGAAAAATAAGGAAAGAAAGAAAGGAAAAGAAAAAAAAGGAAAAGGAAAAAAAGAAAGGAAAAGAAAAAAGGGGAAACATTTTTCGTTAGCATTTTTTTTTCAAAATTTGCAAAAATGAATAGATTAATGTGGTTTTGTTACTTTGGAACCTCCGAATGAAACGGAAAAAATGCTCAAATATACATCGGATAAATAATAAATATCAGAAATATACAACAATAATAAAAATTTGCAAAAATACCCT
Source organism: Rhipidocladum racemiflorum (assembly GCA_036346355.1). NCBI lineage: Eukaryota > Viridiplantae > Streptophyta > Magnoliopsida > Poales > Poaceae > Rhipidocladum > Rhipidocladum racemiflorum. The sequence goes on along the minus strand of CM070569.1, from coordinate 43,181,806 downwards.
CGCCGCCGCCATGCCGGCGACGTTAGCAAGATGTCCAGTAGATTGAACTCGAATACTTTGCTCCTTATATACTCTTTATGAATTTTTTTGGCATTACGATATTGTTTAATATTCCATCCTACCGATTTTGCCGCATCATAATTTTACTCCGTCCTCCGCCACTATAATACACGTACTATCGAAATGAGAATAGGATGATATCCTATTACCTTACCTTAAAATTGATGTTAAGATTAGGATAGAAGATGCACATGTCCAAGGAACAATAACGGATAATAAAGGTACATAAAAATAATAATTTCGCCATATCAGAATTTTTTCCCGTCCTCCGCTACTGCCGCCTGCCGTCCCGCGTGTTGCCGCGGCAGCAGCCCTGCGCTGTCCCGTCGTCCGGGAATATGAATATTTGACTACTGTGCTTAATTAGCTTGTCCGTATGACCCGTCATACTCATCCTGATTGTAAAGATAACATTTATGTTCATTTGAAGAAATTTCATTCTTTGTTACGATTGTAGTAATTAGGTGATATATCGAAATGAATTCAACGAAACGAACTATACAAATCCGACAAGATCCAAAGTCACGCACAAATGGTAAACAACAATGGCATGTACGGCACTCTAACGAGTATACCGACTAAACCTAACATGCCTTAGGAAATGCAACAACAACAAGAGCATTAAATCGTACACTTTACTGAGAGCACAGAGGATATTTTCCCTTACGCAACCCTTCAGCTCCTGCCGCCCTGGCCCTAGCCGCCCTCTCACGCTTTCTCTCGCACTCAGCCTCCCTCTCCGCGGCATGGCCATTTGTCGTTAAACCTCCTCTGTACACGCATCTGTTCCAGATGCTGCTTGCGCTTCTCCTCCTGTTCCTCCTCACGCCACTGCTGCTCCACGATAGCACTCCGATGTGAGTACTCCCGATTCCGCCTCCTGTCCATCTCGGGAGTTTGTTCCGCGTCAGAGAATCGGATGAACTCGCACGATGGAGGCTGCAATTGGTCACATCACATCGTGTTAGACACATGCAGTTCGATTCAACACGCAGTGCAGTACGAACATACCGCCTTCTCTCGCCCCATCCGCATCCCGCCGTTGGCTCAGAGTCGTGGTTGCGGCAGCTCGATTACCTCATACCGTATGTGTATGAGTTGTCTACGGACTGTCGGAAGCGGCAAGGATCCCCGCATAGGCACATGGGGACCTCCGTGCCTTCGGGGATGGTTTGGACAACGCTGTTCCTAGGGGGCGAGGGAAACTCCATTGGTGCTGCTCGTGTGGATTGCCGGGCTGGTTCTTCGTTGTATTGGAGCAAAGGGTTTGGTTGATGCAATGTTGGGAAGGAGGAGGGGTTAAATAGCCTGCATTAATAGAGCGACATACGTGAAGCAAGAATGAATCCGTGAGCATCAGTTCCTTTGCAACTCTGCGTGCTTGGTACCGACAAATGCATGCAGCTTTGTAGCTGGGAGGAGGTGCCGATTAGGCTTTGGCAGCTATGCTTTGACAGATGACTCAGCGATGCAATGCGAAGCATTCATTTGATCGCATTTTTACAATTGCAAAGAGAGTTGAAACTGGGATTTTTACGAATATGGCAGTCCGTATACCAAATAGCAAATCTGGTCCATTCGGCCCAAAAAACTTCCAACACGTTTTTCCCGGCCGCCCAAAATCCTTCGTCGTTAGGGTTCGCGCGACTATAATAGTTAGGGTTATTGGGCGAGAGAACTTATATGCAAAGGGAGTTGAAACTGGGATTTTTTTATAGAATATGGCAGTCCGTATACCAAATAGCAAATCTGCTACATTCGGCCAAAAAAAAACTTTCAACACGCTTTTTCTCGGGCCGCCCAAAATCCTTCGTCGTTAGGGTTCGCGCGCAACTATAATAGTTAGGGTTATTGGGCGTCGAGAACTTATATGCAAAGAGAGTTGAAACTGGGATTTTTTTACAGAATATGGCAGTCCGTATACCAAATAGCAAATCTGGTCCATTCGGCCCAAAAAAAAACTTCCAACACGCTTTTTCCCGGGCCGCCCAAAATCCTTCGTCGTTAGGGTTCGCGCGCGACTATAATAGTTAGGGTTATTGGGCGTCGAGAACTTATATGCAAAGGGAGTTGAAACTGGGATTTTTTTACAGAATATGGCAGTCCGTATACCAAATAGCAAATCTGCTACATTCGGCCAAAAAAAAACTTTGAACACGCTTTTTCCCGGGCCGCCCAAAATCCTTCGTCGTTAGGGTTCGCGCGCGACTATAATAGTTAGGGTTATTGGGCGTCGAGAACTTATATGCAAAGAGAGTTGAAACTGGGATTTTTTTACAGAATATGGCAGTCCGTATACCAAATAGCAAATCTGGTCCATTCGGCCCAAAAAAAAACTTCCAACACACTTTTTCCCGGGCCGCCCAAAATCCTTCGTCGTTAGGGTTTGCGCGCGACTATAATAGTTAGGGTTATTGGGCGTAGAGAACTTATATGCAAAGGGAGTTGAAACTGGGATTTTATTATAGAATATGGCAGTCCGTATACCAAATAGCAAATCTGCTACATTCGGCCAAAAAAAAACTATCAACACGCTTTTCCGGCCGCCCAAAATCCTTCGCCGTTAGGGTTGGCACGCCGACTACAATAGTTAGGGTTATTGGGCGTAGAGAAATTATATGCAAAGAGAGTTGAAAATGGGATTTTTTTACATAATATGTCAGTCTGTTTACCAAATAGCAAGTCTTCTAATTTCTATTCTTATCTTGTTTTTCTCTTTCATTTATCTTCTTTTCTTGTTTTTCTCTTCTGTTCTCTTCTTTTCTTGTTTTTCTCTTTTATTTTTATATGCATAGAGAGTTGATATCCGCGATCATCAGATTCTTCTGACTCTTTTCATTCTGTGTGAAATAAGAAATTATTACACGAGTTTGATTTGACAAAAGGTCGGCGAAATGTACAATCAACAACAAACATTACAAAGGCGTAAATACAACGTAGCAATACAAGACTCAATCGTCGAGCTCGTCGTAGCCCTCTCCCCTGGTCACCTCCCTCTCCTGGTCACCTCCCTCTCCTGGTCACCTCCCGCTCCCTGGTCACCTGCTTGCCCCTGTGCACGAGGTCTGGTACGCCTCTTCTGTCGTGGTGCATCTGCAGCTCGACGTCTGGGCCGTGAAGGGGACCACCGGTCTGATGGCTGCACGATCCGGCTCCAAGCTCAGTGGTACAGTGCGGCTAGCGTAACTTCGGGTGCAGAGGGTGTGTAGGCGTGGGGCGCTCGGGTGCGACCCAAACAGACGTCCGGATGCGTCGGTCCAAAGATAACCGTGTCGAAGTCGTCACTTTGCGTGTGTGGCGTAATCTGGCCCTCCGGACGGTAACCTGGAAGTACTACGGATCGATTCGGTGGCGAATATATTTCAAAGTAAAATGTCTAGTAATGTCGCCATTAAGCATATTGAACACACTGGGTCGGAATGAAGAAAGGAGTAGGCATCCATGTTGCGCCGCCATATCCGAACCCGTGGCCTGTCATACACGACTATTAGTTACTTACCACAAAATGCAATGCATGCCTAAGTGAGAATATTACGACACGAAGAAGCGGGCGGCTGCCGCCATGACGAGCCGCCAGCCGGGTCTGTGGCGGATGGGCGGGTACGACGTCCTAGGTCCGAAGGGTGCCGCTTGGGCGGCGCGGTGCGGCAAATGCGTGGTAGGTATGAACGGGGTGTCGGTGGCGGTGGCGTCGGCGGCCGTCGTGTCTTGATCCGGACTTCCCTGGCATCTTACGCCCGACGTATGCGACCCCACACCGGCAAGGCGTCAAAACTATGCCGGCAAGAAACGGCCCGCACAATCCTCGCCGTCTTCGCGATCATTCGATCCATGAACGCCGTGATGTCCTCCCGAGGTCTCCAACCCCGCACAAACGGCCTCTCATGGACCTCAAGTCTTGCTCCATCTCTCGCCCCATGTCGCCCTAAAAGTGATGACATGATGTAAGATATATGTATGCTTGCATGCCGTTCAAAATTGAGTAGATTGCCTAGTTTACGTACCACAAAGTGCATCGCCGATGCAACATGGGTGGGATATGTGTCGTGAGCACGAGCCAGTCACGATCTCCTCTGGGTCGGCCCGAGGGGCAAGAGGCGTACTCGCGTAAGTGGGAGTACCACCGCAGGTACTCTGGTATCCCTGTATGTCGATATCGTCATAATGCAACCCGGTCTTGTAGTGCCCGAGTCCATCGCTCCACCCAAGGGGCCATTTTCACGGCCAGCTTAGTCCGGCGGCCACCTCTCCTCGAATGCTCGCGAAGTCGCAAACACGTTAGCATGTGCAATGAATTGCATTCGAAATGTAAGGGGAGTGATGTTACCGACATGTGTGTCTCTGTGGGGACGCACGCCACGTGGAACAGGGACCTCTGCTCGAGTCCCGGTGCCTCATTACCCGTGAACCGAGTAATCCTCAACGTACACATCGCACACAAGCTTCCGCCGTGTGTGCAAGTACACCAGATCTCGCGCGCCAGGATGGATAAACCGTGTGGTGCGCGCTTCCTAACCTCCGATAAGGTGTAAGGCTCCCACCGGACACGCTCCGCCGCAAAGGTCGAAAGCCTCGGTGAAGTGGGCGTAGACACTCCGTGCACTGCAGACCAGCCCATTGTGGCTCTGAAGGTACCGATACAAAGTTAATACGAAAGAGGTTGTAAAAGCGAGATTGCGTAGCAAAAACATGTTCGTATTCGTCTGCGGCACCAAAGAGAGCCCATCGTAGGGCGGTCCACCTCCGTGTCCTCAGAGAACTCCGGGCCCTACAACTGGTCGTCAACCCATGGTCGTCCAATCTGGAAGCGCTCGAACGACCATAGCATGAGCAGGAGTGGGCACCCGGAGAGGATCGAACCGAGGCGCGTCCTGAGGCATGCATCGCATAGACCCCGGTAGGTGGCACAAAGTACAGCTGAACCCCAGCTGTACTCGGGAACCTCATGGGGGGCAGCATCCGCTATGGCCCGTGCGACCGGGACAAGCCTAGCGTCGACGCTGTCTCCATGGGTCGTGGTGAACATCACCCACCCGAACAACCACAACAGGTAAGCCTCCAGGTGCCGGCTCACCTGGTACTCCGTGGCGTCCCCAGCCATCCTAGTTACCTGCAAGAAGGAAATGTTTTTGGTTACACAGATAAAATAAATCGAACCAATTTTGAACCTTGCCGACACATACCTCGAATTGGCGAAGCCACGTGAGAGTGGGACCGTCATTGCCGTGGGTGTAGCGGGCGTCGCTGGCCGGCCTCCCTGTGCGGCGGGAGGACTCCTCGCAAACCGAGCAAAAGGTCGCCACGCCGCCGTCATCCACCTCCGGTGGCACAACCGCCGCCGCGATTGGGAGGCCGGTCGAGATCAAAACATCCTGCGAGTCGGCGTCATCTCTCCGCAGGCGGATGGAAGGTATGCGTCTCAGGCCAGCCCGGGTCCACGAGGGCGATAAGGAGGATCGGTCGAAGGAAGCGTCGGGATCGCTCGGCGACAATGACCTCGCCATCCGCACCTTCGACGTGGTCCTCCCTGTGTGGCCTCCACCATCCGTGCAAGCGGAAGTAGTCCCGCCGCCTCTAATCTGCAACAATGAATTACAAGTTAGACCACAACATGTTTCAACCCATTAAGTACCACAAAACTTAGTACGCTTACATACCTGGGTAACCAGCGATCGTCAAGGCCCCATGCACGCATCGAGTCCGTGTGGACAAGACACCAGGATCCGTGCCTTGGCCTGGTAGTAGCGTGCAACCGTGCACGGTGGCGTGCGTCAAGTGACGATCAAGAAGGCCAGACGGCCAATCGCAACCTCGCCCACGGCCGCCATACTGCGCATCGACAAAACAAAATAATAATTTATGTTGACGAGATCAAAGATAGACATTATGTCAAAAGCATAAACAAGCAACACCATGCCCCAGAACAAACACATGTAGTTTTCTTCAATACATAACCAGACGCAATTCTTTTCACATTACAAGTACTCACTCCTCGAAGCATGACATAAAGAAGGAATACAATAGTTGTCAGGAGTCATGTATGATTATTACATTCCATACAGAGGGGGGGAACCCTCGAACAAGGCAAGCGCCTCACAGGCATATACGTCAAGACCCTCCATCTGAAACGCTCTTCGCAGGACATTTGTTCTTCCTATGGCCGTACTCTCCACATAGGACACACCTCCGGACAGGGCCTCCAGCCTCAGACTCATCCATGTCGTTGCGGATGCGGCGCGTTTGGCGACGACCTTTCCCGCCCTTCACTCTGTTCATGTCAGGGACCCATCTGCGCGTGGCATTGTCAATTTCAGTGAAGTTTCCAGCAACACGAAACCCATGTAGTTCACCGGACCACGTTTCAACTACCGTATCCGCCATGTAGTATGGAGAAACAAATTGTACACTGCTCATCTGAATCTGGCCGCAGGCCGCCAAGACATGCGAACAGGGTTTATGTAGAAGGTACGGCTTTCGGCAAGTGCAGGTGCACATGCCATCCCCACCACCGCCTAAGCTCACTTCATGGGTGATTCTCCCACTTGACATTCCCAGCCCCTCCATATTCCTCAGTGTTACCTCAAATCGTAACTCCGTCGTACCCATGACGACGACGGAATGTAGGAGGGCCTTCTCAACCTTCTTCGCTATCCAAGCTGTAACAACGCTGCAGTAGGGACTCTGAATGGTACTTGCATGCAACACTGCCGCGGCATGCCGTTCCCGAAAATACCTCACTGTACCGTACAACATACCTTCCACGATAGCGACAAGGGGCATGCCACGAAGACCCCTTATTACCCAGTTGTATACCTCAGCAAGGTTGGTTGTCATAACCCCATACCTTGCCCCAAGTGTGTCATACAATAGTGCCCACTTCTCAACCGGTTCAGACTCGATCCAGTGCGAGAAACACTTGATGTTTCTGGAAAGCCTCCTTCTGATGTTTGGGGTCAATGTCCAGGTAATGGCTGCAACGCCGTGGTGCCTCCGGCATCGCCCCGCTTGTCTCTCTCCGTCACGTATCTGCTTGCTAGTGAGCTCGTCAAGCTTCTCCTGCATGGCATCAAACTTTCTCTGCTGATTTTGCTTGCACAACCTCTTGAATAGGTTCATCAACTTCTTACTTTTGAAATATTTGAACAGGTTAGCTGCCATATGTCGCATGCACCACCGGTTCTGCAAATCCGGCCACGGAAAGGGCTCTTGCACATCTCCCTGCATCTTCTTTATCGCTTTCATCAGCCAAAGATGGCGGTCGTGAATTATGCACACATTAGGCCTATCCTTCACAACCCCGATCTTCGATTTTACAAGAACCACAACCAACTCTCGTAGTTTTCACCTTCCACGAAGCAAAGGCTATAGGAAGTATCTGGTTGTTTCCGTCCACACCGATGGCCGTCGAATTTGGCCCTTGTACTTGCCAGGTGAGAAAAGTCCCATCCACACACATAATCGGCCTGGCAATGCACGAAAGCCTCCACACAAGGCCCAAGTGCGATAAAAGCACGCTCCATAACCATAAAGCCGGGTGGGTTCTGAGATTCTCTATCATGTATAGCAGTATATGTCCCGGGTTTCTTTCCTTCAAGACGTCCGTAAGCCGGGAAGATTATCATAGGATGCCTCGAATGTACCAAAGCGCTTCTCCAATGCCTTCTCGCCGCCCTCCACGCTTTGGCGTAGCTGATTTGGTATTTATATCATGCTCCTCATGGCAAGTACTATGTGTTGTGCCTCCATGTCAAACTTCTCCACAATCTCTCCGTACATCACGTTCGCGATGAAAGATGAGGTCGGTTACGATGTCTCGATGTTACATTGCTCGTAACACAACCGTGGCCGCACAACCTTCGTGACTACCCGATTCAACTCATACTTGGGCCTGTGGGCATGAACACGCCAACCGCATTCGGCGTTTTCGCACTTCACCGTGTAACAATCTTTCTTGGATTTCACAACTCTTGCCGGCTGCAAGCTCATTGCCTGCAGACCCTTATAGCATCCTCGCAAAGCGGACTTCTCCGCGTACATTGCGTGCACACGAACCTCAATTGGTTGGTACTCACATGTCGAAGTCGGCATCATCGATCGCTAGGTCTTTCGCCGCCCCTATTCCAAGCAGCAGGCACTGTGCGGACATCTTGTCATCATCGTCCGAGGACGATTCATCGTGTTCGCCCATCGCAAGTGCCTCTTCTTCCCCCGCCCGTAGATTGTCTTCCTCTAGCATATCCACTAACCCTTCCAACTCCTCCCTTCATCTCGCTTGTCCCGTCAGCCGCAGCCGCTTGACCGAATATTGTCATGAACTTCCGCCGACCTTCCGCTTGCACCGCGATCGGGTTTCGTTACTTGCCAACTCTGTTTTGACTGCCGCTGCACATAGAGGACAAAACCCAGCCACGCTGCCTTGATGAATTGACGTAGTTCCTCCAAGATCGAGCCTGCTCCAACGGTCTAAGCACCCATACCGAGTCGTGTGTACCTCTCGGCCACAAGCATTTAATGCTCACATCATGCACTATAGGATTCAGCGAAGACTCGACAAATCCACCCGCAGATCTTCAAACTCATTTCACCGGATTCGATGGTATAAAATACATCGCTGAAAGCTACTCAGATCTACCCCGTATTGCCCCTCTGAACCACTCCGTCACCGTAAAACACTTTGAATGCATCCATAGCGCATTTAGCTACTGCAAATTAAAAATTATTTACGATATGCCCAATTAATATTTGATATACCAATCGCATATTAATGGCAATCGCAATAGAGTTGTGAAACAAAATAATTTGAATCGCATCGTACTACACTACACATATTTATAATCGTACAACATGGTACATCATTTGTAAATTAAACTACACATCAAACATATTTCAAATCACAACGATACAAAACTATAGTTTTTTGCATTTTCCCATGAATTTACAAAATTGCAGGATTTTTAGAAAATTATTTTATTCAATTTGAATTTATGGTTATGAAATAATGTATATCACATGATCAAGTTAAAACAGTTTTATTATTTAACACATTTAAAGCACACAATCAAATTATTATTTAACCTAATTACGAAATTGATATCACACGATCAAGTTATGACATAAGGATTCTAAAGAATACTACCTCATTTATTTTGAATTTCAATTGCACTTTCAATGTGAATTCTATTTTAAACCAGAGTTCAAACTTTAATTCTTTTTTCCATGAATTTAGAAACTTGTTTCACTCAATTTGAACTTATGGATCAAAAGTTATGACCATTTCAATATATTCGATTTAAATAATTAAGGAGAAAATTGAAATTACGTTTAGTTGATACCCTAACAATTTTACGGCGTGTGTTGCAATATTTAGTTCATACCATAACAATATTTATATTTTACTTAACAATTTTCTGTGTCCCCAAAAATTTTCTGTAACATTTTTTTTTGGCTCTAATAGTTACATATTCCAACTAATATATTTCTAAGCTAATATTATATTACGTACCAATATTATATACAACATTATTCACACATAATTACATAAATTATGCACAAAACAAAATTAGTTACATAATACATTATTTTACATTACTATAATAATTTTTTAAGACTACTTACAATTTTTCCTACGTTAATTTTGCCGAACGAACAGCATTTTTTTTCCTCCAATAATTAAATTTTGCAACTAATATATTTCTAGGCCAATACTATATTACGTACCAACAATATTTGCACATATGCAACATTATTCACACAAAATTACATAAATCATGCACAAAACAAAATTATTTACATAATACATTATTTTAGATTACTATAATAGTTTTCTAAGACTACCTATCATTTTCCTAAATATATATAAATTACATTGACTGAAAAATAATTATAAAAATACTAACCGATTTAACGCATTTAATCTAACGATTTAACGAAGAACGAACGAATGATGACCAAGCACCTCCTCCTCCTCTTCTTTTTTTTCTTCTTCTTCCTTCTCCTCCTCCTCTTCTTTTCTTCTTCTTCTTCCTTCTCCTCCTCCTCCTCTTCTTTTCTTCTTCTTCTTCTTCCTTTTCTTCTTCTTCTTCCTTCTTTTCTTTCCTTGTTCTTTCTCTTTTCTTCTCTGTGGCTTGACCAGCCGGTCGTTTGAGCATGGCAATAATGCCGCTCGGTCCCGCTGCTCACGCCTGCCCGGCCCCGCCGCTCTCGCTCTGGCCTCTGTCGCGCCAGAGCCCTGGCCTCCACGCCTGGCCGCTCACGCTCGCCGGCCTCGCTTCGCTTCGCGCCTGCCGCGCGCACCTCCCGGGCGCGACACCACTCCTCCTTCGCTCCACGCCGAGCGAATGCCTCAGAAGCCGCCACGTGTCCATTTCGCGAGTACGTGGCGCGAAAATCCCCAATTCGCGATGACGTGGCGCGAAAATAGCCCAGTTTTGTAAAAAAAAAATAAGAAGGTATATTTTTGTAATACACAAATAAAAAATGAATATTTATAAAAAAAATTCTCGCTCTTCTCCGTTCAGTACTGACAATCTTGGAATTTGGAACCACCCTTTGATGAGCCAGCCATACCCCAACATCACGTCGCCCATACCCTGCCAACCCTACCTCGCCGCTGGAGCTCCTAGGGCCACTTGATTTCCTTGTCCCGATCGAACTCACAACAACACTGTCCTCTTGCTCCGGCCAAAACATTCCACTGCCAATAAAACTTGCCAAACTGCTCCTTAACATCTTGTTGCTCCCAGAAGGCCACTTCATTTGTTCTTCCTCTCAATTGCCGAGCTTCTTCTCCATTCTGTCACTGCCGGTCAGGGAGCTGCACACTGGATCATCACTCGGTGAACTAGTGTTTCATTTCATGTTGCCATGAAGTCCCTCTATGATCTAATCCTTTCTTTCTCTTCTAGTTGCCAGCACCTTTCAGCCACAAAAGACCATCTGCCCTCCTTCGACTTCGGCTAGCTCCCCGCTACAATCCAAACGAAAGCTTAGAAAGAGGATCAACCGAAGCATCCATCCACTACCATTCCTTCTCTGGGTAAGTTTTTGATCTAGCTTCCTTCACCCTTGTGCTGAAGTGTTTCCCTCAGTTATCTGAGCTGCTGTTCCTTTCCGGATCCCATCGCTTGCAGAAGCTGCCGCTGATCGAAAATCACTGTAGCCGTTACGACAAGCTTCTCACTCTTCTGTGCTGCCGCGACGAGGACTGCACTGCTCTAACCGAGCCACCTTATCTCGGTTGGGTCACTAATACCTTTTCCTTCCTCACTCGAGCTAAAACTGTCTGTCTTCAATCTCCCCAGTGAACCACTGTCGTTCGTTACATTGCCGGCAAGCTCGCTGCTTCTGCCATTCTCCAGCCTGGGTGAGCTCTTGATCGAGTTGCCTACACATTGTGCTTCCCTCTGCCACCTGAGCTTCTCTTCTTGCTCTTCATTTGCAGCTATGGCAGCCGGAACAATCCACTGCAGTCGCTTCCTCATCCTCCAACCGAACGCCTGCTGCATGCAAAAGTTAGCAGACGAAGGTGAGCTCAAAAACTTGGACATGCATCCTTGTCGCAAGTAAGAATCTGGCCTAGTGGTGGGAGCCCTTGTTCGTGGCTCAGCAAACCCGGGTTCAAATCCCCACCAAGCCGACCCTGTTGCAATTTTTGTTTCATATTTTTGGATATTAGCTCAACTAGATTAGCTAGCCTTTCACTCCCAAGCAACAACGCAGCCTGGTGGCAAGTGCTCCACGGCTGATCCAACGTGTCCCCAGTTCGAGTCCTGATCAAGCCAAATTTTCTATCTTTTGCCCTATTTAATCCAATCTTTCATATCTTTTGCTATGAAGTCCAAATAAAGTAAAAATAAATTTATAAATTCATATTGTGATCTCTAGTTTCTGTTTATGCAAAAATGTTGAATTTATAACCTCTGTTTGAAATCGAAATTTAAAGTTAAATAGAAGGGTTAGAAAGGTGCTAAATATTAAATTTTGTACAAATGAACTCCGATTAGAGATAAACTAATTCCGTTAGAATCTTTATGACCTCAGGGGCCCAACTATGTAAAAATATTTAAGTTTTAACTTGTTTTAGATTTGTTTTTAGTTAAGTTCGATTCCAACGCACTAGATGTTCGAAACGCCAGAACTTGTTTATTTTTGATTCAAATTTCGTGCAACAAATTTCCTAACATTGATTAGGCAGTAGACAACCTTTTATGCAAAATTATTGAATAATTGCCTTCTGTTTAAATTGTAGATTCGAATTTGAATGCTAGGTTGAAATATGCCATGTGTAGAATTTGAGTAATTGAACTCCAAAATTGATGAAACAAACTTCGTTAGGTCCCTTAGACCATATGCAATGCACGTACGTAAAAATGGTTAGATTTGAGGTTAGTTTGTGCTAAGTTTGCATTATGTTGCTTCTCAATGCATTAACAACTTAAATAGTGATAAACAATTTGTGCAAATTCAAAATATAGTGAAGATAACCCTTAGGACCGGATTAGACTATGACAACCATAATCCATGTTTTCTTAAGTTAAATTCATGTTTGTATGTAATCTTGCCTTTAATACATAGATGATTAGAATAGGAGTTAAAGTGTAGAAATAAGTATTGGTGTTAACTCCTGTCGAATCTGTATTTAAATACCTCTAGTTCAATACTAGTTAATCTTGCAAAAATAGTTCACATGCATGCAATGTAGGATTAAATTTGCATAAGTCGTAATGCCCCATTTAGTTGAAAAACGTCTCGGGTAAAAATGAAAAGTCGTGGAACCTACTTTAAAACACTCTTAGTGATACCCCTAGCTAGTCCGTGAAAAATGGTTAAAGAACTCTTTAAGGTGTAGCCGCAAATGTAAAACGAAAATTGAATAGTTATCGCGTAGATTTTAATAACACTTAAGCCTTTTCTGTAGCCCGTAGAATATCTCGTCTAAATGAGAATGTTAAGAAGAATAGCCCAGAATCACTCCCTAGTGTATAGACTACCATAATCTGGAAAAATATTTAATTTACTTCTTGCTTTGCATCTGAATCCTATTAGCGCAAAAGCCCTAAGTATTAGGTTTGTCGGTAGTGCTTGATTATGAATAGTTAAGCGTAAGAAGGCCCTTAGCTAAAATACTAATGTCGTAATAATCATTCGAAAACCTTATAAGTTCAGCCGGTAGCTTTAATCTAGTTAGCGCCCTTTTAATACCTAAGGTCGGTACTACCGAAACTCGAGAACGGTACTACAGAAAGTTGTAATACCGCGATCCGAGAGTCGGTACTACCGGATTACAATAGGTGCGCTAACTAATGTCTTAATTCCATTAATATAAACAATCTTCGCTTCTTGAATTCGTAAAATAAGGATAAAACGATTCATAGAAAATAAGTAATCGTGTTGCGGTATATAAGTTTAAACCGTTAGTAAGGGAAATGATCGGAAAGACGATATAAAACACGATACTTGAAATCATATAACCTAAACCCTAAATCATGCTTGTTATGTGTGATGATTTACTTGGATTTCTATCTGGTTTTTCTATCTGTATTCTTTTTGCCTCTTTGGAATTTATCTTATTGGAGTTTATTATTATTTGCTATGTATCGCGATATAACGAGTAGAACCTGACGTAATCGACGCTACTCTTAGACAAGTCCGAACGAGTACTCGGCGACAACTCCGACTTCATCAACAACACGGGCAGCGACATCAATTTCGTCGTATACAATGTATAGCAAGGCAAGCACCCTTTGAACATGTTGATCCCAGAATTTCAAATGCTTTCATCAATGTTTTATATGCATGCATTATGTTATTAAAATGTTAATTTGTGGTTAATGGTAGCTATGACCCTCAATTGTGGATATCCTTAATCAATATTGCCATGTGAACCTTTGATAACTCTAGGACATGGATTGTCACATGAATATGTGAAATGGGTATACGCGCTTAATAATTATTCATGCTTAGCCATGCTTAGAATGAGACGTTTAGTTCTTGAAAAACTTAAAAAGGTTGAATACGACAGTAAAGGATACTGGTAGTTTAATAAAAATGAAAATAAAACTATGATTTGGACGCGGGTGACTTATTGGCAATAGCCAGGTTGTGTGGTGTGCTCACACGTAGTTAGGTGAAGATTGTCGCCGGGTCGGATTAAGGACCGAACTTCGGTGTTGTATGATCCAAGATTACCCGCATAACCACAATGCTTTGGTATGGGACGGCTATAACTAATTAAGTTACTAAGGACCGCTTTGCACGGGAAAGGCCGGAGTAGCACGCGGCCGTTTCTGCGGGATTGCTCGTAGGGGTGTCCACACGCGGGTGTGGGTTAGACACATACCAATGCAACGGTATACGCCTTACTAATGGGGAGAAATGATCCGTGCTACGATGTTCTTCTGCCGCCATTAGTAAGGGCTAGACGTTACTGGGCTAGTGCAAAGTCAGGAATTAGTAATGTAAAGGTTATATATGACTTTTCCCTGGCGACACACCAAAGGAAGTGTGTTATTACCGGTTGCAAAAAGGGAAGTCATTCTTTGTGGGTAAAGTTGTACCACTCTGCAGAGTTAAAACTAATCGATTAGCCGCGCTCTCGGTTATGAGCACTTGGTGAACTTGCACTAGTTAGAAGGTGTTTTAATAATTTTTGCTAAAATGTGAAGATAAAATTTGGAATAGAATTTACCCCGCAGATGAGCCAACATTTGACATTTGTTGGCAATGTTGGACTCATTTACAGCCTGTGTGGGCAAATATAGCGGTCTTTGTGTCTAGGTCGATATTGGTGGTTTGTGCCATGTGTTGGCCTTTGGATGGATAGTGGATATGATTATGATCTGTTGAGGTATGTTGATAATGATGCTCATTACTTTACTTATTTACCAAATGTTTTATGACTTATGCTTTTGAATTACTATTCAGTATCTACTTTAAACTTCGCTTTCTGCAATCAACCGTAGAGACCCACTTTGTATCAGCTTGCATATATCATAGGTTTTGCAAACACTTCAAGTCTTGCTGAGTACGCAATGTACTCACCCTTGCTATCGTTGTTGTTTTTAGGCGGGCAAATAGAATATCTCGAAGGATTGTGCTTGACGCAGGTTGCGGGGTAATGACGATGATTTTATCTAGAGTTTATACCTTGTCAGTTGCCTGAGGGATTGGATGGGCACACTACAAGACTTCTGTTTCTTTCCGCTGCAATATTATTCTAACTTGTAAGGCTATCCTGTAAAATAGCTATCTTAATGACAATGATATTTTGTATGGTTGTGATTTCCATTTGTATGTGCGTGCTAGCTACTGATCCAGGGATTAGCACAGGAAGCACATTAGAACCTGCCTTTTTCGGTACATTGTACTGTAAAAGGGAGGCTCCTCACAGAGAGAGAGAGAGAGAGAGAGAGAGAGAGAGAGAGAGAGTAGATCAGCCATGGCTAGGTGTAGCCGGGGTCGAGCCGGCCATAGAGGTGGCCAGCGTGGACGAGAAGAAGAGGAAGAGCAGGGCTGAGAGGAGAGAAGAGCCAGGGAGGAGTGCATCAGTCGGAGAAGAGGGAGGAGGAGAGAGAGAGAGAGAGCCATCGGTCGGTCGGAAGAGAGGGAGGAGTGGCCGGAGTGAGTTAGCTGGCAGTAGAGCGAGGGTAGGGATTAGGGGTAGAGGAAGAGGGGAGAGTAGGGGAGAAGAGGGAGGGGAGGCCGAAGAGGAGACGCCACGCCGGGCCGATGGCTGGTCGAAGGGGAAGGCGACGACGAGCCAGGGAGTCGGGTAGAAGGAGAGGAGCTAGGCAGAGGAGGAGGAAGGTGGGAGGGAGAGGAGACCGAGAGAGGAGAAGAAGGGCCAGGGGAGGCATCGACTAGAGGAAAGAACAAAGAAGAGGAGAAAAAGAAAAAGAAGAAAAGGGCGAGGAAAGAAAATAAAAGAGGAGAAAAGGAGGAAAATAGGGGGAAAGTAGAAATCTTGGCCTCCCGTGCGAATCCCGTAGGATAAATTGCTATCTTTTGGCCGTAGGAAAATTTTGAACTAAATTCTAAAAGATACAATTAAATATGTAGTAAGTGTATAAAATTGCAAGATTAAGTGGTAATTAAATTTTTTACTGATTGTAATGCTGCTATCTAATAAATGCTAGGGTTAAATTAGCTGTTTTAGCTAAGGGTACATCATTTTTTTATTGCCCTTAATCACTCGTAGAGGATTGGACACTGTAAGGTTGTTATAGATTAATTTTCATAGATTTAATACTTTATATTTGTCAGAGCTTGAATTGAATCCCTCAAGAAACCACCTTCAGACTCCAGGTGAGGCCGAGTATTATAATCCAAATTCAGACAAGCTTTCCTTTGGTCAATTTCAATTAAATGTTTTCAAATTGATTTCAATATATTTATATGTATCATTTATGCATTGAAAAATATATGTGTAAGTTGAAAATATTAAAGTGGACACAGCTGGAATACGTGTTGATTATTGAGTTGTAGAATGGATAGTTGATTGATTTAAAAGTTAATGATTGGATGGTTTTGGGAATTTGAAAAGGTTATGAAATGGAGGAATTGGTATTTTGATTGTGGCGTAAAATTATTATGGTGGGTAGAGGATGCCGATGAGAAGGTTATGGGCCAGCGGGGTCCTCTACATAGGCTATGATATAAGGATAAACAACTACACTCAGGCAATGAGCCATATTTTCAGTATAAACCATAGTGTGTGGAATCGGTCAGAAAAGGTTGTCCTAGGAAGGTATTACGATCTCCACATTGGGTAAGAGTAGATAAATACGCGTGTGACGCTGGGTATGCCGGAATGTCTAGTGAGGCGACACAGAAAATCAGTGTGGTTGATTCTTTCAGGCTATATATTTATAAAGCCTTGGCTTGAGTATCAGGACTGCTGCAGTGGCCTGATACAATTGTTAGCAGCGAGTCTGGTGGGTCGACCTGGGATAGGCGTCCCCCACTCGAGTAACAAGGTTAGAGATCTAATACTAGACTAGTGATAAACATTCTGGGGCCTCACAGGATGGGGTCATTATGGGTAAAGTGGTACAAACCCGCACAGGGTCAAATCATGAATTTCTACCTGTCTCCTGGATTGGAGGCTACGGAAGCTAAGTCTGCCTCATATACAAGTGCTAGCAGAAATTTCAAGAATTAAAATTTGAAACCTACATTTTCCTAATAAAGCTTATTTTCCTGAAAAATGGTTTTGAGAGAGAGATGGACATGTGGTGCGTGTTGGAAAAACTCATAGTATGTATTTTGCTATTAATGTTTGCTTAGTACTTTTTGTACTCATTTTTGCTAAATCCATCTTTGCTAGAAAATTGTCCTTGTGGGGACATGGATACCAATGGGACCGACTACGAGGCATGGGGTGAGGAGCACTCGCAAGATCTGGGTTATGAGAATGGGAGTTATTAGGATGATTAGTTTGTTGGCTAGACTGTACAATAGCTTCGATAGTCTATGGAACAGTTAGTACTTTTGGTATTGTATTTTTGTTGTACTTAGATCCCATGCATAATTATTGTACTGGACATGGAGCCATGCGTGGCATGGAATGTAATAAAGTTCTATTTCAGCCTTTAATTATTGTTCTGTTGCAACACTCTAAACACGGTATAGTAACTGATAAAGTATCGGGTCGCCCGATATTTTGTTAGTCACTATGCCAAAATTCGTGTAATTAACTTGGTGTGATGATAGTGTTACTGTTATTACCTGAGCTAATTATGCGGGTCGCCACAATCGATTGCTCTGGTGTCAACATACCACGGTTGATCAGTCATATATGTTCTTCTAGCAGCAGCAATAGTCTTCTCTTCAGCCCGATAAGAATGATCAAAGCAGTGGTAACACCGAAGGGAATCATGCCCTTGCTTACCACATACTTGACATGTCGGCCGATTGTTGTTCTTGACAGCTCCACGACTAGAGAATTGTCCACGGCCACGTCCCCTCCATGAGGAACGATCGCCACCACGATTGCTGGATACGCTTCTGAAACTTTGATTGTTGAAGCTCTTCTTCGCTACACTATTGGCCGAATTTCCAATATGAAGCTCTGAGTTAAGCAGTTCTTGCCGTAACTCATAGTTGAGCAAGTGTGCATACAAGTCATTCAAAGATATAGTATCTTGCCTTGTGGTGACGGAATGACAAGTGAATCATAATCACTGCCAAGCTCTGCCAAAATATAGATCACAGTTTCTTCTTCCTTCATTGGATAGCCAATAGATGAATAGAGGCCATTGTATCTGCTAGTCCTTTCATCTTATGAAAGTACTCGTTACCGGAGAATCTTTCTTCTTAAGATTGGCTAGCTGGAGTCTAATCTGCATAATTCGTGCCCTTGACTGGATACATCTGCCCCAATGTGGCCTAGACTTGAGCCTAAGTAGAGAAGAATAGCACTTGAGCAAGAATTTCCTCACCCAATGACGACAATAATGCCGACAAAACAAGTTGATCCTGCTGGTACCATGCCAAATATGTAGGATTTGGAACTTGTTGGTTACCACCTTTTCCTCCAGCAATGGTGGCATCTGGACAAGGGATTGATCCATCTACGTAAACCCCAGAGTTGTTGACCTCGGAGGTAAGGAATCAGCTGTGCTTTCCATAGTAGATGGTTTGCACGGGTAAGTTTCACCGTGAAGAAACTGTCGAAAGAGGGAGTTGGCAAAATACCGGCAGAAGCGGAGGACAACGAAGGCGAAGACATGGCACTGGAAGATTCAGAGGAGAACTGCGAGGTAGCCATGGATGATAACCGAGCTCTGATACCATGTAAAATTCTACATTAGCCGCAGGGAACCCAGCCGGCTTTGTATTATACTCACAAGAGGTACAACTCAAGTTGTTAAGATTACAACAAACCACAACTACCGAATAGATATTGAACAGATAGGTTACAAAGCTGTTGTCGTTGTCTGTTAAGAAACAGTAAAGGGCGATCTCTGAAATCCTGGCGCAATGGCTGAAATCCTGGAGTTGCAGACTAATCTCTTAACATTCTCTCAACATGACTTTCAACAGGTTTGTTTATCTCGGATTCTTGAGGTGTTCCGCTGTGTGGGTCCAAACTCTGATCTTCATAGCTTCTCATAGCAATTGGAGTGATGATCTTAGAAGACGTTGGTAAAAATTTGTGTCTACCATTCACCCCCTGTAGCCAGCCAACCAACGATCCTACAACATCACATGTGAGTCGGACTGATGCTGGATTATTGCTAGGTGAGCCGCTGAACCTTACCTTCAAGGTGTCTGCCTCTGCAGGACAACCAGGTTGAGTGAGTTACTTTACTGCAAATATCTGTAAATCACAAGAAACCTGACACCATGTTGGAAGTGTCCGTGAGGTAAAGTATGGAACAGCAGGTATTATGGAGTCGTGTTAAACAATACAAACGGGTGAAGCAAATAATCAAAAAATCCTAGCAAATAGGAAGCAATATCCTTTAATTTTCTTTGAAACAAGGTCATGAATAGACTGTGACGGGTACAATGGCTTGTAAAAATAAACAATATCAAAGAACAACTGGCTTCATATATTACCATTGTCAAACATAAGATGCTTAAGAGACAAGGAACTTGACAAATATGCAGAGCTGACTAAGGGGAATGAACTATTGCGTAATCAAATGGTTTGATATCACAATCATTCTCTACTGCCAGTCAAGTTACCTGTACATCATGAGGCATGTCTATGCAGCTATATTAATATCATGCAAACATGTGTTGTAACGCCTTATCCCAAATTGCCTTGCACTGACATTGTCTTGACTCGTCAGACACCCAGAGCTAACCATCTCAAAGATTAGCCGATAGAATTTAGATGTCACGGTTTAAACAGCAGCCACAACAAAGGAAATGACTGTTTACTGCCAAAAAAGATGTAAAGTCCAAATTTTAAGATATTGTTTACGTGTTTTGATAGAAAAAAGTTCTTTAAATTTCAACAACCAGGTGAAGATGGAATATATTTACACTACGTCAATAAGATAGAGAGCTACAACCGTATGCTTCAGAAATTAGGTACATACCTTATCTTCATAGAATTACATACAGAAATACGAAGAAAAATCAATAAGGTCAGCACTCTAACCTTCAGGTAGTGCTTGTGAATGAAACATGTGCCTCAGCTTTCTGCTCCAAATAAATGTGGACATCACTCTATTAAAAGCACCAGACAGCCTGTTGCAGTTTTGTTACATAGGTTCAGATTATAAAAAAACGAGGTATGAAGCACGAACTTAAATCTATCTGACAAATACATAGTACATCCAGTGATTACAAAATACCTGCTCAGAAATTGATTGCTTAGATTTATGGTGTCCTTAAGCAACTTGCAAATGCTAGCTTTTAATTCAGCAGTAACCTGGAGTTGTTGAGGACATGCATCCAGCACAAACAAAGTAAGAATTCTCATAGTATCTGAACGATTCACTTTATCATGTCTTGCTACTTCCTGGCTAACAAACTCACATGAACTTCTCAGCTTACAAGAGCTGCCTATCTGAAGGAGGGAAACATGTAAAAAGTTAACCTCAAGCAGTTGACTGTCGAGAACAGTAGTTCTACTATGATATTCAGTTGACAACTACAGTCTACAGGTTACACACTCTATCTTCCTAGATGTTAAAGAAAGCTCGTAGTCTTTCGCATGCAAAGACTGTTCTTCGCTCAACAGACGGACAGCTAACCAAGGTAACCTTCTTCTAGTCACTCCCTGACAACCACCTACAGTGATAGGCAAAAGGTTCAATAACAGTTGAATTGAGTAATAAGCAATAGTTCTGCCGTGGTATTTTCATTTGTTTTCCCTGTGGCTGATAGAGAATACTTAAGTTCGCACACAATAATCAAAAGAAGTAAAGAACTATCCAGATTTGTTAATTATGATATATTGATACTTGACTAGTATCATGATGCCTTTTCCACATTACACAGAGTGATGTAAATACAACTCCAAGGTAGGGATGGCAGTTTTACCCATGGGTTCGGGTATCCTCAGGTATCTGACTCGATAAGGGCGGGCAAGGGTAGCACTTCAGACCCACGGATTTTCAGGTTTGGGTACCCGATAAGGTCATAGGATAGGCGTGGGTGCCAATTTGTACCTATGGGTACCCAATAGGTATCATATGACATGTGGACCCCACTTTTCAGAGATACTAACTCAGTTCTTCCATACTTCTTCTAGCCCACTACGGCCCAGGCCCACTGCTTACTTAGTCATACGGTCACTCCTCCCTCGTCACGAACCTAAGACCTCGTTCCCCATTGAGGCATTGTGCAATTAGGGATCCTAGCCGGCTAGTCGCAATCCCCCAAATTCCCGATCCACTCGCCTGATTGCCACCTCCCTCTCGTCCGGCCATCCCGCACCCCTCCCTCACCTCCCTTCGACCCGGCCGCCCTCCACCACCGCCTCCCAAATTCCTGATCCACTCGCCGGCTCGCCTCCCTTCGCCCCGGTTGGTGCTCCGTTCGGCTCCTACCAGGACTAGGTGCTCGGTGGCCACAAAACAACTGACGAGCCCACCGGGTTAAGCAGCCGGCTCCTGAGTCCCGCTGGCCGCCGCAACTCCCCTCGTGGTCCGCATTCCTGTCGCCGCCCCAAAGCGCGCCCTCCGGCGGTCCGGCCTTCGCTCCCCTCCGGTGGTCCGAGCCCGAAGGTAACGATGCATCCGGCCTGGGAAATAACTTTTTTTAGAAGATTTGGGGATAGTTAATGCTTTGTGCTTAGTGGTGGTGGAAGAGGTCGAAATCTTGTGTTAATAGCCGAATGAACTAATGGGGATAGTTGATGCTTTGTGCTTAGTGATGCTTTGTTCCTTTTGCCGAAATCTTATGTTCTAGCCGTATGAACTAATGGGGATAGTTGATGTTTTATGAATTCTTAGTTATTAGATTCTATCCGTATGAACTAATGGGCTAGTGCATGCTCCCTAAAATAATGTATTACATGTGATGGCATCTTAATCTATCTTTGATGTGAAGCTAACTTCAACGAAAACACAAGATGAAGTGGTTGCATGGTACTTAGAATCCTTAGGGTAAAACACATTTGATCTGGTTACTCAAAAGGACATCAATATGGACTCTAGAATTTGAGTATGCTTTGTTAATTAGGCCTACATGGTCTTCATTGCATTTATGATTACAAAATTCAGCATGAGATGCAACCTTTATGTCAATGTATGTTCTGAACTGCCCGTGGGCATACATTGGGTTTCGGGTACCAATTGGGTTCGGGTATAGGCACAAATCTGTGCCCATGAAGCTTATCGGGTTCAGGTGGGCAGCACTAAGTTCGGGTTCGGGTTTAGGTCTGAGATGGTGGTACCCAGAGGTACCCACTCGATTGCCATCTCTACTCCGAGGTAGCATAAGTGGGGCGCACGATCAATATTATCTGCATAGATGTATATTGCCTGGAACCACTAACCTTGCCATGGCAGCATCCAAGCACAGAAAATTGAATGCAAGAGTTCCAACTTCCAATAATATTTGATCCTCTAAATATAGTTAATTCACTACTTTTTCATAAGATGTCATTTCAAACAAATGTACCTAAGCTTCGACCATATCAATGGAACCAATTTACTTAATTTGATGAAGAAGAAATATGTGTGTTCTCCTGCAGTGTAGGAAGCACAAGGGTTACTTTCCAGCATATAGATGGCATTTCAAACCTACATGATTGTGAATTTTGTTCTTACACTCTTTCTGATTATTCTAATTGCTTGCAAGGATCTGCTCTCAAGTGATGCCTCCAAAATTGTAGGTTGCAGCTAACCATTTTCAATCATTCCAGAGCAAAAGAATGGAACTCATTGTTAGAATCCACTGCAAAAATCACCGATTATGTAGCCATGCCTTAACATGCATAACACACTCAGCAAAGTCGAGGTCCGAAACAATGGAAGAAACAGGCAATTAACAAAAATAAAACTCATTGGCAAAAACTTCAGGGAATTCCATTTCTAATTCAAGTAAAGCTACACACAGCTACTTCTACAGGCTATTATGTTTTCCCCGGAGAACACTACTTACCCAGGCTAATGGAACCAGCATTGTAATGAATTCACCCACTATTCCAGGCCAAACTTACCAGTACTCTTTTCCAAAAAAAATTCTTCCCATATACAACAAAGAACTGAGAGAGACGCCCTTGGAACACAACCATTCCAACTAAACTCTTTAGATCTAAAGTTTTCATTGGCACTTAATGGGTGAAGCCGCCGGAGCAGCGCCGCCGCTTCTTGGCTTCGGGCTCGGCTTCCGCCGCGGCCGCTCATTGCGGCACTCCGGGGACGGAGGGCGATGCTTTGGACTGCGGAGGGGCATGAAGAGGGAGGAGAGTTTCGCCGCCGGCTGGGCGGGGCGGCGGCGGCCGAGAGTCGGCGAGTGGCTGAGAGTGCCATGGCTTTAGGATTTTGTGGCTGAAATGGGGAAGAGATCTGCTGCTGCGTTCTTAACCGTCTTGAAAAAAATCGACTGTCTAAAATTGGGTAGGAATTCGAGAGAACTACTCTTTTTTTCTTTTTTTTTTCTAAAACTTCTCTGTTCCAGGAGAGGTTCAAAATTTTTATTATTATTTTTTTTTGTCAAAAAAGCTATTCTGAACGGGGGCATATACAGTGCAATCAAAGGTTTGATGCAATCATTATGCAATCCAACTAAAAAGGTTTCAAAAAATTCTGAAAAAATCATGAATGTACATTTCAACTTACCCCATCTACGATAAAATTTCATGATCAAATTCGTCTTATGCTAGAAGTTACAAAAAAGGCAAATTTGGGGTGCATTTGAACTGTAAAAGTTTGTCAGAAATTTGTCTTTTTTGTAACTTCTAGTATATGATGAATTTGATCATTAAATTTTATACGTAGATAGGGTAAGTTGAGATGTACATCTATGATTTTTTTCAAAGATTTTTGAAACTTTTTTAGTTGGATTGCATAGTGATTGCACTGGATATGCCCCCATTCTGAACATCACCGAAGATGTATAGCATTTCATTATATAATTGCATAGCTACGACGAGTGGGTAGAGCATGATTTACAGATCTACTACTATAAGCACGATGTAAAGATCCACTTATAAATTTTTTAAAATATTATGTATTTCAGTTAATAAATTTTAATGAACCTAATAATCGTCTAACTTGATAAGCCACTCAGTTGGATTAATCAGGATGGAACGCGATAAAGTACTTTAGTAATAGTAGGACTGCATCCAAATTTAAGATTATATACATCAGTACTTATAACCAATAGTGCATAGAAAAAACACTAGTAGTTACAACAAGTCAATTTTATTAAAGGCAACATGATGGTAGTATCAAATATTGTTACAAAAAAATGATTCGTTCTAGTCGCGGGGCAGGATTCGCATATCTTATTATTCATCACTTTTTGTTTCATTTTCTATTTCAAATACGAACCCATACTTTTAACCGATTTGGATTTGATAAATTGGATTAGCAATTCACGGAAACTACATCTAATCCAGTAACTATGGTAAGACACATAGCCGCAAACTAAAGTTCCAATTGGCAACGAATTGTTCTGTCACAAAACTTTGCCGACTTCTAGAATGATTCTTTCTTGCCGGTTATTTCTTTTTACGAAGTATACACATACATGAATTTGCACATGCTGAAAAATGCATAATGGGAAGAAGACGACAGTGAATGCTGGGGTTGGACTTGTTCGTTCGTTCCAAGCCAAGTTGCTGTTCATTCATCAATCAGCAGAGGCGGCTACTTATCGCGTTGATGAATTTAAAGCCACAGTGCCCTGCACCGGCGGATAGTACTTCAGACTATAATCGCAATGAAAATCACATCTTCGATGTGTTGAATGCTCGAACCGATCGCTACCGCTCGGACCGAACGTTCCGCAATGGAACTTTTCTGTCCAGGATAGTCTGACAGAATAAGTTACTGTACCGCTTTTTATAGGCGACGGCTCCCCAATCGGATAAGAGTTTTATGAGATATGTCATAAGCGTGTTTGATAGCAAGAACGAAGAGGATGAATCTCGTAGAGAGAATCAAAATAACGACATTAAAGCAACTACGACAAGAGAGAGAAAAAGATTTAACGAAATCGACCGTAAATTCTTTAAGTACAATCTTAAAAGAATACAAGTGATTGTTGCTTTCTTACAGTTTCTCAAATCGTTTAGGATCTTTGGATCCTTGTCTTATACAAGGATCTAGTGCTAAAGAATAACCTAGTATTTAATTCTCTCGAGCATCTCTTGTTTTGAATGAGTTAGTTTGTGGTTTCATGGTTGCTTGGGTTCTCCATGATCATCCCCTAGGCTTATATAGCATCCATAGTTCTTCTCCAAGGCAAGTAGTAATCCTACTCCTATTAGGATTAAAAAATTTAATCATATTATGATTCTTCTGACATACTTTTTCATATTCTAACAAGCTATATATGAGTCACCATAATTAACAATCTCCACTTGACTCTTATCCGTTGAAGTCACCGTGCTCCTCCAAAAACTTACTCCAAGTCGGCTCCGCATTTTTTTCTTTCACATGGAGTGCCCCTACCATAGGGGCTCATGCACATCACCACAATATATGTGTTGGTATTTAGGTTTGGCCTCCTGAACCCTCCACATGAGAACATTTTGTTTATGTAGTTTGGTTAACCACGTAGTTTATCCTGCCACGTCTTCCTTTTTCCAACATCTCGTACCTTCGTCTTTGCGTATGCTAGATTTTGCAACCGTATTTGCAGTTCCGCATATAACTGTAGTTAAGATCTAATTACCTACCGTTGACGACACGGTCTCCTTATCAGGATTTTTTTTCCAAACGTTCCAGTGGTTGCCCTTCCTTTAGGTTTATCTATCAATCGTTATCCCCCGTTGCTCCAAATACTTTTCATGATCATATGCCCTTTGCAAGTAACTAGTATGACTCCACCTCAAAATGATACCTTACATTCTTTGAGTTCAAGCGACCTCACATATATTAGATTCATCTTTATGCCAGGTACATATTGAACTCCTGTCAATGTGCGATGTGCTCATCATACATTTTTAATGTAACTATTTTCACCTCAGTAATTGCATACTTATTACAATCAGCTAAATGAATAGGTCCATACGCTGGGCGTAGAGATCCTTCGTCAAACATGTCTCTTGACGAACATATATGGAAACAACAATTTGAATCTAATATCTATCTATTAAAAGTATTTGATTGATAGACGATATGTACATCTGAATCACTTTTTACTATCGCCATTGAGTATGCATCCCTCATTTGCTTCAAACTCGAAATATCATTTATCATATGACATTCCTCGTCACATAGATTACATGTGTGCCATTGCTTTTGCCCTTCTCCTTCCTGTAACTTTTGCTTTTGTCTGCAACACCTACTGCAGCCAATGCTTAATCACCCGAGGATGAAGATTTTAATAGCTTTTTCAAGGACTTCGCCTCCAATAGATATGCAATTACCTTGTTGAAGTTGAGAGTGCTTTTCCCAATAAAGGTGTTCATCACCAATTGCTACCAAGATAGTGGTAGAGATGATACCAGTATGACGACTTTATCGTTCTCCTTAATTTTCTCATCTACACTAATAAGATGTGTAATAGGCTTATTGAAGACATTGAGATGGTCAACATACCGTATACCTTCTCCCATGTGTAACCTATATGGTTGTCGCTTCAACACCCACTAGTTTATCAGTGAATCTGTTATATACAATTCTTCTAAGTCCTTTCATAATTTTTTTGGTGAATTCTCTTTGATCACCAAGTACTTTACCTCATTGGAGACACATAGACATATTGTACTGACAGCCTTTCGCTCCATCACCTTTCAGTCTTTTTCGGACGTCTTTCCCGGTTTCCCCATTCAAGAGTAGCGATTAACTCTTGATGGACAAGGACATCCTTTACCACACATTGCTACGCGCTGAAATTTTCTTCGTCATCAAATTTCTCTACTTGGTTCTACATCGTTGACATCAATCTTGATTTTGTGCTACCTAACACTTTACTAACCTTCTTACAAATTTGATTAATCTGGTTTTAGCTTTGATACCACTTGTTACACTTTGATATCCTTTCTTAGACACAGTAACCCTCGGATCAGATCAGATTTTTGTGAGATACGTCACAAACATACACGGTCTT
Organism: Rhipidocladum racemiflorum; assembly: GCA_036346355.1. Classification (NCBI taxonomy): domain Eukaryota; kingdom Viridiplantae; phylum Streptophyta; class Magnoliopsida; order Poales; family Poaceae; genus Rhipidocladum; species Rhipidocladum racemiflorum. The sequence goes on along the minus strand of CM070569.1, from coordinate 43,154,560 downwards.
AAGAACGAAGAGCATACCACGACATTGAAGCAACCACGACGAGGGAGAAAAGATTTAGCTAAGCCGATCGCAAATTTTTTTAAGCACAACCTCAAAATAGTACAAGTCATTGTTGCTTTCTCACAATCTCTCAAACCTTTTAGGACTTTTGAATTCTTGTCCTATACAAGAATCTAGTGTTAAAGAATAACCTAACTTCTAATCTTCTTGAACATTTCTTGTTTTAGATGAGTTAGTTTATGGTTTCATGGTTACTTGTGTTCTCCATGACCACCACTAGGTTTATATAGTATCCCTAATTCTTCTCCAAAGCAAGTAGGAATCTTACATCTATTAGGATTAAGAATCAAAATCCTATTAGAATTCCTACAGCACACATTTCTATATCATAAAAGATTATATATAAGTCACCATAATTAACAACATGCAACAGTATCTGTTCAGAATATGCTCTCTTCCCATCTCTTTCATGAAATCAAACAATGAAAAAATGAAGAAGAGAGATTAACACACGATTTACAATCGCAACATCTTCTCTTTGGAAGTAAGTTAAGTCCATCCATACGGGCGCGAAAATAATGTTACCTACTCAACCTGTCAGCATGGGCCATCTGTCAGTCAATGCTTAATTAGCAAACGAAAAGAGATTAAGAACTGGAACTGGTCCTCTGTTTCCAGAGAAGCATTGGCATTGGCATTGTCATTGGCAGGAAGGAACACCCTCTCCCTGCATTATGAGAAGGATCTCTTCCGAGTGTGTACATGCACAGGTTAGCAAACAAGCCACTGCACACACCAACGCATGCACTTCTGTTGCGTTCTGAAGAAGAACATGCACGTTTCTTGCCACTGCAACTGTAAATGCATGGATTGATCCGATTGATCTGTACCGGTTCTTTCCTTTGGTCTCTTCGGAAGGCAGAAAGGCTTGCCTTGAAAGGAAGAGCCACTATTCCACTGATGGAGCGGATCGGACAAACACCAATCTAGCTCCAGGTTCTTCAGAAAGATAGCTTATCATCATCATCACCTGCATCAACCTATTGATGAATCGATCGATCGATCTAAGTACTCAGTTTAATTCGATCCTCTTGCTACCGTAACAACACCTGTGCTGCCCGCTAATTGGATTGAACACTGAAAACTCTGAACATTTTCTCTGTAACGCGTGCTCCTCCTCAGGCCATACTAAAACAAACTAATCTTAGGTCGAATATATATATATATACACACACACACTAGTAAAGTGCCCGTGCGTTGCAACGGATCCCAAATAGATAATGACACAACAAGTTCTAAACTCTTAAAAACAAAAAAAACGAGAATTTAAAACTTGAGCTATCACTTATTTGAGATCCGTTACTGAAGAATCACTGAACAAGGGAATACAATGAAATGCAAATAAGGCTAGACAAACAGCAAATAGCTACAGAATTCCTTACCTACTGGGCCTTGGGCCCCTACTGTTCTGGCCCAAAAACGACCTGGTAGACTCACCATCACTACCAACTCATTCTTATAATAGTTAAGATATATGGAAACATATCCTGTGTATATGAATAGGTTTTGCACATATGCAATAATTAAATCTGAGCCATCCAAATCCCATCCAACGGCAGCCACCCCGATGAAACTACCGTTGGATGGGATTTAGATGGCTCAGATTTAATTATTGCACATGTGCACAGGATATGCTCTCTCTCTCTATATATATATATATATGATTGCTAGTGTGCTATAGCGCTGTTTTTGCAAAATTTGAAGACGAAACTGTTGATCCAAACCGTGCATTCTATTCATCTCATTGAAATCTCACTACCCACCAAATTTTATATATTTTGAACTTTTTCTCTTATTTATTTTGTATTTTTCAAAATCCATGATCTAATTAGTTGTGGGGCGTCCACAAACCGTGCATTCTATTCATCTCATTGAAATCTCACTACCCATTAAATTTTATATATTTTGAACTTTTTCTCTTATTTATTTTGTATTTTTCAAAATCCATGATCTAATTAGTTGTGGGGCGTCCAAAACCTATATATATATATACTAATTATAAGATACTCCAATGAGATCCACATGAAAAAATTGCAAGGGAATACATAGTTTTTAGCATATTTTGCAAATACCTTCATATACGCATATAAAAAGAAGTATGTCTAAAAAGTGTACATACCACCTTTGAAAAAATGTAGATACCATCTAGATGATCTTATATACTTATATACTATATGTACATACTCTCCGTTGCGCGAAATACTCCCTACATTGTGAGATACGACATGGGGAGTAATTACTCCCGGAAGTAGAAAAGAGGCTTCCTATAGGAAAAATACTTCGTACTCCCGGGAGTAATTACTCCCATATTTGAAATACCACCCAAACGTACTTGAAATACTCCTTTATCAGTTTGGATACACTCATATACTAATTATAAGATATTCCAATGAGATCCACATGAAAAAATTGCAAGGGAGTACATAGTTTTTAGCATATTTTGCAAATACCTTCATATACGCATATAAAAAGAAGTATGTCTAAAAAGTGTACATACCACCTCTGAAAAAATGTAGATACCACCTAGATGATCTTATATACTTATATACTACATGTACATACTCTCCGTTGCGCGAAATACTCCCTACGTTGTGAGATACGACATAGGGAGTAATTACTCCCGGGAGTAGAAAAGAGGCTTCATATATATATATATATATATATATATATATATATATATATATATATATATATATATATATATATATTTGTGTGCTAAGCACTAGTACGTAGCAACTCACTCACTATAGCGGACCCAACGGTGGGTAAGTGGGGCTGATGCTCGCCCTACCGTCAGCGGCACCATTAATATATACCCCTTAGCACTTTTAGCAGCCCTCCACTCTATGGACGTAAGCCATGGAGATTAGAGATAAAAGAAAAATGAAAACTCAATCACCTCCTAAACTCTAGTCTTAGGTCCGCCATTGCGGACACGGTATATCAGCCGTATCAGATGGAACACCCTAATTAAGTCATATTCCTGAAGCATGTCGAGAAGATGACTTTACCTCCAAAACAGTGCGTTGCCACCTTAATTATCAGCTTAGTGGGCCGATAATGCAAAAGCGCTAGATGAGAGTGAGACTCCATAGCACAACGCAATTGCGACACACTAATCTAACCACTGCCCGGGAGTCCGAGACTCGACCATACATGCAAAAACTGTTGAGCTATTTTACAGTGTATTAAAATCAATATAAGCCGTCCATTCCTTTAAATATAATGGTTGAAATCAATTTAGATATGGTTATAGTACCACCTGTAGTATTAGTAGTAAAATTCACAAAGGAGTAAAAGGGTAAAAAATTATATCATATTATTTGCCCTCTACGGTAAAACACGTCCCGTGATCCTGATGAATGGTGGATGAATGGATAAGAAGCCTCTGAAGATCATCAGGTATTCGGTGGATCTAAAACTGTGAACGAATTAGGAAAAATCTAAAATACCCCTAATGAATGGATAGAAAAAAAAGCCTAAAATACTCTTGAAGAATGGATGGTTAGATTTGATTTCTACTACCACTATTTACTACCTATGTTATCCACCGTAAAATTGAGAAGCTAAGCCTCCAAGGCTGGCGTGTTCAATCAATTAGTGGTGATTAAATTTCTGGTCAACTTCTGGCATTGGATTAAATAGGATTTGATAAACATCACCCGGATGATTTGTTTGCTAAACATCACCCAAAATCTGAGAGCATTCTATCATTGTTGAGATTTGGGAGTATCTGATTATATGCTAACGGGTTCACATGGATGATTCGATCTAACATTAGGTTTTTAATTCTACGGTCCAAAATTTAGATGTTATTTAAGACAAAAACATCCGAGAGATGCCTATGCACTCTAAAATAGGATTTTGATAAGGCGTTGTATCAGCCATTAAATTACAATCCTCATTGCCGGCCAAGCTGGCAGTCCCAAAGGATTTGGGTTCTGAAAGCAACAGTTAGCTAAGACGACAAGTAGTATCACTTGCACAACCTCTTCTTGCAGTTGCAGTCAGCATCGCATTGCATCACTTAACTATTCTCACCCTGGACCGGCAGAATTCTAATTCCCAGCTGCAGAGTTGCTTGGGAGCACGAAGGTTCGCAGCTGCTGCTCGACGTACTCGCCGTCGCCGGCGGCTAGCTTCACGTTTTCCTTCTCTTTTTTTTTTTCTTAACATGCCAATGCCTGCTAGCTAGTACTGCGCGCGTATTGTTTGACTGGCTTCCAAGTCTCGCACAAGTACACCTCGATCACGCATACGATTAAGTCGTAGTTTGGAAAAAACAATATTAGTTCTAACACCTAGTTCGCCTTTTTTTTCTTCTAATTTTCACTCTAAGGACTACTCTAAACCGAATTCGGAATTGGATGAATCGATTTTTTTACGGCAAATCCGGTGACTATGCTAAAGAGGCACGTACGGTACATTAGCAGACTAGCTGTTGTACTTGAACTCCACGTGGACTTACGATTTGGGCGGTTAGTTTTGGGAGAGGAGCGAGGAATCCGGCATAGTAATTTTTACTGCAACCGAGGATGCTTGAAATAGTACTTAGTGAGAGCGATTTGGCAGGCTTGCAGCTTAATTCGATAGCCTCCACACACGCCTCACTGTTTCTTGTCTTCCAGTTATCCCAAATGCTTGCAGCGTCAGCTTCTCCTCGGTCTATAAATACTCCAATGTTGCTCACATTCTCCTTGCAAAAAAAATACCCATAAAAGATCAGAGGCCCTAGCCAGCTAGCTTGCTAGCTAGATCCACAGGCTAATTCCTCCCAAAAAGAAGAAAATCCACAGGCTTTGACCACTGCATGCGATGGGTTCTTCACGCACGATTGTGATCGCCTTCGTGTTCCTGCTAGCCATGGCGTCGTCGTCGCCTTCTTTTCTGCAGCAAGCCCAAGCCAGGATGATGCCGGATGGTGATCGGGAACCACAAGCGCATGGCAAGACGATGACGAGCTCTTCTACGCTCGCTGCCGGTGCTGCCAGTGTCGTCTCGTCTTTGCAGGATGTGCTTCAAGGAAGACGACGCCCGCAGCTGCTGCTGTCGCCGCAGACCGTTGCCGTGCGCCGCAGCCGGATGCTCGGGTCGGTGCCGAGCCCCGGCGTTGGCCACTAGGCTTGTCGATCGAGAGGTCCTATATATCGCCGACGATATCCTTTCTAAGTAGTATACTTACTAACCATGCGTATTATTTGTAGTTTCAGCATGAGATCAGAGGTTAATTCCACATCTAACTACATATGTGGAGTTTGTAAACGAGAGTTCTATATATGATAAACTGATGAGCAGTGCTTATATGTTTTTCTATCAATACAAGTTGCATGAATATTAAAACAAACGAAGGAGTAAATAATCATCATCTATTATTCATTCGTACTTTAATATTTATGCAACTTTCAAAAAGAAAAGCATACAAGCACCTCTCTACAGTACTGATTATTCTGTCGAATCTATGCGAGATACCACTGAGTTGTGCATAATTCGTGATACGGTCTCGAATGTTTAATTCTGGATGTCAATCTCGCCCACACATGTGTGTATTTCTTGTAATAGGAAAATATATGTTTTTTTTTTTTCATTTGGGGTACATGCCTATAGCTAGCTAGCTTCGAGTTGGAGCAAAACGACCTGATTGGATGCCTTCGTCGAATTTGTACTTTGTGGTGATTGAGCTGCAATTAACGGAAAAATTACGCTTCTTTGGTAATATTTTGGAAATGCTAAGCAAGGGCCCCTTGGGATTGTAGCAACATGTACAATCTGCATTCCTTGCAGAAAATAAAAAAGCATGGATATATGAAATCGAATAATATGGATGCATATACAACCTACTTTCTGAGGTTGAGTTCTTTTACGTGTCCGTCGTAATGATCGAGTAGGTATCAGATGGGCAGTGAAACAACATAATCAAACTACAGTTTATGTGGGAGCCGCAGAAGTCCGATGAGGTATAAAACTGAACTGTAGAGGTTTTGACAAATCCTTGCAACCTATAGCAATTTTTGGTGGGGGTCGACTATAATTCAGTGAAAGTTCAACCGTTCGGTGTGAGATGATATGGCTTCTAGAATTGAATTCTTACGACCTTACGTGGATATCATAATGCATATAGTTCCTTATTTCTATGTCCGTATATCAGTGGTGGAGCTAGAAAACTTTGGAAGTCCGGGCAAGTCTAACTACGGTTAAGAGCTTATCCGAAAGACGCGGCTTGTATGTATGGTACCTAACAGTGATTGAACTGTATTGAAGTTCTACTGCTTGTCACTAGTAAGTTCGGACAGTCACCCACCCTGTTCGAGAGCTAACTAAATAATACCTCGAAATCATACCCAACGGTATACGTTGAGCCTTGCAAAAATTGCCTCTTGCCAGCGACCAAACAATCCATAAGAAAAATGAGCATGAGATGCATCAGCTAGGGAAGGGTACGTGCAGTGTGTAGTTCCTGTGGGGACTGTAACTTAAATAGTCTATGTTCGATCGAGCGAGCGAATGATCTAGATCGTTTAAATCCATTTGCTACGGTACCTATCATAGCACAAAATCACTATAGTAACTTGCTACAGTATTTTGGACCGATTTGTACTGTTATTTGTTTTATCCAACGGCTCACACGTACCTGCTTAAGTTACGGTCCTTGGAACCGCACCGAACCGGATCCATCAGCTAGCTATGTGACGAATGACAGAGGGTTGAGGTGAAAGCCTAGAGGTTGAGACAACACATCCCCAACTTTCCAACACCGAGGTAGATCAGGTAGCCAATCCAGAGTGGATAAGCATGGTAAGACAGTAGCAGTAACTGGCCGTTACTGCAACGGATCCATCAGCTAGCTATGTGTTGAATGACAAAAGGTTGAAGTGAAAGCGTAGAGGTTGAGACCGTCACATCCCCAACTTTCCAGCACCGAGGTAGCCAATCCAGAGTGGATAAGCATGGTAAGACAGAAGCAGTAACTGGTCGTTACTGCGAAAAGTGCCCAATGTGATACCAATAATGTATGGCTCCATCGTAAAAGTGCCCAAGGTGATACCTATAATGTATGGCTCGATCGTTGGGATATACTTATCGAACTGATCAGCAGATGTCCATGTCGAAATCAATTCGAGCCATCCAATTTGGTTGCTGCCGCGTTTGATCCTCGCCTCGCTTCACCATCAGAGTACTGTGTGAAGTGCGTTTTGTACGAGCCTTTTTGGTCTTTCGCACTTTTGAGACTATCTGCGAGATCAGATACTAATGCCGGTCCAGTGCAGTCTCAACTAGCTCGTATGACTGAACCACAGTAACAGTGAGGCTGATGCCTCCTGCACATATTCTACCGTACTCTAAAAGGGCCAATCTGCAAAAGGGGGATTGTTTTGTGAATTTTTAGGATCTAGCTAGTTCAAATTTAAAATTGATTTGGATCCAAATCTTGATCACCAGGTCCTAAGAATCCAAGAAACTTGAGGCCCCGTTCGTTTCAGTTTCTGCACAACTTCTGCTTAAAAAAGTATATTATTTACCGAACGGGAGGATTCTGGATAGCTTCTCTGAAAATCAGAAATTGCCATCTACATAGAATCAGAATCCGACTGGAACATGATTCCTATTGATTCTTGCTAATACTCGCCAACTCAGTCCGGAACCTAGAAGTCGTAGCTGATTCGGCCCGATTCTCCCATAATCCAGAAGCTGAAACAAACTGGACCTGAATTAGGCTAGTTCTTGCCCTCAAATTGTTGAGATTGGATAGCTCCCAAAATTTTGTGGGTATGACTAGTTTGTGATTAACCTTAAATTAAAAGATTTAAACACTCCATCACAGTTTGAGGGTAACCTTAAACTAATACATTTAAATCAGAAAATCTCAAATTAGAAATTTTTAACTTGAAAACTTTTAAATCAAAAAGTTTCAACATAAAATACTTTCAATAAAAAATTTTAAAATTACAAAGTTTCAACCCGAAAAATCAAATCAAAAAGTTTCAACTTAGAAAACTTTCAATTAAAAAACTTTTGGTTCAAAAAGTTTTGATTCAAAAGACATTTGGTTAGAAAAGTTTCAATTTAAAATTCAACTCAAAAAATTTTCAATAAATTTTTTTCAAATCAGAATGTTTCAACTCAAAAAAATTAAACAAAAAAAATTCAAATTAGAAATTTCAACTCTGAAAACTTTCGGATCGAAAAGTTTCTATTCAACAAACTTTCAGTTTGAAAAGTTTTGCTTAAAAAATATTTGAAAGTGCTTAAAAAATACTTATTTTCAAAAACTTGATGCAGGGGGTTTAAAATACAAAAACTATTTTGAATTTGAGGGGAAGGAAATAGAGGAGGAAAGGGGAATGAAATAGGTGCTTCCACTTGTCACAAGAAGAGGGCCTTTGAGGGGGAAGGAAGGAGGTATTGCCACTTGTCACAAGGAAAGGTCTTTGAGGGGGAGGTGCTGCCACTTGTCACAATGAGAGAGTATCCCCACCAAAGATTTGGTATAAGCGTACTCAAATTAGCAATTCCCAAATTTTGTTAGCTTAAATCTCTCGCAATTACATGGCCGCATGCTACACTACAAGTCTTTTTATGTTTTCAAAAATAGGTCTCTATTCATTGCACTGCAACATGTAAGTTATATTTGCTACTCAACTACTCCCTCTGTCCCAAATACATGTCATTATAGCTTCCAAATTTTGTTTCGAAATACATGTTATTCTATAATTTCGAGGAGACTTTTAACCATTTCTTTTTCCCCCTTCTATGCCTCTTCCCTTTAGTTATTTCTAATGTAACACAAGACAAGGAGTTATACAGGTTTAGGCCCTCAACGGTGGAGGTAATACTCTAGTCCTGTGCTCTGGGATTATGCGTCTCTCTTTGGGGGGTCCTCCCTCTCCCCTTATATACCGGAGGGGAAGAGGAGCCCTACTCGGACTCTTGGAAAGAGTCCGAGTTGTTTACAAGTAACGGAATCATATCCTTCCATAACCGAGGTGGTTTTCTCGGCGGTTACAATCTTGCCTTCTATCTATAACGAGATAGCAGATAAATCCATAAGACGTACGCTCCTTTTCTCGTGTATACGCGCCCGGTCTTTATATCCTCCACAATAAGTGAATGTCATATATTGATATTTCACATTTCATGTTGCATTTTACATGTCGCTAACTTTATCGGTGCACAATGGCAGTCGTCGGAGTGTTACTTCTTTCAATAGATTGACCACTCGGAAAAGTATGACAGGTCATTCATCCAACAAAAATATATGTTGAACTACGCAGTTGTGGCAGAGAATTTCATGTGTTGAAAACCTTATACCCTTTAGGACAAGGGATCCCGAAAGGGGAATACAAGGGCAAAATGCCGATGGCCCCTGATGCACCTATTGAAGATGAAGATATTTCTGGCAGGGTGAAAGATCGAGATGGCGATCAAAGTGCAGGTGAATGATCCCAAATTAAAATTTCCCCCTCCTACTGGACAAAAAGAAACCAACCAAGAATCACACACAAAAGAAAGAGAATAAATTCTCAAAAACTGGCAGAGGGCGGCACTACCGCAGTTGCAGGGGTGGTAGTGCCATTCCTGCGATACTACCGCTTGTAAACGGTGGTAGTGCCGGGCTCAAGAATAGAGCTTGAAACAGCATGAACACCAAAAGCAAATTTGATGCAACTTTCAATCGGCTAATCAAAGGTTCATGCAACTTGGTAGATATCTTCTCAAGGATGTCAGGAACTTATTCCACCCATCAATCCATAGGATTAACGTCAAAGTTCTGACCTTTCTTGAATCAAAGGAAGATTGCACCAAGAAGTAGCAAAAACCAAAATCTTCGATCTAGTCTTGCTCGTGAGAATTTGATGATCAAAATGACCTTCGATACCTTCTCACTTATCACAACAGCTAGAACACAAGAAGAACAAACTCCAAACGTACTCTACAAAGATCTCTTCATGATAAGCACAAGATCAGTTTCTCGTAAGAAGAATACAAGTTTGCCTAGAGGATTGGGATTTGATCTGATAAAAGATTCATCCAGGCAATCACTCATCTTCAGCAAGAAGAACCACAAGCAATTAGAAGGTGGGGACACAATACCAAATGGCATAAATGTAAATTGTGAGAAAGCAAATGCGTAATGTAAATACTGAATTTAAATTGTGTAAAGTAATGATATAATGTAAATGCGGAATTTAAATTCAGAATAGAGATAGTGGAAACTTTCTTTTCTTTGGAAGATTTTTACAAAGCCACACAACATGTGGGCAAAGCTTAAAGGAGCACACAAAATCTTCCCCAAAGACTTGAGGGGAGAGGCATACCCCTACCTCTCTATTTATAGCAACCTTGGAGCAATCTCTACCTTTGATACTTTCTTGGCCCTCAAGAAACCTCATCAAGGGTTGAGATTCACTCCCTCATATTGTGACATTATGGAATGTGACATTATAGAATATGGCATTACGGTACACCTTTATACCGTGTTTTCGGGCCGTTTCTGGGTGTTTGGGCCTCTCCGGGGGAGGTTGGGCCTTGTGGGAGCTAGTTTGGGCCTTGGGGGAATTAAATGGGCCATCGATTGGGGGTTTTTGGCCCATGTGGGGGAAAATCCAGCCAATACCTAGGGTTTCTCCCCCCCTTGCACCTCCCCTAGGCTTGGTGCGCCCCCTCCCCTCCCTTAGCCCCCCCAAACCCTCCCCTAGCCGCACCACCCTCCCTCCCCTTGCGCCACCCCCTCCCTCTCCTCCCACCCTAGCCGGCCCTAGCTCCTCCCCCTCGTAGCTACTCCGATCTCACTGTCCGGGAGCCCTTTGTCCAAGAAGATTCGGCGTTCCCGGCGATCGGAGGGGAGATCGGGCCGCGAGGAGGAGACGTTCGTCGACCGGGTGCTCTGCCAAGAAGATGTATGCCTTGGAGATCTTGGTTGTAGAGGTTTTGGTGCTGGTTAGATGGGGAAGATGATGGTTAATTTTGGTGTTTAGGTGCTGTGATTAGAAGGGTCTAGGGTGATTGCAACTCTGTCCTGCGTTCTGTCCTCGGACAGATTAGGTCATCAGTTTTCGGGCGTGAATTAGACAATTTTAGAGGCGTTTTCTGGTTAGCCAGCTGTTACGTAAGTTGTAGATAATTCAATTACCTTTAATTGGACACCAAGAACGTTAAATTCTGTTCATCCGTTTAAAAGTTATGGCTATTTTACCGAGCGCTATCCAATCTGTGACGTGATTGGGACAGATTATGTTCAACTGTAGATTAGAGGATTTTAGAGGCCGATTCAATTTTCGCGAATACTTAGAAAAAGATGGGAAGTCTCCTAAGCTTTGAGAAAATGTACTCGTTTACCTTATTTGGAGTTTTAGAACTCAAGTTATGCTTGTTGGAAGCATGGTGTCCCGTTGGACATATTCTCTGTTTTTCAGGTTTTAGGGCTGGGTTGCGAAGTCGATGTAGATGATTGTTCTTGTATTGTTTTGTGAGCATGATTTTGAGTGTATTATACCTATGTGCATGTGGTGTGACCCTGGGAGTGCCCTCAACATCTCGCCACTCCGTCTCACACGGTTAAAGGCAAGTGTATTGGGGTGGTTTAGGAATTGGTTGATCAAACCGTTTTGTAGTGTTGCATTAAAAAACCATATGATGTGCTAGTTTGCCTTATGTGATCTTTGCATGTGATTTGATGAATATGATTAGTTAATGGTTATGCATTTGTTATATGGATTATTTATGCAAGTTAAACCATGGTTTTGGCATATGTGTATTCATAATGGAAGAGGCGACCCATTCTGAAGTGGGCTTCTGTGTTCACACGTAGTGAATACGAAAGTCCTACCTTGTAGTCCAATCCACGGTTGTGTATGGGAGCGAGTCAGTAAGAGTAGGCACCCTCCACAGGATGGAAGGAAAATAGGGTGCACACCGACGGGTGTGCACTCGGCAATACCGGTATGTGCTAAGCAAAGAGACATGTGCATTGCATTGCATGAATGATGGTGTTAATGAGATGTCTATGAAGATGAACTATGAGATGCTTATGTTGTTGTTTATGGGATGTAGTGATGATGTCATTGAAAATTGTTTTGTTTTATTCCATTGCAATACACTTCACTGAGTGATGAACTCACGTTTGTTGTTTTATGATGTTTTAGGTACCATGAATTCAGCATACGGGAAAGGGAGTTAGCGGCACATCTTCACATAGTTCCATTCATCTAGACAACTACACACTCTCATTCGTAGTTGTAATAATTATTTTTATTGCGCTAAATTTGGATTGTGTTTTATAGTGTGCTTGGTTTTATTGTTCACTTCGTATTGGCTCATAAAACGTTTGAATTTATAATCTGGACTTGAAATGATGCTATAACTCATGTTATTGCTGTTTTAGATGTCATCCATTATGCTATTGTGTTATGATAATATCATTGTTGCTTCAAATCATGGAAAAACAAAGGATATGCTGTCGAAATTCCGATTAAAACATTTGCATGCTTGCTGTAATTTGTCTTTAATTATGATATTTGGTTGTTGTTTCTACTCTGTTTGGTGACATTCTGGGCATACTAGGTGCCAGGGTGTTACAGTTGGTATCAGAGCGGGCATTAGGTCCGTGGAACATGTATTTAGTGTCATACTATAGGTTCAACTAAAATGTCATGTGGAATAACCTAGAAACATGGCTTAGGTTATACTTAAAATTTTGCCATAGGGTAGCAACATTAAAACTTGTGTAAGTGGAATAATTCCTTTAAATTTTGACACACTTGGATGCACAGTAGGGTGGGTTTGTGGTGCTTCATTGCATTGCGTTTTGTATATTTGATGGAGATTGTTTATGTTGATCTTTGATCTTGTTTATATTGATGTTGTGCTTATGATTATGTGTTGGTATGGTTGTGTGGCTGTAGCAGCCATGCCGAGGGGTAGAGGCCACGGTCGCCGTGGCCATGGAGGCTAGGGTCGGGGTGGGAGTCACCCATCCCAGGGAGTTGCTAAGTCTGCTGAGGGAAGCGCTTCGCTCAATGCTCATGAGCCAGCACAGGAGGAGATCCCGACGGCACAGTCGGGGGCTGAGATGCCGGCCGCCACTGCGGCCTTGTTGCAGGCACTGCAAAGGGAGGTCCAGGAGCTGCGCCAGCAGGTTCAGGTAGCCCATGCTGCTGTGCCTCCCGCTGCAGCGGCCCCCGTTGTGCCGGAGCCGAGGATGAGCCTCCGTGAGTGGATGTCCCTCCGCCTGGACACTTTTGATGGAGCGGGCATGCTGGTCCGATCCGCAGATTGGTTGCGGTACATAGAGCGGCAGTTTGAGGTTCTAGAGTTGATCTCGGTCCAGAGAGCTCGCTTTGTGGCCTTTCAGCTGAAGGTCAAAGCGGATATCTTGTGGGAGGGGGTTCTTGCTGCGAGGGCCCCCGCTCTTGGACCGATCACCTGGGAGGACTTTGTGGTTCGCTTCCGAGCCAAGCTCTACCCGGAGTCCTTTCTCGAGAGGATGGAGCATACTCTGTCGACTCTCTCCCAGGGGAAGAAGTCGGTGGCAGAGTATGAGGTGGAGTTCAATAATGTGGTGCGCTTTGTGCCGGCTGTGGATGATAGGGAGAAGGCGAGGAGGTTCCGTAGGGGCCTCAATAAGGAGTTCAGAGTTGTCATGGGGGCGACTGTCCCTCGTGACTTATGCTCCGTGGTCGAGCAGGCGAAGGGCATGGAGCTCAAGTTGGAGCTCTCCAGGGATAAGTAAAACCCTGGAGGTTCGGGGGTTCCAGCGGCCCCTGGCTGGGGCCAGAAGAGGGCCTTTGGTGGAGGAGGTGGATCTTCTCAGCGACCTACCTTTAAGAAGTTCAAGGGGGGACAGGGTTCCTCCGCAGGGGCTAAGATGAAGCCGCCCCAGCCATCTTCCTCACGGGTGGTTGTTCGTCCCGCTCCAGGGCAGGGCATGATTTGTTTCAAGTGCGGTTGTGGACACCATGCTGTTGAGTGTGCTTGGACTGGGGAGTGCAATCATTGTGGCCGACCTGGCCATATCGGGCGAGTCTACCGGATGAATCCTGGTAGCATTATCAAGTGGGAGCCCGTGCCTTCTGCTCCCACTCCAGCCACGTCTTCCAGAGGGTTAGTGCAGATGTTGGCTGCTACTACTCCCCCGTAGCCCTCGGCTTGGGCGCCCCCTACGGCCTATTGGTGCACGCAGTCGTCGGCTCCTCCTCAACTCGCCCCACCGCCCCCAGTTTTGTTGGGGCATCAACCGGGTGTCGGGGCTCCTGCTGCCCCGGCGCCACCAGGAGTGTACGCCTTGCCGACTGCTGAGTCAGCCGGGCATCCGGAGGAGGTATCAGGTACTTTGCTTGTGGATTCAGTTGATACCTTTGTTCTTTTTTATTCCGAAGCATCCTATTCTTTCGTATCGTCTGAGTTTGATAGTAGAGCTAAGTTGGGAGTGCAGCGGATTTCTAAGCCTGTGATAGTCAGTTCTCTGGGGGTCTTATTGCGAGTTCTTTGGTTTGCCTGGGTTGCACTATTACCATTGATGATGAGGTTTTCTTTGCCAATCTTATGGTTATTCAGTTGGCCACTTTTGATATCATTCTGGGCATAGACTGGTTGCATCAGTACAGTGCCAAGATTTGTTGCTTTTGGAAGACAGTTGCCTTACAGGCTCCGTCAGGAGTGGAATTGACTTTTCAGGGTGGCATACCCTCTAGTTCCATCTTTGCTTTGGCTAGTCTGTTTCCTGGTCGCCGTTTGCGGCAGTTGGGTTTTCTCATGGCTATTTCAGAAAAGCCATCTTCTTCAGTATCTATTGGGGAGATTCCTGTGGTGAAGGAATTTGTTGATGTGTTCCCTGATGAAGTGCCTAGTTTGCCTCTTGTGAGGAGTGTGGAGTTTTGAATTGATCTTATTCCTGGCACTCGACCTATTTCTATGTCTCCATACCGTTTGGCTCGTCCTTTTCAAGACGAGTTGAAAAAGCAATTGGAGGATATGTTGGTCAAGGGTTTCATTCGGCGCACTGTGTTGCCATGGTGAGCAACCATCCTTTTCGTTTCGAAGAAGGATGGTAGTTGGCGCATGTGCATTGACTATCGTGCTCTAAATATGGATAGACCTCCACATGGTCTTTCAATCCCCCCCTTGATGAGTATATTGACAAATCACCAAAAAGGCATAAATTTGAGTTTGAAAAGAATAGAAGAAAGCAATTTGATTGCAAATCCATACTTGGTCTATTTAACAAAGAAAGTAAGTTTATGACCAAGTTGGCGAGAAGAATTTTAGAGAAAACCAAGAGAAAGAACAAGTTTTTCACAAATGCTCTAAAAATTGAGAAAAGCCAATAAAATCTCAATTTTGCCATTTTGCACATGATCCAAAGAAAAGAACAATTTTTCACTCATGTGAAAGCATTTTTTTATATTCTCTTCCATTTAAGATGCATTTTTCACATTTTCTCCCCCTTTTGGCAAATATAGACATCAAGAGAGTATGTATGCATGAAATGCATCCTAAATGAGCTTTGAAGATTATCTAAGTGATCATTTTAGACAAAGTATGATACCAAACTAGTTAAATTTAGATTATGCTAAAGTAAATCATACCCCATTACATATTTCAATTTTTGTTTGGCAAGCTCAAAAGAAATTTTGCTATTTTTGCATGATTTCAACAAGAAGCAAAGCTATGCAAGGATCAAATGGATATAATAGAATTCAACCTAGTCGATACATTAGGAAGCTACAAGTGCATAAGAGAACCCTCTTGCTCAACCATATCTTAAATGCAAATTCTAAATTTTAATGCACATAATATGGTTTAGAGAGCTTATCCTAGTGAATCCATAGATTCAAATCCCGGCGATATTTCGAAAATCTCGAACAAGATTTTGGATTTCGGACCCCCCCCCCGGAGATCCTAAATCTCGGGCGAGTAAAAAAAAAATTAAAAAAAAATCAAAATGCTACAATACCCATCCAAATCTCGGCGAGATCTTAGTGATTTCGGCCGAAATTTTGATGTGTTTTACCGAATTTTCATTTTTCTTGGCCGGATTTGATTGGATTTAGGGTCAAGTTCATCCACAAAAAAATTTGACAATTATGCGGTCAAAACAAGGTGACTAAAATATCGGTGATTTCGGCCGAAATCTTGGATTTCCCAGTTGAAAAAAACTGGATTTGAAATTTGGTTTTTGAATTTTGTCTGAATTTTGTTTGAATTTTTGAGATTTCGGATTTCGGGGGGGGGGGTTCCGAGATTTCTACCAAAACAAAATTTTGAACCTTGAGTGAAACACATCCTCAACTAGGAGCCATGGATAAAAGTTGTCTAGGCTTCACTCTCCTCCGCAAACCTTGAGGTTTAGGGAGTTTATCCTAGTGAAACACAACCTCGACTAGGAGCCATCAACAAAGGTCTCCTAGGCATCATTCTCTTCTTCAATTTTATTTTTGTATTTTTTAATTTAATTGACCCAAGCCATATTCAACCATCTCAAGCAAGAAGCTTAAAAGAATGGTCTTGGTCATACACAATATATACCAAGTTCATCCCAAGTACAATGGGAAGTAGTCTTATGAATGTAACGTGTTGAGATCAATTTTAGCACACGAAAGTCAATTTTTTTTGAACATTTTCAGCACTTAGATTCATGAGCATTTTAAGGATTCTAGAATACAACAAACTAGCTAAACCCAAGTTACTCTAGTGACTCTAGTAGAAATCCAAGATTTCACAAGGCTTAGCATAAGCACCTAGTAAAGAAATATAGCAAGTAAAAGCTATAGGTTTTCATCAAGTTTTCATTAAAGTTCAATTTTATGTTTTAGCAATCTTAGCATGATGAATTAGTACAATTTGGATGTAACATCCTCGTTTTGGCTTTCTGGAGAAAAACCTAATTTAAATGAAGTAAATTCAAAAGTTGAAGTTTCTTTGGTGTTTATATTAACCTGGCATCCATTCCCCTTCGAAATCGGGGATTAATTCCCTCCCGGGCGAAAAATCGGATTTTCCAGTACCGCCGGTGCCCGAAAATTCACCTGAGTCCAAAAGTGCTCCAAAAATCTCCAAACCACTTCTAAAATGTTCCAAATATTCCGAAATGATTTTAGGAATCATTCCCCGGATTTTTGGACCTCCGTTCCTATTTTATCTCATGGCTTTTGTTTAATGCCTGCGATCCGCGCCCGAATATCCAATTCCACAAAAATCATCCAAATTCAACCAAACCACTTCCATTGAGTTCCAAATATTCTAAAATGGCTCTAGGAATTTTTCCGGAATTTTTAGGCCATTTTTCCTAATTTTTCCCTAGGGTGGCACGTTTACGTAAAAGAGAGCCAATAGGATGCTGCCACGTGGCAAGTGAATAGTGTCATCTTCAACCTCTTGCCATGCATGAACAAAGGAGCTTCAAGCAAGCCAAAAATGGTGGGAGCTCTCTTTAAATCCATCTAGCTCCTCCAATACAACTCCAAATCGCGAACGGCCGGATCCGTTGGACTCACAACGAACTCCTCTTCCTATCCATGGGGATAATACCCCCGAAATCTCGCTAATTTTTGAACGGTTGCGTGGAAACCGAAACCGACTCTTTTGGAGATTGCGCGGCCGTTCCTAGCCCGTTCCGCGTGATTCCACCTCTCATCTCTCCGTATAAGAGTCCTCTTTCCGTTGGTGTCACCCTTCTTTAGCCTCTCAAACCCAATCGGCCGCAAGATCAAGAACACCGACGAGCTCTTGTGTTCTTCGCGTTCTTCGTGTTCTTGCTCATATCTTCCACTACGGTGGATCTTTCTTCCTCCCGTTCGTTTCTTTGTGTTAGCATGGAAGTCTAGATCCTAATCCATCCATCAATTTCAGGGTTCATCAAGTTTCCTCGACGAATTTCGCGTTTTGGTGCTTTCGGCCGAACCGCCGTTTGTCGTCGATTTCTTCAATTCCGGTGAGTTTTGATTCAATTCGTGGCTTCCCTAGGTTCCTAAGGATGTTGTCTAGAGATCCTAGCTTTTTGTTTGGATTGATTCCATGCAAAAATGAGAGAAAAATCAAGTTTTTGGAAGAACTTGCGTTCTAGTTTTTTTTTGGTGGCTCTCTGTTCTTTGCCTTGCTCCTGTGGGTGCTCGTGGGGCCGTGCCCACGCCGGCCGGCCAGCCGCCGCTGGCCGCCGCCCGCCGCCGCCGCCGCCATTGGCCGCCCGCCATACTTGCCTTGTACATGTCTGTGGCCGCCATGCCGCCGCCACCACCGCGACACCGCCGCCTCTCCGCCGTGGCGCCGCCCCTCCTTCCTCTCTCTCTCCCTTCCTTTTTCTCTATCTCTCTCTCCTCCATGGATTGCATGCAAGCTTCCAGAGGAAGCTTCCTCTCTTTCCTCTCTCTCTATGACGCGTGGGCCCCACTGTCATACACTCCAAAGCCAAGTCAAACCAGTCAACGTCCGGTCAAAGCGCAGTCAAACGTTGACTCGGTCAAACGGAATATTCTCGAATATTCCTGCTTTCGATTTATTCGAAATTCAAACTTCTAAGCTCATAACTTTCTCATCCGAACTCCGTTTGACCTCATTCAAATTTCTAAATTCATCTAAAATCAAGACCTTCCTGCCAGTACTAATTTTATAATTTTTGGATTTTATTTATTTTCTGTTATTTATTTATTGCCTCGTTTTGCGTGTAGTCGACGATTCCGCCGCGACCGCCGATTTCGCCGTCGAGCCTTCCGAGTTCGACACCGCCGCCGCAACTGAAGGCAAGTCTCCTTGATGCACTTTGCTCCTATGTTTGCGAAATGATTTAAAACTGTTTATAAAGTTGCATGGCTATGTTTAATGAAATATGTCAAATATAAGAGCTAGTTATTCCGAACTTGTTAATTCCTCCATGATATTGTTAATCATATCCATTGTAACCCTAGAACATTGTTTATACCATGCCTATGTTTATATGGTATCCGTTGCTATGTAGTACGGTAGAATTGCTTAGGACCTTTTCCGACAAAAACAACCCATGGGTGGGATTATCCAAAAAGAATGTTATTAAATGTGATTTGAAAGTTATTATTATGATTTTGGTCCTGTTTTCTAAAATAAAAGAAAAGAGAAATGATTTTGACTTGGGCGGCCTGGAATGTCGGGTGGAAGCGGATCAAGTCTTGATCCTTTTGTGCAAAGTACCGCCCCAAGTCATATAAGGACCGACGCTTATGATTGCCATTTTAAGCATAACCGTACTACCACATGTCTATAATGGTACGACCTGGCTCACTAATTTGTAGAAGCCTAGTTTAGACTCACCACTCGGTTGTTGTGTGAGAGCCGGACGGAGGCATTGTTGTGGATGTTGTTTTGCTCACACGGCGCAAGAGGGGCTTCAGACTTGGGTGGAGAGAACCCTAACAGCGGTGAAACCTCAGCGGGTGGGTCTAGCTAGGTAGATACATTGTAACGGCCTTGTCAAGATATCCCTGCCGGCACACCTAAGGAAGTGTGTTAATTGCATGGCAACAAGGGTCTATCTTGTCTTGTGGGTAAAGTTGTACACCTCTGCAGAGTATAAACTATTCGAATAGCCGTGCCTACGGTCAAAGGCAAAGCGAAGAATGCTTTCATATTGGTAGACCTTGATTTTGTTTTCAAACCCAAAAAGTGTTTTGTTTTGGGGTTCGGGAGTGGTTAGAACTCTCGAATGTTGTTTGGCGGAAAGAGCCAACCAGGTGGTTAGAACCTGTTTACCTTTAACGGATGACGGATGGAGTCACATGATTAAATTTAATCCTTTAAACAGTTGGCGGATAGAGCCTTTATGTTAGTGATGGTGGATAGAACCTCACTACAATAATAAATAATTCAATTATTAAAAAGAGTTGAAAAATATGCTTTGTGAAACTTATTACTTAAGTATGATTTAATCAAATGTGGCTTTATGCAAATAAACCCTATTAAGCTTCCTTTGGAAAGCCCCTCATGATCATAATTCCCGACTTGCTGAGTACTTTTGTACTCACGTGCTACACCAACATTGTAATCATCAGAAATTTATCAAGATGCCGAAGAGGAGGAGGAGTTCTTCGAAGAGGATTGCCAGGAGGACTAGTTGCGTTCCTAGTAAATGCTTTGTGGCGTTGTGGCGTTCGCTCGTTGCTTTCTTTTTGCTTCCGCTGTTTTGTGTGTCCGGTCGTTGGACCGAGTATTGTAATAAGTGGCCATGTGGCCCATACTTGAATATTTATATTACAAGTTTCGTTATGTTCGGCAATGATGTATCACTGTGACTGTGTGTACTAGTTACTGATCTGGGACTAGTACGGAAATACAC
Source organism: Rhipidocladum racemiflorum (assembly GCA_036346355.1). Taxonomy (NCBI): domain Eukaryota; kingdom Viridiplantae; phylum Streptophyta; class Magnoliopsida; order Poales; family Poaceae; genus Rhipidocladum; species Rhipidocladum racemiflorum. The sequence goes on along the minus strand of CM070569.1, from coordinate 43,134,204 downwards.
AGGAGATTCTGGATAGCTGATCCGGGGTCTCACATTGGATAAGACTAATCTAGCAAAGTTCCTCAGAAAAGTAGCAAGGTGCATATCATTATAATTAATTCTTGCATAATAGATAAAGCTCATAAATAAAAAAAGAAGTCTATATGCAATGCATGATGATCAGTTTCTAGAAACCCCCCTCAACAAGTGAGTCAATGTTATCACAATTCTGATTCAAGTTGAGTTATTAGCATAATTCATTTCAAAAATGTCCAAATGAACTCAATTGAAAACAGAAATAGGATGTGAAGGGAATGTCATGAAATTGATAGTCTGGGTGGACTATGGAGCATACATAAGATGATAAACAACACTATAGCTCAGGCTTGCTCTCATCTTCCCCATATGACTAACATAGTAAAGCTAACTCTACAGACTCGAGCTAGGGAGTACACACAGACGTTGTCTACCCAGGGGGGCCAACACCTGCTAGACCTACAAGACTGTAAAGGAACTCAACCTAGAGAGAAGAGAGATAACTATTTGTGCATGATAGTAACCTATGGTATAAGATGAGTGGTCCATGCAAAGCATGCCAGAGTATAAGTGAAGTGAACTCCTAACACTAAGACTTAGCCCAAATACACCCAGAAGATGCAAACAGAAAAGAAATGCTGAAAATAAATGTAATATACGATGCCAAGCTCTCCTCTCCTCTCAGGGCTACAGACCTAGCGCTATCCAAAGGCTTCGTGAAGATGTCGGTAATCTGGTGGTCACTCTCCACAAACTATAGCACTATATTACCCTTCTCCATATGGTCTCTAAGGAAATAATATCTAACATCAATGTGCTTGGTCCTAGAGTGTTGCACTGTGTTCTTAGCAATGTGGATGGCAAAAGTGTTATCATAGAAAAGTGGAATACTATCAAAAGATAACCCAAAGTCCCGTAGAGTCGATGTCATCCAAAGCACCTGGTTGCACCAACTGGCTGCAGCAATATACTCGACCTCTGCGGTGGATTGTGCAACTCCAGACTGCTTCTTAGAAGACCAAGAGACAAGATAAGTGCTACTGAATTAGCAAGTGCCAGAAGTGCTCTCCCTATCTATCCTACAACCAGCAAAGTCTGCATCTGAGAAGGCTCGAAGGGATAGACAAGAAGAGGAAGAGTACCAGATACCATAATTAATGGTAGCTCGAAGGTACCTGAAGATGCGTTACACAGCCTAGCGATGAGTGAAGGGTTTCGTAGCATGGAAAACAAAAATTTTTCCTACGATTGCAACCAAACACCAAGATCATATCTAGGAGATGCAAGTAAACGGTTTCAGAAGGACTCACCCTCGTAGACCGAAAGCGGGAATAACGTTCCCGCAAACAAACGTGGTTGATGTAGAGGTACACTCCCGACTTCAAAGTCGCGAAGATGAGCGCCACAAACGGCAGCGCCTCCGTACTTGGTCACACGTACGGATCAGCGATGACCTCCAATCCCTCGTTCCAGTAGGCGGCGGAAGTAGTGGATCCCGGAAAACTCCAACAACACTACGACTTAGTGGTGGTGGTGGTGAAGAAATAATTTCAGCAGCCGCTTAAGCCACTTCAAAACGGATCAGGAGGAGGGAGAATGGACCAACCAAAGGGTCATGGATGAACACCAAAGAGAGGAGCTCCTCCTCCCTTTTATAGGAGGAGGAGGAGGCATGCCAAGGGGTGGGGTGGCCGGCGCATGGGGCTGCCCCTTGCCCTCCCTCTCTTCATGTGAGTGATCTCTCCACTCACAAATTAACCACTTTGATTTCCATTAAAACCCCACTCAAGAAAATGAAAGGTTTTCTCCCATAAACATTTTTATTTCAGATTTAATATTTGTTAATTCTTTTAATTAACAAACATTAACATATACCCCTTTAACTATTCCGATATCCCGAAACTATTAAAGCGATACTCAAAACGATCCTGTCTTGTCCATATTTTTCTCCTGTTTCGTATCCACTCAAATGCATCGATGAACCTTAAGTGTGTCACCCTACGGTTCGTGAATAAAATGGACATGATTGAGACTCCTCTCGGATCAATAATCATCGGCGGGATCCGAGATCCATAATGACTCCCATTCACTCAACGATGAACTAGTGATCGCGTAAACGAAAACGACATAACCAATTCCTTTTGTCTCACGATATTTTACTTGTCCGGATCCGATCATCAGTATCAACTATACCTAGTTCGATCCGTTACCGACAAGTACTCTTTACTCATTCCGTGATATAACATTCTTGTGACCTAGTCACATGCTTGCAAGCGATGTCAATGTGATATCACCGAGAGGGCCCAGTATATCTCTCCGTCATCCGGATGGACAAATCCCACTCTTGATGCATGAGCCTCAACTAATACTTTCATAGTACCCAAATCCATCTTTATAGTCACCGTGTTACGGAGTGACGTTTGATGTCATCAAAGTACTCTTCCTAATTAGTGATTGACATCATCTCATGGTCTAAGGAAAAGAGCTATTTCGAATGTGTTTGATACAGAACAAACTAAATGACTTGATCGTATTTGCTATACCAACTTGGGTGTGTGTTCATCACATCATTCTTCTAATGACATGACCCGTTATTAATAACATCCAATGTTCATGATCGTGAAACCTTGATCATCGCTTAATCAACGAGCTAGTTTAAAAAGAGGCTTTACTAGGAACCTTTTGTTTATTAAACACACATGTATTAACGTTTCGATTAATACAATTTTAGCATGAGAAATAAACATCTATTATAAACATGGAATATGATAATAAACAATTTATTATTGCCTCTCGGGCATATTCCCTTGATCTCCCACTTGCACTAGAGTCAATAATCTAGATTACATTGTGATGATTCTAACACCCATTGAGTTCTGGTGTTGATCATGTTTTGCCCTTGGGAGAGCTTTAGTCAACGAAGTCCGCCACATTCGGATCCGTGTGCACTTTGCAAATCTTTATATCGCCATCCTTGACATGTTCACGGATGGAGTGAAACCGACGCTTAATATGTTTGGAATTCTTGTGTGACCTTGGTTCTTTAGCATTGGCTATGGCACCATTGTTGTCACAATAGATAACCATCGGGTCCAACGCACTCGGAACCACACCTAGTTCGGATATGAACATCTTCATCCAAACCGCTTCTCGCGGGCCTTGCAAGCAAAGCAATATATTCCGCCTCGGTTGAAGATCCGCCACCACAGACATTGCTTGGAACTTCTCCGACTCACTATCCTCCATTCATTTCAAAAATGTACCCGGATTGAGACTTAGAGTCATCCGGGATCGATTATCAAAGCTAGCGTCGACGTAACACTTTGCGACGCAGCTCTTCTTCACCACCATATATGAGAAACATATCCTTAGTTCTTCTTAAGTACTTAAAGATATTCTTGACCGCCGTCCCAGTTGTTCAAAACCTGGATCGGATCGGTACCGCTAGTCAAACTAATAGCATGTGCCACATCCGGTCTTGTACACAACATAGCATACATGATAGAGCCTATGGGTGAAGCATAGGGAATCTTATTCATTACTTCTCTATCTTCTGCTGTAGTCGACTCTGAGTCTTACTCAACGCCTTGCCTTGCATCATAGGTAAGAACCCTTTCTTACTTTCGTCCATTCTAAACTTCTTTAGAATCTTGTCCAAGATATGTACTTTGTGATAGCCCAATTAAGCGTCTCGATCTATCTCTATAGATTTTGATGCCTAAAATATATGCCGCTTCACCAAGGTCCTTCATTGAAAACTTTCTTGTTTAAGTAATCTTTTACACTTTTCAAAAGTTCTATATCATTTCCTATCAACAATATGTCATCCACATATAATATCGTAAATGCTATAGAGCTCCCACTCACTTTCTTGTAAACACAAGATTCTCCGTAAGTTTGGACAAATCCAAAACCTTTGATTACCTCATCAAAACGAGATTCCAACCGTGATGCTTGCTTCAGTCCATAAATGGATCGCTCGAAGTTTGCATACCTTATTAGCATCCTTAGGATCAACAAAACCTTTGGGTTGTATCATATACAACTCTTCCTCAATGTTTCCATTAAGGAACGCAGCTTTGACATCCATCCACGATTTCATAATCGAAAAATGCAAGCAATTGCTAACATAATCCTAACAGATTTTAGCATCGCTACGGTGAGAAAGTCTCATCGTAGTCAACTCCTTGAATTTTGTCGAAAACCCTTTAAGACAAGTCGAGCTTTATAGGACTACACATTACCATCGAGCCATTTTCTTTTGAAAATCCATTTGTTCTCAACGGCCTTACGGTCATTGGGTAGGTCCACCAAAGTCCATACTTGGTTTTCATACATGGATCCCATTTCGGATTTCATGGCTTCTAGCCATTGTCGGAATCTGGGCTCATCATCGCTTCATCATACGTCAGCAGTATCATTATTCTCAACTACCATGACATTCATAGTAGGAACATAAAAGTCGAGCAAGATGCGCTCTTGTTGACTGCGAGGTGCGTGTAGTGTTCTCTTCGGAGTTTCATGATCCTTATCATTAGTTCCTCTTCATTTGGTGAAGTCAACTCGAAACAACTTCCGGCTACCACATTAAGCCATTCCATGAAGAGAAGGTTCAACAACCTCGTCGAGTTCTACCTTCCTACTACTCACACCTTTCGAGAGAAACTCTTTTTTCCAAAAAGGATCCATTCTTGGCAACGAAAACCTTGCCCTCGGATCTGTGATAGAAGGTGTACCCAATTGTTTCTTTAGGGTATCCTATGAAGACGCATTTTTCCGCTTTGGGTTCGAGTTTATCAAAGGTTGAAGTTTCTTCACATAAACATCGATCCCCCAAACTTTTAGAAATGATACTAGGTTTGTTGCCAAACCATAATTCATGGTGTCATTTCAACGGATTTAGATGGTGCCCTATTTAAAGTGAATGCATTTGCTTCTAGTGCATGACCCCAAAATGAAAGTGGCAACTGTAAGGGACATCATAGATCGAACCATATCCAATAAAGTATGCGATTACGACCTCGGATACACCATTACGCTGTGGTGTTCCAAGAGAGTGAGTTGTGAAACTATTCCACATTGTTTCATGTGTGTGCCAAACTCGTAACTAAGATACTCTCCTCCCACGATCGGATCGTAGAAATTTGATCTTTTTTGTTACGATGATTTTCTACTTCACTCAAATTCTTTGAACTTTTCAAATGTTTCAGACTTGTGTTTCATTAAGTAAATATATCCATATCTACTCAAATCATCCGTGAAAGTAACGGCTAACGATATCCACCACTTGTGACACACTCATTGGACCACACACATCGGTATGTATGATTTCCAATAAGTCGGTTGCCCTCCATTGTACCGGAAAACGGGTTCTAGTCATCTTGCCCATGAGGCATGGTTCACATGTCTCAAATGATTCATAATCAAGTGATTCTAGTAGTCCATCGAATGGAGCTTCTTCATGCGTTTAACACCAATATGACATAAGCGGCAATGCCACATATATGCAAAGAATATCATCATTCAACTTAATTCTTTTGGCATTCACATTATGAACATGTGTACTATTATCAAGATTCAAAATAAACAAACCATTCTTTCAGTGCATGACCATAAAAGATATTATTCATATAAATTGAACAACCATTGTTCTCGGACTTGAATGAATAACCGTCTCGCATTAAACAAGATCCGAGATATGATGTTCATGCTCAACGCAGCACTAAATAACAATTATTTAGGTTTATAACTAATCCTCGATGGTAATTGGATAGGTAGCGTCCGGGCGATCACATCAACTTTTGATCCATTCTTGCCGACGCATCATTTCCTCATCCCTTGCTAGTTGTCGCTTATTCCTTAGCTCTGTTTGAGTTACATATGTTAGCAACCGAACGTATCAAATACCTGGCACTCGCGAGTACTAGTAAGGTACACATCAATAACATGTATATCATATATACCTTTGCTAACTTTCCGTCCTTCTTATCACCAGATATTTTGGGCGATAAGTCTTCAGGTGCCAGTGTTCTTGCAATAAAAACATTCAAGATGTCGACTTAGGGCCACTTGGTCTTCTTCTCGATGTAGCAACCAGACTTGCCCTTCTTCCTTGAAGTTTCCCTTAGACTTACCTTTCTTCTGAAATCGATAGTCTTTTGGACCATCAACACTTGATGTTCCTTCTTGATCTCCACTTCATAGCTTTTAGCATTGTGAAGGTTCGGGAGAGACTTCTTCATGCCCTGCATGTTGTAGTTCATCACAAAGCTCAGAGCTTGGTGGCGTAGGACCCGGAGAACACGATGAATTCCTAGCTCAATGGGGATCAAGTATTCCCAAAGCTATGAGTTTATCGGGCGTACCGACATTTTGAGATCGTGCTCACTAACGAGCTGTTTTCCTCCATCATGCGGCTAAAGAACTTTTCTGAAGCTTCATAACTCTCTCTTTATGCATGGGTGTCGAAGATCATTTTCAACTCCCTCATTGTATCAAAAGCATTCTTGTGCTCGTGCGTTTTTACGCTGCAGCTCTCGTGCTCAAGGCCATACAAAATGCCGCATTGAACTAAAGCTGTGGTCCTCCTCATGCAGTCAAGAAAACATTTTTCTCCTCCTCGGGGCATCATCGTGAGCGGGTCACCTAGCGGTGCTTCTAGCACATAGCTCCTTTGAGCAGCCGAGGAGAATCCTCACAGTTAAGGGCCCATTTGGTAAAGTTGCTACCATTGGTGGCTAGTTTCTCTTTCTCCATGAACAGATTGAAATTGAAAATAGGGGGGTGCCATCTACAACATATTTGCAAAGTTATTTTAGACTAAGTTCATAATAGATTAAGTTCAATGTTAATTCAAAATGTACGAGAACTCCCACTCAAAAACAACATCCTCTAGTCATTTTTAGTGATTACATGAACCAAATTCACTATACCTAAACCGATCATCACGTGAGACGGCATAGTTTCAAAGCGAACATCAATATGTTCATCATATCATCCATATGACTCATGCTTTACCTTTCGGTTCGGTGTTCGAGGCCATGTCTACATGCTAGGCTCGCCAAGTAGAACCAAAGTATTTGCATGTGTAAATTGGCTTACACCCGTTGTATCGAACGTAGAGTCTATCACACCCGATCATCACGCGGTGCTTGAAACGACGAACTTTCTTAACTGCGGTGCATACTATGGAAGAACACATTATTATCTTGATATTAATTTGGAGGGATCATCTTATAGTGCTATCGACGTGATCATAATCAAGCAAAATAAGATGCATAAAAGGATTAACATCACATGCATGAATAAAGTGATATGATATGGTCCTTTCAGACTTGATCTCCATCTTGTGCGACATGGTATGATCTCCATCATTCCACCGGCATGGCACCAAGGTCCATGATCTTTGCCATCTTGATTGTCTTCCTCCATTACAATATATCACATGGACATATATTTAGCACGCAGGCCATAAAAGAAAAACAACTAAATGGCTCCTGCCATTGTTTAAATTTACAATAAATTTCATTTCATACAACAATCTTTGTATCAATGACCATATCACATCACAAGCCCCAAAAACAAGTTAGACGCCTCTAATTTATTTTTGCATATTTTACGTGGTTTTGGGCTTTCTAGGAAAAACTATTCTTACCTCTAACAAGAACCACAACGTGATAAAACATTATTAGCAAACCGTTGTAAATTAGATCATGACTATAGTGGGAGAACCGACACCCATAAAGCCACTTATGCAATACTAGTTGCATGTCGGCGTGGAACAAGTCTCATGTGCGAGGACATGTAAGGTTAGTCCGGCGCTTCAAATCCCACTATGCCACCATGATCCAAAATACACGAAAAGTATGCAATAACATGATCATCAACGCCCACATCCACATGTGTTTTAAACCGCATACAAAACATCTACGCATAGACAGCTCGATACCACTCAAGGGTTTAGTAGCATGGAAAACAAAAATTTTTCCTACGATTGCAACCAAACACCAAGATCATATCTAGGAGATGCAAGTAAACGGTTTGAAGGACTCACCGTAGACCGAAGCGGGAATAACGTTCGCAAACAAACGTGGTTGATGTAGAGTGTACACTCCGACTTCAAAGTCGCGAAGATGGCGCCACAAGCGGCGGCTTCCGCATTTGGTCACGCGTGCGGATCAACGATGACCTCCAATCCTCGTTCAATGGCAGCGGAAGTAGTGGATCCCCGGGAAAACTCCAACAACACTACGCCTAGTGGTGGTGGTGGTGAAGAAATAATTTCAGCGGCGCTTAAAGCAAATAAAAACGGATCAGCGGAGGAGGAGAATGGACCAACCAAAGGGTCATGGATGAACACTAAAGAGAGGAGCTCCTCCCTCCCTTTTATAGGAGGAGGAGGAGGCATGCCAAGGGGTGGGGTGGCTTGCGCATGGGGGCTGCCCCTTGCCCTCCCCTTCTTCATGTGAGTGATCTCTCCACTCACAAATTAACCACTTTGATTTCCATTAAAACCCCACTCAAGAAAATGAAAGGTTTTCTCCATAAACATTTTTATTTCAGATTTAATATTTGTTAATTCTTTTAATTAACAAACATTAACATATACCCCTTTAACTATTCGATATCCCGAAACTATTCCTGGCGATATTAAATCCTGTCTGTCATATTTTTCTCCTGTTTCGATTCACTCAAATGCATCGATGAACCTTAAGTGTGTCACCCTACGGTTCAGGAATAAAATGGACATGATTGAGACTCTCTCGATCAATAATCATCGGCGGGATCTCGAGATCCATAATGACTCCCATTCACTCAGCGATGAACTAGTGATCGCGTAAACCGTAAAACGACATAACCAATTCCTTTTGTCTCACGATATTTTACTTGTCCTGGATCCGATCATCGGTATCAACTATACCTAGTTCGATCCCGTTACCGACAAGTACTCTTTACTGCCGTTCGATATAACATTCTTGTGACCTAGTCACATGCTTGCCGGCGATGTCAATGTGATATCACCGAGAGGGCCAGAGTATATCTCTCGCCATCACGGATGGACAAATCCCACTCTTGATGCATGAGCCTCAACTAATACTTTCATAGTACCCAAATCCATCTTTATAGTCACCGTGTTACGGAGTGACGCTTTGATGTCATCAAAGTACTCTTCCTAATTAGTGATTGACATCATCTCATGGTCTAAGGAAAAGAGCTATTTAATGTGTTTGATACAAAGAACAAACTAAATGACTTGATCGTATTTGCTATACCAACTTGGTGTGTGTTCATCACATCATTCTTCTAATGACATGACTCCCGCTATTAATAACATCCAATGTTCATGATCGTGAAACCTTGATCATCGCTAATCAACGAGCTAGTTTAAAAAGAGGCTTTACTAGGAACCTTTTTGTTTATTAAACACACATGTATTAACGTTTCTGATTAATACAATTTTAGCATGAGAAATAAACATCTATTATAAACATGGAATATGATAATAAACAATTTATTATTGCCTCTCGGGCATATTCCCTTCAATGAGAGACACGAGGAGAAGCCTGAAATCGAGCACACAAACACACCGAAAAGTATATGTCCGGTCTCAAGGCAGTGAGATACAAGAGGAAGCCAATCATGGTTTGGAACTCTTTCTGGTCTACTGGCTCACCATTCACGTCAGGCTCGAGGACAGCAATGGTGGCCATAGGAGTCATCACCGGCTTCCCATCAGACATATCGAAGCGCCTCAGGAGGTCTCGAGTGTACTTGCATTGATGCAAGGAAATACCCTTCTGGGTTTGCTTGATCTGGAAGCCAAGGAAGTAGCTCAACTCGCCCATCAAACTCATCTCAAACTCTGTGCTCATAACTTGTGAAAATTGAGAGACAAGAGCATGCGAGGAGCCACCAAAGATGATATCGTCGACGTAAATTTGCAAGAGAAGAAAGCCCGAGTCTACATATCTGACGAACAAGGTCTTGTCTACCTTACCCATATCAAAACCATGATTAAGAAGGTAGGACTTAAGCCTCTCATACCAAGCTCTAGGGGTCTGCTTAAGTCCGTACATGGATTTGGAAAGCTTGTAGACATAGTTTGGGTATTTTGAGTTCTCGAATCTTGGAAACCTCTTCCTCAATATAGCCATTGAGGAATGCACTCTTGACATTCATTTGATAAAGCTTGAAGCCCTTAGATGCCGAGAATGCAAGCAGGATCCTGATGGCCTCTAGTCTAGCTACAGGAGCGAAGGTCTCCTCAAAGTCAAGACCCTCAATCTGAGTAAATCCCTGAGCGACTAGCCTAGCCTTGTTCCTAATGACTACCCCATCCTCACTCTGCTTGTTCTTGAACACCCACTTGGTCCCAATGACATTATGATCAAATGGAGGCTCAACAAGCTGCCAAACCTTATTCCTCTCGAAGTTCTAAAGTTTCTCAAGCATAGCATTAATTCAATACTCATAAGATAATGTATGAGAAACATCCTTCGACTCAAAAGAAACAACAAAGGCAGAATGGAGGCAGAAGGATGACATACATGATTTCAAGCGTGTGACACGCTCGAACAAATCTTCGATCATCTAATCAGGTGGATGACACCTCTGAATATGGCGGGGAGGTCCAGAAGCAGAAGTGACCTCTACTTCTTGTGTGGCAGAAGTAGAAATAGAGTTACTAGCTACTGATGAGTCTAAGGGTAAGGCTGGTCTGCCTAAGGTGCAAAAATGGAGACTGGATTAGGCATAACATCGTCATCTCTGTCATCCTCTTCCTCTACAAAGATAGATTAGGACAGATGAGAAGAGCCTGAAATATCTGGTCTAGCACTCGGACTAGCCTCATCAAAGGTCACCTCACAGGTCTCTATCATCTTACCCAACTCTATAGCCTAAATCATATAGCTATGGGAAGAAATCAAGTAACCCAGAAAGATCCCGTTAGCAGAGTATGACTCGAACTTATCTAGATTCCCAGACTTCAAGAAAAAGCACTTGCAACCAAAAAACAAAAATGATAAACACTGGACTTTCGCCCATATCTTAACTCATAAGAAGTATGATGCAAGTGTGCCCTAAGAAAAACTCTGTTAGCAACATGGCATGCAGTAACTACAACCTCAGCCCAAAACTTCCTAAGAGTATTGTACTCATCTAGCATCGTCCTGACCATCTCTACCAGTGTCATGTTCTTTCTCTCCACTATGCCATTCTGCTAAGGGACGTATGGAGAAGAGAACTGGTGCTCTATGCCCAACTCCTCACTGAAGCTACTAAAGTAGGAGTTCTTGAACTCCGTGCTATTATCACTGCGGATTGCTCGTAAGGCACCTAAGAGCTCAATGGACAACCTATGGACTAAACTCCTAAAGTGTCCAAAGGACTCATCCTTCGAGGCCATGAAAAACACCCAATAATACCTCAAAAAATCATTGACAATGACATGAATATACCACTTCCCTCCTGTTGACTGCACTCTAGTTGGACCAATAGTGTACATGTGCAAGAGCTATCCTGGTGCATCAATCATCACTCGAGTGACTGGGGGATCAGAAGTAGCAACCATCTTGCCATGTCGGCAAGAAGAACACACTAAGTCTTTGACCATCTTGAGCTTGGGTAGACTATGAATGAGATTATGGCCGCTAACTCGGGTCAAATAATCAAATCCTATGCGACCAAGTCTCCTATGCTAGAAGGAGAGATCACGGGACTCTGAAGCAATCAAGCAACGGAGAAAGAGAGAGAGTGTGTCTCCAAAAGCAGAAAAACCTGCACAAAAGACTCCTAAAACAAGAAATCCCACAAACTAACCCTCAAGAAGAATCGAGGATCCTACAAGCGCTAATCTTAAAGCTTACCTCAAAATCGTCATCGATAAGCTGAGAAACAGAAAGCAAGTTGAATTGCAGCTTACTAACTAAGGCAACATCCTTAAGAATAAAATGATCATTAATGCAGACCGTACCTTTAGTGATGACCCTATCTGAAGAAGTATCCCCAAAAGTGATAACCTCATCACCGGAAGCTCGGACTAGAGAAGAGAACTAACGAGAGTCTCCGGTCATATGACAAGAACAACCGGAGTCTACAATCCAAACATCTCTCTTCCCCATCCTACATTCCTAAAATAATTAAAGAGTGTGAAATACAGATGACTCAGTACTGGGATAGATCAGTGCAGATCTGGGAACCCAATACTGAGTCACCCCGAGCAGAAGAAGCAGTCACATGAGTAGAAGGAAAACTGGCGCCTCTTCGTGACTCTACTCTCACGAACTCAGAAACAACACCTATAGGACATCTCAGGGCGGGTGTTGGGTTGGTCCACAAGGGTGCAAAGACCGGACTATCCTAGTGTTGCTGCCCAAATCTCCTACTAGAGGAAGCAAAACCGCTGATATCTACCACATGGAAAGAACGAGGAATATCAAGACGACAGCAAAAAAACTAACTACAGATAGCTCTGGGAGAACACCAGAAATAGAAGCCTAAAAACTAAGTCCCGTATGCAGTCCAAAAATAGGAGACTCTCTAACCTGTCTATCCTATCTAGTTGCCGCGGGTGCCTTAGGGGCCCTTAGAGCCTGGGGAAGGCCCTGAATACCCCTAAAGGCACGCATGCACTCACGCTGTGTGATCTTGGCGTATCTGAAATAGAAATTAGCAATATATCTATCCTTCTGATAGAAGGTGCACGCATACTTCACCTTGGGGGCTGAAGTACCAGGAAAAACACCTTTCTTGTCAGAAGTCCCGTGGACAATCCCAACTGATATAAACACAGTGGTGCTCGTTTGTGGAGCAATCACAATCTCTCCACTCTTGAAGGAACCACAACTGTAGGCAGATGCGCCCATGCATGCTCTAAGTAGTCAAATCCGAGACCCTGATTGAATCTATTGATCTTGGATTGGTTTAGGATAAGATTGAGCTTTTTCTTGCCTCCAATAAATTTCTTGAGTGTGCTCATGAGGTACTCACACTCCCGAAAAAGCAAGGCACATGAAGAACAAGAGAAGGAGTAGACGAAGAGCCATAAAAGGAAGAACGAATAGCGCATGCATATCTCTCCTTATGCTGCTACCTCAATCTTGAGGGCCTCACAAGAAACACAAGGGTCATTTCTAATCCTAACAACATGGGCCTCTAATTTCTTCCTAAGCTCGACAAGAATTTTATCCAAGTCCCCCTCAATCTCAGCACACAACAAGCAACCATTTTGTGACTTAGCTAGTAAGTCCTTAGCAAGTTTAGCACACTTGACTTTTAGAGCATCATTGTTAAGTTTTAGTTGCTTACAACCCTCACATGAGCTAACTAGGTCCTTAGAAGCATGTAATTCAAGTTCATCATTTCTAAAAGAAAGCTTTCCAAGATGAGTGCTCGTGGTATCAATTTCAGCAAGAAGTTTATGGTAATTTTCACATGAAGCATTTGTGTGAGCATAAAGAAAACTGGTATAAGAAGGAATAACATCAATAGAACTAGTGCTAGCATTCTTCGACCTAACACACTCAATCTTAGAAAGCACACTATCATGCATGGTCCTTAGGTTCTCAAGCTCCACAAGTAAAGAATCACAAAGCAAAACAAGCATTAGAGTCTCTGGAGGAACATGATCTAAGTGAAGCTAGCTACCGAGATAAGGTATCTACTTCCTTCTCAAGCTCCATATCTCCATGTCGGAGAGGGCGATATCATCAAGGACACGGTGGAAGAGATTCTTGTTCTTTGAGAAGTTGCGGTACTTCTTCTAACGCGCCGACTCAAAGACTAGAGGCTTCTTGTTGCAGTTCTTATCGGTGTAGTCGTTCTTGCTCGAACCACCTTGCTCGTTCTTGCCCTTCTCCAGCTTGGGACAGTTTGCCCGAATGTGGTTGGGGCCACCACACTCGAAGCAGGTGATCGTATCCTTTCTCTTCCTCTCCCTCACCCTCTTGTATTCGTGGGAAAATTTTTGAGCCAAAAGAGCAAACTCGTTTTCTGAAAACTAGTCCAATTGTTCATTACTTAGCTCACAAAGTACAGAAAGAAAGAAACTAGAGAAAGAATTAGTAAAAGATCATGTGGAATCGGTGACCAAGGCCATCGATTGAGATTTCGTCTTGCGAGATACGATGTCGATCTCATGAGTCTTGAGTCGGGAATAGAGCCCGTCAAGAGTCAAGGTCGAAAGGTTTATGGTGTCATTGATGGTGGCCACCTTCATCTCACAAATACGAAGATCGAGTGCAATCAGAAAATGATGAGCGTTTTCTGTCAGAGTAAGTGCATCCTACTGCACCAAGATTGCTCAAAATCTTAGTAAAATGACCAAAATACTCATCAAAACTCTCACCAACGTGCTGCTCAAACTTGTTGTAGTCATAATTGTTCTAATCTTGCCTCACCATCTTGATTTGGGTGGTGCCCTCATGGTAAGCATCGAGAGTCACCTAGATCTGATGGGCAGATCTTAGGTGAGAAATCCAGTCATACTCACTGCGGCTTAAGCACTGTATGAGGATATTCTTTGCCTTAGCATTCGCCTCAATATCAACCAATTTGCAGCAATAACATTTTCATCAGCAGGAACCTCATATGGGAGCTTCGTCTTTTGCCATACCAGGAAGCCCTAGGCAGTGATGCATGACTCCATTCTTGACTTCCAGAAGGGATAGTTGATTCCCGCAAAAAGTGGAGGCTTAGTAGAGTACTTGTTCGTCGCTATGGCTCTTAAGACCGGTCAAGATCTATGGAAGAACAAAATCAGCTCTGATACCAATTGAAAGATTGAGATGGCAATTAGAGGGGGGTGGATGATCCTTAATTAAAATTTCTCACTCCTACTGGACAAGAAGAAACCAACCAAGAATCACACACAAAATAAAGAGAACAAATTCTCAAAAACTAGCAAAGGGTAGTACTTTCGCAGTTGCATGGGCGGTAGTGACATTCGTGCGGTACTACCGCTCGTAAATGGCGGTAGTGCTAGGCTCAAGAATAGAGCCTGAAAGAGCACGAACACCAAAAGCAAATTTGATGCAACTTTCGAACGGTTGATCCAAGGTTCATGCAACTTGGTAGATATCTTCTCAAGGATGTCAGGAACTTGTTCCACCCATCAATCCATAGGATTGATGTCAAAGTTCCAACCTCTCTTGAATCAAAGGAATATTGCACCAAGAAGTAGCAAAAACCAAAATTTTCCATCTAGGCTTGATCATGATATATTGATAATCAAGATGATCTTGGATACTTTCCCACTTGTCACAGCAAGCTAGAACATAAAAAGAACAAACTCCAAACGTACTCTACAAAGATCTCTTCATGATAAGCACAAGATCAGTTTCTCGCAAAGAAGAATGCAAGTTTGCCTAGAGAATTGGGATTTGATCTGAGAAAAGATTCATCCAGTCAATCACTCATCCTCGGCAAGAAGAACCACAAGCAATTAGAAGGAGGGGAGGCAAATCCAAATTACATAAATGTAAATTGCGAGAAAGTAAATGCGTAATGTAAATACTGGATTTAAATTGCGTAAAGTAAAGACATAGTGTAAATGCGTAATTTAAATTCAGAATAGAGCTGGTGAAAACTTTATTTTCTTTGGAAGATTTTTACAAAGGCTCACAACATGTGGGCAAAGTTCAAAGGAGCACACATGTATTCCGATGAACCCTAATGCATAGGATGTATGATCGCAAGCATGACTTCTCTTCCATCCCCTAGTGTTTTGATTACAAAAGGCGCACATTTTTCTTAGCTGTAGTTCAGATTGATGGTTCATGTGTGTTGCTATTTGTATCGTAAGAGCAAGAGGCAAACATATGCCACTACTGCAGAAAGGCTTATATTAGATGCCTCATCACAGACGGTTTTCAAAAACCATCTGTGTTAAATATAATCATAGACGGTTTTAGAAGAACTGTCTGTGTTAGTTGACATCACAGATGATTGGTGGCTAAAATCGTCTGTGATGTTGTCAGGAGACATCGCATCCGTAAGTATGGCTTACATCTGGGAGGCATCCTCCTCATCATCCCCCAGTCTCATTTGATTCTAACACGTCGCTTCCTCATGTCTGATCTGGGAGGCTCAGATCTGCTGATCTTGGTCACCTGCAGAGCTGGATTCATCAGCTCGCACCTAATCAACAAGCTCAAGGAGAACGAGAAGCACGGGGTATGGATGAGAACTCGTGGCATCGATCATTGCGTTGCTTGCTTGTTGCGGTTCATGATATTTATCTGTGTTGGCGAGCGAGGTCAACTCCATGGTCCCATCAAAGGGAAAGTAGCTAGATCCGAATGATACAGTTAGGGGGTCTAGATCTATGCGAAAGGGCCGTTTGTGAGTGGAGCTGCTTTCCACCAGATGTCTAGGGTGCGAGCTTCTTTTTTAAGTCTTTCATGGTTAGGGGCATTGCTATCTAGAGCTTAAGCTGGCAGCTTTGCTAGTCTTTGAGTACTTGGGAATCTTTGGGAACGGGAGAGATTAGAGATCCAGCGACAATGCTTTAGAGATCTCACTGTGGTTACTTCATTTAGATTCTTGAGCTTAATTTGTATATGTTTGGGAATGTGAGAGATCACAGAGATCTAATAGCAATGCTTTAGAGATCATGCTACAAGTACTTTGTGTTGTTAGGTAGCTTTTGAATTATACAGACTGCCATGGTAAGGGTTGAGAGCTCTATCGTGTAGTGTTTTCAATGACAAACAAAGTACCATAATTTTATCTTGGCATATACTCAATGCTTGCCCAAAAATATTTATGAGTTCTATGTTGAATGGATATAAAAAATTTCTGAACTAGTCATTGAAACCTTTGTAGTCAATACATATTAAGATATCATTTGATTGTGACCATGTTTATGTGACTTTATATTGGCAGCTAATGTTCTAAACAAAAGTACGTCCGTGCATGTCAATATTGTGTGACCATTTGTTCAGGCCAACCATATAAACATGCCAATAGGACAATTGTTGTGTTCATCTTAATTGTTTAATGTAGTTGTGGAATAACCTTTGTTTCAAATCTCTTCCCTTGATGTTCCATTTTCAAAGGTATATTCTTTTTCATGAGTTATGCTATAATTTTATTTTTGATTCATTTAAGATGTCACCCAACCACTTCTTGTGGAGGTTGATCAAATCTATCACCTTGTTTGCCCTGCTTTACCAATCTTCTACAAGCACAACCCTATCAAGGTACGTGTGCATGCTCTCTGATTTTGCGATTATTCTTATTATAACATATCTTTAGTATAACCGTTTCAAATATTGTTTTGTCATATCTTTTTATCTTATCGTGATTATTCGCAAACCATCAAGACAAATATTATTGGGACCCGCTGATCGATTCTTTCAATACATCTCTTGAGATATATTAAATGGAGGTTATATGTTCAATTGCAGAATTTTGTTAACTTCGACCTCTGAAGTTTATGGTGACTAGTTTGTGTCGTTGTGAAGTTTATAGTAGATGCAATAAGCGTCAATGGATTTTATTTCACATATTCTTCCAAAAGGAAGAAAATTGCATTATCAATAATCTAATATTCCTTTCGAAGGGTAGAGGATGCAATCATGCTTGCTTTAGCAAAACATCGACGTATCATACCTCTCTCAGGTGGCTTCTCCAGAATGTACTGATTTATTATACTTTTATTTGAAAGTATTTTATTGTATGATATATCAGTTCATGTGTTGAAAAATTGCTTGGCATCTAAAGTACTTCAGAAAATTAGTGTTGACATGCTCCATTTGTGTGGTAGGGTGATCCTTGCTCTTGGTGACGTATCTAGTTGAACTATGATAGGACCAAATGGCTTTGCCTTCTTGCAGTTACATGTGCTAATTGTTCAAACTAAATTTCATGTTTATTACCAGTCTACAGACATGGGAGTATATCTTCAGATAATTCAGCATAAAGTGCAGCAGGAAATTACAAGCAAATTCAAATTTGATTAGTAAAAACAGGTTATTACAGACGGTTCGTGGCTACAACCGTATGTGATAGGTTTTTCGCGAACGGTTCAAAAACCGTTGAACCGTCTGTGATGTGCCATTATTATCACTGACACTAGGTAACAGATGGTTCGAAAAACCTTCTGTAATGATGGTTTCGAACTGTCTGTGGTGTCATTTTCTGTAGTAGTGTGCACCTGACCAAACCCTATGCACCATGTAATTCGTGCCTTCATTACGAAGTGTTATGTTGGGCTTGAAATGGTTAATTTAAACAAAAATCATCACTCAACTTCCATATATGTATACAACAAACTCGTCAAATTGTCTTTTTAATAATTAACTATTATTTCAAAACTACTAACTCATAAAAATATCATATTGGAGTCCAAATCAAACTACCAATGGTTTAGACGGTGACAAAACTATATCGCCAATTCAAATGATGATAACAAATTATTTTTGTAATTTTTTTATCTAAGCATTTTTTGTAAATATTAATTAAAAATATTTTATTATAATCAGGCTTGTCACACTCGAATTGCTTACCTAGAGAGCGACTGAGCCTAGTTGCACCATCGAAGGGAGACAGAGATTTATTTTCGTAAAAAATAAGGTAGAGTTAGTCTTGTAAAATGATTGAAAAGCATTTATTTGAAAGAATTGCAATTCGACAAACCACATTTAGCTAGTTTGCTATTTTCCCACAACTAGCAAGGTGGCTTGCGCACTTGTGCGTGCATCATTTTTAAAGCATGTTTCAATAATTTGGCAATACATATATGATTTTACTTTTTTAAAAATAAATCATTGCAAAACTCCATTTGTGATATTTTAATGTTATATATTATATGAACGAACATACTCCGTTTCCCAATACATGTTACATGAGATCGAAACTTTCTTTCCTAAATATTTATATAGCAAAACAGTAAACGTAGCATAACATAGCATTTTTTATTTATATCATCATCTATTAATTTCATTATTGCAATGTTTGTCTCTTTCTTTTAATAAGTATATTAGTGGACATCATATTTTTTTTATATTGGTATAGCTAAGTGAACACCTATCAATGTTTCACCCTCTTAATCTCTTCATTCTGTACAGGTCTACCAAATAAAGAATCTTTTTTCTTTGAGAATTTTTAGCATATTCTATATATTCTTTGCAACTATTAAAAATATGTCATCGATTTTTATTACATAATATTTAATAATATATATACACAATCAAATTCTTTACCTTGTTTTATTTTTATTTTCTTAAATTAACATATTTTAGTAATTTTAATAATTGATAAAACAAAAATTTATAATTTTCACTTATTATGGAATTAAAAAAATAATCCTTAAATTCCTTTTATTTTATTTTTTTGTTATTTTTTTATTATTTATTTAATTTTAAATTTTAGGTTTTAATTTAGTGTTAGTATGAAAATTAAATGGTTAATTTCCTTTTGTTTTTGTTGTGAATTTTTGTTGATTTTTATTGTTATTTTTTATTTAATTCCGCATATCAATTATAGGTTAGAATTCTTATACAAATCCAACTGCTAATTTTTTTTCTAACTTTTATTCTGAATTTCGCTATGTAGGTTTTGATTTGGAGTTTGTTTGGAAGTTAAATTGATTATTTCCTTTAATTTTTTTTATTTCAAATTTCTGTTATTTTTATATTGTACTTGGCATGGACTCTTTCTTATCTAAATATGAATTAATGTGATTCATTTTGATTCTTTCCAAACTGAGCTAGCAATCAGACTTATTTCAGTGATTACAGAAAAAAAAAATGATAATACATCCTCAATTTGATGAGAGACATGCTCTTTACATCATAACACAATGATTCGGCTACTACGAGTACTCGATTTAATTGAGAGGTGCCTTGATCTTGGACTTTGGCGTGGTAGTGCTCAAAACCAACATCATCGCAATGTGGATCATCAGCACATCTATGCACACTGTCTCCATTGGAGACCCCGATGTTGAACTATTCACTTATCTAGCTCCCAGTTGTTTTTTTTTTTTTTTCCAAATGGCTTTGGCAACTGAATGCTGCCATCTTCGAGAAATGATAGAAACTATATTTTTTCTTGATTCTATTTAAACTATTCTCTTGATAAATAGCCAGAAAGGCAGTTCTTCCAACGCTATAGCTCTCTTGGGACTTGGATCGGCAGTTGGATTAGGCATCATTACATGGCCACAAGGTTCAAAATTCGATGAAATTTTGCAAGATTTTACTGAAATCTCAGATTTTGGTCGAGGATAAGATCCTAAATCCTAACCAAATAAAACAATTGAAAAAAATTCAAATTGCTATAATGATTTCAAAAATTTCGGCCACCTAGACTGAAATTGCTACAAAATCAGGGCATGTTTGTTTTTGCTTTGGATACTCTGCAAGCCCAAACATTTTAGGGTGTTAAACCTTTGTATTTGGTGGAGCAAGAGGATATCAATGATAATTATATAGATGGAGACATGATGGTCTTATATGGGAGACAAATAATGTGCCTTCAGCTGACAAACTTTAGAAAAAATTTCTAGTGATACCAGTGAACATAACACTATTCTTTGTGTCCACCTTGGTGGTGGAATGGGCTACATTATTCTTGTGGTCATGTATATTGTGATTCTCTATTATGTTCTTGTGGAATTTTTCGCTTTCGTTTCCGTATCCATTTTTTGGGTTTTCGATTTTGTTTATGTTACCAGTAAAAAAATATGGAAACGGAAACGGAATAATCTTTTACCGACCGTTTCCATACAGTTTTCATCCCTAGTGTCGAGTGTGGGATTTGAACCCATAACCGTCTGGGTGACCAATGCATTAAGCTAGCACTTTAGACCAATTCGCCACCTCCCACTTCATGTGTTGTATCATTTTTGCAGTTTTTTGTAGCCTTTAGGGACCATTTAACAGGTTTGAAAAGTCCAAAATTTGAAAAATTTGCCGAAATGTCGGAAATCCCATTTTTAAAAAATGCATTTGAATTTTGTTTGGATTTCATC
Organism: Rhipidocladum racemiflorum; assembly: GCA_036346355.1. NCBI lineage: Eukaryota > Viridiplantae > Streptophyta > Magnoliopsida > Poales > Poaceae > Rhipidocladum > Rhipidocladum racemiflorum. The sequence goes on along the minus strand of CM070569.1, from coordinate 43,113,212 downwards.
CGAAATTCAAAAATATCGCCGACATTTCGGATTTCGGACCCCTTCAAGATATAGTCTGAAAATGAAATTTAAAACCTTGCATGGACATGGCTACGATGGATGTATTAGTCCTGCGTGTGTCCGCGCATGGGTGGCGCAGGAACCGTTCTTCCACGGTGGGAAGAAGGCTCTTTTGTAAATACGTTCATAACTCATAAGAAGCTAGATTTAAAAAATGAGCAACAGGGACTAGATAAGCGGACATTCTCCCATAACTCCAGCAGCTCCACATCAGTGGCCCATGCAGTGCTGCGGCTGCCACAGCAAGAACAGATGTTGATGGCAACATAAACTATTGATTTGCACATCTATGCATTTTTGGATTAACAATGTGTAGTTAATTTTGATATTAGTTTTAGGTTAGAATTGATATACAAATCAAACTCCTAACTTTTATTCCAAATTTTAGTAACGTACGAGTTTTAATTTGGAGTTCGCATGAAAAAATCAAATGTCTAATTTCTTTTTTTTTATTCGAAATTTCTGTTATTTTTTATTGTATTTGGCATAGACTGTTTCTTTTAATCTAAATCATTATATCTTGGATCCGTTTTTATGAAAAATCAAATGTCTAATTTTAGTTTTTATTTTTTATTCTGAACTTTTGTTGATTTTTCTTTTAATCTGTTATAACTTGGATCAATTAGATAGACAGTTAGATGTTTTCCTTTAAATAATAACATTTCATGGCTACTATAGCTCAACTTAATTATGTCCATCGGATTAAGGGATGGATGTTTTGCTTTTTGTGAGATTTGTAGTATTTTTTTTTTCTTAACAACTCTCGATGAATTTTTAATATACAATAAATAGATGGATGGCACTGTTTATTTGTGTGCCAACCCTAGTACCCTACACACACATTCTTGTCGTGGTAACTCCACTGATGCATGGTAGAGGTCCAAACAGTTGTTATCCTCCAAAGAAAAAGGGGGGCATTATACAAACAGTGAACTTTATAAGTTTCAGACTACTTTCAACTCATGTAGTCAGTGGCAAAATTGTGCCAGAAGACGATGCGCAAGCTTCAACTCAGGATCTTTTTTTTTTTTTTTTTGTTTGGACTTTTAGGCACGATGTATGTGGCATGCATGATGCATTGCAGCGCTTGAGATGCCCTGCTCAAGTGGACGCGTGTTGACCTGCTTTTTTATAGTTTGTGATCGATCAGGATGCACAATGCAGAGCGGGTGGGCATGCAAGTCCAAAACAACTGGGCCTGCGGCGAGTCCTGTCAGACTTTCGAGTTTGGGGGTTTCGCCGTGTTGCTTGTCTTGATGTGATGCGCTTTTCCTATTTTCGTGTCTTTTTTCAAGCATAAATATATTAACCTAATGAAAGCACATACCCAATATAAATCATTCTTGTCGTGTGAACCGGTGAAAACTATATGTACAAGTTTTGAAAAATTCTTAAAATATTACCGTATGAAAAATTACTATTTAGGTTGAATTTGTATTTTTCGTTTCATTCAAATGCGATTGATTTTAGTTTTCAAATTTTGCAGGGTCGTAGAATCTCATCTTCTCTATGTATAGTAATTTATGAGACTTTTTGAAAATTTATACATATGATTTTTATCAGTTTACAAAATAAAGATGATTTATACGGGATACGTGCCCACCTAACGAACATGATCTTCTTCTGGCCATGGAATTACCCAACGAAATATCTTCATTTCATTGTTTTAGTTTTAGGTTCATTACCTGTGATCAGAATCCTAAAAGTTGTGAACTGTTGATGCTATCCCATTTGTAGTTACGAACGGACCCAACACTAGGTCAAGTGGGGGTGACACCTATCCTACCACTGGCGGCATCGTGGATACTCTCCAATCACCTCCAACCATCCATAGGCGAAGACTAGTATCTCCTAAATTCTAGTCTTAGGACCACCACTGCTTATAATCCAACTAATAAGCCCTTGTTTGGAGCGTGTGAATTTTATAAGAAGCACTTCAAAAAAAATTTGTAAGATACAGAAAAAGACAATAGTACGAGCTCTTTTACAATACACTATATTGAATATGAACCGTTCATTCTTTTCGATCCAATAGATCAGATTAACTAAGATGTATTTATACTTTGTCAGGTAGTAAAGTAGTAGAAATACCTTTAGCAAATTAACGGTTAAATCTAATTTCTACTACTCACTGTATACTACCAGTATAATTCACCTAAAATTTCTCTAAAACAGAGCCTGGCCGCTGTTGACGCGAGATCGATCGAATTGCATCTCGTCGCTAGAAGAACGAAGGGTACAACAACAGAAGAACCGTAATGAACTCCTCTGTCGCTGGAAACATTTTCGATCGGCTACTGACCGGTGTTCATGGACGGCACGGGCCATCTTCTCGAGCCTTTCCGCTCTGTTCTGTAGCGATCGTCCAACTAGCTATCTGCTGCGACCAAGGGCGGGGTTAATCCGAGCCGCTAGGCACAGGCAGGGCGTGCGATACCAACCAAGACATCCAAATGAACCAGGACAAAAACAAGGCGAGTGTTCTGTTCTGCTCAGCTCGGTTGGATTTACATCAATGAATCCATCCACTTGGTGCGTGCAGCCGTGCAGGTCATTCTCTCCGATCCACGCGTGCCACCGTTGGTTGGGCTTGGAGTAGCACGCAGAAGAGCGGCGCCGGGACAGGACGCGTGCGTGTCTCGTGCCGGGGCGGCAGCGTGCCGCTCGCTGGCCAATGCATCCAACGACGCCGACGGCGACATGGATGAGCCGGCCGCCGCTAGAGCTTGCTTCTTGTTGCTCTTGGGCTACGAAGCACCGATACTGTGCTGAACAGTCGTACCAGTATCGGGATACGTATTCGATACTGGCAAAGTATCAGAAAATACAGGTAAAATAATAAATATAATTAATTCCGATACTTCTTCAATACACTTCGATACCTTTTCGATACTTTGCAGCCTATAACCCCTTATTTTGAAGCCTGTCATCTGAACAAACTACTATATATCTACTCGCCCTATCAAACTACTATCTTTTTATCTCTGTGTTGATATTTTGAAGCCCGATACTTCTTGGATACACTTCAATACCTCTTCGATAATTTGTTATCAAACTACTATCTTTTTATCTCCGTGTTGCTATTTTTATTTATGAAATTATATATATACTCGTCGTATCGGCGTATCCTTATTTTCCAAAGAATCCGTATCGCCGTATCCGTATCGGCATATCCGTATCCCGTATCGGTGCATCATAGCTCTTGGGCGCCCTCGAGTTGACCGGGGAAAGAAGACGATCGGTCCAGCCTGCGCGCACGCGCGATCGGCCGTACGTACGGCAGTGCCGTCGCGCGCACGGCGGTGCAGAGCGCGTTGAGGGGACGGATCGATTGGAGACAACGACGACTTGAGGCTGTCTTATTGTATTAGTGCTCTGAATCTGGCATCTGCCGAATTACTAAGACGACAAGAATTAGCTAGGCAGAGGAGGATGCACTACTGATTATTGACCGGCACTCCGGCAGGCCTGCCGGTTAATTCCTGTATGTACGTACCCAGATAGGAGACCGCCATAGTACTCTCTCTGCCACAAGTACATATACATTATTTTTTTATGAGTGTTTTCTTATTAAATAGCACTCAAACTTTAAGCTTTGAGATCTAGATTCAATTAATGAAATCAATTTGCCATCTCTCCTTATATTTTGAGTATTCTGTAGGCAAAACAAAAATTGAGTGCTAACAAACCAAAAAAACACTCGAATATTAGAATAATTCGGAATAGCGGCCAAGATCTTGGGAAAATCCAAGTTAATGGTCAATAGGTTTGGATAAAGAATTTAGGAAAGATATTCTCATATTGACACAATATAAGGACAAGTATATGCGAAATCTATCCTTTTTTAGTTAAAAGTTTTCTTAGAATCTAACCTTTCCCTTTAAGGAATTTAATTGGTTAGCATAATGTAATATCTAATAAATAGAAAATCGGAGTACTACTTAGCAATTCCCTTATTTTTTATATTGATACGGTCTTTAATGTTGGAATTAATTCAGAATTAATTCAATAGAAAAAGTCAAAGGGGTGCTGAGTTGACGGCATGAGACTTTAGTACCATATTGCTTAGCTAGGTGTGGAGTGGAACCAATTTATAAGGAGAGTTCATGCATGGACTCTAGTATGAGTTGGTGGCAAGGTTAGATGTACACATATTTAGCTTTGGCTATGTTCACAAACACGCGCGTGCGTATATCATGTATTTCACATGACTTGTGACGTGTGACGACACGTGACCACGAACGATACGTACTAAGTGTACTTAGCCTTTTGCCACGTGTACCGATTATGCCACATCACTTTACAGCTCAGCTGCGGACATGGCGCCGCGGACCCACGCAGACGCACATTCGTCTGCGGTTAGTCCATTAGCCCACAATGCGAGATTCCAGGGGGCGGTTCCTGGAATCGTGGCAGTTGGATTTTCGTATCACAGGAGGACTCACGGGCGGTTTCTGAAATCGCGTCTTTTTAAGGGGAGACATCCCCATACGAGAAAAATAGAAGCGACAAAAAAACCAATCTCATCTTTCTCTCGCGATCCCTGCTTCCTCTGGCGCCTGCTGCCTTCCGAGCCGTTCCGTCGCTTCATCCGTCGTGCAACGGGCACGAGGGAGAGCAGTGTCTCCGATCCAGCGCCGGCCACTTGATGACCTGCACGGGAAACCGGCGATCAGGTTTCTGGGAAGCGCTCTTCGACGCGGGATTGCTCGAGTTCATCTTCGATCGACGCGCGTCGCTCCTTCACGACTTTCCGTTCTTCATCAAGCCCTCTGTAAGTGTCTCGGACCAATTGGTTATTGGTCTGAGTGGTCCTTATTTTGTGATCAAATTTGATGAAAATACATACTGCTATGATAGATTTGTTAACATCTGTGTATTAATTGATCTATCTAGCATGTGTAGGTGCGTCTTTTTCACTAGCATGTTATGTATCCTTTGAATATTTATTGGCTGCTAGTAATTATGTTGTAGACGTACTATTTACCTTCCTGTTTTCATTGCGTGTCTTGGGAATTAAATTGATGCTATGCTATGTTAATTTTTCAACATTTAAAACATATATAACTTTAACCACTTTTTATATCGTAACATCTTTATAAAACACAATAAAATTGTAATATTGTAAAAATATTTTTTGAGATAAATCTATATGTATGATTTTCATGTATCCCATCTAAATATTACAAAAGATATCGATACAAAGTTTTAAAAAATTTGACTATATGCATCTCAAAATAATATATATTCGTGACTAAAGGAAATTAAACAAGTTGGCACCGCCACTGCCGCCAATAGTAAACCCCTTATAGGGGAAGGGATTGGAGAGCAGGTAGCCCTCCCACGTGTCCATGTCGTTTTCGCGAAAAGGCCCCCCAATTTCTTTCAAATTACGTTCAGGTCCTTGCGCGATTTTATGTGAGAGGAGAATGTTTTTTTCGGTTCGCGTTTAGGTCCCTGGTTTCACGTTTTGCATGGAGGCCCTCCTGTTAAGCGCGAATCGCGAGCGAGCCCTTTCCTAATTATTCAAAATAGCGAACAGGTTCAAAATTATAACAATTAGGTCCTCACGCTTTACGTTTGGGTCCTTTCTCCGTTTTGTCTCAAAAAAATGTTTTTCGGGGTCCGTTTTTTCTCCAGAACATGCGAAAAATATTTTCGGTAACCCGAAAAAAATATTTTCGTGATCCGTTTTTCCTCCGGAGCATGGGAAAAATGTTTTCGGTGGCTATTTCGCCCCTAAAAAAAATGAGAGACCGTTTCCTTTCTCTGTTTTACCCGAAAAAAATGTTTTCGTGATCCGTTTTCCCTCCGGAGCATGGGAAAAATGTTTTCGTTGGCCGTTTATCCACAAAAAAAATAGAAAACCGTTTCCTTTCTCCGTTTTGCCCGGAAAAAAAAATTTCGTGAGCCGTTTTTCCTCCGGAGCATGGGGAAAATGTTTTCAGTGGCTATTTCCCCCCCCCAAAAAAAAATGGGAGGTCGTTTCCTTTCTCCGTTTTGCTTGAAAAAAATATTTTCGTGATCTATTTTCTCTCCGGAGCATGGGAAAAATGTTTTCGTTGGACGTTTACCCCCAAAAAATGGTAATTCGTTTTTCGTCCGTCGTTTCTCCGTTTTTACTCGTTTTTGCTCATTTTTCGCAGGAAAATAAGCACATAGGATGTTAAACTCGGCATCTAAAATTTCTTTTGCGGCTCGATCTCTAATATTTTTTATGACATGTATTATTGCCCATTGACCGCATAGAGAGTATGATAGTTTGTGTTTTACCTCTGCACGCATGCTTTTGGACACCGATTAGATCGATGTAGAGGTGATGCCTTATTTGATTTGTGTGGCATGGGATAGGATTCAGGATTGGGTTTTCAAATAGGAGGGGCGATCGAGTAGCCCCGGTCTCCCGGATAATCTACACAGGTGAAAATTGTTTGGCACAAAGTTTCCGGTAGTACGTGTCACCGCAACATCAGTAATCAATGCGTGTAATAATTATAATCAACATATGCAATAAAATACGAAAAAGAAGTACAACATCCTAAAAAAATTATCTCTAAAAATTGGATGAACACCATAGGTATAGAACCGAGGTGCGATTTAACACTAGTTTAGGTCTTCGAATCAAAGAAATTCGTGATGTTACAATGTTGTAATATTAGTAAAAAAAATATTGGCAACGTCCAAGGATGATTGTGAGAACTAATTCAATTTAGTACAACAAAAAAAACCCTACAAACGCAATAATTAGTTCATATGTTGGAACAAAATCTTTGCTCTAGAAGCAACAAATACAAAATCAATAAATAAAAATGTGCAGCAAATTTGAACTACTAGGGCAATAAATACAAAGACCTATTGCAACAGAAATTAAAACTTGTTGCGATAACAAAGAAACCATTGAACTATGCAGCATTGGATGTTTTATGCTGCAACATTCGAAACAATAACTGTTGCAATAGCTTGACTTACCAATATCATCATTTTGAGATGAGCATGGAGGAGGAAGGGGGCGAGACAGGCCCACACTACCATCCCTATTCCCAGCGTGCTCGAATCCATCACTAGTGAGCAAATGGCACAGATGCAGTCCATAGCACCCACAAACCGGTGATTTCTTCCATGCGTCATCACGGCAACAACAAATCCAGTTAGCTCCGGCCACTCCTCAAAAAGGGGAGACTTCTAGTGAGCTTCGGCTAACGGAAGACCTCCCTCGAGCATAAATTGAACACTCATGTAATGGTTTGGCCAGAGCTCACTTTAGGTGATGCTTGGAGAGGGAAAGGAGGAAGTTCCATGGGAGAGGGGTGGGACTTTGGCTGGTGAGCCACCGAGGGGGGTGGATGGAGGAGAGATTGGGGGGGGGGGTTGGGGTTTAGGGAGAGGAAGTAGAGTAGATATGAAAATGGGCTGGCAGGAAGTTAGTGAAGTGAAGCGCTCGATATATTATTGACGCATCGGATGTATGGGTGATAGCAATACCGATTAGATAATGTAATATCCAATTGTCCATCCTGATTATGTTTAGAACGTTAGAAATTTATTTGACGATTTATATGTGAATTAAGCTGTTTCATGTCAAATTCATGTGTTCCAAAAAGACTATTAGAGTTGCATCTTGTCTCGATTACACCCTGGTACAGCATTTGCACACGAATTATTTTCTTAATTTGTGACGAAGCTAAATTTCTGCCAGACGGAAATGCCTGGCCAGGTGGGCCATAGGGCAAGTTATTTTTTTTATCTCCATCAAATGTGATCCTTGAAGGGTCCATGGCATAGTTATCAATATCGGTACATACTACTATTTTAGCATCTAAACTAGTATGAAGTAGCCCTATGTACCATACCAGCCTCGATATCGGTCAATACCGGTCAATATCAGTCATGCTGATGAAATTGATAATATGGTCTATTGAACTATATGTTATATTTGATAGTACTACTATGTGTTTGGAGTAATATTATAAGTGAACTTTGGTGTGCATATAATTAAACATGTGTATAATTATAAATATATACTATTATACTAACCCAAAACAGTACACTAGTATAGATCGGTACCCAAGCATACCATTCCAAGAGCCGTATAACCTCTAGTACGGTATTAACAAGTTTGGTCCATGGACCATGCCATGAGAAAGAAGATTTTTTTAAAAAACAATATTTTTTTAATGAAAAATACAGAAATAATATGCTGATTTAAAAAAAATAATAAAAATACCAGGTCGATGTTCAAGACCCGAGGGTCCTTAAATCGAGCTTACGAATATAATTTAGGTTGCTTTTGTCTAGAAATTAAGACGAGAAAGAGTAGAAAAAAAAGGGATTGTATTTTACTGAGTCACGACTAATTATAGAGTACATATTTTGAATGAAAAATTCAGAAACTAATACTAATCTCTTATCCTTAATCTTGAACACCATGCCTTGAATCCTTGCGAAAGCCTCCTACTTATAGCATACAAAGGGATGACAGTTTGTCATCTTCTAAGAGGTGTCTTTCTGCCAAAAGGTGTCTTCTCGTTAAAAGGTATCTTTTCATAAAGAGGCATATCTTCGTAGATAGTAACTTCCAAATGACTATCTGTACCTATCAGAGAAAGTGTCTTCTGCACGCAAGGCTTACGTGGAGGTAACTTCTTCCCCGCCTTGACTAGGTCGGGACGTAGTCTTATCCCACGTTCAACCTGTATGCTGTTCGGGGGATCCCGATCAGTGTGTCTATCAGGTTGGGATAATTTAGGGCATACCATATCATTCGATCAATATTATGCATACTGATCGGGGATATTTTCACGTGACAATATTTAACTCTGCTCGAAATTATAACCATGTAATGGGCCTTGGGCCTAGTCTTTATTTATAGGCTCTTTTTCTTTATGAGACTGTAGGCCTAAAAATATAATAGGGTATATTAATCGTCATCAGCTAGCCCCCAAGGCTTGAGTAAATACCTCGGGACTTTTCAACTTCCAAGACGTTATGGAATCATGCGCTTCTTTAAAACCGCCTTTTAAGTTCTCGATAAAAGAATTTGTGTAATTCTTATTGGCAATTGAATCGATGCCATAACTTGTGGAAAGTCTATATAAGAGGGGTAAGGCTTCCCTTTTATCTTCAGACTTTCAAGCGCAAGAAATATTTATAAGAATCTTTATTGTTTTTAAGCTTTTTTTAGTTCTTGTAGTTTTTCATCATTCTTCTTTCTTGTTTCCGTGATTTATCAAGGCAGTATAGAGGAGTGGAGGTGAGAAACTTCAAGAATTAAAAGAAAGTTTAAGAACATAACTCCCTACGTCCTTTGAATCTTAATGCTTTTAGCTTTCTTCTTATATTTTTTAGCTTTTCATCTTTCATCCTTTTCTATATTTTTATGATAGAGAGTATGATAGAAGAAGGGAGGTAAAAAGTTTAAAAAACTAAGAAGAAATTTGAAGATATTACTTCCTACTTCCTTGTATCAAGGGGAAAAAAATTTGGTTATGGAATTGACGAGGAATTTCTTCAAGCAGTTTCTTTTTTTTTTTAGTTGTTGAAGCTTTTGATCTTCTAATTTTTCTTTCCTGTAATTCTTAGTTAAGAGTAAATATGAAAAGCTTCAAGAACTTAAAGAAATCTTAATGAAACTATTTTTATTTTTTTGGAAAACTTCTTGGTATAAGAGTGATATGTTAGAAACAGGATAACTGTAACATCCTCAGTTTTGCTTTCTGAGAAAAATCTAATTTAAATAAATTAAATTCAAAAATTGGAGTTTCTTTGGTGTTTATATTAACCTGGCATCCTTTCCCATCCAAAATCGGGATTCAATTCCCTTCCGGTCGAAAAATCGAATTTTTCGATTCCCGCCGGTACCCGAAATTTCACCTAAGTCCAAAAATCCCGAAACCACTTCAATTATGTCCCAAATATTCTAAAATGATTTTTGGAATAATTCCCCAGATTTTTGGACCTTCGCTTCTATTTTATCTCGCGTAGCTTTTGTTTAATGTCCGCAATCCGCGCCTGAATATTTAATTCCACAAATTTCATCCAAATTTCGCGAAACCAATTTTAGTGGGTCCCAAATATTCTAAAATGGTTCTAGGAATTTTTCCGGAATTTTTAGACCATTTTTTCTAATTTTTCTCTAGAGCGGTTCATTTACGTAATTCTCGGCCAATCGCGTGCTGCCACGCGATGCTACAGTACTTCATCTTCTACCTCTAGCCATGGCATGTACAGAGAAAGCTCAAGCAAGCATTCATGGCTAGGGCATTCTTCAAATCACCATATCTCCTCCATCACAACTCCAAATCAATCACGGCCGGTTCTGTTGAATCCGTAGCGACGCCCTCTTGCCATTCCCCACCATCATTAGCCGCTAATCTCGCCGAAAACCGTCGCATTAAAGAAAAACCGAAATGCAATCAAATGCTCATAACTCGGCCGTTTCAACTCCGTTCCGCGTGATTCCACTTCCATTCTCTCCGTATAAGAATCCACATCCCGGTGGTATGATCCTCCTTTAGCCTCTTCCAATCGTGCGCCCGTGAGATCAAGAAAACCGACGCCGGGTCGCCGTTTTCGGTGTTCTTCGTGTTCTTGGCCATAGATCTCTCTCCGGTGGGTTTTTCTCCACTCCGATTGGTTCTTTGTGACCGTGAGGAAGTCTAACACCTAACCATTCAATCAATTTTAGGATCCCTCAAGTTTGGAAGGCGAATTTCGTGTTTTTGTCGGTTCGGTCGGAACGCCGTTCGTCGCCAAATTTGTCGTCTCCGGTGAGAATCAATCCAATTCCTTCCTCCTATGGGTCCCTAAGGAGGTTATCTAGTGAATCCATGCTTTTGTTTGATCAAATTCCATGCAAAAATGGGTGCAAAATCCGGATTTTTGGAAAAGTTTTGGGCTCTGTTCGTTTTGGAGCACAATAACTGTTCCAGTTTTTCATATCATTTTGTTAGCCAATTTTTGTTTGAAGTATTTATTTCATCAACTCCTATGAAGTATTGTTACTTTAAGAATCATTTAGTAACCTTATTTGCACGAAGATGAGAAAGAGAAGGACTTATTCCTGGTGATGCTAAAAAATCTGCTGCACCCGACCTGCAATTCTTAATTGAAGAAGAGATGAACAGGACACGCACAGAATTGAAATATGTTGTGGATATGTATATGGATAATATAAATCTTATCTATAAATGAATGAAAATTTTCTTCTGTGTCAATATCATTTTTGTTGAAATTGTACTATTACTTGTTTGCTTATGAGTTAAATTTTCTTAAGTTTATCACTACTACCCCCCCCCCACTGTTTGTTTACCGATCAGCATCGTGATCGAAAGATAAACAATTTTTTATGGCGTACCGACTAATTCTCTTTTTGCTTTATACTTAGTATTAATTGGCAGCTAGTTGGATATGAGGTCAATCTAATGAGTTTTAATGCAGTAAGTACTGGCTACATAAAAAGGCTCTATTAGAAGTCATCTCATAACCCGACCAGCAACCTTGTATTTTGCGCAGGGATTGTGGTCGGATAGATTTTTCATGATAACTTACAATGAAAGCAAAACAAGGAATAATTTATATATAACACAGAAGAGATGTAATGTATTGAACATGAATTTAATATATGCATGTAAAAAATTTACACATAAAACCTGCGAAGATGTAGGATGTTCTAAGTGTTTGAAAGAATTCGACCATCTTCCATAGCAAGCCGAACAGTGCCATGTTGGGTGACTGATAAAATAGTAAAAGGACCTTCCCATTTGGAAGATAAATTGGTTAAGTTAGACTGATTTTGGATGCGCCTTAAAACCAGGTCTCACACACTAAGAGTTCGAGGTTGAACTCTTTTGTTATAGTATCGTTGTAAACATTGTAAGTAGGCTACCGACCTAATAAGTGCTCAAAGTCGCTTTTCTTCTAAGAAATTAATGTCATCTTCATGTTAGCTATATTGATTAACCTGTACAAAAAGAATAGTTCGCATAGAACGTAAATGAATTTCATCAGACAGAACAACTTCTGGTCCGTAGACCAATGAAAAAGGTGTTTCACCAGTAGCTCTACTGGTTATTGTGCGTATGGCCCAAAGCACTAAGTAGAGGTCGTCTACCCAAACCCCCGAGTGTGTTCTAAGACGATCAAACTTTCATTTTTTCATACCTTACATGATTTGGCCATTAGCACGTTCTAGTGCTCCATTACTCTGTAGATGAGCAACAGAAGCCTAAAAAATCTTTGTGCCTATTTCATCTTAGTAATCTTGAAATAAACCACTAATGAATTATGATCTATTATCAGTAATTAGCCAACTAGGAACACCGAACCTAGTAACTATATTCTTCACAATGAATTTCTTTGCTGCTTGTGTCGTAATTGAAACTACGGGTTCAGCTTCTATCCATTTTGTGAAAGTATCAATAGCAACAAATAGGAATTTATATCCATTAGTTGCTTTATGTAATGGACCTATTATATTAATGCCCCATGTCAAAAATGGTCATGATAATGGTATTATTTGCAATTGATTAGCGGGTTGATATACTTGCGAGCATAAAATTGACATTGCTCACAAGTATTTACATGGTGCATAGCATCTTGTAGAGCGGTAGGCCAATAGAACCATTGTCAAAATGCGGGCCTAATTGGAAGAAAGCCAAAGCCAACAGCCTTGTCAAATCAAAGGGGAAGGCACCAATGGATCGTTCCATGTAAGGTCTACGACATGCAGCATTACTTCTTTACAATTCCAAAAGGTGCACATGTATCATAGTTGTACTTTCCGTTCATCGTTCGTCCATATCACCATTTGTACCATACAAGTACGAAAGCTAACTATATGTGCTACATATGTTTATTTGTTTTCTATGTCATGCAATGCAATGTTTTCATATTTTTCTACGACATTAAACATCAATATATTTATTCTTCCAAAAAAAATTCATCATATATATCCATTTACCTTTATTCTAACGTGAAATGTCCTCTTAGTTCACCATGACCGACATAATACCAACACATATACAATTATTCCTTATAAAAGAATCATGACAAACTTCAGTTTTCCATAATGTCATTCTGTTGTAATACACAGGAAGCAAAATAATCACGAGTTCTTACATTACTAATTGCTATTTCAAAAAAAAAAACTTTGCTTGAAAGGATCGGTATGGCCTAGAGGGGGGGTGAATAGGCAATTTTAACAAATTATAGACAACTTAGCAGTTTAAAGAAAGGAACTTAGCAAGTAATAGGATGAGCAACAAGGAGCACTGAACAAGTAACAGATAAAAGAGAAACGAGCTAAAACAAACAACAGATGCAGAGACAAGCGAATTTTTCACCGAGGTTCAGAGATAAATCTCCTACGTCCCCGTTGGAGCACTTCCACAGAAGTGTTGCTCCACCAGTGACTCTCAACAGAGGAACTGGGTTTGTCACTAATGTGACTCTTTACCACTCCGGTGAGGTGAGTCCAAACCTCTCACAAAGACAGTGGCCTTCCACAATCACAGCTTGGACAGTCGCACTACAACCACCAAAGAAACTGCCTAGGAACAGCTAGTTCCAAGAGTAATAGACCATCCACAAGCCCTGTCTCTTGGTTCACTAGAAACAACTGAAGCTAGACTTTACTTGAAACTGTAAGAGTGTAGGATTTTTGTTTTTCAGAGTGGAGCTTGATCTCTTTGTGGAATTTGAGCTTTGGGATGCTAGATGTCAAAGAGATGTAAAAGTTATGTTTTGGAAGAGCCTCTGAACTGTTTAAATAGGCTACAGGAAGCAAATAGCCGTTATTGGCAACAGGTAGCCGTTTGCCAATGTCAGACTGAAAAGACAACTCAAAATGATTGTATCTGACAAGGTTTGATAAAATATGCAAGAGGCTCAATGTACTACGGACCCAAACCAGCTAAAAAAGCATCTACGCTTGACCAAGAAGAGTTGGTCCGTCGTACACAAGATTTGAGTAAGGAATGGTCCGTTGAGGGTTATTGAAGAACAAGTTTACGACGGACCGAAAAACTTGGTCCGTCGCAGAAGGTAAACTTACTGGTTATATACCAACAAGGGAATTTGATTGAACAACAAAAACCAGTAAGTTTTATGTTTACACCGGACCCAAAAAGGTGGTCTGTTGTAAATGGAAGATTTTTGGTCCGTTGTAGCTTTAATGCACTCGAGATGGTTTCAAGGAAAATACAACTGCAACTGACCCAAAAACTTGGTCCGTTGTAAATGGGAAACGCTCGGTTTGAGTTCTGTTAGAATTTGATTTGAAAGGGATAGGAACTCAAGACCAGATTTTTGGAGGAATCTGAAAAGATTTAACCTAAGCTCCAAATAGTCTTAATAAAAAGTCCTAGGAACCAAGATTTTGAACTTGTGCATAATCCCTCTTTATAGTACGGTTAAAACAAAAAAACTTATCTAAAAAGACTTGAAATGACTCACAAGTCAAAGAACTAAGAGTAATGAAACCTTAATCTTTACCCTCTTTTCTGATGAAATTTAATACGGCTGATTTAGTTGATCATCAAGCACCAAAACCCAACAAATAACTTAAATAATTATTAGGGGGCCTAGATGCTTTCATTGCTTTTGTACAATTTTTTATTAGAAAAGACAAAATTGACGGAAAACCCCTCCCAGTGATGTTTCCAAAAAAAAAATTTGCTATCTCTCGCCATTTCAGGATTCTGTCAGTATTTGAAATAGCGACATAGAACTTGTCGTACATCTATTATTTTTTAAGTCGGCATATTATTTTTGTAATTTTTTATTTTAAAAATATTATTTTTAAAAAAATTCATGAAAGAAGATGATGAGTACTCATACCATGGGTACCCCCAGCGGCCCGAGAAAACGAATGGTCTGCCCCAAGCCCAGCTTTGGGCAAAGGCCCGCTAGGCCATGAAGGACATCCGTCCCCGACCAAACCAGCCAGGCGGCGATCCGACCCGCCATGGGTCGAACGCCCCACAAAGATCCAACCCGCCATGGGTCGGACGCCCCGCCAGCTCCAACCAAGCTAAGGCAATCCCTGCCAAAGGTCAAATGCTAGGCCCTCGCTAGTAGTTGGCCACCTGCCCTACGGACACGATGACTCAGAGCGACCGTGCGAGGGCGAGCGGCTCCTTCCCAAGGTGGCGAGGAGGTTGCCAAAGTCAAGGCACCAGTCTCATCGCCCAGACATGCACAGTGGAAGCATGCGCTCCCTCCCGAGGCAACGCTAGAGTCAAGCGTTGCGTCAGCACCTGACAAACGCACAGAGGGTAGGTGCGCCACTTCCCGGCGAAACGGAAAACCACGCCATTCGATGTGTCTACCGACCTAGCGTAGGGCGAGCAGGCACCGGCCATTCGCTGAAGACCAGGACTCCCAGGCGTAGGACACCCCATCCCCTCTTCCTTTTCCAGATTCCCATGTAACCTGCCCCCTCCGACTATATAAAGGGGGCAGGACCCTCAGGGAAGGAGGGAATTCTTCTCTTTTCAGGCAAACAGCTCTTATTCTCCTATTCGTACGAGGCGCTCAAGGCCAGCCCTCAGCCCTCGCTTGTAACACCGTGCAACCATCTGCCCCCGAAAGTAATACAGACCGACCACAAGAACTGGAGTAGGGACATTCAGCCCGAACCAGTATACTTCTTGGGCTCCCTGAGTCAGGCCATTCAAGGAAGGGGAACGCGCGACCCCTAGACTAAAAATCGTATTGCCGGTATCCGAAATACCAACAGAAGGGCTTTGGCTCCTTCATTTTTTGTGTATTATTTTTAAAAAAAATCTGTTTTTAGCATACTTCTATAATTTTTCTTTTCAGCATGCTGTTTTTAAATTTTGTGATTTTTTTCAATTTTTATGTATTATTTTGAACCAAATCTTGTTTTTGGTATAAAAAGCTCTCTATCGCCATTCGAAATGACGACCGAGAGTTGACCATTGGTAACAAACTCTGTCATCATTTTAAAAATGGCGAGAGAGAGCTTGTCACCATTTTAAACGTCGACATTGAGGTATTTCTGTTATTTTTTAAATCAGTATATTATTTATGTAATTTTTCATTAAAAATATTGTTTAAAAAAATCTGAGAAAGAAGACATGTACGGAATTGGAATGTTTGACATTTAGCTTCGCATTGCCACGTGACATTCTAGCATTTCACGTCGTCTCCAAGTAATGGCTGGATTAGCCGGCTCCACTCTGCAGAATTCGCTGCCTAACATGTGCTTGGATTAGTTGGAGAAAAGAAGAGAAAGTTGGCGCATGCGGCATGTATGTATGTATGACATTCTGATCGAGCCCTCGTTTGCCCTTTGACCAAACCAAAAGATGCACCCCCAATGAAAGCCGTGATAAGCAATGTAAATCATCAATCATGGCTGGATTTACAATTAGAACTCACAACCAATGTAGTAGTAGTAGTAGTAGTATTGAAGCTACGTGAGATTGCTTCAGTTCATGTTTGACACAGCAAACCACCGTTTCATTGGAATCTAGCAGCAGTATCGTAGTACAAATTAAGATCCTGTTGCAACTAGAAATTTCATATAAAATAGCTCAATTCCCATTGAAATTAGGGAAAATTCCTCCATTAAGGCTCCGTTTGGCATCTTGAAACCGGACCGTTTCTACTAGAATCTGGGAGAAACCTAGCCAAACAGGTTAAAGCTCGGAATAATTCTCCTCAGAACGTTTCTTCTTTTTCCATGCTGGAGCCGAATCGCCCCCAACTCCGTTCCACCTCGATTCACAGAATCCAGACAGCTAGCCAAACGATTTTCAGACAGTGATTCTGATTCTACCTAAAACGTTTCTACCAAGAATCTGAAACCGTTTCTATTTGTACTAGAATCTAAAATCGTACCAAACTGGGTCTAAGTGCGGCCTAGTATATCCTCCCTGCAAAACCGTGACAAGCATGTGCGAAAAATAAAATCTGAAAAAACGACAGAGTCCAAAGAGGCAGTCCAAGAACACAAGCCCGACTTGTCCATACATTAGCTAGCCCATTGGCCTAGTGTCGCAAAAAAAAAAAAAGTCAATTTGAGCTGGGCCTCAATTGCAACGATGGAAAGATCGTAAGAACAGTTTGGATATCCCCGGAAACAAGAGAGAGAATCATCAGGTCAGCTCAAAAGGGGGGCATGATATATATATATATATATATATATATATATATATATATATATATATATATATAGAGAGAGGATTGCTAGTGTACTATCGATAGTCTGAATCCTCCGTGCTATAATGTTTGTGTTTGCAAAATTCGAAAGATTAAATTGTTGATCCAAACCGTGCATTATGTTCATCTCATTGAAATCTCACTACCCACCAAATTTTATATTTTTTGAATTTTTTCTCATGTTTATTTTGTATTTTTCAAAATAAAAAATTCAAAAAATATAAAATTTGGTGGGTAGTGAGATTTCAATGAGATGAACATAATGCACGGTTTGGATCAACAATTTCGTCTTCGAATTTTGCTAACACAAATATTATAGCACGGAGGATCTGTACTATCGATAGTACACTAGCAATCCTCTATATATATATATATATATATATATATATATATATATATATCATATTCAGTGCAAACCTCTCTTACCGTAATAACCACGTTTAGAAGTTCTGAAAAATTCTCAAAAAATTATCATAGGTAGGAGAGGTGAGGTTCTACAACCCTGTAAAATTTAAAGACCATATATAGGGGCATATTCAGTGCAAACCTTCCTTACCGTGAAAACTCCATGAAAACCACGTGTAAAAGTTTTGAAAAATTCTCAAAAAATTATCATAGGTAGGGGAAGTGAGGTTCTACAACCCTGTAAAATTTGAAGACCAAACTCAATCGTATTTGAAAGACATGAAAAAGCAAATTCAGTATGAATAGTAATTTTTCACTTTTTAGCACTATTCATTTTGTAGTTTATCTTTTTCATATCTTCCGAATACGATTGAGTTTGGTCTTGAAATTTTACAGGGTTGTAGAACCTCACCTCCCCTACCTATGAGAATTTTTTTGAGAATTTTTTAAAACTTTTACACGTGGTTTTCACGGTAAGGAAGGTTTGCACTGAATATGCCCCTTATATACACGTGGTTTTCATGGTAAGGGAGATTTGCACTGAATATGCCCCCTACGGAGTTTTCACGGGGCATATTCAGTGCAAACCTCCCTTACCGTGAAAATTCTGTAAAAACTACGTGTAAAAGTTTTGAAAAATTCTCAAAACATTATCATAGGTAGGGGAGGTGAGGTTCTACAACTAGGGGTGGAAAAAAAACTCGAAACTCACGAGTTAAACGAGTACTCGCAAACTCGGCTCGAACTTGTTCTTTAACGAGTCGAGTTGAGCTGTGATTTAAACTCATTTAGATAATGAGTTAAACGAGCCAACTTGTGAGTTAAACGAGCCAACTCGCGAGTTTAACGAGTTCTCTAAGTCGGTAAGTATAACTATATATGTGTGAGGCTAGGATGATAACACATGGCATATTGTATAATCTCAACACCAATCCTCTTCTCAAATGAAAATATTGAGTTAAACGAGTTTAACGAGCTAACTCGCGAGTTTAACGAGTCGAGCCGAGCTGAGGTTTGAGCTCGTTAAGATAACGAGTCGAGTCGAGCTGACTCGTTATATTACCGAGTTTGACCGAGTCGAGTCGAGTCCAGCCGAGTTAGCTCGTTATCCACCCCTACCCTATAAAATTTGAAGATCAAACTCAATCGCATTTGAAAGATATGAAAAAGACAAATTCAGTATGAATAGTAATTTTTCACTGTTTAGTACTATTTATTTTGCAATTTGTCTTTTTCATATCTTCTAAATGCGATTGTGTTTGGTCTTCAAATTTTATAGGGTTGTAGAACCTCACCTCCCCTACCTATGATAATTTTTTGAGAATTTTTCAAAACTTTTACATGTGGTTTTCACGGCAAATGAGGTTTGCACTGAATATGCCCTATATATACATATATATATACACACACTCCTTACTCTTTTGTATATAGACTGTTGTTAACTGGTTTTTTCTGATTAGAAAGTTGTTTTTATTCAAATAGATATAGGGAGTACATAGCACAAAACGGGTTTCTGGAAAATAGTTTCGTACTTTTGGGAGTATATACTCCTTACTCTTTTGTATATAGACTGATGTTAAGCAAGCGAAAGCATTTGTGCACGCGCGCTGGTTAGTGCCCACTTAGCTGTATTTTCGCAGATAACAAACGCACATAGGACAAGCTATTGGAGTATTGTTCAGAGATACAAAAAGCAGTAGCAAAAGGGCTAAGTGGAAAGAGAGATACACCAGCTCTTCTTCTCCACAAAAAGATGGTTGCTCAGGAGATGTTACCACTGAGAAACGAAATGGGTGAATAGAAGCAAAATGGTATTTGTGGATAATTCTCGGTTCCATTGGTTTCAGAATAGTGAGAGTAAAGAATGGTAAGAGTATTAGCAAAACTGAATAGAATAGTGAGAGTAGAGAATTGTAGCGGTAACTATTCTCCCTCTTTATGAATAGACGTTACTTTATGCTCTTGCACTTTCGCCAATGTATATCTACAAAAAAAAGAGTGTATTTTTTTTTTATTATATCTTTAGATGATATATCTTACTTTAGGCTATGTTAGTATTGCACTTCCACCGATATATATCTACAAAAGACTGTATTACTCATCTTTATTGTGATTTTAGATGATGTGTCTTACTCTAATATATAATAGTACATAACATTGAAAATAGCTAAAGGATAGAATAATATATATTTAAAAATAAAATTTAAAAGCTAGGATGACATGTACACCCTCCATTCACTCCTATAAGGTTTATTTGTTTTGAATGATCTTGTTCATAAATATAAAGCTTGCATGTAGATTTAATGAGGTATTTTTTTCTATACCCCTATTTATTCTCTTTTAACCATATACATTTATTCATTACCACCCACATAAAGCATATCTTTCATCTTCCAAGATAATTAAGTGAGGGCATATAATTTATTTTCTCTTATAGCTTTTATAATTTTAACGTAATTTTAATTTTTATGTAAAGTTAAAATACGCCTTAGAGAAATAAACGGGGGGAGTATTTTTGTAGAAAGCAGCGGAAGAAGTCCTTTTCCTCTGGACTTGTCTCGTTCTCGTAACAAACAGGCGGCTTAAAGATGCCGGCAAGTTTAACTTATTCCATGCGCCCATGAGCATACTTTAAGCACTTGGGGGCTGTTTGATCGCAGACCACCGAAAGGAGCCAACGAACTAGAAAACAGCAAATCACAAGTTCCAACATACCAAGCAAGACCATCTCAACAAACATCCAAAAAGTATTTGTTATTTTTGTTGCTGTTTCTTCCTTCCAAGAAACGGAAGCATCGCTCGAGAATTCAGACCACACTGATGGTCAAGATCAGCGTGCGTGATTCAACCTATATATCGAGAAGCCGGCAGGAGATTGGATCAGGAATGTACTCACAGATCCACTATAATACGCTCATGAACTGGATCGTTGATCCGTACCATAACAAGCGAATCGCAAGACACCATCCATCCGAAGACACGAACAAGAACAACACTGCAAGAAGAAGAACGCATCATGGATCCAAGCTGAAAATGCCACTAATGTTATGATCGCATCACTACATCCCTTAATAGCTACATAACCCCCGACCATCACCATAATCACCACCCCAGCCGGCAGCCGGCGGGAGACCTCGACGGCCGCCCCCAAAATGGGCATTCCTCCCCCATCATCCGCCGGACACCGCAAACAACGACGGTTTTTATCACAACCATCATGGCCGCCGTCCCGGCCGTGACAGATACACACGGCATTGGATCATTGTACGGCCGACTCTAAACCCCGGTACTACGGTGAACCCGACAGCGCGGTCCTCGGCGGCGGCGTCCTCCGCGCGACCGTCGTTGACGCTCTCCATGTACACCTCGGAGAACCGCGCCCCGGTGCGCACCTGGAAGATGGATGCCCCGTCCTCCTCGGCGCCACCGTCGAAGGCGAAGAACAGGCAATGCAGCAGCCAGACGCGGCGCGCCATCTCGGCAAACTCGGCGAACCACGAGCTCTCCGGGAATCCCGGCCCGGCGCTCACGATGCCGCGCTGCTCCAGCCTCCCGAAGAAGGCCGTCTCCATCCTGGCGTGCACCAGAGAGAGGTACTTGGCGCGCAAGAACTTGCCGAATCCGCCCCACCGGGCGTTCCTCACGTCGAGGAAGACGCTGGCCGGCGCCGCCTTGAGCTCCGTGAACTCCTCGAAGAACCGGCGCCGGTCGTAGAACTCCTGCTCGTCCAAGAAGCTGAAGTTGAAGTCCCTCCGGTGGAAATTGGCGAACAACTTCATGGCGACGTAGGATTCGAAGACGAACTTGCAGTCCCTGGAGCGGCGGAGAGGGACGCCCGGGTGCACGGCGGCGGCCGCGGCGGCGAGATCCCACCCGGCGGACTGCATCGAGTTAAGCATTGACTTGGAGAAGGACCGGATCGACTTCACGGTATCCCGCAGGGCGGTGAGGAAGTGAGTGGGGTTGAGGCCGGAGACATGGAGCTCGTCGAGCGACGCAAGGGTGCGCCCCGGGTGGAGGCGCGCCTCCAGGGCGCGCTCGGCGCGGAGCTCCGCGGCGAAGGAGCCTTTAGCGCCGTCGAGCTCGGCGTCCTTGGAGCGGAGCTCCGCCTCCAGCTTGCGCGCCGTGATCTGGTACGTCTTGAGGAGGTGGCGCTGCTCCTCGGCGTGCGCGGCGAGGGCGGTGTGGCCCGCGGCCGCTGCGTTCTTGGCCGCGGCGGCGGGGTCCTTGAGGTACCTTCTCTTGGTATCGGACAGCCTGGTGAGCTCCGCGACCACGGCGGCGTCCGCGGACTGTATCGCCTCCGCGTTGTAGGGGAACTGCGCGAGCTGCAGCTGCGCGTAGGCCGCCTTCACCGCCGAGACGCCGGCGAACAGATTGGCGAGCAGGGAGTCCGCGGCGGCATCCGGCATGAGCGGCGGCGACGGCTGCGCCCCGGCCGCGGCGGCCTTCTTTTCGGCGGCCTTCTGGAAGAAGGTGTCCAGGGAGTACGCCGCGCCGAGGTTTCCCGACAGCTTCAGCTTGCTCAACGACGGGATGGGGGTGTCCATGGAGCCTTCGTAGTCGTCTCTGGCGACAGACGCCGGCGCCTCGGGCAACCCCGCCGCCGCGTCAGCGCGCTTCCGGCGTAGCAGGTTCGTGAACGTGCGCGCCAGGTTGGCCGCCTTCTGCTGCTGCTGCTGCTGCTGCTGCGGAGAAGGCCGCGCGGCCGCCATTTGCGCCTCCATTGGGCCGGCCGGGTGCGCTCTCACCGCCATTTCCTCCTCCCCGTCTCCAGCTTCCTCTCGTCCTGCGGCGTCCGCTGCTTCTTGGGTATGCTCTGCCCTGCGGAGGAATGGGGGGTGGGATTAATTTTTGCAGGAATATTTGGGGGATACTGTAAAGTAAAAGGATGCAACCGTGCAGGCCTACGCGTATACGGTGTCAGTGTGTACGTGGATGGGCAACCGATGAGGTGGAGGGTGGATGGATTGCTGAGGGGCACAACAAATCTAAAATTTCACAGATCTCGTTATTTCAGTCAAAATTCAAATAAAATCTAAAACGCAAAATTCAAATGTGGTATTTTTTCCACCGTGATTTACCGAGATATCGCCGATTTGCCAAAATCTCGGTAAGTTTTAACCGAACGAAACATGGTCAAAAAATACATACAAAAATTTTGACATTTTGACATACAAAAAATATTTCCATAAACTTTTTAAATAATAATATGAATTTTTAAAAATTCTAACAGTGTTATTGTCCTGATTAAAGACTGACCGGCAAATTTCAACTGAATGAGAAATGGTCCAAGCCACGTTAGAAACTTTTGAAAATTTTGTGGATGGTTCTAACTTGAGGGATTTTAAAAAATTTTCATACGATGATCAAACTTGAGGAATTTTAAAAAATTTAGACAGTGCTACTAAAGGTTGGCCGGCAAATTTCAACCAAATGAAAAATGGTTCAAACCACATTCGAAGATTTTTGTGGATGGTCCTAATGCATCACTAATGTTCTTATAAAATTTCAGATGATGATCAAGTTTGAGGAATTTTAAAAAAAATTCAAACAGTGTTGTTGTCCTAATAAAAGGTTGACTAGTAAATTTCAACAGAATGACAAATGATGCAAATCACATTAAAAACTTTTACAAAAATTTGTGGATGGTCCTGACACATTCATAATGTTCCCATAAAATTTTCATATGATAATCAAGCTTGAGGAATTTTCAAAAATTCAAACAGTGTTACTAAAGAATGACGGCAAAAGAGAAAAAAAAAACTTGTGACCATTGTGTCCACTGCTAGCTTGCACATCCAATAAAAATCCGGACAAATTTCAATCAAAAAACCAAAATCACTAATGTCCTAAATTTCGATCGAAATTTTAAGTTACTGTAACACTTAGAATTTTTTTCCAATTTTTTTTATCTGGCTAGGATTTAAGATCTCATCTGAGATTTCCAAAATTTTGTCGAGATTTTGAACCTTGATTGCAACCAATGCTTGATCGTCCAAGGATGAAGATTCTGATTGCTTTTTCAAAGACTCCGCCTTCAATAGATATGGAACTGCATCATTGAAGTTGAGTGTTTTTCCTGACAAGAATATTCATCACCAATTGCTCCCAAGATGGTAGTAGATATGATACCAGTATGACAATTTTATCGTTCTACCCAATTTTACCATCCACACTATTAAGCTGTGTGATAAGCTTATTGAAAATATTGAGATAGTCAATGAACCGTGTACTTTCCTCCACGTGCAGCCTATATACCATTCTTCTAAGTTCTTCCATAAATTTTTCGATGAAATCTCCTTTATCACCGAGTATTTTACATAATCGAAGAGACATTGATCTTGATTTTGTGTCACCTGACTTATATCACTTGTTGTATTCTGATACCACCTCTGATGCGCAACAGCCCTAGATTGGATCATAGTTTTGTGAAATACGGCACATGCGTACACGGTCTCAAGAACAAAGATGATAAATCTCATAAAGAGAACCAAAATAACGACGTTGAAGCAACCATGACAAGAGAGAAAAGATTGGGCAAAGCCAACCGCAAATTATTTGAGCATAACCCCAAAAGAGTAAAAGGGATTATTACTCTCTTAGGCCATGTTTGTTTCGGCTTAGGCTTTTTGGCTTTTGGCTTAAAGCTAGCTTTTTGGCTTAATGAGCTTTTAAGCCGTCTGCTTTTAAGCCAAGACATGTTGTTTGGTATCCTGGCTTATTAATGGGTTAGATGGTACATCTTATAGATGAAAAGTCTAAAATACCCTATATGAGATGCCGGATGAATTCTCAATTTATATATGATGGTATTTGGTGGGTAATTTTGGAGACTTTTAGTGGCAAAGGGTTATTTCATTCAAAAAAGCCCAAAAGCTCCTCTTGTCTGGCTTTTGGCTTATAGTTATAAAGGGGCTTTTGGCTTTTTTAAAGCCCGGCTTAAAAGCTAGTCGTTTGTTTCGGCTTAGGCTTTTTGGCTTTTAAGCCGATGAAAAAGCCGAAACAAACAGGGCCTTAGGGCATCTGCAATGGTGCCACTTCAGCTTACTATAAGGGTGCCAACTCAGCATTTTGCTGAGGTGGATGAGAGAAAAAGAAGAGAGAGATATAGACTGACTACTAACTTATAGTCAGGCTATAGCTGATTCCAAGGCATTTATCACCTCTTACATATATGCCCATATTTAATTTTGTAGACAATGTTATAGCTAGTTCATTGGAGAGGTTGTCTATTAGCTATTTATAGATGACATGTACATTTTTTATAGCTAGTAGTTGACTACACCATTGCAGATGCCCTTACAACTTCTCAATAACCTAGCGTCTAATCTTTGGTGCACCTTATGCTTTGGATAAGTTGATTTGTGGCTTCATGATAACTTTGAGTTCTTCATGACCACTGCAAATTCTACTATGAAATAATTTAGGAATTCTAATCCTACTAAGATTTATCTAGCACATCTTTTCAAATTCTAAAAGTCTAAATATGTAGCATCATAATTAACCATTTTTATCTAGAAATCTCATAGTAAATCAAATATTTTTTTTCTCCAAAAGTAATTGAATATGAAGTTGTGCTCCAATGCTACAAGATTCTGCCTCTCTCTCTCTCTCTCTCTCTCTCTCTCTCTGGGCTGGATTGTGGTTGTAGAGAAGCTGATTCTCCAAAAGATAGAATCGAAAAGCACATATGTAGAGAATTGTGGATTCTAATGTATATAAATGGGCTAGATTGTGAAAATTGATTCCTAGAATCAGACTATTTTTTTTTATTCGGTTTTTGAGACCAGAATCCAGAATAAAAAACAAAAACAAATAGGCCCTTAGTCTCGAGTCTCATCCCATCCCCCACTCTGAGCCCTTCTAGCTCTATTACCACTATTATTTTTTATTATGTACTGACACGAGAGAGTGGCTTTAGATTCCAATTTTGATGGATTATGAAGAAATTGGCATTTTTAGGGATAATGTGATATTCAACAAGTGTAAAAAATACATATCTACTCTTAATTCATTTTGAGCAGATTTGGTCTTCCAAATTAAATCCTCACAACATTAATAGCCCTGGAAAAAAAAAATCAGTCCAAGTTTGCGTTTGCCTCAATCTACAAGTGCAAACTTGATCATTTTATTTTTCAACGTTTCCAGCTGTGTCGGTCGTCAAAAAAAAAAAAAAAAAAAAAAAAAAAAAAATCCGGATGTGTCAACAGAAAGTATTTATGTTTGCCACCTAAATTTAATTAGAAAAACCTGTCTTTCCATAAATAGAAGGATATAAGAAACGTTAAGCTGGATGTTTAAAAGGACAAAACTATGGTGAGCTCTAACTTTGACATCTCAGGAGGTTTCAAAACCAGCACATTGAATTGAATTGAATCCCAACCACATGGTAACGAATAAATACATATGATTAAGAGAGAATAAATAGAGGTATAGAAGGAAAGACCTCATTAAATCTGCATGCAAGCCTTATATTTTTGAATAAGATCATTTAAAAAATAAGCCTTATAAAACTGAATGGAGGGAATATATATATATATATATATATATATATATATATATAGATATATATATATATATATATAGAGTACAATTACCTGGGACACCTCGGTATTTTTTCTATTTATTTGTATTCGAAATTTTTTGAATTTTTTAGGATGTTGAGTTTAACTAGTTTACTAACTAGTTCAAACAAGTTAGAACTGAAATTCGAACTAGAGTTTCTTTTTTTTTATGATAGTTTGATTGTAGGTATATGCTGAGTATATATATAAATCAGTAAAGCATGTAATCTAAATTCATTCAAATCTTTGAATTCGAGTATATTTTTTTAAAGGTATGTGTTTCATTTGAATTGTTATAGATGGGTATATACTCTAAAACTGATAGTTTCAAAAAATATACTCGAATTTGACTTGAAATCGTGTATTTAAAATCATGGTGCCTGGGCACCATGATCCAAAACGGGTATTTTCCATATGTATTTGTATGCGAAAAAATTTGAAATGTTTAGGATGTTGAGTTCAACCAATTTACTAACTAGTTCAAACAAGTTTGAACCGAAATTCAAACTAAAGTTTCCTTTTTTGATGATAGTTTGATTGTAGGTATGTGTTGATCATACATATAAATCAGCAAAGTATGTAATCTAAATTCGCTCAAATCTTCAAATTCGAGTATATTTTTTCAAAGGTATGTGTTTCATTTGAATTTTTATAGATGGGTATATACCCTAAAACTGAAAGTTTTGAAAAATATATCCGAATTTGGCTTGAATTAACGCATTTAAAATCAGGGGGCCCTGGCACCATGGTGTCCCAGTCCGTCATCCTATATATATATATATATATATATATATATATATATATATATATATATATAGCAGTGGTCCGTTCTTCCCACGTCATTAATTGTCGTTTAATTGCCCTGCTTAATTGCCCTACTTAATTGCCTTGCTTAATTGCCATACACAAGAAACGAAGCGTTGCTTTAATTAGCTAGCTTTCACAAGAAACGAAGCGTTAAAAATAGATGTTTGATTTTGTAAAATATTTTTTTTATTTTTTAATCTTTATTTTTCGTTATTAATTTTGTTTTTCGTAGCAACGCACGGGCATGTAACTAGTATATAGATAGTCATGAACCTTGTGCAACGCAATAAATCTTTCATTAAACATCCATTAAATCAACGCAATACAAGTCACTAGTACTCCACATACCATCTCTAGTTCTCCGTCGTATGTGTGCAAACGGCTCGATCGATCTCTAGTTGCTTCGGAATGAATCGAAATCTTGCTGAGCATTTTATAATTAACCATGTGTTTACCACTCTCTTGGCTGCCAAATACATGCCATCCTACAATTTCAATATGATCTTTTATTATTTTTCTTGTATATCCATCCATTTTAGCTATTTCCAATGTCATTTAATTCTATGAACTAAATAGTAGTCGGTTTGAGATACGTGTGGTCAAACTTTTGAAACTTTAGCTATTAATATCTTTTTTAAATATTAAGATTGAATGCATATAAATCATATGTAGATTCGTTTCAAAATGTACTTTCATAATACTATAATTTTACTAGATTTTTTGAATATATTACAATAGATATTAGTGGTCAAAGTTCAGTTTTAGAGACCTTGTCGATGTCTAAAACGACAACTATTGGTGACCATATCGATGTCCAAAAATAACTACTATTTGTGACAGCACCATAATAAATTATCTAATAAAGAGCAATGATGTACTCCCTCCGGTCTTCAAAAAACTGATATTTTGGACATCGACATGATCTTCAAAATACAATTTTAATCACTAATTTTTATTATAATATATTTATAAAACTCAATAAAATTATAATATTATAAAAGTACTTCTCACGACAAGTTTACACATATAATTTTTATATATCCAATTTAAATATTTAAAAATATATCAATAGTCAAATTTTCGAAAATTTGATCATCACTACGTCCAAAATGTTAGCTTTTTGAAGATCGGATAGAGTAGTCTTTTATATATGTATCATGGTTGAAATGTAATTTGAGTTATGCTCGGATTCCAGGCATAGGTCTTGTTTGGTAGAGCTCTAGCTCCACTAGATTCGTGGATCTGGTGGAGCTGGATATTCTTAGGTTCCACTAGATCTGTAGAGCTGAAGCTATGGATATATTTAGAGTAATTAGATAGGTTATCTTGTTTATATTTTAGAATAAAAATATAAACTTAATTCATTTTATTTTAATGTATAAGTTTCAGATCTGAAGTGAAATTGAAATCTAGAACTCTACCAAACAAAATCTTAAACAGGTTAAGGTACTAGCATAGGACATGTGAGGTTATTTTAGTTTACGAGCAGAGAAACATTGGAGCAAATAAACTACAAACCTAAAAGACCATGGGAACGGTCGAGGGACCTCGACCTCGGCCCTCGGGTTCCTCTGAAGAAGCTTTAAATTTGGTCTCATCCATTTGTTTTCGGTTCGACATTCAGATCGGAACACACTTCCAAATGCAATATTTCTAGTATTGAAAGGACCTCAAGAATGGGGGCCAACCCCCAACATGAAATAAACTATAGTTACCGAATTCGCTTTAAAACTTCATGAATTATAAATCAGATTCATTAAATTCGAATCGATTTAAGGTACAGAATTCATATTCATAATGAAAATTGGGAAGAAAGAAAAGTAGTGAAACGTAAACACGAATCACGCATTAGGACGAACCACAAATGTGATAACTATACATAAAACTAATGCATATTTTAGTACCACCATTGTTAATAGCCCTTGGTTATGGCAGATCTAACCTCCTCTTGGACCAAGCAAGAGTAGTAACAAAACTCCAAAGCTTAACTGTTGCTACCAACAAAAAGGCTCCCCCTTTATTAGGTTCTTGCCATGTGTGAACCCCGGAAGCCAACAACTAGTCATGTGTCCTTACTCTTGTTTTGCATATGAGCATTACTCTATTAACATTAGACTAGATTGCTTCTGTTGTTATCTGAGACTAGGAGTGCACCATGTTGATATTTCCTCCATTTTTATAAAGCGTATTTTAACTTTGCATAAGAATTAAGATTGCATTTGGAAGATGAAAATGACTTAAATATCCTCACTTAATTGTTTTGAAAGATGAAAGATATACTTTATATAGGTGATAATAAATAAATGCATATAATTGAGAGAATAAATAAAAATATAAAATAAAAGACCTTACTAAATTTACATACAAGTCTTATATTTGTGAACAAGACTATTAAAAAATAAGCCATATAAAAATGAAGGAAGTACCACTGATGGAATGCACACACCTAAATAGACCTTCCGTTCTTGAATAGATTGATTTCTTCTCGAATGAGCCGACAAATCTGCTGTTACTGTTTCCACAATTCTATTGCCAAACCAGGCACGAGCAGGGAAGAACGATGGCATCTGCATGGCAAGCGACACATTCCTAATGGGTAATCACAACCAGGGTTTCAAATTTCGTTTTAGGGTTTCATCTCGGCACCCTTTGAAATCCAAAATTCTGGCGAGATCTTGTTATTTTGGACAAAATCCAAGTGAAATACAGAAAGCAAAATTCAAATTCAGTTCTTTTTTGACCGAGATTTTTGAGATCTCACCGAGATTTACCGAAATCTCGGTGATTTTTAACCGAACGAAAATGGGTCTAAAATCATCAAAAGTTTTTTAAATTTTGATCCCACGTGGAAAACGACGTGAAGAATCCAATCTGATCAAATCTCACTGAGATTTTAGTATACAGTAGTATTTTAAATTTTTTTAAGATTTTTTAATTTCATCGAGATTACAAAATCTCAACGAGATTACAAAATCTCAACGAGATTTCATTTGCTGGTCGCGACTCCGCAAAAAAGATGGCCGGCGATTAGAAACAGCACACTGCCGGCTTCTAGTGCGCTGTAGCAGTAAGCGCCTACTTTATTTGCAATGATTCCTGCCACTTGGTAGAACTCAAACATCTTTGTGTCGACATGGTACGACCATGTAGTTGGTGATATCGCTTGCCTTTTTACCGGAAAATTTGTCTTTTAAAACATGGTACTGGTACTTGTTTGGTTAAACACCTATTACAAGTTTAGAGCACACATATGCCTAAGGGCCCTTTTATTTTGGAATGCAAAGATTTCACATGCATTTCACCGAAATTTATAGAAACCACCAAAAAAAAACAATTCCTACAAATTTTCTGTATTCCAAACGGCATCTAATTAGTAGGGCACTGGAATTCAGAAACACGCAGGGAGTTAACTGAAACATGCCAATAAATAATCCCCAAATGGTACAAAAAGATGCGACATGCTATGACTGACTAATTAGAACTGTCATTCCCCAGAAGACCATCAGAGCTCACGTGCAACCGCATAACCATTCCAGAATAACATACTAATTTTCTATTTTAGTTTTCTCATTGAAATTGAAACCGAGCTGAGGAGGAAATACAGCAAGAAACCCATGAGTAATCCACACAAAATTACCTGGCTGTAAACAAGGTTCTAAATTTCGTTTTTGGTTCATATTTTATCATCCTTACAAATCTAAAATTTTAACAAAATCTTGTTATTTAGGATAAAATTCAAATACAAGATTTTTTGAACCGAGATTTCCGAAATTTCGTTTGAAATTGCTGAAATATCGATAAATTTCAACTGAACGAAAAATGGTTCAAACGATGTTAAAAAAAATTTAGATAGTCCTAACACATCACTAATATTCCTATAAAAAATTCAGATGATGATCAATTCTAAAGAACTTTTAAAAATTTTGATAGTGGTCCTATCAGCGTGGTTGGTCTCAAGATCGTCTACTGACTCCAAAGGGTACAAAAGATTGTGAAATGGTCTTTGGTGCTTAGATAAGGCTGTGCTTCGAGTTTTTTTTTCCACCCATAATGGCTGGCTTGCCCTAGCACAGTTGTGGCCGTTTGATCGACTTTGATTATTTGTCCTAAAAGCTTTATTCATGCCATGAAAGGATCGAACCCAGGACGTCACCGTGTGAGCCATACATGTTGGTTGTAACATTATGTATAACATATATTGTAAGTCAACCAAAGGAAAATCCTATATAAAAGAATCCATGGTATGGAATCGAACGCGGGTCGCTTAGGTAGGAGACATCCAGTCTAACCATCCAGCCAACAAAAGTACGCATCAAATCCGGTCCTCAAAACTCATATCCAATCCATTTTTTTGGCAATTTTGTTGAAATTTACCAAAATTTCACCAAAATTTCTAAAATCACTATAGTAAATTTTTGAAAAAAATTAATTTCACTTGAATTATGAATCTCGGAAGGGACCGAAATTCGAGATTTCGATGAAATTTCGCTGGAATTTCTATCCTCAGCTGTACGAATGTTGATTTTAATTAAGCATAAGTTTATGTACCACAACTCCTGCACGAACAGCAGCACGTAAAACAATTTGGTTGCAGGCTTGCATCTACTATTAGGGACAGCAATTTTACCCATGGGTTTGAGTACCCGTGGATACACGACTCGATAAAAATGGACACGGGTAGCACTTTAGACCCACGGATTTTTGGGTTTGAGTAGCCGATAAAATAATAGGATGGGTATGGGTGTTAATTTGTACCCATAGATACCCGATGGGTATCATATGACATGTGATAAAATTTACATTATCATTGTTGATCTCAGAAAGATAGTTCACTAGTTTTTAGAAATAAAATATGGCCATGATTTTATTATCTAAACTTCTATTTTTATAGTGGCATCTAATTATATGTTTATCGTAAAATTAAGATGATAAAGGAATTATTTGAGCCTTTTACTGAATAAGTTATGAGCTCTGTTTACATTGTCTCCATAGTGTGCAACTTGGAATGGACATCAAGTGGTGTTAAGTTTATGGAGCTTATTATCTTGTTAATTGAAACCAAATACAACTTGGAATAGCTAGCGGGTATGGGTACCCATCAGGTTTGAACATGGATACAGATCTATACCCGATAAGTTTAGTGGGTTCAGGTAGACGGCACGAATTCGGGTTTCGGATTCAGATCTAAGACAGTTATACTCGAAGATAGCCACCGGATTACCATCCCTATCTACTATTATATATACTCTCTCCACTTTAGCCCTAATGTCTCTGCCACTTCTCCCCTGATGGTAGTATGATACTGCGGCACATGCAGCAATGAAAATTGATGATTCTACTCGCCAACTTAAAGCGCATCGTCCGGATTAGTGATTTGGTTAGATGCAATTGGCAAGCAGGGAATAGATTTGACGAACCAAATAGGGCCATCATTGTTGATGTTAATACTATACAACGCCGTTTCTGAACCCGAATACTGCCTGTTGGTTACGTCGCTGTAATTGTCAGTTTCGATGGCTAGTTGCTTCTTGACAATGACACGGTTGTTGCAGTGAAGGTTTTAAATTTTATTTTTAGACTATATTTTGGAGGGAACTACGATCTAAAATTTCGGTGAGATTTAAAAATTTCGAATGATATCCGGACGAAATTGAAATAGCAAAATTTAAATCTGAATTTTCTTGAACCGAAATTACCAAGATTTCGGTTAAAAATTGTGAAATTTTGGTAAAATTTGCCGAAATCTCAGTAATTTTTCAACCATCTGAAATGGTTTTATAAGGCTATAAAAAGTTGGGAAAATGTTATTATGACATGAAAGAGAGGTGGCTGAGTTGTTCTAAAGGCTCATGTTAAGGTCGAGCTCGGTATTGAGATCCTGGGTTCGAATCCCATATATGTGGCACTTGATTTTTTTTTATTTCCAAAAAAAAACAAAAAAGGCATGCTGCTTGGTCCAGCACAGGGTTCACAAAACCGACGAAAATCGCTCGAAAATCGCGGTTTTCGACCGTATCGAGCCGGTTCGAAATCCTAAACCGGTCGGTAAACCGATTCAATTAAAAAAATAATTCAAAAAAATCAAAAAATTTGAAAAAATTTATACGATGTAAACCGATCGAAAACCGGTGAAAACCGAGCGATTTTTCGAAAAAACCGACGAAAATCGCTCCAAAAACCGATAGCCTAAAACGTTCACCTCGTCGATCGGTTTTTCGAGAAAACCGATGGGTTTTCGAGAAAACCGAATGGTTTTCGTTTTTTTAAAATTTGTTTTGAATGTTTTTTGTTCAAATGCTCGGTTTTGAAACTCTTCGGTTTCTAACGATTTTCGAGCGGTTTTTGGCTCGATATTTTCGAATTTCCAATTTCGGTTTTCCATCGGTTTTTTCGGTTTCGGTTTTGTTAACCCTGGTCCAGCAAGTAGGTGGGTTACCAACTGATCTGAGCAAGGTGTTGGAAAGTTTTTGAATTAATAAACTCATATACATAAATTGTATATGTATAAATCTATTCCACTCTAAATCCGGTTCCAAAAACACTAAATCTGGTTAAATATGTGCTAATGTCGGTTTAAAAAACAAAATTTCAGCGAAATTAGATTACTGTAGCAATTTAAATTTGTATATTTTTCTATTTCATCGGAATTACGAATGGGGGCGAAATTCGAGATTTGAACGTTGGTTGCAATCCGGCAGAATCCAAGAGAATGTGCGGCTAATACCTTAATCCCAGCGGTAGTCCAGGGCAAGGATTCAAATTTCGTTTTCGGACTCCATCTCGGGCCTGACCGAAATCTGAAATTTCGACGAGATTCGAAAATTTTGGATCAAATCCGGACGAAATTCAAAAACAAAAATTCAAATCCGATTTTTTTCGTCCAAAAATCCGAAATCTCGATGAAATTTCCCGGTACTATCACATTTCAATTTTTTAGGGTTTTTTCAACTTCACATAAATTATGATCTACCGACTGTCCCACATAGGAAATGACGTGAAGAACCTAATTCAGTCAATTACGGTCAAATCTGGCCAACTTTTATACAAATCTCGGTCAATTTTACCGAAATTTCAGTCCAAATCACCGAAATCTCGGCGAGATTTTAATGTATTATAACACTTTTAATTTTTTTTTAGAATTATTTAATTTCGCCGGGATTATAAAATTCGAAGGGACCCGAATCCAGGGTCTCTGAAGTCTCCCGACCCCTGAGTCCTGACTGCAATATATCTGTCACTGACTCCTGACTGTATATAGCACAGGCTAGTGAGTACAGTGCCCAGTACAGCCAGCTGGTTACACCAAATGAGCACGACTAAACGCGTGGATAAAATTCTTTCATTCAGGTTGTTTGGATGCGTAGGGATAGCTTTGGAAAATTTTGGGAGTGTACGATTTGGGCCCAAAATTTCTCCCGGTCCAAATGGACCCTGAATACGCCAAGACCGAAAACATGTGGAGGCTTTAATTGCAGCGTTTTCCTGATCATATCTGGCGCAAGCCTAATCCTATTATTACTACCTCAGGTTCGCAAATGATTGTCGCTAACGGTTTTGGCTTCTTACAATTTGACTCATGATAATTTTTGAAATATCCAGTTGGGTAACACTGTTTTTGTCAAAGTATTTCAAACGTGGTTTGTAAGAAGCATTTCAATAGTAGTTAATATTTAAAACCATTTACAAAATACTCCCTCGTCCGAAATTTTCTTTAACAAATATTTGACACTTGGAACTCTGTACGCGTGTTTTTTCCAGTACCCCTGTTAACCATATATATACAGCTTTGTCTTCTCCTGCCTCGTCTCTTATGCTTTTGCGATATTATTGAAGGGTATTTTGATCACATTTTATCCAAAATGTAATTACTGCTAAGTAATTGAAAATTGAAGGAATAAATCTATTATATATTAAAAGTTGATGACGTGTTTTTAGTGTTGCTAAAAAAAAAAGATATATGCTAGAAATTCTCAAAAAAAAACATCCAACTCTCAATTTGGTGGCAGCCCTCAATTCGATGGGTCTTAATTTTAAAGGATTAGATTTGATAGTTAACTATAAGAATGTAAATAATTATCAGCAAAAAATCTAGCCCTTAATTTGATACAGTCGAGTTTATATGATTAGATTGACACTTGGACTAGAGATATATTAATTTTGAAGAAAAAAAAAGACAAGTAGCTCTACAGATAATTCGCCTTGTAATTGCACGAGCTAATCAGGTAGTTATTGCAAAGTTTGAAGTTGAAGTTTGTACGGTTAAAGTCTACTTGTTTCAGTTTCTGGATTATGGGAGAAACTGCTTCTGATTGTCGGAGAATCGGGTCGGGCTAACTGTGACTTCTAGGTTCCAGACCAGGTCGGCGAGAATCAGGCTTTAACTGGATTCTAATTCTATGTAGAAGACAACTTCTGATTGTAGAATAAGTTGTCTAAAATCATCCCGTTCGGTAAATAATTCGTTTTTTTAAGCAAAAGCTGTGCAAAGACTGAAACAAACGGGGCCTAACACTTTTGACTAAATTACCATATCAAGAATCCCAGAATTTAGCCAAAATATGACTAAAATTCTCTGCAATAATATCTCACATGCCAACAACAAGACGATAAAGTGGAGTTTATAATATAACAGGGGTAGTTTGGGAGAAAAAAAAAGCATTGGGAAATGCAAAATACCAAGTAAAATATTAATCAAAAGTTTCAAAATTTTGGAAGTATTGATTAATGTAACACCCCAAAATTTACATATTAATTGTTTAATGATAATGATTTATTCTGATTTTTTCGATTTCAAAAAGGTTTTTCCTATTTTTAGAAATATCAAAGTAATTTATTTGTGATAACAAAATCTAAATTTATGTTGAAAATAATTTTATTAAGTTCAAAATAGCTCTGCAAGATTTTTGAACTTTAGTTGCTATATTCTAATAGCTATTTGAATTATCAGTCATTATTAAATCAAAAAAGTCTCATAAAATCCCTTAGGCCATATCCTCCTTGCGACCGACACATTTTCCCATTTCCTGGCCCACTTCTCCCCACACCAACCTAAGCGGCCTGGCCTGCTTGGCTCGGCCTAAGCGGCCGACCCAACCAAGCCCCCCTCCCCTCCCTCTCCCAGCCGACAGGTGAGCCCCAACCCCACCTGCTAGGGCTGCCCAACCCCCAGCTACATGCATCTCCCCCCCCCCCTCCTACCATTAGCATGTCCGATCAAGCTCCAAGCGCCACTCTCCCACGACTGTTTCTCCCCGATTAAACACGCTTTCAATGCCATTATTCTCCACAATCGTGGCCACTCCACTCACATGTTGTTTCACCCAATAACTTGCACAATAATGCCACATTCACACTCTTGACTGCCGAGCTCCCCAGCCGTTCCTCGCCACATCACCAACATTTGTAAGCTATAAAATGGAGCCACCAAGCCAGGGTTAACAAAACCGTTTTCGAATTGAAAATCGAGATCCCGGCGATACCGATTTTTCGCGAAACCGAGCAAAAATCGTCAAAAACCGAAGAGTTTTGAAACCGAGCATTTGAACAAAAAAATTCAAAACAGATTCCAAAAAACAAGCTCTAGTGCCTCATTTCCCTCGACGTCCGCGTTAGAAGAAGCGCCCGATACTCCTCTTCCATGCACCTCTTAGTTTTTCCTTTGTTTTCCTCCTTGCGCCTAATTTAACCTTTTCCCGTCTCGGCCATGCGCCCTTCGCCGCCAAAATTGTGTCGCCTTGGAGCTCCTTCGTCCCCACAAACACCACCGCGAGCTTCACCTCGCCAAGACGGTTCCCGTGCGCTAGTGGACCATCTTATCCAGGGTCATCCCTCGCATGAAATTTGGTACGTCTAGTAGCACTAAAAAAATGAAGGATGTGCGGTGCAGTCAGTGTTCCTCGAACACCCATATTCAAAAAATTACCAAATCAGACACTTCGAATTCAAGTCGGATTCCAACACCTCTGAGTAGCAAATTCCGTGTCTAAATTTTTTTGCTAAATCAAATATCACAATCCGAATCAAATTCCAACTTCTTTGTCCGTATCCAAATAACACTACCTACGGTTGCTCTGCTTGCAAATGGCCAGGCATACACTAGTAGCGCCGTGGTTTCACTACTCGTACTATACAATACTCCAGTAGAGTAGTACGGTGACTAGACAGTTACCGCGATCAAAAGTTACGTGGCACGAGCTCCCTGACGCAGGTTATCTCTGATGGTAAGTGGTAACGTCACGCAGGGTTCCACTTTTCAATCACGAAAAACCGTTCAAAAAAATCGGTGTGCGAAAATCGGTAAAAACCGTTCGAATTTCGCTTGAACAGTAGCGGTTTTCAACGAAATGCTTTTTCGAACAGTAACGGTATGGTCGAATTTCGCGAAATTCGAGCGAAATCCAACGAAAAGTTGAACCCTGACGTCACGCGTTAGCCAGGTCGTGAGCTACACCTGGCAGCAGTGACACTGACAGGTGGAGCTCAACCGTTTTCCTTTTTTTTTTTTTTTGTCCCAGGCAGAGGCGGTAGCAGTACACTGCTGAAGTCAACTGCGCGACGTACCAAGGTAGTCGGTACATACCCGACGAGGCGACGACACATGGTTAAATGCTGTACTAGTATTTATCATCAGTTACAAGTCACAACCGGTAATTCGTGCGATTGCTTTTTGTCAAGGTTAGTAGGCAACGATGTGATTCAGGAGTACTAGTACTTGATTTAGGAATTCAGGGGGCGTCACCGCGTCACAACCTACATATTATTGACTCTGAAAGCAAGCCCTTGTTTTAGCAGGAAGATTTCACGGGGCACATCACCGATAAAAATAGTGTTTCCTTTTCACCCAAATCTTTTTCCCCCCCTCGTGTGCATCCCCTTTTCAAACAAAACAAGGTGACCTCACATGTCATGTTGAAAAAAAATAAAGAAAGGACAAGAGACAAGACCTACGGGAAGAAAAGATTGAAATGTTATTATGCGCCTGACTCACTCCGTTGCAAAACAGGACAGGATTAACAGGCACAGACTTGGAAACTCAAGAGTCAGGACTCAGGACTCAGGAGCAGCATGCGACTATCCATGCATAAAGCCAAGGTCAGAAGTTTTAGGATTCGGATTGATCAAGGCCTGAAACGCGGAAACAACGATAGGCTTTCCTACCAAAGAAAAAAGGAACTAGGCCCTAGCACCATACTAGTATCATACCATGTATTTCGGAAAAGCAAGCGAGAGAAAGATGGTAACAAATCGAGTAAACAAGAAGCGTATAGAAATCACAGTCGAAGAATCGGGAATAACTCACCAGGTGACGAAGCGACAACTCGAAGAAGAAGAAGAAGAAGAAGTAGTAGTTGAACTCCTTCCCCCAAAAAAAAGGCGCTGCCGCTCTCTTAATTGCAAACCACTCGCTCCTCTCCTCGATTCCCCCTCCGGCTTCTTCCGCTTCAAACCAGGATCACAAAGGGCGCCGTCCGGTCGGCACCCTTCCCCTCCTTCCCCGACGCCGACCCGTAGCCGTTTCGTCCGGAGCGAAAGGAGGATCGGAAGAGGCTACGCGAGAGGCGGAGAGAGATGTGTGCGGGAGAGGCAACGCGGTTGTGACTTGTCAGGCAATAAAAAAAAAAAACACCCCCGGAGATACACACCCAGCCCTCAAATCCCCGGCTCTATTTATTCGCGATTAAACGCGGGCCATGTGTTTTGCCCGAAATGCCCCTCCCGCCCAATCCCTCTCGCGCCACGTGGCAGTCCACGGGTGGAACGGGCGAGGGTTGGTCAGATTTTCCCGCATGGGTTTTTTTTTTTTTTGAGACGTGGAAAATTATTAAAGCTTCTACTTAGCTGACCTGATTGCAATTTGGAATGAAGGCACCGGATCAAGGATAATTTGATATGTCAGGGCACTGCAAACAGTTTCTGTGATGCGTCGCTGGGAAGACGATGAAAGGTGGTTGTCAGCCGGTGGTGTCGTGCCGCCTCGTTTGCGCACATGATCTTTAATGGGAAAATAATTCGTGTTTGCTTCTCATATAAGAAAGAGATAAATAAATAAATGTGGACGCAGACCAATTAAACGGCCTGTAGGACTCGCTTTCCCTTTTTTTTATAATAATACTAGTGTCTGGCGAGCATACACTTTGTCGTTCCTGTTTTTGAGCTATTTGGAAATTGGGTTTACATTCATGCTGCTATGTGAGATTTTAAAAAAAAAAATCTGTTACGGCGCTGCGTTATTCTGGTCATTCCGCTCTGCGTTGCGGCCTAACTTACCAGACCGACGCGCGTCTGTTTGCCTTTGGCGGGTAGATGGCAGTAACGCGCGCGGGAAACGCCTGGTGTGGGTACATCACCCGCCACCCAGGTGTATTTGGTTGATGGGATGAGATTGAATAGAATGGAATGATCATGTATCATTTGGTTTTATTATTTTTGGTGAATGAGATGGTTCAGCATCTAGAGAGAATATTCCTCAAATTTGTATCACTTGATCTAGGATGGGATGGTTCTATTCAAGCAACCAAACACATTGATAACTTTTTTCTTGAACAATCTCATATATGTACCACTTGGTATAGATAATCAAACATACCCTTATACCTCCCCTGTTTTGATAGTGATGGGATGCAGCTTGGGACCACCGACGGGTGGGGCCAGAAAGTTTGAGCCCGCTTGTCAGTGAGGAGCAACATACTCCCTCCCGTCATAAATAGTTATCGTTTTAGATATTGGCACGGTCTTTAAAACACAACTTTAACCACTATTTTTTATTATAATATATTTATAAAACTCAATAAAATTATAATATTATGAAAGTACTTCTTGAGACAAGTCTACACATTTAATTTTCATGTATCTAATTTACATATTTAAAAATATATCAATAATCAAAGTTTTGGAAGTTTGATCATCATTATGTTCAAAACGATAAATATTTGTGACCGGAGGGAGTATCTACATAGGTAACTGGATTGGAGCATTGTACCATGGTCTGGAACAGCAAAGCCTTCTTTTTCAGTAGCCCCGACACATTTTTTTTGGGGTACATATGGCCGTCCTTTAAATAAATTTATAAAAATAGCCTCTCCTCAATCGACCTACAACGCTTCTATTCCGTGGTAACTTATCTTGCTTAGCTCCCCATCCTAATGCATGGCAGGTGATCTTGCGAACTCAAGCTACCGTTATCATGATGAATTGTGTTGTCGTTCTACAGTAGCGCGACAGATGACATAATTCACGTACCATTGCTTTCACGGTCAAAGACAAAACTAATTTTATACATTCGTTCACACAAAACAAGATTGCAAAACAAAAGGTGTGTCAAAAGGCTACAAAAGGAGAGAAAAAAAACTCCGGAACACTAGCCTCACAATCTCACATGTTATGCCAAAAGCCACCTAAACTTGAGGAGACCCGAGGTTTCATTTGCACTGGCCATCTGTTTTTCCATCCTTTTTTTTTGTCTTTCATCTGTTCTCTTCTATTCATCGTCGTTAATTTGGATGGGAAAATTCTGCTAAAATTATTTTATTCCAAACAGAGTTTGAAATTAAACTGTGAGGCAACACCAGCACTAGATTCAAACCTATGACCTACAAACGGCAGC
This sequence comes from Rhipidocladum racemiflorum, assembly GCA_036346355.1. Lineage (NCBI taxonomy): Eukaryota > Viridiplantae > Streptophyta > Magnoliopsida > Poales > Poaceae > Rhipidocladum > Rhipidocladum racemiflorum. The sequence goes on along the minus strand of CM070569.1, from coordinate 43,072,586 downwards.
ACCGGGTATCGCCATGGAAGATTCTTCGTTAGTCTCCGCGTCGTGCCTAATTTTGTTGGGATTAATAGAGAGACAAACCAAACACAACAGCGAGGCGATATATATGCAGACAGAGGAAGGGACATGCGTTGTATCGTTTCTAGTGGCCTGCGTCGCATTCATATATCGTGAAGCATCGTCGACGGAATCGATCGAACACGAACGCTTCCTGTCGACTGCATTGTCGTTTCTTTCCTCTTCTTCTTTCCCGGCAAATTAGTGATATTAGTTGGTTTTTGTCTCTCTTTTTTTTTGTTTAAACCAAAGATAAGAACTATGCTATTTATTTCAGAAAAAGAGAGTGGTATACTAACCTTCAGAGAGGAAGTATCGTAGACACTGACCACCGGCCCCAATAGGGGGAGACACCAATACCGAAGAAGTTCGGAACCTTGGAAACTCCAACAAAGACAACAAATACAACAACGAGACTGACATCTTGTCGAGCAATGACAAAATACGACCCTCACCTAACATACAAACAACAGAGCCTGAAGATGGCTAACAACACGCTGAGGAAAAGATAGCTCCTCCCTCCACCTCATATGGATCAGGACTTGCCTGTACAAAGGACCCTGACCAAGCTGCAACACGGGGCCTCCACCACAGCCAGGTGATCTGCACCTCAGGACCACGACTTAACAATGACCGACTTGCAACACCTCTTGGCAACTGTCTTCCACAAACACCCCCCAACAACTCAGCAATGCTAAACCTTTGCTGCAGGCATATTGGCCGATGGACCGATATAGTCGAACCAGAGGAGACGGTGGAGCTAAGCATATGCACCCCGCAAGCCACAACTGGATGCAAGACACGACGACCGCACCATGACAAGCTCAATCCACCCTCATGCATGAACAATGAGCTGCACAGCTACCCCGAAGCAATCGCCCTACAGCTACAACATGCCACTCGTGCCACCACAACATATCATGCTCGCATAGCCCAACACAGCCACAACACTAGAGGAGCCATGGAACTAGCCGCTTAGGCTGCACCCTAGACGCCCCGAAGACCCCCCATTGCCATCGACGAATGACGAACGAAGGGGTCAACGAAGCCCATCCACCGATGGGCCTCCACGACGCACGAAGACCGCGCTACCACAAAGCACACCGGCCAAAGACAAAGCAACCACAGAGAAGGAGACTAGATCTCGTCACCACCGAAGACCCCCTAAACATTGTTGCCTCAATTCCGACCACAGACCAAAAGAACCGGCAAGAAAGATCCGGTAGGTTCGTCCTCGGTAATGGCCTAGTCCTCGACAGTGGATTGAGCTTCGGGGACTCAACCTTGACAGTGGTGGGAGGGGACTCAGGGCTCCCCAGAGCCAGCGACGGGAAGTCCAACGCGCTTGGTGACAGCATCTCCACCCCGCGTGGCGAGAACCCTGGCTTCTTGGGCCCCATGGGTGCGGGCTTCACCATCGACAAGCTTGCGGCCCCTCCGACCATCGCAACCATTGCGATCTCCCATAAAGGTGGGCACTTGGGCCATGCCTATGTAGGCCGGCCCAAGGCACGACGGCCCAGCCCTGGTACAAACCCCAGCACTACACGGGTTGAGTTGTATCATGCCAGCCCATCACTGTGCATCGGGTCGTGCCCCGGCCGAGAAATCGGGCACGGTGGATGGCACGGCCCGTCACGACAATTTGGGCCGTGGGCACGGGCGGCCACGATGGCACGAAGGATGGCTATGGGCCACGGCAGGGCACGACACACTGCCATGGGCCGCAGTAGTGTGTCATGCCTTGCCACGGCCCGCAACAGTGGAGGAGCTGGGTTGGGGGAGACCAGGAGAGCATACCTGCACCAGCACCGCCTTGCCCGTTGTTGTCGCACGCTGCTACTACCCGCGGGGGAGGGAGCCACTACTGCCCGTGTGGGAGAGAGCCGCTCCTCAGCCAGTGCCTCAGCCGCGCATCCTTGCTGTGCCGCTCCGCTGACATTCTTTGGCCGGCGTCGCCTCGCCACATTGCTTCGCCTCCCGCGCCCACGCCATGGCCGCCCTGCTCGCCCGCCGCGGTGCGTCGTGTCACGGCACTGGAGGAGAGCCGAGGAGGGAGGGCGGCGTGGTCGCCAGGAGACTGGAGCCGGAGGGGAGAAGGGAGAGGAAGGGGCGCGGGGAGGCCAGGGCCTGGAGTCGGGGGAGAAGGGAGAGGGACGTGTGCGAGGGGGTCGGAGCTCGAAGTTTTGGAGAAGGTAGAGGGAGGGGCATGAGGGGCGGAGCCCAGAGCCGGGGGAGAAGGGGGAGAGCCGAGGAGTGAGGCAAGTGAAAGAGTGGGAGACCGAGCCACACGGGAAAAGCAAAGGAAAGAAGAAAGAGAAAGGGGGGAGATGTGATTTCCATATTCTATTGTCTTATGTATGATTTCATCTCCCACATGCGTGATTTTTAGATTTCGTTATTCTGCCCGCACTGTCGCGCAAAGTAAAGCGACACGATTTGACATAAAATGATGGGACATGACGTAAAGCGACACAACTTGACGTAAAGCAACATGACTAGACGTAAAGCAACGCGACGTAAAGAGATGAATTCCCGTGCAGCCGCGCCTGCATTTCAAATTTTGTATGGTTATTCTGCACGAGCAATGCGACTATAAAATCAGCATGAGCGCTCTTATTCTACAACAAGCACAAGGCAGTTCGATTGCTTCAAATATATGGAAGTAGCTGAAAGGCAAGACGTCTGGCTCGTCTTCCCAATCACCATGCAGGTTGACATGGAATCCATGAGTAGAGCTCAACCACTGCCTCGACACGCCTTTGGTGGAAACCAACCTTGATATGGTCGAGGAAAATCAATTCAGCTTGCTCTTATGGTGGAAGAATAACTAACGTATTTACCCCGTGTTGTCCCATTTTGCACGGGACGTACTTACGATTCCGGTATCCACTATCTCGTCGGAAGCCACTTTCAGTTTGATGGGGAGGGTACTTGAGCCAAGGATGTCATCTCTCAGACTTGAGATGGTTGAGGCAATTACATGCCTAAAGGATTGGGAGCGTGTAGAAGACAGGACACAACATGAGCTCAAGGATCCAGAGATTACGAAGGCAGTAGCCGACGTTGACAACCTCAACCTCGGGTAGTCTTTGTATTAATGTATATAGACATAGTTACTGCACTCGTTTCCTTATCAGGGGTACCCCACACCGGGGTGTAAGGTTTTTAACGAGGCAGTAACTCTATACATGTTCAAGATTGAATAAAATTGACTCCCCCCCAATATTTGTGTCTATTGCCTCAGCTCCGTGTGTCTCTGGGTTGTTTTCTCTCATCGCAGTAATGCAAATGGACTGGGCCTGGACCAGCACGACCAGGCACGGTGGGCACGATGGCCCATCGTGGCCCAGCACAGTTCAGGCCCGAAGCACGATAGGCCTGTGCCAGGCCGGTCCAGCACGGCACGACACCCACCTCTAGACTCTCCCACGTGCTGGTGAGGATTTGGACGGAGGTGGAACTGGCCTGGACAAAGATTGTGGAGAAGAGGTTCGACCAGATCTGAGAGAGATGGAACTTGGAGGGGATGTGGGAGAGAGCCAAGGGGTGGGTGAGAGGAAGCTGTAGAAGAGAGGCCCAGCCACCACCATCGGTCGGTGATTTTTTTGTTTAGTATTTATTTTAAATCTTTTTTTCAAAAATAATCATCGGAAAATTTTTTTTTTTTTTGCAAAAATGGGCTCCCGTCACCCGGATATAGGGGCGATAGGGACTTGAGTGCAAAAAACATCATCGCTAGGCATCCATGGCCGTCAATGGCCGTTAGGGAGCACACTGCCAGGGGACATATCACCTCAATTAATATGGGGCGGTCCCCCTATATAAGTGCGATATCTGCCCTTTATACTTCCCCTCCTCCCTTCGTTCTCACCGAGCGAGACCAAGAGCATAGCCACAACAGAAAGAAGAGGAGAGAAAAGAAAGAGGTGTTTGGGACTGGCCGCGCAAATTCAGCGTACCAGGACCTCTTCCTACCTCGTGGGGCTATCGCACCGATGTGTATGTGCAGAGATCCTTGCATACTTGTCTGCTCTTGGGAATTCCAACTTGGAGGAAGAGGTATTGGAAGTGCCGCAACTACGCCTTCGATCCGTCGAAGAAGAGCCTGGAGAATCACCAGATGGTAATAATCATACGTGTTTCGCAATATTTATACATGAAACTTTGCTAATTTATGTTTCATGTAATCGCCTCCGCCACTGTGTGAATTTGAGCAATTGAGCTACCTGGTACCTGTCTTTCCCTCCTCCATAATATCTACCCCGACATCACGAACTTTTGACACTGATGGAGCTACTGGTACCACTGTACCAGCAACATGAGCGGCCAGCCCCGCTCTATGGCAAACCCAACATAGTTCCTCGATGATGATGTTGCATTAATAGGAATCAACTCTCCATAAAAAACAGTGTTGCGTACGGCTTACTACTGCTCTAACCCACAACTGAATAGCCTGGACATCCAAATTGAACATCTGAGACATCCACTCCAACAAAGCCCTGTATGTCCTATCGCTCGATCTAGATATGCCCCGTTCAACTCTTGAAAATGCTGACAAATCCACTCCATCCGTCCAATGTGCTATCTCCCCATCTCCATAAAATATTTGAAAATATAATTTCTCCGACATGCTGCCTACAACGTCGGACCGAGAAATTCATCAGTTGTCCATCTAACCGCATCATGCATTACCATATAAATGTTACATTATCATATGTCATTGACTTACTCCTCGTTATTCTTGCTATATATATATATATATATATATATATATATATATATATATATATATATATATATATATATATATATATATATTTACTCTACTAATTTCTAATTGTGCCTGACATTTCTAAATTCTTTTTACTCTACTAATTTCTAACGTAGCATGGTAATAACATACGATATGCTGGTAGCCTACCATGTTTTTTAAATATTACTCTAAAATACAACATATAAAACGTATGGCAATCATACTAGGAATTACTGCTATAAATAAGTAATTCGACTACTCATTTTTTATTGCAGAATTACTACTATATATTATTAATTTTTTTTGTAATCATAAAAACAGCATATCTACATGATATATCATACTTCCTTTTTAATTTCTACATCGCAATTTTTGAAACTTTACCCGCACAACATATGGCTAGCCTACCATGTTTCATCATAATATTAAAATTCCATTACTACACAATCCTACCACATTACATTTCTAAATATTGCCTAATACATTATTTGCATAAAAAAATTTGAACTTACCTCCACAAAAATGACGAATCTACTTTCTTCAATTCCTTTTCTAATTTTTCTCCGTTTTCTCTCTCTTTTTTTTTCCCTCTCCTCTCTTTTCTTTTCCCTCCTCTTCTCCTCCTCCCGGTTCTCGCTGGTTCTGGCTCTTGGCGAAATGAGGCGATAAATGAGGGAGAGAAGAGGCGCCTGGGCCTTAAAGGCCTCCTATCGCCCCAAAAAAGGGCGATCGCCAGGGTTTCACTTTTCGTTTCGAAACCAAATTTCGATGTTCGAGCAGTTTCGAAATTCGCGAAATTTCGCTCGAAATTCGTTAAAAACCGTTTGGTTCGAAAGTCAAATGAATTTGAAATTTAGTTAAAAAGTCTCAAAACCTCCGAGCGAAATTCGCTCGAAAAACTGTAGGTTTTGAAAACCGCTCGAAAAGACTCGAAAATCGATGGTAGTTGAAAAATGGGGGAAATGTAGAAAAATTAGGGAAAATTGTAAAAAAAATTGTTGTAAAATTTAGAAAAAGCTATTAAAGACCAAAAATAATATTTGAAGAATTACTTCAATAAATATAGCTACTAAATATAATTGAATAAATATTGAAACATGCAGTGTGTTGTGGAGGTGTAGTCTAAAATTCTGATTCAAATGTTGCATTTATTTGATTAGACCGGTATGTCGTCCTTCTATCGCTCGAATATGGAGCGATCGCCTTATATCTGGGCGACGGGAACCTATTTATATATTATTATTTTCGTTGATTATTTTTTAAAAATAAATATTAAATAAAAAATTCATCGGTCGGCTGGCGGTCACCGACGGCAGCGGCAAGGGAGGCGATGAGTTTGGAGCCTTGGAGGCGCGCTCGGCTGGGGGCTTGGCTTCCTCCTTGCTTACTCGACCAAATTAATTAAACCTTCCTATGCTTACTTAACACTGGCCTTCCATTGCTTGCATATCTGCAATCCTGCATACCTAAACGCACGAGTTTGTCGTCTTTACTCTTCGGACGTTTGCATTTTTTTTTTATTTTTTATTTTGCATGCGAGATGTGCGTTTGCACTGCATCTGCATGCACCCTTTGATGATCATTACATATACTCTACTTGCTCGGTTGCTCCATGCATCTTTTCTCTGTAAGCAATGCTCCTTCAAACGAATAAAAAGGCAACGCCTCGGCGTGCATGCCATCGATTCATTCACCGGTCGCACTGCGATGCAAGCAAGTACGAAGCATGCCCAGGTGAGGTGACGAACTCTGCGAATATGTCATGCATGAATCTTGTGAATTGCGAGCATGCATCACATTATCTACTCGAGTCGTCTTTCCTTTTTCCTTTAGAGAGAGAGAGAGAGAGAGAGAGAGAACACGTTCACCTACTACCCGTAGCTTTAGCCTCTCGTCTTTGTGGCCAATCAAGCTTAAAGGCACGGCGATTGGCAAATGGAGAGGAGCTAAAAAAAGGTAAGGAAAGGAAACCCAGGCACGATGGCCTACGGCTACGAGACGACAGGGTCGTCCAATGCGAGTGCGTTTGAGAATATCTCAGAGCAGGTAGCCATGATGCATCCTGTGGGCCATGCAAAATGCGGTACTTCACCTCACCTTTCGGGCGTCTGCCATGTGGGCCCGCCCGGCCCGGCCTCAGCACTCATGGCCAGCCAGCGTAAAAGCAAGCGAAAACGCAACCCAAAGAAAGAAGGCGGAAAAACACAGAAAAACACACGCACGCACCCACACCACGAATCCAATACTAACCACCATATTCCTCGAAGGATCCCCGGCTCCTCAGCCCCCCACGTCATCTCCCCCACTCTCTCTCCCTTTCTTGCAAAAAACACCCCCGGTTCTTTGAAATTACAGATAGGTCCTTTGTAATTTTATGTGAGTGTAGAATATTTTTCCCCGTTCGCGTTTAAGTCCTCCTTTCGCCGTTTTACACAAAGAACCTCCCATTAATACGAATTGCGAACTAGTCATTCCAAGTCCATGCGAGCTAGGCCCGGAATCCTCCATGGGAGCGCGTACATTTGCTCACTCATTTCGCTCGCCGTTCGCGAGCGGCTTTCATTTGAAGTTTCTCGGAGCCAGAGAAGGAACACACGGCGTGTTGACGCAAGCCGGCATGTAGATCTGTCTAAAGCGCTAGCTGTACGTAGCAGCGAAAGATGGCGTGCCTATCGTCGTGAGAACGTGTGGTAATCATGGGCCTTTCGTCGCCATCTTGACGCTACTAGAAAACAGGGTTTTCCTAACGACACATCAGTCCAAATTAGATTTGAACCGGTACTGAAAGCTCTTTTTCTAGTAGTGTGACCGAGATAGTTCGTTCATGGTTAGGAATGTTTTGCTGTTTAATTTGTGCTAGTATTTTCTATCCGGATGGATTTCCCAGAGTGTCTAGCTATATGGGTTAACGAGAGGAGCTCATAGGCACACCTGGACGTGCGCTTCAGGGAGGCGCTTGACTCGATCGAGCGTTCTGCTTGTAACGATCTCACCATGTACGTACCCTGACTACGCAATGAAGAACTCCAAATTGCTGAGAGGGAAAAACGAGATCGGCTTGTAAATTTAAAGGTCTACATCAACATTTAAAGGGGAAACACAATCGTGATCCGATTTATTAATGCAATGCTTTTAACTGATATGGACTAAAAGCGATACTGACCGTGACTCGTGCGTCGTGCAGCTAGATGTAACGGATATACTCCGTCCGGTCACAAATATGCGTTGCTGTGGACATTATTACATCTCCAAAATGCAACTTTAACCACTAATTTTTATTGTAATATATTTATAGAATCCGATAAAATCGTGATATTATGAAAGTTATTCAAGACAAAACTATACTTACGGTTCTCATGTATCCGGTCTAAATATATAAAAAGATACTGACAATTAAAGTTTTGAAAGTTTAATTACCATAAAAACAACATGTATTTGTAAACCAGAGAGAGTATTAGCTAATTCAATTTAACAACATATATCTGTATGAATGGGAACTTCTGAGTTCTGACTAGCTGCAATCTAGCTTTAATCTGGATTAGCAGGCACGATTGGCCGATCGATAAAAACCTCGCCACAGGTTCAATGCAATATATATTTTTCTTAAATAAGAGCAAGAGCTCCGTCTCTTTAAACAAATCACAATTCATCATTCGTTTTTAGCATTATCATGATCATGTGGCGCTGGATAGTACTAGTTTAAGAAGTAGCAAGCTAGGCCGGGCTCAGCAAATTATTAGTCTGGCTAGTGGATTACATCATGATTACCTTACATCGATCCGTACTTAAGATGAGGCTAAGACATAGAATTAGCCTACATGCTTTGACTGCAAGGTACGCGATCTTGGATTATTGTATCGCCGTGGCCTGATAGCATATCACGCAACAACTACCAAACTCACGATCAAGACGTAGCAAATCATGGCTCATATATATCGATGGATAGATCCATACAAAAGAGATTGTAGATTTGTCACATTTGATGTCCCTGGCATGCATGCAAAGTTTAGAGTAGCTAGTAATTGGTCCAGGCTTTGCCCCTTTTTGTAGGATATATATATATACTAGTTATATGCCCGTGCGTTGCTACGAAAAACAAAATTGATAACGAAAAATAAAGATTAAAAAATAAAAAAAATACTATTTCATAAGATCAAACATCTATCTTTAACGCTTCGTTTCTTGCAAAAGCTAGCTAATTAAAGCAACGCTTCGTTTCTTGCGTAGGGCAATTAAGCAGGGCAATTAATGTGACGTTGGAAGAAACTCTCACTTTATATAGTAGAGATATATATATATAGTTGCGTCATCTTTCCTTTTTATCAGTAATTAATTTGTAATTATGCTGTTTGTTGTTGCACCAGGGAGTGCAAGATCAGTAAAGTTATCATATACACAATTCGTCTGTGATGCTGCATGCAAACGGCAGGTCCTCTATACGATCAAAAGCTAGGAAGAAACCCTTGGAAACTAGATCTGGGGTAACACAGGTTCAGAAGAAGAAGAAGAATAAGGCCCTGTTTGTTTCAGCTGAGGATTATAGAAAGCAGCTTTTAAAATCTGGATTGTAAAAGCTGGATTGTTAAAAGCTGGAGGTTAAAAAGCTGATGGCTGTTTGGCAATCTAGATTATAGTGTGTTTGGATTGCTATTTCTGCTTAGCAAAAGTCTGTGGTACCCTCAATTATAGGTTGAAAAGTCTGTGTGAACAGTGGAGGGGCAATGGTGGGTAATTTTTACTGAAGTTGGATGGGTATTGTGGTCTTTTGCAAAAAAAAGCTGAGAAAAGCTCCTCCAGAGTGGATTGTGGGATTGCTTCTGATCCCTCAGATTATTACAATCCAGATTGAAAGCTTCCTGTTTGTTGACCTTCCAGCTTTTAAAAGCAGCTTTCTACAATCCCTAGCTGAAACAAACAGGGCCTAAGAGGCACACAAATACAGCGGGCAGCTGTCACAAACCTGAAATTGCACTCGCTCTCTGTCCATCCAGGAAAGCATCACACACGGCAGTACGGCACTGCATGCCCCCGTGCATGCCACTCATCCACTGAGGCTGACCTAGGTACGGTGATATATACACTGATACGGTTTGGTTCATCCTTAAACAAGGTCCATCAATTTAGCAAAACTAGTTGTTTAGTAGCATTTTATGGTAAATTAAGTATAGACAACAGAAAAGGCTGTTTTTTTTTCGTTTGAACTGGAAATTTCGCACAAAGCATGCAGTCGGACACGTACATAATACCTTTCAAAATCCTTTTCAAAATTGTCGTGTATATGGAGGCTTTCAGGGGGGGAAATGAAGTCAAATCGAAAAGTGCATGTCCCCGGAATCCGAGGCTTTTCTAGCCCAACGGCTACGTACGCTGAGCCTCCTCCTGCAGTCACTCCTGCGTGCTTGCCTCTTTATGACGAGCGGGGCCCACGTTCTGACCTCCTGGCGGCCCTAGACCCATGTGCCCCTGCCCCTGCCCCAGTCCAATCCATCACGTGTGGGCCTGATCCATGGGGCCCACTAGTCATGGGCTAGCGATCCCGACCCACCGCCCCAATGCGCTAATGATCCAGCTCGACGACCGTATCGCAGCGGGACCCACTACGTTTCTGCCCCGCCTGTCAGTGGGATGTGAAAGGGCCGGAGGGCCACACGGTAACACCGAATAACAGAATAGGTCCTTCCGAATTTTCATGCAGAGTATAATCAAACGAGCATGCTTTGCTACATATATAAAAAAAGTATTATTCAGCATATTAAGTTGCTGTGGTTGTGTTTAATTTGCGTCATACTTTCGATTCCACCGCACTGTCTAGTCGAGCTCCATTCCAATCCACACCATGCCTCTATCGTCGAGTTTGGTTTACACCGTGCCTTTGGCTTCGTCACCGTTGTTTGAATCGCACCTCTGCCGCACACCATAAAGAGAGAAGGGTGATTATTGAGATAAGTACTATATTTTTAATAGTTAATTTGTTTGTTATAGGGCAGAAAAAATTTAAACCTTTTAGGATTGGAAGGTGGATTTAAGGAAAGGTTAGTGGAGATTGAGAAGGTAAAAAACTTATCATTCATCATCGCTAGGTTTTTTAAAGAGTAAAGATTTTGACGTCCTATGTTTCGTATCTCTATAATTTTTTTCGTTACTTGTCAATTAGGGGTGCGTTTGGTTCGCTGTATCAGGTTGAACCGAACCGTTCCGTACAGGATTTAATCTCGTTCATGCGTTTGGTTGACTGAACGGAACCATGTGGTACGGGATGAGATGGTACAGATTCCTAGAATATTCCTTGAAGATGCTGTATCGTTTGATACGACGAATTTGGCTGAACCGATCGGTACAGGACCGAACGGTACCATCCCATCCAGGATCATCTCATCCATCTTGTATCATCCCATCCCATTCAGCCTGGTACATCCAACCAACCACACCCTAGTACAATACACGTTGGTCTGTTCATAACACTATAATTCTACGGCAGAGTTAAATTCCTTTTTTTACGAGTATTTTTGACCAGATCAAGGCCTACATATTTGGGAGTTAGGGACCCATTTAGCGTAACAGTTACATCTAAAACCACAATTCAAAGAAAGCTTATCCCCTTTAGTGGAACATCCCAATTTTTGTTTTTATTGTATTTAATGTGCCTTTAGAATTTTTGAAATTTATTTTGATTCATTTGGAATTAATTTGAATTAAGCCTTCTCTTTGAATTATTTAAATATTTGAATATTTATATAAAGTTTTAATGAAAATATTTTATTTGAGTTCAAAATGTCTTAAAATATTTGCAAGAATTTTTCTGATAATTTTACTAATTATTTATTTATTTATTTAAATTTCTAGAATTATTTAAATACAGAAAATGCGGGAAAATCTCAAAACCCTATTGGGCCCAGCTCGCTAACCTACAAAGCCCAAACCCGAGTCGTACCCGATTCAACCCTAACCATAGATTTGAGACCATTGATCTTCGATCACACGGTCAGGATTAATCCGCGTAGCCGCACGCTGCTGATTGTCGGATCAAGTCATGGTGGATGGCCATGAATGTACCACGTCGTCTCACCGTGTCGGGATCAGACTTCTCCGACGCCGCCATTTCCACCCCGGACTCTCCGCGGTTGTGTGATACTACGGGTTGGCATAACTTTAGAAAGTATGAATTCTGCAATTTGAACCCTACGGTATGGCGTTTTAGCGCGTTTCGGGCCTCTTCGGGGTCGTTTTGGGCCGTTTCCGGGTGATCGGGCCGTGGGGGAAACAATTTGGGCCGTCGGTGGGATGAATTGGGCCCATGTGGGGGTGTGCTAGGGCAGCACACCTGCTGCCCCTTCCCCCATGCGCCCCCCATCTCTCCCCCTTTGAGCCGCCACCCCCACCTCCTCTCCCCCATCTTCCCCAAATCTCCCCACCTCTCCTCCTTTGCAAAACCGCCCCTCCTCTCCACCCTTCTCCCCCTTGCGGGTGCGCCCTAGACCTTCCCCTCGCTGCCACATCGCGCTTTGGTGCTGTCCTCGCCGGTGGGAGGATCCGCGACGAGGAGGTCCGGTGGAAACGGCGCGTGGGAAGAGATCGGGTGGATATCGCGTGGGGAAAAGTTCGTCAAATTCGTGGTTCTTCAAGAAGGTAATGGGGAAAACCTTTGGGATTGATTAGATGCTATTGTAGTCGGGGATTTCTATGTTTTTAGATCAAGGGAGGTGCTGCCATGGGGTAGAATTGATGAAAACTTGGATTGTATTCACGTTCTGTTCGAGCAGATTGGGAACCCGAACTAGGGCAGGCGTTTTCGCGAATTTAGAGTTGGAATCTGGTCGTACGGACGTGGAAGAAGTTGTAGGTAATTTAATTATCTTTCCGTGGACATAAAGAACGTTAAATTCCGATCAGCCGTTTGAAAGTTATGACTGTTTTACCGAGCGTGTTAAAATCTGTGACGTGATTGGAACAGATCACGGTATTTTGTAGATTAAACAACATTAGAGTCCGAATTAGTCTTTCCCTATAACTAGAAAAAGTTGGGAAATTTCCTAAGCTACGCGAGGATGTACTTGTTTATTCAATTTGGAGTCCTAGAACAGAAGCTATGCCCATTGGAAGGCCGCTGTCCCGAAGGGACAGATTTGCTGTTTTCTGATTTTAGGAGTTGTAAGCAAAGTCGGGGTAGTGGGATATTTGTGTGCTGTTTTGTGGACTCGATTTGAGTGTGTGGCACGTGTTTGCAGGTGGTGTGCCTCCGGGAGTGCCCTCAACCTCTCGTCACTCCGTTGCCCGTGGTTGAAGGCAAGTGTGTTGCGTGGATTGTATGCTATGCGTGTTGCTAGAATTGCTTGATAGTATTTGGAATAGACAACATGTTGTCTTGCCATGAATTACAAGTTATAATTGATAGGATGCCCTTAGGCCACGATTTAAATGTTGTCGATGATATGGTGTCCTCATGCCATGATTAAAAATGCTTGTTGTTCATAAATGATTCACATGCCATGTTTTGAACGGTTACCGTCGATTGTTGAATGCGGTCCTACATGTTGTGATGCCATGTGTTGATATACAATATTTCTATTTATGTATACGTTGCTGTCCATTTTGCATACATGGCATATTTTCATGGCCGGCCGGTGAGATAAGTCATAACTATTCCGGTAGGGTCGGTGAGAACAGTTATGACTAGTCCGGGGCTATTCTGTTGAGTAAGTCCTACATCGTGATTCCATCACCGAGGTGAATGGAAGCGAGTGATAGGCACCCTCCATCTTCAGGATGGAAGGGGGAAAAGGGTGCATGCCGACGGGTGTGCACTCAACCATACCGGTATGAGTATTCCAGGAGACATGTGCATTGCATTGCATGAATGATATATATAAATGAAGATGTTTATGAGATAATGATGAGAGTACTCATGAGATGCTCATGAGATGATCATCATGGTGTTTTAAAGGATGTATATAATGTTAAATATGATGTGTTGTGATATAGCTGTGTAGACTGGAATTATGGTTTGTTGTCTTGCACCTTGTTTTTCATTACATTACACCTTGCTGAGTGATGAACTCACGCTTGTGTTTTATGTTGTTTGTTTATTTAGGTACAATGAAATCGGCGTGCGGGAAGGGAATTTAGCTACACTTCCTCACATAGCACTCATAATCTAGATAATTCACCTATTTCTATGGAAACATGGCAATAAGTTATGTTGATTTTGGTGTATGGATATTATGTGTTGGTTTCCCTCATGTGTGTCATGTGGGTCTTTGGAGCGATTTGTTTTATCATCCTAGTCTTAGTAGATGCTTATTCCATGATTATCATTGCTTATGGTTATTCTAGTTGATGCTCATCTATTGTTGTCGATGCATATTGATATCTTGATTGATACATATATTGATATGATATTGTGATGTTCAAATTTATGCATAAACAAAGGAGATGCTGTCAAAATTTTTAATTATTCTAAATGATTACTTGCTGTAATTTACCTTAAACTATGGTATTAAATGTGTTATGGTCTATGCTTGGTGACATTCTGGGCTTAGTAAAAGCCGGGGTGTTACAGGTTGTCGTGCAAATCACATACTCCAAGACCTTATTTAATGCGTCGTGGTATGCATTGAATTTCCCACCTCATGCCGCTCACGATACCCAAGAAAAAGCTGCTCAAGCGGCCCCTGATTGCTCATAATTGTTCATCGGAATTGGAGGAGGCCACTGCGGTTTTTGCGTCCGTACGCCGTCGTCCAGTCGTGCTTCGCTGTGTTGATCTCGGATCCGATATCTCTGCGATGAGTCATGTCCAAGCCAACGCCTCACCTCACCAGAGCAGCATCACAGTGCCGTGGACACCGCCATCTTCTTCCGCACCAGTAAGCCTGCCGCCGTGCTATCTTCGTTCCTCGCCATAGCCTATCAGCCATCAGATTTGGAATCTAGAGTAGAGATTATGCCATGTGGACACCGCCCGCACCTGTCGCATGTCTATGCTATAGCGTATTCTATCGTAGAACCATAACCGTTCGATTTAGCTCCAAAGATCAAGAATCTGCCATGTGTTGCACATACGTGTTGTTGCCATCACAATAGATTGGATTAATCTCAGCCGTTAGATCTATGGATGAGCAGCCCAGATGGAACCATGTGATAGTAGTGTTACTCTGCCACGTGTCCCGGCCAGCGTCGAGGTATAGATTAGATCATGACCGTCGATTTTGAATCCAATGGCTTAGATTGCATCGCACAGCCAATCATGATTGGCACGTGTCAGCACGGAATTCAAAACGTCCAGCCGAGCCACACCGATAGTTGACGTCAGCGATGACGTCACCATGACATAAGAGATGACGTCACGGGGGTGGACCCACTTGTCAGTGGCTATGTGCCCATGGACCGAGTCCATCGTGGACTCGAGCGCGTTCATGGACCAGGTCTATGGACCCGAGCCCACATGTCAGTCTCTATAGTATTTTTTTTGGATTTATTTTAATTCAGTAGTAGTGCTATTGATGTCAGCATGACATCATATATCAGAATTTTCAGTACAAAAATAATTTAGTTAATTTGGTTTATTCTTTTTATTTTATTTTTAAACTTCAAATTGCTCATTCTTGCTCATACGAACTCCGGTTTAGGTGATTGTAGAGCCTAAAAATTTGTAAAATTATGCTCTATTTAATGGTAAATTTTATTTGATTTTTGGGGTTGAATTGTTCTCTATTTTTTAGCATTTATTTGTTTATTTGCTCGTTATGCATAGACGTTGAAATGCTTGAGGGATTCGAGGGAGAAGTACTAGTTCAAGAGAAAGGTCTAGAGCAGGAACAAGAGCTTTTTCAAGGCAAGTTGTGTTTTGATCATGTTGATCCTATGTTTTAAAATTATGTTATTTCAAATTATTGCATGCTAATTCAAATTAAAATAATTTCAATTAATTTGGGATTAGTTAATAAACCATTCGATTATATCATATTGTCACTATTACTTGTATACCATGATTCATTTGTCACCCAAGGATTGTTGAATATTAGTTGGTTGCTAATAACTTGCTAACATGGGTTACTAGAACGTACTAGTTTACTTAGACATGTAATGTGTTATTGATATCATTTTGAAATATCAAAAATAATCTTGCCTAATGGAATATAGAATGTGTTTATGAAAGGTGTGTCATTTGTTATTGATGAAGTTGATGGCACGTGGTGCATGGTAATCATTTGGGGTGATAAAATGATTTAAACTGGGGCAAATGGCAAGAGTGGTGAATCTGGTGGGCCAGATGTGGCATTTGGGCGGTCGCATTTGGTTCTTTTAGTAATTTGGATATTGTGAGTTTTTGGGTAAATCTTACCTCGGTCAATTACGAACTTAACCTTGCAAGCATTTAAACTGGGATGAACATACAACCACATGTCTGGTATGGGACAAACCTAGCCGACTAATTTGTGATGTCTAGATTTTGGTATTGTCGTGGTGGTTGTTAGTGATATGCCCTAGATTCGTTCATGGAGATGATTGTATCACATGTCTATGTTTATGTACTCCATGATAATGTGTTATCAGTTCCATGAATAAACTCTTGCATTTGTTCATCAAATACAACTTGGTTGCGAGACACTTTGTTTTGCGATGTTATTTTAAAATGATCCCTGATCTCATATCATTATGTGGGACAATAATGATTCTTAGATCAGAACATGTATTGATTGATGGCAATGTTTCACATGCCATAGATATAGAGATATCAAATCAATAATGTGGATACATGTTAGAGAACATGATGTTGGATAGACCCACCTCGAGATACTGCTAAGATTGTTATCTTTAAAGTGTCATAAGTGTGTCTTGCGTGGTATACCTGTATGATACTTAGACCTGAGATCATCATTGATTCCTAGAATGCGTAGTAGTATGCTTTGGGTCTATCAACCGTTACTCCGTAACTGGGTAGCTTAAAAGGTAGTCTTCGGGTATGCTTTGAAACATGGCGTGGGGTGTGAGCGATCAAGATGGAATTTGCCCCTCCTAGATAATGAGAGAGATACCTCGAGCCCCTCGGTTGTAGTTGGATTGAAAAGTGAATGGCCATGCCAATGTGGTTAAAGAGTTAATCACGATTTCAAAATCCACTACAAGAGCGAGTGAAGGGTCGAGCTATCATAAGGGCGGCACGTATCTCGTCTTGAGCTTGATTGGTATCGTGCGGCAAAGGGATTGGTATGTGTGTAAATCAGGGTTCAGCTGATCAGATCATTCTGTGCATTCGGAGATCAATATGTAATGCTAGGTACCACTATTGATCTGTGGATTGGAAAGGGACTTTCCGGATTCACAGACGACTTGCACATGAACCTAACGGATCACACACTTAACGGGTTGGAACTTATTTAGTGGATTTGATCCATTAGAAGAAAGGTTTGCGCGCAGATACGATCTACGTCGGAATTGGAGTCCTAGTGGGCCTCGACTAGAGCCCACTAGTGCGTCCATAAAAGGGGAGGCTTGGGACGGCGCGGGAGATGCAGACGAGCTCTCACCAAGCCCTAGCCACCGCGCCCCTCCAGGTCACCCGAAACCCTAACCGCGTTGTGAGGTGCTAGCACAACCCGCACGGTGTGCCTTCCCCGGACGTGTGGATACCTTTAGAGGTGCTGCCGCACGTGGATGCGCTGATCGGTGGAACCTCCGACGACGACGACCATGACGACCTTGCAGTGTTTGCCTACGACCACATGTTGTTTAGCGTTGCTCGGGGACGTTTGATGACCGACAAGGAGGAGGTGTTCGGTGTGTACGACTACTTCCTCGATGTGCGTGATTCTGCTTCCGTTGCCTCTACGCATCAAGGGTAACGATATGTGATCCCCTACTTGCATGTGATCTTGGGTGTTCGCGGTAGAAAATTTTTGATTTGTGCTAGCGTAGCCTCTACGATTCACAACAGTGGTGTGGGTTCCGGGGGTACGGGTAGACTCACATGGCGCAAAGGGGGGGTCTTGATCGTGGTAACTAATCCCCTCAATGTTGAAACCTCAGCGGACAGTACTGAGTTTAGATAGATTATTGAAAAGGCTTTGTTATGGTCAGTCACCTTTGTGGTGAGTTGATTATATCTTATGGGTAAAGTGTATAACCTCTACAGAGTGTTAAACATATTCGAATAGCCATGTCCGTGGTATTGGACAATGCTCAGGTATTACTGTCGAGAGTTAGATTTTGATAAAATAAACTTAGGAGTGGAGGCAGTTTGCCGATGAAAATGTGGAAATTGGTTTAAGGTTGTGAGATGGTTTACTTGTGAAATAATGAAGAAATTTATTATTGATATTACTTGCTTTACTGCTTTTCAATCTATTTATGTTATTCATTCGTAAATGTTGTTTTAATGTAAAATAGCCAATTTAGCCATTCATGTGGAATAAGACAAGCATGTAGTTACTAGACTTGCATTCTCTGCATGACTTATTGAGTGCTTTATGTACTCACCCGTTTGCAACAATTCAAACACCAATTGAAAAGGAGTCTACACCTGCTCTTGAGGAGAAGTACTAGGAGGAGCCGAGCAATTAAGGTATGAGCCCAGTCTGTTACCTGTGGTATATTGATGGGTTACTACGAGTCTATCTTTTTCGCTACAATTTTCTTAACATTTGAGTCTTTGCCCTGCTTGGCGTTTTATTGTAAGTTGGCCATAAGGTTGACCAAACATGTTATAATAATATATGAAGTCTTTATTTATTATTTCGATGTGTATGATTGTGATATTTCATCTATGTTGAGACTGTGTGCACCAACGTGATCTTGGACTAGTGCAGAATACACAGAGAGTTTGAATTTGCACATTCGGGCCTCGACATTTAGTAATAAATTGATCGAAAAATCAATGACGACCAGTTATAACCAGTCCTAGACAATGATGACCATTCATACGGTAGTTCTCCACGTGAATAACATGAGAACGGTTATTGACGCATCTGGCAACTCATTATGATTGGCCAAGGGACACGACGATTAACTAAAGAACATGATGGTTCAACCCTCAATGAAGATAGATGCGTAAAAACAAAGGTTGTCTATAGCAATATTAATGGCTACATCTTAGATATGTATAATACATCACATCTCATGATGGTATGTGTGTGTGTATACATACATACATACATACATACATACATATATATATATATACATACATACATACATACATACATACACACACACACACACACACACACATATATATATATATATATATATATATATATATATATCCAGTACCTTTTGGTTTAGTATTTTAATTAATGGGAAAGAATTACTAAGCCACATCAAATATCAACATGTGGATTTTTTCTTTAAGCAATCTTCGTTATATTTCTATGAGAAATATATACTATCTAATAGAGGGTGCTTGCTTATTATTAGATACTTGCATAAATGTATCTTGAAGTCAAATTATTTCAGTGTATTATTGTGGACCCTAGTGAAATGAGAAGGAGGACGAGAGCCACATGAAAGATACCATTCAATGTTCATGTACTACTCTATATTTCTATCTTTTTCTATATATGCACTCCAAGAGCAAAGAAAAGAAGCAAGAGAGAGCATAAGAGATTTCGGTCATCCTCATGCAAAGAAAAGGTAGCAAGAGAGAAAAGAGATATTTTAACAATCTTGAAGCAAGGAAAAGATCACATTGATTTAGCAAGAGAAGATTGTTTCCAAATTATAATAATTTCTTTCTAAACTTTTGAGATTGTTTTCAATTAGATGGGAGAGTGTATAGGGTAGTTGTTGTACTATTTATGGCACTATTTTCACAACGCACCTTTATCTTTACATATGTATATTTCATCTATTGTAAATGTAATCATGAATTTTTAGATTAAATATATACTCTCGATTCTATGGCTTGTGTTCCAATGCCCTCATTAGAATGGGGAGTTACAATTTAAAATTTATCATCGTTGTTTTTGCAACTTCTTTGAGGTGATTGTAAGGAAGCATATGTCTACATTCTCGCGGTCAAATAGGTGAGAATCGAAGCGTGTTCTTGGGCGAATTCATATGTCGCAAGTTGCTATATCAAGACGGTGGTTATGCTGGTTTTTGTCAGGATTCACATATACAAGTTGTCATATTTATTCGTCATCACAGGATCGGATCACCTGTATCATCTAATCTCATATCATTCACTTCAAATTCATTCCTATAATATTTTTTTTATCTATGGTAATAAAATCTCTACGTAATTATATCTTTTATGTTATTTTTTCATAAGTTGATATGAAATCGACACTTTTGACTTTGTAAAAATTTCAAACTTTCGAAAAACGCCTTAAAAGCATCTCCTAGAGGGGTCTTAAATATGACCCTAATTTGAATTATAGGGCTTTTGAGGAAAAGATTATCTCCAGCAAGTTTCCTAAATTGTTAAAATTTAGCAAATTATTTTAGGGCCCCTAGGAGAGTAGCTATATTTAGCAACTCTGTGATTAAGTCCTATCTTTGTTGGGTTTTAGGGCCTAATTGCTGGAGTGAATATTTCGTTGAAGCCCTAAATCTAATTAGTTGGAGTCCTAAATTAAAATTTAAGGCTCATTTTTAGAGCTCTTTCTTGCAGATGCTCTAAGGCATGCCCACAATTGATGTTAGCTAAGGTAGCACGCCGTTGTGCTGTACAACCGCCCATGACAAATGATGTTGATGTTTCCTACGAAATTCGTAAATTGCAATTAAAAAAAAGTCTAGCCATCGTTTTTTTTTCTTTTCCTAAAAGTCAGTTTGGCTATAAAATCTGAGAAAATTCTGGCCCTACTTACTACAGTAGTAGCAACGAAAATAATTAACCAGAAAATATGAGCTAGTGATGGATTAAGGTATCCTGGCCAGTAATTAGGGTGGTTATCGAGTTTAGCAAGTTATTATCGAATTTCTTTCGAAATTAATATAGTCTGATATAAAATTATTCTATTTATCTTTACATAGTTATTTCACGTTCAAAAGAGTCGCTGTCTAAACGAGTCTCATTACTTATTTATGCTTAAAATAAAATTAGTTTAATTTTAAATCCATTAAGTACCGTAATCAAATCGAATAACGACCTTTTTTTCGGCCCTAGCGCTGACGAGTACTTTCGTTGGTGTCAACTGCGACTCATAATTGCAGGCCCAAGTAAAGGCCTCGTGTGACATGGGTTGGGTGGGCCCATGGGCTTCAGGGTTTGGGGAAAAAGCAAACCTGATAACTGCAGCGTGCGGCCATCTCGTTTCCCCGACGGATACATCGACGGCTGGCAGCGTGCAGGTTCCGATTGTGCAGGACATCGCCATTTTCTGTTACTAGGAGTATTTTTCTAAGCCGAGGTTGCGTAGTAGACATTACCGGATGCGCTGCTCATCGTAGACTCACGAACGTATAAAATTATTTCTCGTATAATTTGTTGGACGCCTACGTTTCATTGTACTATCGGCTCTGTTTGAAACACGCGAATTTTGTAAGATACTATTCTATATATTAGAATTGAATTGTTTTCTACGAGATACATGCATTATAGACAGGGCTTGAGTTGGCTGCTTCCCGTATGACGAACAACTTGGCCCAAAAAAAAGAGAGAGATGCATATGCAAATGACGCCAAGCGTTGGTTGGATTGAGTCTAGCTAGTTTTATAACTCGATATGATTGTTCTTAATGACAAAGAATTCGGCAGAGTTGGCAGTTCAGGACTCCAGCCTGACTCATCCACGACTAGAAGATATATATATACACACATCAACAATCGATAGGAAGCTTTCGCGATCTCTCTCTGTCACAAAACCTCCCTTTGCATGCGTTGTTTCGCTGCCGTTTACTGACATCTTAAGGCACCCTCTCGATGATGGTGACGATTGTCTCCTTCTAGCTTATCGATCGGCGAGATAAGCGAGAGGTGTCCGTTCGGATTCTCTCGCATGTCGGCATATGTAGCTACCGTGGCGTGATCATGCCGTGGGCAGCTAGCTGCACGACGATGTGTATATAGTGGGGAGCCATCGATGGCGATGGAAGGAACGGCACACGAACACCGGAACACGGCGTGGACCGGTGAGGCTCAGAAACGGAAGCACGAGAAGACGGGGGGGTCACACTGCTGGTGTCGCTTTCCTTACATTTCACTCCTGTCTTTTCTTATGTTTGCAGCGTTTGGCACCTCCTTTACTTCTCGTTATTACTGAGGCGAGTTAATTGCAGTGCAGCTGTTGACTTGGCGCGTCAGGTATGGGGAAAGAAAGAAGCTTAAGCTGGATCTAACCACCGATGGAACATGCAGCAACAGGTGTTGTGCAGGGGGGAAATTCGGTGGAGTCAGTATGCAAATTCCTTTCCATGTACTGATGCTGATTGATGTCACGTGGATGCTTCTGCAATCTAACGCTACGACATTAAGTCTGAATTAAACAAACAAATTTGCATCGAATTAAGCAAGAGGTGAGTTCCAAGTCCTTACTTAATGTCGTGGCGTTGGATTGTAGGAGCGTCTACGTGGTATCAATAAACGTTTGGTATGCATGGGAAGAAGTTTGCATACCGACTTCACTGATTTTTTTTCTGTTGTGCAGTGCTTGTGTCAGTCAGAGCCGACGAGCAGGGAGCTCCATAGCACATCCAGTCACCCCATGTATCGCCCGTGTCTGACCTGACCATACGGTGAAGAAACAAAGCATTTATGCAGGTTAACAAATACCGTTTCAATATATGGTATCAAAATTCGTAAAAAATCGAATGATTTCAAAAAGTAAACAAATTTAAAGTCTAATCAAACCATGGAGCGAAATTCGAACAAAAGATCAAAAATCCTTCGAAATGCGGCGAATTTCAAACGGTTTTCGGCGAAAATCGACGACAGGTTGAAAAATTAGAGAGAAATCGGGAAAATTGCAAAAAAAAAAAATCCAAATTTTGTTTTTTCAAAAAAAAAATTCACATAAGATGTCATAAAGCTAATAATACTATTTTTAACAAACTTTTAGATAATTTTTTTTTAAAATTTAAACTTGAGCGGTAAACTGAACAAAATCCTTTTCTGAACTAAAGCAGTACAAGTGAATTTCGACGAAAAGCGAAACACTGCATGCATGTCTACCAAAATTTTTAGAGGCCATATACGCATCTCCAATAGTTTTCACGAACCATAGTCATGTCCAAGCGTTTCTCCTTGATTTCCAGACAACATCGTGCGAACACTTGTACCAATACAAAGACAGACAGGGTATGTACAGTAAGAGAACCTCTGAATTCTGAAACATGATGTCCGTCAAATTAAATCAGTACTACCTACTACAACAAAATGCTACAATGAAGGTGAAGTACTTGTTCGCCCTGACATTCAAGTAAAGCCAGTTCAGTTGTCTGGGGGCTTAATTCAGCAGTTGAAGCCAGTGCAGCAATAGACAGTTTGCTCAGCAAGTCCATCGTGTACGCGTGCAGGCCTACATCCTCTTGAAGAACAACATTATGTTCCCTTGCTTGGTACCAGCCTTGGCAGGTTTCTTGCTGCCTGCCGTTTTACTTGAAGCATTGCTTCTGTCAGTGTTTGCTGCTGGCTGTGGCTTACTTGGAAGAGTTGGCCTAGCAGAAATGAAGGAAAACGAAATATCAGTAGGGTTCAATTGGATTAGATAAGTTCATGTGCGAGAGTTAAATAAAAATGATGCAATAGCTGAAGTTGTCTATTTGTCAGAGGGGTAACTACACAAGATGAGACATCAAGTTGAGGAGACATGTTGATTTCAGACTAGAAGGTTTACTTGTATGTACCCAACAGAGCTACTAAGAAATTGAGTAAAATAAATCAAGTTACTGTACAAAGAGCTGAGGAAAACAGACTGAAAGATAGTATAGCCAAATCTTGGATTTCTATCTGAAAGTACAATTTAGGATGGAAAAGGATTCAGGTACCAATCAACAGGATTATACCAGAACATCTAGATGTCCTATTACTCTAGCCCCAATCCCGTAAACATAATACTCTACAGTTTCAAACTGAATGACTTATTTCTGGGTACACCAGCAGATCAGCAAATAAAAGAAAACAATCCTATATAACTATGGAAAGAGACCTGATTCAGAAGTTGGCTGATGGGAACAAATATGGTCACAAGCAGGTCTTTTAGATTTAACGGACAGAAATACGAGGATAATAGATTGCTTGATTTCTCATGCAGAAAAGCCCTTGGTTCTAAGTTTTAAAATTCTCAGGTCATAAAGAGAAATTCTCAGGTCATAAAGAGACAAATTCAAACTGGCAAATATAGCAGCACAGGTGTCTTTTGGGGTTCCAAACTTCTAATGGTTCTTGCAGCACCAACTACAAACTTCACTGCAGATTAAGTTTTCTACATTTGGCCTCAACACAGCTATGGTTATTTAAGCAAACTATGCTAACATTAAGACATCATACTTCAACAGATTTCTAGGGTTAGATATACAAGAGCCTTGAAAATATATGCCATTGCAACCTCACTGATAAACTAGGTAGCTAAATCCTCTATCAGAAGGCAAAATATGTGTTTTTCGATCATACATGATAAATTAATTTTCTTGATGAGTTCTGATGCATAATGTTTTTTTTCTATGATGAACTAGACATGAAAAGACCAGTTTGTAGCCAAACAGTCTAATGGCATTTTGAAAGACCGTGTGGAGGTTGGTTTCTTTGAGGGGAAAATTTCCTTTGGCTAAATTTTATTTGAGTCCTATTCACCCCACTCTAGTCGCCTTTTCAGTCATTCACATTTGCTCACTTTTAATGCCACAGCATGGTTACACACTATCAAATGCAAATATAAACAATGACTCAATGAGTCATCAAGAATTTCACAACACATAATAAAAAAAATAGTCCATTACCTGCTTGCAGCATCAGTATTGGCCACATTCTTCTCTGCCTTATCACTTGCAGAAGCTTCACCCTCCCAAACAACCTCAGTTACTGAAATAAAATATAAGCAAAGCTTCATGTGGGCATAAAGAAGTTACAAGAACTAAGCAAAAGGAAGACAGCAAAGCTAAGATACAGCAAAACAATACTACGAAAGCACATGTTCAGTGGCACCTTAAAATATCTTCTAGACTTTGTACACATGCATCCAAAATAATACATACAGGAAAACGACATTCCATGTGCAATCTTACTTGAGCTAAAAACCAGAGGATCAACCTACATAGGACTGCTTATACAGAATGTTCATGTGCTGAAACCTACTACATTGACCATATTAGCATGGATATCAGCAGTAGGATCACAATAAGGGGAATTTAAGTTTTCTTTGCATTTGAAGTGTTTGATTTTGCAGCAGCCAGTACGCATAAGCAAATAATATCAGCAAGGCTGAGCAATGCATAGTATGTTCCATATAGTATACTCTACCTTCTCTTCCGCGCTCATCTATGCGTGTCTTCAAAACTTTCTTTCTTTTCGGTGAGGTGGAAGCAGTCCCAGCAGCATGATCCTGCTTATTGTCATTGATTGGTGGATCATTGCTCTTTTCTTTTAAGATAATTCCGGAATGGTTGATAGTGTTGTCTCCGGAATGGTTGATAGTGTTGTCACTTTTGGTTTTACATTTAGAAGTAAACTCAGAATCTGTCCCTCTTGTGCAACCTTTCACATCGCTCGCTATCTCCTGTTTGTTTTCCAAGTTCTTTTGTTTTGGCTTATTGTCTTCAGCATCTTCAGTAACAGGATTTGGGACACACTGTTCTGGTGGCTCAGGGGATGCAATGGCTACAACATTGCCCTCCTCATCATCATCTGAAAAATCAAAGATAGCTCTTCTCTTTCTGTTATTTGCACCACTAGAGCCCCGCTTGTAGTGTACACCTTGTTCATCATCACTGCTATCAACATCTGCTTCTTCTTTTGCACATATCTGTGCATCAGCTGTAACTGAAAATATTATAAGCACTTTATATATCAGAGATGATTTTACATGACTAGATGTACATTGGAAATTAACATGCAAGAAAGTAAATCAACAGGGCATAAAACATGAACTGCTGTGAGATAATACCAGCAACACTTGGTAAAGCAGTAGAATTAGTGGTAGCTGGAGTCTTGGGTTTTGCGGATGCACGGCCCCACATGGTAGCCAATGATCCACCATTACTTGGATGGGCCTTTCCATTCTGAGCTTTGCTTTTGTTTGCATGCACAGCAATTGATGGTTCTTTTACAACAGGAGCATTTGCAGCTTTATCCAAAACTGAGGAAATACCCTTCTCAATCTTATTGCTTGCTCCTTTCTTTGGACTGGAAGGTCCAGGTAGACGTTGCTGCCGACCTGTAACAGATTGTTCTTTTAGAGCACTACTAGGTTTTGTCTGTGCAGCTGCCACAGCACTATTTATAGGCTTTGGTGGCAATGAGCTCATATGCTTCCCGTTGGCAGTTCTCTTGACAAATGAATTGAAAACACCACAAAACCTGTGGGAGAGTTGAGAAGCTACCAAATTCAGAATCCTGATTAGGGAAAATGTGACATGCTTGTAAATACAAAATTCACGTCAGATAGTTTTCTTTAATATTTTTCCTGTTTTATATAATATCCCTCCCTCCCTCTCTCATCCATTTCATACTAATCTCATCTGATTATGTCTTCTCACATTTCCTTTGTAAGTATCTCTACATATGGTTTTTGGGGCAAAGCAAGGGGACTAAAAGGAGCAAAACCTATTATCTCTCAAACAATTATCTTCATTAAATGGCTGGTTGAAAAGCTCCTCAGCCTGCACAAATTCAGGATTCCAAAGTACAGCAGTATCTTTTGGAATACAAGCCTGGATACTGTAAACCTGAACTGAACAAGAACCTTTAAATTCTTGCCTTGCTTCTGCATCATACAAAGAAAACAACTATTTAGCAATTAGCAAAGAAGGTTGACACTATAAACCAACATAGCACTGGAGAGAGTAGAGACAAAAAAAACTCTACATTTTAATCTAATTCCCAGAGACATTTTATCAGAAAGGAAAGCTGTAATTTGGGAAAATGTACCATAGAAAATCTGTTGTTGCACATTACCTTCAAGTTTAGGGCCTGACGTGAGTTTCACACAATAATTTTCGGGACTGTTCTTTAACCACCCGGACACGCTGTAAATTACTTGGAGATCAGTTCCATGTTTGTTGACGAACTCCTGAAGCAACCTGGACAGAAGTAGCAATTAGTTAATTGTGGTCATGATGTTACAAACTTAGAGTTATCCAAGGGAAATATCCATAGAGAGTGAATCATTACCTCTTGGCATCATTTGATGATATAGAGAAGTTCCGACTGAGCCATTTGTATGAAATCTGTTAGAAAAAGTACACACCCATGGGGAATTAGAAGCGCCCACGAATGATATAAATACTACTGTTGCTTTAGCTTTACTCGCGTCAGCGGCATGTTTTTGTGCGGGTCTTAGCAAAAAAGGATTGAGTTATTTCGAGAAATATATTAAGCCAACTCCAATCCTTTTATCCTAGAAGATTTCACAAAACCATTATCGTTTAGTTTTCTAGTACAATTGTTATAGGACACATGGTTTTTTGTGGGAGAACTACGTCCTCAAGCTCGAGATCTGAATTTTTTTCATAAAAGTACTCTTACCGACTTCGGCTTTAGTGAGAAAAAATGTAGGATTGGTGCCGTTAGTTCATCACGGAAGAAAGAACTCAACCCATTTTTT
Organism: Rhipidocladum racemiflorum; assembly: GCA_036346355.1. Lineage (NCBI taxonomy): Eukaryota > Viridiplantae > Streptophyta > Magnoliopsida > Poales > Poaceae > Rhipidocladum > Rhipidocladum racemiflorum. The sequence goes on along the minus strand of CM070569.1, from coordinate 43,045,077 downwards.
CTTTTTTCTTATTCCTTAGAATCTTTCTTTTCTCTTTCTGGTGGTATCAAACTAACACCCAATATCTTATCTGCTTCTTCAGGGAAAGCTTTCCAATTAAAAAAAAATAGAGTTTCATTCAATGAAAACAGGCATTGAATTAACCAAAAAGCCAGATATAAGGAGTGTTGGAATGTTAGCCACCAGATAAACAACCCCAACAAACTGAACAACGGTCAATGCAGCGACCACTAAACAAGCAACAAAATCTCAATTCTCAAGTGACAAGATAATTCAGTGATTCATTGCATGGAGTTTGAGTTACATATTGTGGTTTAATCACACCTATGAATAAACTCATGGAACACAGCAACCTGATTGGATATTCCCTCTTCCCCCACCTTTGGTGAGTTTCTCACGGTGAACAAATTTAGTCAGTTGAAAACTGTCGAACATGACACCCCAGCCGAGCACTTCTACAAGTTAAATACTCCCAGAGAGGATTAAAGTAATTTTTAGCTAGTCATCAAGAAAAAAAAAATCACTTTTAGAGGAATCCATACAGGATTTGAGCACCAATGGAAAAAAAACATTTTTCATTCTACAGAACGGAAATGAGTCCACCTGGAAAAAATGCTTAGGGAAAAAGAACAAATACTTTATTTTTCCTTTTCATTTCAAACTCTTCCAGCATAATCGGATATTGATAGCCAGAATAAAGTCCTGGAACATAACACGAATCACAACCCTAACTCAAGTGAGTACTTGAACCGACCGAGCCAACAAGACGAACAAAACCAACGGAACCCAACAAATCGCATCGCATCGCGTCCCCTAACCCCTCAACGTAGAACAGCCCCGCGTAGCAAAACGGCGCGAAATCGCAGGAGAGGATCATCAGAGCGGGGATTCGGGTATTTTCCGTTACCACGCGAAGCGGGTCGGAGAAGAGTGCGTGGATCTGGGGCAGCAGATCGTGCAGCGCTTGGTCAGCGGCGGCCGCCATCGCCCTCCCGTCCCAGAAAGCTCTAGAACCCTCGCTAGGGTTTCCGAATCAGGGGAGGCGGGGGGAACCCGGGGAAGAAGCAGAGGGCGCGAGCGGGATTGGATTGACTGCGGGCCTATAACTAAGCGGCGGTTTTCCCGCCTCTTTGGCTCGGGCCGTGTTCGAGGCTGGGTCCCACCTCGACGGAGGCCCCGTCGTCCGGTCACTGGAAGGTGGGCCATTGCTGTCAGTGGGTGGTCGAGCTATACCCTATACGGGACAAATGTCCTACACGGGGCTGCTATCGGATAGGACACTTCCTGATCGACCATCCGACCAAACATGTTTGGATTGGATTTGGAAAGTCTGTCCGATTTTTTTTTTTTTGATTCGGAGTCTATATAGGATATTTTTTTGTCGGATTTAAAATCAGATTTGAAATAGAGGTATCTGTTGGAATTAGATATATCTGATAGGATAGTTATGATGTATTCATCTCAGATATGATATCAGCAAATTTTGATATCTTTAATATGCGTTATCTTTTCCATCCGAACTCAAAATTAGATAAATAATATATCCATTTGAATCATCTCGATAGGATATTCACAATGGGGACTTCCAATACATGATTTGGAGTTGTTGTTACTAGCTGGCAGAACATCTGTTGTTGCATCCTAAATATGGGATGAAATTTTCATTATGTAGTTTTTGATATTTTATGTGCGCTATATATGATTTATGTTTTTACAAGATATCCGACTAAATATTCGTTACTATACCAAATTTAATATGTATTCGCGACCAATTCTATCCACATCTATATTTATATCCAATATTATCTATATCTTACTTTAAATTCAGAAGAAAAAAAACATATGAAATAAAATACGAAATAAATAGTATCCGACCCAATCCCATCCATTGCACCCCTAGTCCTCCGTAGAAGCGGCTGGCCCAGAAGGTGGATGGGCCACGCTTCAGTTAGACACCACTCATTGCAACCACTACTCTATGGCCTGCTCTGCTGCGACGGCCGGCGGCCGCGGCGCGGCAAGCATCCCCTCGCTACTGTCCACCTCCACCAGCTACAATGGTGCTCTGTTCGACTGTCCTCACCAGGGTTCGGCATTTCGTTCAAATTTTGATGAATTTCACGAATTTCATCCATTTTGCTCCCCCTTGAAAAGGAATTTTGTTCGGTTTTTCGCTCAAATTCAAATTCAAAAAAAATGAAAAATTTAACGAAATTTTCCTATAATTAGTATTAATAGCCTTATGACATTTGGTGTGAATATTTTTTGAAAAAAATGAAGTTAGGGATTCTTTTGAGCCATTCAAAATGTAGATAAGTAGAAAAGGCAAAAAAGAAAAAAGAAATTAGAAATATTTTTAGTAGCGATATTTGTTCAATTATGTCAAGTAACAATATTTACTTCGACATATTTTAGTAATAATATTTATTCAGTTATATTTAATAGCAATGTTTTTTCAAGTATATCAAATAGCAATATTTGTTCAATTATATTTAATAGCAATATTTGTTGAAGTATATTTAGTAGCAACGGATGACACCCAAAAATGGTACTACTTATTCAAATAGCGATATTTGTATGCACAAAAATTATCTTACTATGGTATATTTTAATATATTAATGTTATCCAATATTGAAAAGCTTACTTCCCGTTATATGCATGCATGAACTACCAAAACTTACATTTTAAATTTACGTTGAATTTTATCATTATCCATCTATTATTATTTGACGTGTCTATTAATAACATGATATGGCTATATTAGTAAGTGACCAATTATGTGAATGGTATTTGTACGTGATTATGTGAATACTTATTTTTGCACTTGTATTGATATGTGACAACTTGTAATTATCTTAAATATAGTAAAGGTTATGCCGAAATTTTTCCATATTTACGAAATATTATTATAAGTCCATTTCCAACAGAACAACACACCAAGATAAAGTATTACAGCAGTTAATAAAGTCACCGCTGAAACCCCAGTATCTACAGTATACCATTCAATTTTAACGGGATTATTACTTATTCTTAACGGGGGTTGGTTTTCTTCTTATGGTCCTTATTTCCAGAATCAAAAGCTTTCCAATACACCCATACCGGCAACATGCTCTCGAAAGAGACTGGGTGGTAAGTATTTAGTAAGCTGATTCGCAAGCATAGACTTCGTTCTTATATGCTTGACATCAATTGTTTGATCCTGGATTTTATCTTTCACAACATGATACTTAAAGTCAATGTATTTGGCAGCACCACTTGACTTATTGTTATTCGAATAGAAAACTGCGGCCATATTATCGTAGTATATAGGAAGTGGTTTAGAAATGATGTCTACTACTCTTAATCCCGGGATAAAATTCTTAAGCCATACAGCCTGCCCGGTAGCCTCATAACATGCCACATATTCAGTCTGCATCGTTGATGATGCAGTAAGTGATTGTTTGGAGCTTTTCTACAAGATAGCTCCTCCCATAAGGGTAAATATATAACCTGACATGGATTTCTTAGTATCAACACACCCTACAAAGTTAGCGTCTGAATAACCCACAACCTCAAGGTTATCAAACTTCTTATATGTGAGCATGAAATTCTTAGTGCCGTGCAAATAACGCTGTCGGTGTTTCGTGCACCGACAATATGATTTTTTAGTCTAGGGGTCGTGCGCTCCCTCTCCTCGAATGGTTAGACTCAGGGAGTCCAAGATGTATATTGGTTCGGGCTGAACGTCCCTACTCCAGTTCGTGGGATGGATCTGTATTGCTTTCGGGGGCAGGTGACTGCGTGGTGTTACAAGCGAGGGCCAATGGTCGGTTCCGAGCGCCCCGCGTGTGTGGGAGAGTGAATGCTGTCTACTAGGAAAAAGAAGAAGTGAAAAAAGTCCCCTTCCCCTGAGGGTCTTGCCTCCTCTTATATCGATGGAGGGTGAAGGTTACATGGGAGTTTTTAAAAAAAGAAAAGGATGGGGTGTCCTATGCCTTGGAGTCTTGGTCTCCGCCCCGGGTGTCTGTCCAGCGTCTGTACATCCATGCCGGGTTGGTAGGCTCATCGAGCGGCGTGGATCTCTGTCTCGCCGGGATGCAGCGTACCTAACCTCTACGCGTTGGCCAAGTGCTGACGTAGTAGCGTGCGGGCCTGGTGTTGCCTCGGGAGGGAGCGCTTCTTCCACTGTGTACGATTGGGCGACAGGACTGGTGCTTGACTTTGGCAACCTTCCTGCCGCCTTGGGAAGGAGCCACCTACCCTGGTGCGGTCACTCCGTGCCGTCGTGTCTGTAGGGCAGGTGGCCAGCTACTGGCGAGGGCCCGACGTCTTGATCTTTGGCGGAGGCTGCCTTGGTTGGGTCGGAGCTCTGTGGGACGTCCGACCCACGGGGGTCGGTCCGCCCCCTGGCCAGTTTGGTCGGGGACGAGCCGTCCTCGGTGTCCCAGCGAGGCCTCCGGCCGAAGTTGGGCTTGAGGCGGCCCACTCGTTTTCTCTAGCCGCTGGGGGTACCCATGGTATGAGTACTCATCAAACACAAATACTTTTTTTAGTATCAACACACTCTACAAAGTCAGTGTCTGAATAATCCACAACCTCAAGGTTATCAAACTTCTTATATGTGAACATGAGATTCTTAGTGCCCTGCAAATAACGCAAAGACTTTCTTAACGGCTTTCCAGTGATCCAACTCTGGATTTGATTGATATCTGTCAAGCAGGTGTGGCAGAGCAGTTATGCATATTATATCTCTTAAGCACTCTGTCAATGTATGTCTTTTGGGATAGACCTAATATCCCTTTGAACCTATCTCGGTGAATCTCAATACCTAAAACATAAGAGGCATCACCAAGATCCTTCATGTCAAAATTAGCGGAAAGAAATCTTTTGATCTCATACAGCATATCCTTATCGCTGCTAGCCAATAAGATATCATCCACATAAAGCACTAAGATAGTAAATTTGCTCCCCTTAATCTTAATGTATATGCAATTGTCCACTTCATTTTCTTTGAAACCAAAATTTCTTATGGTCTCATCGAACTTAAGGTACCATTGCTTGGACGCTTGTTTTAGTCCATAGATGGATTTCTTAAGTCTACATCCCATATGTTCCTTGCCTTCTACAACAAAACCTTCGGATTGAGCCATGTAAACATTCTCATGCAAGTCACCATTAAGGAACGCAGTTTTAACATCCATATGATGTATCTCTAATTCATAATGAGCAACAAGCGCCATGACAATTCCTAGTGAATATTAATGTATATGCAATTGTCCACTTCATTTTCTTTGAAACCAAAATTTCTTATGGTCTCATCGAACTTAAGGTACCATTGCCTGGACGCTTGTTTTAGTCCATAGATGGATTTCTTAAGCCTACATCCCATATGTTCCTTGCCTTCTACAACAAAACCTTCGGATTGAGCCATGTAAACATTCTCATACAAGTCACTATTCAGGAACGCGGTTTTAACATCCATATGATGTAGCTCTAATTTGTAATAAGCAACAAGTGCCATGACAATTCCTAGTGAATCTTTCTTTGAGACGGGAGAGAAAGTATCAACATAATCAATCCCCCCTCTTTGCATAAACCCTTTTGCTACAAGCCTTGCATTGAATCTTTCAACGTTTCTCTTAGAGTCATGTTTAGTTTTGTAGACCCATCTGTGTCCTACTGTTTTGACTCCATCAAGAATTTCTACTAGATCTCAAACGTCATTAATGCTCATAGATTTTATTTCATCCTGCATAGCCTCAAGCCACTTGGATGGCCACTTGGATGAATCCTTAGTCATCATACCTCCTTAAATGATGTAGGATCATCTACCTTCCCTATGTCATTTACATCTTCATTCATGTATACAACATAATCATTCGGGATGGCATATCTTCTTTCCCGCTGTGATCTCCTTAATGGCTCATTAGTTATCACAGGGGCCTGTTGAGGCTCATCATTAGGTGTTGTACTGTTGATACCTGAATCTTCATGCGAGGGCTCAACTCCAGGATTCTCAATTGAAGGTATAACTGTATGAGGTACATGAATAATAGTCTCTTGGATTATCAGTAAAGGTACATAAGTTCGAACCTCCTCAAATCTATCTTCCTAGCCTCTGAGTTCCCGCTGATTTCATCATTATCTAAGAATACAGTTTGACGGTTTTCCACAAATTTAGTGATACGATCTGGACAATAAAACCGATATCCCTTATATCTTTCAGGATATCTAATAAAATGGCAACTTATTGTCTTAGGATCTAATTTCCCAATATATGGATTAGAGATTTTAGCTACAGCAGGATAACCCCACACATGTAAGTATCTTAAACTTGGTTTCCTCCTAGTCCATAATTCATAAGGTGTCTTAGACACTGATTTACTAAGAATCCGATTAAGTATGTGTGCGGCTGTCTTTAATGCTTAAATCCACAAACCAGTTGGTAAACTTGAGTAACTCATCATGCTATGCACCATATCCATAATGGTGCGGTTGCGTCTTTCAGCTACTTTATTTTGTTGAGGTTCACCAAGTGTGGAATATTGAGCTACAATGCCATTTTCTGAAAGAAACTTAACGAATGGACCAGGAATTTGTCCATAAGGAGCGTGCATCCCATAATATTCTCCTTCATAATCTAATCTCATTACTTTAATTTTTAAGTTATGCTGATTTTTGACTTCAGCCTTAAATATTTTAAACTTATCGAGTGATTTAGATCGATCACGAATGGGAAAAATATAACCATAACGGGAGAAATCATTAGTGAATGTGATAAAGTTGTCACACCCATCTACTGAAGTTACAGGGAAATGTTCACATATGTCAGTGTGGATTAATTCTAAGATTCATGTGCTTCATGTAGCTCATTTCTTAATTTGTTTTACATATTTCCACTTAATACAATCAATACAGTGGTCTGAGTCAAAAAAAATCTAGAGGATGGAGTATCTCTTCCTTAATGAGACGTTCCATTCTCCCCTTCGAAATGTAGCCTAAACGACAGTGCCACAACTTCAATGAAGTCTCATCACCTAGACTTCTCTTTCACTTATTGGTAGCATCACACACATTCATTGACACAAGAGATTCAGAGAGAGGAAGCATATAGAGTTTGTCTCGTCGAATCGCGAGACCAACATTATTAGAAATAAAACTTATAATGCATTTATTGTTCTCAAAGATACAAGTAAATCCATCATCATCTAATAGAGAAACTGAAATAAGGTTTCTCCTCATGCTAGAAACATAAATAACATTTATTTAAATGAAAGGTGAAGCCACTATCTAATGCTAATGATAGTGTGCCAACGGCTTCAACTTCAGTCTCTTTTCCATTAGCGACTCTAAGGCTTCGCTCCCTCTTTCTTAGTGTCCTCACAGTAAGAAATCCCTGGAATAAATTATAAACGTGCACAGTGGCACCCGAATCAATCCACCAGGTATTAGGGGGAAAATCAGCATAAATGGTTTCATCAACAGTAGAAATTATGTCGTTATCCTTCTTAGCGAGCCTCTTCATGAAGCCCAAACAATCCTTCTATAATAGTTAGGATTATTGCACTAGTAGAATTTAGATACAACGCAAGGTGTAAATAAAATATTTTTCCAGAGTATTGTAGTCTATATATATCAGAGAGCAAATTTGCTCCATTCTTCCAAAAATTACATTCAAACATGATATTTTACGAGCTGCCGAAAAAGCTTAAGCGTTATCGTACGTTGTCGACTATAATAGTTAGAGTTATTGTGCCAGTAGAATTTAGATGCAAGACAAGGTGCAAATAAAATATTTTACTAGAATATGGTAGTCCATATATCAAAGAGCAAATCGGCTCCATTCTTCCAAAAAAATTACATTCAAACATGATATTTTACGAGCTGCCAAAAAGGCTTAAGTGTTATCGTACGTTGTCGACTATAATAGTTAAGTTTATTGCACTAATAGAATTTAGATGCAATGCAAGGTGCAAATAAAATATTTTTTTTCTTCAGAATATGGTAGTCCATATATCAAAGAGTAAACCGTCTTCATTTTTCCAAAAAATTACATTCAAACATGATATTTTACGGGCTGCCGAAAAGGCTTAAGCGTTATCGTACATTGTCGACTATAATAGTTAGGGTTTGTCGGTGTTTCGGGCACCGGCTAGTGAATTTGTATAGGTCGACGGGGGTGCACGCTCCCTCTCCTCGAACGGCTTGACTCGGGTGAGCACAAGATGTATACTGGTTCGGGCAGAACGTCCCTACTCCAGTTCGTGTGAGTTGGATTGTATTGATCTTCTTTTCTCGTCTTGCTGGTTCGTCTCTTTACATGCTCGCCTCCCCTTTATATAGGCGAGGAGGAAGGTTACACCGTTGGTTAGAAAAAGAGGAAAAGACTGCGTTTCTGGCCGTCCGAAAGTGGCGGGTTGATGGGACTGGCCGCCGACTCCCCCTGCCCTGCTGCTGGTCGTCGTAGTTGCTGCGTCGTTCGCAGTAAATGCGAGGGTCGGGAACTTGTGCCGCTACGTCATCGTTATTATGGCTGGCATTTAATGCGCTCGATACGCAATAAATGCCGTCGCTTCTCTGGGATATCGGAGACCTGGTCGTGATTTCGGATCTTGCCCGGCGGTCGTGACTTCGGGCCTTGACTGGCCTGGGTCGGCCCGTGCGTCCTTTTGGGCCGCTGGGGGTACCCATGGTACGGGTACTCGTCAGGGTTATTGTACTAGTAGAATTTATATGCAACGCAAGGTGCAAATAAAATATTTTTTCAGAATATGGTAGTCCATATATCAAAGAGCAAATCAGCTCTATTCTTCCAAAAAATTACATTCAAACATGATATTTTACGGGCTGCCGAAAAGGCTTAAGCGTTATCGTACGTTGTCGACTATAATAGTTAGGGTTATTACACTAGTAGAATTTAGATGCAAATTTAGCAATTTATTTCGTTTGATTTGGAGATTGCTAGCAAATGATTAAATATTTCCTCGTATTTTTTCCTTCATAAAAAACTAACAATTATTTCAATTTCAATTTTTTGGTTCACGATAATAATTTTATACAACACTACATGAATTATCGTGGATACATCTAATTTTTTCATTATTTATTCTACCTGTATCTATTCCAAATATCGACATGACCCTTATTCCATTTGAAATTGGTAAAAATGAAAAAAAGAAGCAACTGCTCTCTATCACCATTTCAATATTGGAAAAGGAGTATATTTCTGTTATTAAGAAGTAGTCGCCAAATGGTGCGGCGACTACTGCTATTTCGCCGTACCATTTGGCGACTACTGCTATTTCATCATACCATTTGGCAGTTTAGTATTAATTTTGCAATTTTTTCCGCGTATTAATTCCGCAATTGCTATTAAAAATTGCATTATTTTTTAAAAAATTCTCTCTCTAAACAAGGGAGGTTTCAATCTCACCCATGTCCTCTTGAGAGGCCGACGAGCAGATAGCCAGCCAAGTGTTCCTACGCTTCGCCACTAGCGCCAGGACCACGAAACCCTAACTCCGGCGCCACCGCTTACTAGGAAAACTCGCCGGTGGAGTCGCCGGAGTTGGTTGGTGGAATGCAGGACGCATCGGGTCGACTTGCTGTTACTCGGTGTCTGGGGTCCAGAGTCCAGACCCGCTTGGAATTAAACAGGTGCTGATCTGGACCGTTCAAATGTCAATCGCACGGTCCACACACCCGTGCCGTGCCTTCTCAACCTCGTGGGTTCTACGCCGAAGCCAAGCGGGGAAAAGCTCGCATCTTCCCAGGTCGCGCGCACCATGTCGGAGAAAGAAGCGGCGGCGGCGGCGGCGGCGAGGAAACCCCGGCGGTTGCGTGGGCACAAGAAGGGCGCTGTCACCTGTTGCGTCGCATCATCCTCCCGCCCGGGCGTCGTCGCTTCCTCGGGCGAGGTACGCGCTTCTACTTGTTCTGGTCTTTCTCCGAGAAAAGGTTATGCCATTCCATGGCTTCGTGTCCCGCTTGGGACTTTGGCTAAGCACCCTGTGACCTGTGGGCGTCTTCGCTCTGCCCCTAGTTGTAGTAGCATGGTGTCTTTCGCTGAGGCCACCGGTCGAATACCTCGTGGGCGCTGGGTACTGTGCTAGTGGCCGAATCTTGTGGCTAGCTTGCTGCGTTCTGCGGTGCTGCAATAGTGCAATATTGGCATCAGAACCTGGTTTCTTGCCATTGGCTTTGTCAGTGGAGGCTTTGATGCGGTGCTCCTTGACCTTAGCAGAGAGTGGTTGAGCTAATTTGTCGGATACTGTCACACTGGGTAGGCAAACAGTGCAGCTAATCTGTGACGTTCTTGTTTCGCTGGTTACACATCGAGCTTGGTGCTGCAGGAGCAATTGAACCGCAACCTGTGGATTTCCTGATGCATCTACCGCTGTACATAATGCGATGCCCTTGTAGAAGTAGTGCCCAGATAAACTTTTGAATATCCAATGACCTATTTAATTGTCTGCGTGAAAGCATGAGTACATGGTAGCACTTGAGTTCAATGTTGCATAATGACTTTCTCAGCATTTAACTATCATAGATATTTCATCAAATGCTTTGTGCTCAGTACAAAGTACCAGTAGGCTGAGATGAGAAATGTCAAGTGTCACTAAGGATTCTCGATTAAGATACTTGGAAATCCTGGCATTGTGCTCTCAATCCACTACATGCATTCCTTTTGTACATCTTCTTTCCATTCTTGTAAAATTTACGACGCTAACAGTGAATGGCTATTGCAATATCTTTAAGCATATGATTTCGTACTTCCTGGCCCTTATAATGTTTCTAGCCCTTCGGCTAATCTTCATGCCTTATTGTACCACCTTAGGATGGATGTCTTTGTTGGTTTGATTTGCGCACGAAAGATGTGCTTTTGACCATTGAGGCAACAAATAAGCCAATTTCTTCAATGTGTTTTAAAGCAGGTCAGCATACCCTCCAAAGTCCAAACATCTCCAGAAGTTTGTCCCAATATTTTGTAGGACATGCAAAAAATCACACACTTAAATGCCTTTTTTTAGGACATGAAGATTTTGTATATGCCTCTGCTGGAAATGAAGTTTTGTCCTTTGATATCCGCATGGTGAGTTCAGCATCTGATGTCATATTCTTATTCTTGGGTTGCAGATGTATGTTCTAACTTATTATGTCAGTTTACCTTGGTTTCTTGTTGGTAATATGATTTCAGTGGTTTTCTTGTAGGGACCTCAATCAAAGCCATTGGAGACGTATAACTACAATAGAGATGAAATCAATCAGGTAGTATGCTATTTTGTAATTCCATTCTCTATAAGAAGATCTTTCTTTCAGCGTGAAGTGATGCTGTGACACTGAATTTTCTCTTTTTATTTAATTTACTCTATACTAACACTGGATCGAGTTAACAATTCAGAATCTAAGAGTTTTGCATTTGATGCAGATTGCTGTCAGCTCTAAAGGTTTTCTTGCTGCTGCAGATGACAGTGGGGATGTTAAGGTATTGAAAATGTTGGAAGAGTGTCCAGACAAAAATGTTTAAGACAATCTCGTTCCTACCATTTCTTAATAAATAGCAAATGATCTAGATTTTGGTATTGGTTATTTAGAGGTTGTCACTTCAAAATGTTGGAAGCGTTTACAACCCTCTAAGCATTGTAGTGCTGCTATCATTAAATTTAAATAAAAGAGCTTAACTACAAAATTTTGTTTTCCCTCTTTCATTGACCTCTTGAGTCCTGATTGAGCTGTTCGTCTGGAACCTGTCCATGTACAAACCTTTTTTCCTACCTTAATTGAATGATACGCAAAGATTTTGTGTGTTCTGTCAAAAAATATTAAAAAAAGATCATAAGCTGTAGAGTCAATATCCACAGTTTTTATAGCTTTAAGTGAATAATGTATTATATAGCATTTTTGTGGGAAATAATCCACATCTTCAAAAAAAGGATGCACCTAAAGCTAGAGAGAAGCAGCACACATTAGGAATAGTGAATTAGTTTCTTGTAAGTTATAACAACCTTGTCTCTTAAACAGTAATATTAAGTTATTATGGGCTAGAACTTAACAGTTTCATACATTTAGATATCAAGAAGGATTAAATCATTATAAATTTTGAATCAGAAATGGATTGTTGGGTGACTTTAGAACTAGGGTGATAGAAGGTTCTTAAGTTCAAAGAAAGATGTGTGCAATACATTCTTAGGCATAATTTAGTCTTGTTCAATGATTTCAGTCTTGAGAAGTTCTGCTTTTGCTGTTGCAGATTGTCAATACCATTCAAAAATGCCTATACAAAAGATTGAGGGCAGCCCACACAAGTGTATCCTTACATTGTGCAACTGGATGCTTTTGTGACTTTCTTTGGATAACAGTGTTTAATTTATGTTTTATCATATTGTGCTCCTCAGATTACTCCTTTTCATTTTTCCTGCAACCTATATAACTATCAGTTGCTCCTTAGTGATCTTTCAACAGATTTGCAGCAGTGTACAGTTCATTCCTTGGAGACCTTGGACAGGTTCTTGCTGTTTGTTTGACTTACTCCTGTTTCTCTCTTTCTTTTATCGACTGATTAGGGAGCAAATACTAGCTATCTTTCTTGGATTCTTTTATTCTAAATTTGTTGTTCTTTAAAAGAAGTTCTTTATCCTCACAAATAGTTCAATTTCATTTGGCAGCAATTACCGGTGGCCTTGACTCAAAGCTTGCTGTGTGGGATCTCTCCAAAGGGCGAACACTATTTTCTATTGATTATGGTACCTCCTTTTTCTATTGGAAGTCTATAGACAGTTTACATTACTATGCTACTCCAAGTGCTACTTGTGCCTTGCCCTTGATTATAGGGTTAAATACAGACCTTATGTGTCTATTTGTCTCTTTCAATAGAAAAAAAGTTTATGATTCATTACTGGGCTTCATGCTTTATCATTTTTCACCTCACAAAATATTCTCCAGTGTGGGTTAATAAACATAATAATTTGATCTTGAATGTCAGGATCGCCTGGATTACAAAATGACAGTTCTTCAGGTAACTTGGGGCAGTGTTTCAACCCTGCTTTCGTTCATTCGGTAGCAGTTTCTGAAGAGGGCATTTTGGGAGGGTTGTACAAAGTTTGTGCTGTTGCAAGGGGAGATGGTGCTGTTGATGTCGTCGATCTAGAATATGAACTGGCCCCTTCAAAATCAAAAGGCCCTTCTCGGGCAGCAGGTTCAAGCATGAGTTCACAAAGAACCGATCTTGGAGATGGAAGCGGTAATCAAGCTCAAGGGAAAAGGATCCATCTTGATTACACAATGGGTGGCCATAATGCAGCTGTGTCTTGTGTGTAAGACCCTTCCTTTGTGCTATTTTTACATTGCTTGGTATCTCACTGTTTTACTAATTAACTGCTTAACAGAGCATTTTCAGCGTTTGGTGAGAAGGGGAAGTTCCTAGTTTCAGGTGGCAATGATGCATCAGTGAAACTCTGGGATTGGTCAAAAGGATTTTCTTCTGAAACAAATGGCAATGGTGAATTGGTGTTGGATATTGATGTGAAGAAAAAGGTCACAACTGGACCTTCAATTTTATGTGAACTATTGTCTTCGGCTAGATATATGCACACTCCACAGGACAATAGATCTAATAAATTTTGTTGGTTTTTGTGCAATTGAAATTCTTAGGCACAGAAGAAATGCTGACCTTTGATCCATATCTTGGCAGGTAAATTGGCTGTGTACTGCCCCAGCTGATTCAGATAACCTGATTGTGTGCGACACATCCAAGGTGGTCAAAGTATATAATTTTCCATAGATAGAGAAATGGGCGGCATCATCTTGCTGGATAATTCCTTGAGGGAGTTTAGCGCTGAATGTTGCCTGACCATCAGTGTCGAGTTGGTCCTAGCTCCAGTCTCCTGAGATATGAAGCAAACCGCTGGCCCGCTGCAGCTAGTTTTGTGAAGTGAGAACTCAAAATTGTTGGTTCTCTTTTCGGGATATGAATTTTGGGAATTAAATGCTCTGCTAGCACTATTTATTTCTGTCAAGACAAATGTTGCTGCGCTGTGATATATGTGTAGTTCCAGAGTATATCGTTGTTGTATGGTGAATTGAATCTATGGTTTCCAGAATGGGCGTGTTTGTGATGGCAACCAGGGTTTTCATTTAAAGATGGTTAAATGTCTGTCTTTCATTTTCTGTTCATGTCCACAGACTTGTAACTGCTGTTTCTTGCAAAGACATTTCCCACAACGTTGTGATGTCACTCTGGTTTCGATATGCATGGTTACATTACATGGTGCTATTTGTAGCAACATATGAACAAACTACAGTTGAACCTGAATCGTTACTGTTACGCGAGTGATGTTTTATCACCAGCAACCTCTGCAAGAGCACCTGCCTTCTTCGAAATGGTGAAACCTGTTTGAATCCCAAAGAATGATCTCTCTACCGCACATCCTGGAGATGAACCTGGCAGCCTCATGGCAGTGACTGCAAACTCTCGAGTTCTTGGTCACACGGATCGGCCGCCCTCCCGACAGATTGAGCACGCCAAATGCGACTGCGAGCTTCGAGCTGTGCCCACAGAGCGCCTCGCCGTGCACCGCATCGTCGGCGCCCATCAGGGCATACTTCTTCCTTGGATCATGGCCTCCTTCAGGCATCCTTCTGGCAACATCATCCAGGAATTCTGCAATCCTGCCTCCCTGTGGATGATTTCGGTTACCTGCGAAAAAGACATGAACCTTCCCCCTGACCTCAATCCAGCTGCAGCCAGTGTTCTCGCGGAGTCCTCGGCTACCAATCTTGTCCCGGAGCTTCCTCACAGCCTGCCATCTCTCAGCCTCGGCATATATGTTGGCAAGAAGAACATAGTACCCTGTGTTTTCAGGTTCCAGCTCAAAGACCCTATCTGCCACCTTCTCTGCAAGCTTGACATCCCTGTGAATTCGACACCCACGCAGCAATGAGACCCAGATGCTTGAGTCTGGTTCGATTGGCATCGACTCGATGAACTCGTAAGCTTCCTTCAGATTCCCGGTGTGGGCGAGTAGGTCAACCATGCAGTTGTAGTGCTTCAGCTTGGGCTCTATTTTGTGCCCATTCCGCATTGCATTGAAGAATCTCCATCCCTCGTCTCTAAGGCCTGAATGGCTACAAGCATACAGTATGGCACTGAAAGAAGCTGCATCTGGCTCAATGCCACTGCCTCTCATCTGCTCAAACAGGGCAATGGCATCCCTGCCACGGCCATGCATGCCAAATCCAGCTATCATGATGGTCCATGAGATGAGATTCTTGTTGATCAACCTGTCAAACAAACGTCGAGCTAGCAGTAATGCACCGCACTTTACATACATGTCCACGAGAGCATTGGCTAAATAATTATCTTCCAAGTACCCTTGTCGTACTGCATAGGCGTGCATCTCCCTGCCTCGCTCCAGAGATGAAAGGCTTGCCGCAGCAGGAAGGATGCAGGTCATGGTCACCACATTAGGTCTGAATTGGAGCAGCATTTGACTGAATAAACTGAAGGCTTCATTGGCAAGATTGTTCCTGGCGTAACCTCCTATTAATGTATTCCATGAGATTATATCCTTATTCATCACATGATCGAAAATCAACCTCGCTTCTTCCATGTTCCCACATTTCGCATACATTTCCATCAGCGCATTGCCAACTGGAAGAACTTCCTTCATTCCATTTCTGATGGCATATCCATGGACAGATTTGCCATGCTTCAGCGATTCGTTACCAGCAAAAGCGTGAAGAGCACTGGTGATTGCAAAGACATCTGGTCTGACACCTTCTAATCCCATTTCTTGAAATAACCCAGCCACTTTGTCAAAATGTCCAGACCTGGTATAGCTCGTGATCATTGATGTCCATGACACCACATTTTTCTGATCCATATTCCTGAATATCTTATTGGTGCTACGCCAATCTGAGCAATTGGAGTACATATCGAGAAGAGCATTAGCAAGATATGTTTCACCGATCAATCCAGTTTTCACAGAAAACCCATGAACCACTCTTCCTATAAACCAATAGCGCAATTGTGCACAAACAGGCAAAACACCGAGCAATGTGGCTGAGTCCAACTCCTGTCCTTGTAGCCACATTCTTACAAACAGCTCAATAGCTTTATCGTATATTCCATTGGAAGCACACCCACTAATCATAGAATTCCAAGAAATGACATCTCGAAGAGGCATTCCATCGAACACCATGAATGCATCCTCAACCCTGTTGGATTTCGCATAGAATGATATCAGTGCATTGCAAACTGCACACTCTGCCCCAAAACCCAACTTCACAATAAGCCCATGAACCACCAAGCCATCCATAAAACCAGACAAACTAGTGATACACTTTAGGAGGCAAGAAATGGTGTGTTCATCAGGGGTGATTCCACAATCATGCATTTTCTCAAAAAGCAACAGGCTTTCTTGAAAGTCACCGACCTTTGCATATCCACCTATCATTAGATTCCATACATGTACACTGTTTTTCGATGACATCTCATCAAACACCTTTCTTGCATAGCCCAAGTCACCACATTTCACATACATGAATACCAGTTTGGACCCCAGATTGTCATCTATTCCATTCTCTAAAGATTCAAGCTCCCAAAGTAGTCCAGTTTTCACAGAGTATCCATGAATCACTCTTCCAACAAGCTGGTAACATAATTCAGCACAAGCAGGCAAAACACTCAGCATCGTTACTGAATTTATCTCCAGACGTTGAAGCCACATTTTGCTAAAAAGCTCTATGGCCCTACCGTGCCATCCATTTGAGAAGCACCCACTAATCACAGAATTCCAAGAAATAGCATCTCGGTGGGCCATTCCTTCGAATACCTGCAGTGCATCTTCGATATGGCCACACCTTGAGTACAAAGCTACCAATGCATTTCCAACCGCGCATTGCATGCCCAAACCCAATTTCTCGACGAACCCATGAATTACCTCACCATCCGTGATACTGCCCAAACTGGCAATGCACTTCAGGACACAGGAAATAGTGTGTGCATCCGGTCTAACCCCAAAACAGTGCATCTTCATAAACAGCAAGAGTCCTTCATGGAAATCACCAGCCTTCGCATACCCGCTCATCAGAGCAGTCCAAACACGAACATCACTTACTTGAGGCATTTCATCAAACACCCTTCTTGCGTCCGCCAAGTCCCCGCATTTCACATACATTAGCACCAATTTCTGCCCGAGAACACTGTCCATTCCATCTTTTCCAAAATCAGACGCGCGAACCAATAAATGGGTTCTCTTCCCAGCCTCCAAAGATCTCACCTCCGAGCAGAGCTGCAGGACCACGCCATAGCTCCGGGCATCAACCCCATCCGAGCCGAGCAACCTCAAAGCCTCCGTCAGGTCACCCGAACGACAGAGAGTCCGAATTTGCACGTTCACGTCGGTTCTTGGGATCCGATTTGGCGGTTTCTTGTTGTCACTGGGAGCAGCGGCTGCCTCCAAGACCCGACCGAACGCCGTGAGGACCCTGCACCTAACCCTTGCTCTTGAGCTGGTGTCCTTGGGAGGTGGCCATGGAGGCGGGGCCCGGAGATGGCTCGAAATGGAGGAGAGTGGAGGCGTCGCCATGGGAGTGGCAGGAGGAGGGCTTCAAATTTTTGCCGCGAAATCTCGCGACGTAGTTTGCCTTTTGATTGCAATGGATGGAGGATAGCTTTCTGGATTAGGTTGCCTTTTCTCTATTTGCCCCCTCACATTCGAAAATTTCAATAAAAGGACAGCGCAAATTGGCATGCCCTACCGCCCTTCCATTTCATGAGCTGATGAGAAATTATGCTCCGGGGAGAGGGCGTTTATGGAAATTTGCATGGCTTGTGTCTTTCCTCATTTGCATGTGGCTGAGAAAACAGATAGAAGGCAGCAGGGCACGCAAAGAACAAACTCTGGACTCCATTAGAGAACAGGAAGGTCTTCTTCTCCTCCTCCTCCAGCTTCTTCTGTTCTTTGGTGGTGCAAGAAGAGAGACGAAATGGGAGGCATTCTCTTGCCGCATCACCAAATCTGCCCAAATCCTTCGCCGCAGACCGCCTTCCCAGGATTGTATGCTCTCCACAAAGGTGACAGATTCATTTGTCTGAATTCATCCCTTGTGTTCACTGTTGCTATTCTCTGCAGCAATTCTCTTGATAAAATGTACAGACATGAAATTAGCTAGACTTTTGAGCGCCCCTCATCCTGTTGTTCGCCAAACAAAAGTAAATACGCACGAAATGCATAAATTAACGGGATGCGTATAACAACTGCAGTTAATTGCACATCATGATGAAATAAAACTGGATATTGAACTTGGTACGTAGCACTTGTAGATGGGGTTCTCCTTTCTGCTCCACGGCAAGGCTCTCCGCGCTCATCTCTGGCGACCATCAGATCAGAAGCCAACGGATCTCCATCACCAGCAACGGTTAAAAAGCACAGTAAAGAAGAGCTCATAGCTTTCTTCAGAAGCATTCAGACCTCCATTGCCGCGAACTCGCCTAAAACTTCTAAGGGAACGAGGAAGCAATCGCCTGACCCGTTCGAAGAGGTCGACAGTACGAGGAAGCAGTCATACGGTATGTGAAGACATAGAACTTGTCACCATTTTTGCATGTACAGAATGATCGTTAGTTCTGCTGTAAACATATGAAAGGCACAGGTGGTGTTTCAGAGGAACGTCAAGATGGGCAACCGAAAGCGCTAAATCTGGATGATATGAAGGTGTCTGAGCTGAGGGAGCTGGCGAGAGCGAGGCGAATGAGAGGTTACTCGAAGCTGAAGAAGAGGGAGCTGATTGATCGTCTGAAGGGGGTTTGATTTGGTAATCTTCACCAGGACCAAGGACAGACAAATACATATGAGCAACTTGATCGCCATGCTGTACCGACTAAACTGATATAGTTTAGAATCGTTTCCAGAGGCTGTTTTGTTGAGTTTTTGTTCACTTTGATGTCCTCTTTCATTCGAGTCTGGGGGATTGTAGATGTTCCTACGGTCACCTCCAATGTATGGTGGGTTTTTCAGGCCATGTAGTATTGAAACTGTTGCTGTGTTGCAGCTCTCTGAAACCTTGTCTTGTGTTAGCTCGTTATCAAAACTGTACGGGTTTACAGCACTACTGAATTAAGTTAGCAGGAAACACCAATGATGTATGATTCTGTGACCTGCTGAACTGGTGCTAGTTGGTACATTTCCCCACTGAATTTGCCGGCGTTCTAACATACAACAATGCTGAAGAAATACAGGATAATTCCACTTCCACAGTGCGCACAAGTTAGCTCGAATCTCCCGGCAGAAGAGCTAGCATAAGATGAATCCCAACAGTGTCCTGACGAACGACTCTCTTTCACCAAACTAGCAAAGTTCGGCACACGAATCAGTGATGCATCTGAAAATTGCTGGACCAATCGCTCGATCGATCTGTGACGTTGCTATGGCGGCACCATGAATACAAAAAGAGTAAATGTTCACTCACTGGCACCCTCCGTTGTAGTCTAGCTGGTTAGGATACTCGGCTCTCACCCGAGAGACCCGGGTTCGAGTCCCGGCAACGGAATCTTTTTTTAATATTATTTTCTTAAACCATCGACGAAAATTACCAAAACACCCTCCACTACATGCTCTATCTGTGGGGGCATGAAGGTAAATTTGCACATGATATAAGCACCCAGCACTAGGGTTCTCCTTCGCTTCCTACAAAAAGCCTCCCCCGCCGCCGCGTTGCCCTCACCGCCGCCTCCCAGATCCCCCATGGTGAGCTCGGCGCCCAGAAACTCGTTGCATTTCGCGCTTATCGTTCGTCCGTTTGGGTGCTCTACGTTTATGCGGTTTTGACGGTGTGATTGGTTTTGGTGCTCGCAGGCGTCGGAGAAGAAGCAGTCGAACACCATGCGGGAGATCAAGGTGCAGAAGCTCGTCCTCAACATCTCCGTCGGCGAGAGCGGAGATCGCCTCACCCGCGCCTCCAAGGTAATATCTAATCCATCTGTTTGTCTACCCACGCATTACCCCCGAATTAACTGCTCATCTGCGGCTGCAAGTAGTTTCTGCGCTCTACTCGTTGATGCACTTGCGCGTGTGAGGTTTAGCTTGGATCCGTGTAGAGATCAGTGTGTTGTTTATTAGCTCCTGCGAGGTTCAGATCAGTAGTGAGTGTTCCAGTTCTCTTGTAGCAAGTGAAGCCACTAGTTCTAGGGTTTAGAAATTTGAAGCCGGTGGTGAATTGGCTCAATTCGGCACTGGTCTAAGGTAGCAGCATCAGCTTGTCATACTGATGCTGCCATGGTTGTTTGAATCTGGTTTAGGTCTGCTCCAATTTCTGATAGTTTTAGATTGGCCTTGGTTTGTCCGACCTCATTGAGCTGAAGTAGTTAAAGCGATTTCTTTGTGCATTTGTGGTATCATTAGACTAAGGCTTGATTTTCTGACCTCAACATTAACAGTACCGCCATTGTTTGTTTGTTAGGTGCTGGAGCAGCTGAGCGGGCAGTCACCGGTGTTCTCCAAGGGTAAATTTCTTAAACCCGACTTGTTCTTGGTGGTCATGCGGTTTATAGGGGTGATGCTCATGGTAATGATGTTGTGATAATGCAGCGAGGTACACTGTTAGGTCGTTCGGTATCCGGCGTAACGAGAAGATTGCATGCTACGTGACAGTGAGGGGAGAGAAGGCGATGCAGCTGCTGGAGAGTGGCCTGAAGGTGAAGGAGTATGAGCTGCTGAGGAGGAACTTCAGTGACACCGGATGCTTTGGGTTTGGTATCCAGGAGCACATTGATCTTGGCATCAAGTAAGATAATATATTTCTTGTACTCTTTTATCATATGATTTCAATTTGGAATATTTGTTGCCACTGGTGAAATTTTTTTTTATCTTGGTACTGTTTCTTTCCTGTGAGTAGAGGAAACCACATGTAGCTTTACATTCATGTGTGCAAGGGTCACTAGGATAGATCAAGTTTGAGAGTTGAGGCTGGTCATTGCTGTAATAAAGTAGGGAATACTGCCAAAATCATTTACTGATATAGTCAGCTGCTTTTATTGTGGAATTCTGGAATTGTTTCTTGCGATTAATGCAGTCATAATTTTCTTTGCCAAGAATATTTGTAAGATCAAGGTTGATTGTCAGTTGTGTATACACTTGTTCTTTCCTTTTATCAAAATACTTAGTTATCTAGCGTTATTCAATTGAAGACGTCCATATTACCTGTATAGAATAAACAATTGATGCAAGGCATTATTAGTTCCTAAATTTTATTTTCTGGGTTTCTGGTTCATTTTTTTTTAGAAACTGTAGATCCGCTGCATAATAAATCATTGAGTTGTTAATCTGGTGTGCTATCCTCATGGGCTTGTAGCAGGGTTGCCAAGTAATGCTCAAGTCCTTAAGCTCCAAAGATGCATTGTATGGTCTTGTGCACTGATCCAAGATGGTTAATTGTGTAGTCCACCAAATGTATCTTATTATACTGTTATTAATCGATAAATTATTGGAATCCTGGGATAAGCTTCTTTAATATAATAATGCATATATCATCGTTCGATTTATTTTTGTTGAAGACACCTAATATCATCCATGGGCATTGTGTTGATGTTGCTAATTCTTTGCTGCCCTAGGAGTTTGAGCTACTAATTGTTGAAGGGCATAGTTCTCTTTTTCATATTGCACACTGCAGCTCGTTATCACTGCACAATTATTGTTTAATGAAGTGATGGATTTTGTTGATGAACAATAACCACCATCTTTGTTGCTTTATCAGGTATGACCCATCTACTGGTATCTATGGCATGGACTTCTACGTCGTTCTTGAGCGTGCTGGGTACCGTGTTGCCCGCCGCCGCAGGTGCAAGTCCCGTGTTGGTATCCAGCACAGGGTCACCAAGGAGGACGCCATGAAGTGGTTCCAGGTCAAGTATGAGGGTGTCATCCTCAACAAGGCCCAAGCCAACACCTCTTAAAGCATAGAAGAGCTTAGTTCTCTTTAGAACTTGAGTTAATTAAGTTTATCCGGATGTTGGATTTGTTTGTTACTTAGAAACCAAATGCTCCCAGTTTTGCCTGTACTGTATCTCTTTGAGTGGTCTGTGCTTTCATCTAAACGCTTGCTTCTATTTAATCTTCTTGGCAGCAATAGAATATGTTTGGCATATTCTATGAACCGCTTGTGTTTGGTCACACTAGGTAAAAAAAAAGAATTGCGTATCGTTATTTTAACTTATATATACTGTGTCTGTTCCAAATGGTCGTGCATCCCTGGTGATGAGTGTTTCTTGTTAGGAATTTCTAAGGCTAAGTTTAATCCAGCCTAAGTCATCATCACTAATGCGGAATAAGAATCATTAGAACATACTCGGAGACAATGAAGAAGCCATTAGGGTTTTGCCGGTTGAGGTGCTTGAGCGTTGGCTGTTTTAGTTGATGATCCTGCACAATGAAGAAGAACGGAGCACCGAGATCCACTCAGTGGGGTTTAGGATGTTCGGTAACCTTGCGTTAGTTCCCCGATCGGAAGGGTTTTGGAAGAGGTTGAACTTGATGGCCAAGCGTTAGTCCACAAGTTGCGGCTTCTCCCATTTTTCATCTAGCGCTGGCAACCGGGACCCAAAACCAATATATATGGCGTGCTCCGGATCCGCAAGCATAGACTTAGTACTTATATGCTCGACATCAATTGTCTGATCCTGGATTCTATCTTTCACAACATGATACTTAATGTCAATGTGTTTAGCAGCACCACTTAACTTGTTACTCAAATAGAAAACTGCGGTCTTATTATCGCAGTATACTGTTAGTGGTTTAGTATACTGTCAACCACTCTAGTCTGGGAATAAATTTTTAGGCCATACAGCCTGCCCAGTAGCCTCATAACATGCTACAAACTCAGCCTGCATCGTTGATGATGCAGTAAGGGATTGTTTAGAGCTTTTTCATGAAATGGCTCCTCCCGCAAGTGTGAAGATATAACCTGATGTGGATTTCTTAGTATCTACACAACCTGCAAAGTCAGCGTCTGAATAACCCATAACCTCAAGGTTATCAGACTTCTTATATGTGAGGATGTAGTGCTTAGTGCCTTGCAAATAACGCAAGATTTTCTTAACGGCTTTCCAGTGGTCTAACCCTGGATTTGATTGATATCTGCCAAGCATCCCGGTTACGAATGCTAAATCAGGGCGAGTACAAACTAGAGCATACATAATGCTTCCGACAGTGGAAGTGTAAGGAATCCCCTTCATCTGATCAGTTTCTAATTGATTCCTTGGACATTGGAATATTCCAAATTTATCGCCCTTAACGATAGGAGCAAGTGTGACAGAGCAGTTATGCATATTATATCTTTTAAGCACTCTGTCAGTGTATGCCTTTTGGGATAGGCCTAATATCCCCTTGGACCTATCTCGGTGAATCTCAATGTCCAAAACGTAAGAGGCATCATCAAGATCCTTCATGTCAAAATTAGCGAAAAGAAATCTTTTGGTCTCATACAGCATATCCATATCGCTGCTAGCCAACAAGATATCATCCACATAAAGCACTAAGATAGTGAATTTGCTCCCCTTAATCTTAATGTATATGCAATTGTCCACTTCATTTTCTTTGAAACCGAAATTTCTTATGGTCTTATCGAACTTAAGGTACCATTGTCTAGACGCCTGCTTTAGTTCATAGATGGATTTCTTAAGTTTGCATCCCATATGATCATTGCCTTCCACGACAAAACCTTCCGGTTAAGCTATGTAAACATCCTTATGCAAGTCACCATTGAGGAACGCAGTTTTAACATCCATCAGATGTAGCTCTAAATCATAATGAGCAACAAGCGCCATGACAATTCTTAGTGAATCTTCCTTTGAGACGGGAGAGAAGGTGTCAATATAATCAATCCCCTCTCTTTGTGTAAACCCTTTTGCTACAAGCATTGCCTTGAATCTTTCGATATTTCCTTTAGAGTCATGCTTATTTTTGTAGACCTATCTACAACCTACTGTTTTGACTCCATCAGGAATTTCTACTAGATCCCAGACATCATTATTGCTCATAGACTTTATTTCATCCTGCATGGCCTCAAGTCACTTGGATGAATCTTTAGTCATCATGGCCTCCTTAAATGATGTAGGATCATCTACCTTCCCTATGTCACATACATCTTCATTCATGTATACAACATAATCATTAGAGATGGCTGATCTTCTTTCCCGCTGTGATCTCCTTAGTGGTTCATTAGTTATCACAGAAGGCAATTGAGGCTCATCATTAGGTGTTGTACTGTTGAAACCTAAATTCTCAGATGGGGCTCAACTCCAGGATGCTCAGCTGGAGGTATAACTATATGAGGTAAAGGAACGATAGTCTCTTGGATTATCGGCAATGGTACATAAGTCCGAACCTCCTCAAGATCTATTTTCCTATCCTCTGAGCTCCCACTGATTTCATCATTATCTAAGAATACAGCATGATGGGTTTCCACAAATTTAGTTATATGATTTGGACAATAAAATCGATATCCCTTAGATCTATCAGGATTCCAATAAAATGGCAACTTATTGTCTTAGTATCCAATTTTCCAATATGTGGATTAAAGACTTTAGCTTCAGCAAGACAACCCCACACACGTAAATACTTTAAACTCGGTTTCCTTCCAGTCCATAATTCACAAGGGGTTTTAGGGACTGATTTACTGGGAACCCGATTTAATATGTGTGCAGTTGTTTTTAGTGCTTCCATCCACAGACTAACTGATAAATTGGAGTAACTCATTATGCTATGCACCATATCCATAAGGGTGCGATTGCGCCTTTCAGCTACCCCATTTTGCTAAGGTTCATCAGGTGTGGAATATTGAGCTACTATGCCATTTTCTAAAAGAAATTTAGCGAATGGACCGGGAATTTGTCCATAAGGAGTATGTCTCCCATAATATTCTCCTCCGCGATCTGATCTCACTACTTTAATCTTTAAGTTATGCTGATTTTCTACTTCAGCCTTAAAGATTTTGAATTTATCGAGTGATTCAGATCGATCACGAATGGGGAAATATAACCATAACGGGAGAAGTCGTCAGTGAACGTGATAAATGAGTTATACCCATCAACTGAAGTCACAGGAAAAGGTCCACATATGTCAGTGTGGATTAATTCTAAGATTCCTGTGCTTTGTGTGGCTCCTTTCTTAATTTGTTTTACATATTTCCCTTTAATGCAATCAATACAATGATCTGAGTCAGAGAAGTCTAGAGGATGGGGTATCTCTTCCTTAATGAGACGTTCCATTCTCCCCTTCGAAATGTGACCTAAATGACAGTGCCACAATTTCGATGAAGTGTCATCATCTAGACTTCTCTTTTGCTTATTGGTGGCATCACACACATTCATCGATACAGGCGATTCAGAGAGATGAAGCATATAGAGTCTGTCTCGTTGAGTTGCGAGATCAACATTATTAGAATTGAAGTTTACAATGCATTTATTGTTCCCAAAGATACAAGTGTATCGATCATAATCTAATAAAGAAAATGAAATGAGGTTTCTCCTTACACTAGGAACATAAACGACATTATTCAAAAGAAGGGTGAAGCCACTATCTAGTACTAATGATAGTGTGCCAACGGCTTCAACTTCAGCCTCCTTTTCATCAGCAACTCTAAGGCTTCGCTCCCCCTTTCTTACCGTCTTCACGATAAGGAATCCCTGCAATGAATTAAAAACGTTCACAGTGGCACTTGAGTCAATCCACCAAGTATTAGAGAATCATTAGCATAAAGGGATTCATCAATAAAGAAAATTTCATCGTTACCCTTTTTAGCAAGCCATTTCATAAAACCCGCACAATCTTTCTGAATGTGCCCACTGGTTTTGCAAAAACGACAGATGGGCCCATCAGAAGTAGATGTAGCACTGACCTTCTCCTTTAGCTTTGGCTTGCTTGACTCAGCATTAGGGGAAAAATGCAGCTTCTTTTTGGACTTAGCTTCCCCTTGGAATTTTCTTTTCCCATGGCCAACATGGAAAACCTGGTCCTTCCTTTCAGCCTTAAGCCTCTCCTCCTCTTGGACACACATAGCGATCAACTCGTTCATGGTCCACTGCTCCTTCTGAGTATTATAATTAATTTTGAATGCATTGTACTCAGAAGGGAGAGAGATCATAATAAAGTGGACCAGGAACCCATCAGAAATGGCCATGTCCATGCCCTTGAGTTTTGCAGCCATATCATTCATCATCATGATATGCTCACAAACGCTGCTAGAGCCATCATACTTACTTGTGAGCATCTTCATGATTAAATTACTGGCATAAACTTTTGAGGAGCCCTTGAATTGCTCCTCGACTGAGGCCAAGTACTGCTTAGCATTATCGGACTTAGGGATTGTTTTCCTTATTCCAACAGATATGGTGCTCTTCATAATCATTAAGGACATGCGATTGGACCGCTCCCACTTCTCCGCGGTTGAGTCATCGAGTTTCTTTTTCTCAGCGAAACTCTCATCATCAGCGGAAGGAGCTACGGGAGTGTCCTCACGTAATGCATAGTTCAAGTCCATGATTCCAAGGACAATCTGAATTCTTTCCTTCCAAGAGGGAAAGTTCGTCCCTATCACTTGCTCAATGCCGTTCAAATAAGTGGCAATATTAGTGTTATTCATGGTTGAATCAAGAAAATATAATATAATCAGTAAACATTGGAGAAAGTAAATGTCTTGCATGAAATTAACCCTACATTGGTTTGATTAATAACATGCTAATGACAGGAAAATAATAGTTCTAACTCGCATCACTGTTGGGCAGAAACAAAAAAGAACTAAAATTGTCTTACGGGTGACACATGTTCATAAACAACGTTGGTCGGTATATGATCATGGTCATGGCATAATCTCAATTTTAAACATTAAATAATAATCTCTAATTAAAACTTCTCGTTGGTTCCATTTTAACTAGAGACAACATTAGGGATGAACATCATCATCACATTGATTTAATTTGCTCAAAATTAATCAAGAAATTAATACAATTAATGCCCAGGAAATAAACATCAAACAAAATCAATTGCCACTTTATTAACTTACTAAAAAATAACCATGAAATTATGCCCAGAAAATTAATCATAATAATAATTGTTGCCAAATAAATGTGCCATAACAGAAACAATTATTAAATGGGCTAAATAATGAATTGTCTTTAAACAGTAAAAGGCTTAAAACTAATCAAGGACTTGCTGCCCAGGGGAGAAGCTTGTCTGTTGACCATGGACCAAAACACGCAGCCAGCAGCCAGGCGCGCTTCGGCCCAAATGCTCAGCTGGCTCACGAGCGCGCGAGCACGGGCTGTAGAAGGCGGATTGCCAGCGGTCAGATTCAGTTGGACAGACGAGATCTTCGTTGAAACGGAACAAAACCGCGTCCAACTCGAAAACCCTAACCCTAATGCCAGAAATCCCGATTTCTTCGCACCAGCGAACGAGAGAGCGACGGCTGAGAGACGAGCTCCCAGCGGCGGCGCGCGCACGTGTGGGACGGCGGCGGGGCGCTAAGGCGTCTCATGGCGAGCTGATGCCTGCACGCATCCTCCCGAAGGGAAGCGGAGCGGCACGTCGTCGATCACGGAGGGGCGAACGCGCACGCACTGCGAAGATGGTGGCGTACGTGGCGCGGTCGACGACGACAACAAACAAAGAGATAAGCCCGAACCCCTAAAGCCTTTTGATTTTCTTCATTTGATTTGGGAGTTTAGGTTTCGGATTTCAGTCCTAGGGCTCGGATCCGGTTGGGGATTTTGGCGATTTATCGAATTAGGGTTCGATTTGTTCTTGTCCCCTCCTTAAATGCTAAACGAAGAATAATCAACCCAAAACCAAACTAAAACAAGATTTATCCGAGATTAGTAAACCCAATCCGAACCAAATCAGTGCCAATCCGAGCCGAATAAGTCATGATCACTAATGCGGAATAAGAATCATTAGAACATACCTGGAGACAATGAAGAAGCCATTAGGGTTTTGCCGGTTGAGGTGCTTGAGCGTCGGCTCCTTTAGTTGATGATCCTGTGCAATGAAGAAGAACAGAGCACCGAGATCCACTCGGTGGGGTTTAGGATCTTTGGTAACCTTGCGCTAGTTCCCCGATCGGATGGGTTTTGGAAGAGGTTGAACTTGATGGCCAAGCGTTAGTCCACAAGTTGCGGCTTCTCCCGTTTTTCATCTAGCGCTGGCAACCGGGACCCAAAAGGCCAAAACCAATATATATGGTGTGCTCCCGATCAGAGCGCAATACGTGATTAGGTGACCCATAGATCCGAGATTTTCGGAATTAGTTAGGTTAACTAAGATAGCCACTAACATTTCTTAGCCATGAGCTAATTGGTGTCATGGCTTTGTTCCAAACCGACCCCAAGTTTTGGAGGCACTTCCCTCAACGAAATGTCTGTCATCGATTTGATAAAGCTGAAGACATCGTTACCGTTGTGACAACCATGCCACTTTAAAAGCATTATGCAACTTTGACCATCAATATTACATCTATACAACTTGCCAAAATGCTTTCCATGTTAATCGGCCCTTGCATTTTCTCACTGAGAATGTGCAGATTTGACAGCAATACGTTTTGCGACAGCTGGGTAATGTATCATTTATTGGCTACAAGGCACTTAAAGTACGTGTTGTTCACTTCAGGATATGTATCATTTATTGGCCATGATGAGGACGATGAGTCAAGCTCAGCAGTTCACGCGACGGATGGTCACTGACCAACGGGTGATGATGTCACTAACCGACGGGTGATGACACGGCACGACAACGAGGTGGCCGAGGGTGGGAGGTGGCAGCATCGGTGGAGGAGGATGGTACCAGTGGCCGTGAGGGAGGTGGAGACAACGGACAATGGTCGAAAAAGAAGGCCGTCGGCGACGTTGGTGAGGGGCGACACGGTAGCAGTCGACCATGAAGGTAGTACTGTAGGAGCGGGAATGGTGGCGGCTGCGGAGAGGAATGGTGTGACGTGTGAGAGTGGAAGAAGCTGGTTTGGTTAGGGTTTTTTTTCCTAGATCTCAAATGGCCAAGAAGATGATTGCAACGCTACCATTGTCGGCTTTCGGCTAAGGTCTAGATTCTAAATCTAGATGAGATAAAAATTTAAAATTTTTCAAACTTGTACACCCTACAAATTTGCATATTTTTGTTTAATTATTATTTATAATTTTCTTGTAATTTTACTGATTTTTCTGGATTTTATAAAGTTTTTTTTGCTTTTTTTAGTATTACAAAAAGAATTTTTGTAGAAAATTGAAAACCTGAAAAATTTCGAAACCAATTTTATTAGGTTCCAAATATTCCATAGTATTTAAGAGATTATTTTCAAAAAATTTAGAGCCCTTTTACTATTTTATCCCAAGCGTTATTCTTCTCAACCCTATTTAAACTCAAGGAAAAAAGTTAGCCCACATATCATGTCAACAGTGGCTCGTCTTCAACCTTCAGCCATCTAGAGAAGAGTGCTCTCTCTCTCTCTCTCTCGCCCATCTTTCTTAGCTTACAAACAGCATTGGAGCCAAAAACCAAATGTGTAATCACATTATTCATATATAGCAAACGTACGATCTGTGGAGCAAAGAAATAAAACACATCACTACTACTAAACTGCCTTGTCGATGTTCAGGACCTGGGGTCCCTAGATCAAGCTTACGAATGTATTTTGGATTGTCTTTATTTATTCAAATGACATTGAAAGAGGAACTAGGGATGGATAGAAATTGTGTTGTATTGCTTTTCTCTAGACGAAGTACGAAATGACACATTAAGACTGTCTAATGCTATCTTGTTTCCTTCTTGTTGTTGCTCTTTGTCGTCGTCATCGTGTTGTGTGTCTTGTTTTTGTAATTGTTGTCCTCGTTCTTGACGGGAGAAGCCTATTTATAGCGTTGAAGGGATGGCAGTTGTCATCTTCATAGAGGTGTCTTCCTGCCAAGAGGCGTCGTTTGGTCAGAAGATGTTTTCTCACCAAAATGATGGCTTTTCATGAGAAAGGCGCATCTTCACTATTGGTAACTTCCAAGCGGTTGTCAAAACCTGCCAGACAAAGCTTCTTTTGTACGTTATCTCTGCGCAATGGATTTTTCTTCTGTCCGATCAGAGCCTGGTCGGACTGACTTAGATCTAGGTCGGCATGGTAAAAGACGTCATAGCTCGACCTAAATGGTTTCTCAGATTAGGTTGCCGGCAACCTGGAAACGCTTAGTTATCGTTTGACCTTATTTTGGTCGGGCTGTCTTTATGTGGTCAACAGAAACTTTGGTTGATTATAATATTAGTGTGTCTCTGTTCTATATGGGCCGTATTTATGAGGATATGACAGGCTCATTGAGAACCGTAGCTATTAATGGGACTCAAGACATTTAATTACCATTATCATGCCTGTTTTAACCACATAAGAGAGTAATCACATCAATAGAAGAACGCAATGCTCGAAGATGCCCTGAATAAACAATATCTGCCAACGCCCGGGTCTTAATCCGTGCCAGGCCATACCGTCCATCGTGCCCGGTTCTCAAGCCCGACATAGCCTGTACTATAGTTGCGTGCCGGCCCGGCACGGCATGGAGTCGGGCTGGGTAGGGCTTTGGACCGGGCCATCCCGTCGTGCCTTGGGCCAGTCCAAAAGAGCCCGCCCCAAGTGCCCACCTCTAGCCATGAGAGACATGGTCCTCAGGGGTGAGAAGATGACGTCGGTTGTGCGTCGTGGGCAGTAGCGTCAACGATGTGGTAGTGGCCGCCGTGGCCGAGGGCCTCGCGACGAGGGGCTGGGACGGTGAGGTCATGGCTGAGATCAGGAAGGCGATGTGACGACGCTATGGAGCAAGGTCAAGGACTACAGCGCGCCTATAACCACAGTAGTACATTGTGCAAAACTGTCAAATTATTGCCTTATTGGATCAATCAAACCGAACCAAGGTTTTAAATTTAAAATTTTGACAAGATCTCAAAATTTCAAATAAAATCTAAAAACTAAATTTCAAATTCAATTTTTATTCAACTGGGATTTTCAGGATTTCGACCGGTATTCCTCGATCAACTTTTGTACTTTAAAAAACAATCGCCAACACTTCAAACTTTTTTGAAATTTTTGTGAGTAGTCTTGACTCCAAATTCAATCAAATCCAGCCCACAAAAAATAAAATTCGCTCAAAATATCCAAAATTTGTCCAAAATCACCAAAATCTTGGTAAGATTTTGAAAATATACCATTTAATTTTTTTTATTCGACCAAGATTCGGTATCTCAACCTAAACCTAAGAATAAAATTTCGGCCATAACTGAAATCTCAGCGAAATTTTGAACCACGAACGGAAATACCGAATTGCTCGAGAGATGCATTGATTACAGTTCGATTTGCTGATATTAAAACGCGCATCAGAAGAAGTCATTTTCGGTTGGGTGACATGTACATCATGGAGAGCAAACAGAAACAGAGCAGTTACGCTGGTACTCGCTACTGAACATTACAAAATGGCAAGAACCAAAAAACAAACAGGTCACAGCCTAGCATCAAGATGTCTCCACATGCTACATTCTTCTTACCCTTACCTACAAACTCAACCAACATGCCCCGTCGCGTACTTAACACTGGCAGCAGCACTTCTTCACGGTCAGCTAATTTACATGATTGTACCTCTTCTCTTGTTGGTACTGGGTCGGTCTCTACTCCACAAACTTCTTCAGCGATGGTGCAAGCTATATGATGTGCATATGTCCAGCTCATGGAAAATAAAAGAACAAAAAGTTGAGCGCTGCGGAGCTCTTCTAGCTCCCAGCATGCACCAGGTTGATGCCATTTTGCCGCCTGACATGTTCCGGTATGAGCCTGCGGATGAGGTCTGGAGAGGCGTTTGCTAGCTGCATACCAAAAATGGGCATGGATGAGCACGACAGCGTACCAAGAGCCTACTAGGATTCTTCAGGCTTAGCAAAGACATGACACAGCCTTCCTTAATTATGGGATAGATATATGTTGAATCGAGGCATGTCACTACACTAGAGTTCATGTGCTTCAAACTAAATCTTTTTTCCTGTAGCATGGATGGTTGTTATCTGAAGAGTGTTCTCGTTTACTTACTTCATGCTTGAAGTTGAACAGAGGAGGGAATGTACGGCCATTTGGCAGGCGCGCATTCGGCTCTCGTAGCTCATCAAAGAAGGAATGTGCACATGCATCAAGCTGCATAGAGGAAATCAGATGCATAAGTACATTTAAAACAGGCAGATTGCTAATTTGAATATTATGTTGTTTTCCAGCAAAAGCACGAGCATTAACAGCTGCTTTTTTGAGGTGGAGCACTAACAAGCACATGCAACTATATAAAGTTGCACCCACTCTATCAGCTAACACTCATCAACATTTTGTTCTGGACCACTGGATATCATAATTATAACATCCATTAAGGACCACAAGTTAATTACAAATTGAGAGGCTAAGCATTCATCCATCTACTTCCACAAAGGTCCTCTACAGAAGCACCTCTTTTTTATTTGTTATCGGCATTATGACTCATGGCTCTATGAATAACTGAAGAGTGCTGAAACCTTTGAAAATGAACTGCTACAATAGCCAAACCCATGTAATGTAGTATACACAGAAAAGACCGTATGAAACAAAAACAACCTTAGCTTGGTAGTTCATTCCATTTTCCATTACCCTGACACCTAGTGCAACCAATAGCTTTAAAAACAATCTGAAAAAATCCAAGTAAAAAACTCACAGCAGTGCAGCGTAGACTCGGTGAATACTGGAGAAGACGGGAGGCAAGATCTATAGCTTCAGGAGGCATTCTCTTGTGGAAAATCTGGGGGCAAATGGGAAAGTAGAGCAATCAGTTAGCTGCAGGAACATTTTAAATTCAGAATTTACAGATGTTGTAGAAGCTGGTCATTAAGAGCCCTATAAGATGTGGACTACAATACCCTGGAAGTAAAATGACATGATGCAGGTGATCCAACATAAGATTGAACATAGGTTTACCTTGTGCCAAGGATGAGCCTTTATCTGTGGAAATCTGAACTCAGTATAGTTGGGGTTCATGCATCGTATTTCCTCACGGGTTGGAGTACCAAGAACCTGCAATGATACCACATGAACATAAGAAACACCCATAGAAGAAGAAAACAATGAGGCATGTGGAACATTTTGCAGTACCTTGATTATCTCTACTAGCTGATCAACTGCGCTCTCTCCTGGAAACAGTGGCTGATAAATACACAATATACAAAATGATCAGAATCACACCACTGACAATATGGTCTAATCAAGGTACCCGACAAGGTGGCAACTCTTTAGACAAGGTAACCAACCTGACCAAGAAGTAATTCTGCAAGAACACATCCAGCTGACCATATGTCTATTGAAGTTGTATATTCAGTTGCACCAAATATGAGCTCCGGAGCACGATAATAGCGAGAGCATATGTATGATATATTGGGTTCACCAGGTACCTGATGGAATAACACAAGGAAATAATCAATAGGGGGGTTAAATAAATCAGACTGGAAATAAGAAAATTAAAGAGAAAGGCCAACAGTCATTTCAGGTATTTTTCAACCAAGGTCAAGATATTTAAGCCACCTTCAATATATGATTTGAAAGCTCGGGACCAACTCTCAATTTCTATCACAAATCAATCATGAAAAGCAACTTATTGATCATAAATGACCGACGCTATGTCAATCGTATAACTAGTCAGCCACTACAACATTCAAAAAATGCATACAACTACTGAAACAAATTACCGAGGCTTAAAGGGGGCAAATCAACATACCAGAACTTTTGCACTTCCAAAGTCACAGAGCTTGACTTGATGAGTGAGAGGATCAACCTGTATTGGCAAGTAAGAATAAACCAATTCAAAACCAACTACCAAATCTAAGAAAGAACAAAATCCTGTTCTAACACATACCAAAACATTCTGTGGCTTCACATCCCTGTGGCAGACTCCTGGAACAGTATGAATATAAGCTAGCCCTCTAAAAAGCTGCAACCGTGCAAAAGAATCGTTGGCAAAGGAATGAAAGCATATATAGGCAGCCACACAAGTGTTAGTATGATGGTTCACAAACCTGATAAAGATAAAGCTTGACATAGATAAGTGGCATCCGCTGGTTAGCATTGCTGTAGTGTTTGAGCACGCGATAAAGTGTTTCAGGGACATATTCCATGACAAGATTCAGGAACAGCTCATCCCTGCTCGTTGTCGAGAAGAAGCAGTGCTTCAGAGAGACGACATTGGGGTGGTCCATCGAGCGCATAAGCTGCAGCTCACGGTTCTTGTAACGCCGGTCCTGCAACACCTTCTTGATGGCCACTGTCTCCCCCGTCTCCAAGCATTTAGCCTACACGCATAAACCAATTCAATTCAATAAACATTGCATCAACTAATATACAACATAACAAAAGGCAAAAGGCAGATAATAAGATCAAGCACTCTACCTGGAAAACAATCCCAAATGAACCAGTTCCCACGACTCGCTCTGCCATGTAGCTGATCGTCTGCAATCAGGATGAAAGAAGCAACACATGAGTAATCAAGTCTGTCATTGATTTCTTAAGAGCGTTATAGGCTTTTTGACCTAAATCTTTTTTAAAAAATTAACAATACCATTAATTTTCAAAGGGTATTATTGTTTTAATTCAGATTGTCCCTGACCTTCCTAAAGAAAAATCAAACAGCACTGCAAAGAGCATCGTCACCTCAGCCGCCGCTCAGAACTTCAGACCTCTAACCAAATTAACACTTAACATGGTAATTACACTGCATAAACATCCCCTGGAATGCTAAGCATTACCGAACATTCACTACACGACACCATGGACCAGCCCCCCACCCCCCGTGTGTGTGTGTGTGGAAACGATAAATCCGATTGTGTTTGATTCTTTGTGTCAGAGCGTGCTTTGTCTTGGTTACTAGGTCATCACCAAGATGCCATGTCGTCCCCTTGGTGCAGCCGGGCGATGGCGGCCATTAAGTATCGCATCCTCGTCTTGTGCAGCAATGGAGGATATTAATGCAATTAGGGATTTTGCCCTTCAAATAATCACACGTCACAATAAAAAAAGATAATCACACGTAGTTACTGTTTTTCCCCTCAAAGAAAGATATTCTCTCCTAGTTCATAGCGTAGTGTAACCAAATCCTAACAGATCTGACTCATTGGATTGAAAAGTATGGGCGGACCAAATTAAATGTTGTGTACCGTAAAAGAACTCACAAATTATCATACAACCAACTAAAATTAGAAGAGAAGTGCTTATCCTCAACAAGCAACAAAACTGAGCACAAAACAAGCAATGTTAGAGCAGGCTTCCTAAATGCACGTTAGCCTTCAAATTATTAGGAAACCACGCACTGATTAGAGCAATAATCACATAATTTAGCTATCAGATACCAAATCATTTGCAAATCAAGAAGGAAAAAAACGCTCTGGTCAACCAAACCCACAAAATTAGCTGCAGCGCCGCAATTCCTCGACGAATCAACGCCAAGCCACCAAATTTCATCAAAAAGCCACTACCCACAGCTAAACACTGGCTAGAGCACGAATCCCTGGCAAACCAGGAGACTACGACCAAGTTGGACCACGACGCCACTAAAGAACGGAGCGAAGAAACCGCTGTAAGAGCACGAAAGCTAGCACATTCAGCCATACGGCCGCACGAGAGAGAGAAATCGTGACCCCCCCAGATGCTCACCCGCTTCGGCTCGCCGTTCTTGCCGCCGATAGTGGTGGAGATGATGTGGCCGGTCACCGCATCGCCCCCCTCCTCCTTCTGCAGCGGCTCCAAAACACCCACAACAGAAAAGGGGGGAAACCAGCATTAGCCAAACAAGCACCGAAACCAGCAGATCGCCCGGACCCCCGGCTCAGATCCGACCCAAACCCCAGATCTGGACGGCGGCGGTTACCTTCTCGCTGCCGGCGGGGGGCGCGGCCGCGGCGGCGGTTGGGGGCTCGTCCAGCACCATGGGCTCCGGCGCCGGCGGCGCCTCCATGGGTCGGGCGCGTGCGTCTGCGCGGGTGGGATGGCGCCTCGCGCGCACACGATCCACCTACAGCTGCCGCCGCCGCTCCCTTCCCTGCTTGGCTTGTGCTGGGATGGAGGTGTGCTTTTGACCGGTCAGGCTCCGGAGGGGGATGGGGAAGGTGGTGATGCCAGAAAGAAATGCCACTTCGGACATATCCCGGGGGGTTTTGTTTAGTGAAGTGTGCAGGCTGGCTCACTGCTGCTGTGGGTGGGGTTGATAAGTGCGAGGTGGGTTACTGGGATAAACCACCTTCCCAAACGGTCCTCGGCCAGCGGTTTTGCTGCCAGCGCTTGACCTTTATTATTATTATTATGGGATGATGTACTTTCGTATGTAGCATGAGAAAATTGTCATTCTGCCACTTTCAAGGTAGGGTATCACCCAAATGCCACTCTCTACTTTGCAATCGCCAAAATGACACTCTCAAGAGGTGGCAACTCGCTGGCATGCCATTTTTGAGCTTTAATAGGATTTCACGGCCATTTTAGTGTTGGAGTGATGCGTTTGCCCTTGGGCCCACTCGCGGTGTTCTGATATTAGTTTATTTGAGGCAACACCCTCTGAGCGACAACTCCTCCCTACCGGCGATGGAGTAAACCGCCGCTGCAGGGATTACGGCCGGCGCGCCGCTACTCGGGGAAGATGTCGCAAGGTCGTCGTCGGTCGGTTTAAGTCTTTGTGTCATCACGGATGGAGTACATCCCGATGGGTTACCGCTTGTGGCATGCCCTAGATCGGTGACCGGATTTTAGAAATGGTGTCGCGATCAAAGAAGAATCCCGGGTAGGGTTTTTCAAATGCCTGGAGGAATGAGCAAGATGTAAAGTCGATTTTACTCTTTGTTTTGTTAGGGCTAGTTGGATGTGTTCTTGGATGTTCTTGTGAGTTTGTTGCTCTGGCCAGGCAAAAAGACCTACTTTTGATGTTCACAATTCACAGGAGGTGCTTGTTCTACATGTGGCGTGGCGATGCCATGAGTTTCTTGCAAATTCGGGTGTAGTCAACATTGGGAGTTTCTCTGAGAAATTTGAACAAGGTCTTGACTGGAGATCTCGCGAAACAGTGGGATGAACTATGAGCGCAAGTTGGAGAAGATCATTATTGATCTGGACACAAGGATGTCGAAGATGCTGAAGATTTGCCAGATCATATTATGTGTTGCATTGTTAGCTTTGCTGGGTGTAGTAATGTTGTTAGTTAAGTGATGATGTAATGGAATGATGTAATGCATTGTTGGCTTGAAATGCAATTTCAATGAAATGATTCAATGTGTGAACTACAGTTTAAAATGTGCTTGTGAATTCCCTGTGAAATGTGCTTTTGATTGTGACAAAGATTGTGACAGAATTGTGAGTTTGTGACAGAATTGTGAGTTTGTGATAACTGACATGTGATCGATGTAATTGACAATATGAAGTGATGAACCGATGGTGATGTAATTAGCGAAAGTGATTTGACATTGTGATGCTTGTAATTCGTAATGCAAAGGTTCTACTGAGTGTCGAGGCATTACCAGGCATTACAAAAAGCATTACAAAAGTATCGGGCATTGTGATGCTTGTAATTGTGTAATTGAAAGCATTACAAAAGTATCAGGCATTACCAGGCATTATTCACAGTATCCAGGCATTACCAGGCATTACAGTATCGACTGAAAGCATTACAAAGGTTCTAATACAAAGTGGACATCACAAGTCCTCACAAGTCGAGGCATTCTGAGCACACCTGAAGCATTACAAGCACTATAGAAGGTTCTAATACAAAGTGGACATCACAAGTCCTCACAAGCCATTACAAAAGTAGAAGCATTCACAACTCCTCACAAGTGGTCATTACTAATAGAAAAGTGGACATCACAAGTCTTCTTCTTAGGTGTCCTTCTCTTAAATAGGTGATATTGTCTTGTTAGCCGTATTTCTTTGAGATGCTTGTGAAGTTGCATTCTTGATATGATTGGGCTTAGGCGGCGAAAAAGAAGCATCGCATGAGCAAATCATGTACAATTAGAGATGATTAGAGAATTTCAAGCAAGTACCTCCTGATTTACTACTCCATGTTGTCATGAGCAGGAGCATTGGTCAGTTGCTCACTTGTCTTTGCCGGTACCGTGCTGATATGATTGTGTAGGCGTGAAAAAGCATCGCATGAGCAAACCATGTACAATTAGAGATGATTAGAGAATTTCAAGCAAGTACCTCACAGTTACTACTCCATGGTACATCATGAGCAGGAGCATTGGGTTGCTCACTTGTCTTGCCATAGCTTTTGCTCCTAGTCTTTCTTTTCTGCATCACAAGATGTTGTCGATTGCAAACAAAAAAGGAAGACTGATATATACCAAGATTTGTAGCTTGCCTTTTTTTGTGCCGTTTAGTGGACACTTATAGCTTGCTTGTCGATGGCCAACCTCCCCACATCTCTTACACTTGATAGGGCCTCTCACCATTGTTTTCTTTGACTTCTCTCCCTGCTTGACACCAGAGCTACTGCCTCCCTCTAGACAGCTTTTAATCCTCACTTTTCTCTGCCTTCGGTGACCTCTTGGCAAGTGGTGCACCCACATTAAATGAGATCCATTTGTGGCAGTGTGACTTGTCCGGCATTGGTTCTATGAGGCTGGCATAGCGACCTTAACCATCAACACCAAGTACTCATGGACATAATCCTGCATGTTGAATGTCCTGTGACTAGTGATACTTGCTAGAGCATGATCACAGGGCTTGCCTGTGTGCTGCCACTCCAGACATGTACACTCATGTGAGTTCTCCCTAATCACATTCACTGTCACGGTAGGTGTTATCCCACACCCTCGCCACTACTTCGTTTGCTTGGACCACTTCGGGTGTCCCAACCCCCTAGTTACGGCCTTGAGCTGCACTAACCTTCTTTGGCGGTAGTATCTCTGCCTTCTAACTTCTCCCCAATCCTTCTCCTTTTGGCCCGGAGAATCATGATCATCTCCCTCGACATGCGCCAGTCAACCACGAGGAGATCCTTGATGTCCACGATCCAATTATTGAAGCATTCTCGCTAAATTGTTATTGATGTAATCACATTTGACATTTGGATTGAACATGCACCTCATCACTTCAGAGGATGCCACTTATTCAAATAATCCATGACTTGGGGCATTTTGCGAGAATAGTCTCCATATGGTTGTCAAACACCTCAACCCTATATGCCCTTCTTGCGGTACATTTCACCAAAACTATTTCCATGGAACTTCTTCCACGAAGTTTTGCATTAGAGTGTCTAAGCACTCCTCTTCTCTGCACTAGGAATACTTGCCTAATGCATTTTCTAACCCTTTACAAGCATCTCATATGGCTATGAGAGGAGGTCTCTCGATTGCTTTGTGCGGTGAGTCATGAACCATACCCAGTTATCTTA
The DNA here is from genome assembly GCA_036346355.1 of Rhipidocladum racemiflorum. Lineage (NCBI taxonomy): Eukaryota > Viridiplantae > Streptophyta > Magnoliopsida > Poales > Poaceae > Rhipidocladum > Rhipidocladum racemiflorum. The sequence continues at coordinate 43,005,655 of CM070569.1, read as the reverse complement.
CGTCTCAGTCGAAGAACCCGCAAGCTCTTGGATACATCCGATTATGTCCATCCAAAGTCATGCTTGTTGCCAAGTGCCCATTCCACCGCCCATTTAGGGCAGTGCTATCAATGCTAAGGAAAGGTCTACATCCCCTAAGAAAACCCTCAGTGCATGGCCTCAGAGCACAAAAAAACCTATGAAAATACACTCTGCCATCTACACATCTAGTGTCTATTTCTACAACACTTCCTGGTGACCTATTTAAGACCTCTGCTTTCCATCTATAAAGCAATTGGAAGCTATCTTCCCACCTACCATACATCTCCCTAAGAGCTTTTTGTTGCCCTTTCCAAGCAGTGTCATAAGTGATTGTTACCTTATAATTATCCTGGAGCTTTTTTTGCAGCTCCTTGGCACCAATGTTAGGACTCCTTCTCAGAATAGGGAGAGCCTTTTCTGCAACCCATCCTTTGGTGGCTGTTGTACCCCTTACTCTGCTGCTAGACGTGCATGTGTGCTCCCCTTGGAGAACTGAGACCTGCAACATGATATCAACCAATGGTCACAAATTTAGTACAAATGCAAAGCTACCAATACGATAAAACAAATCAGCACATACACAACATTGGTCAAATAGTTAGTACCATGATGGTTTTAAGATCACTCCTCCTATGCCCAACAATCCTCCAAGGACAGCCTTGAGCTTTGCAGAACCCCCTAAATCTTGTCTGGTCACTTTTTCAACCTAAATCAAATTCTTCATTGATAGCAAAGCGCCTTATAGCAAGCTGAACTCTTTCATGGAGGATATAGCATGCCTAGATCCATTGAGGGTGATCCTTGTCATAAGAAATAAAAGTTCATCTGGGTTGACATCATCAACATCAATCCTTGCATCCTCGATTATCATCCACAAAACCACTAGCCCTCTCATCATTCCTACAATTTTACTCGCTCGATGTCCTCATCCGTAATCCCGAAGCATATAAACTTGATCCTCACTCAATTGCTCAATTGCCTTCCTCATCTTGTGTCTCTTGGATCCTTATATTATCCCAATCTACAGTGCTGTCACTCGATCTGACAGAGTCCTCAAGACATCGGCATTTCCCCTTTGTATTACATTGTCACGATACAAGTCCTCATCTTGTGTCTCTGGTCTGGTCACTATATTATCCCAATCTATTGTATCTACTTGTGCTATCTCCCCAATCATCTAATCTACAACATGCCCTCAATTGATAATTCGACAAAAAGTAACATTTTGGTTAGGGCTCATATATTCTTGAGGAGAGAATGCTTAAGTCCAAATCGAAATCAACAAAGGAGCAAGGAGCAATGAACACATTAGGCGCCCTTGGACAGCATTCATCCCCATTTGCAACTCTCTACCACCGGGAATCCCCAAAAACTTTCTAACCTAGGGTTTCATGCACGAAATAAAAGGGAAAAAGCATCAAAACCGCAGTAAAAGGATCAACCTAGGGTTTCTATGCCTCACCTTTCAATGCAACACCGCACGCCAGAAGACTCGCCAGGAGAGAGTCGTCGTTGCCGTCGAGCTGAGAGTGGAGAGTGGAGAGCGAAGAGTGAGAGAGTGGCTACGGGGAGATGTGGTTGCGGTCGAACCAGTTGCTAAGAGGGGAGCGACCGTGGGCAGAAGGGACATTTCACCCTGCCATTATCAGGAAAATCCACCGAAATCGCCAAAATGGCATGGAAATGAAGTGTTAGCGAAGAGAGTGTCATTTTGGCGATTGCAAACTATAGAGTGGCATTTAGGTGATACCCTATCTCGAAAGTGGCAGAATGACAATTTTCTCATGTAGCATGGTCTATCTCTAAGAAACAATATTCATTGTGGAGTAATATTTTATATATATATAAAACAGAGGTTGGATGTGAATGATCTATCTCTAAGAAACAATATTCATTGCTAGTCCTGGTTTGATTATGCGCTTTTCCTAGTTCCATTTTATTGGAGCTGGCTTTTGGCGTGACGTGAGTTTCTTTGTAAATCTTAGGTCATTTTGAGCCAGGTTCTAAATATCGTTTATAGTGAAATCTCGGTGTCCGAAATCCGAAATTTCGGCGAGATTCGAAAAATTCGGATAAAATCAGGATGAATTACAAAAACCAAATTTTAAATCCGGTTTTTTTTCAATCGGGTAATCCGAGATCTCGATCCACATTGAAACGACCCAAAAATGGTCCAAAACACGTACAAAATTTTTAAATTTTTTTGGTTGATCTCGACACATCACTAATATTTCCATAAAATTTTCATATAATAATCAAGCATGAGGAATTTTTAAAAAATCTAACAGTACCATTGTCCTGATAAAAGGGTTGATCACCAAATTTCAACCAAATAGAAAATGGTACAAACCATATTAGAAATTTCTGAAAATTTTTGTAAATGGTCCTAACATATTCATAATATTCTCATAAAATTTCTAGATGATGATCAAGTTTTAAGAATTTTTAAAAATTCAAATAGTGCTACTAAAGACGAACCGACAAAATTCACCTGAATGAAAAATAGTACAAATCACTTTGGAAAATTTTAAAAAAAATGTGAATGGTACTAATAAATCCATAATATTCCCATAAAATTTTCAGATTATGATCAATCTTGAAAAAATTTTAAAAATTCGGACAGTCCTAACCGACAAATTAAACCGACCAAAACATGGTCAAAAACATGTTAAAATTTTTTGAATTTTTTTGCGAATGATCTTGACCCTAAATCCAATCAAATTCAATGCACAAAATTTAAAATTTGACAAAAAAAAATCATGAAATTTCAGCCGAAATCGCCGAGATCTTGCCGAGAAATCCAAAATTTAATTTTTTTACCTGGTTGGGATTTTGAATCTCAGAGGGGCCGAGATTTCATATTTCGGACCGAAATTTGAACCCCTGTTTGTGTTGCCACTTCGCTGAAGGCCCACTGACGAGTACCGCATTCATGGGTACCCCATCACCGAGCGAAGCGGGCCGACCAACCGCGGCTAGCCAAGATCGCCAAAGGTACTTGGGCGCGGAGAGCGGACCGGCAGACCGACCGACGGTCGGCGGACTCGATCCGACGGTCGGCGGACTCCGATCTCGGCGGTCGGCGAGCTCGACCGCCTAATGTTGAAGCTTCATGTCAAGAAGCTCCACTACAGACGAGCAGCGAGGCCACGCCGGTGTCAGACAGCTGCCTTGTGTGCAGCGTCCCCTGGCGTCCGTCAGAGCGGCAGCGCTCCTTTCAAGACTGTCGGAGCCACCGAAGAAGTCAAGCCCCGTCCCATCGCCTGGCACACCGCAGAAGAATACGCCCACTCCCGAGGCCAAGGCAAAGTCAAGCGCCATTAAAGCCGCCGAGGCTGACAGGAGCACCACGCGATGCATCATCCAGACAGCACCACGCAAGACCACTCATCACAGAGCCACCAACCCTGCCTCGGGACGGGCAGGGGTCAGTCGGACAAGACAGAAACCGGACTTCGAGACACGCAGGCCCTTTTTCCTCGTGGTTTTCCCAAACTCCCGTGTAACCTGCCTCCTCCGTCTATATAAGGAGAGGCAGGGCCGAGAAGGAGGCGATGGAAAAACAGTCTTCTAGGTAGCCGCAACTCCCTAGCAGAAACACTGAGGGATCGGTCGACCGACTCCCTGCCTCGCTTGTATACCTCATGTTCATCGCCCAAAGATCAATACACCCACACCGAACGAACTGGAGTAGGGACGTTCAGCCCGAACCAGTATACATCATCTGACTCCTTGAGTCGACCATTCGGGGAGAGGGAGCGCGCGACCCCATCCGACCACAAATTCGCATTGCCGGTGCACGAAACACCGACACCCACCCACACGATCCTTGCCCCTCCGATGAGCAGGGCGCTCTGCCCTACGCCCCCTTTTATCTAAGCAAGGTTTCAATTTTGGTTTCGAATTGTATTTTGAAGGTAATCGAAATTTGAAATTCTGATAATATCTCAAAATTTTGAAAAAAATCTAAAAATCAAATTTTATTTTTTTTTAATCGAGATTTTCAAGATCTTAACAAAAATTGCCGATATCTCGACGAGAAACACCGAAATCTCGGTCTAAAAAACTTAAAATCTGATCAAAATATCTCATGTTCACATCACAGACCATTTTTGTTTAAAACCGTTTGTGATATGCATTTTTGACAATTTTTAAATTTTTTTGATTTCATCAAAATCTGAAATATTGTCCCCGACCGAAATCTAAAATCTCAGTTGAGATTTTTGAAATTTTACCAAAATTTTGAAACGTGATCCTACGATAATACAGTGGAGACGTCGCAACCCAACAACAAAGAAGAGAATACTACTATCATTAAGATCAGGAGAAAGGCCGATTAGAGTAAGGTTACAAATCTCATTTTTGGAAAAATCTCGGAGGTGGCCGAAATCCGAAATCTCGGCGAGATTCGGAAATTTCAGGCAAAATCCGGATGAAATGCAAAAACCAAATTTCAAATCCGGTTTTTTTTCAACCGGGAAATCCGAGATCTCAGACGAAATTACCGAGATCTCGGGTGAAATCACCGAGATCTCGGTCCACATTGAACCGTCCGAAAAATGGTCCAAAACACGTCAAAAAAATTTGAAAATTTTTTTAGATGGTCCTCAGACATCACTAATGTTTTCATAAAAATTTGAGATGATGATCAAGCATGAGAAATTTTTAAAAAATCTAACAATGGTAAAGTCATGATAAAAACCGTATATAAAATCAGTTTTTGATTTTTCAAATGTAACAAATGAACTATAAGTCATTTAAAAAGTTTTATATATGTTCCTATGTATTGAGGGAGGTTCTTTCTTTGAAACCATCTGCAGTTCTGAGAGAGGTTCTTTCTTTGAAACCACCTGCAGTTTTGAGTTTTGACCAGTAAGAAAAGATCTATTGAGCTCTACTCCAGGTTTGGTGATATGAAGTTCAATGCTGACCTAGCATGACGTGCATGTGATTGAAATGACGAAGACCTGATCAATGCCATGAATATAAGCACTGATCATGTATATGTGAATCCCCACCCATATATACATAGGTGAGTTAGTACTGTACCCATTTATAGATACATGTTATCTTAGGTTTTAAATTATGTTTTTCAATATATGACATTCAATAATGTTGAAGTGGTTTTTGTACCACTGTTTTCACTCCACTTATCTCTCATAGTCATACACACATTGATTCCAACTATCAATGTCAGTATCAGATATCATTTCTCTCTGCTGTTTCAATGCACTAGAAAAGTTCATCTGTATTAAAAAAGTTCAAACCACTTTAAAAAATTTTGAAAATTTTTGTGAATGGTCCTAACACATCCATAATATTCCCATAAAATTTTCACAAGATGATCTATTTTGAAAAATGGTCAAAAACATGTTAAAATTTTTTGAAATTTTTTTTGAATGATCTTGATCCTAAACCCAATCAAATACAATGCACAAAAATCAAAATCCAGCAAAAAACTACTAAATCTCACCCGAAATTGCCGAGATCTCGCTGAGAAATCCGAGATTTGGATTTTTTTAATTTTTTTTTGAATTTTCCAGAATTTTGAATCTCGGAGAGGTTCGAAATCCGAGATCTCGCCGGGATCTCGCCGAATTTCGCCGAAATTTGGACCCCTAGGCTAGAGAACCCCCCCACGTCACCTCTCCCTCTCTCTCTCCGCTATTTCCAAAAAAAACCTCTAGTTCTCTAAATCACGGATAGGTCCTTCTAATTTATGCAGAAGTCCTTTGCGATTTTATGTGAGGGCAAGAAAAGTTTTTCCGGATTGTGTTTAGGTCCCTCATTCGCTGCTTTGCGAAATGAGCCTCCCGTTAAATGCAAATCACGAGAGCCCTTTTCTACTTTTTCGGGATAGCGGTGAGGTCCAAAACTATAACAAATAGGTTCCCGATTTTTACATCCAGATCCTTTCTACGTTTTCTCCGAAAAAAATATTTTCATCAACAGAAAGATGTGTGTTTTTTTTTCAGCTCGGTCTCTAAGGTTTCTCGAGCCTCCAAAAATTTGAAAAATACGTCTAGGTCTATTTTTTCTACAAAAAAATGCAGAGTTATTTTTCGTTCATGCGCACGGCGTGCACATTTAAAAATATGTTTAGATCTATTTTTTCTATGGAATATTATTTTTTTCTCCTAAAAAAATACAAAATCATATTGTATTTTTTACCCGGCTCGATCTCTAAGGTTTCTCGAGGCTTCAAAAATTTGGAAAATACGTTTATATCTACTTTTTCTCCAGAAAAAAAACGCAGAATTTTTTTTCCTTCACGCGCGCGGCGTGCGCATTTAAAAAAACGCCTAGATCTATTTTTTCTCCGAAAAAAAACGCAAAATCGTATCGTATTTTTTTCCTAGCTCGGTCTCTAAGGTTTCTCAAGCCTCTAAAATTTTGAAAAATACGTATATATCTACTTTTTCTTCGAAAAAAAACGCAGAGTTATTTTTCGTTCAAGCGCGCGGCGTGCACATTTAAAAATACGTCTAGATCTATTTTTTCTCTGAGAAAAAAACAAAATCGTATTCCATTCACGCGTGCGGTGTGCGCCGCGTACTTTTCCCCTAACGCGGCCTCTAAGGTTTCGCAAAACTATAAAAATTTTAAAAATACGTGTAGATCTATTTTTTCAAAAAAAAATACAAAATTATTTTCTATTCACGTGTGGCATGCGCCGCGCTTACGGCCTAGTGTTGTATATGGGAAGACAACAGCACGCAAGGACGATGCGAAAAAAGAGAAATCTGACCAATTAATCACCCTTAGTACTGCAGTACTTTCAACAGTGAAAGCGTAAACCAATTTCATTTGTTTATTTTCTGTTTTTACGTCTCAGTCCATGCCCCTCTCTCTCTATATAGGAAGCTTTTTTTGTATTCTTGGAAATACATACTTTTATCTCTAATATATCACTTAAAAATATGTTATACTCATTTATCACTTTCAATATACTCTAATAATAATTATAAAATACTTTAATATGGTATAATTGATAATTTCATGGGAGCCCTTTATTTTTTGCTATATACCCTTTTATATATGTAAAAGGAGTATATAAGTAAATTATGCTATAAAGAGTAGACTTTAAAATGTAATAAAAAAGATAAAGAGGTATAACAATATCATTTAAACGGTATAATAAATGTGGAAGTACGTACTCCCAGAAGTATAGAAACATTTTTCACACGCACATAATATATATATATATAAATAAATAAGAACATTGGAGCCTTAACTTTTAATCTTGATAAATGGTTTTGACCACTCGCCTAAGCTATAATACTAGAGAAAAAAGGTTCCATTTTGAGCACTATGGATGTCAAACATGTTAATTAGTAGCTTGCTTAGACATACGCTCTACAAGCAAAGATTTATTTTCGAGAGGTGTTTTTATACTTTTCTTTTTAAAAATTGCATAAATATTAAAACATGAATGAAGAGTAGATAATGATTATTTACCCTTTCGTTTGCTTTTAAAAAAAATGTGTAATTTGTATTGAGAGAAAAAAATATAGAATCATTATTCTTTATCTCCTTGTAATTGCGGGCCATTGTAAAACTGTAGGCAAACAGGAAACCTGTAGGCCTAAAGTAAGACCCTGTTTGGTAGCAAAGTTTTTCAATATCATAGTATTACAAAATCATGGTTTAGAAATTGCTTTGGTATAAATACCATGATTTCACCTATCACCATTGAAACCATGGTTTTTCTTGGAACTACAAGCCGTTTGGCTACAAAGTTTTTTGCATGGTATTTTCAAAGTATTGATCAGCCATGTACATTTCTCTCTGTGTGATTCCAGTGCCAAAAACTCAAAACTGAGGTCTGAGTGGAGTTTTCAATACTCCAAAAATACTATGATTTTAGCAATACCATGGTTTTCAAAATAGAGTTTTTTTGTTTACTTCCAAACACTTTATGGCAAAAAATACCATGGTATTCTCCAAAACTATGGTTTTACTTAGAAACTATGAAAATACTTTGTTGCCAAACAGGTCCTAAGTGGTAGCTCGACTAATACCGCATTTCTTTCTTTGGACCCATGCTTCCAACGATTTATTAAAAATAAAATTACGGAAAAATAGAAAAAAAAATAATTGCATAAATATATCTATATCGCCAATTCATTTGGCGGTAGAAACTTTCTATCACGATGTTGCCAGTTCACTTGGTGACAGAACTTTTACCAAGTAAATTGATGATAGAGTTTTATGTAGCTAACAGTTTTACCGCTGATTCATTTGACCGATAAATCCATTTGATCGATAAGTTCCTATCATCAAATGAATTACAGACAAAAAAATATATCGCCAATTCAATCGTCCTTGTGGATTGGAGATCTGAAAATGATTTAAAATAAAACAATTGCTTAATTATAGTATTAATCCTAGAATTTATATATTTTTTGTAGTATTTACGTTGAATACAAACCTCACGATCGTTTGTTATCTCAACCATTCTTCTCTTTCCTGGAACCGATTCGGGAAAGAGTTTTTTTTTCCAATATTATTCAGCTGCCAACCGGCGCAACCACCGGGCATCCAGGAGCGGGTGAACCGAGAGACTGCAAAGCTTCGACGAGCCTACCCTCCTGGCAAAAGGCTGGCAGTCAAAGAGAAGGAGAGAGGAGATGATTCCTGCCGGCGGAGTGACGACGCGGGCGCCCCCTGCCCCTGGACTGGAGCCGTGGGCTGTCAACTCCGTCCTCCGACAGGGCGGCCCCGGCGCCATTTCTTCCTTAATTAAAGCCGGTTATTATATGGCTCCGTTTGTCATGGTTAAAACTCTTTTTTTTTTTTAAAAAAAAAGTAACTCTTAGTTGGGCTGCATAGCGGAAGGATTGTACGGTTGAACAGTTAGACTGAAAAGGTTTGGTATTTAGCAGTCTGACTTTTTCGTATAGCATTTAGGTGTGGTGAATACAGATGGGGAATGAGGGTGAGAGTGGTGCGATTTGGGATTTTATACTTGGTGGGAAGGCGTAATTTTCTTCAAACTTTAGTGGTAAAGTTATAATTCTAACCTACTGAAGCCGTAGGAAGCTACATCAAACCAGCTTTCGGCTTTCAGCTTCTTCTAGTACAAACAGGCTGCTGGTTTCTAACTTCTGACTTTGAAAAGGTTGGTCGTTTGGAATAGTTTCTAACTTCCAGATGACAGAAGCTAAAGCTGAAGCCGTTCCAAACAGGACATATGACTGATGACTCCGACCAATTAGGGATGGCAAAAATACCCGTGGGTCCGGGTACCCGCGGGTACCCGACCCGACGGGTCCGGGTCCAAATTTGGACCCACGGGTATACAAGTTCGGGTCCAGGTCTCATGTTGGACCCGTGGGTACCCAGACCCGGACCCGATTCTAAGGTAGAAGGTGAGGTGAGTTCAAAATAGATTAGTATGTACCCATGTCACAAGCCACACCATAGCTCAATGGAAGGAACCATGTGATTGAATCAAGAGGTCTTGTGTTCAAGACCTATTCTAGCTAATTCTTTTCATGTTATTTGAATACCTCATGCATGCATACTCAACTAACGGTTCGGGTCCGGGTCCGAGATTGGACCCGTGACAAAATTCGGGTCCGGGTCCACATTTCGGGTCTCGGGTCCGGGTCCACGGAGGTTGGACCCGGAGGGACCCAGACCCGTTGCCATCCCTACGACCAATCCGATTATTAGCATATGCAGCGCCCTAATAATTGGTAATTGCCATCCCTACGACCAATCCGGATAATTTTTAAAATCGGGTACCCGGATACAGAACAACAGTAATTCATATTTTTGGAGGTTTTCCCGTGCTCAAAAAATTTTGTGGTCTACATGAAAGTTGTAGAGAATTTTGAGGAGCATCTTTTTCATATTGATAAGTTTTTCATTTGAGCAACAAAAAAAATCATAGAAAATCGGGAAGGGTAACAGAGAATTCATGTTTAAGACGGAACAACTTTTACAGCATGCAGTAATTCATGTTTTTAGAGGTCTTCCCATGCTCGAAAAATTATATGGTCTACATGAAAGTTGTAGAGAATTTTGAGACACATCTTTTTCATGTTGACAAGTTTTTCATTTGAGCAATAGAAAAAATCATATATATGGTGCTATATATATGTATGGACTGCTATATGAAGATGTCCTGTGTTATATACTTGTCAATTTTCATGTGCTAGTGCTATGTTATATGGTTTATGCCCTTTGACGCGTTAGTTCAACTGTATGTTTTGTATTATTTGTGTCGGTATATGCTTTGGTTGGATTATTTTTATCATAAATTTTAATGCTACACAATTCACATACTATCCGACTAATTACCCGATATCCGTATTATGCCCGTCCGTATACTATCCGGTACCCATTTTCTACCCTTTTATAGATACCCGTTACCCGTATCCGTATCCATACCCGATTTTAACTATCCGTATCCGATCCGTATTCGAGTAAAAATAATTAGGGTAGGATACGGGATCACCTACTATCCGACCGTATCCGACCCGTTTTCATCCCTACTCTTACCTGGGCGTTAGATGAAATGCGTCCTAGCTATAGCCAAGATCAAAATCCCGTCGAAATTTCAACGAAATCTCAGGTTTTAGCCCCCTTCGAGATTCATAATCCCAGTAAAATAAAAAAAATTGAAAAAAAAATTCAACAGTAATTTGGGAAATTTCAACGAGATTTCGATAAATTTCGCCGTTTTTTTTACCAGATTTGAATTCATTTCAACCGGATTTGACCGGAGTTCTCGAGGCTCCTATTAGCGAGGGACAGAGCTACTGAATCATATGGAACTAGCAGAAAGAATCATGTAGATTTCTCGGTGTTGCTATTAGTTCTTCAGTTTATGGAACTAGCGAAAAGAAGAGTTGGTAATTGCCTACTGAATCATGTGGGCAACAGTGGAAAAGTTGATGAGATGTTCATGTCGAGGTACTACAATTAATTATACAAACTCTTTTCTGGGGTGTAGATCGAAACTGTCAGAGTATCAGTACAAGCTGGGAGGCTGGTGCACACCGAACGCTCTGAGCAAGTGTTCTTGTTGACCTATAAGAGTTGATAAAAGTGCATTTGATATTCTTGAGCGAGAAGATTATGGATCTATTAGTACCATAAAAGCAGCTAGTATAAGATGTATTTCATATTCCAATACAGAGAAGTAGCGGTAGGACAATGTCGGCAGTAGCTGACTTAAGAACTAATAATATGATCATGTATGAATTTATGTCAGCTACCTGGTTCCCTATATCAATTCTGGTAATGGATCATGAATTATGCTGGTCATCATGGTAGACCGAACTATTACAGCAGGAAAGTCTCCTCTCAACTGCCCAAGCAACATCTCTCTCATGGCTTCAGTGAAAACATATTTATTAAAGGTATAGAGGGAATGCTATACTAATTTTTAAGAGTTTCTAACGTGGTTTGCACTATATTTCATTACGTTGAAATTTGACAGTTAGTCTTTTATCATGACATTGTACTTTCAAAATTTTTAAAAATTCCTCAAGCTTGATCATTATCTGAAAATTTTATGAGAATATTAGTGATGCACGAGGATCATCCAAAAAAAAAATTAAAATTTTCTGATGTGATTTGAACCATTTTTTATTTGTTGAAATTTACCGGCCAGTCCTCAGTACACTGTCCGGATTTTGAAAAATTTCTCAAGATTTATCATCATCTAAAAATTTTATAAGAATATTATAGATGTGTCAGAACCATCCACAAAAATTTTCAAAAGTTTTTAACGTGATTTGCATCATTTTTCATTCGATTGAAATTTACCGGCCAGCCTTTTATCAAAACAGTTGCACTTATAGATTTTTTAAAAATTCCTCAGCCTTGATTATTATCAGAATTTTTTGTGAAAACATTAGAGATATGTGAGGATCATTCAAAAAAATTTCAAATTTTTTTGATGTCGTTTGAACTATTTTTATTTCTGTTAACATTTACCGAAATTTCGGAAATGTCGGTACAAATAATTCTGGATTTGAAATTTGCCTTTTGAATTTTGTCCAGATTTCCTCTAAAATAACAAGATTTCGCAGAAACTTTAGATTTTAAAGGGTAACGAGATATAAGCTGAAAACAATATCTTTGACCTTGGCTGTAACTCCGCCGACCGTTGCTCGGGCTTGCTCGATCACCGGTCTCTGCCGCTGCCTGCGCGCTGCGCCCGCGCTGTCCAGCGCCATGCTTTGACCGGAACCTACCGATCTGGATCGATGGCCAGCTCTCTCTCTCTCTCTCTCTCTCTCTCTCTCTCTCTCTCTCGGTCCCAGGGTGGAGGATGATTATGCTGCCGTTCATTTGTTTATGAGGTGATGATGGTCCAGCTCTCCAGGCTCCAGCTAAGACCGTCGAGTGGGACGACTACTGATTAGCGCTGTCGTTTACGGTCGAGACTAGCAAGGCTTGATCTGATCGCATACATATAAGCATTCGCATGTGCAGAGTTTGTTGCTTGTTGTCTGCATATGGTGGGCATCCAGATCGTTCTGGGATGCATGCATGCATCTTTTGCTGCTCCACTTGATCCTTGGATCTTTAGATTTGTGTGGTCAAAGTGACACAGCGGTTCATGACCGGTGGTGTAGGCTGGCATGGCACCGATGGATGATCTACGGTGGCAGTCAAATCCGCTCGCGAGGGTCCAATTATGGGTCCAAATCTAGCAGCTGATTTCTGACTACTAGCGCAAGGATTAAGGTTTCAAATTTCGTTTTCGGTACGTATCTCGTCACCATTCGAAATTCGGAATTTCGGATAAAATCTGAACGAAATTCAAAACGTAAAATTTAAATCTTTTTTTTAACGAGATTTTTGAGATTTCGGTGGGAAATACCAAAATTTTGACGAGATTTACCGAAATTTTAGCCTTTTCCCAAATATTGCTAGACTGTCTTTCGGATGCTACAAAAAATTGAAAAGTGGTAGAACGGCACGAACGTGCTGATGGTGAGTTAGTCGAAAGGTGCTAGGATAAGGGGCAAAATATCCGGTGCAATCACCATGCAACCCTACTAAAAAAAGTTCCAAAAAATTCTGAAAAAAATTATGGATGTACATCTCAATTTACCCCATCTACGTATAAAATTTTATGATCAAATACGTCCTATGCTAAATTTGTTTTTTTTGTAACTTCTAGCATATGACGTATTTGATCATGAAATTTTATATGTAGATGGGGGTAAGTTAAGATGTACATCCATGATTTTTTTCAGAATTTTTTGAAATTTTTTTTAGTAGGATTGCACGAAAACGGTGGTTGCACCGGATATTTTGCCAGGATAAGGTGCCAGCTTCCCTTTCAACCTGGATTCGAGTCTCGCTTGCAGATTTTTTTTTTTTTGAAATTTTTTCCTTTGCTGCTAAGGTGCAGCATCTTACTAACCTCTCTACTGGGGCATCAAATTGCAAAAATCCACCGTGTTTGCTGGAATTCAACTTAGGTCGAGGGATTGAGAGCTAACTGCACTAGCTAACTAGACTCACCATGAGCATGTGATCCATTTGCAACACCTTTATGTGTATCCCTTGGAACGAACAGCCCGGTCCAATAGGCTTAAAATTCGGTACAAATAAGTTGAAATCCGGTTAAAAGAAATTTGAAATCTTGACAAAATTACTAAAAAATACTGAGCAATTTGAATTTTTTTATTTCACCAAAATTAGGAATCTCAGAGGAGGCCGAACTATGAGATTTCGCGAAATTTGGTCAGGATTTTAAACCTTAGCTAGACTACTAGTTTCCAGGGACACTGCATGGAGTCAACACCACTTAAGATTTATGACATGATATTCGCTTCTTCAGAACTTCATCTAGGCTTAACTAATGCTCATTAGCAGGAGTGTTTCCATACACTACTATTTAAATTACATAAGTATTATTAAAACATAAATAAAAAATATATAATAATTACTTACTCCTTCTTTTACTTTAAAATTTACATGACTTATCTATGTAACTCTCTATTCTTGGGGATATACAATAGCTAGCCGCCTTCTTTGTCACGCGTGTTCACTGTAGTTTCTACAGCGAGAAGAAATAGTGATTACATTAATTTTTAGAAATTAAAAAATATATTTTTAAATATATACATATATAATTTTATTTAGGTTTTTTAAAAAAATTAGAGGTTTTTTGTTTCTTTTTTAGAGGTATTCCAAAAAAATATTTTCTCTCTGTTAAAATCTCTGTCTATTTCGATAATTCTTTCCGTCCGTAGCAATATGCGATTCCGTTGCGCATCTAGTATTAATTTATAGGGCATATCCAATAGTACCACTTCAACTGTCTCTTAGCTATGTCATGTAAGCAAAATCCTACGTAGAGGAGAGAGAATGTGAGAAAAGAGAATATGACGTCCTTTATGTAAGAGACAGTCTAATCACGTAAATCAACGCAAAAATAATAAAATATGAGAGAAAAATATAATAAAGATGAATAATTTTAGAGAAAAATATTGCCCTATTTGGTACAGTTCCAGATTCTAGTAGAAACGGAAACGGTTTCAGATTCTTGGTAAAAACATTTCAGGTTGGATTATGTGAATCGGGTTCCTGGTAGAAACGTTTCAGGTTGGATTCTGTGAATCAGGTGGAACTGGGTTGAGACCGATTCAGCCACGGTGTGGAAAAAGAAGAAACGATCCAAAGAGAATTATTCCGAACTTTAACCCATTTGATTAGATTTCTTTCAGAATCTAGTAGAAACATCGTTACCTAAAGATGCTGCTCCATTATACATACATGCTTTTAAACCAGCGAAGCATTGAAATTCCTTCCAATCCATACTGCAGGTCATACTTTCTTCCCCCAACGTAGCGATATAGCCCTTTACTTACACTGCGCCCTACGCCTTTTAGGCATTACAGACTGACAGTACGTCTTTCGATAAAAGCTAAGCGCTGTTAGTAAATCCCGCCGGAAAACTGGACCTTTCTGAAAACCCGGGTCCCTGATCTCTCATCGCAGGGTGTCGTTCGTGGGTAGCTCGCAGCCGCGGCCGAGTAGGTTTTGACTTGCATTCAAACGTGAGCGAGCTGCTGACGAGCCCTGCAGCCGTGCAGTTTTCTACCGACACGGCTTGTTCTCGTTTGCCTGCTGCTCCAAGGCAAAGCTAGCTATTCTTCACCGATCTGAACGCACGCCATGCGTGATGTTACTCCACTTGACCAGGAGCGGCCGGCTCGCTTGCCGACTTTGACGAATCTCGCGTAGCTGCAGCTCTGCAGTGAACTCCTCTGCTGGGCGCCTCCACCGTTCCGAACGTTACAGAACCAAGAAAGCGACGGCCGAAGCAAGGCGGTCTAGCTTGCAAAATCCATCCTACCATCCAAATCTCGAGTACGGTTAACTCGTATACCTACTAAACGAATCTCTTATGGGCAAACATGGCTAGCTTGATCCTGTTGTTTTCTTCACTTCACTCAGTTGGGAGCAGACGATGAACAGAGGATATATTACCGGTTCCTGCAAAAACTGAACAGATTTCTACGTTCCAAACCGTGGGCCTAGAGCGTGAAAATTCAGTGGGAAGGTGCGCTACTGTGCTAGTAGTAGTATTGCTGTTTCACAAGTAGTAACTTCCTTCGGCGACAGCAATGCCTCGTGTTCTTCTCGATTTAATTAGCAGCAGCTGCACGGCACCCCTCTCGGTGCTGCACCTGATTTACTTGAATGATTGCTTCTCCTCCTCCCGTTATTCTTTCTCCAAAGTCCAAATAGAATGTCCATGAGCAAGATTTAACATGCTTGATGCGTCATTATCCAACAGAAATACAGGATCATGAGGTGGGCCAGGGCTGCCCTCGGAGAGGCAAGCGAAGGACAGGTGATGTCACCTCAAACATTGACCGAAACAGGGACCTCGACGATGATTCGTCGATCAGGCATTATCCAGGCTTCATCCGATCCAAAACCAGCGAGCAAGGCTTGTAGTAGACTAGTGCTGCTAGTACTAAATTGGGTTGGGCAATGAAAATGTTAATAACTACTGAAATACTAGGTGCCAGCAGCTGTTGACTGGATATACTACAGGGGGAAAAAATCCATGCGGGACGTAATGAATTTCATATAAATTTTATAGGAATTTTATAATAAACATTTTAATTCTCATTTGAATCAGTCAAATTTTCTTACGGGGATTCATCTTCAAGATCCTTTCATCTTTGTTCAAACGTGGTTTAAAATTCTGTGAGAAACACTATGATTTCTCCATAAGTTCTGCATAATTCCTGTTTCGAAAGGACAGAAGTTCAAGAGTCAAGTGAATAAAGAGAGAGGCCAACGCTTTTCTGCCGCCGGACAAGTTTTTTTTGGGTGCAAATTTGACTCTTTCTAAACGTAATTACAAAAATAACCTATTGCTCGGCTGCGAAAGCGTCAGCAGTTACTTGCCGAACTGCTGTGTCGCGGCAAGGTTCCTGCCGAGCCCCCTCCTTGGCAGGAAATGTCCGAGCAAAACCATTAATTAGCTACTTTAATTAATTAAACACTTAAATTAATTAATCACTTGATTAATGAACTTGCTTAATTAATACCTACCTCTGTAGGCTTGCTCAGCAAGTTGCTCCTGCTGAGCTTATGCAGCACATACCTCTGCTACCGAGGTCCTGCTGCAGTATGGAAGCACCGCAGGTCATCACTTCCACGGTAAGCAATAGGGTTATTTTTATAATTACGTTTTGAAAGGTTAGATTTTTAAAAAAATAGTTAGTCAGATGGCTGATATCCCTGTTCGGCCATGTGGCCCACAGGTTTAAAATCCCAGTGAGATTTCGGTGAAATCTCAAATTTCGGCCCCTCTAAGAGTCATAATCCCAGTGAAATAAAAATAAAATAAAACAAATTCAAATTGCTAAAGTACTTGAAGTCTCGGCGAGATTTCGGTAATTTCATGATATTTCAGTTAACCTCAGTGAGATTTTGTGCGTTTTGTGCCAGATTTGGGATCAATTTTTTTTGTAGAGAATTAAAATGCCATTTACATGTAAATTTTTTTGCTATATATATATGCATGTGATGTGATAAACCTTTTGTCAATGAAGAGTAGGTATATGCTATGTTTCAACTAAGCACTGTAATAATTTTTGAAAATTCCTTAAGCTTGACCATCGTCTAAAAATTTTATGAGAACATTAGTGATGCATCAGGACCATGCACAAAAAATTTCAAAATCTTCTAACATGGTTTGAACCTTTCTCATTCGGTTGAAATTTGCCGGACAGCCTTCAGTAGCACTGTCCGAATTTTTAAAAATTTCTTAAGCTTGACCATCCAATTTTTTTTTTTTTCAAAAGTTTATAACGTGGTTCAAACCATTTTTCATTCGATTGGAGTTTGCTGGTCAGCATTTGATGAGGACAGTAGCACTGTCAGAATTTTTAAAAATCAGGCATGCTTGATCATTATCTGAAATTTTATGAAAACATTAGTGATGTGTCAGGACCATCCAAAAAATTCAAAATTGTTTAACGTCATTTTAACCATTTTTCATTCAGTTGTAATTTACCGAGATTTCGGTAATTTCGGATGAAATTACAGACTTTTGGCCGTAATTTTGAAAATCTCGGTCCAAAAAATTCCGGATTTGAATTTTACTTTTAGAATTTTGTCCAGATTTCATCTTAAATAACAAAATTTCACCGAAATTTTAGAGTTCAAAAAGTGACAACATATAAACTGAAATCAAAATTTAGAACCTTGGTGACCCACCATCTCATGTGAGAGAAAAGATCTTGGAGACTGAGGTTGATCAAATAAGATTGGAGAAGAAACGGATGCTCTTGGTTTTGGGTAGGGGATGTGGGCTTTGAATGAGGTGGGGTGCTAGCCCAACATTATCTTTGCTGGATGGAACTCGTGTAGACTTATTGCTGGGCTCAATTTCATGGGCTAATCGGAGAAGGCATGCTTGATCCTTCCCAGCTCATCTCCAATGCTGTGCTGAACAACAACACCAACTTTACAAGTTCATGTTTGTGGCAAGGTTTCAAATTTTGTTTTAGGGTTTCATCTCGGCACCATTCAAAATCTAAAATTTCGATGAAATCTCGTTATTTTGGACGAGATTCGAACAAAATTCAAAAAGAAAATTTTGAATTCAGTAATTTTTGAACCGAAATTTTCGAGATTTCGGTTGAAAATACTGAAATTTCAGTCCAAAATGCTGAGATCTCGGCAAAATTTTAATTACTGTTGCCCTTCGAATCTTTTAGAATTTTTTTAATTTCACTAGAATTATGATCTACCAACTGTCCCACACGGAAAACGACGTGAAGAATACAATCCTTCCAAAATCTGGTCAAATCCGGTCAAGTTTTGTTCAAATCTCGGTCATTTACCGAGATTCGGTCAAATATGCCGAGATGTCGCCGAGATTTCAGGTTACCGTATCACTTTAAATTTTTCTAGGGTTTTCTTAATTTCGCAGAGGTTATACAATTCGGAGTGGTCCGAGATCCGAAATTTCGTTGAGGCGAGATTCATTCCCTTATTTGTGGATGAGAAGCATCAAATAACACACTTGGAAAATAAAGGAGATTTGATACCAATAGTTCCAGGAAATGAAGTACTCTCCATTGGAATGAAACAAAACAACTACACTAGCTTTCAATTTGAAATTTCGAATTGAATATAAATAATGGAGTTCCGAATGCAAAAGTCCGCGCTAATCTCTTAATGAAATGACACGTAATACCGCCTCTCCTGTTTCGCCTCCTGGTCTGGACCGGCATATCTTGGGCGGTGATGTGAACTCCGAATTCATCACTGGAACCATAATAAACTGCCCATCTGCCGACACGAGGCATGAGCATTCACAAAGCTATCCAGCTCAGGAACGGGAATGGCCAAATTGTTACTCCCTCCGGTTTGGTAATACCTGTCGTTTTGGACATAGTGATGGTCAAACTTCCGAAACTTTGACTAACAATATATTTTTAAATATTTCAATTGGATACATAAAAATTATATGTGTAGACTTGTCTCGAGAAGTACTTTCATAATATGATAATTTTATTGGATTTTATAAATATATTATAATAAAAAATAGCGGTCAAAGTTGTGTTTTGAAGACCGTGTCGATGTCCAAAACGACAGATATTACCAGACCGGAGGGAGTAGTACGTGCGTTCAACTCGGCCACATGATCATCTTGATCCGTGCGTAGGCAACAAATACCAAGGGAAACCTCTTGATGGCGCATCGTCATCTGCCGTAAACTTGAGCCATGCCCAACGTACAAGTTAAGCATGCAGGGACGCAGGCATAGTAGTACTCTTCCGTCCAAATTTATGACACTTATACTCCCTCTGTCCCACAAAGAGTGCATTTCTAAGATTTTTAAGACAGATTAGTGTGCAAGGTAATTGACTAATGTGACCCTCATTACTCCACACACAAGCATGCTAGTGCTTCGGTTTTCACAGGCACTTAAATGAGCATGCATACACTTACAGTTGGGCCCTACAGACTAAACATGCACTCTTTGTGGGACAAAATTTGAACACTAGAAATGCACTCTTTGTGGGACAGAGGGAGTATCTTTTAATAATCTTATAGTATATAAATATAGAGTGTATTTTACATTTTAACACAAAATTAATACGATGTTTCTTTTATATCTCTAATAAATATCCGGCTTTACTATATATTCTTATATGTATGTATTGGATAGAATATTTAGATATAAATGATTAATGGTTGAAACAACCCAAAAATTCAAAATGAATTTAATTTGGAGTTTAATTCAAATTTCAGTTCAAATTTGAACTGAGTTTGAATTTTGCTTTTTGACTTGCTTTTTGTTGGTTTTCGTTTTGGGCAAATTCCTTTTGGGCTCCCTGCCCGTTCTTCGTTCTCGGCCCATTGGCCTTCGGCCCGTCGCCTCCACTGGCCAGCCCGGGCTCTTGGCCAGCCGGACCCTTCCGTCGCCTCCAGCCGCCTTTGCCGCCGCCCATGGCCGCCGCGCCGTCGCTCGGCCTTGGCTTCACTGTCTGCCTCCGCTTAGTCCCCTTCGCCGACCGCCTTCAGCGCCGCGTCGCCGCCGCCATACGCCTTGCCGCCCCGCCAGCTGCTTCTGCGCCGCGCCCTGCCGCATCCGCCCGCCCGCCAGCGCCGTGTCGCCGTCGCCTTGCCTCTCCTCGCCGCGCTTATAAAAGCGCGAGCCCCCTTCTCGAT
Organism: Rhipidocladum racemiflorum; assembly: GCA_036346355.1. Taxonomy (NCBI): domain Eukaryota; kingdom Viridiplantae; phylum Streptophyta; class Magnoliopsida; order Poales; family Poaceae; genus Rhipidocladum; species Rhipidocladum racemiflorum. The sequence continues at coordinate 42,985,450 of CM070569.1, read as the reverse complement.
TCCTCGCCCGCTCGCCTCGCCCCTCGCTCCGGTGAAGCCTCCTCACTTCAGCTGCCGTCTCGGCTCACGTGGTCTTGGCAAATCCCGCCCATACCTTCGGCCGCGCCGCCATGCCGAGCTCGGCTAAATCGTCCGCCTCCCTGTTCGTGAAACCCTAGCCCCCGCTCCGCCTCGCCGGTGAGCCTCCTTCTCCTCGCCGCTCGCCGTCCGCTCAGCGTGGCCGCGCCGGCAGCCAGCGGCCACCGCCCGTGCCTGGGAACCCTAGGGTTCCCAGCGCCTCCCGTCGCCCGCGTGGGCCTCGCCCCATGCTCGCCTCGCGCCTTGGTGAGCCTGGCGACCGCCTCCCTCTGATGGGCCCGGCCCATTTCGCTCGTAAGGCCGGCCCAGTTCCGGCCTGGAACAGTGAAACGTGTTTTCCGGATTTTAATTAATTTATTAAATCCGAAAAATTCGTTTAAAATTCCAGAAAACCCCCAGAAAATCACCGAAAATTCTGTGAGCCCCAGAAATCCACCAAATACACTACCCGAACCGTTTCAATCCCCTGATTCCAAAAATGCCCTCCGTTCCTCAATCCGGAGTTCCCAAAATTCTGAATTGCCCAATTCGCCCTTCGTTCTCTCTCTCGGCAGGTTACGGTTTTAGATTTCGTTTCGTTTCGATTCTTTTCCGCTTCGTTTCTTTATTTGTCGTTCGTTCTTGTCGCGCTAGATCCAGACGTTGGACAATTCCGAAGCGATCCACTGGAGCCGGGCTGTTCGAGGAAGCGACGTGGATCCTCGAGAAGATCCCGAGCAGGCGTGGACCCGACGGAAGCCCGACGACTACTTCGACTGCAGTTCAGCCGATCCGATCGCCGAGCAAGGCAAGCCGTACACCCTTGATCATGTTGATCCTATCATGCCATGCTATAGTAGTAATTATTTTATATCGCATTATTTCACTGTATGTTGAATTATTTGAAAACCGTTATTTTGGAATGACATGATACCTAGGTAATGCCGAATTGATCATAAAACCTCCTTGAAATCTCTGAACCAGATTAAATCCTTTGTAACCCTAGATGATTAATAGTACCCTGTTAAGTTAGTTATTATTAATCTTGTGGTTAGCTCAAATGCTTTTGAAAATGGAAATAAAATGCCGCCGAATCTCGGATTCGGATGTTTGAGAAAGTGCTACGATTTGGGGACAGAATCGGATAAATCCCGGAGTGGATGTAACTCCGATCCCCGGCTGATGATTGATGCCTTGGTTTGTTTGGTGGCCGGTATTATGGGATACCGGATCGGGTTTGCGGATGAAGGCTTGATCTTTGGCAGTGTAAGGTTAACAACCCCCTTGAGCAAAGTAAACAACTTAAGTACCGCTCAACCACAGTCGGATCGGGTCGGCAGACTAGTATCCGACATGGCTCGATAAATTAATCATTCTGAACCTAAAATCAGATTCTTTTGGTGGCTACCATTCTCGGAGAGAATGGGGACCGGCCTTCTGGCGAGGAACGCACCGGAGGGGTGGAACGGGAATGGTCCTTCGCGACATTCTTGGTTCTCACAACGGTAGATGCTAATGGGGGACTGTGAGCCCAAGGTAGCTATACAACTATCGGTTAACAACTAAAACAACAGGAATGGTTAACGAAAAGCTGTGATCATCTCGATCTGGCCGCATGCATTTAAGTTGCATGTTTGTTAGCGCTTGGCATTAACGGTCGTTGATATCTTGTGGGTAAAGCTGAGCACCTCTGCAGAGTTAATCATGATGGTATTCGAATACGCCGTACTTCCGGTTAATGGAGTTAAGTTTGAATCAGGTGATACCGTAACCAAGCTCAAGTTCTTGTTTGTTGAATTTGGAAGAAGTTGATTAAGTGTTGTGAACTTGTGGAACCCCTTAACTATTATTTATGGTTTGTGCTTCAAATGTAAAATGAGTTGGAAAATAAAAGCGCATCCGGATACTTAAACCCTAGTCCCTTCCATTGGATAATCCCGCATGTAGTATTCGGTGGTTAAAATGCGACTTGTTGAGTACTCCCGTACTCACCCTTGCAAAACCCCGCCCTTTCAGAGTTTGAAGAAGCTGGAGCGTTCCAGGAGTTCGTAGTTGGCGATTTTGTCTGGTTTTGAGGTCTTGGTCTTTTGCTCAGGCCTGCCTGTGTGGTGTTTTGATTGTAAGTTATTCGGGCCCTGCTGCGCCCTCTTTTGTAAAAACCCTGGCCGTTAGGCCCTATATTGAATAAAAAGAGTTGGATTTGCTTTTGCCAGGTAATTGTACTCTTGTTTTCCAACAGTTAGTCTTCCTGGGTAACTGTTGTGAGTTTTCGCACTGCCCCTAAAAAGGCGGTCTGTCACAAGTGGTATCAGAGCCTTGGCTTGACCATAGATTAAGACCTTAGGTTGGTATAGGAAAGTTTTACAAAATTATTTTCAGCTTACAAACAAAATGAATTTCAAAAATATAAGTATTATTGCTTCTCGTCCTTCCCCAGCTACCTTATCTTCTTTAGAGTTTTTGTTCCTCTCGGTTTTGTTTTAAAAAGTTTCGTCTGCCCGTCTAAATTTCAAAATCCTCGTCGACCTTCGCCAGCAGCTTGGAGGTGATGTCGTCGGCAGTAGTTAGATCGTTAGTTGTAGAAGTTGTGCCCTTTTTCCTGTAGGTCTTTTGGTAGTGTAAAATAGGTTGTTTTAGATACCTTATGACGGTATTCTGAGACAATCTATATTAATAAAAGCTATGTTTCTATCTCTCTGCTAAATTGTTTGTATTAAGTATCCTTATACCTTCCGGCCAAATTCCACTAATTCTTCTCCTTTCATCTTGCTTCTCACCTACTCAGTCTCTCCGTACCTCATGTTCTAAATCTTACTTACCTTCTGCTTTACCCCAAAACCCTGCTGCAGACCGAAAAGAGAAAGACAGAATAAGACCATGGCAGATTTTGGATCAGAGTTCCTGCATGACAGTTCGAGCAGTAATGAAGAGTCAGGAAACCACCCAGTCAACCTAGCACAAATACTGGCCATAATGGAAAGAAACAGACAACAGGCAGAAAGGCACCACACGCAGTTATTAGAAGGGATTTTGGAACAGCTAGTTAACAAACTTCAAGGACACACCAAAGGAAATCTGGACCGACAAGAGGAAAGTGCAGTAATGGGATGTCTGCACGAATCCGACTACTTTGCCAGTGACATTTCCGTAGAGATGGACATTCAAGCTAGAGAGATGAGAGAATTCTTGGAAGGATTACAGAAAAGCTTGAAATTCCACACCTTAGCTATCAAGGACCTGTCAGCTGTAATGGACAAATGGATAACAATCGAAGAAGCCCGGAATGAATTGGAAAGGATGAAAAAGAGAAAACTTCAACAGACATGGATACAGACTTCCACCCAGATCAGAGAAAGGACCCCAGCTCTTGCACAAGGATTTCCTAATAAGAGACACGTGATAAAAGGAGGGCAGTCATCAACCGCAGCCACTCAGCCCAAAACAGTGAAGTGCTATAATTGCAAGGAGAACCACTATGTCAGAGACTGTCCCACGAGGCGGGCTAAATGCCATCGTTGTGGACAGATGGGACATTTCAGACGCAGTTGCCCAAAAAGGAGTCTACCGACCATGATAATCAAGACGCAAGTAATAGGCCCTCACCTCCACCAACCGACAGCTGGTAACCCGTCCACCGCAGCAGAAGAAACCAAGATACCCAAGGAATAAGATACAGGATAAGACAAAAGAGGACAAGCCAAAGAGACCAAGACACTCCCAGGGTACCTCAAGGAAAGAATCCAACCGTGTCATCGCCAAGGAACAGCAACAATTTGCCCTGTACCCCGTCACCACTCCCTGGAGATTCCAAGCCACCGGGAGTAGACTAATAGCTAGATTTGAATGTAACAACTTGGATATGGAGATCCAAGGGATCAAGATTAGGACCGACTTGTGCTAGCAAGAATGTATGGTCTGAACAATATTTTGGAATAAAGCAGTTGTTTGACACATGAACTGTGTGAATGGGGAACAAAGAGCAGTGACTACTGGATTAAATCAGATTGCTTCCCCATAACACGTCCCTAAAAGATGGAATGGAATTGGATTCCAAAAGAATAAAACAGTCTTAAGATGGATATAACATCAGCTACAAAAGCCGCAGAAGCCACAAGTGTCAGGATCGGAAGTCAGGATGATAGTTAGATTCTAGTGCAACTTGGAGACGGAAATCCAAGAAGACTAAAATCCCAAGATAGTTTGTCATGGAAAAGGGATAGCCTGAACATCGTTCTGAAGATGGATTGATTTTTCGGACATAAGGCCAGGATGGATTGTACACAGAAAACAGTGACACTAAGGAGTATCGCGGACAACAAAGTGATGGAACAAAATAAAAGGAGTCAAGGTCACATCAACGCCTACCACACTCGGATTAGACAGCACACCCATGATTCAGGGACAAGTATAAGTTGCCTCAGAGTAACGACCTGTTGACCAGTTAAAGGAAGCCAAAGGATCCTCCGAATTGGAATCAAGGACAAAGTACCGTCAGTTGAAAGTCAGATAACCAGACAGTGAGAAAACCACAGTCATTAAGCAGTATGGACCACGAGAATTGAATTGGTTCTGTTTGGACTCTCAGATAACCTGGCATACTGCATGGACCCAATGGACCAAGTATATGGAGTCTATGGACGGTTCATTTTAGAAAAATTAGAGAACACCGGCTTGCGCCAGATTCTCTAAATAAATTTTGGTTGAATGAAACCACTTTCCTAAGTAACAACATCGCTAGAGGTGGAATAAAGATGGATCCCAGTGACAGGACATTTATGGAATGGAATCAGCCGTCCGTAGCAGAGTCAGAAGTTTTTCGAGAACAGTGGGGCAGAAGTTCAGTCAAAGGATTCTTCAGAGATAACCAAACCTGAGACACAACCTCGCAGGTAGTACAGCCCTACAGATGGACATAGAAGTGTGAAGACAATTTCCAGAAATCTGAAAGCAGAATTCAACGTCAGCACCAGTCGCCATACCCCAAGACACAAACCAAGACTCCGTCTGCATTTCAAGATTACTAAGAAGAAAGGATCGACAAGTGTCTTGTCACAGATAAAAGGATGATTGAGGATGTTTTATGACAGCTCAAGCCGTATGAGGAAGATGACCCGACACATGATATGAAGTCAGCCTCGACCATTCACGTTTTGGAAAAGACTAAGGGGATGAAAGAAAAATGGATGGAGCCAAGTAAAGGATTGCGACTCCAGAGTTCAGTACCATCCATGAGAAAGAACTAGTGTGATGGCTGACGCCTTAAGCAGAAGGGCATGCTGTCACTTAGCTCGGGGAAAGAGCGTCTCCCCACAGCTAGAGTCAGAGTTATGACAGTTGAACCAGCAGACAGTGTCAGAAGTGTCACGAGATTTTCCACGAGGAACAGCCAGTTTAGGAAGTCAGATCCAGTCAGCACAACAGACAGGCAAGGAAACTCAGAGACACGGAAAGAGATACCTGGAACTAAGCAGTCAGAGCCTAATTGCACGAGTGTCCCGGATAATGAGGATATAAGAGGATTGGTTTTGACAGAAGTTCACATACCTAAATGATCGATACCCAACGGAGTGCGAGAATGCACCAAGATTTGAGAAGGGAATACCAGCAGGAAGTAATGAAGAAAGATGTGAACAAATACGTGGATGGATGCAACAGATGTCAGACAGATGAAGTGGACTACCAAAGCGACAGTCAGATAGCCACAGTCACTTACAATGCCATGTGGGAACGAAAGGAAAAGAAAACCTTGTCACTAGGTTACCTAAGAACTCAGCAAGGATTGACGCCAGATGGGACAGCACTTATGGATTTGCCAGAGTAACTCACCTCGTACCTATCGGACAGATCGTCAGAAAGGACAAGTTGGCAGAATTAGATTCAGCTCAGATCAACAGACCACAAGGAGCCCCACTAAGTCAGATTGATGAGCTAGTTTAGCTCAATGTTCAGGGAAAGTCTGCATAAGGCTACAAGGACAGATTTGAACTTCGACACTGTACACCACCCTCAGCCAGATAGACAAGCATAGAAGAAATAACCAGAGTCTAAAGGAAGTGTTGAGAGCCTGCGCTCTACCACATGGGACCAAATCGAGCCACTTATTGCCGTCTACAGAATCTCAGTACAGCCTCAGTTGCCAAGTCAGTCTGGATATGATACCCTTCCGAACCCCTTACGGAAGAAGTGTTGACCCCTTTTCAAATCGGATAAAGGACTAAATAAAAATGGCTTTGGACCACAGCCTATTTAGGATACAGAAGATCAGGTGAGAGTTGTCAGAAAGTTTGAAGACCGATGTGATACAACGGAAGAGTTATGTTGAATAAGGGACATTAGCTATCAAATCAGAGACTTCATTGTCTAGGAGTGATTCCATTTGAAGTCAGCACCGTTTGGATAAAGAACAGAAGCTAAGCCTAGCTAGACCGAACCATACCAGGTTTCTAACAGAATCAGAGAGGTGGCATGCAAGTTACAGTCAATTCAGGATTTCAAGAGTTCACAGTATGATTCGGATTTCCCCGACTGAAAAGACATTTCAGCCAGCAGCCAGATCAAGTGCCGTCAAAGAATCAAATTTGCCTTATGGTTCACCGAGAAAGATCAGTCAAGATCATGGAAGTCAGGAAGAAAAATACTGAGTTTAAGGATTGTCAGATTTACCGAGTTCTGTGGGAGGATCACACACTCGAAGGACCCTTGGAAAGAGGAATCAGTTTGCAGCAGTAGTTTCCCAACCTTTCTCCCAGGAGGAATAAATCTCGGGGACGAGATTTGTTTTAAGTGGGGTAGGTTGAAACAACCCAAAAATTCAAAATGAATTTAATTTGGAGTTTAATTCAAATTTCAGTTCAAATTTGAACTGAGTTTGAATTTTGCTTTTTGATTTGCTTTTTGTTGGTTTTCGTTTTGGGCAAATTCCTTTTGGGCTCCCTGCCCGTTCTTCGTTTCTCCGGCCCATTGGCCTTCGCCCGTCGCCTCCCTGGCCCGGCCGGCTCTTGGCCAGCCGGACCCTTCCTCGTCGCCTCGGCCGGCTGCCGCCAGCCGCGCCGTCGCTCACAGCGCTTCCTGCGCCTCGCTTGTCCCGTCGCCCGACCGCCGCTTCGCGCCAGCGTCGCCGCCGCCTCGCCGCCGCCGCAGGCCCGCTGCCATGCCGCCGCCGCATCCGCCGCCCGCTGTCGCCGTCGCCTCGCCTCTCTCCTCGCTTCGCGCCTTATAAAGCGCGAGCCTCGCCTCGATTCGCCCCGCTCGCCTCGCCCTCCGCTCCGGTGAGCCTCCTCCTTCCTGCCGTCTCGGCTCGGCCGCTGGCCCGCGCCGCCCGCCACGCTTCGGCCACGCCGCCGCTGAAGCTCGGCTCGTCCGCCGCCTCCTGTTCTCGTGAAACCCTAGCCCCCGCTTCCCGCCTCGCCGGTGAGCCTCTTCTCCCTCGCCCGCTCGCCGTCCGCTCGCTCGGCGCCGGCCACGTCGGCCGCCCGCTGGGAACCCTAGGGTTCCCAGCGCCTCCCGTCGCCCGCGTGGGCCTCGCCCCATGCTCGCCTCGCGCCACTGGCCTGGCGAGCCACCGCCTCCTCAAATGGGCCCACCCATTTCGCTAAATAAGTAGGCCCGATTCGCCTGGACGATGAAACGTGTTTTCCGGATTTTAATTAATTTATTAAATCCGAAAAATTCGTTTAAAATTCCAGAAAACCCCCAGAAAATCACCGAAAATTCTGTGAGCCCCAGAAATCCACCAAATACACTACCCGAACCGTTTCAATCCTCGATTCCAAAAATGCCCTCCGCTCTCAATCCGAGTTCCCAAAATTCCGAATTGCCCAATTCGCCCTTCGTTCTCTCTCTCGGCCCGGTTCTGGTTTCCGATTTCGTTTTCGTTTCCAGTTCTTTTCCGTTTTTCGTTTCTTTATTTGTCGTTCGTTCTTGTCGCGCTAGATCCAGACGTTGGACAATTCCGGCGATCCCCGAGCCGAGTCGCTCCAGAGCAGACGTGGATCCTCGAGAAGATCCCGAGCGAGACGTTGGACCCGACGGAAGCCCCGAACGACTACTTCGACTGCAGTTCAGCCGATCCGATCGCCGAGCAAGGCAAGCCGTACACCCTTGATCATGTTGATCCTATCATGCCATGCTATAGTAGTAATTATTTTATATCGCATTATTTCACTGTATGTTGAATTATTTGAAAACCGTTATTTTGGAATGACATGATACCTAGGTAATGCCGAATTGATCATAAAACCTCCTTGAAATCTCTGAACCAGATTAAATCCTTTGTAACCCTAGATGATTAATAGTACCCTGTTAAGTTAGTTATTATTAATCTTGTGGTTAGCTCAAATGCTTTTGAAAATGGAAATAAAATGCCGCCGAATCTCGGATTCGGATGTTTGAGAAAGTGCTACAGTTTGGGGGACAGAATCGGATAAATCCCGGAGTGGATGTAACTCCGATCCCCGGCTGATGATTGATGCCTTGGTTTGTTTGGTGGCCGGTATTATGGGATACCGGATCGGGTTTGCGGATGAAGGCTTGATCTTTGGCAGTGTAAGGTTAACAACCCCTTGAGCAAAGTAAACAACTTAAGTACCCGCTCAACCACAGGTCGGACTGGTCGGCAGACTAGTATCCGACATGGCTCGGTAAATTAATCATTCCTGAACCTAAAATCAGATTCTTTTGGTGGCTACCATTCTCAGGAGAGAATGGGGACCGGGCCTTCCTGGCAGGGAAACGCACCGGAGGGGTGGAACGGGAATGGTCCTTCGCGACATTCTTGGTTCTCACAACGGTAGATGCTAATGGGGGACTGTGAGCCCAAGGTAGCTATACAACTATCGGTTAACAACTAAAACAACAGGAATGGTTAACGAAAAGCTGTGATCATCTCGATCTGGCCGCATGCATTTAAGTTGCATGTTTGTTAGCGCTTGGCATTAACGGTCGTTGATATCTTGTGGGTAAAGCTGAGCACCTCTGCAGAGTTAATCATGATGGTATTCGAATACGCCGTACTTCCGGTTAATGGAGTTAAGTTTGAACTGGGGTGATACCCGTAACCAAGCTCAAGTTACTGTTTGTTGAATTTGGAAGAAGTTGATTAAGTGTTGTGAACTTGTGGAACCCCCTTAACTATTATTTATGGTTTGTGCTTCAAATGTAAAATGAGTTGGAAAATAAAACTGCATCCAGATACTTAAACCCTAGTCCCTTCCATTGGATAATCCCCTGCATGTAGTATTCAGTGGTTCCGTACGACTTGTTGAGTACTCCCGTACTCACCCTTGCAAAACCCCGCCCTTTCAGAGTTTGAAGAAGCTGGAGCGTTCCAGGAGTTCGTAGTTGGCGATTTTGTCTGGTTTTGAGGTCTTGGTCTTTTGCTCAGGCCTGCCTGTGCGGTGTTTTGATTGTAAGTTATTCGGGCCCTGCTGCGCCCTCTTTTGTAAAAACCCTGGCCGTTAGGCCCTATATTGAATAAAAAGAGTTGGATTTGCTTTTGCCAGGTAATTGTACTCTTGTTTTCCAACAGTTAGTCTTCCTGGGTAACTGTTGTGAGTTTTCGCACTGCCCCTAAAAAGGCGGTCCGTCACAATGGTAGTCTAGTTATCATTAATATGTCTTTGGTTTATATGGTAAGAAAAAATAGGTCATGTAAACTTAGACGAGGGAGAAAGTCCATTTGCGTGTTTCTTCAACAAAATATAGGCGTGCTTCAATTAGTGCTGGTCTGTCCATCAGTAGCACACGCTCGGTACAGCCACAGTACTTTCGTGCACTTCTCGTACAGCCACAGTACTTTCGTGCACTTCTCGTACAAAGCTAGCCTTGGCAGATGCTGTGGCCGGCCGTTACGTAATTAACGGGGCAGGTACGATACATAAATATGGATGAATCATGAATACACGGACGTAGAAGTTGGTCGGACTCGTGCACAAAGCCAGCTTCAAGGCTTCAACTCCCTGCAGTTTTAAACACTCGTACGTTTGTAGCCCAACACAGTCAGAGATCAAGGGAAGAAACAGAAACTAAACATCGATCTGCTTTTTAGTTTATAGTTTATAGTCAGTTTTTTTTTTGTTTAACCGGCTTAATTAAAAGCAATATGTTTTTAGAGAGGTGCTTCTTGTTAGACAACCTCGCTATCGAATAGTCCGGGGTTGCCTAATAGATCTCAAGTGGAGAACAGAGAGAGAGAGGGCGAGAGACACAATATGAGGAGGAACGGGTCTGCTTTATTATTCTGTATGCTTGTGTACACAAAGGGGTAGCCCCTGCCTCCTATATATAGCGGTTCTGCTAGAGATAAGGAAGAGTCCATATAGGATACGTCAATCGGTTTCCTAACACTCCCCCTTGGACTCTTCACTGCGAGATGCATATGCCTCATTAAAACTCCATAAAAACCCAGTGGGAAAAATAATTGGAGAAAGAGTACATAGCACACGCTTGCTGTGTTGCACGGATTGCCTCATCAAAAACCTTAGGTAAGAAAACTTCAATGAAAAACTTACTTAAGGAAAAGAGTACAATCCACCCAAACTTCAATGTTAATCTCCAAGATTCATGTTGGGTACTCAAACTTCATGTTCGAGATTTATGTAGGAGTATGTGAAAATTCTCCCCCTGAAATCTGCACTTCTCTAAGCCTCATCATCCCGATTCCTCTAATACATCTTTCAAAGGAAGATGCCGAGAGTGACTTAGTGAATAAATCATGAGATTGACTTAGTATGCGAGATCTTTATCTCGTTCATCTTATGCATTTCATGGGCATAAAAGAACTTGGGGTTGATATGCTTTGTAAGGTTAATCTTCACATATCCCATTTGCACTTGTGCAACACAAGCTGCATTATCTTCATAGATAATAGTGGGGGTTTGTTCCATGTTCAGGCCACATGACTTCTGGATGTGGTGAACCATTCTTCGAAGCCATGCACATTCCCGAGAGACTTCATACAATGCAATGATTTCTGAGTGGTTAGTCGACGTCGAGACAAGAGTCTGCTTAGACGACTTCCAAGAAATTGCCGTTCCACCGCAAAGGAAAACATACCGGCTTGTGACTTGCCAAGATATGCGGTCCGATAGGTACCCAAAGATCGGCATAGCCAACTAAATTCAATTCATTGTTTCTTCTCAGAAACAAGCCGAGGTCTTTGCTTCCTTGAAGGTAACGGAAGATGTCCTTCACCCCTTTCCAATGCCTTTTGGTGGGTTACGCCTTTGTCATCAGCGCTAGCAAATTCACTACGAACACAATGTCCGGCCTAGTGCTATTCGGGCAAGGTACATGAGCGCTCCAATTGCAATCAAGTATGGGAATTTCGCTCCCGTGACTTCCTCCCCCTCTTCTTTAGGCCTGTACGGGTCTAGGTGCCTTGGAGTGACCTTCCGACCATTGGGGTCTTTATGGGTATGTCTTTTCAAAGCCAAATCTCTCCAACACTTTCTGCGTGTAGGATGCTTGGTGTACCAAGATTTCGCCTTGGACATGTTCAAGCCGCAAGCCTAAATGTAACTTGGTTTTACCTAAGTCTTTCATTTCAAACTCAGATTTCAAGTATGTGCATGCTTCTTCAATTTCCTCATCCGTCCCAATGATGTTCAAGTCATCTACATGAGACGGAGATTATACAAAATCCATTCGTGGATCGTTGTATAAATATACATGGACAATCTTCATTGCTCGTAGCCTTTCTTGCAGAAAGTCACTCAAACGATTGTACCACATTCTTCCTGATCGCTTCACCCATACAGTTGATTTCTCCAATTTCACCTTTGTATAGGTTTCATTTCTTTTGCCTTGGTTCGGGATAGGGATACCTTCCGGTACTTTCATGTATATCTCCGAATCCAAGTTTCTATACAAATATGCTGTGACAACATCCATTAGCTTCATTCTCAACTTCAAGTTGACTGCCATTGAGATAAAGTACCTAAAGGTAATTCTGCCCATGACCGGAGAATAGGTTTCTTCATAATCAACCCTAGGACGTTGAGTGAAACCTTGAGCGACAAGCCTTGCCTTGTACCTTACAACTTCATTGTTTTCGTTTATCTTGCGAACAAAAACCCATTTGTGACCTACGGGGTTTATATGGGGAGGCGTATGCACACAGGCCCAAACACCTCTCTTTTGTTCAGAGAGACTAACTCTGCGGTGATTGCCTTCTTCCAATCTTCCCAATCGAGCCTTTTCTTGCACTCTGCGAGAGATGCGGGCTCGGAATATTAATGATCGTGGCAATCTTCTTTGCAAAGTATGCATCGACATTGGCTGTTGCTCTATTCATTGATTCTCCTGATATTACAAAATTTATGGCCATTTCGTCATGGTGTGCTTCATGCACTTCTACTTGCTCTTCATTGCTATTTCCCATTCCAGGAGCAAGTTCCTTTAGTTTTTCTCCGCCAATGTGTGCGCACACATTATTTCCGGCGGCTTCTTCCAATGGAAGGTTCAGATCTGAAATTGCCTTTTCCACAGGCTTCTTTCCAATGCCAGGTCTCAACTGGCTCCCATTCTTGCTTTGGGGCACTTTTGTGATTGGCTGTGGTAAGTCCTCTTGCCCAATTTTCCCCAGACGTCTCCGGGTACTTTGGGTTTGAGAAGCCAGATTTCCTGTTCTTTTTCTTTGAGGCCTCTGAACAGGATGAGGGATACCTTCTGCTTTCTTTGGTATTTCCACCCTCTCTGGTGCATTTCTTGCTGGTACATGCGACTTAACCACGCTCTTCAGATCACAAAAATGATCAGGCAGTTCATTTGCTAAATTCTGCAAATCGATTGTCTTCTTGACTTCATGATTTGCTTCATTAGTGCGAGGGTCATGCACGGGGATCTCAATGGAATGCCATATGATTTCCCGGCATTTTCATCCAATGGTTCATTTCCTCCCCCTAATGACGGGAAAGCGATCCCCGTCAAAAAAATGCAATTAGCGAATCGGGCTGTATGCAAATCTCCAGTCGTGACTTCCAAATACCTGATTATGGATGCATTCTCATAACCAACGTATATCCCATACTTGCGGAGAGGGCCCATTGCAGTTCGCTGTGGGGGTGGTATAGGTACATATACCATTCATTCAAATCTTCAGGATGACCCATTGCATTAGTTGCATAGTTGAATGGATGTTGTAGGCCGACGGTCTATAATTGATGAGTCTTCTTTGCGTGCATGATCACGTGTCCCCAACAAGTGTTGGGCAAGTTACAACTTTGCAAGAGTGGTCGGGCTATGAGCTTAATCCTCTTTATTAGTGCTTGACTATTCCATTTTTGTGTATGGATGTGCGATGTAGTGCTCAACAGCTTATTCCAGCTTGTTTGTGCAATAATCATCAAATGCCTTGGAAGTAAATTCGTTGGCATTGTCCATTCGAATGGACTTCAGACGATGATCAGGAAAAACATTCTTAATTCTGATGATCTGCGAGATCAGCTTTGCGAATGCATGATTCCTTGTTGACAACAAACATGTATGTGACCATTTCGAGGAAGCATCAATGAGCACCATAAAGTATCGAAACGGCTCTGACAAAGGCTGAATCGGGCCGCAAATATCCCCCTGAATGCGTTCCAGGAATGCAAGGATTTCATGTTGCACTTTCATAACAGAGGGTTTTGTTATTAATTTCCCGGTGGCACATGCATGGCACACAAAATCTTCGTGATTCGAGAAATTTTTTAACATTAGTGCCATGACCTTGTGAGTTGTTAACTATATTTTTCATCAATCTAAGACCAAGATGACCTAAATATACAATGCCATAACGAAAATAATTCAGAGCTTCTAAATACAGTCTTCAAATAAGTATACACTGCGTGTGCATTGATTATCGTGTAGTACAACCCAGATTCATATGAGGGATATTTTTCTAATACCATTTTTTTTATATTCCGCGTGCTTCACAGTGCACAAATGCTCTTTGTTATTTTCTTCATTGGTTTCTACGTGAAACCCATTGGCGCGGATATCTTTGAAACTTAAGAGAGTACGAGTTGATTCAGGGTACAAGAGGGCTTCTTCAATTACCAAAGTTGTACCCATTGGCAATATAATTGTGGCTCTTCCTGAGCCTATTATATGCGTATCGCTTCCTGCGATTGTCGTAATTCTTCCAGCGTTCTTCGTGATCGTCTGGAAGTATTTCGACTCTCTTAAGATGGTATTTGTTGTACCACTATCAACAATGCATATTTCCTCTATTGGGCGCTACACGATTTCTAGATGAAAAGAAAAATAATTCTAATCAGACAGTGGCTAAGTAATTCAAAAATTGCTTGTAAATAAAGAATACTGGAATAAATAATAAATTGCAATTCTATTTATGAGAAAATGTATGCTCTTCGAGAGCTTACTATTCATTATGCAATTTGATGTCTACGTGAGATAATTCTGACTATTCAGGTCAGTTCTTCAAAACTCACGTTTGACAATGCCAGACCTTTTCATATTCACAAGGTTCTCTCATTAGATTACTGCGTGCAATCTAATAGGAAGTGACTGCCAGATGCATAATTAAATTCTCATGAGTTTCCAGTAAACTAAAAGAAAGCAATAATTGTGAAATTCATAAATACAAAATAAATGCAAAATTCATAAGTACAAGATTCAGATTCAGAAGTACGGAATATACAAGGTAAATGCAAGATTCATAAGTGCAGGATTCATAAGTATTCATAAAGATTCATTAATACAGCTTCGTGTATGTACGTGATCAGCTTCATATGAATGATCGACTACGTGCGATCTGCTTTTATGTGCGCGATCGGCTTCGTGCGATCGGCTTCGTGCGATCGGATTTAACGCGGCTTCATGCGCGTGGTGCATTCAGTTCCATGCGCGTCGGCCTTCCTGGCGCGACGGTGGCCGCTTCGTGCGGCGTGCTTGAATTTTCAATGAACTATACTAAAGCAATAAATATAATGCATGGAACAGAACAATAATTGCACAGTTCATAAATTCATAAATACGAAAAATAAATTCTCAGGAATTTCCAATATTCTAAACAGGGTAATAATTTCAAAAAAAAATCATGCAAATATTCATAAATGCAGAAAATAAGGCTAAGAACAAATTAAAACAGAGCCATAAAAATTTCTGCAATTTTCTAAGGATTTTCATATTTTTCTGGCAATTTTCGGAATTTTCTGACTATTTTTATTCAATTTTCCTGGATTTTCTATTCAATATCTAGAAAAGGAATAAAAAGAACAGAATAAATAATTGAGGGGGGGGGGTAAAGGGGTAAATTCCCCTTGCTTTCTCTCCGTGCGTCAACCGGTTGCTTAACCGGATTTCATCCAGATGCATCCATCCGGTCGGAAAAGAGAATCTGGACTTCATGTCCATTTCTTCACGTCCATGGACTTCCTGTCCAGATCAATCAAGCCTATGCCCGATCGGTAAAAGGGGAAGGGGTAAAGGGTCATTTCGCGTTCATGCGTTCCTTATCCGGTCAAAACCGGATTCAATCCGGTCAGACCAGGACTTCGAGTCCTTTGGCCATGGGACTTCGTGTCCAAGTTGGAGCCGGCCGGTGCTTCATGCGCCTCACGGGGAGCAGTACAGGCGACGGCTGCTTCGTGCGCCTGGGCGAGGCGAGGCGGAGCTGCGGGCCCGGCGGGGAGCCGGAGCGGCTTCGGCGGCGGGGAGCCGTGCGATGTGTTGGCCAGCATCACGCGACGCAGCTCCAAGCGATGGGGTGTCAGCGAGCGGCCGGTGGCGCGGCGCAGCAGCCGACGGCGGCCGCGGTCGACGGCGCATGAGCGCAGCGGCCGGCCGGCGCAGTTGACGAGCAAGTGGCGCGCGTCAGCCGCCATCTACAAAGCAAGCGTGCTTTGACTTCAGCGGGCGGTCCCGATCTTGGACTTCATGTCCAGATCGAGGGAGGAGGCCGGCGCTCGGTGGGGAGCCGGAGCATGGCGCAGTGCGCTTCATGCGCAGTCGGGTGCGCAGGGCTGGCATCGGGCGCAACAGCGGGGCCGATGGTGGTGGGGCCGACTTTCGGCGGGCCACGGCCGGCGCGGCTGGCAGTGGCGACCGCGCGTCTTCGGCGGCGCCAGATGTGGCGAGCTCGGCGGTGCTGGCGGCGATGCCGTCTTGGAGACCAAGCGCGCGAGGTGGCGTGGCGGCCGAGCGGCTTCGTCGGTCGAGCGGCGGCGCTTTGGCGCAACGCGCGGCCAGTCTTCATGAGCTGCGTGAGGCCGGTCGGCATCGGCTGCACGCGGGGTTTCCAGCTGCTACAACAACGCTGCGTGCGTTGTAGCAAAAGGGCGCGTCGACGCTTCGAGCGCAGGTGCAACCGGCGGTAAGCACTAGAAGTTCGTTGGCTTCGTGCGCGGCCGTCATGGCTTCGTGCCCGGGAGCGTGCTACAATACTTTGGATGATGTGCCAGATCCGTAGATCAATGGCTTCATGCCATGAATATGTCAAGATGTTGCGTACTGTTTTCGTTTACAGTAGCTTCGTGCCACAGACGAATACAGTACCTAGATGCATAGATTAGATGCAAAATAGATTCAACACGAGTGATTAGATTCAATCTCCCGTTGCTCACCTTTCTCACCTTTCAATCAATTCTCCGGTAGAACATCGTGCTGATAACGTGTTAGACAACCTCGCTATCGAATAGTCCGGGGTTGCCTAATAGATCTCAAGTGGAGAACAGAGAGAGAGGGCGAGAGCACTACAAGAGAAATGCTTATCTATGACGAAAATGTCGTGACGTTGTGATATTTTGTCATAAATGTTCAATCTTCTATGACGAATGTTTGCAATTCGTCATGGATCATATCGTGCCCCTCGGCCCATCGAATTTTAGTGACGAAACATAAAATTTCGTCATAATATAACAAAACAAATCGTCATAGATAGTGGAAATCATGTTGGCGTTCCTGGTCGCAGCGTGACATCATATGTATGTATTTTCTATGTCAATATACTTTCGTCAGGGATAATTATATTTGCGAGTCGCTAGGCCTAGTGGGCCCCTTGTCCAACGTGGTGTTGTTGAGCCCATACATATGTGGGTTACACATAACACGTCAGATGTGGTCCATGTAGGACCCATATTTGGGGTCCACATGTTAAGGACTCGAGAAAAAACCCCAAAACACACTTGCGGTTAAGTGGCTCGAACTCGGGACCTCTCCAATACACCCGCATCGCCTTACCGCCGCGCCAATGGGTAACTATTGATTAGGTTTTACTTTTTGATATACATAGATAGACTCGCCCTAGTCTCCTTGCCGGCCATTCTGGCCGTCAGACTCCACATCTTGCATGAGCTGCACTCCAATAAAATACTACGACAATGGGTGACTTGAACAAATCAAGTGAATTGGAGAAACAAGATAAAAATATTGATGTTCTAGAGGACACCATAATAGCATAAAACTTGATGAATATTGACTTTAGAGGTGACGAAAGCACGGATACACATTATTAATTTCTCACTTTATCAAGATTTAAAGTAAAAAAACATTAGATTTTATAAAATAAAACATCCTTAGTGACTAGTATACATTATGAAATGTTTTTCAAATCCAACTGGAACAACTTCATTGCTACCGGTCTTAGTCCATATTGCAAGCTTATCCTGTAGGAGGAGATAGAAAAGGCACTTTATGTATAAAAACTACACGGCTTGCTCAAAAAGACGAGATGAAGTATGAGCAATTTGGTTCAAGTAACAATTCCATAAACAAGAGTTCTGCCGTGATTGTTGTTCTGATCGCCGGTGATTTCTGGTCGATTCAGACAGTGAACTCAGACGCTTGTCTCCAATTTAATCTTTCGTTGCATCACGAGATCCCTGTGAAGCCACAACGGGCAAGACAACCTAATGCAATAAATTTGGCAATGTTCCACCATACATAGGAATCGGGATGTCTCTTAACCTCGTCCTATTGAAACAAGCTAGGAACACACTAGCGATCAATTTGGCAAACTCAAACATCAACTATCGCTTCCCGACGTTCCAAATAAGAACCCACTTCCCAGATGATGAACAGTAAGTCGCAAAACAACACTTTTGATTGCAGAACAAACAATGACAATTGCTTTTCCTGGCAATGCTTCCACCAGCCAGATTGTGCTTTATTTATAGCCTTGTGACCAATTACAAGCCAGGCTTACATTAATACATCGTGTTCCATCAGAACACCTTCGTCTGAACTAACTCGGACAGCTTCTACTGAAAGTCTGAAACCTACTACTATTTCTACTCAGACTGCACTTCATCAAGAAAACAAAGTGAAAACTGAAACTAACTAAAAGACTAAATCTAAGTAGTCGTGTTGGCCCTATAGTATCGACACTTCGTTGAGACTGATCAAAGTTAACCATCCAAACCATCTGCTATTCTTTTATGATCTCTAAGCAATCCATCAACAATTTTGGAGATACCGGTGCATCTGGTTCATCCTTTACAATCATTACCTTTAAAAGCGAAAATAGTATGAAGATTGCAGCAAGCGGTACACAAATATGTTACATACATACGGATAATACAGAGAAGCAATAATTAGTAGCAATATGCACAAACAGGGAAACGAAATTACAATACAAGGATAGAGCATAAATTTCCATCATACATTAGCCGGATGAAATGATGGCAATAATGGCATGGTTATATCTATGAATATATATGGGTTTCAATCGCATTTTCTCGTTTCCTATACATTTCTACATGGGGCCATAGCCTTTACTTTAAAAATGCATTGAGGCAATACCTCCTGTTGCCCAGGGTCAAAACAATCAAGATGTGGCATGTCGCTAAACCAATTGAAGGGCATCAAGATTTGTACATCTTCAACATCTAATGCACACAGGAGAGCTCAAGTTCACTAGAGCAGGTTCCAGAGTCCAGAATACCATTTCTTTTATATATTAGCATAATTTATCCAAGATATGTAAATTATGGCCTATTTGGCAACAATGATAATGTTATAAATCAATGATAGACAAACTAGATAATACTGTTATAAATCATGTTGAGATTTTGAAGAATCTGAATCAAGATTTACTCATGAGTCTTCTATTTTGAAAAAAAAAAGTTAGGTAATTTCTCTAATAGTCAACATATTGTGAATTTGTGTCTCAATAATGCTCATGTCAATGGGAGGGGTGTTACCGTGCTTGTATCTAATTTCTATCCTCTCTCTTTGTATTGAACTTGAATTGGAGAGGTATGTAGCCAACCCTTAATTTGGCTACAAACTAATTGATCCAAGACAAACCAAAAAGAAAAGAATAGGTAGGAGGAAAACAAAATTAAAGGGGGGAACAACTATATATTTTGCAGAAGTACAAATGCATTCTACTGTTTTTGCACTCAAACTAAACTTGTCATGTTACTTTTGGAGTAGTCCCAAGCCTAAGCTCTAGATCTACTTCTTGTGGATCCATAAGGGGTGAACTATAGCTAGGGCTTGCGGTTCTTTTGTGTACCTTGCATCATGATCAAGAACTCAAAGCAACACCTCCGCTCTTTGACATGGTGCCACCAATGAGCCTCATGCCGGCCGCACAAAGATCGGAAGCGCCACCAACGGCCGATCCACACGCCTCCTCTCCGTCGCCTCCCGATTGCAGGATAGGAGAGGCCGGGTAACGGACTCCTCCAGAGCTCCTCGAAGGGCGTGGGCGCAGGCGCGATGGCGGATTCACAGGCGGGACGCGATGGGGGCTGCGAGGATGCAGCTCGAGGCTTCTAGGGGAGGAGGCTGCTCGGGGATGAGTAATAGATAGAAACCGGATCGGAGCGTCCTGCGGAATCGCACGTAAATCGGATGACAGGTCGGGGATGAGTAATAGACAGAAACCGGATCGGAGCAGTCCTTTGGATTGGAATCGCACGTAAATCGGATGACAGGCTCTATGTACTCGCTATAAGAAGGAAGACTCGTAACTATCGGGAGATACAAGAAACAGAGACAGAGCAACGAAAAACAGAGAGTACATTGTTGATTGTCGCAAATTAATCTAAAGGCGGTGGCTCCAAAACAGCTAAGCTATCCAAGATGTCCGTCGCCTGATAACTTGTGGTTAATTTTGGCTCATTGTTGTTAATTGTTGCACTATTTTTAGTACCTTCTAATTATTTATACATGTCTAATTATTTATTTGCTATTATATGTTGAGCAGATGGATAGAAGTTGGATATATGGCAAGCAATTTACACCTGCATATATCAAAGGCGTGAAAGATTTCATGGAATTTGTTGAAGAAAGATTTGATGCGAATGTTGAGATACTCTGCCCATGTCGCCGATGTCTTAATCAAACAAGAAGACCTCGATCGATGTGCAGATCACATTCATATTTATGGGATGTCAAGTACATACACTAAGTGGGTTCATCATGGAGAACCACTTGATGTTGAAGTCATAGAACTTCAAGTGAACTCGAGATGAAAATGTTAGCCATATGGAAAATTCTAGTCATGATACATTGGGTGTGGGTGAGGATGACAACAATGATGATGGTGGATTACCGGAGATGTTAGAAGAACTCTATACAAATTTTGGGACCAAGGTGGAGAACATCCAAAGTTTGCTAGAGTGCTTGAAGATGCAAAACGTGGACTTTGCCCGAATCTAAAATATCAAGATTCTCTTTTCTCGGTGAAGTTGCTTCATGTCAAATCATACTATCGAATCGGCAACGTAGCATTTGATGGAATATTGAAGTTGTTGGTGTTAGCATTTCCACATTGCAAACTTCCCAAATCATATTATGAAGTAAAGCAATATCTCCGTGAGTTGGGTCTTGGATATGATTCTATCCATGTGTGCATGCATAATTGTGTGCTATTTCTAAGGAGTACGAGAATAGAGATGAATGTCCGGTATGTGGTACATCAAGATGGAGAGATGCTGATGGTAAAAAGCAAGTTCCTCAAAAGGTGTTGAGACATTTTCCATTGATACCAAGATTGAAGAGGTATTTTTCATCAAAAAAGACAACAGAGGACACACAATGGCACATGATGAGGAGAAAACCAGTTGATAATGAAATGAACCATCCAAACAGATGGCGAGGCGTGGAAAGACTTCGATAGGAAATATCCGATGTTTGCAAAAGATGCAAGAAACATGAGGCTTGGCATAGCTACTGAGCAGTTTTAATCCATTTGGCATTATGAGTACCTCATATAGCATGTGGCCGTTGCTTGTGATGCCTTATAACATGCCACCATGGGTATGTATGGATCAATCCAATCAGTATGATGGCCTTACTCATACCAGTCCAAAATGTCCCGGGAAGGATTTTGATGTATTCTTGGAACCTCTCATAGAAGAGTTGATTGAACTATGGAACTGTCCCCGCTTATGATGCATTCATCGCTCACGATGTTCCAACTGCATGTCGCAGCATTTTGGTGCATACATGATTACCCTGCTTTGAGCACTTTATCGGGCGAACTACAAAAGGTTATTATGCATGCATACATTGCGACAAAGATCCATTGTCCCGCCATAAGGAACAAAATATGTTACATTGGTCACCGTCGTTACCTCACAATGGGCGATCAAGTTTGCGAAAGAGCTTAGCATTTGATGGACATCATGAAAAGCGTGACAAGCCAAGAAGGTTTAGTAGAGAGGAACTATTACAACAAATAGAGAAGGTGAAAGATGTTAGACCAGGAAGCATCCTCCAAATAAGAAAAGAAAGCGTCCAATGAAGGATGAGCCAAAAATATTTAGCCTGAGGGCTATATTGTTTGATTTGCCATATTGGATAGAATTGATTCAACCACACAATCTTGATGTCATGCACATCGAGAGAAATATATGCATGAACCTTCTAGGCACAATACTAGATATAGAGGGGAAGACAAAAGATACTATCAATGCTAGACTTGATTTGCAAGATATGGGCATAAGAGGTGATTTGCACTTAGAAGACAAAGGCAGCACATATAGCATGCCAAATGCATGCTATACCTTGAAAAAGGAGCACAGAATTGCATTTTGCGAATTTATTAGAGATATCAAATTTCCAGATGGTTTTGCTTCCAACTTATCTAGATGTATAAGTGCTGATGGATGCAAGTTACAAGACTTGAAAACTCATGATTGTCACATACTCTTGCAAAGAGTTTTACCTGTTGGCCTTCGTGGTTTTGTACGCAAAGAAATATATGAAGCAATTGCAGAGCTGGGTAACTTCTTTAAAGAGTTGTGTTGTAGAAATCTGGATGTTGATGTACTGCATCAACTTAAATCACAAATCCCAATAATTCTATGCAAGCTTGAGAAAATATTTCCTCCGGCCTTCTTTGATGTCATGGTGCACTTGGCGCTCATCTACCTGATGAGGCAATTCTTAGAGGTCCAAAGACAATTTGGATGGATGTACCCAATTGAGCGTCGACTTTGCACTCTGAAAGGTTTTGTGAGGAACAGGCAAGACTCAAGGGTCTATTATGAGGCATATGTAGCCGATGAGGCCTTGACATTTTGCTCAAGGTACATGGACAATGTTGAAACTAGATTTAATCGGGACACAAGTGGGGATGGATCTCTAGGAGATCTTGGCGATTGTGACATTTCTGCTTTTAAGCATGGCGTTAATTTAGTAGGATCATGTCGAGTTACTTACCTTGATGATGAATTTGATAAGCTTGTTTGGTATGTGCTGCATAATAGTGAAGAGGTTGATCCATACAAGAAGTGAGTGCATTATTTCCAATGTAAATATGAATTTCATGCTACGTATAACTAACTTATTTGTAGGAAATATTTAACGATATGCTTGGTTTTTCCTTTTTGCAGGATGTTCACCGAAGAGTTGGAGAAAGAAGGGACAGTTGATATTGACAAGAGATTGATGAGTGGATTTGCTAAATGGTTTAAGAACCATATAAGCGAGCCGTTTCGGAAGGGGTTAGTGATCACCTACGTGCACTCTCATGTGGTCCAGATCTGCGTGTCAGAATATATTCAGCTTGCACTGTTAATGGTGTTCGATATAACACCGTTGGTCGTGAGAAAACTTGAAGACACAAAATAGTTCCATCATGGCCGATGGTACACATAATGGCCAACCAACTGAATTTTATGGTTCATTAAAAGAGATCGTTGAGTTGCTATATAACTCAAATCTACACGCTCGTCGATCGGTAGTCCTATTTCGATGTGACTGGTATGATCAAGATGGCAAGATGAGAGCTATCAAAGATGATGGGTATTTCAAATCCATCAATATTGAGGGGTTGTGGTACAAGACTGATCCTTTTATTTTAGCTACTCAATCAAAAAAGGTATTTTACTTACAGGACACGCTACTAGGGAAAAAATGGCGAGTTGTACAGAAGTTCGAGCATCGGCATCTATATAATGTGGCTGAAATTGACATGACAAAAAATGTTGGTGCATATCAAGAAGAGGATGGTTCTGATACAGAGTATGATGTGCAATCTATTAATGCACCTTTAGAGAGTTTGCGTCGCCATGATGAGGATGAAGTCTTAGCTGTTGATGCTAATTTAGTGCAGAATGTGCACGACACCGTTCGAAATGAGGACAGTTCGAGCGAATCTGAAGAAGAAGATGACACTATGGTTCAGTTTGTCAGTGATACTGAGCATGAAGATATTCCATTGTGTGACACCGAGGAGGATTAGTTCTAATCGGGTTGATCAAACCATATTATTCAGTTTATATAGATTTTAATTATTCTGTGATTAAACTTCTTTATCGAAAACTTTGATAGTAATATTTCCCGCACTTTTTTTAGTCAAACATATTATTGCAAAGGAGAGGAACAATGTTTCGCACATGAATTTTGTTGCACCGCGAAATAAAATCCATCAGCGCGCTTAATATTTCCCGCACACCCCATTGCCTCCCGGTTAACCCTAAATCGCCTCCTCCACCATCAAGCGAGGATCCCGTCGCCCCAACTTCCCCCCACAGCGCCTCCCCAAATTACCCCTAAATCGCCTCCTCCACCACTGTCGAGGATCCCGACGCCCCCACCTCGACGCACCGCCCATTCTCCCCCTCGCCTCCCGCACTTCCCCAAATCCCTGCAGCACCAGTAAGTATCCCCATCGTCGCCAGTAGTACCCACCTCCCATTTGCGAGCAGAGCGGTTGAAGGCGGAGGCGCGTGAAGGGGAGCCGCTTCCACTTCTTCTACACTCCTCCCGGCCTCCAAATGTTAAGTTTTTCTTTTTTCAGAAATTTGAACTTCGTAGTTCTATTCATAAGATTTTTGACCATTGTGCTATTGCCTTGAAGTCATTCTAACTATTTGGATCCTCGATTTTTGACCATTGTGCTATTGCCCTTTAATTTACATGTCGGTTCATGCAGCAGATTTCAGTTTATATCTTGCTACCTTTCAAATGTATGATTGCTGAAATAATGTCTTGCTATCTATCCTGCAATTGAATGTTATGCATCTTTATTGTTCCTCCTAATAGGAAAAACAAAGCATTACTACATATTTTCATACTTACTCCATTTTGTAGGTTGTAATTTTACCATAAATTTTACCTGTCCTGGCGTAATTGTGGAGCTCAATGAGAACACGCAAACAAGTTATAGGTTGTCTTCCTGTACTTGTCTTTTTTTGAGATTATCTTCGTGCTTGTGATATATACTGCAATGCATATTATATATACTAGTATATCAAAATTCATCCATGTTAATGTAGTGTTAAAGTGGTTAACATGAGAATATATAACTATCTTCACTACTCACGTACGCATGTATAATGACTTCACAAGTAAATAAAATCACACAAACTTTAAGTCTTAGGTGGATTTTCGGACATGAACATTCAAAGCATCAATGTGAATACACAGTTTCACACGCAATTCACATTCATTGATTTCATAATTGAAATTCAAGCGTGTGAATATAAGAAGTTGTGGCTTGCAAATATCACGCTTATAGTATTCTTACGATTTCAAATAATAATAACACCAATGATTTCATAATAGAACATCAACTGTGTGAATATGAGAAGTTGCGGCTTGCCAATATCGTGGAGGTTCATGCCAAATTTGATTTTCTCGGGCATCCGCTCAAGAAAAATGCTCAATGCATCGACTACTTCCCATTCATCTATAAGGACAAACAATCGAGCTTAGAACACAGTGAAGACTCCGATTCGCAGTATAATCCTGAAGAGGACAAAGTGGGACCGAGAATGATGCAAATGACAAGATTCCTTCGTATGAGGAGCCGCAGACGGAAGTGCGAACTGTAGCTACTATATCAGCCTTAAAGGTGCTTTGTCTATTCTGTTGGGGGCTTAGGATTTTGGTGTACTTGTGTTTTGAATTGGTTATGTGGTTCTTGTGTTGGTCTTTATTTATTTCAAGTGATATATTGACTTTGTTGTTTATTCTTTTATACCAGAGTAAATCATATAAAAAAACTGTTACAAGGCCTGCTTTAAGGCCCAATAAAAGGGACAAGATGGCTCCAGGTGGCACAAGACCTTCCAAGAGAGTGAAGGCAACTCAAACAATACAAGCCACCTCTTTGGAGTTTCAACAAGGTCAACAAAGAAAGAATTTATCCTTGGGACAACTTATCAAGATAGAACCACCGCAAAGATCTCGATCAACTGGATCATCAAGTTCAGAGCCAAGGACAAGAACCTATTGTGGAACCTAGGAGCACTACAAATCAAGCGGTTGATGATCAAGTTCAGAGCCAAGGACAAGATCATATTGTGGAACCTAGGAGTCCCATTAGGGACTGGTCTTATGAAGGAGAAAGTTTAGATGCGACGAAGGTGGTGAACCTGTTGCCCACAATGAGAACAACCAGTCAAATAATGCAGGCATGTATTTTTACCTTGCTCCTTTAATGATCTCAGTAAAGTTTTTGTTCTCTAACTCTTTGGATGACAACCTTGTAGATACACCAATACCGCTTGTAGAGGGAAGAGGCCCCAAACAATGGGCAAATCACTTGACAGGATGACTAGAGCTATGGGCGTAAGGATGCCCATACAATTTCTGAGAAGGGTCGGAGGCCACAAAATTCAGATCAAGCCGCTAAGCTAGCTTCTGAGGTGGCATTCACATTAGGCAATCTGTGCCTATCCTCACACACCTTGGAAGGAATACAAGAACAACACTTCTCATTTACAATTTCATGGGCAAATTATCTGTAAGTAATTAATTCTTTCCCACTAACATGTTTTCTTCTACGATTAACGTACCGCTTATACATATTCATGCTATCTTCTTTCGCCTAATCGCTTATATCTAATTGATTAATAGACAAGGCTAGCTATGGACACTACTGCAAAGCCAACGAATGATGCATGCTCTGATTTATTCAAGTGCGGGATACGCCAAGCTAGGCATAGGCTCAAGAAGCGATTTTTTGATGGTATTCCCGCTAATGAAATCAGTGGAACATCTCCAGTACCTCAATTGTCTGATGATGAGTGGAGAAAGCTAGTTAACAAATGGTCGACCAAAAAATAAGGTATTGTAACCACTTTTTCTTTTAAGATTCTATTGCCGAATGTGACTAACTAGAAAGTATTTTCTAGGAAATGCGTGAAAAGAACAAGGACAATCGTGCCAAAGTCCAGTTCCATCAGGCTCTGAGGTTCTCGTAGCTATATTTCACACTGCCATGCTCTTGTATGTACCCATCATCTGCTTATTATTGGTTTTTTATCCAAAATTAATTATCTTGCCTTGTTTTGTTGTTATAAGTACTAAACATTGATTTTGTTTTCATTCATACTAAAATACGTAGGAGAAGAACAAAGATCGAGAGTTAGATGCGGTTGAAATCTTTAAAGAATGCCACAACAGAAGAAAAAGGGATTCTCTCAACCAAAGTGCAACATGCAATTGTATGTCCTGTCAATCCTACCATTTTATTGTTACCGTTGGAATGTTGTCATGTGATGAGCACTAATGATCTGCATTTATCTCAAATATTGCTACCTTGTTTAATTATGTAACCTAAACCTAAAAATCTGGTTGATCTATGATGTCTATGATGTTTTTACTTATTTACTAAAGTGAATGTAATTTATGCATATTTCCTATGCAATTGGTCATGGGAAAATAAAATTTTGTGCCATTCAACTCTAGAAATGGACTCACATTAAGGTTTCTTGCTAGAATCTGAAATAGGGTACCAGCAGTTTTATTTCTACAATTATCAACAATGCTATTGGTAGGTGTACAAAGTGCAGCAAAACAGTTCCAGACCTTATCTGCTACCAATTTTTATAGCTAAGATGGTTAATGGCCAGACTGAAATATTTATGAAAAAATAAATACTAACTTCAACATATTTGCATATTTAGACCAAAGAAACATCCATGAAATACATGAATGGTTTATGTGGTTAAACCAAACTACAAAAGCACGTAGACACAAATGGCTATGGTCCACAAATTAAACCTGAAAACAAATAAAATGCATTAGTGACATGCACAATGTTGCATAGAGAATACTTTGGATCATGAATAACATCCACGATCCTGTAGCTTTAGATGAGAAAGATTCCCATACAATGTCGTATGTCCACATCGGTTTCCATTTTATAAATGCTATTTGCCTATTTATAACAATTTCTATTTGAAATTTGAACATTCGATTGAATCAAATTGGAAAAGTTAACTAGGAAAACCTAAACAAGCAACCAGAGAAGAAAAAGAGAGAAAACTCCAAGATAGCCAAATAGTTTCTAGACTTCAACCCTTTCTCATTCCTATCCAAAGAAACTTTTTGAGAAGCAATCGAAATGAGGTTGAAAGTGTAAATAATCTTGTGACTAGTGATTTAGTAGCTATGTCAACTAGATTTATGTACGGGCAATATAATCATGTGCTTGTTAAATGACCTATTAGATGAACCAAACAAAATGCTCATGGTTGATATACTTCTCCTTTGCCTAGAATTTTCAAGTACATGAAAATTTTATAAAATTAACTCTTAATGTCCAGTATGTTTACATTTCAGAACATGCATATAAATATTTAATCTTATATTCATTATTCTTTTCTTCAATATGTACCTTCTTTCTTTCTTATGAAAAAATAATTGTTTACTAAAACCTATGCAGATAATTGCTCACTTTTTGCTTCTTTTGATAATTTAGGCTCAGATGGAAGAAATGATGCAGCCTGTTGCAGATGGACAAACACCAACATCCACTATAGAGGTTGTTTCTACGGTTCTCAGCCAGAGCGGTGCAAGGAGCAGTCAATTTTTGAAGAATGTTGGCTTAGAGACAACCTCTCAAAAAACTACTATGTCATCGACTGAAAAAGAACTTCAGGATCAACTTGATAAGGAGAGAGAACAAACAGCTTCACTTCGCAAGGAACTTGAAGAATTGAAGCAAAAGGGAGAAGAAGCAAATATGTCAACACAGAGAGAATTGGCAGAATTCAGAAGGAGTCAGGAGGAAAGTAGGAAGAGACAGGAGGAAACCGATGCAATTCTTCGTCGTCTCTTGAGCTATGCAAGTCAATCCCATTGACTTGACATGATTGTGACACCACGGAATGCCGAGACACCGTAAACAAATGTGAAATTAGAGAATGTGACCTTATAAAGTATGAAATCGGAGATTAAAACTTTACGTTATGCGGTTTAATCGCGTTTCCGGGCCGATTTCAGAAGTTTGGGCCTTCCCGGGGAAGTTTGGGCCTTAGGGGGGTGAGTCGTGGGCCTTGGTGGGAGCAAGTTAGGGCCCATGAGGGAGGAGAGGCAGGATTTTGGGGGCTAGGGGCGTCCCTCCCTGCCCTAGCCGCCCCTCCCCCCATTCCCCATTTTCTCTTGGGCGCCTCCTCCTCTCCCTCTTGGGCGCCTCCTCCCCTCCCCCCTTGGGTGCGCCCCAATTCCTCCTCTCCACCTCCTTTGCTGCAAAGAGGAGATCCCCCACCACACAACCTCGCTGTCCTCTCCAACGGGAAGCCCCGTGACGAGGAGATCCGGCGATTCCAGCGAGGAGGACGTTCGGGAGGCTCGGGAGGATAGATCTCGGCGTTAGCTCGTTAGTCGGGAGGAGGTAAGGCATGGGTGATCCTTGGGTTTGGGTCTAGGTACTGTTTTAGGGATGAATTTCATGTTTTTAGATCAAGGGAGGTGCTGCCATGGGTTAGATCTAATGAAAACTAGAGTTGTATTCGCGTTCTGGTTCGGGCAGATTGGGGACCCGAACTAGGGTAGGAGTTTTGGCCAATTTAGAGATTGAATCTGATCGTACGGACTTTTAGGAAGTTGTAGATAATTTCATTATCTTTCCGTGCATATAAAGCACGTTAAAATCCGCCCAGCCGTTTGGGAGATATGGCCGTTTTACCGAGCGCTGTCAAATCTGTGACGAGATTGAGACAGTTCGTGTTCAACGTTAGATTAAACAACTTTATAGTCCGAATCAGTCTTTACCTATAACTAGAAAAAATTGGGAAATTTCCTAAGCTACGCGAGGATGTACTCGTTTATGCAATTTGGAGTTCTAGAACTCAAGTTATGTTTTTTCGAAGCCGCTGTCCAGAACGGGGCAGAATCTGTGATTTCGGGGTTTTGGAGTTTATAGCGTATTAGGTGTAGTGGGTACTGTTTTGAGGAGTCGAATTAAGTGTGTGGCACGTGTTTGCAGGTGGTGTGCCTCGAGTGCCCTCAACCTCTCGTCACTCCGTTGCCCGCGGTTGAAGGCAAGTGTGTTGTGTGGATTGAACATTATATGTCTTGCTAGAATTGCTTGATAGTGTTTGGGATAGATAACATGTTGTCTTGCCATGAACTACATGTTATAATTGTTATGATGTCCTTATGCCATGTTTTAAATATTGTCGATGATATGATGTCTTCATGCCATGATTAAAATGCTTGATGAGGATAAGTGATTTACATGCTATGTTGTGAATGGGCACCGTCGATGGTCGAATACGGCCCTACATGTTGAGATGCCATGTGTTGCTATGCAATACTTCTATTTGTGTATACATGGCTGTCCATTTTGCATGCATGGCATATTTTCATGGCTGGCGGTGAGATAAGTCATAACTATTCGGTAGGGTCGGTGAGAACTGTTATGACTAGTCCTGGCTAAACTTTTGAGTAAGACCTACATCGTGATTCCATCCACCGCGGTGAATGGAAGCGAGTGATAGGCACCCTCCATCTTCGGGATGGAAGGGGAAAAGGGTGCATGCCGACGGGTGTGCACTCAACCATACCGGTATGAGTATTCCGGAAGACATGTGCATTGCATTGCATGAATGAAACTATGAATGAGAATGTTGTTGAATTGTTCATGAGTTCATGAGGACGAACACCATATTGATCAAGAGATGATTATGATGTTTTTACCATGTCGTAATGCGTGAGAATGGTAATGATGTGATATGTAATGCTTATGAAGATTGAAGTTGATGGTTTGTTGTCTTGCACTCTGTTTCCATTGTATTACACTTCGCTGAGTTATGAACTCACGCTTGTATTTTCGTTGTTTGTTTTCTTTAGGTACCATGAAATCGGCGCGCGGGAAAGGGTTTTAGCTACACTACTCCACGTAGTATCATAATCTAGCAATTTCACCTGTTGTGGAGACATGACAATAAGCATTACAATAATCTTTAGTGTATGGTCTGTATGTTTGGTTGTCTCCCTCATGTGTATCATGTGGGGCTATGGAGGGAGTGGTTTTAACTTCCTAGATTTAAATTGATGCTTATTATTTTGCTATCGATGCTTATTGATGTGTTAGTTGATGATTAGTCATCCTTATCGCTGCGTATGGATATCTCGTTTGTCTTACATTTTGATATGATGCTATGTTGTTAAGTTTCATGCAAAAAAACAAAGGAGATGCTGTCAAAATTTTCAATTATTCTAAATGATAACTTGCTGGAATTTACTTTAATTTATGGTATTAAATGTGTTATGGTCTATGTTTGGTGACATTCTGGGCTTAGTAGAAGCTGGGGTGTTACAATGATATCATATTTTGCTCTAGGCTGGTACTTGCTTGCAGTGCTTTATATTTTGTGCTGGTGAACTTCTTTTAGAAACTATTAAACTTTGTGATGAATGCTTGTGATGTGCTGACACAATGTTGCTCTGCATTGGTCAAACACTTAATCTTATATATGCTGCTATGATTAATATAATATATATGTTCCCATTGGTACCCTTGCTAATGTGTTGAATGTCATTATGTGATGATGAATTGGGAATATGCTAAATGTAATCTGTAATGTTAAAATTGTGGATTGGGCCATAAGTGTTCACTTTATTCTGGGAATGGGCTATGCACTGTGAATGTAATTATGTCCATCGTTAGTAAAATGCCACATCACCTGCCATCCTAGCCGATAACGTTGCATAGACGTGTTCAATGACGAAATCGATGTCCACGTGGCTTCTACCTATGATGAAATTATTCGTCACTAAACATGCCACCCAACCTGACACACTACCGATGATGTGGCATAGACATGTTCAATGACGAAATTGTTGTACACGTGGCTTCTATCTATGACAAAATTATTCGTCCTTTGAAAAGTCCACATCACGACACCATGGTCGACATGGCGAGGCATTCATATATGACGAAATTATTCGTCACTAAATATGCCACGTCATTGGACACGCTGGCGATTACGCCACATGGGGCTACGAGTATGTGATTTGTGACGAAATGGCACATATCAGTAACGAACTTCACTCGTCAGAGAAGATACCTATTCAGTGAGGGTTACCTGTTTCGTCATAGAATGTTGCCTATTCTATGACAAAATAACACAATTAAATCACCGTATAACAAATGTGACGCGTTATACATGACGATTGTTGTTTCGTCACAAATTCGTCACAAATATACAACAATGACCTTTCTGGAGGTTTTCATGACGTATTTATTACGTCATAGATGACCGTATTTCTAGTAGTGGAGACACAATATGAGGAGGAACGGGTCTGCTTTATTATTCTGTATGCTTGTGTACACAAAGGGGTAGCCCCTGCCTCCTATATATAGCGGTTCTGCTAGAGATAAGGAAGAGTCCATATAGGATACGTCAATCGGTTTCCTAACACTTCTATGTATTTTTTTTAAGTTGCACAAATATTAAAGCATGAATAAAGAGTAGATGGTGATTACATACTCCTTCGTTTGTTTTAAGATTTGTGCAACTTGTATTGAGAGAGAAAGCATAGAAACACTGCTCATGTTTTTATAGGTGGTAAACGTATGTGGGTCATTTACTCTAATATTCTTGGTATTGATCTAAAACTAACCCTTGATAAGACACAAAAGCACCTTTCTGTTTGTTTTTAGCTTTTAGTTATATAGAGTGTGACATCCCAAATTTTGCATTTTATGAATTTATTGTGCATTTTATATATTTTTTTGAATTTTCTGAAATTTATTTGAATTATTTGGGATATATTTGAATTAAGCTTCATGTGAAATTTTTTTAAATATTTAAAAATGTCAAAAACCTATGGTTGGAAAATATTTTATTTGAGTTCCAAATGTATCAAAATATTATGAGAATTTTTATAGGATTTTTTTTATATATTTTGCTATTTTATTTGGCATGTTTCAATTTCTAGAATTAATTTAAATAGAAAATATCCAGAAAAAGCTTTAAGGCATAAACTGTAACATCCCAAAATTTTGCTTTTCTTAAATTCATGTGTGATTTGGCACCTTGGTGAATTTTTGGAATTTTCTGGAATTTATTTGGATTTATTTGGAATTTATTTGAATTTATTCCATTTTGAAATAATTAAAGAATTTAATTTTGCAAATAAAATTTTGTTGGAAATATTTTATTTGAGTCCAAAATGATCCAAAATATTTTCCAGAATTTTTCCGAATTTTTCTCGAGTCATTTGCTATTTTTAATGAATTAAATGAATTATCGGAATTATTTTAAATATTAAATCGCTGGAAAATCCAACTCGGGTCAAGTACTGTTCATCCGATCGAGTCGGACTCGATCGAGTCCGACCGAGCCGATTGGCTCAACCAAACCGACTCCCAACCCTAAGCGATCCCGACCGTTGGATCAAGATCCAACGGTGAGATCCGCCCGACCGACCCGAAAGCCGTGTCCATCGACCCGCGCGCCGCGATCGTGGCCGTTGGTTGTGCCACGTGGGCGGCCACGATTTCGTCGTCTTCACCGAGTCCGAAGCTGGACTCGCCGCGCCGCGCCGTAGCAAGTTAGGTTTCCGTTTTACGCACGGACGCCGAGGCTATTTAATGCCCGGCATACCCCGAGACCGCCGTGATCCCGCCCTCCCTTCTCTACTTCACCGAGGCTAAGTCGCCGCCCGTTTAGCCGTCTTGAGCTCGCGCCGTGTTCTTGTATTTGCTCCGCCCGCAGTCTTTGCCGTTCGCCGCCGTCGCCGTCCCTGGCCGTTGACCTCGGATCCGGACTCAGCGGCGAGGCGCGCGAAGGACCCTTCCTCTCGCCGAGCAACCCGAACGCCGTTGGGCTCGTCGTCGTCTTCAACTCCGGCAGCCGCGGCGCCACCACGAAGCCATCACCTCGCGAGCCTACGTACGCCGTCGGATCGGACGGACGGTTGAGGTGAAGTTCACGTGTTCCAAACCCGATTAGATCTGGACCGTTGGATCAAGATCCAACGGCTCACACCGCCACGCGTCGTAGCAAAGGCGATTATAGGATTAGATCTGGACCGTCCGATCTAGATCGAACGGCCCACGAGCATCGAGTAGTTTCAACGTGTTCAACCCTGGATCCAATCCGCGCCGTTGATTTTCAAACCAACGGACGAGATTGCGCCACGTGTCGGGAAGTTGGACCGACGCGGTCAGCGTCGTACGCGTGTGAGCGCGTGTCCCTGACACGCGGGCCCCGCATGTCAGAGGGCCCACACGTCAGCCGTGTTAGCGTGAGACCCCGCACTGACGGGTGGGTCCCACATGTCAGTCACGTGAGCCGTGGACCGAGTCCACCGTGGACCCGAGCCGAGCGTGGACCAAGCCCATGGGCCATTGACGCCAGCAGGCCAATCAGGAGCTGCCACGTGTCCATGCCGACGCAATAATTAATTTCCGAAATATAAAATGATTTATTAATTCGAATAATGATTTCAAATTTAGATTCAAACTTCAAACGCTTATAACTTTTATGCGTTTCAACTCCGATTTGAGCGATTCAAATTTCTAAATTTGTATAAAATTAAGATCTACCTAAATATAAATTTTATTTAATTTTTGGACTAAAGTTTTTCTCTGTAAAATTATTTAATTGATTATTTAAACTTTAAATAATCATAACTTTTATGCTTTAACTCCAAATTTGATTTATTCCAGTTTCTAAAAATCCAGAAAATTATGTTCTCTCTGTTTATGGATTTTATTTGGAGTTTTGGGATCTTTTGCATAGTGTTTATTTGTGTATTTGCTATTTGCACGCTTTACGAGTAGACGTTGAAGTCTTGGGAAGGATTCGAAGGAGAAGTGTTGACTCGGGATCCAACTCAAGACCAAGAGCAAGTGCTTTTTGAAGGCAAGTTGTGCTTTGACCATGTTGATCCCATTTTGAAATCTATTTTGATTTAAACTATTGCATGCTAGTTCAATTAGAAGGATACTTTGTTTAAACATGGGGTTAGATAAATACCAATTTGCTATATGACACCTTGATTACTTAAGTATGTGCCATGACCCTTTGTCACCCTAGTTGTAGTTTATTAGTTGGACATTATTAAATTGCCAACATGGGTTTAGATCGTTGTAGTATCGCTTAGACTGCTACGTGCTCATGACATGATTTTGGATAATCAAATGCTAATATTGAATTAATGATATATTGAACCTGTTTTGGAAAAGTATCATGTGATGTTGATGGCACGTGGTGCATGGTAATCAAGCGGGGTTTGATAAACAGATTTCGGCGGGGCATGTGGCAAGAGTAATCAGGTGGGCCGGTTGTGGCATTGGGGATGTTGATTTGGTTTTTCGGGTAGTCTTGCCTGGTCACTCTAAGGACTTAACCTTGCAAGCCTTTGAACTGGGTCATACTTGCAACCACATGGGTCGAATGGGACGGCCCTAGTTGACTAAGTCGCTAAGGACTCACTTGTGGAGCCTCAGGTGTCGATTACACCTTTTGTGTGATTGTACGGGGAGCGTATCGTGGCCGTGGCAGTACCCATCTAACGGTGTGTTGGTCCCATACTTCGCCTTGGCTAAGGGAAGGGATGGTGTAGAGCACGAACCAGGAGAGGACCACCTGTGTTGTTTGAGGCTTAGAAGGCTTTGTTATGATCGCTCATTCGCATACTCTTGTATGGCGATTCACGGCCGACGTGGTGAGTGGATTGTATCTTGTGGGTAAAGTGCATAACCTCTGCAGAGTGTAGAATCTATTTGAATAGCCGAGTCCACGGTACTGGACATTGCTCGGGAATTACAGTCAAGGGTTAGATTTTCTGAAATTAACTTGGATTTGAAAAGTTGGGTTGGTTTAATAATGAAGATGATGGAAATGTGGTTTTAGGATGGGGAAAAATGTTTATTAAATTTCCTGAAAAGTTATTTATGCTTTACTTATTTCTCTTTGCTTTGAATCTACTTATATTACTTGTCAAAAGTCAATTTCTTTCTGCAAATATACCTTGAGCTATTCCTTTGTACCAAGCCATGCATATAGTATATTAGCTTGCATTACAGGCATGACTTGCCGAGTACCAAGTACTCACCCTTGCCCCAACACAATATCAGTTGAAGAGGAGATTACGCCCGACTTTGGAGGAGGAACTCCAAGAGGACCCGTCTACTTAGGGATGCGAGCCCGGTCGGTTGCTCGTGGTATCTTTGGATGGCGCCACGAAGTTTATTTGAATTTCCGCTGCTGTTATTTCCCTTTTAATAAGTTTCGCCTTGCAAGGCATATATTTGTAACTTGGCCATAAGGTCAAGTAACCAGTTTGGTTATTTAAATAAAGTACTTTGATAATATCGATTGGTATGATTGTGATATTTACCGATGTTAAGACTGTGTGCACTAGCGCGTTCCTGGACTAGTGCTGAATACACAGAGGGTCCGGATTTGCAAATTCGGGGTCCCGACAGAGGTGGTATCAGAGCCATACTTGACTGTAGGCTCAACCCTAAGCTAGAATGGTCGTAGTGAGGATAAAACCTATTTTCTAAAGCTAAAAGTTTGTCAAGATAAGAAATGACATCTCGACTTATCCCCTTCTCTCTTTTCTTGTCTCTTGCTAAAATTTTTCCTTACCTTGTCACAATTCAAAAATTCCGAGTTCTTACGTAAAGCACTCTTGTGACAGATGGAGGAAGAGTTCAACTACGTTGATCTAGGAGTTGGTCACGCCGCGGAACTTTGGCACATGCTACAAACTCTCGGAGATTTTGAGAAGCCCCAATACCAAGTGGAAGTGATCAGGCAAGCAGGATTGATCAAGGCTTGTGACGTGAGGATTGAGGTACCTGCCAGGAAGAGGGGCCCAGGCAATCGCCCGATACACTGCACTGCTAGAAGATCTACAATGCAGATGGGTATCCAAGAAGTTTCACGACGAGCAATGCGGCACATTACCAGTATCCACGCCAGAGAGTTGGAAAGCACGGTGTTCCGTTACCATCCGTGCAGCGATAACCTTCTTGACCCGGCGATTCGGAGATGAGGATGCCACGATTACACGCTTGGCACGATTTGTCGTCGCCAGGAGGATGTACTAGATAATACAAGCAAGGAGCTACTGAAGGCCCGCAAGGAGATCACGGCGAGAGAAGAACGAGATGGCGGGAAGCTCAAGAGTATGTGGCACACCTTCTACGAAGGATTGACGAGTTGGAGATGACTTTGTACGGACTGGACCAGAGCCGTGACTCGAGCTACACGAGCCGATCCAGAGGAGTCGATCTCGATGAGGACATCGCTTCTTCGACTACCACGGATGACATAGTCATTTGGACATGGCGATCGTTTCGGCGCCTATGCCGCGACATCCGCACCAGGCCGTGGAGGTTTTCGATGAGTGAGCATAGGTTCTATAGTGAGACTCCTTCGCCGAGTCGCGTCATAGAATAAAGAGTTACCCTTTAGGCGTTATATTCGAGTTAGTTCGATTTGGATTTGCTTTGTTTCTTTGAGTGTGCATTATGTGTTGCAAGGCCCTTAGGCATTGTAAGCAGCCATACCAAGTTATTAATAATAAAGATGGACCTTAAAGTTACCCCTTTCGCGCATAAGTTCCAGATTACTTGTCTAGTCTTGTTTCCCTCTCATCTCTAAACCTAGAGCAAATCGACAGATGGTAACCACCCGTGGAAACTTTGGAAGCAATGGGAGTGGATCTCGCCCAGCAGAAAACCCCAATGATGGAGCACCAGCACCGCCACTGGATATGCAGAATTTCGAGCATTTCTTGCTGCCCAGACTCAGTTGATGCATGCTATGATGCAACAAATGCAACACGTCATCGCTGATCCACCGCTAATCAAGTTAATCGGGGACCACGCCGTAATACAAGGTGTCGAGTTCATGAGGACTCACCCACCCACTTTCTTCGGGAATGCCAATCCATTGGAGGCCGACGATTGGTTAAGATCAATTGAGAGGAAGCTACACATAGCTCAATGCATAGGGAATGAGAAGGTACTCTACGCTTCTCATCGGTTGGAAGGAACAAATTACGAATGGTGGGAGAACTTCGTACACGCAGAGAACCCTCAAGATATCACTTGGGAAGAGTTCACGGTGCATTCGAAGCGAGATCACGTGCTGAAGGAATCATGGACCTTAAGAAGGAGGAGTTCAGGGCCTTTGAAGCAAGGTAATCACCAGTGGCGAGCTACGAACAAGTTCACACAGCTAGCACGCTACGCACTGAGGATGTAGCGGCAGATAAATCTAGGCAGTCGTTTCATGAAGGGACTCAACTCAGATTGCAAGTAGGGTTGATCACCCACACCTTTCCAGATTTCCAAGAGTTGGTGAATAAGGCGCTTATTCTTGAGGACAAAGCGCAAGGAACCGGATGAGAACAGGAAGCGCAGGATGCAACAAAGAAGGATCACGTCGAGGAACGCATAGCGGCGCTTGAGAGTTGCACCAAATCAATTCTTGATTCCAACCACGAGAATGCAACAAGGACACCCTCCTCAAAGACCAAGACCGTCGATCGGTAACTACTGCACCCCACTTCCGCTTAGAAACGCTTACCCTGTGCAACAAGAGGAACAAAGGAGACGTGCATAATCAAGCGCAACGAGCCAGACACTTTGCCAACAAGCTTGTCAGAAGAAGACAGCAGGAAGCGACTCCGGTTCGTTTCAACCTAGGAACCACCCAGCTAGGACGCCCGACCGAGGAGCCATACCCTGCATCGTGGTGAGAGGCCGAGTCAACCATGTCACCGCAGATGCCTTTGCGAGAATGCTACGGACGTCGTCTTGGGTAAGTTACTTGTTAACTCGATGCACACCTGCGATTTTGTTTGACTCGAGCTTCAGCATTCGTTTGTTTCGCAAGGCTTTGCTACTAGAAATGACTTGAGAATTGCAAGACTTAAGTGCATGCTTTTAGTTCAAACCCACAGTTCCGAACTCCGAGCGGAAGTAGGATGTTCCGGGTGAGAATACTAATAGATGGAATAGAATTCCTAGCAAACCTTATAATTTTGGAGACCCGGACCTTAGATGTTATATTGGGAATGGATTGGTTATCCAAGCACAAGGTCAGTATTGGA
This sequence comes from Rhipidocladum racemiflorum, assembly GCA_036346355.1. NCBI lineage: Eukaryota > Viridiplantae > Streptophyta > Magnoliopsida > Poales > Poaceae > Rhipidocladum > Rhipidocladum racemiflorum. The sequence goes on along the minus strand of CM070569.1, from coordinate 42,946,672 downwards.
TTGTGGACGAAGGACTATCTCAGTTGAGAGCCCGTGTGGGAAGAAAGTGGAATTTCAAGCCACTGCAGCTTAGAGATGGACGATTGATGGTTAATAGTACCAAGGCAATCAAGATAGAGGATGTCCCGATAGTGAATGAGTACCCGATGTTTTCCGAAGATCTACGGTATGCCGCGAGACAGGGGACATAGAGTTTGTGATAGAGCTTGTACAGTACAAGACCGATAGCAAAGAGACCCTATCGGATGTCTACCGAGGAGTTGGTAGAAATGAAGAAACAACTAGAGGAGTTAATGGAGAAAGGATTTATCGAGGCCGAGTTAGTCGCCGTGGGGAGCACCGGTTTTGTTTGTCAAGAAGAAGGACGGGAGTTTCGGGATGTGCATTGACTACCGTGCACTCAATGAAGTCACCGTGAAGAATAAATATCCGCTACCCAGGATTGATGATTTGTTTGATCGATTAAGAGGAGCCGGAGTTTTCTCCAAGATTGATCTGAGATCGGGATACCATCGATTGAAGATCCGATCGTAAGATATTCGAAGACCGCATTCTCGTCAAGATATGGACATTACGAGTTCTACGATTATGTCCTTTGGTCCGACGAATGCGCCAAATTTATTTCATGAATATGATGAATAAGGTGTTCATGGAATATTTGGACAAGTTTGTAAATGCGTGTTCATAGACGATATCCTAATCTACTCCAAGACAAAGGATGAACATGCCGAACACTTAAGGCGAGTTTTGGAAAAGCCGAGGAGCAAAGCAACTTTTCGCCAAGTTCGGCAAGTGTGATTTTTGGAAGGACAAGGTGGAGTTTCTTGGACATGTAATGACCGCAGAGGGAGTCGCCGTAGATCCAAGCAAAGTAGAAGTCGTGTTACATTGGGAGCAACCGAAGACGGTGACCCATTCGGAGTTTCCTTGGAATGGCGAGGATATTACCGCCGTTTCATCGAAGGCTTTTCGACAATTGCGAAACCTCTTACGCAATTCTTTGAAGAAGGAAAAGAAGTTTGCATGGACGCGAGAATGTGAGAAAGGATTTCAGAGTCAAGAAGCGATTGACATCAAGACCGGTGTTAGTTCTACCGGATGTTGCTCAAAGCTTCGATATTTATTGTGACGCATCGCGCCAAGGACTTGGATGTGTCTTTGTCACGAGAATGGAAAGGTCGCCGCTTATGCATCAAGGCGATTGAGGCCGCATGAGGAAAATTATCCGACACATGACCTAGAGTTAGCCGCCGTAGTGCATGCTTTGAAGATATGGCGTCACTATCTGATTGGAAACAGATGTGAGGTATATACGGATCATAAGAGCCTTAAGTACATATTCACCCAGTCGGATCTGAATATGAGGCAGAGGAGATGGTTAGAGTTAATCAAGGACTACAATGTTGGAATCCATTACCATCCCGGGAAGGCCAATGTAGTAGCCGATGCTCTGAGTCGGAAAAGCCATACCGTGAGTACGTTGCTAGCCACAAGCCAGGATGAGTTATGTGAGGATTTTCAAAAGATGAAGATTGAGGTTGTACCTAGCGGATTCTTGGCCGCATTGGAAGTAAAGCCTACCCTAGAGGATCAGATCCGAGAAGGACAGAAGGATGATGACAGATCCGCGAGGATTAAGTCCATCAAGGAGGAAGGCAGGCGAGGACTTCAAATTGGATGAACAAGGCACGTTATGGATGAAGGATCGCATTTGTGTGCCTAACAAAAAGGAGTTAAAGCAAGCGATTCTCGAAGAAGCCCATGACTCAAGTACTCAATTCATCCTGAAGCGCCAAGATGTATCAGATCTCAAGGAGAGATTCTCGTGGCCAAGTATGAAACGTGAAGTTGCCGAGCATGTTGCATTGTGCGGCGTATGCCGAGAGTCAAGGCAATGCATCGAAACCAGCAGGATTGCTACATTACTGAAAATACTCGAGTGGAAGTGGGAGGAAATCGGAATGGATTTCATTACCGGCTTGTCGAAGACTCAAGGAGGTTATGACTCCATATGGGTTATAGTGGATCGCCTGACTAAAGTAGCCCATTTTATCCTCGTGAAGACCACTTACTCGGGAGATAAGTTAGCGAGTTGTACATGATCGAGGATTGTCTGTTTGCACGAGTGCCAAAGAGGATTGTATCAGACAGAGGTACCCAATTTACCTCAAGGTTCGGAATAAGTTGCATGAGGCCATGGGAACCCGTTTAAACTTCAAGATGACTTATCATCCACGAAGGATGGACAGACCAAAGAGTCAACCAGATTTTGGAGGATATGCTAAGAGCTTGTGCATTAGCTTATGCTACCTCTTGGGATAAGAGTTTGCCGTATGCCGAGTTCGATTACAACAATAGTTATCAGGCTAGTTTACAGATGTCACCTTTGAGGCCTTTGTATGGTCGACTGTCGGACGCCATTGAATTGGAATGAGACCGTGGCGCCGTGTCTTTGGGCCTGATATTCTTCAAGAGGTCAAGAGCAGATCGCCATGATTAGGGAAAGGTTGAAGATAGCCCAATCTCGACAGAAGAGTTATGCCGACAATCGTCGCCGAGATTTGAGTTTTGAACCGTAAGACTTTGTATACCTCGAGTTACGCCTCTCGGGGAGTTAAGAGGTTCCATGCCAAAGGGAAACTTGCACCTGTTATGTTGGACCATTTAAGATTTTGAGCCGCAGAGGCGAAGTTGCTTATCACCGGAGTTGCCACGATCGTTAGCGAGGGGTACATGATGTATTCCATGTGTCCCAGCTTGAAGAAATGTCTCCGAAGTTCTGAGGAAATGCAGACACCGCTAGAGTCAATTGAGTTGCATGAGGATTTGACTTATAAGGAACATCCCGTGAGGATTCTAGACACAATGGATCGAGAAACTAGAAACAAGTCAACCCGTTTAGTAGAGTTCGTGGAGCAACCATGAAGAAAGCGGCGACTTGGGAGCTGCGAAGAGGATTTGAAGGAAGAATTTCCAAACCTATTCCTTTAGTGAGCCCCGAATCTCTGTGGACGAGATTCTATTAAGGGGAGGTTTGTAACATCCCAAAATTTTGCTTTTCTTAAATTCATGTGTGATTTGGCACCTTGGTGAATTTTGGAATTTTCTGAATTTATTTGGATTTATTTGGAATTTATTTGAATTTATTCCATTTTGAAATAATTAAAGAATTTAATTTTGCAAATAAAATTTTGTTGGAAATATTTTATTTGAGTCCAAAATGATCCAAAATATTTTCCAGAATTTTTTCGAATTTTTCTCGAGTCATTTGCTATTTTTAATGAATTAAATGAATTATCGGGAATTATTTTAAATATTAAATCGCTGGAAAATCCAACTCGGGTCAAGTACTGTTCATCCGACCGAAGTCGGACTCGAGTCCGACCGAGCCGATTGGCTCAACCAAACCAGCTCCCAACCCTAAGCGATCCCGACCGTTGGATCAAGATCCAACGGCCGAGATCCGCCGACCGACCCGAGCCGTGTCCGACCGGACCCGTCGCGCCGCTACGATCGTGGCCGTTGGTTGTGCCACGTGGACGCCACGATTTCGTCGTCTTCACCGAGTCCGAGCTGGACTCCGCCGCCACGCCGCCGTAGCAAGTTAGGTTTCCGTTTTACGCAGACCGAGGCTATTTAATGCCCGGCATACCCCGAGACCGCCGTGATCCCGCGCCCTCCTTCTCTACTTCACCGAGGCTAAAGTCGCCGCCCGTTTAGCCGTCGAGCTTCGCCCCGTAGTTGCGCTGCTCGCCCGGTCTTTGCCGTTCATGCGCCGTCGCCGTCCCTGCCGTTGACCTCGAATCCGGACTCACGCGACGAGGCGCACCGAAGGACCCTTCCTCTCGCCGAGCAACCCGGAACGCCGTTGGGCTGCGTCGTCGTCTTCAACTCCGGCGGTAGTGCGCCACCTGCAAGCCATCGACCCTCGCGAGCTCACGTGCACCGTCGGATCGGATCGGACGGTTGAGGTGAGTTCACGTGTTCCAAACCCGATTAGATCTCTGGACCGTTGGATCAAGATCCAACGGCTCACAATCGCCACGCGTCGTAGCGATGCGATTATAGGATTAGATCTGGACCGTCCGATCTAGATCGAGCGGCCCACGAGCATCGAGTAGTTTCAACGTGTTCAACCCTGGATCCAATCCGCGCCGCTGATTTTCAAACCAACTGACGAGATTGCGCCACGTGTCGGGAAGTTGGACCGACGCGGCCAGCGTCGTCGCTGGCGTGTGGCGCGTGTCTCGACACGCTGGCCCCGCATGTCGAGGGCCCACACGTCGGCCGTGTTAGCGTGAGACCCGACCGACGGGTGGGTCCCACATGTCGATCCACGTGAGCCGTGGGCCGAGTCCACCGTGGACCCGAGCCGAGCGTGGACCAAGCCCATGGATCGGCCGACGCCGCAGCCAATCAGGAGCTGCCACGTGTCCATGCCGACGCAATAATTAATTTCCGAAAAAGAAAATGATTTATTAATTCGAATAATGATTTCAAATTTAGATTCAAACTTCAAACGCTTATAACTTTTGCGTTTCAACTCCGATTTGAGCGATTCAAATTTCTAAATTTGTATAAAATTAAGATCTACCTAAATATAAATTTTATTTAATTTTTGGACTAAAGTTTTTCTCTGTAAAATTATTTAATTGATTATTTAAACTTTAAATAATCATAACTTTTATGCTTTAACTCCAAATTTGATTTATTCCAGTTTCTAAAAATCCAGAAAATTATGTTCTCTCTGTTTATGGATTTTATTTGGAGTTTTGGGATCTTTTGCATAGTGTTTATTTGTGTATTTGCTATTTGCACGCTTTACGAGTAGACGTTGAAGTGCCTGGGAAGGATTCGAAGGAGAAGTGTTGACTCAGATCCAACTCAAGACCAAGAGCAAGTGCTTTTTGAAGGCAAGTTGTGCTTTGACCATGTTGATCCCATTTTGAAATCTATTTTGATTTAAACTATTGCATGCTAGTTCAATTAGAAGGATACTTTGTTTAAACATGGGGGTTAGATAAATACCAATTTGCTATATGACACCTTGATTACTTAAGTATGTGCCATGACCCTTTGTCACCCTAGTTGTAGTTTATTAGTTGGACATTATTAAATTGCCAACATGGGTTTAGATCGTTGTAGTATCTGCTTAGACCCTTTCGTGCTCATGACATGATTTTGGATAATCAAATGCTAATATTGAATTAATGATATATTGAACCTGTTTTGGAAAAGTATCATGTGATGTTGATGGCACGTGGTGCATGGTAATCAAGCGGGGTTTGATAAATGATTTCGATCGGGCATGTGGCAAGAGTAATCAGTGGGCCGGTTGTGGCATTGGGGATGTTGATTTGGTTTTTCGGGTAGTCTTGCCCTGGTCACTCTAAGGACTTAACCTTGCAAGCCTTTGAACTGGTCATACTTGCAACCACATGGCTGGAATGGGACGGCCCTAGTTGACTAAGTCGCTAAGGACTCACTTGTGGAGCCTCAGGGTGTCGATTACACCTTTTGTGTGATTGTGCGGGGAGCGTATCGTGGTCGTGGCCAGTACCCATCTAACGGTGTGTTGGTCCCATACTTCGCCTTGGCTAAGGGAAGGGATGGTGTAGAGCACGAACCTGAGAGGACCACCTGTGTTGTTTGAGGCTTCCAAAGGCTTTGTTATGATCGCTCATTCGCATACTCTTGTATGGCGATTCACTACCGACGTGGTGAGTGGATTGTATCTTGTGGGTAAAGTGCATAACCTCTGCAGAGTGTAGAATCTATTTGAATAGCCGAGTCCACTTGATCGACATTGCTCGGGAATTACAAATCAAGGGTTAGATTTTCTCAAATTAACTTGGATTTGAAAAGTTGGGTTGGTTTAATAATGAAGATGATGGAAATGTGGTTTAGGATGGGGAAAAATGTTTATTAAATTTCTGAAAAGTTATTTATGCTTTACTTATTTCTACCTGCTTTCGAATCTACTTATATTACTTGTCAAAGTCAAGCATTTCGCAAATATACCTTGAGCTATTCCTTTGTACCAAGCCATGCATATAGTATATTAGCTTGCATTCTCGTGCATGACTTGTCGAGTACCAAGTACTCACCCTTGCCCCAACACAATATCGCTTGAAGAGGAGATTACGCCACTTTGGAGGAGGAACTCCAAGAGGACCCGTCTACTTAGGGATCTGAGCCCGATCGGTTGCCTGTGGTATCTTTGGATGGCGCCACTAAGTTTATTTGAATTTCCGCCAAGTTATTTCCCTTTTAATAAGTTTCGCCTTGCAAGGCATATATTTGTAACTTGGCCATAAGGTCAAGTAACTTGATTTGGTTATTTAAATAAAGTACTTTGATAATATCGATTGGTATGATTGTGATATTTACCGATGTTAAGACTGTGTGCACTAGCGCGTTCCTGGACTAGTGCTGAATACACAGAGGGTCCGGATTTGCAAATTCGGGGTCCCGACATAAACCTAAACCCAGGTCGGCCCAAGCCTGTGTCACCAGCTCGCGTCAGCCCGCTCACCACAAATCCTATTTACCGACCATTATATCTTGATCGTTCGGTTGAGATCTTGCTGCGTCGCTCTAGCGCGTTGGGCCGCTGGATTGTCGCCACGTGGACGACGTGGATTATGCCACATCGCTCACCATATCTGAGCTAAAATCCGCCGCTGTTGCGGATTCTCCGCGATTCACCGCGCTATACATGGAAGCTGGGGCACTATTTAATGCGTCGCCTCTTGCATCGTGAAGCCCACCTTGTGCTGCGTGTTTTGCCGTAGGAGCCATTGCCTGAATCGCCATCGTATGCCCATGCAAGCTCGCCGTAGTTCACATAGCCGCCGCCATCGTTTTTGTCTGCGTTTGCTGTCATCAAGCTGTCTCCATCATGTCAGTGGCCACATTCGTGACCACCGCATTGAGATGCCCTTGATTTGTGAAGACCCAAGCTGGTTCCAATGCTGCAACGCCGTGCAGTTGGTCATTGTCCTCAAGTCAGGTGAGATATCACCGTCGTGCCACCGCCATACGTTAGTCTCAATGTCAGCCGTCCGATCTGAGACAAGCGGTCCAGATCGAGACGTGAGTAGTGCTCCAGATCTCACCACGTGTCCCTGCCATCGCCGTCTCTCACGCAAGCCACAATTGTCAAATCTAGTGTCGACGGTCCAGATCTTGCCGCATAGGTGTCCTGCTCGTGCGTCACATGTTCTCACCATCATTACTGCCTTTGCCTTGATCCTGACTATCTAATCTGGCATGGACATCCCAGATCGAGCCATGTGTCATACGCTCGGTTTGTCTCGTGTTGTTGCTGGCGTCAACTGTGCGACGACAGAGCTGACGTCGAGCACAGAACTGCGTTGTCGTAGACCAGGTTCATCGTGGACGCGCACTATTCCTTGGACTGGGTCCATATACTCATGGTCCCATATGTTAGTCTCTGTGGCATTTTTTCTGATATACTTTAATTTGGTAATTTAGTTTTATGATGTCAGCATGATGTTATAATTAGATTTTTTCGTAGAAGAATAATCCGGTCGAAAACCAAAATGTGCAGTGACATCAGCATGACGACATCAATCCCAATTTCAATAGGAAAATAATTCGGTTAATTACAATTTATTCATTTTCTTTTGTTTCAAACTTTTGATAGCCTGTTCTCACTCATACAAGCTCCGATTGAGGTGATGTCAATTTCTAAAATTTGTAAAATTGACTCTATTTATTGGTAAATTTTATTTAATTTTTAGAGTTTATTTGATCTACATTATTGGTATTTATTGCTATTTCTCTCGTTATGTGTAGACGTTGAAGTACCCAAGGTGTACGAGGGTGAAGTGCTAATCCAGCACCAAGGTCCGGAGTAGGAGCAAATATTTCCAAGATAAGTTGTGTTTTGATCATGTTGATCCCTTGTTTTAAAAGTTATATGACAACTAAACAGGTTCCAACCACCTAACTGGCTCCATCCGCCAAACCACAACCCGAGAGTTCCATTCACTCACGGATTCCCAAAACATCATTTTCATTTAAAAATAAAAACAATACAAATCTACAATGTGAAAAGTGTACCTTACCTACCCTTGATCGCGGGCACGACTACTTAAGTAGTTTTAACTCTACAGAGTGTGTACAGCTTTACCCAGAAGACATGATCGTCTCTTGTTGCCATGCAATTAACACCGTTCCTTTGGTGTACGACGGAGAGATCATGACAAGGCCTTTACAATACATGACCTTATTATTAACTTCGTCCGCTAAGGTTTCAATGCTGTTAGGGTTCAATCCACCCAGTACAGAAGCCCTCTCTTGCGTCTTGCGAGTTTCTCCATCCGGGACCGCATTCCACCAAATGGCGAAGCCAATAATGAGACGCACAACTACTTAACCTTGTAGTACCTATATAGACTTGTGGTTGTATAGTAGCGCTCGGTCCAAAGTAACACACACTTCGGTCCTTAATTGACTAAGGCGGAACATTCACTTTACCAAAACATTCTCGTGCATTCAGCACCCTCCAAATATCTGTTCGCCCTGGTCTAAACCATTTTTTACTTTATTTCATTTAAAGAATGGCAGCAATATCAATTGCCGCAACTTCACAAAAGAGTTTAAACATCATTGACACAATACGTTTATGCTGGACTAAGCAATTCTACCATCCCATGCTACACTACTGGTTATTACCAAATAAAATAACTAATATTATCTAGGGTGACAAAGTTCACAACAATCAATGTCAAATGGGATATAACAATTCTCGGAATTTAACTAAATCTTAATACCATATTTGAAATATATTACATAAAAATAAGCATGCATAATTTAAAGCAACATATGCATTTTATAAATGTGGGATCAACATGGTCAAGTAAGACTTGCCGCGAACAAGCTCTTGTTCCTGGTCTGAACCTTGGTTTTGAGTCGCCTCGTTGCTCTCGCACATTCCCAGTGCTTCAACGTCTACGCGAAACAAGAAAACATGCCAAACAAATACAAAAATAGAGAATAGCTAAGGTCTAAAAATCAAATAAAATTCACAATTAAATAGAGCTCGAATTTACAAATTTTTAGGAACTGGAATCGCTTCAATTAGAGCTCGTACGGAGGAGAACGGGCTCTCAGAAGCTTTGAAATAAAAGAAAAAGGAAATTCCTAATTTTTGCAAATTATTCTTCTTTTGGAAAATCACTTTATTGCGCAATGCTGACGACATTTAGGGTTTCAGTGGATCGAGTCTATGACTCGTCGCATGGTTCACGATGGCCCCGGTGCATGGATGACACAAGTGACGACGCTGATGCGACGGCTGACGTGACGATGTGTGGCCACGGGGCGCGGTGTGGCGGCTGGCGAGGACGGCCACGTAGGCTCCCTGGCTCGGGTGTGAAGCGGCGGCGTGGACTCACCGGGAGTGGAGAAGACGACGCGGCGACGGTGCAACGGCACCGGATCGGCTTGGATCTTCGGTAGATCGAAGAGAGTACAATGCGATGAGGTCGGAGAAGTCATCGGCGACGGCGGGGGTGCTGCGTGGAGGGAGGTCAGCCGCGAAGAAGAACAATGGCGGTGGCGGCGAGCTCGTGCGCGAAGTCGACGGCGGTTGGGGTGAAGGGAAGGTGAATGGCAGACACGACGCAAAGAAGGGAATCCAGATCGGGGCGCGGCACGACTGTAAATAGCCGCGGGAGGCGTGCCTGGCACGGACGCTGGAGCCGACGCAAAATTCAGGTTGTTGGGGTTTCGGCGGCGGCGCAGGCGCATGCGGGGAGCTGGGCTGAGCCAGGAGCAGGCTGGCTGCGGAGCGGACCGGGCTGCGATGCGTAGCGGGCCGGGTGAATTCGGCCCGAGGAGGTTTTCGAAATAAAAACATTTTTCGAATTATAGAAATTACAAAAATTCAAATAAATAACAAATAAATTCAGAAAAATTCCAAAATACACAGAAAAAATCCTTGAACACAAGGAACACAATTACGACTGAAAATCTTTTATTTGATGCATAGATTAATTAAATTAAATCTTTTAATAATCAAAAATTCGAATTAAGCTTTATTTAATTCAGAATAAACCAAATGGTTTTTTTTATTAGAAAACTTTTTAGAATTTTGGAATGTTACACACTCATATTCTACCTATACACCCCCAAATTAAGAACATATACTGGTTTTGACATGGCAGGCACGCGGTGCATGCCGCTTGCTGATGCCCTTGATACGACCGGCGTTGCATGCGTACCGTCGCTACACCGATTAGCCAAACATGGCCACTCCCGCATTGGCACCAGACGGCGCATGCGAAGCCGGTCGGTTGTCCAGACATGCAAGTTCGGTGACGTGTCATCCTGCGCGACATTCCACTGGCCATTGCGCGCGCGCATGGCTTCGTAAGGGCTCGGTGCGCGCACCGGCCGCGCCCATCTCCTATATCTCAACCGCCGCGCGCGCGGGCTGGCCGCTGGAGCTAGCGTCCACAGCCACGAGCTCGCTGTCCCCCAGTGGCCGCGGTTGCTTGGTTGGGCTCGCGGGTTGGACACTACACCGAGACAAACCCCGTCTGGAAGGCACCTTGCAGAAAATAGATTTGAGTGTCACGCACACAGCGACGGAATCCTATCGCGACCACCTTGCCTCGTTTGAGTCGTTTGGATCTAGTAAGACACTGCCACGATTTAGTACTTTACGCTTTTCGGCGTCGCGCCACTGCCACAGTTCCACATGCGCGTGCGATGGCATACAGAGGAGCCAAGCAAGCCCAACCTGAGATACGCGCGAGCGCGCACGTCGGTTTCCATCTTTACTGTGTGGTGCGGCGCGCAGCCATATATGTACGTACGTGCGCTGGCCTGTCGTGCGTGAGCGAGCGCTAGCTACCTCGTTTCAGTGTTTCACACCTCGCTCTGCGGCATAGCTTCCGCTCCTTACGTTCTTTAGCGATGGAGCTGTCTAGAGCGTTGCCCTTGGCAGTCGCTCTAGCGGCGGCCGTCGTCGCGGCCGACGGCCAGCTGTCACCGACGTTCTACAACCAGGGGCGGATCTAGAAAAATAGATCATTAGGGTCGCTGGGGTCATTACAATAACTTATAGCCTATATATGCTTATATGCTAATAGAATACAATTAAATTTATATGTGATTTTGGCAAAGTCATTGGGGTCATTTGACCCCACTAATTGCATGCTAGATCCGCCCCTGTCTACAACGCGACGTGCCCGGCGCTGCTGTCGATCGTGCGCCGTGGCATGGCGCCAGCCGTCCAGAAGGAGGCGCGCATGGGCGCCTCCATCCTCCGACTCTTCTTCCACGACTGCTTCGTCAATGTACGGCTCGCGCCCGCGTGTGTGCACGCGTACACCGGCCGCAAAATGTATGCCTTGTTCTGAGTTGATGCGTGTGCGTGTATAGGGGTGCGACGCCTCCATCCTGCTGGACGACACAGCCAACTTCACGGGGGAGAAGAACGCGGGGCCGAACGCCAACTCGGTGCGCGGATACGAGGTCATCGACGCCATAAAGGTGCAGGTCGAGGCCTCTTGCAAGGCCACCGTCTCTTGCGCCGACATCCTCGCCCTCGCCGCCCGCGACGCCGTCAGCCTGGTCAGTACCCAGTACCTGCCTTTCTCTCTGTCTCTTATGCTCCCAATTAGTGCAACAAATGGATGTCGACTGAGCTGGCTAGCGGCATTAGTGAGAAGAATTTTTAAAACGCCTATTCACCCCCCTCTAGGCGCATCCTCGACCCTACAAGTGGTATCAGAGCCACGATCACTTTCATTTTAGGCTTTACCGTCTAGAGAGTAAAAAGGATGGAGGCTAGAGGTCTAGTGCACTCTCACGATTCACCCATGCTCATTGGTTCCAATTATGACTCATGAAAATGCTTTATGATTTCGCATTTTAAATCCATGAGCCCCCAAATATGGTGGATCATAGATGTAGGCTTTTCTCTTCGTCTAAACGAAATTGCTCCAACTAAAGGAGAAGAGAAATGCTTACATCTTGACGCTCAAGCAACTAATGCTATTTTTAGTTTTGTGAGCGTAGATGTTTTCAATCTCATATGCAACCTCTCGAGCGCTCATGATATGTGGATTAAACTTCAAGAAGAATTCGAATCATCCACATCATTTGAGGATTGCATTGAGGAGAAGACACTGGTAGAAGAACTCTCAACTTCTACCTCAAGTGATGATGAGGACACCTCAACCTCCGCCTCAAGCGACGACGAATCCTCACTTGTATCAAGAATTTGTTGCTTCATGGCAAAAGGTAAAATGGAGGTAAGAGATAGTGAGGACGATGAAGGTGAGCCCTCTTACGATGATCTTTTCAATATGCTAGAGGAGCTCAATGAATTTCTTGGGAAGGAAAAACAAAAATATAAACTTTTTAAGTTAGAGCATGACTCACTTCGAAAGGATTATGATTTCCTAAAAGAAAATCATGAAGAAGTCCTTCTCAAGGAACTCACTAAGCCAAATGTGGACGTAGACAATTCTAGCAATTCAATTAATGAAATGCCTTGCTCAAATTACAATTCTTGCATTTCATCTAAAATTGATATGTCCACATCTTGCGAGGATTTGCCTTGTTGCGCTAATAATGTTGCTTCTAGTTCCTCTATGTGTTTAGATGTTAATCTTGTAGAGGAAAATGAAAAGCTCAAGGCTAGAGTCATCAAGTTGGAAGATGACTTGAGGAGGTACGTCAAAGGAAAGTCCATCCTCGATGAAATCTTAAGCACACAATATCACCCTCAAGATGGAAGAGGACTCGGCTACAACTCCAAGAGGGAGAATAGCAAGACGAGGCACAATGGAAGACACTCAAACAAGATCAAGTGCTTCGGTTGCAACAAGATGGGCCACTTCGCCTCCAAGTGCCCAAACAAAATAGATAACAAGGCCACACCACCAACCGTGAGGAGAACCGGCAAGGAGCACAACAAAAAGATGAAGAAAAGCCCATACCGCCAAACGTGCTTCAATTGCCGGGAAAAGGGACACATCGGTAAGGATTGTCCCATAGGTATGACTCCCAAGCCTATTATTCATGAAAAATCATTATTTGCTTAGGAAAGACAAAAATGGTAATGTATTTGCCAAGTTTGTCAATTCTCCTAAGTGCTTGAAAAATAATGATAATCATATGCCTAGGAGAAATATATCTAGAAATGGCTTTGCTAAAAATGCTAGATTTCCTAAACCTATGCAACACAATGAAAAATATGTGTTTAGGAAAAATATGTATCGCAAACCATTTGCTAGATATACAAGATTCCCTAAGCTTGATCAATATGATAATACTCATTTGCTTAGGAAGAGTAAATCTAGAAATGAATTTGCTAAAATTGTTAGGACTCCTAAGCCCACTCAAAGCAATTCCAATAAATTGCTTAGGAGAAATAACAATAGCAAACAATTTGCTAGATTTGCTAGATCCACTAAGCCAATGCATAATTTCAATTATCATATGCTTAGAATGGATCAAACTAGAAATAGGTTTGCTAATCATGCTTATCCTCCAAAGCCATCTCACTTCACTCCAAACATGCTGCCTAGGAGGAATAATATTCGCAAACCTAGTTCTAGTCGTGTTAGTCAAGTTAAGAATGCTAATGTTTGGGCCATTTGGGTTCCTAAATCTATTGTGACTAACATTGTTGGACCCAACAAGGATTGGCTACAAAAAACCGCCTAAAAATTTTTTTAGGTGGTTCGAGATGGATTGGACGTTTGATCACCACAAGAAGAAAAAGGATGTCATCTCCTACAAGTGGTGTTAAGCATGAAGATAATCAAGCCAATCATGAGCCAATGCCATCTTGGTAACAAGTATTTAAATTGATTACATTATTGCTTCTAGCCTTGTGTAGATTTAGATGCACTAGTTTCATGCAAAATCAATTTAATTGCTTGATATATGTGCTTGCTCTTGCTTATTTTATTTGTTCTCTATTGCAAATCTTGAGCAAGTTAGTAGTGGCACATTTAGGGGGAGTTCTAATTCATATTCATGTGTATCACACAGGGTTTCACTTTTCGTTTCGAGACTACTTTTCGAGGTCTGAGCGGAATTCGGTTCAAATTCGTTAAAACCGTTAGGTTCGAAAGTCAAATGAATTTGAAATTTAGTCGAAAAGTCTCGAAATCTCCGAGCGAAATTAACAAAGCGGCTCAAATTTGTTCGAAAGGTTCAAATTCGCTCGAAAAGCTCGACAAACCGGGTTCAAAACGCTCGAAAAGGCTCGAATTACTAAAAGACTTGAAAACCGATGGTAGTTGAAAAAAGAGGGAAAATGTAGAAAAATTAGGAAAAATTGTAAAAAAAATATTGTAAAATTTGGAAAAAAAAACCATTAAAGGCCAAAAATAATATTTGAAAAATTATTTCAACAAATATAACTACTAAATATAATTGAATAAATATTGAAACATGCAGTGTGTTGTAAGGGTGTAGTCTAAAATTCTGATTCAAATGTTGCATTTATTTGATCAACAATGTATTTCCATTTATTTTTTATGCACTATAGTTGATAGTTTAACACTTGCATTCGTGTTGAATATTTAGTTATGATATGGCTCTCTCTCAAAATAATAGGAAAAAATGATAGACGGTTTATTACTGTAGGTCTCATGTAATTCTATATTGATTGTTAACAAGTTAAACTGGGGATTTTGATTTAGTATAATGATCTCTTAGCAGTTTATATGTGATTTTAAGAAAAACTCAGATGTACGTTCTAAATACAGGTCATGATTTTATGGATAGTGCTCTTCTTGTCTCATGCTGTTGGTTTTTACAAAAAAATATTGGAATTAAATATACTTCAATAAATATGACAACTAAATATACTTCAACAAATATTTATACTAAATATACTTTAACAAATATTGCTTCTAACTAAATTCAAGCTCAGAGGAGTTTTTCTTCTTTTTTCTATTATCTACATTTTCAATTGCTCAAATACATCTCTAAAATCCGTATTTTCAAAAAATATTCACACCAATGGTCACAGGGCTATTAATACTAATTATAGAGAAAATTTGGATAAATTTTTCCAAATTTTTTATAATTTTTGAATTCAAATTTAAATTTGAGCCGAATTTGAACGGTTTCTCTTTTTCGAAGCAGGCGGATTTCGCGAAATCCGTTCGGATTTCAACAGAAAGTGAAACCCTGATCCCTATGTGTGCCCATATGTATATAAGTGCATATATAATTTTTTTTTAAATCAAACCATTTAACCAAAACTCAAAATTTCCTAATCTATTAGTAATCTTTTGAAAAACAAGTTAAAAAATGTATACAAATGCTTTCAAAATGTTTTTCAAAGGTTTTGGCTTCACAAAATCTATTTTACAAAGAAAATGAGATTTATACCCAAAATCTAGATAGAAGTATCTTGTTTTGGATTTAAATTATAATTTTCATAGAATTAAAAGTAAAAAGATTTTGAAAATAATTTCAATGCAAAAATCCTAGAGTTGGTTATTCTTAAGGTTTTTCGTGTTCAAAAGATTTTCAAAAGACCAACCAAACAAAAGTTAATTGTTTTTGAAACTCGCCGAAAAAAAACTAGTGGTGACCAATATAGATCACAATATTGTACTTAGTGAGTTTCGCCATTTGGACTAGATCTTGTGCCATATCTTAGTTCAAAGTGGTATTTCAAATTCATATATAAAGTTTCAAATCTCTATTCTTATCCCATTCTCGTGATTTGGATTTGATTCTTTGTGTTGTTTGGATTTGACTTTGTTGGATTTCTATTTGGTTCTTCAAAAAGAACCTTCTTTGGACAAAAGTCAAAATCATGTTTGAAAAGGCCTAAATTTGCTAAAAATCTTTATAAAAACATTATAATGAGTATTTCAAATGTTTTACAAGCTTCCAAATTGAAAATCCTATGTTGAAAACTATTTCGACTCAAAAATTCTTGTTTTCAACCAAAAGAGCCTAATATTGGATTTCGGCTTTCAAATCAGATTCCATTGTTTTTATAAGTGTTCATGGCTTTAAAAATGTATTTCAAATCCTTCAAGCCATGAGGGTTCAATTGCCGATGAAATCCGAGTTGAAATTGCACTTTGAGGATTTTTCGAGTTTCGATTTCATTTTTATGCCTCAAAGCGAATTTCGCCAAAATTGAGTTAAAAGAAAATTTCTTTTAAAGCAAAAGTTATTTGAAAACCTTCAAAATAGTCCAAAGTTGGTTTCCTGAAAATTTCAAATCATTTGGACTTCTTTTGATCAAAATTTGACAAAAATTGCAAAAGTTTCAGATTCAGTCATGCCAAAGTCGGCACTACCGCACCTGACTGGCGGTAGTATCAGAAGTCGGCACTACTGCACCTGAACGGCGGTACCGACGTTATGTGCGCAGTAGTGCCGGTCTGGCAGACAAAAGTCTGAAAAGTCTGAAAATTTCAGATTTTCGGATTTTGTTTTGGGATAACTTTAAATTGGTATTTCCTTTTTCAAGAATTCTTTTTGGAAAAGATTCTTACTATCCCAAAGCATCTTTTTGCAAAATTTAAATGTTTTTTTTAATATTTGAAGAAGTTTTCTATTGGTATCGGTTTTGAGCTGAATTTGGTTGCAAGGGGGTTTGTCCTTTTCAAGTGATTCCTTTTTACCCCCTTGCTTGTTCTCAAAGTTTCTCAGCTTTGATACCTTTCTAAATCTTTGTGATTTAGATTTTCTTGTGTTTGCATTTGCTCTGATACCCTTCAAGCTTATCGATTTTTTTTTCAAGTGGTGTCATTGGCTATTTGATCTCAACAAGTGGCATCATTCTTGATTGATGTCTACAAATGGTATCAAGCCAACAAGTGGTATCATTGAGGATAATGTTTATTCCTACATATGATATCCTTGTTTATTTGCAATTCAATTTCACAAGTGGTATCAATGTATTCTATTGTTTCCTACAAGTGGTATTCATTGCCCCTTTGTAGCATTGCTTCGATACCCACATTCTCTTTGTTTGGATTCTCCTTAAGCTTAAATTGTAAGTTCATTCGCTTAAGAATTCTCGGTGTGAGATTCTTTATGAATTGAATTACACATAAAGGAGATTTCCTTCGAGCATTGTTCTTCATTGAAATCTTTCGAATGCTCTTTATTGAAAGAAGATTTTCTAGCACAACACTTGAGATAGATTTTAAAATGATATCTTTTTCTCAAGTGACTTGTGTGTTGGGTTTCTCATATTACCCAATTAGGCAAAATTCAAGATTCTTCAAGAGAATCATGATGTTTATTGTAAAGCCTAATAAAATGAGGTTTGTTATTTGAATTAGTTTCAAATAACCTGTGTGATACCCTTACTTGACTCTTTGAGCTTAATTTTACAAAGTGGTATCCAAACTCAAAATATGGCCTCTTTTAAAATTGGTTTGCTCTTTAAGGTCATATTTCAAAATTTGCAAACCTTCTTGACTTCGTGCAATTGGTATCAAGTTTTAAAATTGGTATCAATCTCAAGTTTGCAAAAATCTTTTATTGCATTTAATTCCTTCAATCCTTTGCCAAGGTCATGTGATTTCTCGATAATCCTTTTATGACTTTCATTTGAAAAAGGGGGAGAATTGATTTCTCTCTACTTCCCTGGCACTCGTGTTTACATGTGGTATCACCTTTTTGGATTGGTTTTCCATTTTTGGTGTTTAATGCCAAAAGGGGGAGAATTTGAGTGCTATTAATTCCCTGCTTGCCTTTTGGATAATTTGAGTTCTTTGCCTGAGTGCTATTAATTCCCTGCTTGCCTTTTGGATAATTTGAGTTCTTTGCCTCTTTCAAAAAGGGGATTGTGCCAAAAAGGGGGAGTAAAGGGATTAGGGGAAGTTGCTAAAAGGGGAGAACTTCTGCATCTTGTGCGAAAGTTTTTAAATTTGGTTAAAGTGGTATGAGAACCACCTCCCTATGTTAGTGGTATGAAAGCCACCTCCCTTGTGTTTAAAATTGCCTTATTTGCAAAGTGTCTTATCTTCAAAGTGTGGTATGAGAGCCATATTCTTTGGTTTCTTATTTTTTCTTTGGTATAAGAGCCACCTTCTTCTTTTGTGTTTAGATGGTTTTATTTGCCAAGAAGAAGGAGTGTTTATTGCAAAAGGGAAATTTGTTGCCTTCAAATTGAATCGCCTATTTGTTTTGATCTTCAAAACCTTTTGCATCATGTTTCATCTAAATAGTGAATTAATAGTGGATTTGTCATCAATCAACAAAAAGGGGGAGATTGTAAGTTAAAGCTCCATTTGGTTTTGGTGATTGGTTTAGATTAATGATTAATCTTTATTTAATGACAAATCTAATCTTATTGAGACTAACATGTTTATTGAGTTACATTCAATAGTCTCATATTTGGATGGAAAATGGAAAACCCAAGGTATGTATGCATATTCATTCTAGTATTAATTGCATACTTTGGATTCAAGTTTAAGTTTGAATTCTCCATTGCATTAACCACAAAATGTGCATTATGTTTCCCCATCCATATATTACATGGATGCACATATTTAGGGGGAGTTCACACTTGAACTTGATGTATCAATGTATTGATCTATTCTTCACTTCATATATAAAGGATTAATACATTGAAACATATCAATTTAAATGAATGTTTAAATTGAGTTCATTTATCTTCTAATCATCAAAGAACATTGCATCATGTGTTGATGATGTTCTTGTGATTGATTAAGGACAAATAAAGAGTTCTTGAGTATTATGAAGCATTAGTTGCGTCATGTGCTCAAGACACATCTAAATTCATTGAATTGGTTAGGTTGTGCTCAATTGATGTAAGTGGTATCCATTATGCGTTAATGGAGTGCTTAGATGATTGAGACAACCATGCATTTTGGACTAACCATTTTCGTAAGTGATGGTTGAGCCAGGTTAAGTCCAAAGATGATTGAGATGATGAAAATGGGATAAGGACGACATCATGAGGTAATGGACGTCAAATGAAGATCCCGAAAAAGAGATGAGAGAGCCAAAGTGACGATCCCAGGGGAACAAGTTGATTGAAGATCATAAAGACCCCAAAGGGGATTGCTTGCGGCGGCCAAGGTATAACTAGAGAGGCTAAGGACTTTTCCTAGCTTTGAGTCTAGATTTAGCGCCGTACTATTAAGAGGGTTTGAGTCTTTGCTTCGAGCTTCATCATGTGTTGGTGATCTCAATCCCGTAGTCACTCGAGCTCAATTCTTATTTGGATTCGGTTTTTGCATGGAGCTAACCATTTGGCATGTGTTGAGAATGGGTGAAGCTCATGCTTGGATTTTGCATAAGTTCTATTTGGCATTCGTTGCAAATAGGTCAAGCTTGTGCTTGGAGTTTTCGCATTGAGCTTTGATTTGCATTAGTTGCAAATAGGATAAGCTAATGCGTTGGCTTTTGCATGAAGTTCATTTGTTTGCATGTGTTGCAATAGATGAAGCTTCATGTTTTGTTTTTGTTTTTCAAACAAAATCCTTATTGCGTTTATTTGGTATTGCTTGGAGCTATTGTTTGCAGGAGTTGCAATTAGAGAGCTCATGCACTCTGATTTGATTTTGTTTGGTGTTTGCATGAGGCTATCAATTTGCATGAGTTGCAAAAGGGAGATAGCTAATGCTTTGTGGTTTATTAGTTGCATGGAGCTAGAGAATTGCAGGAGTTGCAATTAGAGAGCTCATGCACTCTGATTTGGATTTATTGCTTGCTTGGAGCTAGGTTTTGCATGAGATGCAAAACGAGGATGCTCAAGCAAATTAAGTTGATTTGGAGTTGGGATGAGGCTATGATTTGCAAGTATTGCAAAAGAGAGATAGCTCATTCCTTGAGGTTTAATTGTTATTTGCATATTCGTTGTGCAAATAAACAGGATGTCTATGGGTTCCGGTCCTGAAAGCATGTGATACTTGCACCGTGGTTTTTGCAAGTCAGTTTGGGTCATGGTTTGACCATCACATGGCTAAGAGGATAAACCTTATAGACTCCGTGATTTATTTGCTTAATACGTTCCTGCAAATATAATCTTTGAAGAGTTTGCGAAAGGTGTTTTCGCAAAGTATTTGGAATTTGAATGAAATTCCTTAAGCATTGAGTTGAGTTGTTGCAAATGTGATTTGCAAATTATTTTGAGCATGAGTTGATCATTTCATGGCTCACGATTTAATCTTGTTGACTCTTGCTAGCTTGTGGTTATGGTTTTAATCAAGTCTATATGAGGATTTCGAGGAAATCGGTTTTAGACTTGAGTGGCCACTTTGGAGTTTTTGTGATTTTGGAAAATATCTATGATTGCTTAAATCTTAAAAAAGGGTGGAAAATGTAGCCCTCTTGATAAGTTTTTCATAGAGTCCAAGTTCACCGAAATCGGACTTCGGAATAAAAAGTTATGGCCGTTTGAAATCTGAAAAGTGTGGCACTACCGCCCCTGAAGAGAGGTAGTGCCGCCCATATAACTGCGGCACTACCACCTATATAATCAAGTGTAGTGCCGCTCGAGGCACTACCGCCATTTTAATCATGCGGTAGTTATTTTCCGGAGGGGTGTTTTCGAGTTTGCCACTGAGGTTGGCACTACCGTAGAGGCCTGTGAGTGCCTCGAGCGCACTACCGCTTTTGCCTACTGGTAGTACCGATTTATAGCCGTTAGCCGACCGTTGGGGTGAGGCGGCACTACTGGCCCTATGAGTGCGGTAGTGCCGGTTTTGTCGATTTTTCAGGGTTTTTGTCCCCAACGGCTAGTTTTGGCATGGGAGGCTATATAAGACCCCCTTGGGGTGCAAGGGTATGTTGTTGCTGGTGCTTTGAGTCCTCTTGAGCCTTGGTTTGAGTTTGTGGGAGGGTTTGCATGGTTTTGCCTCTTCCAATTTGGTTTTGAGCTCAAGAGTGATTCTAATTGCATGAGTTGCAATTAGAGGGAGCTTGAGAGGACCCTAGTTGCATGAGTTGCACTAGGTGATCACCGGAGACGCGGAGGTGCGTTCGGTGAAGCTTGAGCGGAGTGCTCATCCTATTGCTCTTGGAGTTGGTGGCCTCCTAGATGGCGTCGGTGCGTTGTGCGCGGGAGCTCTTGAGGTTTGTGAGAAGCCCCGGCGAAAGTTTGTGAAGGTTGGTGCTTAGCCTACCCGGCGGGGTAAAAAGCAACCTTAGTGGATTCGAGGTGAAGGCTCAAGTGAGTGGGCCGGTCCAAAGTGAGTTGGACCTCCTCAACGTGGAGTAGGAGGGTTATCTCCGAACCACGGTAAAAAGTAACGTGTCCCTTGTCTCTTTTACTTTCAAGCATTTACTTTATTGCAATATTATCAATTGCTTGATTGTGAATAGAATTGCTTAGTGTAGTTTGCTTGATCAACCTAGCAATTCTAGTTAGAGACTTATTTAGTTAGTGCACTAGTGAGCCTAGTTGATTTAGGCTTTAATTGTCTAAACCTTAGTCTTCCGCTTGCGCATAATCTTTGTGTAGGTTTTGACATAGGGGGTAATTAGAGGCGATCCTCGATTAGTGAGAAGAATTTTTAAAACGCCTATTCACCCCCTTCTAGGCGCATCCTCGACCCTACAGTCTACAGAGGCAACGGGTAGGCTATAGCGGTTATCATCTCCTTTGTGTGTGCCAATAAGCTTGATAGAAATTTCAAGGCAGTTGGGTGACAATAATCTATCACGAGCAAGCCTAAACTGCTGGACAATAGGGTTGATATGATCTAATATAGAGATAATCACGCTGACTATACTTGGATCAGGTTGCTCTCTATTGGGGCCATCGGACTGAAAAACATTAAGACGGTTCTGCAGCTCATTTGGTGTATCGTAGATATAAAGCTGAGCAAATTCAGGTTGTCTACCATCGGTAGGCAGAAGTGAACCAATGCAGTGGTGGACAACCCTGTTAATCCAAAAAACGTAAGGGCCATTACCAGTATTAATACTGTTATCAACATTGACTCCCAAAGAAGCAAATGCAAATAAAGAATTATACTGTCTTATCAACCGCATGAAAGCATTTGAACACGGGCCTCCATCAAATCTAATAAGCTCTTGTAATAGCTGAGGGAACAACCTGTGTGGAGGAAGAGCAATCTTTCCTCCACGGCAGCAAATATTGTAGGCAATATGGTTCTGCGTATACGAACTCTGGCTACGTACTCTCGCTTGGTACCAAAATATGGCGGAACATTTAGAGCATTTATAATTAAGGCCACCATAATATGATCGTTCTTTGCAGGTAACTACAGAAAAGCAAGAGGAAAGAAACAGGAAATCCGTATAGCGTTAAGCAACAACACTATGTACCATACCCTTTAATGACTCAATTAATTCTCTGGGCAAAGAACAGATCACAGGATTAAAAGGCATACATGGGACATGGCCTGTGAGAGGCACCATAGACAGTAAAGGGAAACACGTCAACAAAGCAGAGCAGAATAACAGGGAAATGATGAGGAAAATGTGAAGGGAATAGAACAGGCCAAGTGAGGTAAACAGCTAAGTAAATAGAAAACCTTGATTCACCAGGGATATACGTTTGTTAGCGATGCGCCTCCTAGCCCTATTATGATGAGCTACATCGTTCGGCACAATTGGGTAGATCCGATATTCTACATAGAAACGAAAGTGGAATGATAACAGAAGAAGGCACACAAATAACAAGTGGCAAAAGAACCTAATAAAAGGTTAACGCGAAAACAATCATAGGCAAAAGCAAATAGATCGGTTAGCTAGCACTAATAAAGGAACAAAGGCAACAACAGCACGTATAGAGGTAAATGCATAACAATTAGCATCGATGAAAAGTCTAAAAAAAACTATAATACATGAAGCGCAAAAGCCGAAGCGCTTGCCAATAGGACCGAACAAGACATACCACGACTGTGTGCAAAGGGACGATGCCGTGAAGTACCGGTGCCTTCCATATATCAATACTAGAGAAACTTCGTTAAGCATACATAAAGAACCATTTCTGAGTACCTATATTTTTGGCCATTTTGATATAAGACCGGAGACCTTGTTAATCATTTATAGACCACCATGGTGACACTTAATAATAAAGCGATCCAATTGTGAATGCTAAATACAGTAAAGATAGATCAATGGCAAAGGTGAAGCAACCAAATCCAAGCACTAAAGTACGCATAATAACCAACGCTATAGACAGTAAGTAAACAAAGGACACAGCTTTGCATAAAAACAAGTCGCATTGATAAGTAAGGACAACAGAATTGGGAAGCAGGTATAGCACTACGGAGTGTGTAGCATCACGTAGACAATTACACATACGAGGAACTAAAGCTACATAAACAATAACCACAGGAATAGCACGATAACAAGAACAAATAATCGAAAGGATAGGGCTTAAAGAAACCGTCTAACCTGAGCATACGAATCAGGAAGTGCAATGCTTTAGGGAGTGCAGTGTCTTCGATCTATGAGCGGAATGAAGCAAGGAAGGCGGAGAGAGCTACATGAAGACAGCGAAAGTAAATGAGCCAACGAAACAACAGGGAAGACGACACTATCGAGCAAGACAATAGAGCATAGGCTGGAAGACGACACACACAATGGAAAAGAAACAACAAGATGAATAGATGACAGAAAAGAAAGGCCTAATGAAGGATGAGTCAAGAAGAGAAGCTAGGCGACACCCGCACAACAAAACAATAAAGGGGAAGAAACAAGGTACCTGTAACATGAATTCGCCAAATGACGGCGAAAACAATAACAGGGACGGAGCGAAGACCGGTAAACATATGTTACAGAGCAGAACGATTCAATGAAGAGTTCCCATTTTGCAAGAAGCCGAAAACTGTTGTGCCGAACAGAAAAAACAAAGAAGGATGCAATGACGAATTAGGACTGCAAGCTAAGTAGGAGCGCAAAATCCACACGGAGTGGAAAAGGTGACGAAATGCCGATACCTAGAACCTCAACGGAGGGAGCAACGGGGAACAAGCACTACGACACACAGCGATTAAACGAAGCGGGCCAATGTCAGAACACCAGCGTGGCACCGGTTGGGAAGAAGCCAAAGCAGACGTCGGCCATCGAAACAGCAATGGGCGGGGGAAGAAGCCAAAGAAGTCAAAAATCAAGATTCTTCAAGAGTCGTCGACCGACTAACGATGGGCCACGCATCATGGGAAAAGGAGAGGATGAGACTCTGGCCGGTAATGGCATGTCAGCGTTGAGGGAGAGGAGGCGATACGCGTCGGAAATGACTGGGAAGGCAAAGGCGGAGACTACTAGATAGAATGAGCGTTGTGAACGACGTAATAACGACGAACGAGGCGACACATGACAGAGCAAGACTAGCGCACGAGACACGAGACGCACGGATCGCGAGCCGAGGCGCGATGGGTAGACGTTTGTGGCCAGATGGAGACCAGCGGAGAAGGGCGATGGGCCGGCGAAGGAGGACGCGAACGCAAATACAGAAACCGAAGAGGGGGTGTGCGCGCAACGAGCCGACGTGGCACACCCGAGGGATTGCGGATCCGTTGCCTTATAAGATAAGTTAATATTAATATGAGTGTGGCGGCTAAGGTTACATTGGTAGGGGGTATATCTGGGAAAAAGGGAATTAGGGTTGTTGCATTCTCATGCCAAGTCGGGCATTCTTAGGGCCTAAGATCCAACTCAAGACTGGCCCAAAAATTACTTCGGCTTAAAATCCTAGCCCAAGCCAGCCCGATGAGCAGCCAGACGACCGGCCCAACCCGACAAGTTCGAGCCAAGCCGACAATGAACAGGTCTTTAGCATATGTAGACTGGGTACAAGGTCCAAGTTGCGCTAATTTCAAAAGAAATAAACATAAACTAGGCAGAATGTGCGGCGCATGCTGCACCGTGTAAAATTTACTCTATTTTTTTTAAAAAATTGTAGGAGAAAATAAACATATTTTTTCGGAGCGATCATAACACTCTATATGTTTACCGTTGAATAATACATTTTTTGAAAAATATTATAGATCGAGTTGCAAAAAAAACTATAGAGATACAGCTGTATACATATATTTCTTATTCCGAAAAATATCAGAAATCGAGTTACAAAAAAAATAGAGAGATAGAGTTGCACACATATTTCTTTTAACGAATTTGGTTAACACTTTATTATTACCCGTCAACCTTCTTTTGTCGAGTTTAACACTCTATGAGTTAATCGAGTAATAATACATGTTCCGAAAAATATTAGAGATGCCAACATTCTTTTGTCGAGTTTAACAATCTATGCGTTCACCGAGTAATAATACATATTTCGGAAAATATTAGAGATCGAATTGGGAAAAAAGTCTAGAGATTAAAGATCGAGTCGGGGAAAAAATCTAAAGATAGAGTTGTACACATATATCTGTTGATGAAAATATTTTTTCCGAGAAAAACGAAGAAAGAACTTAGACACATATCTCTTTTGACGAATTTAGTTAACACTTTATCATTACCCGGCTAACCTCCTTTTGTCGAGTTTAATACTCTATGTGTCAACCGGGTGATAATACATGTTTCAAAAAATATTAGAGATGTCAACCTACTTTTATCGAGTTTAACACTATATGCGTTCACTGAGTAATAATACATGTTTCGAAAAATATTAGAGATCGAGTTGGGAAAAAAAATCTAGAGATAGAGTTGTACACATATTTCTGTTAACGAAAATATTTTTTTTGGGAAAAACGGAGAAAGGACCTAGACGTAAGAGCCGGGGACCTGTTTGTTATATTTTTGGACCTAATCGCTATTATGAAAAATTAGAAAAGGGCTCGTTCGAGATTCGTATTTAGCGCCGGGGGGGGCTTTGCCGTAAAGTAACGAACTAGGGACCTAAACGCAATCTGGAAAACATTTTTTATACTCACAAAAAATCGCAAAGAACCTCTTTGTAATTCGCAGGGACTTATCTGTAATAAGAGAAAAGTGAAGAACCTTTTTGCAAAATGACATGAGGGGTGAGGTGGATAGGCTTAGAGCTCTCCAATTCTTTCCCATATTTCTAAGGCCCATATATACCGTCCGGACACACATACTAAGCCCACGTGCTTATAAGACGTGGCCCATTGGTAGATGAAGCCACAGCCCCAATTCCCATGAGTGCGCGATCGGATACCTTCACTGAGAAAAAAAGAATGACAAGAAGCAAGCCTGGAAAACTAGCCCAGTTAGCCTCCGCCAATCCAAGCAACTCTGCCGAGTTCGCTTCCGCCATGGCCGCCGCCGGCGAAGCCTCCTCCAAGCTCCTCCGCTTCCTCTACTTCGTCGGTGCTGGAGGTACGCGTCCTTGTTTCTCTGTATACACCCGTGGACGCGTGTGCGCGGCGCGCTACTCGTATCCTTTGACCATTAGCGTTTGACGCGCCTCTTCTCTCCCCAGTGATCTGCACCAAGGCCATCAACACGTATCGCGACTACGAGCGCAAGCAGGAGGCCTCCGCCGCCGCCGTCGCGGCAGCAGCAGAAGCAGCGGCCGCTGTGGTAGCGGTGGATCCCGCTCCGGCGAGCTCCGCCGCCGCCGCCGCGAAGCCATGACTTCGGAGGAGTCCCCCGGTTAGGGTTCTTTGGATGTTGCTCGCTAGTCGCCAGAGGGGCAAAATATTTTCTTTGCGTTTCTTATATGTAACGTATTGTGGTGACATATTGACATGAATCGATAAGAATTCTTTTTATTCCCATGTGAAATTGTCATCTGCGAACTTGAATTCGCCTGCTCAACTTGTCCTTTCAAGGTGTTAACTGGGTTGGTGTTTTGGTGAAGGATTCTGCACTTGACAAAAGTTAAATCCTAAGAAGCTGTTTTTTATTCTACTTTCAAGTATGCACAGATTTAAGAATCATGTAAACTCTCAATTGATCCCTATATTACGAGAGATTTGGATCAACATTTCCCAATTATGTTTTTTTTCTGGCAATTAAGAATTCTTGATCTGTAGCTGAGGGTTCCATGAATTGATCTTACAATGGATAAAACTGCGTTCATTTCATGATGCAAGCGACTTTCAGGATCCTTAGGTTAGTCTCCTTTCTTTATTAGATTCTTGCAGCAGCTAGGGTGAATTAAGACAATGATGGTAAGGCTTTTTAAAAAAAATAGTTATTGAACCGTGAAATGTTTGTGTACTGTGTAGGATTTCTTCCAGAGGTCCTCGGAAAGCACCATACTCTTGATCCCTTGATTTATTTTTGTTTACTGAATTCTGACATAACACATAGCTGAATAATTGTTGAACAGAGAATTGGTCCAACATCCTTCCCTAGAAATTCTTTACTACACTTCACAAAAAATTGCCTTCCTTATTTCTAGGGATGCAAATGGGCCGGCCCTAGGCAGGGTTCACAATTCCGTTGAAATCCGAACGAATTTCGTGAAAACCGCCCGTACCGCCCGAAGCCGAAAAGAAAAACCGAACTGAAATTCGCTCAAATTCAAATTCGAATTCAAAAAATATAAAAAATTTGGTGAAATCTATCCAAAATTTCTCTATAATTAGTAATAATAGCACTGTGGCCATTGGTGTGAATATTTTTTGAAAATTCACAATTTAGAGATGTATTTGATCAATTGGAAATGTAGATAATAGAAAAAAGAAAAAGAAAAAGAAAATCCTACTTCACGGCTTCGTCCACAAGCCTTGTCGGCTTTGGGCCGAAGGCCCACCCCGAAGCCCAGCAATGAAGGGAAGCCCATGAGGAAGTGACTCAAGTTAAAAAGCCTCTCCTGCTGCCAATGATTGAACCAGCTACCAATAATTGAAGATACATTGATCTGGGAGGGGAGTGGCTCGAGTGGAGCTGCCTCCGCCGTCAGGTAAATGCCGACGGCCAAGCTGACCGGCAGACGGGCGAAATCGGCGACAAGCAGAAATACGAGAGGTAAGTAGAGATTTCCAAACTTTGCTTGAATTTCGAGATGTTAAACGAATTTTGTGAAATATATTCGATTTTCGTTCGAAATAGATCGGATTTCGTGAAATGTCGGTAGCTAATTTCGAATGATGAAGTGGGAAATGTTAGTAGCTAATGTTCGTGAAATATTACTTAGGGTATTA
This sequence comes from Rhipidocladum racemiflorum, assembly GCA_036346355.1. Classification (NCBI taxonomy): domain Eukaryota; kingdom Viridiplantae; phylum Streptophyta; class Magnoliopsida; order Poales; family Poaceae; genus Rhipidocladum; species Rhipidocladum racemiflorum. The sequence continues at coordinate 42,918,629 of CM070569.1, read as the reverse complement.
GTGAGAGGCCAAAAGGTTTGGCTGCATGTTTTACACAGTGACAAGGTATTGTCCCCGGAGGTAGCAGTAAATATAAAATAATGAAGTCCAAAAATGAAAAAAAATCAAGAGTAGCATTACCTGCTGCTTCCAAGTCGTGTTAATTGTTCCAAGATTCACGGCAAGAGGATATTTAGTCTGTTGGTAGTGTTCAATAGCATGATTATTCCCACCACTTCCATCCCAAAGCCACCTCCCACAGAGGATCATACCATCAGTTAAATTTAACCAGAGATTCTCAGTTTTATCACATTTGCTACACTTCCATCCAGTAGGAGGCACAATAACACCATTCTCTAGTTGCTGATGCACTGATTTTCTTCTTGTTAGCAACCCAAGAAGCCAGTTGTTGTTTTTTGTCAGCACTTCAGCAAGTATAACTCTATCAAGAGCGAGCCTAACCTGCAGATTTAACTCATAATCAATCTCTTCATTGGTCGCTCTAGCCAACAGAGCTACTCATCAACAGCTACCCAAATCTAAACTAGGATGAAAGCTTCAATTGTAGTTGTACATAAGCTTCAATTGTAATTGTACATAACACTAGATAGAGGAACATTTGTGGAGTAAGCTTTTTTACCGGTCCTCTAGCATGATATATCGTATATGTCATTATGCGAAGCGCATGAAATGTGAAGTAGCAATATTTATCCAAGTGTGTCAAGTAGCAATATTTTTTTGTTGTTGGATTGACATGTGAATGGTATTGCTATGTCATTACGTGAATGCTTATTTTTGTTGTTGGATTGACATGTGAATGGTATTGCTATGTCATTACGTGAATGCTTATTTTTGTTGTTGGATTGACATGTGAATGGTATTGCTATGTCATTACGTGAATGCTTATTTTTGTTGTTGGATTGACATGTGAATGGTATTGCTATATCATTATATGAATGCCTACTTTACAATTTGTAATTGTCTAAAATTTAGCAAAGGTTATGTCAAAATTCCTCCATATTTAGGAAAGAACACATTTATTACATTTTCCTATTTTTTTGGGACTTCATGGTTTTTATTAGAAATTTTACAACATTTTTTTTTTCAATTTTCCCTTTTTTTACATTTTTTCCCTATTTTTCCAACATTTCGTCGGTTTTCAGCAAATTTCGAACAATTTCCTGCGTCGAGTGGTTTTCGATACTTTTCAATTTCGCTACCCCGTTTGACCAGTTTTCAAATGCGTTTGACTTTTCGTTTCGAGCGGTTTTTGTCGGATTTCGAGCGGTTTACCGCGAAAACCGCTACCGCTCACTCCTCGAAAAACACCCTCGAAACGGAAAGATGAACCCTGGCCCTAGGGTCATCTTTGACCCACTCTAGTTCATTTGTTTGCACTAAAACTTAAAAGGTGGAGTAAAAATTAAGTTTTTAGTGCAAACAAATGAACTAAAGTGGGCCAAAGAAGACCCTAGGGTCGGCCCATTTGCATCCCTACTTATTTCGTGTATCCGTATTTTATGCTGAACATCATAACACGTAGGAAGTGCCCAACTCGCACGATAACATCCCAGAATGAAATAGTAACGAATCAGTTCTTTAGTTGTCTGCCACAGTGACTTTTCTTATTCTTCTTTTTAATTAAAGCTACTTAATCATCCTTTGTTTTGAAATCTTTGGCACCTTTGCTATGTCAGTTAACATTTCATCCATTTTACCCATTTATTTGTGAATCTCATTACCCTATAATGCTTGTGGTTTCCTAATTGATGTTTTCTGCAGGAAATGGTATGTTTGTCCTAAAGCAACAGCTAAAAGAATGGCATTGTCAATCTGTGTGCTTCTATTGGTGAAAAGAACAGGAGATCCATGCTCAACATTTCCTACTACAAAAGGAAAACTGTCAGAAAGATCAACAAAGAGCCCTAAAGCCTGATGCTCAAGTGAGCAAAGTCTCAGCTCTTTGAGAAAGAGGGAAAAAAAGGAGAGAGGAAAACGGATTGCAATTGCATCTCTGATGAGGTTGCACTTAAATGACATCTCTTGTGATCGACTTAGAGGACCGAGTTAGAGGTGATGACTCAGCCAGTGATGGAAGCTTTTCCTGTGACTGCCCGTTCCAGCAGATGTCCCTGAGTGAAGGTCTTAGGTCCTTGTTGCAGAACATTTCGTACTCCAATGTGTCCCCTGCCGACTTCTTCACCTCAACAACATAGAAGGATTTCGTCACTTCAAAGATTTCCGCATCGATCGCAAGCTGCCCCTTCCTCCCTTCTTTGGATCCCTGCAGCTTCACCAGTCCGTCCTGCTTCTTCACCTTGAAGCGCTCTGTCTCAGCAATCTGCTCCAGCTTTGACACTATTGCTGATGCTGGCTTTTGGGTCATGAACCGCGAGTTCGCCTTCTGCTCTTGGTCCTTCTCAAACAGGCCTGACAGATCAAATCCTTTGGAGAGGGAGATGATGTCAAATGCATTCAAGCTCACTGGCTTCAAAGGGCTATCTGGTTGTTCTGCCTTGTTGCTTTCATCATCCTTGTGGTCAGTGCTGAAAGCAGCCTGGACATCCTTGAGGCTGTTCAAGTCGTGTGGCTGTCCCAGCATCACTGCTGGTTTGTACCCCTTCTTGAACCACGGGTGCTCAACCACCGTCTCGATGGTGATCCTAGTGTTTGGATTTGGATCGAGCAGCCTGGATAGAAGCCTTCGGACATCAGAAGTGAACCACTGTGGGTACCTGACATCGCCTCTGCTGATCTTCCGGTACATCTCCATTAAATTTGAGTCATGGAACGGGAGGTAACCGGCAAGCAAAACGAAAAGTATGACACCACAAGACCATATGTCTGCCTTTGCTCCATCATAGCCCTTCTTGTTGATTATCTCCGGTGCAACGTAGGCAGGTGTGCCGCACGTCGTGTGCAGTAGCCCGTCCTGCTTCTGACACTCCCTGAGGGCACTCAGCCCAAAGTCCGACACCTTGAGGTTGCCATTCTCGTCCACGAGGAGGTTCTCTGGCTTGAGGTCCCGGTGATAGACACCACGGCTGTGGCAGAAGTCCACAGCCCCTATCAACTGTTGAAAGTACTTCCTCGCAGCATATTCCTTGAGTCGGCCTCTGGCTACCCTGCTGAACAGCTCACCGCCCCGGACATACTCCATTGCAAAGTATATCTTGCTCTTGCTGGCCATGACCTCGTGCAGCTGCACAACATTTGGGTGGCGGACGAGGTGCATGACAGAGATCTCCCGCTTGATCTGATCAATCATGCCAACACGCAATACCTTCTCCTTGTCAATAACCTTGATGGCTACGTTCTTGTTGGATGCAAGGTTCCGTGCATGGTACACCTTGGCGAAGGTGCCTTGCCCAAGCATGCGGCCGATCTCGTACCGGTTCATGAGGATGGTGGTCTTCTTCTCCATCCCGTTGGATTCTTTGGCGCAACAGCAGCAGCAACTGGAGGGGCGGTTCACAAGCGTCTACTCTGCGCCACTTCGTGCCTCTGTCTTCCTCCCTCCCTGAGCCATGTATTGGGAGGTGGAGAGGGAGGAGAGGTGAAGGGCGAGAGAGAGCGCTGTGTTTGGGGGACACCAAGACACGACTGGTGTGTCTGCAATCCTCCAAGGAGGAAGGATAAAAGGACAGAGAAATTGTTTATGGTGGTTAGAGCTTTCCTTGTGACATGAGGCCAGGACTCGCTCTTCCTTTCCGAGATGGAACAGGCTGCCTAAAAATAGGCCAGGTAGCTGTGTTGAGAGGCTGGGGTCCTGTATGCTATTTGTAGGACCTCTGGTGTGTTGTGAATTCAGTCATGCCATCACCCTAACCCCTCCATGCAGTTATAACAAGTGTCTTTCATGATGGACACCGCAAATGAATTATGTGAATTGTGATTGCATGTCATCCATGATTGGTGGTTTCTTTAACAATATATGGAATGGATGAGGTGTTATTCTGGGAACTACGTATGGGAATGATGTATCTTGTATGCAACTCAATGCACCATATCTTGAGCAGCATGTGATCATCATGGTTGATGTTTCTAATTTCTATAACAAACTGTTAGGTTTTCTTTAATGGACAGCTTGGTGAATTCAGAGGGCATCATGCATGTGTCGAGATATGTTCTGGGGAGTTTGGCCGTCGTAGATCCAAATCAACAAGCAACTGATACCAACCTGTCTTGCCCTGCAATTTATCGGTGTACTTCTGGACATCTTAATTTGTATCTTGCATATCTATGTGAGTTGTGATTGCATCTATGAATTGAAAGTGCTATGCTTGCATATAAGTATGGCTGTTGTTTCAATAGATTAATTAGTTCCGTGATCCAATTTTTGTACATTGATGTTTAACTGATAGAAACTCCCAATTTTGCGTTTTTGGGATCACACACGTAACGTTTGCCTATACACATGCGGTCAGCTGGCACATTAATACAAGATGTCTGAGACGCGATTTATTTTTTTAAGCTTTTTAACGTACACTAAATTCAATATTGGTTAATTATTCTTTTTATTCAATGGATCAGATTAGCTAATACTTATTTATAATTCCTCCTGTAGTATAGTAGTAGAAATGCTTTTAACAAATCAACAGCTAGATTTAAGTTCTACTACATATTATATACTTACTAGTATAATGTATCATGAAATTTGTTTTATTTATTTGTTGGTTTGTTGTGACAAATGGCAATAAAAAATGGTCTAGGCATCCTTCTTTTCTCTGTGAGGCATTCATTATTTTTTGGTGACAAATGACAGTGAAATGAATCTGTCAGGAATCTCAGATGCATGAGCCTAGACCATCTCCAACCATATTCCCTTCATTTCATTCCCTTCCTTGTTTCTTTTCCTCATTCCCATTCCCTTTATTTCCCCTCATCTCCAACAGATTCCCTTTAAAGAAAATTGTATAGGAAAAGGAGAGAGAACCCCTTGCTAGAGGGAATAGGAGAGAGAATCTCTTCACGAAGGGAATGCTGAATGGAATCCGTTTGAGCGCTGAAGGGAATAGGAATCCCTTCGCGAAGGGAAAGAGAGAGGGGAAGGGACATGGTTAGAGATGGGCCTCACGGTTAGGTTGCCACAAACGTCAGGCTTCTCATAGGATACATGACAGTGAGCGAAATGGGACATTTGGTTGGCTGAAACTTGACGTAGAAAGTGCAGCGTTCATCTTTGTCACAATACATCCCGTTCTGGCCTTCTGTGGTCATTTCTTTTCCATGGCAAACACGAGACATTTCAGAGTTTCAGTATTTGCAGCATTTGGTTAGTAAATTAACAAGTTTTATACTTTTAGCCGTAGACGAAATACACTGTTCCTTACTTAAGCATGCCAAGAATGTCGCAGCTCACTTGTTTGCCATCGGCCACTGACGTAGTAAGCATGGCTGCTAGCAGCGGCAGAGCCAGTTGGGCAGTTGTTTTTGTTGTGATTTTAGTGATTTTTTAAGAGATTTTTTTGTGAACTTTTCATTCTAGGTCTCGGGCCATATATCCTTAATTTCCTACTGTAGTTACTTCGATTGTGAGAGGTCATCTCTGTGGTATGACAATATGACTCGTCCTCTTGGCTTCATGATTTGGGGACAGTCTAGATTATGCCTATAGCCTGTTTGGAACATAATAATTTAACAAGAAATAGCTTATATTATAAATAGATTCTAAGAGACCGTGTGATTTAGAAAATGAGAATACACATTTTCCTTTGAGAGGACTTAAACGCTCTGATCTTTTACTTTTGTCCTTTGAGAGGGAAAGAACACCATGGACACATATCTATCATATCATATGAAGTGCCAAATGAATAGTTTTTTTTTTTTTTTCTAGAAGGTGCATATGCTCACAAGATTATTATCACACACATAGTAGCATGTGTCTATAGCCTTTTCTTTTCCTTTTCTTTTTGGTAAAGTAAGGTAGTTCCAAGCATGCTAAATACACGTGTCAATAATGCAACGTTCACAACTATTTGCAAGGAGCCAAGGATTCAGCTGGCTGACTCTTCAGAGGCTTTAAGGAGTTAAGCTGGACAGATGCAGCTGTCACATCATGACAAGAGATTTGCGAATTTTTTTTAAAAAATAATACTTTTTTAAAAAAGAATTGAGGTTTTAATACTTGAAAAATCAAAATTGCAAAATTAATATGTAATCACCAGACGGTACGGCGAATACCCTATTTTCGCCGAACCGTGTGGCGACGATACACTAAATCCGCAGTTAATCTGCTACACGGGAATCAAGGCTATTTTCGCCGTACGGTATGGCGAAGACCCTATTTTCGCTATATGGTAAGGCGAAAATAGCCTTAACCAAACAACCGACGGTTAATCGGGTAATTAGGGTATTTTCGCCATACCATATGGCGAAAATAGGGTATTCGCCGTACGGTCTGGCGATTACATATTAATTTTGCAATTTTAATTTTTCGAGTATTAAAACCGCAATTCTTTTTTTAAAAAGTATTATTTAAAAAAAAATTCAGAGATTTGCCATAAGTTTTGACAGATACAGCTTCTGTATTATTGGTATAAGATTAACATATAATCTAAATTTGCACCAGAGACGGATAAGAAAACAGGCGTTCAATTCCATTCTGTAACAGTGATGTAACTTGCCATCAAATCTATAATGTGAATCTGAACCGGTTTTTTCTTCAGAGTAAACCAGTTCAATAGCTTAATGCTTATTCAGTTCTACGTCATGTGACTAATTTAAAATGTTCTCTTCCAAGCTCTTTGACAAGTAGCTGAGTTTATTGATAACTTCCAATAAATAAGTACTTTTTCATCTTTTGTCAAGAAACATAAAAAGACACATTCTTCCCCCTAAAACATGTATCTGATGACTACATACCCTAATTTCTTTCTCTCATTCGTGTCACACACAAACATTAATTTATTGCAGCTATACGTCAGGGTCGAGCCATATGGCAAACATGAGATTTACATGATTTATCACAAGTTTGGTTCACAGATTACACCTGAATTTGGACATGCAAAATGTGAAATTGGAATGCTTGTGTTTGGAAGGAATGCCCGTGTAGTTTTGAGTATCTGGAATGTCTCTTAGGACTTCGTACTTTGTCGCGTCGATCAACACGATTGATTAATTGATTGAGTTGGCACGGTCGACAATAAGTTTGTGATGCACGTAGCTTCTCAATAATTGTTGCATGGTTTCATTGAGCAAAAAAGACAGGCAGAAAACAACGTCTATGAAATTAAATGGATAAAGTCGTCATAAAACCTCAATCATTCATTTTAAAGAGAATTTGTCAATCACTGAATTAGTATTATTGGTATTGAATCAGTTCTAACCATACGTTTGTTGCAATAAAATACCCCAAAGATATCCAAAAACAAAGGACTCTGAATGGTAGCCAGTTCTGTTGCTTTCTTTTAGGAGAAACAGCGAGGTAGCAGTCGCCATTTTTGCCTTGTTTACAAAACTTCAATATCATGAACAGATACATACCTCTATTACTTATAAATACGAGTTAGTGATGATCGTCCATTCTCTTTTCCCACCACCTCTCACATACGTACTAGACCGACGTTCGGGTCCAACACCTCTCACATGCGTACTAGACCGACGTTCGGGTCCAACACCCCACCGCTCCACTTGCCCGATTTCCGAAACAACATCCACTACTAAATGTGGACATTTCTATCTATCTATCTATACATACATACATATGTTTCGCTATATGTGTAGCATAATTTTGATATCCATGGTATGATTTAGAATTCCGTTTTGCTGATATATATCACCCACTTTAAGTATTCTTTACAATGTACAGGTACTATTTTAGTACAGTAATAATAATCGAGTACATCTCATGTGACACTTTTAGATATCTGAATGTTCTTTTAGAGCATCTTCAAGAGAGAGCCCTAAAAATGAGCCTTAAACTTTAATTTAGGACCTCAACTAATTAGATTTAGTGCTTCAACGAAATATTCACTCCAACAATTAGGCTCTAAAACCCAATAAAGATAGGGCTCAATCACAGAGTTGCTAAATATAGCTACTCTCCTAGGGGCCCTAAAACAATTTGCTAAATTTTATCAATTTAGGGCCCTTGCTGGAGTTAACCTTTTCCTCAAAAGCCCTATAATTCAACTTAGGACCATATTTAGGGCCTCTCTTGGAGATGCTCTTAGTCATGACAATCAAAAGTTGATTATAGCGACTTTGAGTTTGTGCAGGTGTATCAGACCGCGCATGCCAACAGGCAGCAATTGCCATGTGTCTCTGACGTCGAAACAAGTTAATGGCATAACAGCAGTCACTTGTTTGATTCTTGTCTGTAATGCGCGATATGTCGACACGACATATACATAAAATTTATCATGTTTTCAAAAATAGAGATACGGCGACACGACTATATTTAATTAATTAATAATAATATATATGTATTATTTTTTTATTTTTCTACGTGTTTATCAAGCTGAAATAATATAAAGCGTAAATTAGAAATATGTACCATAGCCTTTGCAATTTCACTACTAAATTGAGCAAGAATAGGTACCGCCACTGTTAGAATATCTTTCTATAATTATTAGTAATTTTCAGCGAGTACACTTTGACTCTATAATAACTACTAGTGCTAACATTTTTGAAGTACTTGCATTTCTATTTCACATTTCCTCTAGATGGATCACTCTTATCTAGAATATCAATCTGGTTCACAATGGAGCATTGATGTGTCTTTTGCTTCTCTCAAATGGCTATTGTTACCCTTTAGGTTGTTGAATTTGGTCGGACTGTGTCATCATATGTATCGGATACGTGTTGATGAAGTGCCGAAAACTATATCGAATATTAAAATTATTTATTTTGGCTATTTAATTGTCTAATACCTGATGGATACGTGTCGAGTGACATGTCGGTGTCATATCCGTATCGAACACCGATATAGCACCAAACTGACGTGTCAGTGATATTCTTGCACAAATAAAAAATATAAATACTCAGACAAGTCATCATATTCACTTCTTGTGTAAAGATCAACAAGTAGATTAGTTACATCACATCTGTTACAACAATTTTCTGCATGGATGATCATAAGCTTCTGTAAGTTTACAGTGAAATTGTTCATGGGATCAAGAGCACGAATCCTTTATACATATATATGTGTTCTTCTTAGCCTAGTAAAGAGGGATGTTACAGTATGCTGGTGCCCAAGCAATGTTACACAGCATTCTGCTAGCTTGCCTCCACTGATAGTATCTCGAGCTCAGCCCACCAGAGAGGCGAGAGCCGCGGCGCCGCTGCCTCAGGCGAGATGCTAAGAACAGCCTTCAGTTTGCCTGTGACATCTCTCATCGTCGGCCTCTGCGTCGAGTCAGGGTCAATGCACTCCTGAACCACCTCGCAGACGGTCTCGAGCTCGTTGCCATTGTGATCCTTCAGCGATGCGTCGACAAGCTTGCTGTATCTCTTGTCTTTCAGATGCTCGGCAGCCTGTGGTGATTGGTGAAGTGAACTTTAGAATTGTACCGGTGCAGTGTGTAAGAAATGAACTTTCAAGTTTGATCTTGCACAATTCATACCCAGTTGCACATGGATTCTTGATCGTTTGGTTCAGGAAGCTTTCCGGATATGATCTCTATCAGAAGCACGCCGAAGCAGTAAACGTTGCTCGCGAGATCAGGAGGAGCTTCAGAACGGCTGCTGCTGTCCTCGTTTGCAGTCTTTGCTTTGGTCGCAACTTCTTTCCAGACACCAACATCTGCAATCTACACCAGTAGGATGCATTACAAATTAGCCCAAGAAAAATGTCATGATACTTTCCATTTTACCCGACTGATGGTTGTGTCCTAATGCGACGTGGCATATTGGTTGAGCAACACTGCAACACATACGTGCCTGCAGTTTCTTGAAATGAATGACATGCTATGCATGTGTTGTCAGGAGCACCACAGTTAGTGGATCTGTACCTTGGCAGCATAATCATCTGTCATGAAGATAGTGTCAGAGCGCACATCGTTTATCGAAACAGGCGGATTGAGCTCATGGTGCATATATTGGAGGCTGTATGCCACACCCATGATGATCCTCATCCTCGCAGCCCAGTCCAGATGCTCAAATTCTTTGACTGCAAGATCAGTACATTCAATTTGCAGGCCACTGCCTAGAATGTGTGAGGAGGTTATGCAAAAGTAAAACCACTTACGATGAAGATGCTCGGAGAGAGTGCCATTTGGAGCATACTCGAACACCATCATTCTCATGAAGGGTTCATTCTCTAGGCAATAGCCGAGGAGATTAACGAAGTTCTTGTGGTTGACTCTTGACAGTGTGTCTATCTACACAAGGAAATTGTGGGGGGATTAGGAATTACTAGTACTGAAAGATTTACTACTTAGAACTTGTTTGTCTAGGAGATCTTGCGAGTGGCAAACCTTATTTCTGAAGCACGTTTCTGAACTCCTGGGCCAGTCCTTGATCGATGAAATGGCAGTGGAAACAACACTGATCTCAACTCCACTGGATAATGTTCCCTTGAACACAGTACAGCTAGGGTAAGTGTTGATGATGTTGCTGAAATCCTCGCAAGCAGCTTCAAGTTCAGGTCTGTTTAGCTTCGGAACACCTGAATGCAAGAATTAAGCTACAGAAGTTAATTGCATTACCTGGGGGCTATAACATCTCAACAAATATAACTGAAAGCACAATAGAGTTCCTGAGTTGATCATGTGCCTGTTCCAAGTAGGAACATCCGGCACACCTCAAACACTATTTGTATCACAAAAGACGCACAGGTTCTTGAAATGTTTTTCAGGCTATGCATGTGAAATTAAAAATATCCTTTTGTTATAGTTTGTTGCTTTGGTTTCTGTCATGTGATGCATTAACCTCCTAAACCATATAATCAGATAGGAGAATAAGAATGTTTACCTGTTACAAATGCCTTCTGAAGTGGGCCACTTAGCCCTGTTTTCCAAGGCCCTATTGGCGCACGCCCTCGCTTCCGCCAAACCAAAATCGATGCAACAATCAGCAGACTAATCAGTAATATTGTAGCTGGAATTATGATCAGATATGCCCACTTGCTGTACTTCGCACCAGACAACTCTTCATCAGTCGATTGGGTCACTGCTGCAGACAGCTGCTGCAATGCAGCACCATCAACAGTTAGAACCGACTCTGGAAGCAAAGGCACCAGAATTTGGCCGTCTGAATTTGGAAACGCAGAGAATGAACCACTCCCTAGAGATAGAACATCAAATGCCCTTTGAATTTCTTTTGAATTTGCCGGGCCAGAAGATTTAGCATCATTCCCTGAAAGAGCAGGTAGATTGCCAGCTTCGCGTAGCAGTCTGCGGCGCGTGGCGCTTGCAAAGGACTGCAAGTTCTGCATGATGTGTGGCTCAATATGACCTGACAGACATGCAAGAATATAAATGCTTACTGCTGTGTACAACATAAAGGCACAAGGGCTGAATTTACATTATGGAAATGATCAATTACTTGGTAGATTGGTGCAATATTTCTCTCGGAGACCACTGAAAGAAATCCAATCCTTAAACCCCAACCTGTAAAATGAGGATCTGTTAGGAGGTGAGATAAAACTTTATGAAACAAAGCCTGGCAATTTCAGAAAAGTAACACCGGTATAGCCCCTTACCAGCAACCCAGTTTTCTGCTCAAGCATCCTGCCTGCTCAGCAGCCCTATCTTGTATGTCAAAAGAAGAGACACCTTCTTGGAACTGGTTGCCATGAAGCGATCTGAAACACAATAGTCCCTAATTATGCCTAGCAAAGAACAGAGAACGAAGGACGCAATCAGCCTTACAGTTGTTTGAGCAGTGGCATTGCCCTTATTTCTTCTGGAATTGTTCCATCCAAGTTGTTGCTGCTCAAATCCAGCACTTCAAGAGCAGTTAGCCCTCTAAACTCTCTGGGGATTTGCCCATGGAAATTGTTCTTCGGAAGTATACTAGACAGAAACAAGCACTAATATCATCTGACACACAGATTTCATGTAACATAACACGGTGCACTTGATCCCAAGAGTAACTTCTAAGTTCTGACTTCACATATCAGTGTACAAAAGTACTCACAGTGATTTTAAACAGTGAAGGCCCCCGATCTCAGGTGCGAGAGTTCCAGCCAATCCACGGCCTGTTAAGTTCCTATATGTTGAAGCAGATAAGAACTCAAGGTACATGATGCTTAATTACTACCACATTAGAAAATCATATAGGCACAAATATGATTAGTAAAAAATCATGCTAATTAAAACAAGCAAACTATTTCCTAACAAGAAAAATGACCTATTGAGGTAACATATTTGCAAATTGAACAATGTAGCAAGCTATTAAATTGGCACTTTAAGAACAATATAATGGCATCGGCACGGCCATCATATGGGAAAAAAAATTAGAGGAAAAACAGACTTACAGAATCTCTACTTTCCCGTCAAAGCATTGCACGCCGGACCAGCCGCACGGATTGTTGTCCATGGGGTCCCAATCCTCGAAGGCTCCATGGGGATCGGCCTTCACCCTCGCCCTCAGCTCCAGCAGCGCCAATCCTAGCACATGTGCAGGAACACCACACCAGCTAGTGAGCCAGTCGCAAAATCATCCAGACCCAACCAAACCGAACAAGATCGCAGGCAGCGTCTCGATGCAGACTGCCCTCTGCACAACACGGCGTGGCTAGTTACCTTCGCCGTTGAGCGGAGCAGCGCCGTGCGCCGCCTGCGACTGGAGCAGCACGAGGAAGATGAAGAGCAGCTGGAGCCCGACGATGAGGCGAAGCCCCCACCGCGCACCCATGGCAACGGGTGCGCCTCCCGAACAAGGGCAGGTCGGCAGCCACTCGCCAGTTCGCCACCCCGCCGTTGTCCTCCTCCGGCTCGCACGGACTCTCAAAACAGAGGAGGGAATCAAGAACCAAACGAGACCAATGGATAACCAAAGAACAGCACGGCACGGGGACGCTAGCTCCGGTCGGTTCTTGCTTCGCGGCGGCCCTTCCTCCTCAGCCACAATTACGCCGGAATTAAGAGCAAACGAGGAAGGCGAGACAGGGCACGACGCCGCCGGGCTGGTTCCGGCGAGCTCGGGGGCTCGAGCTATTCGCCGGAGTCCATCGGTCTCAGAGCGCCGGGATGGATAATGGGGTCGCCTCGCCTCGTGTTCGGGCCCGGTGTTTCTCCGCCGCGAAAGGTGCGTTCTGGGCGGAGCTGGATGGATAGATTCTTGTCGGGATGGGTGGTCGGCGGCGGCGCGAAGGGGAGGGTGGGGGGTGGATTTCGCGCGCGAACGTGGTGGGTGGTTGTTAGATTCGGTTTAGCGGAGAGGGGAGGGGAGGGAGCGCGCCCGTCGCCGCCGCGAGCGCCAAACCGCTGGTTTCGAGGACTCTTTCGGTTCGCGTACGCTCCTTGTCGGGTTTGTGAATTCTGCGGCCCGCGGGTTTAGTGTTTGTAACTCACTGTTAGATGGGCCTGGTAGACCGGCGTGGACTAGCCAGAAACAAAGCTAAGTTTTTTTTTTTCTGAGATATATGCACCCTCTGCCTATGGAACTCAACGAGTGAGCTTCTTTTACCTCTCAACTGATATAGTTTGATACAAAATTGTTTAATTTATTATTTTAAATTCGAGCTAATAAGCCACTATCAGTTAATCTCATTAACTTTTTCTTATTAAAATAGACTTATTTTAATTTTAAACTCATTAACTGAAAACAAATTTGAGCTTTTTTTGCCAGCCCAGCATCTTGGTTGGAGAACCATGCAAACACCGGATTGCCATTGGCAGTCGATTAGCAACCGAGGCCCCGTTTGAAACACATCAATTCCTTACATTTTTTTTAGAGGAAAAGAAATATCCGTTCTCAATGAATATTCGATTTGTTACGGAATTCCTATGGGAAGCTAGCGTCCCAAACAGGCCTAGCTTTTGTAACTCAAGTTATCAGTGAACAAGCTGTTAGTGGTGATCTGTCAACAAACTAACTCCGAAATTTTCAGATCTAATGCCACTACATGCGCTCTGATCGGAAGCTCGTCAACATATATTTTGGTTTGGGTCCCGGTTGCCAGTGCGAAACTAATTAGGGAGAGACCGGCACTTGTTTGATTAATTAGCACAAGTTCATCATCTCTCCTGGACACCCACCGATCTAGGTTCACGCGCGAGGCAACCGAAGACCTTTGCCCTCACCGACTCATTTCGGTGCCGCCCCCTAATTTGTTCATCGTGAAAGGAACTTCAACCGAGCAAAGGAACTCCAATGAATTTCACCTTACCGGGTCAGTATCTATTTCCGCATTATGACCTTGTGATCATGATCTAGGCTAGAGAATGACTTAGACTCAGCACTTAGAAACTATCTAACAATGACATATATAATGCCTGTAGCTACTAACTATAAAAGTAATGGAACATGCAATACAAAACATCAAAATATTATTGGGTTTAAAGCTTACAACGCGTTTATTATTCCCAAAGATACAAGTAACACCATCATCATCCAATAGAGAAACTTGCTTGATTCGGTTTTGGGAGAGAAGTGTAGCTTCTTCTTGGACTTTTGATCCCCTTGGATTTTTTTTTTTGTTATGGCCTACAAGGTTGACATAATCCTTCTTTTCGGCATTTAGTCTTTCTTCCTCCTGAACACACATGGCAATCAATTCGCTCATAGTCCACTTCTCCTTCCGAGTGCTGAATGTTATAATTGATCGTGAAAAGATCAAACTCAGCAGAAGGGGAAACATAATGAAGTGGACAAGAAAACCTTCAGAGATTTTCATGTCCATGCCCTTAAGCTTGGAGCCATATTAGTTATCATCATGATATGCTCTCTTAGGCCACTTGAGTCATCGTACTTGGAGTTGAGCATCCTCATAATTAAGTATTGGCATATACTTTTGAAGAGCTCTTAAACTGCTCCTCGACTGAGGCCAAGTACTGCTTAGCGTTGTCGGATTCAGGGATTGCTCCCCTGATCCTGATAGAGATAGTGCTCTTCATGATCATGCGGTTTAATTACCTCCACTTCTCCGTTGCAGCATCATAGAACTTCTTTTTCTCAATAAAGTCCTCAACATCAACAACCAGATTAACAGAAGCAATCTCACATAATGCAAGATCAAGATCCATAATTCCAAGAATGATTTGCAATCTTTCTTTCCAAGAAGGAAGTTAGTTTTAGAGAGTTGTTCAATGCCATTTAAAGTACTAGCAATGTTTGACGTGTTCATTACTGAATAAATATATACGAGAATTAGTAATCAATAAGGTAATGTCTGGCATGAAATTAACCCTACGTTGGTCTGATTAATTACATGCTAATGACAACAAATTAAATAGTTCTAATTCGTATCACCTTTAGGCAGAAACGAAAAAGAACTAAAATTATCTTATTGGTGACACATGTTCATAAACAACTTTGGTCAGTATATGATCATGGTCATGATGTAATCCTAATTTTTTTTAATTAAATGGGTATGATACACAGTTATAATCAACTTTGGTCAGAATATAACTATGATCACAAAATAATCCCAAAATATTATTTAAATCTCCAATCAATATTTCCCGTTGGTTCCATATTAACCAGAGACAATGCTTATGAAGTAATCATCATACAAAATAATTATCATTATAATTAATTTGCTTAGAGGATTAATCATTAAACATAACAATAATGCCCAGGAAATTAATCATGAAACAATGGTTATTGCTGAATTAAATAAGGCATAATGCATCAAATATTGAAGTGGGCTAAATAATAATCATCATGTGAAATGATCATTACATCGATTAACTTACTCAAAAATTACTCATTAAACATAATAATAATGCCCAGATGATAATGTTTAAACAATAATTTAAACATTAATTATTACTAAATTAAATAAGACATCAAGAAATAAATATTGAATTGAGCTAACAGTAAATTGTCTCTCAACAGTTAAAGCTCAAATCAGTCCATCTGGGAAATGCCAGCCCAACCACGCACCCGGCCCAAACGCCGGTGCGGTCCATACGCAAGTGCTGCCCGGCCAGAAAAGCCCTCGGCCCAAAAGCATTCAGCAGCCCAGCAAAAACCACAGTCCAGCGCATGGAATCCGAACCGTTGAATTGAATTGACGGATCAGATCGATCTGGACGGAAACAAAAAAAAACAGCGATCGATTGGAAAACCCTAACCCTAATCTCCATTCTCCCTCCCGCTCCGAAAACTTCACCGCTTTGGGCTTCTGTTAATCCGGTTGTTGATGTTGAGGACTTCACTGAGAAAAAGAAGTTCTATGATGCTGCAACGGAGAAGTGGAGGTAATTAAACCGCATGATCATGAAGAGCACTATCTCTATCAGGATCAGGGGAGCAATCCCTGAATCCGACAACGCTAAGCAGTACTTGGTCTCAGTCGAGGAGCAGTTTAAGAGCTCTTCAAAAGTATATGCCAGTACTTAATTATGAGGATGCTCAACTCCAAGTAAGATGGCTCAAGTGGCCTAAGAGAGCATATCATGATGATAACTAATATGGCTCCAAGCTTAAGGGCATGGACATGGAAATCTCTGAAGGTTTTCTTGTCCACTTCATTATGTTTCCCTTTCTGCTGAGTTTGATCTTTTCACGATCAATTATAACATTCAGCACTCGGAAGGAGAAGTGGACTATGAACGAATTGATTGCCATGTGTGTTCAGGAGGAAGAAAGACTAAATGCCGAAAAGAAGGATTATGTCAACCTTGTAGGCCATAACAAAAAAAAAATCCAAGGGGATCATAAGTCCAAGAAGAAGCTACACTTCTCTCCCAAAACCGAATCAAGCAAGTTTCTCTATTGGATGATGATGGTGTTACTTGTATCTTTGGGAATAATAAACGCGTTGTAAGCTTTAAACCCAATAATATTTATCTCGCGATTCGACGAGACAAACTCTCATGTATCAATGAATGTGTGTGATGCCACCAATAAGCGAAAGAAAAGTCTAGATGATAAGACTTCATCGAAATTGTGGCATTGTCGTTTAGGCCACATTTCGAAGGGGAGAATGGAACATTTCATTAAGGAAGAGATACTCCAACCTCTAGACTTCTCTAACTTAGATCATTGCATTGATTGCATTAAAAAGAAATACGTAAAACAAATTAAGAAAGGAGCCACACGAAGCACATGAATCTTAGAATTAATCCACACTGACATATGTGGACCTTTTCCTGTGAATTCAGTTGATGGGTATAACTCCTTTATCACGTTCACTGACGACTTCTCTCGTTATGGTTATATTTTCTCCATTCGTGATCGATCTGAATCACTCGATAAATTTAAAATCTTTAAGGCTGAAGTACAAAATTAGCATAACTTAAAGATTAAAGTAGTGATATCAGATCGGGGAGGAAAATATTATGGGAGACATGCTCCTTATGGACAAATTCCCGGTCTATTCGCTAAGTTTCTTTCAGAAAATGGCATAGTAGCACAATATTCCACACCTGGTGAACCTCAGCAAAATGGAGTAGCTAAAAAAAACGCAATCGCACCCTTATGGATATGGTGCGTAGCATGATGAGTTACTCTAGTTTACCAACTAGCTTGTGGATGGAAGCATTAAAGACAGCTGCACACATTCTTAATCGGGTTCCCAGTAAATCAGTCCCTAAAACCCCTTATGAATTATGGTCTGGAAGGAAACCGAGTTTAAAATATTTACGTGTGTGGGGTTGTCCTGCTGAAGCTAAAGTCTTTAATCCACATCTTGGAAAATTGGATCCTAAGACAATAAGTTGCCATTTTATTGGATATCCCGAAAGGTCTAAGGGATATCGATTTTATTGTCCAAATCATATTACTAAGTTTGTGGAAACCTGCCATGCTGTATTCTTAGAGAATGATGAAATCAGTGGGAGTTCAGAGGGTAGGAAAATAGATCTTGAGGAGATTCGGACTTATGTACCTTTGCCGATAATCCAAGAGACTATTGTTCCTGTACCTCATACAGTTATTCCTTCAGCTGAGAATCCTGGAGCTGAGCCCCCATCTGAGGATTCAGCTATCAACAATACAGCACCTAACGATGAGCCTCAACAACCTCCTGTGACAACTAATGAACCACTAAGAAGATCACAGCGGGAAAGAAGATCAGCCATCCCTAATGATTATGTTGTATACATGAATGAATATGTATGCGACATAGGGAAGGTAGATGATCCTACATCATTTAAGGAGGCTATGATGTCTAAGGATTTATCCAAGTGGCTTGAGGCCATGCAGGATGAAATAAAGTCTATGAGCATTAATGACATCTGGGATCTAGTAGAAATTCCTGATGGAGTCAAGGCAGTAGGCTGTCGATGGGTCTACAAAACTAAGCATGACTCTAAAGGAAATGTCGAAAGATTCAAGGCAAGGCTTGTAGCAAAAGGGTTTACACAAAGAGAAGGGATAGATTGTATTGACACTTTCTCTCCCATCTCGAAGAAAGATTCGTTAAGAATTGTCATGGCGCTTGTTGCTCATTATGATTTAGAGCTACATCAGATGGATGTTAAAACTGTGTTCCTTAATGGTGACTTGCATGGGGATGTTTTCATGGCTCAACCGGAAGGTTTTGTCATGGAAGGCAAGGAACATATGGGATGCAGACTTAAGAAATTCATCTATGGACTAAAGCAGGCGTCTAAACAATGGTACCTTAAGTTCGATGAGACCATAAGAAATTTCGGTTTCAAAGAAAATGAAGTGGACAATTGCATATACATTAAGATTAAGGGGAGCAAATTCACTATCTTAGTACTTTATGTGGACGATATCTTGTTGGCTAGCAGCGACATGGATATGCTGTATGAGACCAAAAGATTTCTTTCCGCTATTTTTGACATGAAGGATCTTGGTGATGCCTCTTATGTTTTAGGCATTGAGATTCACCGAGATAGGTCCAAAGAGATATTAGGCTTATCCCAAAATGCATATATTGACAGAGTACTTAAGAGATATAATATGCATAACTGCTCTGTCACGCCTGCTCCTATTGTTAAGGGCGATAAATTTGGAACATTCCAATGTCCAAGAAATCAATTAGAAACTGATCAGATGAAGGGGATTCCTTACGCTTCAGCTGTCGGAAGCATTATGTACGCTCAAGTTTGTACTCGTCCTGATTTAGCATTCGTAACCAGGATGCTTGGCAGATATCAATCAAATCCAGGGTTGGACCACTAGAAAGCCGTTAAGAAAGTCTTGCATTATTTGCAAGGCACTAAGCATTTCATGCTCCCATATAAGAAGTCTGATAACCTTTAGGTTGTGGGTTATTCAGACGCTAACTTTGCAGGTTGTGTTGATACTAAGAAATCCACATCAGGTTATATCTTAACACTTGCGGGAGGAGCTGTTTTGTGGAAAAGCTCCAAACAATCCCTTACTGCATCATCAACGACGCAGGCTGAGTTTGTAGCATGTTATGAGGCTACTGGGCAGGCTGTATGGCTTAAGAATTTTATTCCCGGACTAAGAGTGGTTGACAGTATATCTAAACCACTAATAGTATACTGCGATAATAAGGCCGCAGTTTTCTATTCAAGTAACAACAAGTCAAGTGGTGTTGCCAAACACATTGACATTAAATATCATGTTGTGAAAGATAGAATCCAGGATCAGACAATTGATGTCAAGCATATAAGTACTAAGTCTATGCTTGCGGATCCACTTACTAAAGGCTTACCACTTAGTCTCTTTCGAGAGCATGTTGCCGGCATGGGTTTATTGGAAAGCCTCTGATTCTGGAAATAAGGACTATAAAAAAAAACCAAACTCCCATTAAGAATAAGCAATTATTCCATTGAAATGGAATAGTGCACTATAGATACTGGGGTTTCAACGGTGCATTTATTAACCGTTGTAATACTTTATCTTGGTGTGTTGTTCTATTAAGTATGGACTTATGATATTAGCCTTTCGATCAAGTGGGAGAATGTTAGTGGTGATCTCAGTCAACAAACTAACTCCAAAATTTTCGGATCTAATGCCACTACATGCGCTCTGATCGGGAGCTCGTCAACATATATTTTGGTTTGGGTCCCGGTTGCCAGTGCGAAACTAATTAGGGAGAGACCGGCACTTGTTTGATTAATTAGCACAAGTTCATCATCTCTCCTGGACACCCACCGATCTAGGTTCACGCGCGAGGCAACCGAAGACCTTTGCCCTCACCGACTCATTTCGGTGCCGCCCCCTAATTTGTTCATCGTGAAAGGAACTTCAACTGAGCAAAGGAACTCCAATGAATTTCACCTTACCGGGTCAGTATCTATTTCCGCATTATGACCTTGTGATCATGATCTAGGCTAGAGAATGACTTAGACTCAGCACTTAGAAACTATCTAACACAAGCATCATTCTATATCAGGCAACAGATCGAACACCACGAAATCAGACATAAGAATGAAGAAAATCGTGCGGTAGCTGAGATATGCCTTCGCTTCAGCGGCAAAGGTGTCCTCCACCTTGAAGACCCGCCTCGACGGTCGTCACACACTCTATTCATCGTAAGCAAGAGGTCCCCAAGTATCTCCTAAAAATGAGGGGGTTTCCCGTGTACCCCCTCCCTCAAAGAATGGCGGGGTATATCTTCGCCGCAACAGCAAAGGAGTCTTCCAACTCGAGGGCCCTGCCTCGACGGTCGTCACACACCGCCTTCACCATGAGCGAGAGGCATGCTTATCACAGTGCCCCGACGAGGCAAGTCGCCTCTAGGGCGTCTGGACACCTAGTTGCCTAGGTGCTCGCCTAGGCGACAGTTAGGCAACTAAACAAAAAACAGTAGTCAACAAATCAACCAACCCTTCATCCTGTGACTCCTTTGCTCTGTTATTACCTAGCCGCCCATAGTTATCACTTGGACCCTTGGCGCACTTGATCTTGATCAGCCAACAATAAAGGGAGCACATCAGCGGGAGGCGGCATAGGTAGCGGGAGGCAGCGGCACAGCACATGCAAGTATGCAACGAGAGGGAGCAAAGCAGTGGCGCAGCACAGGCAGCAGGAGGGGACAAAGCAGCATGGGGGGGTAGATTGGGATTGGGGATCTTACCAGAGCTAAAGTCGTGGTTGGTGAAGGCGACAGAGGTAGCGATGGAGCTCCATTCTCCTCTTCTCTCCACGCGCTAGTATTAGGTCTCCTATCCCTTTATCCCATGACTCCTTTGCTCTGTTATTACCCGCCTCCGGAACTTTTGGCCTCCTCGATGCCTAGTTTGGATGCCTAGTCGTGCCACCGCGACGCTTGACATCTAGGTGGTCGCCTAACAATCGCCAGTCAAGGCGCCGAGTCATGGAGTCCCCCTCCGGCCGCCGGGATGCCCAGGCGGCGACTAGGCGACGTTGTAATAACCATGGCAAGGGGGATCGTCCGTGTGCCCCCTTCCTAAAAAATGAGGGTTCCCTGTGTACCCCCACCCTCAAAGAACAAGGGGGTATTCTTTCGCCTCAATTCGAGGGGCATGCGTCATTGTTCGTCATAAACCCCCTTTACCATTAACGAGAGGGGTCCCCGAGCACCCTTTTTCCTAAAAAACAAGAGGGTTTCTGTGTACTCCTCCCTGAACGAGTGGGGTATGCCTTCGCATCCGTCCTAAGAGTCTAACCTTGAGTTCATCGTATGCCCCTTCACCATGAAGGAGAGGGGGGTCCCCCATTACCCCCTCCTTAACTAATGTGGGGGTTCCCTGTGTACCCCCTCCCTAAAAAAATTAGGGGTATGCCTTCGCCTCAATGTAAGGAAATCCTCCACCTCGAGGGCTTTGCGTCGGCAGCCGTCGCATACCCCCTTAGCATGAGCGAGGGAGTCCACTGAGTACCCCCTTCCTAAAAGAGAGAGAGAGAGAGAGAGAGAGAGAGAGAGAGAGGCTTCCCCGCGTATAACCTCCCCGTAATTGGTTTAGATGGATCCTTCACGGTTGAGCCTAAAAGGAGAAAGAACAACCTCGTTAGGACGGAGCTCAAAAAGATTAGGGGACAGCGTTCGGCCACGATTCCTGCAAAATGTAAACTGTTTCCTATGAAATGAAATTCCTGAAGCCTCAATAGGCATTTTTAATGTGTATAAGCTGGCTTCTGCACCAAGGTTCATTACTAGCACCAAAAGTGAAGGGGAAAGGTTTGGAGAGGTGAAAGCTACTTCATCTAGACTTGGATGTGCTACAGACCACAGTGGAAGAATACTTGCAGCATGCTGCAATTTGTATATGCTGTTTCTCACCATGAAAGATACTCTTTAAAAGAGAGAAAAGGAAAGATCTGAATAGTCTATTGCTTAAGGCTCCTCACGTGTACAGTCCCGGTCCGTGCAGCCATCCTTTGTTTCAAAAGTACATCATTTTAAACATATTCTCGATATACATTTTTGGCAATATATCTAGTACTAATGAGGCATTAGGTGTTAACATGCTAACTCTAACTATCAGTCCTTGGATCTATCGTGTATGGCTAAGATTAGCAGAGATGGAAACCCACCTTGCCATTTAAACCATTTTTAAAAAAACCCCTTAGAGTTTATTTTCCCCTTTAGAGTTGAATAGAGGGTTTCCACCTTTCTTGATCTGAACCACCCAAACGCAATCCAATGGTTACTATCTGGAGTTATCACATTAACACTCAATTAGACATTAGCATTAGATATGTTGCCTACATTTTTTTACCATTAATTTTATACTAATATGTTAATTTCAAAAATTATAGAACTACATTTGATGACAGTTGACCAACATTATTTTAAATGATAAATATAAACACCTCTGTACATTATGTACAGGTTTAGAATGATTTGAAGGTACTACTACTTACATTAATTTCCACACTCATAGAAGGGAAAGTTGTTCTCAAGACTACTATATTTAAAGTGGCGTGTTTACAGAGAAATATCCAAATTTCTTACCAACTACATGAAGGATAGGCTAACCTAAGCAATCTTTATTGAAAAGAAAGTAAACTGAACCATGGGCAATTCAGTCCCCTACCTTTGCAGTTTGTTCACCAGCAAGTTTCTTCTTGCTGGTTGATCATTCCTGGAGGAGAATTTGGCCCCACTATATGGCTATCTCTTTGAGCAGGAGTCACCAGAGTGGTCAAAAATTATAGTGTAATTCCTGCTACTCACATCCCTGAAGTAGCATCCATCAGTACCCACATATTTATACACCTGATGGGTCTTCCCCAATCCGCCAACCACCAAATTCTTCTTCACCTTCATACTGCCGCGTGCCGACTGCGCATTCTGCAGAGAGCTGTATGAGAACCCCAGCTTCCCACCAGAGACTATTTTCTCATTGATGCCCAATTTGACAAGTGAAACCAATGAGTACTCATCACCCACTTGCTCTGAGGTTCTAGTATAGACATATAGCGGGAAGACCTCGTGAACTTCTTCTGAGAGAAGCAGAGCGAAAGAATCCTTGGCAAAAACACCAGACTTTGCATCAATTGTTTGGTTCACCACTTGCACGGTGCCATTCTTGTTGTATACATTGCTGTTCTCGTAGCTGAATCTCTGGTAGAAAGTTGTGGTGACCTCCCCGTATGACGATTTCACCCACCCGGTGGCAGATACATGCCGGCTTGCGCTCGTCACAAACTGCCCATCCAGCCCTCTGAACCCTGAGTCCACGTTCAGCACCAATGCAGGTGCATCATAGCTGACCAAGCTCCCAATTGTCTTCTCAATCTTGTGATCCAACCACAGATGCAAATTGGCATCAATGTACCATACATCCAACGCATTGGTCACGCCAAACCCGAAATTGTGCTCCTTGCCGTCCAGGAGCTTGCCCAAGAAAGGTGTGATGTCAATGTCATAGGTAGGTAGATTGAATGAGCCCATGCCGGTGATTGGCCGCCAGAGAAGCGGGTTGACACCACCGGTGTAGATAACAGTGAACGGCCAAACAGCACCGACGACATCTTCATCGACGTTAACAATGACCTCCCGGAATGCGCCGTTGCCGGGGACGCTGGACAAGTTGTTCGCCTGAATGTACTCGTTCGGAGGGTTGGTGTACCAGAACTCATCGTTGGAGTGGAATGAGACGAACACCTCAAGGACCGCCCGGTAGGTGTTCGACGGAATGGCGAGCTTCTTGGACTGCAAATCGGTGGAATTCTGGATGGCGAACCACAGCCCATCGTTCAAAGTTAAGCTTCTCGAGATGGGGACGATCATATCGGCCTGCTGCGGCGGCGTCCGCTGCTGGGGTTGGAAGTAGAGGTGAAGCGTGAGGTTGACATGGTAGACGCCGGTGTAGGTGCTGTCGACGCGATTGCCGAGGAACACCGCGATCTCCCCGGGCTCCGCGAGGAGGGCCGCGTACTTCGTGACGTCACGGGACACAGACCAGACGATGCCGGTGGCGCGCGGCTCGGCGGTGCAGCTGCGGAGGAGCTCTGCGCCGGAGAGCCAGACACCGAAGATGCGGTCGAACTGGCGGCCGCGGCAATCAGCGCTCCACTCGAGCACGGCGAGCGCGAGCGACCCGCCCCGGGCGCGTGCGGCAGCGAGGCAGGCGGGCGGCGCGTAGGCGGCGGTGACGGGAGGCCGGCCGTAGGTGGCCCCGAAAGAGTGGGAGAGAAGGAGCACGGAGCAGGGCCCGACGCTGCCGCGCGGCTGGCGGATCGGGCGGTCCACCTCGAAGAAGGTGGTCGGCGGCTCCGATGCGTTGAGGGACGACAGGTGGTGGGGCGGGAGGCGGTGCCTGTGCGGCGCGGAGGCCGCGGCAAGAGGGAGGAGGAGGAGCGCGAGGAGGAGGAGGTGGCGGGAGGCGTCGGCGGTCGGTGATGCCATGGCTGGAGCGGCGGGGAGCACGAGTGGTTGGGAGCTGGGGGCGGTGGGAGTCGAGCCGCACAAGTAACCTGGGGTTTAAACGAGGTATGCTGGTCATATAATAAGGGAGGTGTTGCAATGTATGTATTATATTATATTATATTATATTATCCCTATTAAAGTTAGGAGCTTTGGAGCTAAGGCTATTCCCAGTGGGTAGTATCATACTCATTAATTAGATGCCACATATGATTTTTTGCTAATGTGGCAAAGCAATAAATAGGAGGGAGAAGAAAGCTGTATCTTGAGCAAGATACAGCTTTGACACGATATCTTAGGCTATGGCACAGAAGCTAATGCTCTGGGTCCACTTTCATAGACACAACATCACACCAATTAATTATTTTAAACATATAAGTATGATACTATGCATTATAGAGAGTGTTTCTTCAATGCGGTATCATACTTTTCATCCTATGTGGCATTCTTGGATATTGGAGTATGATACTTTGCACTGGGAATAGCCTAAGAGCATCTCCAACCATGTTCCTTTCATTCTCTTCCCTGTTCCCTTTCCTCATTCTCATTCCCTTTATTTCCTCTCATCTCCAACAGATTCCTTTTAAAGAGAATTGTATAGGGAAAGGAGAAAGAATCCCTTGTTAGAGGGAATGAGAGTGGGAATCTCTTAATGAAGGGAATCCGTTGGAGCGCTGAAGGGAATGGGAATCCCTTCGCGGAGGGAAAGGGAGAGGGGAAGGGACACGGTTGGAGATGGTCTAAGGCCGACGGTTTTTAGAGAATTTATGTATCTTTTCTCTATAAAAAATCTTTAAAATATATAATTATGTTAAATTTCTTTCAACAGTTTGTTTATAAAAAAATACCTTTCTGATTCACTAAAATCACACATCCTTCGTAGAAAAACCACAAATAAATACTAAATTAAGCCAACAGTTTTCTGGCCAGAGAGCCCCCACGTGCCCTGTCTCCATAAAAACCCTTTAAAAATGCATAATTATGTTTAGATTCTTTCAACGGTTTTTTACAAAACGAAACTTCTGGTTCACCAAGATCGCAAATCTTTCGTGAAAGGATCCCAAATAAATGCTAAATTAAGCCAACACCTTGCGGCGGCGGCGGCGCCATCCTCGTTGACCGTTGACGTGGGAGAGTGAAAAATAGCAGGAGTGAGCAAGTGAGAAGAAGATTCCACGAAAGTTTCAAGAAGTTCTAGATTTTTTTTAAGTTTCAACAAATTTCAGTAGGTTTAATCAAGATTCAATCCAAAATTTCCAAAAAGTTTCAGCGGGTTTCATAGAGCTTCAACCCAAATTTTTTAAAAAGTTTCATTAGAACAAACCAAAGAAAAAATCCCTGCTATGCTTACTTGCGGCTGCCGCCCCCACCCTTGCGACTCGCAAGCACCACCGCCTCCTCCCCTTGCTCGCCAAAGAGGGTGACACCAACTCTTGAAGTCACCCATGACGCCCATGATGGTGAACTGGAGCCATGAGGCAACATGGGCAGAGTTGGTGTTGAACTGCTCTGTGAACTAGATGAGAAGGTAGGTGAGGGTCATGAGATCTATGTGGATCCCATTGTTGCGATGAGGAAGACGACTAGATTTTTGTGTCCCACGCGATGCAACGCCACTCGCTTGACGTAAACGATGGCCTCTGCTCGGCTGCACGGCCTCCATCTCTGGGGACAAGATGTGATGCCACCTCAATGCGAAGCCATGCTACCTCCTCTGACAATGATCCGCCACCAACAGCTCCATCACATGATAATCACCGTTCAATTCAGAAAAAGAAAGAAAAATGAGAAAAGAGTCTGAGTATTTGTTGGTTACAACCATTATGCCTCTATTATAGCCAAGCCACCATCAGCGTCACCGATGGGCTATTGCTGCCAACAGTACACTGTTACTCTCAATGTCTAGATCTACAGATGATTCATGCCCAGCTTCCCTTCCTCCATATATGAACGAAGGAAGCATATCAGTCAAAGGGCGACGAACGAGACCAGTGGATATAGGTCGAAGGAGGTCGACTATGGTGGAGGGCGACACTGGTCAAGTGCGAAGAAGGTGGAGCGGCTAGCTGGATGGAGGCAGAGGTCGTGGAAGGGATTCAGCGGAGATCTAGGTGGGAGTTACAGTGGAGATTCAAACGAGAGAGATGGGGTCACGAAGGAGTGAGAAGGGGTGGGGTCGCCTGCGTCGACATGGGGATGGTGGGGGCCAATCCCTAGAGGCGAGTCGCAAGAGCATTGGGCGTCGAATTGGTTTGGTGTAATGGGAAAAACCGAGGAGAAAAAGAGAAGGATTGGGACTATATAAACAATGGGTAATTTCCACGGAGTTGAGTGGCAAAACCTATTGTCAACCCGCAAAAAGACCAAAAAAACACCTATATCATGTGT
Organism: Rhipidocladum racemiflorum; assembly: GCA_036346355.1. NCBI lineage: Eukaryota > Viridiplantae > Streptophyta > Magnoliopsida > Poales > Poaceae > Rhipidocladum > Rhipidocladum racemiflorum. Next base: position 42,891,424 of record CM070569.1, on the reverse strand, counting down.
TTCGGTTTATAGTTGTAAAGTGGATTAAAAAGGCACCTATTTATTTGGGCTTTTGTTTTTTTTACTTTCAAGCTAGGGGTTAAGACTAAACAAACTAGATCTACAGTGCCAACGGAGTTGGGAGAATTTAGTACTAAATTAGTTTAAGCTTCCTTAGTTCCCTGGACTCGTGGCTGTCAGTTGGGCCTGGGTGTGCGGCTTTGGTTGGCGATTTCTATGTTTGATGAGTTGTACTAGCAAACTTACAAGATTTCTTGTGTACGGGTGTCACGAGGAAGAAGACAGTCGCGTCGGAGCACGAGATGTGAACCTATTTCCTATCGATCCTGGATACGGACATACGGTACAGTGGAAAAACATCGCTGTAATGCAACTTGCCGGTTATGTTTGTCAGTTTTCACAGTGAAATGAACGAAGACAAGGAGATAGAAAAAATTCTCTCGAAATTTTTTAATGAGAATTGCTGGCAACTTGCGCAAACGGATGGCGGCTGCTGCACAATTGTACGATCCCAGCGATTACTCATCACTCTGCTACGGCTATATCCTCTCCAACAAGGGAAAGCTGTCTTTCTTCTGGACCTGGAGCTGCGACAGACTGAAGCCTGGAGCTGAAAGCGGTAAGGCCTTGTCTGGAGAGAACAGATCGAACATGAGGGAGAGAAAGCAACATCCCTAGTCAGATTTTCTTCTTTCTCGTAGTCAGATTTCCATTGATGCCGTCACTCCCTTTTTACGAGAGGCAACTAAATTGCAAGTGCGTAGGTAGCATACCAGCATCTGTTCTGTCAGCAATATACAAATACCATAAGAACCCTTCAAAGGACGCACGTAGAAGAGAGAGTTGGTACACAGATCTACAATAATTTCTTGAAGAGTGCCATCATCCAACGTGGCAGAGATATGCTATGGACGCCACCTCCAGCCTGAGAGCCATTAGCGACGAGTGCGATCGATTATTACTGTTATTCAGACTGCTAAGATCAGCTCAAGCGTTTCTAGCCCCCGGTGTCGGTGGCCAGCTCGGCAGAGCTTCGCTTTTGTTGGCACCTCCCTCCGATCCTACTTCCTCCTCCGCCTGGGCAGGCACGCCGTTCCGTGCTAAGTACATCTGCTGCTCGCTCCGTCCAAATTTATAATTACATATTTTTTTAGCCAAAGAGATAGAAAAAGTAACTAGAATACTTCTGATTATTACCTCTAAGCACTTTATTTAATATATAGAGAATATCATGTAAAAATGTATATTTATTAACAGTGTAAAAAGAATACCACACCAATTTTATATTAAAATATAAGATATATCGTATATTTATACATAAAATCATTCAAAAGAAAAATACAACGTATAAACTCGAGAAACGTAGACGCACGGAGCACTTTGTTATTCTGCTCTTGTTCCTGCGCGCGCATGCGCTTACACACGGAAGTAATGAACGGTGTTGTGGCTTCGTACGACAACGGATGGAGTATTAGCGCCAGAGGAGCCCGATGTATGGCTAACACGACACGCTGCACCTTCAATTCCTGTACTCGTCGGAGAGTTTTTTCGCAAAAAAGCGGCTGACACGTGGATGGTGTCCTTGGCCTCCAAAGCCAGCACTTATAAGAAGTGTGTTATATATTAAACAGCGAAGGCTACCAAAGTGTGGCGCACGTAAGATTAGGGTATAGTATTTGGTTAGTAGCCGCACGTTACCATAATTTCCTATCAAGAGTGTTACAAGCAACAATTTTCGTGGCGATCAAATTAGTCGCCACATTTTCCGCAAAAAATTGGCTATAAATTAATATATGCGACTAACCAGATACAGGACTAAGGTTCCAAATTTTATTTTTGGTTCTCATCTTGCCACTCCGAAATCTAAAATTTCTTCGAGATAGAGTTATTTCGAACGAAATTCAAAAAGCAAAATTTAAATCCGGTATTTTTCCACCGAATTTTCTGAGATCTTGGTGATTTTTAAATGAATAAAAATTAGTCCAAAATATGTCAAAAAAATTTGAAACTTTTTGTGGATGATCCTGACACATCACTAATATTCTCATAAAAATTTCAGATAATGATCAATCATGAGGAATTTTTAAAAATGCTAACAATGTTACTATCTTGGTAAAAGGCTGACCGGCAAATTTTAACCAAATGGAACATGGTGAAAACAACATTAGAAACTTTTTTAAAAAATTTGTTAATGGTCCTAACATACCCATAATGTTTTTATAAAATTTTCTTATGATGATCAAGCTTGAGGAATTTTCTTATTACGATCATATGAAATTTGCGGGCCAGCCTTCAGTAGCACTATTCGAATTTTTTGTGGATGGTCCTGATGCATCACTAATGTTCTCATAAAATTTTTAGATGATAATCAAATTTGAGGAACTTTTAGAAATTCTAACAGTGCTAATGTCCTGATAAAAGGCTGGCCGATGTAAAGTTAAAATACATCTTTCATTTTTAAACCGAGAGAATACTATCAAATTTCCCAATGCCAAACCAGCTTGATTACTGGGCCACCTAGATATGCTTATTGGGTGCTTCTGCCTTGCCCCCTAGATATGCACAAAGGTGGGCAGCTTGTGCAGTCGATCAGTGATTCAGGTAATGTCGTAGCTAGCTATATGAACACTGTAGACGGTAGTGCACAGGCCATGCATGCAGGGATCGATCATGAATGCACGCATGTGATATCAGCCGATCGCCGTCAAAATTGACATGTATATCGAGGCATACAGTACGTACACTGCACTGTGCTGCAAATGGATTTTTAATTCGCGAGCATGGTGTCTGCCCGTGCAGAGTGCAGATATGGCTGCAGGTGGTATTGGTGTGTGCCGGCCGGGGGCGTCGGAAGCGGAGAAGAGGAGAGGCCGTTCTGTGTTAGGGCACCCGGCCGTACTACGGAGAGCTGCCTAGCTATAGCTTAATGCCATGTCCCCCCCCTGAAGCTGCTAGGGTATCTGCTGCCCTTTGAATTGAAATTTTGATAAATTAGACATCAGGCCAAACACAAGCTTAATTCTTGAGCTCTTTTACGGTACACTAAACTGAATATGAACCGTTTATGCTTTTCGATCCAATGAATCAGATTAACTAGAGTTTACTTATACTACACTTGGTAGTAAAGTAGTAGAAACACCCTTAACAAATCAACGATTAGATTTGATTTCTACTACACATTTTATACTACAAGTATAATCTACCGTAAAATTTCTCTAATTCTTTTGAAATGAAGTTTCAAATCCACGGAACTTTGAATTAGGATATGTAATCAAGAATTCCCTTTACATTTCCTTATTGGGAGTGTATAGGTATCATCCGGATGTTTTTGTCTCAAAAAACATCCAAACTTTGGACCGTACGATTAAAACACACATATGTAGGATCAACCCACCTCGAATTCAGGGGGGCTGTGCATTGATCTGAAAGCAAATCCAATGACCAGAAATTTAGATGATGGTTACTAAAGAAAACATCCGGATGAAACTTATCAAAACCCTTCCTTATTTATAGCGAAGGACAAGAAACGACCCATCATAAATTAATGAAGCTAGTAGGGCCAGTAGCGCAGCACACCTGCGGACCTGCCCACCTTTGTGTCCTTCCCATTACACCCTGTCCTCGGCCCGCAATCCGCGCTATCTACCCGCCGCCCGCACGCCACGCAGGCGCCGACAGGCGTCAACGTCGGCGCGTCCCGGCGCACGACGCCTCGGAATGGTCGAAAAGCACGTCGTAGCCGACGCTGGTCACGTTCCTTAAGTAGCAGCCGCCGTCGCTGCCGCCGTACTCGTAGACCTGGTGCATCCTCCACGACGCGTCCACCACCTTGTCGTCCCGGAGCACCACCTCCGCTGCCGCCGCTTGCTCGTTGCGGAGCGTGCTCGTCGCGCTCCCGCCGCCGCCCGCCCGAGTCTCGTCGAACCCGATCTGCACGCGCCGCATCAACCGCTGCGAGGAGGTGCCGCTGCCGTCGCCGCCCAGGAAGATGTAGAGCGGGAAGCTCTGGTGCAGCTGCTGCGCGTAAGCGCCGACGCCGGTGACGTTGGTGTGCGCGTCGATAGTCTGGTTGATCGCCTGCACGCTGCCGTGGTTGCTCACCACGTTCGTGTTCACGTAGGTGAGCCGCTGGGTGAACGTGGTGGTGATGTTGCCGCGCGACGAGCTCACCCATCCCGTGGCCGAGATGTTGCGGCTCGCTATCGCGTCGTACTCCCCGTCGACGCCGTCGGAGGAGTGCGACACGATGCTGCCCGCCAGCTTCGGTGCGTCGTAGGCGAGGAGGCCGCCGGTGGTCGTCGAACTCTTGGGATCGAGCCAGAGGTGGAGGTTGGCGTCCACGTACCACGAGCTTTACGCGTTGGTCACCGCGAACCCGAGCTTGTGCTCCTTGCCGTCCAGGAGCTTGCCCAAGAATGGCGTGAACTCGATGTCGTAGGTGGGCAGGTTGAACGAGCCAATGCTGGTGATGGGACGCCAGATGAGGGGATTGATGCCGCCGGTGTAGATCACCGGAAACGGCCACGCGGCGCCGACGACGTCGCCGTCGAGATGGACGGTGACCTCTCGGAATGGTCCGTTCTTGTCCGGCGTGTTCATGTACCAAAACTCGTCAGAGTAGTGAGACGAGACGTGAACCTCGAGGACCGCGCGGTAAGCGTTCGCCGGCACGGCAAGGCGCGTGTACACGACGTCGGTGGAGTTCTCGACCACGAACCACAGCCCGTCGTTGAGAGGCAAGCTTCTTGAGACGGGGACGACGACGTCGGCAGGCGCCGTAGCTGCCCACCGAGTGGCGGGCCGAAAGTAGAGGTGGAGAGTGAGGTTAGCGTGGTACACACCGTTGAAGGTGTCGTCGATAAGGTTGCCGAGGTACACGGCGAGCGTGGAGTTGCCGGCGGCGAGGAGGGACGCGTACTTGGTGACGTCCTTGGACACCGACCACGTCACGCCGCCGGGGCGCGGCTCGGCGGTGCTGCCGCGCAGGATCTCCGCGCCGCCGAGCCAGACGCCGAAGATGCGGTCGTACTGGACCCCGTGGCAGTCGGCGCGCCACTCGAGAACGGCGAACGAGACAACCCTCGCGAGGCCGCCAGCATTGAGCAGGCAAGACGGCGGCGAGTAGGCGGCAGTCACAGGCGGCTTGGTGAGCGTGAAGGCGAAGGAATGAGATAGGAGGAGGGTAGAGCAGGGCCCGGAGCTCCCCCGCGGCGGGCGGAGCGGCCTGTCTACCTCGAAGATGGTGTTCTTAGCGCGTGGGCGAGTTGGCAGCGCCGCCTCGACCGCGGCGATGTCCTCGACGGAGAGGCGGAGGTCATGAGGCGAAGCGACGGAGAAGTGGACGTGCAAGAGCAGAGTGAAGCAGAGGAGGAGGAAGGGAGCAGAGGATGTAGTCATGGTTTCGGAGAATGCATGGTTGTGTCTGCGTGATGGCTGAGAATTTAAACAGGATTCCGTGCTATAGTCGACTACAAATATATAGTCAGCTTCTTTTTCTTTCCTCTTTTTCTTTCATCCACATCAGCAAATAGATGATACGGCATCTCTTATAGACAGCTGATGTCAACTTATTGTATATGCTCTTAGAAGCTCTTATAAACCATAGTTCATATCTAAATTTCAAATTGTTTAAAAAAATACTCAAGATTTCCTGTTCGAGAGTAATATATACAGCAATTTAATGCAAATAATATTAATTTACCATAATTTCGTATTACAATTTTTAGTTTTATTTCAAAATTTCGAATTCACAATTTGAAAACCCCGTAGGTCCCTCAATTAAGACGAATTTGAATATTTTATTTTCAATTTGAATTGGAAGTTTTTTATATTTGTATGAATGTGCTAAAAAAAGGAGTCGTTCGAATATTTTCTAATTTTAGCAATTGATTGGCTAAATTTGAAGAGTTCTCGAATATATATATAAGAAGAGTAAATTTTACAAAACTAAACTTATTCTTACAAAACTATCTCACAAGACCACACTTATTCTTACCAATGTTTGAAATAACCATACTTTCGTCACTTGCAACCATTTTGACAGAGTGGGCATGCATGTCATTGAGACACTAAGTGAGGACTTTGAACTTACCTCTTGCTTAATTCGATACAAATTTAGTTACTTAATTCGGACTTAATGTCGTGGCGTTGGATTGCAGGGACATCCACGTGACTAGAGGCGGAACTGCCGGTGGGGCACAGGTGGGCTGAAGCCCCACCCGTGGCCCACCGGCCTCTTATACCGTTATACTTATACACTTGGATGGTGCCATCTTTTGCATGCAGAGGCTTTCTTTCACGTGGATTGTTGTCTCAACATTCAAACTTCAAAGCCATACCGGCTGGCGGATTGCCTTTTTTCACATGAGGCCGATCGAGGAGTCCAAAGTCTCTTTTAACTAGTCCTGAACTGTAGAAGACATGAGTACGCTGCGTCCTCCGTGTACGCGACTGCTCGCCTTCCGAGTACGCAACCGCTCGTGTTCAGAATCTCTAGTCTGGGCATTACAGGTATTGGAGCTTCTTATCTGGCCGATAATCTATCCCCATACGCAGCCGCTCGCCCTCCGTGTACGGCGTACACGGCGGCCACCGGAGGTCGGATGACACGTACATATACGACACCTTTTTAGTTTACAGATTAATATATAGATTACTAGATTAGTAATTAGTTTACAGTTTATATGTGACTATTCTATGTTCCGGAAAAATTATATTATATATATTAGCTTTAAAGGTCTCAATTTTAGTCCCTCTCGTTCCAATTTTCTGGATACGCCACTGCACGTGACATCAATCAGCGTTAGGTATGCATAAGAAGTTTGCATACCGACTCGACGATTTTTTTTTCATGAGAATAACACCTTGTTGCGGGAGAAGGAAGTTGGGCTGCAGCGAAGATGGCCACATACACGCATCAGTGCCCTCCACGTCGGCATAACAAGGTAGGTGTTGGAGCCTCAATGACATACTGGCCCATCTTATTAGAACAGTTGCAGGAATGGAAGTGTGATTCTTTAACTAGATTTAAATGTTATTTTCGTGAAACTAGATTTAAAACTGGTTAGAATAAATGTTATTTTCGTGAAACTAGATTTAAAAAAAATACAGTTTTTCGATATTTTTTTTAAGAAGAAGTATGATTTTATGAAATTTACTCAAATTAAAATGATATCGTGTGCTCAGCACAAACTATTTCCGTCTCCACTCATGCTCTCTATTCATCATTATATTCCGATTAGCCAGCAAGGGCCCCTAAAACAGGGTCCCTATTTTGGATTTAGGGACTCCCCCTATTTTTTGAGGTCTTGTTTTCATAGCACAAGTCCAGCAACAGCCCCTAAATCCCAGTCCCTATTTTACTTTTTCTCCTATTTTGACATATCCACTATGTATAATCTTCATTTGACATCACTAAAATTCAATCAAATATATTTGTAATGCATAAAACATAAGCATATTAACATTTACAATTTAAAAACATGACATTTCAAATTTAAATTTAAAATTTTCAAAACATTATAAAATTTTCGAAGCCTCTCATGTATTTCACTATCTTCAACAATATGGGTTGTACTCGTGTCCCTGGGAATTGGGACTGAGGAGGCAAATTTAGAGGCCTCCTAATTTAGGGGCTTGAGTTGAGGCCCCCTGGGAATTGGGGCTGAGGAGGCAAATTTAGGGGCCCCCTAATTTTAGGGGCTTGAGTTGGGGCCCTGCTGGATCTGTTTTTTTTTACTACACTCCCTATTTTAAGGTTTAGGGGCTGGTTTAGGGGCTCTGCTGGAGATGCTCTTAGTGGCCATCAACGAAAATGTTCTTTCCTAATAGTATTGCCCTATTAATAGTATGTATTTAAGTTAACCTTCCATGTGATTATGGAAACCTATTATTACCCTCGTAGAGGTAGTAGGTGAATCTTTTTGATCCTAGCCCTTGGATCATCAAGAATCAACTCTCAAAAAGATATGGGTGTACCTAAAACTTCCCTCGTCGAGTCCATAGTAGAAAAGAAAAAAAAAACACCACAAAACAACAATATATATATATATATATATATATATATATATATATATATATATATATATATAAAGTCGGTATAAACAATGTATTCTGAGTGCCGTATAACGGCAACGCAAAGTGCCGGGTAGGTAGAAGAACCGTGCGGCTTTTGGGACAGTTCCAATTGTCTGCTAGTATAAAACCCCGCAAATACAAAAGAAAAATGAAGAATGAAAATACGCGATGATTACAAAAATAATATGGGTCCCCAAAACAGCCGGAGATTATTCCCCTTGCAGTCTCCAGGTTCCACCGAAACGGAACAATGACTCGATTGTCGCGTAGGACGTGCTTAACAAGGATTACACGTAAATAACTTGTGGTTGATAAATAAAAGAGAAATACTAGGAAACGGTATACTGTTCCTAGCTTTTCAACGGAGCAGAGGAGGAAGACAACAGGGAGGAGGGAGGAAGGAGGAAGAAAGAAGAGTACCCACGCGCCGATCTCGCCATCGCCGGCTCACCGCCGACCTCGTCGTCGCCGTCTCCATCGCCGCCGAGTTAGGGTTAGGGTTCGGCCTTGGGGGTTCGGGCTCGAGGTGTCCCCGGGGCTTAGAGGGATGCCGAGGGAGGCGGCGGCCCGGCGGTGGGGACGGGTTGGGTGAGGGACGGCGGAGGTGGCGGCGCGCCACGAGCTGAGGGGAAGCGGCGGCCGGCCGTGGCGGCGGGAGGACCACACCTTGCCCTCGAGTTAGGGTGGCGGGCGGAATGGCAGTGGGAGGAGAGGGCGAGCGGTTGGCGGCGCCGCCACAATGGGCGGGTGGCGGAGGCGGCGGGGGAGGAGGTGGAGGCGTGCGGAGCGGAGTGAGCGATGGAATGAGAGGAAGGAGTGGGCGATGCGGGGTGGGCGAGTTGGGGAGGTGCTACCGTGTGCGTGTGTGTTTTTGTAGTTCGTCTGTTGTTTCTCTCTTTCTTTACCGCAATACCGAAGCTCCTGGCCAATTTAAAAAAAAAAAAAAAAAAAACTGCCTCAACTCCCCGATGGCAGAGGACCACGGGATAGTTATCGCACTGTCGGTCGCCCCTCGTCACACACACGCACACGGTAGCTGGAAAACAATGGAGCCATATCATCCAAGCGTCAACTTGCACACATATATATTGGTACAGTGGTACTAGTGTACTACATACATATTATGTGCTCAGAGATTTGAAATAATCCATGCGAGTAAGGTTAGTTAGGCTCGACACTGCAAGTCTGCAAGTGCATGGTACACTGGTACAGTGGCACTGCAGCACTCGTACCTCTCGCTTCGGCTTGCATTTAAGTTCAGACTGAAGAAGCAGCTGGAGCAGCTAGCAATGCAGGCAGAGTGACAACGCGGCGTCGGTTTTATTTTACCTTGAAGCTAGTACGGGAAGCGTGGCCTCGCCTTGGCAATTGGGAATATACGTGGCTGCCGCGTCGCACACGTCGCCGCCCTACGCGCTTGAAACTGTCGTACACGACGGCCCATCGCTTCATCGGCCGCCGCGCCGACTCACTTTCGGCGAGCCCAAGCCCGGCCCATTTGCGCTTCGTGCCGTGCCGGCCCAAGCCTGACCCATTTTTACCATTGTGACGAACAAAAAAATAAAACAAATCACTACTACTAAACTATCTATTTTAATTACATTTGCTACATATTGCGTCGGCCCTTCCGAATCAGACGCTTTCAGACCGCGCCATACCATCGTGCTTCGGGCCGGCCCAAAAAAGCCCGGCCCAATACCCACCTCTAATTGGGAAGTTCATTCGAGTAGATTTCGAGTCCACATCCTGCAACCGGCCAAAGCCGCGCTGCGTTGCATCATTGCAGGTCCGGCTCGATAGCCGCCTCGCACCCACCGCGAGTCCCATGCCATTCCGACGATTCAAGCAGTGGCAGAGGGAGGGGTTTGTGATTCCGATTCCGATTCCCTAGCTAGTTCTTGGCTCTGCTGCTGTGCTGGCGAGAGGCAAGTGCGATTTGCAGGGACGAACTTGGAGATTGACCCGAACGAACACGGAGAAGCCTCGCTGGGCCTGGAGGCTGCGACTCGCGACTCGCGAAGCCTTCTAGCGCCACCGCATCAGTGCTTCTCGTTCTCGAATGAAACAGGAATAGAGCAGGGGATGCGGACTACGTGGGTTGCCGCTTAAGTGAGAAAATGGCCCACATGAGCCATTTACAGGCTGTTTGGTTCGCAAAAATCTGGCAGTGGGAGTCTGCACCGCTCCAGCCTGGCTCTAAAGAGATTGTTATAGAGCTCGTTTCTCAGAGTCTGGCTATAAGTGCTTTGTGCATCGTGTTGGTCTGGCTCTCGCACCGTACGACAGGTAACCAAATAGCCATCTTGCATGCGTTGATACAGACTCATGCGATACGACAAGTGACCCTGGCAACCAAACGTGGGTGCAGCCATCTTGTATGTACCGACGTCGTCAAGCACCGTGAGGTGTGCCCACTTTTGAATCTTCTCGTTGGACGTCCAGTGCCAATCCAAGGACCGCGACCGTATGGATGAACAGGCACCGCCACGGGACACACAATGGCAGGATCTGGCATCACCGCACTAACCGCTGATGGATCAGATCCTGACGACGAGCTCAGCCATGCCTGCTCCGGCCGCCGCCGGTATCGCGGCCGCGACGGCGCCACTGACGGATGATCCCTTCAAGCAAGCCTCACCATTGGTCCGGCGCTACGTACGCCGTAGCCGCTGCTGGTGACGTTCCGGAAGTAGCACCCGCCGGTGGCCTCGTACCTGTACGTCTGCCGCGTGCCCCACTATTTCCCGTCCCGCCTCTCCACGCCCACGGCGGCGCCCTGCGGTCACACACAAGAAGAACAAGGGCATGGACAGGAAGATACTAAAAGTCCGTTTGGTTCAAACGCAAAAGGTAAATGAGATGAGATGATTCATATTTTTACGCTCATTCTATTGTTTGGTTGGATTGATCGAAGCAGCTAAGGCCCCGTTTGGTACGGTTCCAAATTCTAGTAAAACGGAAACAGTTCCAGATTCTTGTAGAAACGTTTCAGGTAGAATCAGAATTACTTTCTGCAAACCATTTGGTACGGTTCCAGATTCTAGTAGAAACTAGTAGAAACGGGGTTGAGGGTGATTCAGCCACGGTGTGGAAAAAGAAGAAACGTTTCGAGAAGAATCGTTTCAAGTTTTAGCCCGTTTGGATGAGTTTCTCCCAGATTCTAGTAGAAACAGCTCGGTTACAAGTTGCCAAACGAGACCTTCGGGAAGATCAGGTGCGCGGTGGTCCATGGCGCAGACGCCGGAGTACGCGAGGGTGGTATATGGTTCACGGTCTCGACGGTGTCGTCGTTGCCGGCAAACAACGTCGGTGTTCTCCAAGGTGAACGTCTGCGTGGCGTTCGTCGTGATCTTCCCGTACGTACGAGGACTCCACCCACCTCGTCGCGGTGATGCTTCTGCACCTAATTAGCTATACTCTTCGCGGGAGTTCGTTCATTCGTGCCACTCGACTGTCTGATCGGATGCGGTTGGTTCGATACTCTCGCTAGTACTTACCACGACTGCTCGCGTTTGCATCGAGCTTCAAAGGTTCAGGTGCTACGGATAAAAAGGACATGCATGGTCGATATCCCGGAGATATTCAGCAGTGTAGTTGCATGTAAACCGGTGACTTCATTTTCCTGATGGCTAGGTAGTGATGGATTTGTTCATATCGAGCTTCCGACTTGTGACGAAAAGTTCATTGCGCTACTTGTTGCAGCATCATTGGCTGGGCATGCATGTGACGGGATGCGACTACATGCGAAGGGTCCTAATTTTCCTGCGACGGTACATGCAAGAGTACTACTTCCGTACAGAGGTGGGCACTGCACGGTGCTATTTTGGGCCGACACGAGGCACACTCGGTCCAACCTGACCCACAGTCTAGCACGACACTGTTGCAAATGGACCGTGCTGGCACGGCACGGTTGCTCAGGCTGTGCCGGGCCTGCCGATCGGGCACGATAGATGGCCCAGCACGGCACGGTCAGATGAGCCGTGCTCGGGCTAGCACGGCACGTGGAAGGCACACCGGCACGCGGTAGGACATGTTGCCCGCGATAGGGCACACGGCCCACAGTCACCTCGTGCCGGCCCGAGCCAGGGCACGCGGCTGGTGGCAGGGAGAGGAGCGAGGCAGGGGGAGGGGGAAGGGAGGAGGCGGCGGAGCATTGTAGGCCAGAGGGGAAGGTGGAGGGGGGAGAAAGAATGATTGGGCCAGAGAGAGAGCAAGCGAAAGAGATTGATCGGGCGAGAGAGACTGAGAGATTGAGAGAGAGAATAATCGAGCGAGAGAGATACTGATTGGTTGAGAGAGAGAGAGAGAGAGAGCAAGAGAGATTGAGAAAAAGAGCGGGAGATATGGAGAGGGAGAGAGAGAGACCAAGGGAGATTGAGAGAGACAACGACAGATAGAGAGAGAGAGGGAGCAGTGGTCAAGAATAAATAAAATTTAGTTTTTTTTTCTAATATTTGTGTCTACTGTCTCAGCTCTATGCATCTTCGGCTCCTTTTCTCTCATCACAATAGTGCAAATGGGCCGGGCTTGGGCTGGCACGGCACGAAGCGGGCACGAAGCACAAATGGGCCGTGCCAGGGTTCACCGAAGGCAAGCTAGGCCGGTACGGCGGACACGATGGGCCATCACGGCCCGACACGGTTCAGGCATGAACCACGATGGGCCTTGGCCCGACGCCCACCTCTGGTTCCGTCTACCCAAGGGATCATCGTCATCCTCTCCTAATTACCGACCGACTGAGAATCCATTGCTTGTTTAGCTCTGGGCACCTTGCTTTTTTGCAAACCTAGCATTCTGGTAGGTGGATATACAAATTTAACCCAATCCTCCATCTTGAAAGGCACAACAGGAGCGAAAATCGATGTGTCATGCCCGGGCAGCACGGAAGCTGCAAGAGCTTGGCCGACCGCATGCACTTGACGTCATGCTACCACGCTCACCCGCGCCCTGCCACACTCGATCGCCTTGCCGCGACGCCGGCCGGCTTCCGCGCTCCACTCCCTAGGTGTGGCAAGAGACATATATCACCTGCCGCGCCTTCCACGGTAATGGAGGGAGTCAAATTTGTAAGTGCACGTATGAAAGGGTTAGATTTGCAAAAATCGAGATGCCGAGGGCTAAACAAGCAATGATTTCACTGATTAGAGTATACATTAGAGTTTCAAAACTTTTAAGAGACCACTAAGGCCACAAGGTTTGAAATTTTATTTTTGGATCATATCTCAAAAGTGATCGAAATTCAAAATTTCAGTGAAATCTCCGTATTTCAGATAAAATTCAAAAGGCAAATTTCAAACGTGGTTTTTTCACACTAGGAAAAATGAGATTTCGACGAATCTGATCGAAATTTTTGTCCTTTTGAACCCTGTGAAATGCTCTTTGGAGGCTAAAAAAAATTGTACACATGGTTCATAGCATGAAGTTGACCAGGTCGTAAGTTTGAATCTCGTTCTTAACATATTTTCACTCTCTTTTTTACCACACGGCTAATTAACAAGCCAAATAAAAAAAAACTCCAATGCCATGACTCCAAACCAGCTCTCAATTGAGAGTGAAGGCTCCTAACCACCTACACTAAATCGAACTTGCGAATATCAAGCTCTTATAAAATCATTTGTGGATGCATTCTCACTTCCATCTTGCATCCATTTCTTCCGGGTGTCAGCTATCCTAGACTAGCAGACCTAGAGCGAGAGGGTCAGGGAAATACATATCTTTTTCATTTTCTTATTCAAAACAGTTCATTTTATCCAATTATTTCCTGCGTGAGAAAATCTTACTGTCTTGTTCACGAGGGAGCTATAGTTCCAGTTTACTGGCACAAAGAGAATGAAGCACAAAATCTTCGATACCCAGCGCGGAACTTCCAGAAGATTTGTTGTGAAACTTCATGGGCCAGCAAGCATAGGCGACGGTGCCTTTGATTTTAGGTTATGCCTTTTTTTTGGACTCACAAATGCCCCTGCCACCTTCTGCACCCTCAGAAATGAGCTATTCCACCCTAAACGACAGGTGGTATACCTCTGGGAAACTACTAATGTTTCACTCTATTAAAGACATCGGGATCCTCATGCGGAGAATCCCTTGTTTCACTTCTCGCTTCCCATTCAGGCGTTTCACTCCCGGTCTCAGGAAACTATCAGAAGAAACAGAAACATAGCTCGGCCTAGTTCAAGCGTATAAAGGAAAGGGTCTAGGTTGTATTTCCCTGCTTTTACGTGGGCGAATAAGCGAGATACTTCTATGCCAATTTATGAACGATTCATATCTGCGCACAAAAGGCTTCCGGTTGTTTGATCAACCGCTGCCCCTGGCGTGCCAACATAGCTAAGTTAAAGCGTTAGGCACACAATCACATGAGAAAGCGATTCTTTGTTAGCGTTCGTGACACACTAAGGCATTCTTTTTTGCCACTATCTAGTTTTCGCGAAAACCCTGCTTTCCTTCTATTCCTTCTTTCGTTCCCTTTCTTTGCCCATAGGGCATATATAGTGCACCGAGCACTTTCATGCATTTGAAGAAACAGGTTCTTCGACCATGTCTGTCCTTGTTCGTTGTTGTCTATTTCGATGACATCTTGATTTATAGCAAGAATGTGGATTGCAAATCTTTGCACTATAGCTCTTGCTATTCCGTCAATAACCAGAAAATTGGAAAAAGCCAAGGCAAAGGAAGAGTTCGTACCGCGTCTCCGAGGGACAGTTGAACGAGCGACTCATGAATGCTGCCGGGTCGGGCGAGCCAGGAATCGAACCCGTATCTTCTCCTTGGCAAGGAGATATTTTACCATTGAACTACGCTCGCTACGGGATATATTTTATAGGGTATATCCGCCTGGGTCGACCGTTTCATTTTATATTCTATTATATTTGAGTTTTCTTTCAGCTGTTATACCCTCCTGGACAAGCGTGTTATTGAGGGCTCTTTATCCCCTAAAATCGTTTTTACACTAAAGGGATAGGGTGAAGAGCGAGTGATCCCTCGATAGGGAGCACGAGCGATGCAAGCAACAGGAGGACAAGACAAGCCAATGGGATGAAGCCCTTATCAGGTCCATCTTTGATGAGAGGGCGAAAGAAAAGAGGTTCTTGGGGCCGCCTCACATAGCCTAGCTTTTGGTCGGCTCTCTCGCTATATCCACCCTGATATCGCCTGCTCACCTACTCAAGCGGGTAATTCGCTGACTTAAGATATGAAAAGTGTGGAAAATGGGTGGTTGTACGGAAGACTCATTTTTCTGTGCCATATTTGACTTGCTTAGCGCCCTTGCTGCACCGATTGGTTCCACTTGACAGCCCAGTTGTTCATTTCTGGTTTTTCAATTGTGTTTTATAAGAAAGCCTTCCATGCATCAATCACGTTGGGGTACAAGATGTCGAAGGAACAAAGAGGACGAAGGTTCTTCGGCGCATTAGAAGTGAGTCAGTAGGATCCCTACACTTATACACAACAATCAAATTAGCATCATACTTCATGGTTTCCAACCATAAAAAACCTCTTTCTGATTCCATAATCAGTATCTTATAGAGGAAATCCGGAAGATCCGATATCTTAAATAGATAATAATCTATAGGTGAAAAAGAGTAGTTGTCTCTGATGAGTAATTCCTCTTGCAAATGCTTCTTCCGTTCTTTCCAATGAAGAAGGCCGCTAAGGTCAAAGAAAACATACAATGGGCTAGGGTGGCCCCCATTTCGCTTTACCAACCCCAGGGAAACTCCGAATACAGGCCGTCATCCTTAGTACGCATGCATCGATTGGGTGCTAAGATCCAAAGTCGAGAGGGAAACAGCCCAGATCGTACGCTAAGGTCCCTAAGCAATCACTTAGTGGAAAAGGAAGTGATCGAGAGAAAGAACTACATATAGTTTTTTCTACGACACTTTAGAGTCTTTCTATTATATTATCTTGAATCTACATAGAATAGATTAGTAGATTGAAATAGTAGTCTAATTCAATTTCTTTTTTCACCCTTCCATACTGTGCACAAGGCCTTTGGCTACTAAATGTCTTTGATTTTGCTGCCAGTGTGATCCGGAAAACTCTTATTTCAAATGATGAAAGCATATAAAGTACCACCCACGTGATTGATGCATGGAAGGCTTTCTTATAAAACACAATTGAAAAACCAGAAATGAACAACTGGGCTGTCACTCAAGTCATCGACACCCTCGTCGATGTACGTGTTGAAAGAAGAAATTCCACTATCTCTCAAACGAAATGAGGTTTTTGAACTCCTATATCACAGAGTTTCATTAAAGAGTGTGCTAAACTATTGGCAGGGGTGGAAACTGCCGCGGTTAAGAAATTACAACCTTCCAAATAGGAACTAGCCAATCCATGGGTATACCAAGAAGTTACAAAAGTTGTCCCTGTAAACCAACCCCCTAAAGCGAAATAAGCACAAGGAAAGAGCAATAGGCCGGACCATCCTACAAAAACGAAACGGTCCCTTCAGAATCAATGGCCCATAATATCAAATAGATCATTTTCTTCTTTAGTAACTCTACCAAGGGCTATAGTCATAGTGATCCTCCTATTCAATTACTTCACTATTTTATTATGCCATTAAAAGGAATGGATGCATGAATTCATGAGATAAGAATGGAGGAACTCTTCTTCCCCTTTGCGCAAAGAACAGGTTTTCGTTTCCATGAATTGGGAAGTAGAGTGCGTAGAGCAACAATGCCATTTTTCAGTATTGCCATCAGTGTGTCCCTCTCTTCTAGAAAGAGCATCAGCCACCATGGTTTCCCTTTCTTATACTGAATGCTGTAGTCAAGTCCCATGAACTTAGTGAGAGCCCTGTGTAGGTTTTGGTGTTTCAGCCTTTGCTCTAGCAGATATTTCAAGTTGGTCAGTTTTCAAACCAAAAGGTTGACTCCGCAGTCGAAGAAGGCAAATCGTATAAGAACAGCCCACACCAACCCCGCTGCACTGTTATGAAGAGAACTGTGCTATGTCTGATTCCTTAATGAATCTGAGATGAGCTTGAGAAAGGCTTTTCATAAACTCTTTTCTTTCTCTCTGGGCAACAAGGTTCAAATCATTTTCTTTATATAGAGCGGACAGATCCCTCTAACCCACATCTGTCCTCCCCTTGGACAGGGCCTCGCCTGAGAAGGCTACTTAAAAGGTACTCTACTAGCCTTCTATCAGGAAAGCCGAAAGTAAAGCATCGGTAGTGAGGCTTTCCTCCATGAGGAATTAATCCTTTGGTCGTCAATGGGAACTTTAAGACGAGAGCCAATGTGTCCATACTTCAGGCTGAATTGTTGCTTTCTAGTGGCCGACCATCCTTTCCAGACCTTCTCACTCGCGATACTCATAGGCGATAGATAGTCACCTGAGCCAAGAAAGTAGATGAAATTGAGAATAGAATGAGAATGGGCTTTCAGCTTTCATAGATCTTTCCTCTCAAAAGAGGTGTTACCTAATCCACTATGTCCTTTGTTTAATACCGCGGGAACCTGGAATTGCAAACCTTTTTTCTACCCTCGCCACTTCTTTCGCTGACCCTATCCACCTCCTTTGCGGAATACCAGATCAAGAGATGAATTAGCGGATCACAGGGCTAAGTCGAAGCATGCCAGAACCTTCTTTAGTAGTGAGCCGTACCGACTAGCTCCTAGCAAGGGCTTCAAGATCACAGTAATGCCTGCCAAAACTTTCCTTGGGTACGAATGTCATGTTCAAAGCTGGTTTCTCTAGACACCTTGGAAAAGATCACTGACGAGCTCAATCTCAAAGTGTGAATGAAATTATCAGTTGGCAAACAAGGGATGGATCGGAAGTCTGATAGGGCTTTAAGAGATAGGGAAAACTGCGGTAAGAAAGACCCACTCAGTGAATCGGTGGATCACACACTTGGAGACAGGGACAGGGACTCTCTCAGCAGTTAGACCGGCTATGGGTGGGTTGGTTATATACTGCGCCTTCCTTCTTCGAACCTTTTGGTATGTATTGCCCCCTAACTATAGATCAGATCCACCGGACCAGAAACTCAATTCCGCACTGCTGCTGAGTCGTCGGACTTATCCACCTCAGAATAACTCAATGAACTTATCCGGGAACAGGCTGGCATAAAGGCATTCCACCATGGGACCGAAAGAAGATGATGAAGATTTTCATTCATATCCCGGGAGGTATAATATCAATCACTTGGCGTCCATCCGATGCATCGACTATGGATATTTCATATCCCCCCTTTTCTTTACGTAGTATTTTTCTTACTATACCTGTTGACGTAGCATTATAGACCGTATTGTTACTCTTACTACCAGAAGGATAGATCTGCCCCCTTCCTCGGTTTCCCCCTACATATATGGGATATTTTCAGAAATGAACGTCTTTCTTCGTAGCAGGATCGGGGGAAAGAATGGGAAAGACAACATTCCTGACGCCCACGCCGGCACCTTGACGCCTTGTCCGATGCCATGCCTGCGCCTTGACGCCTCGATGCCCACGCCTGTCTGCACCTCGACGCCTCACGCCACTTGCTCGTGCCTCGACGCCACGCGCCCGATGCATGCAGATTACACGCATGCATGCATTCATGTCTCCTGGAAACCAAGGAGACACACGCATGCATGCATCATGCATATCCTCTACACAATCCAGTCCAAAAACAATAATTTTTGGTTAAAAAACATGAATTCTGGTTAAAATTGCAGAAATTTCGATGAAATTTACCAAATTTTTTTGGAAAACTCTAGCAATTTGATTTTTTTTTTCTCATTTTTTTTTTTGAATCTTGTCCCCGGCTAAAATCCGAGATTTCGTTGAAATTTTGAACCTTGTAAAGCTAGGTACAACGTGGCTCTTGTTTCGGACGCCTAGCCCAAAAGTCACTCTTCCATGCCATAGTGGACAATACATTAAGCATAACGATCGGTGCTTGGATAGATTCGTATGTGCTTTGGTGCTTGGATCAATGGTTATGTATAGAATAAGCATATGTAAAATAATTTTTCGTATTGAAAGTCGTGACTCTTCAATACATGCTTCATGATATGTATTGTTTTTCTCTTTAAATATATGTATAAGCGTTTTTGCATTGTGTATAGAGGTGGGCACTTGGCCGGGCTCTTTTGGGCCGGCCTGAAGCACGACGGGATGGCTCGGTGCAAAGCCTGGTACGGTACGGTTCCGTGCCGGACTGGGCTGGCACGCAACTGTATCACAGGCCGTGCCGGGCCTGAGAACCGAGCACGATGGGCGGCACGACCCGGCACGATCGTTTGGGCGGGGGCCGTGCCTGCACGACATGAACGAGCACGAAATCACGAATTAAGACCTAAAAGTTAGCAGATATTGTTGATTCAGGACATCTTCAAGCATTGCATTTATGCTTGACATTTTGTTGATGTGATTAGTCTCTTATGTAATTAAAATAGATAGTTTAGTAGTAGTGATGTATTTTATTTCTTTGCTTATCACAATAGTGAAAATGGGTCAGGCCTGGGCCGGCACGGCACGAAGCGCAAATGGGTTGGGCTTGGGCTCGCTAAAGGTGAGTCGGGTCGACACGGTGGGCACGATGGGCCGTCGTGGTACGGCACGGTTCCGGCCCGAAGCACGATGGACCTGGGCTGGGCTGGTACGACACGGGACGATGCCCACCTCTAATTGTGTATAGCTTAATGAAGGTCAAGCGTCTCTCTTTCTATTGTTACATCTTGTTCTCGAATATAGATCATATATAATGTGTAAATCACTTTATAAAGTAAACACACAACTGTACGGAGCTTAATCTCTTAGTATCAATAATATAAAGTAGATCAAGCAGAAGAAAAAAACCGAAGCACCAATAAGAATCGCGGCGCCGAACGATCAGCATGCATCTCAAGAGCTCAGCCGTCCCACTCTTGCAGCCGCGCCAGCTCGGCCACGCCGCCGGCACCAGCGGTAACCGATCCCTTCACGCAGACCTCGTCGGAGTGACAAGAGACAATGCCGTAAACGCTGCTCGTCACGTCCCGGAAGTAGCAGCCGTCGGTCGCCTCGTACCTGTACGTCTGTGTACCCCACGACACCCCGTCGACGGCGTCCCCTTCATATCGAAGTTCACGGCGCAGTACTGTGCGTTGCTCAGCGAACAGGACCAGAACCCTGGCCTGCCGGCGGCGACTCTCTCCTCGTCGAACCCCAGCTGTGCTAGAATTAATCTGTACGAGTAGAAAATAGGCTGTTTTCGAGTAGGTTAGTTAAACTACTGCTATATAACTAAGTCACTCGCCGCCTGCAAATCATGAGAAAAATAAAAGAGAGAAGCAAAAGATGCTAGTTGTATCATACAACAAATATTATTTTCTTTGTATATTATTGTGTTCTTCCCTGTGTTTATGTGTGGGGTCATGATCCTAAGCTAAAACCAAGTGCTACCGGATCTTGAGTCTAATTTTGATATCTCGTTTGCCCCTAGAAGAGGCCACCACTACTGCTCCTCGGGGCAGTCCATCATCTACGCATTGCATACAATATGTAATGTACGTGCTTGTGTGTATTCAGGTTATTGTGTTAGTGTCACATATGTGTGTGAGTACTTGTGGGCAGGGTTAACAAAACCGAACGAATTTCTCGATTTTCGTTCGGTTTTCGAGATTTCGAGCCCCACCGAAATATAAAACCAATCGGTAAACCGATCCAGTTCAAAAAAAATTTCAAAAAATTTCAAAAAAAATTATGCTATGTAAACCAAGCGGTTTTTCGAGAAAACAGAACGGTTTTTCGAAAAAACCAACGAAAACCGCTCAAGAAACCGATCGTCCAAAAGGTTTAACTCGCCGAGCGGTTTTTCGAGAAAACCGAGCGGTTTTCGAGAAAACCGAGCGGTTTTCGAGAAAACCGAATGGTTTTCGTTTTTTTTAAATTTGTTTTGAATGTTTTTTGTTCAAATGCTCGGTTTTGAAACTCTTCGGTTTCTAACGATTTTCCAGCGATTTTTAGCTCGATATTTTCGAATTTCCAATTTCGGTTTTCCATCGGTTTTTCGGTTTCGGTTTTGTTAACCCTGCTTGTGGGTATGTGTCAAAGTGCACATGTGTAAAGCTCTCGTCAGAGTCTTCGTGTCGTTGATGTTGCTTGCATCATGGGCGGGGAAGAATTGGCATGAAGAGATGTTGTACAATAAGTTATGTTATCGACGGCAAAGAGGCGACAACGATGGCATGGAGGCCATTGTTGCAAGAAGAGCTGAGGTTGTCAAGGCCACAATCACCGACAAGTTGTATAAACGAAAAGTCAATGGCAAAGATATGGCAACAAAGGGTGAATGAGGTGTCTTCATTGTACCTACTATTGACGAGTGTTGTCAATAATCGATGTCATAAAATAGGATTGACGGTCATCTGCGTGTCTCATTGAGAAAGCAGCCAAAGGTACGTCTTCTTGTGTCATTTGTGTCTACGAGATATTGTTTGTGATCACGTGAATTTTTGCGTTAGTTATGTGTACAAGATATATGTGTGCGAGTTTGTTTAGGGATGTCATGCACATCAAAAGAGATCATATTGCGCGGGAAAATCAAGAGGAAACCGCTGCGTGTGGCAAGAGATTGTGGTAATCTGCATGAGTCGAGTCCGGAGTCAAGTAAGTAAGATGAGTTCAGGATGTTGAGGAGATGTGTTTACCGCCATGAGTCAAGTAAGTAAGTTGAATCCAGGATGTTGATGAGATGCGTTCGTTGTTCTTTGTCAAGTGAAAGTTAGGTAAATTGTAGTTGAGACCGACTACCTCAACAAATTATAGTTCTATCAGAAATTAGAGCTAGATGGTTTTACAAAATTAAAGGGTGAATATCAGAATTAATCTTTTATGAATAAGAAACGGATTCATTTATGAGTAGGTTAGTTAGAATTACTACAATATAACTAAGGCATTAGTTGCTTGTAAGCTATAAGAAAAATGAGAGAGAAAATAAAAAATGCTAGTTATGACGCATAATAAATTGTTTTCTTTATGTATTATTGTGTTCTTTTTTTGTGTGTGTGACCTTGATCTGGACTAAAACCAATAAGCTGCACGTTCCTCGCCATGGTGTAGGACAGTAGGAGCCGTTCGACGTCTGGTTCACCACGCCCATGAATGTGCAGATCAGGAAGCTCTGCTGTGCCTCCTGCGAGTACAGCACGCTGGCGTGCTCGACGACGTGGCCGCTGTCGGAACAGGGACACCAAGAATTATTAGGACAATTTTTTCTTTTATTTTTTATTGTTCTCTTCCTCGTTTGTTTATAAAAATTTAGATCTACCTCTAAATTTGTATGCAAAATAACAGCCCAAATAACGAAATAGAACTCTACTTCATTATCCTAATCTACCTTCTTATTCTATCTTAATCCACCTCCTCATCCTAATCAAACTCTTAATTAAAACTCCTTAACTAATTACAAAATTATCTCTAACATTAATCTCTTTAATATTATAATTTTTAATTTTTAATATAATTCTCATTAATCTTCTATTTTTTCCCCAAATTTTGCAGTCTTTTTTTTTTCTTACTTCTCTTTCTTCTCTCTGTTTCCTCCCTGTTATTTCTCTTCCTGGTTATTTCCTCCTGACTGCTGTATGCGCCACACCGTAGGACGCTTCACGGCCGTACGAGACCCCTAGAACCCTCTGGAGTCTGGAGCATGGCTGTACGTGGCCTTCGACATCCTTTCTATTGACACGATGGCTGTGGGAATCTGCTCCTGGACTGCTTCTGTTGCCATACTGCTGCCAAGAAGTTCCCAGCTCTTTCTTCCTTGCATAGCTGCCGTAGGGACTCACTCTGCCTTCGCTTCCTCGAGTACGCGTCGCTCTTTACGCCCGCTTCCGAGAGCGTCGTCGGAAGCCCCAAAGCGCCGCCTGCGCCATCTGGCGCCCGTGACGAGCCGCCGCCTCCGTCCTCGACACACGCCAGACGTGTGAGAGGAGCCGTCCAGATCGTCCTCGAGTTGTTGGATGATCGGTTGTTCCTGTCGGATTTAGATCCTAGCAACAAATCACCGGAGGTGATCCTGATGCTATTACCCAAGCCCAATGGAGACCACCCTACGAACGTCCAACGACTTGACAACAACCCCGGTATTCCCCCGGTATGCGATCCGAAACTCGCCCAGGATCCCCACATACCGGTTCCCAAGTCATATCACAACAGTTCCCACAAAGGGGCATCGGGCCCAAACTCACTACCAGAGACGCACGAAACGCGGAAGCAACAAAACACACACGGCACACGGAAGCCCAAAGACGACCAAACAAACAGAAGCGAAGAGCCGACAGTGCTCCAATACGTAAATAAAAGTGCAACAGTTTACAAAAGTAAGCCAACTATCCTATGCAACAAAGTAATACACCCGGAAGTGTCATGCCTCGAACACCTCCGGCGCACACGCCGCTAACGGCCTCTACTCGGCCCCGCCCTTGGCCACCGATAGGCGAGGGGCGTAACTCACACCCTCTCGATCCTCACCGCAAAACCACAAAGCGTAAGCCCGAGTACGGAAGGTACTGCAAGTCTTACCCGTGGTCCATATATGACCGACTCCAAAGGACATGCATTTGGATGTAGCAAAACCAGTCAAGGTAAAAGTGCAGAAAGCTTAACATTTGTTACATTAATTACCTAACTACTCAATTCACAATTAAGCAGTTGTAACGGCGCCTACTCCTGAACATGAAGTTGCAATCATTAATTCACAACAATTAATCTCAACGCCAATTTAAGTGGGCTCAAGCTCGACGGCGAACCTCGGTTCAAGTTCTTACTACGTGACTGTGCGATGAAAGAGCTTGCTCATATCCGAGAGCGCGGCAATTCGAATCGCTTATTTAACCCTGCAGGGAAGCATTGATCGCACGACACTTACCACAAGGGCCTAGTGTCAACCCCCTCCCAATCATACCCAATCGCCGAAGGCCCTCCTGTGGCCGAAAACCTAGCACCCTCGAGCAGCCCCAAGCCCGGCTTGGCGCTCGAGAGTCGGCCTAAGCCTCGCCCTCAACCACGTCCAACCACAGGAAGTTACGGTCCATCGATTCCGTATGAGAGAAAGAGTGGCTTACCGTACCATAATCGGGCATGCGACCAACCGGGGTGTGCTCAATCAAAGGGCAACCATCGAATCGGTCCTTAATCGACTCAGACGGGAACTACCACATCGGGTCTCCTTACCCAATGTCCCAACCTTCCCGCCCGGTCTCCAATTCATTTTTTTCTTTTCCAACTACCCATCCATGCCCACTCTTTTTATCATAGATAAGGTAACGACCTCAAGAGACGGAACCTTCCGCCACTTGGCCCAATTCCCGACCTCTAAGCAATTCTAAGCAGTGACTCATTTAATACCCATACTAGTTCCAACGGAAGTATTCACAAATCCAAGGGACGAATGTGCAGCAAATAGGATCTAACCCTAACCCAATTCAACTCCTAATGCAGACTTATTTCACCAATTAAGCAATTTATTCATAAAAATACAATTAATATAGGTTCAAGATGCATAGGTGCTTGCCTTGTTCTTCTGCTGGTGGATCGACAAATGATTTGCCCGTCGGCAACTCCCTCAACCACGGCCACGTCAGTCGCCGCGGGATCGTTCTCTACACGAGTACAATGCACAATTAAAATGCATGCAATGCATATGAACGAAGTACAACTGAAAAACCCCGAAGAAATAACGCAACCGGACAACTCGACTCAACTGGACAGACCAGCCTAACCCGGACAGTTCGGGTATTTGATCCGGACTCTCCGGACAATCCGGACTCTCCGACCCATTCGGTCCGGATACTCCGGGCAGAGCGGACACTCCGGACAGGGTGTCCGGACACTTCGGACCTGGCGAGTTTTACCCAATAACTCGACGGATCGAGGTGCCGCCAAGTCCAACGGCATCACGGGAACCCGATCTATGACTTTCCTAAACGTGGCAAGGCCGAAGAAGCTTATAGCTAACCCAACTCCACGAGGAACGACACTAGCCCATGAAACCACTAACCAACTCCAAACGACCCTTGGATCGGCGCTACTACTACCCGATCAACCACACTAGCACCCACATTCATCAATCCAAGCCCCACACTAACCCTAGGATCACTACACCCAAAACCCTAGAGCTCAAGATTCAACTCCGAAACTTCAAATCTAAACCTAAGCTCTAACTCCCACTATTGATGACCCTAGAACCCAAGAATCCTACCGAATCTACTCCCAAGAGAGAGACCTACCTCCAAGGAAGATGGAGGAGAAGCAATGCCGGTGGAGGATGGAGGATGCCGGCTTGAGGAGGAGCTCCCGGGATGGAGGAGCCGCGGGGAGGAGCCACGGAGGGTCACCGGCCGGTGGAAGCTCGCCGGAGAGGAGCTAGGGTGGAGGAACGAGCTCACACGGTGGGGGAACCAAATGGGGAGAAGAAATGAGGTGGGGAGTCAAGAAACGGACTTTTATACAAAATCCCGCACCATCCTGACTCTCCGGACGCTCAACCTGGAGACTCCGGTTGGGGTCTTGCATACCAACCCGACACTCGGACATTCAGTCCGACACTCCGGGTTGGGGTGCTGTCAGCCCAATCCGGATACTCCGGACATTTCGGTTGGATCCTGACACTCGGATGTAGATCCTGATACTCCGGATGTCCCAAAGACTTTTCGAACTTGGGGACTTGACAAACCCTCCCCTTCAAGGACTCTCGCCCCGAGATTCAGAACGGACGCACACACGGGCTAGGACCCTAACGGACATGCTCTAAACCTTGGGAATTGTACGCTCGCACTTACATGGCATCGAAGAATTCAGGGTACTCGGTCCTTAAACGACCTTCGGGCTCCCAAGTAGCCTCATCCTCAGTATGATTACTCCACTGAATTTTATAGAACTTAAGAGTTCTTCGTCGAGTCTTATGCCCGCTTCTTCCAAAACCCGAATTGGATGCTCTCGATAGGATAGATCCTGCTCAAAGCAACCCCGAGGTCATCCACTTCAAGTGACTCGAAAGGAGTATGGAGACACTTCTTCAACTGGGAGATATGGAAGACATTGTGGACCATCTCGAGCGACGGAGGAAGCTCTAGCTGATATGCAACCTGACCCCGCTTCTCAAGGACTCGGAACGGTCCGATGTATCGAGGTGCCAGTTTCCCTTTGATTCCAAACCGACGAGTGCCTCAAGAGAGATACCTTCAGATAGACGGTCGCCAATATCGAAGGAGAGGGGTCTCCTACGACGGTCGGCATAGCTCTTCTGTCGCGACTGTGCCACCCTCAGGTTCTCCCGAATGGTGCTCACTTTTTCTTCTGCTTCCATGACTAGTTCAGGCCCGAGGAATGAACGCTCGCCACTCTCGGACCAGTTCAAAGGTGCCCGACAGCTACGACCATAGAGTGCTTCGAATGGAGACATCTTGATGCTGGTTTGGTAGCTGTTGTTGTACGCAAACTCGACGTACGGGAGACACTCTTCCCACTTCTTCCCGTAGGACAAGATACAAGCCCTCAACATATCTTCGAGGATCTGATTGACCCTCTCGGTCTGACCGTCAGTCTGAGGGTGGTATGCTGAACTGTAGAGCAGTTTCGTGCCCAAGGCCTCATGCAGGCTCCTCCAGAATTGAGAAGTGAACTGAGAACCTCTGTCTGAAACTATCCGCTTGGGCACTCCATGCAGACTTACGATCCGGGATATATATAAGTCCGCATACTTCTTGACTCGATACTTGGTGCAAACGGCCAAGAAGTGCGCAGACTTCGTCAGTCGATCGATGATTACCCAAATCGAGTCATGGCCTGAGGAAGTGGTCGGCAGGCCGGTAATGAAATCCATGGCAACATCCTCCCACTTCCAAACTGGAATAGGAAGAGGTCAAGGGTACCGCTGGCTTGAGGTGTTCGGCCTTCACCCGGCTGCAGGCGTCGCACTCCGACTGACACACGAGCGACTTCAAGGCTTCATACGAGTCCACCAAAACCGCCGCCAGTCTTGATACATCTTGTTGCTGCCCGGGTGAATGGTAAGCAAGGAGTTATGCGCCTCATCAAGAATCCTTCGCTTCAACTCCTGGTCATCAGGGACAACTATGCGGTCTCCGAACCACAAGGTTCCCTGATCATCTAGGCGAAACTCAGCAGTTTGCCCCAAATTCAATTTATCCCGGATTTGGGAAACTTCTTCATCCTTCGTCTGCGCCTCTCGAATCTGATCGAGCAATGTAGATCTCAACTCGAGATTAGCTATGAATCCCTGCTCGCCCATCTCCAAGCCGAGTCTCTGGAATTCGGCACAGAGGGAAGCACTCGGGGACTGGAGAGTAAGGCAGTTGCATTGAGCTTTGCGACTCAACGCGTCAGCTACCACATTCGCCTTCCCCGGGTGGTAATGCACCTCCAGACTGTAATCTTTGATCAGTTCAAGCCATCTCCGTTGCCTCATGTTCAGATCTGCCTGGGTGAAGATGTACTTGAGACTTTTGTGATCAGTATAAATATTGCACTTGTTCCCCAAGAGATAGTGGCGCCAGATCTTCAAGGCATGCACCATCAGCCGCAAGCTCCAAATCGTGGGTGGGGTAGTGCTCCTCATGATGCTTCAATCGCCGAGATGCGAGGCAACGACTCGGCCTTCTTGCATAAGCACACAACCAAGCCCAATGCCTGACGCATCGCAATACACATCAAAAGGACTGTGGATATCCGGCTGAGTGAGGACAGGAGCTGTAGTCAGACGTTGCTTCAGCGTCTGGAAGGCACTCTCGCACTACCGACCATCCGAACTCAACCCCTTCTTGAGCGGCTCGACCATCGGCCGCAATCTTTGAGAAGTCTTGGATGAAACGGCGATAATACCCACCACCCAAGAAAATCGCGGACGTCATGCGATCTTGGGCTGCTCCCATTTGAGTACATCCTGCACCTTGCTCAGGTCAATCGCCACGCCACGCCGTAAAGGACGTGTCCCAAGAATGACACTTCCTCAGCCGTAACTTCGCACTTGCCGAACTCGCATACGTGCGATGCTCCCTGAAGTCGCCCGAGGACAATGCGAAGGTGTCTGGCGTGCTCTTCCTCGCTGGCTGAATATATCAAAATATCATCGATGAAGATGACGACAAAAGAATCCAGCTCTTCCATAAATATGGAGTTCATCAGATACATAAAATACGCCGGTGCGTTCGTCAGGCCGAACGACATCACGGTATACTCGTAGAGCCCGTGACCGTGGAGAAAGCGATCTTCGGGATGTCCTCGGCTCGGATCTTAATCGATAGTAGCCGAGCCGCAGATCAATCTTGGAAAATACTCGGGCACCAAAGAAGTCGATCGAACAGATATCAATCCGAGGCGTAGGGTACTTGTTCTTGATAGTAACCGCATTCAAGGGATTCGGTAATCAACGCAGAGGCGTAGAGAACCATCCTTCTTGGTCACAAATAGAGCCGAATGCCCCAAGGCGAGGAGCTCACGAATGAAACCCTTGTCCATAAACCCTTTCAGCTGAATCTTCAGCTCAGCCAATTCATTGGGTGGCATTCGGTACGGTCGCTTGGATACCGGAGCAGTCCCAGGCTGAAGCTCAACGACGAACTCAATGTCCCCATCAGGTGGCATTCCTGGTAATTCACCGGGAACACATCGGAAACTCGGACACCACGGAATCGAGTCCGGCTCTCCAACTTATGTCCCATTTAGCGAACACAAGGTGGCCTTGTTCTCGTTAAGCAAAGAGGGGTGAGTCGGCCGCCTTCGGATTTCTGGAGTGACAGGGTACGACTACAATCTAAAACAAACTGCTGTCGTGTCACCAACTCATCCCCAGGATGACATCTATTCCCGAAGGTCTAGAAGCGACAAGCTAACAAAGGAACGGAATCCTCGACCTGAACTATCGCTTTCGAACCATCTCGCCTAACCGTGATTTTTCGACCCGGTGCCTCAATCGTAAAGGAGGTGACATCAAGTATCGACCCTCATCTGCTGCCGCTCGCAAACCCCGTGCGAATAAAGGAATGGGAGGCCTCGAATCAAATAACACCCTAGCCTCATGCCCTCAACAAGGAACGCATTACCCGGCTAGTACGGCGGAGCCTCGAACCGCCTCGGCGTCGGCGAAGGTGACGCCGCCTCGGCTCGACGTGAACGGCGGTGGTGCCGTCGCGCCCTGGCCGTGGAGCGCCGGCGATGCTGCCCTGGCGTGGGAATGGGCGATCCGGATGAAATGGCCCGCCACGTCCTTAATTGTAGCACGGACCAGACCGGAACCCGCCGCTCACGCCGCCGGCGGCAGTAGTGGTGGTCGTGGCGGGCAAAGGCAACCGACGACCGGGCCGTCGCGACCGATCGAGACGGGCGCTGAGCAGACGGCCTTGGCGGCGATACGAGATCGTCTGAGCCCGCCGCGAGCCGCCGCCACGAGTACGGCGTCGCCGCTTCCTCTTCTTCTCCTCCCGATGAGCCCGCATCTTGAGCTCAACGGTGATCGCGCGCTCACCAGGTCATTGTAGTCGGCGAAGTCGCAGACGGACAATTATCCTGCATCTTCGTCGGCCCACTCTCACAAACCGACCGCTTCTTCCGGTCGGTGTCGACCTCTTCTCGGGCGTCTTGCGCCAGGTAGTTGAACTCCTGCGAGTAGTCAACCACCGACTTGCCGAAATGTCGGAGGGTGAGAAATCGCCGCTTCTTCATGTCCATGAGGCCCTTCGGGATGTGGTACGCCCAAACGCCTCACGGAACTCAGCCTGTAAATCGGTGCCCGCAGTCGCATCACCCGCAAATTGGCCCACCAAGCACCGGCAGGCTCCTCGAGCCGCCGCGCCGCGAAGTGGGCCTTTCGAGCTCCCCACAATCGATAAGAGCAAACTTACGCTCTATCGTGCGCGACCAATCATCGGCCTCCAACGGATCGGTGGCCCGTGAGAAGACCGTGGCTGCGTGTGCGTGAAGTCGAGATAGCCGTGGGCCGACCCGCCCATCACCGCGGCCACCCTGCTGGACCCGATCCTGGACCGGCATCTCTAGGATCCGATTTGTCGCCTCTGGTGCTTTGCTCGGTCCGCTGCAGAATATCCAAAGACATTGGGAGGAGGCGGCGAATAGCACCCTCTCGGCTGCCGCCCGCACCTCCATCACCCCCAGAAGTGGAAGCCCCGCGGGTCCGCATTCTGTCATCAAACAGAGTCAGGCGGCAAAAGTTAGGACCCACACGGGGACGACAAGCTCTAAACGCAGAAAAACCCCGAACTAACTCCCACACTCATCGCGGCACTTGCACTGGGTCCCACAAGTCTGCCACACCCAGAACACAACCTCGATGCAAGGCAGCATGACACATGCACGGCATGAGATGAGATGACATGCACGACTTCCAACGCAATTTACTCTCACCTCTACAATCTAAGGCGGATAAGTATGACTTTCTATCTAATGCGTATGACAATCCTAAGCAATCTCCTAATCGTCGTCGAGTTGGGGTCCGTCTTTGTGCGCCTTGCTCGATACCAACCTCGTGAGAGGAGCCGTCCAGATCGTCCTCGAGTTGTTGGATGATCGGTTGTTCCTGTCGGATTTGGATCCTAGCAACAAATCACCGGAGGTGATCCTGATGCTATTACCCAAGCCCAATGGAGACCACCCTACGAACGTCCAACGACTTGACAACAACCCCGGTATTCCCCCGGTATGCGATCCGAAACTCGCCCAGGATCCCCACATACCGGTTCCCAAGTCATATCACAACAGTTCCCACAAAGGGGCATCGGGCCCAAACTCACTACCAGAGACGCACGAAACGCGGAAGCAACAAAACACACACGGCACACGGAAGCCCAAAGACGACCAAACAAACAGGAAGCGAAGAGCCGACAGGCTCCAATACAGAAATAAAAGTGCAACAGTTTACAAAAGTAAGCCAACTATCCTATGCAACAAAAGTAATACACCCCGGAAGTGTCATGCCCTGAACACCTCCGGGCGCACGCCTGCGGCCTCTACTCGGTGCCCCGCCTGGCCACCGATAGGCGGTAGAGGCGAGAACTCACACCCTCTGGATCCTCACCGCAAAACCACAAAGCGTAAGCCCGAGTACGGAAGGTACTGCAAGTCTTACCCGTGGTCCATATATGACCGACTCCAAAGGACATGCATTTGGATGTAGCAAAACCAGTGAAGGTAAAAGTGCAGAAAGCTTAACATTTGTTACATTAATTACCTAACTACTCAATTCACAATTAAGCAGTTGTAACGGCGCCTACTCCTGAACATGAAGTTGCAATCATTAATTCACAACAATTAATCTCAACGCCAATTTAAGTGGGCTCAAGCTCGACGGCGAACCTCGGTTCAAGTTCTTACTACGTGACTGTGCGATGAAAGAGCTTGCTCATATCCGAGCGCGGCAATTCGAATCGCTTATTTAACCCTCGCAGGAAGCATTGATCGCACGACACTTACCACAAGGGCCTAGTGTCAACCCTCCCAATCATACCCAATCGCCGAAGCGTCCTCCTGTGGCCCGAAAACCTAGCACCCCCGCGAGCAGCCCCAAGCCCGACTTGGCGCTCGAGAGTCGGCCTAAGCCTCGCCCTCAACCACGTCCAACCACAGGAAGTTACGGTCCATCGATTCCGTATGAGAGAAAGAGTGGCTTACCGTACCATAATCGGGCATGCGACCAACCGGTGTGCTCAATCAAAGGGCAACCATCGAATCGGTCCTTAATCGACTCAGACGGAACTACCACATCGGGTCTCCTTACCCAATGTCCCAACCTTCCCGCCGGTCTCCAATTCATTTTTTCTTTTCCAACTACCCATCCATGCCCACTCTTTTATCATAGATAAGGTAACGACCTCAAGAGACGGAACCTTCCGCCACTTGGCCCAATTCCCGACCTCTAAGCAATTCTAAGCGGACTCATTTAATACCCATACTAGTTCCAACGGAAGTATTCACAAATCCAAGGGACGAATGTGCAGCAAATAGGATCTAACCCTAACCCAATTCAACTCCTAATGCACTTATTTCACCAATTAAGCAATTTATTCATAAAAATACAAATAATATAGGTTCAAGATGCATAGGTGCTTGCCTTGTTATTCTGGCGGTGGATCGACAAATGATTTGCCCGTCGGCAACTCCCTCAACCACGCCACGTCCACGCCGCCAAGGATCGTTCTCTACACGAGTACAATGCACAATTAAAATGCATGCAATGCATATGAACGAAGTACAACTGAAAAACCCCAAGAAATAACGCAACCGACAACTCGACTCAACTGACAGACCCGGCCTAACCGGACGATTCGGGTATTTGATCCGACTTCTCCGACAATCCGGACTCTCCGGCCCATTCGGTCCGGATACTCCGGCAGAGCGGACACTCGGACGGTGTCCTGACACTTCGACCTGGCGAAGTTTTACCCAATAACTCGACGGATCGAGGTGCCGCCAAGTCCAACGGCATCACGGGAACCCGATCTATGACTTTCCTAAACGTGGCAAGGCCGAAGAAGCTTATAGCTAACCCAACTCCACGAGGAACGACACTAGCCCATGAAACCACTAACCAACTCCAAACGACCCTTGGATCGGCGCTACTACTACCCGATCAACCACACTAGCACCCACATTCATCAATCCAAGCCCCACACTAACCCTAGGATCACTACACCCAAAACCCTAGAGCTCAAGATTCAACTCCGAAACTTCAAATCTAAACCTAAGCTCTAACTCCCACTATTGATGACCCTAGAACCCAAGAATCCCACGAATCTACTCCCAAGAGAGAGACCTACCTCCAAGGAAGATGGAGGAGAAGCAATGCCGGGTGGAGGATGGAGGATGCCGGCTTGAGGAGGAGCTCCCGGGGATGGAGGAGCCGCCGGGGAGGAGCCACGGGAGGGTCACCGGCCGGTGGAAGCTCACGAGAGGAGCTAGGGTGGAGGAACGAGCTCACACGGTGGGGAACCAAATGGGGAGAAGAAATGAGGTGGGGGAGTCAAGAAACGGGACTTTTATACAAAATCCCGCACCATCCGGACTCTCCGGACGCTCAACCCGGAGACTCCGGGTTGGGGTCTTGTCTGATACCAACCGGACACTCCGGACATTCAGTCCGGACACTCCGGGTTGGGGCGCTCGGTCAGCCCAATCCGGATACTCCGGACATTTCGGGTTGGATCCGGACACTCCGGATGTAGATCCGGATACTCCGGATGTCCCAGCACTTTTCGAACTTGGGGACTTGACAAGACGTCGTGGACTCCTCCTCTTGCCTGCAACCTTGACTCTACTGCCATGCCTGGAGCACACATGCATAGCCTGCTTATGAAGTTTTAGAAAATTTTTATACCATCGATTTAAGGATCTCTTGATTTTCATCGACAAACTGTAAGAATTTCACTTGCAGCTCTATCATGCACTCTTTTTCTACTAATTGTCCGAGACTGATATGTTGTTACACAACCTTAGTATATAGTAACTTTCAGAAAACAGCTTCTAACCGTCGTTCTTGCATTGTACCAGCATCGTTCATTTTGCCTCTTATCTCACTACAGTAATCCCGCAAATTAACATCGGCCAAAAGCCGACGTTAATTAGCCATTTGCCGACGTTAATTTCAATTAACGTCGGCAAAGGGCTAATTAACGTCGGCTTTTAGCCCACGATAGTTAATCGACGTTAATTAGCATAATTAACGTCGGCCGCCGACGTTAATTACTAATTACCGTCGGCCTGACTCAGCCGACGATAATTACTGCCGGAGCACGCTAATTAACGTCGGCCCCTTGTTAGCCGATGGTAATTACTAATTAACGTCGGCTTAGGCCTGGCCGACGGTAATTAGTGCCGTGGGGATAATTAACGTCGGCTCATATTAGGCCGACGTTAATTAGCGTTTTGCCGGATATTTGTCGGACGAAAACAGGACCTCAGGATTACTAATTAACGTCGGCTGACCCCGTAGGCCGACGTTAATTAGCTGCTAATTAACATCGGTCAGACCTTTGGCAATATAGTCAATACAATTCAATACATAATATAATCAACATTGACAGCAATTCACACATCAACACATACAATTCATGAATATAATCAATCAAGCACAGAACATGCATATAATCAAGTTACCGATCCATCATAATATGCAAATTGTCATAACATACAAAAAAAGGCCAAAGTGACACAACTACAAACGCATCCAAAAGTACAGCTCGAATCATACACATCCAAAGTGACAACTATGAAACAATCTACAACTGCTGGCCGCCATCTGGTTGATTGGAGTTCTGGCCGCTTGATCCGGAAGCAAAGAGCGCGTTGACAAAGGCAGTTGCACCGTCGGTTTCCTACACAAGAAAATGCAAGATTAGACAATAATATAAGAATGAATGTACCATAAGGAGACAAGTAAGAAACGAACCGCTGGATCTGCAGGTGCTGCAAGTGTCATTCCCTTGAATTGAAGACTTGCTTAATCTGTACTAAATCAGGCGTATAATACAGCTATTAAAGAACTTACAGCATCATGCGGATACATTTCACTCAAGAAAAGATTGTCAACGACTATTTGTTACCAATGGTTACTGAAAAAGGCTATTCACACTTCATGGCACCATTCACTACTAAAATAAAAGAACATTGTGGTATTGTATACACATACTTGATCATGGCAACTGTTTTGAAAGCACATTTCAATTAAGAGATATTTCCAAGACAACAAATTGCTTAAGACATCATAGATCAAGCATTTAAAAATGGGAAAGAAATATAGTGGCAACTGCAACTACTAAAACCATGGCACCACTAAAACACAAAATAAAATTCCAGCCCTATCTCATTGAAGCAACTATCGCCATAGGCCATAGCACACCAGACGACATTTTAACCAGGGCGAAGACATTGTTGCACGCCGAGCATACTAAAGCTACTAAAACCTCAGGAACCATGACACAACAACAACAAGAAAAAGCTTTCCCGTCAAAATAACAACTATTGCACTTTGGGACCATAGTTTAACGGTTTAACCAAATTGAGCAATCAAAAGTGAAGAATTTAATCAAATTTACATCAATCTACACATCTTAAAGTAAGTCAACCAAATCACAAAGAATCGAATTCTCAATAGCATGAATATACTAAAAATGCACCTTTCATATAAATCAACCGACCAGAACACACTCAAACTATGAGTGAAGACAGCAGCACGCCAACACAGTGGTTCATCAAATTTACAAAAACACAGTATGCCTTAGGAACCCAATGGAGATAAACCTCGGTCTAAGATCGACTAGTATCTGATACCATGTAGAGAAGTGGAGATAGAATGTAATGCACTCACACCTGTACTAATCCTTGTATTATGAGAATAAATAGAGAGCAGTACAGAACGTTAGAGAAATGAGGGGCGAGAGCCACGGAAGTGGAGCGAGTCACTCGGGCCGTTAGCAATACAGGCGAACATTGTGCATGTAAAGAGAAGAGAACAAGTCTATGCAAAGGTAAGCACATTTCTAGCTAACAAGGAGGATGAGTTCATGGATACTGACCTTCAAGCGGACGCTGGGGGACGGGGTCGTAGCCAGGTGGAGAGGAGGACGAGGTCGACGCCCGGGGGAGGAGGAGGACGCCGCACGCCTAGCCGGGGGACGAGCTCGCCGCTGGGTGGAGAGGACGTCGAGCGTGGCGCGCGCAGCTGGGGCAGGGGCGCCGGTCGCGGCGAGGGCGGCGGCGTCAGGGACGGGGCCGGGGCGCGGCAAGGGCGGCGACGCGGTTGGGGTAGGAGCGTGGGCGGCACGGCGGCAGTGGCGGTGTCAGGGCGCGGGAGCCGATTGAGTGTGGCGCGAGCGAAGAAAGGTGGCCGATTTCGGGGCCAATCCAGGGCTTATGCTGGCCAATTACCGTCGGCTAGTTACGGCCGACGTTAGTTACGTTGAATTACCATCGGCTAATTACGGCCGACGTTAGTTACGGATGAATTACCGTCGGCTAATTACGGCCGACGTTAGTTACGGATGAATTACCGTCGGCTAATTACGGCCGATGTTAGTTACGGTTTAATTATCGTCGGCTAAATACTATGCCGACGTTAATTAATTAATTCACATCAGCCACCTGGCGGACGACGGTAATTAATTAATTATCGTCGGCATAGTCTTTAGCCGACGTTAATTTCCCTGTTTCCTGTAGTGTCTGCATCGTTGAGCCATCGCCAAACTTGACTTTACCTGAAATTTTCTTGTTAAGCTCATGAAACACGGAGCGATCTCCAGCCATGTGATTGCTTCCTCTATTGTCCAAGTACCACAACTCAGTGTGTTCATGGCTATTTTTCTCCATGCGTAATTTAGGAACTACGTTCTTCTCGTTCAACATCAATATATTTGGTTACTCTTCTTTGCACAATGAGAAGAGTAGAGCTGGTTCGTCGTCTTCATTGCCTTGGTTGAGGTTCACCTCCTCGTTTTTCTTCTTGCTCCGGCAAGCTAAAACGAAGTGCCTATACTTGCCATAGTTGAAGCACTTTAGATGACTACGACACTCCGCCGCGTAGTGATCACATTTTTCACATTCAAAACATTTCATATGTGACTTATATTGTGATCTGTTATCACTGTTTTGTTCAGTCTTGTCTTCTTAGCCACCTCTGCCTCATCGGCCACCGAAACCACCGCGCCCACGCCCACAAGTACTTGATGAGACATGATCGTCCTTGGCTTATGGTTCCTTGTGGAACTGATTTTCATCACTTCTTGCATTTCCCTTTAACAGCAACACCTGCTCGTTATGAGACTGATACTCCTCATTACGGGAATGATACCCCCTCAGTAGCTCCTCATGCGTCTTAAGCGAGCTAGTGATCTCCTCGATTTTCATGAAATCCAGATCAGGGGAGTTCATGTGTGGTGATGACAGGCAAAAACTTTTCTGTTAAAATACGCAGGTACTTCTTCACTGCAACAGATTCCTCCATCTTATCGTCGAGAGAAGTAATCTGGTTATAAAGTGAAGTAAGCTTCCCAGCGAACTCGTCCATCGACTAGGTCTCTCCTATTTGAAGATTCTCAAACTTATTCTGTAGATTTTGTAGTCGCACCTCATTCATGCGGTTAACTCCCACGTGCATCTTCTAAAGCATTAGCTATGCTTCACGTGTTGTCTCCTTCTCGATGAGTGGGTGCATCATCGAATCTGGTGCCGACTGATAGATCATTGCAAGTGCTGCTTGATCTATCTTATCATCTTCCTCAGCCTTCCCCTTTCGATCGACTACACCCTAGACACCCTGGGTGCGCAAGGTTGCCTTCATCTTCATTGCTCATACCGAATAATTGTTGGTCATCAGGAGAGGGTACTGGAGGTATATAATCCCACTCCGAGTCTTCGCCTTCTCGCCGATAATCTTCAAGTACGAGAAAGCCTCATGTTACTTTACAATGCACAACACCTCTCTTGTGCCGGTTTTTTTCCCATGATGCTACAGTACCTTCGAGTACTGTAGGTACAAGAGAGGGCACTATGCTTTGAGGGAGTCATTCTTCACTTCTTTTTTCTCTGTGCTTGGTTACAATGTACAGCCTCCACTCCTCCAGTGCTCCTCTGTTCTTACTGTCCCGCGTACTGGCCTACGCACTATGCCGCTAGAATTTGTTACGTTGCCACAGGAGCGTGATTGCTGCTCCTTTTTTCCTTTGCTTCGTGCGTGTCTCCAGCGAAGTCACCTCCCGCTGCCACGTACTCCTAGACTTGACGTCACACACTAGTCTTGTTAGCTGCACGTTGATGATGCTGCACGTCACGCCGAATACCACGCGCAAATACGGCTCCCAGGCGAATAGGGACACCAAAAATCGTTGGAATAATTTTCTATTTTATTTCTTATTGCTCTCTTTCTCGTTTGCTTACAAAAATTTAGACATATCTCTAAATTTATACCCAAAACTACAGCTCTAATAACGGAATAAAATTCTACTTTCTTATCCTAATCCACCTCCTTATCCTTGTCCTAATCCATCTCCTCATCCTAATCGTACTCTTAATCAAAACTCCTTAACTAATTACAAGATTATCACTAACAGACACCGAAGTACATGTCGGTGGTCTGGTTGACCACCTGCGTGCTGTCGCCCTGGATGTTATTCGTGTTCTCGTAGCTAAACCTCTGCGACCAAGTCATGGTGATCTTGCTATACGACGACATTTGCACTGACCCCACGGTGGAGATGTGTCGAATTGCCGTTGTGTGCTAGAATTCATTGCTAGGGCCATCGAGTCGGAACGCAATAGTTGTTTCTAGCAACGGTGCATCGTAGCTTGTGATTCTCGCCATCGTCACTATGCTCCTGGGGTCAAGCCGAAGGTGGAGGATGGCGTCGACGAATCAACCGTCCTGGGTGTTGGTCACAACTAGGCCGAATTCGTGCACCTCACCGTCCAACAACTTGCCCAAGAAAGCCGTGAGCTCGATGTCGTAGCATGGGAGATTGAACGAGACAATGCAGGAGGTTAGCCGTGAAAGTGCATCTAGGCCCCTCAATTTGTTTTGGTGATTAATGATGACACAATTAAAGAGATCTAATGTTTTATCCAAGAATACTGCAGAGATCGAGATCTTATCGAGCTTGGAACGACATTGGACGCCCCTACAACTACTTAAAATCAAAAGGACGGCATCAAGACCAAAGTTGTAATAATTTTATTTATTTGTGTCTTAAGGATAGCCCCGTATTTATTAAGAGGAGTATGACGAAATCGACTTTAGGATGTGCATGTGCTCAACATCATTTCTTGCATCTCTAGTTAGCACTCCTACTTTGGTTTTGAAAAGTTTCAAATTAAAACCGGCTGGTAACACGAGTCTCGGTTTCGGCCGAAGTCTCGGATTCAATCAGGATATCCGGACATTTGGTCCGAGTCTAGGGTTGGACCTTCTCGATTGCCTCGATTCGGCTGGTCCGAGTATCCGGACATTTGGTCCGGAGTCTCGGATAACCCGGAGTCTCCGGTTATTTGTCCCACTCGGCCTGTTCAAAACAGGAGTAACGGCTAGTTTTCAAAAAGGGTATTTAAAGCCTCCACTCACTCCAGCGGCTAGGATCTCTATTGAGCTCATTCATAGCAAAGCATTCAAGCCATTCCTAACCATCTCTAAGCATTCAATAGAGCCCTCACTTCCTCCCACCAATTAATTTGGTTGTTGATTCTTTTGGTGAGGAGAGGAAGAAGCAAAGTGCTAGGTGCATTTATTTCTAGTTGTTGAGCACTAGTTCATCCCCCAAGCGATTCTTCGTGGTACTTTTTACTCTTGGAGGTTGAAGGTCTCTAGACGGTTAGAGTCAATGGAGCTACCAACTTGTGTGGTGAGCCCGGTCGTTTGAAGGCGAAGTCTCGCCTCAGAAAGGAAAGGGACAAGAAGTGAAGCCCGGCGAGTGCATTTGTGCAACACCGGGAGGAAAGCGGGTTGAAAGAGACCCCGGCTCAAGTGTGGCCAAGCCACCTCAGCCAGAGGCAATGGATTCCTTCAAGAATCAACTGAAAAATCGCGTCTCTCTCTCTCTCTTTTACTTCCTAGTCTTGCTCCTTGGATTTGAATTTGTTAAGTTAGATCTAGCTCTTTGCTTAGCTTTAAATTCAAATCCTTTCTAAGCAATTGTCTAGGTTGTTCTTGCCTTCCTTTTCTAGTAATTTATTGTGCTTGCTAGAGTAGTTTTGTTGCGCTCCCGAAAGGCCAGCTAACCGAGAGTCGGTCCCATTCTGAGACTCCTGGACAAGCCGGAAATATCCGGACCAAATCTGAGACAGTCGTTGACACTGCTCGGGTGTTTTTTATTCGCTAACGTAAATTTTATTCCGCCTATTCACCCCCTCTGGCTTACATCGTTGGGCCTTTCAATTGGTATCAGGCCAAATCTCCTTTATTTTGGCTTAACCGCTGGAGAACCAAAGATGTCGAAATAGAGAAATTACCAAACCCATGGCCATGAGAAAGCCTCCTGGTTCGGTATAGGGGATTCACAATTCCTTTAGATTATTCCTCTTTGAGTCTCAAACTCCTCATCTTATGTTTCCGTCTCTGTCGTCGAGCGCCTCTTTCGATGGCACTCTTATCACGGCATGGGAAACACAAGATGAAGATGCATTTGAGATCACTTCACCCTTGCATTTGGAAGATTGTTGAAACAGGTTTCAAGCCCGCAAACCCCAACAATCTCACCTCCGAGGAAGACAAAGCTCAACACTTCAACGACTTGGCCGTCAATGCCTTGTTTAATGCTTTGGCGATTTAATTCAACCGAGTCGATGGCCTTGACAATGCTAAGGATATATGGGAAAGATTGATGGTGTCCCATGAAGGTGTATCAAGTGTTCGTGAATCGAAGATCGAGCTTATCATTGGAGAACTAAGCGATTCACTTTGGAAGGAGAGTGCTACACCAAGATGTTTG
Source organism: Rhipidocladum racemiflorum (assembly GCA_036346355.1). NCBI lineage: Eukaryota > Viridiplantae > Streptophyta > Magnoliopsida > Poales > Poaceae > Rhipidocladum > Rhipidocladum racemiflorum. The sequence goes on along the minus strand of CM070569.1, from coordinate 42,850,925 downwards.
ATCGCTTAATGGTGCTAGTGAATCAAGCAAAGGGACTTGGAAGCACCGAGCTCACCACAAAGCAATTGTCAAGATCATTCTTCGAGTGATCACCCCACCAACCGCAATCTTGTGCAACTCATTCGCGACCGCCAAACTTCGACACTTTCCTCATGATGTGATTGGCCTGGTTGATGACGGATGAGATGATGGTCAAGGAAGCGGAAGTGGTGGAGAGCTCAAGTCCCAGAAGAAAGGCATCGCCTTGAAGGCCGTCAGGTGGTGCAAGTGAAGAGAGCTCAAGCGATGAAGAAGAGTCGGCGGCCCTTGACAAATGAAGATATGGCTTTGCTGGTCGGAAGATTTAACAAGTTCTTGAAGAAGAAGGGCTACAAGCCGGGTAGCCACTCCAAGGGCTTCGCAACAAATCAAGAGGGCGGCACTCTTCAAGAAAGTGCTATGAGTGTAGGGGAACCCGGTCATTTTATTGCAGAGTGTCCTCACAAAGAAAAAGAAGGAAGACAAGCCCTTCAAGAAGGACAAGTTCAAGAAGAAAGACAAGGACAAGAGCAAGAGGTACAAGGGCAAGGGTCATGCTTACATCGGCAAGGAGTGGAACTCGGAGCTCGGACTGTCAGTCCGAGTCCAACTCAGACAATGAAGGAGGACTCGCCACCGCCATCGCTACTCCACCGACAAAGTCGAAGAGCCTCTTCGACAACTTGAGCGACGAGACGAAGATGCTCCAATTTGCCTCATGGCAAAGGGTACAAGGTATCATCTAAGAGCCAAATTCCCTCTATTGTTGATTATGGCTTAGATGATTGCGATAGCGATAATGATGAAGTAAGCTTTTAAGTCTATGAATGACTTTGACATTGAAAAACTAGACTTGCTACTCAAAGACATTGAAAAGTTGGAGGAAGTTGTAGAACAAAGGAGGCTACTCTTGAAGCTCAAGAGGATCTCCTTATATTTGAAAAGGAAAAGAATCTTGAGCTAGAGAAAAGCCTAGCTTTTGAGAGAAAGAAAATGAGGACTTAGTCAAAAACTCAAATTTGACTAAGAATGAAATAGTTAGTCTTGAGATCACCAATGCTTCACTCGTGAGAATAACTTGCTCAAGCAATGGATGCTTGCAAGTCTCTTGAAGTGAAGCTTGTTGATCTCTCGAATAATGCCTCTTCCTCAATTAACAAATCCAATAGTTCAATGCCTTCAAGTAGCAATGGATGCGCTAGATGTTATAATATTGATGTTGCTACTTGTGCTACTAACCGAGACTTTGAAAGTCTTGGCTCATGAGAATGAGAAGCTTAAGGGGATGCTTGAAGATGGACTTCAAAAAGTCCTACAAGGCTAGCAAAGGTTTAGAGGAGTATCTCGGTAAGCGCCAAGGTAATCCCAAAAGCATGGGCTTGGATATGTTCCGCCTAAGGGCAAAAAGAGCAACATCGTGGTTGCTCCTTTAAGCAAGCGATTCATTTTGTGAAAGGCGAAGGAACATCCAAGCACAAAGGCTCACTCGAGTTCTTTGCTTCATATGTTCTTAAGAAAACTAACATTGGTCGTGTAGTTGCATGTCATATTGGGCGCAAGCCAGAATGCTCTATTATTCGCTCCATTTGGGTCCCAAAATCTCTAGTTGCTAATGCGTGGACCTAACCAAGTTTGGGTACCAAAGAGCAAAACTAAATATGTTTTGTAGGCCTATATCTCGGTGGAACAAGTTGGATTTTGGATAAGCGGTTGCACGCACCACATGACCGGGAGAAAAGGCAATGTTCTTAAGCTCACGGATGCAAATGGATCAAATAGTGAAAGCATTGTCTTTGGAGACAATGGAAAGGAGAAGTAATTGGTTTGGGTAAAATTTCTATCTCAAGCAATTTTCAATTAAATAATGTGTTGCTTGTTGACTCATTAAGCTACAATTTATTGTCCGTTGCACAATTATGTGAAGCGGGCTATAATTGTTTGTTTAATGAAAAGGGTGTGGATGTCGTTAAGAGGCTTGATGGTTCAATAGCCTTTAAAGGGCGTTTAAAGGGCAAGCTCTATCTCGTAGACTTCAATACGGATAGGCTTAATCTTGAAACGTGCTTAATGGCTAAATCTAGCATGGGTTGGCTATGGCATCGCCGACTAGCCCATGTTGGTATGAGGAATCTTCACAAACTCGTTAAAGGCAACCACATTCTCTGACTAACCAATGTTGTCTTTGAGAAAGACAGATTTGTAGTGCTTGTCAAGCCGGGCAAGCAAGTTGGTGCCTCCCATCCCGCCAAGAATGTAATGACGACCACAAGACCGCTGGAAATGCTACATATGGATCTTTTTTGGTCCGGTCGCCTACATAAGCATTGAGGAAGTAAGTATGGTTTAGTTATTGTTGATGATTTTCTCGGTTCACTTGGGTGTTCTTTTGCATGACAAAGGAGAAGTCCAAGTGACTTTGAAGAAATTCATGAGGAGAGCTCAAACGAGTTTGAAGTCAAGATCAAGAGAATCCGAGGCGACAAGCGGCACCGAGTTCAAGAATATTACGTGGAGGAGTTTCTTGATGAGGAAGGAATCAAGCATGAATTCTCGGCTCCTATTCTCCACAACAAAATGGGGTAGAGGAAGAATCGAACCCTCATCGAGATGGCGCGATCGATGCTTGGCCAGTACAAGGTTTCTGACAGCTTTTGGGCGGAAGCCATCAATACCGCAAGCCACAGCTCCAACCGCCTCTACCTTCACAAGATCTTGAAGAAGACGGGCGTATGAGTTGCTCAATGGGAAGAAACCAAATGTCTCCTACTTTCGAAGTCTTTGGGAGTAAATGTTATATCCTTAACAAAAGGCTAAGTCATCTAAATTTGCTCCTAAAGTAGATGAAGGTTTCTTACTTGGTTATGGAACAAATGCTTATGCGTCGAGGTTTCAAGCTAACAATACCACCTAGTCGTTGAAATCTCGCTGACGTAACTTTTGATGAGACTAACGGTTTCCATTAGAACAAGTGGATCATGTTGTGATTGACAGGAAGAACCTCCTTGTGAAGCTATCAAGAAAATGGCAATCGGGAGGTGAGACCTCATAGTTTGGAATCTCACCAGAGCACCCAACGAGTCTCCTACTGAAACCCGAGTGTCGGATTGGTCCGAGTCTCCGGGTCATATACGGAGTCTCCGGATGGAGTGCAACTCGGGCGACATTCCCTCCTCGTCCATTCAAGCTCAAGATGGTTCTAATGCCACCCAAGATGATGAAGGCCCTATTCAAGCTTTGGATTCAAGCGTACCGCATCCAAGAGTTCATCAAAGCATTCAAAGGGATCATCCGGTCGACAACATACTTGGAGACATTAACAAGGAGTATCCACTCGATCTCGAAGTTGCAAATTTTTGTGAATTTTACTCGTTTGTTTCCTCTCTTGAACCTCTTAAAGTAGATGAAGCACTTGAAGACCAGTTGGGTGATGGCTATGCAAGAGGAACTGAACAACTTCAAGCGCAATCAAGTGGGAGCTTGTCAAAAGACCCAAGCAAAAGCGTCATCGGCACTAAGTGGGTCTTCCAAACAAGCAAGATGAAAACGGAATCGTGACAAGGAACAAAGCTCGTCTGGTTGCTCAAGGGTACACTCAAATCGAAGGTTTGGATTCGATGAAACATATGCTCCGGTAGCTAGGCTTGAATCTATTAGAATATTACTTGCCTTTGCTACTCACCATGATTTCAAGCTGTATCAAATGGGACGTGAAAACGCCTTCTTAAATGGACCACTCTCGAGATGGTCTCGTCGAGCAACCACCTGGATTTGAAGATCCAAGACATCAGAACCACGTTTACTACCTTCACAAGGCACTTTATGGACTTAAGCAAGCTCCAAGGGCATGGTTCGAGTGTCTCACGACTTTCTTCTGGAACAAGGTTTTGTAGTCGGAAATGAGCCCTACCCTCTTTACTAAGCATATTGATAATGATCTATTTGTATGCCAAATATATGTCGATGACATTATATTTGGATCTACTAATGAACATTTGTGTAAAGAGTTTAGCAAAATCATGACCAAAAGGTTTGAGATGTCCATGATGGGTGAGTTGAAGTTCTTCCTCGGATTTCAAGTCAAAACAACTCAAGGAAGGAACTTTCATCAGTCAAACCAAGTACATCAAGGACATGCTCAAGAAGTTCGAATGGAAGATGCAAAACCAATTAAGACACCTATGCAAGCCAATGGGCATCTAGACCTCAAGGAAGGTAAACTCTGGTCATCCAAAAGGTATATCGCTCGATGATCGGCTCTCCTTTATCTTTGTGCATCTAGGCCCGATATTATGCTTAGCGTTTGTATGTGTGCACGGTTTCAAGCCGCTCCAAGAGTGCCACTTGGTGGCCGTTAAGAGAATCTTGAGATACTTAGTGCACACTCCTCATTCTAGGACTTTGGTATCCGAAAGGATCCTCCTTTGAACTTATTGGCTATTCGATCACGGATTATGCTGGTTGTAAAGTGGATAGGAAGAGTACCTGGAAACCTGGCCAATTCTTGGGTAGGTCCCTAGTCTCGTGGTCTTCCAAGAAACAAAATTCCGTAGCCTTATCCACTCGGCGAATACATATTGCCTTGAGTTGTTGTGCCCAACTACTTTGGATGAGACAAACCTTGAGTGATTATGGCCTTTCCTACAAAAGTGCCGTTCCACTTTTTGTGTGACAAATGAGAGTGCCATAAAATTGCCAACAATCTGCATACAACACTCAGAACAAAACACATTGATATTCGCCATCATTTCCTAAGAGACCACACAAAAGGCTTAAATTGATATCCAACATGTGAGCTCAAATGATCAATTAGCCGATATTTTTACCAAGCCCTTGGCGAGAAAAGGTTACGTGGAATTGAGAAGTGGACTAAATATCTTAGATTCGTGCGTAGCTTGACATGTGCTCATATTGGTTGGTGAATGAAAATGAATTTCAAAACTTATTCATCTTTTTCTTTGAAATTATCTTGTGTTGTTGGTTCTTAATCCTGATCGCATCATTGCCATGTGACTATAGCCTGTTTGCTTGATTGTTAGCTAGTCACATGGTGGATGGATGCCCTAGGACTCCTCTCTATCTCTCTCCGGTCTCCAGAAGCTTCCCTTGAAAAATTCCTTTCCTACCGGAAATGAGCAACCGGACTGTCCGATATTCAATCCGAATCTCCGGACTGTCCGACTCTCGACGGGCGAGTCTCCGGACTGAAAAATCCGAGTCTCCGGGAAGCGTTGGTTAAACCCCCTTATCCTCGCGGTTTTCTCTTTTCTTATTTCCTTCAGGTGCCTCTCCCTCTCCCGTGTCTCTCAAGGCTAGGCGTGGATTCCTCCATCTTCTTGGGATCTTGGACTCCTTCTCCTTCTTGGATTGGAGATTGTGGTAAGGATCCCTTTTGCCCTAACCTTTTCTTTCTAGTTTGGTTCAATTTCTCGGTTCTTAGGGCTTCTCCGTGTGTTTCATCTCTCGTAGGGCGCAGTTTGTCTCGTCGTTGCCCTCAAGATCGGAGTTTCGTTCAATCCTAACCCACCCGCATTCTTGATTTCTCAATTCATCTTGAGGTGAGTTCCGTTTTGTGCCCTAACTCCTTGAAATTCCCTTTCTAGATAGTGCCCTAGTCATTTGTTGTTCTTCCCTTAAGGCACTCTAGATTCGTTTCATGCCAATTTAGGGGTTGTTTTCCCCAAATCTCATGCGCCCGTACAGATGCTCTGGCCGACCGAGTGTCAGGACTCTGGTCCGAGTCTCGGGTCCATCCGAGTGTCCGGACCTTTTTGTCCTGAGTCTCAGGGTGGTTCGGCCAGTTCCATTCTTTCGCTGCTTTTCTTGTCGCCTCTCGCTAATTCTATTCTTTCGCTCTATCTGGTCGATGGATCCTCCTCCGCAGCCTTCCTGGTAGCAGCGATCCTCCTCGGCCAGCCCTGGTGGCGGTGATCCGCCAGGGCTCGCTCTCCTCCGCCTCCCGTAAAAGCAAAGGATTGGTGGCCAAAGACCCACTTCCAGCACCTCGAGGCCAGCTAGCATCGCTGGCCGGGGGTCACACATCTGTCTCCTCCTCTCGATCAGCTCGATCCGATGAGCATCCAAAGCAGATACTCATGCCAGGCTTCGTGATCGGAAAAGGCGAGTTTCGTGCTCTCAGGCGTTTCATTGGTCCTCTAGCCAAGGCCAGCTTTGTGTGGAACTACCCAATGTCTGAATCCAATGAGGATCATCGATTATCAGACGGGATCTGGAAAAGGAAAAGCTATTGTCGAGCACGTAAAGAAGGATCCTCTCGAGCTTCACCAGGATGAGTATGTGGACGCGGGGTTTGGGGAACCGGTTTCGCCGACTTCTACGAGGCGGTCCTATACCCACTTGAGCACCCAAAGAGTGGTCGGGGATGAAGACCATTGATTGGGAGTATATGGCAGCGGTGACAATCCAGCTTTTCACTCGGATCATTGAGATTTGTGAATGCATCGATTAAGAATCTCATGGCTTTCAAGTATATTGGAACAATGAGGTTATCATGCAATTCTATGCCACTTTTGTACTTTGACAAGAATGATGAGGCCATTTGGTGGATGACAGACAAGATTTGGTATGTGGCTAGCAAGAAGAGGTTTGCCGAGTCCTCAATCTCGGATACAACGACACCAAAGCTTCACTTCAAGAAGGTGATGACTGCAGGAGATTGAGTCACTTTATGACACCTCGAGGAGCTTCACAGTTGGGACCATCAAGTGCGAAGGATGTTCCAGTGTGCTCAACCGCATTTGTTGAGGGTCACTCTTTGGCCCAAGGAGGGAGATGTTCGCCATCAGTTCCTATGGAAGGAACTTGTCATTTCATCTCGTCAGCGCACTCCACTCGTTTGACATTGTCGATTTCATGTAGGAGACGATGAGGCGAGAATCTGCGAGAGCAACATGGCATTACCGCATATGCACCCTTTGTGATGACCTTGATCTCTTCAAAGGAGCGGTCTCAAGTTTGTCGAGAGATGAGGAGCATCTTGTTTACAAGGTTCGACCTCCTTCCTCTGCACTTCGCTCACTGCCCTGGTCCAGTTCCTCGGAAGGACTCGTGCGTGGTCGCGCTTCAGCCTCCACCTCCTTTGCTCCTGCTCACTTGTGCCTCCTCCCGTTCCCTCCGAAAGCGGGCACCAGGTCGGCGGCACTCTTCGTGAGGATGCTCAAGCATGTCTTCCTCTACCTCCGCCAGTGACATCTCCGCCAAAGTGAGTGATGAGCAGTGATCAAGAAGAATGGTCAGACATCGCGAGCATCCGCCGCCATACAATGGCGGCGACTCCTAGCGACTCTTCCGGTCTTCGAGGAGAGTAGCGATGCCACTCCGCAGATCGTTGTTTGGCATCACTTCTTGGCCGCTTCTCCTCCTCCTGCCAGTTGACTCCTGGCAGTAGTATTCAGCGTCAAAGGCGGCAGACAGTGATCTCCGTGTCCTCCCCTCCTTTTGGTGTCTTGATGCCAAAGGAGTGGTTCTTTGCAGTCGATTTTCCTTAGTCGTCCTTTTTCTTGTTTGTCGCTAGTGGACTTGTTTTGTGTTTCGAGAACTCTTTTATTCCCTCGTGAATGTCATTATTACTTATTATGCATGATTTGTCTTGAATCGTGTGTTGTATTCTCTCCTGCTTGTGTTTGAGGTGGCTCTCGGTTTATTTCTCGTTAAATATGTGCATTCGATTCCACTCAATTCTTCTAATGCACACATTTAGGGGAGCTCGATTTTATCTCGATTTGCTAAAGTCTTTTTCATATCCTTTTATTTTTCTGTTTATTGTGTTGTCTTGAATTGACCAACAAGGGGTAGATTGATAGTGCATCTAGGCCCCTAAATTTGTTTTGGTGATTAATGATGACACAATTAAAGAGATCTAATGTTTTATCCAAGAATCTGCAGAGATCGAGATCTTATCGAGCTTGGAGCGACATTGGGACGCCCTACAACTACTTAAAATCAAAAGGACGGCATCAAGACCAAAGTTGTAATAATTTTATTTATTTGTGTCTTAAGGATAGCCGTACTATTAAGAGGGTATGACGAGAAATCGACTTTAGGATGTGCATGTGCTCAACATCATTTACTGCATCTCTAGTTAGCACTCCTACTTTGGTTTTGAAAAGTTTCAAATTAAAACCGAATCAGGTAACCGGAGTCTCGGTTTCGGCCGAGTCTCTGGATTCAATCCGAGTATCCAGGACATTTGGTCCGAGTCTCGGGTTGGACCTCTCTCGATTGCCTCGATTCACTGGTCCGAGTATCCGGACATTTGGTCCGAGTCTCGGATAACCCGAGTCTCCGGGTTATTTGTCCGGACACTCGGCTGTTCAAAAGCAGGAGTAACGCTAGTTTTCAAAAGGGTATTTAAAGCCTCCACTCCACTCCAACGGCTAGGATCTCTATTGAGCTCATTCATAGCAAAGCATTCAAGCCATTCCTAACCATCTCTAAGCATTCAATAGAGCCCTCACTTCCTCCCACCAATTAATTTGGTTGTTGATTCTTTTGGTGAGGAGAGGAAGAAGCAAAGTGCTAGGTGCATTTATTTCTAGTTGTTGAGCACTAGTTCATCCTCCAAGCGATTCTTCGTGGTACTTTTACTCTTGGAGGTTGAAGGTCTCCTAGGCACGGCTAGGAGTCACCGGAGCTACCAACTTGTGTGGTGAGCCCTGGTCGTTTGTGAAGGCGAGTCTCGCCTCCGAAGGAAAGGACAAGAAGTGAAGCCGGCGAGTGCATTTGTGCAACACCGAGGAAAGCGGGTTGAAAGAGACCCCGGCTCAAGTGTGACCGAGCCACCTCAACGGAGGCGTAGGATTCCCTTCAAGAATCCGAACTCGTGAAAAATCGCGTCTCTCTCTCTCTTTTACTTCCTAGTCTTGCTCCTTGGATTTGAATTTGTTAAGTTAGATCTAGCTCTTTGCTTAGCTTTAAATTCAAATCCTTTCTAAGCAATTGTCTAGGTTGTTCTTGCCTTCCTTTTCTAGTAATTTATTGTGCTTGCTAGAGTAGTTTTTGTTGCGCTCCCGAGCCAGCTAACCCGGAGAGTCCGGTCCCATTACCGGAGACTCCGGACAAGCCGGAGTATCCGGACCAAATACCGGACAGTCCGGGTTGACCTGCTCGGGTGTTTTTATTCCGCTGCGTAAATTTTATTCCGCCTATTCACCCCCCCTCTAGGCGACATCGTTGGGCCTTTCAAGCCGCCAGAGAAGGGGTTTAGTTCCGCTGGTGTAGATTACCAAGAATGGCCACACGGCACTGACGATGTCCCCGTCGATCCGAACGGTTACCTCATGGAACGGGTTGTTGTCGTTGTGCGTGTTCATGTATCAGAACTCGTTGTCGGAGTGGTATGAGTGGTACACCTCAATTATGGCACAGTAGGCATCGGTTGGCATGGCGAGGCTCACGAACCAACATCCTCATCGTTGTTGATCTAGAACCATAGCCCGACCATTCAACGGTAGGCTCTGTGAGATGGGAACGATGATGTTAGCGGGCCCTAGACCGGGCTGCGGTTGCTACAGTGGGTGGTGGAAGTAGAGGTGGAGTGTGAGGATGGTGTGGTATACGCTGGTGTACTTGTCATTGGCGAGGTTGCCGAGGTAGAAAGTGAGGGTGGAGGGATATGTAATTGGTGATGTCCTTGGAGACATACTAGACGATGCTGTTCGGCCGCGACTCCACGGTGCAGTGGCTACCTAATAGTTATAATGCATTTCTCTATTTTGGCAGACATGAGCGAAATATGGCCGAAGTACTACCTTGTTATTCTAACTCCATAAAAGTTATGGATATTGTGTGGATAAAGCTGGTCACCCTCTGCAGAGTTAATAATGTGTTGATACACCATGTTCTTGGTATATGGAGCATGTTCGTGGGTGATATTCCAATTTCGAAGTATAATTAATTGTTTAGAATTGATGAATATAATTGGTAATTGGTATTAATGGAGATTATTGATCTTCAATGACAACATTGTTAAATACAACCTTTTAAAAATTGTTTTCTTTTAAAGCAAAAGGTTACTATAGTTCAACAAAAAAAATAACTATAAGCTAAGTATCAACCTAGAACCCAATTCCTTTGAAGTCCTTTCATGCTATATTTGCATTATTTTATATGGTTTGCTGAGTACCTAAAGTACTCACTCTAGATCAAATCATCAGTAGGTGAATTGGAAGAAGAATTCCTTGAAAACAAGGGCTACGAGTTTTAGGGTCGCATCTACACTCATGCAATGATTGTGGATTTTTTTGCCACATCTTCTGTTATGTATAAACTCATCCAAAGGCCACCTATATGTAGAACTTGGTTGCTAGACCATATTTTGTTAAGAAAAATAAAAATCTTATTACATGTTTAATCAAGCTTGTGCAATGCATTATTCTGTGCACAACTAAAATCCTAGACAGTTGTGGAATTTCGGTGACGCTTGGAAAATTAGTGGTGTCTCCACGCTTAGGTCCATAATGGTCGAGGGATCTGGACTAAGCTAGGAGAGCTAAGGTCCAAATGGTCACAGTTCCACCGAAAAATCACTGAGGCTTTCAAAGTGGTGGACATAATGGGCAACAGCAAGGTGGACCTAGACTATGCTTAGGGAGGAACCGAGGTCTAGAGTGGTCGAGGAAGCCGATGTGTGTATTTGTTGTGAAAACAAGTGGTGAGCATTGGATGGGACTCTTTATCGAGTCAAGGTCAATTGGAGGCTTGCAGAAGATGGGTGACATCTTCAAGAAGAAACCAAGTGCTGTGAAGATAGACTCAAGCTTTAAGAAGGTGTGGGTGGCATGTGGCTCAACGATAGCTTTCCAACACATCCAAGAACACACGATTTGGAGACTATTTAAGGGAGATATGGCCAATTTTGTAAGTGGCACTACTACAGAATAGTCCATCATCCTAGTACTACTCTCACCCAAGCACGCTTAACTTCAGAGTTCTTATATGATCTAGTACCGTAGTGTTGGCATGATCACATTTGAAAATATAACGCTTCTCCCTCCCCTTAACCTCACAAAGCACCCGAACACTAATGTTAGTATTCTTATACTTCGAATTTACTATGACTTGGGAACCGGTAGTCATAAGGTCAGATTGTGCGGGAAAATTCAGAAGTGCGGGAAAATACATATCACTGGCGGTTAAAGAGTACACTCGGCAGTAAAAGTTGCAGTATCACTGCCGGTTCTACTTACAACCGGCAGTGATACGTCACTACCGGGTTTGGGTATAAACCGGCAGTGATAGTGTGTTATCACTACCGATTGGTTATCCAAACCGGCAGTGATGCGTTTCCTTGGCAGCGGTTCTTATGAACCGGCAGTGATATTTTATCACTGACGGCTCTAGCCCAACCGGCAGTGATCTGACGGCAAGGATTGCCTGTTGTGTAGTAGTGTGGGTACCGGGTTTACCAGAAACTGTGATAACATGTTGGAAGTGTTGAATGTTGAGTGGATTGTGTAGCCCACCAGTGAGAGATATTTGTGATATGGAGTGGTAGGCCTAGCCACCACTAGAAAAGGGAGAGATGAGGCGATGGCTTAAGGGCCAAGCCTTTAAAGAGATTGGGTTGAGAGAGGTAGGTGCTCTTGAGAGAGCTTGAGGGAGAGAGGAGTTGAGACTCTTGTGTGTAAGTTTTTTTTTTTTTTTTTTGTCATTCTTAGACTTGTGTGTGGCTAGGGAGAGACGGTAAACATTTATCTCATAGTAGAGATATATCCATCAACGTGCAAGTGTGGTTGCTCTTGTTATTTGCTTGTGTTCTTATCTCTCTTTGTGATGGCTTGATCGATTCTTGATTCTTCTCTTGTTCTTGATCTCCCTTTTTGCTTTTTTGCCTTGAATTTATATGTGCAAGAAAGCATAAGTGATGGAATAGCTATCTTTTTATTAGATCCATCCACCTAAAATATCAAGTTTGCATATTTACCGATATTACTCTTCCCTTAACGGCCTTGGCTTGGAAATGGTGACATCTTCGGAGCTATTGTTCTAGGGGTTTAATCTTGGTGTTTTGTTGTGGTCTAGCTTGCTAGGACTTGTGGAAAAAATCTATCTTGATCATGTTGACTTCAATCCTCCCACGGGCTACTCAAATTCATGGTTCATGATTTTGACTCAGTTTAATGAATCTTCGCTTGAATCACATAAAAGTTTCAACTTTGGCTTAATCCTCCACTTATGATGGATTTCTAGTTTGCTATTTGATTCCTTATAAGCGAGACATGTTGGCCTAGCCCCTGGGGAGAATTTACACATGTTTCACCATGAAAGACAACACACAATATACAGACACATTAATAAATTTTTGGTGCTCATCTGCAACTGCTTGGCCGAGCCTTTTCTGTTGCTCTGCTATCAAAAATGACTTGCCTATTGCATTCATGGGATATGCTACTTGCCTGGTGTGAGTAATGGAATTAGTTAGCAGCGTCTATCTTGTATAAGTAGCATATCCCATATGCAATAGGCAAGTCATTTTGATAGCATAGCAAAAGAAAAGGCTCATCCAAGCAGCTGCAGCCGAGCACCAAAAAATTTTTATTGCGCCTCTCTATTGTGTGTTATCTTCCACAGTGAAACATGTGTGAGTTCTCTCCAGAGGCTGGACCAATATTTGTTATCAGAGCAAGGAGATGCCACACGAAGATGGGTCGCCGAGCAATGGCGCTACCCGACGTTGACTCAATGACGATGAGGCTCCATGTGAGGTGGAGGCCATGGTCCGGTGCTACGTCGTGGCAGGCAGTGAGAGGCAGTGACGTCGTTGAGGCTGGAGGTGAGAGGTTGCATGATGGTGCACGCGTGATGGAGGCCACGAACCACGGTGTGAGGCCATGTCCGTGGAGGTGATAGTGTGAGACCGTTGTGAGGGAGAGTTAGTGTGATGCCAACGGTGACAATGGTGCGATGCCGCTGCAAGGAGAAGTCGGTATGATGCCGACAATGACAACGATGTGAGGCCACTATAAGAAGATAACCGTGTGAAGCTGCTGGGGAACATGCACAAACGGTGGTGTAAAACTGTCAGGAGACAACACTGTGAGCCAGAGATGTGAAGGAAAATACAACAAGATTAAGGAGGTGATTGTTCTTGTTGCTTCGTAATTTGTTAATTATCAAGTTTGTTAGTTAGAATGTGTATGCATGCGCGTCCAGTAGTTTGTTAGCATGATGCTTGTGTGCGTGCATCATCCAGTTAGTTTGTTAGTCGGGTTAGTTAGCAAAGTCCGATAGTTATGGAGTTAGTTTGTCATGTTAGCTAGTCATGCATACGCACCTTACCTGGCGTGAGTAGTGGAATTAGTTAGCAGCGTCTATCCTGTATAAGGTCATGTTTGGATCCCTGGGCTAATTGTTAGCTTGCTAAAAATTAGTCCTAGTTTATTCAAACAGGAAGACTAATAGGTGAGCTAATTTTTAGCCAACCCCTTAGCTAACAATTAGCCTATTAGCTAGTGGGTGGGAGCTAATTTGGGCTAATAGCACGTAACACGCTGGGAAAAGTCAAAAATACCCTCGAACAACACTGGACTAATTTTAGATGGACTAATTATTAGCTGGCTAACAATTAGCTCTAGCCATTAGCCAACTAACAATTAGCTTTAGCCTATCCAAACATGGCCTAACTAACTGCACAACTATTGGACTCTGCTAGCTAACACGACTGGGTCTGTTTGGATCCATTAGCAGCTAATAGTTAGCTAGCTAATAGTTCCTATCTAATATTAGCTAACAAACTAACTGGACGTCGCGCGCGCACATGCATCATCCTAACAAACTAAACTGGATGCGCATGCATACACATTCTAACTAACAAACTTGGTATTTAACGAATTATGAAGCAACAAGATTAAATTTAACAAGACATACAACGTTCTTCAGGGCACCCATGCCTGAATGGGGGGATGACCCTAATGTTGTGTTGGCCGGGTTGCTGAAGTTTGTCTTGTTCGTCCCGTGTTCATGCTCAGTCCAAGAGACCTTCCTGTTAGACAACCTCGCTATCGAATAGTCCGGGGTTGCCTAATAGATTTAAACTGGAGAACGGAGAGAGAGGGCGAGAGACACAATATGAGGAGGAACGGGTCTGCTTTATTATTCTGTATGCTTGTGTGTACAATGGGGTGACCCCCTGCCTCCTATATATAGCGGTTCTGCTTAGAGATAAGGAAGAGTCCATATAGGATACGACAACCGGTTTCCTAACACTCCCCCTTGGACTCTTCACTGCGAGATGCATATGCCTCATTAAAACTCCATAAAAACCCAGTGGGAAAAATAATTGGAGAAAGAGTACATAGCACACGCTTGCTGTGTTGCACGGATTACCTCATCAAAAACCTTATGTAAGAAAACTTCAATGAAAAACTTACTTAAGGAAAAGAGTACAATCCACCCAAACTTCAATGTTAATCTTCAAGATTCACGTTGGGTACTCAAACTTCATGTTTGAGATTTATGTAGGAGTATGTGAAAATTCTCCCCCTGAAATCTGCACTTCTCTAAGCCGCATCATCCCGATTCCTCTAATACATCTTTCAAAGGAAGATGCTGGGAGTGACTTAGTGAATAAATCTGCGAGATTTTCACACGACTTAGTATGCAGTATCTTTATCTCGTCCATCTTATGCATTTCATGAGGATAAAAGAACTTGGGGTTGATATGCTTTGTAAGGTTACTCTTCACATATCCCATTTGCACTTGTGCAACACAAGCTGCATTATCTTCATAGAAAATAGTGGGGGTTTGTTCCATGTTCAGGCCACATGACTTCTGGATGTGGTGAACCATTCTTCGAAGCCATGCACATTCCCGAGAGGCTTCATACAATGCAATGATTTCTGAGTGGTTAGTCGACGTCGAGATAAGAGTCTGCTTAGAAGACTTCCAAGAAATTGTTGTTCCACCGCAAAGGAAAATATACCCGGTTTGTGACTAGCCAGTATGCGGGTCCGATAGGTATCCAGCATCGGCATAGCCAACCAAATTCAATTCATTGTTTCTTCTATAGAACAAGCCGAGATCTTTGCTTCCTTGGAGGTAACGGAAGATGTCCTTCACCCCTTTCCAATGCCTTTTGGTGGGTTCTGCACTGTACCGTGCTAGCAAATTCACGGCGAACGCAATGTCCGGCCTAGTGCTATTCGCAAGGTACATGAGTGCTCCAATTGCACTCAAGTATGGGAATTCCGCTCCCAGGACTTCCTCCCCCTCTTCTCTAGGCCTGTACGGGTCTAGGTCTGCTTAGAGTGACCTTCCGACCATTGGGGTTTTTGCGGGGTATGCCTTTTCAAAATCAAATCTCTCCAACACTTTCTGCGTGTAGGATGATTGGTGTACCAAGATTCCGCCTTTGGACATGTTCAAGCTGCAAACCTAAACAGAACTTGGTTTTACCCAAGTCTTTCATTTCAAACTCAGATTTCAAGTATGTGCATGCTTCTTCAATTTCTTCATCCGTCCTAATGATGTTCAGGTCATCTACATAGACGGAGATTATACAAAATCCATTCGAGGATCGTTGTATAAATACACACGGATAATCTTCGCTATTCGTGTAGCCTTTCTTGCAGAGAAAGTCACTCAAGCGATTGTACCACATTCTTCCTGATTGTTTCAGCCCATACAGTGATTTCTCCAATTTCACACTGTATAGGTTTCTGTTTGCTCAGACTTGGTTCGGGATAGGGATACCTTCCGGTACTTTCATTTATATCTCCGAATCCAAGTTTCCATACAAATATGCTGTGACAACATCCATTAGCTTCATTCTCAACTTCAAGTTGACTGCCATTGAGATCAAGTATCTAAAGGTAATTCCACCCATGACCGGAGAATATGTTTCTTCATAATCAACCCTAGGACGTTGAGTGAAACCTTGAACAACAAGCCTTGCAATGGTTGTTGCTCTTTTCATAGATTCTCCTATTATTACAAAATTTATGGCCATTTCGTCATGGGGTGCTTCATGCACTTCTACTTGCTCTTCACTGCTATTTTCCATTCCATGAGCAAGTTCCTTTAGTTTTTCTCCGCCAATGTGTACGCACACATTATTTCCGGCGGCTTCTTCCAATTGAAGATTCAAATCTGGAATTGCCTTTTCCACAGGCTTCTTTCCAGTGCCAGGTCTCAATTGGCTCCCCTTCTTGCTTTGGGGCATTTTTGTGATTGGCTATGGTAAGTCCTCTTGCCCATTTTTCCCCAGACGTCTCCGGGTACTTTGGGTTTGAGAAGCCAGATTTCCTGTTCTTTTTCTTTGAGGCCTCTGAACAGTATGAGGGATACCTTTGCTTTCTTTGGTATTTCCACCCTCTCTGGTGCATTTCTTGCTGGTATATGCGACTTAACCACGCTCTTCAGATCACAAAAATGATCAGGCTGTTCATTTGCTAAATTCTGCAAATCGATTGTCTTCTTGACTTCATGATTTACTTCATTAGTGCGAGGGTCATGCACGGGGATCCCAATGGAATGCCATATGATTTTCCAGCATTTTCATCCAATGGTTCATTTCCTCCCCCTAATGACGGGAAAGCGATCCTCGTCAAAAAAATGCAATTAGCGAATCGGGCTGTATGCAAATCTCCAGTCGTGGGTTCTAAATATCTGATTATGGATGCATTCTCATAACCAACGTATATCCCAGACTTGCGGAGAGGGCCCATTGCAGTTCGCCGTGGGGGTGGTATAGGTACATATACCATTCATTCAAATCTTCAGGATGACCCATTACACTAGTTGCATAGTTGAATGGATGTTGTAGGCCGACGGTCTATAATTGATGAGTCTTCTTTGCGTGCATGACTGCGTGTCCCCAACAAGTGTTGGGCAAGTTACAACTCTGCAAGAGTGGTCGGGCTATGAGCTTAATCCTCTTTATTAGTGCTTCAGCTATTCCATTTTGCGTATGGATGTGCGGTACAGAGTGCTCAACAGTTATTCCAGTTGCTGTGTAATAATCATCAAATGCCTTGGAAGTAAATTCGTTGGCATTATCCCTTCGAATGGACTTCAGGCGATGATCAGGAAAAGCATTCTTAATTCTGATGATCTGCGAGATCAGCTTTGCGATTGCATGATTTCTTGTTGACAGCAAACATGTATGCAACCATTTCGAGGAAGCATCAATGAGCACCGTAAAGTTTCGAAACGGCCCTGACATGGGCTGAATCGGGCCGCAAATATCCCCCTGAATGCGTTCTAGGAATGCAGGGATTTCATGTTGCACTTTCATAACAGAGGGTTTTGTTATTAATTTTCCAGTGGCACATGCATTGCACACAAAATCTTCGTGATTCGGGAAATTTTTAACATTAATGCCATGACCTTGTGAGTTGTTAACTATATTTTTCATCAATCTAAGACCAGGATGACCTAAATATACAATGCCATAACGAAAATAATTCAGAGCTTCTAAATACAGTCTTCAAATAAGTATACACTGCGTGTGCATTGATTATCGTGTAGTACAACCCAGATTCATATGAGGGATATTTTTCTAATACCATTTTTCATACTCTGCGTGCTTCATAATGCATAAATGCTCTTTGCCATTTTCTTCATTGATTTCTACGTGAAACCCATTGGCACGGATATCTTTGAAACTTAAAAGAGTGCGAGTTGATTCAGGGTACAAGGAGGCTTCATCAATTACCAAAGTTGTACCCATTGGCAATATAATTATGGCTCTTCCTGAGCCTATTATATGCGTATCGCTTCCTGCGATTTTCATAATCCTTCCAGCGTTCTTCGTGATCGTCTGGAAGTATTTCGACTCTCTTAAGATGGTATTTGTTGTGCCACTATCAACAATACATATCACCTCCATTGGGCGCTACACAATGTCTAAATGACAAGAAATATAATTCTAATCATATAGTGGCAAAGTAATTCAAATATTGCTTAAAAATATAGAATACTGGAATAAATAATAAATTAAAATTCTATTCATGAGAAAAGAAAATGTATGCTCTTCGAGAGCTTACAATTCATTATTCAAAATTCATTAACAACCATCGCTCAGAGCCTCGCAAACTTCAAAGTAACCCAATCTTCTTTGTGCTTGGAGCAAGATGGTGGACTTGAGCTTCTCGAACTGCTTCTGAAGTGCAGTCCGTAACTCAAGTGTACTCACCTCAGCCATGTATTCATTCTTCACAGTGGCTGAAAAGTGATACCTGGGGAGTACAAAACTTGATCGTTTTGCTCGGCAGTAGGTTACTTGTCCTTCGAGGACTCTAAACCGATGGCAGTTCAGAGCTTCTTGCTCATAAGCACGATCTTCACATTTGATGCCCATGTGTGATGGTTCTGACCATTCGGGCCAGTTCTTCAAAACTCATATATGACAATGCCAGGTATTTACATATTCATAGGATTCTTTCATTAGATTACTTCGTGTAATCTAATAGAGAGTGGTTGCAAAAAAAATTCATAAATGCATAAATCAAATTCTCATGAATTTCCAGCAAACTAAAAGAAAGCAATAATTTCAAGATTCATAAATACAAGATTCATAGATGCAAGATTCATAAGTGCGAGATTCATAAATGTAGGATTCATAAGTACAAGATTCATAAATATAAGATTCATAAATACAGAATTCATAAATACATGATTCATAACTGCAAGATTCATATATACACATATTCATAAATATTCAGAAATACAACTACGTGCATGTAGGTGATCGGCTTCGTGCAAACGATCAGATTCATATGCACGATCGGCTTCGTGCGATCGGTTTTAACGCGGCTTCATGCGCGTGGTGCATTCAATTCCATGCGCGTCGGCCACCTGTATCGGTCTCGTAGCTTCATGCTACAATCTGTAAAAGAATTGTATGTTCATGGCTTCATGCCAAGTTCTATAGAATCATTGCGTGTAGCTTCGTGCCACGATGATAGATACAGTACTAGATACGTATAAATATTCATACGAGATTAGATTAATCTCGCATCTCACCTTCTTCTCACCTTCAATCTGATTCACCGTAGAGCTTCGTGCTGATAACGTGTTAGACAACCTCGCTATCGAATAGTCCGGGGTTGCCTAATAGATTTAAACTGGAGAACAGAGAGAGAGGGCGAGAGACACAATATGAGGAGGAACGGGTCTGCTTTATTATTCTGTATGCTTGTGTGTACAATGGGGTGACCCCCTGCCTCCTATATATAGCGGTTCTGCTTAGAGATAAGGAAGAGTCCATATAGGATACGACAACCGGTTTCCTAACACTTCCATCGTCTCCTTGATAGATCTTCCATCAAGATAGTTTAGCCAGGTCGATGGACCTTACATCGACTCCTCCTCGATAGACCTTCCGTCAGGATTGTTTAGCCAAGTCGGCAGACCTTCTATCGACCCCTTGCTAGACCTTCCATCAGGATAGTTAGTCAAGGTTGAGTCTAAATACAGTCATAACAACAGCGCAAACATCTTAATTTGTGAACAATAGTTCTCTTGCATATGTACAAGTCAGGAAATTAGGTTTATTAGATTGTACCATTGTGCTGGATCTGAGGGTGGGGATGAGAAATCGGGTGCAGCAACTTCACCATTGTCCTTGTATGTGGGGCTGCTTGAGATGCGCTTCCCCACCAAGATGCGGCGCTGGAGCGGGCGGCATGATCCATGTGCTCCATGGAGGAGGCTGGGGATCCATCCGTGACCCTCGGCAAGGCATGGTCCCGGGGCTCTAGGGCTCAGCGTGGAGAAAAATCACATGGAGGGGAGGATCGTGGAGGAAAACTCGTGCACGTTGGAGAAGATCGCGCATGCGTTAGGGCAAGAAGCTAGAGAAGAAATCACGCGTGAAGGGGGAAGATTTCGCACGCGTTGTGGCAGGAAGAGGAGAGATCACAGTCGTGGCAGAGAGGATCGGCACAGTTGATCGACAAACGAGCGTGCAAGACAAGATACGTACAACGCCAACGAACTTTGTCGATAGGAGGGCGTATTGACCGCCTATAGAATTGCAGACGACCTATTTCTCCCTCTTTCTTCTCTCTAGTCTCTCTCATCAAGATTCTTAGGTGGTATTTTTTATAAATAACTGACTAGGTTCTATTGTACATGCCCTAATTCCATAGGACATTGACGACGTGGCTGCGCCATCTCATCACACAGCAGCCTCGGACAATGCCATTTGTCCTCTGAAAAGTACATGCAAATATCCTTAATCTCGTCATTCAGAGAGAGAGAGAGAGAGAGAGAGAGAGAGAGAGAGAGAGAGAGAGCTGAACACTGAACACCGATCACATGTCAAGCACTAAACTAATCGAGGTTTTGGCGTCGGGAAGCGGTGATGCTGCCGGCCCACCATGCCACAATTTCTACCAACTCAGCAGTTCTTTTTTCAAGCGCTGTCAGCTGGCCGGTCAACCCTGTCACAACTCCGCAACGAGTAGCAGCAGCCAGCAGGCAGCATCAGCGGATTAAAGTAATGGAGCGAGCAAGACGGGGAGATTCGAGCTGCTTTATCTTAGAGCAAGTACAATAAGATCATGTTAGCGAACTGTGAGAAAATAGGATAGAAAAGATAGCTAGTTCTTATTTAGTAGCCAATTTTGTACGGATGCATAGGTAAATTATTTATGTACAAAAGAAAAGAAATAATTATTGTACAACATCTAGAGACAACTTTTAGAGACAGTTATTATACATGTTTCCTTTTGGCTTACTACTAGACCAGTGAATCGCACTGCGGGAGAGTTGACAAAGATGGACCAGTGAATCGCACTGCAGGAGAGCTGACAAAGATGGCGTTGGGCAGTGGACCAGGGGAGGAAAAGGGTGCTTACGCAAGGACAGCGGCTCCTTTTTCTAGTTGATCAATGGATTCACGGTCCTCCTGCTTCTGGAGCGGTTGCTGTTGCTGGACCATGGCTAGAGGTGGGCATCGTGCCATGTCGTGCCGGCTCGGCTCGGGTCTATCGTGCTTCGGACCGGAACCGTGCCGTGCCATGCCGGCCCGTCGTGCCCGTCGTGCCCGCCGTGCCGGCCCAGCTCGCTTTTGACGAGTCCAAGCCCGGCCCATTTGCGCTTCGTGCCGGTTTCGTGCCGTGCCGGCCCAAGCCCGACCCATTTGTACTATTGCGAGAAAAGAACCCAGAGACGCACGGAACGAAAGCAATGAAGATAAATATTGGAGGAAAAAAATGAAGGCACTCACAAGTGACAAGCAATGTCGACTTTGCTTCAACTTTTTGCACGTCTGACAGAGGGCGAAAACCACGGGAAGCCGCTGGTTACGTGCAGTGCATCTCGAAGAATTGGAATCGGGTAAGTAATATTATATCACAACTTGCAATCGAGGAGCAAGGAGCTAATTATCCAATGGTGCATAAATGTGATACATGCTTTGTTTTGCTTTGCATTGAGCCGGCCCAACATTGAATGTCATTTATGTACATGCTTTGTTTTGCTCACAAGTTGTAGTACTCCGGTAATTTTATATATACCGGCAAGTTGTATAATTTTATATACAGGCAAAGCAAAGCAACGTGTAGTACTCCAGTAATTTTATATACAGGCAAGTGGGGGGCCTGGGGAAAAAATTGATAAAATGCCATTCTCCAGAAGTGGCTTCGCTAAAAATGCCACTCCGCTGTCGTTGACAGGTGGGACCATCTGTGTATGACAGTGGGCCAGAGTGGCATTTTAGCGATGCCACTTCTTGAGAGTGGTATATGCGCTAATGGCCCGGCCTGGGGGCTAGTGCAGTGTCTCCCTGCTCTCCTCCCGAGGTCCAGAGCCCATAGACCCAATGCTGCGTCGACGCTCTCGCCCGTGCAAATCCAGTTCCACTCCACCAGTGCATCGACGCCCTCGCCGAGCGTATCGCCGCCAACGCCTTCCTCTCCGGGACCATCCTCCTCAACGGCCGCAACTGATTCCATCCGCGCGGCCGCGCCTTGCTCCCGCTGCCGCTTCGCTCGCCGGCTCAGACGAGCACCCGCACTCTAAATGCGCATCGGGCAGGCGATCCACCCGCGGCCACGGCCTCGATGGTCGGCCTCGCGGCCCTGCAAGCGTCTGGCGTTAGCGATGAGCAGCGGCAAGCGCGACGGCAGCGGGCGCGGCCCTCCACGGTGTGCGTGCGCCCTGGTGGCGTGCCGTCTTGGGCGGCCGCACGGATCCGCCCAAATACGTCTTGCGGCCGTGGCCAGCGTGCGACTTTTGGGCCGGCACGGCCGTGCATACGAGCAGACGCGGCGACCCGCTACGTGCCGGACCGGGCTTTGGACCGTGCCAGGCCGCCGTGCTTTGGGCCGGCCCACCAAAGCACGGCCCATGTGCCCACGTCTAACCATGGCCATGCGGTTCAATTATCTAGTCTCCACTTTTTTTTTAAATAAAAAATAGTCTTCCTAATTTTTTTTACAAAAATAACTCTTTCTCTACTGCAAAAGAACAAAGGGGCGACACCTGGCTCTTTTCGCGGGAGACTGAGAAGTCACGCCAGAAAACCACGGAAAATGGGCGTCGTAGCAAGCAGTCTGCCACCGCGCTTTGGAGCCACAGCAGGAGGCCATGGGGTGCTGTAGAACGGATGGTGCTTTCTGTGGTTCCTATGTGCTATTTTTTGAAGAAAAAAAACGAGGAGGAAGGGAGCATGCTACGCAATGCATAGCCTTTTTCGCTGGAATTGGATCGGGAGACCCTATTTGATGTGGTGGATGGAAGCGAGTTATTTGCGGTACTCAATTTAATTTTAGTTATTAAACTGGTTGAAGGACTAGTTTCAAGGGAAAGATGGCTATGAGGAAGGGGTGGTAATTGAGTTGCTGATGACTAACCAGTTGTAGCCCAACGTGTAAAATGAAGTTCTCTAGATGATTGTAACTAGAGTAGTGGGTTATTTCAGAATTTGACACTCAATTCGTAAGTCTTTCAGAACATTTGAATGACATGTGGGACCGTCTGTGTGTATGACAGTGGACTAGAGTGTCAAATTCTGAAATGCGAATTTTAAAGTGTGTCAAATTCTGAAAACTCTCCTGGAGTAGTAAGGGGTAACCATTGAATCGCTCACAATAGTAACACCGTTTTTGTTATAAACTGGGTTGTTTGGATTAAAAGAGAATTTGAGTCGGACAGCACCACACTGAGTTCCTTGATGATATAGATATTTCACAAGTGGTAGTATTCCTCCCGTTGTATGGCTAACTAGATGCAATTCGGGTCCGCACGTTGTCGTGGGTGGAAAGATTTAATGAAACAAGCATAGATTTTAATAGAGAGAAAATCTTTTTAGAACACCTCAATCTATATATAGTATAGATTTTTGTTAAAAATATTACTATGAAAAATTTTAAAAATACAAAAAATTAATTTTAGGAATACCTAAAAAGGAAACAAAAATTGTTGATTTTATTTTAAATAAATTCTAAAAATATTGCTATAAAAATATTCATGTAAAAAGTTATAAAAGATTAAAAAAATTCTAAAATACTTTATTTTAAAAAATAAAATGAAACCATTTTTCTTTGAAGGGAAAAATATATAGTTTTTTTAAAATACTATAAAAGTTATTATTCCTGTTCACTACAGTTCTACAGTGAACAAGGGAGACGTGTTAGGGAGGTCGGCTGTCGTACCTCCCCAACATTAGTAGTGTACTTTCTAGAGTGAACAGGGGACACGTATTACGAAGGTCGACCGACTGTCGTATATCCCTAACATTAGTTGCAAGGATCCAAATGCCAGCGAGATTTTGGATTTTGGACCCCTCCAAGATCCTAAATCTCGGTCGGGTAAAAAAATTTAAAATGCTACAGTACCCATCAAAATCTCAGCGTGGTCTCAGTAATTTTGGCTAAAATCTCAGGTATTTACATAGGATTTTTAATTTTGTTGGCCGAATTTGATTGGATTTAGGATCAAGATCATCCACGCAAAATTTTAAAAAATATTGACGTATTTTTGACCATTTTTCAGTCTCAAGATTTCTCGATTGAAAATTGAGTGGATTTGAAATATGGTTTTTGAATTTTGTCTGGATTTTGTTTGAAATTCCAAAATCTCACTGAGATTTCGGATTTCAGGCACCTCCGAGATAGGGGTCCGAAAACGAAATTATATATATGAAGACAACGATCCAATATTGACATATGGATATAAAGCCCAACTTAAGAAAATCTTTAGTCTAAACATGAAGCAAAGCCTTTTTCTCACTAGTCACTACCGTACAACTTTTTCTACTGTAAACAATTTTGATCATTTTATTCCACAGATCTCTCTCTATCTTGTAAAAGATAGACATGTATGGGCTAACAACTATTCTAAGATCTTACTGAGATTTCGGATTTTAGCCACCTCCGAGATAGGGTCCGAAAACAAAATTTGAATCATTGATTAATAGTGTGTGTATATATGATCCATGAAGACAGCGATCCAATATTGACATATAGATATAAAGCCCAATTTAAAGAAAATCTTTAGTCTAAACATGAAGCAAAGCCTTTTTCTCACTAGTCACTATCGTATAACTTTTTTCTACTGTAAACATTTTTTATCATTTTATTCCACAGATCTCTCTCTATCTTGTAAAAGATAGACATGTATGGGCTAACAACTTCTGACTTTAGCTACACTACATAGTCCTTATATTACATTTCATAGGATTCTTAGCCGGGTGCGCGGCCACATTGCCCCGCCGACCCCCGCCCCAACCCTCAAGGCGCATCGCTCTCACGCGGTGGCCTCAGACTGCATGTTAAGCCCATAATATTGTTATACATATTATATTATATAGAATATATCACAGCACGTAAGCCACTCGCTTACTACCCGAGAGGTTATGGGTTTGAGTCCTAGCTATGCATTTTTTTGCTGGAAAATTTAAAATATTAAATCATCATAGAATTTTTGAAAAAAAAATTAGAAGAGTTCTAAGAGCATATCTAGGCTACCATAAGAATTTCAAATCATAATCCAACTTGTTCAATTTTTAAAAATTCTGATAATACTATTAATGCATTTAGATTATAATATTTTAATTTTTCCAGCAATTAAATCATCTTAGAAAATTTTTAAAATTTTTTAGAAGGGTCTTGAGAGCATGCCTATGCTACCATAAAAATTTTAGATCATGATCAAAGCTGTTCAATGTTTAAAAATTCTGACAATGATACTAATGCATTTAGATTTTACTGTTTTTATTTTCCATCTAATAAATCATCTTGGAAATTTTTCAAAAACTTTCTAAGAAGGGTCATGAAAGCATACCTAATCTACCACAAAAATTCCAGATCATGATCAAACTTGTTCAATTTTTAAAAATCCCGACAATGCTACCAATGCATTTAGATTTTATTGTTTTTTATTTCCCGAAGGCATCAAATGGTTTCAAATTTCCTTGGAAATTTTTGAAGATGATTTGAGGATTATTTAGGATTTAATTAAAATTTCTCTAGATTTTGTGTTTGTTTGGTTTTAAAATTAAAAGTTTAGATACCTTATTTTGACAAATAAAAAACTGTTTTTAGATAGTAAAAAATATGAGAAAATGGTAAAACAGTAAAAAACTGAGCAAGGCCAAAATTAAGATTTAAATTTAAGATTTTATTTCTTTTTATTTTAAGGTTGTGCTTCGTATATTATAGCAGCACTCTGTTTTAAATTGTAGGGCATATATTTTTAGGTTTGATTTAAAACATAAGGTATGCAAGTGATTTTAATTATATTTTCTCTATTTTTTACCCTTATTAATCTTCTCTTCTCTTACACATTTATGGGTAAATATTTATACATATTTATCTTCTCATCTCTTACACATTTATGGGTAAATATTTATACACACTCACCGGCTCTTTCACAAAAGTTCCATTTGAAAATTCTAAAAATGCATTAGGTCCTCTTGCCAACTGTTTTGCCTAAAAACTTGTGGTTCCGTATGTTTGAATCACGCTCCTTCTCGGACCGTTTTGAAAAAAAATCTCTCACAGTTTAAGATAATTACGTGCAATTTTAAACCACGTCCTTTTTTTTAAAAAAAAATAGATTCTATAAAATTACCCTCGGCGGCCGAGCGTCTGCTCGGTTGGCTAACTGCGCCAGGAGGCGAGCAGCCCGCCCGGTTCGAGTCTTGGACTCGCCCGGGCGCGCGTGAGTCAGGGCAGCGCGTGTGTGTGTGCGTGGGTGTGTGTGCGTGTGTAGTGTGTGTGCGTTTGTAGCCCGGCTGTTGTTCTTCTTCTATAGTGATTGCCAGAGCTCCTGGCCAAAATTTCAAAAAGCTCCTGACCAAAATTTCAAAAAAAAAAAATTACCCTCGCATGCTTGCGCCATATTGTACTGCACGTACTAGTATTAACCTTCCCTATAGGGGAAGGAATTCGCGCGCAGCCAGCTATGCCACGTCACGCTTTTTTCGCGGCTGTCCCCTGCTTTCTACAAATTCTGCGATCGGTCCTACGCTGAGCCTGCGTCGCCGTTCGTTTTCCGCGCGGTGCCCATCCGACCATTCGTGCCTTCCCTTCGACGGCCCTTAAAGCATCGTGGCCTAGGGCTTCGCAAAGTCCTCAAGGCCCCCCGCACCCCCTCGGCCGCCGGCCGCCTCCTCGCATCCTCCGCCTGCCTCGCATCCGCCTCACGGCCGCCTACCTCCTCGCGTCCTCCGGTCACCCTCCGCCCGCCCACCGTCGCATCCTCCATGCCTCGCTTCCTCCGCCTCGGCCCCGCAGTCCTTCCTTCGCCTCCTCCTGGTCCTTCGCTCGCCCTCTCAAATCCGGCGCCCGGAGAACGCGACCCCATCACCAGGCCTTCGAGGCCGCGCCCGACGCCCTCGAGCCTCCCCCCCCACACACACACTCTTCCTCCTTGAGCTACCCGTGCTGCCCGGCGCCGTCTCCCACAGCTCCGCCTCCCCTGCCTTGCACGCCCCCCCAGTTCCCCTTCCATGACAGGTCTATCTCCTCCATGTCTCCCCTGTCGCGTGCGCTCCGTCACTCTCACGAATGCGCCCTATTTTCCCTGCCTTGCGTGCTCCGCCGCTCATCGGCGACTCCTCCGTCGGTAAGTCCTGCCTCCTCCTTTGATTTGCTGTGAGAAAGCTTGCATCTCTTGTCTGGAAACTTCTTTTTTTTTTCTCAAGAAAATTTAGTACGTTTGGTGCGGTGATTATGTATGGGGATCCTGACAAGAGCCGGTTGGTTTGATTTATACAGGACAATTCGTACGTCGACACAATCGGTGTTGATTTCGTTAGTACAAATGATCCTATTATCTTGTTATTGATGAATCATTAATTACCAGCAACTGGAACCATCTGACTGAATTTGGTAAACTTTTTCACAACTGTGTCTCCTTTCAAAAGATTCGCACAGCCAATCTCGATGGAAAGATGGTAAAGCTACAGATTGCAAGTTCATTTATTTACCATTTATATTGTCCCTTGATGTTTAGGATATAATGCATGGCTTCATAGTTCACATAATCAGACCAAAGGGTGAGTAGGAATTGGTGCGAGTATCCTAGATATTGGTGTTTACAAGATGGATTGTTTGATACAAAATAGTTGGTAGGAACTCTAGAAATTAGGGGATGCTTGGTTTTTGTTCTAAAAGCATTCTCCTGACAAAACTTGCAGCGTTTGATGTGTTTTCGGTTCTCAACCCTATGTTAAAACCTCCCCGATGGTAGAAATAGGGTAGTAGGAATGGTTCCAGTATTATAATTGTGGGCCAATGCAGTGACTCCAAAGACATCGGTCCGAAATCTTACAATTTTGCCGTCTCAGGCGGCGTGTCTTCGATTCAACAAGTGATGTTTATGCCCTCGTGTTGTTGGCCAGCCATACAACCTAAAGTGATGTTCAGCCACACTGTTTGTAGGGAAGAAAAAATATAAATAGGATAGCATTTCCACTTTGAAATATCGAGCAATACAAGCACCTAAAGTATACTGCTTTGATTTTGTGGTGTTCTTATAATTGGTGCAGCGTATCACACTCGCTTTGGTTGCCTGAAACTGCTTATGAGAGTCCTTTGTACCTTATATTACTCAGGCACATAGCAAGATTTGGTACTGCTTAAAAATTATATGCTAAATGTTCATTCATTATGTTGCTTATTCATTGATCAATTCGTTTCATACATAGCACATAAAATGCATACATTATAAAGTGTTGTGCAATGAGGATGGTGGACCTGGTACCAAGTTTTATGCCAAAAGGTGCCTGCATGCAGCAGGTATACTCAAAGATTCTATTTGTTCTTTAATTAAAGTAGTTGCATATTTGACAAAGATGGCAAAAATGTTAGTTTCATGGAAGCCGATCTCTTTCTGATACCGCCAGATTTATGCGAGTTTGCATTCTCATATTGCAATTCCTAACCACACTTACTATGGCTCTTGTTGTATCGTTCTTTGTAGCAATGGTGATCAAAAGGTTCGCTCGGCTGCAAATATTGCACTTATGTCTGAGTGCAACATGAAATTAGTTGTTCTCTTGAGCATTATGGATGAATGCTTCTTGCCTATTTTAGATCCGAGAACAGGTGTGAGCATTGTCCACCTTATATTATATAACTGAATGTGAGGCGTACTTTTTCCCCTTTCTGCAATTTTTGTATTTCATGGATAAATTCTGCATATGTACTGATCATACATAGGTACTTCCTAGAAACTGTCAGCCCGTACATACAGGGAATTAGAGTCCTAGAAACTGGCAGTCCGTGCATACTCAGTGATGCTCTTACACTCTTTACTGTTAGTGCTTGCTTGATTTACTTATGATTTTTTTTACATATTTCATTAATAGCACAGTTTGGAGTATTAGATACAATTTTCAAATGTTTTCACTTTTGTCGAATTTGGAAGTTTATGGTTTTAATTCCTAAGTTGCGGATCTTTGTATTGCACATCATTTTTAGAGATTTACTTCTGTAGTGTATTGGTGTGGACTGGTCAGGGGAAAGCTATCATGGCATCATGGATGACTTAAATAGAGACTTGGAGCTTCACTTTTAATGTCACGTAAGTTAACAAGAGTATAGTTCTTTACTTAAGCTAGACCAAGGTAGTTACAGATAAAAAAACCTTATCTAAAAACGCATTTGTTCAATAATCTACCAACTGATATCGTCCAAGTGTGATTCAATGCAGGTGTTTACATCGTTATTTATTTTTGGCAGTAACACGTGTAAATGGGTTCTCAGAGCTTTTATAACGATGATCTGTACTTAATAAATGTCATGCTTTGGGCTTTATTGTGCTACAGGGTTTCCAAGATGTTAAAAAAGAATAGGGGATGTGGAAGCATAAGAGGAGCAGGCACAAGTAAAAACCAGAAGACTTCTTCGCATTCTGCCTCTATGCCAGAAGGTGAGCAAAGTGCTACCGCTTTTCAGATGTCTACTGAATTGTGGATTATAATGCACGTAGTTATAATGCAGTATTGATGCTATTCATGCCTAAAGTAGATGGTCAGTTTTATTTTAGCATCTATCATCCTATAACTTGCATTTGAAATCATTTCTATTGCACTAAACCTCTCACTCATGTTAAGTCTACTTCCCCGTTCTTATCATATGGCAACTGTTATATCTTGTGAGTTATTGATTTCCCCTGCCTTTCGTTCCCTTTGTTTTGTTCTTTTCAACGCTTCCTATAACTGTATTTGAACACTTATAATTGTGGTATGTCGTGTTTCTTTGACTAGATGGAATGCGTTTGATAAATACTTTTGAAGATCGTTTTGAGAACTTCAATGGTAATAGCGACGAACATCCCAAAATTAAATCGGTTGCTTTAAGTGTATCTCAGTCAGTTGTTTCACTTGCTTTGTTTAAGGGTAAGATACTATTATTTTTTCCTTACGAGATCTGTCGTGTTCATTTTTTATCATTAGTAATTGATAATTAAAATATTGGTCTTGTGTAGGACAAATGAGCCTGTTTGTATCAACAAGCACAATTATACAATAGAGGGCATTGAAAATGAGCATTCTAATCTCTGCTAGCTTTATTAGATGCAGTAAAAAGATGAAACTAGGTTAGTTGATAAATTGAGGGTTAATGCGGCTGGTCAAATATTAGTCTCTCATTGCTTCTTTATATTTTCTTGGTTAAGATGATAGAATTTTTCATTGATGATTACAGATTAAGGTTCACCTGCACAATGGCAGGCCTGTTGAGGGGAGATTGTGGAAATTTGACTTATATTATAATATTGTTATTGTCAACATCAAATCTTTTCCAGATCTTCACATCACAAGACATTGTGAGTGCTCATTATTTTTCAGACTCAATTGAGTTGAAAGATTCGATATACAGTGTTATTTTATTTATATCAAATTAGTTTTCGCAGATTAATCATGCATGTCTGTCGTTTGCCATCCATTTGATGCATGTCATTGTCAGATGATGTTCAGGTCTTTCCATATGCGGCATTGCCGATATAGTGTTAGATCAACCTCACGGTTCACTTGTTTGGTCTCAAATAATCTACGCTATTATACGTCTTGTTTCTTACAGTATGGGTGTACTCTTATCATTATTTAATAAAACCCTTCAGCTTAACCACTCCTGTGAATAAGATTTCTAACTCACTATCTAAAGCCCACCTACTTACCATGATATATTAATTTTGCTATGAATACCTACTAAAACAATATTAATATGATTAACTGTACCGCTACTGACATTCGTCGGCTATCAAATACTACCGATAGATTTCTGCAATGAGGACACTGAATTCAAATGGATACATTAACATTCTTAATCCATGAGTAATTAATATTCCCCATTCGATCCATCCCTTTAACTGAATTCTTCATAGGTCCTATGTATCAGCTGCCCTGCATTTTTTCCCTTCGATTAAAAACCATAGAATTTGATTTTACGTTCCTAGACTATTTCATGCTTGATCTCTATTAAACTAGACTATTCCATACTTGATCTCTATCAAGCGAACAGTATTAATAACGGCGCGGTATACCGCGCAAATCTTTCTAGTAAATATAACAAGCCAAAAAGAGGCAAGCCAAGGACAAGAATAACAGTGAAATGGCAAATCATGCGTCAGCGTTGCACTACACGGATGAAATGCTGTACGACAAGCAACCAACATAAGAGTTTTGGCCTTCCCCCCTCCTTTTATCTCTTTTTTTTTCACGTTTGGTCTAATCCAAATGAAATTATAAATATAATCTATTCTCGATCGTGAAAGGACTAAAAAGTAATATGTAATATCTGCCACTGTACAAGAGCAGGACAGATTGTATGATATGGTATAGATAACGTGGTAGCAAAGTATGATAGGTAACCAGTCACCATCGAAGGAGAGCTATATTTTCAAATTTGGGGGGGAAAGAAACAAACTTTCGAGACGTCACACATTTGTTAACCTGTGGCCCGCCAGCGAGAAATGTGGCACCTACTCCTGCACTCCTACCTCCTTCCTAGGTCCTAGAATCCTAGTACACGGGGGTGCCCATCCCAATCGCCAGTCGCTGACGTCACAAGATACGATTCTTCTTGATCCTGCCCCAACCGGAGATGATGTGTTGGGAAAAGTTACTCACAATCATGCCATTGCCTTTTACTATCAACAATGGAGCCAAATAAATATAGACTGTAGACCACACTGCAGGAGCTGATAATGCAAAGCTCCTCCAGCTCAACATATGGCTGCATCGGCCAACAACCGAACTAAACTCATACTAGCTCTCAAATCGGTAGATGGCCCCATTCTGTTTTCTAGGGGCAAAGCTTCCAAGCTCCACTATAATCCAAAGATGGAGGCATGAAGATTCAGGTCAAACAATGGCTATGCATGATCATCGAAATAATCAATCGATGGGGTTATCACTTGGATTGAAATATGGATTGGGCCATTGAGAAATAGTAGATGCCGGGGTTCTTTAGGTATGTAAGGCCATGTTTGGATGGGCTAAAACTAATAGTTAGCTAGCTAATAGCTAGAGCTAATTGTTAGCCGACTAATAATTAGCCCATCTAAAATTAGCCCAGGGCTGTTTGGATACATGGCTAATGATTGGACTAATTTCTTAAAAAAATCATATCTACCCCTGTATTGGATGATGGTCACTGCCATAGACGCACTCTTTTTTCGCGTGTTGGACTAATTCCCAGGGCTGCCACTACTTAGACGAGAGTGCTCACTGCCGTGGACGCACTGCTTTTTCGTGTATTGGACTAATTCCCAGGGCTGCCGCTATACATGAGACGAGAGTGCTCACTGCCATGGACGCACTCTTTTTTTGTGTGTGGACGCTAAATTTCAATGCTCGCAAACAATGGCACGAGAACAGGCCATTACGGCAATGCAGGAATGGTCCAAGCAGAACATACTAGGAATTAGAAAAGATGCCCACCAATGAGAAAACTAGCGTCCAGCACAGGAACGACATTGACAACTCAATAAAATTTGGTACACATGTTGGGGAAAATGAAAATATCCATGGTTTGCAACAAGACTACCTCGAACACTCTCGCCTAGCAAACAAAGCGTTAGCGATACTATCTCGAAAGCCATTCATGTTTTGATCTTCATCTCCTAGTTGAGTCGTAGGGCCACTTTGATGAGACGATGAGAATGCCGGGAATGGAACATACCCTTCTTAACGATCACACACGTCAAAGTCTTGATCTGCCATTGCACTTTCACGTATGAAGTTGTGAAGGGCCATACAAGCAAGAATTATTTTGCTTTGCTTCTCCATTGGATACCTTGGCAAGTCCAATAAGATTCTCTATTTCATCTTCAAAACCCCAAAGGAACGCTCGATGACATTTCTAAGAGATGAATGGACAAAATTAAATACTTCCTTTTTCCCGCTGGGTGTCGGTCCTTGTCGAAACTCCGGTAAATGATATTTTGTAGCCTGGTCGGTTAGGGTACTTGGAGTCCACAAGATAAAATTTGCCTAAGAACATAAGAAATTGTGTAAATAGAAACACTTTTATGCATTCAACTACATAAGATGCAATGTAAGATGACAACAAATAAGTTTACCTGTTGGTGGATGTGGAAACTTGCCACCATATTTGCAAATGGCATCATTAAACACTCTCATGTCATGTATTGAGCCTGGCCACCCCGCGACAACAAAGGTAAATCTCATGTCAAAGTCACATATAGCTAACACATTTTGAGTAGAGTATCCATGGCGCCCCACATGTTGAAGGACTTTTGAAACCGGCACCACAACAGGTACATGTGTCCCATCGATTGCTCCAATGCAATTATCAAAATATGGTGAAAATCGAGGAGCTTGCAATCTCGGATGCACCGACTGGAATTCTGGATCTCAAGGCTTGATAATGTCTGCTGAGAGCTTGAAAACACTCTGCAACACTTGGTCAAACTTTTGACTAACCATCTCTGTTGACCTCTCGAAACGATTTTCAGTTTGTCTAATTGATTGAGGGGCACCAATGATCCACAAGAACATGGCTAAAGCCTCTGTAGATGACATCTTTTTTGATGACTTCAAGCCATATGACGAGACTAGCAAATTATGTACCCTTTCAAATAGTGCCATACTCATCCTAAACATGTTGTAACAAGATGTGGGATTATTGAGGGTTCGTCTAACCCAATCATATCCACTCAGTTCTGGTTTCCTCATTGGAGATTTATTCATAAAAGAATCATAGTAGTACATACCAATCATGCATGCAATGGCCATATATCGACGTTTCCTCTTCTGATGCTCCCGGACCAACTCAATTGTTTTGTACTCCTCATCACATGAAAATTCCATCTACAAACAGCCACAAACATGTTTCAGCCACAACCCAAGTGTTAATAGAACATATGGTAGAAGCAAACACATGACAAACAAGTGCATTCAGTAAACATGACAGACATGTAAACATGCACAGGTAAACATACACAGGTAAACATTGTGTGGCGCGTTCCAATTTAGATGTCGGCATTAAGGATTCGATTTCGATGTGGATTGGAGTTTGAGAAAATATTGTTGCATGGAAATTTCTTACTATTTTTAGTGTAGAATCTTTTTTGGAAGGGCTTGGTATTGCACCAATACCATTTTACCCCATGTGTCATGAAATCAAATACCATGTGTTCCTTGGAAAATTACAGCCAACATGATCACTGATAACCATTCTCACCCGCTCTAGCAACATCATTAGTTATGTTACGTGTCAAGTACTACAAAAAAGCCTAAGGGGATGGTTGGATTAAGGGTATTTCGTTAGAATGTTTTAAGATCTAGTTTAAATTTGAACTAAATCCAATAACCACTCAAGAAATTACCACCTATCCAAACATGACCTAAATGATCGATACTTTAACATTAGCACTGTCCAATAAACAGTCGTTTCGATAAGTAGGCTGTAAGGGGGTGTTTGGCAGAGCTCTAACTCCACTAAATCCATGGAGTTGGTGGAGCTGGATATTCCTAACTTCACCAAATTCATGGAGCTGATGCTGTAGGTATATTAAGAGTGTTTAGGTGGGTCATCTTCTTTATAGTTTAGAACAAAATTATAAACTTATGTCACTTTATTTCAGTCTACAAGTTTTAGCTCTAAGGTTGAGCTGGAATCTGAAGCTCTGCCAAATAGGGCTTAAGTGTTGATCTCGGTTTGGAGCTAACGGACACCGAAAAACTCATATCTAAGGGCCACCACGATCACCTAAAAGCACTTTAATTGGGAGCGCACCAAACTAATTGGTATTGGTCTCGTTAGCCGGTGCAAGATTAAGAGGAAGAGACCGGCACTCAACATCTTATGGTGATTGATCTTGAGTTCTTTACTCTCCCGAAATCCCCATCCGATCTGGGTTTTTCGTGCCAAGACTAGCGAAGACCGTCACCTCACCGTGAAGGTCACTGTGCCCTCTCCCTTGTAGTCAGTACCGAGAGGATCTTGGTGACCCACTACTTCTCCACCGACGTCAAAGAACACTGACCAAAGCTACTTGTTCATCTCCAGGTCAGTTCATCTAACAATTTAATTTCCACACTATTGTGATAATGTTTTAGACTAGCTAAATGACTTAGACTTAGTTCATGTTGATTCTAACATTTGGTATCAGAGCAATCCTAGTCTAATCTTGATCCTATTTTAAGCCCGGTTTAGACCTAATTCATCGATTTCTTAGCGCTTTATCGGCTTGGTTTAGCATTTAGAAGGAGGTGATTAGATCGATCCGAACACCAAAATCCCAAATTCCAAAACCCAACTCCCCAAATCCCAAATCCAAATAAAAAATCTAATGTTTAAGGAGTGGGTTTTTTTGGGCTTACCTCGCCCGGTGTTCACCCCCGCCGCCAATGCTGTGGTCATCGTCGACCACTCCGTGTGCCGCCATGTTCCCCGCGCACATGCTCGCCATCGCTGTCATGACCCTTGAGCGAGTGCAACGGCCTGGAATCCTTTCCCCTCTTTGTCGGAGCCGCGTGGCCTCTACTCCTCGCCCACGCGTGCACCGTTATCGCCGCTGCTTCGCTCGGGAGCTTCCTGCTCGCTCTTGTCAGCGTCGTCACGATTTTTTCAGAGCAGGGAGAGGAATGAGTATTAGGGTTAGGGTTTTCAGCCGGTTGCGTTTTTGGTTCGGGTTCGGGGCAATCTCGGTCGTCCATCGTGATTGACGGCTGGAGCTACCCTCGCATGGGCCGCACACGACTGGGCCGCGAGGCCGCGTTTTGGCTGGGCCACACTAGCGTTTGTGTCGAGCTCGCCCGGTCAGGTTGCGTTTTCTTTTGTTTTGGGCCGGGGCTTGATTAGTTTTTAGCCCATTTCAATTTTATTTATATTCAATCCTTTAAGTTCAACAATAATTATTGTTTAATTATTATTTCCTAGGCATTAATATTTTAATTTTATGATTAATTTTTTAGACAAATTAATTAAAATGGCAATTAATTTTGTATGATTATTATTTCTGAGTATTGTCTCTAATTAAAATGGAACCAACTGGAAGTTTTGATTACAAATTATTATTTAATGTTGAAAATTGAGATTATGTCATAACTATGATCATATACTGACCAACGTTGTTTATGAACATGTGTCACCCATAAGATAATTTTAGTTCTTTTTCGTTTCTGCCCAACGGTGATGCGAATTAGAACTATTAAATTTGCTGTCATTAGCATGTTATTAATCAAACCAATAGCGGGTATCAGGGAGACACACCTCCTCCACCTTTTGCTGCCACATCTTCATTGCTGGCGACTTTCACATCTTTGCCGCTGGTGACACCTCGCCGGCAATTACGCTTGTTGCCTCAGCTCCAATTGTCTTTTCACTTGCGAATCATACTCGCATTATTAGAGCTTACCCACAAGAACTTGGATAAACCTAAAAGAACTCTAATGCACATGCACATGCATCATGCACAGACTCTTCCTACGTGCATGCCCGACACCGCCTTGTAGGCACGCCGTGCCATCGCCTACCGGCCTATACGCCTGTAGCCGCGCGGCTCCTCGCGCTGACGCATGGTCGAGTCATGACAGCTTCCTTGAAAGCATCTAGGTCCCCTAATTGCTTATTTAAATTGATAATAGGTTTTGGTGTTTGATGATCAAAGTCTTATACCCTTGTTGAAGTGGAAATTATTCTGAAAGAAGGACAAAGGCTAAGGATTATTTGTTCCTAGTTTTGACTTGGGAGTTGATTTAAGCCTTGTAGATAGGTTTATTTTGTTTTTAGTCGTACTATAAAGAGGGATTATGCATAAGTTCAAAATCTTGGTTCATAAGTTAAATGATAAGACT
Organism: Rhipidocladum racemiflorum; assembly: GCA_036346355.1. Classification (NCBI taxonomy): domain Eukaryota; kingdom Viridiplantae; phylum Streptophyta; class Magnoliopsida; order Poales; family Poaceae; genus Rhipidocladum; species Rhipidocladum racemiflorum. The sequence goes on along the minus strand of CM070569.1, from coordinate 42,814,167 downwards.
ACTTGGAGCAAAACTTATTTCTTTTCCCTCAAAAGTTGATGAATTCAGTCCTGTCGTCAATTCAACAAATTTTCATTCACGCTGGACCATTTCCTTTTTAGTCTAGCGCTAATGTCTTTTCATCTGAACTCAACCAAGCGCTCACTGTTCACGACGGACCAACTTTTCTGGTCCGGCGCAGTAAGCTTGTTTCCTTGAAACCTATCTGAGCGTGTGTAGTTAACGACGAACCAAGTTTATCAGTTCACGACAGACCGGCTTTTTCAGTCCGGCGTAAACGTGAAACTTACTGGTTCTTGCTATTGAAACCAATCACTTCTTGAATCAAAACCAGTAAAGATTGCCCTCTACGACGGACCAAGTTTTTCGGTCCGAAGCAAATATGCCTTTCATTGTTTCACGACAGACCAGTTTTTGCTCGAACCATGTGTACGACGGACCAACTCTTTTTGGTCCGGCGCAAATGCAATTTTCACTGAATTCAGTCTGGCGTGCATTGAGTCTATTGTAAACTATTTCAAACCTTGTCAGATGCAATCATTTTGACTTGTCTTTTCAATCTGACAATGGCAAACATCTACTTTTTTGCCAATAACGGCTATATCCAATCTGTAGCCTATATAAGACGTTCAAGGGCTTACCAGAATGTGAACTTTTTCATCTCTTTGACACCTTAGCATCCCAAGAGCTCCAAAGCCTTCAAAGAGACCAAGCTTAAACTCTTTTCATTCAAATTCAACACTTTTCATTGCTCCAAGTGCAGTCTAGTTTCAGAGTGTCTAGTGAACCAAGAGACAGGGCTTGTGGATGGTCTATTACTCTTGGAACTAGTTGTTCCTAGACAGCTGGGTGATGATTATAGTGCGACCTATCCAACTGTGCTTGTGGAAGGCCACTATCTTTGTGAGAGGTTGGGACTCACCTCACCGAAGTGGTGAAAGAGTTACGCTAGTGACAAAACCAGAATTGCAGCTGTCAGTTGCTGGTGGAGCAATACTTCTGAGGAAGTGCTCTAACGGGGACGTAGGAGATTTATCTCTGAACCTCGGTGAAAAATTCTCTTGTCCCTGTGGTTTATTGTTTATGCTTTTATTTCTACATCTTGATACTTGTTCTCTGCAAATTGGTGCTCAATCAGTTTTATCTGATCTTATCTATCAATTAATTGCTTAGTTCAGTGTTAAGTTTTTTAAGTTGCCTATTCACCCCCCTCTAGGCCAACCCGATCCTTTCATTCCTCGCCTGTGACGCAACTTTGACTCAACAATGGCTCGCTACCACATTGTGAGGCGTAAGCACCGCCACATCCTCGCTCTCGTTAGATCCCGCTCAACACTACATTGTTGATCGATGATAGCCTGCTCTGAGGTGCATCAATGATGGCTTCCTCCCTGGAGCAAGAGTGACAACAAAGTTAGAACCTCGCTTTGATACCAATTGATGGGTTTTAGCCCTTTTATTAGGGGTGGGCATAAAAAGACAGAAAACAAAAAACCGAACCGAACCAAACCAAACTATCCGATTTTTATTTCGCTGCTATTCGGTTTTCGGATTTTGGTTCGGTTTTTGAATCTCAGAAACCGAATTAACCAAACAACCAAACTGTCCTCACCGCCCCCTCATCAGTCATCAATCGTCAACGTGGCTCGGCAGTCGGCTCCCTTCCTCCCTCCCTCGCACCCTTCCTCGCAGTCGCCGCCATCCTCCCTCCCTCCCTCTCCCTATCTCCCCATAGCATCGACCATTCGCCCCAGTCCCCGACCCCATCACAGCATCGCCCCAGTCCCCGACACCAACCGACCAACCCTAGATCCCCCCTCTGTAGCTCCACCCCTCCCCAATTCCCCCTCCGCGGCTTGTCAATCCCCACCCCAATCCCCCCTCCACGGCTCCGCCCCTCCGCCCCTCGTCAACCCTCGGCAGTCAGTGTCGCGCGGTCGCGCCGCCGCCTGTAAGTTCAAGTCCCATTGGTTTTGGTGACTATTTTTAGATTAATGCTTAATCTTTGTTTAATGACAAACCTAATCTTTGTGAGACTAATACGTTTATTGAGCTTATTATCAGTAGTATCATATTTGGATGGAAAATAAAAAACCAAGGTATGTACTCATATTAATGTTTATTATTTTGTTGCATACTTTGGATGCACATATTTAGGGGGAGTTCAAGCTTTAACCTCAAATATGCATTATGTTTCCCAATCCACATTTTACATGGATGCACATATTTAGGAGGAGTTCAAGCTTTAACTTGATGTTTCATAATATTGATCTATTCTTCACTCCATATATAAAGGATCAATACATTGAAACATATTCTTGAGTATATATTCTAAATGCCTAGTTGTAGTATACTCATGAAAATATAGGATAAACCCCAATGCAATCAAATTGAATATATGCACCGGCAATACGAATTTTTGGTTAGTGGGGGTCGCGCGCTCCCTCTCCTCGAATGGTTGACTCAGGAAGTCAGGGATTTATACTGGTTCGGGCCGAATGTCCCTACTCCAGTTCGGGCCGTTGGGATGTATTGTACTCGTGAGACGAGACAAGGGTTATAGGCGAGACAGGGGTTCGAAAGGATCGAACTCCCTTGTACTCGATTGGGTTTCACTTAGTTGCTTGCTTGCTCGTTCGCTCGCTCTTTTTTTTTCTCGCCCCCTCCCCTCGGAGCCCTGCTTCTCCTTATATACTCGGAGGCAGCAGGTTACATGGGAGTTTGGAGAGAAAAAGGAAGGGGTACTGTACGCCTTGGAGTCTGGTCTTCTGTCTTGTCGTCCAACCGGCCTCCGCCCAACCCTACGCTGGGTTGGTAGTCCTGCGGCGAGTGGTGTTCGGCCGGGTTGACAGAGTGACGCACCGTTCTGTACAACCGTCAGCTTCGGCGATTAAATGGTGTTTGCCCTCATCTTGGCCTCGGGAAGGGGCGCCCTCCTCTGTGGTGTGTCAGGATGACGGGACTGGGGCTTGACTTTGGCGGGTCCTCTGACATTCTCGGGAAGGGGCCGCCTACCCTGGTACGGACGTCAGGGGACGTCGCGTGCACAGGGCAGTTGGCCTGACACCAGCGCGGGTCCTGTCGCCTCGAGCGCTGGTGGAGCTGGCCGACCGCGCGCTCCGACCTAAGAGGTCGGACTCCGCCGGTCACCAGGGGCTGGTTCTGAACAGGGGCCAGGCCCACTCTTTACGGCCTACGGGCCTTTCGCCAGAACTAGGCTTTCAAGGAGGTCAGCCTGTTCGTGATACCGGGCTGATGGGGGTACCCATGGTATGTACACTCGTCACATGTATTGCAAATATGGTAAGCTCATACGTAAGCTTTTGCGTGGAGTTCATAATTTGCATGTGTTGCAATTGTTGAACTTCAGGCTTGGTTCTTTAGTTCAATCTCTTATTCGAAGTTGCATTGCTAGGAGCTAAGGTTTGCATGGGTTGCAAAAAGGAGAGATCTCAAGCAATTTGGTGTTTAAGTGTTTTGCATGGAGCTAGATGATTGCATGTGTTGAAATTAGAGAGCTCATGCATTTGATATTGTTTTGGACTTTGCTTGGGGCTAGGTTTTGCATGTGTTGCAAAGCAAGGATGCTCAAGTAATTTGAGTTGTTTTAGAGTTTGCTTAGAGCTAGGCTTTACATGTGATGCATAGCAATGATGCTCAAGCATGAATTGGTTTAATTGTTTATTTGCAAATGCATTGTGCGAATAAATGGGAGGTCTTTGAGTTCGGATCTTGAGAGCATGTGAATAGGGCTTGCACCGTGGTTTTTGCAAGTTAACTTGGTCTTGGTTTTGATCATCTCATGGCTAAGAGGATTAACCTCATAGACTCCGAGATTTATTTGCTTAATACTTTTTTGCAAATATATCTTGAGTTGGTTGCGAAATGTGTTTTAGCAAATTTATTGGAGTTTGGATGAAATTCTTTGGAGCATATGAATAGAATTTGCAAATTTGTTTTACAAATTGTTTTGATCATGAGTTTATTATGACATGGATAAAGATTTAATGTTGTTGACTCTTGCTAGCTTGTGGTCACACTTTTGATCAAGTCTATGTGAGGGATTTTGAGAAAATCAGATTTAGACTTGAGTGGCTACTTTGGAGTTTTTTTGTGATTTTGGAAAATATCTATGATTGCTTCAATCTTGAAAAGGAGTGAAAAATACAGCCCTCTTGATAATCTTTCTATATAGTCAAAGATCACTTAAATCTGACTTCAGAGTAAAAAGTTATGACTGTTTTAATCTGAAAAGTGTGGCACTACCGCTCTTGAAGAGATGTAGTGCCGCCCAAGGCTGGCACTACTGCCCCTGGAGAGCGGCAGTGCCGCTCCTGGAGAGCGGAAATTTACATGTTGGTAGTTATTTTCGAGAGAGGGGTGTTTTCTGGAGATTGCCCTGAGGTCGGCACTATCGCCTGTGGGGGCTAGTAGTGCCACTCGAGTGGTACTACCGTGATTTTGCCTATGGTAGTACCAAATTTATAGCCTTTAGCCGACCGTTGGGGTTGAGGGCAGCACTACCTGCCCTATGAGGGTGGTAGTGCCGGGTTTGCCAATTTTTTTCAGGATTTTGTCCTTAACAGCTAGTTTTCTTGTGTGGGCTATAAAAGGACCCCTTGGGGGGGCGTTTTCTTGTTATTGCTGGTTCTCTTGGGTGTGTGGGAGGCCTGTGCATGTGTTGCACTCCTTAAATTGGATTTTGAGATCAAGAGTGAGACTAGATTGCATGTGTTGCATCTAGTGAGTGGATTGAGAGCCCCTTGTGCATGTGTTGCACTTGAGGGAAGCCTAGTGCATGTGTTGCACTTAGATGATCACCGGAAGCGCATGTGTTGTGCTAGGTGAAGTTCAAGTGGAGGCTTGATCTATTACTCTTGGTGGTTGCTGCCACCTAGGCAGCATAGGAGCATTGTGCGTGGGAGCTCTTAAGGTTTGTGAGACGCCTCGACAAGTTTGTGAAGGTTGGAGCTTAGCCTACTCGGATGGGTGAAAAGCTACCACTAGAGGATCCGAGGCGAGTGATCAAGTGCGGAGCTGGTCCAAAGTAAGTTGGGCTTGTCACAACGTGGATTAAGGGAGACCGGCAAGTCTCCGATACCACAGGAAAAAGTATTGTATCTCTTGTCCCTTTTACATTCAAGCATTTACTTTCTTGTATGATTGTTGATTGCTTGATTGTATAGAATTGCTTATTCGTGCTTTCTTGATTAGAGACATTATTTAGTTAGTGCACTTAGTGAGCCTAATTGATTTACTCACCTAATTGATTTAGGTTTTAATTGTCAAAACTTTAGTTTATCGCTTCCGCATTACTTTTATTAGGTTTTGATTTAGGGGTTGGTTATAGCGTATCTTGATTAGTCGTGATTAGAATTTTATAAACGACTATTCACTCCCCTCTAGGCTTATCCTCGACCGTACACCGCCTCGAGTCGGCTAGCCGCGAGCGCTCGTTCCTCGACGCCTCCCTCGGTGCCGAGTGCCGTTATCCCATATGATCCTCGACACCTCCCTTGCCCCTTGGTGTGGCGGTGCCGACGCCCCCTACCTCGATCGATGGTCGGTCGGTCCCGCCTATAGCAGGCGAGTCCTCGAGATCTACTCCCCCAGCTGCTCTTCGTCTGTCCTGGCGTCCTCGACTGCTCTGCGCCTTTGCGCTTCATCCAATCATCCGGCTGGTGAGTGGTGACATAGAACATTTCAGATTTGAGTTAGTAGTCAGTGGAATCCGAATTCCCCATTTCATTTATATCAATTAAATGATTTGTAATGGATCTTGGACTTATTCTCAGTGACCTTGTTTGAGCCTCTTTGGTGGTTCATGATCAACATAGTTGAACTGCTAGTGATGTCTGGGAGTCACAATTGTAGTTTGCTTTGACATAGAAGGTTCTGAATGATGTTTTCTAAATTTCGGATAAGCTTTGCACATATTTAGATGTAATATGCATATTACACAAGTACATAATGTTATTTGCATATTTATGTTACACAATGATATTGCAAAAATGATAATAATGAGTCATTGTTAATGACAAATAAAAGAACTATACAAGTAGGTAGATCGTCATAAAGTTTTGATTGATTACATGCTTTACATACTTACATCTATAGATGTATAAAATACATATTGATGCACCATGGTTGTTCTTGTGCTCCCTTTATGCTAATATGGAGCATATACAAATGTAAGTTGTGCAGTATATTCTGAGTAGGATTGGTGCTAGACTAAAAAAATAAAGCTGCCGAGAGATGCTGTCATCCATATAAGATATAGATTGAGTATGCAATATAGACTTGTGTATGCAATATGGACTTGTGTACGCAATATTCTGGATGGGCTTTATTAACTTTATTTTAGAAGTCCAACTTTATTCTGGATTGCTGCTGCAACTACGTGTCGTTATTTCTTCTACATGGCTGCTATTACTTGGTTACTTCTGCTATTACTTTCAAATAACTGTTATTACTTAGTAGACAATAACTGCTATTACTTTTGAATGGCTGAATGAAATTGACGAGTACCCATGCCATGGGTACCCCCATCAGCCCGGAAGCGCGAATGGGCTGACCAACCACGGCGAAGGCCCAGCACCGCCGAAAGGTACTTGGGCTGCGGGGAGCGAGCCCGACTGCGTGGCCGACCCCGAACGGTCGGCGGGCTCCGGCCGCCTAATATTGAAGCTCAAGCTCCACCTGCGCACGGGCCAGCATGGCCCACGCCAGTGTCAGACGATTGCCTTGTGCGCAGCATCCCCTAGCGTCCGTACCGGGGTAGGCGGCCCTCTCCCAAGACTGTCAGAAGAGCCACCGAAGGAGTCAAGCCCCCGTCCCATCGCCTGGCACACCGCAGAGGAGTGCGCCCACTCCCGAGGCCAAGGTAAAGTCAAGCGCCATTAAAGCCGCCGAGGCAGACAGGAGCACCACGCGAGGCGTCATCCAGACATCATCACGCAAGACCACACATCGCAGAGCCACCAACCCTGCCTCGGGGCCAGGCGGGGCGGTCGGAAAAAGACAGGAGCCAGACTCCGAGACACGCACGCCCCCTTTCTAGTGGATTTCCCAAACACCCGTGTAACCTGCCTCCTCCGTCTATATAAGGAGAGGCGGGGCCCGAGAGGGGGAGGGGGACAGAGAAAAAGGCCCTCCAGGAAGCCACGACTCCCTAGCCAAAGCACGAAGGGGATCGGACGGTAGGACTCCCACTCGCTTGTACACCCCTTGTTCATCGCCCAAAGATCAATACATCCACACCGAACGAATCGAGTAGGGACATTCAGCCCGAACCAAGGTATACATCATCGACTCCTTGAGTCGACCATTCGAGGAGAGGAGCGCGCGACCCCATCCGACCATAAATTCGTATTGCGGTGCACGAACACAAGCGATTGGCCGCGCGCCGGTAGGGGCCCTCGCGGCGTCTTCACCGACATCCTCATCCTCGGGTTCCCATTTCTCCTCCTGATGGCCTCCTCCCACCACGATTCGCCGATGTCGAGGGCTGGATCCGCTTTGGCGCCCTCGATTTAAATGCGTCACCGCCAGAGAGCTTATTCTCATTCCCGCCGCTGCCCGACCGGGGCGCCCGCTTAGCTCGATACAGCTTGGCGACGCCTCAAGAACCTCGGCCTCGAGGCCCTCAAGACGGGCCGCGGCGGGCCGTTGCCGGCACCGGCTGCCGCTTCGGCGACATCGCCTACAGATCGCGGCGAGCGGCGGAGCGCCGCCTCCACGAGCTTCGCGGCTCGTGGCCATGGCCGGCTTCTGTGGCGGCTTCCCTCCACGACCTCATGGCGGATTCCTCCGACCATGGCTCTAGCTCCGACAAGGAGTGTCCCCTCGTAGGGCCTACTCCGCGAGTGCAACATGACGGTGCGGCGGAGCCATCCTCCACCCGTTACCCTCGGGACCCTCCTCCGTATGACGAAGCGCGGCAGAGGAATCCGGCGGAAAGACGACGTCTGACAAGACTTGGCACGCTGCACGACCTTCGCGGCAGCGAGGAGTTAGAAGCTCGATAAGCTCCAGGCCGAACTGGAGCGCCGTCAGCCTAACCCACCACCCGTCTCCGGCGCGCGCGCCCGTGCGCGTCAGTGCATCGGCCAGTTAGGTGAGAGGCGAACGGCCTTCCGCTTCTTCCTCACGCCAACGAACATTGCTGCGGCGGCAATGCCGCTCAGGGCTGCTGAGCCAACAGAGCGTGGCCAAGGCCACCTATCGTAACCTCCGGCTGGTAGAACGCGTCTTTGTCGTTCAAGACGCCCAAGGTCCCGACTCCCGACGGACGGGCGCCACCTCGGGCCGCTGGGCCACTCCTCGCGAGGATCGACGGAGCCAGCCAAGACGGCCCCGCTCCACGAAGCTCCCCAGGCATCATACACCCGGTGCGCCATCGCCTGGGGATAAGTATGATCTTCGCACCACCCTCGAGGCGCGAAGGAGAGCTACCGATGCGGCGCCGCCGCAAGTCGCCGATAGCGGGCGACGCAACCATCCCGACCCAGGATTCGACGGTCTGGGCGCTGCGTTCACCCGCCGCATCCGCAACGCCGATTTCCCGACCAGATTCCGGCTCGACCAACATAGCCAAGTACACAGGGGCTACCAACCCCAGTGTTTGGCTAGAAGACTACCGGCTCGCCTGCCGAGCGGGGGGAGCGACGGACGACTCCTTCATCATCCAGTACCTCCCCATCTACCTTGCGGACTCAGCTCGAGCCTGGCTCGAGTACCTGCCCGCGGACACCATCGGCAGCTGGGCCGACCTGACGAACCTCTTCGTCGGGAATTTCCAGGGCACGTACAAACGCCCTGGCAAATCCTGGGACTTGAAGAGCTGCAAGCAGCAGCCGGGGGAAACCCTCCGGGACTACATCCGCCGCTTCTCCCAGCAGTGCAACGAGCTCCCCGACATCCGCGATGCCGACATCGTCGGGGCGTTCATCTACGGCACCACGTGCGAGGCCCTGGTCCACAAGTTGGGCTGTGCGAAACCCCGGACCACCAAGGAGCTCCTCGACATCGCCACCAACCACGCCTCCGGCGAGGAGGCCGTGGGGGCCATCTTCAAAAGGAAGACGGCCCACAAGACAGCCCGACCTCGGGCCGGCGCCCCTCCGGCCATACGACAAAAGGAAGCGGAAGGGAAGTAGTCTTGCATGAAGGTCGAATAGTCGCCGGCCGACCGACCGCCAAGCAATGAGGCTCGGCGGACACCCGACCGATTCGAGAAGTTGATGGATAGTCCGTGCAGAACCACGACTATCCCGTCAAACACAAGTATCGAGGCTGCGAAGTCCTGGCGGTTCCTCTCCGGAAACCCCACGACATCACGGGGCAAGGAAGAAGCGCGACCGACACCCGACGCCGGGGCAAAGGCGATGAGCCACCGACGAGTTCCCACGGCTCGGCGGCTGCCTCATGATCTTCGGAGGGGCCAGTGCTACGCCGACAAGCGGCGGCTGAAACTTCGCCCACCGAGAGGTACACACGGCGACCCGGCCAGTGCCTTCATACCTGAAGTGGTCGGATTGCCCGATCGCTTCGATCGGACCGACCACCCGACCACATCCCGCATCGGATCCGGACTGCCCGCTTCGTCGTCGACCCCATCGTGGGACGAAGCGCTGACCAAAGGTGCTCATGGGCGGCGGCGCTCAACATCATGTATGTTGAGACCCTCGATGCCCTGGGGGTCCCCCGCTCCGCCCTCCGGCCGAGCAGGGTGCCCTTCCACGGCGTCGTACCAGGCCAACAGGCCCATCCCCTCGGGCAGGTCGGCCTGTCCGTCACCTTCGGGAGCCCGGACAACTTCCGCACCGAGAACCTCACTTTCGAGGTTGTGGACTTTCCCGGCTCCTACCATGCCATCCTGGGACGACCTTGCTACGCGAAGTTCATGGCAGTCCCCAACTACACCTATCTCAAGCTGAAGATGCCGGGGCCACAAGGTGTCATCACCGTGGCGCATCCTTCCACCGCTCTTACAATCGCGAGCAAAGCGGTATGGAATTGGCCTCGGCGGTCGTCGCTTCCGCCGAGCTCGCCCAGCTCAGGGAGAAGGTCTCCGGATCCGCCCCCGACTCCAGCAAGTCGGGGCCTAGCTCTTTCAAGTCCGCGGAGGACACGAAGGAGGTCGCTGTTGATCCCGAAGATCCCGCCAAGACCGTGCGGATCGGGGCCGCCCTCACCACCAAATAGGAAGGCGCGCTCGTCGACTTCCTCCAAGCAAACCGAGACGTCTTCGCTTGGAGACCCTCGGACATGCCAGGAGTCCCGAAGGAGGTCGCCGAGCACTCCCTGAGCATTCGACCGGGATCTAGACCGGTCGCCCAGCGCCTGCGCCGTTTCGACGAAGAAAAGCGTCGGGCCATTGGGGAAGAAATCGCCAAACTTTTGGCCGCCGGCTTTGTAAGGGAGGTGCGTCACCCCGAGTGGCTCGCCAATCCCGTCCTTGTAAAGAAAAAGTCGGGGCAATGGAGAATGTGTGTTGACTACACGAGCCTCAACAAGGCCTGTCCGAAAGATCCATTCCCATTACCTCGCATCGACCAGGTCGTAGACTCCACCGCCGGGTGCGAGTCCCTTTCTTTTTTGGATGTCTACTCAGGCTACCACCAGATAGCGATGAAGGAGTCCGATCGACTTGCGACTTCCTTCATCACCCGTGCGGCTCGTCTTTGTTACGTCCACGATGCCTTTTGGTCCAAAACGCAGGCGCCACGTACCAGCGATGTATGCAGGCGTGTTTTTCGGACCAAATTGGCCGTAACATCGAAGCCTACGTCGACGACATCGTTGTCAAAACCAGGAAGGCCGACGACCTCATCACCGACCTGGAGGAGACTTTTGCGAACCTCCGACGGTTTCGCATAAAGCTCAACCCCGAGAAATGCGTCTTCGGGTCCCCAAGGGCAAGTTGTTTGGGATTCATTGTCTCCGGCGGCATCGAAGCCAACCACGACAAGATCTCGCTTATCGCGAGGATGGGGCCAATCAATGATCTCAAGGGAGTTCAAAGGCTGATGGGGTGCATCGCGGCGCTTAAGTCGCCAGTATCCCGCCTCGGTGAACGCGGGATGCCACTCTACAAACCGATGAAGAAGTCCGACCACTTTTCCTGGACCCACGAAGCTCGTGAAGCCTTTAGTCGACTAAAGGCCTTTCGACCTCACCTCCGATCTGGTCCCCGAGCCACAGGAACCCTTACTCCTCTACATCGCCGCCACGACTCAGTCGTCGGTAGCGGCACTTGTTGTGGAGCGAGCAGAGGAAGGCCGCGTTTTCAAGGTGCGAGACCGGTCTACTTTGTCGGTAGGTGCTCTCCAAACAAAGGTCCGATATCCTCGAGATCTGAAGCAACTCTACTCGGTACTCATCACCAAGAGGAAGCTTGCCCATTACTTCGATCGACACCCCATCTCCGTGGTAACCTCCACGCCGCTCAGAGAGGTCGTCCGCAACCGCGACGCCACCGGAAGAATCGCCAAGTGGGCTCTCGAACTCAGTGGCCTCGACATATCGTACGTCCCCAGGACGGCGATCAAGTCCCAGGTCTTGGCGGACTTCGTCGCCGAGTGGACCGAAGCGCAAGTCCCTGCAGTGGTCGAAGACCCGGAGTACTGGACGATGTACTTTGATGGGTCTTACACCAAGAATGGGGCCGGCGCGGGGATCGTCATCATCTCCCCACTCGGCAACAAGCTCCGGTATGCTATCCGTCTACTCTTTGACGCTACCAACAATATCGCCGAAATCTGAAGCCCTCGTCAACGGCCTTGAATCGCCCGACCTAGGCGCGCGGCTCTCTACGTTCACGGCGACTCCAAGCTGGTTGTCGACCAAGTGATGAAAGCCACCGAGCCCGTGGACGCTCGGATGGCCGCCATCTTGTCTAGAGGTCCGCAAGCTCGAGGAGAAGTTCAAGGGTTTCGAGCTCCATCACGACTACCGACGCTTCTGGCGGCGGCCGACTCCTCGCCAACCTCGCCTCCGAAAGGGCCGGTTCCCGGGGATCTTCGTTTCCGACCTCGGCCCATCAATCCGCTTGGACCCAAGTGTCGAGGGCGCTACCGACTTCAAAGGCGGGCGCTCCTGCCGATCTTCGGCCAGATGCTCAGCCGTCTGGGTCGGATTTGGGCGTCCTGACCGTCGAAACCGACTGGAGGCAACCGTTTGTCGATCGATTGACAAACAGGTCGCTCCCCGCCGATACCACCGAGGCTCGGCGCCTCGCCCGGCGGGCTAAGTCTTTCGTCCTGGTCGAAGGTGCCCTCTACAAGAGGAGCCCGTCCGGAATCCTTCAGAAGTGCGTTCCGACCGACCAAGGGAAGCACCTTCTGCTGGACATCCACGGCGGGTGTGTGGACACCATCCGCGCCGCGATCCCTGGTAGGAAAGGCCTTCCGAGCAAGGTTTCTTCCGCCGACCGCCGTAGCGTATGCAACCCAAATCGTCCGCACCTGCGAAGGATGCCAATTCTTCGCCAGACAAACGCATCTTCCTGCGCAAGCTCTGCAGACGATCCCCATCACGTGGCCCTTCGCGGTTTGGGGGCTCGACCTGGTCGGACCCTTCAAAAAGGCGCCCGGGGGCTTCACTCACTTGCTTGTCGCCGTGGACAAGTTCACAAAGTGGATCGAAGCCAAGCCGTTGACAAAGATCACGTCGGCCCAGGCAGCAGGCTTCTTCCGCGATATTGTCTACCGGTTCGGGGTGCCCAACTCCATCATCACCGACAACGGGACGCAGTTCACAGGAAAGGAGTTCCTCGAGTTCTGCAACGACTTCAACATCCGAGTCGATCAAGCGGCGTTGGCACACCCAGGAGCCAACGGCCAGGCCGTGAGAGCCATCGGCATGATCCTCCAAGGACTCAAGCCGCGAATCTTCAGCCGACTGAAGAAATTCGCGGGACGGTGGGCCGCCGAGCTACCACCCGTGCTTTGGAGTCTGCGAACCACGCCGACCCGGTCGACCGGGTTCACTCCTTTCTTCTTGGTGTTTGGAGCGGTGTCCTCCCGACCGACCTTGAGTACGGCGCGCCAAGGGTGCAGAACTACAACGCCCCAGGCAATCGAGGAACAGCAAGATGACCTCGGCCAGGCTCGACGGCTTCGAGGCGTCGCGATCTTACGGCCGACAAAATACCCGGGCGCCGCGCCGCTACCACGGCACGAGTTCGCGGTCGCTCATTCGAAGTCGGCGACTTGGTATTACGTCAAGTCCAATCCGCGAAGGACAGGCACAAGCTCTCCTCGCCTTGGGAGGGCCCTTTCACCGTCGCGGAAGTCCTCCGGCCCGGCACCTTCCGTCTCAAGGACACCGAAGGAAATCTCCTTACAAACGCGTGGAATATAGAGAAGTTGAGAAGGTTCTATCCCTAATCACCGCCCCTTCTCTGCATCTTGCGATAAGTTTCCAAACAAAAGAAGTCGCAACTGTCGAAAGATCGACCGAGTGCTCTCTCTCTCTCTCTCGCCCTTGATCTACCACAAGTACTATGACCTCCGCCCCGAAAGCAGAGGTCCCAAAATAGTACTCTACCCATGTCGAAGACCACGAATAACCGACCTACGATTGGTCGGACCAACCCATTCCGGTGACAAGCACAGCCTTGGACGGGTGCGGTCCCAAAAGACTACGGATGTGGGCGATCGCAAAAGTGGAAAATCCTCGAGGAAGAAAAAAAAAGAGAAGGGAGCAGAGGGCAAAAGAAACACTTTATTCATTCACGGAGGCGCATCACCCCAACCAAGAACAAACCGCCCGCCGTTGTCTTGGTGTGCGCCCCGCCAGCCGGACAGCGCACGGCGCCTCTCAACTGGGCCTTTGCACCGGCCCGGCGCCCTCACTTCCAGCGAGGAACGCCCACGACAAGGACGCCAACTCGCCGTATGTCCTCGCGAACAGCCTCGGCCTCGACCTCCGCCACCTCCTGCAGCCAAGCCTGATGAGCGCCTACTTCCTCGTGGAGCTGAGCATAACGGTCCGCCATGGCGCGCGAAGGAAGTGTTGTGGAAGCTTTGGCAGAATAACGAACGCACCAGCGTTCTCTCCTTTTATAACCTACAGTGTGGGAGGCACGGAAGACGAAGCGCCTCAAGAGCGCGCAGCGAAGCCCGTCGCCCTGGGCCAAAGACGACGCGACCTCCAAGGCGAGTTAATCCGCCCTTATCTCTAAGGAAAAACATAAATCTCTTTCAAAAAAAAACCTGTGAAAACTCAAGCGGTGCGTGACGACTGCACCCCTCAGTCCCCACGCACCACTCGGGTCGCTACGACCCAGGGTCAGCGACCTAGATCGATGTTCGGTAACCGCTCCGACCGAGCTGCCCCCCTCTCTCTCATAGTAACCTCTTCAAAACCAAAATGCTACAGCCCACGCCCCCGCGGCTACGGTTTCGAAGTAGCACTTTGCGCAAAAAGGGAGGCTACTTGAGCGAAGGGCCAAGCGCCGGTCGGATGGAGCCTTTCTCGATTTAGGTCGGCGAGCCGACTGATCAAACAAACTCCCTCGAGGCAACCTCCTCGAACCAAATGCTCTGATTTAAGCCCCCGCCACGGCTCCCGAGTAGCATTTCGCGCAAGAAAGGAGGTTGCCCAAGCGGAAGGCAACTTGATCGATCGGCCAAGATAGATCGACCCGGCCGTTAAAAGCGCACAAGTCGTTACTCCTGAGCCGTACCCCACCGACCAAGCTATCCACCTCGCGGCTATTTCCCCGGACCAGGTACTACGGCCTCGCCCCGCTGCTCACGGCCAGTGGCACTCAGAGGGGGAAACAAGCCCTCCGAGCAAGAGACGCTAGGGACGGTCGAAGCACCCACTCAGGGCAACGTTCTAGCCGACCAAGCGGGCCTTCGCGAAGGAGACGGTCCGACCTAGGCACCTCTCCTCCGCTGCGAGCGTTCTAGGTAGCTTGTCCTATCCCGTGATTTCTTGGTGAGTTGGGGCAAGCGCCTACGCTCTCGAGGCACCCTGCCGAATCCTATAGCTATGGTCGTAAGATTGCCCAAACCACGAGAGGAAGCACGAGGTAGACGGGCAAAAAGAACTCAAAGCGGCCCGACACGTCGGGCCCGATTAAGCGATCACGTTCATTACATGCACTACAAAGAAAAAGAAGAGAAGGAAACTAATCATCTCCCTCCGTCCGACGGAGGATTTCTCGCGCGAGATCCGGCGGGCAATCTCTTAGGCGCGGGTCGACCGGGCCATGAATGCGTCGATTTCCTCATCACTTCGGTCAGCAGCAACACCGCTCCCGGCCGCCTCAAGGTCGACGCCGTCATAATAAGAGACGGTGTTGACCAGGGCCGAGGAAGCGCCAAGCACCGCCGCTTCCCGCACCGACGCCTCAACGCGCTCAGGGACCCATCCGAGTATGGTGGGGATGGCGCTGGGGCCTGGAGTAAGTCCAAACAGCCAGTCGCAGACAGCCTGGATGCCCACGCGGAGGACCGTCAGCTCGGTCGTCGTTTCGGCCGCGTCCCTCTCCGCCACCCGCTTGTCCACAAGGGCCGAGTCACGTGACTCGACCGCCGCATCCTGCTTCTCCACCGCCACCCTTCGCGACTCTAGCGCGTCGCTAAGGCTTTTTTGCAGGCCTGCAGGAACAAAAACAGTGTCAGAAGACGCCCGTCGCAGTGGCTCCCAAGGGATTGAACGACTCACCAGCCACGGAGGCTTCTTTGGCACGAAGTTCCTCCTCGACCTTGGCAAGCGCCTCTCGATCGGAAGCGGCGCGAGCAGCAAGCTCCCTCGCCGTCGCGAGCTCCCCCCGAGCAAGATCCCGCTCGCCGCGAAGCCGGTCGGCCTCCCTGCGGGCCGACTCGTTTTCCTCTCAGAGGCGGGTGGCCTCCGCCCGAGCGGCTTGCTTCTGCGCGGACGCGAAGCCTTTGGCGCTTCAAGATCCGCCGAGATGACTGCCCGCTCTCCCTCGGCGGTCAGGGACTCCGCAAGTCGCTGAGCCTCCCGCAAGGCTTCAGTGACTTCCCCCAGCCGCTGACCAGCCGCGGCGGCCCTCCCTTGCTCGGCAACCAGCGCCCTCCGGGCGTCGAGCAGCTCTCCCCCTATAGCACTCCCGGTGTGCAACGCCGGAGGAACATCGACTTGTCTACCGCCGGGATGTCAAGCGCTGCAAATTCCTGCCCGGTCGATCTCCGTTTCGGTCAAAAGATGCACAAAGACAAAACCCCGTCGAGACTCACCGATCCGACCAGCGGAACTCTGAGCAATGGACTTCCTCGCCCTGGACGCGGCGTCAACGGCGCGAGTGAGGTCGGCGTGGACCCTCTCCATCTCCTCCTCCAAAGCGTTCCAATCCGCGTTACGCCTCGTCGTCGAGCGAGCGGGCCCCGGCCGGGTCGGGGCCGGCCAAAAGACGGCGGTCGGCGGCCGTACTGTCTCGACTTCCCGCTGCCGCGTCTGCGGCGGCCGTTCTGCGCCCTCAAGCAACACTTGGACGCCGGCGGGCGGTGGCCCCGGCGGCGAAGCGGCGAGACTTCGCCTCGGCAGTGTCATAAACGCCGCAGATCGATTTCCCCGGCGGTAGAGTCGCGCCGACTTCACGGCCGGGCGTGGGAAAGGCAAGGATAGCGGGCGTCTCCGTTGATCTTTGCGGGCGGTGGCGGTCCCAGCGCCCCGGGCGGCGGCGGGACCGCACTGCCTCACCAGACAACGGCGGGCGGAGGCACGTCCGTGGCTTCTTCTGCTTAACCGGTAGTGCTCCCTGCGCATCCCCCTCCGGCGGCGTCCCCTCGCCGACAGACCCAGCCACGAGGAGCGCATCCGAAGAAGCCCCGCTCCCAACAACCGCCGCCGCACGCCCCGCGGATGGGACCGGAAGGGTGCGACTCCTCACCGCCGAGGTAGGACTCAGCGCTCTCCCAGCGCTGGTATGCCCCCTGCACACAGCGGCCCATCAGGAGTTACGAAGAAAAAAGCACCAGAGAGGACCAAACTGGGAGCACGTAAAGTCACTTACCGAGAGGAGCGAACAACCGGCACCTGGCGTGCTTTTTTGCCGGGCCCCCCACGAGGGGCGTGAGGGGTCTGCGCATCTTCAGATGTACCACTGCGCCGAGGTTTCTTCGAGGAACCACGGTGCCGCCGCCCCGCTGGCCGAACTCGCCGCCGCCGGAGTCGCCTCCGCCAACCGCTCCCCCCTCGCTCGACGATGGCTCTTCGTCGCCGTCACTCTCAGTCTCGTCAGAGACCTCCTCGCCACGCGCGGACCGCTCCGCGCGCTCTTTCCTCTTCCGATCCCTCGTCGCCTCCTTCTTCGCCAGGAGGGCGGCGTCACGCTGCTCCGCTTCCGTGCGCGCGGCCGCTCTCGCCTCTTTTTCCCCCGGAAGCAAGGGGCGGGAGATCAGGCCACCGAGCCCCTGCACGAACACGCTCGGGTAAGAAGGCGAAGGAGCAGAGCAAAGCAAAAGCAAACAGGAGCCGTCAGACGTACCAAGTTCTGCGGATTCTGCGCCGAGAACGGCGCAGGCACCGCGCCCGCTGGCTCGGTATCTCCCTCGATGGAAACTGCGGCCACACGTGCGAGGACCTCCGACGCAGGAAGCTCCCGCTCCGACGACCTCGCAGGGTCGGTCGGCCCCGTGTACTCGAACATGGGACGCGCCCGATCCTTGAGGGGTTGAATGCGCCTCTCCATGAACGTACGGAGGACCACCTTGCCCGTCAGACCCCGCCGCTTCAGGTCTGCGAGCTTTTCGAGAATCTCATCAACCTTCGCCCGGTCCCTCGCATCGGGACCCCAGGTCCAGCAAGGATGCGGCGTCGGTAGATTCCCACTGAAGGCCGGGGCACTGTTGTCGATGTTCCGGACATAGAACCACTCGCTATGCCACCCCCGGTTGGACGTCGGCAGCTTTACATCGGTGTAAAGCGACTTGCGGCGGGGGCGCAGTTGGATCGCCAGAGCGCCAAGAAGGTCGGCGGCGCCCGACGGCGGCCTCGCGAAGAAGAAGTGGCGCCAGAGTCCCCAGTGGGGTTCGATCCCCAGAAAAGCCTCGCCGCAGCGTCATGAAGACCGCAATGTGGAGGACTCCATTCGATTCGGTGGTGAACTTCCCCCGTAGTAGTGAAGCAGCCCCGGACGAGCGGGTGGAGTGGAGGCCGAAGCCTCGCCAGAGAAGGCCGCCATGAGACTATCTCGCCGTCTTCCAGCCAGACCTCGGTCCCGCGGCAGACCCGCTAGCCGATCGAGGTCATGGAGGAAGGAGCTCCTGCCTCTCCAAGCCGAGGTAGCGACCCGCCGCGCCAAGTGCGGGTCAAGAACATCCTCGAAAGTGCGTGGGGAAGCGGGGGACTGCGACGAAGCCAAGCTTTTTCTCCTTGCGTTTTCTCTCTTTTCCTTTTGCGTAAGGCACGAGCGGAAGGTTTTGCTCCCCACGCCGCCTCCTTCCTTTATAGGCGCTGGCGGGAACGGGCGGGCCTCCGCGCCTAATCGACGCCTCGCGAACCGACGCGATCGCCGAACCATCACTGTCACCTCGCCCCGTAACGCATCGTAGCCCATTTAAATCCCACTAGGCATTAATCGCCCGACAGAGCGAACGCCTCGCGCCAAGACGCCACGCAAAGACCGCACTCGCCGGCTACATCGCCGGGCGCCCACGCCAAGAAAGGTATGAAAACGGCCCTCATCGGGCCGCCCGCCTCGGGAAAGCAAGCGGCTCATGGCGCTCGAGGCCCGCACCGCGGCCGAGGGTTACGAAGGCCGAATCCAGCCACCGGAATGAAAGCCGCCCCAACACGTAAAAAGAGAGAGCGAGGCGGGTCGCGGTGAGCCCCTGCAGGGCCCCTAGTTAGGGTCGGCGGACGACCCAATCATCGTGGGCCCGCGTCCGAGACCATACCTCACACTCTCCCGCGAGCTCATCGATGAGTGGCGGCCACCGCTCCGGGTTGGCGGACGACCCGGCACGATGCGGACGAGTAAGGAAAGGTTTTTATGGAACGCCTGCCGGCCTGACGCCCACGCCGAGCTACGTCGCTTGGAAACGATCCCCTCGAGGAGATCGCCAAGGTTCCACTCGGATTACCCAATAGTAGCTCGCCACGAGCACGACGTTCAAGCCGACGAAGGCAAAGCGTCGTTCGCCACCCGACTAAAACCCACGAGCAGCGTGGCTTGCCGTGGTCCGACGGGCTAAACCCCGACCAGGCTCTCCAGGCCGCTCAGAGGCTACACCACCGGTCTTCGCCTTGCCGGGCTCTTTCTAGGCCGTAGCGGCTCCCAAGCGGCCAGACCTAGGCGCCGCCAACCTCCGGTCGACGGCTACCTCGCCACTAAACCCCGACCGGCTCTCCGACCCGCCGGGGGCTCGGAAGTACACCTGGAGGCTTCAAGACCGGGCTCTTTCTAGGCGGCGCGGCTCCCAAGCGATCGCGGCACCTAAGCACCGCTAACCTCCGGTCGACGACTACCATCGCCGGCTAAACCCCGACCAGGCTCTCCGACCAGCTCGGGGGCTCGGGGCTACACCACCGGTCTTCAGCCTTGCACCGGGCCCCTTTCTAGGTGGCGCGGCTCCCGAGCGATCACGCCGACCTAAGCGTCGCCGACCTCCGGCAGCGGCTACCACCGCCAAGTTAAACCCCTCGAGCAGCTCTCCGACCGCTCGAGGGCTCTGGGTTATCGACGAGTACCCATGCCATGGGTACCCCATCACCGGAAGCGCGAACGGGCCGACCAACCACTGCGAAGGCCCAAAGACCGCCGAAGGTACTTGGGCTGCGGGAGCGAGCCCCGACTGCGCAGGTGGCCGACTAACGGGCGGCGGGCTCCGGCCGCCTAATATTGAAGCTCAAGCTCCACCTGCGCACGGGCCAGCATGGCCCACGCCAGTGTCAGACGACTGCCTTGTGCGCAGCGTCCCCTAGCGTCCGTACCGGGGTAGGCGGCCCTCTCCCAAGATCCGAAGAGCCACCGGCGAGTCAAGCCTCGCCCCATCGCCTGGCACACCGCAGAGGAGCGCCACCTCGAGGCCAAGGTAAAGTCAAGCGCCATTAAAACCGCCGAGGCAGACAGAGCACCACGCGAGGCGCCATCCGCACATCATCACGCAAGACCACACATCGCAGAGCCACCAACCCTGCCTCGGGGCAGGACGGGGGGCGATCGGAAAAAGACAGAGCCGACTCGAGACACGCACGCCCCTTTCTAGTGGATTTCCCAAACACCCGTGTAACCTGCCTCCTCCGTCTATATAAGGAGAGGCGGGGCCCGAGAGGGAGGGGGAGAGACAGAGAAAAAGGCCCTCCAGGAAGCCACGCTCCCTAGCCAAAGCACGAAGGGGATCGGACAGCCGACTCCCCGCCTCGCTTGTACACCCCTTGTTCATTGCCCAAAGATCAATACATCCACACCGAACGAACTGGAGTAGGGACATTCAGCCCGAACCAGTATACATCATCTGACTCCTTGAGTCGACCATTCGGGGAGAGGGAGCGCGCGACCCCATCCGATCATAAATTCGTATTGCCGGTGCACGAAACACCGACAGAAATGTTCTGAATGGCTGAATGTTCTAAAATGGCTGAATGTTCTGAAATAATTCGGTTAACCGAAATACCAAATAAACCGAACCGATTTTTTTCTGTTTATTCGGTTCGATTTTTAGTTTTCAAAAACCAAAATAATTTAAAACCGAAAAAACTAAACCGAATGCACACCCCTACCTTTTATAGTAGATGGATAACTTAATCAACTTGCTAACCAAGACAACAACTAATCTTGGAAAAGCCCACCTAAAAAACAAACTAACTGATACATCGTGCCCTTAACTTGTCTTACACAACATAGCAAATGAACAGTTTTAATAAGTTTTAATTAGTTTCAAACAACAGTTTGACGTGACTACACAGTACTACACTGCAAGCACAAAACGCATGTCCCATGGATAGGGCTGGAAACGAGCCGAGCCGAGCCCGGCTCGGCTCGGCTCGGCTCGGTGCGGCTCGGTCTAGTGGCGAGCCGAGTCAGGCTCGGCTCGGCCCTGAGGCGAGCCCAAAAAACCGGCTCGGCTCGGCTCGGCTCGCTGAGCCGGCTCGTTGGCTCGCCGAGCTGAACATTTTATCGTAAAATTAAGTATTTATACAATAATTCATATATTTGCGATGAATAATATTAACTTACTAGTTACTACTAAATAATAGTAGTTGCTTAGTTGCTCTATATCACACTTGTAGGACATGGAATTGTCTCAACATCATCTTTTTCCTAAAATATAAGTCATTAATCATACTAAATTCACCAGCATGGCCGGGCCACCGAGCCAATTTGGCTTATGAGCTGGCCATGAAAGCCGAGCCGAGCCGGCCATGAGCGAGCCGAGCTCGGTGTTTTTATGAGCCTGAAAAGTAGGCTGCTCGAGCTCTGGTCCGAGCCACGAGCTCACATGAGCCGAGCTGTTTCTGACGAGCCCGAGCCGAGCCACGAGCCATGAGCTTTTTTTCCAGCCCTACCCATGGATTCCGAGCTCCAAAGCCAAGTCGACACCCCGGGCGCAGAAAGAGACGGGAGCGTCCGAAACAGCGTAAACTAGGATGCACACCAGTACCGCACCCTCCAGCCGCAGCCTTTTCCCCTGTCCCTTTCGCTCCGTGCCTTGTCGGAGACCGACGCGCCCTTCCCTCCTTCCGCTGGCCACGGGTCGGCGTCGCCTCCACTCCTCCGTCCTCCTCCTCTTCCTTGCGGAGGCGGCAACCGGTGACGCCTCCCTCTCAGAGTCGGCGGCGAACCTGCTCCCACTTCGCCGCCCGCTTCCCGCAGAAAGTAGCCCTTGCGGCGTCGCGTTTATAGCATGAGGGCTGCGCCGCGGCGGTGAGGAGGCGGTGGACTGGTGGAGATGCCGCTGGTGAGGTTCGAGGTGCGGAATGAGGTGGGGCTGGGGGACCCCGAGCTGTACGGCGGCGGAGGGGGAGCTGGGAAGAGAGGCTGCGGGGAGGCGGAGCCCAAGGCGCTGCTCGAGGGCGTCGCCGTCGCGGGGCTCGTCGGGATCCTGCGCCAGCTCGGAGATCTCGCGGAGTAAGCCGTCCCCCCCCCCCCCCCCCCCGCCTCGCGGTCTGATTTTGCGCGTGGCTCGATTCGGCGAGTGCGTGCGTGGTTCCAGGGTGGGATCTGGTGTACTTCTTGCTTGCTGATTTCGGCGAGCAGCTGCGGTTTCGGGGGAGGGTTTGGGCGATGGTTCGTGAGAACTGAGAGCTGGGGTGCTTGCTTTGTGCTTGGGATTGGAGTGATTGGGAGGGAGCGGGATCTGGCGTTGAGGTGGTTGGATTCGATTAGGCGGGAGTGGAGTGCTGGATTCTAGGAATTATTGTAGGGTTTTTGCGTGCTGGTTATCGAGAAATTGCGGTGCTGCCTGGTAGGAATTGGATTTGTCTTCTTTTTTTTTTTTGGGCACTGGTGCCATTTGGGCTTGCTTCGTGAGATATAGTGTAATGATTGAATCGGGTAGTGCCAAGTTAAACGTTTTGCGGACGGCGTATGACGCAATTACGATTTACGTGGTTTTTGGCCGCATCTGCTGCTCGGTTTGGGATGCATGCCTTGCTGAATTGGTAGTAATCGTTGTTGTATTTTGGGTATGGCACGGGGTTTTTCGGTAAGATCTCATGTTAGCATGAGTTCATGTTGCGGAAAGTTTCCCTTCTCTTCTTTATGATATGGCCATTGATTCTAAAAAAGTTCCCGTTTCAGATGGTGTAGTGGGAGATTGCGTGCATTTGGGGATAGATGTCGCTGAATGTTTGTGCTAGAGGAGTCTTTCTTAATTTTGGTTTTGGGGTTTCCATGGCTGTCGACGATTTCCATTGCTTGTTGATCAGAAGCTGCCACCATTCTTACGAAGTTGTTTTCGGCTATTAATGCTTTTATAATTTTGTTTTTGATTATTGCCCTTCCTGCTTTTAGCATGTTCGTAGCGCGCGATCCTCCTGGGCTCTTCTTCCTCGCTAGCACAGGGCTTATTCTTCCTCCCTTCTTCATCAGCCCACCTTACCATGTTGAACCCTAAACCCAAATCCTCACCGCTGTCGCTGGCGGAAGTTATGGTCGCCGTCGTGGCTGGAGAAGGAGGGAGAGAATACCAGACGCGGTCGCCGGAGGTGGAGGCCAGACGTGTGGGAGGAAGAAGAAGGTCGCTCGATCCGTGACCGTTCGGTCATTACGTCATGTGGCAGAGAAGCGACGCATGATAAGGCAAAAGCGCGCCTAGTAGCGCAATAGATTTTTGCCCTATCTTTTTTACTGCCATATGTTTTGTAACAATGTCTGGCAGAATTGATATGCTAGCTTTCAGTTGGCTTCAATGGATGTTTTTAACTTCTTTATTTGTCATGTTAAGTTGTTAACATTTAGTTTACTATGCCTAAGATATGCTTTGGTCATACCAGATTTGCAGCAGATGTTTTTCACGACCTACACGAGCAAGTGATAGCTGTATCTGCTAGGGGGCGTCGGGTGCTGACTCGAGTACAGAACATCGAAGCAGCACTTCCATCTCTTGAAAAAGCTGTGAAGAATCAGAAGAGCCATATACATTTTGCTTATGTACAAGGTAGTTACTTAACTTACATCATCAATGTCAATATATCCTTGCTCAAGAATATGTAAAAAAAACCATGCTTAGGGTTCTCATGCTCATTTAAACCTTTAATAATCATCTTTCCCATTTAATTTAGATTGATTTGTCCACAAACGCATCAGAATGGACTGATACTAGTTGAAGTTGCTTGATGTTGATCTGCATGAGATTGATAGCCACCTAATGCCGACCTGAAACGAGGTCAAACTTACAAAAATTGCCAATTGATTGAGGATGGGGTCACGAAATCAGTTCAAACATTTTTTATGGTTAGAAGTTAAACTGGCCATGATGTCAGAGCAGCCCCAGTTGGTAGTAATGAAGTTAGCTTTTGCATTACCATTACTAGATCCATATGGTACAGAATGGCCCATTTCTAATGCAGTCTCATAATTGAATTTCTCTTGCCCTTACCCAATAATTTGGTTAAAAATGATCATCTCGCAGTTTTACTTAATTTTCTGGTGAAATGCAGGCTCTGATTGGCATACACAGCCTCAGAATGA
Organism: Rhipidocladum racemiflorum; assembly: GCA_036346355.1. NCBI lineage: Eukaryota > Viridiplantae > Streptophyta > Magnoliopsida > Poales > Poaceae > Rhipidocladum > Rhipidocladum racemiflorum. The sequence continues at coordinate 42,790,052 of CM070569.1, read as the reverse complement.
GCAAAATCACCTGCTATCAAGTGATCTGCCTCGGTTTATGATGGATTCCTATGAAGAATGTCGAGATCCACCACGACTTTACCTTCTCGATAAGTAAGGATTGATTTGTTTCTTTATTCAAGCGCTTTGTGGTATCTAACATGATTGCCTTTCAGATTTGATAATGCTGGTGCTGGGGCTTGTTTGAAGAGATATTCTGATCCATCTTACTTCAAGAAAGCATGGGATATGCTGAGAACAGACAAGACCGGAAATCTCCATAGAGAAAAGAGATCTAAGAAAATCAAGGTTCTATTACTTTATTTTCCGCATCTGAAAATCAATGTCTGCGCTTAGCTCTCTTAAACTGCAACAAGTAACAAAAGGCACAGCTAACATCCAAATAATTTACATGTCGTGTTGTTCTCTACTCTATTTCATGGGCAAACATATCAAATGAGCCACTATTACGTACCAATCTACAATAAATGATTAGAAACCGCGATTATTTCATTCACACCAAGTTCAGACAGAAGTCTGAATATTGTTCAACTATTATGTAACTTTTTTTCTTTTGAGGGACAAGGGAAACAGTGGTTACAGTGTTACCAAGTCTTATCGTAATGGTTGTAGAAGCATGAAATAGCAATTCCTATTAAAAACCTAGAAGAATTGAGTGCATGCTTGTGCTCAAATATCTTTTGAAACTCCTTTCATGCAGTCATGTTTAGCTTCTTTAATAAGTGCTGAATGCGTTGCTGAGCTACCATGCTTCATTGCTTCTGTCAGTGAATGGTTGTGGTTCGTTGATGTTAGTTTGGCAATTGTAATCTTTTGTCATGTTGGTAACTGTATGCTAAGAGACTTAATAAATCTAATGAACTTTGACAGAGAAAAGTATCACGCCTGAAGGAACCATATCATGTACAAGCCACATCCAGGCATAGGAGTGGTGAACTGCAGCAAGCCCTCAATGCTGTTCAACTTAGCAGCAGGTGTTACACGCAAATCCCAAACTCGAAGATACAAGAATTGCATATCCAAATTTCATCCTCCGTGACTTTGTTTTTTTTATATATATATTTAAATGGTACATCGAGAATAGCATTCTTAATACCGTATTTTGCCAGCAGGCAGTTTGCATCGCCCAGCACCGACGGCCAGAGCTTTTTAGAGCATAGATCTACACCTGATGCAAGATCTAACCCTGAGAGTATAAGCAGATCTTCATTTAGTTCGAAGACACGACTGAGTTTCGTAGAACAAGTTTTAGATACAGAGCCTTCTGTAGTTCCTAATGAGAATGGTCATGACAAGCTCTCAAATATTAATCTGCACAGGCTTAGTGATGCCACTTCGCCCATCCTACTTAATGGAGCCAATGTGGATGATCTGGTTGATGATTTGAAGCAAGGTTCCTTGCTAGATGAGATGGTTGCTAGGTCACCTTCTGTTAAATGGGACGAAAAGGCTGCAATTATCATGTCTGCAAGTTCTGTTTACTGTGACGATGTTGTTATGGATAAGGCTGAAGATGCAGAAGCTAAACGAGTTAGTCCTGGGCAGCAAGGAGTTGACCATAGGGGAGAGATGGAGACTTTGGAGCAGCAAGAGGCTTTACTTCCGAAGGCAAAATTTTTATTACTGTCATCAGGGTTGAACCAGCATGATGCAGTCCCCAGTGAAACAGACAACTACATGGATGCACTTAACACACTTGAATCTGAGACAGAGACTGAAGCTGAATTTCAAACTAAAAATCAAGTGACGGCAGTACCTTCCTTGAATGGTCATGCACCTCCAGTGGATTCAATAGATAATATTGTTTCTCAGCTTCCTGATTCTTCTGTTTCTGAATTTCCTGATACACGTCGGAATCCTGGTATTTCTCATACTTTTGAAAGATCTGCTGATTTCCCCAGTTTGTCAAGTGCAGATGCTCCTGATATTTCACTGACAGAATTATCATATTATACAGCTATATCTCCCAATAAAGGGTCATCTGTTGCCACTAACATCCTTGAGCATAATTCAGAGGATGCTCCTGGAGAACCTTCTGAAAATTCAGAGCCGGCATTGCAAGCCTATAGAGTTACACCTCCCAATCAATGGTCCCCTGGTGCCAATGAGATTCCTGGTAGTAAGGCAGAAGATGCTCCCAGAGATTCTCCTGAGACTTCAGAACCTGGATTGTCAGCCTATAAAATTATTCCTCTCAAGAAAGAGTCCACTGTTGTCAATCATTTCCCTGAGAGTAATGCAGAAGATGCTTCCAGAGATAGTTACGGTGAAGGCACTGTTTGTGTTGCATCCCAACCTACCATTTCCTATGTGTCAACTAATGAGACATCTGCTGCTAAAATCTCACCTGATGATACCACTAGTGACCCGTTTGTTATTTCAGAAAGGAGGCCTCAAGATTATCCTGGAAAGAATGATGAGGAAGTTAGTGGTTGTGGTGCGGCTGAAGTATCTAATTCACAGACCATGCCTCTAAATGAGTCATTGGAGAATGGATGTGCAACTCAAGACTTTCCACCAAATGCGCCTACTAGTTCTATTGGAGTATCTTCTATTAAGCTCTGGACAAATGCTGGGCTCTTTGGACTTGAACCATCTAAGCCTCCAGTATTTGGTGTCCAAGATGGCCCAAGGGAGGATACCCTACCTGATTGTAAAGAACCTCAGCGTAACCATTCAACTGAACACACTGAACTGCATTGTTCAAAGCCTGCTGAACCAGCAGTGGTAGATGTTCCAGGTGGAAATGCCTCAATTGCCAGCAGCTTCGTGGGGAAATTTGTTGGTATCTGTCCTGGTTCTGCAAGCCACAGCAGCTCAGAGGCTAATCAATCAGCAGTAAGAACACCTAGTACAGTTTATAGTCAAACAGATGGGCCCTCAGTTTGTTCCACATCTTTCGAGCACAGTGAGCACAAAAATATGATTGGCAAGCAAACGTCAATAAGCGAGCTCCTAGAATCTGAAGATAATGCTGAAAATGGTGCTGAAACGAACTCTGCCACCGACATGGCTGGAAGGAATAACATGCATGTGGTGTCTGCATCAAGCTTTTCAAGCATTGCACAGAGATTTCTTGCTAATACACTTCAGAGAAGAACTTCTCCCAAATATACTGATCTTCCTATGCCATCTGGGAGAGTGAACACTGATGTAGATGGAAACGATGAATCCACCAAAAATTCTACTATAGCACCAAGCGAAACAGTCTTCGAGGCATCTCAATTCGAGAATAAAATTGAAAATGGCACGAATGGACTGTCCAAATCATCAATCTTCTCTAGTTGCCATCACTCTGAGAAATCATCTCCACCAATTGAATATATGAAAATATCTTTTCACCCTATGAGTGCATTTGAAATGTCAAAATTGAATCTAGATTTCTCTGATGGTAATCTTCATGAAAATTCTGATGATATGATGTTACCAACATTTCAGTTACTTCCAGGGTCTTCTGTTCCACAGCCTGGTAGTGGTTCTGAATCAGAAGATGACACTTTCGGTAGATCTTATAGTTATTCTTCATATGATGATCTAAGTCCACGTTTATATTCAAACTCTGAGTTGTGGGATCAAGAAGATGCAAGTGGATTGGAGGATCATAAGCTGTATAATGATTCAAATCAGATAGGATCCTCCACCACACCTATCTCTAGCTATATGGAATTTGAGCAAATGAACTTAGCTGGTGCGAAGTCCACTATTTCACTTGCAGATAGTGGAGATCATAATGGACTAGCCATGTTAGAATCCCATCCTGCTGGAGAACTTCCTAACTTTGACACTTTGATGTCCACAAAGAATCACCAAAATGGGGATGTCTTCATTCCACATGATCTGGTAAATTTATCACCATATGAAGATCAGCTGCCACCACCACCTCCTCTTCCCCCAATGCAGTGGAGGACGATGCAACAAACAGCTTCTCTGGAAGAAGAAAGAGGTATTACAGCTAAAGATATGCTTAAGAACGCCTCAAGTCTACCACCTGTACAAACTCCTGTGCAGGAGGAACAACTTCCACCCATTGCACCCCCAGATCCACAAGGACAGGCTCAGGAAGTGGTATGGTTCACATGTTTGATTGACCCTGTTTTGAATAATTTTGTATCAATAATTGTTGTTATCTCTTGTTGATGAAATTATATGAACTTGGTGTATGCAGAATGATCAAAAAGTTGATGTGGTAAAAGAAATGAATTATCTTTCTAATATCATTGAGATCAAATCAAACTTGCTTCAGCAAATCAGGGATAAGGTTTGGTCCACTCTTTCTTTTAAGAAAAAAAAATGTTCTGTTATTCTCTATGGTCTTTTTTGTGTGTGGGAAAAGTAGTTCAAAAGAAAGGAGAGTGAACCTACCTTATGACTTGTGAGGGACCTCACATGTTTTTGGATTCCTTTGGTAAAATTTGTTGATATAACTGACAGGTTGGCTAAAAATGCAAAAAGAAAAAAAAAGAAAAAAGAAAAAAGAAAAGAAATAACTCCTCATGTTTGTAATACATGTAGTTACACCCCACAGGGTCAATGTCTTGGATCCATCACTTCAGGAAATTAAGTTTTATTCAATGTACGTTCAGAGAATGAATAAGTTAATACAGATGTCTATTTACCGGCTCTATGGTTAAGAGTCATTGAAATGCGGCTTCCCTTTAGAGTCTATAATGTTAGATATTTTCAGAACTTGAGTACTTTGGAAATACTGCTCTTCATAGGACATGTTGCCATAATTTGGTTCTCTCTCATCCATGCAGCCTCCTTAGTTGCAAAGTCTACTGTTATGTTATGGGCGTAAGATACTATCTGACCCATAGTACTGTTGAACTTGTGAACTTTAGTACCTGAGTACCATGTCTCAATATAGCACCAAAGTGTTATGGCCTTTTCTTTTGTCAACTAAAACAAGTAGTGTTTCTAATAATTATAAGTTGATTCTTGAACTTGAAAGCTCATTACTAAATTTGTAGCATTGTTGGATACAATACTGATGTTTCTGTTTACTTTACTTAACAAAATGTTGCAGCCAGACTGGCAGAAGCTGAATGGAGATGAAAAGTCAAAAGAAGTTGGCAGTGATGTTAAAAGCCTGAATGAAAGGGAGGAGTTGCTTCAGCAAATCAGGAGCAAGGTATCTCAGATATACGGACTGTTTTACTTGCATTCTTATCTGTGCACTCAGAACACAATGCACTAGAGCACCACACTCTCTTTAGCACTAGTTTGCTAATGTGTTTGTCTAATGCAGACTTTCAATTTAAGACGAACAAACGCATCTAAGACAAACACCTCATCACAGTCCACTGCCAATTCCAACTTTGTAGCAATTTTGGAGAAGGCGGATGCAATCCGCCAGGTTTGTATTGTCTCAAATTCTCAATTTTTCCCTTGACGTTGTTTTTGGGTTATACTTTGTTTTTACCCTGATTACATCCATGTTTTCAGGCTGTGGCCAGTGACGAGGGAGGTGATGATGATAACTGGAGTGATATATGACCACTCAACTGAGAATGCGTATGACAACCTTTTTCTGTATATGCAGCTAGTACAAGATGAAGCGAGAAAATGTGAATAACATCTTTTTCTTCATTGTAATCAGATTTTGCAGGTCCATTTATGTACCTTTTTAGTTCATATTAGTGTATTCTATCTTAGATCCCTGTGGTTGTGGAAATGTTAGATCATTTCCACATTATGTAAATTTCTCTTTATTATTTATTTATGATAGTGAGATTAACTGATAAAAATAAATGTGTTAAGCTATCTTTTCTATCATTGTATTAAAAAATATCTTTTTGCATTGATAACAATGCTCTAAATAATGGCCATTAAGGTCTTATAAACGGATGTTAAAACGGTAAAGGTCTCCTGCTTGTTACGTTTATGGACATTGCAAGGTTTGTTCATTTTATCGGGTCATTTATTTTGTTTAACACCAGTTAATGTTTAATAGGCCCATTTTACTTGGCTGTTTATTTGGGTGAAGTTGCAAGATTGCCATATAACATGGAACTAGTTATATGCCCGTGCGTTGCTACGAAAAACAAAATTGATAACGAAAAATAAAGATTAAAAAATAAAAAAAAATACTATTTCATAAGATCAAACATCTATCTTTAACGCTTCTTGCAAAGTCAAGCTAATTAAAGCAAGGCTTCGTTTCTTGCGTAGGGCAATTAAGCAGGACAATTAAGTAGGGCAATTAAGCAGGGTAATTAATATGACGTGGGAAGAAACTCTCACTTTATATAGTAGAGATATTATGATATACATAAGATGAATTCTAGCTTTGCTTTTTATTGCCACTTAAGCTGTCATTCAATTACGATTACTTACATTCATATCATGCTATCTTTTTTCTTCACATCATCGCTGTAGACAATTGTTGATAGTCTAGTGATTCTATTATGTATGCATGAAAGAAGATGAATTAGGTGCTTATTTTGTTATTGCAAATACATGTATATATTTATCTGAATTTTAAATAGTAAAACTGTTTATAAGGTCGCTTACCGTATAAACACTAAAAGGTGTTGACCATTCGCAAACGTTTATATGGGGGTTTACAAAATTGATTGATTATAATGATACGGGGGCGTATGGGTGCAGAAGTCTATTCTTTTTTTTTCTTTTTCTTTTTCTTTTTGCAATATATTTATTGTCCTTAGCCCTCAACAAAGGCAGTAGTTCTTAAGCGAGGAGCCTCGTTTGCATTAGGAAAAAATGCTTAACTATACAACTCAAAAATACATAATCTCAAAAATATACAACAGTAAAAATTTTTTTCAAAATTGACGTGGCGGCCGCCACGCCGTAGGGCGGCTGACCTGGCTGCCGCCACGTCGCACGGCGACAGCTAGGCGTCACACACACACGCACACACACTGCCACGCGCACACACACGCCACGCGGCAGCCAGCACCCACTGACACACAGTGCACGCACACACGCACACTAAACACACTACACGCACACACACTGCAAACCTGCACACACATAATTTTTATTTCTTTTTTTTTTTTGTTGTTTACACACACAACCACTCCATTTTTTTATTTTTTGTTTCTTTTTTATTTATTTTTTATTTTTTGTTTCTTTTTTGTTTTTTGCTTTGGCAGGTTGCTTTGCACGGTTGCATTGAAGGTGGCGTCAGTTTTTGTCCCCGCAATTGATTTGTCTGGTTGCTTTGAACGCCGAAAGTCGCATGCATGTGAGCAAAACAGCAGCCCGGTGGATGGAATAGTTGACAACCTGCCAAAGCAAAAAATAAAAATGAAAAAATGAAACAACATGCCAAAGCAAAAAACAAAAAAAGAAACAAAAAAAGAAACAAAAAAAAGAAATAAAAAATATAAAAGTGGTGTGTGTGCAGTGTGTGTGTGCGCGTGCGGTGAGTGGTGTGTGTGCAGTGTGTGTGCGCGCGTGAGTGTGCGTGCAGTGTGTGTGTAGTGTGTGCGTGAGTGTGCGTGCAGTGTGTGTGCGTGAGTGTAGTGTGTGTTGGCTGCCGCCGTGCGGGGTGGCGGCAGCCAGTGTGTGTGTGTGGCACAGCTCTGTGCGTGACACCTGGCTGCCGCCGTGCGGCGTGGCGGCAGCCAGGCCAGCCGCCGTACGACGTGGCGGCCGCCGTGCGGTGTGGTGGCCGCCACGTCAATTTTGAAAAAAAAAATTACTGTTGTATATTTTTGAGATTATGTATTTTCGAGTTGTATAGTTGAGCATTTTTTCCGTTTGCATTACCCTGTCAGTTGTTTTCTGTGGAGCCTTCTTTTATTCAACAACTTTATCTGCTTTATTTACTTCGTTTGTAACTTTAGATTTATGGGAATACATAAATGTGACATCCCTGCAGTAACATCTTTCCATAGAGGTACAAACGTACCACATGCTGTTTCCTAATGCTAAATCCTACTGCATAGTTTAGTACCTAAGCTGTTGAGCTGTTATTGGCTTCCAATCTCACAATTTTGTGTATCTTTTGCCCCCTATTTTGTGTGCATGGCAGTCCTAGACTCCTAGTTGTTCTCGAAAGTTAGACCAGGGCTTAGATTACCTGTAGAAGTGGGGATCAGATCCTCTCAATGCCTGACTGCCTGTTTCTGAGATGACGCAGTGTAGCAAGGTCACATCATGCAGTGTGCACTTCAGTGTCTATGCGGGATTGTAGTACTTAGTACCAAAATAGTAGCATATGATTTTGTTAATAAATATGCCGTGCAAGTAATTTATATTAGTTCTGATTAGAAGAAGCAAATATGATAAGGTTTATGCATCTTTATCCTTCGTATCCAAGTTGCATAATCTAAAAAGGACAAGCAATTGATTTTTCTTCATCTTATTCCTTGTGGTCTCCTACAAGAACTGTTTTAACATGGCTAAATTATGCTACAGTCATCTGAGTTTCCCTTGGTCAATATCATGTAAGTATTAGTTCATTTACCATTTTGTTTATTGCTTAGTATGTTTCTTATGCCGGTTGATTTCGTTTTTTCCCATAAGTTATTTTCTGCTTACTGGTAAAATAGTATTTTCTGTAACAAGGGGTGTGGTGTGTAGGTGATTACTTATCTAATTTATATATCAACCATTGCTTGCTCTTAAATCTTAGTCCTATATGCAAAACAGCTCTAATATGTCAATACTTTTTTTTTGTTTGAGAAACGGCAATGCATATTTTGATGATACATGATGGCTTATTTTGCTATAAGATCGATTTTGTACACAATTCTTGTGGTCTGGGGAAATGGTCATCTGCTACTATTACTACAGCAAGTGGCTGCATTTCGCAAATATTTGTACAGATTTCCATTGAAGGAGCGCAATGACATTGTTTGTAGGATATTGCAAATTCTGGATAGTGGGTTGTCCTTATGCCAATTGTTTTTTTAGTGACTTTCTGATGCAAATTGTCTTCCCCTCGTATTTGGTTGCTTCTAGTTTTTTTTTTACCAGATTATTGCTGTCGATACTGTCATGCGGAAGATTTCGGAGCTTCCCCGTCTTATTTGGTCCAATGCTCTACTGGTTGCTGCTGTGGCAACCCGAAGGAACGGCAGTAACCACTGTCGTTATATTGAGATAACTATACGAATCTCGACATACTAACTAATTAAAACATCGAGCGCACCCGATGTTTTATCAATTAGTACACCGTGTTTAGAGTGTTACAACAGAACAATAATTAGAGACTGAAATGGAATTTTATTACATTTCATGCCACATAGGCTATAAATCTGAAGCATAATTATATATAGGATCTAAGTACAACAAAAGTATAATACGGAAGTTTTAACTACCCAATAGCCAACAAAAGTTAAGAGTACAATCCATCTAACACTCTACTTCTTTTGAATGGTTCGCAGCTGCCTCACCACTTCTAACAGAAGTTGACCACTGGTGTCATTATCTAGTAAGAAGAGATTTAGTAAAAGTGAGTACACAAGTATCTAGTAAGCATTAATAGACAAATGCATATTATGAATTTTTTTTCAACGCTCACTACATATATCTCTTTCTTAGATCCATTTTTAGGAAAATATGTTTTATTAGAAAAAATGTGGGTTTTAAATTTTAATTCTTGGAATTGCTACTAACACTCGTATATGAGGTAGACTTAGCTTACGTAGCTTCCAAGAGACAGGCATGAATTCATAATTTGACATTGCGCAGGTTTGTACCATTTTACCCATAGTGACCATCACACTAGAGGTTACAAAATATTTATCACTAATCCAGTATTAGATCCCCAACCTTGTTACGCGAGTAGGGGACATCTAATCAGGTCGTCCCACTAGACTAGCAGCTAACAGTTGTATCATGCTATCGCAGTAGCGCTGATACTCAACCCAAGGTTTTATAAATATATAGCCTGAGAATCAACCGCAGTTGATTTTCAGTGTCCCTTACTGGGCCTTCCGTCGTACCCAGTTTCACATGCGTATTTATCTAATCTTACCCAATGTGGAGATAATAATACCTTCCTAGGATAACCTTTTTAAGTCGATTTTGCACACTATGGTTAATACAGAAAATACGGCTCATTGCCCGAGTGTAGTTGTTTATCCTTATATCATAGCCTATGTAGAGGGCCCCACCGGCGAACAGACCTTTCTCATCGGCACCCTCTACCCACCATATTAATATAAATGCAAACCAACTGCTCCATCAGCTGGACTTTCCGGCTCTTTCACCATTCATTTAAAACTTCAAATTCTCCTCTACAAATTCAAATAGTATAACCATCTTTCCAACAACACCCACATTGAGGTTTTTAGTTAACAAGATATTTTCTCATGCATCCAATGATATCATAAGTATATCCAAAAGCATTTGAAAAAAATTTCGCTATTATGATCAAAAGAAGTTTGCCTGAAATAGGATTGTAATATTCGGCCTTATCCAGAGTCTGATGGTGGTCTCTTGATGGGTTCAATTCAATCCCTGAAATTTGGGAGTATTAAAATTCATCGTGCAATTGAATTATGACATTCTTTTAAGACATCCAACCTTCTCTTAACAGGTTGAAATTAAAGCGGACAGATTGCTCACCACAAAATTAAGACTTAAGAACTTATTAGCTTTTTAATATGACAAATTTTAAATGAAGGTGATCTCACTATCTTTATTTTAAATTTTAGCGTCGCTAAATTTTTATGCAACTTATTAAGATTCCTGGATGGGAAATTCAATTTAGTAACGGCACTCTCTCCACTTTTAGCTATTGTCGCAGCGACTAACTTCATACAATTCTTTACCAAATTAACAACGGTGATTTACTATATTTCTAGTTTCTAAACTTTTATGGTAGATTTTTATTTGAATTGTTACGGTTCGCAATGGGAGACAAAATTCCTAAATCCCCCCCCCTCTTTTTCCCCCTCTCTTTTTATTTCTTCCCTCTTTTCTTTTCTTCTTTTATTTTCCCCTCCTCTTCTTTTCTATGGCTGAAGCCTCCTCTGGCTCCTCTCGGTTCCTTCTCCCCTAGGACCGAGCTCCCTCTGCTCTCTTCCTGACCGATCTCCGTCGGCTAGCCTCCTCCCTCCTCAGGCCGACTCTACTCCCTTTGGCCGCCTCTCTTTCCGACCTCTCCTCCCTCCCCTTCGGCCGGTCCCTAACTCGGTCGCCACTGCTCCTCTACTTGCACACTGCCCTCTCTGTCCTACTGGCCCGAGCACGCCTGCCTACCCAATCGTCGCCGGCTCCCCTACCACCGGCCTCACTCTTGCCGCCTTCTTTACTAGCGGCCACCGCCTGGCCGCCTCTACTTTGGTCGATCCTTCCCTCTTCTCTCATTTCCCTCTCTCTCCTCTCCTCTCCTCTCCTCTACCTCCCTTTTCTCTTTTCTTCGGCCAAGCCCTAGCTCGGCTGCCGCTCTCCCACTGGCCCACCGGCCTCCAACCCTGGCGCCATCGGCTCTCCTTTCGCTGGCCGATATATCTCTCTCTCCCTCTTCTCCCTTCTCCTCTCCCTCTCTTCTCTTCTCCCCTACTCAGCCCGACTCCCCTCCATGGCCGAGCTACTAGTGAAATCCTCTTGATTGATTTGCATGCCTTTAAAGTTTTAGCTCGCATTTTCTTCTTTTGATTTAACCAAAATTAGCTAATGATGATTGGGGTTCTAGGTTGGATGGCTTAGCAACGATACCCGCGGTTCTTATTGTGTAGATATGGCTAGAGATGGCAACAGGTCTATACCCGGCGGGTATCACCACCCTGTACCCGTACCCGTGTTAGTAAAATTCACCCGCTACAATACCCATACCCGCATGCGGGTACAAAATTTACCCGCACCCATACCCGTGCGGGTAACGAGGACCCAGTGGGTAACCCGCACCCGCGTTTCTTGTAACTATGAGTAAAACATGATACAAACCCATTTGAAGTACTTTGTTTCAGCTTCCTTTTGTTTTTACATCTTGTTACCAAATTGTAAACTTTTTCCATTATGACCCATACCAAAAGGCACTGAATGCTCTTAGGGCCCTGTTTGTTTCGGCTTTTGGCTTAAAGCTAGCTTTTTGGCTTAATGGGCTGTCTGCTTTTAAGCCAAGACATGTTGTTTGGTATCCTGGCTTATTAATGGGTTAGATGGCATATCTTATATATGAAAAGTAAAAAATACCCTAAATGAGATGGTGGATGAATTCTCAATTTATATATGATGGCATTTGGTGTGTAATTTTGGAGACTTTTAGTGACAAATGGTTATTTCATTCAAAAAAGCTGTCTGTCTTTTGGCTTATAGTTATACAAGGGCTTTTGGCTTTTTTAAAGCCCGGCTTAAAAGCTAGTCGTTTGTTTCGGCTTAGACTTTTTGGCTTTTAAACCGATGAAAAAGCCGAAACAAACAGGGCCTAGATATATTGCTTTGCCATAACTCAAAAGATAGATAATAGTATCGAAATAGAAATTCAAGAAGCTTGCTAAGTAAAATTGGGTCGCAAAATGGGCAAGTCAAACAGAAGACAGTAACTACTTGGAACCAAATTCCTTAGTTCATCTGTTGATCCGATTGAGCTTACTCCCATGTAAAAAATGGATGCACTGAGCAACTCATTAAAGTTCTTGAGCTTCTTCTGAACTTTGTTCTTCCCAACCAATTCCACCTGTACACACTTCTTACTTGTACCCGCGGGTGAACGGGTACGTGTAATAGTAGAATGGACATGTACTCGTTGTACCCGCTGGGTAGTAACTTTTGCCTATTAATAGACCCGCGGGTATGAAAAATTGTTCATACCCGACCCCTAATAGAGTAAATACCCATAAGGTTTCGGGTTTCGGGTCCTCGTTGCCATCTCTAGATATGGCGACGGGTCTGTACCCAGCAGGTATCACCAACCTGTACCCGTGTTAGTAAAATTCACCTACTATAATACCCATACCTGCATGCTGGTGAAAAATTTACCCGTACCCGTACGGGTAACGAGGACCCGACGGGTAACTCGCACCCGCATTATGAACAGATGCCCCTACAGGCTGCAACAGTATATCTTATAAGGCAATTCAATGAAAATGCAATGGATATCCATATTAAAAATTAAACATTATACTAGAGTGCACAGTTGGGTTTTGGGCAGCATATCTTATAAGGTAGTTAGGGTTTAGAGATTTTGATGGCCTGATCGGCTCGATTGCACAGTTGGGCCTTGGGCAGTTGGGCAGATTGCTAGTGGATCAGACCCACGGGTGAACAGGTACGGGTAATAGCAGAACGGATCCATTCCCATTCTACCTACTGGGTACTAACTTTTGCCCATTAATAGACCTGCGGGTATGAAAAATGATTCATACCTGTCATCTAATGGAGTAAATACCTATCGGGTTTCGGGTCCCTGTTGCCATCTCTACTATTGTGCCGTGGAGCAATAGATTTCCCAGGGATGAGCTACGCAAGCCCCTACTGAGTTCCCACTTACTGAGGCTAAGAAGCAACCTGATCTATCTATTCTAAGCAACCCTACAGGCTAGTAGTACTACTGCTATGCTAATGCGGTGCACCTGAGGTTGGTGTGGCTGCTGGAAAGGAGGATGCCGAGGTCGGGGAAGAAGATGTCTAGGTGGCCGAGGTCCTGCTCTAGGCTTCTCCTCCGGTCTCCTTGGTTCTTGCTCGTTCGGCTCCCCCTTCTAGCTTTTAGTGGCTTCAGCTTGAGGGTTACTCCTGGCTCCGGCTGGTTCCTGGGGTTCTTCCCTTGCCCCTACTTGGTTTCTTAGGGCTCCTTCGGTTTGGGGTAGTGAGGAAGAATGGCTGGGGAGACGAATGTGTGGCCGGTGCTTGCTTTTGCTTCACTCGGCTGTAAATGAGGGCATGGCCCTATCCTTGCTTCGGTTGGTGTGCTCCAAGGGGGGCTGCACTTCTTGTGGCTTGGCTGGCCGATCCTTGCTTGGCTGGCTGGTTGCTCGAGTTGGCCGGTTGTGGTGGTCAAAGTTATCAAGTTACTTCCTTTCTCCTTTTACCGAGTTACCAAGTGGAGGTTTGCTAATTGGATTCTATTTTTTATGTGTCGGTGTTTCGTGCACCGGCAATACGAATTTATGGTCGGATGGGGTCGCGCGCTCCCTCTCCCCGAATGGTCGACTCAAGGAGTCAGAAGATGCATACTGGTTCGGGCCGAATGTCCCTACTCCAGTTCGTGCGGTGTGGATGTATTGATCTTTGGGAGATGGACAAGGGGTGTACAAGCGAGGCGGACGGTCGGCTGTCCGATCCCCTTGACGTTTTCGCTAGGGAGTCGAGGCTACCTAGAAGACTGTTTTCTCTTCGCCCCCCTTCTCGGGCCCTGCCCCTCCTTATATAGACGGAGGGCGGAGTTACACGGAGTTGGGAAAACTACGAGAAAAGGGGCCTGCACGTCTTGATGTCTGGTTCTGTCTTGTCGGCAAACCGCCTGCCGTCCGAGGCGGGGTTGGTGGCTCAGTAATGAGCGATCTTGCGTAGTCTTTATGCAGGTGGCGTGTTGCGTGGTGCTCTGTCGGCCTCGGTGGCTTTAATGGCGCTTGACTTTGATTTGGCCTCGGAGTGGGCGTACTCCTGCGGTGTGCCAGGCGGCGGGGCGAGGCTTGACTTCTTCGGTGGCCCTTCCCGGCGGCCTCTGAAGGAGCCGCCTACCCCGGTACGGATGCCAGGGGACGCTGCGCACAAGGCAGCCACCTGACACTGGCGTGGGCCCTGCTAGCCCGTGTGCAGGTGGAGCTTGAGCTTCAATATTAGGCGGCCGGCGCATGCCGACCGCCCGGAACCGGAGTCCGCCGACCGTCCGGGGTCGGCCCCGCACAGGTCGGGGCTCGTTCCCCGCGGCCCAAGTACCTTTCGGTGGTGTTGGGCCTTCGCCGTGATAGGTCAGCCCGTTCGTGCTTCCGGGCTGATGGGGGTACCCATGGTATGGGTACTCGTCAGTAGCCCCCGAGCCCCGGAGCGGGTCGGAGAGCCGCTCGGGGGGTTAACTTGGCGGTGGTAGCCGTCGGCCCGGAGGTCGGTGATGCTAGGTCGTCATGGCTGCCTGGAGCCGTGCCACCAGAAAGAGCCCGGTCTTGTGGCGCACCGTGGGTGTAGCCTCGAGCCCCGAGCGGTCGGAGCGGTCGGGGTTTAGCCCGCCATGATGGTCGTCGACCCGAGGTCGGTGGCGTCTAGGTTTGGCGATCGCTGGGAGCCGCGCCACTTAGAAAGAGCCCGGTCAAGGCGAGCACCCGGCAGGTGTAGCTCTGAGCCCCGAGCGGTCGGAGAGCCGGTCGGGGTTTAGCCTTGGCCGGATAATGGCGCGCGACCTCGAGGTCGGCGACGCTTTGGTCGGGCCGCCGCTTGTCGGTCATGCCCGCTTAAGAGCCCGGTGCGACGAAGCGCACCGGCAGGTAGTTTCGAGCCCCGAGCGGTCGGAGAGCCGGCCGAGTTTACCTCGGTCGAAAAGTGGCCGCGGACCCTGAGGTCGGCGGCGTCTTTGGTCGGGGCCGCTTGTCTGGTCATGCCCGCCAAAGAGCCCGGTGCGCCTGGCGCACCGGCAGGAAGCCCCAGCCCCTGGCGGGTCAGGGAGCCGGTCGGGGGTTTACCAGGTCGGACTCTGGCAGTCCACGGTGCGTGGGTCCTCGTAGTCGGTGAGCGAACGCGCGCGTTTACCTTCGTCGGTTTGAACGCCGTGCTCGTGCGAGCTACTATCGGGTAATCCGAGTGGAACCTTGGCGATCCCCTTGAGGGGTTCGTTTCAAGCCGGACGTAGCTCCGGCGTGGGCGTCCGACTACCGGGGCGTTCCATAAAAACCTTTCCTTACTCGATCCGTGTCGGATCGCCGGGCCGTCCGCCGACCCGGAGCGCGGCTGGCCGCTACTCATCGATGAGTTCCGCGGGAGAGTGTGAGGTATGGTCTCGGACGCGAGTCACAATGATTGGGTCATCCGCCGACCCATCTGGAGGCCCTCTGGGGGCTCACTGCGACTCGCCCCTCGCTCTTTTACGTCTTTGAGGCGGCTTCGTTCGGTGGCCGGATCGGCCTTCGTAACCCACAAAGACGGTGCCGGGCCTCGGTGCGAGCCTATAGGCGGCTTGCCCTCCCGAGGCCGGCGGCCCGATGGGCCGTTTGCATACCTTTCTCGGCATGGGGCGCCCTGGCCCATTGTAACCGGCGAGGCCCGCGATGCTGTGCGGCGCGCGGCGCGAGGCGGCCGTCCTGTCGGGGCAGTTAATGCGCAGTGGGATTTAAATGGACTGCGGCACGTTACCGGGGTGACGGGCGAGGCGGCAGGCGGACGGTCTGCGACCGCGTTGATTTGCGTGAGGAGGCGTCGATTTCGGCGCGGAGGCGCGTCCGTTCCCGCCTGGCGCCTATAAAGGAAGGAGTGGGTGGCGTGGTAGGCGCCAAGCCCTCTGTTCGCGCGCTTCTGCAAAAAAGGAAAAAGGGAAGAAAGAACACGAGGGAAGAAGAGCGACTTCTGCCCGCCGCGCGTCGTTCCTCGCTTTCGCCAGCGCATTTGGAGATGTCACGACCGCACTCGGCCACGGCGGTCGCTATCTCGGCCTGGAGAGGAAGGAGTTCCTTCCTCCATGCCCGAGTCCGCCGGCGAAGTTCATGCCGGCCGACCGAGGTTCCCGAACTCGAGGGACGGCGAGATAGTCTCGCCGGGCGTCCTTCTACGAACGGGCTTGGACTTCCACTCCACCCGCTCGTCCGGGGTTGCCGCACTATTACGGGGGAAGTTCATCATCTGAACCAGAATGGAGTCCTCCATATTGGCGGTCTTCATGACGCTGTGTGAGGCCTTTCGGGATTGAACCCCATTGGGGCTCTGGCGCCACTTCTTCTTCGCGAGGTCGTCACCGGACACCACCGGCCTCCTCGGAGCTCTGATGATCCAACTGCGCAACAATCGCAAGCCGTTCTACGTCGATTTGAAGCTGCCGACGTCTAACCGGGGGTGGCATAGCGAGTGGTTCTACGTCCGGAACCTCGGCAACAGTGCCCCTCCCTTCAGTGGGAATTTACCAATGCCGCATCCTTGTTGGGGCTGGGGTCCTGAGGCGAGGGACCGGAAGAAGGTGGACGCGATCCTTGAAAAGGTCGCGGACCTGAAGCGGCGGGGCCTGACAGGCAAGGTGGTCCTCAGTACGTTCATGGAGAGGCGCATCCATCCTGCCAAGGATCGGCCTCGCCCCATGTTTGAGTACATCGGACCGACCGACCCTACAAGGTCGTCGGAGCGGGAGCTCCCTCCGTCGGAGATCCTCGCGCGCGTGTCCGCAGTCTCCATTGCGGGAGATACCGAGCCAGCGGGCGAGGCGCCTGCGCCGTTCTCGGCGCAGAACCCTCCGGACTTGGTACGTCCGGCGGCTCCTGTTTGCTTTTGTTTTGTTCTGCTCCCTCGTCCCCTCATCCGAGCGTGTTCTCGCAGGGGCTTGGTGGATCGATCTCCGCCCCTTGCTGCCGGGGAAAAGGAGTTGAGGGCGGCCGCGCGCCTCGAAAAGAAGAAGCAGGACGACGCCCTGCTAGCGAAAAAAGAGGCCACCAAGACGCGGAAGAGGAAAGAGCGCGCGGACCGGGTCGCGCGTGGCGAGGAGGTCTCGGAGGAGACCTCGGAGGAGACCTCGAGTGAAGATGACGAGGAGTCGCTGTTTGAGCGAGGAGGAGAAGTTGCCGAGGCGATTCTGCGGCCGCGACGTGGGTTCCGATCAGCGGGGCCGGCGGCCGCGGCTCCTCGGAAGAAACCATGGCGCCTGGGTTTATCTCGCGGAGCGCAGATCCTCGCCGCTCCTCGCAGGGTCCAGTAAAGAGGGCACGCCAGTGCGGTTGTTCGCTCCTCCGGTAAGTGACTTACGCAATTCCTCCGCGCTGTCTTTTTCTCGCAATTCGACCGATCAGACGTTAGGGCCTCACCAGTGAGGGCGCCGAGTCCTACTTTCGGTGAGGAATCGCCCTCTCCGGCCCGCTGGGCGTCGCGGTGTTTGTCGGGAGCGGGATCGTCGAGATCGCGCCTCGCGGTAGGGCCCGTCAGCGAGGGACGCTGCCAGAGGGGGACGATCTGGCCGCCGGATGCGATCGCGGCGCGTAAGCTCCGTCGGGCGTGGCTCGCCTGCGTCGCCGACCGATGGCCGGGCGAAGTCTGTCGGCCTGCCTTCCCCGTCTGCCGCCGATCGTGGAAGGTCGGCGAGCCTGTCGCCGGGAAGCATCGATTTGGCGTTGTAACGCCGGCGGACGAGATCCACCACCTCGCCGCCGGGCGCCGCCGCGGTCCGAGTGTCGCTGGCGAAGAAGCGCGCAGCCGCCGCCAGCGTTCCGGCGGGAAATCAAGTCGATCGCCGATCGCTGCGTCTTGACGGCCCGGCCGACCGGCCGGGGTCCCGTTCGTTACGATTTACGGCGTAACGCAGCGGATTGGGACGTTCTGGAGGAGGAGATGGGAAGGATCCACGCCGACCTTACCCTCGTTATTGACGCCACGTCCAAGGCGAGGAAGTCCATTGCTCAGGAGTCCCGCTCGGCCAGATCGGTAAGTCTGACGGGGATTTGTCTTTTGTACATCTCTCGACCGGGAAATGGAGATCGGCCGGCAGGTATTTGCAGCGCTTGACATCCGGCGGTGGGCAAGTCGATGTTCCTCCCGGCACTTGCACACCGGGAGTGCCGTAGGGAAGAGCTGCTCGATGTTTCTGAGGGCGCTTGTTGCCAAGCAAGGAAGGGCCGCTCTGGCAGTCGGTAGGGAGGTCACCGAAGCCTTGCGGGAGGCTCAGCGACTCGTGGAGTCGTTGACCGCGGAGGGAGAGAGGGCCAGGTCTTCCCTGGCGGATGCGGAAGCGGCCAAGACTTCTGCAGACAGTGCGGCAGTATCCGCCCGGGCGGAGGCCGCCCTCTTCCGAGAAGAATGCGAGTCGGCCCGCAGGGAGGCCGACCAGTTTCGCGCCGAGCGGGATCTCGCTCGGGGGGAGCTCGTGACGGTGAAGGAGCTTGCCGACCGTGCTACGGCCGACCGGGAAGCGCGTGCCAAGGTCGAGGAGGAACTTCGCGCCAAGGAGGCTTCCGTGGCCGGTGAGTAGTTCGTTCTTCCGGGAGTCACCACGGCGAGCGTCCCCTGACGTTGTTTTCGTCCCTGCAGATCTGTGAAAAAACCTTAGCGACGTGCTGGAGTCGCGAAGGGTGGCGGTGGAGGCACGAGACGCGGCGGTCGAGTCACGCGACTCGGCCCTTTTGGACAAACGGCTGGCGGAGAGGGATGCGGCCGATACGACGGCCCAGCTGACGGTCCTCCATGTGGGCGTCCAGGCCGCTGCGGACTGGTTGTTCGGGCTTACTCGGCCCAGCGCCATCCCGCCATGCTTGGATGGATCCCTGGCCAGCGTCGGCGTCGGTGCGGGAAGCGGCGGTGCTTGGCGCTTCCTCGGCCCTGGTCAACACCGTCTCTTATTATGACGGCGTCGACCTTGAGGCGGTCGGGGCCGGCGTTCTTGTTGCGGCAAAGCGACGAAGAGGTCGACGCGTTCACGGCCCGGGTCGATCCGTGCGCCCAAGAGATTGCCGGCCGAATCTCGCCGCGCGAAATCCTCCGTCGGAAGGGGGAGGAAGATTAGTTTTCCTTCTCTTTTTTTTTTCTTTTTTTTTTGTACAGAGCATGCAATGAACATGACTGCCCTAGTCGAGCTCAACGCCGGGCTGTTTTAAGTTACTCTGCCCGTCTACCCCGTGTTTCTTTTATGAATTTGGGCGATTTTTCGACCGTAGCTACGGGGGCCCACAAGGGTGCCCTGAGAGCGTAGGCGTTGCACCAAGTCCATGCGAAGAGGACACGGGGCAGGGCGAGCTGCCTCGAGCGATTGCTTGGTGAAGGAGGTGTCGGGGTCGGACCACCTCCTTCGCGAAGCTTGGCGGGTTGAAATGCTGACCTAAGTGGGGGTGCTCCGACCGCTCATAGTGTTTCTTGCTCGGAGGGCTTGTTTCCCTCCGCAGAGTGCCACTTCGAAGCCGTAGCCGCGGGGGCGTAGGCCGTAGCACTTTGAGCCGAGGGAAGTAGCCATGAGGTAGATAGCTCGGTCGGTCGGAGTGCGGCTTAGGTTCGCCGATCTATATCGAAAGGCTCCGTCCGACCGCCGCTCGGCCCTTCGCTCAGGTAGCCTCCTTTTTGCGCAAAGTGCTACTTCGAAACCGTAGCCGCAGGGGCGTGGGCCGTAGCATTTTGGTTTTGAGGAGGTTACTATGAGGGGAGCTCGGTCGGAGTGGTAACCGGTTGTCGATTTAGATCGCCGACCCCTGAGGCGCCGACCCCTGAGGTCACAGGGCAGCCCCCGAGTGGTGCGTGGGGACTGAGGGTGCAGTCGCCACGCGCCGCTTGAGCTCGTGGCGGGTGTGCAATTTTTTCGAAAAGGAACTTTATGCTTTCGAGGATAAGGGTGGATTAACTCGCCTTGAGGACCGCGCCGATTTCGAATCGATGTGGGCGCTGCCTTCGCGCCACAGCGTGACCCCAAAGGCGCTTCGTCTCTCGCTTCCTTTCGCTTTGGCGACTTGGGGCGCTTCGTCTTCCGTGCCGCAGGTTATAAAAGGAGAGGCGCCAGAGTGCTTGTTACCTCGCCAAGACTGCCGCCAAACGAACTTGCTTCGCGTGCTATGGCGGACCGCTACACACAACTTCGAGAGGAGGTGGGCGACGAGCAAGCCTGGCCGGGTAGTGGCGGAGGAGGTCGAGGCCGGCGCGTGGGGATGCGCGGCGAGTCGGCATCCTTGTCGCGGGTATTCCCCGGCTGTGGGAGGTGAGGGCGCCGCTGATCCGGGCGGTGACTGAACGACGTCACGCGTCGGTCGGCTGGCTGGGCGCACACCAGGAGGAGTATCGCGCCTTTGCCGAGTAAAGGGACCTTGGCGGGTGGTTCCTTTTTGGGTTGGGCTGATGTTCCTTCTGTAAATGAATAAAGCGACCGTGTTTCTCTTTTCGTCTCTTTTCGCTCCTTGTTGTTGTTGTTTTTTGTGTTGGAGATCTAGCCCTCGTTCTTTCGCACGTGATCAAAGGAGGGCAGCTTCGGGACCTCTGCTTTCGGGGCGGAGGTCGCAGTGCTCCGGATCAACAAAACGAGAGAGGTTCGAGAGAGAGAAAAACCACTTGGTCGGTCGTCCGACTGCTGCAGCTTTCTTTGCTCAAGTGTTTTTCGCATGGTACAAAAAGAGGAGAGAGACCGATTATGGATAGAACCTTCTCAGCTTCTCTATGTTCCAGGCGTTTGCAAGGAGATTTCCTTCAGCGTCTTTGAGACGAAAAGTGCCGGGCCGGAGAACTTCTGTGATGGTGAAAGGGCCCTCCCAAGGCGGGGAGAGCTTGTGCCTGTCCTTCGCGGATTGGACTTGACGCAGCACTAAGTCGCCGACTTCAAACGAGCGGCCGCGGACCCGTCGGCTGTGGTAGCGGCGAAGCGCCTGCTGGTATTTTGCCGACCGTAAGACCGCGACGTCTCGAGCTTCGTCGAGTCGGTCGAGGTCATCTTGCTGTTCCTCGATTGCCCGTGCGGCGTCGTAGTTCTGTACCCTTGGCGCGCCGTACTCAAGGTCGGTCGGGAGGACAGTCTCCGCTCCGAACACCAAGAAAAAAGGAGTGAACCCGGTCGACCGGGTCGGCGTGGTTCGCAGACTCCAAAGCACGGGTGGTAGCTCGGCCCATCGTCCGCGAATTTCTTGATCGGTGAAGATTCGCGGCTTGAGTCCTTGGAGGATCATGCCGTTGGCTCGCTCGGCTGTCCGTTGGCTCGAGGGTGTGCCGCTGCCAATCGACTCGGATATTGAAGTTGTCGCAGAACTCGAGGAACTCCTTTCCGTGAAGCTGCGTCCGTTGTCGGTGATGATGGAGTTGGGCACCCGACCGGTAGACAATATCGCGGAAGAAACTTCGCTGCCTGTGATGTGATCTTTGCCAATGGCTTTGCTTGATCCACTTTGTGAACTTGTCTGGCGACAAGCAAGTGAGTGAAGCCCGGGCGCCTTTTTGAAGGGTCCGACCAGGTCGAGCCCCCAAACCGCGAAGGGCCATGTGATGGGGATCGTCTGCAGGGCTTGCGCAGGAAGATGCGTCTGTCTGGCGAAGAATTGGCATCCTTCGCAGGTGCGGACAATCTGGGTCGCATCTGCTACGGCGGTCGGCCAGTAGAAACCTTGTCGGAAGGCCTTTCCTACCAGGGACCGCGGCGCGGCATGGTGCCCGCACACCCCGTCGTGGATGTCCTGCAGAAGGTGCTTCCCTTGGTCGGTCGGAACGCACTTCTGAAGGATTCCGGACGGGCTCCTCTTGTAGAGGGCGCCTTCTATCAGGACGAAAGACTTAGCCCGCCGAGCGAGGCACCGAGCCTCGGTGGTATCGGCGGGGAGCGACCCGTTTGTCAACCGATCGACGAACGGTCGCCTCTTGGTGATGAGCACCGAGTACAGTAACTTCTGTATCTAAGGATATCGGACCTTTGTTTCGGAGAGCACCTCGCTGACGAAGTAGACCGGCCTCTGCACCTTGAGAACGCGGCCTTCTTCCGCTCGCTCCACAACAAGTGCCGCGCTGACGACCTGAGTCGTGGCGGCGATGTAGAGGAGCAAAGGCTCCTGTGGCTCCGGGGCGACCAGGACCGGAGGTGAGGTCAGAAAGGCCTTTAGTCGACTAAAGGCTTCCTGAGCTTCGTTGGTCCAGGAAAAATGGTCGGACTTCTTCATCAGCTTGTAGAGTGGCATCCCGCGTTCACGAGGCGGGATACGGCGACTTAGTGCCGCGAGGCATCCCATCGACCTTTGAACTCCTTTCCGGATCGTTGATTGGCCCCATCCTTGCAATAGCGGAGATCTTATCTCGGTTGGCCGATGCGCTCGGAGACGATGAATCCCAGCAACTTGCCCTTTGGGACCCCGAAGACGCATTTCTCGGGGTTGAGCTTTATGCGAAACCGTCGGAGGTTCGCAAAAGTCTCTTCTAGGTCGGCGATGAGGTCATCGGTCTTCCTGGTTTTGACAACGATGTCGTCGACGTAGGCCTCGATGTTACGGCCAATTTGGTCTGAGAAACATGCCTGCATACACCGCTGGTACGTGGCGCTGCGTTTTGGACCAAAAGGCATCGTGGACGTAACGACGAAGCCGTGCTGGGGTGATGAAGGAGGTCGCGAGCTGATCGGACTCCTTCATCGCAATCTGTGATAGCCCGAGTAGGCATCCAAAAGAAAGGGACTCGCACCCGGCGGTGGAGTCCACGACCGTCGATGCAGGTAATGGGAATGGATCTTTCGGACGAGGCCTTGTTGAGGCTCGTGTAGTCAACACACATTCTCCATTGCCCGACTTTTTCTTTACAAAGACGGGATTGGCGAGCCACTCGGGGTGACGCACCTCCCTTACAAAACCGGCGCCAAAAGTTTGGCGATCTCTTCCCCAATGGCCCGTCGCTTCTCTTCGTCGAAGCAGCGGAGGCGCTGAGCGATCGGTGCGGATCCTGGTCGAATGTTCAGGAGTGCTCGGCGACCTCCTTCGGGACTCTGGCATGTCCGAGGTCTCAGCGAAGACATCTCGGTTTGCTTGGAGGAAGTCGACGAGCGCCTTCCTATTTGGTGGTGAGGGCGGCCCCGATCCGCACGGTCTTGGCGGGATCTTCGGGATCAACAATGACCTCCTTCGTGTCCTCCGCGGACTTGAAAGAGCTAGGCCCCGACTTGCCGGAGTCGTGGCGGATCCGAGACCTTCTCCTGGAGCTGGGCGAGCTCGGCGGAGGAAACGACTGCTGAGGCCAGCTCGCAGCTGCTTCGCTCGCAGTTGTAGGCGAGCTGGAAGGATGTGGCCACAGTGATGACACCTTGCGGCCCTGGCATCTTCAGCTTGAGGTAGGTGTAATTGGGGACCGCCATGAACTTCGTAGCATGGTCGTCCCGAATGGCGTGGTAGGAGCCGGAAGTCCACAACCTCGAAAGTGAGGCTCTCGGTCGCGGAAGTTGTCCGGGCTCCCAAAGGTGACGGGGCAGGCCGACCTGCCGAGGGGTGGGCCTATTGGCCTGGCACGACGCCGTGGAAGGGCGCCTTGCTCGGCCGGGAGGGCGAGCGAGGACCCTCAGGGCATCCAGTGGTCTCAACATACATGATGTTGAGATCGCTGCCGCCGCCCATGAGCACCTTGGTCAGCGCCGTCCCCACGATGGGGTCGACGACGGCGGAGTAGCGCCCCGGTGCGGGATGTGGTCGGGTGGTCGGTCCGGTCGAAGGCGATCGGGCATTCCGACCACCTCAAGTAGGTGGGCACGGCGGGGGTAGCCGTGTGGACCTCTCGGTGGGTGAGCTTCAACCGTCGCTTGTCGGCGTAGCACTCCTCCCCTCCGAAGATCATGAGGCAACCGTCGAGTTGTGGGAACTCGTCGGCTGGCTCATCGCCCTTTGCCCCGGCGTCGGACGCCGGGTCGCGCTTCTTCCCCTTACCCCGCGACGTCGTGGGGTTTCCGGAGAGAAACCGCTTCAGGACTTCGCAGTCCCGATACTTGTGCTTGACGGGATAGTCGTGGTTCGGGCACGGACTATCCATCAACTTCTCGAATCGGTCGGGCGTCTGCCGAGCCTGCTGTTTGGCAGGTCGGTCGGCAGCGGCGACCATTCGACCTTCGCGGCCCTGCTTCCCCTTCCGCTTCCTTTTGTCAGGGCGGTCGGAGGGGGCGCCGGCTCCGAGGTCGGTGTCTTGTGGGCCGTCTTTCTTTCGAAGATGGCCCCCACGGCCTCCTCGCCGGAGGCGTGGTTGGTGGCGATGTCAAGGAGCTCCTTGGTGGTCCGGCCGCGCCACCCCAACTTGTGGACCAGGGCCTCGCCGCGTGGTGCCGTAGATGAACGCCGACGACGTCGGCGTCGCGGATGTCGGGAGCTCGTTGCACTTCTGGGAGAAGCGGCGGATGTAGTCCGGAGGGTCTCCCCGCCGCTTGCGGCTCTTGAGTCCCAGGAGTTGCCAGGCGTTTGTATGTGCCACTGAAATTTCCGACGAAGAGGTTCGTCAGTCGGCCCAGTGCCGATGGTATCTGCGGGCGTGTACTGAGCCATGCTCGAGCCGAGTCCGCAAGATAGATGGGGAAGTCTTGGATAACGAAGGAGTCGTCCGTCGCTCCCCAGCTCGGCAAAGCGAGCCGATAGTCTTCTAACCAGACACTGGGGTTGGTAGCCCCCGTGTACTTGGCTATGTTGGTCGGAGCCCGGAATCTGACCGGGAAGTCGGCGTTGCGGATGCGGCGGGTGAAGCAGCGCGCCCAGGACCGTCGAATCCTGGGTCGGGATGGTTGCGTCGCCCGCTATCGGCGACTTGCGAGGGTGCTGCTGCGTCGGTAGCTCTCCTTCGCGCCTCGAGGGTGGTGCGGAGATCATACTTGTCCCCCAGGCGATGGCGCACCGGGGTGTATGATGCCTGGGGGAGTTCGTGGGGTGGGGCCGTCTTGGCTGGGCTCCGTCGACCCTGTGAGGGGGAGTGGCCCAGGTGGCCCGAAGTGGCGCCCGTTCGCCGGGAGCCAGAACCTTGGGCGTCTTTGAGCGGCAAGACGCTCTACCGATCCGGAGGAGGTTACGATAGAGTGGCCTTGGCTTTAGGCTCCGTTGGCTCGAGGCGACCCTCGGAGTAGCATTGCCGCAGCGGCAATGTTCTGGTTGGCGTGAGGGAAGAACGGAAGGTCGTTCGCTTCCTCACCAATTCTTTGATGCACTGACGCGCTTGGCCTTGCGCGAGAGACGGTGGTGGATTAGGTGGCGCTCGATTCGGCCTGGAGCTTGTTGAGTTCGGCCTTCGAGCTTCTAACTCCTCGGCTGTCATTTGGAGGTCAGCGGCGTTATAGGTCTTGTCGTCGTCTTCCGCCGGGATTCCTCCCGCCGCCGCTTAATCGCGGGAGGAGGGTCCCGATGGTAACGGGGGTGGAGGATGGCTCCGCCGCACCCGTCATATTGCACTCGCGGGTGTAGGCCCTTCGAGGGGCACACTCCTTGTCGGAGCTAGAGCCATGGCTGGAGGAGTCCGCCAGCAGGTCGTGGAGGGAAGCCGGCGCGTAACCGGCCATGGCCACGAGTTGGGAGCTCGTGGAGGGTGGAGTCGCCGCTCGCCGCAGTCCGTAGGCAATGCTGCCGGGGGTAGTGCCGGCGCGACGGTCCGCGCGGCCAGCGGGGCCTCGAGGTGAGGTTGCCTTGAGGGGCGTCGGCAATCGCATCCAGGCTTGAGGGCGTCCGGTCCAGGCAGCGGCGAGAACGAGGACAAGCTCCCCGCCGTAGTAGTGACGATGAAATCGAGGGCGCCAAGCGGATCCAGCCCTCGACATCGGCGAATCGTAGTGGGAGGAAGCCATCGAGAGGAGAATGGGAACCGAAGATGAGGATGTCGGTGAAGACGCCGCGAGAGCCCCTACAGCGCGCCAACTGCCGGTGTTTCGTGCACCGGCAATACGAATTTATGGTCGGATGGGTCGCGCTCCCTCTCCCGAATGGTCGACTCAAGGAGTCGAAGATGTATCTTGGTTCGGGCCGAATGTCCCTACTCCGGTTCGTGCGGTGTGGATGTATTGATCTTTGGGAGATGGACAAGGGGTGTACAAGCGAGGCGGACGGTCGGTGTCCGATCCCCTTGACGTTTTCGCTAGGAGTCGAGGCTACCTAGAAAAGCTGTTTTCTCTTCGCCCCCTTCTCGGGCCTGCCCCTCCTTATATAGACGGAGGGGCAGGTTACACGGAGTTGGGAAAACTACGAGAAAAGGGGCCTGCACGTCTTGATGTCTGGTTCTGTCTTGTCCGATCGACCCTGCCGTCCCCGAGGCGGGGTTGGTGGCTCTGTAATGAGCGATCTTGCGTAGTCTTTCTGCAGGTGGCGTGTTGCGTGGTGCTCTGTCGGCCTCGGTGGCTTTAATGGCGCTTGACTTTGCTTTGGCCTCGGAGTGGGCGTACTCCTGCGGTGTGCCAGCGACGGGCGAGGCTTGACTTCTTCGGTGGCCCTTCCGACAGCCTCGGAAGGAGCCGCCTACCCCGTGCGGATGCCAGGGACGCCACAAGACAAAGCGACCACCGACATCGTGGGCCCTGCTAGCCCGTGTGCAGGTGGAGCTTGAGCTTCAATATTAGGCGGCCGGCGCATGCCGACCGCCCGGAACCGGAGTCCGCCGACCGTCCGGGGTCGGCCCCGCACAGGTCGGGGCTCGTTCCCCGCGGCCCAAGTACCTTTCGGTGGTGCTGGGCCTTCGCCGTGATAGGTCAGCCCGTTCGTGCTTCCGGGCTGATGGGGGTACCCATGGTATGGGTACTCGTCATTATGAATACCTGCAATCTGAATAGGTTTGTTTAAATTGCTGAGTGATGAAACCTGAGGCTAGCGAGAGGTATCAACCTGGCCCCAGACGAGTCTGGTATCTTGGTGATTGATACCTTTGCCTGCGGATCTAACGGCAATCCTCAAAACTAAATCTATTTGTTCTATTCGCAAACTAAATTTTATACATGAAAACGTTGATTTCTATCCTAATTACTTGTTTAGCACTTTTATTTATTTATTTAGTGATCTAGGTTGTTTCAGTTGCAGGAAACCAATACGCAAAATTCCCACCAGAAAACAATCTGCAGCACTTCAGCCATCCTAAGCCCCAGTTCCTGAGAAGGAAAAAAAAAGGAGCCATCTGGGGCGTAAAATACATCCAAAGATGCAAAGGCTGACATCTCATAATCTTCACACAACAGAAAGTAAGAAATGAAATGAACAAGCAGCAGCAAGCATAGACTTGGGATTTTGTTGTGCCATGGACAAGTATCTACGGGCGTACGGCCTGTGGCACTGACAACGCCCGGCAAAAATTGTATGGCACGTATGGGGTTTAGCCACAAAGGAGATGGCATTAGCAACCGTGGCACCACAAAACCCTCTTTTGCTTCTCCTTCCCTTCTAAAAAACCAAGAAATAGTGTGCCCTTCTTGCGGCTCATCGTACTCGCCGTGCCTTGATACGTGCAGTGTAAATTTGTACGAGAAGCATCATGATTCGCTCTGTTCTACCCCGTCCACCCTCCTCACAAAGCACCCCCGCCGAAGGAGGCTCGCCCGCTAGGATGATGGTCCATAAAACCCTCTTATTTTATTTTTTATTCCATGAGATTATAAATATCAGAAAGGGAGGGGCGAAATCCGAGATTTCACCAAAATCTCGTTGGAAATTTGAACCAGTTTCGAAGGCCTAAATTGTCAGGTGTTTAAGTTTTTTCTTCTTCTTTTAAATGGACGTACATTGCAGGGAATCCGAGGGTTACACGCACCAGAGGTTACCAGGGACGCGTGCTTGCTGGCCAGGATGATGGCCGCGAACATGTACTTCTCCAAGATGGCGGATTTGAGTTTCGAGGTATTCTGAATTTCTGATAGTCCAAGGGCACTGCCCAATGTAGTCACTGTTAATTTTGCACCAGTTCGTCCTTGGTTAATAAGGGGCTGTTTGGTTTGAGGCCAAATTTGCTAAGTCAAGCCTTGCTAAAATTTGGCTAGCCAAAATTTGGTGTCCAAATTGGTGGCCAAAGTTTGGCCAACCATTGGTTAGGAAATGAACTAGAAAAATTTGGCTAGCCAATGAAGAAAAGAATCTAGCTAAATTTTAATTGCAAACCAAATGCTTGCCAAATTTAGTCAACACTACCAAAATTTGGCATGGTAAACATTGGCAACCAATGGACACAAACCAAACAGTCTTTTGTCCTGCTCATCGTTCTGTGCTTCAAAGTTCTGTTTCTTTGGGTTGAAGCTTTTTATGTGGCGACGAGCTTCGAGCTCGTGCCAACGAATTGCACCGGCGATCTTCGCGGAAGTACGCCAAATACTATATGGTACGCTCGATTTTACGCAGAACCTGGAGATTTTCTCTTTTAGCCGGTTTGTATGTGTGTTGAGACCAAGGCTGTATCTCATTCCAAGCTTGGATTGTGAGCGCTTTTACGCTGGATTAAAATGAATATGGACCGTCTATTTCTTTAAATCCAACGGATGATATTAGTTTAGATCTCGTTATACTACAAGGTGTAGTATAAGTAGTAGAACCCGCGGAGGAGTAAAATGGTAAAATAGTTCCAACCAGCTGATATGTTTCTACCGTAAAAGCGCTCGAAATATATTGTACATTCTAGTAGTTGATAATTTGATATGTTTCTTGTGACACGGACGCGAGCAGGACATGTTCGCGGCGGGCACGGACACCACGAGCACGGCGATGGAATGGGCAATGGCGGAGCTCATCACCCACCCGCGCGACATGTGCAAGCTCCAGGATGAGGTCCGGGCTGTCGGCGGCGGCGGCGGCGCGCACGTCACCGAGGAAAATATGGACAAGCTGCACTACCTGAAGACCGTGGTCAAGGAGACACTCCGGTTGCACCCTCCAGTCCCTCCGTACGTGCCCCGACAGCCACCCAACGACACAGAGATACTGGGTTACCCGTCCTGGCGTGGCGTGCACGCAGGTCGTGATCAACGCGTGGGCCATCGGCCGGGACCCGGCGACGTGGGAGCTCACCGAGGAGTTCGTGCCGGAGAGGTTCCTGAACAGCGCCGTCGACTACAAGGGGCAGGACATGGAGCTGATACCGTTTGGCGCCGGGAGGAGGGGGTGCCCTGTGGTCGGGTTCGCCACGCCGACCATCGAGATGGCGCTCGCGAGCTTGCTGTACCATTTCGACTGGGAGGCCGCATGCGGAAGGGGCAGCCGGCCGGGGACGGCGCTGGACATGAGCGAGGTTAACGAGCTCTCTGTGCGGCTCAAGTCCGGTCTGCCGCTTGTTGCCAAACCGCGGTTTCCTTGAACAAAGCTGCTACAATTGATCTCTTCTTGTTTGTCTTCAGTTGCTCATCAGATTACAGTGTCAGCCCACAAGTCATCTTCGGCCGCCCTATCTAGTGTTCGCAAACATCAACTCCTCTATGCTGTGTTTTTTTTCATACATTTCTTCAGAAAAGTTCTGTTTCTTGTTCGTTCTCCTGCGTCACTGTGCGATTGTGCATAGTTTTTTTTTTCCCTCTTTTTGAGGGCTCGATTGTGCATACTTGATCCGAGCTTTGGTGCATGCTAGCGTCGTCATTGATCTGGCCACGAGCCAAGTGTGGTGCTTCTCAGCCGTTCTATTGGTCCTTATTTACAGGCCAAGAGAGTCTTCCCTCTACAAAATTTAGCCTGTACCAACTATCAACCCCACGAGGCCACGAGGGTCGGTCGTAATATTTTTATTTGTAAAAGTCCATAATACCCCACCAAATCAATGGTCAGATCTAATTTATACTACCATAATATATTACAAGCATAATCCACTGTAAAAGAGCTATGAATTGTCAACGGACCCTCATGTCGGTTTCCATTGTTGCAGAGTTCTGGAAGCAGATTTCTCCGGGTGAACCTGGCCAGCGTGCTCGGCAGATCTTGTCGAATTGGATTTCAAGCATCCCAGAAGACCAGACTTGCAGCAACGTTGAGCAGGTTGTTGGATATTTCTTTACAATGTCTAAGCTCAACGACTAATAATCAGATCAAATCAAGCACATTTAATAATCCAGATGAGTCTATCAATGATTCCATGTCCTTGTCACAGTTCTTGGAGCCCCTTGAGCTGTGCTACCGATCGCTCAGCGACTGCGGCGACAAGCTGATCGCCGACTGTAGCCACCTGGACTTCATGCGGCAGGCCTCCACCTTCGGCCTCTCCCTCGTCAAGTTGAACATCCGGAGCCCGACCGCCACGCCGACGCCATGGACGCGATCACCACACACCTCGGCATCGGCTCCTACCGAGCGTGGCCCGAGGAGCGGCGCCAGGAATGGCTCGTCTCCGAGCTCCGCAGCAAGCGCCCGCTCTTCGGGCCCGACCTGCCGCAGTCTGACGAGGTAGCCGACGTGCTCGGCACGTTTCGGGTCATCGCCAAGCTCCCCGGCGACAGCTTCGGCTCGTACATCATCTCCATGGCCACAGCGCCGTCAGACGTGCTCGCCGTCGAGCTGCTGCAGCGGGAGTGCGGCGTCAAGAAGCCCCTGAGAGTTAGTTGTGCCGTTGTTCGAGAAGTTCACCGACCTTCAGCAGGCGCCCGCCACCATGGAGCTCTGTTCTCCGTCGACCGGTACAACGAACGGATCAACGGCAAGCAGGAGATCATGATCGGGTACTCAGACTCCGGCAAGGACGCCGGCCGGCTGTCCTCGGTGTGGCAGCTGGGCAAGGCCAATGAGGACATTGTCGGCGTCGCAAAGCGGCACGGCGTCAAGCTGACCATCTTCCATGGGCGGGGCGGCACCGTTGGGTGCAGCGGCGGGCCGATCCACGTCGCCATCCTGTCGCAGCCGCCGAACACCCGCAGGTCCCCCCGAAGCCCGAGTGGCGCCGCCTGCTCGACGACATGGCCACGGTCGCCACCGACGAGTACCGGTCCATCGTGTTCCAAGAACATCGCTTCGTGGAGTACTTCCGGTCTTCGAAGCCGGAGAAAGAGTACGGGCGGATGAACATCAGCAGCCGGCCGTCCAAGAGGAAGCCGGGCGGCGGCATCGAGTCAAGCTTCTCGAGAGGGTGACCCAGACATCGCCGCCCTCTAAGTCAAGCTCCTCGTCCCGTACCTGAGGCAGCGGCTGATGCTGCGGGACTCGTACGTACATCACGGCGCTGAGCGTGTGCCAGGCGCACACGCTGAAGCGGATCCGGGACGGAGGGTTCAGGCCGGCGACGCGGCCGCCGCTGTCCAAGGAGCTGCTCGACTCGACGTCGACGGCGGAGAGCCTGAAGAAGCTCAACCCGAGTAGCGGCCACGAAGGCATCGCGGCCGGCATGCAGAACACGGGCTGATGGATGGATGGCCTTGCAGATTGATTTTTAACGTTTTTTTTTTCTGAATAAAAGATCGGTGAGAGTGGTAATGTGTGTTGTTTCTTGTGTTGATACGATCAAGAACAGAGCACGCTGTTCATGTTCTCTCAACCAGTCTCGCGAATAGCGAACCGGATTTGTTGAATCCAAACCGGTTTAGGGTATAAGATTCGTGTTCGCAGTGAAAATTGAAAGAAAAAACAACGTAGCGTGAACCTGAATCTTATACTGTGACTCAGACGAACCATGTTTCTGGTAACTATAAGTTAGATATAACATTTTGACAAATTCCGCTCTTCAAGTAAGCATTTCTTTGTGGGAAGAGAAATTTGTTGGAACTTGGAAGTATCAATGTAAATTTTCACTAACCACTTAGGTGTTAGGATTTGTGAATTTCAATTAAAAAAAGTGCATTTTAGAAAACACCATGTTGTGGTCATAGTTGCTAGAAAATCTTTTTTTTTTTTTTGGGTTAGTGCTTACACTTGACAGTAGGTTTTTTTAGTCACTGTGAAGAACAACATGCTATAAAAAAAGTAAAAAATTACTAATAAAAAAAGTCAGCCCACAGTAAGGAACAAACAATAGGGATTAATTAGAGAGATAATTTTTGCATGCAAATATTAGCCGACTTGGCTAGGTTGGGCTGGCCTGCTGGATTGAGGGATTTGGCACGAATTGAGGTGGTTGGAATAGGCAAATCTTGAACGCATAAGTTCAATCCAACAGCCAAGATTAATTAAGGTGACGTGGCACTCCGTAAGAAGAGAGAATTAGCAATAATTACAGTTAGTGAGGAATAACTTTATAAATATACTAGATGATACCCCGCGCGACACAGGTACTATTGGAGGTTCAAGGTAGTCTAGAAGGAGAATGTCACTAAGAGGAATTTGTCATTAATTAATAGAATGTCACGTGGAAAGAAATGAAGTAACACTTGGCCAATAAGCGCGGCGGACGTCGTGCGCGCGAACGAAAAATAATTTTGTGTTTTTTTTGGATAAAAAATAAACCTAGATGTATTTTCAAAATTTGTGGAGGCTCGCTAAATATTAGAGATCGCGTTGAAAAAA
The DNA here is from genome assembly GCA_036346355.1 of Rhipidocladum racemiflorum. Lineage (NCBI taxonomy): Eukaryota > Viridiplantae > Streptophyta > Magnoliopsida > Poales > Poaceae > Rhipidocladum > Rhipidocladum racemiflorum. The sequence continues at coordinate 42,757,182 of CM070569.1, read as the reverse complement.
AGTACACATATTTTTATTAACGACAATATGTTTTTTTGGGGAAAACGGAGAAAGAACTTGGATGAAAAAGTAGAAAAGGGCTCGCTTGCGATCTGTATTTAACGGGAGGCTTTTTTCTGTAAAATAACGAGTGAGAGACCCAAACGTGATCTGAGAAAACTTTTCTTTCACTCACAAAAAAATCACGAAAGACTTCTTCGTAAATTCGTAGAACCTATCCATAATCGAGAGAAACGAAAGAACTTTTTCGTAAAACATCGTGACAACACGTGGCTAGACCCTCCTTCCGTATAACCTTCCACCTTTAATAAAGGATAGATACCTTACGGTAGCCCGGTTGCATCGCCAGACACACGAAAATATCCATGTGAACACTTGTAGATACTTTGTACTCCAGTTAAGATCGAAGACTACAACTGGAAAATATAGAATATTATAAGATGTGCAAAATGACACCTCTTCTAATTCATGTACGATGAGCCAAAGTAACCATCCGTGTACTAACCACCATATAAGCATAGAAGCATCTCTCTTTCCTTTTTCATGTCCCCTTTGTCGACTGTTGTTGCCCATGGCCGCCGCCTTCATTGGTTTACACATTACACATCTATTACTGCCTTTTTACCATTAAGCTATCGATCGATCCTCCAGATCAGTTTCTCTTTTAATATACATCAATTATTAGTTCTATTGGTTCACGTTGAGGTTAGCATTTTGCAGTAGATATATGAGAGATGCTTCTATGCTCTTCCTTTTAAAAGTTGCACAACTATTAAAGCATGAATGAAGAATAGATGGTGATTACTTACCCCTTCGCTTGCTTCAAGATTTGTGCAACTTATACTAGAAGGAAGAGCATAGAAGCACCTCTCAAAAAGGAAAGCAAACCTGAGCATTCCTAGGCAGTGTCGAGGGTGTCACCGTGACGCAGAGGAAGGGAATGGCTGGCCGGGTCGGCGCTACGCAACAGCGGAGACGGCGGGGACCTCACCATGCTGCCGATCCGGCGCGGCTGCGAGGGGAGGAAAAGGTAGAAAAGACGGAGGAGGGGGAGGAGGAGGAGCCACAGGAAGTGGGGGAGCCCACGGGGGAGATCGATTAGGAGATGTGTGAGGGGAATCGGAGGAGGCAGCGCAGGGATAAATGGGTGATGGGTGGGATAGATCGTGCTCGCGAGAAAGGCGAGGAGATGGGATGCGGTTCGCGGCGTCGCGCGGACCAGTGCGGCGGCGTTTCTCGGCCGTGGCCGACGGAGGAAGCGATCCGACGAGTTCGCGTGGCGTGGGGAGGGGGGGTTCGGCTGGATTTGATTGGGCTCGTGCTGTGGGTGGTTGGGCTGAGTATGTGGGATTTTTCTCTGGGCCGGGGCGGCTGCTTGGGCCTAGCCTGAAGGTATGAAGCGGAAACCAATCTGCACCTTTGAGAACTCATCCAAAGGATAAGAATAATCGGGATGACGTGGCTTCTTCACAAGACACAGAATGCAGTCCGTGGGGATCAATTTTTGTATAGGTATCTTAACTATTATAAGAATGAGTTGGTGGTGTTGGTGAGTCTGCCAGGCCTTGGGCCAGAACAGTAGGGATCCAAGGCCCAGTAAGTGAGTCACTATTGCTTTGCTAACCTATAGTTGTAAATCTGCAGGACAACTCAATATAGATGATTTAATTTATTTACTAGCTTATAAAGATGAATTTTTTTTTTAAATAATATTATTTTAATCAAAATTTACAGAAATAATATGCCGAAAAAGAAAATAGCAAAACTACCCCCCTGTGTCCATTTGAAATGGCGACAGGGTCCTGTCGCCATTTCAATTGGCGGCAGAGCTCTGTCGCCGCCAATTCAAATGGCGAAGAAACCGAATTTTCGTCCATCCTGTCGCCAAATGGAATGGCGGCGGGGCATTCCACCCTCTGCGTGGGGCGGCGATGGAAATGTCGAAGTTTGCCCCTGCCGCCATTTGAAATGGCGACACTTGTCGCCAATTGAAATGGACATAGGAGGGCGTGCTCAATAAATTAAGGAAAAACATATTTAGCTGTGATAATTCTTTGTTGTATCGTATAAAATTACAATTATGAAGGAAAAGTAATGTGAAAAGGCTGAAAAAATATTATTGAATCAGTATATACTTTAATATATATATATGCGACATGTATAAGCAAATTTTGGAATTCTATACACAATATTTATTGTATTTTAAAATCTATACAACATTTTTGTGTAAGAGCGAAAACCCAACCGTATTCGCTTCTGCCAGACCGCGAAACCTGAAATTGCATCTCCGTATATGCAAAACCGGACATGTTTTATTCGGTCAACGCTTAAACCGAAAATCGGTGTATTTGTCACACCGAAATGACAATAGTGAATAAGATGCCTTGTCGGGTTCACCTTAACAAGGCCAGGCAATCTATTTTTTTGTTTATTTCGGATTTTGAAACCGAGTTCAAAAAAATGTTGATAAACCGAGTTGAAACCGAGAATTCTCGAGCTCCTCACGAAGGTGTTACATTTTACGTATATGTCAAGAAAACCAATGTCAAGAACCAAAAATTGCAAATCCAGAGGGTTGTACAACTTGTACATGTATGGATAATTGCGATCTAATAGGTCGCTTTCATGGCTCAACAGAAAGGAAAGGAATCAATCAAAGAAGGCTACCAATTGATGACTGATTTTACGATCATTGTGCAAAGCACGTATATGCAGGTAGTAACCTTAGGAACAAAACTCAACGTTAGTAGTGCACATGTAACGAAAGTTTAGATGATGAAAGGAGCAACAGATTATATTACAATGACATTACAAAGAAAGGATTTATATTTCTAAGAGAAGTGACGATAACACTGGTTGTCATGGTGGAACAAGTGATCGTTCCGTCTATGTTCGTAGAGTGGGAACGATGCCATACATTTTCTACATATTACATCACCCGTCATTCTTTTGCGATTTGTTCTCGGACACCGCTCAATCTCTCTTATGAAAGAGCTCCATGGCCGTGCGCAGTGCTCCCAGCTTGCGCCGAATGGGTAGCCTATGCCATACGTCTCTGGGTGTAAGAAGTAACTTGTTTGTGTGCATTCTGTGAGTCCTGTCCTCCCATATGGGCATGCCTTCCCGATTTCCTGCGCCCCTATGTTAATACCGCTCGGGTTCCCTGATGGTCTCAGAATCCGGCAAGGATTTCTTCCATTGTGCGCATCTCGGCCGGCTGCTTCCCCTTGTCCCTACTTAGAGTGGAGGAACCCTCTTCCACTTCTGGTTCCTTGCGGAGACGTCTTCTTTGTTTCGGCTCGCACTCCACTATATGGTGCAGAGGTGCGTGTTGGGCTTATCCTTGTATAATCGAAGCGTGCCCTGCAGTCCATACAAGATGTATGTCGTGGTCGTTGCAAAATACCTTGGGCGTGCTCGAGTGCGGCTTTTGGGCGGAAGTAGCACCACGGAGAGGGTTGCTCCCAGTTATCCCATATGGGAAGTTTGAGATGTGGGTGGTACTTCTCCCATCCACCCAGTTGAAGTAGGCGCACCATTCATCCTCGGCCAAGGGGCACCAGAGAATCTCCGGTCCGCTAGATCCCTTGGTGTATCAACGATCGCTTCCAGTCGTGATCGCAAAATTCGGGCTTTCGGTGCGGGCCCTTGAGGAGGTTTCTCTTTTGACTTTATCCATTTTGCAAGTTTCTTCTTGGAGTCCTGTATGCGAGGAAGCGATTTAGAATTACTACTTTGTGATCACAGAATCACTGCGTAACATTAGCATGTTGCATGGAACTCACCGATTGGTTGCTCTCTTGCCCACCGCCCTAAACTCCTGGCCGATCTAGAAGGGGACATATCCCGCGGCCTCTCCCACCGGTGAAGTTCTCGCGAAGTGGGGTAGGCGTCGTGGCGCTTGTTGAGAAATTCGTAGTCACGTCGTTCCGGCCGTCGATCCATTGGAAGAAGCAACACCGGTCCATGCGCTACAAAAGAAAACGACGCATGAAATGGTAGTGGTACCTTAATCAGAATGACACCAGAGGTTTACCTCATAGCCGTGTGCACAACAAGAATGAGCGCCGGCCGTAGCTCGTGGTTAGACTGCATCATCTTCGCCAGGAAGGTTGCAGCGCAATTAGGTCGGGCAACTCCGAAGAATCGAGCGCCAACACAACTCGCATCCGGTATTCGGGGTTAAGTTTAAGCTTCTTTGAAGAGGCGACGGTAGAACGACATCGTAGCCTAATTCATGTGAAGTGTGCAGAAGTTGATTGTCAGTCTGTTGGTAATGGAAGTGCATCCCTCCACCGGTTTTATAGTGGTGGCGAGCTAGATAGCCTGTCATCCACTTGGCAAAGATGCATGACCTGTCTCCCCTCTCCGAAAGCTGCACAACCTGTCACATCATTAGCAAAGCTGAACGACATGGCACGCCTTCGCAAAGTCGCATCACTTGTCACGCCGTGAAAGCCGCACGACGCCGTGGTCCAATAAGTCCGAGAAAGCCGACAATGGCGTGTTGTCAAGTCGCATTGAGGGTGACCGGTCGTGCAGCTTTTATTGAGGGTGGCAGTCGTCGCATGACTTTTATTGAGGGTGGCAGGTCATGCACTTACATTGAGGGTGACTGGTCGTGCGCTTTGATTGAGGGTGGTAGGTCGTGCAGCTGAGGGTGATAGGTCGCGCAGCTTTGTGTTGTCTCGTGGTCCAATGCATGTTGGAAGTTATTTTTTGGGCCGGATGTACCAGATGTGCTATTTGGTATACGGACTACCATATTCGTAAAATATCTCGCCATTACAACTCTCTTCGCATATAAATTCCCAACGCCTAATAACCCTAAGTATTACATTCGCGCCGAACCCTAACGATGAAGGATTTTCTGCGGCCGTAGAAATGCATGTTGGAAGTTATTTTTGGACCGGATGTACCAGATCTGCTATTTGGTGTACGGACTACCATATTCGTAAAAATATCTCAGTTACAACTCTCTTCGCATATAAATTCCCAACGCCCAAGAACCCTAAGTATTACATTCACAAGACGAACCCTAACGATGAAGGATTTTCATACCGTAGAAATGCATGTTGGACGTTATTTTTTGGGCCGGATGTACCAGATGTGCTATTTGGTATACGGACTACCATATTCGTAAAAATATCTCAGTTACAACTCTCTTCGCATATAAATTCCCAACGCCCAATAACCCTAAGTATTACATTCGCGCACGAACCCTAACGATGAAGGATTTTCGGCGGCCCGTAGAAATGCATGTTGGAAGTTATTTTTTGGACCGGATGTACCAGATCTGCTATTTGGTGTACGGACTACCATATTCGTAAAAATATCTCGCCACAACTCTCTTCGCATATAAATTCCCAACGCCCAATAACCCTAAGTATTACATTCGCATCTAACCCTAACGATGAAGGATTTTCTACGGCTGTAGAAATGCATGTTGGAAGTTATTTTTTGGACCGGATGTACCAGATCTGCTATTTGGTGTACGGACTACCATATTCCGTAAAAATATCTCAGTTACAACTCTCTTCGCATATAAATTCTCAACGCCCAATAACCCTAAGTATTACATTCGCGCACGAACCCTAACGATGAAGGATTTTCGGCGGCCCGTAGAAATGCATGTTGGAAGTTATTTTTTGGGCCGGAGGAAGTCGTAAAACCATGAAAGGCGGATTCATTGAGATAAAACATACGAAAAGATAAACCAGTTGAACAAAGTCACTGTTCCACGTAATGAACCGATAGTACTAAAAGATAAAACTAAAGCAAAAACTAGCTACGGCCCCTGCGAGGTAAGACGCCACGTGTGGCCCCTGGCCTCCTCCGACGCTGAACATGCCCAGCTGAATATGTCAATGGGTCAGCAGGAACTCCGCGAGAACTCCTAGTAGTGCGACGTGGTGGAGTCGGAGTAGTGAAGGGGTCCTGCGTCGACTGACTGGGTCCGGCGCTGGTCGACTGCGTCGGCCGATCATCCGGGCGCGAGGCGAGCCGCGAAGGACCAAGGATATCCTCCATCGCCGTCATTGGGGATCAAGCCAATCGTGAAGAACATCGGTGTCGCCAACGGGCTCGAGCCGCCAGAGTGGGTCGCGCTACGGCCATCGACTACCGTTGAAAAATGTTTCACGTTAGCACACGTAATGTAAAAATGTAGTAGATAAGGGCAGAGCGTAAAGGTGTACTCAGAGGGTCGCCGCCACCTGGAGCCCCGGGTACATCGGGAGGAGGGGCTAGTGGCGCAGTTGCTAGTGGCGGTGGCCGAACCCCGCCGCCACGCATACGGACGAACGGCCGACTGTGCCGCCACATCGTCCCTCAATCTCGTGCCCGACGTAAGGTGGACGATGCGACCGGTCTTGTCGACAACACCTCGCAACATCGCTCTCACCGATCCATGGTCGCGTTGCGTGTCGATAGCTGCCACCATCGAGGCCGCGTCGTCGTGCACCTCCCGAGCAATGTCACACTGCGGAAAATGGCTTGTTAGTTCTATGCAGGCAGTGGTATACAACTTGTGGGAGCAAGTACTAACCACGCGGTGAAAAGCGAGTCCTACCGTGTAGGGTAGGTGTCCGTGTGGAGGGAACGTGCCTCGGAGGTGACTCCACCACACGCACAACTCGAACGCGTGCAGCGCGCCTGTACCACCGGATGTAGTCGCCGTGACGTGGCGTGGTCGTAAGGGGCGCCTCCTCGTGCACGTCTGCCAAAGCCTGCGCCCACTGCTCAATATGAGGAATCATGCGTGTCGCCCAGCTCGTACCAGGGCCTAAGCCCTTGCGTGTCAGTCTGCATTAGTCGATTTGCAAAGAAAACTTCATTAGTTAAATATGCAATTAAATAAGATATTAAATAATTGTAACAGAGATGGAAAGCAATACTAACGAGTGGACGCTAGCCGGGACGATGGCACCTGCAGGCGGGGGGAACTCCTGACGGAGGCCAAACTGCCGCATGACGCGGTGGGCCGCGTACGTCTCAACGCACACGTCGAAAACCAAGTGACGCCGTGTGAGCCAGTATGCGGCGTCACTGCTGCACTGCAGCGAAAGTCCCTGAGAAGCTCGCGCGTCGACAAGCTCTGGAAGGTAGGGCCGCCAAATGACGCGGTCATCTGTCAGCTGGTCAAACATCGCTACGTACTCAGGGTACGAAGCGTGCGACGTAACTGGGGCGAAAGTGGGCTGCAAAAACAAGGAATACACCAACGTTAGTACAGAATAGTATTGATAAAAATTATTTCACAAACAAGGCAATATATTATGTGGTACTAACCCGTCGGCGACACCACAAAGACCCCATGGTAGGGCGGTCGACCTCATCTCCAATCGCCGGTAGAAATCGCCGCCATACGGCTCAGGTCTATATGTGGACGTCCGATCTGGAACCTCTCGAACGACCACAATCAAGCGAGAGCGGACACCCAAATGAGAACGGATGAGTCCGAGGTGCGACGGCACCCATCGCAAAGAGCACGGTAGGTGGCCGCCAAGATCGCCGGTCCCCAAGCCGGTATGGGATATGATCCATGTCGCTTCTCCGCGATCGACCGCGAATCGATCAAGTGCTTGTCGACGGAGTCTCCGTGGCTCGAGCTGAACATGACCCACCGAATAGCCGATCAGTACGCCTCGAAGTGGCGGGTGACGACGTAGTCCTCCGCCTCCGCCGCCATCCTCTCGGCTGCAAAAGGCTATGGTTAGCGGCGGAACTGAAGCGGATAAAAAACTACAAAATAAAGCGCAACTTACATAGAATCGAACCACCACTTCTGCGTAGGGCCGTGCGTAGAAGTGAAAGTGTTGTACGATTCTGCTGGTATCACACTGCGAACCGGTGCAGAGGTCCGTCGCCGCCGTGGTCGACGTCGACCGGCACCATCTGCGTCCCCCCGAGCAAGGTAGGCCCGATGGGTAACTCACATCCTCAAGTGTGGGCGCCATCTCGCCGCACGGAAGGTGGAACGTGTGCGTCTCAGGGCGCCAACGGTCCACCAAAGCGGTCGCCAAGAAGGACCGGTCGCACGGAACCTCCTGGAGGAACCTCGCTGGTCTGGCGTCGGGCCGACGGTAGCCTCCACCATCCTGGCTAATGGAAGCAACCCCGCTGCCCTCAACCTACATGAAAATATTGTAAGTACGCTGCTCGCACACATAGATGACAAAGTGCATTGAACTTATATAACCCTGTGATTAGTGTACTAACCTCGGAAGCCATCGCGGGTCAATCCTCCATGCTCTCATGGGGGTGCGCAAGCGTAGGGCGCCAAGCTCAAGAGGTAGATGCCTCGGCTGCGGCGGCGCCGTGGCCAAGTGGCTCCGGTGAGTCGCATCTATCACCGGTCAAGCAACTCAGACGCCATACCTGCAATGTGTAACCCGACAATAGGAAAATAGAAGAACATATCGTTACAAATTGAACACAACAATTACATAAAGAAAGTGCAAACAATCATTCCATAATAAATTTGAAGTACAACAATTTAATAGTAAGTACATACATAAACGACGAACAACAATTCAATTGGAAAGTCCATACATTAATAACGCATAACAATTTAATTGTAAAGTTCATACATAAACGACGCACAACAATTTAATTGGAAACTCCATACATAAACGACGTACAACAATTTTTATCGCCTCAACCGTGGGACAATACTTGAAAGTGTGGCCCGCCTCCTTGCAAATCGAACATTTCTTCACACGACGTCCACTTTCCATTTGCATCCATATCGCTCCTTATACGCCTTGTCCGCCGTCGCCCAACACCCTTCAAATTTACTTAAATCCGGAACCCACCGTGTCGCCTCCCAGGTATGATGCTCCGTGAATAAACCCACCACTCGAAAACCGTGACATTTCCCCACTCCAGGTTGCCATCACTTCTTCCTTGTTGAAGAAATGAGACAAGAATATACCGATCCATTCGGATCGTTGAGCAGGCCGCCATGACATGTGCGCATGGCCTCGTGTAATGCATTTGAGGCTTGTTGCAGTGCATGCACATGTTTGTCTATGCATGGTGCATTCATGTGTAACTCTCCACGGTTTGTCCCACGCCCGATTTATCTTTACATAGTACCTCAAATCGGAGCTCCCTCGTGCCCATCTTCAATGCTCTATGCATCTCCCCTTCTTGCCCTTTTCCTCCATGTAATGCATAAATCATCTCGAGTACTTCACATCGTGGGCATTCATATGGCGACGGCCCTAGCATAGCGATCCACAAAGTACTTCGTTATGCCACGAAGAACACCCTCCACTATAGCAACCAGGAAGTGGCCTCAACCCCGCATGACCCAATTGTAAACCTCACCTAAGTTTGTCGTCATGACCCCATACCTGGCGCCATCGGTGTCATAAAGTGAGCCCATTTCTCCTTAGGCTCATGCTCTATCCATTCGGAGAAGGATTTCATAGCCCTTCCATTCCTCCGAACCAGGTGTGGAGGGTCTGCTGGTAACTCTGCAAGCGCCATCGGGCCTCCCTGCGGAAGCTGTTGGCTTCTTCGCCGCTTTGGTCAGTATGCCTTGACGTTAGCTCGCCCAACTTCTTCCATAGTCTCTCAAATTTTCTTTCCTGATTCTCGTCGCACAGCCTCTTAAAAGCTTTGTCACTCTTTGTTCCCGAATCGCTTGTAAAAATTGGCGCCCATGTGCCGCTTACACCACCTACTACGCAAATCGTGCCATGGATGTGTCTCATCTTCACCTTGCTGCAATTGCACGATCGCCTTTAGCAACCCGGATGCCGATCATGTATGACACACACACCAGGCCGCTGTTCCACGACCCCCTTTCACGCTCCTTAGAAACCATAGCCAACTATCGCTGTTCTCACCCTCTACGAATGCGAGCGCAACGGAAGAACTCGATTATTGCCATCGATCCCTATGGCGATCAATATCCGCCTTTGTACTTCCCGGTCGTAAAAGTCCCATCCACGCATAACAACGGACGGCAATGTCCGAATGCGTTGATACACGCACCAAAGCAAAGAATGCCCGCTGAGCAACATCTTCCCAGGGAAACGCCGTGAAGGTTGCTCGAAAATATCGACATAAGTCCCAAAGATTCCTTTCCTTGATCACCTGAAGCAACCCTGGCAGATTCTCGATAGGAGTCTTCGTGACGTGCCAAACCTTGCTTCCAATGCCTTCGCTTCGCTCTCCATGCCTTCGCATAGCTTATCGTGGTATCGATACCTCTCGCTCTATTGCAAGTATGATGGCACGTGGCTCTAAATCCAGGTTGCCCACAATCTCCCGTACATTACATTGGCAACAAAGCCTAAGATATATTTCTATGCGATTGTGTAGACTCACAAGACACATGCATGCGGCACTACTATAGAACACTTCCAAATTGTGTCCCATTTAGGTTGGTAAGCATGGACACGCCATGGGCAACCTTCCATCTTGCATCCGACATCATACACCCGCCGATCGACTTAGCAACCTGTAAGGGTCTACGCAGCGACACGCCCATGCCGTGGATCGCTTCTCGCACCTCACCTTTATCCTTGTAAATTGCATCTTGCCGCACCTCATTCCGATTGTACCCCATTGGACATCTTCACCTCGTTGACCATCACTTGTCGAATCGACACTCATCCCACTCGCTGGAAAGGCTCTTCATCCTCTTCATCGTTACTTAAATCCTCGTAGTCCCGGCTCAAGGCCCATTGATATCACCAATGATTCAATATGTTCTCCTCGTCTGCCACACCCATTGGTTCCTCGTGACGCCCGCCACACCCATTGGTTCCTCGCACATCTTCCATTGGAACACCAACTTCTTCACCTTGCACCGCTTCCTCGAAAGCGTAACTAACATCATGCCTCACCGAGTATTCTCTTGCTTGGCCGCTCTCCCCAACTTCCTCCTCTTCATCACCAACAACCTCCTCACAGCTCGCGGATGCCATCTCGCTTTCTCAAATGCTTGCGCCAACAATACTAATGGCCATCCTCTCTTAATCGCCGCTCGACATACGAACTCCATGACTTCGGACTGTAATTTCAACTAACTCCCAAGACGCATAGCTGCCTCCGACACCCTACTCCGTGCGACTTCACACCATGCAACTCACGGTCCAACGAGAATATTTGGTATAACCATCTTCTAACAAGGCTCCATGAACGCCTCACTGGACGTGATGCACCAATTACCACACTTGGGAAATGACTTAGTTCCACCCCTTCTACACCCATGTTCTAATTCCTCTCCGTAATATATCGTAAATCGCACTCGTTCATCCATACCACAAGCAATTTCAGCAAATATTTGAGGCTATAAAAGTAAATCCACAGTATGCTAATACCAATTTCGCCAAATTTTCCGTAGTCCATAAGCCCAAAAACTATTTTTCGTTGTTTACTACCAAATTTCTGAATTTATTTACTGATTTCTAAAATTTCTAAAAAAGAAGGGCTAATTCATAATTATTTTCCTACTTTCCCAGAAATTGTTCATAGCATTTTCCGGTCCATTTGGCTATAAAGGCGATTTTGCCATATACAAGCCGGCTTCATCTTTATGCGATTATTGCCGTCATTTGGCTTCGTGGAAGGGCTGACTAGTTTGGGTCGTGTTACCATCACCGAGCGAAGCGTGGAGGCAACGGGTGAGGCCGGCAAGCCGAGGCAAGTGTGACCGGGCCGCGCACTAAGAACAGAGTCGACGGGGCTGAGGCGAGCAAAGCCGAGGCAAGCATGGCAAACATGATAATACTACTCGCTAAATCACTAAATTAGTCATTAATCTACTCACTAAATTGCTAATTTCATACAAAAAAAAATTACCTGCGAAACCGAGATCCTCTTCTTCCTCCTCTCCCTCTCCTCCTCTTCCTCCTCTCCCTCTCCTCCTCTTCCTCTCCCTCTCCCTCTCTTCCTCTCCCTCTCTTTCTCTTCTTCCTCTCCCTCTCTGTCCCTCTTTCTCTGCGAGCGAGAAATGGCGACAGAACTGCCGCTCATGATGGGTAAGGGCTCTGTCGCCATTCCATTTGGCGACAGACGCCTCAGCAGCGTCTGGTACTAAATCTTGTCGCTTCTTCCTATTTTGTTCCTATATAGCCAAATGGAATGGCGACAGACGGGGTAAATTCCTATTTTGTTCCTATATCGCGAAAACATCGCTAAGTCGCTAAACTAACGCTAAGTAGCATGGAGATTTGTTCCTATATCGCGAAAACAACGCTAAGTCGCTAAAAAAAAGCTAAGTCGATATAACTAAAACAACGCTAATCGCTAAATTTTTGCTAAGTCACTAAGTCGCGAAAACATGACAATACTACTCGCTAAATCACTAATTAATCAATCTAGTCACTAAGTAGCATGGAGATTTTTTCCTATATCGCGAAAACAACGCTATCTCGCGAAAACATCGCTAAGTCGCTAAACTAACGCTAAGTAGCATGGGGATTTGTTCCTATATCGCGAAAACAACGCTAAGTCGCTAATTCGAAAAAAACGCTAATCGCTAAATTTTTGCTAAGTCACTAAGTCGCGAAAACATGACAATACTACTCGCTAAATCACTAATTAATCAATCTTGTCACTAAGTTAAAAGAAACATACAAGAAAGAAAAAATTTACTGCAGACGCGATCTTCTTCTTCTTCTTCCTCCTCTCCTCCTCTCCCTCTTCTCCCTCTCCTTCCTCCCTCTTCTCCCTCTCCTCCCTCTCCTCCTCTTTCTCTTCTTCCTCTCCCTCTCTTTCTTTTCTCTTCTTCTTCTCCCTCTCCCTCTCTTTCTTTTCTTTCTTACATTACGTGCGCGTGCGGCAGATCGATGCGGCAGCGAAGGGGTAAGGGCTCCTGTCGCCATTCCATTTGGCGACAGGAGCCTGTATCCATTTCAAATGGCGACAGGATGGGCGAAATTCCGATTTTGCCCCCTGTCGCCATTTGAATTGGCGACAGGAGCTCCTGTCGCCAATTGAAATGGCGACAGGACCCTGTCGCCATTTCAAATGGACACAGGGGGGTAGTTTTGCTATTTTCTTTTTCGGCATATTATTTCTGTAAATTTTGATTAAAATAATATTATTTAAAAAAAAATTCTTATAAAGATATGTTTTGCTTGATATGTGTGTCACAGAAAATTAATTTATTGTATGGTTTAAGATCTGCATTATAATTATGTATTATTCTCTTTTGAAATTCCGTTGCAACGCACGGGCATCTTACTAGTATAGGATAAAGTTTCACGGAACCCTAACCTGACCAAGGTTCTAAATCTCGTTTTAAGTGAAATCTTGGAGGTGTCCGAAATCCAAAATTTCGGCGAGATTAAAAAATTTAGGACAAAATCCTGATGAATTACAAAAACCAAATTTCAAATCCGTTTTTTTTTCAACCGGGAAATCCGAGATCTCGGCCGAAATCACCGAGATCTTGGTCCACATTGAACCGACCCAAAAATAGTCCAAAACACGTCAAAAAAATTTAAAATTTTTTTGGGTGGTCTTGACACATCACTAATGTTTTTCATAAAAATTTCAGATGATAATTAAGCATGAGAAAATTTTAAAAAATCTAACAGTACCATTGTCATGATAAAAAGGGTTGACCACCAAATTTCAACCGAATGGAAAATGTTGCAAACCACATTAGAAACTTTTAAAATTTTTTGTGAATGGTCCTAACATATTCATAATATTCTCATAAAATTTTTAAATGATGATCAAGCTTTAGGATTTCTAAAAAATTCAAATAGATCTACTAAAGACGAACCAACAAAATTCACCTGAATGAAAAATAGTACAAATCACTTTAGAAAATTTTGAAATTTTTGTGAATGGTCCTAATACATCCATAATATTCCCATAAAATTTTCATAATATGATCAATCTTGAAGAATTTTAAAAAATTCATACAGTCCTAACTGACAAATTGAACCGACCAAAAAATGGTCCAAAACATATCAATTTTTTTTTTCATTTTTTTGTAAATGATCTTGACTCTAAATCCAATCAAATCCAATGCATAAAATTTAAAATCTGGCAAAAAAATCATGAAATTTCGGCCGAAATCACCGAGAAATCCAAAAAATTTTTTTAATTTTTTTATTCGGATTTGAATCCCTGAACCTAACTAAAGATAGGGTTTCACGATTTTTAGGGTGGTTTGGTTGAAGAAATAAGAAATCATCAAGAATCTTTTTGGTAAACTAACTAGAAATCTAAAATACGAATCCAATATTACCTCGGGAATTGTATTACCATCAATTTCAGGAATGTGTTTCCCGTAAAAAAGAGTGTCTATCTTAGGTTACCAGAGAAAGGAATCATTGTTGTTACGTTTTTTATCATTTGCTTTAATTTGTCACAGCCAATTTTTAAACTTCTAGAATTCAAAATTCAAATTATAATTTATTGATTTATTCGAATATTTGAATATCCAAGGTAAGGGTTTATTTTTTTCCCCAAAAAATGAATTTCAAAGCTTAAATACCCGAATTTAAATCATGAAATTCATAATATTAATTTAGACAATTTAAATTTTTGTATTTTCAAAACCCATTTTACGATATTTTGAATCTTAAATTTTGGAATGGAATTTAGATATTCCAATTCTGGGAATTTAAATTTTATAAATTTGAATTTTGGAAGTTTCAATTTTTGAATTTTAGACTTTCAAAACCTAAGTATTTAAATTCCAAAACTCAAATTTTAAAATATCAAAGATCCCAAAATTAGATTTTGAATCATAAAAATTGAAAATTTGAAGGTTGCAATTTTATAATTTGAAATTTGAAATTTTAGTTTTTAATTTGAATTTTATAAATATTAACCCTTGAGGTTCAAATTTGAAAAATTAAATTTATCAACTTGTTAGTTCAAATTATAAAATGTTTGAACTATTATAAAGACTATTTTATAGTTTCCTTCAAATAAACCAAACGTTGGAATCTTAAATTATCAATAATGTGTTTACTGGTAATCGGATTAAGGAAAATATTAGATTGCAAAGGAATATGAGATTATACATACCAAAGCCACCCTTACGGGAAATGAGCAGTTTTATGTGTAAAATACATGTGTCTCAAATAGCAGCTCTCTGTTACTCCAATATTCATGTCGACTGGACTGTGGGAGTTGCCATTGCTTGGTTCAAAGTAGGGCTAGAAAAAAAACTCATTTGTGGGGCTCGTTGGATTGGTTCAAAACTGCTCCAATTACACTTGCTTTTTTATTAATCATTGAATGAGTTAATTTTGAATGAACAGGTTTTTGCTCTGGCTCGGCTCGTTGGCTCGATTCTAAAAATACTTCCAAATTGTAAATAAAATTATATTAAATCAAACTATGTCAATTTCAAAAAAAGCTCAAAAAATGACGATTTGATTCGATTTCCACGCCTAGTTCAAGGTTAAACATTTCATTTCAATCTTGTTTTTCGCTTAGCCGGCAATAGCAAAATTCTCGGAATTTTGAATGAAATTCGAGAAAAAAACGAATGGTTTAGAAAGTCAAACGAATTTGAAAAGTACTCAAACACAGCATCGAAATTCAAATAAAAAGCATAGAAATTCGGTCAAAAAGCATCGAAATTCGCTCGAAAAATAATTGCTTTTCTCGAAAATCAGCAGCTGGTAAAAAAATTGGGGGGAAATGTAAAAAAGGGGGAAAATTGGAAAACAATATTGTAAAATTTGTAAAAGGCCATTAAAGTCCCAAAAAATAGGAAACATGTTAGAAATATATAAAAATATATATGAAAACACACAAAAAATTTAGCATGATTTTTCTGAAATATGTAAAAGGCCATTAATACAATTGGACCACTTGCTATATCATGTTATTAGTAGATACGTCAAATAATAATAGATGGGTAAGAACAAAATTGCATGTAAATTTAAAATGTAAGAAAATAATAATGAAACGAGAAGTTTTGGTAGTTCATGCATGCATATAACGAGAAGTAAACTTTTTAATATTGGATAACATTAACATATTAAAATAAACCATAGCAAGATAATTTTTGTGCATACAAATATCGCTACTTCAACAAATAGTATTATTTTCGGGTGTCGTCCTGCTAAATATACTTCAACAAATATTGCCACTTAACATAATTGAATAAATATTGCTATTTAACATACTTCAAGAAATATGGTTACTTGATATACTTGAATAAATATTACTATTAAATATAATTGAACAAATATTGTTATTAAAATATGTCAAAGTAAATATTGCTACTTGACATATTTGAATAAATATCGCTACTAAAAATACTTTTAATTTCTTTTTTTGCCTTTTCTATCATCTACATTTTGAATGGCTCAAAAATATCTCCAACTTCATTTTTTTAAAAAATATTCACGCCAGAGGTCATAAGGCTATTAATATTAATTATAGAAAAATTTGAATAAATTTTGTCATTTTTTTGAATTTGAATTTAATCAAAAAATCGAACAAAATTCTTTTTTGAAGATAGTGAAATGGATGAAATTCGCAAAATATGTTCGAATTTCGACGAAAAGTCTAATCCTAGCTTGATTTAACTTTCAACGCATACCGATGTTGTGTCTGGTCTAGTCACGCTGTTTTGTAAAAAGAAAGAAAAAAAAAAGAAGGAAAGCCGATGTAGATGCTGTGTCTGGTCTGGTCATGCTCTTCTGTAAAGAGAAAGGAAAAAATAAGGGGCAAAAAAGGAAAAGAAAAGAAACGGAGGGAGAGAAGGAATCAAGCATTTAAAAAGAGCGGAGGAAAGCTGCTACTCAGCAGAGGACCCATGTGTAAATTTGCTTTCTTTCACGCGACAAAAGAGGAACAAAAGATCCAGAAGCTTCTAGAGTCTAGAGTCTAGACCATAGAGAAACCCCTAGTTGCATACGCTTTGCCCCCTCCCGTGTCTCGAAGCGAAGGCCAAACAAACCAAGGGAACCAACGCTCGCCTCCGGGCTCCCTCCATGTCGCTCTCATCGGCGCGCCAGCGCCGTCCCACGGCCGCGTCGCCGCTAACCGACGACGGGTACTCCAAGGACGCCAAGGACAGGAGGCGTCGCCCCGGCGGCGGCGACGGCGAGGAGGAGGAGGTGGGCATCCGGTGGTTCCTCCCTTTCCTGGCCCTCGGCCTCCTCCGCTACATGAGCGCGTCCTCCAACCTGATCCACGACTGCGACGAGGTGTTCAACTACTGGGAGCCCCTCCACTTCCTCCTCTACCGCTCCGGCTTCCAGACCTGGGAGTACAGGTCGCCTCTCCCACCTCACACCCACTAAACTAAACCCTAGCAATATCGGCCGTTTCGTTGCGTGATGCGTGGGAGCGGATTGGTTGGCAGGGGATGGGAGTGTACGGATTTGTGCTCAGATTTGGAGTAGAGGGGGCTTTGGGCAGTGGTCATGAGTGGTTTGATGGGGATGCGAAGATCTGCGTCCTGATTTGTGATGTTTTACTTTAGATACTTCAGGGTGTCCTCGTGTGGGTGGTTGCAGCCTTGCAGGTTATACGCAAATGCATAGTGGCTGAGCGTTTGAAGGATTTGTCTTGGGAGCATGGTGTAGGCTAGTGGAGTGATTTGATTGAAGGATTTTGGGACTGTAGATATTTGTGCCTTGAGTTATGTTTAGGGCGTGAAATTTAGTTTCTAGATTTGGTGGGCGTGGTGAGGCTGAGGGTGGTGTTTTGTGTTGTCAATTGCTGTTGTTTGTCTGATTTTGGGGTTTGCAAGTGATGCTGATGAGATTTGGGGCCAAAATGTGCAAGTTGCAACTCGAGCATTCTAAATTTTTTTTAAGCTGTGAGCTTCGGTCATTTCATTTCTGGGGAATATTTTAGGGTTTAGACAGAAAAATTGCATTCTTGAATTGGGTGGGACGTGCTTGGTCTAGTGCCTATGTTTTATTTGGACGGCTTGCACGGTTATTTGACAGTTGGGGGTGTGAAGTTTCACATGCTGAGTGATTTGGAAACCGTCCAGGGTGCAAAAGTTAGGTTTTATTTCAGTGATAATGTGGTAGGGATTAGTGAATTTATTTCCTTGAGAGATTTGGCAGGGTTATGAAGAAAATTGTTGGATTTTGGTTTTAGTGCGTTTATAGTAATGCGGACATTATGGTGTAGAACAACTCATGTAGTGATAGAAATGTTTAAATGTTTGATTCAGAATTTAAGAAAGGGTGTTAGTGCAACTGTACTTAATGAATTTAATCTCTATTGAGTTACCAAAGATGACATGTTTCTTAAGCTTGGTAATAACTTTTGATACTTCTTAGTTCATACTAACATGTATTGTCAAATTTTATTTTAAAATGATGATACGACATCTTGGAAGGTTAATTTGTGTTCGAGGTTACAATGCATTGCATCCTTGGAGTTTCAATTGGAACATGGGCTTGATGAACTTCAGTAATATTCCTGGGAGTTACTGATATTTTATTTTGGTTAACATGCGGATGGTTGTGTTCTAGTGGTTTCAGAATAGGATTGATGATAAGGCAGCTGCATGGTTCTGCAATTGTAGCTGAAATTGTTGCTTACGTTGTTACGTTAATAAGGATATGTTTTAGGCACATCCTGTGACTAGCATTATGATTTGATTGTTCCTTGATAATATCTACGTGGAGGACTCCATGTGCACTTCTCTGGAAACCAAATACATCAAATGATAGAATCTAACTGCAAGAATTTTTATATTATGTTTTGCATCATATACGAAGTTAATAATAAAAGGACTTTGATTTTGATTTTCTGTAATGATATTTGTGCAGTTCCAACTTCGCTCTTAGGTCATATTTGTACCTTTTCATTCATGCTCTTGTAGCTGGGCCTGCTTCATTGATCTTTGGTGAACATAAGGTTTGTACTGTTTTGCACTTTGTGTTCTTCACATTTTAGACCTGCCAATCATTTCTAACTACTGATTTGTGTCCAGCACTAACTATGTTTCCAATATTTCGTTGTGCTTGTAAAGGTTCGTGTGTTCTACTCGGTGAGAATCTTTCTCGGCCTTATATCAACTATAACAGAAACTGCTCTGGTAGTTGCTCTTTCAAGAAGATATGGAAAGAGACTTGCTTCTTATGTCCTTGCAATGCTATGCTTAACCAGTGGTTGCTTCTTTGCCAGTACCAGTATGCTTCCAACTTTCAATTTTCTATTATCATATGAAGAGTCTATCACAAATGTGTAATTGTTCAAACTAAAGGGCTCTCTTATCCTAGTTTTATTTCTTACTCCAGGTTTCTTGCCAAGTTCATTCTCCATGTATGCTGTAACACTTTCGTCGGCACTCTTCCTTCTTGAGAAGTATGCTGGTGCAGTCTCTGTCGCAGCTGCTGGAGTAATCATTGGCTGGCCTTTTTCAGTTTTGGTGTTTCTCCCTGTTACTATTTACTCATTAATTAGGGGACCTTTTAAAAGAGTATTTTTGTCTGGACTTCTGACTTCATTGTGCCTTCTTGTAAGTTATTCCTTTACCTTGTCATTATTTTACGATGTGAACGAGTTCAAATTTGATCTGATTATGATAAATGTATGCTAGGTCCTTTCGTTAGTTGCTGATTATTACTGCTATGGTAGATGGACATCATCAGTGTTCAATCTTCTGAAATATAATGTGCTTGGTGGTGGTGAAAGTCACTTATATGGAACAGAGGGATCTTCATTCTACTTCAGGAATGGATTCAATAACTTCAATTTTGCTTTCATTTTGGCTCTTCTGTTCATGGGGGTTGCAACATTTGCAAGGAAGAAATACGCTCCAGATCTATTGATACTTGTCTCTCCTGTCTACATTTGGTTGGCTTTCATGTCTTTGCAGGCACACAAAGAAGAACGGTAAGCATCGAAGTGTAAATACTAGCTTATCGATCAGTTGAATATGTAATATAGGAAAATCAACTTTCGGGTGACATGATTTTTCTCTGCACAAGGACATTATGCAGAGACAACTAGAATCGATTATTTCTGTTTGCCTATAATTGAACCCAACACAGAAGCTGCATCAATGCTGTGTATACTCGTTCTGTAGCACTTGCACCAGTTTGGTTAGACAGCTCAATTTGATGTACGAAGGGGTTAGGGTGTCTTTTCTTTCAATTTCTGTTTGTTCTCTTTATCCCTTAATTTCCATTGTTTGCCTGTAGTATAACAACTAACAAGTTCTTTGTTCCCAGTAGAGTTCAAATACAATAATGAGGTGTTCTGAAACTTTGTTTTAACCTTTAGGCTTCCCAAGTTGCCAATGAGTTTGGCTTTCTTATTCTAAAAGGTATACTTGAATTGTGCATTTAGACTCAATTCACACAATTTCGCAGAGAATAGACTTAAAATTCACTAAAGCTAATTTTAACTAATTTACATCAATCCAAAATTTATGATGCTACAATCTGTCGAATCAGCCAGTTTACCCCTTATATGATGCAAACTGTTTTGACTAGTTGCTGCTGGCAGCTTAATGGTTTAGACCAACAACCAGGTTTTCTATATCTCCTTCTGGACCTTGTCATCTTTATTTCGATGTATGAAAAAAAAATTATTTTGGGTTTTGAATTTATTGAAGAATGTTTCTTGATATTGTCGTAGTCCTTGCTGGTTATTGCTACTCCACAGATGAAACATTGAAAGTAACCAAACTTTTTCTCAATCTGTTTGTGCAGGTTTCTCTATCCAATTTACCCATTGATATGTGTTGCAGCTGCAGCTGTTATTGACAGCTTTCCTGATTTTTTCCATGACAGATATTCATCTGAGCAGTCTATCTTTGAAAAGGTGAGCTTGATGTGCTAAATTGCATTTATATATCTAGTTTTGGGGGATTGTTTTTAGATTATTTTCTGATGCATGTGACAGATAGCGAAGGGCCTGCGACCTTTGATCCTTGGCTTTATTTTGTGTGCCTCCCACAGCCGAACATTTTCCATGTTGAATGGATATGGTGCTCCTCTACAGATCTATCAGCATCTAGAATATCATGAGGATATTGGGCCTGGTAAGGATCTACCATTATATTGATTAAACAGGTTTGTCTTGTAATACAACTTCTGTAGTATTGTGATAAGCATGCTTAGTATGCAAAGATACTATGCCTGTCACACTAGACACACCAGAGAAAGTAAGGACTTCTATCGTTGCTTCTATTTTTAGCAAGATTTGTTGTAGCTTCGCACTCGTCGGACTGCCTTAGTTATACAAGTGCAGCTCTTAAGTTTATTTAGTGTCTTTACTTAGCATTGAGCGGTCATTCAGTGAATCATGGATTGTCCTCAAAATGTTGGACACTGTAAAGGAGGAGGTTGTTATAACAAACTTGCGGTATGTATTTGTTTACAGGTTCTATTCTCTGCATTGGAAGTGAGTGGCATCGCTATCCTTCATCGTTCTTCATACCATCCTATATTAGTGAAGTACGGTGGATAGATGATGGCTTCCGAGGGCTTCTCCCATTTCCCTTCAATGAAACCCTGGGAGGCACCACTGCTGCTCCATCTTATTTCAATAACAATAATAAGGCCTCTGACAAGCAATATGTATTTTTCTTGTGCCTTAAAGTTTTAGAGCACACTTTTCCTTGTAATGCTCTCGGTAACAACTAACAACTAATTTATACTTTTCGTTGCAGCTGAGACACATTGGAGCATGTAGCTTACTGGTGGAACTTGATCTCAGACGACCTTATCCCTCTCGTGGGAATGACTTGTCAACGTGGGAGGTAGATCCATACTCCTAATATTCTTATTGATGGTTAGATACCAGTTCTATTTTTGCCATCTGATAATTCTCTGTAAATTCTTCCAGACACTGGCGGCGCTACCCTTTCTAGATAGAGAACTTTCACCTGCATTATACCGGTCGTTCTTCATACCGTACCGATGGCAGCAGAACAATGTCTTCGGCCTGTACAAGTTGCTGAGGAGGCTGCGTGCTGACCAAGGGTAATCAAGATCTGCATTATCGGCATGACACTGATACGTTTGATTGGTCGGATCGAACTGATCGGGAAATTTTGATATTCTGATAATGTGTTATCAGTGTGTGAAATGCTGGACACGTTATGCGTAGGCTGCTGTGTGCCAGACTGATCCTCTCCAACATACGGAGTTTAACTGATTTAGTTCCCTACTTTTCGCGATTGATGTTATGTGTATGATGTGATGTGTTTAGGGATGAAAATGTATCGGGTAATTTTCGAATACGGATTCTGTTAGTTCGGATATTTGTCATATTAGCATTGGTTTGGAAACGAGTATCGGATTGGAAACGAATGTGGATTTTTTTTGTCAGATATGAATATGGATTTGGTAACTCACTTTCTGTCGAATATGGATATAAATTCGGATATTCAGCGCATGGATTGGACCAAGGCTATTTTTTTTATCCAATAAGGTTTTTAAATTTCAAAATCATTTTTTAATTTAATTATTCTAGAAATCAAGTTTAATTATTAAATTGGCAAATTAGCTTAAAAAATTACGAATTGTTTACGGGATCTTCATGCCATAGTCTATCATTTTAAAAAACTATTTTCAAAATTTGCTTAGCTTTTAAATTTTCTGTAAAATTCAAATACTGATGTTCCTAATAGAAAAATATTTTAAATATATAGCTAAAAATGCATAAAAACTTATAAATACATAGTTTATTATTTTAAAAATAATTCAGCAAAGAATAAAAATCTTGAGTCATTACATGTTCTTTGTGAATGTTTGGATAAGTAAACTAGTTATTTTTTTTTCCCATTTTGTATCTACAATTTAAAAGGTTTTCATGTTTCGATAAATATTCGTGATCGTATTGGTCCGATTTGTATCCGCTATGTATATGTCTTTGATATTATTCGTATTTGTATCTGGATTATTCGTATTCGTTTTCACATAAAAAAAAGATATGAAAATAAATATAGTAAAATCATTATCCGTCTATATCCCAATTTTCATCCCAGCTATCCTAGACTGATCCTCGCCTGCGATTTTGTCGTGGATAATTGTGGGCAGCCAATCGTGACTCGTTTCGACTGTTTGTTCAATCTTGTTCTTAGCCAGTGACAGGCGATGAACTCACGACTCACGAGCCCTCGTAGTCCCTACTCCCTAGTAGAGTTCATGCTGCGCAGAATTGTTACTAGCAAAAGATTGGTACGCAAAAATAAAATGTTACTTCCAAAATTGTAAACCTTTTTCTTCCCAATTGAGTATTCATTTGCCAAAAAAAAACCGAAATACTCGAGTAGTTTAAAAACCGTAGATTATACTAGGAATACACTCTAGTCACAGTCATAATCGCGAGATTGGCCGTTAACAATTAATACAGCAACCGCCTCGCGCCGTTGCTCACAAACCGAACGAACCCTCGCGTCATTTCCTTCCGTCTCGCAAGTCGCAAGTTCCCACCCAGGTACCCACACGCACGCAAATACGCCGCCATGGGCCGCGCGTCCACCGACCTCTCCACCGCCGGCCGCGAGGCGCCGGACCACCGCCGACAACGCGGATTCCGCCGCCGACTGGGAATCCACCGCCGCCGCTCCCTGACCCCGACCTCCGACGGCCCAACCTCTCAAGAACTCACCCCTTCGTCTTCCGGGGCATCAGTCTCCCCACCACCCTCCTACCTCCCCTCCCCGGGCATCGCCACCTCCTCATACGTCGCTGTCGCCCCTCTCCCCGTCTTCCGTGGCGACCCCGGGGAGTGCCCCGACGCCCACCTCGCCCGCTTCGACCGCGTCTGCCGCGCCAACAACGCCGCCTCCACGGCCGCCGCCGCACGTATCTTCCCGGCGTCCCTCGACGCCGACGCCGCGCTGTGGTACGAGCTTACGGCCTGCGGCGCCTCCTCCTCCTCCTCACCCCCGCGGTGGCACGCCGTCCGCACCGCCTTCCTCGATTTCTTCCGCCCGCCGGGCGCCGCCGACCGCGCTCGCGCCGAGCTCATGTCGCTGAGGCAGCGCCCCGGGGAGGCCGTCAACCTGTACCACCTCCGCATGCAGGGGATCCTCCGGCGGTGCCCGGGCGGCGGCGCTGACGTCCCCGACGCGTTCCTGAAGGCCGCGTTCGTCGACGGCCTCCGCGCCGAGTTGCAGGATTGGGTGGTGCTGCAGCAGCCGGGGGCGCTGGACGAGGCCGTGGCGCTGGCCCTGAGCTGGGAGCGCGCCGAGAGCGTGCGGGAGGCGCGGCGCGCGGCGAAGGCGGCCGGCAACGACGGCGGCAGGTGCGGGTTTTGCGGCGTGGAGGGGCACGAGGAGGCGCGGTGCGCGGTGCGGATGAGAATGAGGGAGTTCTGGCTGAGGAGTAGCAGCAGCGTGAGGGGAGGCGCCACGATGGGGAAGGAATGGGAGGAGACGGAGCAGGGAGGTGGAAGCACGAGGCTGGCGCGGCTCGGGAGCGCTGTGAGCACGCGCTCGGCGCAGTGCCTGTGCCGGAAGCATCAGTGCTGGAAAAAGGCGGCGGCCGCCGCGAGCGAGGTCGCCGGAGGCGGCGAAGGGAATGGCGCGGCCGGGGTGGGCGCCGACAAGTGAATCAGCGTGTTCTCTGTACAGTTTAACTGCTGTACACTAGTCCTACTACATTAGTTAGAGATCAAATTAAGCTAGCAATTTGACTGTTGTAATCTATATACTTGGTTGGTCTTGTACTTGCATCGTCTTATTACTTATTTCATTTTCGCAATACACACCCTCATTCTGACACCATTCTGTCCTAAGTAGATGTAACGTGGAGTAGCCACGCAATTACCCAAGCGAAGTGAGCTAATTTCTTTCGATAGGTGCAACAACTAACTATACTCATTAAACTGTAAACTTAGAAGGAGAGTTACCTAGGTGTAATGATACTAACACCTGGAGTATTATTCCAAACCAGGCAGTACTAATCCTCCTTTTAAAAAAGATAATACTAATGGTGATGCACTGCTGTTAATTTACAAGGATTTCCTAGTAATGAAAAAAAAACGCCTGTAGAAAAAAGATGATTCGAAAACACAGAGTAATCGCAGGAATAGAGCATTTCAATGGATTGCAGGAGAAAACTGCATAGGGGTTTTTAGTGGAAATCTAAAATGGAGTAGCGCATCTTATTTGCATGGTCAACTGAGTTCTAAAGTTTTCCTTTTTGTTAGCCACCGGCAAATGGGTCCACTAATCCAAGGCTGGCACCCACCAGTAGTGCCAGTAATAAGATGAACTTTCTTATCTTGAGTTCTACGGTAGAACACGGCAAGAGAAGGAACTAGGGATGGTGATCGGGCGCGATGGATATAGATAGTGCTTGTTTATATCTATGCCTGTTAGATAAAATTTTCTTTATAAGTATACCCGCGCAAAAGGTCGTGGGCGAGGAATCTCACCTACACCCGTCGCCCGTGGGTACTCGATATCCGTGGGTATACTCGTTTACCCGTCACTATCAATAATCCTTCGAACTAAATGGCATTAGGAGCTAATGAGTTACGGTACTAATACAATCATTTTGATGAAATTATGGGAGTCAACTACATTATGTGGATTGAAGAATGATTATTAATGATTCAAAATTTCAATTGACCATAGGAATAAGAATTAAAATAACACATACAGACAAATGACACACAGATGCTCAAGTTCAACAACTAAAATGAAAATAGTTCCTCAGTCATCGTACATGCTCAAGTTCAATAATTAAAATATAAACAATTTATCAGTCATTAGACACATTACAATTCGCTTATCACATCATCACCAATCACAAATTACTAATATAAGTTACCACAAATTGGGTATCAGGGGCCCAACTGAGGCCTGTTGTGGCCCACATGTAAATGAAGGTGGTGGGTAATCACGCATAATGGCTACGGGTGGAGCTCCTCCATACCCATACCCGTTTGCCCGTCATGTAAAGTTTGGCCTCTGTAAACATGCACGTGGGCAATAAAAGAGGAATATACCTGCCTCTATTAGGGTTTTTACCTATGGGTACACAGTAATCGGTTAAGATTGCCATCCCTAGAAGGAACACGAAAGCATATGGTCGAAACTAAGGTTCCAAATTTCATTTTCAGTTCACATCATATCACCCTCTAAAATCCGAAATTTCGGTGAAATCTCATTATTTCGGACCCAAAAGAAATACGAAAGGAAAATTCAAATTCGGTTTTTTTGGACCGAGATTTGCCGAGATCTCGACGAGATTTGCTAAGATCTCGGTGATTTTTAACCAAACAAAAATTTGTCTAAAATGTGTCAAAAAATTTGAAATGGTCCTGACACATCACTAATATTTTCATAAAAATTTCAGATGATGATCAAACATGAGAAATTTTTAAAAATTCTGACAGTGCTACTGTCCTGATAAAAGGTTGTTCAGTAAATTTCAACCGAATGAAAAATAGCGCAAAAAACGTTATAAAATTTATTTTTTTTGTGGATGGTCCTAACACATCCATATTAGTATCATAAAATCCTTAGATGATGATCAAGGTTGAGAAATTTTTGAAAATTCGGACAGTGCTACTGAAAACTGACCAACAAAATTTCAACATAATAAAACATGGTCCAAAATACGTTAGAAAATTTTGAAAATTTTTGTGAATAGTCCTGGTGCATCATTAATATTTTCACAAAATTTTCAAATGATTATAAAGCATGAAGAATTTTCAAAAATTCTATCATTGCAAAACACTATAAAATGATCTCCGGTGGCTAAGAAAAATGGGGAATTTTTTTAAAATAGCTTGATAACTTAAGTCATAGAATTCTCATTTTTTAGTTAAAAATATAGCATGCAACTGCTCTTCAGTGATAAAAGATGCATCACATCACATGCATATATATATAATTTGTGTATATATATTGCAAAAAAAAAACATGTATTTCTCATAAATGACATTCTAATTCTTTACAAAAAAAATTGTCCCAAAGCTGGCACAAAAACATAGCAATCGGCCAAAAAACACAAAATCGTCGAGATTTTAAGTTAATATAGTATTTTTGAAAATTTTGATTTTTTTATTTATTTGGGATTTAAAATTTTATCTACAATTAGGATCTAAAATTTCATCGAGATCTCACAAAAATTCGCCAAGATTTTAATCCATCTGATCGAAACCATGGCGGAACAACGTCAAAGGTCCAAGCTGACATGGTCGTATCAGCGTGTGGTGGAGCTACTCCACAGAGGACACGCTTCCCATGTAGTCCTTAAGGGATTGCAAGTTAAGCAGTTGCGTGCGAGCCGTTGGATCGAAAAGAGACGGTTCAGTTTGATCCAAAAGCACTGTAGCCAATGGTACTGCAGAAGTTACTGTAGCAAATGGATTTGGATTATCTGAGCCGTTCGCTTGGTTGATCGGATGGTCCACGCTTGTGGGGACTGCTTAAGTTGCAGTCCCACAGAGACTACATTTGATCCCTATCCCTCCACAGATGGCACAAGGCCTAAAGGTAGTAGTGGCGACTGGCAAGTGAATTTCTCCTGCGAACTCTCTTGTTTCTCGTGCACATGAAGTTTACAAAGAGATGTTTTTTTTTCTTGCAAAGTCCCTATGAAACTGAAGAAAATGTGAACTCAATCTATGATTCCCTTCAACCAATCCCTATATTTCAAAGGAATTAGAACTAAACTTTCATGTATAGTTTAAAATCCTGTGTTTTTTCCTTTTTTAAAAAACCTCTACAATCCAAATAGATCCTAATGGATTTCGCAACATTCACGTGCTGCCTTTGCTAGTGGCTTGTACACTAGTATGATGTTAGTTGTCTATATGTTTTGTCACGTAAGATTTTTGCTGATATAGATGAGAGAGAGTATAGTTGTCTTTTCGTGAAGAGACAACTATATAGACAATATAAAATATCATTATATGAGTTATTATCTATAATAATATATTTTTATGCCATAATTAAAAGATTACACGATCTTATCGAGATAATTTTAAGATGTTATTCATTATAGAAGTTATTTTTAGTTTTATTTTTAGATGATAATAATATGG
Source organism: Rhipidocladum racemiflorum (assembly GCA_036346355.1). Taxonomy (NCBI): domain Eukaryota; kingdom Viridiplantae; phylum Streptophyta; class Magnoliopsida; order Poales; family Poaceae; genus Rhipidocladum; species Rhipidocladum racemiflorum. The sequence goes on along the minus strand of CM070569.1, from coordinate 42,729,249 downwards.
AGGGATCTGTACATGCTACTAGAGGTGGGTGTTGTGCCGGGTTGGTTCGACATGAGCCCATCGTGCTTCGTGTCCAAACCATGCTAAGCCACGACGGCCCATCGTGTCGACCTGGCTCGTCTTCGATGAGCCCAAGGACGGCCCATTTGCGCTTCGTGCCTGCTTCATGCTGTGCCAACCTAAGCTCGGCTCATTTCTACGATTGCGACGAGAGGAAAGGAGCTGAAGACGCATAGAGTTGAGGCGATTGCCACAAATATTATGGAAAAATGAACTAAAATTTATTTATTCTTAAACAGTTACAGAGAGCGAGCAGATGTGCTAAACACGGGCGAGGGAGGGGGCAATGGGGGAGAAAGAGAGTGAGGGAGACATACGAGAGAGATTGAGAGAAACGGGTGAGAGAGAGATACATTGAGAGAGACGTGTGTGTGTGAGAGAGAGAGAGAGTTGAAAGAGATTGAGAAAGATGGGAGAGATAGAGAGAGAGAGCACTGAGAGAGATTAAGAAAGACGGATGAGAGAGAGAGAGCTGAGAGAGGTTAAGAGACGGGCAAGAGGGGAGAGAGAGAGAGCTGAGAGAGATTGAGAGAGACGGGCGCACTGGGAGAGATTAAGAAAGACGGATGAGAGAGAGAGAGCTGAGAGAGGTTAAGAGACGGGCAAGAGGGGAGAGAGAGCTGAGAGAGATTGAGAGCTCTCTCTCTCTCTCGCTCTCTCTCTTGTCCGTCTCTCTTAATCTCTCTCAGCTCTCTCTCTCGTTCGTCTTTCTCAATCTCTCCCAACGCTCTCTCTTCCGTCTTTTTCAATCTCTCTCAGCTTTCTCTCGTCCGTCGCTCTCTCTCTCAGCTCGTATTGTTGTGTATGCGTCATATGAAATTTACATGTTTTGTTTAAACCTCTTGTTCTTTAGGTTAAACATCTCATTCTTTGGTTCAGTCATAAGTTCTCAGATGCATCAACAACCGCTCTCACGTTAATCATGTGAGAACTACCAAGTACTCTTGTTAACTAATCCTAAAACAAGTTATGAAATAGTACTCATGAAAATGCATCTAGGCCCCTAAGGCTCGGTTCGTTTCAGCTTCTGGATTCTGGATTATGGGAGAAACTGCTTCTGATTGTGGGAGAATCGGATCAAGCAGGCTGCAACTTCTAGGTTCCAGACCGAGCTAGCAAGAATCAGCATGAATTTGTGAGAATTAGGTTTCAACCAGATTCTAATTCTATGTAGAAGGCAGCTTCTGATTCTCAGAGAAACTGTTCAGAATCCTCCCATTCGACAAATAATCTGCTTTTTTTAAAAGCAGAAGCTGTCCAAAAGCTAAAACAAACAGGCCTTAAGTGAGTTTTTGGTGATTAACGACAAACGATTAAGGGACTAATGGGTTCAATGAGTTTATGAACAGGTGAAAGTGCATCTAGGCCCCTCAAATTATTTTGGTGATTAATGATGACACAATTAAAGTGATCTAATGCTTCAACTAAGATTAATGCAGATATCGAGATCATATCAAGTTGGAATGGGATTGGATACCCCCACAACCTCTCAAAAGTTGAAAAGACGGCATCAAGACAAGTTTTGTAACTTTGTTTTATATTTGTGTCTTAAGGACAGTCGTACTATTAAGAGGGTTCGACGTGAAATCACTTTTAGGATGTGCATGTGCTCAACGTCAAGTCTTGCATCTAAAATTAGCCCTCCTGCATTTTATTTGGAAAAGTTTTAAATTGAAACCAAACTGGGTAACCCGGACTCTCCGGACATTTAATCCGGAGTATCCGGAGTATCCGGACAATATGTCCGGAGTCTCCGGGTTGGACCCCTCGGTCACTTTTAAATTCCAGTCGTCCGGAGTATCCGGATAACCCGGAGTCTCCGGGTTATTTGTCCGGACACTCCGGCCTGTACAAAAACGAGAGTAACAGCTAGTTTTTGAAAAGACTATTTAAAGCCTCCACTCTCTCCCAACGGCTTGGATCTGGATAGAGCTCATTCATTGCAGCATTCAAGCCTTCTCTAACACTCTCAAAGCATTCAATAGAGCCCCCACTTCCTCCCACCATTTGATTTGGTTGTTGATCCATTTTGGTAAGGAGAGGAAGAAGTAAAGTGCTAGGTGCATTCAATTCGAGTTGTTGAGCACTAGTTCATCCTCCAAGCGACTTCCGTGGTGCTATTACTCTTGGAGGTTAAAGGTCTCCTAGACGGCTAGGAGTCACCGAGAGCTACCAACGCGTGTGGTGAGCCCCGGTCGTTTGTGAAGGCGAGTCTCGCCTCCGAAAGGAAAGAGACAAGAAGTAAAGCCGGCGAGTGCATTTGTGCAACACCGGGAGGAAAGCGGGTTGGAAGAGACCCCAGCTCAAGTGCGACCGAGCCGCCTCAACGGAGACGTAGGATTCCCTTCAAGAATCCGAACTTCGGTGAAAAATCGCGTCTCTCTCTTTTACTTTTTCTTGCTTGTGTGGATTTGTCTTTGTAAAACTCGGATCTAACTCTTTGCTTAGCTTTAATTCAAATCCACACTAGCTTTTGATCTAGGTTGCTCTTGCTATCTATTTTTGAAGTATCTTGTGCTTGTTAGAGTAATCCTAGTCACGTTCTCGTGCCAGCTAACCCGGAGTATCCGGATTTCATACCGGACACTCCGGACAAGCCGGAGACTCCGGACCAAAGACCCGGAGACTCCGGGTTGACCTGCTCGGCCAGTTTTAATTCCGCTGCGTTTTTTATATCCGCCTATTCACCCCCCTCTAGGCGACATCGTTGGTCCTTTCAATAGGTGAAAGTCTCAAAGCAAAAGTATATATGGACGTTGGCGACCCTCAAAAAGTAGAAGAAAGAAAAACGTCGTCATTTCGGTGTAATTTACATTTATTGTTGAGTCAATAGATATGTCATATTATTAAGAGGGATGCAACGTAGTTAATTTAGGATATGTCTCTATGCTCTGATGAATACTTGCTCAATTTGTTGAGAGACACGAGTCACAATACACACTCAAAGTAGTTTCATTCTCTGTCCAGATCGGATGTTCCGATATCACATCGGATGTTCCGATCCATCGGATTCTCTGGTATGAGTGTTTAGGGTACTCTTTGGATACATCGGACATTCCGATGTATAGATTGGATGTTCCGATGAGGACTTAGAAGTTTGTTCAAAATTTCGTTCCTTAGGGTACTCTCTGGACACTTTGGATATTCCGAGTATAGGTATCGGATGTTCCTATCAGTGTAATTTCTGAAAAGGGTACTCTCTGGACAGATCGGATGTTCCGGTCTGTGTATCGGACATTCCGATTAGAGATGGCAATGGGTCGGGTAGGGTGCGGGTTTTACAAAACCTGAACCGACCCAAAACCCGAATTGAAAAATCCGACCCGAACCCGAATACCTTATCAGGTAAAAAACTATACCCGAACTCGAACCCGACGAGTACCCGAAATTCGACGGGTACCCGACGGGTTTGTGTTGTATGGGTGGTAATAGGTTGGGTCTGGTGTGGGTTTTGCAAAATCCGACCTGACAAGAAACCTGAACCCAAAAACCCGAGCCAAACCCGGTGGGTACCCGAAACCCGATCCCAAACCCGGCAAATACCCGAAACCCAACGGTTACCCAATGGGTATGTGCGGCATTTCGGGTACCCATCGGGTGAAAATTAAAACCCAAACCCGACCCGAACCTATTTCGGGTACCCGACCCAAAGAACCTGCGGGTAAAAATTAAAATCTGACTTCGACTCGATCGGGTGCTGAAAAGATGTGATAATTGCCTAGATGGGGGTGAATAGGCTATTTAAAATTTCAAATAAAATTAATCAAAGCGGAAAAGGTATCGGAGTTTCCGGAATTATATCGGAACTTCCGACTTAATCGGAACTTCCGATATATTATCGGAATGTCCGATCAATATTGAAACTTTAGAACAACCAATCAAGTCTAACAATCCACAAGCACTTTTACTCTGAATAGGTGCAAGAATAAGTAAGCTATCTAGATTTGAGAGACAACAATAGAGAAGTTCAAACAAGAATTACACACAAGCAAATAACTAGAAATCAAACTAGAGAGGCAAGAGTTTGTTTCCCGGAGTTCGGATCCTTGAGCGGATCTTACGTCTCCGTTGATGAAAGGACCAACGATGTCGCCTAGAGTGGGGGTGAATAGGCGGATTTAAAAATACGCAGCGGAATTAAACTGGCCGAGCAGGTCAACCCGGAGTCTCCGGGTTTTGGTCCGGATACTCCGGCTTGTCCGGAGTGTCCGGTATTGAATACCGGAGTCTCTGAGTTGAGTGGCTCGGGAGCGTAACACAAGCAAATAAATAGAGAGCGAGAGAAACGATTTTTCACCGAAGTTCCGATTCTTGAAGGGAATCCTACGTCTCCGTTGAGGTGGCTCGGTCACACTTGAGCCGGGGTCTCTTTCAACCCGCTTTCCTCCCGGTGTTGCACAAATGCACTCGCCGGTTTCACTTCTTGTCTCTTCCCTTTCGAAGGCGAGACTCGCCTTCACAAACGACCGGGGCTCACCACACACGTCGGTAGCTCCCGGTGACTCCTAGCCGTCTAGGAGACCTTCAACCTCCAAGAGTAATAACACCACGAAGAATCGCTTGGAGGATGAACTAGTGCTCAACAAGATGAAATGAATGCACTTAGCACTTTGCTTCTTCCTCTCCTCACCAAAATGAATCAACAACCAAATCAATTGGTGGGAGGAAGTGGGGGCTCTATTGAATGCTTAGAGATGGTTAGGAATGGCTTGAATGCTGCTATGAATGAGCTCAATAGAGATCCTAGCCGTTGGAGTGGAGTGGAGGCTTTAAATACCCTTTTTGAAAACTAGCCGTTACTCCCGTTTTTGTACAGGCCGGAGTGTCCAGACAAACAACCCGGAGACTCCGGGTTATCCGGAGACTCCGGACCAAATGTCCGGATACTCCGGACAAGCTGGAACCAAAAGTAACCGAGGGGTCCGGACAAAATGTCCGGATACTCCGGATTGAATCCGGATACTCCGGACTGGTCATCCGGAGACTCCGGGTTACCCAGCTCGGTTGCAATTAAATCTTTTTGCAAAAGCAATGCATGAGTGCTAATTTTAGATGAAGTACTTGATGTTGAGCACATGCACATCCTAATAGGCGATTTCTCATTGTATCCTCTTAATAGTACGGCTATCCTTAAGACTCAAATAAAAAGAAAATTACACTTCATCGTCTTGATGCCGTTTTATCGAATTTTGACGCGCTTAGGACCGTCCAATCTCATTCCAAGCTTGATGTGATCTCGATAACTGCATTACTCTGAGTTGAAGCATTAGATCACTTTAATTGTGTCATCATTAATCACCAAAATAAAATGAGGGGCCTAGATGCACTTTCAGTTGAGGAGGCTCACAAAGAGCTGGGTCTCTTTCAACCCTTTCCTCCCAAACCTCGGTCACACTTGAGATTGGTTTCACTCTTGATTTCTTTCCTTTCGGAGGCGAAATCAACCTTCACAAACTTCTCATGGCGTCCCACACTCTTCGGGAGTTCGTGAGCGACGCCTAGCCGTCTAGGAGTCCTTCAACCTCCAAGAGTAACAAATGCAAAGTGGTGTGATCTTGGAGATGCCCTCCTCCAAGAGTAACAAATGCAAAGTGGTGTGATCTTGGAGATGCTCTCTAATGCTCAAGATGAATGAACTTCGCTTTTGCTCTAGCACTAGAATTCACTTCTATTCCTCACTCTCTAGATGATCACTAGGATCAAAGAGGAGGACTCAAGAATGCTTTGGAATGTGCGCTACAAGCTCACAAGTTCAGCCCAACAAAGTGTGTAACCCTCAAATGGAGAGGGTGAGGGGTATATATAGTTTTATGCAAAAACTAGCCGTTATACCCGCACTCAGCCACATATCGGAACTTCCTATCCCAATATCGGAACTTCCGATGTGTGTAAACTTCCAGAGCTTGATACTGTCCAACGGTCGAAACACGACACATCGGAAATTCCGAAGAGATGATAGGAAATTCCGAAGAGATGATCGGAACTTCCGAAGTTTCCAGAGAAACACTTCGAAAACAATTTTCAACTAGTTTTCTAAGTCCACATCGGACTGTCCGATAAAAGATATCGGAACATTCGAAGTGTCCAGTAAGTACCCAAATTTGTTTTTAACAAACATCGGAACTTCCGATACGAAAAATCGGAACGTCCGACTTGTCCAGAGAGCACCTTGTTAAGGACTTACACGCATCGGAACTTCCGATTGAAATTATCGGAAAGTCCGAAGAATCTAGAGAGTACCCATTCAAGGAGTATACACTAATCGGAACATCCGAAGTCAAATATCAGAATGTCCGATGTGCATTAAGTGCTTCGGACTCAGGGCCAACTAGGCTTCGGAACAACTGAGTCATCGGAACTTCCGATATTACATTGGAATGTCCGGCCTAACTTAAAAAGAAATGGTTCCGAAGTCAGTGCAGTGATTTCGTATTTCTCAAATAAAACTAACTATCATTCATCTGAGCATAGAGACTAACTCTAGATCAACTACAATGCATCCCTCTTAATAGTACGGCATTCCTATGACTCAAATAGAGTGTAAAATACATTTAAGCAACGTCGTTTTTCTTACTCGTTCCTTTTGAGGGCAACCAACATTCGTAGAAGATCTCATCTTGGGACTTTTACCTGTTCACAAACTCATTGAACGCGTTAGTCCCTTTAATCGTTTGTCATTAATCATCCAAAACTTTTTTAGGGGCCTAGATGCACTTTCAGGTGCAAAACCCGCAGGTCCAATTGCCATCCCTAATTTCGATCGTGACTTAGAAACTTTTTAAAAAGGTTTTTCGAAAATAACTCTCTGCAAACATCAAACATTCCGATCGTAAATATCGGATGTTCCGATATGTGTTGTTTCGACCGTTGGGGTCAGTTGTTTTCTGGAAGTTTAGTCACATCGGATGTTCCGATGTCTCTATTGGAAGTTCCGATATGTGGCTGAGTGGAGGCATAACGGTTAGTTTTTGTCTCACACTATAAATACCCCTCCACCCCCTCGTTAATGAGGTCACTCCTTATTGGCTGGACACTTTGAGCATTCAATACACATTCTTATTGCCTTCTTTTCATCTCCTCTTGATCTTAGTGATCATTTAATGAGTGAGGTGTGAAGAAGAGAATTAGGGCTAAGAGCAAAAGAGTGAGACATTCATCTTAAGCATTAGAGTTCATCTCCAAGATCGATTGCACGTTGGATTTATTACTCTTGGAGATTGAGGACTCTAGATGGCTAGGCGTCGATCACGAGCTCCCAAAAGATTGTGAGTGGCCATGAGAAGTTTGTGAAGGCCGATTTCGCCTCCAAAAGGGAAGAAGTCAAAAATGAAGCCGAACCTCAAGTGTGACCGAGGTTTGGGAGGAAAGGGTTGAAAAAGACCCGGCTCTCAGTGAGTTTCCTCAACGAAGACGTAAGATCCCCTCAAGGATCCAAACTTCAGAAACAAATTCTTTTGTCTCTTTGATTTACCTATCTATTGCTTATTGTGCTTCTTGTCTAGTTCATGTACTCTATCTTGCACTAGCTTGGAGTATAGTTGAATTGTAGGTAGTTATATTTCCTTGTGTTTCTCTAATTCCTGAATAGATCGGACATTTCGATAGAAAACCGGAAGTTCCGATTAAAACATCAGAAGTTCCGATCTATTTCCTCTGCGACTAATTTAGATTAATTTTTTTAAAGGGTTATTTGGATATATGCCACTGCAGGAACCGGTTATTTGAGATTTGCCACCGTTCCTTTTCTTCTTCGAAATATGCCATTATGAAACCATGCTTATTCGAAATATGCCACCGGTGACGACACGTGTGCACTCCGGTCAAACCGAGCGCAGGACTGAGTGTAATGGGACCGTTTTGCCCCTCCGCACCGGGAATCAAATCGGCTGGCTGGGTCGAACCCGGTTAGTGCCCTCCCCCATTCGACACAAAGAAGAACTCCTAGATTCTCCACCCACCCGGCGACGAGCCCTAGCCTAGCAATCCAGCGCTGTTCCTGAAAGGTCTTGGTCGTCGGTGGTCGAAGTAGCTTGCCTCATGGATTCCGCAAGGTCTTGCTCTTCGGGGTCGTACGGGGTTGAGAGGTATGTTCCTGAAAATGCAAAATTTGACTGCCCGCGTTGCAAGATTCCAGTGCTTAGGCTAAGGAGCAGGAGTGAAAGAAATCCTGGTAGGTACTTCTTAAAGTGCAAGAACAATTCCCCGGTTAGTCTTCAACAAGATTGTTTGCTGAGTTGTTGATTTGATTCCCAATGTTTTGATTGTTTTTTGTTGCTATTGAGGATTGCAGAGCAATGATGTGTGCAACTTTTTCATGTGGGAGGATGAATCGTTGCATGTGGCCATGGAATGAGTAGAATGCAAAATCGACAGAGCAATGTGGCTCGGTTGAATGTTACGTGCATTTGAAGCAACTCTGCGTCGATGTCCGTGCATTGAAGAAGCAAAGTGAAGAATTGCTTGCAGCAATGAACTGGATGAAGAATGTTGTAGGAATGTGGATTTTTACTGTCTTGTTTCGTAATGTCAATTGTTGTAGCGATTTCTTTGAAGTAGGCCTAGTTTGTTGCAAGTTTGTTGTAGGCCTAGTTTGTTGCCTTTGGATGAAGAATGTTGTAAGCTTTCAAGTTTGTTGATCTGTAAACTGTAAGCTTCCAAAATGATTACCATCTTCAATGAATTAGCATTTATCTCTTTCCAGGTGTACATGTAGTAGTTAGTCAAATTTGATCATGCTCTGTAGAGTATCAAACAAATTCAAAAGGACATTTGATTTCAAGGTTTAAGTACATCAATTTTGTTCCTTGAAGGAACTACGAGAATGAACATATTGTAGAAGTTAGAACTGCTAGTCAAGCATCTTTCTGTGCCTTTCACTCAGCTGTCTATATGCTGACAATGGAAGCAAGGTGTGCTATCTATATGCTATCTATCTTCCTGGGAAAAGGAATCATGGTGTAAAGCACTTCGTCTTGCAGCTACTGCTGACAAAGAGAAATTGAATTGGCATGCCAAGTTGAGCGAAGAGAAATTTGACAAAGAGAAATTGAATTGACAAAGAGAAAGAAAGATATTTGATAAACAAGTCCAAAGAGTAGCTATAATAGGTTAACAAGAAGACAAGTCCAAGAGTAGCTCATTACATGAAATAGTGAAACACAAGATGTGACTAATTACATAAAACAGGGAACACACATTAACATCTCACATTCTGCCTACTCCATTCTGTCCACTTGTTCTTGACAGGGGTCTTCTTTGGTGACTTGCTTGGTGTTGCTCTTTTGCATGGTGGGCTCCTTGCAGCATCTTCAGATGCCCTCTGACTTGGTGTGTTGCTTGGTGTGCTCCTTGCAGCATCTTCAGATGCCCTCTGCCTTGATGCATCCTCTGCTTCCTTAGCCTTCTTCTTCTTAATTGGTGCATGCTTCTTTTTTGTGGGAGCCCTTTTCCTGCAAAAAACAACCATATGCATGACATGTATAGACAACAAAGACATGCTCTATTGCTTTCAGGTTGCATTACCTCTTCATGGAGCTTTCAGGTTGTTCAGAAGTGCCATCATCAAACGGGGCTGCCAATTTGCATGTTTTTTGCAGGTGTCCAGTGCCACCACACCTTTTGCATACTTAACCGTTCTCTTGGTTGGATCCAGAAACTCCTCACCTCTGCTTCCTTGGCCTGCCTGCCACCCTCTTCTGCTTTGGTGGATGCACCTTATGCCCAACATCAACTTGCTTCCACTGAGTCATGTCAGTCATGGTGGGGATAATACCTTGATAAGCTTCTTTGAACCTCTCAACTGAGTAGTAGCTGTCCACATGATCTTCTATGCTTGCTCCGCGAATGGAACAGATGAATGCCATTGCATGTTTACAAGGCTTCCCCGATATTTGCCATTGCCTACATGTACAGGACCTATCATGTAACTTCCTGAAGTGCCTTCATCCAACAATTCATTATCAAATGTGACTTACGCCTCAGTATCATCGATCCTGGTGATCTTTGGATGAGCAAGTCCGGCTTGTTTGCTTACCACAAACAGCTCCTTCATGACATTAGGAAGGATCACTCCTTCCATTGACACCGCCAATACTCCTCCTAACGGCAAACTTGCTCATTATCAGTTCTCTTATTCTATCCACAAGTTCATGAAGGTGCAGGCCCTTGAAGTCCTTTATTTGGTTATTGAAACTCTCGGATATGTTATTTGTGAGGTAGTCTACTTTGCTAAGCTCTGAGAAACCACATCTATACCACAAACCATGGTGATGTTTCTGCAAATAATCTACAGCATCTGGGCAGTGCTCAAAAATTTTGGACATGTGCCACTGAAATCTATAATCTGTGTAGGACCTAGCAGCAGGATATAAGTGATCTGTGTAGACCTTGCCATGGAATTTTTTCATGAAATTACTATACAGATGTCTCATACACTCTCTCAGGCTCAAGATTAGGGAACACATTTTTTACAGCTGACTCTAGCCCTTTACATGCATCACTAGATATCACTAAACCATCAGGACTTCCGACAGCTTTATTCAACTGGTTCATAAACCATGTCCAGTTGTCCTCAGTTTCAGAATAAAAAACACCATAAGCAACATAAAAAAGCCAGTTATGACCATCTACAGATGTTGCTGATGCTAGTTGTCCCTTATATGTACCATTTAGGCTAGTAGAATCCACACCAATGTATGGCCTGCAGCCTCTCAAGAATCCATCTATGCAAGGTTTAAATGCTACAAACATTCTGTGGAAACACATCTTATTGCCATACTTCTTCAGTTCTATTTCTACAATTGATCCTGGACTCCTATGTTCTAACTCAGCCTTCCAGTTGAAAAGCATTTGAAAGCTATCCTCATATGCACCATGTATTTGTGTAAGTGCTATTTGCATACCTGACCATGTCTTACCATAGCCCAACTTGATCTTGTAATCATCCTGCAGCTTCCTCTGAGCCTCTCTTGCCCCCTTATTTGGGTTATTTCTCAACCAGTCCCCTAATCTGTCTGCCACCCAATCTTGTGTAGCCATCTTCCCCTCCTTCATCTTTGTACTAGGGCAAATGTGCTTTGAATTAAGAGTTTTGATCTACAAATACAAGAAAAACAGATGTTAGCACATTGCAACACATAAAATACAGACACACACACACACAGGAAGGTGAATTACCATAATGGCACATCCATCCTGCACTTTAGAAGCATGAACTCTCCAAGAACAACCCACATGTTTGCATTCACCAATAAACCTACTTTGGTCAGACTTGATTGTATTTATTTCAAAGTCATTCAGGATTGCATAATGCCTAATAGCCTTTCTGAAAGCAACTATATCAGGGAACATAGCCCCTTTGACAATAGTTGGGTTGCTAAGATCATGTGTAACTATCAGCTCTTCAGGATCGTTATCTGCCATCTCTGCTTCAGCAGGCTCGAAGCTACTAGGTTCACCCATGTAAGAGGGTTCCTCCGCAAAGTTGTCAGTGCCTGTAGCATCCCTGTACAAGTCCTCATCATCTACACCAACATACTCCTCCGCATTATCAAATGGATCTGGTCCTCCATCATCAAGAACAAAAAAACATATAAAAGTGATTTCCTTCTCAATGTTGTACATCTCAATCAAGCTCCTGACATCAGTATCCTCAGTGAATTCAGCATCCTCACCGCACTGCCTGTCAAAGTAGTACAAATGACACATTTCGTTGGGTCCCCATGTCACATGCCTATGCAAACCCTGCCTCACTGACCGAAAGCTAACATTCTTCTCATCGGTTAACCATGTCAGCTTCCTTGATCTAGTGTACACCTTCCTACCGCTTTCTTCTATTGTGGAGAAGGCCTCCACCTGAATAACTACCCTAAACTTTTCCACCAAATCATTGCCACCACGGACATCCGAAATCCCGAAGAGCCGAACCCGGAATTTACCAAAAGAGTCAAAACTACATCTAATTTACCAAGCTAAACTACTATCCAAACAATCAAAACTACCATACCAACAATCGCAGCACTTACTTCTCAAGCGCCAAAGTGGCCGCGACCGTACGTTCGGCTGATACCGCATCCATTGCCGCCACGGACACGGACAAGCGAGCCTTTAGGCCACCGCCATGGGTGGGCTCGTCGCCGGTGGCTCGTCGCCAGCGTAGGTGGAGAATCTAGGGTTCTTGCTGTGTCGAATGGGGGAGGGCACTAACCGGGTTCGACCCAGCCAGCCGATTTGATTCCCGGTGCGGAGGGGCAAAACGGTCCCATTACACTCAGTCCTGCGCTCGGTTTGACCGGAGTGCACACGTGTCGTCACCGGTGGCATATTTCGAATAAGCATGGTTTCATAATGGCATATTTCGAAGAAGAAAAGGAACGATGGCAAATCTCAAATAACCGGTTCCTGCAGTGGCATATATCCAAATAACCCTTTTTTAAAAGCCTATTCACCCCCTCTAGGCTACTATCACATCTTTCAACTCATAAATTTTACTCCCTCTGGTCTTCAAAAAGCTGGCGTTTTGGACATCGACACAGTCTTCAAAACTCAACTTTGACAACTAAATTTATTATAATATATTTATAAAACTCAATAAAATTATAATATTATGAAAGTACTTCTTGAGATAAGCCTACACATATAATTTTCATATATCCAATTTAAATATTTAAAAATATATCGATAGTCAAAGTTTCGAAAGTTTAACCATCACTATGCCTAAAACGTCGACTTTTTAAAGACCGGAGGGAGTAGCACGTAATTTTTTTTTTTCACTTTTTTCCTTTTTCCCCTCTTTTTTTCTCATTCCCCTCTTTTTTCTCCTCTCTTTTCCTCCCCCACCCTTTTTCCCCACTCCCCGGGCGGCCTCAGTCACCAACTCAGCACGCTCGGGTGGTCCGCCCCTCCGCCTCCCCGCGCCCCCATGGAGTCTAGGCCCCTTCGCCTCCTCTCCACGCCCTCGGCACCTCCCTTCTCCCTCCCCGTCACCCCCCATGGCGCCTCAGCCCCTTCCCCAGCCCCACCTTCCCATCGCCTCTAGCCTCCTCCACGGCACGACCGCCTCCCTCCGCCCCCATCCCGGCCTGCTCCTCTCTGCCTCCTCCACGTTGTGGCCATGGTGTGGGCGCTAGCTCGGCGCGACGCGGGTGAGGCCTTGCTCTGCCATGGGCTGGGATAGTGGCGCTGCGCCATGTGCCGCTGCTGTGCCGGCAACCCAAACGACCGTGCCGTATCGTCTGTCATGCTCGGTTTCTGAGTCCGACACGATTCAAGCTACAATACCGAACCGACATGATACGACCCTGTTACGTAATGGATCGGGCCGTGCCCGCTTGCCCACCTGATGCTACGAGAAAACGAAAACACTGGCACGCAGCAAACCAAAGAGCAGATCGGCCAAAACGACGATTCTGATCGCGTCTACGCAACGACACGAACGGTCCAGATCCACGGGCACCACCCGCTGGCCGCATCGAACCCAGGAGGCCACGGCTACAAATACGCCCCCTCTCTCGGCTCCTGTCCCGATCGCAAAACCCCAAAAGGGCACCCAAAAAAAATTCCAAAAGTCCCAGTTCGATCCCTCGCCAAGTCGCCATGGCGTCGCGTGATGACCTCGTCTTCACCGCGAAGATCGCCGAGCAGGCCGAGCGCTACGACGGTAAGCGATCCCCCTCCCTTCCCCTGCTTCATTCCTTGCTTGTGTGTGAGTGGTTTTGCGTGCTTAGGTGTGGTGCTCGCGCCGTTTGGGGGTTTTAGATGCGATTTGGTTCGTTTGCGTCGGGCTGATGGCGCGGGACGGGATCTTATGGCGGATTTTTTTTTGGTTTGCTTTTGTTGGTGCATCTGAAGTAGCGGGATTGGGAGGGTGGTAATCTGCTGGTTTGGCTTTTGGTCCGGCTTGATTGGATTTTGCGCAGTGTGGAGAGTGGGCATGGGTGTATCTAGGGTTTTTGTGTTCGATTGGCGTGGTCTCTGCACCGGAGTTGGTAGAGACGGCTAAGAGCTTGGTTTGGTTTTTGCGGTGATTCGGCGCCCTACGCCCGTGTCGCATGGATCTCGCACACGTTAGCCGTTTCTGGGGCTGAATTAGGAGCTTATGGTTTCGAGCTCTGTGTTTGGTGTTGCCGCTGCATCCCAAGTGGTTTAGGATGATTTTGTTTTGGTTTTGTTCGATTTGTTTGGCTTTCGCGCTGTTCGTGCGGAGAGCTCGCATGAATTGGGCGTTTCTACTGATCCATTTTGTGGATGATGTTCGATTCGGTTTGATTCGACGCCGTGTTTCATGCCGAGAGTTGGCATGAGATGGGCACTCCCTAGCGATTCGTTTGGTGGCTTTCCGCCGCCACTTCTTCTCAAGCGGCTGTGGCTAATTTGTGGTTCGCGTTGCTGGGGTTTTCCCGTGTTCCACGCGGTGATATGGCATGAAATCGGTTAACCAATTTGGTGTGGTCTCTGCCCGTGTTCGGGAGTTGGTAGAGGTGTCGAGGAGCTCGATTTCGCTTGGTTTTCTTCATTCAGTCGGTTTCATCTGCATACGAAGCACGGATGCCGCACACAATGGCCATTTGTTGTGTTTACGGGTTTGTGATTTGGCGTATGAGATTTTTCTCACAGCAGCTGCAGATGGGTGAGAACTCCGTTTGGTTCAACTTCGCATGAAGTTACAGTTTGAAGGGTTTTGGGATTTTGACATACTGTCTTCTCTCTGTTCATCCAGCTCTACTGACTTGTGTTTGTGTTTTTCCTTCGTCGCTTCATCTATGGACCAGAAGATATTGTTTGCAAAGTTGGCGTTTCAGTTGATAGCGATTGCACATGCTTATCATTTTGGTTTGCTGTGATTCGACATTGCTGTACACACTGCCTTGAACATGCTTGAAATGACATTCTTATGTGGTTTTGTGTTCTGCTGTGGGCTTTGTATGAATTTATCCTAATATGTTCGATGTAGTGGTGGCTATGGAGCGGTTTAGTTCCATCTATTCTCATACATGATTACCAATTTAATGGTTGGGATTTGTGGTTGCAACGTGGCCCTCTTTGTGTCACATGTGGAATCTGGCGGGGGCATCCAAAAATATTTCTATCTTTCCTTTGTTTAACCATGTTTGATGCGTAATTGAATGCATAGGAATGCTTGATATGCCAATCTAAGGGTTTAGATTAGTGATGCTGATTAGGTGTTGGGTGGATGTGTTGACAAAATTTAGATATATTCAGTTTGCTTTACTTGCTAGTTGTTATTGATGGTATATGTGTAGAGAATATTTCTCTCTTTTCTGTTTGCTTTACTTGTTATTGCTGGTTCCACCATCTCTGTTACTTAGTAATGACATGAAATTGTTTGTGCCTGGTTCCTGTTTTTGGTGTGGTATGTTAATCCGAGCCAATTCATTGCTTGACCTTCTTTGGCTGTAATATCTCTGGTCAACTGTCACTTGTTATGGTTTGAGACTTCCTGTCAACTGTTTGTGCAGAGATGGTGGATGCAATGAACAGTGTGGCAAAGCTGGATACCGAGCTGACAGTGGAGGAGAGGAACCTCCTCTCGGTTGGATACAAGAATGTGATCGGTGCAAGGCGTGCATCCATGCGTATCCTCGCATCCATTGAGCTGAAGGAGGAGACAAAGGGTAATGAGAGTCGTGTGAAGCAGATTACAGGGTATCGTCACAGGGTGGAGGCTGAAGTGGACAAAATTTGTTGTGATGTGATTGACATTATTGACAAGCATCTTATCCCATTTTCCTCTGGTGCTGAGAGCTCAGTCTTCTACTACAAAATGTGACAACTAACTATGCCTTGTTAATTCTTGTTACTTGTGTTCTGACTGTTGTCTGATCAATGCTGCTGTTCATTGCTTTAGGAAGGGAGATTACTACCGTTACCTTGCAGAGTTCAAGCTTGGGATTGAGAAGACCGAAGTCTCTGAGCAATCGCTGAAAGCTTACGAGGCAAGTTATCTCTTTTCCAGACATTCAATTGGTTTTATGAGTTTAGCTTGCATCAAGTTTAGTTATAGGTTTGAATTTGTTTGCTATGCAGATTTGTACGTTCAGCTTCCTTGGTACTTTCTCATTCGTATTGAATAAGTGGGTGCTTCCTAAAGTTATGCTCATGTAGTACAGTTGTAGTTACGAATATCTGATTACCTTGACCCTAGTTTAGCTGGGCCTTGAATGCTGGTTCCTATGGTGTGTACAGCTTATATGCAATGCTACTAGCAGCTTTTATGGTAATGGTGGAAGAAAGAAAGAAAAATGCTAGGTCTACACTGCTTGAATTACACCAGTCCTTGTAGCAGACCTAACCTGATGTTATTTTAAGATTTTTGCCATCAAATTATTTCTGTATTGCCAACTCTAGTCCTCTAACTAATGTTTATTGGAATAATTCCATGTGACCACCCTCAACTATGCGTTTGTCTAGAAATCAACCCTCAACTACGGAACCGGGTAACCGACCTCCTCCTAATGTCAAAACTGTGCAAAATACCCCTTCATCCGAAACCACAATGGTTTTAGCCTATGTGGTACCTACCCGTCCAACTTTCGCTGATGTAAATGCCATGTCTGCCACATTGTCGTCCATCTTTTCCCTTCCTCTTTCTTCCTCCCCCACTAGCTACCCTATCGGCGGCATCCTCACAGAGCCCCTCAACATGGATGGCTATAGATCCTCTCCACCTTCTCGAGGCTTCCTGGGCGGGAGAATAGAGTTGGTGCAACAAGGTACAGCAGCGTAGGAGACCAGCGTCAGCACCTTATGGTGGCTTGCGCCGAACCGGCTACATGGGCGGTGAGGCCTAAGCAGCGGCATCACGCCACGGCTAGAAAGGGACGTGACAACTAGGTTTAGCTAATAGTAGGTTCATGCATGTGCATGTCTGTCTGCTTGATCTATCGCATTATTTTGTACAGATTAGTCCGCGTGAGATGGTCTGTAGGATTCAGAGTTCAGACTAACACATGTGCATGTCTGTGAATTTTGTGCTTGACTCATGTCCGAATTCGAGGTTTAATCCCCAATCTAGTCAAAATAGGTTTATACAAACATCTAATTGGTTTTGTGGAGACACTAGTTGTGCAAATCGATCCCAGTTCTAACTGCTTGAATGTTGGTGTGGCGGGAGAACCTAGCTAGCCGCTTGCTCCGGAGCTTCGCGCGCAGCCTTGGTAGACACTACGCGCTCTTCCGGATGCGCCTCACCACAGAGCCAGTGCTGAAGCAGCTTGGTGCCAAGGCCATCGCCGACACCAAGTTGCTCTTCCAGCGACACTGTCCGCGCTCCATCTCCTGACCACCAATAATTCTGACCATGTTGCTCGATGGAATGGAGGGAGGTATAAGACAGATTTGTGGCACAATGTGGACAAGCAAGTTGGCGTGGTTGCTGATTCTGATGATTGGGCTGCCATGTTAGCCAAAAACTAATGATGTGGCGTCTACGTGGCAAGAACCACCGCTGAAACCAGTCTTAGGGGTGAAAATTGAATGGCTTTAATAGTTGAGGGGTGTCAGTTACCTGGTAACGTAGTTGAGGGTTGATTTTTAGACAAACACAATATTTGAAACTTTAAGGGGTCAGATGGACTTATTCCATGTTTACGTTAGCATACAGACATCCAATTACATATTTAATGAACTGTTGTGTTGTTGTGTTGTTGTGTTGTTGTTGTCTAATTAATGCACCAATTTTTTCCATGCTTTCAGACTGCTTCTAAAACAGCAGAGGCAGATCTCTCTCCAACACACCCTATCAGGCTGGGTCTCGCTCTGAATATATCCGTCTTCTATTATGAGATCATGAATTCACCTGACAGGTATGTCAGTGTTCTATTGTAGCCTGTATGGTCTATATTTAGTGGCTAATTGGAATAATTCTGAGTTTGCTTGATCTCAGGGCTTGTCAACTTGCAAAACAAGCTTTTGATGGAGCTGTTTCTGAGCTTGATTCACTCAGTGAGGAGAGTTACAAAGATAGCACGCTGATCATGCAGCTTCTGAGGGATAATCTCACACTATGGAATTCCGATATGGCCGATGATGCTGGTAACACTGATTATACTTTTGTATTGGTCCTGTTCTGTTAGCTGTCGGCGTCATCCTTGTTGCTATGTTCCCCAGCATTCTTACCAAATGTGAAGCAGGAACATCTTGCACTACCCAGAAAGCCGTTGCAGATATCATGTGAAGATAGTATATGTGCTTTCATGCAAAGATCTTGTTCAAATTGGATTCCTTGTTTGCTGTTGCTTCAGTTAAAAGGAGTCAAGGAGACAAGGGAATACACTCTGACACCCTTTTCTTCCCCTGTTGCAGATGACGCTCGTGAAGGAACAGGAAAGGCTAGTGCTCTAGGTGATGCTCGGGACGGGACAGGAAAGGACTAGCTCCGGGTGACTCCGCAGCGGTACGCAATCACGGGTCAAGTTCTCCCAAAGAGAATGACCCACTACCGGCTGGTGCCCGTATCTTAACTTATGCCCATAACTCTGGTTGACACACACTTATGTTTCATTTGCAGAGATTGAGGCGGTCATAGCTGGTAGAGTTGGAATATGACAGACATGGTGTGGCGGGGGTGCCGAAGGTCTTCCATTTACTTACTTGTTAGGTCTCGTAGCGTAGGGGTTGAGCTGAGTGAGTAACCCTTGCTTGTAGTCGGCTATGCTTCAGCTTTGACAAGAAATACCATGTACCAAGCGCTGCTGGCTGATAGCTCCTCGCAAGCGTAGATTTTGGGTTCCTCTGGATGATTCCGCACTGGCTTACTGATTTTATCGAAATTTCA
Source organism: Rhipidocladum racemiflorum (assembly GCA_036346355.1). Lineage (NCBI taxonomy): Eukaryota > Viridiplantae > Streptophyta > Magnoliopsida > Poales > Poaceae > Rhipidocladum > Rhipidocladum racemiflorum. The sequence continues at coordinate 42,710,396 of CM070569.1, read as the reverse complement.
ATTCCTTGTTTGCGTGTGCTTGTGCTTGTTATCAGGGTTTGTTTCGTTTCCCGTAGTGCCAGGTGCGTGCTGCATATGTGGTGCCCTTGAGCTCAACCGCGTTGCATGCAAGTTTTGTGGCCTTTTGGTAACGGCTGTGCCGCCGGTATGAGTCGGGCCAGGTAGTAGTCGTGTGATAGGAAAACATGCCCGTTTTGATGAGACGATGTGTTCGCATGGTACTTGGATCAGAACTTCAGAAGCAATGATCCAAGTACCACTGGTGATGGTTGCGGATTTGACTTCTGCTGATTACTGTCACCTGTCATGTCTGTGATTTGCTCCACGTAAAATGCTTACGGTGTGATAGTTCAAATGAGCTTGTGGGATTTCACTTACAAATTTTGCTCTCTCAAACCTAGGTTAGCATTTCGGCATTGAAATATATATCACGTCTAAATTAGAAAATACATGCATACAAGTTCACTGTTTGCCAGATTTTAAACAGGCTCCTGTGGAAGTTACTATAGTTTTTTTAGTATCATTCAGGTGGTACGTAAGCTCGTTCTCTTCTAACCTAGCACAACCAGGCTAGCTAGCCGCCTAGGCGTGTACAGGTTTCTCAGTGCCTTGGAAAGGTTGGTCCTGGTCATGACACTGGATTTTGCTGGGTACATGTGCGCTACTGCTTACAAATACGCTTGTACAGCGGACATGATCACATGGCTAACACTTCGATCTCAATGTTTCATGCAGAAAAAAAAAATGTTTACAGCCTTAACACTTGGGCTCTAAGCCTCTAACGGTGCAGCATTCTGATGGTAACTGACAGTGGACGGTCACCGCAGGCACACGGCTACTAAAACCAAAGAGCACAAGCAAAATTTGCCACTGTTTGTGAAGTCCAGTGCAGGCCACGACAGTCCACCTTATGCTTATGGGCATAAAATAAGCAGTATACAAGCGTCCTGGGAACAACTCCGGTGCAGAATGCTGGTCAACGTGTGCGCACCAAATTCTGGACAACAGAGCACTCAAGTTGACAAAGCTACACATTTTGGGGGAGAAAGGATGGTTGCAAAAGATATAAACAACAGTGACGGTCTCCAGGTAAAGACGTTAAATATGAATCAGTTTAACAGTAGTAGCCGCTGACAAAATAAGAAAAAAGTGGGAGCCACACAAATTACTCTGATGGCAGATTGTCTGGTCATTGTTCCATCATGAGGAATGAAATGCAAACAGCAGATGCTGACTCTAAAGGGTCTGATTTAGTTTTAACCAGTCCCTTCCAGTAGTTTTGCAAAAGGTGGTAAAGGAAGAAATTGCTCTACGGTTGTAAGAATGTAAGCAAAACCATCATAAATTCACTGGATCGCGGAAGCCTATAGGTGATGGTCAAGCAGCCTTCCCGTAAACAATCCAGTTTGGCTGAAGCAGTCAGTTAGACGCCACTCGATTTACACGTGGCTTCACCGGTGTCTTAGAAGGGCTCACCCTGAACATCCCACAATACCAAGATTAGCAAATATACAAGTTTTTGAATTTCAAGTACATAAATGAACAGGAGTGTGAGGATCATGCCTGACAGGCAGTGTACCCAAAATCATCCCACTGCAATTCAGAGCCATGATAGCACCCTCAGCCTGTGATTGACAGAGTTTAACAGGAAAAATGACAATGAAAACACCCATCTGAAGGGAAGAAATGTAATGTATGAGCAAGAGCATGAACATGTTCTGTACCAATACACAAGTAGTAACAAAAAAAAGGAACGCTGCAAGATTGGAAATTAGAAGCATACTTATTGTCACTATTCACTAGAGTGCAAGTATAAAATAATCCTACATGCCTATGCTGTTATGCAGCCATTTTAAGGGGAAGGCAGAGTAATTTTGAATCATTTATAACTCAATGGAACTTGATGGCATCGTTAAGTGACTCTAAAACATATCCAGTTCAATCCTATGTAACACAAAGGCTTCTGCACAACATGCGGAGTGCTCAATTTAGCAGAAATGGCAAAAGCTTTACTAGTGACAGGGGTGGCACAAAGCTATGTCACTGTGGAAAGCCACTGCTAGATTATTGCTATGTAAGCCTCAGACCAGGGTTCAAATTCTCGCCGAAATCCCGCGAAATCTCGGCGAAATTTCGGTTTTCGGACCCCCCCGAGTTCCATAATCCCGGCGAAATTTAAAAACCCTAAAAAAATTTTAACAGTGCTACAGTACCCTATAATTTCGGCGAAATTTCGGTGAAATGGACCGAAATCTCGGTTTTTTGACCGAAATTTGTTCAAAATTTGACCGGAGTTTGACCGGATTGGATTCTTCAAGTCATTTTTCATGTCTGACCAAAATTTCAAAAAAATTTGATGTCGTTTGAACCATTTTCCGTTTAGTTGAATTTTACCGAAATCTCGGATAATCTCGGCGGAATTTCGGTTTTTGAACTGAAATCTCGGATTTCCCGGTAGAAAAAAAACCGGATTTAAAATTTGAATTTTGGATTCCGTCCGGATTTGATTTAAATTTCCGAAATCTCGGCGAGATTTCGGATTTCGGGCACCTCCGAAATTTTATTCAAAACGAGATTTGTAACCCTGACTCAGACAAGCTTGGCTCCTGCTTCTGGATAAGCTAAGTTTAGGTTATGAAAGAACCATGGGCCTAGGTTCACTTGCTTATAAATTAAAAACTCGCAGTATATCATGTAGTCACTTTGTGCTCGGTGTAAAGCAAACGGTGTTCAGAATGGCATGATGCTGCTAAAGAAGTATCTGTTGGAGCCTTTGAGGCGGTATCAAAATGGCATCTTGGTTCAAACTTCAAAGGAAGCGGTCAATGTCAATGGTTGGAACAGTGACAAATGTCAAATGGAGGCCAACTTTCAGGGGATGCAAAATGAACAGACTACAGACATTCTTCATGCACGATGGCTTGGTTAGCAAACATCATAAGCTACTAATTTCAAGCAATAGCTGCTAAGCCAGTGGGAAAATCATTAAAATAATAATTAAAAGTTAGGTTATGTAAAAAGTCCCTCAGTTCTTACATGGACAAACTCAACAAAAGCAATCCTTGTAGAATGTACATTGTCGCCCAGAAGTCTCAAACGGGAGACCTGCAAAGATAACCCATTTTAACAGGCAGCAAATAGAACAACAAAAACATATGCAGCAGATCGGATATTTATTTAATATCTATGCAATAGGATGATCGGATTTTCCCAATTGCAGAGTCCATAGCACACCTCACCACAAAGTTCTTGAAAGAAACTCTTTACATCTAATTGAGTAACCTGCAAGCAGAACAAGGAAAGGGTGTCATAAAGCATCTAATTTGATTGCCCTGTGTTGAGTAGCTTGCAGCCATAGATCAAGGGCCTCAAAATATAAAGAATCAGAGGATGAAAAAAACAAGTGAAGGACAATAAACATGGCGATGTAGAAAGGAGATGCATACCTTCTTATCTATATTTGTACAATAAACAGTTCGTATGACCATTTCCTTCTCATCCTCCGTCTATGGGTCAGGCAGAATATGGTACTATTATTAGTATTGTGGATTAGTAGAATAGGTGTGGTGGCAGAAGGTGAAACAACACACGCAAGACTAACTTACCCTAGGAAGAAACTTTGGATTCACAGGTAAAATAGCTGTCTTTGAAGGTAACACTCTTACAGGGTAGAAACCAAGCATTGTGCCAGCAAGATTAAGTGCAGTTCTTGCGCCCTCTATATGGAACATACCACACATCAAACAATCAATTGACTACAGCAAAAAGGCATATGTGTAGCAGGTGAAATATAATACCTTCATCAGAGAACTCGATGAATGCAAACCTCAGAACAGAGTGGGGATCACCACAGATTCTGCAATCGACAACCTTCAGGACAGAAAGAAAATTAGGTTTCACAGATTTGGAAATCTCCAGCTGATAATACAGAGCGCTGCATTACAGGATACACTATAAAAAAGCAAGACACAAAATGCTCAAAAATAAAAAAAATCACTTTGTTTTGGCCTTTTTTATTTTAAATAACCAAAGAAAATAGATGTAATCTACAGAATTGAAAAGAGACGACCACATTGATGGAATAAAACAGTAAATAACCACAATTATGAACACCCAAGTACCCAACCTAGTAGTATTAAGTGCCTAAATGATCTGTGCTAGCAGAAAAACAGTGTAATATCTCATTGTAGCGTCTCCTAGTTTTTTAATACCAGTACAACTCAATCCTTCAACTTAAAGTAACTTACTTGCCCACAAGTAGCAAATATATCGGCAAGTCTCTCCTCTGTCACCTAACAGATGGTCAGCATCATTAGATCTAACAAAAACTCTAGAATATAACTGTGAATACTAAGACAATCATCAATTACTCACAGTGTGATCGATATCAGAGACATAAACAGTTCGACGAATGCTGTCCTCCCGGTCTGCACGCCTTGCCCTTTCGTTCATCCTCTTCCTTCCATGACTGATGAATCCACTCCTCTGAGGGGAAAAACACTCAACAAATTATATTCCCACCCTGTATTCTTTTCCTTTAATTTGGAAATTACAGTTACAAAGAAATGTTATCGTACAATGTAATTTGGAATTTATATCTATCTGAAGTGAAATGTTTGTTTATTCATCTACCATTATTAGTGTGATAACTACCTTTTGTAGAATAAGATCCTGCTTAACGTAGAATTATGTGATCATGTACAGAAATAGAGAAAATAAGCGACAGAACATATCACAAGAATGGGATACTTCACCCAAAACAAACTGAATCAATACGATCTAAAGCCCCGAATATTAATCAAATAAACCAACGATCGAAGCATAAAAAACATAACTTACTAACAAAGAGATTTGCGCATAGTCCACTGGTCGTGATTTCGAAGTGGCATCGCATAAATTAAACCTTCAAAAAAAGGGCAAACCTTTCACCAAAGAACGCCAACCACCGCACCACGGAGACCACCAACCGATAACGCAATCCAACACAAAGAAAAAAAAAAGAATTAAATCTTTACCTCACAACCGATGAAAAAGTAATCAAATCCTACACACAGGCACAATCACAGCACCGATCCAAGCCTCTCAACATCTCAAGAACACTAAGTGTCTTGCAGAATTGTACCCTGCGATGCTGGTTCCCAATGTACGAGGCATCGGCGCCGGAGTCCTTGATCCCCCCATTCCCACCTCCGATCGAGTAGTAGTCGAACACCGGCGCGTCCGCCGACAGAGCCTTCTTGGACGGCGACGACACCGCCGCCGCCGAGGAGGACGAGGGGAAGAACTCCTTGGCGGCCGGGTTGAGCCTGGACAGCAGGTCCACCAGCTTCTGCACGCCCGCCTGGCACCCCGCCTCCTTCACCGCCGCCGCCACCGCCGCCATCCGCAGAGTCAACTCAAACCAGACGGACGGGCTACCAATCTTGGTCAAATCGCGGCCGGAGGTTTCTTGCGACGGATTCTAGAGAAGCGAGGCCATCTGGCGGCTCTGTGCTCTGGGGCGGCGGAGGAGGGGAAGGTTAGCGTGTGATGCGTGGTACTGTGCTGCGCTCGTGCTCTCGCTAATGGCGTCGATTAGTCGCAGGCGGGTTCTACTTTACAAGGTTTTAGGCCTTTAGCCATCTTCGGCGTGGAAAATAAATGCGAATAACTGCGAAGGGAGTCTGCTTTCTGCGTGGACATGGTCTGTGCGCCGGGAGCCGCGAAGCACGTGTGTATAAGGCAAAAAAAAAAAAAAAACTAAATAAATACGTGGTTTTTTATTTGATCTTTCTCAAAAGATATAAATTTCTATATAACTAAAAGCCAAAAAACACTGAAGAGAATTTTTTTATTTATTAAGAGTTGATTTTAGACTAATACTAACGAAGTTAAGATAAAATTATCCATCTCTGCTACTACGTATAAAAGCCAATTAATTTTTAACTGTTTAAACCTAGTCTGCTTTAAACTACAAGAAAAGAAGAACTAAATCTAAACAAACAGACCTAACTATCAGCCATTCTTTCGCAGGAAAACTTTGTATTTGATACAACATTTGACCCATATGCCATATTCACAAAACCATACTACACTTTGCATATTCACAGAAAACTCAATCATAAATGGATTTTGAAATCTCGTTTTTCAATACCCGAAATTCCAAATTCCGGCTTAGCTTTTCCCAGAATTTCAAATCTCGTTTATGGCGTATTTGGATTTTCAAACCTCAGTTTTGAGGTATTTTGGAATTTTAAATTCCAGGAGTGCCATACGGTTTCTGAAATTCCGGGTATGCATTACCGAATCTCAAAAACCAGGTATGGCTAAGAAGTGTATAAAATCAACTCAAATATACATTCTTTAACACGAAATAACAGTAGCTAAAATCGGAAAAACAAAATAAACAATACCCAGAATCTCAAAAGCCAGGTATGCATTACCGGATTATCAAATTCCGGGTGTGCATACCCAGAATTTCAGAAACCAGGTATGGCACTCCCGGAATTTAAAATTCTAAAATACCACAAAACCGAGGTATGCCATAAACGAGATTTGAAATTTCGGGAAAAGCTAAACTAGAATTTGAAATTTTAGGTATTGAAAAATGAGATTTCAAAATCCGTTTATAACTGAGTTTTCTGTAAATATGTAAAAGTATTGTATTCGAATCTTGTATCAAATAGAAAAAATTCCATCTTTCGCGTGTTGAAGCCGGCGGATGCGATTACATGAATACGAACAAGAGGCAGCCAACCCATGAAAAAAAAGTTCACGCGGGTCTTACCATGTGTATTAATCCCTCTCTCTCTGTCTCTCATGGACGTATCCTTAGCATCCATGACAGAGCAATCCAGGCGGGGCAAGGCTCTTGGAGCATGACAAAATAAGGCGTGAACAGCCATGTCGAAGTACTCCGACATGCAGAGGCGGAGCCAGCTCAAGCTCATATTTCGAACCGAGTATATTATTTTAGATTTACAATAGCAAATCTCGAGCTCAGGCGGGGTGGAGCCAACTCAAGCTCATGTTTCGAAACAAGTTACATCCTTTTAGATTAAGTTATAGTTTTATTAATTTTTTTAACATAATTTACATAGATTTACAATGGTAGACCTCGAGCCCAGACTTCAATGGTCTGAGGCCTGCCTCCGCTCAGTTAGGCTTTAGGACTCGAGGCGAGAAGCTATATGATTTCCCCTAAATCTTCTGAGTTGCCTCTTGATATTTCCTCTAAAGCTTCTAATTGCTCCCCATTTTAACTGAAGCTGCTACCAAATTTTTCAAAAGCTTCGCGTTGCTCCTCGTTTTCAATTAAGAGTTGCTACTGGACTTTTTCTTTCGAATGCTTCGAGGTGCTCCTCAATTTCACGTAAAGTTGGTACTAAGATGTAAAAAAAAAAAAATTGAGACTCGCAAGCTCCTCAATCTCAGTTCATTGTAGGCTTGATTTGAGCTCGATATTGATCTCAAGCTTGTGAGCTCTAATGAGCCGTGCTTAAATAGCTCATGTGCCTCGATAAATTTATAGATCACGTGTTAAATATTATAGTATGTTAATTCTTATCAAAGCTTACTCGAGCCCAGGGTTTCAAATTTCGTTTTCGGTTCACATCTCGTCACCTTTTGAAATCTAAAATTTCGATAAAATCTCGTTATTTTAGACGAAATCCAAAATGCAAAATTCAAATCTGAAATTTTTTAAACCGTGAAAACCGAGATTTCGATGAAATTTGCCGAAATTTTGGTGAGTTTTAACCTCTTTCGAAATGGTCTCTGAGGCTACATAAATTAGAAAAAAAAAAGTATGAAGATGCATCGGACGTCTAGCTCAGTCGGTACAACGTCAACCCTTAACCTACCTAACCCGGTTCCACATGTAGAGGCGGAGCCAGCTCAAGATCATATTTCGAACCGAGTATATTATTTTAGATTTACAATAGCAAATCTCGAGCTCAGGCGGGGGCGGAGCCAACTCAAGCTCATGTTTCGGACCAAGTTACATCCTTTTAGATTAAGTTATAGTTTATTAATTTTTTTAACACAATTTACATAGATTTACAATGGTAGACCTCGAGCCCAGACTTAGATGGTCTGATGCCTGCCTCCGCCCAGTTAGGCTTTAGGACTCCAGGCGAGAAGCCATATGATTTCCCCTAAATCTTCTGAGTTGCCTCTTTATATTTCCTCTAAACTTCGCGTTGCTCCTCGTTTTCAATTAGAGTTGCTACTGGACTTTTTCTTTCGAATGCTTCGAGGTGCTCCTCAATTTCACGTAAAGTTGGTACTAAGATGTAAAAAAAAAAATGAGACTCGCAAGCTCCTCAATCTCAGTTCATTGTAGGCTTGATTTGAGCTCAATATTGATCTCAAGCTTGTGAGCTCTAATGAGCCGAGCTTAAATAGCTCATGTGCCTCGATAAATTTATAGACCACGTGTTAAATATTATAATATGTTAATTCTTATCAAAGCTTACTCGAGCCCAGGGTTTTAAATTTCGTTTTCGGTTCACATCTCATCACCTTTTGAAATCTAAAATTTCGACAAAATCTTGTTATTTTAGACGAAATCCAAAATGCAAAATTTAAATCTGGAATTTTTTAAACCGTGAAAACCGAGATTTCGATGAAATTTGCCGAAATTTTGGTGAGTTTTAACCTCTTTCGAAATGGTCTCTGAGGGCATCTCCAACAGCATTCCTCAAATTTCATTCCCTGTATCCTCATATACAGAATTCCCTAAAAAGATTCCTTCCCTATATCTCTTTCCTCTCCAACAGCATTCCCCAAATCTCATTCTCTATTTTGTCACTCCTATATTATAATGATATTTCATAACCGCCGTATGAGCCCCGTGCAATTTTTTGCGATTTTTTTTTCAATATTTTTAATTACAGGAAATTAAAAAATTTATTAAAACGGCTATATTGTAACGGCTATTTTTTAACGGCTATAATTTAACGGCTATATTGTAACGGCTAGATTTTGAGGCTATATATACATAGCCATTTACACTTCCAAGCCTTGCCCATATCTGAATGTTCATTATCTAGTAAATCTCAATGAGTCGTCAGAACTTAGTTCATCATTTCCTCTCCGAAGACTCATCGTCGGATGACGACGATGAAACTCTTCTTACAGTAGCATATCTAGCACAGCAACAAGATAAGTGTGTGAGTGCTCGACGCCATGGGGGTTCTATTGTTGGCCATCAATACATACATCGCAATAGAGAGGAAGGGCATGCCAGGCTATCACGAGACTATTTTGTCGATCCTCCGGTCTATGGCCCAGCTTTCTTTTGGCGGAGGGTTTATGATTAGAAATATTTCATTTGTTTGTATTTTCGATTGATAATCTTTTCTATAGCTCATTCTTCTTTTCGGCGCAGGTTTAGAATGAGTCGTTATCTATTTCTTCGCATATTGCATGCTATAGAAGCCCATCATGATTATTTTGTTCGTAAAAGGAATTGTCTTTGGAACTATCGGGTTATCTTCTTTCTGAAGGTAACTGCAGCGTCCTGATGATAGCTTATGGAGTACCGCGGATGCTATTGATGATTGTCTACTGATTGCGTAGAAATCGCCATAGAGAGTCTTAAAAGGTTTGTGCGCGCTATTATTGTCCTCTTTGGAGATGAGTATTTGAGATCTCCAAATGAGAATGATACTGCTAGATTACTTGCAATCGGTGAGGAAAGAGGTTTTCCTGGAATGCTAGGAAGCATAGATTGCATGCATTGGAGGTGGAAAAATTATCCCACAGCATGGCAAGGCTTGTATACTGGGCATGTACACAAGCCAACAATAATTCTAGAAGCTGTTGCTTCACAAGATCTATGGATTTGGCATGCCTTTTTTGGTTTACCAGGATCTCACAATGATATTAATGTTCTTCACCGTTCCCCTCTCTTCGCAAAGCTAGCTGAAGGACAAGCGCCGGAAGTGCATTACACTATCAACGGTCACAATTACACAATGGGGTACTATCTTGCAGATGGGATATATCCTGCATGGGCAACATTTGTGAAGACAATACCAGCTCCTCACGGGAATAAGAAGAAATATTTCTCCCAAGCCCAAGAGGCAGCTAGGAAGGACGTGGAACGAGCCTTTGGAGTTCTGCAATCTCGGTTTGCAATTGTTCGAGGTCCAGCACGTTTCTGGGATCAACAAACACTAAGAGATATCATGACAGCTTGTGTCATCATGCATAATATGATAGTTCAAGATGAGCGAGACGGAGGACCACTTGACTATAATTACGAAGGAATGGGAGAAACAGTTTCAGTGTCACACGAGCATACGCCTGAACTCTTTGAGTTTATTCAAACTCATCATTCCATTCGGAATAGGGAAACTCACCACCAGCTTCAAAACGATCTTGTGGAGCACTTATGGCAACGTTATGGAGGGGTGTAATATTATGTATCGTAATGTATTCATTCAATCATCTATGCAATCAGTCAGTCATCTATTGCAAAAGACATAATGCTGTGATTTAGAATTCAACCATCAACCAAGTTTGCATTGCAATATGTAAGTCCATAACCTAACAAACTGAATCGTTCTTAAGGAAAAGAAACAACCTTGGTTCAACCTTACCTATTACATCTTCTAGCTATTATGTCGCGCTGCAAGCTCGTGTAATATTGTTTTTGTGTCTCAAAGGCAATGACTTAGATCAATGCCCATAATTCTCTCCTCCTCGACCATTTTCTTGAATTCAAGTTCATTTTTCCGAATTCAAGCCTCTCTTTTTCTTGCTCAATTTTGACATTTTCTTGCTCAATCTTCACTTGTTCTTGTGCATACAGTCGCTCATATCGCTCATCTTTTTTCCTCTCTTTCATAATCTCAAGTTCCCTCTTTTCATTTCTAAAATTTTCTAATGCTTCCATGTAAAGATTTGTTGTTGGAGCAACTTCTTTACCTCGACGTAATCGTTCTTTCGCCGCCTTATGTCCAATTGGTCTACTCAAGTGATCATTTTCTGCATTAGTATGGTCCTCATCAAGATGAATTGCATTGGTACTAACAGGACTGGAAGATCCCGGACTTCCAGTACTCGATGTCTTTTGCTTCTTCTGAGATAAACGACCACACCACTTAGGATGGTATTGCAAAACATTCCAGCAATGTAAGAATGCGAACGATCGCCTTTCTTCTTCCTGATACAAAGTTCTAGCTTGCATAATCTGTACAACCACACAAACAACAATATGAGCACACCATCTACAAATAGGAAAGGTACATAGATTATGGGCTAACCTTGTCCTGCTCAGTTAAACCGCTTTGATTTCGACGCTCAATCCGATCATGACACCCACAAAACTTGTTCACTGCTTCTTGAATAACGGACCATCGATGTGTAAGTGAAGCCTGTGAGCGATCTGAGGTGAAAGTCTTGGTCTCGTGGAAGTAGTCATGTATTCTTCTCCAATAAGTGGCACGGGATTGTTGGTTCCCTTGTATTGCATCAATACTAACATTAAGCCATGCGGAGACCAACAAATTATCTTCTTCCTCGTAGACATTTTTGATCTTCTATTGTTTGCTTTTATTTGGGGACCATCCGTAGCAATCGTGACGGTTGTGAACCAATTGGACTTTCCTGAGGCGAAGGTTCGTAACCATCCCAATCACGGAGTGCATCCCCTCCCTCATTCAACAGATTTATATAGAAGCCATCCATAAATTCTAATCTGACAACAACAAAATTTCTCAAGTTAACAAACAACATTGCAATATCTTAACAAGTTTAAACCAGTCTTAGCATCATTACATCATACATAACAAGTCTAAACCAGTCTTAGCATCGTTACATCATAAATAACAAGTCTAAACCAGTCTTAGCATCATTACATCATACATAACAACTCTTAACATTAATACAAGACTAAAACCTTCCCGAATCATCACTATCAATTTCGATACCCTCTTCTTCACAATACTGCCTGTCATCACGTTTATCCTCGTCATCACTCTGGTAGTCATAGGGAAGGCACAACTCAGGGTCTACATCCTCTGCAAGCTCTACTTCATCTCTTTGCATCAGTTCATGTGATTGTATGGCAACCTGCTCTAAGCTTCGAGTTATAGTTTCGATGTCCATCAAAAGGCTATTGAGTTCATTGGCACATTGACAAGTTGTAACACCCTAGTTTTCGCTTTCTGGAGAAAAACCTAATTTAAATAAATTAAATTCAAAACTTGGAGTTTATTTGGTGTTTATATTAACCTGGCATCCATTTCCCTCCAAAATCGGGAATTAATTCCCCTCCGGTCGAAAAATCGGGTTTTCCATCCTGCAGACTAAAATTCACCCGAGTCCAAAAATGCTCCAAAAATCTCCACACCACTTCTAAAATGTTCCAAATATTCCAAAATGATTTTAGGAATCATTCCCCGAATTTTTGGACCTCCGTTCCTATTTTATCTCGCGCGGCTTTTGTTTAATGCCTGCGATCGACGCCAGAATATTCAATTCCACGAAAATCATCCAAATTCAGCGGAACCAATTTTATTGGGTCCCAAATATTCTAAAATGGCTCTAGGAATTTTTCCGAAATTTTTAGGCCATTTTTCCTTATTTTTTTCTCTAGGGCGGATCATTCGCGTAAAAAAAGAACCAACCGGAGCTTGCCACGTGACGGTACTGTAGCATGGGGTACTGTAGCATCGTGCTACAGTAGCACGTAGTACTGTTCGTCTTCTTCCCGATCGATCTTTTTCCAGGGAAAGAACAGAACATCTCCCTCTCTCTCCATGGATTCAAACCTCCTTAACTTCCTCAATAATGCTCCAAATCGCTAACGGCCGGATCCGTTGGATTAGTATGAACGAGACCCTTCCATTCCCGATGGTCTCCGCCCTAACTCGCACTGAATGCGTGCAGTTTGCAAGAAACTGAAAGGGCTTTGATTGTTCATAACTTTGCCGTTTCAACTCCAAACGCACGCGATTCCACCTCTCATCTCTCCGTATAAGAATCCTCTTTCCGGTGGTTTAGCCCTCCTTTAGCCTCACCTCCTCATTCTTCCGTGAGATCGAGAAACCGACTAAAACTAGACGCGTTCTTCGTGTTCTTCGTGTTCATACTTGTATCTTCTTGTCCGGTGAGCTTTTCTTCTTGTTCCTTGGTTCCTTGTGATCGTGAGGTAGTCTAGAAGCTCATCCAACAATCAATTTTAGGTTTCATCGACCGAGGGCGACGAATTTCGCATTTTCTTCATGCCGCCGAAGCGGGCGTTCATCGATTTCATCCTCCGGTAAGCTTTTCTCCAATTCTGCATCCTAGGGTCATCTAGAGGTTCTCTAGATGATTCATCAATTATGGGTTGATGCCATATTCAAATTTTCGTGAAAAGTTGGGAGTTTAGAGAGTTTGGGCTCTCGTTTCTTTCTTCGCATGGCGTGTCAGCGCCGACCCTCGGCGTCGCCGGGCCGGCCGACCTCGGGCCACGGCCTCACGCCGATCCCAGTCCTCCCGCGCCACCTGGCCGGTAGCCCGCCGCCTCGTGGCCGCCTGCTCGCCCGAGGCCGTGCTGCGCCGCCCATCACCTCGGCTCCCTCCGCCCGCCAACTCCCGCCATCGCCTTCCACTTGCCATGAAGCTCGGCACCCTCTCGGCTTGATTCGGGCCGCTTGGTGACCTGCGCGCCTTTGCCCTCTCCGTGCCCGCCCCGCCGCTTATCATGAGCTACTGGCCTCACGACAGCCCGAGCCATGGCCATGGCTTCCCCCACGCCGCGCCGCTTCGCATGCCCTTGGCCGGTCCCCCGTCTTGCTTGCGCCACAGATGCTGGCCGAAGGCCATTGCCGGGGCGTGGCGCCGCTTACCACCGGTCCTTCGCCCGCCAGCCGGTTTGCAGCTGCCGCTGACCACGCCGGCCGCTCGCTCAGCTCGCCTTGGCCGCCTCTGGCCAGGCCGTGGAGCTTTGCTCCTCCTCTGTTCTTTGCCTTGAGCTAGTGTGGGAAGAAGCCTCCTTAGTATGACAACTTGGCCCCACTTGCAAGTGGCCCAAATCAATTCCAAGAAAAATCAAATTCAGCCAATGGAATATTCCAGAATATTCCTCGATTTTCCATTTTTCCAAAATTCAAACTTCGGAGCTCCTAACTTTCTCATCCGAACTTCGCTTGACCCCATTCAAATTTCTAAATTCATCTAAATTCAAGATCTACCTGCCAAAGTATAACTTTTATAATTTTTGGATTTTATTTACTTTCCTGTTATTTAGTTGTTGCTCGTTTTTGGCAGACGCCGATCGACGCCGCCCGACTTGGGACAAGTGTTCAACATTCTCGTGACTAAGGCAAGTCTCCTTGACGCATATTGAACCTATGCTTTATAAATGTTTTACCCTGTTTACAAACTGCATTGCTAATTACATAAAATGGTGATGGTAAAGCGTTATGGTTAGTTATACCGCTTGTTTATACCTCCTTGAGATTTATTATCCCCGACCCTTTGTCGACCTAGAACAGGATCCACCATAATAAATATTTTTAATAAAATACATTTTGATGGGAAAATGACTATTTAGCGAGATAGTTTGAATAGAGTTAATCGGGACAATGTAATTGGGAGACGGATGGATATTAGTGATAATGTGAGGATTGTTATTATGAAATTGATTTATGGTGATGATCTTTTAAATGTTGAGGAGTTGGATTGTGATAGTAGTTAACAATATAATGAGTATGGATTGGGGTGGAATGCAAATTGGAGATAGATGAATATTAGAGTTGATATGGGGCTTGTAATCATAACATTGATCTATGAATGGTAGTCTCATGTATTTTGGTGGATTGGGAGGATGTTGGAAGATGTATGATGTCGGGAATAATAGTCGGGAGAGTAAATGAATGTTATTGAGAGTCATATGTATATGTCAAATAGAACAAGTGGTGAATTATGTTTCGATTGGATTTTAACTAGAATGCTATGTGATAATCATTTAGGGAGATTGTGAATAGTCCAGGATGTTTGGTGGTTTAGTGAATAATATTGTGGCGTATTTTTGGTGGATTAAAATAGATGATTAAAGGGTGATAGTGTGAAGGATTAAATATAGGGTGTTATGACGTATTATCGGTGGATTGTATTCGAAATGATTAGAGATGAATTTGTGAAATATTCTTTGTGGATGATACGAGCGATCGCTATAAGAATGATGGTCAATTCATTAATACAAATCATAGTTCAAGGGAAATAGACACACCTAATTGGGGTTTAATATGATTTTGAGAGTTAGGATATTACCATGATATACTCAATACTTTATGGATACGATATTGAATCGGATTATTCATATGATTGTGCCATTAGGGCAATTTAATGATTATTGGAGATTACAGAGAATTGGTTATAAGGATTGTCATCAACCCCGAGATGTGTATTTTACAAAAACAAACTATTGGTGGAATAGAATAGTGCAGTAGAAATGCTTAGCCTCGCTTATCGGTCAATATTCACCTATGGGTGGGACTTTCAATTATCTCTTGAAAACTTGTATTGGAAGTTATAGGCAAGGAGTATTGCCAATGGTTTACAAAATAAAAATCAAAGGAAAAATGATTTCGACTTGGGCGGCCTGGAATGGCGGGTGGACGCGAACCAAGCCTTGGTTCTTTGTGCAAGTACCGCCCAAGTCAATTAAGGACCAACGCTTATGATTGTCTCCATTCTAAGCATTAGTACAACCACATGTCAAAGTGGGCACGACTGCTAACTAATTTGTAGAAACTGACTTAGACTCACCACTAGGTGGTTGTGTGAGAGCCGGAAGAGGCATTGTTGTTGTTGTTGTTGTTGTTGTTTATCTTACACGGCGCAAGAGGGGCTTCAGATCTTGGTGGACATAACCCTAATAATATGAAACCTCAAATGTAGTCGGGTTAGAAGGCGTATACATTGTAAAGGCCTTGTCATGATATCCTCGGCACACCTAAGGAAGTGTGTTAATCGCGTGTCATCAAGGGAATATCATGTCTTGTGGGTAAAGTTGTACACCTCTGCAGAGTTAAAACTATTCGAATAGCCGTGCCCTCTGATCAAAGGCGAAGCTTGCTTTGAATGCTTTCATACTGGTAGACTTTGGGTTTTGATTTCAAACTAAACAATGTTTTGTTTTGGGATCCGGAGCGATTATAACTCTCGGGTGTCTTCTTGGCAAGGTCAAAGCCGTGGAGGTGGAAAGAACTCGATTTTGTAAACCATGGGACATAGCCATGTGATTGGATTGAACCCTGATTTTGTTGAGATGTAGGCGGATAGAGCACTGTATATTAGTGAGTGGTGGTTAGAACCTTCACTACAATATTACGTAATTCAATTATTAAAAGAATTGCTCAAATATGCTTTGTGAAATTTATTAACAAGTATGATTTAATGAAACTTGGCTTTATGCAAAAACCATATTAAGCCATCTTTGGATAGCCTACATTGTGCATAATCTCCTGCACTTGCCGAGTACTTTATGTACTCACGCGCTACATTCTAATCTCTCTCGAAGTGAAAGAAGTCGCTCAAGATTTCCGGCGACTAGGGTGCGTTCTCACTTTCGATTGCCTGTGGGCAATTGGATGGGTCGTGATTGGCGTTTGGCGTCTTCCGCTTGATTGTTCAAGTTGTTCAACTGTTCAGCCGTGAATGGTAAACCTTGACCATAAGGTCTTTGCTTTCATTTGGTATTATTCTTATTTAGTTATTTGTATTCGTGATATGGTTGTTGATTCATCACTTTTGACTGTGTGTACTAGCTACTGATCTGGGACTAGTACAGAATTACACAGAGGACTCCGAATAGCCGATCCGGGGGCCTACACAAGTGCCACTACTAAAATTGTCTTCTACAATTTTGTTAAGGTCCAATGCGATGCTCTCTATTTGTTTTACTGTCCATGCCAAGCCTTTACCGAGCTTCTCTGGATCTTTGTCCATCTACACATTGCAAGCAATATACAGCAGCTTAAACCACACATTGGAAGCAACTATACCCCAAGCATAGACAGCAAACATTAGACAACAATGTGCAATTTGGCAGGTTTATGTACTAAATCAAGTCTAATCTGCGGCCCTGATTTCTAATCAAGTCTAAATAACATTTTTCTATACTTCCAGATTCCTTGTATGAAGAGTAGATTAATATTCAAATATAAGGAACTTATATTGGAGAAGACCTTTTCGGTACACTTGCTATTCTATTTTTCCTTTCGAGGAATAGGATGGATTATAAGTTTCACAATTCTAATACATCTTGATCTTAATTCAAGATCTTTTGCAAATGTATAACTAGTCCATGCCTTGTCACATTGTACATCACCTTTGATTTCTCTGTGGCTATTTTTACTATAAGATCATTGGAGCAAGGACTCAGCTACACTTGATGATGCAAGTACTCGGTAAGGAAATCATCGAGGATGACCCCATGTATCAATACTCGATAAGGAAATCATCGAGGAAGCACTCCTCAGATAGCAAGGAAATCATCGACGCAGCACTCCTCAGATAGCAAGGACTCAGAAACACTTGACAATAGCAGTTCGGAAAGAGGGGGTTCTCTGACACGGGCAAACATAGGAAAGTATTAAGGAAACAAAAAAAAAGCCTATCCATTTGAGCATTTCTGTGACAATGTGTTCCTGTCATATGAACATGACATCAACAAGTAAGTAAATGGATTTAAACATTAATGCAAAAGCATATCCATTTGACCATTGGCGACATGCAGTGTAGTGAAACAACAAAATTGATCTAAGAGCAAATCATAGGCCCAGTGCAAGCTCTATATACAGTTATCTTGTTGCATCATATGAAATATATAAGTTCTAATTTGCATTGCCTGTATAACACAGGGGTTTATAACCAAAGCTTTTGTTCAATAAGATAAAGGAGTAATTAAATTTCTGATCTCGAGTAATTAAATTTCTGATCTGAAAATTCATAAAGAAATACTGCAACATAGAACAAGAATGCATAATGGAACCAATCATGAAATGCTTTTCCACCAGGATCCCCTCCCAAAACAAAAATCCTTAGTGGATTAATTATCATTACTGCTTCACAAAAAACTATCACTTCATTTTCTCGTTGCCGTTTATTTTTTTCGTTTTCAGTTCACTAAAAGAACCAATTAGTTGTACAAATGATCTGAATTTGGGTTGTCCAAATGTTGTATTAACTCTCTAACGACAACATCAAACATCAACAAAATTGCTTCAATATATGTGCAAATTAGCTGTTGCAAGTTCTTGTTATGTTGTACCATCTGGATTCAGATCTAGGAGTCCTAATGGACAAAAGCTTCAGAAACCGTATCCTTTGCTTGAATCAAACCATTCATTACAAGCATTTGCAACAGCTAACCATCCACCTTTCTCCAGAAACACAGACAACAATGAGATCCCCAAATTCTAACGAAAACTTATGAACCTAAGCAAAATTTACAGACAAACTCAGATTGTTGCAGCAGGAATCAACTACTTTCCAAACCCAATCAGTCGCAAGAAAGTTTGGGCGCAGGTTTGTGGCAACATGTTATACCAGTCTAGGTTCAGATGTTAGGCAAACAAATTTAACCGAAGCCAACTCAATCTAAGGTGATGGAATGGAGGAGCAACGAGTGAGGATTTACCGGCTGTTGCAAGTTCAGGATGGAGCGGCGGCGAGGACCGGGTCGACGATGGAGCGGCGGCGAGGACCGGGTCGACGATGGAGTGGCGGCGAGGACCACGAGGACCGGGTCGACGATGGAGCGGCGGCGACGACCGGGTCGCCGATGGAGCGGCGGCGAGGACCGGGTAGACGATGGA
Organism: Rhipidocladum racemiflorum; assembly: GCA_036346355.1. NCBI lineage: Eukaryota > Viridiplantae > Streptophyta > Magnoliopsida > Poales > Poaceae > Rhipidocladum > Rhipidocladum racemiflorum. Next base: position 42,691,596 of record CM070569.1, on the reverse strand, counting down.
GCGGCGACGAGGACCAAGCGGTCGTGACCGGGTTGACGACGGCGCGGTGGCGACGACGGAGGCCAGAGCTGTCGCCTCCTCGCAGATTCCTCACGGGCGCGGGAGAGACGATGTTGAGCACCGACCAGAGTTCGGGAATGCGATGGGGAACGGACGGGGAATCCCGAAATCTCGAGAATCTCTCTCCATTCTGCAAAAATGGGGAATGGGATAGGTAATCTGTTGGAGCAACGATTGTAACGGCTCCTTGTACGGATTACTCATTTTGAGGGATGAGGAATGGGATAGGGAGCCTGTTGGAGATGGCCTTAGGCTACATAAATTAGAAAAAAAAAGTATGAAGATGCATCGGACGCCTAGCTCAGTCGGTACAACGTCAACCCTTAACCTACCTAACCCGGTTCGACTCCCGTGGGCGCTTGCTCAAGTAGTTGCAGACTTGCAAGCTTCAAAAAAATAAAATGACAGAGCTCTCCTGGGAGTCAAATCTGAGACTACTTGAGTGCATTTCGTTCGCTTGACACTTCAGTTAGCTATGAGGGTGCTAACTCAGTATTTTGCTTAGGTGGATGAGAGAAAAGGAAGAGAGAGATATAGACTGACTACTAACTGATAGTCAGGCTATAGCTGATTTCAAGTTATTTATCACCTCTTACTCCCTCCGTTGCTTTTTATAAGGCGTATTTGGTTTCGTTAGGACAAGGCTTTGACCAACAATTACTCTATTAGCATATAATTTTTATGACACAAAATTGATATTAGCAGATTTGTATTCAAAAGTACTTATATATAATTATGATTTTGTATTGCATAAATGATATATTAATGAAGTAATCGTTGGTCAAAGTCTTATCCTAACGAAACCAAATACGCCTTATAAAAAGAAACGGAGGGAGTACATATGAGCCCATATTTAATTTTTAGACAATGCTATAGCTAGTCCATTGGAGAGGTTGTCTACTAGCTATCTATAGATGACATGTACACTTCTTATAGCTAGTAGTTGACTACACCATTGAAGATGCCCTTAAATCCAAGGGTGCTATGCTTGTATTATTGATTTTTGCCAGTTTTGCTCCCTACTCAAATACTTAACTCAGTTGCAGGCTTCAAAAATAAATGGCACCGAATGAGCTGTGTTAGTCGAACCTTAAGACCTCAAGCATGCCCTCCGTCCGCTCTAACCAAGTGAGCCATAGAAAGGTTGTGATATTACTGCCAAAATATTTATATGTATTCCTTACTAGTGGTATTATAATTACCCAAAAAATGGTGCCAAATCCGATCCAAACAACATCAAATCCGGTCCAAATAACATAAAATCCGATCAAAAAATCGAAATCTCGACGCTGAGATTTTCGAAATCACTGTAGCAATTTGAAGATTTTTATTTTTTTTTATTTCGTCGAGATTATGAATCTCGGGGGGACAAAATCCGAGATTTCGCCGAGATTTTGATCCTTGTTTAAGCCGAACTTATTCGAGCCAAGCCTGAGTCCAGATCTAGACTCAGATCTCGACTCAAGCTCAATTTGTTTACAACCGCAGTTGGTATCTTATTTTTCCTATAGCTTCGAGTGGCTAGCCAATTTAAACTATATTTTCTACATGTCACGATTTCTCTCTAAATCTTCGAGCTGCTACATGATTTCAAGTAGAGTTGCTATCTGATTTTTTTAAAAAAATGAGTTGTTACACGGTTTCAACTAAAGTTGCTACCTCCCCTAAGGGGGTGCTTGGAGAATGTTTTAGGATTTAGTTCAAATTCCCAAAACCTCCCAAGAAATTACCACTCATCCAAACAGGCCTAAAGGTAGGTTGCTACTCGATTTTAACTAGAGTTACTACCCTCTTTTTTTCTAGAGGCGAGTTGATACTCAGTTTCAACTACAGTTGTCATCCAATTTTTACAGCTTTGAATTGTCGCCTGACTTTTCTTAGAGTTACTCTGTTTTTATGGAGTTGCCCCAAACATTATTTTTCGCTTTTCGAGTTGCTCGTGATTGTGCATATGAACGTTGCTACCTGATTTTATTTTTCATTTTTTGAATTTCTCGTGATTGTACATGTGAGTTGCTCCCAAACTTGTATGAGTTGGCTCTTAATTTTTCTGTGATTGTCTAGTTATGTATAGATGCATTTTTTATATTTATTTTGAGCCTTGACGTGTGGGCTAAAAACGGAAAAGAGACTATATACATACATAAATGGACATCGCACGTGGTAATACGCACGCCCTATCACTGAAGCCGTAAAAAAAAAGCTCGAGCTCCAAACGATCGAACTCGAGCTCGCAAGCTTCATCGAGCTGAGCTTAAATAGCTCATAAGCTTACTCGAACTTGGATCGAACTTCTGTGAATTGAGCTTACTTGAGCTTTTTACCGAGCTTACTCGAGCTTGTTACCGAGCTTACCGAGGTTTACTGAGCTTACGCGAGCTTACCGAGCTTATTCAAGTTTATCATGATTACCGAGCTTACTCGAGCCTACTCGGGCTTGGACCGAGACAAGCCCGAGCCTAGATCAAGGCTCAGACCCTAACTCAAGCCTTACCGAGCTCAAGCTTGGGAGCCTCAAGCCCGCTCGAGCTCGGCCCGTTTACAGCCCTACCTATCACACGACTGGTAGCACGTCAAATGCTTCATATAAGAACAAGTACAACAATAAAGTCTATTACTTAATTTATCTTTCATTCATGTCATCTAAGGTAAGTAATAAAGTCAATTTATATAATAATTATCTCTCAAGGTTATCTCTAGATGCTGTGCAATAACTATCTCTTCTCTCTTGTACATACTCCCTCCAGCCACAAATAGTTATCGTTTTCGACATCCATATGAACTTCAAAACACAATTTCGATCACTGATTTTTATTATAATATATTTATAAAGCTCAACAATATTATAATATTATAAAAGTACTTATCGAGACAAGTTTATACATATAATTTTCATGTATCCAATTTAAATATTTAAAAATATATTAATAGTCATAGTGTCGGTGTTTCGTGTACCGGCAATACAAATTTTTGATTAGTGGGGATCGCGCGCTCCCTCTCCTCGAATGGTTGACTCAGGGAGCCGGGGTTTATACTGGTTCGGGCTGAATGTCCCTACTCCAGTTCGTGCTATTGGGGTGTATTGATTCGTGAGGTGAACAAGGGGTTACAGACGGGGCAAGAGTTCGATCGATCGATTTCCCTTGTGCCCGATTGGGTTTCTTTTTGTTCTATTGCTTGATCGCCCCCCCTCCTCTCGGAGTCCTGCTTCTCCTTATATACTCGGAGATGGCAGGTTACATGGGAGTTTGGAGAGAAAAAGGAAGGGGTACTGTACGCCTTGGAGTCTGGTTTTCTGTCTTGTCGTCCGACCGGGCTCCGCCTAGCCCCACGCGGGGTTGGTAGTTCCGCAGCAGGGGGTCTTCGGCCGTGCTGACAGGGTGACGCATTGCTTCGTACGAACGTCAGCTCCGGCAGTTAACTGTACTTGACCTCAGCTTGGCCTCGGGAGGGGACGCTCTCCTCCATGGTGTGTCAGGATGACGGGACTGGGGCTTGACTTCTTGGCGCGTCCTCTGACATCCTAGGGAAGGGACCACCTACCCCGGTACGGACGTCAGAGGACGTCGCATACGCAGGGCAGTTGGCCTGACGTCAACGCGGGTCTTGACCACTCGATCGCTGGTGGAGCCGACCGACCGCGCCCTCCGACCTAAGGGGTCGGAGGCAGCCGATCGCTCGGGGCTGGTTCCAAACAGGGGCCAGACCCACTCTTTACGGCCCATGGGCCTTTCGCCAGAACTGGGCTTTTAAGGAGGTCAGCCCGCTCGTGGTTCCGAGCTGATGGGGGTACCTATGGTATGCGTACTCGTCACATAGTTTCAAAAGTTTGGCCATTATTATGTCCAAAAGGTTAGCCATTTGTGATCGAAGGGAGTATCTAATCTATCTTGTTTCCCGTGCGATGCTTGCTCTTGCATAAGTGCTGACTCTCTTCTCTTTTCTCACACTTTCACATATGACAAAGCTGATGTATATACGATAATAGTAAACTCAGTTTGTCTTATTGTACATGCTCAAAGTATAACTACCGTAACACAGTGCACCTACAAGATCATAGAGATAATTAATGTGATTGATTAGACGGCTAAAGTTAGGTTTATACTGTTAGCTGGCAGTACCTGATTTCTCGTTGAGAATTAATACCAGTCTAATTGCCGTATGAAAACAGGAGCGTGTGAAATTGAGAATTTGTCTCTAAAGAGTTATACTTGAGGACTTGGCACCACATTTGTCTCACTGCCTGTATATACGAGTGACCTAGCATCCACGTGTCACTAGACTACCGAATGTCGAGCAGTGCTTCTATGATTTTCCTCCCAATATAAGTTGCACAAATCTTAAAGCAAGCGAAGAGGTAAGTAATCCTCATCCACCTTTCATTCATGCTTTAATATTTGTACAACTCTAGAAAAAAAAAAGTATAGAAACACCTCTCCCCAATGTCTAGTGAAAAATACTATGAGGCCTAAATTTGGGATCACTTGACCTTTTGTTTTGCATAGATGTTTTATACTGAATAAGATCACTATGAGGCCTAAATTTGGGATCACTTGACCTTTTGTTTTGCATAGATGGTTTATACTGAATAAGATCAATAAATGGCAACTTAAGATGTAGCCATAAAAGGATGGATCTTCTTTCTAGAACGAGAAAAAGGATGGAAATATGTTAGTGTTGTCTTTACCAAGTTTTTTTTCCTGAAATTACAGTTATTCAGCGGGGTCTAGTTATGGAGCCAAGTGCCCAAGTCAGTCCGTGCGCTCTCTGATCAGAGGTCGTCACCCGTGAGAAAATTATTATCTTCTTGTATATTAGTCCATCGAAAACCAACTGAGAGCATGGAAAATTAGATACAAACCTAATCTGATGTGTACACACAAGCAACCACGCGCAAGCTAAACAAAACAAGAACAGTTATTGGACACTGTCTAATCTGAAGTGTACGCATGAGCAACCATAATAAGGCATCCAGTAATGTAGCTACAGTTGAGAGCAATCAGTACCCGTAGGTTCTAACCAGGGTTAACAAAGCCGAATGAAAATAAAAAATTTCGACCGGTTTTCGAGATTTCGAGCCATACCGAAATATAAAACCAACCGGTAAACCGGTCCAATTCAAAAAAAATTTAAAAAATTAAAAAAAATTTATGCGATGTAAACTGAACGGTTTTTCGAGAAAACCGACGAAAACCGCTCAAGAAACCGATCGTCCAAAAAGGTTCAACTCGCCGAGCGGTTCTTCGAGAAAACCGAATGATTTTCGTTTTTTTTAATTTGTTTTGAATGTTTTTTGTTCAAATGCTCCGTTTTGAAACTTTTCGGTTTCTAACGATTTTTCAACGATTTTTGGTTTGATATTTTCGAATTTCCAATTTCGGTTTTCTACCGGTTTTTTCAGTTTCGGTTTGGTTAACCCTGCTTCTAACAGATCAGCTCGAAATAAAGCTCTCTTTTTTTCAGTTCAGTAAGGTTTGATGACCTCCAGAACTAGGGTTTAAAGCCTGAAGCAGTCAAGCTGGATCGAGTCGTGGCGCTTTTTGCGCTTTCTGATTGAATCCGTCCTGCAATTATATTCTAGTCTCGAGGGACCAATCACATTTTCGGGCATAGTACTAGAAAGCCACCGACACAAAAAGTACAGATATATACTTCTACATTGAGAGCACAATTTAAGGGCCAAGGAGAATGTCTAGCTAGATGATTATACCTCACTCTCTCAGTCTCGTCAAAATTTGGTTAACCCAAAATTGGCTCAGACTTGGAACACATGTACTCTTCGAGAAGAATTAAGGATGATGCATGGTAATCAGGGGTTCGGGTACAGAACAGGGGAAATTACGACGGTCAAAATCGACTCATTACCAGTAAAAAAAATAGAGTTACTTTGGAAGAAGGCAACAACTTTTGAACCTCTAGTCTTGGTGGCTTACATCACAAAACAGCATGCGCGCAGAGAGAGAGAGAGAGAGAGAGAGAGAGAGAGAGAGTTCCGTAGAGTAACAGATGCAAATTGAAAACATAAAGTTGTTACATATGTTCATGGACTGTTGTTTGCATCAGAAGCAACGCTGCCTTCACCTCGCCATAGTTTCCTTGGTTTCTAAGGCTTTACTGTGAATTAAAAAATAAAGACTTGATTTGCACTAGGATCTGAACAGATTAGTCCATGTCTATGTCAAGACTCTTGCATAAGTCCCGGTCTACAATCTGGTACTTTGACTTGGATCAGGTCCGATTATAGTACGAGATCTCAATATTCCCCATTTTTCAGCACAAGACTACAGATGCTCGAATTCTCAGTGCAGGGTTATGATACGCAACACCTAGCTTGATACTAACTCTTTCCCTTTAACAACGGCAAGGTAATAACCCTTTCCCTTTAATAACTGACCCAGCAACATCGTTATTTGCCTGTCAAATGAACAGCTCTCAAATTAATAGTGGAATTTGATACTAACTCATTAGTGCATCCATTCTACTATTCTAGTGCATTGCTCCCTTGATGGGAAAAAAAAAAGCTTGTCACTACATTTCAATGAAAGAACAGTAGTACTATTATTGCCAACTGTTTGCCCTCTTCTGCAAGCAACTAAGTAACTAACTGCTGAAAGGCCATAATTCAGAGCCATGGCCTAGTTGACCAACAAAGAGAATCTTGAGGCGTGCAGAATAGATTAAAGCCAAGCACCACTTTACTTTCTAGTTAAGGAGCATGCAGCAGTGCCATTGGTGCCCCTTTAGGGGATCTTGTTGTCCTATAAGCAATGGCTGCCATTCTTTGCATAGCTTGGGAGGAATAAATTACTTCTCAATATCATCATCGTTGATTGATATGGAACATGGTGTGGAAAAAGATAAGAGAGAAAGGAGATGAGTTCAATCCTCTTTTCTTTCTTTCCTTTTTATGGAAAGAGATGAGTTCAATATTTCCTTTTTCCTTTTTTTTTTTCCTTTTTTTTCTTTTTGAGGAAAGGAGATGAGTTCAGTGAGCTGCTAATGTTGCTGCTTAAATTTTAACAACAGCCTTATGGGCTGACAAGTCGTGTCGGCCCAGCCCAATCCATTCCCACGTCGGCTTGCAAATGGAATTGGGCCGGCCCAGCTTGTTCTCCTGTGCATTCCAGCGTTGCAAAGGGCCCTGCGACTGTTCCGAGTGCAAAACCTGTACTATAAATTTTTTGAGCGAATTTTACTTTGCACAACCTAACATTACCAAAGTTTCACAAAACATCGAGAAATGCAATTCTTTTCACTTAGCACCACCCTTTCTTACATCTTGTTGAAGATTTCACTAGAGAATCGAGTTGGGTTGAACAATATGGCGTTAGTTCCACCTAGAGGTATTGTACGGGCAAGTAGCTTAGTGGCAATGGTAAAATGTTGATGCAGATTGTGTCGTTGCCTCCCCAGCACACAGCGTCACCTACGCTGTTGTCATCGCCACTCCGTTCGTGGGAGGCGGCCCTCGCTAGGCCGATCACCTCGCGCAGGGTGCTTTGGTACGTGTTCTGCTCTGTCTGCAGTCTAAAACCTCAAAGTAATTAAGCAAAGTGCCGGCTCATGTTTTGGACTAGTTGTGCAGGACGCGCCATGCCCCCAAAGTAATTAAGCAAAGTGCCGGCCTATGCTTTGGTACGTGTTCTGCTCTGTCTGCAGTCTAAAACCCCAAAGTAATTAAGCAAAGTGCCGGCCCATGCTTTGGACTAGTTGTGCAGGACGCGCCATGACGTGAGCGACTAGAAGTATTTTTGAGGAAATAGGGTTTCCACCAAAATAATGCTTCCTGTCGGCTAGCGGTTATGGCCTAGGAGCTTCATCCAAGGAAAAACAAGAGAGGCGACGCCTGGACGTGGCGAGTCTGGCGATGCGTAGAGAGAAAATAAAAGGGCGATCGCCTGGACGTGGTGCACTAGTGTTGTCCGAGCAATTCGCCGACGAGCCGTGATCGCCCCTAATCCGAGGATAGAATATTAATCTTCCTTAATCTCTTTTCCCTATTAGTTTTACACTATTTAATTTTTGATACATTTATTATTATTTTTAGCGCCGTGCGTTATCAACTTATCATGTCATCTAGAAGGTATCCATCAGGTAGCGAAAAAAGAAAAAGAAAAAAAACGTGCGGATGACTTCATAGAAACACAGAGAGGAGCTATGAACAAATTTTTAAAGAGTAATACAAGTCAGGGCCCTGATACAAGTGCTTCGTCGAACCCAAATGATGAGTTGGCGATAGTTGCCGTGGAGGAAGAGGATTTGGCAACTTTATGCATCGAGAAGAAGTTATTGGACGGGATTGATATCAATAGTATAATTGATGACTTTGTATCACAAAATGTTAGAAGAATTTTTTTAAGATGATGCCAAGTGTCAAGTAAGTGTTTATGATTACAATTTACATTTGTCATTTCATAAACTTTAAAGTGTTCTATATAAGTAATTTTTGTGTATCGAATATTAATTTCTTCAATGATGTGTGCTTATAAGACTACACACACATACACACACACGCGCGCACACACACACACACATATACATAGACATATATATATAAGAGAGTTGAATGGGCCCTCCATATAAGTTTTCGCCCTGGGCCCCCAAAATACCAGGACCGGCCCTGGGTGGCGCTGCAATCTCTGCACGTGTTCATAGCTGTAACACCTCAAAATTTACATATTCTGGTTTAACTAATTATTTGTGATGTACTGAGATTTATCCTAAATTTTCTAGAATTTATAAATGCGTTTTGCTATTTCCAATGTTATAAAAAAAATTATTCAAGAAAAATAAGACCAAAATTATGTTAAAAATAATTTATTTAAGTTAAAAAATGCTCCAAAGTGTTTTTTTGTAAAATTTTATAGAATTTTTTAAAACTCTATTTGGTATTTATTTAAGGCAAAATATCCGGTGCAACCACCATTTTCGTGCAACCACCGTGCAACCCTACTAAAAAAAGTTTCAAAAAATTCTGAAAAAAATCATGGATGTACATCTCAACTTACCCCATCTACGTATAAAATTTCATGATCAAATATGTCCTATGCTATAAGTTACCAAAAAAATAAATTTTGTGCTATCTAGTGTAGCAAGATTCCAAGCGAAAATTTGTTTTTTTGTAACTTCTAGCATAGGATGTATTTGATCATGAAATTTTATACGTACATGGGGTAAGTTGATATGTACATCCATGATTTTTGTCAGAATTTTTTGGAACTTTTTTTAGTAGGGTTGCACGGTGGTTGCACGAAAATGGTGGTTGCACCGGATATTTTGCCTTTATTTAAAGCCATTTGTTTTTGTAGGATTATTTTAAATAAAAAAAGAAATAAAAAAGAGCATTTTTACCTTTTTGGGATGAGCCCATACACCCAGCCCATTTCTCCTTTACTCCGCCGGCCCAACCTGCATGCCCCTCCTCTTTTCCCCTTGGGCCACGGACAAGTCGGCCTGCCGGCTTCCCCTTTCTGGCCCAAGCCGGCCTGGACCACCCCCACCGTCTCTCTATCTTGACCAACCAATAGGTGGACCCGAGGCCCCACCTATGGAAGGCATCTTCCTCCTCCCGCTCGGCTCCTCCTCCCTCTCTCTCCCCCCCCCATTTCTCGTTGAGAGAAGCTTCAAAATTTCCGCCATTCTCACGCCCGATCTTATCCCCACTTTGGGTGCAGTGTAACACCCCAAATTTTTGCTTTTCATGAATTTAAATGTTATATTGCATTTTTGAGAATTTTTGGAATTTTCTGGAATTTATTTGGATTTAATTTGAGTTTATTCCCTTTTGAATTAATTAAAGAATTAAAAGTTTTAAATAAAACTTTGTTGGAAATATTTTATTTGAGTCCAAAATGTCTCAAAGTATTTTCCAGAATTTTTCTGATTATTTTGCTATTTTTCTTGAATTATTTGAATTTCTAGAAATTATTTTAATTATTTAATCACTGGAAAATACCGAGTGGGTTTTACTGTTCAAGCGACCGAGCCTGAGTCAGACTCGAGTCCGAGTCCGACTCGAGTCTGACCCGAACCCAACCAAACCCTAATTGCGTGACCGTTGGATAGCATCAAGCCATGTCGCCCACGTGGGGATCGGCCCGAACCCGTGCGATCTTGGCTGTTGATTGTGCCACGTGGATGGCTAGGATTGCGCCACGCAACCCTCTCCGTGTCGTCACTGGACTACGCCGTCGCCTGCGTGTGGGCCTCGGTTTCTGCGATTTTCACGGACTTCGAGGGCCTTATTTAATGCGCCGCCACCCGTGTCGTGACCTCCTCTTCCGTGCGCACCCGTAGCCCTAGGCAGCCGAGGTCAAGTCACCGCCGTTCGCCCGCAAGAGCTCGCCGAAGTTGTAGGAGAAGCCCGCCGCGGTTTGCCGCCGTTTCCGCCGTCCTCCGCCTGATTGAGCCCAGATCCGGAACCGTCGCGACGAGCCGCACCTGGGAGTTCCATCCACTTCGCCGTAGCACGCCCGCAACGCCGTTCCCCGTGTCATCGTCTTCGGCAGCCCCTGCTCCGCCGTGCCATCGCCGACCTCGCGAGCTCCGTCAATCGTTGGATCTTCATCGAACGGCCACGGTGAGTCCACGTCACCCTGTTCGATTTCACGTTTCGGTTTTTAGATCTAATATCAACCTTTGGATCTAGATCCAACGGCTTAGATTAAGCCACGTAGCCATAGACTGCACCGTGCTAGATCCAATATCAGCCGTTAAATCAAAATCGTACGGTTAGGGTTAATCGCGTTGCAGCGTTAGATGCAACCTCGGCCGTTCGATCGAGATCGAACGACGTAGATTGAGCCACGTGTCATCACCGGGTCATGCCACGCCACCCCACGGTGAGGCAGAACCCGATCGGATCTGGACCGTCCGATCTAAATTGTACGGCCCAGATTAACCACGTTGCCCACAGCGTGCGAGATCTAGATCGTGCCACGTGCACAGAAGCCAGACCGGCGCGGTCCACGCGGACGCCAGCGCCCGTGCGTCGCCGACGCCACGCAGCGTGGCGTCGGCCGAGGGGCCCGTGTGTCAGCGGCTGGCCCAACGGCACCGTGACGTCAGCGTGACGTCACGATGGGGCCCACGTGTCAGCCATCCTTCGGCCGAGCCGTGCTGACGTCAGCGATGACGTCAGCAGTGGGTCCCACGTGTCTGTGACACGTGAACCTGTGGACCAGGGTCCACGGTGGACCGATCCCGTGCCGTGGACCAAGTCCACGGGCCGGTTGACGCAATGATGACGTCATAATTCGATTTTTCAATAGAAAAATAATTCGGTGGAAATTCAAATATCGTGCTGACGTCATAAATCCAGATTTTCAATAGAAAAATAAAATGGGTTAATTCGGTTTATTGATTTATTTGAATTTTCAAACTTCAAACGTTTATAACTTTTGCGTTTTAACTCCGATTTGAACGATTCCAATTTCTAAATTTTTATAAAATTGAGATCTACTTAAATATGAATTTTAATTAATTTTTGAATATGAAATTTTCTCTGTTTATATTTAATTAATAGATTCTTTAAACTTTAAACAATTATAACTTTTGTATTTCAACTCCGATTTGGGCGTTTCAAATTTCTAAAAATTTGTAAAATTATGCCTGTCGACGATTGGGGAGCAGGCCCCCGCCGAGCTTACTTGTTGGTGGAGGGACCAACCGCGACCCCTTCTCACATGAGGGAATACTCAGAGGAATGACTCACCGGACTTCAACGAGCGAGGACACAGTACTTTACCCTGGTTCGGGCCTCTCAAGAAGGAGATAATAGCCCTACTCCAGCTCGTGTATATTTTCGTATGTATCTGTCCCTTGCCTCCCCCCTCCACGGCGGGGATGCTTTATAGCTTACAAAGGGGCGTACTTGTTCAAGCCCACTAACTCCACGTTTGACCAGGTCCAACGTGGTAGCTAACGGATCCTATACTCCAGCCACGTTCCCGCAGAGAACGCAACGAACTAGCGGAGGTTACGCAGCTAGCGGTTACCGACCTCGGGATCACGTCAGGTCGGCTAACAACCAACTCCGAACTCGGCCATCTCGTCTGAGCACGAGCCATCGATTCACCAGGTTACGCGACTTTCTCAGGTCCCGGCAAGGTCGTCCCTAGGAACGACCTCCTGGTGGCCAGGGCGGGGACGAGCTCGCGCTGCTCATGGCGCCCGACTAGGTCGTCCCGGGGGACGGCCTTCCGGTGGTTCGGGCAGTAGTGAGCCCGTGTCGCTCGTGGCACCCGAGGTAATTTATGGGATGCATCCAACCCCCCAACAGCTAGCCCCCGAGGTTCGAGTGGAAAAAGGCCTAGAAAAGGTCTTCCTCTCGGGCCTACCGTCTCTCGAGCCAGCCGGGTTGGTTGTGGCGAACAGCCGTCTCGACCTCCGAGCTATCAGCCATCCTCAGGGAACGAGCTTTTGGCTCGGTTCTGCCGCGCCTCGGGCGTACGGACTAGCTCCCATCCTACCGACGGTTCCTTCCCCCGGAAGCTTCATTCGGTCAGTACGAACCGCTCCTCCTCAGGAACCGTCGCTCGGCAGGACAGTTTCAGTATGCGCGCCTACATGTCGCTCCCTGTGTGGCGAACGTCTCAACTGCCCCCTGCGCCTTTAGGGCTTCCTTGACCATCACGGCGGGAATCTCTTCGTTTTCTTGTTCAGTTTTTAAACACCAGAAGAGGAACTCTAGATTCACCCAGCCTTTTGATGATTAGTGCGCCCCACACTTCTCCACTCCAGCGTTCGTCTTTCTCCTCGATCACCTTCTCCACTTTCATGGCAAAGTTCGGCGCCAGCAAGCTCGACAGGTGCAAGCTGGAGACCCTTGAGCGGGCGAAGTACCTCGACGCCGGCTCATGGAGAGCCGCCGGTGCCGAGGAGAGCCCGCAGCCGGAGGAAGGGGAGATCGTCTCCATCGAGCTCTACACCATAAACGGGCCAACGCCCGAAGCGAAGTTCGTCGAGGCCGTGCGCTTTCTCGTGAATGCGAGATCGTTCACCTCCACCCCAATTCCATTCTCATTATGGCCATCTTCGCCCATCTCTGTGAAGGGTTCGTGGGCGTCGAGCCTACCCCCAGTCTCTTTTTCCACTTCTACACTCTTTCGCGCACCGGCACGCCCTCGCAGGCCGGCTGCCTTTACTTCCGCCTCCGACCTACCCGCCCGTACGAATACCCGAGCTTCACGCTCAAGGACTCGGTGTCGGGGTGGGCCGACTCTTGGTTCTACCTGAGGAAAGTGGAGGGCAGCTCGCTTTCCTACTCCGGCGCCAAGGGTCATGCCGTCGAGACCCCGTGTCGCTCGTGGCACCCGAGGTAATTTATGGGATCCATCCAACCCCCCGACAATGCCCCTTCTGTTTATGGACTTTACTTGAATTTTTTAGCAATGTGCATGTACTGTTTTATTTATTTATTGCTATTTGCACGCGTTACGAGTAGACGTTGAAGTACCCGAGGGCTTCGAAGGTGAATTGTTGACCCAGGAGCCAACTCAAGATCAAGAATAAGTATTTTTTGAAGGCAAGTTATGCTTTGACCATATTGATCCCATTTTTGAAATTAATTTAATTTAAATTATTGCATGCTAATTTAATTAGAAATTGTTTAAATTATTGCTGTGAATTAGATAAATGCCAAATTGCAGTATGACACCTTGACTATTTAATTATGTGCCATGAACCCTTGCCACCCTAGTTGTGGAATATATATAGTTGGACATTAATGAATTGACTACATTGGGTATTTAGATCGTTGTAGTATATTGCTTAGACCTGCTACGTGCACATGACATGTTTTCGGACAATCAAATGTTAATCTTGACTTAATGAGATATTGAACCTGTTTTGGAGAAGTATCATGTGTTGTGATGGTGATCATGGCATGTGGTGCATGGTAATCAACTGGGTTTGATAAATAGATTTGGACCGGGGCAAGTGGCAAGAATGATATGGTGGGTCATGAGTGGCACCGGGGATGTCGTTTTGATTCTTCGCGTAGTCTTGCCCTGGTTATCCTAAGGACTTAACCTTGCAAGCCTTTGATCTGAGTCAAACGTTCAACCACATGTCTATAATGAGACAGACCTAGTTGAGTAAGTTACTAATAACTTGCATGTGATACCTCGGGGTGTCAACTACACCTTTTGTGTAGCTCGAAAAGGGAGCGTACCAGTGCTATGGTATGGTACCCGTCCAACGGCATGTCGGTCCCATACTTCGCCTCTGTTAAGGGAAGGGATGGTGTATGACAACAGCCGGAGATGTTCACTTGTATAGTTTGCTGTCTCTGAAATGCTTTGTTACGATCACTCGCCTTTGTGGTGTTTGACTGTATCTTGTGGGTATAGTGCATAACCTCTGTAGAGTGTAAAATCTATTCGAATAGCCATGTCCGCGGCACTGGACATTGCTCGGGGATTACAGTCAAGGGTTAGACTTTCATGAAAACAACTTGGACTTGGAAAGTTTGGTTGGGTTTAATAATGACGTTGATGGAAATGTGGATTAGGAAAGGAAAAGTGTTTACTTAACTCCTGGGAAAGTTATTGATATAACCTTTACTTTTACTGCTTTCGAATCTACTTATGCTACTTGTTAAATGCTGTTTTACTGCAAATGTATCCGTTAGCCTATCCTTTGTATTAAGCCATGCATGTAGAATATTAGTTTGCATTCTGTGCATGACTTGCTGAGTACCAAGTACTCACCCTTGCCACAATACAACATCAGTTGAAGGGGAAGCGACGCCAGCTTTGGAAGAAGAACTTCAGGAGGAGCCATCTACCTAGGGAGCGAACCCAGTCAGTTGCCTATGGTATACTGGATGGCACCACGTTGATGCTTTTATTCCACTGCAATTTATTTCCTTAAAAAGTTTTCGCCCTGTGTGGCGTACTCTTGTAACTTGACCACAAGGTCGAGCAACCAATTTGGTTATCTTAATTAAAGTACTTTATTACTATCGATGTGTATGATTGTGATATTTACCGATGTTGAGACTGTGTACACTAGCGTGATCCTGGACTAGTGTTGAATACACAGAGGGTCCGGATTTGCAAATTCGGGTCCCGACAAGCAGCCATGCCCATCTTATCCCGATATTGCGCCCTTATCCCCTCCCATTTTTCGTTGAAATTTCGGCCTGCCCGCCTCGAGCCTTACTCAGGCTACAAATAGTCGCATCAACTCCTCTCTTCTTCCCCACTAACCGCACAAAATCGGTGGTGTTTTCTGTAACTCAAACTGAATGTATTTTGCGACAAAAGTCACAAAACTTACTTCAGAGGTCTACCATCCAAGATGTAACCATTAACCGCCTCTATGCGCCGGACAGCTTCCTCTTCCCTTGAAAATGTAACGTACCTATGGGAACAAAAGCAAAGAATTACTCAAAACAACGAACATCTCTACTACTATAAAGCAACAGTTGGTGGCAGTGGTGAGTTCTACCCATATCATTAATTACTCTGCTTAATTGCTCTACTTAATTGCCCTGCTTAATTGCCCTACGCAAAAAACGAAGCGTTGCTTTAGGGCCTGTTTGGGGAGGCTGTAATTTGTCGCTTTTGGCTTCTTTGTCAATAAAGCATTTAGTCGGGCATTGTGGCTTTTCTTGATATGTCATTTGGCAAACTAGCTGCTACAGCTGTATCTTTTGGGGGCAACCGAGTGGGCCTGAGTGAGGAGGGAGTTGGAGAGATGGTGCCCGAGCCAGAGGGAGTCAAGGAAGCGATTGAGAGGGGATACGACGGGATGAGGGGGGACACAGAGCGAGCGGGGAGACGGTCGAGCGAAGCCACAGCTGAAAAGCACCTCCCTACCAGCTGTGGCTTTTAGGGGTGCTTCACTATGGCTTAGCGTGCAGCTTTGGTGGGTTGTTTGGGGGGGCTTTAGACCCAAAGCTGAAGCACAGCTGAAGCGCAGCCCTCCCAAACAGGGCCTTAATTAGCCAGCTTTCGCAAGAAACGAAGCGTTAAAGATAGATGTTTGATCTTGTGAAATAATTTTTTTATTTTTTAATCTTTATTTTTTGTTATCAATTTTGTTTTTCGTAGCAACGCACGGGCATGTAACTAGTATCAACTCAAATGTAACACAAACCATTCAGTTTGCTAACAATAAATGTTGCTGGCCTGCTTGGGAAGTAATGTATCTAGTAGGAACTACCATTAAAATAGGACAGCCAGAACTGCATTATCTGTTGCATTTCAGTGTCATGCATAAAGGTGGATTGCCCGTATCACTAGGTGGAAGGCATGTGGATTAAGGTTGAATATTTCAGGCACTCCTTGAAAATTTATCAGCAGCTTTTAGTGGCTGATATCTACCTAGATCTGATCCAATGGCCATGAATGCTATCTATTTAAAGAGTGGTTCTTGTTTGACTTGTTTCCGCTGCTAAAGGAATATAATTTTCATTTGCACTTTCTATAGCCAAAATTGTCGATAATAATGTTTTCTATTTTCCCATATTGTCCAAGAAAATTCTTCTGTCTTAACACCCGTATGAAGAGTGCACAGTTAGAATTTTTTTCATATGCATCAAAACAGACGTATAGAACAATACTAGTGCAAAACATTTACCTTGTCACCAGCGAATTCAGTAGGCATCC
Source organism: Rhipidocladum racemiflorum (assembly GCA_036346355.1). Lineage (NCBI taxonomy): Eukaryota > Viridiplantae > Streptophyta > Magnoliopsida > Poales > Poaceae > Rhipidocladum > Rhipidocladum racemiflorum. The sequence continues at coordinate 42,674,920 of CM070569.1, read as the reverse complement.
CAATAATATAAACAAGCTTCCTCTGAATCACACGAACACTATTTGGATCCACTTGTTCTTCAGTCACTCTCAACTGGTTTTTTTCTTCTGATTTCTGCGTTTAGGACTTGGTTTGTTCTTTTTGCAAGTTTGATTTGTCAGCACAAAGTTCCTTTAATCTGCAATTGAAAAAAAAACAGATGTCACGCAATAATTACGGAATTATTAAATTAATAAGCTTCCTGAATTAGAATTTTGAGAAATATAATATAAATGGGATAAAGGAGGGAGAAGTGGATGGGGGGGAAGTAGCATAAGAGAACAGAGCATTTTAGTGATAATAATGTCATAAAGGACATGCATTTGCTTGCTAATGCCCATCCCCAATATCCTATCCTTGTTGTACATAGAACGGCATCCAGGGCACCTCCCACCAGATTCATCCTTCTGATCCATTTCCATTATATGATGCCAACACCAAAGACAAATCTACCAAAAAATAATTGATTATAAATATGCCAATTTCATTGGTACATAAGGTCCACAAGAAAAGACATGATTTGAGTTGTTCATAACATGAATATTTTATGAATCTGTAACATACTAGAAGTACAATGAATGCATAAGGTAAGATAAAGAACAAGGATTTAATTTAGCAAAACAAAAGAACTTAAGAGGGGAAATAACTCTCTGAAACCTACTGCAATCGATAATGGCATTATGTGGGCATCAAAGAGCGGATGCAACTCATATATTTCATGCTGCTTGCAGCATTCATCACTTGACAGTTACTAAGGACTTGTTACTAAATAACCAACACAGGAAATTATGAGACACTGGTTTGGGTATCAAACCTACGAGTCTTATTATCTGATCAAACCTACCAGTCTTATTATCTGAAAGTAACCAAAAAAACCTTCAATGCCTTGATTGATGTTCACTGTTTAGATTGTTACTATTGATATTAAAATTCTGAAACATGCTGCACTAAGTTATTTTACTAAATGACACCAGCATTAACTTTCCTTAGCCTTTCAAGAACAACAGATGTCTCTCGCAGTTAGAACGTATTTAATAGGTCAAACTAAAGAACATCCAGGAAAGAAAAGTAGCACATCAGATGAACTCAAACATGATGCTCAAGTAATTGATTTTTCACCTCATATCCACATTTACAGGGCTTCAATTGTTTATCTGTCAAATCCATCGTCTCCAAGCAAAGTGGACATTTTTCTTTAGCTTGGGTGCTCATGGTGGCTCCACCCAATACTTAAAGCAACACGAAACTGAAAAAAAAGGAAAAAGAGTAACCCTATGACCAATTAAAGTAACACAATATGAAAAATATATAGTAATATGCATCTCTCATAATGTTATAAGGCTAAAAAATCTTATCAAAAATATAAAAGATTAAGAGCATCAAGTTAAAGCAATACGCCGGTGGAAGATATTAGTCCCAGAAAAATTGTAAAAGTTGTGTGATATAACAATGTAGAAACCAATTAAACAGTAAGGCATTTTTCCTATTCTTTCAACAGTTCAACTCAATTACTCAACGGATTGGACAAGAACCTAAACTAAAATTTTTCCATGGTCCACACACAATGATCAGTGTCCTACAAGTGAATGTATTTGCTTGTATTCTAAATGTTGAACCTTGTGAGTTGTGAGCCTTGATACAACAAAATTCTCAAGCAAAAATCATCAACATCCAAAAATTCTAAATGTGAACTTTGGTAATTAACCAGATAAGGGTCCCATATATAGAATCATTGAAAGTATGCAGTTTAATCAAACAAACTAAAAGAACACAACTATATAGAAACAGTAATTGAAAATGCATAGCATGCCTTAGATATGGCAAGGAACTATTTAGTTTCCCAACAAGAGTGTTATTTTCCATCCATATGGATCACATCAAGATATCTTTCCACGAAGCCTTCAGAGCCGCACGCAATTAAGGTGTACAAAAATTTGCTCAAAGCATGCCCCAGAATCAAATCTAATAAAAAGTTGAAAATGGATATACAAGATCTTTTTAACTCAACGGATGATGCTCAGTAGTCATCTCAGCACTTACATAATCACAAAATAAATGTTTTGAACTTTATAATTTCTTTCACACTCAAAGCAGTGTTACTTGGACACGGACATGGAAGTCGGAGTCTGACTCAGATTCGGGGTGCCCGATTCAAAAAAAAAAATTAGACACGGGAAATGCTACTCAGAATCAGACACGAGTGTCGGAATCCAACTTGAATTCAAGGTTTTCTGATTTGGCAAAATCTTTTGGACACAGGTTTCCGAGTAACACTGAGTCACTGACTTAAAGCCTGCAAATCTTTCGCTCATACAAACTCACAAACAGTAAAATGCATGTTAATTGTTAAACTATGTAATTTTTAAATCTGATTCTACTTGGTATGTCCTATGAGTATAGTTTGTCCCACAATACGTACATTCAAGATTTTGTAATGGAAGCTTATTGAATAATTGACTACAGACCCAAGAACAAACTACGTCATGATCAGGGTTCACCTTATCTTTTTCAGAGAGAAAATTGCCTCTACCCCAATACCGACTTTCGCAGAAAATCGTCAGAAAATCGCCAAAAATCGCATAGTTTTGAAATCTAAATTTTTGAAACTTTTTTTCTTCAAAAAAACGAAAATCTACCGATTTTCTCTCGATTTTCATCGGTTTTCTCTCAGTTTTGACCGGCCAATTGAATGTTTCTCAAAGCCGATTTTTGACTGATTTTCACCGATTATCGCGATGTTTACGCCACATAAAATTTATTGAAATTTTGAATTTTTTTTAATTTAACCAGTTTTCCTAAGGATTTTTAATATCTTACCCCACCGATAATCATGATTTTCTCGCGATTTTCTGCTATAAGTTGAACCTTGGTCCTGATCCCGTTGGCTCACTTGACTATGAATTCCTGCGTTATTTGCTTATTACTTGCCTGTATATTGCATGGCATGTTTTGTTATTCACACAAATATCTAGTCTCGAACATAGGGTGGTTAGCAAGCACAAGCAGTTGTGCCATAAGAACCAACACGTCAATCTGTCTATAGTCTAAACTCTAACATAATCATAATCTTGCAATAAGTTATCTTTACAAAACTTCTACACAGACCGATAAGATGAAAAAATGCCTACAGTGTGCCCAACAAGGGATTCTGTTAGACATCCGTGTCTCTCCGAGTTGATAACAAAAGCACAATTGTTGAAAGAACTGTCAATAACGGTACAAGCCCTCTTTATTGCAATTTCCGAACTCCAGAGGCCCAAAGGAAAGATGAACCAAGCTATGTAATCATCATGCATCTTGATACAAAGCATGCTCCAAATGTATTGGTACCGACTACAGAGAATTCAACCAAGAGTGCTGCCGATTACTTCGCACTCCCCTCCACAACTCATCAGATTGAAAAACTACAGAATCACCCAGAAAATGTCCGCTCACACGGACACACCGCACCAAGCTAATCTATTCCCACAACAAGTCGGGTCTACACGCAAATCCACAATTCTGCGGGGTGCATACAGCAAAACTACACCTAAAGCGGAATTCTAAAATCTGAAATGGTCTCTTATCCAGACAACAATGCAAGTTTAAAAATAATAAACGAACTAATCTACTAGTACATAAAACATTAAGCAAGTCGCCATCATTCCGCATCAAAACCCTGGGGTGAAAAGGCACAGCACAGAGTCCCCGTGATCATTCCCGCTAAAACTCAACCCTCAGAATGCCAAAACCCCAAACAAAAAGAAGCGATCCTTCTCCGGGAGACATCAAATTGCGGGTAAAGCAAAACCATAGAAGATTAACTTCACAGAAACCTAAACACGCAGTATGTTCCCACTAAAAGCTACCCTCGACAACACCCCAAGCAATCACATAACCGACCAAAAACAGCTGGGGAAACATGCTACATTTCATCACGATCAAAACCCCACGAGCAATCGCCCCCAAATCGCCGCTTCTACCAATCAAAACTCGCCCAAACCGCCCAAAAATCCCAGAAATCTCCCGCCAAAACCTTCGCCAAAACCAAAGCCCGAGAACAATCCCACCTCATTCAGCCCAAAACACTAACCGCGGCGCGGAAACCGACCAACAACACCTAAAAATCCCGTGTAATTGCCCAAAACAACCGCACAGAAAATCCCCCCACATTGCGACGGCCGGAAGCCCTGGGCGGATTGAAGCATCGACCTAGGGCGGTTGCGATCGGAGATGGGGAGCGGTTAGAGAACTCACGCCAGGGGTGATCGGGGAGGCGGGCTGCCTCGGGATTAGGGCTTCGTGCTTTCTCCCTTCATCTCTATCCCTCTGCGACTCTGTCACCTCTCTCTCTCTTCGCTTCTCCCCAATCCCCACTTGCCCTTGGCTTCGCCTAAAAACCTAGGGCTTATTCCTTTTTTTTACTGGAGTCTTGTTTTTTCGCGTCCAGAGGGCAGCGGGGTCTTTAATAATTGGAAGGGAGAGCGTACCATGGGCCATCTTCCGACACGCTGCGCTGACAAGTGGGACCATTTATACGTGGGGACCAGTCGCGGTGACTCGGGGTGGACGCGCGCGACGTGGCGACCGAGGTCGCCCAGGCCCTTTCTTGTTCCACTGACCCGGCCGTACTTCCGGACGGGACCACACTTCAGTGGCAGGGTGCGACGTCACACGCGGGGCAACAGAGGTCGCTTTGTCGTTTCCAGGGAGCATTCGTGCATCCACTGGGGAAGGGAGCCGCATTCCACGTAGGCGCGTGGTCATTCATAGCCACTGAAAAATGGCCCCCGTGAAACTCCTGGCCCACCTATCAGGGACAACCGGGGATGGGGAGGGTGGGCGGAGGATTTAATGGTCGCGGTGGCCGATTCATTGAAGGCTGGAGATATGGCGTGGCCGCGTGGGTGCGGTGGGGAAAGTGACTTCGAGCTCGAGTCGTACTATCGCGGCCGCAGCAACATCCTCCCTCCGCGTGGGTCCATCGGTGGGGCCGGTTTGGGTTTGGACTCTTGGACGGGGTTCAACATGAGCCCGTGAACCCAGGCAGGGGTGGAGTTGCAGGGAGCATGGACCAGGATTCAGCCAAACATTCGAGCAGCATGTGTTCAATGAGCATGGTCGGTAATTGATCTAGGAAATTTTGAATGGGTGTATTTCTATCGGTTTGCCCTAGTGCTAGGCTGAGTATCCACGCCATCCATTGTGTCAACACTTGTGCCTCTATGCCGTTTGCCGTGCCGCTCCCTTGCCTTGTGCCACTCGCTCGCTCGGCCCACGCCTCCCTCCCAATGGCCCGAGCCGCTTACCGTGTCGCTCGGCCCACGCCACCTGTGTTCTATACATATTGTCTTGCAAAGTTCCTTCTTTTTATTATGTGTGTGTACTTGTTTTAGCACGTTCATCTGTCACGACACTCACAATGTATGGTGTAGAAATTTAAGTTTGCATTTCCCTGTGATCCTACCAATTCTATCCACCACCAAATTGGAAACATCTCAACTTTCAAGCTCGCCAAAGTCCAAAACATTTTCCAGTCCTACTCCTAGACTGTTGACTGCCAACACATTTCCAAGTTTGGCATTTCGAAAATAAGCACGATATAAGCACAATTTGAGCAAAGTAGTAACTGACCTAAACACTTCAAAAATCAAATATAGAACAACTAGGAGCTTGGCATTCCGGTAGAACACAACCCCACCATTCTACGCCAAGAAGATGGACGCCGCGAGGAGATGGGGTATAGCGATCTTCGCAAGCTGCAAACACAATCACAAAACAGACCCACCAGTAAAAAATTAGCCCAATCATGAGGTCAAAGTCAAACTAAGAACTCGCACTATCGCGGCACCGACGAGGGATGCGAAGCCGATGAACACGACCCAGCATTTGGTAGCGACGAGGGCTCACATCGGCTTGAGCGTGGAGGCCGCCGCCACCCCGCTGGCCTCGACGCGCTTGCCCCCGTCCTCGGCCGCCTTGCCGTCCTCCAGCCTCCACCTGTTGCCCCTGGGGAGCCGCGCGTTTGGCCACCTCCTGCCGCGTCGTACCTCATGCCGCCTATCCTGCATGCCGCCCATACCGCCTTCTGCAATCCTATCACTCGTGCCGCCTCCCGCCGTGGCACCTCTTGATGCTCACACCGCCCACCGCCAGTTCATCACCCTTGCCTCAATTAGGGATTTAGGGTTGAGTATGGATGCTAGGCTGAGAGATTTGGATATTAGGGGGTATTATCTGGCCACTTGGGCTAATCGACTTTGACAGGATACTAGGTGGTACTAGATGGGCTTTCAAAAGTTTTGGGAATGCCGGTGCATAACTGTCACCCTCCTTAGTTCTGCCCATGAGCATGGTCACAGTGAAGCCAACCTTTTTCAAGTCCTTCAGACTTTTTTTAATCAAATCTAGCGCACATGTGAATATAATTGCAAAACAATTCCCTTCCTCGTCGCAAAAGCGCCGACGGTGACACATGTCACTTGTCGCGCTGTGTACCGCAGCAGAAGTGCAAAACCACGGCCATCTTGGTGCTGAGCACCGCAGACACATCACGGGGCTCAGCAAGGGTACTGCTGCGTCATTACAGGGCAGCAGCGTAGGTGCAGTAGAAGGATCTACTGCAATGCCCGAGCGCAGTGGGTTCCTGTCACGCTGCCCTAGCTCAGTACGACCTATCACGGCATATGGACGCGGTGTGTGATATGTCACATTTCATCACTTCCGCGATGTGGGAGAGGACTATTTTTACAACTGTGTTCATACGAGGGCTAGATTTACAAAGGGGCTAGAGTGTTGAACTTAATTAGAGCTATTTGTTCGGCTTCTTCTCATGTTTTGATTCAACAGCCATGTGATTTGAATACGAGCGTAGATGAACTCCAATGTTGGCTGAGTGAGCCAAAGTGGGGATGGGCTTTGATTTCTTATTGAAGCCCGCATGGTAGTATCACTTGGTTTGCAATTATCGCATAGGCTTGAGGTTGTGATGCCATCGAGATAATAAGTGTGATATTTGTTTCATGGCATGCAAAGGGGAGAGTTTTCGTTGCTACTCACTTTGGTTTACTGCCACGACACGCCTCTCTGTATATCACCCTATGTCGTTATCGGGATCCACATCGAGATCATCGCTTGTTAGTATTGGATTTATTTTGAGATCTGAATTCCCGTTTATGTGATAGCGAAGGACTGGATTTGGTGAGATGAAAAACATACATGAAATTTGTCATAACTCATGATCATACTGTGCATGCAGATACTATCTCAATATGGATAGGCTTTCCATTTTGGCCTTTTCAAATTTGTCATAGATTTAGAATACATGAAATTTGTAATAACTTTTCAAATTTTTATCATAGACATTATATAGACTTGGAATAAGATACCCTCCATGCATGTAAGAGGACCAAGATAAGTAGTCTTCGAGGAAGCCCATTTTCTGCCGAAGTAATCCTACCCGACTCAATCGGGCCTGTCTACATAGGATTACTCAGGCTAAATTAAGGTAAATAGTTTTTTTGGGTTGGGCCTTTTCAGCAAGAACTAGGAGTCTAGGAGGGCTTAAATTTCTTTGGGTGGGACAAAGGTTCCCGAGTTCACTCCTCTACACATACATTGTTACATTACTCACATTGAGATTCTCAGCACTCTTTGGTCGTCCTTCCCGTACTTAAAACTTTGGAATCTTGTGGGCAGAAGTAAGCTCAGCAAGGTGGTATTGGGTGGAGTGGAATATAGGAGTACTAGAATTCACACGAAAACTCTTCACTCTATGTAAACTAACCAAATTTTCGACGCAATTATAGATACTACAATGCATATATTTATATCTACAGAAAAACTAAAAAACAGTATACCGTTGCAACGGTATACCTCTGAAACTCATGGAACTTATGATTTTTTTGCACTGAAATTCATGAAACTTAGCACTAAAAACTGATAAAACATGAAACTGATGAAACTAAACACTGAAACTCATGAAACCAGCACTGAAACTGATAAGTTTCATAAGTTTCATGGCTATACCGTTGCAACGGTGTAAGTTCAAGCTCCATTTGGTTTTGGTGATTGGTTTAGATTAATGATTAATCTTTGTTTAATGACAAATCTAATCTTATTGAGACTAACATGTTTATTGAGTTACATTCAATAGTCTCATATTTGGATGGAAAATGAAAAACCAAGGTATGTATGCATATCCATTCTAGTATAAATTGCATACTTTGAATTCAAGTTTAAGTTTGAATTCTCCATGACATTAACCACAAAATGTGCATTATGTTTCCCAATCCATATATTACATGGATGCACATATTTAGGGGGAGTTCACACTTGAACTTGATGTATCGATGTATTGATCTATTCTTCACTCCATTTATATAAAGGATCAATACATTGAAATATATCAATTTAAATGAATGTTTAAATTGAGTTCATTTGTCTTCTAATCATCAAAGAACATTGCATCATGTGTTGACGATGTTCTTGTGATTGATTAAGGACAAATGAATAGTTCTTGAGTATTATGAAGAATTAGTTGCGTCATGTGCTCAAGACACATCTAAATTCATTGAATTGATTAGGTTGTGCTCAATTGATATAAGTGGTATCCATTATGCGTTAATGGAGTGCTTAGATGATTGACAGAACCATGCATTTTGGACTAACCATTTTCGTAATTGATGGTTGAGCCAGGTTAGTTCCAAAGGTTGAAAAGAAGAAGGTTCATCAAGAAGAGATGAACAAGGTTATAGAGCTGGGTGACGATCTTGAAGATAAGATGATTGAAGATCATAATGACTTCAAGAGAAAGCCAGAGTGATGATCCCGAGGGTACAAGTTGATTGAAGATCATAAAGACCCCAAAGGGGATTGCTTGCAACGGCTAAGGTATAACTAGATAGGCTAAGGATCTTTCCTAGCTTTGAGTCTAGTTTAGCGCCGTACTATTAAGAGGGGTTGAGTGGTTGCTTTAAGCTTCATCATGCGGTGATGATCTCAATTCAGTAGTCACTTGAGCTCAGAGTCTTCTTTATTTGGTTTTTGCATGGAGCTAACCATTTGGCATGTGTTGCGAATGGGTGAAGCTCATGCTTGGATTTTGCATAAGTTCTATTTGGCATTTGTTGCAAATAGGTCAAGCTTGTGCTTGGAGTTTTCGCATTGAGCTTTGATTTGCATTAGTTGCAAATAGGATAAGCTAATGCGTTGGCTTTTGCGTGAAGTTCATTTGTTTGCATGTGTTGCAATAGATGAAGCTTCATGCTTTGTTTTTGTTTTTCAAACAAAATCTTATTGCGTTTATTTGGTATTGCTTGGAGCTATATTTGCACGGGTTGCAAACGGAGAGAGCTCAAGCAAGTGTTTGGTTTAGTTGCATGGAGCTAGAGAATTGCAGGAGTTGCAATTAGAGAGCTCATGCACTCAGTTGGATTTATTGCTTGCTTGGAGCTAGGTTTTGCATGAGATGCAAAACGAGGATGCTCAAGCAAATTAAGTTGATTTGGAGTTGGGATGAGGCTATGATTTGCAAGTGTTGCAAAAGAGAGATAGCTCATTCCTTGAGGTTTAATTGTTATTTGCATATTCGTTGTGCGAATAAATGGGATGTCTATGGGTTCCGGTCCTGAAAGCATGTGATACTTGCACCGTGGTTTTTGCAAGTCAATTTGGGTCGTGGTTTGACCATCACATGGCTAAGAGGATAAACCTTATAGACTCCGGGATTTATTTGCTTAATACGTTCCTGCAAATATAATCTTTGAAGAGTTTGCGAAAGGTGTTTTCGCAAAGTATTTGGAATTTGAATGAAATTCCTTAAGCATGAGTTGAGTTTTTGCAAATGTGATTTGCAAATTATTTTGAGCATGAGTTGATCATTTCATGGCTCAAGATTTAATCTTGTTGACTCTTGCTAGCTTGTGGTCATGGTTTTAATCAAGTCTATATGAGGATTTCGAGAAAATCGGTTTTAGACTTGAGTGGCCACTTTGGAGTTTTTGTGATTTTGGAAAATATCTATGATTGCTTAAATCTTGAAAAAGGGTGGAAAATGTAGCCCTCTTGATAAGCTTTTCATAGAGTCCAAGTTCACCGAAATCGGAGTTCGGAGTAAAAAGTTATGGCCGTTTGAAATCTGAAAAGAGTGGCACTACCGCCCCTGAAGAGAGGTAGTGCCGCCCATATACCTGCGGCACTACCGCCCATATACCTGCGGTAGTGCCGCCCGAGGCCGGCACTACCGCCATTTTAACTGCGGTAGTTATTTTCCAGAAAGGGTTTTTTCTGGAGTTTGCCCTGAGGTCGGCACTACCGCCCGTAGAGGCCGGTAGTGCCGCCCGAGCGGCACTACCGCGATTTTGCCTGCGGTAGTACCGGATTTATAGCCGTTAGCCGACCGTTGGGGCTGAGAGCGGCACTACCGGCCCTATGAGTGCGGTAGTGCCGGTTTTGTCGATTTTTCAGGGTTTTTGTCCCCAACGGCTAGTTTTGGCATGGGAGGCTATATAAGACCCCCTTGGGGGGCAAGGGCAGGTTGTTGCTGGTGCTTTGAGTCCTCTTGAGCCTTGGTTTGAGTTTGTGGGAGGGTTTGCATGGTTTTACCTCTTCCAATTTGGTTTTGAGCTCAAGAGTGATTCTAATTGCATGAGTTGCAATTAGAGGGAGTTTGAGAGGACCCTAGTTGCATGAGTTGCACTAGGTGATCACCGGAGACGCGGAGGTGCGTTCGGTGAAGCTTGAGCGGAGTGCTCATCCTATTGCTCTTGGAGGTGGTGGCCTCCTAGACGGCGTCGGTGCGTTGTGCGCGGGAGCTCTCGAGGTTTGTGAGAAGCCCCGGCGAAAGTTTGTGAAGGTTGGTGCTTAGCCTACCCTAGGGGTGAAAAGCAACCATAGTGGATTCGAGGTGAAGGCTCAAGTGTGTGGGCCGGTCCAAAGAGAGTTGGACTTCCTCATCGTGGTGTAGGAGGGTTTGCTCCGAACCACGGTAAAAAGTTTTGTGTCTCTTGCCCTTTTACATTCAAGCATTTACTTTATTGCAATATTATCAATTGCTTGATTGTGAATAGATTTGCTTAGTGTAGCTTGCTTGATCAACCTAGCAATTCTAGTTAGAGACTTATTTAGTTAGTGCACTAGTGAGCCTAGTTGATTTAGGCTTTAATTGTCAAAACCTTAATCTTCCGCTTGCGCATAATCTTTGTGTAGGTTTTGACATAGGGGTAATTAGAGGCGATCCTCGATTAGTAAGAAGAATTTTTAAAACGCCTATTCACCCCCCCTCTAGGCGCATCCTCGACCCTACAAGTGGTATCAGAGCCACGGTCACTCTCATTTTAGGCTTTACCGTCTAGAGAGTAAAAAAAAAGGATGGAGACTAGAGGTTTAGTGCACTCTCACGATTCACCCATGCTTGATGGATGCAATTATGACTCATGGAAATGCTTTATGATTTCGCATTTTAAATCCATGAGCCCCCAAATATGGTGGATCGTAGATGTAGGCTTTTCTCTTCATCTAAACAAAGTTGCTCCAACTAAAGGAGAAGAGAAATGCTTACATCTCGACGCTCAAGCTACTAATGCTTTATTTAGCTTTGTGAGCGTAGATGTTTTCAATCTCATATGCAACCTCACGAGTGCTCATGATATGTGGATTAAACTTCAAGAAGAATTCGAATCATCCACATCATTTGAGGATTGCATTGAGGAGAAGACACCGGTAGAAGAACTCTCAACTTCTACCTCAAGTGATGATGAGGACACCTCAACCTCCGCCTCAAGCGACGACGAATCCTCACTTGTATCAAGAATTCGTTGCTTCATGGCAAAAGGTAAAATGGAGGTAAGTGATAGCGACGACGAGGAAGGTGAGCCCTCTTACGATGAACTATTCAATATGCTAGAGGAGCTCAATGAATTTCTTGGGAAGGAGAAACAAAAATGAGCTCAATGAATTTCTTGGGAAGGAGAAACAAAAATATAAATTGTTGAAGTTAGAGCATGACTCACTTCAAAAAGATTATGATTTCCTTAAAGAAAATCATGAGGAAGTCCTTCTCGAGAAATTCACTAAGCCTAATGTGGACATAGAAATCCCTAGCAATTCAACTGATGAAATGCCTTGCTCAATTTCCAATTCTTGCATTTCATCTAAAATTGATATGTCCACATCATGCGAAGATTTGCCTTGTTGCGCTAATAATGTTGTTTCTAGTTCCTCTATGTGTTTAGATGTTAATCTTGTAGAGGAAAATGAAAAGCTCAAGGCTAGAGTCATCAAGTTGGAAGATGACTTGAGGAGGTACATTAAAGGAAAGGCCGTCCTCGACGAAATCTTGAGCACACAAGATCACCCTCAAGATGGAAGAGGACTCGGCTACAACTCCAAGAGGGAGAATAGCAAGACGAGGCACAATAGAAGACACTCGAACAAGGTCAAGTGCTTCGGATGCAACAAGATGGGCCACTTCGCCTCCAAGTGCCCAAACAAAGTGGATAACAAGGCCACACCACCAACCGTGAGGAGGACCGGCAAGGAGCACAACAAAAAGGTGAAGAAAAGCCCATACCGCCAAACGTGCTTCAATTGCCGAGAAAAAGGACATATTGGTAAGGATTGTCCCATGGGTATGACTCCTAAGCCCATTATCCATGAAAATCATTATTTGCTTAGGAAAGACAACAATGGCAATGTGTTTGCCAAGTTTGTCAATTCTCCTAAGTGCTTGAAAAATAATGATAATCATATGCCTAGGAGAAATATATCTAAAAATGGTTTTGCTAGAAATGCAAATTTTCCTAAACCTATGCAACACAATGAAAAATATGTGTTTAGGAAAAATATGTATCGCAAACCATTTGCTAGATATACTTTGCCCCCTATGCCCGCTAAAAATGATTACACTCATTTGCATAGGAAGAGTAAATCTAGAAATGGATTTGCTAAAATTGTTAGGACTCCTAAGCCCACTCAAAGCAGTTCCAATAAATTGCTTAGGAGAAATAACAATAGCAAAACATTTGCTAGATATACTAGATTCACTAAGCCAATGCATAATTTCAATTATCATATGCTTAGAATGGATCAAACTAGAAATAGGTTTGCTAATCATGCTTATCCTCCAAAGCCATCTCACTTCACTCCAAACATGTTGCCTAGGAGGAATAATATTCGCAAACCTAGTTCTAGTCGTGTTAGTCAAGTTAAAAATGCTAATTTTAGGGCCATTTGGGTTCCTAAATCTATTGTGACTAACATTGTTGGACCCAACAAGGATTGGGTACCAAAAACCACCTAAAAAGATTTTAGGTGGTACGAGATGGATTGGACGCTTGACCTCCATAAGAAGAAAAAGGATGTCATCTCCTACAAGTGGTGTCAAGCATGAAGAACGACACACCCATCTTAAGCCAATGCCATCTCGGTAACAAGTATTTAAATTGATTACATTATTGCTTCTAGCCTTGTGTAGGTTTGGATGCATTAGTTTCATACAAAATCAATTTAATTGCTTGCTATGTGTGCTTGCTCTTGCTTATTTTATTTGTTCTCTATTGCAAATCTTGAGCAAGTTAGTAGTGGCACATTTAGGGGGAGTGCTAATTCATATTCATGTGTATCACATCCCTACGTGTGCCCATATTTATATAAGTGCATAATATAGATTTTCAAAATCAAACCTTTTAGCCAAACTCAAAATTTGTATATCTATTAGTAATCATTTAAAAGAAAACTAGTTGAAAAATGTATACAAATGTTTTTAAATGGTTTTGGCTTCACAAAATCTATTTTACAAAGAAAATGAGATTTATAGCCAAAATCTAGATAGAAGTATCTTGTTTTGGATTTAAATTTATAATTTTCATAGAATTAAAAGTAAAAGGATTTTGAAAATAATTTCAATGCAAAAATCCTAGAGTTGGTCATTCTTAACATTTCTCGTGTTCCAAATAATTCCAAAAGACCAACCAAGCAAAAGTTATTTGATTTTGAAACTCGCCCGAAAAACTAATTTGACCTATATTGGTCATATTATTGCACTTTGTGAGTTTCGCCATTTGGACTAGATCTTGTGCCATATCTTAGTTCAAAGTGGTTGTCGGCTTACTAACCAACAGGCACCCTAAGACTGGGTGCTTGAGAGATTCGGACTGGGGGCTTTTGTGGCAACCGCTCCAAAGACAGGAAGAACGGGATACTGGGAGCAAGCAAGAAGACAGTCGAGTTTACCCAGGTTCGGGCCCTCCAAAGGAGTAATGACCCTAGTCCTGCTTGGTGGTTTCCTCTGAGTTCAAGGTTCTTACAAGGTGGGAAGAAGACCTCTCGAGTTACGCCAACCCAATAATCAACAACCCTCCTCCCATGCATCCTAGCTCCCTTTTATACTCTGGTGGCGCATGGGGCTTACAAGCTATGCGTAAAGCAAGCGTCGACACGTTACTACGGTGCATTTAATGCACCCGTCATACTCTCTTACATCACATTTAATGTCTTGTCCTAATCGACTTAGACTTCGCCTTGGGCCCGCCTGTCTGTCACCTGCATGCTCCGCCAGAGAGAGGGGATGTCGATTCAGCGCCACCCATCATTAATGCGCCTAGGAAGACGCGCCGCCATACCACAGCCTTCACACCTGCAATTAATGCGCACGTCTCGCATTAAATATCCTTGACCCTTCGCCTGCAGTACAGTTACGGGTTGATTCTTGGGAACTACGCCCGAGGTGTGGCTGAGCGCCACTGTCCTCTTGGCGAGCACCTTTGCCGGTCGCCGAGGAGTGGCACAGACGCCACTGCCCCTGGCGAGCACCTTCGCTGGTCGCCGAGGAGCGGCTGAACGCCACCTGCCCCTCGGCGAGCAACTTGGTCGTCGCCGAGGAGTGGCTCGACGCCACCTGTCCTTGGGGAGCACCTTTGCCGTCGCCAGGAGTGGCTCGACGCCACTGCCCCTGGCGAGCACTTCGCCGTCGCCCGAGGAGCGGCTCGAACGCCACTGCCCCCGGGCGAGCAACTTGGCAGTCGCCTCGGAGTGGCTGGACGCCACCTCCCCGGGCGAGCAACTTGGCTGTCGCCTCGAGGAGTGGCTCGAGCGCCACTCGCCCCTGGCGAGCACCTTGGCTGGTCGCCCAGGAGTGGCTGAACTCCACCTGCCCTCTTGGCGGACAAGATTTAATGCGTGCCAGGTACCCCGCTTAATCTGTGACAAGAGCTCCCGGCCCACCAGAGTGTCTTTATTCTTTCTTTTCTTCGTCGAACGGTTCAATCTCGGGTGGGGCCCATAAATGCCCACGCACGCCGTGGTCTTTAAAACTTGCCTCTTTTTCCGGTCCCGAGGTGGAATCTGCGGCCGTTCAACTTCGTGGGACGTGCCCACTTCCTTGAAAAATGCTTTGGTTTTCCCGCATCCGAACCGCCGCGTCTCTTCGACTTTTTCCCGCCAGGCTCTCCCTTCAATTCTTATAAATAAGCGCGACAGGGGCATGTTCCCGTTTTAAGCACCGCCTCTGCTCCTTCTGCCTTAGCTTCTTTTACGCTTTAGCGATTCTCGATGGCCTCTCCAGGCTCTGTCCTCCCTCCTTCAACGGTGGAAGAGAACGCCGCCGCTAAATGCTCCAAGGTGATGCGCCCGCGGCGCTCTCGCATCTTGGCCGGATCGCCGCTCCTCGCTTTGCCGATCAGGAAGTCATCTTCTTTGTCTGGCGATGATGGCGGGCTTGGTCTCGCCATCTCGGACTTCTACATCGCCGTCCTCAACTTCTATGACATTCACAACATCCACCTTCCCCCTAACTCCATTGTGCTCCTCTCCGTCTTTGCCCACTTCTGTGAGATGTTCATAGGGGTAATGCCCAATCTCCTCCTTTTCCGCTACTTCTTCTCGCTCCGCGTCAGCCAGGGCTCCAGATCTCCGGTGCTACCATCTCTGCGACTTAGAGACGGGGCCGTTGCGCTATATTCCAATGGAGAACCGATCCGGTGGAAAATGTGGCGCCACGAATGGTTGTATGCGTTGAAGACGATAAGCGGCATTGAAGCCACAGGGCTTCCAGAAGCGGTGGGCGACCAAATCTGACCGAGGATCTCCTCGCCGACACGCCCGAGCTACTTGCAATGTTGGCTCGGGTTGATCGGCCAGCGATAGGGCTGACCGGAGGCATGGTTCTCCGACTTCGTGTCCCGAGGATTAGTCCTTTGCGCCGCCGCCACCGGCTGGCACTATCTGGCGTGGATGACGGGACTCGGACGATTCCTGGAGGTGAGCTTTTATACCTTCCTTCTTCATCATCATCATTCTTTCATCATTCATTTTTTTTTTTTTGTGTCAGCCGTGGGAAAGCTGGACGCCGCACAGATCGCTTCCTGGATGGGGCGACTGGGCCAGTTGAGCGACGTTCCACCCTTCCCCGAGGCTGCGCTTCCACTCTGCGACATGCAGCCTGGATCGGCGGAGATCGTCAAGCGATGCCCAAGATGGACGCCATGGGGACGCCCATCATCGCCCATCAAGGGCCCCTCGATAATCCGCGGCACTCCTACCGTGGCGACCAGTGGAGGAACAAGCGTCCCCGCCGACGACATCGCTTCCATCGAACGTCCACCGACCACGGCTATCGGGGCCATCTTCGTGGCCGGCCGCCGGATCTCCCAGCCCGCCCGACGGGACTTCCTCCTCACCGCGGGGGCTCTTCATCAACGGCCGCGACGCTCGCCATCACCGCACCGCGGAATCGGCTGGCGCCGCAACGGCCGACCACGGCGCGCCTTCCTCCACCACCGCCACCGCCGGCGACCCGCCGGCGCTAGCGATGGCGGACCGACGCGCTGCGCTCCGCCACCGCCACCGCCGGGCCGATCCGCCGGCTGCCGATGGCGGACCCACCGGCGAAGATCCTCCACCGCCATCGGCGCGATCTCCATCCATCGCGGCGGATCCACCGGCGGTTGACCCGCCAGCGCTTCCGGTGAGCGGTCCTGCCACCGCCACCGAGGCGGCGGTGCTCGAGGGGCCGCTCACTCCGGAGTGCCTCGGTTTCCGAGGCCTCGGCAGTACCGAGTCCTTGAAACACAAAAGGACGGTAAAAATTTTTAACCTTCGAATGGAGCCTTACCTTTGCTTGCTTTTGCTTGTTCCAGGGCACCCGCGCAGACCCCAGTAGCTCCTGCCGGGCGACGGGGCTGAGGTAGCGGGCGGAGCTGCGGCTGATCCGCCGAGCAGAAGCCGGCGATCGGCATCTGGCCGGCCAGCTTCTTTGCACTCAGAGGCGCTGGGGCCACAGCCCACTCCGGATCCTCCCGCGGACTCCGTTCCCTCGGCGGACGCAGATGCACTGCTGGCCGCCCTTGGACAGCTCTACTCCCACACCAGCCACCGCCTTTCGTCGAGCAGGCAACGGCTGGCCGACGCCGCCACTGAGATCAGCCGCCTCCGGCAGGAGGTGGTTGATTTACATGATCGAGTGGAAAGGAAGGAGCGGGAGCTGGTGGGGGAGCGGGGCGAGGGCCACTCGCGTCGCCGAGCTCATGGAAGAGCTCGGCGCGTGAGACGAACCGCATCCGGTCGAGGCGGACACTCTGCGAGATGCCGAGGTACACCTTCGGCCGGATGGAGGTCAGCCTCGCTCCACTGTGGTTGGTGCAGCAAGCGCCATCGAGCGGCCGGCGCCTCGCCTTACGCCTCGATCGGATCGCGGACTTCACCGCCGCTTCCGCCGCCCTGGCCGACCGGTCCACCGGAAGAGCGCGCGAGCGCCGCTATCGCGACGTTCGTTTTGGCGTCTTTGCCGCGTCGGGGGCGCCAACTTTGATCCTCGCCGCCGTCCGAGATTGAAGGAGAGGCGGAGGCGGGGCGCGAGTGCGGCGCCGCCGACCACGCCGCCACCGAGATGGTCAACCCGCGAAGCGGCAGAAGAAGGCGTGCTTGGCGCTGGGCGTTGGACCCCTCGCGGAAGACCTGCGATAGCAGCCGCGATGGCGGGCGAGGAGGAAGAAGGATAGGATAGCCTAGACCCTTCTTCCCTTTCTCCTTTCTTTCTTTCTCTTTTTAACTTGTCCCTGCAACAACTTTTGTAAAGCACTTTCATGGAATAGTCATGACATTTTTAGACCTATTCTAATGTTTAACTTGTCTTCTTAGCCTTCCACCTTCTGATCGCCAAAGATTAACTTGAATGCTACCGCTCGGCTTAAGGCTTAGAAGGAAAAAGAAGGAGTAAAACACCCCTTGTGTCCGGCGATTCTTTTCGTTGCTTTACGATCCTGCAAGCGACACGCACCCTCGTGGCCTCGCAGGCGGACACGATGTAAGGCGTGACAGATGTAGGCTTTTGATAGCGATGTTTAAATCGCCATTTCACGGGACACCGAGTGTCATGACCGTCTTGGGAGCTGAAGTTCAAACCACCGCCCAATTGCCCAATCCTGTTCGCCGCGACTTACGAGTGGTCCCGCCTTTGCCAGCTGGCGCCACAGGATCGAAGCGGACTAGAGTGATCGCTGAACACTTTGCCGTAAAACACGTAACTGTAAAGGCATGAAGTGATCGCTAAAAAACAACGGAACGTAATACTTAATTTCTGAACAACAACAGTTGTTCCCACCTAGTCGGCAAAGACATGATTCGACCGTGCGAGGAACAAAACCTCAAACTTACAACCGTTCAAGGGTAGAACTTGCAGGTTCTCTATATTCTGAGTTCGCCAGTTCCTCCCCGCCCTCGGTGGCCAACCCGACCGCCCGGGTCGAGAGGCGAAACCACCTTAAAGGGGCCCTCCCACCGGGAGACAGTTTGTGCAACCCGACTGCGATCGAATCTTTCGCAAGACCAGGTCGCCCACGCCGATGTTCTCTCAACCGACCCGGGCGGCGTGGTACCTCCCGAGGCTTTCTTGATCGAAGCGTGGCGGCCGCACGATCCCGGCTTCTTCCGTAAGATTGACGCGTCGTCTTGGCGCATCTCTTCCTGATCTTCTTCCGCGAACGCAGCAACACGCGCGACCCAAATGTCAACTCTGAAGGAGGACAGCCTGCTCTCGTAAACCGAGAAAGAATGGGGTCTCTCCGTGCTTGGTGGGAGTGGTCCGAGTGACCGCAACATCGCCGGAGTTCTTCAACCCACCGTGAGCCACGCCGGTGAAGTCGATCAAACGCCCGAGTCTTGAGGCCCTTCAAAGACTGCAGCACGGCTCGCTCAACTTGGCCGTTGCTTCTTGGATGGGCAACGGAGGCAAAGCAGACCTTCGTGCCCATTTCTTCGCCAAAAGTCCGAGCGCGGCCGGTGAATCGGGCGCCATTGTCGGTGATGATACGGTTGGCGACCCGGCGGCGAAGATCCCTCGCATGAACTTGACCGCGCTGCGGCGGTAATGGTTCTCACGGCTTGACTTCCACCCACTTGGTGAACTTGTCAATGGCGACGAGCAGATGAGTGTAGCCTCCTGTGGCCCGCGAACGGACTCAGATATCCAGCCCCAGACCGCGAAGGGCCATGAGAGCGGGATGGTTTGCGAGCTTGGGCTGGTTGGTGGATTTGCTTGGCGTGGAAGCGGCATGCCTCGCATCTCCTCACCCGCAAGCATCCCGAGGCGGTTGGCCAATAGAACCCGTGGCGGAAAGCTTTTCCCACCAGGTTCCGACCGGAAAAATGGCTCCACACGCCTCCATGGATATCGAAAGCAAAATGCTTCCCTCCTCCCGAGTGATGCACTTCGAAGAACTCCGTTTCCACCCCGTGATACAGTCCCCATCTACCAGGGTGTAGCGCTTGGCCTTTCGCGCTATCTTCTCGGTGGCGCATCATCGTCGGGCATACTTGATCCGCAGGTAGGCCAGGATCGGGTCCATCCATGTGCCTTCCGGTCAAGCACGGCGACCACAGAGTGATCGTCCGGTACTCCGCTGGCCAAGCGTTTCCACCGTGCCACCTTTCCTCCTGCAGCGTGGGTCGGGCGGCGCCACCATCGTCCCCACCGTAAACGGGGTTGCGATAGGCGGCGCCGCCTTCCCATCCGAGGTGAGGGCTGAAGCAAAGATCACCATCCTCCCCACGAGACGGGGCCGAGATGGACGGCCGCGGAAGCCTTTCTTCAAAGACTCACCCGAACAGGGCTCTGTCGAGGCGAGTGGCGAGCTCGTCCGCTAAATAATTGTCGCGGTATGTGTGTATACCCTAGCCCTTCAAGTGTCTCTCCATCTTTCTAACCTCAGCCAGGTAAGATTTGCCATGCGGGATCGGAGCGGTGAAGTCCTTCCTTGCCTGGTTGATGACCAAGCAAAGAATCGCCTTTAATCAGAGGGCGCCGTATGCCGATGGCTGCGGCAGCTTGGAGCCCAGCCAGCAATCCTTCGTAGTCCGCAACAGTGTTGGTAGCTTTAACGTCCAGGACGACTATATATTTGAGGGTCCCGGTCGGGAGACCAGAGGAACCCAGCCCCGCGCCTTCGAGCCTGAAGGATCCATCGAAGAGGAGCGTCAAGGCGTGGTACGAGGACTTCCTTATCTTCCCCATCTGCGAGTCCATTCAACAATGAAGTCCGCCGATCTTTGACTCTTGATAGCGATCACGGGGCAAATTTGAAGCCAAATTCCCCAGCTCGACAGACCACTTGGCGTCTGACCTTCGGCTTCACGATTGTGAAGGATCTCCCTTGAGAGGATACGAGGAGACCACAGTGATCTCCCTTCCTTGGAAATAATGTCGCAGCTTTCTTGATGCCACCAAAGACAAAGATACACCATTTTGCCTGGGATACCTAGTTTCAGCATCATGCGGCACCTTGCTCACATAATAGACCGGCCACAGACGCCCTCTCGCTCTGCTACTAGTGTCGCACTCACCGAGGGGCTTGCCGCTACATAAAGGAGAAGCGGCTCACCAGGCTCGGGGGCGACCGGACAGAGGCGAGGAGAGATACTTCTTGAGATCTTCAAATGCTCTTTGGGCTTCCGGTCCACTCGAAGGAATTAGTCTTCTTCATCGGCTTGAACAATGGGAGACTTTTCTCCCCAGTAGAGCTATGAACTCGAGGGAGGCCAGGCGACCAGCCTAAGCCAAGCTGCTTGAGCCGGACAGTGGCTTCATTCGTTCAATTGCTTCAATCTTGTCTGGATTGGCTTCGATCCCGCGGTGGAGACCAGGAAGCCAAGCAACTTCCCAGATGACACCCGAACACGCACTTCTCAGATTCACTTTAAGCGGTAGTGCCGAGATGGGAGAAAGTTTCCTCCAGATCTTCAACCAACCCATCGCCTTAGCTTTTATCACCAAGTCATCAACATATACCTCCAGGTTCTTCCCAATTTGTGACTTGAATACAATATGCATGGCTCATTGGTAGGTAGATCCGGCATTCTTCAACCCAAAGGGCATTCGAACATAACAAGACACACCAAAAGAGGTCACAAAGGCCGTCTTTTCTTCGCCTTCCTGCGCCATTCTAATCTGATGTTATCCTGAGTAGGCGTCTTGGAAACATAGAGATTCACATCCTGCCTTAGAATCGACATCGAGGTGAATACTTGTCAGAGGGTAAGGGTCCTTAGGGCAGTCTTTATTTAGGTCGGTAAAGTCTATACACATTCGCCACTTCCCATTGGACTTCTTTCTGAGTGCAGGGTTAGCGACCACTCGGGGTAGGCGGCTTCCCGCACAACTCCGGCTTGCAATAGCTTCTCCACTTCTTCCCGAATGGCTTCTTGTCGCTCTGGCGCTGCCTCCGGATCTTACAGCCGGTGAGTGCGCTCCAGGTAGCGTTGCCAATCGGTGCTCGATCACCTCCTAGGGACCCGGTCATTTCGAGATGGTTCCCAGCGAACACATCTAGATTAGACCGGAGGAAGGTGACGAGCGTCTTCCTATTTGGCCGAGATCGGCGCCAATTCTCAAACCTTGCCCGAGCCTTCCTCACCCACGGGACCACCTTCACCTCACCCAAGGGACTGGGTGAAGCGCGGCCTTGGCCGAGAGGAGCACTCGAGGGTCTTCTGTGCCCACGCCCGAGCAAAGCGGCTCCAAATAAGTCTTGCACTTGCTTACCGAGGCGCAAGGCTTGAGCTTGTCCACCTTTACCACAATTGGGCCCTCTGGCCAGGATCTTCAACGACAAATAAGCATGATGCGTAATCGCCATGAATTTGACTAGCGCTGGCCGGCCAAGCGGGCGTTATGGGGAGGTCGAAGTCGGCGACCTCGAAGTTGATGAGTTCCGTCCGGAAGTTTTCGGGCTCGAGCGTGACGGGCAGCTGGACTTGTCCCAGGGCATTAGGCCCATCCCGGGCAATTCCATAAAAGCGGTCGCGCAGCTTCTTCATAAGGTATTTGGAGTGCTTGATACACCCCGACCGACAGCAGGTTGATGGCACTTCCTCCATCAACTAGTACTCGCCCAAGCTTCGCATTCCTGACCGTAGGGGCGACCACGATCGGGAGATGGTTTGGGCCTGAAGTGTTCGCCGGTGGTCGGCCGAAAGTGATCGATTGATCCGACCACTTCAAAGCCGACTCGTCCGGGCTCTGGCATGGTGGCACACACTGTCTCGCTCGCTTGCATCTGCGAGTTGGAAGAGTTCGTGGCCGAACCCCCATGAATGTATGCCACCGAGTGCTCGGCTTGTTGGAAAGCCAGTGGGGTGTCATCTTAGTCGTCATTCTCTTCGCGATCCTTTCCGCGGCGCTTCTAGAGCCGCTTTTCCACCAACTTGGATCCAACCTGACAATCTTCCAAGTCGTGCCCATTTGTGCGGTGGATGGGGCAGTATGGCCTGCCCTCGCCGTCTTCACGGCGGGAGAACGGCGATCCCTGCGATTGTCTCGCTGGTCCCGGCGATCTCTCCTTCGCTCCTGATCGTCGCGCCGCTGAGGCTTGGCTTCTGGATCGGCCACCAAAACCTCTCGGGCGACGGCCTCCTTGCGCTTCTTCTTTTTACGGTCGGAGGACTTCGACGCTCCGGCTCCGTCAGGGTTTGAGGGCCCTGATGCACCCTTCCGAGCCTCCGCTGCCCGGGCACACTTGTGAGCCAGGGAGAAAAGCTCGGAAGTGGTAGCGACAGTGCGGGTAGCCATCTTCTCCGCATCTTCGATCCCTAACCCCCTCCGAACGCAATAATAACCGATCGCCAGATCCGAGGGATCGTGTTGCGGCAATGGCTAAACCGCCGAATAAACTCCCTCAGGGACTCCCCCTCCCTCTGCTCCAAAGCGTGGAGGTCGTCCTCCACACCCGGTTGAGCGTAGGAGCCCTGAAAGTTGGCGACAAAAATGTCGCACAGTTTCCTCCCACGAGTGTACCGACCCCGAGGAAGGTTCAGCAGCCAGGAGCGGGCGGAGCCTGTCAGCGACATCGGGAAGTAGTTGGCCATAACTCTATCTGACCCCCCGGCAGCACGCACCACCGTCGTATAAATCTGCAGGAATTCTTCAGGGTTGGTGGTGCCGTCATACTTCTCGATGGGCGCGGGACGAAATCTTTCTGGCCACGCCGATTGGCGTAGACGGAGAGAAAACGCCTGGCACCCAACATTATATGGGGAGTAGTGTCGCCCACCAGCCCCCTGACCCTGAGAGGGGGTCGAGGAGTGCGAGTCTACACTCTCCCCAGTCGGAAGGAAGCCCCCTTGACCGACCGGCGAGGGTTCGGCGCGTTGTTGCGGATGACGCCTCAGAAGAACTTGACGCAGATCGTCGCCCCGAGCCGCCCCTCATTGAGGCGTGCCCTTAGATCCCAGCGGTTCTCCTCGGCATGGGAGTACCGCGAAGATGCGGAAGCTTGTGCACGTCCCCTCTGCGAGAGGCTGCACGATTCTTCCTTTATCCCGGCTCCTGCGCCGGGAGAGGTCGCTAAAGAGCGATCGAAGCTTGTGCATCCACCATACGAACTCCTTGGCGGAGGGCCGGAAGCCCGGCTGAATTGCCACAACTGGCCGAGTCCACTAGGCAGGCAATGTCCTGGAGCCAAGGGGTGGCTGGGTGTCGCCCGTCGCTTGGACCGGATGATCCGAGAGCAACCGGGCGCATGAAGGCTTTGCATTGGGGTATCTTCCCCAACGAAGCGCTGGACCGGTGAACTCAGGGCTTGGATGCGGCTCGCGCCTCCGCCCCATGAAGGACCGGCTGACCCGACTTACCGGAGCCGAGATCGGCCGCGCCGCTTTCCTCGGGGCGCTACGGCCCGACGATGAGATTCCGCCATACCGGATGATCTTGATTCTTGCAAACTCCTCCAAAAGGAATGGAAGAAAGGAACGATCTAACCACTAAGCCCCTACAGCGCGCCCATCGCTTACTAACCAACAGGCACCCTAAGACTGGTGCTTGAGAGATTCGGATGAGGGCTTTTGTGGCAACCGCTCCAAAGGCAGGAAGAACGGGATCTTGGGAGCAAGCAAGAAGGCAATGAGTTTACCTGTGTTCGGGCCCTCCAAAGGAGTAATGACCCTAGTCCCGCTTGGTGGTTTCCTCTGAGTTCAAAGGTTCTTACAAGGCTGGGAAGAAGACCCTCTCAGGTTCTGCCAACCCAATAATCAACAACCCTCCTCCCATGCATCCTAGCTCCCTTTTATACTCGGGCTGGCTGAGGCGCATGGGGCTTACAAGCTTGCGTAAAGCAAGCGTCTGACACGTTACTACAGTGCATTTAATGCACCCGTCATACTCTCTTACATCACATTTAATGTCTTGTCCTAACTGACTTAGACTTCGCCTTGGGCCCCGCCTGTCACCCTGCATGCTCCGCCAGAGAGAGGGATGTCGATTCGCGCCACCCATCATTAATGCGCGCTTAGGGAAGACGCGCCGCCATACCACAGCCTTTCACACCTGCAATTAATGCGCACGTCTCGCATTAAATATCCTTGACCCTTCGCCTGAGCACGACACGGGTTGATTCTTGGGAACTACGCCCCGAGGTGTGGCTCGAAGCGCCACCTGTCCTCTTGGCGAGCACCTTTGCTGGTCGCCCCGAGGAGTGGCCTGGACGCCACCTGTCCCCTGGGCGAGCACCTTCGCTGGTCGCCCCGAGGAGCGGCCTGAACGCCACCTGTCCCCCGGGCGAGCAACTTGGCTGGTCGCCTCGAGGAGTGGCCTGGACGCCACCTGTCCCTTGGGGAGCACCTTTGCTGGTCGCCCCGAGGAGTGGCCTGGACGCCACCTGTCCCCTGGGCGAGCACCTTCGCTGGTCGCCCCGAGGAGCGGCCTGAACGCCACCTGTCCCCCGGGCGAGCAACTTGGCTGGTCGCCTCGAGGAGTGGCCTGGACGCCACCTGTCCCCCGGGCGAGCAACTTGGCTGGTCGCCTCGAGGAGTGGCCTGAGCGCCACCTGTCCCCTGGGCGAGCACCTTGGCTGGTCGCCCCGAGGAGTGGCCTGAACGCCACCTGTCCTCTTGGCGACAGTACTTAATGCGGCTGCGTGGGTACCCCAGCGCTTAATACGCTGACAGTGGTATTTCAAACTCGTACACAAAATTTCAAATCTCAAATTCTTATCCCATTTTCTTTATTTGGATTTGATGTTTTGTGTTGGTTGTATTTGACTTTGTTGAATTTAATTTGGTTCTTCTCAAGAACCTTCTTTGGACTAAAGTCAAAAATCATGTTCAAATTGCCTAAATTTGCTAAAAGCTTTGTAAAAACATTATACTATGTATTTCAAATGTTTTACAAGCTTTCAATTTGAAAATCTTATGTTGAAAACTATTTTGACTCAAAAATTCTTGTTTTCAACCAAAAGAGCCTAATATTGGATTTCGGCTTTCAAATCGGATTCCATTGTTTTTATAAGTGGTCATGGCTTCAAAAAGGTATTTCAAATCCTTCAAGCAATGAGGGTTCAATCGCCGATGAAATCCGAGTTGAAATTGCACTTTGAGGATTTTTCGAGTTTCGATTTCATTTTTATGCCTCAAAGCGCATTTCGCCAAAATTTAGCTAAAAGAAAATTTCTTTTAAAGAAAAAGTTATTTGAAAACCTTCAAAATAGTCCAAAGTTGGTTTCCTGAAAATTTCAAATCATTTGGACTTCTTTTGATCAAAATTTGACAAAAATTGCAAAAGTTTCAGATTCAGTTGTGCCAAAGTCGGCACTACCAAGACTTTGTATGGCGGTAGTACCGGAGGTCGGCACTACCGCACCTGAACGGCGGTAGTTCCGGACCCCGGCACTACCGGCGTTGTGTGCGCGGTAGTGCCGGTCTGGCAGATAAAAGTCTGAAAAGTCTGAAAATTCTAGATTTTCGGATTTTGTTTTGGGATAACTTTAAATTGGTACTTCCTTTTTCAAGAATTCTTTTTGGAAAAGATTCTTGCTATCCCAAAGCATCTTTTTGCAAAATTTCAAAATATTTGAAAAATTATTTGAAGTGTTTTCTAGTGGTATCAGTTTTGAGCTAAATTTGATTGCAAAAGGGTTGATCTTTAGAAGTGGTTTCTTTGCACCCCTTTGCTTGTTCTCAAAGGTTTTCAGCTCTGATACCTTTTTAAATCTTTGTGATTTAGATTTCTTCTGTATTTGCTTTTGCTCTGATACCTGTCAGCATTTATTGCTCTGATACCCTTCAAGCTTATCGTTTTTCTTTCAAGTGGTATCATTGGCTATTTGATCTCAACAAGTGGCATCATTCTTGATTGATGTCAACAAATGGTATCAAGCCAACAAGTGGTATCATTGAGGATAATGTTTATTCCTACATATGATATCCTTGTTTATTTGCAATTCAATTTCACAAGTGGTATCAATGTATTTTATTGTTTCCTACAAGTGGTATCTATTGCCTCTTTGTAGCATTGCTTTGATACCCATATCTTTCTTGGTTGGATTCTCCTTAAGCTTCAAATTGTAAGTTTAATTGCTTAAGAATTCTCCGTGTGAGATTCTTTATGAATTGAAATACATATAAAGGAGATTTCCTTTTGAGCATTGTTCTTTGTGATAATCTCTTGAATGCTCATGTTTGAAAGAAGATTTTCAAGCACAACACTTGAGATAGATTTTAAATTGATATCTCTTTTCTCAAAGTGATATGTGTGTTGGGTTTCTCATATGACCCTGTTAGGCAAAAATTATGGATTCTTCAAAAGAATCATGATGTTTATTGTAAAGCCTAATACAATGAGGTTCGTTATTTGAATTAGTTTCAAATAACCCGTGTGATACCCTTACTTGACTCTTTGAGCTTAATTTTACAAAGTGGTATCCAAACTCAAAATATGGCCTCTTTTAAAATTGGTTTGCTTTTTAAGGTCATATTTCAAAATTTGCAAACCTTCTTGACTTCGTGCAATTGGTATCAAGTTTTAAAATTGGTATCAATCTCAAGTTTGCAAAAATCTTTCATTGCATTTAATTCCTTCAATTCTTTGCCAAGGTCATGTGATTTCTCGATAATCCTTTTATGACTTTCATTTGAAAAGGGGGGAGAATTGATTTCTTCTCTACTTCCCTGGCACTCGTGTTTACATGTGGTATCTCCTTTTTGGATTGGTTTTCCATTTTTGGTGTTTAATGCCAAAAGGGGGAGAATTTGAGTGCTATTAATTCCCTCTTTGTTCTAAATAAAAGGGGATTGTGCCAAAAAGGGGTAGTAAAGGGATTAGGGGGAGTTGCCAAAAGGGGAGAACTTCTGCATCTTGTGCGAAAGTTCTTAAATTTGGTTAAAGTGGTATGAGAACCACCTCCCTATGTTAGTGGTATGAAAGCCACCTCCCTTGTGTTTAAAATTGCTTTATTTGCAAATTGCTTTATCTTCAAAGTATGGTATGAGAGCCACATTTCTTGGCTTCGCAATTGGTAAAAGTTTTAAGTGGTATAAGAGCCGCTTTTTTTGATTTTCTTTGGTATAAGAGCCACCTTCTTCTTTGTGTTTAATTTGTTTTATTTGTCAAGAAGAAGGAGTGTTTATTGCAAAAGGAAAATTTATCTTGCCTTAAAATTTAATTGCCTATTCGGATTTGATCTTCAAAACCTTTTGCATCGTTTTTCATCCAAATAGTGAATTAATTGTGGATTTGTCATCAATCACCAAAAAGGGGGAGATTGTAAGTTCAAGCTCCATTTGGTTTTGGTGATTGGTTTAGATTAATGATTAATCTTTGTTTAATGACAAATCTAATCTTATTGAGACTAACATGTTTATTGAGTTACATTCAATAGTCTCATATTTGGATGGAAAATGAAAAACCAAGGTATGTATGCATATCCATTCTAGTATAAATTGCATACTTTGAATTCAAGTTTAAGTTTGAATTCTCCATGACATTAACCACAAAATGTGCATTATGTTTCCCAATCCATATATTACATGGATGCACATATTTAGGGGGAGTTCACACTTGAACTTGATGTATCGATGTATTGATCTATTCTTCACTCCATTTATATAAAGGATCAATACATTGAAACATATCAATTTAAATGAATGTTTAAATTGAGTTCATTTGTCTTCTAATCATCAAAGAACATTGCATCATGTGTTGACGATGTTCTTGTGATTGATTAAGGACAAAGGAATAGTTCTTGAGTATTATGAAGCATTAGTTGCGTCATGTGCTCAAGACACATCTAAATTCATTGAATTGATTAGGTTGTGCTCAATTGATATAAGTGGTATCCATTATGCGTTAATGGAGTGCTTAGATGATTGACACAACCATGCATTTTGGACTAACCATTTTCGTAAGTGATGGTTGAGCCAGGTTAGTTCCAAAGGTTGAAAAGAAGAAGGTTCATCAAGAAGAGATGAACAAGGTTATAGAGCTGGGTGACGATCTTGAAGATAAGATGATTGAAGATCATAAAGACTTCAAGAGAAAGCCAAAGTGATGATCCCGAGGGTACAAGTTGATTGAAGATCATAAAGACCCCAAAGGGGATTGCTCGCAACAGCTAAGGTATAACTAGATAGGCTAAGGATCTTTCCTAGCTTTGAGTCTAGTTTAGCGCCGTACTATTAAGAGGGGTTGAGTGGTTGCTTTAAGCTTCATCATGCGGTGATGATCTCAATTCAGTAGTCACTTGAGCTCAGAGTCTTCTTTATTTGGTTTTTGCATGGAGCTAACCATTTGGCATGTGTTGCGAATGGGTGAAGCTCATGCTTGGATTTTGCATAAGTTCTATTTGGCATTTGTTGCAAATAGGTCAAGCTTGTGCTTGGAGTTTTCGCATTGAGCTTTGATTTGCATTAGTTGCAAATAGGATAAGCTAATGCGTTGGCTTTTGCGTGAAGTTCATTTGTTTGCATGTGTTGCAATAGATGAAGCTTCATGCTTTGTTTTTGTTTTTCAAACAAAATTTTATTGCGTTTATTTGGTATTGCTTGGAGCTATATTTGCACGGGTTGCAAACGGAGAGAGCTCAAGCAAGTGTTTGGTTTAGTTGCATGGAGCTAGAGAATTGCAGGAGTTGCAATTAGAGAGCTCATGCACTCGGATTTGGATTTATTGCTTGCTTGGAGCTAGGTTTTGCATGAGATGCAAAACGAGGATGCTCAAGCAAATTAAGTTGATTTGGAGTTGGGATGAGGCTATGATTTGCAAGTGTTGCAAAAGAGAGATAGCTCATTCCTTGAGGTTTAATTGTTATTTGCATATTCGTTGTGCGAATAAATGGGATGTCTATGGGTTCCGGTCCTGAAAGCATGTGATACTTGCACCGTGGTTTTTGCAAGTCAATTTGGGTCGTGGTTTGACCATCACATGGCTAAGAGGATAAACCTTATAGACTCCGGGATTTATTTGCTTAATACGTTACTGCAAATATAATCTTTGAAGAGTTTGCGAAAGGTGTTTTATAAAGTATTTGGAATTTGAATGAAATTCCTTAAGCATGAGTTGAGTTTTTGCAAATGTGATTTGCAAATTATTTTGAGCATGAGTTGATCATTTCATGGCTCAAGATTTAATCTTGTTGACTCTTGCTAGCTTGTGGTCATGGTTTTAATCAAGTCTATATGAGGATTTCGAGAAAATCGGTTTTAGACTTGAGTGGCCACTTTGGAGTTTTTGTGATTTTGGAAAATATCTATGATTGCTTAAATCTTGAAAAAGGGTGGAAAATGTAGCCCTCTTGATAAGCTTTTCATAGAGTCCAAGTTCACCGAAATCGGAGTTCGGAGTAAAAAGTTATGGCCGTTTGAAATCTGAAAAGAGTGGCACTACCGCCCCTGAAGAGAGGTAGTGCCGCCCATATACCTGCGGCACTACCGCCCATATACCTGCGGTAGTGCCGCTCGAGGCCGGCACTACCGCCATTTTAACTGCGGTAGTTATTTTCCAGAAAGGGTTTTTTCTGGAGTTTGCCCTGAGGTCGGCACTACCGCCCGTAGAGGCCGGTAGTGCCGCCCGAGCGGCACTACCGCAGGCAAAATCGCGGTAGTACCGGATTTATAGCCGTTAGCCGACCGTTGGGGCTGAGAGCGGCACTACCGGCCCTATGAGTGCGGTAGTGCCGGTTTTATCGATTTTTCAGGGTTTTTGTCCCCAACGGCTAGTTTTGGCATGGGAGGCTATATAAGACCCCCTTGGGGGGCAAGGGCAGGTTGTTGCTGGTGCTTTGAGTCCTCTTGAGCCTTGGTTTGAGTTTGTAGGAGGGTTTGCATGGTTTTACCTCTTCCAATTTGGTTTTGAGCTCAAGAGTGATTCTAATTGCATGAGTTGCAATTAGAGGGAGTTTGAGAGGACCCTAGTTGCATGAGTTGCACTAGGTGATCACCGGAGACGCGGAGGTGCGTTCGGTGAAGCTTGAGCGGAGTGCTCATCCTATTGCTCTTGGAGGTGGTGGCCTCCTAGACGGCGTCGGTGCGTTGTGCGCGGGAGCTCTCGAGGTTTGTGAGAAGCCCCGGCGAAAGTTTGTAAAGGTTGGTGCTTAGCCTACCCGGCGGGGTGAAAAGCAACCATAGTGGATTCGAGGTGAAGGCTCAAGTGAGTGGGCCGGTCCAAAGTGAGTTGGACTTCCTCAACGTGGAGTAGGAGGGTTTGCTCCGAACCACGGTAAAAAGTTTTGTGTCTCTTGCCCTTTTACATTCAAGCATTTACTTTATTGCAATATTATCAATTGCTTGATTGTGAATAGATTTGCTTAGTGTAGCTTGCTTGATCAACCTAGCAATTCTAGTTAGAGACTTATTTAGTTAGTGCACTAGTGAGCCTAGTTGATTTAGGCTTTAATTGTCAAAACCTTAATCTTCCGCTTGCGCATAATCTTTGTGTAGGTTTTGACACAGGGGTAATTAGAGGCGATCCTCGATTAGTAAGAAGAATTTTTAAAACGCCTATTCACCCCCCCTCTAGGCGCATCCTCGACCCTACAAACGGTATACCGTTCCCTAGTCACTCTCTTATATCTAAACATATACTTGTATATTTTAAGCCAAACAATAAAATATAGAGTTGTACTTGTTATACAACTCTAATGTTTACGATGGAAATACAATTATATTCCTCATACATTTGTAAAAGATCTCATATCTAATTCTCTTTAGCATGCACCGTTATAATCTGGACCCAACATAATCGATAATGTAGTTCAATTAACGTGGTAATATATAGCCATTGAGAGCAAACATAATGCGTTTTTACCTTTGTTAATAATTTAATGGATTAGTCTTCTTCAGATTACATGCAAAGCACTTGGTTATTGTCCCTTTTTTCAAAATTATCAGCATGTTTTTGGTAGTAACAGGTGTCATAAAGTTGTGGACAAGGCCACGGACGTGCAAAGAACTAGACACCATACGAAAGTGTGCTACTGATAGCACTGTTTGATGGAAAGGAAATCTTAAAGATTGAGTCAAAAGAACCCAAAAGTTGATAAGAAAACCCAATGACTAAAGCACCCTTTGATTTGCCAAGCTTAATTAGATCCAATTCACCATTTCCTCCTTTCCCTTGATTCATTTCTCCATATGAAAACCAGCAGCATTTTGACCTTTCGAAGTGTACTACGTGCCACGAAAAATATGGCCATAAGATTCACATGGCTTTATATATGCTTTATAGGATGCGCACAAAACTAATCGTCATGTTAGTGAAGGAACTGATGGCAGACCAAATGCGTTGTGAAGACTAAGAAGTTCGATCCAGGTCACCTTTAGCCAGATTCATCTCTCTTAATGTATCGATCAAACAGAGATGTTTGATTAACTAGTTGACAGTAGCCAACCCAAATAACCAAAAAGAAATAAAGGTTGTCCCTTTCAAAACAGTCCCTGAATTAAATGGGAAAAAAACGATGCATGCATCGATCATGCATGCCATGTCACATGATTATTCCTTACTGTTGCCACACAATAACAAGGCTAGGTTCAGAGTAAAGTTATCTGATACAAACAGGGAAATAAAGCAGCATTGTTTTAAACTTCGACGTCATACTAATGCAGCATCATATTGTTGCCGATAAAATTTAACTTGAATGGTCATAGGGCATAAGCCTCTAAATGCCGCTGTTCATTACTGCATCAGATTAGAGTGTGGATTAAGTTGCCAATTACTGCTATTGGAAAATTATTAAGCTTCTCTGTAGCCTTGTGAAAGCTAATTAACAATTTGCCCTCGAAATGAAGGCAGCCATACATGTATGCACGACAGTTGTTACTTGTTAGTATCACGTTGGTGCCCTAGTCAACTAATCCTGTTCGTCCCACCGCACATAAATGGTGCCCTAGGCAGCAAGTCACATCCCGGCCAGCAAATTTGACCGGACCACAACAATACGCACTATCAAGCTAGCGAGAAGCTTGATACCGGCGAGCCCCACCCCCCCCCCCCCCCCCAAAAAGGCGCCACCACGAAATCGCTAGCCGCACCGTCGCCGTGCCGGCCGGCCGGCCGGCCGGGACTAGACCTGGGCAACAGGACTTTTTTTTTTTGGGGCTAGCCCTCGGTATGGCCGGTTCAACATGGTCCAAAACACGATACGATATGGATATCTTCGTACCGAGTCAGCACGGCTTAAATGATGGGTCATACGGGGCTTCGAAATTTGGCACGATGAGCGGACCGACCTGACACGATCGATTGGGCTAGCAAGACACAAAAGCAATGCTTTCATAAAAAAAAACATTATATCTAAAGCTTAGTCTATCATTAACCATCTTATCATAGCGGCCGAGCTCATCATTAAATTATATCTCTCCCATTCACCTCATCCTTGACACATCCGGCATAGTCGCCATCTCCATGCGCCTCTGTCGTCACCTCTTGCCCTCCTCTACCCTTGCCTCTTCCCCGCGCCGCCACCTCCCCCCACCGCCCCACGGCATTCGCCATCTACTGTTACCTCGGTGTCAGATCCAACGGCCTTCAATCACGCCATCACGAGGAAGAAGGCCACGGTGACGGAAGAGGAAGAAGACAACAATGGTGCCGTACCTCGACGATCCTCACCGCACTGTTCCCCCGCCATTTTGCCACCAAATCTGTGGCCTTCCTGCAATGCATCATCGTTGTCCCCCGCCAACATGTGTGCTTTCTTCCCCGACACTAGCGTTTTCCTCGTCTCCTATCAAGCTGCACTTCGCCCTCACGACTACGTTGATAGGTGTCCCACTCATCCTCGGTTTCTTTCCTCTTCTATGTAACAGTCTAAATAGATTGGACCTAGATCAATACGATAACGAAGATAGCACGGCGTGATAACAGACCATATCTAAACTTGTCAGAGATAAGTCAGACGGCTCACCGTAGCACGATCTAAACTCACGGCCCATCACTGTCTAGCGGGTTCATGCATCCATCGATCGCATCGATCGAATGACGGAGCCGGCCGTATCAGTCGTCAAGGATGCTGTCTCTCACGACGAACGAACGAGCGCCTCACCACGTGCGCGCGGCAGCTATCAAACGCGGGCGCCGCGGCCGGGCCGGGCCACCTCGATCGGGCGGCCGGCCGGCCTCGCACGGCACACGATCGACCACACGTACGGGCATGCAGGACTGCATGGTACTCAGGTACTGTATTGCTGCATGCATGGCACTGGCAGTATGGCACAATAATTAATGGAGTGGAAAATAATCCATCGGAAATCGATCGATGGACGGCCGGGTACGTGATGACTGATGAGCTAGATCTCATTGCGTCGATCGCAACGCAATTGCATGCATGGCATTGTACTGGCACTCTGGCAATGATCGATCGATCATTGAAAGACACATGACCCTACCTGCCTTCTTTTTCGAGCGGCCTGCATATGCCTAGGATTCGGTACATATTGAACAGTAAATTAATGGCTGTCATTTGTGCTGCACAAAGGCCCGGTATGATGGTGCCATCAGTCTCGTCAAACCTTGCAGAATTCCAGTGACAGCTAGGGCTTTAAAAAAAAGCTCGAGCTCGCGACCTGCTTGAACTTTAAACGAGCCGAACTCGAGCTTGAGGTTGGATCGAGCTTCCGTAAACCGAGCTTACTCGAACTTTTTACCGAGCTTGCTCGAGCTTTTTACCGAGCTTACTGAGCTTACCAGGTTTACCGAGCTTATGTGAGCCTACTGAGCTTATTCGAATTTATCATGCTTACCGAGCTTACTCGAGCCGAGCTAGAACCGAGCCGAGCTCGAGCCTGGATCAAAGCTCGAACCCCAACTCAAGCTCTGCTCGAGCCTGAGAGCCCCAAACGGTACATTTTAACTAACAAAGGCAGATAAACTAAATCTGGAGGTGGTGGGGGAAGTACTGGGATGGTTTGAGCATGGTCGATGTGATAATGGTGATCAGTAGGATACACTAGAAGTGACAGAACCTTTCGGGAGCATACAACTGTCTAAAATTATGAGATGGGATAGAGGAACTCCAAGCATGCTGACCCAATGAGGATTGGGGATGGGCTACCTAGAGATAATAGGGCGTTGAAAGTTGAATCCGTAGGCAGAGTTTAATCAGGATGTCTGTTTCATCAGTCTTTATCACGTCAAATCCCTATACTCTCTCCTTTTTAAAAAAGTAAACTCTGAAAAAGAACTATAGAATTCCTGATCAAAGCTTTCTAAGGGCCTAGCTGGGTAGGGGGAATTTTTTTTCATGAGCTTTAGTATTTTGTTAAAATAACTCAGAAAGAGTAGTCCTTCTAATATAAATTGTATAAATTTTGAGACAATCAAATAGATACTTAATTATCGTCTATCATTTATTCATACTTTAATTTGTAAATCTGGTAGAGTTGGGTATTCCTACCTTCACCAAATCCGTGGAGCTGACGCTGTGAGTATATTAAGAGTGTTTAGATAGGTCATCTTGTTTACATTTTAGAATAAAAATATAAACTTAATTCACTTTATTTTAACCAACAAATTTCAGATCTAAAGTGAAGCTAGAATCTAGAGCTCTACCAAACAGGACTTAGGCCCTATTCGTTTCAGCTTATGGGCAGCTTCTGCTCTAGAGAAAAGCTGATTATTTACTGAACGGGAGGATTCTGGACAGCTTCTCTGAGAATCAGAAGCTGATTTCTGTATAGAATCAGAATCTGGCTGAAACCTGATTCTCACTGATTCTCGCCGGCTCGGTCCGAAACCTAGAAGTTGTAGCCTGCTCGGCCCGATTCTCCCATAAT
Organism: Rhipidocladum racemiflorum; assembly: GCA_036346355.1. Lineage (NCBI taxonomy): Eukaryota > Viridiplantae > Streptophyta > Magnoliopsida > Poales > Poaceae > Rhipidocladum > Rhipidocladum racemiflorum. Next base: position 42,639,393 of record CM070569.1, on the reverse strand, counting down.
CAGAAGCAAGTTCTCCCATAATCCAGAATCCATAATCCAGAAGCTGAAACGAAATGAGTATAATCTGTCCAGAATCCTCCCGTTCGGCAAATAATCTTTTTTTTTCTAAAGCAGAAGCTGTCCAGAAGCTGAAACAAACGAAGCCCTACGTGTGTAACATTCAAATAGTGATGTGCAGAAAAACACCCGGATGGAAATCTGGCTGCACAAAGAACATGAGATATCTGGGAATATAATCGATCAGATTTGCATTGACATAATATCATTTTCCTAGGAGTCAAACACTAGCCTCTATTTATTTCTAATCCATTGTGATGCGTTTCACTACTTTTGTGTCGGAGCTGTGCAGGCAGGTGTACGTACTGCATATCACTGTCAGTTTCGTGCAAAGGCTAACCCTTTCCCGGCGGGGAAGTGCTGTAGGTAACAGTAGTGGCTATCTTCTCCCTTGAAACAATGGCCTTTTGTCCTGTCAGAGTTGCAAGTGCTAGTGTTGGAAGAACCACACGTACAGGTTAGCGTTGGATGACCAGGTTTGACCCAGGAGGAACATGAGATGATATTTCTTCAATCTCTTCCTGTGCCCCATGGCCCCCATCAGAAGATTTGCATCCTCTGCAGTCGGTTCTAACAGCAACAAGGACTGTGTGATGTTCATGAAGCACAACCAGTTTGATGGGGGAAAAGGTAGATCATTGAGGTAATCCCCTTGTCTGCATGCCTTGTAACTTTGTAAGCTGTAGCTTGACATGAACAGTAAAGATCTCTTGGCCGGTAACCCTCATCTTAAGCGTTTATTAATATAGACGATTTTTTACACACACCCCACAAGCCAGCCTGATCATGGCTAATAACAGGAAGTTACAAACTTGTAGCTACCATGCATGCAACCTGCAAATCTACGGGTAGAAGTAGACTGCTAGCTAGCTAGCTAGCTAGTTCTCAAAGCGGCAGAGCCTGTCGTCCGCGAGCCTGTTCATGTGGACGCCGCTCTTGTACTCCTTCCAGGTGAACTCCCTGTACCTGCTCCGGCCGCCGTCCCCCAGCAGCGGCGGCAGCGGCGCCAGCCTCTCGCCGGGCGGCGGGCCGCCCAAGAAGATCATGGACACCCTGGGCCTCTCGCTGTTCACCACCACCCTGTGCCTCACGCTCGTGAACCTCCCATTCGTCAGCACCTGCGCGCACACAACCACACGACCGAGTAAACAATACACCCTGCTGGTGCATGTAGCACAGTAGCAGTGGTACAGATTGAAGTACTAGAAGCATGTGATGTGCCAGTATGCAATTTGCTTGGCCTTTTTTAAGCCAAGGCAAGAACTCTCGTGCATGCATCATCGTCATCTCCTGAGCATTATCGACATTAATTGCTGTGGCACGTACGCATGTGTTGCAGTGTTTTCACGTGCAGGCTGGGCCTGTGCATGCACAAATATAGCCGCGCGCCGCTGCTCTTGCTTTGATGCACTACTAGAGACCGAAAGACCTCTCGAGATCGGGCACTGATCATCACTGACTGATTTGCTCGGGTTTGCCGCGCCCGGAGATTCCACGTTGACACGCGCAGTAAAAGTGCCCAAACTTTTTACTCTCGAGATCTTTCTTGGTGCGCGCGCGCGCACGTACGTACCTGCAGGGTGTCGCCGACGTTGACAAAGAAGGCGTCCCCGTCGGGCGGCACGGACGCCCAGGAGCCGTCGCGCAGCGAGATCTCCAGCCCGGACGTGCCGTTGGACCGGAGCACCGAGATGATCTGCGGGTCGGTGTGCTCGCCGAACCCTGTCAGGTTCGGCCCGTGCGCGGCGGCGCCCTGTTGCAGCTCGGGGCGCGGCGGGTAGTGGTTCACCCGGAGCATGGAGTCGCTGTCCGCGTGCGACACCAGCCGCGCGAGCGCGTCCCGCGGGCCGACGCCCAGCCCCTCCGCCATCAGCTCCAGCACGCCGCACGCCATCCGCCGCATCGCCGCCGTGTACTCGTCCAAGAGATCCCTGCGTTAGCTAACTGATCAATCCATCGGTCTACACTCCAACTTAGTTGAGCAATTAAAGGGACCCAAAAATAACCCACAATAAATTCGGCTTTTAATTTGGGCTTGAATGATCGATGTCAGGACGTGGATAGAGACCGGACGCGATAGGCGATGGATGGACGTTGCATTGGAGTAGTATAGTGCCGTATTGTGCTCCATCTCCGTTGAACGGCGCACGCCATGCACGTCACCGGAGCGGCAGGAAGGCATGCGATTGATGGGCGGCGCGTCGCACACACGATCGAATGCAGCGCGCCAGGTCGCGGTACGTGCTCGTACCGCACGTGAGTTAAATGGTGGCTGACGACTTAAAAAATAAAAACCGGGGTAAGAGCAGCGGCAGACGGAGCCGCCTCCGTACGTCGGCGGCGCAATAAATAGTGAAGCGACACGCGGCCACGACGGGCGATCTTATCCACGGCATTTTTTTGTTTCTTCGTTTTATTTTATCTTATTTTATTTTTCATGCTAAGGAGTTATGCTAGTAGCTTTATTGACATTTTTTTTAAAAAAAAGAGAGACTAGCTGAATTGACTTGTGTCACTAATTTTCACCGTGCAACGAGTGATCAGGCCAGGCACCTAATAATCCCCCACGTGACAGATCCATGCCAAGGCAAAACCTAGCTATGTATAGCTCACCAGCTAAGGGTCAGGTTAAGGTATCCAATGCTAGCTAGCTAGGTGCTGAACATTGAACAAAATTACATATCAAATATGGGATCAATCAAAACTACAACTATACTTTTGTCAAGACGAAAAACTACGTACAACTATGGAATATGATATTTGGTCTTTGCTGTGTGCAACAAGGCTAGGCCCTGCCTCCCAAAAGATCCCGTATTACAACATGTGCTCGGGTCGTTCAAACGAGCTTTAGAATTCGATAGATTTATAAGCTAGCTTTATCCAAAAGGGATTGGCAGATAATTCGATAGGAATAATATGTGCAATCGCGGCGGCAATGAGGTGACGTGTGCATGGCTGCATGTGGAGTATATATATATTTGTCGACTATGCAGGCGGGAAGCAGTAGCAGAGTGCCGGAAGCAACAGTGATGCCGGTGCAACGCACAACGCAGACGTAGAAATCTACGCGTACTTGATACCACACGTCTACGCCACACGCACGCAGGGGAGTGAAAAAAAAACCATCCATCTACCACGGCCTTTCGGCTAGCTAACTACTCATTTCTTCTAAATTTATGGTACATATTTTGTAAATAATATTTTGTTCTATTCCGTAATTCAATTCAAATTAGTGTGATAAGTTTATTTTATAACCATAATAAATAACCATATTTATTTGATATTTTCTACGTATTATATTTAATATAGTATTTAGGGATAATAATTAAAAAATAATCCAGTTACTTTTAGTATCTTTTTATTCTATGTGCTAAAAGAAAATAACCCGAAAGTATTAACTAAGTTGTTGCTGGCTTTTACACGGGCATTCTCTTTTTGCTCCAAATCTTTCTCGTGAATTAACCGCGCTGGCGCGCGCCGGCACGTACAGCACAGTACTGTCTTCGAAAAGAGCTCACCGTAAGGGGCAGGAAGGCGAGGATGACGAAGCGGCGGCCTTGGCCGCGCACGGTAACGCCGAGAAGGAAGCGACGGGCACGGCACCGGCGGGGGTGACGCAGAACAGGAGATACTCGATCCACCCGAGGTCGCCGCCGCTGCCGATCCGCTTGCTCCCGTACCCGAGCGGCCGCCCGGCGGCGGCCTCCTTCTCGGCCTGCGGCAGCGCGAAGAACTCCGCCGCCGCGGCCTCCACGGCGCTCACGAGCTCCGGCGCCACGCCGTGGCCCGTCACCTTGAAGAATCCCTGCTCCTCGCACGCCGCCACCAGCGCGCGCGCCGCCGCCGCTCGGTCGGGGCCCGAGGCGGACAGGTCGACCTCCCGCACGTCGGCGAGCGGCGGCTGCACCACGGGGAAGCTTATCTGCTCGAGCTCGCCCTTGGCTAGGATCACCATGGCCGGTTCTTGGGCTCAGGGAAACAGAGGAAAAGCAGAGCAAAGGTGTAAGCAAGCACGAGAGTGTTTCGATTTCATTGATACGATCATACGAGGCGAGCTCGCTATATATAGGCAAGGGGAGAGCGAGGGCGAGCTGCACCGGGAGAGTTGTTACAAGTACAACCTGAATCTACTGTGCTGTGCAGTTGCAGTACTTGGGCCGTCTGATCGAGCACCAATGCCTGGATCGAGGCTTGATGCTGTAGCACTGTTGCTAGTTGTTGTTTGCCAGTTGACACTGTAGATCTGTGCAGATTAATCCTAACCGTTGGAGATCCAATCTGATGGTTGGGAGAAGGCCCTAGCTAGGCAGACCCATCTATAGGTATATATGTTGTAGTTGTAATCGTGTATGCGTATTAGTGGTGTGTACTTCAGTGATGACGTCTTACATGCTACCTCTATTTATTTTGTTTCCGGTTGGGGAGAGGCCTAACTTGGTAATAATGGCTGTAATTTGGAATGGCTTGAGCAGCTGAGCTTGACTTATTTTCAATCTTGAGTGGTCTCTTCACAAAGAAGGGCTTTGCTAGAACTGTGCTCTCCTCGATGGGATTTGCAGGTGTTCCTAACAAATGAGTAAATTTCCATATGTATCAAGAATTTCTATATTTAAATAACAATTTCATAGAACTTCGTATTTAAGAACGTAATGTATCGCAAAACTACAGTTTTTAAGTCCAGCTGTCATCCGCTAGTGTCCTCCCAGGTCCCAGCCCGTTATACGCTCACCAAGTTGGGTGCCACATGGCCACATGGGCATGGTGCCCCTGCCCCTCTGTTGGTAAGACGTGTTACAGGGCTGATCTAAAGGATAGATGGGCTCCACTGTTGAAGATATGCTCTAGAGATAGTCAGGGAGATGATTATATTTTTCATGTTTATGATTAATTACTTTGTTCCTTGAATATTATCATTATTATTTATTAGCAAGTATGTGACTTATTTGTGAAATTCTATATATAACTTTGTGATGATTATTCTAAAGTGATTTCTAGTTGATAAACATACGAGGACACATATGAATAGACTAGCATATGTATTGGTTGATGACCTTGTTTCATGGGTCATAGATATAAAGATATCGAATTGATAATATGGACACATGTTAGATAACATGGAGTTGGATCGACCCATCTTGAAACACTGCGAGAACGTCGTAATTTTTTCATCATCCTTAGACTTGAGATTGGCGCATGTACTCGAGATGAGTAATAACTTACTTAGGGGTTGCCAAACGCTGCTCCTTAACTGGGTAGTTATAAATGTGGCTTTCGGGTTTGTCATGAAGCATGTTGTGAAGCATGGTCGATCAAGATGGGATTTGCCCATCCATTCAACGGGAGAGATATCTCTAGGACTCTCGAGTGGTCGGATTCCAAAAATGCATAACCATGCTCCTCGCGGTTAAAGAGTTAACCGTAGTTAGGGATTCCGAATCACATGATCAAGAAAGAGTGGTCGAGCTAACTAAATAAGGATGGTATGTACCCGCCTTGAGTTTGACTAATATCATGAGGCAAAGGTAAATGCATAGAACTAAGCATTATTTAGGTTCGTCTGATGTGATCTTTACATATACTTAGGAGTCGTTACGTCCTGCTAGGGACTGCTACCGATTAGTGGTCGAGTAAGAGTACTCGAGCCATATCTAGGTATACGTAAACCTATAGGGTCGCATGCTTAAAGGGTTAGGATGTAATTCGGATGGTGGTCCGAATTTTGATGGTTTGAAGTTCCTAATGGGTCTATAATGTAGAGCCCATTGTGTGGCATCTATCTAAAGGGAGGGGGTGCTGACTTTAGGGTGAAGAGAAACAGTAGGAATTCGGAATTCTCGAAACCCTACCCGCCACCCTTCATTCGCCTAGAACCACGCAACCGACGCCAGCACTCCGGTGCATGGTGTTCCTGCCCCATACGTGTGGATGCCTTAGAGGCGTTGCTGCGAGGCTTCAACTCTAGGACGATCTGCAACCTGCGATGGTCACGAGGAGCAGTTGGAGGAGGTGCGAGGATAGTACGACTACATCTGCATTACCGCATTACATCGACTCTACTTTTTCTACAAGTCTACACATCTAGTGGTAATTCTGTGATCTATAACTTGCAGTGGTTCCTTGGTTAGGCAGTAGAAGATTTTGATTTTACGCTAAAGTAGCCTACCCGTTTCCCAACATCCACGACTCAAGCTAGTGGGCCTAGTGCGTCGGAGACTGCTCTATGCGACGTGGTTTCTAAAATCTAAAGCTTTGCGATGCCTATGAAATAATTGCTAAAATATGAAGTTTTTTTGTATAAATATGATAATAAATTTGTAGTTTTGTGAAATTTACTCAAGGCAAATTAGCTTGTTAGCAGTGGTAGTAGTATGCTTGCAAAAGCGCAGTAAGACAGCTGTGGTGAGTCTTTGGCTCTTTGCTACGCCAAAGAAACTCCCAAAATAACAATATGGAGCAACAATTTGTGGGTTGCCAAGGCCTGAGGGTAAAAATAGTAGCTAAAAAAAGCTGGCTAGTAGGTGCGGTCTGCATCCTGCCATAATTTTCCCCCAAAAATGAAAAGATAATTTGTAGCCCCATTTGATGAGTGGGCCTATTAGAGCCCCAACAAAGTTAATATAGTCAAAAGCATTTCCATTTTCAAAAATAGAATTGATATTGCAAGAACAAGGAGCACAGCTGAGCTGTTCTTGCTGCAAATTTTCAACCAAGTGCAAGAAATAGAAGCCGGGCATTTATGCTATGATTGCAGTGAGGTGGTTTCGTAAGAAACTTCATATCCATCATATGGGAAACCCGTGTTCTACATGGGGACTTAAGAAACAGGAGAGGCTGACAAATGTTCGGGGAATGATCTCGATCTGTGTGCTGGCTATCTAAGTTTAGCCCTAATCTTTTACTGCAAGAAAGTCATTGTACTACAGTAGACATGCCGTCATGTTTTAGAAGAGCGCTCATCTTCCTTTCATTACCCGCAGAGGCGTATCTGCCGGTGGGGCACGGGTGGGCTGAAGCCCCACCCGTGGCCCACCGGCTCCTCCATATATATATATATAAAATATTAATATATAGGAAAAATGTTTTTTACTTCTAGGAGTAATTACTCCCATCTCTGAAATACCACCCAAACGAATTTGAAATACTCTTTTATCACTTTGAATATACTCATATACTAATTATGAGATATTCCAATGAGATCCACATGAAAAAATTGCAAATGAGTACATAGTTTTTAGTGTATTTTGCAAGTACCTTCATATACGCACATAAGGAGTATGTCTAAAAAGTGTACATAACACCTCTAAAAAAATGTAAATACCACTTAGATGGTCTTATATACTTGTATACTACACGTACATAGCCTCCGTTGCGCGAGATATTCCCAATTTTCTGGATACGCCTCTGATTACCCGACAATCAAGGGCCACAGTGTTCTTCCTTACGTTACCCGACAATCAAGGGCCACGTTCTGTAATTGATCTTTCTTGCATTGGAATGTTGATTTTTCGAGGAAACTTGCGATACTCCAAGTGAGAGAGAAGGACAGTATGTTTAACCTAATATATGCGAGTCCGCGTCAGCAATTAATCTGGGTTCGAACACATCGAAGGGAAATCCTTATGACTTATGAGGTTCCACAGTTTGTTTTCTCCCTAGTTTTCGTACTATGGACCTCAATACAATGGATTAATTTCGAAGGAATTTTTAAAGTTCTTATTTGTTGCAAATATACCTAAACTGTAAATTATCTGTAGGATTTCGATCACGCAACAGTACTAGCCTCCATATAATTCCTTTCTTTAAAGCATTTTTCCACCCTGAAAAAAAAAGATTTTCGCTTTTGTCGTAAATCTCTCCCTTTTTTTTTATCTTGGAGGATTTTAAGTCCATTGCATTTGTTATTTGTAATTTTCAATAGCACTCCGTGTGTCGAATGCTAGGCGGAGCTATCACCCTCTTTCACACAAGCTGTCATCATGCACAGCATCTCGTTATCGCATTAGATTTTGACAGCAACTTGATCGAAAAGGATGTGATCGATTAATTGACGTGATATGAAAAGACGTACAATTCGATTGTTGTAATTAAGGCATGCAAAGCTCAGATGGGAAAACTAAGGCCATTCACAATGGGAGTTTCATTTTCATTAAATGATGTGACACATCATCATTTTGGTGACATGGCAAGATAATTATGAAGAGAGAGATAGAAAGAGTTTCATAGGAAGGGAGAGGGTTTCATCAGGATGAAACCTGAGATACACGGTTACCTAGACAAAAGTAGATGTGGCACTTTTGGAAACTGTGTAATGAAACTCTCTGGCCTAAGCCAAACATGCACTAGCTTAGCTCTAGACCCTATTGCTAGCCTGTTATTGCACTGACTGTAGCTGGAAACTGTGGTTGTCAGGTTTAGATGCTCATCGAGTGACAATTTTCAAAGCTATACATGCAAGATAATTCTTTTTGTAACTAAAAGCTGGATGACGAAACGAACTTAAAATCACTCTCTAATTAAACTTCTGGCTTCAACAAAAACTGAACAGGCATTCCGATATGATCCGGCTAGCTAGTAAACTAGTGGGCACGTATATACTAGCCTGATCTTCGACGGTACAACAGTAACAATACATCTTCCTTGCTTTCTTCTGCACATTAATTAGTAGCAGCCCTGCCCTTTTGTCTCAAGCAGCAGCAGTAAGTACATATATTCAAATTAACCTCTGGTTTCGATAAGCTAGTAGTATGTAATCTCGGATTTCTTCGAAGATCCTATATATTAACTAGAAGTGGAGCATCGTAAACCTATTACTTCTTGCTGATAATTGGTCTGACTGTACTTGTCGAGAGAGAGAGAGAGAGAGAGAGAGAGAGAGAGAGAGTGTGCAATTAATCAACGACGCCACTGCGGTCACCATTTCAAGGCGAAATGAATAACGACCGGCCGGACGCGCCGGTCGTCAATTGGCATCACCGTCTGGTTGTCGACTGTCATTGACGAAATTGTTCATGATAACCTGTACGCATATATTTTCCCTCTTCACTGTGCTAAAGATCAACAACATTTACAGGAAATGGCCTTTAACTCATCATATACATGGTCTGTTTCAAGGATTGAAATTTTGGACCGAAATCCGAAATCTCGGACTTTGGACCCCTCCGAGATTCAAAATTCTGGAAAATTCAAAAAATTCAAAAAAAAATTCGAATTTCGAATTTCTCGGCGAGATCTCGGGTTTTTTTACCGGATTTTGATTTTTGTGCACTGTATTTGATTGTATTTAGGGTCAAGATCATCCACAAAAAATTTCTAAAATTTTTGATGTGTTTTTGACCATTTTTTGGTCGGTTCAATTTGTCGGTTTGCACTGTCCGAATTTTTTAAAATTTCTCAAGATTGATCATCATCTGAAAATTTTATGGGAATATTATGGATGTGTTAGGACCATTCACAAAAAATTTCAAAATTTTCTAAAGTAGTTTGAACTATTTTTCATTTCCAAAGAAAAGGTTGAACATACATAAAATTAAGTCTTATCCAACGCCACTAACCAGCTGCACCAAGCCTTGTTTCCTGTTTTGAAGTAATGAAGGCCTGTATTTATAGATTGGGTCTTATGTTATTCACAAAAGCAATAATTGGCAACGGCTCACGGGCTCATACAGCAAACCATCACTTTGTTCTCACTCACCGAGTAGAGCTGAGTCGCCTAGACACAATCTCCGGCCACCGATGGCGGTGCAGCGGCGCATCTCGGCCGTGGAGAGCGAGATCTCGGCCAGATTAAGCGAGATCTCGGGTAGATTAAGCGAGATTTCGTCGCAAGCAAATTTTTTTGGTCCGAATGATTCTTATAATATCATGCTGAATTGATTTGATTCTATTACCAAATTAGATATGATTCATTGTAACTAGCATGCTGAATATAGAATATAGCTAGGTAAGATGTGATTTGAACATTGTATGTGATTTGTTTTGGAATTTGGACATCTCATGCAAATAAGCAATTACCTCACAAGTATTTGGCTTGAAGCAACAACATATATAAAACTTTTTAAATGACTTGAAGTTCATTTGTTACATTTGAAAAATCAAAAACTGATTTTACATATGGTTTTTACGATGACTTTACCACTGTTACATTTTTAAAAAATTCCTCATGATTGATTATCATCTCAAATTGTTATGGAAACATTAGTAATATGTCAAGACCAACCAAAAAAAGTTTCAAAAATTTTTGACGTATTTTGGACCATTTTTCGGCGGGTTCAATTTGGCCGAGATCTCGGTGATTTCGCCCGAGATCTCGTGATTTCGGTCGAGATCTCGGATTTCCCGGTTGAAAAAAAACCGGATTTGAAATTTGGTTTTTGCAATTCATCCGGATTTTGTCCGAAATTTCCGAATCTCGCCGAAATTTCGGATTTCGGGAACCTCCGGGATTTGACTCAAAACGAGATTTTAAACCTTGGTCTGCTTACATCCAGTGGTCTGTCTCTGCGATGAAGATCGAGTTGTATTAAGGTCCTGTTTGGTATGGTTCCAGATTCTAGTAGAAATAGAAAGATTCCAGATTCTTGATAGAAACGTTTCATGTAGAATTCTGTGAATCATTGGAACGGGGTAGATACCGATTCGGCCACATAGTGAAAAAAGAAGAAACGATCCGAAAGGAATCGTTCCGAGCTTTAGCTCGTTTGATTGGGTTTCTTCCAGAATCTAGTAGAAACAGCCCGGTTCCAAGTTGCCAAACGGGGCCTAATTCTAGCCTGCTTAGAGCATCTCCAGCAAGGTCCCCTAAAACAGGGTCCCTATTTTGGATTTAGGGGCTCCCCCTATTTTTTGAGGTCCTGTTTTCAGAACATAAGTCCAGCAACAGCCCCTAAATCTCAGCCCCTATTTTACTTTTTCTCCTATTTTGACATATCCGCTATGTATAATCTTTATTTGACACCACTAAAATTCAATCAAAAATATTTGTAATACATAAAACATAAGCATATTAACATTTACAATTTAAAAACATGATATTTAAAATTTAAATTTAAAATTTTCAAAATATGATAAAATTTTCGAAGCCTCTCATGTATTTCCTTATCTTCAATAATAGGGGTTGTACTCGTGTCCCTAGAAATTAGGGCTGAGGAGGCAAATTTAGAGGCCTCCTAATTTTAGGGGCTTGAGTAGGGGCCTCATGGGAATTGGGGCTGAGGAGGCAAATTTAGGGGCCCCCTAATTTTAGGGGCTTGAGTTGGAGCTCTGCTGAATCTGTTTTTTTTTTACTACACTCCCTATTTTAAGGTTTAGGGGCTGGTTTAGGGGCTCTGCTGGAGATGCTCTTACAACATATTCCTCGTGCTTGAATTGAATCCATGTATATGATGATGGGAGGGGACAGGGAGGAGGTACAATACCTGTGAAGACTACAACTTAAGCAGTTTTTATAGTCACAGACCATCCGATCGAGACATCGAATGGTTTAGATTGGCTAAAAATTAGATGAACAGTGTTTTTGTACAGTAAAAAACTGTACAATGTTTTCAGCCGATCTAGGCTACCGATTTTTAATCTGACGGTCCTGCAGGGATTGTTTAACTTGCAATCCCCACGAGACTACACCGAATCTCTGTCCAATGAGAGGATATAGGTTTGTGGTTCAGACTGGAATGTAGGGACCCCACTACAACACATACCCCATATAGAGGCATTTTCTTAACATGATAGAGGCATTTTTTCCCTATCTCTACAGGGTTGTAGATGTGTTTTTTAGAGTGCCTATGCATCGTTTCTATAAACAAAGAGAACGTTTTATTAAAATGTCTATATTTTTTTTTGTCAGATCTTGAAAAAAAAACACTTTCAAAATTCTTTATGTATTTTGTACTAGCCCAGAAAAAACTAGTACACACAGCAAAATAATAACACAATATATCCATTGCATTTATTAATAATGTTCAAAGTTTACATTATGCATGGCATGCAGGGCAAATAAAATATTACAATGGAAGCATATAATAGTACAAATAGTCCAATTAAATTGCCATAGGCAATCGACTGGGAAAGTGACCTAGACGTCTTGGTCCTCACCATCATAGTAGAGCTCATCCTCTAAAAGCAACAACAAAGCAAGAGTGAGTACTGAATGTACTCGCAAATTACACGGGATATGCATTTTTTAAGTACAGTTGACAAAGGAAGGCTATATGGTTAAATTTTGAATAAAATAAGTTTTTAATATCCTAATTGATTTTTCAAACGCATATTTTTAGATAGGAAAGATTTTCTTTTAGAAACCTTTTAACACATGAATCCATCCTAGAGATACCCAACTTTCCTGCAATGGAAAATCAATCCAACTGAAATTATCTTTGAAAATCTTAAAATCTAGTCTATGAATGCTTGCTCGGCATGCCCATGACCGCGGGCGTGACTAATCGATTAGTTTTATACTCTGTAGAGGTTGTACAACTTTACTCACAAGACAAGATCAACTCTTGTTGCCATGCAATTAACACACCACTTTGAGTGTGCAACAGAGAGATCATGACAAGGCCTTTACAAAGTGTCATTCTAAAGTAGCCATCCCTCGCTAAGGTTCCACTAATGATTGGGCTAAAACCACCCTAGTCAGAAGCCCCCTCTTGCGCCTAAGAAATAACAAATGACATGACCATCAATGGAATGTTGCAGATTAGTTAGTCAGATCTGTCCCATACCAGATTTGTGGTAGTACAGTTAGGTTTTACATTCAGTGAAACTCAGACCGGTCCTTAGCTGACTAGGCGAGCTTTCAACAAACCCAAAGACCACCGGTCAACCTTTCTCGCCCAGTCTAAACCACATTTTTATTTTCATCATAACTTTTCATAGCATCGAAGGCATAATTTCATTTTAACAAATTTTATTGGGCACAAAACTCCCAAAATTCCTTATTTCGGTTCTAAGCAAGTATAAGTAGTTCTATAATTATTTTGATTATCATCACATATCTAGAAGTATAATCTTAAGGTTATAATGGCATAATGGAATCAAATTACAAATGTGGTCATAAATCAATATGGGCATAAATAATCATTTTAAACTGGGTTTAAACTATATTTGATACACATTATGCAAGCAATTATGTTTAAAACAAATTAGAATTTTAATCCAAAAAGCAAAAATTCAAATCCAGTTCTTTTTTAACCGAGATTTCCGAGATCTCGGTGATTTTTAACTGAACAAAAATTGGTCCAACAATTATCAATTTTTTTTGAAATTTTGGTTCCACATGGAAAACGACATAAAGAATCCTATCCGATCAAATGCTTGTCAAAAAAACCGAAATTTCGATTAAATTTATTGAGATCTTATCGAAATTTTAGATTACTGTAGCACTTTGAATTTTTTAGGGTTTTCTTAGTTTCGTTGGGATTATAAAACTCATAGAGGTTCGAGATTCGAGATTTCACAAAATCCCCACAAGATTTCATTCCCTACCAGATGCTATCAACTTGATTGTGGGTACGTCCATTTGGGATTCAGAAATAAGAATTACGAGGCCAGGCGCGGCGCACCGAAGGCACGTAAACGGCGGGGCAATACAAGCGCATCGACGTGGCACCCTTCAGGAAGGGCGTAGCCATTCCCTTGTAGGTTAGTTAATATATATATATATATAGCTCAAAGGTATTTTTCAAGCCAGTTAATCACCGTGTGCAAAAAAAACAACATATGAATTTAGACCTTATTTCAAACAATGAATTAAGACAACACGTAAAAGTTATCCTGATCTCTAAATTTTTTTGCAAAATGTTCCCGTTCCTCGTTGTGCAAAATTGGACGAGAGATTACCTTGTCCTACATACACCCTCTGTTTTTTTTTAAGTTAACGACCTATAATCTTTGTCGTTAAATATTCTAATGTTTAATCGTAAATATGTTTAAAACTAATTTTTAATATATCTTAATATAAAAAACAATGTAGAAAAGTTGTATATCAGATGCCGCGAAAAAGCAAAAACTTCAGTTAAAAAAACGGAAGGAGTATATACGGTTGTATACAGGAGCAAGGAGTGCCGGGTATACCTCGGTACCCCTAAAAATTTTAGAAACACTAAATATTTATATTTTCAATAGGTTAAATTGTTGATTGAATTAGTATTGATTCTGATGGTTTGAAATTTTTAAGACCTTAGAACTATTTGTATTACTTTTAGCAAATTTTAAATATATATGTTGTATTTACGATATTACAAAATGATTATACAAGACTAGAGATTTATACATCTGAAATGCGCACACCAAGGGATTACAATACCGTTTTGAGCTCAGAAATCGCCCACCGTTTGTCACCAATTTTCATCGAAAATCGGTAGAACTGAACGTTTTCGAAGTTAAACTCTTTGAACTCGGCGATAAGAAAAGAGAAAATTAACTAATTTTGCATATTTTCGAGTGATTTTCACTAATTTTCGACCGGTTTCTTCAAAAAATCAGCAAACTAAGCGAAACAATTCGAAAACTGATTTTCGAACGATTTTCACCGATTTTCGAGCAGTTTATGCCGCATAAAATTTTCTAAATTTTCTAAATTAGACTAGTTTATCGATTAGTATAGTTTATCGAGCCGGTTCGATACGATCGAAAATCATGATTTTCGTCCATATTTAAAACCCTATATACACCTATCAAAATTTTCCTAGTACCGTAGCATGTATGTAGGGCGGTGATCCCTACGTACGTACGCGAACGAGCGGGCCTCCACGTATGCCGCGCGCACGTAACCTAACCTCGCCGGCGGCCACGTACGTACGTAACGCGCCGTCCGTGCGGGAGCAACGGCCAAAATCGTCGCGCGGGCCCGCCATGCTCGCGACGCAAGCAGTGCGCGCGCACGTAGCGATCGAAGGACCGGGCTAGTGGCCAACTCTCCGGCCGGTCGTCAGGTCATGGTGGGCCCTGGAGGGAGGCAGGCCCCGGTGGTCCAGAGCGCGCCGGGTCGGCGCGAGCCCGACGCGTGGAGGCGTGGAGCCCCGTTCGCTGTCGTCGCGTCGCCCGGGCCGCCCCCTCGCCGACGGCGATGTGCCTCCCGTCGCTGACCACGGCGATGCGCATGTACAACTTGCATGGCCCTCCCTCCCGCATCAGAAATCGTGCTCGCCAACGCTGAATTCTTTCTTTCTTTTCACGAACTGAACCAAGCATAATTCCATCGTTTTTTCTCCAGCACTATTGTTCCCCTTTGGAGCCTGTTTGAGACGCAAAATTTTAACACTGAGCAGTTCCATTTATCGTTGGAAGCAGAAATTTTTCTATGTTCCAACGAAGATCCTTTTTATTTACTATTTTTCTTCGAGCAGTTGAGAATTTGAGTTCTGAGTTTTCCTTGTTTGACAGTTAAACAGGAGTTACCATCAGGGAGCCTGCTAGCTGGGGAATTATTAAATGGGGAGTGGTCAATTTCTTCTTTTTGCCCATTGGCCGTGGCCGTGTTGACACGTGTAGTGCCGACGTACCGTAGCTGGAGAATCTGTACTCTATAGTCTATAGTCGTCCTCTGGAGCCGGGATTCTTGACCGGAACAGTTAGTCGTACCTTTGGTGACATGAAATCGTCTAGAGATTTACTCCTACTTGGCTTTCAGTTCGTTCATGCTGATTGGCATTTGGCACCGAATTTTCTTTTAAAATAATATTATTAGAAAAATTACAAAAATAATATATCAAAATAAATAATAATAGAAATACCCACCTGTCGATATTTAAAATATCGACTCTCTATCGACATTTGAAATGTCAACAGAGGCCTGTCGATAACGGTTAAGCTTTCTGTCACCAGTCTGGCTGAGTGTAGCGTTCGGCCAGACCTCTTGTCGCAACCAACCGAGAAAGGAAAAAGAGGAAGAGAAGAAAGAAGAGGAGAAAGAGGAGAGGAGGAAGAGAAGGAGAAGGGGAGAAGAAGAGAGGGAGAAGAAGAGGAGGAGAAGGGGAGGAAGGAGAAGAGTAGGAACCATTTTTTTTTCTTTTCGCAGGTAAATTTTTTTCTCAGGTCAATTATAATTTGAAAATACGACTAAGTGACCTGATTAAATAGATTTGTAAGTAATTACATGTGTAGAGTAGCAATATTTGTTTATATATATGACTTAGCGACTAGATTAATTAGATTGTAAGTAGTTAGCTATATGGAGTAGCAATAGTTTTTTTAGATACATGATTTAGCGACTAGATTAATTAGTTTCGTAAATAAGTAGCTATCTAGAGTACCAACAGTTGTTCAGATATGCGACTTAGCGACCAGATTAATTAGGTTGTAAGTAATTAGTTCTGTAAAGTAGCAATAGTTATTTACATAGATACCTGACTTAGCGACCGGATTAATTAGGTTTGTAAATAATTAACTGTGTAGAGTAGGAATAGTTTTTTATACATGATTTAGCGAGCAGATTAATTACGTTCGTAAATAATTATCTGTATAGAGTAACAATAGTTATGTACACATATAAGTATTTTTACATTCGTAGCTGCATGTATGGTTTAGTATGGATCAGATTGGACATACAAAATTATGAAAAGTATGCAAGGTAATATGTAGTTGAAAAAATAAATTTATCTATGGCTGCAACAGTGTACTGGTATAGATAGAGTTGATAGCGCTCGTTGTGCACGTAATAAGAATTTGATGAAATGCTTGACAGGTATGGATGAGCGAGTAAAATTTAAAATACACTACGGAGAAGGGGTTCCATACATGGTGCACAAATGGTGGAACTAAGTCATTTTCCAAGTGTGGTGGCTAGTCTGGCACGTTCAGGGGAGTGTTCATGGGGCAAGGTTACTAGATGGTTGTACCACCTGTTCTCGTTGGACCATGATTTGCATGGTCTCAAATTGCACGGGGGTAGGGTGTCGGGGGA
Organism: Rhipidocladum racemiflorum; assembly: GCA_036346355.1. NCBI lineage: Eukaryota > Viridiplantae > Streptophyta > Magnoliopsida > Poales > Poaceae > Rhipidocladum > Rhipidocladum racemiflorum. Next base: position 42,622,439 of record CM070569.1, on the reverse strand, counting down.
TGGGATTGTACATACTGAGAGCTAGTGGAACTAAAGGAGCTGAAGTCGTGGAGCTCGTACGTAAGAATGAAGAATAAGAAAGGATGGCCATTAGTTTTGCTGGCGCAAGCGTTTTAGACAGTTCATGCCGGCTATGTGACGTAGCAAGAGGTTGTTGGTGATGAACTAGAGAAACTTGGGGAGAGCAGCCAAATTGCAGAATGCTTAGTGAGACAGGATGTGAGTTCGGGTTAGGAGGGAGTGCAAGGTGAGGAAGTAGATGTTCCAATGCTAGAATTGCAGGAACAAATGTGTGTGGTAGATGAGGGAGAACATATTGAATTGTTGGTAGAAGTGATAGAGGCAGAGAGCCGTGACTACGAGGCTTTAAGTAACGATGAAGATGAAGAAGAGCCTTTTCCTACGAAGTGGGATTAGTGTCAATTCGATAGGCTACTGATCAACGGGGGTGAAGACATCACATGAGAGTATGATCAGAATGAGGTACAATAAGAAGCGATTTACAAGAATAAGTGTGAGGTGAAGGAAGCAGTGACAGCATGGGCAGTGTCGCTGCAGAGAACCTTTAAGTTTGCAAAGTTAGATCAGTGAGTGTACGATGTGAGATGCTAGATGGAGGGTTGCCCATGGTTTGTCCATGCGTACCAGCCTAAGTGGGACACTCTTTGGAAGTGTTCTATAGTTGTCCCATACACATGCGTGCTGATGGAGTCTACGCAATCACATAGAAGCATTTGTGACAGGTGTCATCGCATGGCGGAACTTCCAACCTCGGCGGATGTCCTCTCTTGTTCTTCAGCTATGGTCAAGTCACCTCCAAGGCATGTTCCCTCTATGGCAGACACCTACCCCACGCAGCCAGACTTAGCTTTTCATCGCTCGGATACTACTTCTTTTCACATGTCATATAATGTACCGATAATACAATTGTAACAACTAACAAACCTTTTAATGCATGCCTATTGTGACCTTACAAGGGAGGTTTTCGAGGAGCTCGCCTCATTGATGTCTCGAGTTGATGGGGGATAGATCGGAGGTCAGCATGGACTACCTCAGACGGGCATTGCAGCGTGCTTACCAAAAGACGACACACATCGTCCACCTTATGTCCTACATGAGGCCTAGGGACGACGACGTGGTACAGATCCATGCCCATTCCTCCATCGTACGTGGCCAACCATGCCGCACACCACAGCTGGTACAGCGCACACGCAAACCGCCCCTCCCGATGTACCAGGGGCTTCAGTTGGCAGCATTCTTCACCTCACATCTACATGACTCTAGGTACACCTTCGCGATATCCATTCGTCTAGTACGTTCTCTGCATTATGTGGTGTACTAACGTAAAACATTTGTCAGGAACGAACGATGCAGCACATAACCACAGCGCGACCCACTCCAATGACCTCGTTCTACATCGACAATGCCCTAGTCAAGGAGTGGTTCGTCAACACCGCCTAGCAATCGCTAGGTGTTGTCCTTGGTTCATCGTAGCTTGCCGATGTGCTCGGACCAAGTCAACCATCCCACACCGCCTTCGTTACTCCACCAGCAGCAGCACGCCCTACTAGGACCACTCGTGGACTCGCACTTGACCACTTGACATATCCATTCAGACATGTGCAACGTCGAAAGGAGGCCAGGGACCACACGAGGGGTCACACCGCGCAAGAACCATGGCTAGTTTTTTTTTCTTTCCTCACTACTATAATCATGCATGCCCCTTTTTATATGGAACGCTTAATTCGTTATCAATTTGTTTGATCGTATTACGAAATTACTTCCCCCGTGCTAACAACTTCCAATTGGACAACACGCAATTAGCTACTTTTTTAGGCCAATTTGACAACACGCAGCCAACAGGTTTGTTAGGCTGATTGGACAACGCACATACATTAATTTTTTTAGGCCAATTTCACGACACGCAGCTAGTAGCTTTGTCAGACCGATTGGACAACACGCAGACATTATCTTTGTCAGGGCGATGTCACAGCACATAGCCCCTTGTTTAGTCTGATTTGATAACACACTGCGTATTGACTTGTAAGCCCGATTTGACAATACGATGCACACTGCTTTGTTAGACCGAAGTGACAATACGTTGCAACCACATTTGTTAAACTAAAATGAAGACACGCGACCTCCCAATCTATCAGCCCTGCATCGACTACACACTAGCTATAAAACCATCGGTTACCCAGGCAATACTTCTTCATTAGCTCAACCCCCACCAAGTACACTCCATCTGTTCCAGTGTCACACCCAACACTATCCTACACCATCAGGGTTGCCGATATCCACCTACGTGGAGCTTCTTTAGAAGCGGCGGAGGAATCTTGAGAAGGCGGCATCCTACCCTGATAGTTCTTGCAAGGATGTACTTGTGCCCCTCGAGTTTCCCCTGCGAAACTGTGACTGTGGTCTTCCGGCATGGATCAAGCTGTCCACCCATGTAGACACCGCCGATCACGCTTTCTACATGTGCCAGTAGCTCCTTGTAAGTTAACGACAAGCATGGACATTCCGTAATGCATGTTGTGTTCCCTTGAGCTTTAACTTTATCGGCGCATAATCCCAGCAAGAGATAACATGCTACTTCTTCCAGTGGATCGATGGGCCAGACAAGTACAATAGAGTGTTGTACGAACACAGTCGCTACCTGGACTACCTTGTAGCGCCCAAGCGATACAAACGTTGGAAGCTTGAGCCTAAGACCACAGAAGAAAAACCATGCAAAGCCACTGCACCCCTGTCCTGAATCAAATCCCTTCTGAAACGCATAAGAGGAGCTTCAGGCACATCGCAAGAAGATGAAGAAGAGAGCTAACGAGCAATACACACGCGCGTGGGAGGAGCCTAAGATCGCGCTTGAAGACTATTATTGGGTCGGTGTGTATATGCCTAATTAGAAGAAGGCCAAGGCCGCAAGCTTCACAAAATCAAAGGGAAAGGCACTGATGGATCATTCCATATGGGGTCTACGACAATAAGCATGACTTTTTTTTTTCTTTTTCAAAAGACGTGCATGTACCTTAGCTGTAGTTTCCATCTATAGTCCATCCGTGTCGTCGCGCCATGCCTCTTTTATTATTTTCTATGTCATGTTATGTCGACGATGTCATATTATGTACCCTATTATTTCTATATCATACTATGCACCCTAATATTTTTATTTTCTCTCATTGTTTTCTACATCATGCTATGCCAATTGTCATGGCGACTAACATCCCACGCAGCATCCACACCATCAAGTCACCATTTCTACTGGTGACAGAACTCTATCGCTGTTTACAATGGCAATAGAAGTATACTATTGTTATTTTTCTTTTCGGCATATTATCTTTGTAATTTTTATTTTTTCTATATTATTTAACTAAATTTCCCACTCTTTGTGGACATTTTAAATATCGACAGAGAGCTGACCGTTATTGACAAACCTCTGTCAACATTTGAAATATCGATAGGTGGGTATTTCTGTTATTATTCATTTCGGCATATTATTTCTATAATTTTTTTAAAAAAATATTATTTAAAACAATTCGATTGGGACCCTGGACCCATGTATTCAGCTCAAAGTTCGTTCTGGCATTTTGGATGCTGATAGTTTGTGGTCAATTATTATTTTTTAACCATGTGTTAATTAGATAATAACGATTGGGAGTTTGGGACGCATATATATAGTGAAATCGTTCTTGCTTTTTGGATGCAGATGTATATGTCTGTGGTTGTGACGTCGCCGACAATCCAAACACTCAATCTCAAAAAAAACATCAAAGTAGAACAAGCTTTTCTCCTAACTTCAATGATAAATAGATGTGTGTAATATATGCACATTTATGGGGCATCCATGTCATCGTAAATTATTACCAGAGACCATGCATCTCATCAGAAAGAACATGAGCACCCTGTACCAACGAGATATGCTGTAGCTATACTCTAGGCCAATAAACGCGGCGCACGTCGCACGTATGAACGGAAAATGATTTTGCATTTTTTTTCCGGAGAAAAGATAGACCTAGATGTATTTTTAAAAATTTTAGAGGTTCGAGAAATATTAGAGATCGCGCTGGGAAAAAGTACACATCTTTCTGTTGACGTAAATATTTTTTCGGGGAAAATGAAAAAAGGATTTGGATGTAAAAATTGGGGACCTGTTTGCTATATTTTTAGACTTCATTGCTATCCTGAAAAGTAGAAAAGGGCTCGTTCGCGATTTGTATTTAACGGGAGGCTTTTTCCGTAAAGTAGCGAGGGAGGGAGCCAAACGCGATTCGAAATTTTTTTTTCTTGCCCTCACAAAAAATCGCGAAGAACATTTTCGTAAATTCGTAGGAACCTATCCGTAATTTAAAAGAATGGAGGGGCTTTTTCGGAAAATGACGGGATGACAGCTGGGATGCCTCAGGAGGCTGGGAAGCTCCCGAGCTTAATATAGGTATAATAAATAATAATATCAGTGCAGGGCGCCTAGGCACAATCCAGCTACGTGCTGGTTCGAAACGCACCACGGCTAGATCGTCAGACGCATACATGGTACACTTCACATGAAGAAGTACGTACTTCCAGTACAGGTCCGGCATGACAAGATCGATCCAGATGTGCATCAGTGCATGCACGGACTGCTTGGCCTCTTGATCGGATCGATCGAGTGATCGATTCGCCGATCAATAGACGGCCGGAGAAACTGAAGGGAGAGGCGGACGCTATCCGGCCGGTCGTGCTCCCCCCACTTGCGCCGTGCAGATTGGTACGTCCTCGCAGCATTTTGCCAGTGCTCCGTGAACCTAGACGCCCGCCCAGCCGATCCTAGCTTGCATGATGCCCCCTCTCTCTCCCGTAGCAAGCACAATAATAAAATCCACTACTTATTTTATTTTTCATCTATGTCATCTAGAATAAATGCTAAAATCAGCTCATACAGTATTTATATCTAAATATTATCTCTAGATGCTGTGCAATAACTATCTCTTCTCTGTACTCCATCTGATCACAAATAGTTGTTGTTTTGTACATCGATCGGTTCCCAAAACTAAATTTTAACCAATAACTTCTATTGTAATATATTTAAAAAGTCTAATAAAATTATAATACTATGAAAGTACGTTACGAGACGAATCTAACATATGATTTTCATGCATCCAATCCAAATATTTTAAAAGATATTGATAGCTAAAGTTTCAAAAGTTTGATCGCACGTTTCTTGAACCGACAAATTTTTGTGAACCGGAGGGAGTACATAACTATTCTATCTTGTTTCCCGTGAGACGCTGGCTGCTACATGAGAGCTGGCTCTATTCTCTTTTCTTACTCTTCCATATAAGATAAAACTGATGTGTATAGATTTATAGTAAACTGTTTTTATGAATTTCTCTTTGTCAACATTTTAGTTTAAACTTTGTATTAAACGTTGTGGCTGTGTGCATCCAAGGTGCAGAGGCCGGAAGGTTAATATATTCTTTTATTATCTAAAAAATATTTTTATAGTAAACTAATGTGATTTTATTATCCTAGCTCTAACTCTCTCCATCCGCGCGTCGACATGAGCGTCACCTTCCCGCCGTTGCCGTCGACCTCGGCTGTTCAAACTACTGCCCGGGTCGACCTCCATCCGCCATCGCCGTGGGCCACTTGCGATGGTACGTTGAAAGCACCTGCCAAAATGACCGCGAAATTAGTAGTAACTCGGTACGTGCCTACTGCCTACTGTGTGTATTCGGCTAGCTGTGCCTACTGTGTGTATTGGCCGGATATTTGCATCAACTGTGACCGTGAACAGTTTTCCGACCACTTGAACGAGCTCGCAAATCCAAGGCGATTTTACAAGTTTGTGCACTTCTACATGGGCACCACCGTACGTGCAAGTGCAAGTTCAGGAACCTCCTGCGTGTATTTTTTTCTCTCTTCTTCTTCTTCTTCTTCTTCTTTTTTACTTATTTCTCTTGCCTTCTATGTTTGGTACTCGTCTTGGGCCACTTTGATTGAAAGGAATTTCAAAAGAAAAATAGAGGAACTCAATCCAAGGGGAAAAAAAATCATATCAGGTATGTTTGGTTTGTAGGATTTCTTTAAAGTAATTTATAGAATAGAAAAAATCGTTACAAATTTTGGAGGAACTCTAGCATAAGGTCTAACCTCCTATCACCGATTCCTTTGAGGGTTTCATATAATGCAACTTCTATTTTTCTCTCCATTCTCTCTCTAATCAATCAGCTATCAAAATTACCGTATTTCAAATTCCGCGTTTTTCATATATATTCCTGTATTTTTAGAATCAAAGAGGGCCTTCACCTTTGACTCGCTGGTGGGGAGAACCTTTAGAATGAATGGATCCGCACTGTATCTAAGGCTTTGTTTGGCATAGCTCTATATCTTAGCTCCACCTTATATCTGAAACTTGTAAGGTAAAATAAAGTAAATTAAATTTATATTTTTATTCTAAAATATAAATAAGATGACCCACTTAAATATTTTTAATATACCCACAGCTCCAGCTCTACAGATTTGATGGAACTAGGAATACCTAGTTTCACCAGATCTGATGAAACTGAAGCTTTTATCAAACAGGGCCTAAATAGTTAACCGGCTACGAGTTGAAACCATCACTCTAGAAATTATGTAGTGCAATTTTAGGAAACAGATCTGGAACTAGCTCTACGGATTGTTCTCTAATTTTCTTGCTACCAAGAGATAATCCATGCATCCTGTTAATATTCGAGGCACGCAAGGGAACATGTACAAATGCAGAAGATTTGTAGCACAAGCTAGCAGCTATACTAACTGTCCACTTCACTTAAATGCGAAAAAGGAAGACGTGCTATTGAGAGGGGGGGGGGGGGGGGGGGGTTCATTTTACAGACTTAACTAGTATCTATCATGAAGAGGTAAGGGAGTAGGCACTCATGTTGCGTGAAGGCTGTACTCTCTCTCCTTTTCGCCATAGGCCCCAGCAATTGAATCGAGCAAATATGACAGTGATAAGAATAGCCATCGCCAACCCTATCCATACGAGTGTTTCTAAAAAAATATCCAATTGTTGTGAAACTAGGAAAAAATAATGAAATATACAACACGAAAATACAAAATAGCAAAAATATACAACATAAAAAAATTGCAGAAGCTAGTGACGTGACGGCCGCCACGCCCAATGGCGGTAGCCCTGCCTGCCGCCACACCACATGGCGGTAGCCAGGTGTCGCGCCCGCTAGAGCCTGTCGCAGGCCCGCCCCTGCTCGCCCGTGCTGCCGGCTGGCTGCCGTTGTGCGGCGTGGCGGCAGCCAACACTTCTCCTTTGGCACATGCAACACATTTCCCTCCCTGGCTCCTTTGGCACATGCATTTCCCAGGCTGCTTTGCCGCCGAAAGTCGCTTGCATGTGGGCAGCCGATGGTTGGAACAGCGATACGTCGCGTCAAATCAAATCGTGTCGGAATCCAAAGCCGCATAAACTCCAGATTACAACTAATAATGGTGCTAATGAACGTGATTATAAATAAATGAGATAGTTATACGTAAAAAAATCGTGTTTAATGTAAACGTCACAGTGATGACGTTTCATTCTATAAAACGAGGTGGTGCGTCGCAGCGAGGGATTGCGCGTTTGTTCGCAATGTGTGAGAGCATAGAGCAGACTGCATGGGAGAAGAGTGTGAGAGCAGAGAGCGTGGGATCAGAGTGAGAAGAGTGGCTCTCTTTGCAGTGCTCGCTCTCCTTGCAGTGTGAAAGCAGAGAGCGTGAAGGCAAGGCCAACAAATCGAGAGCGCGAAGACAGGAGATTAATTAATTGGTGGTTATAGTTTGTTGAAATTTCCACAAAGTTTAATAATTTTTTTATTATTTCATTCATGATTTGTATTTTGCAGGTATTTTTTAGGAACATTTATTGGTACATAGCTCGAGCTTTATTGATCTTCTGTACAACTTCGAGAAGGTTAGTTACAAATCTTCATGAATAATAGTATGTTTTGGACAGTGTAGTATCAGTGACCAACTTGTTATGTTAGATTTTAGTATTTACGTTTGTGCAATTTATTATTGTTGAGGACAGTGTACTGTAGTGTTAGGTTAGAGTTAAATGTTAGGACGGTATTAGGAAACATTAGTACCATGCTATTAGAAAGTAATTGTATATGGTTAGTAGACAAAAACATGGTAAATGAGTGGAAGATGAAATGATAAGTTCAGTGTAATATTACGTGCATAAAATAACATGCAGTAGTTAAATTAAAGAATATCCCCGCCTTCCATAAAAATTACGAATTAATCGTAGCACCTAAAAATGTCTACGTCGGTAAGAATATTCGAAAGGAATAAAAAGTTCAATTAAATATTGTTGCATAAAATAACAACCTTCTTTTGGGACTCTGAGTCTCTCCAGAGGTTAGGACCCTCTGGCGAGCTTGCACTCGAACGTTGAACTGCCTCGGGGGGCTGGACCCTCCGATGACCATTGGACTGTATTTATTTCGCACTATTATTCGCTCGAGCGAATGACTGTTTTTATTTTTGGACGTAATCACTACTTGGACCCGAAAAGAGTTGACCTCCTTTATGAACTTAATAACTCGAACCAAAGTAGCTGCTTAATCTAACTTAAATATCGGTGGCCCAAAATTCTGGACCTTAGTAAGTTATTTTGTCTTATTACTTATTTTGCTTCTTATTGATGTTTTTGCTTCGTGTAGATAATGACGTTGGAGAGACCGCACCCGTTGACCTCAACGTCGATCCGGAAAACTCTGAGCAAGGCAAACACCTCCCTCAATCATGTTGATACCACTATTTTACCTATATTATGTTGTTCTGAATAAATCTATGTATGCATGTGTTACATGCAGTAAACACAATATATTGCGAACCTGGTAGATATATCCCTGCATTCAACTAAAATTTGCGAATTAATCGTAGCACGTAAAAATGTGTACGTGAGTAAGAATATTCAAATGGAATATAAAGTTCAATTAAATATTCTTGCATAAAATATTAGAAACCAGTAGTTAAATTAAAGGATATCCCCGCATTCCATAAAAATTATGAATTAATCGTGACACCTAAAAATGTGTACGTAAGTAAGAATATTCGAATGGAATAAAAAGTTCAATTAGTTCTTGCTACATAAAATAAGAACCATCTTTTGGGACTATGAGTCTATCCAGAGGGCAGAACTCTTTGGCGAGCTTGCACTGGAACATTGAACTGTCTCGGGGGGTTGGACTCTCCGATGACCATTGGACTGTATTTATTTTGCACGATTATTCGCTCGAGCGAATGACTGTTTTTATTTTTGGACGTAATCACAACTTGGACCCGAAAGGAGTTGACCTCCTTTCAGAACTTAATAACTCGAACCAAAGTTGCTGCTTAATCTGACTTAAATATTGGTGGCCCAAAGTTCAGGACCGTGGTAAGTTATTTTGCCTTATTACTTTATTTACTTCTTATTGATGTTTTTTGTGATCATGTAGATACCGACGTTGCAGAGACCGCTCCCGTCGAGTGGGGCATGAACGCCCACCTGCTCGCCAGGCTGCCACGTGGGCCGGTCGCCCGACGAGTGGGGCATGAACGCCCACCTGCTCGCCAGGGCGCCACGTGGGCCGATCGCCCCGCAAGTGGGGCCTGAATGCCCGCTTGCTCGCAAGGCTGCCACGTAGGCTGATCGCCCGTGTGAGGGATGTAACATCCCTGAATTAATTAAACAGTAAAAATAAAATATTTAAATGTGAATTTGAATTATTAATATCTTTCTGCAAATTTAAAAGTTTTTGTTAAAAGATAATTGAATTCCTGAAATTAGAAAAAGAAAAAGTTACAGAAGAAAATGGTAAGAAGATAAGATAAACCAATTGTCATTTACTGATCCGAAACAATCATTGCAAAGGATTGAATCAAAGAATTGAACTGCAACACAAACTTTATTGATACATCATAGTTCACATCTACCATACATGGAAAATTCAAAAATCCTCACAGTCATACAACAACCATATTAATTACATCACATAAGACTGTTCGATTACAAGTCCGATTATAAATTACATCGTAAGAAAATAAATTACAAGATCCTAAACTACGACACATCTTTGTCTTGATCTGCATCTGTAAACCTGCATATTCAATAGTACACATGTGAGAAAAAGAATAAAATAAATGCAGTAAATTGGATACATTAAATGAAAAGGGAAATAATTGCCGTCAGCCAAGTTAGATCGCTCAGTGAGGTACCCTAGATTGTCCGGGGGCCAATCTGGCTCCTCTCGCGATTAGATTTTTGCATCATTCGGCATATACAAACCTGTTTAAGCCGTAGACGCGAATATTCAGAAAATATCGCGAGCTAAAATATTTCACCACAGTAAAATAGTAACTCCACATGGAGTAAGGTTAAAGCCAAGCTACAGTGCCCACAGACATCACGAGTTCTTTCCAGAACAAATTAAACTCCCAGATCAATGCCCAGCCACGTGAAAGGTTACCAAGCCACCGAAACTGCCAGAGCACAAAGCACAACCGAACTTCCCAGAACAAAACCCATTCAAACCCTATTGAAACTCCATCTCCAGGGCCATCAAATATCCAGCCAAAGGTAGAAAGTGCAAAGCAAAGCCAGTCGGCCAAGCATGGGACAAGTTTAAGCCCCTAAAGCACGTCACTGCACCACATAAGAAACCTCCGTAAACCAAGCTAGCTGGCCACTTAAGCCTCTAGAGCAAAATAACCTAGATCGCAGTACAAAGAACCATCCCGATCACAAGACAAAAACCATGGGAAGATCAGTAAAGCAGTAAACCGACTTGAGAGAAATCTCACCATAAAGACCATTAGACCAAGCCCTTCTTTCAAACCCTGCTCACACCGTCATAGCCATGCTATATATATATATATAAACCAGCCAAGCTTCATCTAGGAGATCACAAAGCAAGCCTTTTCCAGTAAGCCACCCAAGACACGAAAACAATAGAAGCAAAGCAACGTTCAGGCAGACACCGTAGGCCATCGATAAGGGAGCATATCAACACAAGTGGAAAGAAGCCGAGAGAACTGAATTCGAAGCAAGAAAGGAGAAATAAGCTACCCAGACATCCATCCGAGCCCTTCACGCAAAGTAAGTCCCAAAGAAACCAATCCCATGTAGGAGAATATACTAGAGACAATAAGAACAAAAATATGGAAATTGAAATGGAAATGCATAAAGAGGGAGTAGAAATGAGTTAGAAGTAAGTATAGGCAAGAAAGAGTAGGAAACTTGGTCTCAGATTTAGATTTGAACATACAAGGGTTGCATCATGTTTAACCCTCACCAAATATGCTCCCTACAAGACCGACTTTAGGAAAAACAGATGCCCTCCAACTTGCAGTAGATCAATTCAATAGATCATGCATCATGGACCAAGAGAAGACAACAAACCCCCGTAGCATGGCCTCAGAAGTCATCATCTACCATACAACAATCAATTCTAAGCCACTGTCATCATATTCAATTGAATATTCAGAGAAGCATTCAATGACCTAATAGCATATCATCAATTGACCATGTAAGTAGAACATCAAAGAAATCAGTACCCTCATGCTATATTTAAGCATTCAGAGACCCTCAAATATACTTAGCATCAATTAAGTATCATTTGCTAAATCCATTCATACGGCAAATCAATACAAATGGATCCCTGTAAGGCCACTGTCACCATGCTACCACTAAGCACTTAAAGATCATTCAGTAGTACCACATCAAGCTCGTGCATAGCATAGCAACAATCAATGCAATGAAATCATCAATCCATCTTCTAAACATCATTGATCAAGAACCTCAAATCCCAGTGTTAATACCCTAACTACAAGCATCATGAGGCCTTAACATTAGGCAACACCAATCATCCCCAAATCACAGTAGGAGTCGGCATGTAAGAAAACAGGGGACAAGGGATTAGGGATTCCCAAACCTTAAATCGAAACCAAGCCAACTCACCAACAAGGGACAAGGCAGGGGAGAGAGAGAGACCAGCATCCAGTGCAGAGAAGGGAAAAGTCGGCGCCCAGAGCAGAGAGAGGGGAGGAGTAGAGATTAGAGTTACCAACCTTATTTAGGAATGAAGAAGGTGGAAGAGAGAATCAAACCGCAAGGGCGAAGAAGAGCCGGTGGAGCCGGTATCCATGTCGAAGTCGGCGAGTGACCTCGGTGGAGGCGGCGCAGCGGCACGAACCGAGGGGAGGACGAGGGTGACGGCGCCATGGATCGACGGAGTCGGGTGCGGGACCGAGCCAAGGAGGAAGCCGACCTGAGTCGTCTGACGGAGGCGCCATGGAGCCGAGGAGCAGAGAGAGCAGAGAGGAGTGGGGAGGAAGAAGGAAAGGCCAACAGGCCGAATGGACAATGAGAATGAGAAAAGGAAAATAGGAAAAGAAAAATAAGAAGGAAGAAGGAGAAAAGAAATGAGGAAAAAGGAGAGAAGGAAAGAAAGAAGAAGAGAGAAGGAAAAATAAATAAATAAATGAATAAACAATAATAAAATATATATATTTAGGATTAAAATCATTCTAAGTAATTGAAACTTAGTCAATTGACATATCATATATATATCCGATGCATACCTATATGTGTTATATTTAGACCCAGATACAATTCCTGGATTCATGAAATGAATTTTAAAATTCTACTGAAGTCTCGAATGATCCCAACGTATATATATATATAATTATAGACATTTCATAATTGATTAAGATGAATTAAACTAGTGAATAATTATATTCTGATAATATATGCTTAGAATATAATTGCAATACACATATAGATCAACATATCTAATCAACTTATTTTATAGAATCATTTAATGCTACCATAATGATTTAACACTAGCCTATCTTAATCTCTTATAAAGAAATATTTCCGTCACAATATGCTTTGCATCTGAATCCTATTAAAGACATGACCCTACGAGAAATGAATCCTGAGATTTGTAATATCCATGCATATGCATAAGATGAATCATGTAAATTGTAGTTACTCTCACACTTGTAGTTTTAGGAACTAATTGATGTTAGTACAAACAACTTCACACCCTAAAAGTGAATTATAGTGTGTTAAATCTTACAATCTTAGCTTCCTGAATTCGTAAAATAAAATAAAATGAATCATAAGAAATAGGTATCGCATGCAATGCAACCTTTAAACCGTTGATCAATGATAAAGATTATAGAAGTAACACACTTATACGTTCACAAGCCATAATCCACACTCGTGCTTGCTTAATATAATGTTTGTTATTTGATTTTCCATCTGATTTCCTTTTGCCCTATTGAAAGTGTTATTTGCTATTTGTTATTCTTTTCGCTATACGACGTGTAGAATCCGACGTCTCGGACTTCGTCATCGACAATCTCAAGATAACGTCTTCGACTCGTCGCTAAAAGCAATGGATAGCAAGGCAAGCACCCCCTTGATCATATTGATCCTAATTTTTCATAATTAACTAAAATGTTGATTAAAACTTGCTTGCATATGCTATGTTCCATAAAATTGTACTTGGGTATCGGTAGATATACCTTATCATTGATAAACTTCCTCAATTGACATTGATATGTGAACCTTGATAACCCTAGCTCGTGGATAGACAATTGATGTCAAAATGGGTATATTCGATTATTACATGCATATGCTTAGCCCTGCTTTAAATTGGGAACACGAACGGATGGTTATACTGTTCGTGATGAATTAAAATTGTTGGACATAATGAACATTAATCTTGAACCTGTTGGAATAATGTGGTCATTGACACTTTCTTTTTCTGGAAATAAAACTATGATTTCGACGTGGGTGATTATTGGCAATAGCCGGATGTACATGTTTTAATGTGTACGTAGATAGGGGGAGTATCGCCCATGTCACTTTAAGGACCGAACGTAGTGTTGCATGATCCAAGTAAACCGTACATCCACAAGTACTGGAGTGGGACAGTCTTAACTTATTAAATTATTTGGGAATTAGCTTTGCACATTGGTAGGCAGTTGTAGCACGGGCATTCCGAATATAGGTTTGCTCGAGGGAGGTGTCATCACCGAGGTGTTGGCATCTGCCGTTGTAACGGTGTACGCCTGGCTATGAATTTGGGGCTGTTTATTCCTGGTGGGTCACTAACTCCGGAATTTCTATTCCTGGTGGGTTACTGACTCCGGAATCCCTTTTACATTTTTAGCTTCCATCATAGTCAGGGGTAACGTCATCGGGCTAGTGCAAAGTTAAGGTCCAAGTAACGAACAGTTTCGTTATGAACTCTCTGGCGGCACACCAAAGGAAGTGTGCTAATGATCTGCCACAAAGGGAGAACATATCTTGTGGGTAAAGCAGTACAAACTCTGCAGAGTCTAGAACTATTCGAATAGCCGTGTCCACGGTCATGGACGACTTGGCGAATTGACACTAGTTAGTTGTTTTATAAAATGATTTGGTGAGCTTACCCTTACAGATGATTCAATACTTGACATTACGTTGGCAAGGTTGAATTCAGCTGTTGTGCCCTGTGTGGACAAAAGTTTAATCTTCAGATAATAGTTCATATGATGGGACTGGACGTTTCATTTCACTCACGAAGGGATGTGAGTCTCTTATTTCGTTTATGTTATTCTTACATATTATTTATGTATTTACATACTTGTTATTTCATTTTCGTTACAAGTTTCGCTTTCACTCTATTATTCAGTATTTACAATTCAAATTCCGCTTCATGCAAAACAACCGTAGAAACCCACTTTCTATTCAGCCTGCATATATTTCAGGTTTTGCAAACACTACAAGCCTTGCTGAGTACGCAACGTACTCACCCTTGCTATTATTGTTGTTTTTAGACAGGATATCTCGACAATTACTCCGACGCAGGAAAACGGGATTATTGACGACATTTCTTTCTAAGGCTTTACCTTGTCAGTTGCCTGTGGATTATGCGGCAAACTACAAGTCATCTGATTCTCTTGCTATGTTTAGTTGACCTTCTCGGTCATATTGTATCAATACTTCCGCTGTAATAAAATGTTAAACTTTTGTATGGTTGTGATTCCAAATTGTGTTTTGTGCGTGCCAGCCACTGATCATGGGAATGGTACAATATGCACATTAGAACCTTGCTTTTATGTTTGCACTGTAGCATAAAAGTGAGGGTCTGACAGTTTGGTATCAGAGCCATGCTGACTGCAGGCAAACCTTAGATAGAATGGTCGCTAGTTGAAACTTAAAATTTTGAAATAGACAAATCTATATTTAGGAATGAAAGATTGCTATATATGTTGTTAACCTTCTCTTGTCTCATATCATCTGTTATCAATTCTTTCCTCGTCCCATTATATTTGTTTCTACTCTTTCCTTAAATACCTCTGTTATTATTCTCCCCTTATTATATTATTTAAATACTCTCCTTCTCATTGAACATTCTCTATGTTCATTCCTTCCGGTAGATCTTTCTTTCCTGTTCTTTCTATAAGAATTCTATTTCTTATCTATGTTCCTATTAAACACTGCTAATAAATCCTTCTTGAAAATAATAGTTTTTATTGACTATTAAAACATATAGTGCACCGCTACCGTTAACTTTAGGATGTCGGTGATATATCATTATTCTCCTCCCTATACAACCAAGACTACTGCATCCATGCCAACAACCTCGGGAAGACAACGGCAACACTCCATCAACTTCTTCCATGCCGTGGAAACTTCGGATTGTTATCCTCAACAAGTGATGCAAGAGTTTGAAGAAACCTATCGCCAAATAGTCTACCTTGAGGGGCAGTATCATCCAGGCTACGAGTAGCTCTGGTGGGATATCAAAACTCTCATAAAAATATCACGTAGGACTAAGTTAGTAAGAAAAACCTAGCACTTTCATGCGTTACAGTTTGAGTACGCGTTTTCATGTTGAAGTTTCTTTGTTCACTTTTTGTATTGCTTCCCGGGATGCACTCGTGAATGCATAGCATGAAGCTAAAAATTTCACGATGTCGCGATCCTTAATTGATAACAAATCATAATTAAGAAATCTTAAATAGAACGTTATCTTCTACTAAATAGAAGATAACCACAGAATTAAATTATTTCTTTATATCCATCTTTTACCTTCCAACATATATAAATTCTAGTTGATTTAAACTTTAAAGAGTAAAACATTGTCTACAAATAATGTGACAACTTTTAAACAAAAGATAGATTGGAATTTAAAATATTCTCGTATAACTTACCTTTTCTTTCTGTAAGACTTCTCACCTGTATATTACTCTAGTTACTAATCTTCCCTGATTCTTTTAGACAAACCAATATCTAGTAAGGTGTTCTCAGGACCCCATAGTCATATTATAGTCGCAGGAGTGTGCCGAAAACTATTTTACCGCTTATGCAAACTCCACCGCATAGATAATAATGCCTTCTTATTCCCATACTACTCACGCTAGACAACAAAAGCCTTCTCGAACATAGCTACAAAGGAATTAATATTATAATTTTCATTATCACCCTAATTATGCTTGAGCCTATGCTACCTATAGAAGAATCAAAACCGAGACTTCGCCATACCAGAATCGCAAAAGTACCTATGCTAAAATAAGCTAAGTTACTATCCAACTTCTCCTACAAGTAACAATTGAATACGCCACTAAACCTAAAGAATCTCCATCTTGTTACCTTACTTTGGAAGGGAACCACAATGTGAAGTCACCTCATATAGGACTAGATGTTATTTGGTCGCATAAAAGTGTTTGAAAATAGAATAATGATTGGAAACATAAGTATTTCTTTGTGTTAGTATTGAATGCAATCTTTTGTGTTGTTATTCGTTGTGAGAAAGTTCTGTGAACTGATTGTTCTCGCAAATATTAAACCTTTGGGTTGAAAATTCACAACAAATTGATCTCAATAAATAATGACAATGTTAACAAACAAAGCGTAAACCCTAAATTAGGTCATTCCTTATAACTACCTCATCCCTTCTAATTTGTAGAAATTTTAAATAATAAAATTTTTAGGGAACGAAATGTTGCCTTGTAACCCGATAGATCTTATCTAAACAGTCTTATTGTCATTACTGCAGAATGCCTATGACAAGATCCTTCAAGAAAATACCCAAGAAGAAACCAGGCATAGTTTACAATTTCTCCTTAAACCACAAGAGACCAACCTAAAAATCTTTGCCAGTATCCCAAACCAGAATTCAAACACTCTCTATGATGGAGCAAAATTATCAAAATTCCACCCCTCTTAGTCAGCCGATGGGGCAGAACGTTGCCAATATGGACGTAGCTCACGCCAGAAAAAGAAAATTTTCAGCCCAAAAGCCACTCTTACATCTTATTCAAAGCCTAAAAGTCGCTCTTTGAAATGTTGCCAACCAAATCAAATTGAAGACCGCGCATGCATTCGCTGCGGAGAAATAGGTCATACCTCTGATGAGCATGCAATAAACTGTTCTAGTTGTGAAGGAAACCATTCTCTGGGAAAATGTCCCATGAATGACACTACTTGTTATCTTTGTGAAAGTAAAGATCATTGCCCACCTCAATGTCCTCTCGATCCAATAGTTACCACTATAGTTCGATTTCAACAAGAAAATCTTCGAGCCTTAATTGCCCAAAAATTTTCATGTAGAAAAGAAACTACACAAGAAATGGTGGAAGAAGAAATGAAAAATCAGCATTCCTACTCTACCAGCCATCATCAAGAAAGTAGTAATTGGCAATCACCAATAGCTTGTTTCTTGTGTGATAAAGAAGGCCACTGGGCAAGAAATTGCCCTAAGCAACGACAAGTTAAAATCCAGAAAAACAATATAAAGCACCCGTTTACACCCAATAAAGCATCACGGAAGGCACTTAAGTGCTTCACCTGTCGCAAAACAGATCATATTGCTCAGCAATGCCCCCAAGGAAACCAAACCTCTTCTAACACCATAGCCCTGCCAGAAATCACTTCAGTCAAAATGATAACCCCGAGAATAGGAAAAACAAAATCTGAAGCTATCTCCCCAAAGAAACATGGAACAAAGAGGCGTCTGAACGAAGATGTCAATTCTAAGAAAAATTTCGTGCAAACTTATCCTCAATCTCAAACATCATTTATTAATCCCTCCAACAAAATCAATGGCCAGTTTCCTGATCCTCAAAATAAGGCAACTAATGTTACCTGCTTCTGTTGTCTTGAACGTGGACACTATGCCAATAAGTGCCCAAAAAGGAAGCAAAACCCACCTCGTCCTCAACCTTGTGAAGCTATACAACTAGGACGACTTCAAAGACCTAAAGGTCAGCAAGTCCCTGGATCTGCATCTACTTCAGCTCAAGACGTCAACCGTGGCATACCTAATAAAATGCCAGGTACATTCCTCATAGATACGCCTCTACGTAACTTAGTTTAAAAATTTTAATCACCATGTCTTTTTAAATTTATCTTGTATCCAAATTGAACCAATGATTGAATTTATTTATCATTCGTAAAACTTTAATTTATACTAGATAATCTATCCTTCCGAATAATTGTACAAGTCACTTAATTATGTAACTCCCACTCACCCTTTTAACCTGCGAATCTCGGGACGAGATTCCTGTTAGAGGTAGTCTGTAACATCCTGAATTAATTAAACAAGAAAATAAAATATTTAAATGTGAATTTGAATTATTAATATCTTTCTGCAAATTTAAAAGTTTTTGTTAAAAGATAATTGAATTCCTGAAATTAGAAAAAGAAAAAGTTACAGAAGAAAATGGTAAGAAGATAAGATAAACCAATTGTCATTTACTGATCCGAAACAATCATTGCAAAGGATTGAATCAAAGAATTGAACTGCAACACAAACTTTATTGATACATCATAGTTCACATCTACCATACATGGAAAATTCAAAGATCCTCACAGTCATACAACAACCATATTAATTACATCACATAAGACTGTTCGATTACAAGTCCGATTATAAATTACATCGTAAGAAAATAAATTACAAGATCCTAAACTACAGCTTCTGTGCTGTCTTGATCTGCATCTGTAAACCTGCATATTCAATAGTACACATGTGAGAAAAAGAATAAAATAAATGCAGTAAATTGGATACATTAAATGAAAAGGGAAATAATTGCCGTCAGCCAAGTTAGATCGCTCAGTGAGGTACCCTAGATTGTCCGGGGGCCAATCTGGCTCCTCTCGCGATTAGATTTTTGCATCATTCGGCATATACAAACCTGTTTAAGCCGTAGACGCGAATATTCAGAAAATATCGCGAGCTAAAATATTTCACCACAGTAAAATAGTAACTCCACATGGAGTAAGGTTAAAGCCAAGCTACAGTGCCACAGGACATCACGAGTTCTTTCCAGAACCAGCCGAAACTCCCAGATCAATGCCCAGCCACGTGAAAGGTTACCAAGCCACCGAAACTGCCAGAGCACAAAGCACAACCGAACTTCCCAGAACAAAACCCATTCAAACCCTATTGAAACTCCATCTCCAGGGCCATCAAATATCCAGCCAAAGGTAGAAAGTGCAAAGCAAAGCCAGTCGGCCAAGCATGGGACAAGTTTAAGCCACTAAAGCAAGTCACCAGACCACATAAGAAACCTCCAGAAACCAAGCTAGCTGGCCACTTAAGCCTCTAGAGCAAAATAACCTAGATCAGCAGTACAAAGAACCATCCCGATCACAAGACAAAAACCATGGGAAGATCAGGTAAAGCAGGCAAACTGACTTCAGAGAAATCTCAGCTGCAAAGACCATTAGACCAAGCCCTTCTTTCAAACCCTGCTCACACCGTCATAGCCATGCTATATATATATAAACCAGCCGAGCTTCATCTAGGAGATCACAAAGCAAGCCTTTTCCAGTAAGCCACCCAAGACACGAAAACAATAGAAGCAAAGCAACGTTTCAGCAGACCAAATGGCCATCGATAAGGGAGCATATCAACACAAGTGGAAAGAAGCCGGAGAACTGAATTCCGGAAGCAAGAAAGGAGAAATAAGCTACCAGACATCCATCCGAGCCCTTCACGCAAAGTAAGTCCCAAAGAAACCAATCCCATGTAGGAGAATATACTAGAGACAATAAGAACAAAAATATGGAAATTGAAATGGAGCAGACAGAGGGAGTAGAAATGAGTTAGAAGTAAGTATAGGCAAGAAAGAGTAGGAAACTTGGTCTCAGATTTAGATTTGAACATACAAGGGTTGCATCATGTTTAACCTCACCAAATATGCTCCCTGCCAAGACCGACTTTAGGAAAAGCAGATGCCCTCCAACTTGCAAAGATCAATTCAATAGATCATGCATCATGGACCAAGAGAAGACAACAAACCCCGTAGCATGGCCTCGTAAGTCATCATCTACCATACAACAATCAATTCTAAGCCACTTTGTCATCATATTCAATTGAATATTCAGAGAAGCATTCAAAGACCTAATAGCATATCATCAATTGACCATGTAAGTAGAACATCAAAGAAATCAGTACCCTCATGCTATATTTAAGCATTCAGAGACCCTCAAATATACTTAGCATCAATTAAGTATCATTTGCTAAATCCATTCATACGGCAAATCAATACAAATGGATCCTGTAAGGCCATCATCACCATGCTACCACTAAGCACTTAAAGATCATTCAAGAGTACCACATCAAGCTCGTGCATAGCATAGCAACAATCAATGCAATGAAATCATCAATCCATCTTCTAAACATCATTGATCAAGAACCTCAAATCCAGTGTTAATACTCCTAACTACAAGCATCATGAGGCCTTAACATTAGGCAACACCAATCATCCCCAAATCACAGTAGGAGTCGGCATGTAAGAAAACAGGGGACAAGGGATTAGGGATTCCCAAACCTTAAATCGAAACCAAGCCAACTCAGCCAGCGCAAGGGACAAGGCAGGGGAGAGAAAGAGACCGACATCCGGTCTGAGAGAAGGGAAAAGTCGGCGCCAGAGCAGAGAGGGGAGGAGTAGAGATTAGAGTTACCAACCTTATTTAGGAATGAAGAAGGTGGAAGAGAGAATCAAACCGCAAGGGCGAAGAAGAGCCGGTGGAGCCGGTATCCATGTCGAAGTCGGCGAGTGACCTCGGTGGAGGCGGCGCAGCGGCACGAACCGAGGGGAGGACGAGGGTGACGGCGCCATGGATCGACGGAGTCGGTGGACCGAGCCAAGGAGGAAGCCGAATCGGAGTCGTCTGACGGAGGCGCCATGGAGCCAGGAGCAGAGAGAGCAGAGAGGAGTCGGGAGGAAGAAGGAAAGGCCAACAGGCCGAATGGACAAGGAGAAGGAGAAAAGGAAAATAGGAAAAGAAAAATAAGAAGGAAGAAGGAGAAAAGAAATGAGGAAAAAGGAGAGAAGGAAAGAAAGAAGAAGAGAGAAGGAAAAATAAATAAATAAATGAATAAACAATAATAAAATATATATATTTAGGATTAAAATCATTCTAAGTAATTGAAACTTAGTCAATTGACATATCATATATATATCCGATGCATACCTATATGTGTTATATTTAGACCCAGATACAATTCCTGGATTCATGAAATGAATTTTAAAATTCTACGAAGTCTCGAATGATCCCAACGTATATATATATATAATTATAGACATTTCATAATTGATTAAGATGAATTAAACTAGTGAATAATTATATTCTGATAATATATGCTTAGAATATAATTGCAATACACATATAGATCAACATATCTAATCAACTTATTTTATAGAATCATTTAATGCTACCATAATGATTTAACACTAGCCTATCTTAATCTCTTATAAAGAAATATTTCCGTCACAATATGCTTTGCATCTGAATCCTATTAAAGACATGACCCTACGAGAAATGAATCCTGAGATTTGTAATATCCATGCATATGCATAAGATGAATCATGTAAATTGTAGTTACTCTCACACTTGTAGTTTTAGGAACTAATTGATGTTAGTACAAACAACTTCACACCCTAAAAGTGAATTATAGTGTGTTAAATCTTACAATCTTAGCTTCCTGAATTAAGTAAAATAAAATAAAATGAATCATAAGAAATAGGTATCGCATGCAATGCAACCTTTAAACCGTTGATCAATGATAAAGATTATAGAAGTAACACACTTATACGTTCACAAGCCATAATCCACACTCGTGCTTGCTTAATATAATGTTTGTTATTTGATTTTCCATCTGATTTCCTTTTGCCCTATTGAAAGTGTTATTTGCTATTTGTTATTCTTTTCGCTATACGACGTGTAGAATCCGACGTCTCGGACTTCGTCATCGACAATCTCAAGATAACGTCTTCGACTCGTCGCTAAAAGCAATGGATAGCAAGGCAAGCACCCCTTGATCATATTGATCCTAATTTTTCATAATTAACTAAAATGTTGATTAAAACTTGCTTGCATATGCTATGTTCCATAAAATTGTACTTGGGTATCGGTAGATATACCTTATCATTGATAAACTTCCTCAATTGACATTGATATGTGAACCTTGATAACCCTAGCTCGTGGATAGACAATTGATGTCAAAATGGGTATATTCGATTATTACATGCATATGCTTAGCCTCGCTTTAAATTGGGAACACGAACGGATGGTTATACTGTTCGTGATGAATTAAAATTGTTGGACATAATGAACATTAATCTTGAACCTGTTGGAATAATGTGGTCATTGACACTTTCTTTTTCTGGAAATAAAACTATGATTTCGACGTGGGTGATTATTGGCAATAGCCGGATGTACATGTTTTAATGTGTACGTAGATAGGGGGAGTATCGCCCATGTCACTTTAAGGACCGAACGTAGTGTTGCATGATCCAAGTAAACCGTACATCCACAAGTACTGGAGTGGGACAGTCTTAACTTATTAAATTATTTGGGAATTAGCTTTGCACATTGGTAGGCAGTTGTAGCACGGGCATTCCGAATATAGGTTTGCTCGAGG
Organism: Rhipidocladum racemiflorum; assembly: GCA_036346355.1. Classification (NCBI taxonomy): domain Eukaryota; kingdom Viridiplantae; phylum Streptophyta; class Magnoliopsida; order Poales; family Poaceae; genus Rhipidocladum; species Rhipidocladum racemiflorum. The sequence continues at coordinate 42,599,502 of CM070569.1, read as the reverse complement.
GAGGTGTCATCACCGAGGTGTTGGCATCTGCCGTTGTAACGGTGTACGCCTGGCTATGAATTTGGGGCTGTTTATTCCTGGTGGGTCACTAACTCCGGAATTTCTATTCCTGGTGGGTTACTGACTCCGGAATCCCTTTTACATTTTTAGCTTCCATCATAGTCAGGGGTAACGTCATCGGGCTAGTGCAAAGTTAAGGTCCAAGTAACGAACAGTTTCGTTATGAACTCTCTGGCGGCACACCAAAGGAAGTGTGCTAATGATCTGCCACAAAGGGAGAACATATCTTGTGGGTAAAGCAGTACAAACTCTGCAGAGTCTAGAACTATTCGAATAGCCGTGTCCACGGTCATGGACGACTTGGCGAATTGACACTAGTTAGTTGTTTTATAAAATGATTTGGTGAGCTTACCCTTACAGATGATTCAATACTTGACATTACGTTGGCAAGGTTGAATTCATTTTGTTGTGCCACTGTGTGGACAAAAGTTTAATCTTGAGATAATAGTTCATATGATGGGACTGGACGTTTCATTTCACTCACGAAGGGATGTGAGTCTCTTATTTCGTTTATGTTATTCTTACATATTATTTATGTATTTACATACTTGTTATTTCATTTTCGTTACAAGTTTCGCTTTCACTCTATTATTCAGTATTTACAATTCAAATTCCGCTTCATGCAAAACAACCGTAGAAACCCACTTTCTATTCAAATGCATATATTTCAGGTTTTGCAAACACTACAAGCCTTGCTGAGTACGCAACGTACTCACCCTTGCTATTATTGTTGTTTTTAGACAGGATATCTCGACAATTACTCCGACGCAGGAAAACGGGATTATTGACGACATTTCTTTCTAAGGCTTTACCTTGTCAGTTGCCTGTGGATTATGCGGCAAACTACAAGTCATCTGATTCTCTTGCTATGTTTAGTTGACCTTCTCGGTCATATTGTATCAATACTTCCGCTGTAATAAAATGTTAAACTTTTGTATGGTTGTGATTCCAAATTGTGTTTTGTGCGTGCCAGCCACTGATCATGGGAATGGTACAGTATGCACATTAGAACCTTGCTTTTATGTTTGCACTGTAGCATAAAAGTGAGGGCCTGACAAGGGACCTATATGTACGCGACTCCATGACCAGCGGTTTCACGCTCTTTCTTGCTCCTGCGGACGTTGCTTTTTGCCCTTTCAACTCCTCCATCTGAAACCCTTAGTCTTGCTCCAATGTCGCAATCCTTCCCATCTTCCTCTGTCGACAGGGCGAGGGCGGCGGCGCTCTCAAGGATCGCGGCCGAGGGTTCCCTCCAACTCCACCATGGAACCCTCGCACCGCGGTGCGAACCCGGGGAGATCATCGTCTTCGCCTGGGGATTGCTGGCGGGCCTGATGCCGCCCTTCTTCGAATTCTTCTTCACCGTCCTCCACTTCTACGAAATCAGCCACCTTCACCTCACTCCCAACTCTGTCCTCACCCTCGCTATCTTCGCAGACGTCTGCGAGATGTTCGTAGGGGTAATGCCCAATCTTCCTCTCTTCTGGTACTTCTACACTCTCCACGCCCTCGCGGATGGTGGGGCCGTGGGGAGTTGCCATTTTCGCCTCCGCGACGGGTCGACCACCCACTACATTTTCTTGCAGGCGAAGTCAAACTGGAAGGCACGGCGGAACGACTGGCTGTATGCCGGCGGCGATAGCGGGATCGATGCTCTCGCAGTGCCCAGCGCGCCTGCGGATGCCCGTGAGATTTGGGGCTCGCTCGTCGAGGAGTCAACAGTCCTCCTGACGATGGTGGCCCGTGTCGACCGGCTGTGAGACGCCGGACTGACCGGGGCGCTGGTAGTGAGGGACTTCATTGCCCGGAGGATCAGCCCCCTTCGTCAACGTGTCCGCCCTGCATGGCAGTACTCGGGTGACGACGACTTGACCCGCACGCACCTGTGCCGTGAGTTTCTAATTCTCCTTAGGAATACATATCTTCTTTTGTGGCCGCCATCAACCAACAATATTGTCTTCCTTTCTCCGCCAGGCGCAGGGAACTTGGACGATCCCGCCATCTCCAAATGGCTGATCGGACTGCTCCCGCCACTGCCGAGCGGTCTGGATTTCCCCATCGGGGTCCGGTCGCTCTGCGATCTGGAGTTCGCAGAGCGCCTCCGGATCATCAAGATGTTTTCAGCGATGGACTCCACTGGCCCTGAGGCGCTGCTGGCCCGTGGTCTCTTGGTAACCAGGGACCCGGGCTGTGCTGACGATCGGAGCGGGAGTTGAATGCTAAAGTGATTTGTATAATTACTATGGAAGATAAGATGATCAATTTAACAATTGGAAGCTTGATTCTTATTTTTGTTTAGATAAAGTTTTAAGTAAGATTGTGTGAGACCCTCATTTTTATGTCACTAAGTAACATAAATATGAGGCTCTTAAGTGCTTCCTGTGCCATTCCCATGATCAGTGACTGGCACGCACAAACACAATTTGGAAATTACAGCCACACAGATACACATTTTTATTACATCACAAGTTTTATAGTGTTATTACAATACCAAAAGTAGCAGGAAATTAAAACCATGTCTCATAGTATGCCAACTAAAACTCCACAGGCAACTGCTGAGATGAACCTAGAAAGATCAGTCGTCGCTAAAATTCGCAGGTTCCTCATATTCAATCTCGTCGTTATCGTAATCTTGCTCATCACCTAAAAACATTGTTGAAGCAAGTTGAGTACATTGGTACTCGCAAGACTTTGTAGTGTATGCAATTCCTGGAATATATGCAGGCTGAAATAGAAAGTGGGTTTCTACGGTTGTTTTGCATAAAGCGAAAATTTTGAATAAAGTAATACTGAATAGTAATGGAAAGCATAAATAAAACTTTAAGACAGTTTGATAAGTAATTGAGATAACAAGTAATAAAAAGATAATAACATTTTACTCACAGCCCTTTTGTGAGTAAAATAACGAACAAGACCCTCCACGGTCTTACAAAACAAAATATATCGACAAGTGATATTAATCAGTCGTAAAACATTTTCCAAAGTCTTTTGCCAAATTTTCAAAATAGAAAACATCTAACTAGTGCTGGTTAGCCAAGTCATCCATGACCGTGGATACAGCTATTCGAATAGTTTTAGACTCTGCAGAGTTTGTACTGCTTTACCCACAAGATATGTTCTCCCTTTTTGCAAGCTATAAGACACACTTCCTTTGGTATGTCCGCGAGGAGTTCATAACGAAACTGTTCGATTACTTGAATCTTAACTTTGCACTAGCCCAATGACGTTACTCCTGACTATGATGGAAGCAAACAAACAGTGAAGCAATAGTATTCAGGAGCCCGCGGCTCAAATGGTACAACAACAGCCCCAAATTCATAGCCAGGCGTACACCGTTACAACGGCAGATGCCAACACCTCGGTGATGACACCTCCCTCGAGCAAACCAATATTCGAAATGCCCGTGCTACAACTGCCTACCAATGTGCAAAGCTAATTCCCAAATAATTTAATAAGTTAAGACTGTCCCAGTCCAGTACTTGTGGATGTACGGTTTACTTGGATCATGCAACACTACTTTCGGTCCTCAAAGTGACATGGGCGATAACTCCACCCTAGCTACGTACACGTTAAAACATGTACATCCGGCTATTGCCAATAATCACCCACGTCAAAACAGTAGTTTTATTTTCATTTTTAGTAAACTACCAGTATTCTTTACTGCTTAAATAAACCAGAAAAAGATTTCATAAAGAATGATGTGTGGGTGTAAACATTTTCAACATTGACCTAACGCAGTGCTAAGCATATGCAGATTAATAAGCGATTATACCCAGTTTAAAGAACTTAACCAATCCTATGGTTTCCATGGATCGTATGACAATATGATTAAGGAAATCCATCAATTTGGGTTATAACTACCAAGAGCGTGAAATAAATAGTTAAAATATGAGCATGCAGGAAGATTCTTAATCACATTTTAGTGGATTATGAAATCTGGGATCAAAATGATCAAGGGGGTGTTTGCCTTGCTCCTCAGCGGTGTAAGCTGGATCGGTGTCGTCGACGGCGTAGTCGGTAGTCTCAGCGTCTATAAGTCAATTAAGAACATGGCAAACAAAATACTTCAATATCGATAAAGAAGCAAATACATGAACAACAAGGATAGCAGTTGAAAGATCCAAATGAAATCAATCCAAATCAATCAATGATAGCAATCACTTCATCATTTCATGTATTAACTGAGTTATATGGTTTTGGATCCTAAGGGTAAAGATATAAGGGTATATAACACAACTACTCTTTTTTATGTATTATTTTATTTTAATTTACGAATTCAGGAAGCTAAGATTGTAAAATTGAATTTAATAAAGTTCATTTTCAAGGTGTGGTGTTAATTGCACTAATACTAGTTAGTATACAAGCAACCTTAGTCATGTCAAAAGAAAGCAATATGGTAAACCCTAACTTTTATCTTACTAACTGATCCTAATTAGTGTAATTAGCACAAAGAAACAAATTTCATTCAGTTTGGACAATTTTTGACTAAGTTATGGCAACCATATTAGTATTATGTATTAATTTCAATCCTATTAGGAAATGTTCACAAATTAACTCCAAATTCAAATCTAAGGACATATTTGGGTAGTATTTGTCCTAAGGATTCCAACAAAGTTAATTTCACTCAATTTGGACTTAATTTGCAAAATCTCTATATGCAACATATTCAAATTCCTCTCTTTAAATTCAAATTCAGATTTAAATTATTAAACAAGTTCAAGATATTTTTGCATATTATGAAACTAGGGAATTTATAATGAATTTACAAATTTGTTTCATTCAATTTGGAGCTATGGTTGAGAAGATATAGCAATTTGAATCATTTCGGTTTCTTTAAAACAGGAAGATGGGGAAATACGTTTTCCTTAAAGGAAAGCGCATCTCAACGTTTTGCGCGGGCTGGTTTTTGAATTGGGCTACCGATGCTGACGCCTGGGCCCGCTTCGTCACTGGGACTCGGTGGCCGGTGAGCCCGACGGCAAAGGCATCTTGCGCGCAAGTGGCTGACGGGTATGGCCCACATGGCAGCGAGCCAGCGCAGGGGAGATGGCCGACGGCCTCACCGGCGGCTAACCGGCGACGTCAATAGGGTTCGGCTAGCAGCTACGGCTTCAGTGGACCAAGGCGAATCCAGGGAACCACTTGGATATGGGTGGTGTTCGGAGAAATCAAGTTCACGGCGATGACCGGCGGAAGCTCACGGTGGCGCATGGTGCGACAACACTACGGTTCAATCCGGGATGAATGGTCATGCGTATGAGCTTTAGGAGATCATAAGGACTCTATTCATGCACTTAGATCGGAGGGAGAGTGAACGGGTAGTGTTCTCACCGTGCGGCGGCGATGGCGGAAGAGGTCGCACGGTGCGGGAATTCTCCGGCGTGGTTCGGGCTGAAACAAACTGCGCAAAGGTTTTGTGAGTATCCAAGGATACTTTAGGAGCGATCAATTTGAACGTTCCCTTACCGTACTGCGTCAATTCGGATTTTCCCCCAAATCGGGTTCCGCCGGAGATGGAGAAGACGATGGAGGTTTTGGCGGTTTCGTCAGCTCAGGGGAAGAATGGACGTGTTGCCCGAGTTTGGTTGAGTTCGGAGGTGCTAATCATCCCCTTAAATAGGCGAAAGAGGTGGTAGGGATCAGGATTGATCGGGAGGATAAGGCGGCGGTCTCTGGAAGTTCTCCTTCGGCTCGGTCAAGGCATGGGTGAGGTTGGAAGCTGGCAGCGGCTCGCCAGGGTGGCCTCGAGGTGCACGACATTGCGGCGGGAAACGACAAGGAAGCGAGGCGGTTCGGCGGGCTTTGCCGACAACAGAGAGAGAACGAGAGAGAGAGAGAGAAATAGAGAAAAGGGGAGGAAGAAGGATCTGGCCACATGGGCCCACCAGGCAGAGAGAGAAACAGAGAGAGCATGACGTGTGGGGTCGAGGTGGCTTCGAGTCCCATCGCCAGTGGTGGCGTCGCTTGGACCGGCTGAGGGGTCGCTGAGGGGTCGCTGAGGACGTGGCCCCACGTGGAAGAATATGAGAAAGAGAAGGGAAATTCAGCTCCCTTCTCTCGAACAGCATGCTAAGCGCATTAATGCACGGATCAGACCAGATCCAGATTTTTCGAAACTTTTTGACTAAGTGTAGGGGTAAGTTATCTACTTCCAGTTAAAATTTGAGGTTAAGAAAATCTACCAATTATTCTTAATAATTCTGACATCACTGACTGCACAGGAAATCCAACTCGGTTTTCAGCTTGGTTAAGGGACTAAATCAACCTATTTAATTTTGAAATTTTTACTGAAGATGTTATTTAATACAATGGACATACCATAAAAATTTCAACATTAAAGTCGCATTATTTATTTCTCTATAATTCTTTTACTGTTTTCTGCAGAATTCCAAATCTGCTTTAATTAAATGCAAATAAATATCTAACCTTCTTAATAATTTTTGTAAATTTTTGTGGATGAAGGTGATATGTCTGAGGTATTATGGTAAAAAAATTCCAAGGCCTAGATTGCTCCACATTTTTCTCCATAATTCCGACAAAGCTCTGGACAGAGGTGAGGTTTAGTGTTTTAAAATGTTTTCTTTACTCTTCAATGCATTCACATGAACTTTTGACCAGCTAGGGCAGGTTCTAGCGTTGGGTAAGGTTGGTTGCAAAAATTACCATGGTAATTTCTTATTCCTACCATTCTACCATTATCTCTTTTCTCTTTTATTTGATTCCAATAATCATTTCAATTATTCACTTCTATCAACAAACAATTCAACAAATGAACATAAAATCAAGAAATGCATGAGAACATTATTTATCATTTTAATATTTGATTTTTATTACTTTATAAATTTGAGGATGTTACAGATTGATCTAGAAGTTTTATTACTTATGCGAGCGCCGAGTACACATAAAACGCACATGGTACATCATTTATTTCAGCAATTACGTGGCGAAGATGTTCGCGTTTGAAATTCTAACTTAGGTTTACCAGGCTTGGACAAGGTAAGTTTAGGGAATCGATGTTCTTTAGATTCCTAGAAACGACTTTGAGGATTGTGGTGGAATTTCTTGAAGTCGAAGATAAGGCAGAGCATGAGTTTATTTGGGGTAGGTGATATAGGTTAAATTGGTCGACCGGATTGGAATAGCAAGAGATTGCTTGTCATGATTATTAATCTACTGAACAGGGAGTGACTAAAGTCGATAAGCTTGTTCTTTAGAATTATTAATTATTCTTCTCATTATATTCAACCCAAGATGACCCAATCTATCATGCCAAATTGTAAATATTTCTGTGTCTTTAAGGATGATTTTCATCGCAACATAAACTTCAGATTTTATATAGGTATAATATAACCCGAAGGAGAAGGAAGTTTTTCAATCACACGTTTATTGGACACATTTAACTTAGTCATGAGAAGGTATTTAGTACCATCCTCACTATCAATTTTCATGTGGAAACCGTTAAGACGAATATCTTTAAAACTTAACAAAGTATAACTGGACTCAGGGTATTATAGGTTATTTTCAATTATTATGTGAGTGCTTATAGGGAGAACTAGAATGACCTTTCTAGTGCTAACAATGAGTGTATCGTTTCCGGCGATGGTCATAATATTTCCAGTTTTCTTAATCAAAGTCTAAAAATATTTAGTCTTTCTAAGGATAGAATTCATGGTGTAACTATCTACAAGATAGATTTTCTCCTCCACATTAGATTATATAATTGTTCTATATTAAAGAAATCAATTCAATCAATTCAATTGTTGTAACAGGAACATATTGAGAATGTAGAACAAAAATAATATAAATGAGCAAATGCTCTGGAAAATGACACTTTATTGAGTTACAAATGATAATCGCTCAATAAGAGTGTAGACCAAATGTTTATGTAGGAACATAAATTCTAAATTGATAAAATGAGGCTCTTAATGAGACTCAATTAAGGAAAATGCAACATCGATTAATAAAACTAAAAAGGGTAACGGGGAGACTACTGTTGGTCTCCATATAAATCATATTACTCCTCCTGGGAAACTGAAATTGCATCTAGGCACTTATGTTGTTTTGGTGATTAATGATAAACGATTAATGACAAACGCATGTAATGTCAATCAACGTAACTATACAAATGCTTAACTTAATGCTTAACAAAAGACAAACCTCTAATATGTTTATATTGTTATGAGACTAACATGTTTATTTCCTAGTTGAATATTAGTCTCATCTATTTTAGAAGAAAATCAATTGGGATGGTTAAGCAAAAATGAGGTATGCAATCTCGGTATTCCTTCCATATTTGTCATTGCATTCCTCTTTAGCAATTGCATATTGAACTCTAAGTAACTTGTTGATTTCATATGTGCATATTGATTCTTGTCATAATTGCTTGTGCATACATATATATATAGATATATATTCATTTGAGTTCATTATGTGCTTTGTTTTTAATATGCTTGTGTTAACTAGAGTTAAACTTCATTGCTTCATATTGACTTGGTGCATACATGTCTTAGTTGTGTATCTTCTAATGCACCTCTCTTAGTGAAGTTTAATATAGAATTGGATCACATTATTTACTCTCATTCCAAATATTGTTTGCACATGTGTAATTCGTGTATATTATATCATGTGCTTCATTTAAGCAAAGTCTCCTTGCCATGATTTAATTGATTCTTCATATTGGCAATTATCTCTCTAGTGCAGTTAGATCAATCATATATTCATCATGATGCACTTAGCAGAGAATATTTCTATTGTCAAGTGTTTCCATTCATATTGTGCTTCTTGATATGAAACACTTGTTATTATCAATTTATTCAATGTATATTTTAAGCTTGTGGGACTAATATGTTTGCTGAGTGCTTTGATAAGAGTTAGGTCCCAAAGCTGTGTGTATGATGACCAAGATGGTTTGAAGGATGACAAGCGAGTCAAAGTCAAATAAGACGGCGGTGTCACCAAGAGCCGAGGACTAAGTCAAGAACGACTTGGCGTGAGGATCGTCTTGGTGATGATCGAGGTCAAGGTCGGAGAGGACGAGAGTCTCATGAGGTGAATCGCGTCAAGGTTGATAAGATGAAGGGCGTCATCAATATTTGTGGAAGCGTCATCATGCACCGTGCATCCAATAAGTTGGCATGCAAGCTGAGTGTAAGACTTAGATTTTTGTGTTTAAATTTGAGTCTAAGGATTGTCGTACTATTAAGAGGGATGCAATAGTTGAAATTACTTAGACATGTCTCAAGTGCTCAAAAGTGATATATCCTTGTCTAAGGTTAAGAAACCCAAGTCACACTTTGTTCACCTAGGTGTAGGTGGGTTGGTGTGAGGGATAGAAGTGTTGGTGGTGCCGGAAAGTGAGGGTTGTAGGTCTCTCTTGGATTCCTTATTATATCTATTTTTATCCTTTGGGATTTGGGTAGTGAGACCTTGTTAGTTGTGTAGCCCTCGTTCTTAGCTTTCCGAAAATCCCAAATTCGCTGAAATCAGAGTTCGGGATCAAAAGTTATGCCCGTTTTTGTCGGGCTGTTGCGTACTGCCTGGGAGATCCGGAGTATCCGGATTAATTGTCCGGAGTATCCGGATTTCGGAGTATCCGGGTTAAATCCGGAGTATCCGGATGATCTAGAGTATCCGGGGTTTGGTTCGGACATCCGGGTTGCCCAGTTCGGTCCCTAACGGCTAGTTTTTGGGGTTCCTCTATTTAAAGCCCCCTTCTTGCCCACTTAAAAGGAGCCATTGGGGGAGGTTTTTGCTGGGTATTAGAGGTGTTCTTTGTGAGTTTTTGAGCCCCTAATACTCCTCTCTACTCCTTAGATCTTAGTGATCCCCTTTTTGTGAAGGGTTGGGTAGAGGAGAGAGGAGTTTGGATTGAGGATTGATTTGAGTTGTTGAGCACTTGAGTTCATCTCCAAGTTCGTTCTTCGTGAGCATTTGTTGCTCTTGGAGGTTGAGGACTCCTAGACGGCTAGGAGGTCACCTACGAGCCACCGGTGCTTTGTATGGTTGGCCGTGGGAAGTTTGTGAAGGTCGATTCCGCCTCCGCAAGGAAAGGAATAAAAGAAGTGATGACCGGCGAGTGCATTGTGCAACACCGGGAGGAAGAGGGTTGAAAGAGACCCTGGCTCAAGTGTGACCGAGCCGCCTCAACGGAGACGTAGGATCCCCTCAAGGATCCGAACTTCGGGATAAAATCTTTGTGTCTCCTTCCTTACTTCGGTTTCCTCTTTTGCTCATCCGCTTAATTTGCTTTCGATTCTTGTGATTAGATCAATTAGATTGTATCTACTGTATCTATTCTTGCTTATTTACTTGATTCATTGCAGTAGAGTAATTTGTTTCACTAGAATCAAAGAAGCGCTTCAATTTATTGCCCTTCTCTGTTTTGGCCGATCAGGGCAATCCGGAGAGTCCGGTATTTTAGTCCGGACTATCCGAGTTGTTCGGAGTATCCGGAGTGTCCGGGTTACCTGTCTCGGGCTGAATTGTTTAAATTGCAAAACTTAATTATCCCAATTGCTTCCGCATTATCTCTGATAGATTAATTTAAATTGGGTATAATTTTGTAATTGCCTATTCACCCCCCCTCTAGGCGCATCCCCTGTCCTTTCAGAAACATTGGTACTCTTCGAGCTTGACACCAAGAAGTTCATCTTCATCCATGGGTGAGTTCCCATATTCGAGAAGGCTCTTTAAATTCAGCTGTCGGATCAGGGACGTTGTTGTCCTTCTTCTCACATTCCTGCACAACAACTGGTTGAGTGATGAAGTGTGACTCAACCTTATTTTCTTGATTCTTCTGGAATCTCCTAGTGAATTTCATGTAAATCTCTACCAAATTCTTTGGCTGCGACAAGTACGCGACTAATGGCCGACATATCCACGCCTAAGGCATGGTTTAGGAGGGTTAGCAACCTTATTGGCCTGTCCTTGCTTCTAGATGGTTCCTTGACCCTTTCCTTTACCTTTCCACTTGGTATTCCCTTTCCCTTATTGTTTATGTCATTCTTCCATTTCCCCCTTTTACTCATTTGGCCCTTTCTGCGGCGTCAGCTATTGCTAGCCTGCTGAGCGTTAGCACGTGCTTCAGGCAATGCTTGGCTTCCATTAGAAAGTGCATGATGTTTATTTATCAAGAGTTCATCATATTTTTCTGCTTCTAGCAGAACATAAATAAGCTTAGAGTACATCTATTACTTTGCATGACGGTACTATTGCTGCAGTATCCTCATGTTGTGGGTGAAAGGTGCACAACGTTTTGTCGATCATCTCGGCATCAGTAACTTTCTGGTTACAAAATGTTAATTTTGCGATAAATTTTTACGTAGCAGAATTATACGCTACCACAGTTTTGAAATCCTAAAAGCGTAGGAGGGTCCATTCGTGCTGTTCTTCTGGCAACAGTACGGATCTTTGCTTGTTGTATCATTCCTTCAGGTAATTCCACAATGCCTACGGATCTTCCTCCATCATATATTCGGCCTTCAGGTCCGGATGAAGATGGTGCCTCAGGAAATGCAAAGCAGCATATTTTGCGGGTTCGGGAATGGTAGGGGCACCAGTTTCAGGCGGGGTAATATCAGTTCCAAGAAAATGAGCTGTTAGGTTGATATTTGTATCCATTGCACAAGTGATATAATTGATGCTATCCAGAGCAAGCTCAACAAACTCCTTTGTTGCGATGTTAGATATATCCTATATGCAAACAATATTGAATTCTACTACTAGTAAAATATTATATTACATGCATCTCATTAAATCAGAGAAGTTTGGTCTATATCTATTTAGTAGATAATTACCTAACAAATTTCTAGAATTTTTCATAATTTTTTGTTAATTATTTATCAATTTTCAGAATTACTGTATAACAGAAAAATAAAATTCCAGCACATAAAACATGAAATAATGCTAATAAAAATAAAACCAGGGATATAGCATAATCAATGTGTCATCCATAATTTTTCTAGAATTTTTCTATCAATTTTCACAATTTTCTGCTAATAGTTAAGCAATTTTTAGAATTACTTTAACAATAGAAAAATTAATTTTAGCTTATATTAAATCTGGCAAAATCTAGAAAATAAACCCAGTGTATGAAACTTCCGGTATGTATTAAATAATAATTTTACCAAAATTTACAAAAGTCCATAAATCTTGTAAACTAATTTATAGTTTTTAATAGTAATTTCTAGAATTTACTAATTAAATTTGTTGTTTTTATGGGAATGAAAAACGAATGGACCGCCCGGCCCACAAGGCCCATCTAGCCTTGAATAAATCGGTGGCTAGGGTTTCCAAGCCCTAACCGCCTCTCCTCCATATGACGGGCAGGCGCCAAGCGCAGGGACAGTCAGCGAGGCCGCGGCGGGGGGAGCGGCCGGCGAGCTCTAGGCCCGGAGCGGCCAACAGGGCCGAGGCACGTGTCTGTCAACGGGCGCAAGGCGCAGGTTGGCCGGTGGGGCGAGGCACAGGATCGGCCGGTGGCCAGAAGTCTGGCGACGCCTCGAGTGCGCTGTTGTGCGACTGTTGGCCGCCGTCATGCATGGAAGTCGAGGCTCCATTGCGCACGCTCTCTATTTCCTTTTTAATTACAAAAGATGAACAATAACTTTTGATCCAAAAGGGATTAAAGTAACATGTAATCCAATTAATAAAGAAAACAATATGCAGAATCTTAATTGATCGTTCATGTGCGATCATCATACGTAGTTCGCACTTACGTATGGCTTGCAGTAGGATGATTGCGCGTCGCAGGATGAACTCGTTGCAGGTAGACGATTAAGATCGGCCACGCGTAGAATGATCATGCTGATAACGTGTTGTGAAACGTAGTCGTTCACCCCGCACCAATCGACAGCACGTCCACACGAACAAACGAATAAAAGCAGAAGTGTATGTAGAAGCACACAGATGTATGGGTGGCAGAGCTCTCTCTTTATTTTATTCATCTCTCTCTGTACAAGTGGATGCCCAATATATAAAAAGACAAGCAGGAGATAGATTTTGATTCGTCCACAACGAATAGAGTCCATCTAATTTGAACTAGGAGTCTATTTATTTTACAACACCAATCAATACGAAGGCTTATGTACAACTACAAATATCGTAATGCTCCGTGACATTTTGGTGTAGCTTGAGCAAGCAGATTAGCCATTATGCCCCATGGATAAGATAATGCACACCACCAAGCCGACTTTAAATTTGAGTTTTAAGTTTGCGTTTAGTCCCAAGCCAAATAGATAACCAAAATTCTCCAAATTGTGACTGACACGTGGGTTTCACGTAACACATAATATCTGCAGCATAAAAATATAGTCGATATGGATCCTGATTCGTTGGCCTCGTCGCAACAAATATAATAATTTAAACTGGCTATAAATTAGATACCCGATTCAGTACATATGAATATAGATCATTTGAAGCTTAGTAATTATAAACAAATCATGCATGTTTACGCCACCAACCAGCAGATGGTATGTCATGCAAGCATGCTCCAACAATCCTTCCAAACTTTGGAAGGGATTTTTTAAGGGTGTGTTTGGTTGTTTGTACCAAATGGTTTAAGAAAAAAAAACCATCTATATGTTTGGTTGTTTGTATGTGGCCCTGTTTGGCAGAGCTCCAGATCCCAGCTCCACCTCAGAGCTGGAACTTGTAGACTAAAATAAAGTGACTTAAATTTATAATTTTATTCTAAAATATAAACAAGATGTTTCACCTAAACATTCTTAATATACCTACAACTCCAGCTCCACGAATCTAGTGAAGCTAGTAATACCCAGCTCCACCAACTCCAAGGATTTGGTGGAGCTGGAGCTCTGCCAAACACCCCCACAGTGTTGTGACTTGTGACGTGCTTGGGAGTGACGCTCAATTACTTGAACTGCTATATTCTCTGCTCCCGTTGTATATCCATCCCCGATCGTCGCGGATCCAAATTAATTTTGATCGCCAGCGTAAGGAAATAAGCTTTCACCGCTTTTTAAAGACAATATATGTATATTCGTTATACAACTAACTATAATATCTACGTCTTAAGATAGTAGAGACCCAACAAATAAGAGGTGCACATATTTACGAATCTCTTCTCATTACTATGATAGTTTCTAGCCTCTCTCGCCGGACGTGGAAACTCCTTTTAAGTGCAATCGGTGATGCACATCTTTCATGTTTGTTTGCTTTATGTTCTTCTTTTTTAGAGGAATACTCCATGTTTTTTGAGTTTTGAATTGGTGGCGCGCGCGAGTTCGCCATATTGACCCAACAAGATCGTTCTTCTCCCTCCGTTAATCGAACAGAGCCCTCTGTGGCCGTGGAAGGGCCTGTTGAATTGTCCAGCCCATAACAACCGTAGTAAACATCGGCCCAACTGCGCTCCAATTTCCAGGGCCAGTGGGCCGGCAGACAGGTTGAGCCGCCTGGTGATGAACATTCGTTGCACAATTCTTGCTTTCCTTTTCCTTTGGGCATAATTCTTGCTTGAGGGTTGGATATGTGGGGGGCTTGCTGGGCCTGGGTGCTCATAAGATCATGATGCAAACTGTTCTTGCTTGAGGGTTGGATATGTGGGGGGCTTGCTGGGCCAGGGTGCTCATAAGATGATGATACAAACTGGACCTATGTGTAATCTGGAAAGAGGGTGGGGGGGGGGGGGGACAAAGTGCAAGGTCTAAAATTATTCGTTACAGGCTTACAGGTCTAGTTGCACTTGCGTCACGCTTGTACGTTATACAATCTTGTGGAGATTCTTCCTATCGTCGTGCAAGTTGCATCGTTTTTCGACACAGTGCTATGTATAGTACTTGAAAGCAGCGCCTAGATACTACTACGCGCCAGCATTCTCCACGTCGGGCGCCGCCGCCGCCTTCTCATCTGCGACGGCGTCACGCTCATCCTCCTCCTCGCCGCACGCGCCGTGCGCGACGTCGTAGGTGGCGTGCAGGCCGACGAACACGTAGTAGAGCAGCATGACGGCGGTGCAGACGCCGAAGCGAACGAAGGCCTGTGCGCCGAGCGAGCCCATGAGGAAGAGGTTCGTGGCGATCGAGAGCGAGGGCAACCACGGCACCAGCGGCACGCCCCACACCTTGGGCGCGCGCGCCGCCGGCACCAGCAGCTGGATGCCGACGGTCCCCGCCGCCCACGCCGGCACAAGCACAGCGTACCCCTCCCACCGCCCCGGCGCCGCGCCCCAGTACGCCGCGATGCCGATCGACGAGCCGATGATCACCAGCAGCAACAAGGCGAGCCGCACCGCGTGCGTCCGGCTCGTCACGCCCCGCACGTAGTACCTGCAATGCAACACACGTTTCTTTCCTGTTGGTTTCTTTGCCCCGTCGTCACAATTGCGTCTGCGTCGCGGGAGTACGTAGTACGTACGTACCGGCGGACGAGGAGCGCGGTGGCCATCATCATGAAGATGAAGAGCGTGCTCACGGAGAGCAGGCTGGTGAGCACGTCGAGGCTGGAGAAGAGCGCGATGCAGGCGCTGGAGACGGCGATGAGCACGTTGGCGTGCACCGGCGTGCCGGTCCTGGGGTGCACGAGCGCGAACACCGGCGGGATGATGTGGCTCCGCGCGATGTGCGTCGTGTACCGTGCCTGCCCCAGCGCCCCCACCAGCAGCACCGTCGTCATCCCCTTGAGCGCGCCCAGCGCCACCACGTACTGCGCCCACCGCATCCCCACGCTGCGGAACGCCAACGAGTACGCCGCGCTCCGGTCGATCGCCGTGTACGGCTGCATCATGCTCAGCGCCAGCGCCATCAGGCAGTAGATGACCGTGATCGCCGACATGGATCCCAGCAGCCCCAGCGGGATGTCCCTCGACGGGTTCTTGGTCTCCTCCGCCATCGTCGCGATGTTGTCGAACCCGCCGTACGCGAAGTACACGATCGCCGCCGCCTGGAACACGCCCGACACGCCGTGCGGCATGAACGGAGTCAGGTTGCTCGTCTTCGCATGGAGGAACCCGGCAACGATGACGAACGCTATCACGAGCACGTGCACGGCGGACGCGATCCAGTTGACGCGGGAGGTGCCCTTGGCGCTCAGCATGGCCAAGGTCGCAGTGACCGCAATCACCACCACAGCAATGGGGTCTAGCTCGTTGTACCCCTCAGCAAGCGACGTGTGTATGCGCAGCGCGCTCACCGGCTTGTTGATGAGCGACGCCAGGTACGATGTCCAGGCACGCGCCACCGAGGCTGTGCCGATGATGCTCTCGAGGATGAGGTTCGCGGCGGCGATGAAGGCGGCCACGTCGCCGAGCTCGACTCGTAGGTACGCGAAGGAGCCGCCGGCCACGGGGATCTCGACGGCGAATTCCGTGTAGCAGAACACCGAAAGCATGGCGGAGAGTCCGGACGCCACGTAGGAGAGCACGATGGCGGGGCCGGCGTGGTCGTGCGCCTCCTGGCCGGTGAGCACGAAGATGCCGGCGCCGATGACGGAGCCGAAGCCGAACCACGTCAGGTCCCACCACGTTAGACAGCGGCGCATCTCGTTCTCGCTGCGGCGCCGCAGCGCTCCGAGCTCCGCGGAGTCGGTGGAGCGGCCGGCAAAGCGGTCGCGGAGCCGGGCGGGGGTCGCGGCCAGCGCCGAGCGGTACGTGCCCCAGGTCGCGAACGACGGCTCCGGGAAGAAGTCCTCCTTGTGCCACCGCCAGTAGCTCCTCGCCGCTGCCGCTGGCTTTCCCGCATAGTGTTCTTGCGGCGTCTCCACGGGTGCCATGGCTAGGAGCTTCACCCGGCCCGCTCACGCCGCACGCCTTCGTGTGGAGGGAGAGGAGGGAGTGTGTGGTGAGCTGCCTGCAGCTGCAGCTCCAAGAGTTTATCCCACTGCGTTGCATGCGCTATCATGTGACGCCGAGCATTTCAGGAAGGAATAATCGATGATTACTTGGCCCTCGACAGCACCGCTCCCGAAGGACACACAGAAAACGGCACGATTCCGCGTTCGGAGGAGTGACGGTAAAGCAAGAGTCCCGATACCGACTGGGCTTTTGAATTTCCTCTTCTCCGGCGACAGCTACTACTACGCTTGAAAAAACAGAACACACCACGATCCACGGCTCGCGGGGGGCACGCGCGGGTCGGAGTCTTCGCCTGGGGCCAAGCGTTCCGGTGCTCCTGTGGATCGCGGCCTGGCTGTCCTTGCAGAAACCGGTTGCTGGAGAACGTGACCTCAAGAGAGATGCAGACAGAACGAGTCACCCGCTTCCTCCGCATGACTGAAATGAGCCGAGCAAGCTGGAGTTTGTCATGGACAATAGGGCCGGAAAAAAAGTTCTTTTGTGGGGCTCGTTGCCTCGATTCAAAACTGCTCTAATTTTACTCGTTTTTTTATTAATCATTGAATGAGTTAATTTTGAATGAAATTGGTTTTTGTTTTGGTTCGGCTCGGCTCGTTGGCTCGATTCCAAAAATACTTTCAAATTGTAAATAAAATTATATTAAATCAAACTATATCAATCTTAAAAAAAAGCTCGTAAAAAGACGACTTAGCTCGATTTCCACACCTAATGTACAACTCACTGGCTAGGAAATAAGATCAGGATGGATGCGTTTTTCAGAGGCGTGCAGAGAAGAAAAGGATGGCGTGGCGGGCAGAGAAGAAAAGGAGTGGCAAAAGTCGGGCTTCTGGATGTTCTTATTTGGAAGTTTTTTTTTTCTTTTACGGATCGTCTGTACGTTTTTCTGGGTACAAGGAGCATACAACTCATATACACGGTATTCATATCCCTACACATATACACATGCGTGTCTTATACACACGCTAAATAATTTTTTTAAAAAGCTTCAAAGCATTCGAAGTACCGGTACACACTGTTTTTTTTTTTTTGAGAGGAAGAGGAACGGGATATCTTTGTTCGCGGTATGGAATAAGCTGCCAATCGTTGGAGCCTGGAGGTAGGCCCATGAGATGATGGGCTTGATGTAGTTAGTTTGGATGTGCGTTGGGCCGTAGAGAGACTGCACTTGGGCTGGACTCATGAGAAGTCCAACACCTGCAGATTGTCGAGCAGAGTTATCGTAACAACACGCTTTGTTTGTCGAGGCAGGAATTTTTTTTTAAAATAATATATTTTTAAAGAAGATTTCGGACATTAATATGCGGATTTTAAAATTTGCAAGAATAATACATTGTCGCCAAACCATTTGGCGAAAATAGTTATTTTCGCCACACCGTTTGGCGAAAATAGGTTGATACAGGTATTTAGTGTTTGAATCGGTTTGAATTGCTTCGTAAATACCCAAATCAACATATTTTCGCCAAACGGTTTGACGAAAATAGGCTGATATGGGTATTTAGTGTTTGAATTGCTTCCTAACCATGGATTAACGAATTTTCGCCGAACGGTGTGGCAAAAATACTATTTTCGCCAAACGGTGTGGCGAAAATAGTATTTTCGCCAAATGGTTTGGCGACAATGTATTATTCTTGAAAATTTTAAAATCCGTGTATTAATGTCCGAAATCTTCTTTAAAAAGATATTATTTAAAAAAAAACTCTCGAGGCAGCAGTCCAAGTATTGGAAAAGGGCGCGGGTAGGGCTGAAAACAGGACAGGAAATATCTGCCCGATTCGATTCCGAATCCGTTTAATATCCGTATCGATATTATCTGTATCTGTATCCGGAAAATCCGATGTAATATGGGTTAGGATATGGGAAAAGCAATATCCGATCCGTATTCGAAAAATCTCATGTAATATGGGTTAGGATATGGGAAGTGCAATATCCGACCCGATATCCGGTAAATATCCGATCCGATATCCGGATAAAACCAGTTATTCTTCTATTAATTTGGTTCATTATTGGATAGATAGAGTAGTTGTTTGATACTGGCACTAAAAAACACTACTTTGTTATTAAGCGTGAACTTCAACAAATCTATCAACAAACAAATAGAGTGATGACATAATTCTTTTACCTAAATTGATTTGTTCAACTTATTTGATAAACTTCTTTTCTATCCAAATTACTGGAATTAGTTGATTCACTAAATTGAAGCATAGCAAACAAATCCGAGTAGTCCTCATTATGAGAGAAGTCTTATCTTCAGTTTGTCAGAATGTGATAATTCAACACTATTTAATATCTCCAGGAATTTATTCCGTGAGGTTAAGTTTGATGGAAGAGATCTCCTTGTTCTATGTTTTCTTTATGTCTCGATCTCTCTCCTTGTATCCGACCCATTTGCACCTCTAACTATACTACTATCCTACGTTGAAATAATTATGACTTAAAGTTAATGTTGTAAGGTTAATGCTTTATTATTTCTTTTACGTACACAATTATGTGCTATACTACTATACGATTGTGATATCCGATCCCGACCTGAATCCGTCAGGTATCCGCTCCGTATCCGAATCCCGAATAATCCGAATTCGTATTCGTATCCGGGACATCCGTATCCGACTCCGAATCAGGAAAAAAAATGGGTTAGGATATGAGACGAGCAATATCCATCCGTATCCGATCCGGTTTCACCCCTAGGTACGGGAGAATTTTAGGCCAACGCTAAGTAAAGACGATGATAGGGTAGTTTTGGGCCATTTGAGATTTTTTTTTCTTTGGACAAGGGCTTATCTTATAAAACCTACTGTATTTATTTTTGAATAGATATCATTCTAGTGTTTTACATTTTATCAAATTATATCTACAAAAGGCTGATTGCTCTTTTTATTATATCTTTGGATGATATATTTTACTCTAATCCATAATAATAAATAATATTTGAAATAGCTAAATCGAGAGATATAGAAAAATAATAAAAATCACCTCAAAAGTTGTAGAACGACAGTATTTAGAACCAAAATTCGGAGCTGACAAGTATAGTTTCCACCGCAGTTACTGTGCACTATAGCTCGGCTCACCTCGAAGGGTATTTTGGTCATTTTAGGGATTTTGGAGACTTTGTTTGGCGGAGCGGATATCGTTTTTGGACTTAGTGGCTCGAACGGATCAAGAATATGTATTTTTGGATTTTTGGGGATTTTCAGGAAATTTTAGAATTTTCTTGGAATTTTCGGATTGTTTAAATCCAAAAAAAGAAAAGAAAAAAGAAAAAGGAAACCGGGCCGCGCAGTGTACGGCCCAACGGGGGAGAGCACACGTGGCCACAGCCGGTGGCCGCCCACGTCTTGGCGCGTGGCCGACTAACAGTGGGGCCACGATCGAGGGTCGGGCGCGAGACCGGCGCAGGGAGGTCGGGCAGCGGGCTCGGGGGCACGGGGAAGGGGAAGGGGCGAGGAGTAACTAGGGGTCAGGGGGCTTTATAGCCGGAGCGGAGGAGAGAGGCGAGTGGGGCAGCCGAGCGCAACGGTGTGCGGCAGGCGGCGGCGTTCGGTGGGAACATGCGAGCAGCGGCGGCGCGAGCGGGTGGGCTCCCGACGGGACGGCCAGAGGTGGGGGAGGAGGGCGCAG
Organism: Rhipidocladum racemiflorum; assembly: GCA_036346355.1. Lineage (NCBI taxonomy): Eukaryota > Viridiplantae > Streptophyta > Magnoliopsida > Poales > Poaceae > Rhipidocladum > Rhipidocladum racemiflorum. The sequence continues at coordinate 42,579,017 of CM070569.1, read as the reverse complement.
TAGGGCAGGCTGGGCCAGGAGGCACGTCGGGAAGGGGGAGCGGGTCGGCGGAGAGAGGTGGGCCGGGAAACAAGCCCAAAACAAGGAAGAGGCCCGAAAATAAATAGAAATCTGTTGAGTAATTAGACAATTTCCAAATTAAATTCCGAATGTAAATCATGAATAGCATCACAGAAACTAGCATGTATTTCTCTACCATACTAGACAGCACGAACAACATGACCATCTGGTTAAACATAATTAACCACAAGAATAGGACAGATTGAACGTACTGAACAGAAGAAGATGTAGATGCCGTGGCTGGTGCAGTCGCGACGTTGACGTTGACGACGTTATTGCCGGCATGTCGCAGGAGCCGTTCACTAAGACGCCTAGCAGTAAGAAGAGGAAGGCGACCTGTGGTGAAGATCTTGAGCAATCGCGCGAAGCGCTTCCCAAAAACCTTATTTGCCCTCTCCCGGTGCAGGATCTCGAAGGCGAAGGGTTCCGGAGACCTGCTCTCCCGATCGCTGGTGCACGCCGGCGCTCGGAATGGAGAAGGCTACGGTGGTAAGAACAAATGAGAGGTGGCAAAACTCTAACCCCTCTCAAGCCTCAAGCACCAAGCACTTTTACTTCCTCCTAGTGGTGGCCTTTAGGTGGTTTATATAGAGAGCCAAAGGTGTTCCTCCCCTTTCCACTAGCAATATGGGACTAAAGGGTTCCACCATCCTCATGCTCCCACATGGGCCTTTGAGATTTTCTCTAGGAATTAGTTGATTTGGGCCAAGCCCACTTATTCCAACAATCCCCCACCAGATCTCAAATGCCCATTTAGAGATTTGCCAATACTCACTACTGTTTGATATACCAGCGTTTCAGCAGAGACTGTTAAGTTGAACTTCTGCCTAGAGCTCCAAGCTACACCCATTCACAACTTGAACAATGGACTATGCCTTGAATTGCAAGTTTTGTGTGAACAGGTTTCACTCAAAGTCATAACTGATACCTGGCTGCCAGTAGCCTCCTCCGCGGGTGGAGCATATGCGTCGTACTCCATGGTCTCTTCATGAGCTTACTAGAGATCACCCAGGTCTCATAGACTGCGACGTTAGACAGTCGGGCTCATATAGGTGTGTTCTTTCAAGAATGCTCTGTAGGACAGCATCTTCGCTAATTAAAGCCAACATAAACACATTAAGGCATATCGCCATCCTGCCTTACAAACCTTACGAGAGTATTGCATCTTCACTTGGAGAGGGCAGCAGATTACTCTCCTCGGTTACAACTGCTTGTTTTTCCCAGGACCTAATTCACGGGATCTCCGATCACAAAGACTGGGTTACCACAATGGCAACTTATATGGGTCTCATACCCATCTCCCTAGATGCACCTTCTATCACATTCTGTGATAGTCCCTTTGTAAAGGGATCTGCCAGGTTTTTGTCTGTTTGAATATAAGTCACACTTATTACTCCGGAGTTTCTCAATTTCCTGACAGACTTCAATCGTCTTTTAACATGTCTTGATGACTTCGCATTATCCTTAGCACTGTTCACTTTAGCAATCACAGATTGATTATCACAGTTCATAAGGATAGCCGGTATTGGTTTTTCAACCACCGGCAAGTCCATCAAGAGCTCACGCAGCCAATCTGCCTCTACAGTGGCTGTATCTAAAGCAGTGAGCTCTGCCTCCATGGTTGACCTTGTCAAAATGGTCTGTTTGCAAGACCTCCATGACACTGCACCACCACCAATGGTAAATACATATCCACTGGTAGCATAGAGCTCATCAACATCAGAAATCCAGTTCGAGACACTATATCCCTCAAGCACTGCAGGGTGCCCTGAATAGTGAATCCCATAACTCGTAGTACCTTTCAAATAGCGCATTACCCTTTCAAGTGCATGCCAATGATCAGAACCCGGGTTTGACATGAACCTACTCAATTTGCTCACAGCAAATGATATATCAGGTCTCGTTGCACCAGTAAGATACATCAGTGAACCGATAATCTGAGAATATATTAACTGGTTTAAGCCAATTTTCTTATTCTTTCTCAGTGTCACACTGGGATCATAAGGAGTGGGAGGCTTGCTGTCCATAAAGCCAAACCGGCTCAAGATCTTCTCCACATAGTGGGATTGCGAAAGAGTAATCCCACTCTCATCCTTAATAAGCTTGATGTTAAGAATTACATCAGCTTCTCCCAGATCTTTCATATCAAATTTCTCTGATAGGAAAGACTTGACCTCATTGATCACATCAATATTTGTGCCAAAGATCAGTATATCGTCCATATATAGGCACAATATAACTCCTTCACCCCCACCATAGCGATAGTATACACATCTATCAGCCTCATTAATGGCAAAGCTCGCAGACGTCAAAGTGGTGTCGAACTTCTCATGCCATTGCTTAGGTGCTTGTTTCAAGCCATACAAAGATTTCAATAATTTACACACCTTGCTCTCTTGACCATTTACTACAAACCCATCAGGCTGTTCCATGTAAATTTCCTCATCTAACTCTCCATTAAGGAAAGCTGTCTTCACGTCCATCTGATGAACGAGAAGACCATACGAGGCAGCCAGGGAAAGTAATACTCGAATGGTTGTCATTCTAGCAACAAGTGAATAAGTATCAAAGAAATCTTCGCCTTCCTTTTGGGTGTATCCCTAAGCCACAAGCCGAGCCTTGTACTTCTCAATAGTACCATCAGGCATAAGCTTCTTCTTGAACACCCACTTACAACCCACAGGATTACAACCATAGGGCCGTTCAGTTACCTCCCAAGTCCCATTGGCGAGAATCGAGTCCATCTCATTCTGGACAGCTTCTTTCCAGTTGTCTGCATCTGGAGATGCATATGCCTCTGCAATGGACATAGGAGTATCATCCACGAGGTACACAATGAAATCATTGCCAAAGGATTTTTCAATCCTCTGTCTCTTGCTCTTTCTAAGAGCTTCATTGTCATCCTCCTCTAGGACTTTCTCAGATGGTTGTTCAGAAGACTCATGTCGGGGATTGGCTATCTGGCAAAAGACCACGGTACCCCCGTAAAAAGCTAAACCCACCGACCTTGTGGTACTAAAAGAAGATGCTCGGGAGAACGAAACGAGCATCCCTCCTTCTCCTCCGAGCATACGCGTCTGCGCCTTTGTTCGCAGAAGCACCAAACACGCCCCCCCACGAGCAAGCATGCTCGTAGAGGCCACGACCTACTCGGGTGTTTGGTCGGGGCCCAAATGACGCTACAAGAAAGGAAGGAGCCAACCAATCAGCCAGAGATCAAGGGAGATCATACCCGAAATTCAAATAACGCGGGAATCAAGGGCCGGGTCACGGATATGGATACATAGCGTGATCCCGTGAGGTAGTTACCTTCTTCGTATCTCTAGTCGTAGTATTTAAACCCCTGAAGATCTCAGAACGGAGGAGGGACACCAAGATAGAACACAATACACTGGAGTAGGGCTATTATCTCGACGGTGAGAGGCCCGAACCAGGATAAAACACCGTGTCCCCTTTTCTTCTTCTCCCGACCTCGCATCGCTCGAGCGCCCTCTTCGATCCGTCAGACGACGGCCCTGTTGATCCCCATTCAACAAGTAAGCTCGACGGGAGCCCGTTCTCCAATCGTCGGCGGTGGCGCCGTCCGTGAGGAAGCGGCGGCGACTTGATTCCGTCTGAGATCAAGATCCTCGAGGATGCCGAACTCGGAGACACTGACCTTTGTGTTTTCGACCACGTTGAAGATGACGACGTGTACTACGCCACCGACAACGTGGCGGGGTGACCGATCCTATCGGTCACACCGAAGTCTGGGAGCCCTTCCGGACACGGAATGCGAGGGCGGGGCCTCCATCCCCAGACATTACCCTCGGGGACCCCGAGGATGATCGCGATGAGCTCTACGATGGCCTGGACATACCAGACGACCTAGAGCTCGGCCAGAGATCGCATCTCAAGGGGATACAATGATGTCCCCATCGCTTTCATCCCGCTCTCGTCGGGTCAACGTGGCGGAAGCCGTGCGGAGCCGGAGAAGGATCCTCGACGCCGCCAAGCACGACCCTCTGGCGGCCAGACTCCACCTGGAGGCGTCCTTGGGAAAGACCCTCGCGAGCATTCGCCGCCAGGCAAAGAAGCGCTTCCACGGAAAGGAACTCGTGGGTACCGAACTCCCGATCGCGCTCGGGCGTCGCCAAAGCTTCGCCACCGCCGATTCACCGGAAGCGGGAGCGATTCTGAGGCCTTAGCGGCGGTCGTGCGTGACTGCGTAGTTTCCCGAGCAAGCGAGACTTAGAGGCCGTGGGCGTGGTCGTAGCCGAAGATTTGGAAAGGCTTGCTGCCGAGCTAAAAGTCTCGGATCCTCCTCGTGACCGGGATGCCCGGAGTGTTTCCCGGGACCATCACAAACGCTCCCCCGTGCGCTCGCACAGAGGTGAATCTCGGAGCCATGCTCGGAGATCGCCCCAGATCGCCAACCTGATCCGGGAAAGGCCCTGCAGCGATCCGCAGGCGACCTCGGGCGATATCTCAGATAATCGCCCAGATTACGAGCACTCTGAGCGCTCCACGACCAAGCGGTCGCCAAAGACGACTGCCGTCGCATGAGGTTTTCTCGACTCGGCCAGCGCCGGGCGTTGGGTGGAAGACCCGCGTGGAGGCCGCGATGACCGAGGATGTCACCGCGAAATCCCGAGCTTCGGTTGCCAGGCCGTCACGAGCTCCCTCCGGAACGTCGCATGGCCGAACAGATTCAAGCCCGGCCATATCGAAAGGTTCAACGGGACCCGTAACCTGCATTTAATTGCTCTCAATATATACCACCGCCATCCTCGCCACGGAGGCGTGAGGGGTGATGGTAAATTACCTGCCGACAGTTACGGGCCGGAGCCGCTAAGACGTGGCTTTTTAATCGAAGGAAGGCTCCATACGGTCCTGAGGCAGCTCGGCGCCCGCGCTCAGAGCAAATTTCAGAGCTGTTACATCCGCCGGGAAAGGAGCGCGACCTGAGCGCTTGTCTGACAGACGAGGAACCCCTGCGACAATTCGTCCAGAGATTTATCCAGGTCCGGAACTCGATCCCAAACATATCGGACGAGGCGGTCGTCCGAGCTTTCAAGTTCGGGGTACGAGACGTGCGCTTCACGCAGGACCTGGAGATCCACCCGGATCTAACGGCGAACGAGCTCTTCCGAATGGCCGATCGATACGCCAACGCAGATGAAGCCGTCCAATGGAAGAAGATCTTTGGGCGAAGGAAGCTGCCGCCTCAACCTGGCCTAGAGACCTCGGCTAGCAAAAGGGCTCGAATTCATGAGACAAGAAGATCAAGAAAAGAAGAAAGCAACCCTCGCCAGCCATGGTAGCCGCGGTGGAACAACAACAACCCCGAGCAACCCAGCCGCAGCGCCGGGGGCTTAACGCTCGGGGGAGAGGACAACCACACAGGCCTCGAGGACGAGGCGACCAAGCGGACCGACGAGGCGACCAAGCGGACCGACGGGGCGACCTCTCGTCCGCTTCACCAGCGCCGCAGGCACGACCTACGGAATTGCCGAGCGTGGACCTACCGCTGGAAGCGATTTTACTGGCAGGGGTCCCATGCCAACGCTTCCAGAGCAGGGTGAAAATGACAAAGGAAAACAGCCCGCCGAGGAAAGTGAGGATGACATGGAATACCAAGAACCAAGGAATCACATAGCGGTCATCTTCGGGGGCTCCTCCGCCTACAAGTCCCGCCGGGACTTAAAGGACGCCGCAAGAGAAGTGCACCAGGTTACCCAGGGTAAGCCTCCGGTCTGGCCGGTGAAATGGTCTCGAGGTATCCTCACCTTCTCCAAGGACGATTGTCCCCTTGGGATGACCAAACCCCAGAGGCTTCCGATGGTCGTGAACCCCACCATCAGCAATACCGTCGTCGGTCGGGTCCTCATAGACTCCGGGAGCTCTTTGGACCTTATTTCAGCCAAGGTTTTGGACGAGATGCAGATTCCTCGTTCCAAAATCAAGAGTGTGGCCGTGCCCTTCTTCGGGATAGTCCCAGGCACCTCGATCAAACCTCTGGGGCAGGTCGTCCTGCCCGTAAGTTTTGGCGGCCCAAGTAACTTCAGAACGGAGCTAATCACCTTCGAGGTGGTAGACTTTGAGTCGGCCTACAACGCCATCCTCGGCAGCCGGCCTTGGCCAAGTTCATGGCCGCCTCACCACGCGTGTCGCTGCACGAAGATTCCCGGAGCGAGCGGAGTTATAACCATCAAAGGGAACCACAAGTCCGCACTCAATTGCGGCGAAAGAGCCTTAGATATGGTCGGTCGATTACCCACTCGCGGTCTGACCAAGAGCCGAAGCATTCCGGCCTAAACTTGCCCTCGGCTGGAGGAGAGACCAAGGCTGTTCCGCTCAACGAGTCGGAACCGGCCAAGGTCATTCATTTGGGATCTTCCTTAGATCCCAAATAGGAACTCGAGCTCGTCACCTTCCTCCGGGCAAGGTCGGATGTGTTCGCTGGGAACCATCCGACATGCCCGAGTCCCAAGGAGGTGGTCGAGCACAAAGCTAATGATTCACGACAAAAAACCAGTGAGACAGAAACTTAGACGCTTTTCCCCGGAAAAACAGGCAATCATCCGGGAGGAACTTGATAAACTCCTAAAAGCTGGCTTCATCAGAGAGATCGAGCACTCCGAGTGGCTAGCCAATCCAGATTAGTCAAGAAAGGAGGCAAGTGGCGCGTAATGCGCCGACCACACGGGTTTGAACGCAGCGTGCCCAAAGACAACTACCCGTTGCCTCGCATAGACCAATTGGTGGACGCGACGGCAGGGTCACAGACCATGAGCTTCCTAGACGCCTATTCAGGCTATCATCAGATCAGCCTGTCGCGCGAAGACGAGGAAAAGACTTCCTTCATCACCCGTTCGGTACCTTTCCGCTATACGACCATGTCTTTCGGTGCGAGAAATGCGGGAGCAACCTTTCAACGCCTCATGCAGAAGACTTTCCTGCACCAAATAGGTCGAAATTTGGAGGTCTATGTCGGCGACATAGTTGTCAAAAGCAAGAGTACTTGGTCACGTTGCTGACTTGGAAGAAACTTTCTGTAACCTCAATAAGCATCGAATAAAGCTAAATCCAGAGAAATGCGTATTCGGCGTAAAGGCTGGCAAGGTGCTCGGCTACATGGTCGGGCCAAATGGCGTTGGGGCTAATCCGGAGAAGATCGAAGCCATTGAGAACATGAGGTCGCCCACATGCGTAAAGGAAGTACAAGCTCTGACCGGAAGAATGGCCGCTTTAAGCGGTTCGTCTCCTACCGGGAGAGCGAGGACTACCTTTCTTTAAAGCCCTCCGCAAACATGATGGCTTCACGTGGACGGAGGAAGCTGATCGCGCGTTCAAAGAGCTAAAGCAGTACCTCTCCCAACCGCCCGTCCTCGTCACGCCCATAGCAGGGGAAGAATTGCTACTATACCTGGCGGCAACCCCGCAAGCGGTAAGCTCGGTGTTAGCGGTAGAGAGAGATGGTACCAGCTGACCTATCTATTACGTCGGTAGTGCTTCATGGACCAAAGGAGCGTTACCCGAGGTCGAAACTCTGTACTCATTCTTGATGGCCTCCGTGAAGTTGCGTCACTACTTCCAAGCACACAAGATCGTGGTGCCGACCGGTTTCCCACTCAGGAAATCCTGAAAAATCAGGGCGCCCGGTGGTCGCATAGCCAAGTGGGTAATGGAGCTCGCCGAGTTCGAAGTGGTGTTCTCAGCCCGCACGGCGATAAAATCACAAGTCTTGGCTGATTTCGTGGCGAGAATGGTCGGCTCGGCTCCACCGGCCAGCGGAACCAATGATTCGAGGAAAACTCCTGGACTCAGATTTCGATGGATCCCGAGCATACTGAGCTCGGGTCGGGCGTCGTCTTGGTCTCCCGGATGGAGAGCAACTTGATCGCCATCCAACTACATTTCGCCGCGACTAACAACGCCCGAGTACGAAGGCCTTTTGGCCGACTTGAGCATGTAAATCGCTAGGAGTCCAACGGCTCATTGTGAAGGGCGATTCACGCTTGGTCGTAAACCAGGTCAACAAGGAGTATCGTTGTTCAGATACCTCAATGGCGCTGCACTGGCTGAAGTAAGGAAGATGGAGAAATACTTCAAGAATTTGAAGTAATCTACATCCCGTGAAGGATAATTCCTGGTGACCAAATGTCTAAGGTCGGTTCCTCTCGGACCACCGCTCGTGAGGTGCTTGTCGAGCACCTACATAAGCCCTCCATTCCCTCTCGAAGAGGAGGCACCAGAGACCGTGGTAGGGTCTCCTTCCTCGAGCAAAGTGCAAACGGATGACGCCATTCGTCAATATCTTGCGCATGGGACATTGCCCGAGGAAGAAGCCGGCGTTCGGCTAATAAGGCGATCTTCTCAAGATCTGGTGATCGAAGACGACCTATACCGGAAAGGCGCATTAGGGATCCTTTCCAGATGCGTCTCTCAGGAGGAAGGCCAGTACCTTCTTCGTGATATCCATGAAGGAATGTGCGGAGCTCACTCGTCTTTCAGGACGCTTGTGAGCAAGGCCTTCCGTCTAGGGTACTACTGGCCCACGGCCTTGACGGACGCACGGTCAATCGTAACGACCTGCCGAGCATGCCAGTTCCATGCTCGCAAATCCCGTCAACCGGCATATGCCCTACAAACCATACCACTCTCGTGGCCGTTCTCAACCTGGGGACTCGATATCCTTGGACCCTTCCCCCGAGGTCAGAAAGGCTGCAAGTATTTGCTCGTGGCCATCGACACTTTCACTAAGTGGATAGAGGCCGAGCCCGTCTCGACCATCTCGGCCCAGGCGGCCAAGAGATTCCTCCGCAGTAATGTGGTAACTCGGTTCGGGATACCCAACCGTCTTATCACTGAACAACGGGACCCGATTCACCAAATGAACTGTTCCAAAGTTACTGCGAGGAGGTCGGGACCAAGGTCTGTTTCGCTTCCGTGGCACATCCACAGAGTAACGGAGCAGCCGAGCGAGCAAATGGGCAGCTAGTCCAGGGCATAAAAAAGAGGGTCTTTAAGACCCTCAACCAGCACAAGCAGCAGTGGGTGGATGAGCTTCCCGCCGTTCTATGGTCTGTCCGCACCACGACCAGTCGAGCCACAGGCGAAACGCCTTTCCGACTCGTCTACGGTGCGGAGGCCATTCTCGTGCCCGAAATCGTGCTGGGTTCCCCAAGGGTGCAACTGATCGATTCCGTCGATCAAGAGGTTGAGCGCCTCGTCGACCTGGACCTCGTCGAAGCGACACGCGAACGGGCGTTGCTCCGGTCTGCGGTATACCTACAGGCTCTTCGTAGGCATGCGGCCAAGACAGTCCGACCTAGGGTCCTGCAAGTCGGCGACATGGTCTTACGAAGAGTTCAAGACCTGTCGAAGGCCAACAAGCTAACCCCAAGGTGGGAAGGACCCTACACGGTCGTGTCTACAGCGCGCCCGGGGGCTGTTCGCCTCGCGATGCCAGATGGTCGGGAGCTCACCAGCACCTGGAACATCGATCAACTGCGTAAATTCTACGTTTAGACGAGTACTCCTATCTCGCGCCCCTTGCGTTCTTTCCAATAAAACGTTTCCCTCTTTCTCGTGTTTCGTCCTCGCTTTGTCGAATGAGCATCGTCGTCTAGCAGCATTGCGCATTTAACTTATCCGACAAGTATGTGCGCACCATTTCCCTTGGCCCCGGCGGATGCTCGCTCAATCGTTCACTTTCCACAGTAGCTTTTCACTGTATGCGTGGTCGGGCGCGAGCATCCACTCTAAGCCCGGTTCAGTGACCATTCGGGTATGGTGGCTCTACGTGATGTTGGTTTAAAGTTCGTCTACTCTGTGCTCACATTTCTTCTCGACGCAACCGACCTACTTATATCATTCAAAAAATCGTCACGACCAAAGCGACCCTTAAATTTTCCCATGAACAAACTCGTGCTCGCATTGATGAGGCACGACCTTTGTCCATGGCAGGGGCTCCGTATGATAGGAACGTTCCGTCCCTTCTTCCAAGGATCCTTTGCTCGTATCTATGCTATATGCTCTTATGCAGGGACTTATTTTCTTTTTCTGCAGAACCGGGATCATATAAGCAAATATTGAAGGCGAACTCGAGAAAAACAGGCAAGGACCAAACACCTGCGAGTTTGCTCATTTAATCCGAAATGTTGTTTTTTTTACAGGGTTTACACGAGCTAAAAATAAAAAAGAGCTAAGTCCTACGCTCGACCTGAAGAGCGACAAGTTCCTCCTTAAGGAGTCGACCTCCGCCTCCAAGTCCAAAACTTTCCGCCGAGCGGCACGACCTTCACCGCTGTCCCGGCAGGCGCTGCACCTCCTTGAGCTGGGCCTCTTCGCGCTCGAGCTCGTTGGAGTTCGGCCGCAGGTCGAGACCTCCACCGCAACTTCCCAGCTCCTCATCGAGGTCGGCACACTTCTGTTCCGAAGTGTTCTTCGCCGTCTCGCTCTCAAAGAGCTGGTCCCGAAGTCCGACGACGAGGCTCTTCGCCGACTCCAGCTCCTTCAGGTCGGCCTCGCGCACCTCGGAGACCCGACGCTCGAGATCGGCGATCTTGGCGTCTTGCTCGCGATGGTACGCCCAGAACTCCTCTCACTGAACTGCGGAGGCATCGATGTCCTCCATAGCCTTCGCCGCAAACTTGGAGCAAAAAAGAAGGAAAGGGAAGGAAGGTCAAGAAGAACCCCTTGAAGATTGCTCGCCTCGTGAAAAAAGTTAGAAGCAAAGCGCTTACCAGAAGAGCCCGGCTGACCAGCTTGTCCTGAAGCCGCTGGCGGTCGGTAGCACCAGCTCGGAAAAAGGGATTAACCCACGCAGGGCCATCCTGATCCCGAGCCGGCACGTCAGGATCTTGCCCCTCCTGGGCACCTGGTGCTCCCAGGAGGGCAACGGCGTTTCCGCCTTCGACCAACCCCAGGACGCCCTGAGGTTGGTCTTCTGCATCAACAGGCGGCTCGTGGCCGCCTTCCTCCCCGCCGGCTGCGTGCGGGCCGACGCCGACTGCTGCTTCCGCCCCTTGCACTTCCGCCGCCGGAAGCAATGGAAGCTCCACGCCCGGAGGCGATTGGTCGAGGACGACCACCTCCGGCTCGTGATCCGCGGCCGGGGGCAGCTGGTCATCAACGACCACCTCCTCTTCGTAGCCCGCGGCCGGAGGCAGCTGGTCGTCAGCGACCACCTCCTCTTCGTGGCCCGCGGACGGAGGCAGCTGGTCATCAACGACCACCTCCTCTTCGTAGCCCGCGGCCGGAGGCAGCTGGTCGTCAGCGACCACCTCCTCTTCGTGGCCCGCGGACGGAGGCAGCCGGTCGGGCTCGGCGATCATTTCCGCGGCCAGGAGTGGACGGTCGATCACGACCGCATCTCCCCCTTGGTCCGCAGTTGGAGGTGGCTGGCCGGCAGCGACCGGCTCCTCCTCTTGGCTCACGGCCGAGGGCGGTGGGGCGAAAGCCACCACCCCTTGACCGTCGGAGCCCGACGCTTGGGGCTCGCTTGCGCTTACCCCTTCGCAAGGGACCAAGGCCAAGGCTTCTTGGTCCTCACCGCGGCCTCGCCTCCTCCGCTACCGAGTAAGCTCGGCCTCGCCGGGAAGCTCGGGCTCCACTGGGTCCGTAGCCGGCGCCGGCTCCTCCCCCATCTCGGCCATCACTTGGTCGACAACGCGGTCGAGCTCGGCGTCAACTGCAGAGTCGATAATCTCCTCAGCCATCTGGCGGAAGTCCAAAAACGACATCCGAGCTATCACGCCCACGCCAAACAGGGTGGGGTTAGCCCGAAGAAAATCGCAAGACAAGAACAGAATGAGAGAATGAAGTAGGAACCTACCTTACGCCTCGGCCGAGCGGCGCCATCCTCCTCGGCCTCCTCGCTTCGGGCCACGGGCGACCTGCCCGCGGCGGCCTCGTAGGCCTCGGCCACGACCACGACGCGCTCCTCCGCGGCGTCACTGGCACGTGCCATCGCCGGGTCGACGTCGTCCATGTCGACCTCTTCCAAGCCGAGGCTGTTTGAGAGGTCGACCTCCTGCTCCTTCCCGACCCGAGCATAGGTGGCCTCCTCTTCTTCCTCCTCCTTGGGGTCATCGACCACCCGAGTAAGTCGGTCTGGAGGGCCTTGATCTGCCTCTCACCGCTCCTTGGTCGGAGGGACCTGGCCTCCTCCTCGGCCTTCCTCGCCTGCTCGGCGAGCTGGTCCAGTCGGCTCATCAGCTCCGGCCTCCTCCGTTTGAAGTCATCAAACCAAATTCGGAGTTCGCTTACCTCCTGACGGTCGGCGTACTCAAGGTGCGGCGTGGGGTCCTGGTCGGCTTCGGCGCCTCGACCGCAGCACGGGAGGCGAGGCGGATGCTGGCGGCCTCGACTCGCCGTCCTCTTGGGAACCCACTGGCCGGTGTCTTTGGCTTATGCGGCTGCGGCCTTCGACACCGTAAGCTCAAGGGCGACCTTCTCCGCAAACAGAATCGGGAGGAATGAGCTCGGAAAACATGCCCCGGCGAAGCGAAAGATGTACTTACGCGTCGCGCGGTCAAAGATATTCTTGGGGACCTGGCGATTGGGCGTCGGCTCCTTCTCCTTCGGGCACCGAACATCTCGGCGACCCTCGTCAACTCCAGTCCGTCCCTGAGCTGCGTCACAACCGAAGACTAAGACAAAAGATATATGTATGTATATAGCACCGATCGTCAGAAAGCAGCGATGCTCGGGAAAGGAGTCCAGGAACATACCTGCGTTGTCCTCACGGGTGAGGTCATGCCACCCGGTCACCTCGAAGAAGGGGTGCTCGCGGCGCCTCAGGGGGGACACCCGGTTGAAGGTGAAATCCCGGGCGATGTCTCGACCAGTGAGCCCCATCTGGGCGAGCTCACTGATCGTCCTGAGTGCCCGCTCTTCCTCAGTTGCAGGCGCGCGCCGCCTCTCGATGGCGGAGCGTCCCCCCCAGTGTAGACCAACTGGGACCCCTCCGCCTTCTTCTGGTAGAACCAGAGGTCGGCCCAACCCGACACCGAGTCCTTCAAAGCGACAAGAGGATACTCGTATGGTCGGTTGGTCCGGAGGCGGAGATAAACGCAACCGGCGGAGCCGTCCCGGCCGGTGCGAAAGGGGGAGTAGAAGTGAAAGAAAAGGCTAGCCGTGGGCACTACGCCCACGTACGCCTCGCAAAGATGGGAGAAGATTGCGAGAGAAAGGATAGAGTTGGGGTGGAGATGAGAGATCTCGCACCCACAGAAGGCAAGCACGGAGGCGAGGAAGTCGCTCTCGAGCATTTAAGCCCGTTGATGGCGTACAACTCACAGAGAGGCGATCTCTCCGTCTCATGCGGCAGCACCCGCGTCGCCCCGAGCACTCGACCGAGCTTGGGTCGACGTACCCCTCATCCGTGAGCACTGGAGCCTCCTTCGGGTCATCTGGTGACCTTGAAGCGCGCCATGGCCAAAGAAGGAAGAGGAGCGAAAAGGGTTCTTGGGCGCTAGGGCTCTTGGAAGGTTTTTGGCGAAGACGAGCAAAGAGACACGGTGTAACTCCGACCTCTCCGGTAGAAAGGGTTAAAAGACAGTGAAGGCGGGATAAAAATCGCCGCCTATCACGTAGCAACACCTGGCCGGAAAAGCGCCGCTTCAGAAACCGCTGCCAGATTCTACAGGAGGCTTCTCTAAGAAGGAACCGCAGAACAACCAAACGACGCGCTACCATGGAGCAAAGCGACGGGCGGGTAAAGAAGCTCGTGTCCCGGCATAAAATGGTCGTGCACCACGATCAAAAGAAGTTCAATCCCCCCTCAAGTCTTCTTAGGCTCAAGGGGAAGCCCGAGGGTTCCCCACTTGAACCTCGGGGGCTAGCTGTCGGGGATTGGCTATCCGGCAGCTGACCACGGTACCCCCGTAAAAAGCTAAACCCGCCGACCTTGTGGTACTAAAAGAAGATGCTCGGGAGAACGAAACGAGCATCCCTCCTTCTCCTCCGAGCATACGCGTCTGCGCCTTTGTTCGCAGAAGCACCAAACACGCCCCCCCACGAGCAAGCATGCTCGTAGAGGCCACGACCTACTCGGGTGTTTGGTCGGGGGGCCCAGCGAACGCTACAAGAAAGGAAGGAGCCAACCAATCAGCCAGAGATCAAGGGAGATCATACCCGAAATTCAAATAACGCGGGAATCAAGGACAGCGGGTCACGGATATGGATACATAGCGTGATCCCAGGAGGTAGTTACCTTCTTCGTATCTCTAGTCGTAGTATTTAAACCCCCCTGAAGATCTGTAACGGGGGAGGGACACCAAGATAGAACACAATACACTGGAGTAGGGCTATTATCTCGACGGTGAGAGGCCCGAACCAGGATAAAACACCGTGTCCCCCTTTTCTTCTTCTCCCGACCTCGCATCGCTCGAACGCCCTCTTCGATCCGTACGACGGGGCTCTGTTGATCCCCCATTCAACAAGTAAGCTCGACGGGAGCCCGTTCTCCAATCGTCGACAACTCAGTAGGTATAATAGTTTCAGGAATTATCTTAGAAGAAAATCTAGAAGTGCTATGCATATCTTTCATCGGAAACATATTCTCAAAAAATGTAGCATCGGGAGACTCCATAATAGTATCAACATACATATCAGGCACATCAGATTTAACTACTAAAAATCTATAAGTAATGCTCCGCTGAGCATATCCCAGAAAGACACAATCCACTGTCTTAGGCCCGAGCTTACGCTTTTTGTTAATCGGTACATTGACTTTCGCCAAGCATCCCCACGTGCGTAAGTAAGAAAGTGATGGTTTTCTCCCAACCCACTTCTTGTAAGGGGTCTTCTCCATGTTTCTGTTAGGAACTCTATTCAGGACATGACATGAAGTCAACACAGCTTTCCCCCACCATGCCTTAGATAAACCAGCCGTGTCTAACATGGCGTTCACCAAGTCAGTCAGCGTGCGGTTTTTCCTCTCGGCAATCCCGTTTGATTCGGGTGAGTAGGGAGGTGTCCTCTCATGAATAATACCATGTTCCGCACAGAAATCATCAAAGATTTTGGGAAAATATTCGCCACCACGATCCGACCTAAGGCGTTTGATCTTTCTCTCCAGTTGATTCTCAACTTCAGCTTTATAGATTTTGAAGTAGTGTAGTGTCTCGTCTTTAGCTTTCAACAAGTAAACATAGTAAAATCTAGTTGCATCATCAATCAATGTCATGAAATATCTCTTTCCACCCTTTGTCAACACACCATTCATCTCGCACAGATCAGAATGTATGAGTTCTAGAGGTTCCAAGCTCCTCTCCTCAGCCGCCTTGTGAGGCTTTCGAGGTTGCTTTGATTGCACACAACAATGACACTTAGAACCTTTGGCAATAGTGAAATTCGGAATTAAACTCATGCTGGAAAGCCGATTCATAAGACCAAAGTTAATGTGGCATAAACGAGAATGCCAAATACTCGCACCGTCATTAACACTACCACAAATATGGTTCACAGACTTATTACTGAAATCTGAAAGGGAAAAAACGGAACAAGCCTCTACACTCATAGCCTTTACCAATTAATAGTCCATGCCTTGACACAACTACTTTATTGGACTCTAACACTACCTTAAACCCATCTCTGCATAGAAGGGAGCCACTAACGAGATTCTTGCTTATAGAAGGGATATGCTGCACGTTCTTTAGCTGCATGATCTTTCCCGAAGTAAACTTCAGATCCACTGTGCCAGTGCCATGAACAGAAGCATGTGACCCATTCCCCATTAAGACGGAGGAATCTCGAGTGACCCTCCGTCTCTAGTGTTGCTAACGGTCACTGTGTTGACAGCCTTGGACGCCTGTCCATTGTTGGCCTTTTTCCCTCGACGGTCTGCCCGATCTGGGCATTCCTTGGAAAAATTCCCGACTTCACCACATGCGAAGCAGGGCATCTCAGCCTTGTTCATCTTCTTCTTCTTAAAATTGGTAGTCTTATTAGGCTTGTTCTTCCCTTTGTTCTTGCCGTAGTTCTTCTGAACCATATTGGCGTTGGACTGGCCCTCGACTCCATTACCACTGATATCTTTGTCCTCTTATGTTTTAGAGTAGTGCCGAAACTCCTCCACGAGGGAGGCAGTTTTGCAATGATGCAACCGGCCACAAAAGGATCAGGTAAGACACATTCTAGGAGTTCGAGTTCCTTGACAATGCACTGTATCACATGGGCTTGCTCTACAACAGAGCGATTATCAGCCATCTTATAGTCATGAAAGTTTTCCATGACATACAGTTCACTGCCTGCATTCGATGCACCGAATTTGGCGTTCAGTGTATCCCACAGCACCTTCGCATCTGTTATGTGCATGTACACATCACACAGACGGTCGGCAAGAACGCTAAGAATGCATCCCACGAAGATAGTATTGGCATCCGTGAAACTTTTCTGCTGCTCAGCAGAGAGATCACCTTCAGGCTTGCCTTTACTAGCCCAGAATACATTCATAGCCGTAAGCCAGAGCGTGACCTTGACTTGGCACCTCTTAAAGTGCACACCAGAGAATTTAATCTCCGGCCTCAGTGCGTCGGCAAAACCAGCCATTGTTAATTCAGGAAGTTGTCTATAATAAGGTTTTTGGATTGTTGAGTAATTAGACAATTTCCAGATTAAATTCCGAATGTAAATCATGAACAGCATCACAGAAACTAGCATGTATTTCTCTACCATACTAGACAGCACGAACAACATGACCATCTGGTTAAACATAATTAACCACAAGAATAGGACAGATTGAACGTACTGAACAGAAGAAGATGCAGATGCCGTGGCTGGTGCAGTCGCGACGTTGACGTTGACGACGTTATTGCCGGCATGTCGCAGGAGCCGTTCACTAAGACGCCTAGCAGTAAGAAGAGGAAGGCGACCCGTGGTGAAGATCTTGAGCAGTCGCGCGAAGCGCTTCCCAAAAACCTTATTTGCCCTCTCCCGGTGCAGGATCTTGAAAGCGAAGGGTTCCGGAGACCTGCTCTCCCGATCGCTGGTGCACGCCGGCGCTCGGAATGGAGAAGGCTACGGTGGTAGCGCAACAGCGAGAGGTGGCAAAACTCTAACCCCTCTCAAGCCTCAAGCACCAAGCACTTTTACTTCCTCCTAGTGGTGGCCTTTAGGTGGTTTATATAGAGAGCCAAAGGTGTTCCTCCCCTTTCCACTAGCAATATGGGACTAAAGGGTTCCACCATCCTCATGCTCCCACATGGGCCTTTGAGATTTTCTCTAGGAATTAGTTGATTTGGGCCAAGCCCACTTATTCCAACAAAATCAAACCAAAATCAAAAAAAGCCACTTAAACTCAAATAAATTCCTTTTAAAATTGGAACAGAAAGGTCCTGTGAAACACGGTGGTGCTCGGTAAAGATATTATGCACAGTATCACTGTTCCTCCATGACAAATAAGAAACCACTTGCTAATGGTTGTCACCGTACAGGAACAGTGAACAGGGGATTAGCTGTCTATGAACACATCAGGAACTGAGATTTAGGTAACCTACACTGTTGCACAACCATTTTTTATTTCTAATATATGTCGCACTTTCCCATGGTTGGAACTTGGAACCTTTTCCCACGAGCAAAGCTTGCGTCCTGACCTAACTTCAAAATAGCGTATCTACAATCTACACATCATCGTTGTTACCGTTGTGGCCTTGTGGATGCTTTTTCTCAAATAACCGGTCAATCATATTGTGCAATTGAGACAGTAAAATAAATTAAATCGTGCAATTAAATAAACTTAACCATAAAAAAATTACTATTACAACTTAATTGGTACAAACAGAGAGCTATGAATTAAATTACAATGCTTAAGAATTTGATTACTTCATTGATCACAAGTTACATAAATGAACAATTACGTTCTCAAAAATGAAAATTACAAGAGTATAAATCACGAAACACCAGAGTTCTTCTAATCTTCCAATCTTCAAGTGTAAGTCCTGCATATTAGATTGCATGCATATAAGAGTAAAAGAATTAGTGAATTAAAATAAATAATTGAATTAAAGTTAGAATTACCGCCAGACCCATAAATTGGTATCGTGCACTGATATACCAGATTTATCCAGGGCTAAACCGGTGCCTCTCACGGCATAAGGGTATCATCACTCAGCAATTATACAAACCTACAATTATTTCGTAGACGCGTGTATTTTAAAATATCCTGTAGTAGAAAAAAAATAAAACTTTTCACGGTAAAAAGATAATTGCCACAATACTTTGGGATAGAGATGAGGCATTGTACATTAAGACCACCTCATCCGAAGCCTGGACAAGCCTTAAGGCTTAAGGCCCCAGGGACCAAAGTATACAAGGCACCAAGTATCTCAACACTAACTTCACAAGCACACAAGAGATCACAAACCACAAAGCAAACCGACCGCCAAGTCCACAAGCCACCAGCCACAAGACCAAGAGAAAGCATGAATCACTGGGACTAGAAGTACCAAGTCTCAAGGAGGAGGAGCGAGGGAAGCAAGAACAACAAGAGAATAGCCGTAGCTCATCACCACTCAACACATCACCTCACATCTGCATTTTCCTACCTCCTCATCAAACCACATGTAATCTCTAATCATAACCAATAGTTCATTCCTAGAAACAACAGTAGTATCGATCTAGACTTAGCAATAGCAAAAATCAACTAGAGCCTGAAAGCAATAGATAATTAGTGGTCTCAGTTCATCCGCGTAGCGGGGGTTGCGTCGTGCGTTCCCAATAAACCACAATGCTCCCTGGCGCACGGTGGATTTTAGGCATCATCGCGATGCTGTCCAACCCGAGCATCAACAATAAAATCATCATGGACCAAAAGCTTTACCATTCGACATCACATCACAGAACATAATAAAGCAAAGATTAGGAAGAAATCTCAGCAAACCGGGTGTACCAAACCCTAGTTAAAGAAGGGATATAGGGAATAAACCACCATCACCAGAGAAGTTCAATACGACTCAGCAGGGGAAAACCATAGAGGCTGGCCGGGGCTTGCGGCCTGGGCTCAGGCGGCCATACGGGCAAGGCAACGCCAGGAGGAGGTGCTAGCCGAGCAGTTTGGGTGCGAGAGGGAGAGCAGAGGAGAGCCTGGTGGTGTAGGTGAGCTCGGTGGTGTAGGGGAACCGATGACCAACGACGGCAGGGTGATCTGTGGTGAGGACACCAAGGGGTGCCAGTGGGCCTCAGCGGCTCGGCCTAGGATCTGGTTGAGCCGAGGTAGAGGAAAGTCGGGCCAAGTCGAGGGGGAGACCGGGCCAGATCAACGGTTGGTGTTGTGGCACCATAGAGGTCACCGGTGATCGGTGGAAGGGCCGGGCGGTGTCGGAACCCTCCCTTAATAGCTTGGAATACCAAGAGGGATTCCTATGTGCACACAGTACTAGTCCCATGATCAGTGGCTAGTACGCACATTTACAACATTGTCATCACATCCATACAAGTTTACATTTCATTAATAGAAATAAAGTTTTACAATCATGGCCTATTGGCCGAATTCAAGAGTCTGCAGCGGAAGATACAAATCTTGGCAGTTTGCCTTCTACCCAAAATACCACAGGCAACTGACAAGGGTAAAACCTTAGAAAAGACTCGTTAGCAAAGTCCCCGTATTCTGCGTCGGGATCGGGAAACTCGTTCTCTTCATTCTCTGAATATCAACAATAGCAAGGTTGAGTACACGTATGTACTCGCAAGACTTGTAGTGTATCACAAATGTATATAATAAATGCAGGCTATGTCATGGGAAGCTACTAAGTTATTTTGCATAAAGCCGAATTGAATTGTAAATACAGAATAATAGATTGTGTTTAAAATTTGTAAAGCAATTGACAGATATGTAAATAACAAGTATAAATAGAGTAATAACAATCTCACAATCCTCCATGATTGTGAGTGAAGTATCGTCCATTCCCATACTATCAACAACAACACTTACCATTGACCACAACACTTCCACATGATTCTTTCCAACTACCATTAAGTTCCATCCATTTTGTAAAAGTACCAAAACTCTAACTAGTGTCAGTGCACCAAGATTCCCATAACCGTGGGAACGGCTTTTCGAAAAGTTTAGACTCTGCAGAGTTGTACAACTTTACCCACAAATAATGACTTTCCCTTTTTGCAATGCATATTAACACACTTCCTTAGGTGTGCCGCGAGGAAAATCATACACAACTGTTACATTATTTAACCCTGACTTTACACTAGCCCGGTGCCGGCAAACCCCTACTATGGTAGAAACAACAATCATATGAATCATAAACATTCTCATTGCGCGAGATAAACAACAACCGTTTCTCCCCATAGTAAGGCGTACACCGTTGCATTGGTATGTGTCTAACCCACACCCGCGTGTGGACACCCCTACGGGAAATTCTCGCAAGAAAAACCCGTGCTACTACGGCCTTCCAAAGTGTAAAGCCAGTTTTAAACAACTTAATAGGTTGAGGCTATCCCATAAATAGCAATTGTGGTTGTACGGTAATTCCTGGATTATACAACACTATGTTCGGTCCTTAAATTAACTTTCAGTGGAAACTCCCCTAAACTACGTGTAAGTTAAAGCTTACACACCCTGGCCATTGCCATAATCCACCTGTGTCAAAACATAGTTTTATTTTCATTTTATCAAATTACCAAGATCCTTTACTGTCATAACCAATCTTTACAATTTATGAGACAACACCCGTCTCTTCCAAAACATGTCCAAATTTCATTGATCATCATGAATAGCATAGCCATCCATCCGTGATCCCATTTCTAGAGCATACTAAGCATGTGCAAATAATTAATCGAGTATACCCATTTGACATTACATTTTGTCTAACGATAACCTAGGGTTTCCAATGTTCTCATGTCAACAAATAATTGAGGTAATCCCACAAGCTAGGTTTAGTTCTACCGCATCCCACAATATAACAGTTTAATAAACATAGTGCATGCATAATAGTTTTGACAAACAAAGTAAACTAATTGAAATAGTGGGTTTAATATGGTCAAAGGAGGGTGCTTGCCTTGCTTGTTGAATTCAGTAGTGAAGTCGGAGTCGTCGACGAAGGTATCCGGAGTATCGGTGTCTACACGCCATATCATAAAAAGCGAAGCAACATCCAAATCCAGAAAAGAAAGAACAACAAGTAAACATACAATACATGTGGCAAAAAGAAGTCGAATATATTCACAAATAGAACCATTCATGGAAAACAAGTGCGATAGTGCGCTTGGGCGGAGGTTAGGGTTTGGGTCCAACTAGTGCAGAACATAAAACCGCGTTTAACGAAAGTTACCATTTACGAATTCAAGGGGCCAAAATTACATATATGATTATTTTCATTTTCAAATCCAAGAAGCTAAGATTGTTTGGATTAATACAATTAAGATTAAAAGTGTTCATGTGAACAATACTTAGTCTTAAGTATAATTTGCACAAAAGTTGATTTATAAGTTGGGTTTAGAGGATAGGGCTAGAGGTTTTATTTACATGATTATATGATGATTCTAATGACATAAACATTTTACCTTAGGGTTTAATAAGTCCAACTATTCAAATAGCAAGTTACTAACTTTCATAATAATTAGGCCTGTTGTGCTAATAGGATTCAGATGCAAAGCAAGTCATTAATTAAATGTTTTTCCATATTATGGTAGTACAAACATTATAGAATGGTTTTGAGCTATTATCTCTAATCTTTATATTTAGACGAGGTATTCTACGGGTAGCCGAAAAGGCTTAAATGTCACAATTTTACATGCATGGATGGTATCGTTTTTGTTTTACGAATGTGACTGCACCTTAATAAATTATTTAACCATTCTTCAGGAACTATCAGGGGATACCTCTAAGAGTGTTTTAAAGTTGGTTCCGCGATATTTCACTTTCAACTACGATGTTTTTAATATAAAAGAGTATTAGGGCCTTATATGGTTTTAGTTCAATAATACGAAAACATCTATTATTTTTGCATAACTAGGAAGGATATCACTTTTAAAAAGTCTTAGGATTTGGTTTTACCAAATTTTAAGTTTGTTTGAGAGGGTTATGACTATTCGAACTATTCAAGTAATGGAACTTCGATTAATAAGCATTTAATGCACACTAGGGTAAAACCTAAATATTTTTATACATTTGAAACCTATGTGACATTAGGGGTATAACTAAATTAATTTCACAAAGATTGAGTTCATTCTAACCATTTGGTTTTGCACGCAATAGTTACGGTTATTTATGTTTTAAAGTTTTGCTAAGATTCATTCTTATATTCTTTTAATGGTAAAAGAGCACGATTAAGATTCAACCACAGTAATATTATGGAAATGAGGTTCTAATATTTTAGAAGGTTTAAAAGATTAATCTTACAATATCGAGATTTGGTTGCAAAGCTAATCTTTGATTGAATCCTCTGAAGTTCCAATACATGTTTGTCAGCCGAAGTGTTTTCAGATAACAAACGAAAACTTGTTGTTTATAACACTTACGAGCTCACTGAGGTTTTACAACACTCAAGGTCATTCTGCTATGGATGTAACAATCCGGTTTATTGACAGATAGTTATACACAAGTATGTAGGTATAGCCTAGATTGGTCCAATGGATTAATTCAAGACCTACTTTCTTATAGCATGAGCATTTGGTTTCAACAGCAGTTAAACTAGCCGATTTCAATTTGAGAATTGACCTATGTTGATTTAGTTTCCCTCTTTCTGCTTTCGAGCTCATTAGGCAATGATCCAATTGAGCTCATACTGATGACCGAATTTGAAATCTTTAAGAATGAAGCTAAGCTTATCTACTGTCCTAGGATTAATTCAGTGTCCTGTTGTTTGAACCAAAGATGCATCAAATTTGGTGGTTCTAACTTTCGAATTGGAGGTTTAAATCAAATGGCACTCCCCTGTTAACTTCTAAGTTTTGGATGAGTTATCTATTTATACAATCAACTGATTGATCCCATTGAATCAACGAAGTAAATGAGACACTTAAATAATGGCCTACTGTACCTGGGGAAGGATGGAGGCCCACCAGTCAGTGAAGGGATTCAGAAGAAAAGCAGGGCACCCAGCTCCTTTTTGCGGCAACGCCATGGTGAGCTCGGGTGAGCTCGTCGTGATGAGGTAGGCGCAAGGAGAATGAAGTGATCACTGAAATGGGATCGCGAGACTCCACCGAGGCCACCGACAGACGGCCAAGCTCCGGTGAGTCAGAGCGATGGCACGACGGCCTGAGACGTCGGCGGTGCAGTCCACAAAGCGAACCGGCGGAGGAGTGCCGAGCTGGCCCGGCAGCTCGAGGAGCTAGAGGGCCAAGGTGAACCCGAAGGAGCGCTCGGCCAAGCCGACGGCAGCGAGGCGGCGGCTCCACGGCCAGCGGCGATGAAACATGACTCCGTGGCGGCGACGCACAGTGAGAGAATCTCAAATTGAGTTGGGGGTCTTGCTTGGTAGATGATGATGGTGCTCTGGATGCAGGGAATTTGAAGATGAAATATTGATGCAGCTCAATCTTGGGGCTCCCCCATTTCTCTGTGAAACCTGATAATGGTGGTATGAAGAGGAGCTTTGAGCTGGGCTCGGCAGGGGATGTTGAGGAGGCTTCTGAGGAGCTGAGTACAAGGCTGTGGGCTACTTATAGCTGCGGAAGAGGCGCCAGAACGGGAGCTCGGCGAGGATCCGAGGCGATGGAGCTTGGCCAGGAAAAACGAATATGGCAGCGGAATAACCGGCTTTGCAGGCACTGGAGGAAGTTGACGTCTCACGCGATGCGACATAGCAAGCTCCCAGGGCAATGATGATTCAATGCCATAGCTAAGGAACCTGGCAACTAAGCTCGGCCAAGTAGAACGGACAAAGCGGCAGAAAAGGATGGCGGGGATTGGTTGCCCTGGCAGGAGCTTGGCGAGACGTGGCACTGGTCAACTGCACGGGCTACAGAGGTTTGCTGCCATGGCGAGGGAATCGCGGAGAAAAGATTGCCGTGGCGGCAGCGCAGCGTGAGGAAGAAGAGGAGGATGGAGGAGAAGGGAGCCACGTCATGTGGGGCCGAGGTCAACATGGCAGTGAGTGGAGGGGAAAGGGCTGCCAAGTGGTTTGACCGGTCAGTGGGCCCACCGGGCAGTGAGAGGAGGAGGGAAAATGTATTTTCTGATTTTTGAACAGCAGTGCACTCATTTTTATTCGGGCTAGAAAATCATGTTGAAGATCTTTGACAATGTTTGAGGAGGGTCCTGAGAGCATCATTAAGCTACCCTAAAAATTTTAAGTAAAACTAATGTCCTAATTTGAATGAATTTCCTAATTATCCAAAATGATATTGAACCTTTTATCATATTGTCTCATAATTATATATATTCCAAAATAAAAGTTTAGAGCCAGAATACTTATTTTTATTTTATACAATTCTTTTAATTGAAGAAGGCTCAAATTAATCAAAACTGTTTTTGACTTTTCCTGAGTAACAAATCATTTTAAATCCTTTTTGAAAATTTATAGAATTGATATAAAGGTAATGTAGGAAATACATTTTGTTTTTGACCTTATGCTAAATTTGTTTTTGATAAACAAGGTTAAGATTCCGTTTGCAAATAAAATAGAAGGTTTTTCTTGTGCAACAAAGTTCAAAGAAGTTCTCAAAATACTAAAAATTCAATTTAAAATGATAAATTAAAAATTTTAATTTATCTCTTCTTTCTTTTATTTTGAGGATGTTACAGGCGGGCCGACGACAAACGCCAGGGGAGGAGCCAGTGATTTGGGGAAAGAGGAGAGAGAGCAGAGGAAGTAAGTTCCAACCAATGGATAATGAGAGGGAGGGAGGGAGGAAAAGAAGAAAAAGAAAAAGAAAGAGAGAAATAGAAAAAATATATATTTTCAGTAGTATGTAAAAATATTTAATCAGTCGCAAGAATAAATAATAACGTGATTTTTCAGTGCTATCAATAGCATAAAAATAATTGCAGTTAAAAGAAAATAAAAGTAGAGAAAAAACAAGAAAACTATAATGTAAATCAAATTAATAAAATTATAAATTCATTCAAGTCACCCTGAAGCCAAATCGACCAAAATTCCATTAAATCAATAATTTCAGTCGGTCGAACGTTTAACTGAAGCATGAAGGAAGAAATTATTATAAAATCCTAAAAATCACAAAGTAAAATTTAAAAATCTCAAATTAATCAAAGAAACGAGTTGGACACCTTAAAATATATAAAAACGTACTTGCCACTAAGATATGGCATTTATGTAATTTTAGGAATTAATTCTAATCGAACCGCGGATCTCCAATCGGGTGAAGAAATGTATTTTGACCAAAATCCAGGCAAGCTTCCCTTTTTCATGATTGTGAAATCATTTCTAAATGTTTCCAGAAATCATCTCTACATGGGAAAAGTATATTTCAAAATGAAACCATAAATCTGGTGCTGTTGGAGAAATGGATAATTGTGTGACCGTGATTGATTATAGTAGTTGGAAGTGATGATAAACTGTCGATGCAGTCTATGACTTTGTTAATGGACGATTAGTGCAGTTGGTGAAATTGTGAGTGTATTGGGTTGATTCACCCGGCAGATGAGGTCGGTGTGGTATGTGGTGGGTAGAGGATGCTATTGAGTGAAGTTGCCGATGGGACCCTCTACATAGGCTATGATATAAGGATAAAGAAATTACTCTCGAGCAATAAGCCGTATTAAATATATAAACCATAGTGTGTGGAAACGACCAGAAAAGGTTGACATATGACGATGTTTGATCCCCACATTTGGTAAGAGTAGTTAACTAGGGGATGTGAAGCTGGGATAAGCCGGAAGCCCAGTGAGGGACACGTGTTGGAAATCAACTGAGATTGATTTACGGGCGCTATATATAAGCCATGAGGTGAGTACTAGTGACGAGGAGTTGGAGTACAACTGCTAACTGCAAGACGGTGGGGTTACCTGGGGAAGGTATCTTCGGCTCGAGTTAGAAGGGTTGGAGATCTAATACCCTAGTAGTGATAAACATTCTGGGTTCCCGACTAAGGTTGGGTTCACATGGGTAAAGTGGTACAAACTTGCGTAGGGTTAAATCATGAATTCATACCTGTCTCCTGGATTGGAAGCTATGGAAGCTAAGTCTATCTCATATACGAGTGCTAGTAGGATATTTATTAAGTAAAAATCAGAAACACAGATCTTTCTAAGAAAATCTATTTTCAAAAAATGATTTGAGAGAGTTGTAAGGTGATTTGGATTGGAGCGAGGAAAGTTGAGTTGATTTCAGAGAAAAATTTCATTTATAATGCATTTTGTTATTAACGCTTGCTGAGTATATTTTTGTACTCTCCTTTGTATAATTCTCTCTTTGCTTAGATTCTAAGCATTATGGATTCACCGAGGAGGATGGGTTGAAGAGTCACACGCAGAACCAGGGTGATAAGGAGTTGGAGTACTACCCAGAGGAGTGGGTGGAGCAACAGCTTTTATGGCAGAGCCACATATCACTAGGGTATAATATAGTCTAGATATTATATTTAAGTTTTTGTTGTAAATAATATAGTAGACATATGAACTTTAAACTGGTATCCTACGTGGCAGGGAATATAATAAAGTTGCTTGCTAGTCTCTAATTATTGTTCTGTTGCAACACTCTGAATTCGGTGTATTAACTGATAAAGTGTCGGGTTCGCTCCATGTTTTATTAGCTAATATGCACAAATTAGCATAATTACCTTAGAGTTAATTGCGATGTTACTGTCGTTACTCTGGATTAATTATGCGGGATCTCATTGTGTTTCAGTTTAATCATATGATTATTTATTGTCTGTGAGATTACATCATACTCCCAAAGCATGCAAAGAGCTTTCTTTTGCATTTAAACTCAGATTTCTTCCTCATCAAACCATAAAAATAATCTGATGTTGTTTCCGTTCATAAAATGTAGCTTGGATGCAACATTTTTTTTTTTTGAAAGAACGGTAGGAGCGCTACCTTTCATTTAAGAGGGATAGAGAAACATAATCTATAGAAGTACAGCCTACCGAAATAGATTTACAGGATGAGGAGGATGAAAATTTACTAAGAAAACCTAGAAACCAGAAATTGCAGCGAACAGACATGATGGTTTGTCGGATTTTTGTCATGAACTCACTGTGCCAATGAATATTGATCAGACTGGCACCACTAGAGGGTACATTCAAGGTTTTAAATTTCATTTTCGATATATATCTCGGAGGTGGCCAAAATCTTAAATTTCAACGAGATCTTAGAATTTCAAATAAAATCCAGACAAAATCTAAAAATCAAAATTGAAATCTGGTCATTTTTAACCAGGAAATCCGATATTTCGTTCAAATTGAAATGACCGAAAAATGATCAAAAACTTGTCAAAAAAATTTAAAATTTTTTTGTGGATGGTCTTGACCCCAATTCCAATCAAATCCGGCCAACAAAAAACAAAATCTGGTCAAAAAGTCCGAAAAGTTCGGCCGAAATCACCGAGATCTCATCGAGATTTTAAAAGTTACTGTAGCATTTTAAATTTTTTTATTCGATCGAGATTTAGGACTCGACCCTGACCGGAGAACGAAATCTCGGCAAGATTTTGAACCATAGGTACATCTGTGTTTTGCCCTTTTATATGCTCTCTGTAAAAAAAAATAGTAAATCTCTCAACTGGGCTGTATAACCAGAGATGCTTACATTACCCCCTGTGTTCAGCTGTAAGCTATCAGCATATCTGTAGAGTTCCAGACTATCAGCATATCTATTCAGTTGCCTCAATCAAACATGCAATAACAATGGCCTTCCATAAGTGATATAGTCGTGTGTATTTTGTTCTCTGTATGACACTATAGAGATCATTGCCGTTCCATATTATGAACCAATATCAGTTCTACGTTTCTATTGTCCATGTCCAGCCTTCCCGCGGGCAAAGCGCGGTGTTCTTTCTAGTTGAGATCTGGGGATGCAGCTTTCAGTATGAGATATCTGCGTGACAAATGCTACGTAGGTGGTGCTGACGATCAAGGTACATGGTAGCTCCCGTACTAATATGGGATCAGGTTAATACAATTAGGGATGCAAATGGGCCGACCCTAGGGTCTTCTTTGGCCCACTCTAGTTCATTTGTTTGCACTAAAAACTTAATTTTTACTCCACCTTTTAAGTTTTAGTGCAAATAAATGAACTAGAGTGGGCCAAAGATGACCCTAGGGCCGGCCCATTTGCATCCCTAAATACAATCAGGCTCCCCTTGCAACTAGAAACCATGTAGAAATTCTAAGGGCCTCTTTTGCGACGTAAGAAATGAAAAACACAGGGATTGCGTAGGAATGTCATGAAATCCTACTCGAAAATAAAACAGAGAATTGATGTAAAGTGGTGTTGAATGTGACAGACTGTCTTTTCAGGGGCACGTCTAAACACCTCAATAGCTACCCAGAAAGATTAGCTGTCGGTAACCAAACATTCATTGCTAGACAAAGAATTTATACCAACTCTTTTTATTGAATATAAGGCCTAGCGGCCAAGTTTTTACAAAAAGGGCGCAGCAAGCCCAATTAATTTACAATACCAAAACACCACACAGGCAGACCTGAGCAAAAGACTAAGACCTCAAAACTAAACCAAATCGCCATCTACGATTTCCTGATAAGCTCCAGCTTCTTGAAACTTTGAAAGGGGTCGGGTTTAAGCAAGGGTGAGTACAACAGTGCTCAACAAGTCGCACGGGAATTTCTGAATACTATATGCAAGGGATTAGCAATTGATGGCACAAGTTTAAGTATTGTGGATGCAGTTTTATTTATAATATCATTTTACATTTGAAACACAAACCATAAAATAATAGTAACGGGGGTTCACAAGTTGAACACCACTTAGCCATATTCACAAATTTCAAAATTTTACTTGAGCGAGGTTACGGGTATCACCCCAAATCAAACTTAGCTTCATTAACCGGAAGCACGGCGTATTCGAATACCATCTAATTATGACTCTGCAGAGGTGCTCAGCTTTACCCATAAGATATCTACGACTGTTAATGCCATGCGCAAACTTACATGCAAGTTAAATGCATGCGGCCGGGCCGAGATTATCACAGTCTTTTGTTGAACATCCCTGGAATCAGTTCCTACCCGATAGGTTTGAACACTCTACTTAGAACCCACTGTTCTACGCAAGTACCTACCGTTGTGAGAATCGGTAAATGACACTACGGTCCATTTCCGCTCCACCCCTTCAGGACACTTCCCTGCCAGGAAGGCTAATCCCCATTCTCCTCAGAGAATGGTACCACCAAGAAATAAGTTTCATTCCAAGGAATGATCAATGTACTGGGCTATGTCGGGAGCGGGTCCACTGATCCGTCCGACCTGTGGTTAAGAGGGGCCTTAAGTTATTTACTTTGCTTAAGGGGTTTTAACCTTATGTTGTCAAATATCAAGCCTTACACATTCACAAACCCATCCGATACCAGCATGTACCGGCCACCAATCATAGCATTGCTTTAATCATAAGCCGGGGATCGGACAAGCATCCACCTCGTGATTAGCCCAATGCTGTCCCCCCTGACCGTAGCACTTTCATAAAACTCCGAGCCAGCGGCTCGCCAGAATTTCTTTTTCTTTTAAAGATTTTAGTGAAATACAGTACTAATAACTAACTACAGTTGTATAATGAATATCTAGGGCTAATCAAGGGTCTTAACATGTTTCAACAGTATCAAGGAGGTTTAAGGACAATTCAGCATTAACTAGGCATCATGGCATTCCAATATAACAATTTTCAATAATTCAACATACAGTTAAAATAATGCTGTAGAAATTAAATAATATAATATCAGGAATAAATAGGTTCAATATGATCAATAACGTGCGGCTTGCCTTGCTCGGCGGTGGGATCGTCTAAACCGTAGTCGACGTAGTCGTAGTCGGCTTTCGTCTGGTCCAGCTCCTGCTCCAGGTACTGCTGATGCTCCTCAAACTGCTCAATAGCTAGATCTAGCGTGAAAAGGACAAACAACGATAAATAAACGAAAAACGATGAACAAAAACAAAAACAAAAACAAAAACAAAAACGAAAACCGACACCGAAAACAGGCCGGGGAGAGTCAAAGGGCAAAACGGTCATTTTGGAGATTCTGGGAGCTTCAGATGGCAGAGTGGAGGTCGTTTTTTGACTCAGTGGCGCAAAACGGCTAAGAATATGTATTTAAGGAATTTTTGGAGTTTCCGGGAATTTTTGGACTTTTCTGGGATTTTCTGGAATTAAAATGGAAATTTTGGATTATTAAATCAATTAAAAATCTGAAAAATAAAATAGGAAAAAAGATTCATACCACACAGTGCCAGGCCGCGACCCAAATGGCTTTTGGCCCAACGCGCCCACTGAGCACACTGCCATGAGATCGGCCGGCCACGCGAGCGATCGGCCGACGGGTGGGACCCGGGCAAATCGGTGGTGGGGCTTGGTGGTGGGGAAGATGACAGGTGGACCGGGCGGCAGCGAGGCGAGGCTAGGGTTCCGGGGTGGCTTTTATAGCCCGAGGAGAGAGGAAACTCGGCGAGGCGGCGACCCAGATGGGGCGGCGACGACGACGGCATCGCGCGCGAGGGCCCGTGGTCGGCGAACGGGCGACCGAGCGCGTGGCGGGGCGGTGCAAGCGGCGGCACCGGAGGTGAAGGAGTCGGTCGGGCAGGTGAGCTGGGCCGGGAGGCCAACGGGGAGCAGACCGGAGGCCCACAAAGGAATGAGGCCCAAAACAAAAAAACAAATCCAATTCAAAAATCTGAAAATCAAACAAAGATTCAAAAGAAACCAAAAATAAATTCAATTAAAACTCAAAATTTAAAATGTTTTGAATTTTTGGGTTGTTTCAATGGATGCTTTACAATAAATTTGGAGGAATTTGAGGAGAGATGATACATACAAGACACAAAGGAATTTTTTTCACGAGGTCTAACCTCATGTTAGAATTTCTCTAAAATTCATATGGAACGAGCCTTTCATAGGAATTCTATGAGCTCAATCTTTTGTTCCAAAGGACTACTTCCTTCGGTTTGGTAATATCTGTCGTTTTGGACATCGACACGGTCTTCAAAACACAACTTTGACTGCTAATTTTTATTATAATATATTTATAAAACCCAATAAAATTATAATATTATGAAAGTACTTATCGAGACAAGTCTACACATATAATTTTCATGTAACCAATTTAAATATTTAAAAATATATCAATGGTCAAAGTTTTGGAAGTTTGACCATCACTATGTCCAAAACGACAGATATTACCAAACCGGAGGGAGTATGTAGGAAAATTTCTACAGGATTGGATTCCTTCAAATTTTCTACAGTCTAAAGAGGCCCTAAATAATTGGTATGAACACTTTATGCAAGATTCCTACATTGCAAGCAGCCCTTTATGATTTACTCCATCCGTTCAGTTTGTAAGTCTTATTTTTGAAATGATCTTATCCATAAATATAAGATGTATTTCATATTCCAATACAAAATTAGTGTGATGTTCCCTATATATCCATAATAAATATTTAATTTTACTTCATATTCTCTACATGCATGCATTGAATACAGTGCTTAGTGATAATAATTATGGATAATCTAGTCATTTTAATATCTTTTTAATCTATGTGTTAAAAAGAAATATATCTTATAACCTTCGACGGGAAAGCTTGCTGAACTCCCAATTTTGGTAACGGTGGCATCTACTGAACATTTCGATGTACTTACCGAATACCTATTCAGCTAGAAATAACACCGGAAGTCTTCAAGAAGCTGATGAGGATTTTAACCACAAAAGTAAGGACTTAATTAGAGACCTAGGTTAATCATAATAACTTAAACTAAAGGCGCCCAGGATGCCTTGCTTGTGGTAGCAAAAGGCATAAAGCGCCATGCATGCACGCATGCACGCAGAAACATGCATGGTACGAACATCCGCATAAAAGCAAAAGAGACAAGATATCGAACGAACACGATCTGGATCAGTCATCGCCGGACGACTAACAAGTAACAACGGACTGCGGCCGAGCTGAGCCATCCAATCAGCGCATGGAATCCTCGCTCTGCGCATTGCATGCCACGGTCACCGGAGCACATGCCCCTCCGGCCGCCACGTGCTGCCGCGGCGCCCGTGCCCGGCCGCGCCACTGGAGAGCTCGCGTCGTGCGCGCCCAGGCGCCTGCGCCGGAACCGGAGCCCGAACCGCAGGCGCCGGCGAAGGGAGGACCAGCGGCGCTGCCCAGGACCGCTCTGAGGGTGGGCGCCGGTGTGGCGCTTGCGCTGGCCCTGGGCGGCGCCTCGTGGGCAGCGCGCGGCGGGAGCGCCGGTCCCGTCCTCCTGCAACCGGCCGCGGTCTGCGCCCTCAACGCCGTCACCGACACCGCGATCCGCCCCTCCGCTGAGCGGGGAGGCGTCGCGGCGGCGGCCATGCGGACGAGCGTGGACGCGCTCTCGGACTCGCTGTTCCGGCGCGAGGACGCGCCCAGGGACCGCGCCACGCTGATGGATCTCGTCTTCGAGCAAGTCACCAAGGAGGTCTGTCTTCCTCTCATCTCGATCCATTTCTCCGTTGAACTCTCATCTCTCTAGATTAGCTTGATCGCGAACGTGTGACGCCATCTATCAAGCGCGTGTCTCCGCCATGCGCAGCACATCAGCGACAGGGGAAAGCTGACGAGCCTGCTGCAGAAGGAGTGGTCAGCGTCGCGCGACTCCGAGAGGAAGCTCAACCTCGGCTTGCTGCTCACTGACGTACTGATCAGTCAGGTGAGCTCTTACTTATTGCGTCTTCCATTCTTGTGTTCTAAGCTTGCTTATCTACCCCATTTATCAGTACTAAGCCATGCTCTGTAACCAATGTGTTGTTCACTTCAGCACTCTGTTTTTTTTACCTTGTAGAGAGAATGGCAGAGGGCAAAAGAAGTTTGCCAGCAATTGACTGGCCGATACCAACGTGACTCGAGGCCTTACCTACATTTGGTAATGTTCTATATCTTACTACTTCGTGCGATCGATATCTCAACTCAGCTTTTGTTCTAGATACCTGTAAATCTTGCGCTTGATGATGCTTTCTTCAGGCTGTCATCAACATGATGATGGCAGTGGAGACCATGCTATCTCCGGAGACTGCCACCACTGATGACATCGAGAAGACGTCCAAGAATGCCATGGAGGCCTGGAAAGAGTTCAAGAACAAGTACGAGCTAGCCAAGGGGTCAGCGGATTCCAGCACCTGACCTGATACAGAACACTCTGCTTGCCTTAAGCCAAAGCTTTCTGCTGAGTGCTGATAATTCTTGTGATGGATCTTTGTGTCTTGTCCACGCAGTTGCGTGCGAAGTTGCTGCAGTGCTTGTGATTTACACACTATAATTGTGATGAATCTTTGTGTCTTGCCCACGCAGTTGCGTGTGAAGTTGCTGCAGTACTCATCAAGACATATCTGTTTTACACTCTATAATTACGTGCTCTTTTACGGTACACTAAATTGAATATGAACCGTTTATTCTTTTCGATCCAATGGATCAGATTAACTAGAGTTTACTTATACTATACCTAGTAGTAGAGTAGTAGAAACACCCTTAACAAATCAACGGTTAGATGTGATTTCTACTACTCATTTTATACTACAAGTATAATCCACCGTAAAATTTCTCATAATTATTTACCAAGATTCCTATTTGTGTACTTGTGTTTACCAAATTTTTCTCCCCAGTATATCTACAAGAATGCAATCTTCAGAACAAAAGAAAGAAAGAAATGAAATGCTGCATTTGCATAGACCTTATTCAGTACGATCCCCCCACATCTTCGAAAGGTATCTCTCGCAGCTGCTCCCGGTGATGTCTCGTGAGGATGCCATCATGGTGATCCCCTGCTGCTTCCCTCCTCCCCCGCCGTTGTCACGCTTCAGGTTGTGCCGGTACTCGACGGCGATGTGCTCGAACACCTCGACCTCGAACATGTTCATGCTCACCTTGGGGCTCATCTGGTCCCGAACGTAGGCGAAGGCGAGCTGGTCGCGCGGGTTGAACGCCTCCAGCTCGTTGAACAGCAGGCAGGAGAAGAGGTCGCTGGCCAGGCCGTGCCTCCTGAGGATGATTGCCGTGTCCGGCACATCTGCATCATTCCAAGCCAAGATATGCACGGCGCTCATGATATCATATTCTGATCTCTAAATGTCATCAAGCTTGACGTTATTAGATACTCAATTCTGTTCATGTGATCGACATCGTTGAAATGTCGGTGTCAGAAACTGTCCGTTTTTTATCAGACGACAAATCAGAATCAAATGCAGGCAAGTAGTTCTGCCCGTCTCCATTGCATACCTGATGGATATGGAAGCTTGCTAGGGGACCATGGCTGCAGGCCGTTCCTGCAGTACGTCTCCATCTGCAGCCTGATGGCCTCCACGTCGCCCCACTTGCGCCACCGTGCCGTCGCGATCGCCTCCTCCATTGTGTGAAGGTTGAACGGGTGCTTGGAGACCGCCATGTCCACGCCCTTCTGGACGAGGAGCGAGTGCACCAGCAGCAGCGGGTCGACCGTGAGCTGCATCTTGGCGTCGATCCAGACGCTGAACCTGGCGTTCGGGAACAGCCTGTGCAGGAGGTGCTTCACGACGACGCCGTTCATCGCCGGGTTCTCGTAAGGGAGGCGATGCTCGCCGCCCAGCCTCACCACACGCCATGCACCGACCGAGCTGGCCTCTCTGCGCTCGCCTTTGAGGATTTTGTGGCTCGCGAGAACCTTTTGGGTGTGGTCGTCGATGAACATGAAGAAACACGCCGCGTTGAGCGTCTCGGAGCCGAGCCCCTTGGGCTGCCGGATCTTGTCGTGGTCGTTCAAGATCGCCGAGGCGACCACCACGCCATTGCACTTCTCCATAGCCAGTCTGTCTGCGACCATCAACGTTAAAGAAGCACGCTTTCGGATCCGCAAAGAATGGCAATAGTAAAGTGCCATATAGTGTTCTTGATGATTGCACAACACACAAAGCATGCACTTTATCTATGTGTGCGAACGAAAACATCGAAACAAAAGCAGTTATGTCTGGCTTCCATCCTAAGGAATTATAATGACTCAAAAAGATATAATTGCGTTGCGTTACAATGTGTGCTAATTATAATCATGTCCCTGTGCACAAATGTGTATTAGGTCAACGAACTCACCAACTTGTCTGAGGGGGAACTCCTTGAAGAATCCGCAGGGAATTTCCAGTGCACTGTCAGTCCGACTGAAGAACGATCTCCGTTCCTCGGCGGACAAATTCCCAGCAAACGAGTCCCTCCTGCCACTCTGGTACCGCAATACAGGCGATGCAGGAGGAGACGATGAGAGGTTGCGGCAGAGGCCATTGATTTCTTCCAAGACAGTCTTGTAGTCTGCTCCAAGAACCAAATTTCAGAGTCACTCTTTGGGTCAAAATATTGATCACATCGGTTAATCAAAAGAGTTAAGCAAAAAGAAGAAGAAGAAGAAAAAGAGAGGCAGGCGATTCATGCGGCCGAAAGAAAATCCAGTGTAAGTAATCAAACGTAGTCGCAACAATTCGTGCGGAAGATTCGGATCGCTACGAATCATCCATCAAAACAGCGACACCGATCCAATCCGACGAAACGACAGGAAGGAAAGATCGAAAAGCTGCGCCCCACGATCGAGAGTGGTTACTCGGCGGTGCAGTTCTTTGCGGATGCACGTGTGGAGAGACCTGAGAAGACGGCGGGGTACGAGCAGAGCGCGCGCGGGGTGGGGAGGGCGTGCTTGTGCTCGCCGTACCCGTGCGGGTACTCGAAGAGCGTCCCCGCCGCCGCCGCGGGGGAGCGGGAGGGGAGGAGGGGGCAGCGCGAGGAGCCCGGGTCGGAGAAGGAGACGTAGAGGGCGAGCGGGAGGGTGGTGAGGAGGTAGAGGAGGGAGACGCAGAGCAGCTTCGACTGCAGCACCGGGGGGCTCCGCGCGCGCACCCACCCCATGCCAACGCCACCGGCGTGCGTGGGGCGGCGTTTGTTTTGGGTGGAAATCTTCTCCTCAGGGCGGCCGGGCCTGGGCGCGGGCTAATGCGGGAGTGATCGTATTCGTTGGTTTTGGTCAATGGCAGTGATTCACTCTGGATTATTACGTAGCGTTGGGTATTGCTAGTTTGACTTTACTATATATATATATATATATATATATATATATATATATATATATATATATATATATATAAGGAAGTGTATATGTATCATCCGGATATTTTTGTTCTAAAACAACATTCAAACTTTGGACCGTACGATCAAAACACGCATCCATAGGATCAACCCACCTCGAATTCAGGGGGGGCGTGCATTGATCTGAAAGCAAATCCGATGGTCAGAAATTTGGATGATAATTGCTAAAGAAAACATCCGAATAAAACGTATCAAAACCCAAAAAAAAAATACCCATCTAAAACATTACATGCCATCTTCTCTATCCATCTCCACCTTTCCCTCTTCCTCTTACCTACTCACTATCCTACTCCGTTCCTTTCTCTATAACCCGCGCTGCAACCATGGCGCGGCGGAGCGGCCCGTTCCTCCTCCTCACCGCGGCCCTACTTGTCGTCGCCTCGGACGGCGCGGCGGCCGTGCCGCCGACGTGCGAGCGCATCGAGTGCCCGGCGTACGACGTGGTGGACGGCGCCAACGGGTTCGAGATCCGGCGGTACAAGGACGCGATGCGGACGTCCACCGCGCCCATCGAGGATATCTCCTTCGTCGCCGCCACGCGCACCGGCTTCCTCCAGTAAGCAGCTTTCTTCGGTTCACCATGCCGAACCACACAGCTTGGGTTTCATATGGGTCTGAGCTAATGGGCTCGTAAGTTGCTGATCACTTGTTGTTGTTCATGGGCCAGGCTGTTCGACTACATCCACGGCAAGAACGCGTACGACAAGACGATCGAGATGACGGCGCCGTTGCTTACGCAGGTGTCGCCGAGTGACGGCCGCTTCTGCGTCTCATCCTTCGGCGGGGCGGAACTGAATATATTGACTCGGTGTCATCAAAAAAAAATTAGTGTATGTTAGTCTATATATATATATACTCCCGGGAGTACGAAGTATTTTTCCTATATATATATATATATATATATATATATATATATATATATATAGTGCATATTAGTCTATATATATAGTATATGTGAACCCCTTTGATCTAAATCTTGTGACACCGGGAGGCAAATAATAAGCAAATGGTAAGAATACTAAGTTGTTGTCACATATATGATGAAGTAGTGAACCCCAATAATTTTTTCTCTAGTTCCGTCCCTGTCCTTCGGCGTGGAGTGGGACTGGATTGTGGGGTCTCGCGTGCGTGAGGCTGGGGGATTGGGTCGGCGAGGGACAAATACGCAACTGCTCGGTTCAGGATGGTTGCGGCGCCGGTGCTTTCCACGTAGCCTGCCATTCGGTGTTACGTACCGGCACAGTATTTGGAGGGAAAAGCAGAGAAGAAGTGCTTGAGGAAGAAGATGACTGAAAATAGGGAAGAGTTCTGTTTAGAATTCAATTTCTCGATGCCGTTACAGAGTCTCGCCTCAGCTTATATACAAGTATCCCAACGCACACATGGGCCTAAACACGGCCAACCCAACACGCAGTCCATTGTCGGCCCACTTGTTCATGACAATACCCCCCCCCCCAAAAAAAATACAGCTTGTCCTCAAGCTGGTACAGAAGGAAAACGCCAGTGAAAGTCCACCGCGTCCTCCCATGTCACCAGAGCAGAAACAGTCGGACCCCAGCGTACTTGCACACGTGGTGTAGCCGAGCCACCCCGAAAGAGTAAGGTTTCTTGCAAAACTTGAATTGAAGCGATGTCAGGGACTGAATCCTCCGAAGAAGAAGGTAATTCAGTTAACGGAATCTGTTGGGGAGGAACATGAAGTTTCAACTGAGAAACATGCACCACAGGATGTATCTGTGCCGTGGCCGGCAAATTCAAACGATAAGCCACTGAACCAATGCGTTGAAGCACATGGTAAGGCCCAAAATATCTGAAAGCTAATTTGTGATGTGGCCGAGTAGCAACAGAAGATTGAACATGAGGCTGTAGCTTCAGATAAACCAAATCTCCAATCTGAAACTCTCGCTCCAGACGATGACGATCAGCCTGATCTTTCATGCGTTGTTGGGCCCGCAGTAACTGGTGGCGCAATACTTCCGTCAGCATATTCCGCTCTTTCAACCATTCGGCCAAATCCGGAGTTACACAAGCAGCTGGATCGACAATACCCAGCGTGTCCATATAAGGCCTTAAATGGAGTGAGCTTCAGAGCAGATTGCAGAGAAGTGTTGTACCAAAATTCGGCTAATGGGAGCCATTTACTCCATTGTTTCGGACAAGCATGCACTGAACATCTCAAAAAAGTTTCAAGACATTGATTCAACCGCTCCGTTTGGCCATCGGTTTGGGGGTGGTAGGAAGAGCTCATCAGCAATTGAGTGTCAGACAATTTGAAAAGCTCCTGCCACACCTTACTGGTGAAGATGCGATCTCTGTCCGAAATTAAGGCAGCGGGTAGACCATGGAGTTTGTAAACATTGGTGAAATAGGCTTGAGCAATGTGAAGGGCAGTGAAGGGATGGGCCAAAGGGATGAAGTGACCATATTTAGTAAATTTATCAATTACTACCAATATGGAATCAAAACCAGAAGACTTAGGCAACCCTTCAATAAAATCCAAAGAAACTGTGTGCCATGCTTGAGTAGGAACCGGCAAAGGTTGGAGCAACCCGGGAAACTTCACATGTTCAGATTTAGCCCGTTGACAGATATCGCATGACTGCACAAAACGATGCACCGATTGTTTGAGTTGAGGCCAAGCAAACAAAGACTTGACACGGCTATAAGTCGCCTGGATGCCCGAATGACCGCCAATACCGCTAGCGTGCAAAGCCTGAAGGATATGTTGCTGGGCCAGAATATTCTTGCCAATCCAAATTCTAGCCTTATATCGAATAAGGCCATTCTGGAGAGAAAATCCTTTGTCATTGGTGCTGACAATACTCAATTCAGTCAGTAATGCCTGAGAGTCGGCATCATCCAAATAGCCGGCTTGCACTTTCTCCATCCAAGTCGGTGAACAAGTAGAGATGGCTAAGACTTCCGAATCATGAGGGTACCTCGATAAGGCATCAGCCGCAGCATTAGCAGAACCTTGTTTATAATGAATCTTGAACTGTAAATCCATAAGCTTGAGCATAGCTTTCTGTTGTAACTTTGTAGTCGCTTTCTGCTCAGTTAAAAACAGTAAGCTGCGATGATCAGTCTTGATCACAAACTCCTGTGCACATAAGTATGGTCTCCATTTCTCCACTGCTAACAGAATAGCCATACACTCTTTTTCATAGGTAGATAAGGCTTGATTGCGAGGACACAAGGCCTTACTCATATAGGCAATAGGATGGCCGTGCTGCATTAAAACGGCTCCGACCCCCTTATCGCAAGCGTCCGTTTCTAGAACAAAGGGTTGACTAAAATAAGGAATAGCCAAAACAGGAGCCGAAATCAAGAGTTGCTTCAGAAGCATAAAAGCTGATTGAGTAGATTCAGTCCATTGAAATGTAATTCCTTTCTTCAACAAGTGAGTCAAGGGTTGACTGATCATACTGTAATGCTTGATAAATTTCCGGTAATAACCTGTCAGACCCAGAAATCCGCGCAGTTCTTTGAGATTGCTCGGAATCGGCCAATTGGCAACATCCACAATTTTGGCAGCATCAGTAGCAACTCCGTTACTAGAAATAGTATGTCCCAAATACTCCAGGGATGTCTGAGCAAATGCACATTTGGAGAAATTAATAAAGAACTGAGAACAGAGAAGAATCTTAAAGACTTGCTCCAAAAGCAACAAATGATCAGGAAGAGAAGCACTATACACCAAAATATCATCCATGAAAACCAACACCCCTTTCCTCAGTAGTGAAGCAAAGATAGAATTCATAATCTCTTGAAATGTAGCAGGAGCATTTGTTAAGCCAAAAGGCATAACTAAGAATTCATACAAACCGCTGTGAGTGCGAAAGGCAGTTTTAAATTCATCCCCCGAAACAATGCGCACTTGATGATAGCCGGACTTGCAGTCTAATTTGGTAAACCATTGAGCTCCAGCCAATTCGTCCAATAGCTCATCCACAATTGGAAGAGGATGCTTATGTTTGACAGTGAGAGCATTCAAATGTCGATAGTCGACACAAAAGCGCCAAGTCCCGTCTTTCTTTTTGACCAACAAAACCGGAGATGCAAAGGAGCTCACACTCCGCTGAATGATGCCTTGGTGTAACATGTCAGCGACTTGCTTCTCAATTTCTGTCTTCTGATGTGGAGCATACCGATAAGGTCTGATATTGACTGGTTGGGCGCCCGGAACCAGAGGGATGGAGTGATCATGAATTCGAGAAGGAGGTAAACCATACGACCCTTTGAAAACCTCAATGTATTGCAAAACCAGATTAGAAACCTCCGAAGGCAGAGGCATATGTGATAACTGTTGTTCAAGAGTAACAGTTGAAGCAACTGCATCATCACATGAAGTCACAGAAGCCACCGACTGATCTTGTTGTGATGTCACAGGCAAAATCTGCACACAATGTGTGATAGCATGCTTGTTAAAGAGCCCTTGTAATTTGGGTATAGTGATGCTGGAACACTTAGTGATATCTTCTAGTATACCAGTCAACAAAATTCGTTTGCCCTGATAGACAAAACGAAGTAATTTCTTCCAATGTACCCAAGTTGGACTATGATCTTCTAACCAGTCAGCTCCCAAAATCATGTCATAACCTTTCAATGGTAATACTCGGGCATTATATGAGAAGGAATTCCCTTGAATATACCATTGTAGCCCGACAATATGCTGATCCGAAATCATCAAGCTGCCATTAGCTGCCAAGTAATGCATGGGTTCACAAGGCTGCTGAAATAATCCCGATCGTCTGGCCAAATCCGGACTCACGAATGTGCCGACACTGCCCGAATCAAGCAAAATCAATACATCATGTTTTCCAATATGGCCCTGAAATCTGAGAGTGCGCTTCTTCCGTAAAGAAGTGGATGCTGCAGGCAAATTAGTTTCAGGTTGAACAACAAATACTATTTGTTCCGATGGGGGCTCATCATCCAATTCAGTCGGGGCATAGTCCGGAATATCCACTTGCAAGACCTCTAATAATTCTTGAATAACATGAATGGATAC
This sequence comes from Rhipidocladum racemiflorum, assembly GCA_036346355.1. Lineage (NCBI taxonomy): Eukaryota > Viridiplantae > Streptophyta > Magnoliopsida > Poales > Poaceae > Rhipidocladum > Rhipidocladum racemiflorum. The sequence goes on along the minus strand of CM070569.1, from coordinate 42,537,757 downwards.
CTGAGGAGGACACTTGTGATTTCGTCCAGTCCATTTTTCTCCACAAGTGAAACAAAGACCATGAGTACGCCGATAGGTTTTCAGAGTTGCGAGTTTGTCTTCAGAACTAGATGTATTAGTGGTCACGTCATCCTTCTTAGTTTGTAGTTTAGGTCTGTCCGCAGAGAAACTTCCTTTATACTTAATTTTACTGAAGTCCTTGGAATCTGACTTAGAAGGCAAGGAAAATTTTCCAGCCGACAACTCCATCTCTTGTAGCAGGGCCAATTCACTTGCTGCCTGAACAGTGCCCGGCCGATGAAGAGTGATAACAGAACGAATGTCTTCGCGCAATCCACTCATAAAACGAGTCACGAAAAATGTGTCATCATATGACTGATTGTATAAGAGAATACCATGAGAAAGTTCCTCAAAGCGAAGCAGATAGTCAGAAACTGAACCCGATTGTTTTAAGCTATCCAATTGTCGGAGATGAAGGCGATACTGATCACGATCAAATCGAAGAAACACAGCATCACAAAGACAGTCCCACTCCTGGAACCGCGACGCTTCCATCGCCTCGCAACCATCGCAAATGAGCCTTGAAAATGCATTGCGGCGAAGCGCGTCTTCAAGCTGGGGTTGAGAGAATATACTTCAAAGTACATCTCACAACGATCACGCCATAAACGCGGATTAGTACCATCAAATTTGGGAAACTCCAATTTCGGCAACGGAGCTGAACGAGTACTCAATTCGCTCAGTTGCTCACCACACCATCGCGATGACGGATCAAAGTACGTACCCATGACCGGGCGTGGCGGCGGAGATCCAAGGATCCCGTCGCCCCCATCCCGGTGGTGATGATCGATGCGGTGCCCGCTGGGCCGCTCCGACGAAGGCGCTGATGGGCGCGTCCCGTGTGGTGGAGCTACGTTGAGGTCGAACGGCGGACCCGTGGGTGGATGCGGCGAAGGACACACCCGCGGATTCACCATTGGCGCCGCCTCAACTTTGTCCAGGCGTGCTTGCATCGCGTCCTTTCTTGCGAGCAGCACACCGAAGGACTCATCCGCCGACGATTTCCATGCTTCCATCGCTGTGACTTTGTCCAGAGTTAACTGGATCATCCCTTCGAAGGCTTCGAACTTCTTCGCAAGGTCATCGATGGACGATGTCATGGCGGCCTCCCACTTGGTCGGTCGGCGCGAAGAGGCCAGATCGTCGTCAATGCAACGGGAAAAAAAATTCGTAGGGTTTGGGAGAAGGCTCTGATACCAAATGTTACGTACCGGCACAGTATTTGGAGGGAAAAGCAGAGAAGAAGTGCTTGAGGAAGAAGATGACTGAAAATAGGGAAGAGTTCTGTTTAGAATTCAATTTCTCGATGCCGTTACAGAGTCTCGCCTCAGCTTATATACAAGTATCCCAACGCACACATGGGCCTAAACACGGCCAACCCAACACGCAGTCCATTATCGGCCCACTTGTTCATGACAACTTGGCCACCATCGTTCGAGGATGGAGAGGACGGGGCTGCGCGAAGGAGGCGCACGTTGTATCTGCATGTCTGAATTCCAGAATGCTGATTCGAATCTGCTCTTCGTTGCTGCTCTGCTACTACCTCGCAAGTTCTCTGAAAACTGACGATGCTTGATTGACTTCTCTTGGTGCAAACGGATTTCAGTTAAGCACCTAATTCTTGCCAGTAGTTAAGCGTAGCACTCACCAGGGGTGAAAATGGGTCGGGTAGTAGGTCATTCTGTATCATACTCTAATTATTTTTTTCGAATACGGGTATGGGTAGTGAAAAATCGAGTAGGATACGAATACGGATACCAGGTATTTACGAACGGTAAAAAACGGATACCAGATGTTATACGAACGGGTACAATACAGTACTTAGTCAAATAGTACGCAAACTACCTAGGAAAATATATGATAAAAATAATTTAACTAACACACATGATCCAATTATCACACATAATTCAACAAATAGAGCCAAATTAAGATATAATACATCACATAGAGTTGAATAAACACACGTACTCCAATATAGAGTTTAATTAATACATAATCTAACACATAGAGACACACATAGTCCAATATAGAGTCTAATTAATACATAATTCAACACATAAAGATCAATAAACATACATAGTTCAACATAAAGTCTAATAAACACACATAGTCCAACACAGGGAGTGCAATTCACGCATAGACTTCAGCACACATAGAGTAAAATTCAAACACATAGTTTAACATATAGAGTACAATTAACAAACGAAATAAAGTTCATCATGCATGCATGAAGATATCAATTGTCAAGTTTCAACATCGTCCTTCATCCCCATAGCATTCATATCTTCAATTAAGGTTTCTATTTTACTCTCTGGATCTGAAATTGATAAACAACAAATTAGTAATTATGAACAAAGACATATACATAATACATAAAGAAAGCCACATAAGCAAGATAATAATTTACCATTTCGTGAAGCAATCATCCAATCCTTTATACAAACTAAGGCCTCAACAGTTTCAGCATCAAGACGACTATTGCTGCCTCCTGACCCTCCCATAAGTGCAGTTCTCAAGTTTTGCATTATGTTACTCTGGTTGATAAAAATCTACAAAAAGATATAGAGCAAACTTAAAAATTGTACATATTCCAATTCTTGCATGCTTCCCAACATATCAGTGGTCATCAAAGTTTAGGTTGTTTTTTTCCTAGTAATGGTTTGATCACTCCACTGAACTGATTGTCATCAAGATGCCTTTTCAAATATAGGAAAGTTAGCATGAAGGAGAACAATCCTAGAATGTGGAAGGCGGGCTAGCCAATTGAAGCCCATTTTCGCATCCAACTGCCCACATGTTGAAATTTGTTTAAGTGGTTCCAAGATGATTTTAGAACAGTTTAACAATAATTACCATCAAACGAAGATGTAATAAAAGAAAACGTTTGCTCCAACAACAGATACATATGGAACTATTCTGTGCAATAAAAAATGAATGTAATTAAATAAACTTCCATTGTACTTAATCAATTGTACAGGATGGCAACAGAGAAATAGAATACAAACCGTACATATTGCAATATGAACATACACGCGCGAAGATGAATTCCATGGATACTTATAGATATGGATCTGAAGAATTAATCAAGGCTCAGGCATGACCTTTCAATTCTTTCAAAACATGATCTACAGAGGCAGTTGCACTAAAAAAAGTATATGAAACTCGAAATCACAACAATAATGTTTAGCAGAATTAATTATTTCGAATGGTCATGAGAGCAAACATAAAAATAGTGGCGAGCCTCCAATTTTTTTTTATATACAAAGGCAAACATGATTGTGTCGTGAAGGAGATACCTTTCCATTTTCTTCTCTCTGTGTAATGATCAACACTAAGAAAGTAGATGTTAAAAACAATACATGGAACAACAACGTCCTGCAAGTGTCAACAAAATTTGTAACTTCCCAAGTCCCAACATAGCCAAAAAAAAGGCCCACAAGTAAATATGTAGCTGAAATAGACGGAAGATAGCTGACAAAGTCCAGCTCCAGCATAAACAATTAAAACTGCATTTTGTTGCAACATCTCTACCTCTTTCGAGGCAAAGATATTCCAGATTGGGTGATCACTATCAAGGAGGCGTGTCATGTTAAATCTGTAGTTGTCAGCCAGTTGCATTTCTCCCAGAATTTAGACGCATTTCTCCCCGAATCCACTCGTGTCAGCCAGTTGCGTTGGAAATAAATACGCACGGTAGCGAACCTAATCGCCATCTGCTCCTAATTTGCCTTCCTATAAATCCTCTCAAATCTCAATCTCTCGCTCGCCTAACTGAAGCAAACAAACTACACACTTCTTTGATAGCAAAAATGGCGGCAGGAGAGTAGGGGCGATTGTGAATTTCCCATCCATCGATCCATTGTGCGCGATGGCGGCAGGAGAGTAGGGGCGGAGGTGCTGGCGGTGGAGCAAGGCGGACTTCTTCCTGGAGCCCTCCTTTTGGAGCTGGGGCGTGTACCTCGGCGCGCTTGCGGCCACCGTGCCGCGGCTCCGGGACCGCGTGGCGAGCCGGTCGTCGAGGCCGGGATGCTGCTTGCAGAGAGCGAGAACCCGCTGCGGCGCTGCCTCTCATGGGTGGACCTCGCCTTCCTCGGCTTCGGCTCCGTCGTGGGCTCCGGCGTCTGCGTGCCCACCGGCCAGGAGGCGCGCTTTGACGCCGGCCCCGCCATCCCGCTCGCCTACACCACGACCGAGTTCTCGGCCATGCTCTTGTCCTTCTGCTACGGTGAGCTCGCCACGTAGATCCCCTCGGCCCCGGCGAGCTGGGTGGGGGCGGGAGCTTGGTTTGGGCGACGGGACCAAATGGAATGGCTAGGGTTGGCTGCTGACTGGATTGGAACTTGGAAGTGGGCCAAGTGACCTCGGGCCGAACTTTAAAAAAAAACGGGTACCCGATATACATTACCCGACGGGTACCCGTATCCGATCCATTTTTACCGGGTAATTTTAATCCTGTATCTGACCCGTACCCGACTCAAAATTATCCAGGTACTACTCGAACCCGTACCCGTATCTGACGGGTAATAATACCTGCTTCTATTTTCGGGTAATCGAGAAACCAAATGCGGATACGGGTCGGGTAATACCTTTCCCGTTTTCACCCCTGGCACTCAACTCTGTTGATAAATATAAGACATATTTTGATTTTGTATAAAGATTAAGGTTGCATTAAAGTTGAGAAAGACATGAGAAAAATGATTTACATACCCCTCTTAATTGTCTTGAAATATAAGAGATGGTACTTTGTGTGGGGTGATAATGAATATATATATATGGTTGAGAAAAAATAAATATGGGTATAATAGAAAATACTCATTAAATCTGCATACAAATTTTATATTTATAAACAAAACCGTTCAAACTATGTCTTATATTTATCAACGGATGAAGTACTACAAAGGTACATGTCTTATCTGGTTACACTTTTACAGCAAGCTTAGAACTGTTTAACTATGAAAAGGTGTTGCGCTAACAAAAAAAAAAGTGCACAAACTTTCCTGAATTCTCCGTAGCCATCACAGAATCAAGGCATTGCTTCTGAAAACAAATTCGGCATTGTCAACCGTCCTTTACCCTGTTCGTGCCACGCCTACACGCGTAACGGCGTAAGTCTTGATTCCGACTGCCCAAAAAATGATTCTTTTTTCTTCTTCCTTCAAAGAGTGACCCACGACAATTTCGCGGTAGCTTTCACACGTTTGAAGATTTCCACCACAATATAAATAACGCATGAGGCATCCAAATCCCCCTCGATAAGTAACTTCAGTGTCGTTGGGTACTTGGGTGTGTACATCAATGTCTGTCAACACATTTGCCCTCCCAAGCGAGGTTGCTTGCTTGACTAGGATTGAAATGTAATTAATCCCATCAAAATTCGATCTAATCGCTTCACTGGAGCAGCCAATAATGCATTATCTCTACTATTCTAAAGGAGCACTTGGTGGCAGTGGTCCGTTCTTCCCACGTCATTAATTGCCGCTTAATTGCCCTACTTAATTGCCCTGCTTAATTGCCCTGCGCAAGAAACGAAGTGCTTTAATTAGCTAGTTTTCGCAAGAAACGAAACGTTAAAGATAAATGTTTGATCTTGTGAAATAATTTTTTTATTTTTTAATCTTTATTTTTCATTATCAATTTTGTTTTTCGTAGCAACGCACGGGCATGTAACTAGTGCATACCTAATAACCAGTTCCTCCCCCACTGGCGTCGTAGATCAAGTGCTCATGTCCTGTTTCGACTGAGAAGGGTTCTTGACGAACGAGGCGAAGCAAACGCCGTGTTTCTCGCAAAATTCCCGTGAAATTCTTGCGCTTCAAATACTATTTGACAGGTACAATTACCTGTAATTAATATCTGAGTTTAGGCTTTTTTCTAGGAATTAATACAGAGAAGCAGGAGTACATTATTCTCGGGGCAAATTTAATTTGCTACTTATTCTTGTTTTGCAAAGGGGTGGAGAGATCGAGATTAGCTGTTGACGCCTAAAATCTGGATGATGCAATCATGTACTCCCGTGAGTACATCACAAAAGGCTCACAAGATTGATTCCCGTTTGATAAAAGTGAACACATAAAATTACGGAGACACGAGAGGCACGAGTGTACAGCCCTCGGTAAAACACCGGAGCAGAACAGTAGTACAACGGCCATTATTTTGAACACTAGTATAGCAATTATGCGAGTAGTTAACCCTAAACTTCGAGCCATGCCGCCTCCTCACTTGTTGGCCTTACCGTTCACGGCGGCCGCCTCCTTGGCCGCAGCGACGGGGGCGGGGGCCTTGCCCTTGCCGTTTGCGGCGGCGGCGGCGTCCTCTTTACCGAAGGCGGAGACGGGGTAGGTCCTCCCGAGGCCGGTGAGCGTCTTGAAGGTGATCTTGGAGTGGTCGTCCTTCTCGACGAACATGTCGGAGAGCGTGACCCAGATGAGGAGCTCCTTGGTCTTGACCCCCGTCATGCGCTTCATCCGGCGGTCCTCCACGAAGGCGGTCACCTCACTGGCGTACGAGACCTGCCTCCCGATCTGCTTGAACGTGTGCGTGATGGCCTTCTTCTGCCGCAGCCACACGAAGCCGGCGGCGCGGTTGTACCCCACCTCCTCCATCTCCGCCAGCGGGAGCAGGCCCAGCGGCAGGCTCGTCTCCGCGAGCAGCTCCACCGACTTCTCCGCGCACAGCTCCGCGCCGCGGTACACCTCCGCGCCCTCCCTGTGCGCCTCGATCGCCCGCGACCCCATCGATCAAGCTCGTCGGATTCAAACTCGACGCAGCCGAGACGCGTGCGTTTTCTTGCGGATCTGGCCGGGGAGTGAAGGCAGTGCTCGATGCGGTGGTGGTGGGATCCGGGAGGTGGGGGAGAGGCGGGCTTTATAGGGGGGGGGGGGGGGTTGGATTCACCGATTCCGGATTGGATTGGCGGTGGTGAGAGATTGATTGTTACTACTAATTGATTCCGAGTTGGGGAGGGGGTGAGGACGGTTGGGGGTGGTGGTTTAAGGCGAGGGTTTGTTTATTTAATGCGTTGGTGACTCCGGCGTGGCGCCGATGCAGACGCACGCACGCAGCGGCGGGGCGGCCGGCTGCGACGAGAATACGGGACGCCATGGTTGGCCGTTGCGGGTGCGGGTCGTCGTTCTCTCTCCGGGGGGCTTCCTTGGTTGGTTGGTTTGGGTTGTTTGGGTGTGATGAGTCCGTGTAGGTTGTCTCCGCGTTTGCAGGTCTGAGGTGGTATAGTTAATAGTTTATCTATATAATGGTATATACAGAATAAAACCTTTTTAAGACCGCCTGTTAAATACTTCGTAGTCATTATTTTTCTATTTCCTCACATCACCTAAAATCATACTCCATATGTGGCATAGCCTTACATATACTATTAAACTAGCATGGTAGCCGTGAGTTGCAATGGAGTGCTAAAAGGGGGTGATGTACAGCAGCAAAACGGGATTCTAAACCGTACCGTAAACATCAAATTTATGTTACACACATGTAGCGAAACATACATGTATATATTTAGGTCAAAGCGAACACCCATGTCTATATGTCTACATTTAGTAGCAGACGGTTGTTTCAAAGGTAGATCAAACGGAGCAGTAGGATGTTCGATCCATATGTTGATTTAGTGCGTATGTGAGAGATGATGAGAAAAGAAAATAGATAACTACTGTTAACTCGTATTTATAAGCAGTGTAGAGATATACCTTAACGACGGGTACCGTCCGCTAACTGTGCCGGTTGCCTGCGCCTTCAATCGGGGGACGGGGGTTGCCGCTGGGCAGGGGATTTGGGGAAGTGGGGATAACCCAACAGTACGAGATTCCATCGAGTTAGTTGGTGACTTGGTGGTCGCAAAAGTACTGCTGGTTTAGCGCACTGTTTCTGGTTCTGGTACCACACCTGAGCACGCTCAAAAGAGGATGTGAGCTTGCATAAGAAATCAACTTGTGCATAAACGTATCCGATTGATACGAGTTGTAGCAGTAGGTTTTTCTTATGTGAACTTGATATACTATGGATGAAAGGGTGGTATGGTAGCTCAGTGGTTCATCACTGCCGTCCTGCGTGCTTTTCGTCCACGTTCGAACATTTGATTTAATGGCTGCTCATCTATTAAAAATGAGTATATACATGCATGTGTGTTTAGCAGGGTAGCATGTAGCCGCACTCCAGACAACTCTAAAAAATTTCTTAGCGTGTGTGGACTGTGGAGGAGGTATATATTCTTGTACCTAAAAAACACTTGATATGTTATGGCTTTGTCCAGACTTAAATAATCTTTTCTTTACCGGCCGTGTTGTGGTCTCCTTTTTTAGAAACCAAGGAGCGAGTGGGTTCAGTTCCTGCCATTTTTAACCGGTGATTATGTCAAAAGTCTAACCACGAACAATCTAAGGAATTCAGAGAAATGTTATTACCTTGAGTTCTTAGTTCTTACCTCTGAAGATCAGCTTCAGCTCGCCGTTACAGCAAGAACGCCACACACTACAGCTTTCTGCAAGTCAGTCGCCCAAACACGCCACAGGAACACTTCCATTACATATAAATTCTAGCTAATACAATCTATTGGATCGAAAAGAATAAATAGATGATATTAAATTTAATGTAATATCAAAGAGCTCTAATTTGACGCATGACACTCCAACAACCCCTTTCAGCAGCGTAAGTATATATACACGGAGTGAGCAGAGTTGATTTTGTTCTTGATCAGTTCAAGTGATGGTAGTACGACGGCTGGAGTTGTCATGCGCCTATATAGCGAGTCGCCAGTACCTTTGGTTAAGTGTGCTATAGATTTTTAGATGGATATTTGGTTCATTATCATAACTATAGTTTATCATACTTTTTTAACCTCGTGTTCATACATTATAGACTTAAATTTTTACCAAAATTTAGTATACTCTTGACACTGAATTTTATTGTCATGAAAAATACGATAAGATGCACTGCTTTAATTATATTAAAATAGACTTCAAACCAAACATAACTTTAGTGCGCAAATCCTGCAACCAGCGACGATGATGCCACCGGTACACCAGTTAGATCCGCAGCGCGCAGCAGCGCAACACGCGTTCCATGCACTCGGTACCGAGCCTACCGTGGCTTGATCTGGAGGCCACCGGACGCCATTCTTGACTCGAGTCGGACTGTATGGTTGGGCAGTGGTACTCCGCTTAATTGCTTCTTGGCTTGCATGAACATTGTTTTGGATTTTGAACATATCTTGTTGCGAGTCCTACTAGCGTTATTTAGGTCTTGTTTGGTACGCATATCTAGGAAGCATAGATTGCATGCACTGGAGGTGAAAAATTTGCCCTACAGCATGGCAAGACTTGTATACTGGGCATGTACACAAGCCAACAATAATTCTAGAAGCCGTTGCTTCACAAGATCTATGGATTTGGCATGTTTTTTTTGGTTTACCAGGATCTCACAATGATATTAATGTTCTTCACTGTTCCCCTCTCTTTCCAAAGCTAGCAGAAGGACAAACGCCGGAAGTGAATTATACTATCAACAGTTACAATTACATAATGGACTACTATCTAGCAGATGGGATATATCTTGCATGAGCAACATTTGTAAAAATAATACCAGCTCCCCAAGGGAATAAGAAGAAATATTTTGCCCAAGCTTAAGAGGCAGCTAGGAAGGATGTGGAACGAGCTTCTGGAGTTCTGCAATCTCGTTTTGCAATTGTTCGAGGACCAGCACGTTTATCGGATCAACAAACACTAAGAAATATCATGATAATATGTATCATCATGCACAACATGATCGTTGAAGATGAGCGGGACGAAATACCACTTGACTGGAATTACGAAGGAATGGGAAAAAGAGTTTTTGTGTCACATAAACATACACCTGAACTATTTGAGTTTATTCAAACTCATCATTCCATTCGAAACAAACAAACTCACAACCAGCTTCAAGACGATCTAGTGGAGCACTTATGGCCAGTGGCGGAGCCAGAAAAAAAAGATAGCCTTGGCAGATTTTATTATAGCTAACATATTATGAATTGATCGATATGTGAACTAAAAGCAATCTTGAACGCTAATACACATATGATCATGTAAATGAAAACTAAAAGCATAAAACAATGGTAATACCTCTGTAAAGAAGCATATGTTGCTATTTGCGTTGCAAAAGTACAGTGTACACCAAAATACCAATCTGTAAGAAAATAAATGATTAGTGCAACAATCATATGACATGGTTATTATTGACATTGAAAAGGATTCAAAGTTTCAAACATACAATTGAGGTGGTAATGTACGATTACGAGGCAAATTCATCCTCCGAGTTTTGAAGCTTTGAAACCGTCGAGTAATGATGCAGGATCACATATAATTTCATCCGGATTGAACTCATTGACATCATTAGTGCTATTTGGTGCTTGACCTTCCGGTTGAGCTTGTTGAGGTTGTGCTAAATCTAAATCTGTTCTTGCATTTGCATTGGTTGCACTGCCTGTGGTTTCAATGCTTCTCGTACTAACCAAAAACTTCCTCATTTCTGATTTAGCACCTTATTGAAAATTTATCACAATCAAAATATCAGACAATCATCACATATTCACAAAATCGCATTAATACGGATATACAGTATACAAATATACTCGATTCATCATTCACATTCGCATATTCGATTCGAGACATTCGATTTTAGTCATTTAGATTCGATTCAAAGTTCAAACTTCGTATCATTGATTCAAACTTGAGACATTCAGATTCGCTTCACTAGTTCGGTGTCTCACCTCCTGGTCCTCCTCGACCTCTGAGTCCTGGCCAGTGGACTGGTGGCTGCTCTGATGCGGATCAAGGCTGCGGCTCTGCCCTCGGCCGCGGCTTGGCGACTTCGGCGTCGCCCCTCGAGCCTCAGTCGCCTCGCTCGTCGCTCGGCGTCAGCGGCTCTGGCCTTGGCCGTCGGTTCGCACTTCGGCTCCTCACCTCCTCCTCGTCGGGCGGCGCGGCGTCGCCCTCGGCCGTGCCTCCTCCACCCGCCTCAGCCTCGAGCCCTCGACTCGTCCGCCCGCCGACGCCGCCCCCAAGCCTCCTCGACGTCCTCGTCTATGTCGCCTCGTCGCTCGTCCTCGCCCTCGCCTCCGCTCGGACTCGGAAGGAGATTTGGGGGCAGCGCTACAGGAGGGCTACAGTTAGGGCTACAGTAGTTTTTTGGGCTATATTTAACTGTGTATAGTTTACACTGTTCGGCCCAAGCCCGGGCAACTGCCCGGCCCAGCCGGGGGGTTGCCTCCGCCCCTGCTTATGGCAGCATTATGGAGGGGTGTAATTCAGTAGTGTTTTGATTATGTGCTAATTTATATTTCATATGTATCGTAATGGGAATCTTTAAATATTTTATCAGATTTCAGATTTTGAAAACATCATAGATCACTTTTAATTCCTCTCACCCCTTCTCTTTTACAATTTCTAACTGAATCATTGTACATAATACATGTTATATTTGAATTTATGTGCATACTTCCTATCTGCTGCTTGAACACGCAAGAGTTATTGCTATTCACAGACATCACTATGGAAATAAAGAGTTATTGCTATTCACAGACATCATATGTGAAGCAAATAGTTTGCAACAATGCAACAAAACCACTCTGGATGAAATAGTTTGCCATAATCGAATCCTATAGACTCATCATTAGAGCTTTCCTCAGAACTGTCATCCTCATCATCACTGCTGCTTTCTTTTTTTGGCAACCCCCTTCGCAGCAAGGGAAGCTGTAGTGTCCTGTGAGCAAAAAGAAACACGACATGTAACAACAAGCTCAGTTAATTTCCTCCTTATTTATCAAGCACTAGTCAGTACCTTACTAACATAAATATTACAAAGAAGCAAAGAATTAAAAGATGCATTTCTCATAATTCGATCAGAAGTTAACAACAAGCTCAGTTAATTACCTCTTTCTTATTTACCGCCATCATCTTCGCATGAATTTCTAACAGCCTAGCGGTGAAATCGTCAACATATAGAAAATTCAATATGGAATTTGACAAATGCAAATCCTATTGGTCAACAGATGCCCAACGTCCACCAACTGAGGTAGAGGCAAAACCCAAAAAGTCTGAATTTTTTTTTATGTATTTGGTCATTGAGTACCATCAGTAATACAAGAGAATGTGCAGGTAAAATGCTGAGCACTAGTGTACTGGTATTCTATTGCTCAATAAAAAACCTAGGAACCTTGTTCTGTCTGGTTGAATATACTAATTGCTTATGCCATAAGTTCATCGAAGCTACAAGCCCACAAATCAACCCTGTACTCTGTTTGTAACTAAAAAAAATTGAAACTATGAGCATTGAAGAATCGAAACATTCATTATTTTCCCATTTCCAAACTGAGGCGTGAGGGAATAATATCGAAACGTTGAACCAGAGATAACCACTCCAAGAAATGGAAGGTGCCTACAGATGCAAAATTCTCCACCCACAACTAAGATCGCATCACGTTTCCGAGAACTTTGGCCTCTCTAAACGAATCGTTCAGAACCAGGGGGTAGCTGTCGTTTCGATCAGCAAGCTGGGGCAGCCGTACCAGATTGGAGCGGTTGCCGATGACAAGCCCGTGCACGGCGCACCATATGGTGGCCTCCTCCACCATCTCCACCGCCCCAGCTCCATGCCTCACCGGATTCGCCAGCGCCACATCATGGGGAGCCTCAGCGCTCATCGCCCTTGACTCATTGCATATTTGCAATTTCTACCCTGATAGAGCCACCGTTGGATGAGATCTGGACGGTTTGGATTTAATTTTTGCATATGTGCACAGGATGGATATGTGCACAAGATATGTAGCCCTTTTGGAGTGCTCTTTTTAAGACTGTTCAATGCTCCTTCCTAAAAATTTTAAACAAGGAACCAGTATACAGACTCTTGGAGTTGCTCTCAACCATTGAATCGAAATCAAACGATCCTAGATGCAAGCTACACAGCTACGTATCTGCATGACCCACCTGTCGCCCAACCCTAGCCTCCTCTCGCATGCGCCCTCACCAACCACCACTTGACGTGCCGCCTCGTCGGTGCAGCCCGCCCTTTCAACCATCCCCTAGTTTATTCACCGCAACACCGTCAGCGTAGCCGCCGCTATGAAGCTCCCTACTGCTTGGAGGATCACCGGTGTCTAGATTCAGCTAGACCTAGACGACAGAGGTTTAGATTCGGCCATATCCAGTCATCGTGGAGCAAACCTGATGGTCGCCGCTGTCATTGCTACGAGAGTATGTTGATAGCCGTTGTTACGGATCAAGTCAAGCAACGCTGGATGATAGTGGATTGAGGCTAGTGATGATGGATGGCAATGGATCGAGGTAGTACTAAGATCTTTGAGAGAAAGTTTGTTACTCCATTTATTTTTATAAAGCATAATTTAATTTGATAAGGTCTTCAAAGTTAAACTTTGACCGTTAATTTCTTTTATAATCTTTGTTTATAGCTACAAAATCATACTCAGAAAAGTGCAATCAAATACAAATATACTACTGTTATTTTTATGTCATGTAATCTTCTATGCTTTTCTTTTTTAAAGTTACACAAATATCAAAGTATGAATGAAGGGTAAATGGTGATTACTTACTCCTTCGCTTGCTTTAAGATTTGTACAACTTGTATTGAGAGGAAAAGCATAAAAGCACTTCTCTCTATATATTATTAGACTAATTGTTAATCAAAATTTACAAATTAAGAATATCGAAATACATGAGCCTCTTATAAAAATAAACAGAAAGAATACCTCTTAGTACTACTTCATATACCAAAAATATTAATATTATGGACATAAATAGGGACATACTCATCTTCAATTCTTCATTGTGGGTTTTACCCAAAGTAATCGGGCTATGAGGCGAGATTGCCATCCCTAACCGCGCCAGCTCGCTCGCCGTTCTTCCCCACGACGAAGCTACTAGAAACTCCGCCGGTCGCCGAGCACGTGCACCTCCCGGATCCCGGCACCGCCCACCGCCGTTCTCTCCCCAAGGTGCACGACATTCCCACCCCTCAAACCGTAACAATTTTATGCGTTGCGCGACGCCGCGATGGCCTGCCGCCGTTGATCCTTTCGCGCAATTGGAGGTTGCCCGGAGGGGTTAATTACCTTGCCGGAGCAAGGTTTGGATCGTCTCGTGCTACTTGGTGTTTGCTTAGCTAGCGGCTATAGCGCTGGAGCCGCAGCGGCGAACTGGTTTGGTCGAGACTACCATGGCTTCGTACCTTGTTTCCCCCCGATGCCGTGGTGACCTCTGTGGATTGGTTAGCCGCCATTGATCTCGTTGTCATAACCTTTGATTTGTGCTGGGCTGTTCAAGTGGCTGTGTCGCTCAGGGCAAAATGTGAACTGTGGAGTTCAATTAGTTGATTCCAACGCATTTGGCCTCCTTCCATGACAGGTTAGAGTTGTAAGCCTTTTTCCTTCAATGGACTAGTTTGATACTTTGATGAGCTGAGTTGCAGTCTTGTAGCTTTAATTGATTAGTTTGATGAGCTGAAGCAGCTATTTTGATCTGTGTGACTTCCGATCTAAAAAAAAATAGTTTTTGTAGTTGAATAATTGTTATATATGATTTCTTACCATAGCCGATAATTAGCTTATAATTAGATTAAAAAAATAATTAAAATGAAACAGTTGTTTTGCAACTGACGTCGATGCAAGTGTTAAATTGGTTCCCCCCTTGAGAAGTTCAAGCAGCTGCGAATCTGTGATATCTAATGACTTTGAATTTCAGCTTCTAGATTTATTTATCGTTAAGTTTTGATCTGTTTAATCAATTTAAGTAGTTGTCACAACACGAAATAGGAGATTTTACGTTATTTTTATCTCATATATTGTCTGGTGTCTACTATTTCTGCGAACTGAAATGAATTTAGTTGCCCTCCTTTCCAGTCTGTGTCAACAAATTGTTTTGACTAAACCCTAATCATTGGGGGAAACACTCAAGTCCTTGTTATTGCTGTTCCATGAAAATGATATTCTTCCACTATAACTATGTATTCAACATAGATTTGTCCTCTTCCAACATTTGGTCTGTGGAACAGAGCTAAATTTTTTCTTCACTCCAAAGTTCCATATTTACATTTCGAAATAAATTAGTAGTTACCCCACGACTGTAACTCCAACTATCTCCTGGGCGGCATTTTCTTCACGATCCCACCAAGTTGCTTAATGCCTGGTTGCTGAGATTTTAATGTGGCACCTATCTCAAAGCTAAGTCCTACTACAAACATCATGCATTTTTCTCTGCACAGTTGATGATATTGAGCTTTCATAATCAAATCTCCATGAGAAACAAATGGTCACCATCTCGAATTACTGTAATATCATCAATTTCAGCAAAATCTTCATTGAACAGTTTGTTAGGACAATAACCTCCAAACTTCTGACCTGCAGAAAAAATTACGGATAAGAACATTGACACTCCGCACTAGATCAAGGATTGCACTGTGTAATTAGACTGTAACCAATACTGGTTTCTTTAATGGAACAGCAAAAAGGAACTGAAAAACTCCGAAATTTAAGTTGGGGCACAAATCAGTCCGGAAAATGAAACCAGTACGGTGTCAAATACGAATGACCAATGCCAAAAAGTTGTGGTGCTAGCTGTTTGGAGCTAATACAACCCCATGTGGCATCAATTCATCCTTTAGTAATGAAAGCAAAACTCTTGTGGTAGCTTGGGCTGCTACGGCCACGACCTGGTGCTTTAACCATATGGACATAAAACATTACCTACTGGGCTCATTTCTTTATTAAATGGCACTAGTGTTCAGTTCAAAAATTTCAGCTGTAGCCGCCTGTAGGGCTATTTCATAAAAAAAAAAAATACTATTCAGTTGAATAACTATAAGTCAAGATTGGACTACTTAACCTTTAAATGTTTCTCTACCGGGGAAGTACATTATCATACTAATATGAGACAATTATCAGCTGGCAGTGATGTTGCTAATCAATACTATGGTAATACCTTTTCTAAACCTCATCTCAGAAAATTATGCTCTGCTTGTGGTCTAGAATCATGCCACTCCTTTTTTTTTATTCTTGTATAAAATCAAATTCTAAATACACTATTGATAAGTTACGAGAAACCTAATCTCTCGGAAACTTGTTGCAGCTGGAAGGACTTATTGGGGATGCTCACCCTCTCTTGTGCTGAGAAGCTGAAGCTCCTCTCCACCAACTTCTTTGAGAAGTTAGCTTTTGGAAGAAGCTAAACCCTCCTATACTGGGCTTTAGTGGTTAATCATGTATCTTAATCAAAGAATACTTACGAGCTATGTTGAAAAGTTCATCAAGAGATCCTGGTAGATTTATAACTTTTGCACCTCCTGAACTTTTGTTCTGTTTTGAATACATATGAATTGTCACTCTTTTTCTTTCTGAAACCACAGAACCACCATTATCAGTTGAACAGATTCCTCCTTCTGTGCATGTATCAGTGATCTCCTGAAATTCTCTAGCAGCTGAGTATGTCAGCATTTTATCTTGGATCCTTGACTGCCTTATTTTTGTGTCCTGCCATGTGCTTTCAAACCTGTCATGAGCCTCTCTATATCCTGTCATGCAATTGTCAATTGATATTTGTCGATGTGCATATGCCTTTCCTTTGTCCTTACATTTCCAGTTTGTAGGAATATGATTTTCCATTACTTCACCATGACTATCCCATTTTTCATGTTCTTTACAGAGTCCTTCGCTGCAACATGACGTTACTGTTCCTCTTTCTTTTGATCCATTGTCTTCATTGACACGATTGAATAGTGAACATCTGTTGTACTCTCTGAACATATTGTGCTTCCCTAGAGATTTCTCCACCACCTCAGTAGAGAACCTATGATCTGGGCTCATCTTCTGCCAAATGCACAAGAATACTAATTTTCTTTCTGCATAAACAAGTGAATTGTAAAACAAGAGACCATGATGATTAAATCAAGAACTCACCTGGCAAAGGTTGTTCATTATAATTTGTTTGTCATCTTTGTTTTCCTGAATAATGTTTTTGAGTGCTGTTGTGCTCAGCCTTAATAGTTGTGAAATTTTGGTTGTACGGAAAGTACATGGCTGGGGAATGTTGTAGAGAACCCCTATTTCACCAAATATTTCACAACCAGACAGTACTTCCTGAACCTGGATTTTGTGATGATACATGTCAAATTCTGCATTACTCTTTGTTCTTTAAAATATATGAACATTTGCTAAGTCTTACCTTTTCTGTTCCATCAATCCCTATTCGTTTTTCCTGGCAAAGAAAACGCAAAGAAAACAGCATAACTTACAATTGTGTGCGTGGTTGTAAGAAACTGCAGAATCATGACAATCATCAAAATTATAGTTGCACTAACCAGTGCTCCTGAAACTAATATGTAAACATCTGTCGGTGCTTCATTTTGGAGTATGACTACTTCTCGTGGTGGGTAGTACTCTGCTTCCATTGCAGTAACCTACTTTGAAAGGATAATGTATTATATTCCAGTTGTTGATGGTACTCATTGTACATATTTTCCAGTTGCTCTAGTTTTCTTGTGTTCTTACCAGTTGGAGCATGCAAGTAAAGGAAACACCACTGAAAAGATAGACTTTTTCTAGGACAGGGAGGAATAAGTGGCATGCTATGCCTGAACGGATTCCTTTTGGCAGACTATCCAGTGTTTCCTTCTGTTTCAGCCCCTCTGTCTTATACCTTAGGCAGATATGAGCTAGCATTTCATCCCTAATGTGTTCAGGTAACTGATTTCTTGCAGCAAACTGAGAGGCAGCATGGATTGTGTCCCTCTGCAGCATTGAGGACAGGAAAGGTTAGGAGGTTTAAAGACACTATATATGATATTCTTGAAATACAAGGTTAGGAGATGTAAAGACACTATATATGATATTCTTGAAATAAAAGGTATATTGCTTCCAGTGCATGTATATTTGTTGGTGCGTGCGCATACAGGTGTATGTATGCGTATGTAGAGTTTTCATGTGCATTTTATACATGCATGGTCTTGGATCATTGGAACCAAAGTCCAGACATGCTAGTGACAGATGTGTAAGCAAGGTGTTATTTGTTTTTCAAATTTTCCTGGCATATAGTCTATGTGCATATGCATTACAATACAATTTCAAATTATCAATTTAACTCCCTTGGGCAGATGGTCTCACATTCCCACCCTATCCTCTAACAAATAAATTCTTCTCATTTTTTCTTTTATTTCAGTCCATTTGTAAAGCAATGGAAAGCAGGAATATCAACATCACCAGAAGTCCAGAACTACAAAAAGATTTGTTGAAGGTATTTGGAAGAGTACGTACAAAATTCCTGGTACGGCAGCTTCCCTGGACAACCAGATTTGTCATGTTACCTATGAGGTATGCTGTCAATCCCAGGTTAAATAGCATATAGCATATACTAAATAACATCTCTCTTGGATTCTCTGCATGTAAATCCCCATAACCAGTTGTTGTGAGTGTTGTAATGGACCAATAAATTGACGTAACATATCGATCCCATAGGCTCTCTGATCTGTAGTTTGGTATTGCTGCTCCTATCCAGGTTCTTGCTGGATTGGGGTATCTATCAGCTATTAAGTAATTGAAGCATCCTGAACAATGTACTGCAAAAAGAGTAACCTGCCATTTTTACTCAAAACTAAGTTTCAGTCATCGGGGCAGTATACATTGATTTGTTTCATACTTGAAGAGAGGAGAGCATGCATACTTACAGAAATTAGTTTGGTGCACCTTATCCAGTAGTAGTTCAATCGGATATCCTTTTCAAGCCTAGAGGGTGCGCTTTTCCTTATTAATTTTCATATCTCTTATTTTTCAAGTTTCAAGACAAAAAATATTCGTACCTGGCAAATAAAGCACTGAGGCGTCGGAGACGCCATAATCGAAGCATGTTAAGTATCCTAAAAGCAAGGCCATTTTCATGCTTTTTAAAGAGTAGCCCAAATGGTTGATATGGAATTGTTGAACAGACGTCAAAAATGAACCAAGAAGAGAGATATCTGCATACAGGATACTGTCAGTTTCACTGATATTGTTATCTCTGCACATGTGCTCTACCATTCAGAATGACAGTTGAGATGCAAGTGCCAACCTAGCTGCAATCCTTTTTGGATTATCCACTGGAAGATAAGACTTCCGATCCAGATACGCTAGGAAAAAGGTGAGAATAATATCAATTGCAAAGAAGCTGTTGACAATGTTCTCAACCATAAAAAACGTCCATGAGAGATGTCTCAGAAATGCTAGTTCAAATGGGCAGATCCATGCTGAATAAACAACAAACACAAGCAAGAACGTCTCCCAGGTCCTGAGCAATGAGTAATTATTATAAGTATTTCTATACACATTCATAAATGATGTCAGAGAAAGTAAAGAAAGTGATTTACCTGTAACGGGAATCATAAGGAGAAATGATGAATTTCCTCAACTTCATAGATTGGTCTGCTCTTGCTCCTAGAGATGGGAGAAGGTCATTGTGGAACATATTGCTACCATTTTCCATTGGAGTGTCTAGTTAGAACTAGGAAGTACCTAACTTGGGGTCTTAGTTCCTAGAAGCTGTTTCAACTGTTGCAGAGATTTCTAGTATATTGAATTGATGGATGGTATTATTTCTGTGAAGTGATGGTTGTGAGTGCTGATAAATAAGAGTTTGGTTTGGCTCCAAGAAAGAAGAGGATCAAGGAAACAATGGAAGTAGGATCTTTGATGTGGACTTAAAAGAAAGTGACATTTTATATGGTCATTTTTGTTTCTACGTGAAAGTAAAACCAATAAGTGGTGTGGGCTTACTGCTCGTGGTTTTGGTAGGTTAGCTATGAATGAGTTGTAAATGTTTTGGTCAGGTTTTATGAGGCAACGTCTGCCAGTCTTCTGGGAAGTATCACTATTTAGATTTGATTGCCATTTTTGAACATTTGTTGATTGTAGTAATTAGAAGTTTAGAAAATTTGTATATTTCTTTATTTAAAAAAATGAAATATCACTTTGTTTAATTCATTCATTTACGTTATTTGTAGGGAAATTAAATAATATTGAACTCTTTTGATTCCCATCATGAAGAGTATTTTACACCATGTATCTGCTAAACTTTTCATAAAAATGCGTAAGACATAGGGGATTGAATTATATTGCTTCTCGTTTGCGCAATTACTTAGCTAACCAGAATTGTTTTCCATTTGCTTCTACCTTGTGTTTTGAGATTCTGTCATTGTACTTCCATGATCAGCATTTTGCCATTTATGCTGTACTTCTGGTCAGTAGCTAGGTCTATTAAATATGTCTGGGATCATTTTTGAGAATAGTAAAGGTTGGTCACCACTATCATTATTTTCTGATCCTTGAGCAATCTAAACACGCACCAGACATTAAAAGTTCTTTTTTTGTGTGTAATTTGGATATTATCATACTTCATATTATCTATAAAAGCAAATGTTTCTGTTCACAAGAACGGAAGTGAGATTGCAATGAAATTTCTAAAACATGAATAAAGAATGAGATACTACTTTAGGTGAATTAAACCCTTGCACATAGCATACATTATCTCGATCATTGGATAACTTTCATGCACCTCTCTCGCAACGCATGGCTTTTACTGGAAACACACACACACACACACACGCAAGGTTTGATACTGACAATGTCAGATTGGTTTGCCTTTACAGGGTGCCGAGAGTAAAGTTTACAATCAGGAATTTGTCAAACTATCTTTTATCTGTGAAACTAGCTGTGACAGTTACTAGAAAAAATAGCTTGCTTTCAGGAGCTTGTAAACAAATGTGCAAATTGCATGGCTTCTGCTTGGCCTACCGCACAATCCACTGACATCCATCACGGACTTCCTGGGAACTTGCATCTTCGCTAGAAGCCTGGCCAGGAGACCTGGGAATTTTTTACTGTTCTAGCCCCCTCACAAAAATAAATTCGTAAGCTAGCCGTTGTTCCATCTAAATTGCAAAAATAGCCACATAACAGTACAAAACCGCTCAGTGGTAGCGCGACATTTTTTTTTACTATTCCAGAAATTTTTTATCCCGAAATCCCGCTGTGCGTGAGCGCGGTAATATAAACAATTTTTTTTTTCAATTTCCCAAAAAATACCAGCGCTTGGAGTGCGCGGTATAATTTTCCAAAAAAAAAATTTTTGGTTTTTAAAATACCGCTCATGGGGGGTGCGGTATATTTTTTTTTAAATTTTTTTTTGGTTTTTTTAATTTTACCGCTCATGGGGGGTGCGGTATTATTTTGCCAAAAAAAAAAATTTTGGGTTTTTTTGGCACCGCTGAATTGATTTTTTTTTTTTTAAAAAAAAATTTGCCTCGGTCTGGGACCGCTTTATATTTAAAAAAAAATTATTTTTTTAAAAAATGCCACGGTCCGGGACCGCTATATATTTAAAAAAAAGACGTGGGTGCAGGCTCATGCGATCCAATGAGCAACCAAACGCGGGTTCCCTGGCTACTGCGAGTCTGGCCGCATGGAACCAAGCAACAAAACCAAGAATAAACGGTTCATATTCAATTTAGTATACCATAAAAGAGCTCAAAAAATCTAGGTTGTATGAAGGAAAGATAATGACGAGAGAGATATATTATCAACAATTTAACAGGTGTTCTAGATTCTTGAATATGAACAGCTATTGTCAAGTCCCCAAGTTCGAAAAGTGCAGGGACATCCGGAGTATCCGGATCTACATCCGGAGTGTCCGGATCCAACCCGGAATGTCCGAATAAAATGTCCGGAGTATCCGGATTGGGCTGACTGCGCCCCAACCGAGTGTCCGGATCAATGTCCGGAGTGTCCGTTGATCAGATCAAGACCCCAACCCGAGTCTCCGGTTGAGCGTCGGAGAGTCCGGATGGTGCGGGATTTTGTATAAAAGTCCCGCTTCTTGATTTCCCACCTCATTTCTTCTCCCCACTTGGTTCCCCACCCGTGTGAGCTCGTTCCTCCACCCTAGCTCCTCTCCTGGCGAGCTTCCACCACGGTGACTCCTCCCGTGGCTCCTCCCCGCCTCCTCCATCCCCTGAACTCCTCCTCAAGCCGCATCCTCCATCCTCCACCCGGCATTGCTTCTCCTCCATCTTCCTTGGAGGTAGGTCTCTCTCTTGGGAGTAGATTCGTGATTCTTGGGTTCTAGGGTCATCAATGGTGGGAGTTAGAGCTTAGGTTTAGATTTGAAGTTTCGGAGGTGAATCTTGAGCTCTAGGGTTTTGGGTGTAGTGATCCTAGGGGTAGTGTGGGGCTTGGAGTGATGACTGTGGGTGCTAGTGTGGTTGATCGGGTAGTAGTAGCGCCCGATCCAAGGGTCGCTTGGAGTTGGTTAGTGGTTTCATGGGCTAGTGTCATTCCTCGTGGAGTTGGGTTAGCTATAAGCTTCTTCGGCCTTGCCACGTGTAGGAAAGTCATAGATCGGGTCCCGTGATGCCGTTGGACTTGGCGGCACCTCGATCCGTCGAGTTATTGGGTAAAACTCGCCAGGTCGGAGTGTCCGACACCGTCCGAGTGTCCGCTCTGCCGAGTATCCGGACCGAATGGGCCGGAGAGTCCGGATTGTCCGAGAGTCCGGATCAAATACCCGGATCGTCCGGTTAGGCCGGTCTGTCCAGCTTGAGTCGAGTTGTCCGGCTATGCGTTATTTCTTGAGGTTTTTCGCTTGTACTTCATTCATATGCATTGCATGCATTTTTATTATGCATTGTACTCGTGTAGAGAACGATCCCGCGGCGACTGACGTGGCCGTGGTTGAGGGAGTTGCCGAGGGGCAAATCGCTGTCGATCCACCAGCAGAAGAACAAGGCAAGCACCTAAGCATATTTACCCCATTATATGATTTTATCTTAGAGAATTAAATTGCTTATTTAGTCGATTAAGTATGCATTAGGAGTTGAATGGTGGGAACAGGGTTAGAACCTAATTGCTGCACATACACTCCTTGAATTTGTGGAACACTCCCTTCGAACCAAAATATGGGTAATTGTAACGAGTCTACGCTTAGTTTTGCTTAGATGTTGGGTTGGGCCAAGTGGGGGATGGTTCTTCCGCTTGTGATTATTAACAATTGTTTCACTTCACACATGATGGATTGGAATGGGTATGTTTATGAGTTGTAATTGATAAATTGTGGACCGGGCGGGAGTTGGTTCATTTGAGTATGGAGACTCAAATGTGTAGCCCCGTCTGAGTCGATTAAGGACCGATTCGATGGTTGCCCTTTGATCGAGCACACCGGTTGGTCGCATGCCCGATTATGGTACGGTAAGCCACTCTTTCTCTCATACGGAATCGATGGACCGTGAACTTCCTCGTGGTTGGACGTGGTTGAGGGCGCAGGCTTAGGCCGACTCGAGCGCCAAGCCGGGCTTGGGGCCGCTCGAGGGTGCTAGGTTTTCGGCCACAGAGGACGCTTCAATGATTGGGTATGATTGGGAGGGTTGACACTAGGCCCTTGTGGTAAGTGTCGTGCGATCAATGCTTCCCTGCAGGGATAATTAAGCGATTCTAATTGCCGCGCTCTCGGATATGAGCAAGCTCTTTCATCGCACAGTCACGTAGTAAGAACTTGAACCGAGGTTCGCCGTCGAGCTTGAGCCCACATAAATTGGTGTTGAGATTAATTGTTGTGAATTAATGATTGCAACTTCATTTTTAGAAGTAGGCGCTGTTACAACTGCTAAATTGTGAATTGAGTAGTTAGGTAATTAATATAACAAATGTTAAGCTTTCTGCACTTTTACCTTCAGCCTGGTCTTTTGCTACATCCAAATGCATGTCCTTTGGAGTCGGTCATATATGGACCACGGGTAAGACTTGCAGTACCTTCCGTACTCGGGCTTACGCTTTGTGGTTTTGCAGTGAGGATCCAAAGGGGTGTGAGTTACGCTTCATCGCCTATCGGTGGCCAGGCGGGGCACCGAGTAGAGGCCGCTATGCGTGTGCGCCGGAGGTGTTCAGGCATGACACTTCCGGTGTTTTACTTTTGTTGTATAGGATAGTCGGCTTTACTTTTGTAAACCGTTGCACTTTTATTTTCGTATTGGAGCCTCGTCGGCTCTTCGCTTCGCTTGTTTGGTCGTCCTTTGGGCTTCCGTGTGTCGTGTGTGTTTTGTTGTTTCCGCGTTTCGTGCGTCTCAGTAGTGAGTTTGGGCCCGATGCCCCTTTGTGGGAACTGTTGTGATATAACTTGGGAACCGGTATGTGGGGATCTGGCGAGTTTCGGATCGCATACCGGGGAATACCGGTTGTTGTCGAGTCGTTGGACGTTCGTAGGGTGGTCTCCATTGGGCTTGGGTAATAGCATCGATCACCTCCGGTGATTTGTTGCTAGGACCCAAATCCGACGGAGCAACCGTGCATCCAACAACTCGAGGGCGATCTGGCGGCTCCTCTCACAAAGTTGGTATCGAGCAAGGCGCACAAAGACGGACCCCAACTCGACGACCGATTAGGAGATTGCTTAGGATTGTCATCGCATTAGATAGAAAGTCATACTTATCCCCGCCTTAGATTGTAGAGGTGAGAGTAAATTGCGTTGGAAGTCGTGCATGTCATCTCATCTCATGCCGTGCATGTGTCATCTTTGCCTTGCATCGAGGTTGTGTTCGGGTGTGGCAGACTTGTAGGACCCAGTGCGAAGTCTTTGCGGTCGAGTGTGGGAGTTAGTTCGGGTTTTTCGCATTTAGGGCTTGTCTTCCCGTGTGGGTCCTAACTTTTGCCGCTGACTCTGTTTGATGACACGCGGACCCGCTGGCTTCCACTGGGGTGATGGAAGTGCGGAGCGGCAAAGAATGAGAGGGTGATATTCCGCCGCCTCCTCCCAATGTGTGGATATTCTGCGGCCGGACCGAGCAAAGCACCAGGAGACGACAAATCGGATCCTAGAAATGTCGGGTCCAGGATCGGGTCCAAAGCGAGGTGGCCGGTGATGGGCGAGGTCGGCCCACCGGCTATCTCGACTTCTCGCACACGCAGCCACCGGTCTTCTCACACTGCCGCCGATCCGTTGGAGGCCGACGATTATCGCTGGCCGATAGAGCGTAAGTTTGCTCTTATCGACCGTGGGGAGCTCGTAAGGCCCACTTCGCGGCCAAGCGGCTCCAGGAGCCTGCCGGTGCTTGGTGGGCCAATTTGAGGGTGATGCGACTGCCGGGCACCGCCATTCGGCTGAGTTCCGTGAGGCATTTCGGGCGTACCACATCCCGAAGGGCCTCATGGACATGAAGAAGCGGCGATTTCTCACCCTCCGACACCGGCAAGTCGGTGGTTGACTACTCGCAGAGTTCAACTACCTGGCGCAAGACGCCCCGTAAGAGGTCGACACCGACCGTAAGAAGCGTGGTCGGTTTGTGAGCGGCCGAAGATGCAGATAAGTCATCCGTCTGCGACTTCGCCGACTACAATGACCTGGTGAGCCGCGCGATCACCGTTGAACTCAAGATGCGGGCTCATCAGGAGGAGAAGAAGAGGAAGCGGGCGACGCCAGATTTCCAAGCGGCAGCCAGCTGGCTCGATCTCAGACGCCGCCGAGGCCGTCTGCTTCCAGCGTCGTCTCGATCAGCGACAATGCTGCCGGTTGCCGCTCCCGGCCACGACCACCACTACCGCCATCGGGCAGCGAGCAGCAGCGGGTTCCGGTCCCGGTCCTTGCTCCAATTGCGGACGTGCGGGCCACTTCATCCGGGACTGCCCATTTCCACGCCAGGGCAGCACTACCGGCGCTCAACGGCTTCAGGGCGCGACGGCACCACCGCCGCTGCTTTCACGCCGAGCCGAGGCGTCACCTTCGCCGACGCCGAGGCGGTTCTCGAGGGCTCCGCCGCGGCTAGCCGGGTACGTTCCTTGTTGAGGGGCGTGAGGCTAGAGTGTTGTTTGATTCGGGCTTCCCATTCTTTTATCCGCACGGGGTTTTGCGGAGCGGCGTCGAGATGAGGGTCGATGGCAGTGTCACCTCTTTTTCGATTGAGGCACCGGGTCGTAAGATCACGGTTAGGCGGATGGTTCGAAAGGCGAGTTCGCATTCAGGGGATTCCGTTCACGGTTAGTTTGCTACTTCTAGATCTTCGGGGGATAGATGTCATCCTAGGGATGAGTTGGCTGACACGACAATAGGTCGCTTTAGATTGTCGTAGTCGCACTGTCACTCCGAAATCCGAAGGCGCCGACTCACCCTACTTCTTAACGAGAACAAGGCCACCTTGTGTTCGCTAAATGGAACAGGTTGAAGAGCCGACTCGATTCCTGTGGTGTCTGAAGTTTCCGATGTGTTCCCGGCGGAACTCACCGGGATGCCACCTAATCGGGATATCGAGTTTGTCGTTGAGCTTCACCAGGGATCGCTCCAAAGGTCCAAGCGACCGTCATCAATGCCACCCAATGAGTGGCCGAGCTAAAGACCCAGTGAAAGGATTGATGGACAAGGGGTTCATCCGACCGAGCTCCTCGCCTTGGGGCCGTTTCGGCTCTATTTGTGACCAAGAAGGATGGTTCTCTACGCCTCTGCGTGGATTACCGAATCCCTTGAATGCGGTTACTATCAAGAACAAGTACCCTCGCCTCGGATTGATATCCTGTTCGATCGACTTGCCGGTGCCCGAGTATTTTCCAAGATTGATCTGCGGCTCGGCTACCATCGATTAAGATCCGAGCCGAGGACATCCCGAAGATCGCTTTCTCCACCAGATACGGGCTCTCTGAGTATACCGTGATGTCGTTTCGCCCGATTTAACGCACCGGCCAGTATTTTATGTATCCGATGAACTCCATATTTATGGAAGAGCCGGATTCTTTTGTCGTCATCTTCATCGATGATATTTTGATATACTCGGCCCAATGAGGAAGAGCACGCGCCGAGACACCTTCGCATTGTCCTCGGGCGACTCGGGAGCATCGCTGTATGCGGTTCGGCAAGTGCGAAGTTCGGGTGAGGGAAGTGTCATTCTTGGGACACGCCCTTTACGAGCGAGGCGTGGCGATTGACCCGAGCAAGGTACAGGATGTACTCAAATGGGAGCAGCCCAAGATCACGGACATCCGCAGCTTTCTTGGGACTGGCCGGGTATTATCGCCGTTTCATCCAAGACTTCTCAAGGATTGCGGCCGATGGTCGAGCCGCTTAAGAAGGGAGTTGAGTTCGGATGGTCGGGATCGTGGAGCGCCTTCGGACATCAAGCAACGCTCGACTACGACTCTGTCCTCACTCACCGGATATCCACAGGCCTTTTGATGTGTATTGCGATGCGTCGGGCATTGGGCTTGGTTGTGTGCTTATGCAAGAAGGCCGAAGTCGTTGCCTCACGCATCTCGGCGCTTGAAGCATCATGAGGAGCACTACCCCACCCACGATTTGGAGCTTGCGGCGATGGTGCATGCCTTGAAGATCTGGCGCCACTATCTCTTGGGGAACCAGGCAATATCTATACCGACCATAAAAGTCTCAAGTACATCTTCACCCAAGCGGTCTGAACATGAGGCAATGGAGATGGCTTGAGCTGATCAAAGATTACAAATGGAGGTGCATTACCACCCGGGAAGGCGAATGTGGTAGCCGACGCGTTGAGTCGCAAAGCTCAATGCAACCGCTTTACTCTCCAGTCCCGAGTGCTTCCTCTCGTGCCGAATTCCAGACTCGGCTTGGAGATGGGCGAGCGAGGATTCATAGCTAATCTCGAGTTGAGATCTACATTGCTCGATCGATTCGAGAGGCGCAGACGAAGGATGAAGAAGTTTCCCAAATCCGGATAAAGTGAATTTGGGGCAAGCCGAGTTTCGCCTAGATGATCGAGGAACCTTGTGGTTCGGAGACCGCATAGTTGTCCCCGATGACCAGGAGTTGAAGCGAAGGATTCTTGATGAGGCGCATAACTCCTTGCTTACCATTCACCCGGCAAAGCAACAAGATGTATCAAGACCTGGCGGCAGCTTTGGTGGACTCGTATGAAGCGCCGAAGTCGCTCGCTATGTGTCGGAGTGCGACGTCTGCAAGCGGGTGAAGGCCGAACACCTCAAGCCACCTGGTACCCTTCACCTCTTCCTATTCCGGTTTGGAAGTGGGAGGATGTTGCCATGGATTTCATTATCGGCCTGCCGACCACTTCCTCGTGCCATGACTCGATTTGGGTAATCGTCGATCGACCGAAGTCTGCGCACTTCTTGGCCGTTTGCACCAAGTATCGAGTCAAGAAGTATGCGGACTTATATATCTCCGGATCGTAAGTCCGCATGGAGTGCCCAAGCGGATAGTTTCGCATGAGGTTCTCGCTCACTTCTCACTCGAGAAGCCTTTGCATGAGGCCTTGGGCACGAAATCGCTTCTGATTCAGCATACCACCCTCGGGATCGACTGGCCAGACCGAGAGGGTCAATCGGATCCTCGAAGATATGTTGAGGGCTTGTGTCTTGTCCTACGGAAGAAGTGGGAAGAGTGTCTCCGTCTGACGCCGAGTTTGCGTGACAACAACAGCTACCAAACCAGCATCAAGATGTCTCCATTCGAAGCACTCTATGGTCGTAGCTGTCGGGCACCTTTGAACTGGTCCGAGAGTGGCGAGCGTTCATTCCTCGGGCCTGAACTAGTCATGGAAGCAGAAGAAAAAGTGAGCACCATTCGGGAGAACCTGAGGGTAGCACAGTCGCGACAGAAGAGCTATGCCGACCGTCGTAGGAGACCCCTCTCCTTCGATATTGGCGACTTCGTCTATCTGAAGGTATCTCCTCTTCGAGGCACTCGTCGGTTTGGAATCAAAGGAAGCGGCACCTCGATACATCGGACCGCTCCGAGTCCTTGAGAAGCGGGTCGGGTTGCATATCGCCTAGAGCTTCCTCCGTCGCCGAGATGGTCCACAATGTCTTCCATATCTCCCGATTGAAGAAGTGTCTCCATACTCCTTTCGAGTCACTTGAAGTGGATGACCTCGGGGTTGCGCTGAACAGGATCTATCCTATCGAGAGCATCCAATTCGGGTTTTGGAAGAAGCGGAGCATAAGACTCGACGAAGAACTCTCAAGTTCTATAAAATTCAAAGTGGAGTAATCATAATCGAGGATGAGGCTACTTGGGAGCCCGAAGATCGTTTAAAGACCGAGTACCCTGAATTCTTCGATGCCATGTAAGTGCGAGCGCATAATTCCCAAGGTTTAGAGCATGTCCGTTAGGGTCCTAACCCGTGTGTGCGTTCGCTCAATCTCGGCGAGATTCCTTTAAGGGGAGGGTTTGTCAAGTCCCCAAGTTCGAAAAGTGCAGGACATCCGGAGTATCCGGATCTACATCCGAGTGTCCGGATCCAACCCGAATGTCCGAATAAAATGTCCGAGTATCCGGATTGGGCTGACTGAGCGCCCAACTCCGAGTGTCCGGATCAATGTCCGAGTGTCCGGTTGATCAGATCACAAGACCCCAACCCGAGTCTCCGGGTTGAGCGTCCGGAGAGTCTGGATGGTGCGGGATTTTGTATAAAAGTCCCGTTTCTTGATTTCCCCACCTCATTTCTTCTCCCCACTTGGTTCCCCACCAGTGTGAGCTCGTTCCTCCACCCTAGCTCCTCTCCTGAAGCTTCCACCTGGCCAGTGACCCTCCCTGGCTCCTCCCGCGGCTCCTCCATCCCCTGAACTCCTCCTCAAGCCGGCATCCTCCATCCTCCACCCGGCATTGCTTCTCCTCCATCTTCCTTGGAGGTAGGTCTCTCTCTTGGGAGTAGATTCGTGGGATTCTTGGGTTCTAGGGTCATCAATGGTGGGAGTTAGAGCTTAGGTTTAGATTTGAAGTTTCGGAGTTGAATCTTGAGCTCTAGGGTTTTGGGTGTAGTGATCCTAGGGTTAGTGTGGGGCTTGGATTGATGAATGTGGGTGCTAGTGTGGTTGATCGGGTAGTAGTAGCGCCGATCCAAGGGTCGTTTGGAGTTGGTTAGTGGTTTCATGGGCTAGTGTCATTCCTCGTGGAGTTGGGTTAGCTATAAGCTTCTTCGGCCTTGCCACGTGTAGGAAAGTCATAGATCGGGTCCCCGTGATGCCGTTGGACTTGGCGGCACCTCGATCCGTCGAGTTATTGGGTAAAACTCGCCAGGTCCGAAGTGTCCGACACCCCGTCCGAGTGTCCGCTTCGCCGAGTATCCGGACCGAATGGGCCGGAGAGTCCGGATTGTCCGGAGAGTCCGGATCAAATACCCTGATCGTCCGGGTTAGGCCGGGTCTGTCGGTTGAGTCGAGTTGTCCGGCTATGCGTTATTTCTTCTGGTTTTTCAGTTGTACTTCATTCATATGCATTGCATGCATTTTTATTATGCATTGTACTCGTGTAGAGAAACGATCCATGGCGGCGACGTGGCCGTGGTTGAGGAGTTGCCGAGGGGCAAATCATTGTCGATCCACCAAAGAAGAACAAGGCAAGCACCTAAGCATATTTACCCCATTATATGATTTTATCTTAGAGAATTAAATTGCTTATTTAGTCGATTAAGTATGCATTAGGAGTTGAATGGTGGGAACAGGGTTAGAACCTAATTGCCGCACATACACTCCTTGAATTTGTGGAACACTCCTTCGAACCAAAATATGGGTAATTGTAACGAGTCTACGCTTAGTTTTGCTTAGATGTTGGGTTGGGCCAAGTGGGGATGGTTCTTCCGCTTGTGATTATTAACAATTGTTTCACTTCACACATGATGGATTGGAATGGGTATGTTTATGAGTTGTAATTGATAAATTGTGGACCGCGGGGAGTTGGTTCATTTGAGTATGGAGACTCAAATGTGTAGCCCCGTCTGAGTCGATTAAGGACCGATTCGATGGTTGCCCTTTGATCGAAAGCACACCGGTTGGTCGCATGCCCGATTATGGTACGGTAAGCCACTCTTTCTCTCATACGGAATCGATGGACCGTGAACTTCCTGTGGTTGGACGTGGTTGAGGGCGCAGGCTTAGGTCGACTCTCGAGCGCCAAGCCGGGCTTGGGGCTGCTCGAGGGTGCTAGGTTTTCGGCCACAGGAGGACGCTTCGGCGATTGGGTATGATTGGGAGGGTTGACACTAGGCCCTTGTGGTAAGTGTCGTGCGATCAATGCTTCCCTGCAGGTTAATTAAGCGATTCGAATTGCCGCTCTCGGATATGAGCAAGCTCTTTCATCGCACAAATCACGTAGTAAGAACTTGAACCGAGGTTCGCCGTCGAGCTTGAGCCCACATAAATTGGTGTTGAGATTAATTGTTGTGAATTAATGATTGCAACTTCATTTTTAGAAGTAAGTATTTATTACAAGCGCTAAATTGTGAATTGAGTAGTTAGGTAATTAATATAACAAATGTTAAGCTTTCTGCACTTTTACCTTCACTGGTCTTTTGCTACATCCAAATGCATGTCCTTTGGAGTCTGGTCATATATGGACCACGGGTAAGACTTGCAGTACCTTCCGTACTCGGGCTTACGCTTTGTGGTTTTGCGGTGAGGATCCAAAGGGTGTGAGTTCTGCCCCTCACGCCTATCGGTGGCCAAGGCGGGGCACCGAGTAGAGGCCGTTGCAGGTGTGCGCCGGAGGTGTTCGTGGCATGACACTTCCGGTGTTTTACTTTTGTTGTATAGGATAGTCGGCTTTACTTTTGTAAACTGTTGCACTTTTATTTACGTATTGGAGCCTGTCGGCTCTTCGCTTCTGTTTGTTTGGTCGTCCTTTGGGCTTCCGTGTCTTGTGTGTGTTTTGTTGTTTCCGCGTTTCGTGCGTCTCTGGTAGTGAGTTTGGGCCCGATGCCCCTTTGTGGGAACTGTTGTGATATAACTTGGGAACCGGTATGTGGGGATCTGGCGAGTTTCGGATCGCATACCGGGGAATACCGGGTTGTTGTCGAGTCGTTGGACGTTCGTAGGGTGGTCTCCATTGGGCTTGGGTAATAGCATCGGGATCACCTCCGTGATTTGTTGCTAGGACCCAAATCCGACGGAGCAACCGTGCATCCAACAACTCGAGGACGATCTGGCGGCTCCTCTCACAAAGTTGGTATCGAGCAAGGCGCACAAAGACGGACCCCAACTCGACGACCAGCTTAGGAGATTGCTTAGGATTGTCATATTGCATTAGATAGAAAGTCATACTTATCCCCGCCTTAGATTGTAGAGGTGAGAGTAAATTGCGTTGGAAGTCGTGCATGTCATCTCATCTCATGCCGTGCATGTGTCATGCTGCCTTGCATCGAGGTTGTGTTCTGGGTGTGGCAGACTTGTGGGACCCCAGTGCGGGGTGCTGCAGTCGAGTGTGGGAGTTAGTTCGGGGTTTTTCTGCATTTAGGGCTTGTCTTCCCGTGTGGGTCCTAACTTTTGCCGCTCGACTCTGCTTGATGACGAATCACGGACCCTTGGGCTTCCACTTCGGGGTGATGGAAGTGCGGAGCGGCAAGAATGAGAGGTGATATTCCGCCGCCTCCTCCCAATGTCTTTGGATATTCTGCAGCCGGACCGAGCGGCACCAGGAGACGACAAATCGGATCCTAGAAATGCCGGGTCCAGATCGGGTCCAAACAGGTGGCCGCGGTGATGGGCGAGGTCGGCCCACCGCCTATCTCGACTTCACGCACACGCAGCCCACCTGGTCTTCTCACGAGCTGCCGATCCGTTGGAGGCCGACGATTGGCTGCGCCGATAGAGCGTAAGTTTGCTCTTATCGATCGTGGGGAGCTCGAAGGCCACTTGCGCGGCGGCTCGAGGAGCCTGCCGGTGCTTGGTGGGCCAATTTGAGGGTGATGCGACTGCCGGGCACCGATTTACTGGCTGAGTTCCGTGAGGCATTTCGGGCGTACCACATCCCGAAGGGCCTCATGGACATGAAGAAGCGGCGATTTCTCACCCTCCGACACTCGGCAAGTCGGTGGTTGACTACTCGCAGAGTTCAACTACTCGGGCGCAGACGCCCCTGAAGAGGTCGACACCGACCCGTAAGAAGCGAGGTCGGTTTGTGAGTGGGCCGACAACAAGATGCAGGATAAGCTGTCCGTCTGCGACCGCCCGACTACAATGACCTGGTGAGCCGCGCGATCACCGCTTGAGCTCAAGATGCGGGCTCATCAGAGGAGAAGAAGAGGAAGCGGGCGACGCCAGACTCGTGAGGCGGCTCGCGGCGGGCTCGTCGCGATCTCGTATCGGCCCGCCGAGGCCGTCTGCTCAGCGTCGTCTCGATCGGTCGCGACAACCCGGTCGTCGGTTGCCGCTCCGGCCACGACCACCACTACCGCCGGCAGCAGAGCGGCGGCGGGTTCGGTCGGTCCGTGCTACAATTGCGGACGTGCGGGCCACTTCATCCGGATCGCCCATTTCACGCCAGGGCAGCACTCGGCGCTCAACGGCCAGCGACGGCACCACCGCCGTTGCCTACGCCGAGCCGGCGGCGTCACCTTACGTCGACGCCGAGGCGGTTCTGAGGGCTCCGCCGTGCTGGCACGTTCCTTGTTGAGGCGTGAGGCTAGAGTGTTGTTTGATTCGGGGCTTCCCATTCTTTTATCCGCACGGGGTTTTGCGGGCGCGTCGAGATGAGGGTCGATGAGCAGTGTCACCTCTTTTACGATTGAGGCACCGGTCGAAGATCACGGTTAGCGTGATGGTTCGGAAAGCGATGGTTCGGTCGAGGATTCCGCTCATGTTAGTTTGCTACTTCTAGATCTTCTGGGATAGATGTCATCCTAGGGATGAGTTGGTCGACACGACAATGGTCGCTTTAGATTCTTTGTAGTCGTACCTGTCACTCCGAAATCAGAAGGCGGCCGACTCACCCTACTTCTTAACGAGAACAAGGCCACCTTGTGTTCGCTAAATGGAGCAGTTGAAGAGTGGACTCGATTCTGTGGTGTCTGAGTTTCCGATGTGTTCCCAGCCGGAACTACCGGGATGCCACCTAATCGGGATATCGAGTTTGTCGTTGAGCTTCACCAGGGGCGCTCCGGTGTCCAAGCGACCGTCTGAATGCCACCCAATGAGCCGGGCCGAGCTAAAGACCCAGTGAAAGGATTGATGGACAAGGGGTTCATCCGACCAGAGCTCCTCGCCTTGGGGGTCATTCGGCTCTATTTGTGACCAAGAAGGATGGTTCTCTCGCCTCTGCGTGGATTACCGATCCCTTGAATGCGGTTACTATCAAGAACAAGTACCCTCTGCCTCGGATTGATATCCTGTTCGATCGACTTCTTTGGTGCCCGAGTATTTTCCAAGATTGATCTGCGGCTCGGCTACCATCGATTAAGATCCGAGCCGAGGACATCCCGAAGATCGCTTTCTCCACGGATACGGGCTCTACGAGTATACCGTGATGTCGTTTCGGCTGATTTAACGCACCGCCGTATTTTATGTATCCGATGAACTCCATATTTATGGAAGAGCTGGATTCTTTTGTCGTCATCTTCATCGATGATATTTTGATATACTCGGCCGCGAGGAAGAGCACGCCCGGACACCTTCGCATTGTCCTCGGGCGACTCAGTGAGCATCGCTGTATCAGAAGTTCGGCAAGTGCGAAGTTACGGTGAGGGAAGTGTCATTCTTGGGACACGTCCTTTACGAGCGGCGTGGCGATTGACCCGAGCAAGGTACAGGATGTACTCAAATGGGAGCAGCCCAAGATCACGGACATCCGCAGCTTTTCTTGGGTATTTGGGTATTATCGCCGTTTCATCCAAGACTTCTCAAGGATTGCGGCCGATGACCGAGCCGCTTAAGAAGGGAGTTGAGTTCGGATGGTCGGATCGTGGGAGCGCCTTTTCTTGACATCGAAGCAACGTCGACTACGACTCTGTCCTCGCTCAGTAGGATATCCACAGGCCTTTTGATGTGTATTGCGATGCGTCGGGCATTGGGCTTGGTTGTGTGCTTATGCAAGAAGGCCGAGTCGTTGCCTCACGCATCTCGGCGATTGAAGCATCATGAGGAGCACTACCCCACCCACGATTTGGAGCTTGCGGCGATGGTGCATGCCTTGAAGATCTGGCGCCACTATCTCTTGGGGAACCGGTGCAATATCTATACCGACCATAAAAGTCTCAAGTACATCTTCACCCAAGCAGATCTGAACATGAGGCGGCGGAGATGGCTTGAGCTGATCAAAGATTACGATGCTGAGGTGCATTACCACCGGGAAGGCGAATGTGGTAGCCGACGCGTTGAGTCGCAAAGCTCAATGCAAGCGCCTTACTCTCCGATCCCGAGTGCTTCCCTCGTGCGAATTCGAGAGACTCGGCTTGGAGATGGGCGAGCAGGATTCATAGCTAATCTCGAGTTGAGATCTACATTGCTCGATCGATTCGAGAGGCGCAGATTTAAGGATGAAGAAGTTTCCCAAATCCGGATAAAGTGAATTTGGGGCAAGCTGCCGAAGTTTCGCCTAGATGATCGAGGAACCTTGTGGTTCGGAGACCGCATAGTTGTCCCTCGATGACCAGGAGTTGAAGCGAAGGATTCTTGATGAGGCGCATAACTCCTTGCTTACCATTCACCCGGCAGAACAAGATGTATCAAGACCTGGCGGCGATTTTGGTGGACTCGTATGAAGCGCGAAGTCGCCGCTATGTGTCAGTGCGGCGTCTGCAGCGGGTGAAGGCCGAACACCTCAAGCCCGGTAGGTACCCTTGACCTCTTCCTATTCCAGTTTGGAAGTGGGAGGATGTTGCCATGGATTTCATTACCGGCCTGCCGACCACTTCCTCAGGCCATGACTCGATTTGGGTAATCGTCGATCGACTGACGAAGTCTGCGCACTTCTTGGCCGTTTGCACCAAGTATCGAGTCAAGAAGTATGCGGACTTATATATCTCCCGGATCGTAAGTCTGCATGGAGTGCCCAAGCGGATAGTTTCAGACAGAGGTTCTCAGTTCACTTCTCAATTCTGGAGAAGCCTGCATGAGGCCTTGGGCACGAAACTGCTCTACAGTTCAGCATACCACCCTCAGACTGACGGTCAGACCGAGAGGGTCAATCAGATCCTCGAAGATATGTTGAGGGCTTGTGTCTTGTCCTACGGGAAGAAGTGGGAAGAGTGTCTCCGTCTGCCGAAGTTTGCGTACAACAACAACTACCAAACCAAAGCATCAAGATGTCTCCATTCAAGCACTCTATGGTCGTAGGTGTCGGGC
The DNA here is from genome assembly GCA_036346355.1 of Rhipidocladum racemiflorum. Classification (NCBI taxonomy): domain Eukaryota; kingdom Viridiplantae; phylum Streptophyta; class Magnoliopsida; order Poales; family Poaceae; genus Rhipidocladum; species Rhipidocladum racemiflorum. Next base: position 42,501,606 of record CM070569.1, on the reverse strand, counting down.
ACCTTTGAACTGGTCCGAGAGTGGCGAAGCTGCTCATTCCTCGGGCCTGAACTAGTCATGGAAGCGAGAAGAAAAAGTGAGCACCATTCGGGAGAACACGAGGGTAGCACGATCGCGACAGAAGAGCTATGCCGACCGAGTCGTAGGAGACCCTCTCCTTCGATATTGGCGACTTCGTCTATCTCAAGGTATCTCCTCTTCGAGGCACTCGTCGGTTTGGAATCAAAGGAAAGCGGCACCTCGATACATCGGACCGCTCCGAGTCCTTGAGAAGCGGGTCGTTGCATATCGGCTAGAGCTTCCTCCGTCGCCGAGATGGTCCACAATGTCTTCCATATCTCCCGATTGAAGAAGTGTCTCCATACTCCTTTCGAGTCACTTGAAGTGGATGACCTCGGGGTTGCGCCTGACAGGATCTATCCTATCGAGAGCATCCAATTCGGGTTTTGGAAGAAGCGGACGCAAGACTCGACGAAGAACTCTCAAGTTCTATAAAATTCAGTGGAGTAATCATCGAGGATGAGGCTACTTGGGAGCCCGAAGATCGTTTAAAGACCGAGTACCCTGAATTCTTCGATGCCATGTAAGTGCGAGCGTACAATTCCCAAGGTTTAGAGCATGTCCGTTAGGGTCCTAACCCGTGTGTGCGTCGCTCAATCTCGGGCGAGATTCCTTTAAGGGGGGAGGGTTTGTCAAGTCCCCAAGTTCGAAAAGTGCAGGGACATCCGGAGTATCCGGATCTACATCCGGAGTGTCCGGATCCAACCCGGAATGTCCGAATAAAATGTCCGAGTATCCGGATTGGGCTGACTGCGCCCCAACCGGAGTGTCCGGATCAATGTCCGGAGTGTCCGGTTGGATCAGATCAAGACCCCAACCCGAGTCTCCGGGTTGAGCGTCCGGAGAGTCCGGATGGTGCGGGATTTTGTATAAAAGTCCCGTTTCTTGATTTCCCACCTCATTTCTTCTCCCCACTTGGTTTCCCCACCCGTGTGAGCTCGTTCCTCCACCCTAGCTCCTCTCCGTGAGCTTCCACCTAGGTGACCCTCCGTGGCTCCTCCCCGTGGCTCCTCCATCCCGGGAACTCCTCCTCAAGCCGGCATCCTCCATCCTCCACCCTAAGCATTGCTTCTCCTCCATCTTCCTTGGAGGTAGGTCTCTCTCTTGGGAGTAGATTCGTGGGATTCTTGGGTTCTAGGGTCATCAATGGTGGGAGTTAGAGCTTAGGTTTAGATTTGAAGTTTCGGAGTTGAATCTTGAGCTCTAGGGTTTTGGGTGTAGTGATCCTAGGGTTAGTGTGGGGCTTGGATTGATGAATGTGGGTGCTAGTGTGGTTGATCGGGTAGTAGTAGCGCCGATCCAAGGGTCGTTTGGAGTTGGTTAGTGGTTTCATGGGCTAGTGTCATTCCTCGTGGAGTTGGGTTAGCTATAAGCTTCTTCGGCCTTGCCACGTGTAGGAAAGTCATAGATCGGGTCCCGTGATGCCGTTGGACTTGGCGGCACCTCGATCCGTCGAGTTATTGGGTAAAACTCGCCAGGTCGGAGTGTCCGACACCCGTCCGAGTGTCCGCTCTGCCGAGTATCCGGACGAATGGTAGGAGAGTCCGGATTGTCGGAGAGTCCGGATCAAATACCCTGATCGTCTCGGGTTAGGCCGGTCTGTCGGTTGAGTCGAGTTGTCCGGCTATGCGTTATTTCTTGAGGTTTTCGGTTGTACTTCATTCATATGCATTGCATGCATTTTTATTATGCATTGTACTCGTGTAGAGAACGATCCCGCGCATCGACGTGGCCGTGGTTGAGGAGTTGCCGAGGGCAAATCATTGTCGATCCACCAGCAGAAGAACAAGGCAAGCACCTAAGCATATTTACCCCATTATATGATTTTATCTTAGAGAATTAAATTGCTTATTTAGTCGATTAAGTATGCATTAGGAGTTGAATGGTGGGAACAGGGTTAGAACCTAATTGCTGCACATACACTCCTTGAATTTGTGGAACACTCCCTTCGGAACCAAAATATGGGTAATTGTAACGAGTCTACGCTTAGTTTTGCTTAGATGTTGGGTTGGGCCAAGTGGGGGATGGTTCTTCCGCTTGTGATTATTAACAATTGTTTCACTTCACACATGATGGATTGGAATGGGTATGTTTATGAGTTGTAATTGATAAATTGTGGACCGGGCGGGGAGTTGGTTCATTTGAGTATGGAGACTCAAATGTGTAGCCCGTCTGAGTCGATTAAGGACCGATTCGATGGTTGCCCTTTGATCGAGCACACCAGGTTGGTCGCATGCCCGATTATGGTACGGTAAGCCACTCTTTCTCTCATACGGAATCGATGGACCGTGAACTTCCTGTGGTTGGACGTGGTTGAGGGCGAGGCTTAGCCGACTCTCGGCGCCAAGCCGGGCTTGGGGCTGCTCGAGGGTGCTAGGTTTTCGGGCCCACAGGAGGACGCTTCAATGATTGGGTATGATTGGGAGGGTTGACACTAGGCCCTTGTGGTAAGTGTCGTGCGATCAATGCTTCCTGCGCAGGTTAATTAAGCGATTCGAATTGCCGCTCTCGGATATGAGCAAGCTCTTTCATCGCCTGATCACGTAGTAAGAACTTGAACCGAGGTTCGCCGTCGAGCTTGAGCCCACATAAATTGGTGTTGAGATTAATTGTTGTGAATTAATGATTGCAACTTCATTTTTAGAAGTAAGTATTTGTTACAAGCTGCTAAATTGTGAATTGAGTAGTTAGGTAATTAATATAACAAATGTTAAGCTTTCTGCACTTTTACCTTCACTGGTCTTTTGCTACATCCAAATGCATGTCCTTTGGAGTCGGTCATATATGGACCACGGGTAAGACTTGCAGTACCTTCCGTACTCAGGCTTACGCTTTGTGGTTTTGCGGTGAGGATCCAGAGGGTGTGAGTTCGCCCCTCGCCTATCGGTGGCCAGGCGGGGCACCGAGTAGAGGCCGTTGCGTGTGTCTTTCGGAGGTGTTCAGGGCATGACACTTCCGGGTGTTTTACTTTTGTTGTATAGGATAGTCGGCTTTACTTTTGTAAACTGTTGCACTTTTATTTACGTATTGGAGCCATCGGCTCTTCGCTTCTGTTTGTTTGGTCGCCCTTTGGGCTTAGGTGTCTTTGTGTGTGTTTTGTTGTTTCCGCGTTTCGTGCGTCTCTGGTAGTGAGTTTGGGCCCGATGCCCCTTTGTGGGAACTGTTGTGATATAACTTGGGAACCGGTATGTGGGGATCCTGGGCGAGTTTCGGATCGCATACCGGGGGAATACCGGGGTTGTTGTCGAGTCGTTGGACGTTCGTAGGGTGGTCTCCATTGGGCTTGGGTAATAGCATCAGGATCACCTCCGGTGATTTGTTGCTAGGACCCAAATCCGACGGGAGCAACCGTGCATCCAACAACTCGAGGACGATCTGGGCGGCTCCTCTCACAGCTATCAAGCGGTTTGGTTGCTTGGTTCCATGCGGCCAAACTCGCAGTAGCCAGGGAACCAGCGTTTGGTTGCTCGTTGTATTGCATGAGCCTGCACCACGGCTGTTTTTTTAATATATAGCAGTCCCGACCGCGGCGTTTTTTTTTTTAAAAATTTTTAAATATAAAGCAGTCCTGACCGCGGCATTAAAAAAAACTTCAATTCAGCGGTGCTAAACAAACCCCATTTTTTTTTTTTGCAAAATAATACCGCACCGCCCATGAGCGGTAAAATTAAAAAACCAAATTTTTTTTTTTTGAAAATTATACCGCACCCCCCATGAGCGGTATTTTAAAAATAAAAAAAATTTGGAAAATTATACCGCGCACTCCCAGCGCTGGAATTTTTTGGAAAATTGAAAAAAAAAATTGTTTATATTACCGCGCTCACGCACAGCGGGATTTCGTGATAAAAAAATTTCAAAATAAATGTCGCGCTCAGGGATCGCTGGAATTAGAATAAAATAATAGTAAAAAAAATGTCGCGCTGCCACTGAGCGGTTTTGTACTGTTATGTGGCCATTTTTGCAATTTAGATGGAACAACGGTTAGATTACGAATTTATTTTTGTGAGGGGGCTAGAACGGTAAAAAATTCGAGACCTGGCAGAGCATTGCGGCCAATACTTTTAAACTTAGTCACATGTAGCTGTTTGATTAACTTTGTTGCTTATGTCGCCCTCAGCTTTGCTAACTTGTGATCCTGGGTTCCAGAACCCAGCATCTGGAAATGATTAAGTTTTCTTTTACTTTCAGGAACAGAAATGTCTATTCGTGGAGAATGGGGATGATTATGGGCTCTTTTTTCGGTTCCTTGATGCGAAACCGTGGCCTCCGTGCTGTTAACCATCAATGTGTATGAAATTTGAAACTTCTGACTGGATTAAGCTTCTACTTGTAGAAGTTGCAGTGACTGGGTTTTGTAAGCCACCGTAACTCATCAGTGGTTAAGGGTGCGTTTGGTTCGAGGGTGGATGGGAAGGTCTCATCCACCTTTTTTTATTTATTCATTGTTTGCTTGGATGGATGGGATGGCTCTATCCATCTTTTTCAATGCATCCCATTCACCATCCAATTTTCATCACATTCATCACCTAACTTTTATCCTACCAACCAAATTTGAATTCTCACCCCATCCACTATTCAACTCTTATTCCATCCAACTTTATCTCTCCAACCAAATAAAAAATTGGCTCATCCCATCTATCTCTCATCCTCCAACCAAACATGAGTTTGGATGATTTCATCTGTGCCAGGCCCCATCCCATCCACCCTCCGCCCTTAAATCAAACGCACCCTAAGATAACATATCGAATGAACTGTAATAAAGTACCTTCGAACAGATGGCCGGATAAACAGTGCTCCGATAAACAATGAAAGTTGTACCGGTCGAATGAACAGTAAACAACAAATTGATCAGATGAGTAGCCCTTGGTAAACAGTGTTCTAATGAGTAGTAAAAAAACTGCACTGGTCGAGGTGAAGAGTACTCCCAACTATTCGTCAGCACTGGACTGATGAACAGTGTTTCGGATGAACAGTTACTTCGAACTAGTCGGGACTCGGGAGCCATGGTCGGAAGAAATAGTATTTGTGTGAATACTAAAATCAACAATATCTCAAAAACAAAAATTGATGTAACTTTTGATCGGTTGATTCAAAACTTGTGAAACTTTGTGCGCACCTTCCTGTGGATGTTAGGAATCTATTCCAACCTTCAATGGCAAGGATTGATGTCAAAATTTTGAACATTTTTTCAATTTAGTGAATGTTGCATCAAAACCGGGTCAAACACAAAAACTTCATCCTTAGTTTGCTCGTGGAGAATTGATGATCAAGATGATCTTAGATGACCAACATGTCACAGAAGTAAGTGTTAAGGATATATTGTCTGTTATAGATAATTACCTTATCTCTTGTCCTTACCTTATCTCTTGGACCCTCATGTACTCTATATATTGTGGCCATTGGCCTTCATATTGAATACAAATCATATTCATAGCATGGTATCAGAGCACTAGGTTTTCATAGCCTCTCCCTTCCACTGTTTTAGATCTAATCCGCTGCCCCGGGAGGAGACTCCCGGGGCGGCTCCCGCGTCGACTGTGCGTCCCACCGGCGCTTGTCGCGTCGCGTCGTCCACAGCTCTGTCGACCGCTCCTGTGCGTCGTCGTCCTCTTCTTGGGTTGACGCACCTGAGGTCGACTGCCAGGTCTTCGTCGTTCGCGCTGGCCATCCTCACCGCTTGGCCATCCTTCAGATCCGATCGTGTTGTTGGGTCTCTTCCTGTCTCCTTCGACCAGATCTGCTCGTGTGAAGCGGCGAGCGGGATCACTCGGCCAACGCCGCCCGTCGTCGCCGAATCTACCGCTGCCGTCCGCCCGTCCTTGTGCTTCACTACTTTGTGCATCGCCGCCGCTCCTCTGCCCGACGCCGCCGACCGCTGGCCGCCTCGTCGATCGCGCGGCAGGACTCATTCACCGCTCCGTCGGTCCAGCCGCCTTCCTCTGCGCCGGCGACGCCACGCCTCGGCCTCCGCCGGCCCCGCTCTTGATCCGGCCGTCTCCGGCCTGACGCCGACGCACGGTCTCCGGCACTGATGCGGCGTCGCTCCAACTTCAGCCGGCCTGGTGGCTGCCCTTGTGGTGACAGCTACGAGTTCTCCCATGGCGTGTTCGAGAGTTGGCTCCAGCCGTCACAGTACCGCACCAGGCTCTGCAAGGAGGGAGCAACTTGCGCCCGCCGCATCTGCTTCTTCGCCCATGATGAAGATGAGTACGCCACGTGCCGCACAATAGTGGCGCTGATCTGCTGTCTCCCCGTGCAACTTCATCTATTGATATGACTGCGGCTGCTGCGCTTGGTCTTCGTCCTGGATCTCCTACTAGGCACTTTGTGCCACCGCCTATGTCACCATCTGCTGGGAGTAATGGTGACGCAGCTGCTGCGCATTGGCTTCAAGGTAGCAGGCTGCGTTCTTCTTTCAACGCAAGGGATGCGTTTTTACTTGGCTTGCGACTTCAGCTTATAGCCTTTTCACTTGGCTTATTGAATCTGGCTTCTTGGATCAGCTATAGCTCCTAGTCTTCCACATGGCTGACTTAGCTCTAGTTCGATCAGCTCGGTTTCGGTTCATCTTGGCTTTCGTTGGCTCGATGGCTTTCGGGCTACTGCTTTTATTTTCTTCAAGTCTTCCGTTGCGTCCATCCAAGTTTTTAGCATCTTGCTTCCGTCGTCGCTCGGCTCTTCTATCGGCTCGGCTCATTTTGTCAGCTCCGATTACCTCGGCTCGACTTATTTTGTCGGCTTCGTTGGTTTTTCTTCGTCGACTCGGCCCTACCTTCGACTTCCGTTTGTCGATTTGGCTTCATCATCGATTTTTCTTCATCGACTCGGCCCTACCTTCGACTTCGGTTTGTCGATTTTGGCTTCTTCGTCGACTTCTCTTCACCGACTCGGTTCTTCGTTGGCTGTTTTTCGTCAGCTCGATGTTTCAAGAGTTACATGCTACGACGGTTTCTTCGGGACTATGACTTTGGATTTTTCATATTTTAATTCATCCCTTCCAAATGCAATGCTATTGCATACGCCTTGCATTTGTGGGGGGGGGGTGTTAAGGATATATTGTCTGTTATAGAAAATTACCTTATCTCTTGTCCTTGACTTATCTCTTGGACCCTCATGTACTTTATATATTGTGGCCATTGGCCTTCATATTGAATACAAGTCATATTCATAACAGTAAGAACACCAAAGAATAGCCCTTCAAACAAATAAGAACGTGATCTAAAAAGGATCTTTCTTCTTTTAAGCACAAAGATTGGTTTCTTGTAAAAATTGAAAGAAGATGTTGTAGATTGCTTAGATGATTGGATATAATCAATAGAAGATTCATCCAGCAATCTTTCATCCTTAGCACAAGATCCAAAAGCAATTAGAAGGAGGGGAGGCAAATTCAAAGTGCAATAAACAAAAATACAAGAAGTAAAAGAAATTTTAGAATGTAGAAGAAATTTAATTTTGCATTGCTTTGAGGGGAAGGTTTACAAAGCCATACTACCAGGTGGGCAAAGCTCACATGAACATAAGGAAAACCAAAAGTTCTCTCTAAAGACTTAGGGATAAGACATCCCTCCTCCCCCTCTACTTATAGCACACTGGGAGCAACCTCTATGCTTAGATGACAACTTGGCCCTCAAGAAGCCTCATCAAGGGCTAAGATCCACTCCCTCACTCATACATGGGCTAACCCGCAACTCAACAATATAACAAGTTTTATCCACACACACACACACACACACACACACACACACACACACACACGCACGCACTAACTTAACCACTACTCCACCCACGAACCTTTGATCCAACGATCCTCATTCGCTTGAGTAGCATCTCATTCATCCACTTGTTCTCTCAGCTTGCAGCCACTCCTAGCCTAAGTCATCCTTCGGTGACACCTTGACCGTCTGTACCTCAACTCTCCCAGTCTAGTCCCGATCTCCCCCGTCTCACTATGACCTAGCTCTGAAGTCCTGCAACTATCACAGATAAGGGAAATACATCACATAGCATTGCTCAAAATGATATGCAAATAGTAATCAGCTTGAGCAACCAACAATCTAAGGATCTCACCTTAGCGCAAAACCACTACTAAGGGTGCTCGAACCACTTAAGGTCACGACCAGTCAAGCCCCGACCACTAAAAGCATTGATCTGCCAAGGTCCGACCTCTCAAGGCTCTGACCTTTCAAGGCCTGACAAGTCAAGGTGCTGACCATTGATCTTGATCAACTCACAGCAACTCAAATTGCTCAAAACCAAGGCAAGCTCAATTCAAACTCAAATATGAGCACCACAAGCTCAAATACAGTCAATTACTCATCACACACATCATTAGACCTTCACATGGTCTTTCAATCTCCCCCTTGATGGGTATATTGAAAACATCGAAAATACATAAATTTGAGTTTAAAACAGAAAGAAGAAAGCAATTTGATTGCAAAGCCTCACTTAATCCAAATGCAAGAGAAAGTAAGATCATGACCAAGTAGGCAAAATGAGATTTATAGCAAACAAAGAAAAAGAACATTTTTTTTCACAAAAACTCTAAAAATCAAGAAAAATCAACAAAAGCTTAATTTGGCTCATGATCCAAAGAAAGGACAATTGTTCACCATGATCATGCATTACACATTTCTCTCAAATAAAGATGCTTTTTTTTTTTTGCATATTTCTCCCCCTTTTGGCAATATAGGCATCAAAGAAAATATGTATGCATCAAATGCATCCTAAAAGAGTTTTGAAGATTATCCAAGTAACCATAAAGACAACGTATGACACCAAGCTACTCAAGTTCAGATTATGCCAAACTAAGTCATTCTAATTACATATTTCAGTATCCTTGCTAGAAAGCACAAAAGAAGCTATGCTATTTTTGCATGATTTCAACAAGAGCATAATTTCAAGACTAGAAGAAAAGACATTTCATGGATCAAATAGATATACTAGAGTTCAGCCTAGTCAACACTTTGAAAAACTACCCGTGCATAAGAGAACCCTCTTGCTCAATCATCTTTTAAATGCAAATTTTAAATTTTAATGTACACAATGCGGTTTATAGAGCTTATCCTAGTGAAGCACATCTTCGACTAGGAGCCATCGACAAAAGCTTTCTAGGTTTCACTCTCCCCTGCAACTTTGTTTTGCAATTTTCAATTTAATTGACTCAATCCTTATTCGACTATCTCAAGCAAGAAGTTTAAAAGAGTGATCTTGATCGTACACAATAAATGATCCAAGTGCAATGAGAAATAGTCTTGTGAATGTAAGGTGTTGAGATCAACTTTAGCATACACAAGTCAATTTTTCAACATTTTTGACACTTAGATTTGTGAGCATTTTTAGGATTCTAGAATATAACAAACAACCTTAACACAAGTTACTCTAGGAATTCTAGTAGAAACCCAAGATTACACAAGGCATGGCATAAGCACCTAGTAAAGAAATCTAGCAAGTAAAAGCTACAAGTTTTCATTAAAGCTTAATTTTAAAGTTCGGCAAGCTTAGCATGATGAATTAGTACAATTTAGATAAGACTAAGCTAACAAAGATCCTCAGAAAAGTAGCATGATGCATAGCATCATAATTAATTCAATTGCATAATAGACAAAGCTCAGAAACAGAAAATAATTCTATATGTAATGCATGATGATCGGTTCCTCAAAGACCCCCCCCCTCAACATGTGAGTCAATTTTAGGTGCAATTATGATTCAAGCTGAATTATTAGCATAATTAATATTCAGAAAATCCCAAATGAACTCGACTGAAATCATAAACATAAGATGCGAAGAAAAGGACAAGAAACTAATAGTTCAAGTGACTATAGAGCATAGATAAGATGGTGAAGAATCACTACGGCTTAGACTTGCTCTTATCTTCCCTATATGACTACCATAGGAAAGCTAACTCTACAGGCTCGAGCTAGGAAGTACACACAAACCCTGTCTACCTAGGGGACTCAACACTTGCTAGACCTACAAAACTATGAGGTAACTCAACCTAGAGAGAAGGGAGACATCTAATTATGCATGATAGTAATCTATAGCATAAGATGAGAGGTCCATGCAGAAGTATGCCAGAAGTCTAAGTGAAGTGAACTCCGAAACTAAGACTTAACTCCACAACACCCAGAAAATACAATCAAAAGGGAAATGCTAGAAATAAACATATATAATACATATAATATAAACTAGCTCCTCCTCAAGATATGCCATATGGGTTCATGACTTCAGGCTCCCCCCTCAGGGCAACAAACCTAGAGTTATCCAGAGGCTTGGTGAAAATATCAGACAACTGGTGGTCACTCTTCACAAACTGGAGCTCTATGTCTCCCTTCTCCATATGGTCTCTAAGGAGGTGATATCGAATATCAATATGCTTGGTCCTAGAAAGCTATACTAGGTTCTTAGCAATGTGAATAGCATACGTGTTATCATAGAAAAGTGGAATACAATATGCTACTAACTCAAAGTCCCACAAGGTCATTCTCATCCAGAGCACTTAGCTACAGTAGCTGGCTGTAGCAACATACTTGGCCTCAGCGGTGGATAGTGCAACTCCGAATTGCTTCTTAGACGACTAAGACACAAGAGAAGTGCTAATGAATTGGCAAGTGTCAGAAGTGCTCTTCCTATATCTATCCTACAGCTAGCAAAATCTGCATCAGCAAAGGCTCTAAGGGACAGACAAGTGGATAAAGAGTACCAAATACCATAGCCAATCGTAGCTTATAGGTACCTGAAGATACACTTTACCGTTTGGCGATGAGAGATGCGAGGAGAAGCTTGAAATTGAGCACTATAGCTACGAGAAGAAGTCAAGTAACCCAGAAAGATCCCGTCAGAAGAACGTGACTCGAACGTATCTAGGTTCCTAGACTTCAAGAAGAAGCACTTGCATCCAAACACATGAAAATGTGCAACATTGGGCTTTCGCCCATACCTCAATTCATATGAAGTGGGGTGCAAATGCGCTCTCAAAAAAACCCGATTGGACACATGGCAAGCAATTGTAGGATCAAGGATAACTGACTTGAGGGGGTAAATAGGATTTTTTTTAAATTCTCATCTCTAATTGCAATAATTTAAACAATTAAAACTAGAATTGAGAATTTTAACAAAGAAGGCCTAAAACTCTAGGTTTCGCTATGTGCACCAACACTCTAAGTCTATATAAATTACACAATCCTAGAACAAGGGCAAGAAAAAGATAATAGTAGGAACGAAAATTGCACAAATGAATATTAGCAAGCTCTTTGCACAAATTGAGTCTTCCTCAATCACTCATGGTAGCTCTTTTCCGCTTCGGGTAGGTGAGCTCCTTGCCTATACAACCACTGGGACTTCTCACAAGCCCCTTTGAGAAGGTCACCGGTTCTCCCGCCTCAAAGGCATCTAGGAGGCGACAACCTCCAAGAGAATAGAGTGATGACGCTTGCTTGAGGTTGATTCAAGTGTCTAATTGGCTCAAAACAATGCAATGCACACTTGAATGCTTCTAACTCTCTCAAATAGTGAATTGAATGCACAAAAGAGAAAGGAGACTTACTAAATCTCAAATATCATCAATGAGTATCCAAGAGGCTCTACTAATCCAAGTGTGGGGGTATTTATAGCCCCCACCAATAAATCCAACAGTTGGGGATAAATTTCTAAAAAAATCAGCATTTGCGGTACTACCGGCGTGCAAAGCCCGATAGTAGCGCTCCTCTACCAACGGTCAGATCAGAGCATTAAACGCGGTAGTTAATAGCCATTACAGGAAATTCAGTACTACCGACGTGCAATGTACGGTAGTACCGACTTTTGAAGTGCGATCGGTTCAAAATAGGTTCTCTCTATTAAATGAGTACCAATACCTTATTTGTGGTACTACCGAGATCCAGTAGTACCGCTATTTTCACTGTGGTAGTACTGACATTCAGAACAGAGAAAAATCACCCCAAAACACACCTTTTTGTAAAATAACTACCGCTCGATTTGTGCGGTACTACCAACCTCCAGTAGTACCGCTCTTTGAACTACGGTAGTTTCGGCTACAGAAAAATCACAAAAAGAAGTGTTTCTATTTAATAACTACTGCGCAATGCTCGGTGCTATCGCCAAGCAGTAGTACCGCATTTTGTACTGCAGTACTTCCAACCCAGAGAGATGAAAAAAAACCAGGAATGTCCCTCTCTAGAAAATACCTACCGCTGTCTAAAACCCTGTACTACCACATTTTATACGACGGTACTATCATAATCACTGAACATGCAAAACTACTTTTAAGCCTAAGACCAAATGCAACCAAGTATGGAGCTTAAAAAGGATTTTGAACCAATTAAAACTTGATCAAATCAAACTATTAGGCATCACTCCCCCTTAATAGTACGGCATCTATTTTAGCAAACCAATCTTTTTCTCCTAACTTCGAGATAGGTAAAAATACATAAAAGGGTTATATCTATAAATATACCTTGACTTCAAGTCTTTAGCCTTCTTCTCTTGACCGCTTTAGCTCACATAATTTATGCCGCAATAGAGACTAACATATTCTCATAATTGCTAGTCATTTAATATGATTGTCATTAATTACCAAAATCAAATAAAATTAGGGGCCTAGATGCTTTAGCGGTAGTTATAGCCTCAACCCAAAGCTACTCAGGAGTAGCATTGTCCTGGCTATCTTGACCAAGGTGTTGTTCTTCCTCTCCACTACACCATTCTGCTGAGAAACGTATGGAGAAGAGAACTGATGTTCAACACCCAACTCCTCACAAAAACTTTGAAAGTAGGAGTTCTTAAACTCCTTGCCATTATCGCTGTGTATAGCTCGTAAGGCACCTGGAGCTCAAAAAACAACATACGGACCTAGCCCCTAAAATGGTAAACGACTCACCCTTCGAGGCCATGAAGAATATCCAAGAATATCTCAAAAAATCATCAACTATGACAAGAATTTATCACTTTTCACTTGCTGACTCACTCTAGTTGGACCAACTGTGTCAATATGTAAGAGCTGTCCTGATGCGTCAGTCATTACCATGGTGATCGAGGGATGAGAAGTAGTAACCATCTTGCCATGTCGGCAAAGAGAACAAAACAAGTCTTTAACCATCTTGAGTTTGGGCAAACCACGAATAAGATCTTGGCTGCTAACTTGGAATCAAATGATCAAATCTAATGTGACCAAGTCTCCTATGCTAGGAGGAGAGATCATGGGACTTAGAAGCGACTAGGAAACAAAGAGAATCACTAGAAGAATAAGCAAAATCAACATGAAAGACTCTCTAAAACATAGAAATATTATAAACTAACCCTCAAGAAAAATCGAGAATTCTACAGGCATTATGCTTGAAGCTCACCTCGAAATCATAATCAATAAATTGATAAACAGAAAGCCAATTATATCGCAGCTTACTAAGGCAATATCCTTAATAATGAAATTATCACTAATACGTACGGTACCTTTAGCAATGACTCTACTTGATGAAACATCCCCAAAGGTGATTAGCTCATCATCGGGAGCTCGAACTAAGAAAGAGAACCAACAACAATATATGATCATATGACGAGAACAACCGGAATCTACAAGCTAAACCTCTCCCTTCCCCATCCTATAGACATGTATCAGTGAAAATGAGAGGTCGATGATTCAGTACTGGGGCAGATAAGTGCAGATCTAGGGACTCAATACTGAATCACATAACGAGCAGATGTGCCAGTTACAGAAGTAGAAAACTGGACTCTAACATCTCTCTGAGGCTCAACTCTTACCAAATCAAAAACAGCTCCTACAGGATGTCTGGGAGCTGGTGCTGTGTTGGTCCATCGATGTGCAAAGGCCGGACCATCACAGTAACGCTGTCCAAATCTCCTACTGGAAAAAGCAAACTCACACCGCTGATACCTACCTCGATGGAAAAAATGAGAAATATAAAGAGGTCTTCTTCTTTCTTCTTCTTATACAAGGTGTAGCATGTAATAGGGATGTACGAACATTTTTTATCCTCCTCTATCGCTGCAAACTTAGGCCTTATTCCCATGTAGGCCATATCGCGGCGAGCATTCACACCATCCTTGGTCTTCTCAGGTATGTTCACCAGGATGCCAACTAAATTATTGCAAACATTCTTCTCAACATGCATGACATCAATACAATTACGAACATCTCACTCCCTCTAGTATTGTAAGTTCAAAAATATCGACCTCTTTTCCAAATGGTCGTAGGACGAACAGATTTATTACTTTCCATACTGAACATCGATATCCTCCACACGTGAATATACTTGCCTTCCACTCAGGCTACGGGGCCGCACGAACTTTTCTCTTCCCATCAAATTTATTATCCATCTTACGGTATCGATGACTTCGAGGTAGAAACCTACGGTGACCCATGTACACATTTTTCTTGGAATTCAGTAGCCATAAGCTCTCAGCCTCCTCTTCACAAATTGAACACGCTTTGGCTCTCTTCGTATTATAGCCTGTCAAATTACCAAGGGCCGGGAAATCATTTATGGTGCAAACTATCATAGCATGTAAGGTGAAATCCTCTCTTTTGTATGCATCCCACACCGTGACTCCTTCGTTCCACAATTTTACCAAATCATCAATCAGTGGTGCTAGGTACACATCAATATCATTACCCGGTTGTTTGGGTCCCGAGATTAGCAACAACATCATGATGTACTTACGCTTCATGCACAACCAAGGAGGGAGATTGTAGATACACAATAAAACTAACCAAGTGTTGTGACGACTGCTCATATTACCAAACGGATTCATTCCATCTGTACTCAATACCAATCTTATGTTCCTCATCTCGGCACCAAACTCCTAATGTTTCTAATCAATATTCTCTATTGGGCCGAATCAGAGGGTGTCTCAGCTTACCATCTTCCTTTCGAGATTCATAATACCAATGCAATAATTTTGCTTCTTTGGGATTTGCAAACAACAGCTCCAAACGGGGAATGATGGGTAAATACCACAATACCTTGGCTGGTGCACCTTTGTTCACATTTTCATCATCGTTGGTTCGGCTCTTACGCTTCTTATCATTATGCTTCTCCTTTTATTTGTACCGGGGTAAACACGCAGTTCCTTATACGCGTTGCAGTATAATATGCAATCATTTGAATATACATGTATCCTTTCTATTTCCATTTCCATGGGATATAGTAGTTTCTTCACTTCATAAATGCTTATTGGCAACTTGTTTCCCTCTGGAAGCATATCCGATAGAAGAACTAAAATTGCATTGAAACTTATATCTGTCCAACGGTGTCTCGCCTTTAGTTCGAACAATGCAAGGACCGAACCCAACTTGGTGTATTCCGCTTTGCAACCCAAAAACAATGGTTTGGCACCGTCTTCCATCAAGCTTTTAAATTTTTCAAACTCTCTTTCCGCGTAATTTTTCCTCCACATCCTGCAACATTTCATCTAAATTGTCCTCCTCAAACATATCACGCTCCAACTCGTAATCGGGTTCCAACATGTCTTTGGTGCATACCAAAGGGGTACTACTTGTCTCCCCATGATGGATCCAACACGTGTAATTCTTCATGAAGCCACGTCGAATCAAGTGGTCTTCAATTTGGGTTGAGTTGTTAAATCTTCTGAGATTAGTGCAATCAATGTAAGGACAATATATGAACTTTACACCCCTCAACCATGTATTCTTCTGCAATTCATATGAACTCCTTAACCCCCTTCTAAAATTCAGCACTCATATGGCTTTTTTGATACATTCATTCTTCACGGTATATCTACAATTAAACCATAAACAATGAATTAAGAAAAAACCTAAGCATTAACAAAGTTGAGGAATTTAATGATTTTAAAGAAACGTCTATCTATTAACCAACTAAGTACGTACTAATGATGATTCCTAATCTCTAATTAGGTCAGGTCCTAATCCCATTTGAGGTTATGTGGTTCAAGCAAGTTCCTAAGCTGTTGTACAACTCCAGAGAAAATTTCGACAGCATCTCCCCGCAGTTCTCCAAATACACGACTTGACAACAGATCAATAGGGTGTGTATCCGGAGAATACCAGGGAGATCCTGCCGAAACTTTCTCTAGAGTTGTACAACAGTTTCATTAAAAACTTGCCCGAATCACATATCCTCGAATTGTAAAAAAACATTAAAAACTTTCTCTAGAGACTATTTATTTATAAATATTCCATTTCAGTATATTTATAAACAAACACCCTCAAACGGGAGACGCATAGGTTACACAACCTAAACTCTAGCATCGATCATTTTAATTTTAGCAACAATAATGTGCAAAATTGATGGGATTTAAAGGAATGCTCACCTTTTGAAGAAAACCACAAATGAAGGAAAATCTCCTTAAGCTAGGGCTTCAACTTACCCTCTAAAACACATCCTCAAGGACTTCATATTTTTTCACCCAAGTATCAGTTTTAATAAGAGTATATTCTGTTTTTTGGGGCAGCAACATTTTTTTTTACACTAGAACACCAACAGAGGAGAGTTTATGCCAAGGATATATAAAACCTAGTGAGGCACCCTCATCATAATTGATTCTAGCTCAAAACTGATTATGATGTGGGGCACCCTTATCACAATCAATTCTAGCTAAGAATCAATTGTGATAATGTGGTCTCATTAGAACCGATTGTGATGACCCCGTTTCCAAAAATTACAAATTACATACACATATCACAATCAGTTTTTTCCTTAAAAATTGGAAACCGACACAAATGAAACGATAGTGTTGTATCATTCTATAATAGTGCTCATATCTTATCCCAAGGATTCAAGCACTGATAGTTCAGTGAAATGGAGACTTAGGGTGTGTTTAGTTGCTTGTACCAAATGGTACAAGTATGAGATGGTTCAAGAAAAAAGTTATCATATGTTTGATTGCTTAAATGGAACCATCCCATCCTGAACCAAGTGATACAAATTTGAGAAATATTCCCTATAGATGCTGAACCATTCCATCACCTAAAATAATGGAACCAAATGGTACAGGATCATCCTATCCCATTCAACCTCATCCCATTAACCAAATACACCCTTAATCATCGGCTCAAATCTTATCCTAAGGTTGCAAGCATCTTTCGAATTTTGCTACCAAGTTCATTGGTTCAATTGCATAGTTTTTTCTTGCAAGTGTTGTACCATCCAAGGTCGTGTCATCGGTAATCAAATCTCTTAACTCGTAAACAATAATTAAAAGTCGATAATAATACAAATATATAATCACAGAATTTTCTTTTTATTGATTTTTATGTGACTAAAATAGCTAATAGGTCTTCGTTTAGGTAGTGTCCACATATAATCGGACCTCGTACAACATTGAGGTAGATTTCACGATTTTTTTTAAATAATTATTTTTTATACATAAATTACAAAAATACACTTCAATTTTTTTTTTGCAAAAATAGCCATCAGTTACGCGATAGTGGCACGACTGGGATTAGGCGCGCCACCTGGCATCGACAGACATCCTAGTCACGCCAACGTGGCCCGACTGATATTTTTTTTATTTTTTTTTCTCCAGTCGCAGAACCATGGAGCGATTGCTCCATTTTTATTTTTTAAAACTCTAATCGCAAATTAGTGGAGCGATTGCTCCGTTTTTTTTCTTCATTTTTCATTTCTATTCCATCTTTTAATTGAATATTTTATATCTTTTGCTAGGAGGCTCCAAATCAAACGAATTTTTTCTTCTTCTAAATTTGTATTAATCTATAAGGATTAGGATTATACAATAAAAACTACTATATTCTATGCAGATATAAATTGTTTGAATCAAATTTACTTAAAGACCCTTTTATGAATTATGAAGAAACTATGCTAACCATGGCTCCAAAAAATATGAAATAAATATCATTTATTCCTGGGGTCTTAGATGCCCCATTTTTGCAAAAAAAAAAAAAAAAAATATTAGAAATGAACTCAGTTGAAAAAAGCAAATGACTATAATAAGTCTCTCTTGCACGCAATATGAACTAGTTAAAATTTGGATCAAATGAAATGACTAGTTAAATTTTGGATGGATCCAAATTTTAACTAGTTCATGTTGCGTGCAAGAGAAGCTTGTTATAGTCATTTGCTTTTTTCAACTGAGTTCATTTCTAATTATTTTTATTTTTTGCAAAATGAGACATCTAAGTCCCCAGGAATAAGTGATATTTATTTCATTTTTTTTGGAGCCATGGTTAGCATAGTTTCTTCATAATTCATTAAAGGATCTTTAAGTAAACTTGATTCAAATAATTTATATCTGCATAGAATATAGTAGTTTTTATTGTATAATCTGAATCCTTATAGCTTAATACAAATTTAAAAATTTATTCGTTTAATTTGGAGCTTCCGAGCAAAATATATAAAATATTCAATTAAAAGATGGAATAGAAATGAAAAAAAATGTAAAAATAAAAATAAAAATTGAAGCAATCGCTCCACTAACCTACGACTAGAGTTTAAAAAATAAAAAATGGAGCAATCGCTCCCTCCATAGTTCTACGACGGGAAGAAAAAAATAAAAAAATATCAGTCGCGCCACGTTGGTGCGACTAGGATGTCTGTTACTACCAGGCGGCACGACTAATCGCAGTCACGCCGCGACTGATGGCTATTTTTGCAAAAAAAAAAAAAAATCGAGGTATATTTTTGTAATTTACATATAAAAAATAATTATTTAAAAAAATTTCTATATTTCACCAAGAGTAGTATTTCCATACATCATCTTCCTACAAAAATTATACAAATCTTGAAACAAGCAAAAAGATAAATAATCGTTATCTATCTTTCAATCATATTATACAAATCTTAAAAAAAGCGAAGAGGTAAATAATCACTATCGCCCTTCATATATGCTTTAATATTTATGTAACTTAAAAATGGCATAGAAATATCTCTCTTTATATAATTTTTAAATAGTGACGTTTGGAAGCACATCACGGTGAATCTTTCACCCTGGCCCATGTCAGTCTATAGACTAGCAATAAGACTGTCTGTGCCATCGGCCTACATGCACCGAGCCCACGGGCCACCACCCGTCTATACTCGTGGTATAAATGTTTTGTTTGGCAGAGCTTTAGATCTCAGCTTCACTTTAAATCTGAAACTTATAGACTAAAATAAAATAAAATAAAATAATATTTTTTATTTTAAAATATAAACAAAATGATCTACCTAAACACTTCTAATATATCCACGGCTCTACTCCAAAATTTAGTTAAGAAATTCGCCGACCCCAAAATACCCTTCGATCTCCGGCCGTCTCCTGTCCCCTTCCCCGCCGACGAGCCATCAGTTATGGCTTCGCCTCCCACCGCCGCCTCCTACGCCGCGTGGCCGTCTCCCCACAGCCCGCGCCTACGCTTCCGGCGATCTCTCCGGCCGTCGCCTCTCCCGCGGTTGCGTCCCTCCCCTTCCTCTACATCTTCCTCCCGCAGCCCCTCCGCTCTCCAGGTGAGTTCCCAGATCTCTCGCCGTCCCCATTCCTCCTACAGCCGGGGTTTCGCCTCGTGATTCCCGCCTCCCAGTATTCATCGAGGCGTAGTACGTGTATGGGTGGCGCCAAGTGATCTTCTCCCATTTTTCGCTAATCCACGTGTTGGCATGGTTGTTTCGAGATCCAATTCGATGCCATTTTATTGAGATCTTCGCTCGAAATAGTCAGGATGTTGCCATGTTGGCTGTTGCAATAATCATGCGTAGCATGAGCCGATACCTAATGTATGCGACTGCGATTCACTCCATTTTTGCCATTAACTTTTGCAGGAGTCCCATTTCAGAAGCATCGTCTCAGGACCTGCATGGAGGCGTCTCCCCATTCAAATTGCCACAGCATTTGATGAGGTACTGTCTTCTTCAAAGAGGAGAGCAGTGTTACACCACCAGGTAGCTTATTTTACTAGTTGTGGTGATCTGGTGTAGGACATGGGGGATTTCTCGCTGGTGCATGACGATGGGGATGATGCGTTTGGTGTTGTTCTATATTCAAGTGAGAGTGAATGGAGTGACGAGGAGGTTGTGTTAAATCCAATTGGGGATTTTGAGTTACCTGTGATGAGCAAGACCCGCTTCGAGGGGGCAGAGGGCGCAATAACTGTTGCTGCCCATAGGCTTGCCAGTATTGATAAAGGTCATCGGAAGAGCACGTAAGATAACTAGATTTTCTGATAGTACTTAAATCTTAGGTTGTCCATGTAGATCCCCCCTCCCTTAAAAGAATAAAAGAAGTAACCATTTTGCAGCATTTGCTTGGCAAGAGGAATACAAGTGTAGAACTCAAGTTGTATGGACATAAGTCATATACTACCTTCATAGGAATATGTCTAGGTGTTAAGGTTCTTTTGCGATGTATTGCATAGCATTTATTAAAATAATGGGAAGCAGTTTGTACTCAAATACGAATATGGAGTAATAGTAGCACACTAAAAGTATATGCTATGATCTTCCAGGCTGACGTAGCGTTAGGAACATAACTGTGTTAGTAAGGTTCTGACTAAAGTTCTTTACATCAATTCCCAGAACTCAACAAGGGTTGATGAATAATGTTGGACTGATTGCTTTCTTAGCAATGTCACTTTTGTTTGTCGACTGGTGTTCTTGGAGGATTGTTAGACTACCTCTGGACTCGTTTTACTTGACACGCCCTTTTTTAATATCAGCAGTTCTATCAGCGTTAGCTGGATTTCTTTTTGCACCAATTGCTGATAGCATGAAGATTCATCATTTCCGGAGACGAGGGAAGCCTATTTCTCCATCGTATAGAAAGCCAACCCCAGCAATGGGAGGATTGTTCTTCGTTCCTATTGGTATTTTTGTTGCAAGAAGACATGTTGGTTCCAACTCAAATGAAATAAATGGAGCAGCCGTAATAACCCTCATATTTGCAATGGTTGGGTTACTTGATGATATTTCAAACCTTGTGATGGATCGTAATCATAAAATACCTCAATGGATAATATTCTTGGCTCAGGTAAGTGGTGCTTTCTGAAGTCAGACTATAGGATGCCCTTTTCATGTTACATCGAATGCAGCATAGAAGCAATCACATGCACTTTGCAGATTGTTGCTGGGATTTACTTCTCTATCTGGTTGGGTTCTACAAATATTTCAACACCATATAGCACGTAAGCATTATTGCAACTTATATATACCTCGAAGCCAACTGCAGTTTGACTCAATGCTTGATCAGTTATGCTTACGTTGTCAATATGGTATGCTTTCGAGTTGGTGTTCTTAGACTAAATGCAAAATCTTTATTAGTGGCCTATATAAAAGGATCGTCACAGAGTACATTCCAGTTAATAGGATTGTACAACATTGTTTCTGTGGCCTCCATGTCGCCTTATATTATTGCCAAATTACACAACTAATTTTAATTTTCAGCTCTTGTTGGTACTTGGTAGCTAGTAATAATGTTTACATGTTAATTTTAGAGGCAATGGGTGCGTTGCTGATTAATTATGTAAAGATGTCTAAATTTCTAACTAATACCTTAGTATGCCGAGCAAATCATATGGCCTTAAATTCTCTTATCAAGCATATTGCAACCAACAGATACATTAGACAATATCATTGTCACGATTTTATAGTCAGTTTCGTGGTAACTAATACTGTTGGACGCTTCCAGTCTCAGCTTTACCGATTCCAGTTTGTTCATGAAGGAAATTCCTTGTTCCTCTACCTCCACCTCTTGGCCTTGCATTAATGGGAAAAGTTTACCTGGTTCTGGCTGCAATATCTTCTCTTTCCATGAGTATTGGAGCAACATTGGTTGATGGTCTTGATGGCTTGGCTGGTGGTGTTGCTGCTTTAGCACTCACTGGATTGTCTGTTGCTGCTCTCCCAATTTGCTCAGGTACTTTGTCATTTCGGCTTGGTAAGCTATTTTTAAAAATTTAGTAATCCTAGACGGTAATTAATTCTTTATAGCATATTAGCTTATGCTCATACTAGCATACCAAACCTCTTTAACTCCTGACAAATGTCAATGGTGCATCTTACCCATTTAGTTTTGTCTGGAGCATTTGAAGGATCTGTATTCTATTGGCTGAAAGAGGGACTGGTGCAGTCTCTTTGCAGTATGTGTGTATCATTAGTAAGGGAGAACAAAAAAGGGGGCAAAAAAAGAAAAGAAGATTAGGGGAAAAAGTCTCATGTAGTCATAATTGATCTTGCCCCTAATATAGTGCAAAGAGATCCTCCAGATGGACACTACTGTCTAATTGATCTTCTACTTCTACTAAAGAAACTATTGGTTGCAAGTATAAAGTTTGATGTTGATTTTACTGAAGTTGTGACTGAATTAACTATTAACAATTGCTGCAGAACTGAGTGTTTTTGGAGCGTCTATGTCAGGCTCTTGCACTGGCTTTCTTTTTCATAACAGATATAGGGCCTCAATAGTAATGGGTCGGGTTGGTTCTTTTGCACTCGGAGGAGCATGTGCTACAATTGCAGCATGTAGCGGAATGTTCATTCCTATGTTAATTGGGTGCGGTGTCTTCTTTCTCGAGCTGCTCTTAGTAATATTGAAGGTATTGTACTATTTGTATTTTTTCTTTTACTTCAATAACTATGATATGCACTCACGGTTGATACCCTTATTTACCATTTCTGTAGCTACTGTTATATAGCATTTGCATCTGCAATGGGCTGCATGAATTAAATTATGATATTTATTTGTTTTCCAGTGGATAGTGATTCAACATTATTAGAGGAGTTGATCACTGGATCACATTCTCTGTCAAATGAGCATGGATGATTTCACTTAAGTGACAGCATGGCGATGCTTTGCACCTTTCTTTTCATGAAAATGTATTTGGCCATCAGTTGATCTTTGCTCAGAACACACTAGTTCGTGTCATCCTCTACATCACCCAATGTGCTAGTTCATTGAGTGCAAGTGAAATGAAAAGCACTGAACAAGGACCTCTTGAAAAACCCTTTTGGTTTATACTGTATTGCCAGCTGGCATGCATAACGCTGTTACTTATCAATCAATTGAGTGACGAAACATCACATGGAAGCAAATTTAGTAGTTTTGCTTCCATAATATATATTGACAAACTTAGCTTTTTCCTATTTACTTGGAATAGTTTTCACCATCCAATCTTGTAAGGAACACAACATAGTGCGATGTAACCTATATTTCTTTGTCGTCAGAATCAAGTATGATGCCCTTTGAAATAGCATTTATTTGGTTCTAGCATTAGTTTTCACTGACAACAAAATCTTAATATTTTATTTGTGCCGTTTTCTGTCTCAGATTCCTTTTCATATGGCTATGAAGCACTTGCATGGGACAAACAGATATCCCCTGCGAATTCTTCCCTCGTATTACTATCTCAGGTTGTGGGGCATAAAGGAGCCTAATATCGTGGCCGGTGCTTACGTCATATCATGCTTCTTAACTGTGTTAGCGGGATACCTTGGTCTTGTTTCAGCGTAAATGGAAGCTTAAGTTACCATTCTTTCGTTATGTTTGTTTCATTTATGTAGTGTACTTTTACGTAGTTGCTTCAGCTTTTCCGCCTACGGTTCACCGATGTACATACAGGAAAATTTTAGTGTGGAGTTTGCAGGATCCCTCGAATAACGAAACAGTGCAGTATAGTATGATATACCATGAGCTGTGGTATCTTCTGCCTTGCACAAAACTGTAGTTTGTTTTTTTTTTGGTGAATTGAATTATTGTCGTAACAACTTACAAAACATATTAAAATATTAAGGCCACCTTTTATTCTACAGTTGTTTGTTCTTTTGATTGATGTGCCTTGCTTGAAAGATGGTGTTGATTAATCACTAATGTGTACCTCATGGTTAAAGATCGGATAGGCATGCATTCTTGCCCCGGCGGAGCTTAGCCTAGACATTTCTACAAGACGCTGCTGCTTACTGAGTATATCATACCGTTATAATAACTAGGCTAATAAGCGCGGCGCACGCTGCGCGTGTGAACTTTGTGTTTTTTTTTTCGGAGAAAAAATAGATCTAAATGTATTTTCTAATTTTTTGGAGGTTCGAAAAATATTAGAGGCCGAGCTGGGAAAAAGGTACACATATTTTTTGTTGATGGTTTTTTTTGCGGGGAAAACAGAGAAATGACCTGGATGTAAGAACCAGGTACCCGTTTGTTATATTTTTAGACCTTACCACTATTCAAAAAAATAGAAAAGGGTTTGCTCGCGTTTTGTATTTAATGGGAGGCTTTTACCGTAAAGTAACGAGCGAGGGACCTAAATGCAATTTAGAAAAGTTTTTCTTGCTCTCACAAAAAATCGTAAAAGATCTTTTTGTAATTTGCAAAGATCTATCCATAATTTGAAGAAATGGAAGGGGTTTTTCAGAAAATCAGCGAGATAACACCTGGATACCCTCTTTAAGCTTCAATCCTCCCTATTGTAATAGAGGTAATAGAGGGATAATTTCTGCTTCAGTTCAAAATTCTTCTGGACGTTTCTATTGTCTCCAATGTTGGTTACTGAGTATATCATACAGTTACAATAATTGTATTTACGATAGTAGCTATGGAAAATCCTGGTTTTCAGTTTTCACCTGTCAAGCCTCAGGCTTTGGATCTGTTAGACAACCTTGCTATCGAATAGTCCGGGGTTGCCTAATAGATCTAAACTGGAGAATAGAGAGAGAGGGAGAGAGACACAATATAAGGAGGAACTGCTCTGCTTTATTATTCTCATTGCTTGTCTGTACAAAGGGGTAGCCCCTGCCTCCTATATATAGCGGTTCTGCTAGAGATAAGGAAGAGTCCATATAGGATACGTCAATCGGTTTCCTAACACTCCCCCTTGGACTCTTCACTGCGAGATGCATATGCCTCATTAAAACTCCATAAAAACCCAGTGGGAAAAAATAATTGGAGAAAGAGTACATAGCACACGCTTGCTGTGTTGCACGGATTGCCTCATCAAAAACCTTATGTAAGAAAACTTCAATGAAAAACTTACTTAAGGAAAAGAGTACAATCCACCCAAACTTCAATGTTAATCTTCAAGATTCACGTTGGGTACTCAAACTTCATGTTCAAGATTTGTGTAGGAGTACGTGAAAATTCTCCCCCTGAAATCTGCACTTCTCTAAGTCTCATCATCCCGATTCCTCTAACACATCTTCCAAAGGAAGATGCCGGGAGTGACTTAGTGAATAAATCTGCGAGATTTTCACACGACTTAGTATGCAGTATTTTTATCTCGTTCATCTTATGCAATTCATGAGCATAAAAGAACTTGGGGTTGATATGCTTTGTGAGGTTACTCTTCACATATCCCATTTGCACTTGAGCAACACAAGCTGCATTATCTTCATAGATAATGGTAGGGGTCTGTTCCATGTTCAAACCACATGACTTCTGGATGTGGTGAACCATTCTTCGAAGCCATGCACATTCTCGAGAGGCTTCATATAAGGCAATTATTTCTGAGTGGTTTGTCGACGTCGAGACAAGAGTCTGCTTTGATGACTTCCACGAAATTGCTGTTCCACCACAAAGGAAAACATACCCGGTTTGTGACTTTTCAGTATGCGGGTTCGATAGGTACCCAGCATCGGCATAGCCAACCAAATTCAATTCATTGTTCCTTCTATAGAACAAACCGAGATCTTTGCTTCCTTAGAGGTAATGGAAGACGTCCTTAACCCCTTTCCAATGCCTTTTGGTGGGTTCTGCACTGTACCGTGCTAGCAAATTCATGGCGAACGCAATGTCCGGCCTAGTGCTATTCGCAAGGTACATGAGTGCCCCAATTGCACTCAAAAATGGGAATTCCGCTCCCAGGACTTCCTCCCCCTCTTCTCTAGGCCTGTAAGGGTCTAGGTCTGCTTGGAGTGACCTTCCGACCATTGGGGTCTTTATGGGTATGCCTTCTCAAAACCAAATCTCTCCAACACTTTCTGCGTGTAGGAAGATTTGTGTACCAAGATTCCGCCTTGGACATGTTCAAGCTGCAAGCCTAAACAGAACTTGGTTTTACCCAAGTCTTTCATTTCAAATTCAGACTTCAAGTATGTGCATGCTTCTTTAATTTCTTCATCCGTCCCAATGATGTTCAAGTCATCTACATAGACGGAGATTATACAAAATCCATTCGGGGATCGTTGTATAAACACACATGGACAATCTTATTTGTTCGTGTAGCCTTTCTTGCAAAGAAAGTCACTCAAGCGATTGTACCACATTCTTCCCGACTGCTTCAGCCCATACAGTGATTTCTCCAATTTCACACTGTATAGGTTTCTGTTTGCTCTGTCTTGGTTCGGGATAGGGATACCTTCCGGTACTTTCATGTATATCTCCGAATCCAAGTTTCCATACAAATATGCTGTGACAACATCCATTAGCTTCATTCTCAACTTCAAGTTGACTACCATTGAGATCAAGTATCTAAAGGTAATTCTACCCATGACCGGAGAATAGGTTTCTTCATAATCAACCCTAGGACGTTGAGTGAAACCTTGAACAACAAGCCTTGCAATGGTTGTTGCTCTTTTCATAGATTCTCCTATTATTACAAAATTTATGGCCATTTCGTCATGGTGTGCTTCATGCACTTCTACTTGCTCTTCATTGCTATTTCCCATTCCAGGAGCAAGTTCCTTTAGTTTTTCTCCGCCAATGTGTGCGCACACATTATTTCTGGCGGTTTCTTCCAATTGAAGATTCAAATCTGGAATTGCCTTTTCCACAGGCTTCTTTCCAGTGCCAGGTCTCAACTGGCTCCCCTTCTTGCTTTGGGGCATTTTTGTGATTGGCTATGGTAAGTCCTCTTGCCCATTTTTCCCCAGACGTCTCCGGGTACTTTGGGTTTGAGAAGGCAGATTTCCTGTTCTTTTTCTTTGAGGCCTCTGAACAGGATGAGGGATACCTTCTGCTTTCTTTGGTATTTCCACCCTCTCTGGTGCATTTCTTGCTGGTATATGCGACTTAGCCATGCTCTTCAGATCACAAAAATGATCAGGCAGTTCATTTGCTAAATTCTGCAAATCGATTGTCTTCTTGACTTCATGATTTGCTTCATTAGTGCGAGGGTCATGCACGGGGATCCCAATGGAATGCCATATGATTTCCCGGTATTTTCATCCAATGGTTCATTTCCTCCCCCTAATGACGGGAAAGCGATCCTCGTCAAAAAAAATGCAATCAGCGAATTTGGGCTGTATGCAAATCTCCAGTCGTGGGTTCCAAATACCTGATTATGGATGCATTCTCATAACCAACGTATATCCCAGACTTGCGGAGAGGGCCCATTGCAGTTCGCTGTGGGGGTGGTATAGGTACATATACCATTCATTCAAATCTTCAGGATGACGCATTGCACTAGTTGCATAGTTGAATGGATGTTGTAGGCGCACGGTCTATAATTGATGAGTGCTGCTGCGTGCATGACTGCGTGTCCCCAACAGGTGTTGGGCAAGTTACAACTCTGCAAGAGTGGTCGGGCTATGAGCTTAATCCTCTTTGTTAGTGCTTCAGCTAGTCCATTTTGCGTATGGACGTGCGGTACAGAGTGCTCAATAGTTATTCGATTCTTTGTGCAATAATCATCAAATGCCTTGGAAGTAAATTCGCTGGCATTGTCCATTCGAATGGACTTCACGCGATGATCAGGAAAAGCATTCTTAATTCTGATGATCTGCGAGATCAACTTTGTGAATGTATGATTCCTTGTTGACAGCAAACATGTATGCGACCATTTCGAGGAAGCATCAATGAGCACCATAAAATACCGAAACGGCCCCGATAATGGCTGAATCGGGCCGCAAATATCCCCCTGAATGCGTTCCAGGAATGCAGGGATTTCATGTTGCACTTTCATAATAGAGGGCTTAGTTATTAATTTCCCGGTGGCACATGCATGGCACACAAAATCTTCATGATTCGGAAAATTTTTAACATTAATGCCATGACCTTATGAGTTGTTAACTATATTTCTCATCATTCTAAGACCAAGATGACCTAAATATACAATGCCATAAAGGAAAATAATTCAGAGCTTCTAAAGAAGTATACACTGCGTGTGTATTAATTCTCGTGTAGTACAACCAAGATTCATATCAGGGATATTTTTCTAATACCATTTTTTTTCATATTCCGCATGCTTCACAATGCACAAATGCTCTTTGTCATTTTCTTCATTGGTTTCTACGTGAAACCTATTGGCGCGGATATCATTGAAAACTTAAGAGAGTGCGTGTTGATTCAGGGTACAAAAAGGCTTCTTCAATTACCAAAGTTGTACCCATTGGCAATATAATTGTGGCTTTTCCAGAGCCTATTATATGCGTATCGCTTCCTGCGATTTTCGTAATCCTTCCAGCGTTCTTCGTGATCGTCTGGAAGTATTTCGACTCTCTTAAGATGGTATTTGTTGTGCCACTATCAACAATACATATCACCTCCATTGGGCGCTACACAATTTCTAAATGACAAGAAATATAATTCTATTCATACAGTGGCAAAGTAATTCAAATATTGCTTGAAAATATAGAATACTGGAATAAAGAATAAATTGAAATTCTATTCATGAGAAAAGAAAATGTATGCTCTTCGAGAGCTTACAATTCTTTATTCAAAATTCATTAACAACCATCGCTCAGAGCCTCGCAAACTTCAAAGTAACCCAATCTTCTTTGTGCTTGGAGCAAGATGGTGGATTTGAGTTTCTCGAACTGCTTCTGGGGTGCAGTCCATAATTCAAATGCACTCACTTCAGCCATGTATTCATTTTTCCGAGTGGCTGAAAAGGTGATGCTTGAGAAAAAGGGCAAAGTTTGATCCTTTTGCTCGGCAATAGTTTGCGTGTCCTTCGAGGACCCTAAGCCGGTGGCAGCTTGGAGCTTCTTGCTCGTAAGTATGATCTTCAAACCTGATGCCCATGTGAGATAGTTCGACCTTTGGTCGATTCTTCAAACTCACATTTAATAATGCCAGGTATTTGCATATTCAAAAGATTCTTTTCATTAGATTACTTCGTGTAATCTAATAAAGAGTGGTTGCAAGATTCATAATTGCATAATTAAATTCTCATGAATTTCCAGTAAACTAAAAGAAAGCAATAATTTCAAGATTCATAAATACAAGATTCATAATTACGAGATTCATAACTGCAAGATTCATATATACACAGATTCATAAATATTCATAAAGATTCATAAATACAGCTTCGTGCATGTATGTGATCGGCTTCGTGCATGCGATCAGATTTATGCGCGCGATCGACTTCATGTATGCCATCGGATTCATGTGCATGATCGACTTCGTGCGATCTGTTTCATGTGCACGATCGGCTTCGTGCATGCGATCGGATTCATATGCATGATCGACTTCATGCGATCTGTTTCATGTGCGTGATCGGCTTCGTGCAGGCGATTGGATTCATACGTGCGATCGGCTTTGTGTGCATGATCGGCTTCGTGCGATCGGCATAGCGCGGCTTCATGCGTGCGGCGCTGTCAGTTCCATGCACGTCGGCCTTCTTGGCGCGACGGTGGCCGTTTCATGCGGCATGCTTGAATTTCCAATGAATTATATTAAGGTAATTTTTCATCATTACTTGATAACAGAAAATAAATTCCAACATAAATTAAATGCGGTGTAATGCTAATTACAACTTATGTAACTCTCGTTGGTTGGGAGCGAAAACAGGTAACGAATATCTCCGTCAATTCGACTCTTGGCCAGGTCAACCTGCCCCTATGGCTCACATGAGGGAGGGAGCACTTCCCGTTTCCGGGTGCCAATTAAAGAACCAAGCCTCATGTGTGTTTTCCTAGACACCAATTGTCTCATGTCTGTTTATTCATTACCAAAATCAAATCCCAACCACTCGAGGTTCATTTGCCAATTAAACGTGCATGTAGTGATGGCTTCGTGCCCACGTACTGTTGCTTCGTGATAGGGCTTCGTGCCGATGTACTATAGCGATCTGTAGCTTCATGCTACGATCTGCGAAAGTTGTTGTGAACTTGTAGCTTCGTGCCACGTTGAAGAACACGGTACTTAGATGCGTAGATTAGATGCATACTCGTAGCTTCATGCCACGATTAGATGCATTCATACTATGTACTAGAGAAACACTGCGAACTCGTAGCTTCGTGCCACGATTAGATGCATTCATACTATGTACTAGAGAAACACCGCGAACTCGTAGCTTCGTGCCACATAGATCTTGGCGTAAAGAATTGAACGAGCTATTAGATTCAATCTTCTGTTTCTCACCTTTCCAATCTATTCTTCGGTAGGCTATCGCGTAGGATAGAGTCGCGTAGGACTTTTTCTTTCGGCAATCCGAGTGGATGCCGGCTTGATGGCGAGTTGATTGCAGATCGGATCGGGCGATCAATCGCCGGTAGTAGTCGTTCGTCGTTGTCGACGATCCTTCACTTCTTGTCTTTTTCTCACCTTTCAATCTTTCTCCGGTAGAGCTTCGTGCTGATAACGTGTTAGACAACCTCGCTATCGAATAGTCCGGGGTTGCCTAATAGATCTAAACTAGAGAATAGAGAGAGAGGGAGAGAGACACAATATAAGGAGGAACTGCTCTGCTTTATTATTCTCATTGCTTGTCTGTACAAAGGGGTAGCCCCTGCCTCCTATATATAGCGGTTCTGCTAGAGATAAGGAAGAGTCCATATAGGATACGTCAATCGGTTTCCTAACAGGATCAACTCTTAAGGTCACCTCGCTCCAAGGATTCAAAAACCGTATACGAAAAAAAAAACTTTTGAACCAGTCAAACTCCATCAAGCAAAATTTAGAATGTTCTACGGGTAACCGGCCGGAATTGACGGGTTTATCGATGAACAGGAAAATAAAATGTCCATTTCATAAAGATACACACATTTTCCATGATGATAGTTTAGATATCATATATTCAATACAACACGGTAAAGTTAAATCAGGCTGTTTGGATGTCACCGACGTTATCTATAATGAGGACACGTCGATACTGACGTACGATCTGTGTGTATTCACCCCAAGCATGTAGTAACATTTTATGGTAGAACATTAAACTTACAATTCAAATTTTGAATTCAAAACTTCATGTGCCAATAGCTTTTTTACTGGTTTGGACCAGTATGGCCGTTAACCCTGCCGATATTTTAATCCCTGCCTCGCACACTCTGGAACCATCACTATTTTTTTAGAGAAAAAAAAACCTGGAACCATCACTATTTTTTTAGGAAAAAAAAACCCTCTGATTTTTATTGATAACCTAGGTAACTACATGAGTACCCAATTTTTACATTGAAGATTCTACGTGAACAACATGTCATTATCAAATTCGTTAGTGGATGAACGTGCTAAACTTTTGTATCTTGCAACAGTATCATGATTGCTGACAGTGAAGATAGCTGAACTTTTGTATCTTGCAACAGTATCATGATCGCTGACAATGACGATAGCCGGAATAGAACATTAACGATAAGAGTAGTACTCCTACACCTATCTAATTTGGTTCAAATATATTACCTAAATGTTTATGTATCCCTACTAGGCACGCGAAATAAATATTGCGAAAGGGAGGAGTACGAAAAACAACTGATCGCAGCCATTGGCTCCTTCGATCAAACGGTCACAGGAGACACCGTGGCCTTGCTGGTAGGGGTGATAATGGACTGAAGTCTAACGCAAGTCTGATCTAAGTCTAAATTTTTGTTTCTTTCATCCAATCTAGTCTAAATCTAAAACTAATAAGCCTAGATCTAATCCAGGCCCAAATAAAGATTTGGATTGATCCAAGCCATTTACATGTAAAATATTAGTGTAAATGTGACCAGAATTAACACATAATATATGACATACAACAATTTAGAAGAAAAACGTAAGATCCAAGCCTGGTTCAATCTGGTCTAGATCTGGTCCAAATAGCTATAAATCCAAAATAAGTCCAATCCACTTGCAGTTTTGGGCCGAGCTAACCCAAAAATCTAGACCGGTCCAAACTCATTGTCACCCCTACTTGTAGGTGTACACCGACCGATTGCTTTCAGCGTTTTTGGTATGTATTAGAGTTTGTTTGTTCTGCTCCCCATTTTAGGATTCCGTTTTTCACTATTGAAAACAGAAACACCACATTTCTCTTCCCTTTCAGTAGAACCACGCGCTCATATTAACTCCCTTGTAAGGAAAGAAAATGGGGACCAACCGGCTAGACCACGTCACTCTCTTGACAATTTACAAAAAAAACCCTCCTTTTTTATTAATTACGGATAGGTCCTTACAACTTATAGATAGGTTCTTCGTGATTTTTTGTGAGAGCAAGAAAATCGTTTCTAAAATACGTTCAGGTCCCTGGTTTGTTACTTTACGAAAAATCCCCCCGCTAAATACAAATCTCGAACGAGCCCTTTTCTAATTTTTCAGGATAGCGAACAGATAAAAAAAAACAAACAGATCCTCGTTTCTTACGTCCAGGTTCCTTCTCCGTTTTTCCCGGAAAAAATGTTTTCGTCAGCAGAAATTTGTGTACAACTCTATCTCTAGACTTTTTTCCCCAACTCGATCTCTGATCTATAGATTTCTTTCCCCAACTCGATCTCTAATATTTTTCGAAACATGTAATATTACTCGGTGAACGCATAGAGTGTTAAACTCGACAAACGAAGGTTAACATCTTGAATATTTTCCGTAACATGTATTACCCGGTTAACGTATATTAACTCCCTTATAAGGGAAGAAAATGGAGGCCAACCGGCTAGGCCACATCACCCCCTTGGCAATTTGCAAAAAAACCCTCCCTTTTCATTAATTACGGATAGGTCCTTACAAATTACATATAGGTCCTTCGTGATTTTTTGTGAGAGCAAGAAAATCGTTTCTAAATTACGTTCAGGTCCTTGTTTTGTTACTTTACGGAACCCCCCCCCCGCCGCCTAAATACGAGTCCTTTTTTAATTTTTCGGGATAGCGAACAGGTCAAAAAAAATAACAAACAGATTCTCATTTCTTACGTCCAAGTCCTTTCTCCGTTTTTCTCGGAAAAAATATTTTCGTCAGCAGAAATTTGTATACAACTCTATCTCTAGACTTTTTTCCCCAACTCAATCTCTGATCTCTAGATTTCTTTCTCCAACTCGATCTCTAATATTTTTCGAAACATGTATTATTACTCGGTGAACGCGTAGAGTGTTAAACTCGACAAACGAAGGTTAACATCTCGAATATTTTTTGGAACATGTATTACCCGGTTAATGTATATTAACTCCCTTATAAGGGAAGAAAATGGAGGCCAAACGGCTAGGCCACGTCACCCCTTGGTAATTTGCAAAAAAAACCCTCCCTTTTCATTAATTACGGATAGGTCCTTACAAATTACAGATAGGTCCTTCGTGATTTTTTGTGAGAGCAAGAAAATCGTTTCTAGATTACGTTCAGGTCCCTGGTTTGTTACTTTACGGAAACCCCCTTAAATACAAATCTCGAATGAGCCATTTTCTAATTTGTCGGGATAGCGAACAGGTCCAAAAAAATAACAAACAGGTCATCGTTTCTTACGTCCAGGTCCTTTGTATTTTTACTCGGTGAACGCTTAAAGTGTTAAACTTGACAAATGAAGGTTAACATCTCAAATATTTTCTGGAACATGTATTACCCGGTTAATGTATAGGGTGTTAAACTCGGCATCTATAATTTTTTTTGCAACTCGATCTCTATTATTTTCCAAAACATGTATTATTACCCAGTGAACGCATAAGGTGTTAAACTCGGCGTCTATAATTTTTTTGGCAACTCAAAATCTAATATTTTTCGAGGCGATCTCTAATATATTCCAGAACATGTATTATTACCCGGTTAACGCATGGGGTGTTAAACTCGGCATCTTTTTTTTTTTTTTTTGCAGCTCGATCTCTAATATTTTCCAAAACATGTATCATTACCCGGTGAACGCATCGGGTGTTAAACTCGACGTCTAATCTTTAGAGTTTTTCCCCCAACTCGATCTCTAATGTTTTTCGAAGCATGTATTATTACTCGATGAACGCATAGAGTATTAAACTCGACAAAAGAAGATTGGCATCTATGATATTTTTCGGAACATGTATTACCCGGTTAACACATAGGGTGTTAAACTCGGCATCTATAATCTTTTTTTTTTTGCAACTCGTTCTCTTATATTTTCTAAAACATGTATTATTACCCGGTGAATGCATAGGGTGTTAAACTAAGCATCTATAATTTTTTTGACAACTCGAAATCTAATATTGTCCAAAACGATCTCTAATATTTTCCAAAACGTGTATTATTACCCGGTGAATGCATAGGGTGTTAAACTCGGCATCTTTTTTTTTTTTGCAACTCGATCTCTAATATTTTCCAAAACATGTATTATTACCCGTTGAACGCATAGGGTGTTAAACTCGGTGTCTATGGTTTTTTTTGTAACTCGAAATCTAATATTTTTCGGAACATGTATTATTCTCTTTTTTTTCCAAAAAGGCCCGTTGTTTCGCAGATTTGTCGACGGTTCTTACCTAGTGTATTTTTTTCCAAAAAAAAAAACTAAGCGAACAAAAAAACGCTTGGATATTCTTGCCTTTTTTCAGAAACAAAAACTTGGATCAAATTTCGCACGACGCGGAGCGCGCAAATCTTACTAGTACGCATGAAAGATGAAATAGTACGGGGTCCCCAGTGGCCTCTCAGGCGACCAGTGCGGACCATGCAGAGTTGCAGTTGTAGCCCATCCATTAATTGCCGGTGGCTCGGAGTCTCCAAGGCCTGCAGGGACAAGGTTTGACGGTCGGGGCTTCTTTGTGAAGCAGGTGGCCATGTTGAAGTTCTGTTTGGAACAGCTGAAGCTTTGACTTCTGCTCTCTAAAAGTTGGAAGCTATTTTAAATGGTTGACTTTTTGCAGCCAAAAGCCAAAAAAAACAGTAGCCCATTTATACTAGGAGAAGCTAAAAGCCGAAAACTGATCTGAGGTAGCTTCTCATAGCTTCGATGGGTTGGGGTTCTGATTTTACCACTAAGTTGAAGAAAATTATCCCTTCCCACCAAGTATAAAATCCCAAATCGCAACTCTCTCACCCTCATTCCCAACCAGCATCCCTCACACCTAAAAGCTATACTAAAAAGTCAGACTGCCAAACACCAAACTTTTTCAGCCCAGCCATTTAGGGATGGCAAAAATACCCGTGGGTCCGGGTACCCGCGGGTACCCGAACCGATGGGTCCGGGTCCGGGTCCAAATTTGGACCCACGGGTATAGTAGTTTGGGTCCGGGTTCGGGTCCGGGTCTCATGTTGGACCCGTGGGTACCCAGACCCGGACCCGACTCTAAGGTAGAAGGGGAGGTGAACTCAAAATAAATTAGCATGTACCCTTGTCACAAGCCACAACATAGCTCAATGGAGGGAACCATGTGATTGAATCAAGAGGTCTTGTGTTCAAACCCCATTCTAGCCAACTTTTTTCTATTTTATTTGAATACCTCATGCATGCACACCTCAAACCGGTTTGGGTCCGGGTACCCGATCGGGTCCGGGTACCCGTCGGGTCCGGGTCCGAGATTGGACCCGTGACTGATTTCGGGTCCGGGTCCGGAATTCGGGTCTCGGGTCCGGGTCCACGGAGGTTGGACCCGGATGGACCCGGACCCGTTGCCATCCCTACAGCCATTCAGCCCTTCAGCCATACAACCCAGCTAAAAACTACTTTTTAGAAAAGCTCTAGCCATACCAAACAGGGCCTTAGCGATATGTATGATGGTATAGATGTGGTTGTCGGTTGTCTATAATATATCTTCATATCATCTATAGATATGACTACAGACAACTCATACAATGGATTATTTATGTAGTTGTTTGTAATGATTTCTCATACAAATAATAGATTATCTATATAATGATACACACAATATAAAACCGTCTATAAGATCATTTGTTAACTAGTACTCCCTCCATTCCATATTAAAGGGCGTTTAACGTTTTTTGCAAAGACCAAAGAGGGTGAGCTAGGGTGATTTGTTTGCGGACTTGCCCCTAATTAGCTGCTACTAATTAACTACCCCTAATTAACCGGCGAGTCCCCTCATTTGCAGTGCTCGCCCGCGCGCCACTCTCGCCCACGCGCCGCGCTCGTCCTCGCTCTCCCGGTCATAAACAAAATTTTGATTGAAAAATTGAATTATGATCAGGTGTGGGAGGATCGTAGCGAGAAAGGTGTTATTCTACCCCCTTAATCTTTTCTTCAACCTCCTTGTTGATTTGCTGACTAGTGCTTTCATTTTCCTTGCACGAATAGAAGAAGAAGAACATGTTGCCAACAACAATGGCGAACGAGGAGGAACGTGTTTGGCCAGCGACAATGGCAGTGGAGACACCGAACACGCTGACACCGGGGGTGATACCGAACACAAGTCGTCGGGCACACTAACGCCGACCATGGTCACAAACGAGTAAGTGCCTTTTCTCTTGATAATTTTGGATTCATGTTTATACCCGAGCCTAACCCCGTTTTTCGATACATTTGTAGATCAAGATGTCAATGTCATAAGGAGGAAGCAATACACCAATGAAGAGTGATAAGATATATATGCCATGCTTCTAGAGAGAAATTCTTTGGGCATATTGAAACGTGGAGTGACTAAGGCTGTTTCTAATGAGACAGTGTGCCTTTAAAAGTTATGCAGTGGATATGGCGCAAAGAACAGCAGGGAGGTGGGGTAAACGCAATCTTGAGCAAGAAGCCAAAGAATTGTGGCCGCGGAAGAATAGCCTTCGATCCCAAAGCCATTAAAGGAGCGTCGTTGCGTAAAAGAACGACTCTCAAAGATCTAGCTAATGAACTGCATGTGTCGAAGACCACGTTGTTTAGGAGGTTGAAAGAAGGCAAGTTTAGGTGGCACACGGATGCGATCAAATTTACGTTGATCGAAGATAACAAGAAAGCAAGGGTTCGTTTTTGTCTCTCGGTGCTAGATCCAACAAGCTTGCCTCAAGAACCAATTTTTCATGGAATGTACAACATCATGTACATAGACGAGAAGTGGTTTTATCGCACGAGGCAAAATTAAAACTACCACTTGGCGCTAGACGAGGATGATCCGGAAAGAACCACACAGAGCAAAAATTTCATAGAGAAGGTGATGTTCCTTGCGG
The DNA here is from genome assembly GCA_036346355.1 of Rhipidocladum racemiflorum. Taxonomy (NCBI): domain Eukaryota; kingdom Viridiplantae; phylum Streptophyta; class Magnoliopsida; order Poales; family Poaceae; genus Rhipidocladum; species Rhipidocladum racemiflorum. Next base: position 42,464,448 of record CM070569.1, on the reverse strand, counting down.
CAGTTGCAAGACCTAAGTTTGATGGGAATGGTAACGTGACATTCTCAGGAAAGATAGGTATATTTCCATTCACCATCGTAGAGCCAACAAAAAGGAGTAGTGTGAATAGACCTGCCGGTACATTGGTGACCAAGGTATTACCGTCTATAACCAAGGATGTTAGCCGTGAGTTTATTGTAAACAAGGTTTTGCCCACCATCAAGGAGAAATGCCCAGTGGAGGAACATGGTACCCCCATATTCATATAGCAGGATAATGCTAAGATGCACATTGCAGTCAATGATGCTGAGTTTTGTCATGCAGCAGTAGCTGATGATTTTGACATAAGATTGATGTGCTAGCCGCCCAACTCTCTCGATCTCAATATTTTAAACCTAGGTTCTTTTTGCGGCGCTTCAAGCCATGTTTAAAAAGACAACTCCAAGTAATGTTGAAGACATCTTCACCAAGGTACTTCAAGCTTTTGAGGACTATCCGGTTGATAGGATGAAAGTGCATCTTGGCCCCTAAAATAATTTTGGTGATTAATGATGACACAATTAAAGAGATCTAATGTTTTGACTAAAATTGATGCAGATATCGAGAACTTATTGGATTCGAAATGAGATTGGATGCCCTACAAATATTCAAATTTGAAAAGATGGCATCAAGACAAGAAGTGTAATTTTCTTTTTTATTTTGAGTCTTAAAGATAGCCGTACTATCAAGGGGATACGACAGGAAATCGCTGTTAGGATGTTCATGTGCTCAAAGTCATATATTGCATTTAAACTAGCAATTAAACACTTGCATTTTCCCGAAAATTGATTTTCTAACCGAGCTACTCAACCCGGAGTGTCCGAACATTTTGTCCGGAGTATCCGGACTCAGCCCGGAGTATCCGGATAAATGATCCGGAGTGTCCGGGTTGCCCCGCTCAGCTAAAAATCGGGTTTTAACCAATCCGGAGTATCCAGGTTAATTATCCGGAGTGTCCGGACTTTTTTGAAAATGAGGGCAACGGCTAGTTTCCAAAAGACTATTTAAAGCCTCCACCCTCTCCCAACGGCTAGCATCTTAATTGAGCTCATTCATTGCAGCATTCTAGCCCTCTCTCACACATTCAAAGCATTCAAAAGAACTCAAGCTTCCTCCTCCATTAATTTGAGTGTTGATTCAAATCTTGGAGAGGGGAGGAAGTAGATTCAAGTGCTAGGTGCATTCACTCCATCTTTTGAGCACTAGTTCATCCTCCAAGCGATCTCTCGTTGTGTTGTTACTCTTGGAGGTTGAAGGTCTCCTAGACGGCTAGGAGTCACCGGGAGCAACCAAGGATTGTGGTGTGCCCTGGTCGTTTGTGAAGGCGAGTCTCGCCTCCGAAAGGGAAGAGACAAGAAGTGAAACCGGCAAGTGCATTTGTGCAACACCGGGAGGAAAGCGGGTTGAGAGAGACCCTGGCTCAAGTGTGACTGAGCCACCTCAACGGAGACGTAGGATTCCCTTCAAGAATCCGAACTTCGGTAAAAAATCATGGTCTTCGCTCTTTCCATTTATGTTAGCGTACTTTGTGTTGCTTTGAGCTTGTGGAGCTCCGATCTACTTTTGTATTTGTGTTGGCTCCGTATCTAGACTTGCTTAAGGTACTTGACTTCATTTAGAGGATTTTCTTTCAAGTAGACTGTCATAAATCTGAATAGATTTAGTTTTCTTCTCGAGCTGCCTCATCCGGAGTATCCGGATAAATACCCCGGACAATCCGGACTATCCGGAGTATCTGGACAAAATATCCGGAGTCTCCGGGTTGACCTGCTCGGGCAGTTTTAATCCCGCTGTAAAATTTTAATTCGCCTATTCACCCCCCCTCTAGGCGACATCTCCGGTCCGCTCATAGGAGCAACCACATTTTCCTTACTCACCAATCATGCATGGCAGAGATTTTGCAGTTAAAAGGAGGGCAACACTACGCTATTCCATACTTGAAGAAGCAATCATTAGAGAGGAATGGTTTTCTTCCCATTAGATTGCAGTGTGATCCAGACATTGTAAACGAAGCAGTTCAGTACCTCAATTAGTAGTACTCCAATCTATGATATGAGCACAATGGATCTAGTCTAGTATTTCAGGAAGATCGAATCTGTGATATGAGCGCATTGGATCAAGTATGTGATATGAGCAACAACAACAAATGCGCTGCAATCTACGTCGGGTGGCTACGTGAACAGTGCCATGCATGTAGTAGCACCATACACTTCTCCACTTAATCTTACAAGTGGGACCAAGACCCACCGGCAGCCAATTAGGTCACTAGCTATTTTTCCCTATCGACCCCACATGTCATTCGCCCTTTATGTGCTAGTTCAAGTGAGTAAAGACGATGCATGGCTTGGCTTCTTCTACCTCTGAACCGGGCACGTATAGATGCAACAAGCTGCAGCCATGGTTGCTCCGAAGGAGCTCCGACGCCAGCGATGGTAACCTCTATTTCACAAACTGACTGCAAAAATGGATTCCTCTCGTCTTAGTGCCTCTATGGGTATCTATGGTTACGATTTCAATGATCGACGACTCCGCCATCGATGCACGTATTTATATGGTATAGCATATGGTTTCTTCGATTGAGAGATTTCTGCCAAGCAACAAATTTAGTGCAGGGTGGTAGCGTCGGGCGGCCACGTGAATAGTGCCATGCATGCAAGTTCAAACCGAGACAGCTCATATCAATATGTTTTTGCTAATGTAAGATCATCTCGTCGGCAAGGGAGTTTGGGACGAGGTCCACGTTGTCGATGGAGTCCGGGATGACGTCCACTCCGTCGACGGAGTCCGGGATGAGGTCCACGCTATTGATCGAGTCCAGGACGAGGTCCACACCGTCGATATTGTCTAGCACCTTCACCTTGCTGACGTTGCGCCAATCCTTGTAATGCCAGTTTTGCAGTGATTCTTCATCGGGAAGGAATACGTGGCAATCGAATTCATTGAAGCCGTATATCCATGCTACGATAGTGTACTCGCTGTGGACATGGCGGCAGCGAGAGCACGGCTTCGTGCGCATGCAACGAGCACACGACTCCTCATGGGTGCAACAAATGCATAGCTGGTTCATGCCTCCGCCGTCAGTATCTTCATCTTCTTCGCGAATGGCGAGCACACACTATCCGACTGCCACGCTATGCACGCCGCCAGCCGCCACGCCATGAACACCTCCTGCCGCCACACCGCCGACCTCCACGACATGCACGCCCCGACTGCCACGCCATGAATGCCTCTTGCCGCCATGCGCTCCTGCCGCCATGCCATGCTCGCCTCCGTCCATCCGTGGCATGGCTCGTGGGAGATGGAAAGGCTCGCAGGAGAAGGAAATGGATGCATGTGAGGAAAGGCTTGTGGGAGAAGGAAACTTAATGCGGGAGCACGAGTTAATGCGGTAGCGCCAGTTAATGAAGGAGCGGGGCAGCTGAGGAAAATTAGCACAGTAGATGAGGAGGCGCCTTGTAATTTGGAACTGCATATAAAAAGTTAAACACCCTCTAATATGGAATGGAGGGAGTAGATAACATATTTCTCTCTCCTCGACATCACCTAGAATCCTACATAACATAGGCTTACAGATAGTAAACACGTACTACTATACATGCCCTTATACAACATTCAACTAAATCTTCCGTAAAATCAGTAAAAATTTAAGCTCTAGAATCTAGATCTGACCGCCCACCTCGTCTCCCTCCTCCACTATACAATCTTACCCTACCCACTCCTTTATTAAACCCTGGCACTGTTGACTAGCCGAATGACGGGGATAAGGAGTCTCAACGGTCCTTCATCCCATTTTATCCCCTCCTCCTTCCTTGTGCCACCGTGTTCGTCGCCTTCAACGCCCATGATGAAAGGTAGCCACTGCATACAGGGCAGCAACACAAATCGGCTTAGAAAGAGACTTGGCATAAAGGCGCCGATGAACCGATCGGCTTGAGCGGAGGCAACAGCACCCATGCGTCGCTGGATGCTTGGCAATCGCTTGAGCAAATCTAATGGTGAGAAAATACATTGGAATCATCAAAAAAGACATAGAGCTATGTATATCGCATGGGAATCTAATGCTTTTATGTATCACTATTTGAAATATACATAAATATTAAACGTGAATGAAAGGTAAATAGTAGTTGATTACCAGTTCTCTCGTTTTAAGACTTATATAACCTGCATTGAGAAATTAATGCATAGAAGCGTCGCTCACGTGGAATCCAGACAGAAAAACCGACACGAAGGAAGAGCGGAGTAAGCATTGTTGCCAAAACAATCGTACAAATTCGTTGTGGATATATATGACCAATTTTTAGACAAACACAACCAGAGTACAACATACACGCGGCCACCAAACCCAGTCGTACTGTTCATATCTCGCCTTTGTCCCCCGGCCGGGAACCAACCAACCCAAACCGCAACCCAACTAGAAACAAGAAATAATCGATGAATGAATGGACCCCCCCCCCCCCGCCGCAAGACAATAAAACACCACCGCCTATAAATCGTCACGCGGCACAACGAACAGACATGGGAGAGGAGGAGGACCAGCTCAGAACGATGGGAACTTGGCGCGGCGCTGCTTGAGGAACACGGCGCAGCCATCCCTGGGCACGATGGTCGGCATGTACACCGGCTCGTCGCACCCCTCCGTCCTGTCCCGCCGGAAGTCGGCCACGGACACGAACAGCGCCATGAACAGCACCAGGTGGTTGAGCGCGTAGCGCTGCCCGATGCATTGGTGCGCGCCGGCGCCGAAGGCCAGGAAGTTGCGCTTGTACACCACGTCCTCCCTTCGCGCCTCCGAGAAGAAGCGCTCCGGGTCGAAGGCGTCCGGCTCGAAAGCCACAGAAGCGGCGACTTCGTGCAAGCGGGAACACGATGGCACCCTTGGGGACCGTGTACCCCTTCGTCGGCTTCGAGCGGCTCGCCCGGCGATGTGCGGACACCGGCGTCGGCTGAGGGCGATCTTAGGACCACCTCGCGCGCCACGGCCTGGGTGTACTTCATCTCCAGGATCTTCTCGGCCGTGATGGGCTCGCCGGACTCCGGCGACCAAAGGGCGGCCACCTCGGCCCGCACACGGGCGAGCACGTCCGGGTGGGAGTCGAGGGCAGAGACGGCCCAGCAGAGGGAGGAGGTGGACGCGTCCTGGGCGGCGAAGAGGAAGTCGAACAATAAGCCCCCGAGCTCCTCGTCCTCGATGTGCGCAGGCGGCGGCCGCCCGGCCGCCACGGCCTCGTCGATCTCCCGCACCGTCTCCTGCATCCAGTAGTCCACGGGGCACTCCGGCTCACCGCCGGCGCGCATGCGCGCCTTGCTCCCCCGCGCGCAGTCCCCGAGCGTGCGCACGAGGCGCACCATGGCAAGCCTCGCGCGCCGGAACGCGAACCCGGGCAGGTCCACGGGCATCGCCATGAGGCCGACATTTAAGAGGTTATAGTCCCTCTGGAACCTCTCCCTCGCCTCCTTGGTGAGGTACGGCCCCGCGAATACCGTTTGCGAGGTCTCGAGGTTCATGTCGCGGCAGGGCACCCCAGGGGCGTATCTAGAGGGTGGTCCCGGTGGGCCACGGCCCACCCAAAAAATCCTCAGCCTAAGGCCCAGTGACACTTAAACTAGTATAAAGTAGTTCAGTAATTCTGTTTCAGTTTGTAACCTGCTTGTGTTAGATGTTGTCGTTCTTATACTAGTTCATAAATTGCTAGTTGGTCAGAATGTTAGATTATCTATCGATTGGGCTGCTGTTCTGTTAATATTTTGAAGTAGCAACTATGTTGCTTACTGTTGGCATTAAGCCATTTTTTTGTTTGCAGCAGTAGGCATCTACTAATTAATCAATTGCTTTGAGCATCTTTTGTTATGAGAAAATTAGACGTGTAGTCTCTGTTTCTACTATTCTCGACTAGTAATTTTTCAAGCTCTTTATGAAGAGCAATTACTCTAATTTCAGAGTTAAGAAACTGAATTTTAATTGTGCTTCACAAATTATGTGTAGTGAACCGACTGTTACTACAGTCTGCACTTGCACAATATTTAAAAAATTTATGCCGAGTTGGACCACCCATACTCAAAATCCTAGATACGCCACTGAACTCCACCATTGCGCCCGCCCGCCCACTGCTGGTTCCCTGAAGCTCGCAACCGGGGAGCTGAAGGCTCAAGCTCTCCGCACCCTCCTCTCTGTAACCTGTACACTACTGCTAGGAGCATTCGTATTGGTCTCCCAACGAAGGCATATTTATGTCATGTCATGTGTGAGGTGCGGGTGGAAGGGAAGGTTGGAGTGGGAATTACCAATTGGTGGTGAAAGGTGTCACGCAACGAACATGTGTCTACGTGATGGTCGCTTCGGACGGCGGACGCAGCTAGATATCATTTTGGATATCAGTATAATCTTCAAAATTTAATTTTAATCACTAATTTCTATTGTAATGTATTTTAAAATTTTAAAAATTATAATGTTACGAAAGTACGTTTCGAGATGAACCTATACATATAACTTTTATGCCACCAATCTAAATGTTTAAAAAGATTAAGAGCTAAAGTTTCAAAGTTTAATTATACATATCTCGAACTAACAAGTTTTTGTGAACCGGGTGGAGTAAATAATATACAGTGAAACATTTGTTTTATTGAAAAATTTATAATTTACATCGAGCGTTTATTTCAAACAAGTCAAAATAAAATACTATGAACTGAACATATCTATTGGTAAAAACACCAAACCAGCGATCGACTTGACAACTGAACTAAACTTACGTATCAGTGTTTTCGGTGTACCAGTGAAAACTATAGGTCCCACATAAATTGGTGAAGAACCAATGAAGTACTCCCTACGGTTTCATATTTTCTGTCGTTTCAGATATAATCTCACATACCAAGGAGTGATTAATAGAGTGCTAATTTTCTAATATGGTCATATTAAATAGTTTGAAAATGATGTGACCCCAATTCTCAAAGCAAGGATACACAATCGTTATGTGTGCATGCAGAGCTCAAGCGTCAGCAATCAATACGCATGCTTTGAAAATCTGATGTCATTAAATGCAGAATGGTCTAATGACAGAAATTTTCAACCAAACTACAAAATGCTCCAGCGACATGAAATATGAAACCGGAGGGAGTAACGATAATGCTAACGTCCCGTCGTCCGAGGCGTAATAAAAACATCGGACATGGTTTTCACCTTCCATTTCTTCTATATGTATTTATTTTCTTGGTCTTTCTTCCACTAAAATTACTAACGGATTGCTCGAGACGTGAGTGGGCGTGCAGTGGTAAGCAATGTTTCAAATTTCGTTTTAGGATTTTATCTCTGAAATTCAAAATTTTTGCGAAAATTCGTTTTTTCAGATGAAATCAGAACGAAATACAAAAAGGGGAAATCTGAATCCGTTAATTTTTGAACTAAATTTTATGAGATTTCGATTCAAATAACAAAATTTCGGTTTAAAATGCCGAGATCTCTGCGAAATTTTAGGTGTTGTTGCCCTTTGAATTTTTTAGGGTTTTTAATTTTACCAAAATTATGATCTACCGACTGTCTCACACGAAAAACAACGCGAAGAATCCAACCCGGCCAAAATCCGATCAAATACGGTCAAGTTTTGTTCAAATCTCGATTAAATTTACCGAGATTTCTGACAAATATATCGAGATCTCGTCGAGATAGGTTACTGTAGCATTTTGAATTTTTCTAGGATTTTCTTAATTTCACCGTGATTATGAAATTCGGAGGGGTCTAAGATCCGAAATTTCGCTGAGATTTCGTTCCCTAACAGTAAGGGTAGGACCTGGCTAACCACTTCGCGCAGGGCTTCTCGGGCCTCATCTACGCACAGCTCCCGTGGTTGCCGCCGCTAAAGCTCGTCATCCCCTTCGACCTTGACCTCCCCGTTATTCCCTTCATCACGTCGTTCGTCGAGATAGGTGGGATGCTCAGGCGGGCGGGCTTCGAGCTCGGTGCATGCATCGGGGGCGCTGTGCAGCAGGTCGCACGGCAGATGCCGGTACCATTTCGTAAAATATTTCATTTTGTTGCAAGCATTTTGTTTGATTGTTGCATAAGCAACTATAAAATGTTGCAAGTATTCTTTTCAAATATTGAAGTGTTTTGTTCTTCTAACTTTCTTTTGTTTACAATGTCCGAACCATTTTACAATTCAGTTGCGCTCTATACTCATGGTTATGGTTTCACCCAATTTAGATTTTTTTTCTCGACATTCGCACCATTATTATGTATTTTGTTGCTAGCGATGATTACAAATGTTGCACATATTATTAGAAAATATTGCGACTACGCGTCCGATAGAAAGCTTTTTTATGGAAGTCCGATTACTAGCCCTCCCCATGAAGTAAACCTGTTGATCCTCAAGGAAACAATATCCTAGACCAGGCTTTTACTATGGGCATTCGGATACTGACTTACAAGTAGGTCCAATGTCCAAAAATACTTTGTAATTGGAAGACGAAAGATATACTTTGCGTGGGTGGTAATGAATAAATGCATATGGTTGAGAGAATAAATAGGGGTATATAAGAAAAGACATCATTAAATCTACATGCGAACCTGAAGAGTATTTGTAAATAAGATCATTAATTTTCTACAAATTAGACGCCATTAATTTTCTTGCTCGTTAGTACTAGTATTAAAAATGGTTATCTCATCGTTATAAAAGGCTGGCTTGGAAAACGAAAGGAAGCGGCCTTTTCAGTCTGGCTGGCCCTGGGCGCGGGGGGATTGGCTGATGGATGACACGGTGGAAGAAACGAGGCGCGCGGCCGCGGGGAGGAGGTGGCGCACGGGGGAGCGTGGCCTTGTGGATAGGAATTTCACGGAACTGCCGGAAAGGGAGAACGGGAGAGCCGAGGTTGGTGGCGACAGGGATGGGCGGATGGATGGCGAACTGGCTTTATGTATATTTATAAATATACATATGCTTAATTATCTGTATATTTAGATTCACTTATAATATTACTCTATGTATATTTATAAATATACATATGCTTAATTATCTGTATATTTAGATTCACTTATAATATTACTCTAAATACATAGTAGTACTATCAAATATAACATATAATTTAGTATACTATATTATCAATCCACCGGTATGACTGTTATTGACAGGTATTGGGGCCGGTATTGACCGGTATGACTGGTATCGAGGTTGGTACAGTACATAGGCAACTTCGTACCGATTTAGAAGCTGAAACGGTACATACCGGCTATATGTACCGATATTGATAACTATAGTTTTAGGTTCGTTTGTTTGGACTTCTTCTTCGGCTTAAAAAGCCAAAAAAGCTAAAACATAAATAAATTTATGGTTTTTTATTTCGGTATTTTTCAAAAGTTATAAGCTTCTGTATAACTAAAAGCTAAAAGACATCCAAAAGATGTTTTTTTAGTATTCACATCTATCCTATATCAACTGAATTGTTTTTAGCTGATTAAGTAAATAAAGCTGACTCTAATTTATAAACAAAAACCTAAACTTAAATAAACATGACCATACGATAGAACCGGTGCACTGAAACCATGGTGGATCCGCCCCTCGGTATAAACTTCTTGTCTCAGGAGTAAAAATAAAGAGTACGTCTAATTAAAAAAAATCTAATTTTTCGGATCAGATGGTTCCACTTTCCAGGGACTTGCTACATCGGAACAGTTCCCACAGATGATCGTGATCTTTGATTTTTTTTTTTTTTTTTTTTTTTTACTTGATGCTTGAGGCAAAAGTAAGTAGCTACGAAATTGGATTTTTCAGACGGTCTAGTCGCTGCTGTAGCTGATTAGTCTAGCATGGTTACCGATAGCCATGTGGGGATGGCAAACGACGTTTGGCCAACCGAAGCATTAGGAAATCATTTTTTTTTTCTGGTCTTCTTATATATATTTTTAATTTAGTCATGTCATTACTCATTGTCCAAGATTCCCCACTGCTGCCCCCATGGGAGTCTGGGCCATGTCTCAATCCTAGTGTGGCGGATCATCCTTTCGGACCTGCTAATGATTATCGCCTCGGTAAGCTATTGCCTCACCAACTAGCTAATCAGACGCGAGCCTCTCCTTGGACGGATTTCTCCTTTTGCTCCTCAGCCTACGGGGTATTAGCAACCGTTTCCTGTTGTTGTTTCCCTCCCAAGGGCAGGTTCTTACACGTTACTCACCTAAAATAATTTTATTCACGATCATGAAAGTTTCAATAGGCGATACTTGTCACATGTCATATTCCCGTAGCTATCCAACTTCCTAGCTTGATAGCTCCTCTCAAGTTGCGAAAATGCGACAAGTGATACGTGTTACCTGCTGATATTTTTATTTTCAGGATATGATTATTTTTGTAATTGCGTTTGGAAGCACACTAGATTAAAAAAATGATTGTCTAAGTAAACCATAAACTTAGACAGCCATCGCGCTGGACGATTAGTTGCCCATTCCTGCAGGCGGCAAAGTTGATCTGCGCTCTGGGGGGCTCCCGACAGCGACGTCTGTTAGCTGTCCGGTTGCCTTGCGTCTTGACTGACTTTGACAGCGGGTCGAGTAGTAGAACGTTTTCTTACAAGTGAAACTACTCGAACCTTCTTTTTCGAGTGAAATTAGTCGAAGTTTTTGTACATAAATAATTTACAATATGTTCTCCTTCAAAACTAGCTCTTATTTGAGAGCTAGCTCTTTTTCTCTCCTCTTTTTTCACTCTTCCATATAAATCAAAACTAATGTGTACAGGCTATAAGCAAACTAAGATAATTTTATTGTACATATCCTTAGAATGTTAGAGACATCAGGAGGTTGGGTTTGCCTCGTGTGCTGCTTACCTATATATTCCAAGCGAGTACTCTGTTCATCCAAGTTTATAAAGTTTGTTTTTAAATAGTTTTATTTATTAATATAGAACATATTTTATATTTCAATACAAAATTAATACGATGTTCTCTCTATACATCTAATAAATATCCATCTTTACTTTATATTCTCTATATTTATGCATTGAGTATAGTACTTAGTGATAATAATTAAGAATAATATAGTTATGTTTAGTATCTTCTTAATTTATGTGCTAAAGAAAATACTCCATCCATTTATTTTTATAAGGCTTATTTTTTTGAATGGTCTTGTTCACGAATATAATATTAGCATATACTCCCTTCGCTCAAGTTTATATTACGTATTTTTTAATGATTTTGTCTATAAATATATAGAGTATTTCATATTTAGCAAATTAATGTGGCGTTCCCTTTATACGCTTAATGAATATTCAGATTTTTTTTAATGCATAAGTTGAATATAGCGTTTAGAGACAATAATTAAAAATAATATAATTATGTTTAATATCATCTTGATCTATGTACCAAAAAAATAAGCTATATAAATTTAGCCGGAGTGAGTAGTACTCTTTTTACAGTTTCGCACGACAACCAGGGCAATAGGGCATACGAAATACTATCATATTATTATGATATACTACTCACATATTGTTCGTACAAATTTAGGTCCCGTTTGGCAACTTGGAACCGAGCTGTTTCTACTAGAATCTGGGAGAAACTCAGCCAAACGGGCTAAAACTTGAAACGGTTCTCCTCGGAACGTTTCTTCTTTTTCCACACCGTGGCTGAATCACCCTCAACCCCGTTTCTACTAGAATCTGGAATCGTACCAAACGGTTTGCAGAAAGTGATTCTGATTCTACCTGAAACGTTTTTACAAGAATCTGGAACCATTCCTGTTTCTACTAAAATCTGGCACCATACCAAATGGGGCCTTAGTTACTGCTGTCTACGAGTTAGGACTTAGTTACTGCTGTCTACCAAATTCGTAACGGGATATGCTTTTTCTTGTCATAGCTACACAGTGTAGCCTTTCGTCAACAACTGTCAACTAAGAGGCAGGCCATGAAACACAGCCCCGTGATGGATTAACCGTGATTAGATACGCCATAAGTGGCCAGTGGGGGTTACTACCACTAACACTAGATCGATGCAGCTTAAACCGAACCTAGCTGCGGGTTCGCGCGCGAGCAAGACAAAGGACGAAACACCCGCCGATGCGCGACGGCACGGCGGCCCCGCGATGTCTGCACGTGTCAGGGACATCTGCGGTTTCAAGGGAGATCACGCACCAACGCAAACTCAGCTCTGCCCTGCTGCGCTGCGCGCTGCGCAGGCTTCGGCTCAGCTCGAGTCCGGGAAGCCACGGCTTATTTGCCCCTCCAGCATACCTTTTTTCTGCCTTTTTCTTGAAAAAATTTATAAATCTAGCTCTTTTGATCCTGAAAATACTAGTAGATCGCACGTATTACCTACCGTAGCTTTTCTTTCTGCCGAACTTGGGTACCGCAGCGAAAGGTGACCTACGGTGCCAGCGATCCACTGTGGCAAGGGAATACGATAGGTAATACGTGTCACCGGTCGGTATTTCTATAGACGAGAAGATGACTAAATTTATAATTTAATTTAGAAGGAGGTCAAAAATAGAAAAAGGCATGAAACAGAGCCAAATGCCCCAAAGCTACTGAGGCCGACGCCGAGCGAATTTTTTACTATTCAAACCCGATTCGTTTAATTTTTTTCATAACTAGCTGTTGATCCGATAAAATCACAGAAATAGTCCCCTAAAAATAGTCCCCTAAACAGGAGTACAATCGATCCCATCCGCTTGAATTTTTTTTTTAATTTCAAGCAGTCCTAAACCGTTGGTTTTTTTTTATCTCAAGCGGTCCCAAACTGCTAGTGATTTTTTTTGTACTTTTTTTATTTCAAGCGGTCCTGAAATGTTTTAAACAAAATAAAAAAACTTCAAGCGGATGGGATCCGCTGAATTGCACTGTTTACGAGCTATTTCTATAATTTTATCGGATCAGCAGCTAGTTAAAAGAAAAACAAACTAGACTAGAATAAAAAAAAAATTTCGCGCCGACCTAGTCTCCATGGGCCAACTGACCGAGACGTACGTCCGGAAATAATTAAACAGAAGCCATCAGCGTTGCACTGTGACAACGATGCGTACAACCAGGTCGCGGCGGCACGGCGAGTTGACTTCACCCAATTCTCTGTGCCGTCAGTCGTTATTCCTTCTCTGAATGCGTTGATTTTTCACGATTTGGCACCGAAATCGAACCTTCTTCTCAAGTTCCTGCGCGCCAAACGGAATCCAATGTAATTAGTCTGTTCGAGTGTTTGGCCTTGCACTCCATGCTCCAAGCTGGCAGCTGCTAGCAGAAAATTCTAATACCATGCGTGTTGCTAGTACTAGGTATTAGAATTTTCTAATACCATGCGTGTTGCGAAATATTGCGAGTCCTTGTAGAATACGACTCAGAAGATCACACCGCGCATGATCTACTAATTTGTCATTACAAGTTACTATATCATTTGACTAATTAGTACTTGCATGATATAGTAACATGGGTAGTAGTACTTCAGGTACTACTATAGTAGTAGTATTATGGATAGAAAAGACACGGTGGATCTCTCCCTGAGATAGTGCTTGCATGAGCATGTGAGCCGGTGACTAAACGTGTTCCCGGTGGCTATTGGTTATTAGTTGATGGCTTCAGATAATACCTGTATGGGCATGTTATGTGGCTTAATTTCCAGACATAGAACATGAACATAAAACTCTGTACACTAGTACTTCCCTACAGGGTTAACAAAACCGAACGAAATTCGCGATTTTCGTTCGGTTTTCGAGATTTCGAGCCCCACCGAAATATAAAACCGACCGGTAAACCGGTCCAGTTCAAAAAAAAAATTAAAAAAAAATATGCTATGTAAACCGAGCGGTTTTTCGAGAAAACCGATGAAAACCGCTCAAGAAACCGATCGTCCAAAAGGTTCAACTCGTCGAGCGGTTTTTCGAGAAAATCGAGCGGTTTTTCGAGAAAACCGAATGGTTTTCGTTTTTTTTTAATTTGTTTTGAATGTTTTTTGTTCAAATGCTCGGTTTTGAAACTCTTCGGTTTCTAACGATTTTCCAGCGATTTTTAGCTCGATATTTTCGAATTTCCAATTTCGGTTTTCCATCGGTTTTTTCGGTTTCGGTTTTGTTAACCCTGCTTCCATACACATATAAGTATATAAAGCCCAAGGGACCATCCCCTGCGGACAGGGGCGGTACTAGGAATGGCCAGCACCCTAAATTTTTTTTAAAAAAATACTACATCACATCTCCAATAGGTTAAATTTGTTGATTGAATTGGTTTTTGATTTCGGTGGTTTGAAATTTTTAAAACATTACTACTATTTGTACTGTACTTTTAGCAAATTTCAAATATATATATTAAATTTATGATGTTACGAAATCATTGCACAAAATTATAGATTTATGTGTCAGTGCGTGTGAAGTGTGCATTCCATATAAAATTTTCAGTTCCCTGTTGACTACCGAGATAATAATTGGGCTATTATTTGGGCAAGCTTGTATATGAGTATTAACTAGTTACATGCCCGTGCGTTGCTACGAAAAACAAAATTGATAACAAAAATAAAAATAAAAAAATAAAAAAAATATTTCACAAGATCAAACATCTATCTTTAACGCTTCGTTTCTTGCGAAAGCTGGCTAATTAAAGCAACGCTTCGTTTCTTGCGTAGGGCAATTAAGCAAGGCAATTAAGTAGGGCAATTAAGCGGCAATTAATGACGTGTGAAGAACGGACCACTGCCACCAAGTGCTGCTTTAGAATAGTAGAGATTGAATGGCATCATCTGACCCTGTACACCTACAGTAGTTCAGTTTTCAGGGGTCCTAGTTATTTATTGCTCCGCTCCCGCGCGCACGCAACGCAACTTGCACCTCTCTCTCCTCTCGCGTCGTCCTCGTGTCTTCCGTTGGAGATAACTTTAGTGCCATTCCAATCATCCCATGCATAGCACGAGGACGGCAGGGCAATAAGATTATTAAGATCCGGCCGGGAGAGGCTTACAGGTTAACCGGATGCTACTACATGCGAGTACTGTTCTGAACTTTGATAACAGCGATAATCACATATTCACATTGCAACTCCAAACAAGTGTATATCCAGGCTTTTTTACCCAATGGTTGCAGTCTGCATCAGATCTCGAGTCGTGGGAATCTAGCCAGTTTCACGAAGTTGCATCATCGTTCGAGGCAGCCGCTAGCTGGCTACATGCGAATCCAAGGTACTACCTGTTGAAATTATTTAGGCTAGACCCGTTAATTCAAAGATAATTTTTAAAAATCTTAAAAACGTATTAGGTGGAAGAGAGATGAAAAAAAATACTATATTACTAGTGGAGTAGATGAGATCAACTTATAAGGGAATGTTCTTTTCACTATGCTAGAGTATGAGAAGAAGGGGACACATGCGCACTCTTACTTATAAGCGATGGCGAGCGCAGGCAGCGGCGCAGGCGGAGCCGGGGGCGGGGGCCGAAGCCGGCTGGGCTTGCGAGGCAGGCCACGGCTGGCCGGAACGGGAGCAGACCGGAAGGACCAAGAGAGAAGGAGATTTGGCCCACAAGGTAACCAAATTCAAATCAAAATTCTAAATTCCATTCAATTGAAATCCAATTACGAAGGAGATTCAAATCAAATTCGTTTGAAATTTTTAGGATTGTTTCAGTCGAGATCGAGAGGACGCGTCGGGAATGAATGACCACCGGACGACCACGCGGGCACGACAAGCAGGCAGCTATAAGCTCGACGGCGTCAGATCGACGTGGAAACCTGGAAGTAACCTATCCAACAAATCCAGCTATAAGATGATCGCGTCGCTGCATGCCGTCCCGTCCGTCCAGTCACGATGCGGAATTAACATGCACGTACGATCCGTGCAGCGGCCGACCGGGTTGATCATATATTGCAACAGAATTTCAAAAGAGAATTAATACATAATTATAATGCAGGATCCTAAACCATACAATAAATCAATTTTCTGTAACACACATATCAAGCAAAACATATCTTTGTAAGCTAGTAAATAAATCAAATCATCTATATTGAGTTATAATAGTGACTCACCTACTGGGCCTTGGACCCTACTGTTCTGGCCCAAGGCCTGACAAACTCACCATCACCACTAACTCATTCTTATAATAGTTAAGATAAGATATATATAAGCACTCATCGCTCGTGTTTGGAGCTTTCCACTTGTGCTGTGTGGTGCAGTGTTTAATACTTGGGGCAGGGTTCGCGATTTCGGTCAGCTTTCGCGAATTTCGTTCGAAATTCGAGATTTCGAGCCCTACCGAAATTCAATATCGGACGAAAAACCGAGCAAATTTAAATTTAAATTTAAAAAATTTGAGAAAATTTAACCAAAAACTCTCTAAAATAAGTATTAATAGTTTTGTAACATTTATGATGAAAATTGGTTGAAAAATTGAAATTTTTAGACGTTTTTTGGGCCATAACCGATTTTACAACATTGAAAAAAAAAAACAGTACTGGGATCCGGAATTTTATACAAGAAAAAAAAAACTTACTTGTATTGCTATGGTATATTTAATGTGTCAATGTTATCTAATGTTAAAAAAAATTCTTGTATTGATATGTGACAACTTTCAATTATTTAAAGTATAGTAAAGATATGGTATTTTTTAATATATTAATGTTATCCAATATTAAAAACTTACTTGTATTGCTATGGTATATTTAATGTGTTAATGTTATCTAATATTTAAAAAATTTCTTGTATTGACATGTGACAACTTTCAATTATGTGAATGACATGGTATATTTGTACATCACCAAAGGAGAGCGTTGGAATTAAGAATAGAAGAGACAGCTGAGCTAGATAAACATGGACACTACTTACTGCTAATTCACAACAAGCAACAAAGTTAACAACGAGCGACAATGTAATATGCCATGGTATTGAAATATGGATTTGTTGAATTGAGTTGTGAACAGTGTTGAAATGAAATGTTATTATTAATGCAACTTGAGATTGTTTAAAATATAGCAAAGGTCATGCCAAAATTCTTTATATTCTTCCATATTGTGCTATTATAATTTTCCACAATTTTTATAATTTTTTTCCAATTTTTTTTGCATTTTTCTTGTATATTTTTATTTTTCCATTTGGTACACATTTCCCCATCAAAACCAATGGAACTTCGAGAATTTCGAACGAATTTCGAGAATTTTTTCGAGCTGATTTTGACCGGATGTTTGACTTCCAAACCGTTCGATTTTTACCGAATTTCGAGCGATTTTCGACGAATTTCGCTACCGCCGTCTGCTCGAAATTTGATCCCGAAACGAAATGTTAAACCCTGCTTGGAGCATGCATTATTATATGCTTAGTCCGAATTGCAGGATCGTACTAATGCCTCCAGTTCTGCTACATTTTTCTTCTTTTCTGAGTTTGATCGGATGCTGAATGGAGTCCTTCTGGCAATATGTTTGAGGTACTAGGTTCAGCCAATGGGCAATCAAAAGAGAAAGGTAAGGTAAGTTAGGGCGTGTGATCGTCATGTACCATTTGGCTCTATTATTTTTGGTGAATGGAATGGTTCAATATCTAGAGAAAATATTTTTTAAATTTATATCATTTGGTCCAGGATGGATAGTTCCATTCAAACAACCAAACACATGAATAATTTTTTTTAAATCATCTCATACATATACTACTTGATACAGACAACCAAACACACCTGGGTCGAGATGGAGCCGGTAGTTGGATTGGAATCCTATACAACGCCCATGGCCGGTCGATGGGGTTAAGTGCCGGGCTTTCAGACGATCCTTGGAACGGCCCTACTATACACCGTTTTTTGAGTCCGGGAGTTGGATTGGGATCCCGCAATGGTTTATTGTGGGCTTGAAAAGTGAGCCGAAGTTGATAAGCGTAAGTTCGTTCACCGGCCTGACCCATACAAACTTCTGCATCTCTCCGAATTGGGACTTGACTTGGGCCTTTTCCTTGTATTTTCACATCATTCCAGCCTCTGTTACTTGCTTTCAGACTTAGGCCCTATTTGCTTTCAGAAACGAAATGATCCTAGATTTTTTGTAGAAACATTTTAGATAGGATTCTATAAATCGGATGGAACAAGTATGCTGTCATCTTATGTCAAGACTCAAAAGCCGTCGGGAACCACGAACTATCACCATCTCTCTGTGCTGCAACACATATTTGGTGATATGTGTGTTATCACCACGCTGGTGGAACCCCGGGCATTGTATTTTCCAGCCTATGCACATGCACGCTCTTTTGAAGGAAACTTGAGCAAACTGCAAGCAACATTTGGCAGGCTATGTTCCTTGTGTAACTATTTACCTGGCATTTTAGAAACAGACCCCTTTTTAATAATAATAATAATAATAATAATAATAATAATAATAATAATAATAATAATAATAATAATAATAATAATCAGGGTTCAAAAGTTAAACGAGCGAAAGTTAAAAGAAAAGAGAGTAGAAAACGTGAGATGTTACACACTTACACAAGAAAGCAGTGTATCCATCGCCGGCACGAGAAAATGGGGGATTTGTCTGTCAAGCTCTTTTACCTACACTAAATTTAATAGGATCATTTATTTTTTTTATCCAATAAATTAGATGAGTTAATATTTATTTATACTTGATACCGGATATGGTAATAATACGGTGAACGGGATATCAATAATTAGATTTAATTTTTGCGGTATATGGTAACCGGATATTATCCGACCGGATATCCGAATCAACAAAACAACGGTACTCCGTACTCAAGTCAAGACTCAAGAGTCAAGGGCTTCCCATTCGATTCCCGCAAGCCTCAGTCTTTGCCTCCCCATTCGATTCCCCAACCTGAAAACTAACCCTAGTGCTTGAGCCTCCGCCGCCACCGTCGCTGCATGAATTCAGTGTGTTGGCCTGTTGGGCGAGCGGGACTTAGTTGTTCAAGTTATATATGAATTTGATACCTTGTTATACTTGTGTTGTGTGAGTTGTCAAATTTATGTAATATATATGAATTTATTGTTTGTCAAATGTTTCAACAAGTATGTATCCGTTTGTATTATCCGTTTCCGAACCGAATCCGGTATGTATCCGCTCCGACATTACCATATCCGAAACTCCGAAATATCCATATTCGTATCCGTATTCGGTCTTACCGTATCCGATTCCAAATCCGGAAAAAAAATATGGGTTAGGATACGGAAACAGCAATATCCGACCGTATCCGATCCGTTTTCACCCCTAGTTACACAAGAAAGCAGTGTATCCATCGCCGGCACGAGAAAATGGGGGATTTGTCTGTCAAGCTCTTTTACCTACACTAAATTTAATAGGATCATTTATTTTTTTTATCCAATAAATTAGATGAGTTAATATTTATTTATACTTTTTTCAGTAGTACAGTAATAAAAAGATCTTTAACAAATCAATAATTAGATTTAATTTTTACTATATATTATATAATAAGTTTAGCACACGAGAACCAGGAGCCCAAAACCAGCCAATAACTTCCGCGAACGCCCAAGGCTATCATATCACCATCGTATTTACACTAAACCTAACCTATCTGATCGCCGGAGCAACTTGTACCGGCCGATACGGATACAGCGCGCACATGCACACATGCCACAAAGGAACATGCCTATCCCTTGCAGCAAAAGCAAGGCACCTCCCTCTTGTTGTCGCCAATTTTAAAATCCTGCGACGGAACAGCAAAGAATGAGATGCCTTGCAAGTTTGGTTGACGGCCAATCTGCCTTGCATGTGACAGAGTAAAAAAAAAATGCCTCATTGTACGGTAGACACATCCGTAATCCACCGAGAAGGATTAGATATGCAGTAAGTTACGCATGAACATCGCGTACAAGCTTCATCACAGTTGCCAAGAAAACTAGGAGCAAAGAAAGCTGTAAATACGTACACTGGATACAGGAAAACATGCGTTTGATTGATCAGATACAAAACCAGCCAAACAAAAACACTTGACCTCAACCAATATGGATTACAATTCAATTCTTAGCTACAACCTTCGCCCAAAATGCCGGAATAAATTTACAAATCAGGGAAGTAGAGAAGAATCAGGAGCAGCAGCAGCAGCAGCACAGGATGCAAGAATGAACAAAGCAACCGGAACGAACAAATCGAGTTACAGTTACAAGTTACAACCCAAAGAATCGCAAACCCAAACAATGCATCGATCCTAGCAGCAACAAGAACAACACATCGTTGTCACATGAGGCCGACACCTCCGCTACAGCGGCCGAATCTCGATCACGAGGGCGCGGCGGCCCCGTCGCTGGCGATCAGGTCCTCGTCGCTGCGGACCGGGGGCGCCTCGGGCGGTGGGGATTCCGCATTCTTGAGGCTTTGCTGGTGGTAGATTTGCCGCAGCCTCTCTATCTCCTTCCTCAGTGCCTCCTGATGAGCTGAGCAGAGAGAATTATTAAGCCAGTGTTAGGAGTGGAATTCGAGACAGCATCATGGCTGCAGCTGCATGCATGCAGCGTCAATTGAATTGGACAGCGACTGGTGGGAATTGAAGGTAGTAATTGAGGTGGCAATGGCGGTCACCATCTTTGAAGATCTTGTCCTGCGCGAGCGCCGCGATGCGCTGCTTGAGGTGGCTGTTCCCCAGCGTCAGCAGCGAGCGCTGGTGGTCGAGGAACGCGACGCGCGGGGACAGCGCCGACACCTCGGTCTGCCCGGAAGCACGCAATTCGCGGTCAGATTCACGGTGTTGCTGGCAAAATTAAGCTCGAGACGCTCGCAGGATGCATAATTCACTTGCGGAATTGCGTAATTCGGCACGCACCTGGAGCGACGTGACGCTGCGCTCCAGCTCCGAGATGTACTGCAGCTTGCGCACGCGCGACCGCTGCGCGGACTGTCGGTTCGCCAGGATCCTGCGATTGTGGCGACAGGAACGATAAGAAATTGGGGGATTCGGCCTCGCCGAGATGTACATTGTCAGAATTGCGGTGCGGGGGCGAGTAATTCACCTTTTGACCCGCTTGGGATCAACTACGGCGGGGGAGGCCGGCTGCACCGGCGCAGCGCCGTCGCCGTTGCACTCGCTCTGCGCCTCCTCGGTCTCGCCCTTTTCCTGCTTCTCGTCGTTGATGCTGTTGTGATCGGACGGCGACGACTCGCTCGCCGCGGCCGCCTGCGGTGGCGGCGGCAGGTCGTCGGAGAACATAGACATGAGCTGGTCGTCGTCGAGGCGGTCGAACTCGTGCGCCCCGACGCCGGCATTGTCGTCGGGGATGGCCTCCAGAAAGGCCACGGAGTCGCTCACCGAGCGGCGGTGCGCGCCGCGCTTGGCCGCCGAGAAGTCGAGGAACTCGTCGACCCACGACGGCTGCTGCTGCTTCTGCCCCCCGCTCGCCAGCGGCGGGAGCGGCGGCATTGGCGCGGCGAGGAACGCTCCCATGGAGGGGCTGCGCTGGTGGGCGTGGGCATGGTGCCCGCCCCCGAATTCCGGCCAGGCCGGCGCCATGGTGGGGATCTTGGGCGGCAGCTGCGCCATGGCCGGAACCGCGCGGCCGGATCAACCAACGCAGCGCGCACGATCGATGGCGCGACGCCCAAAACCTTTGGCAGCGCCGAGCG
Source organism: Rhipidocladum racemiflorum (assembly GCA_036346355.1). Classification (NCBI taxonomy): domain Eukaryota; kingdom Viridiplantae; phylum Streptophyta; class Magnoliopsida; order Poales; family Poaceae; genus Rhipidocladum; species Rhipidocladum racemiflorum. Next base: position 42,442,919 of record CM070569.1, on the reverse strand, counting down.
CTCGAGAGGTAATGTAGGGGCTGAGCGCGCGGTGCCGGAGATTGTACGGTCCTCGTTTTAGCTCGTGTTTTTGCTGCCGCCGCCGCCGCCGCCGCCGCTGCGCAAACAATGGCGAATGGATGGTGAGGGTGTCGGCTCGGTTCGTCCCTGCGCTAATCGGGCAATGGGAATGATAGGGACTGGAGAGAGAAGATCGGGCCGAATTGTGAGGTGCAGAGAGAGAGAGAGAGAGAGGGCGTAGGGAGGTCACATGACAAGAGGAGAGAGACAGCTTGCACCAGCTGGTCGTTAGCAGGTGAAGAGTTGGGCGAAATGGTTCGTGGCTTAGGCCTACAGGGTTGATTGCTAAACCATGTCTCACCGTACTGTGTGCCCATGTGTGGTTTTATTCGATGATGCACTATATATGCAGGATAGTTTTGTCTATAGATTTGAATACTTATGGGTATTTGATCTGATTAAAGCGGATACAGGTAGCACCTTAGATCTAAAAGTTTTCGAATTTTGCTACCTAATAAGATTATATGATAAGTGTGGGTGTCAATTTGTACTCATAAGTATCTTATGATATGTAGACCCTACTTTTTAGAGATGCACATAGCACTTGTTCCCCATTCCCCCGATCCTCCAGCTTAGCCGACCACCTTCGCCTCCCGCACCCCTCCCTCTCCCTCCCGGGTCCCGCCGCCCTCCACCTTCCGCCACCTCTTTCGTCTCCCTTAGCGCCGACTCGGCCCCCTCGCGTCCCTCAACCCCAACCAAGCATCAAAATCTCGGCGAAATTTCGCGAAATATCAGCGAAATCTTGGATTTTGGACCCCTCGAGTGTCATAATCCCATTGAAATTTTAAAAAAATAAAAAAATTAAAGTGTTACAGTACCTAAAATCTCAGCAAGATCTCGGTAAATTTGACCAAAATTTTGGTTTTTTGACCAAAATTTGATCGGATTGGATTTTTCACATCATTTTTCGTGTAGGACAGTCGATAGATCATCCAGTTAGCCTATGCACATTAATTCTCCCTGTCATAAATTAAATACCTCAGTTGTCAGAATTTTTTAAAATTTCTCAAGCTTGATCATTATCTGAAAATTTTGTGGGAGCATTAGTGATGCGTCATGACCATCCACAAAAATTTTCAAACTTTTCTAACATGGTTTAAACTATTTTTCATTCTGTTGAAATTTGTCGGTCAGCCTTCAGTAGCACTGTCCTAATTTTTGAAAATTCCTCAAGCTTGACCATCATCTAAAAATTTTATGGAAATATTATGGATATGCCAGTACCATCCATAAAATTTTTTAAAAGTTTCTAACATGGTTTACACCATTTTCCATTCGGTTGAAATTTGTTTGTTAGCCTTTTTATCAGGACAGTAGCATTGTTTGAAGTTTTAAAAAATCCTTGAGTTTGAAAATCATCTGAAATTTTTATGGGAATATTAGTGATGTGTCAGAACCAACCACAAAAAAAAATTGATGATTTTTGGACAAATTTTTGTTCAATTAAAAATCACCAAGATCTCGACAAATATCGTTGAGATCTAGGTAAATCTCGGCGAGATCTCAAAAATCTTGGTCAAAAAAGAACTAAATTTGAATTTTACTTTTTGGATTTCGTTTGGATTTCATACGAAATAACGAGATCTCGGCGAAATTTCGGATTTCGGAGGGTGAGGAGATGTGAACCGAAAACAAAATTTGGAACCTTGGCCCCGGTCGCTCACGTTGAGCGGTATAAATTTGAGTCCCCATGCATGCATGATCTACTAGGATCAATTTGTCCCATAGCTCTGGTTCTTCGGATCTACTACTTTGTTGCTGTTGCTGAGCATTTCTAGCCAGGGTTCCAAATATCGATGATTATCAAGTGAAAATCATGATTTTTGCGTATATCAAAGCAGCTCTACATTAAAAATCATTCGGTAAACCGGTAAAGTTCAAATTCAAATTCAAAAAATACAGAAAATTTGGAGAGCTTTATCAAAAAGTGTTAAATTTTTGAAAATTTTTGTGTGAGGTTATGTGGTAATACTAATGATGCTGTAGAATTTTTAGATAATTGTCATACCTATATATATGTTTTTAAAAAATTCTGACAGTGCTATTGCCTTTGTATATGCTATTCTATTTTTTATTTTCTAGGGGCACTAAATGAAGTTTAATATTTTTGAAAAAAATATTTGTGATGTCCTGAGGAAATTTTAATGATTATATAAAATTTTTAGATGATTATCATACATGTGTATATTTTTACAATTCTGACAGCGCAACTGTTAGAATATATGTTCTTCTATTTTTTATTTTATAGGGGAAATACATGAAGTCTAATATTTCTAAAACTATTACTACATGATCCTTGGTCACTAGTTATGATTTATTAAATTTAAGAGCATGATGTAAATTTTTATAAAAATCTGATAGTGTGTCTGCTCTTTTTCATTAATTTCTGTTTTAAATTTTCTAGAGGCACCAGATGAATTATTGTTTTTTGAAATTTCTTTGAGGTTTTTTTATATATTAATGTGGATTTATTCAGATTTCCCACTAAATTTCCCTTTTTTCAATTTTCCTTGAGTGTGCAAAAAATCAAATAAAATCTCTCAAAAATCAAAGAAATACGCCAAAAATTTTTTTTTGATGATGTTTGACCGCCGCTTTCAAAAAAATTGACTTCAAACTCATTCAATTTTTTATCCGGTTTTTTTTATTTTTTTTTGAAAAAGACTGTTTATTCAAAAATCAAGATATCAATATTTGTAACCCTGGCTAGCAGATTGTTCACTGCTGGAGAATTGGAATAGTAGTTTTAAAGGTACCACAAATTAACTTTTAAACTATATACCTCTTGGTACCTTCACACCTTAAATTTTTTGTGCTCGTTGATTGTATATTTTATTACCTCTCAAATTAAGATAGTAAAATGTGATATGTCTGGAGTGCCCGATCTTTCGGTGGAGGAATAACTATCGATTGGTGTTGGAGAAGACTCTCACGATCTGACTACGCACGAACAAGTCGATGGCGCCTTAGCAATCGCTGAACCTACTCCGCGTGGTTATTGATCCTGCTAGGTAGCCGAGATCAACCTGAACACGAAGTTCAATTCTTGTTGGTAATCGAAGAACAAACAAGAACAAGTAAAAACAATCTGAAGTATGAGAGAAAGTGGATATAAATTGAGATTCTATTAAAGTCTTCACAAGGTGGCTATCTAGCACAACTTGAAGAAGAAAGTTTGCACACGGCTAAACTCAATCAACAAAATCTGCGTTCTAAGGGAGGGACGGCAGGAGTATATAAAGGGAGAAGTGGAGGGTTGAGAGGCGCCCATATGGCGACCAAGGGAGATGGCGCACATGCAGACCAACACAGGAGGAAAATCCGTCCCTCATGTACTTCTTAACAAAGCTTCCTAAAATACAAAAGGAAAGAAATAAACGAGATTTCTTCATGGCGCCTTGATCTGATTTCGTGCTTCCAAAAAGGAAGGAAATTCCTTTCTCCTTTCCTTCTTGGTAGTATTTCTCATGTGCTCGTTTTCCTCTTTGACTTTGTCTTCTGGATCCTGCGCATATGATGACCGAGCTTGATCTTCTCCTTGGTTCCTAAGAACAATGAAATTATCACAAGAATTAAATAGCAATCCATTCTGTGAATTAATCGTATACAAACTTAGAAACGAGTTGACCTGATAATTGAGCTGACGTGCTTTGGCACGAGTAATTGGTCCTTGCACAAATGGCTCATTTGTGTTCATGGAAGAGATGTCCTCATCAAAATGTCTCATATTTGTATGTGTATTATTACTTCGAAAGATGGTAAAAATTCTCGTATCTGTATGTATATACGCTATTACTCCAGTGAATAACTGAGCGTTGCGTGTACTTTCCAAAATTACCTCGAGGTCCAGTGCTTTTATTTGGAAAACCTTGCTCCAGTGATTATGTACATGTACATCCAAAATGTACACTGCACAGTATGGCATTCTCGGCTAGCTGGTGCGGTTAATTTTATACTTCATAGCCTTACAAGAGCAGAGCAGCGTGGAACCTTTCTGATCGCTCGAACCTTTTCGTACAGGATTTAATCTTATTCATACGTTTGGTTGACTGAACAGAACTATCTGGTACAGGATGAGATGGTACAGATTCCTAAAATATTCCTTGGAGATGCTGTATCGTTTGATACGATGAATTCAGCTGAACCGATCGGTACCATCCCATCCAAGATCATCTCATCCATCATATACCATCTCATCCCATTCAGCCTGGTACATCCAATGAAACACACTAATTTTATACGAATGAAGGACGCTTCAACTCGTGGACGTCTCTGAAGAACTTGACTTCGTTGCACATTGGGTAGATTAATTAATTAAAGTTGTTCCCTCTCCAAAAGAAGAAGAAGTTGTTGACCATCTATATCATGCAAGTATGGTACGTAATGAACATACTAGCCTAGCTAGCTATCATTAGCACGTTCCTAGATCTAGTCATCATGCATCAAATCTACATAGTTCTCAGGGTCAGAGAACAATATTGTCGATGGTGAGAAATTTTACTTTTACAACAAGCCTTGACTTGTGTTATATTACATTACGATAGAGGTGGGCGTCGTCTTGCGTCTTGGCCGGCAGAGCCCATCGTGCTTGGTCGGCAGTCTTAGTGCCACGCGGCGGCTCATCGTGCCAGCCGTCTTAGGGCCGTCTGCCGACTCACTTTTGGTGAGCCCAAGCCGGCCCATTTTGCGCCGTGCAGCCGTCTGTCTTGGCCCGGACGACCCATTTTTACTATTGTGACGAGTAAAGAAATAAAATAAATCACTACTACTAAACTACATATTTTAAATACATAAGAGACTAATCACATCAACAAAATGTCAAACATAAATGTAATGCTTGAAGATGCTCTGAATCAACAATATCTGCCAACTTTTAGGCCTTAATCCATGATTTCGTGCCGGTTAAATGCCGTCTTGCAGGCCCTAAACCACCGTGCCGTCTTGTCGCATGCTTGATCGTGCTAGTTCGGGCGGCACGGCCAGCTGATTGCGTCTTGCGTCTTAGTGCTTTGCCAGACCACCCCATCGTGCTTCGGGCCGGCCCAAAAAAGCCCGGCCCAATGCCCACCTCTACATTACGACAATTTGAAACGCGTGAGACTTTTTATGTCCACAGAACTCGTACCATTTCCTATGAAATTACTGTATTCTTATAAATAGGCCCTACGTTATGTGTACTGTAGTAATGAGCTGTGGAGTATCTCTAGTGACCAACGGAGAAAGAACACGAGGAAAGGTGAGGCAGCAAGACAGGAGGAGTAGATGGATTGCATGGTAGGGGTATTACTCATACTTAGGTGGTGTCTCCTCCATGTGCCATTCTTTGTGGCAGCATGCAGCACACACCAATCCTCTCCCCTGATGGTCCCCCAGGCTGGCCATGATGCGCCACATGCACCGCACATGCGTGCTTCCTTCCTTCCTTGCTCCTCTGCACCTTTGCTTGCCCTTTCTCAATTTTCTTGCCACCTTTGACATTACAACAGTAATTGCTGTGCCTCCGTTTCTTCCAAATTAATCACAGGTTAATTGATAGAGGGGTCGACGATTGCACGGTCACCCCCAAAAAAAAAAAAAAAAAACTTAATTTCAGGCGATTTTTTTTACTGCTGAGATTGTTCCAAGATTGGTGCAACAAAATGAACCTAGCCAGTCCCATCCCCGGACCCCTCGCCGCCTAAGAGCATCTCCAAGAGAGGCCTTAAATATGATCCTAACTTGAATTATAGGGCTTTTGGGGAAAAGATTAACTCCAGCAAAGGCCCTAAATTGTTAAAATTTAGCAAATTGTTTTAGGGCCCCTAGGAAAGTAGCTATATTTAGCAACTCTGTGATTGAGCTCTATCTTTGTTGGGTTTTAGGGCCTAATTGCTGGAGTGAATATTTCGTTGGAGCCCTAAATCTAATTAGTTATGATCCTAAATTAAAATTTAAGACTCATTTTTAGGGCTCTCTCTTGGAGATGCTCCTCCACCTTCACCCCCCACGGCCTGATACACTCCACCGCGCCAGCGAGCTCCTCCCTCGCCGCCCCGCCTCTACCACCCTTGCCGCTGCTTTCTTCCACCTCTATGGCAAAATGCTCTACCGCAGCCGAATCCCCGCCTCCTAACATTCTCCTCGCTCTTCTTGTTGACCCGCCAGCCGACCTCGCCCGTTGGCCGCTGCCCTCCGACTATCACGTGGCCGAGGCAGTGCCACCGCCACCTCGTCGCACCGATACGACCGCCACCCACCACCGAAACCTGAACCTTAAACGGGTGAACCATAGCCCTAACCAGGGGCGGATTTAGGCACATGGCAGAGTAGGCTATAACCCAAAGCTTAAAATTTTGGCTTATATTTAGCCCAGATAAGCACAGGGTGTAATAAATATATTAGCCCATGTTATGTGATCTCAATTAATTGGGCCTATTGTTCATCACCCAGCCCAAAGCATGTTCAAATTCTGGATCCGCCACTAGGCCTAACTCGTTACCATCAGACGCCGACCAACAAGAATACCACATCGAGCACGAATCTCCACGCACTATCCAAACTTGAGGGAATTGGCTGTGATTTTGCAAAGTTTTCATGCGCCCGTGGAAACAACAATTCCGTCAATTAATTGCTGCCGTGACCCTTTTTTTTTTGTTTTAATGGCATGCATGCATTGATGGTCTCACGACCGCAGCAGCTTGCATGTGGGCCCACAGGAGCTTCCATGCATGCAGGGTGTGTCCAGCTCGTCACCTTGTTTTCGCATTTGCCAAGGCGCCCGTATTGGCTGGCGCCCGCAGCGGTTGGGATCAAACCCATCGATTGATCCATCAGTCGTGTGATTGCCCTAGCTAGCTAGCGTGCATCACCGTGCGATTGTACAGCTAGCTAGCTCCGAGAGTGCATGCATGTGTGAGTGATATGCATGCATGATCGATACGTGTGTGCATGGGAGTGCATGTGTTGATGGCGAAAGGACGAGTGCATGCATGCTTTGCGCTCGGCTGGGCCGGATTGATCATGACCGTGTGATGTGAGTGATGATGATCGCCTTACTTACTTGGTTGAAGGAAAGGAGAAAGTGACGAGTCATCCGTCGATTTGTTGGATGCACAATGAGGTTCTTGCATGCATGCATGGTTGTGAAAATGTTGTTTTCGCATCCCATCTCTGCGGCGTGCGCGTGGCATGCATGAAGAACGACCCTAGCTAGCTTCGATCGACGCCACGCGTGATCTGAACCGATCATTTCTTGTCGACGAGCCTACTAGGCCTCGTTTGGTAATTTGGAACCAAGCCGTTTCTACTAGAATCTAAGAGAAACTCAACCAAACGGGTTAAAACTCGGAACGATTCTCCTCAGAACGTTTCTTCTTTTTCCACGCTCGGGCCGAATCGCCCTCAACCCCGTTCCACCCCGATTCACAGAATCCAGACAGCTAACCAAACGGTTTTCAGACAGTGATTTTGATTCTACCTGAAACAGTTTCTACCAAGAATCTGAAACCATCTCCGTTTCTACTGGAATCTGGAGCCGTACCAAACAGGACCTAGGCTCTATTGGGCATTTGTGGTGGCAGCATATAGTCAATAATGTATAGTCCAACGGACACTAACCGGGAAATCTACTTAACACTGTATTGTACGCATCTAGTATCTCTATTTTGGATGAGGGGCAATTGCGTGACCCAAACCAAATTAAACTCCGTCTTTCTTTTGAGACCAAAAACTAGCCCCCCTCGATCATCTAATATAAGCAAGTCCTCTGCTTGATTGCTGCAAGCAAGCAACTCTACCAGCTAGTTCTCTCTGCTAGCTAGTAATTCCTCCATCCAAAAAAATATAGAACATATTTTTTAATAGTTTTGTACATAAGTATAAAATATATTTTACATTATAATATAAAATTAGACCCTATTTCAGGGGTTTAAAGTCAGCTTTAGCTTTCGAAAATCTAGCAAGCCTCTCGAACTTTTAAGCGACTTTTAATATAATCTAGAAGTTATACAAAAGTTGAAAGCTAAGTTGGATCTGCTTTTGCAGTTTTTTACTGAAGGAAATTAGTTTTTTTTATAAACGGTCTCTTATAAAAAAAAACTACAGCTACTTTTCGACCCAGAAAACTAAAAAAATAGTTTTCATAAAAACTATAACTCTCCCAAACAAGTTTTTGGTGTGATGTTCCCTCTATATCTCTAATAAATATCTAACTTTACTCTGTGTTAAATATAATGCTTAGAGATGATAATTAAAAATAGTTTAGTCATATTAACATCATCTTAATAGACATGCTAAAAGGAAATATACGGTATATATTTAATGGGAGGGAGGACGGTGGTGTATGGTTAACAACAACGGTAATGCTACAGTTCGGACGTCTGATTTCCACCGCAACATTTTTTTCTACGCATGCAACATTTTTTTCTACACATGCAACATTTTTCTCCTACGCATGCAACATTTTCATTCGACAAACAGTAAATGTTTCAAAAGTGAAAAAAATGTTGCGACGCTGAAAAAAATGTTGCAACGATAAAAAAATGTTACGCGGGCGTCCGAAATTTTTTTAAAAATCAGACGTCCGGCTGCTAGTACTGCCCTAACAACAATGCCTTGCATGGAGAATTTCAATTGGGCGGCTGTCATGCACTCCCACGTGCCGCCACCAACCAGACATGATCGCGCGCCAGCGGAACCCACCTCCTTTCGCAATCCATCCATAATCTACCCCCTCCCTCTCTAGATATATACTACCTATCAATTCCCACTGTACACATATCTAGTGTACGCAGAAGAAAAATAGAAGATTCACTCCATTTTAGCTTCTGGATTACGGATTTTGAATTATTGAAAAAATTGTTTCTGATTATAAAAGAATCAAGCCGAGTTAGCTGCGACCTCTAGGTTTTGGACTGGGCAGGTGAGAATCAGCAAGAAAAGTGAGAATCACAATCTAATCGGATTCTGATTCTACGTAAAGGGCAGCTTCTGATTATCAGAAAAGCTATCTAAAATCTTTCTGTTCGATAAATAATCTATATATTTTTTAAAAGCAGAAGCTGAAACAAACCGGACAGAAATAGTGTTTAGTGTTATCATATTTTCTTTGATATAGTTGGTGCGGTACCTTTTAAAGACTATTGAAAAAAATTACATAACTAAAGGATTACCAGAAACACGAGTCACACCTAGGGGTGAAAATGGTACGGGTTAATCCCGACCGATCCGGTACCGAATCCGTTAAAAACCGTATCCGGGAAAAAAAAATCCGTATCCGGCCGGATTCGATACTGACGGATACTTGCTACCGGATACTGATAACGGATACTGATGAGACGATATCCGACCGAATAGCTGCGGTATATGGTAACCGGATATTATCCGACCAGATATCCGAATCAACAAAACAAGGGTACTCCGTACTCAAGTCAAGACTCAAGAGTCAAGGGCTTCCCATTCGATTCCCGCAAGCCTCATTCTTTGCCTCCCCATTCGATTCCCCAACCCGAAAACTAACCCTAGTGCTTGAGCCTCCACCGCCGCCGCCGCCACATGAATTCAGTGTGTTGGCTTTGTTGGGCGGCGGGATTTAGTTGTTCAAGTTATGTATGAATTTGATACCTTGTTATACTTGTGTTGTGTGAGTTGTCAAATTTATGTAATATATATGAATTTATTGCTTGTCAAATGTTTCAATAAGTATGTATCCGTTTGTATTATCCGTTTCCGAACCGAATCCGGTATGTATCCGCTCCAACATTACCATATCCGAAACTCCGAAATATCCATATTCAGATCCAGATTCGGTCTTACCGTATCCGATTCCGAACCCGGAAAAAAAATATGGGTTAGGATACGGGAACAGCAATATCCGACCGTATCCGATCCGTTTTCACCCCTAGTCACACCCCTCCCTGTTTACGCCACTGCACGTGCTACAGTTGGCGCCAAAGACACGTTTCTCACCGTGACACCATGCACGTACCCTTGCTGCCATCGATCCTACGTAATGCTATGACATGTACGCGTATATGCGTACCGCTCAGTCAGATCATATCTAGCAACGGCCTATAAATACCTGCAGCATCTGACGTAGAATGTTTTTTTAGGGAGACTAGGGAACGGTATATCGTTTCAACAGTATAGCCGTGAAACTTATGAAACTTATCAGTTTCAGTGCTGGTTTCATGAGTTTCAGTGTTTAGTTTCATCAGTTTTTAGTGCTAAGTTTCATGAGTTTCCGTGTAAAAATTCACAAGTTTCATGAGTTTCAAAGGTACACCGTTCCTAAGGTATACCGTAGGTTAGTTTTTCTGTTTTTTTTTCTGTTTTTTTTTGTGGCAGCATAGGTATGTGCATGGTCGGCCACATTATGTTTCGTTAGAGTCGTGGTACAAAAATTTAGAACTGGCAAAAAATACTCCTATTGATTGTTTCTTTTCCTGTCTACGTGTTAATCAGAAGAAAAAAAAAACAGTCATTTGATCATGATCATATCAGATCTCCCCCTCTTCACCCCCCCAACGACGCCAGAATGCACGGTCGCTACCCTTGGGCCACATATTTAAAACTGACTATGTGGATCTTGACTGTTTTTGCTTTGTTTCCCAGACATGTTTTTGATCTCGAGTTCTTGAAATTATGTTTTGAGTAGATGTTGTTTTAGCAAAGTCAATGAACTTAAACCCCGTGGGTTCAATGTCTTTAAAATCCTTGGAGTTTTATGTGTTCCACTGTAAAAATAAAGCAAAGAGCTCAAACCTATCGTTTGGTAAAGAATGGTCACATCAGAGCCTGTTTGTCATTAGGGGGAGTATTAATTAGAAACACTCCTTATCTATTGCTGCTACAAAATCTATAATTACAAAGATTTTAAATCGCGATTTTTGTGGCTTTGCGGCAAGGTTACAAAAAACTGCAGCACTTGACGCTAGCTATCGCGAAAGCTATACTTTGTTATGTTTTTAGTATTATTTTTTTAAAAAAAATTAATATATATATATAATATGAGTCATCTTCAAAAAAATTATAAAAGCATGTTACTTTAGAATGTACTAATATTTTTATAATAAAAACACGAGTTAAATCCGGAATCAACAAACATACTATTACATGTTCATAATACCATAAATGATAACTATATCATAATATTTTTAACCATAAGTACTTAATCACTAAGAAATATAAATGTTTGATTATTGAAAAAGGGCTAGATGAGGTTTTTCTCTAGGTTTTCTCGCAGTTCAAGCTTATAAGAACTGTATTTGGGCCTTTTAGTATAGTTAGATTTCAAATGAGCCCAATGTTTTGACCCATGGATAGAATAGCAGAACTATCGTAACCTACAAGCTACATCAAATAGTAGAGCTACCGCTAGCTATAGCGTTTGTAGCTAACATAACGAAACATTGACCTGTAACTTTGTGTTTTGGGTCCAAAAACAATATAGAGTAGCTATAACTAACTATTTAGAACACTAATAATTACTCATTGTAGTATCACAGTTTACTGCATTGTAGATCAATTTGAAAGTCCTACCTTTTCTAGCCGCCTCACACCTTTTCCTTTTTTTTTTTTTTTTGCAAAACTAGCCCTGTATGAATGCAATTGAAAAAATAGCCTCTTCTCCGACCGCATAAGCACTGGCATGTGTGTCACCTATCGCGCTCGTGCACCGCAGTAGGAGATGCCAAGCCAGGGCAGTGCGGTAGAAACTTGCCTCGTTCAGGCACATCGGCTAGTCCAACTGCCTTGCCTACGCTGGCAGCCTTGCCGAGCAGAGGCAGCGGCTATTGCGCTTGTGGTGCTTGGCACCCCTGCCGTAGTACATGGGCATAGTAGGTGACACATGTCACCTGCCATCACTTTCACGGTCGAGGAAAGTGCTATTTTTATAACTGTGTTTGTACAGGGGCTAGTTTTGCAAAAACAAAAACGATATGTGAGAAGCCTATAAAAGTGATGACTTTGCAAATTTGCGGTGCTGGCCTGCAAACGTGGCCTAGGAACTGTGGATGGATGTCTTGTGCCACCTAAAATATTTTTTTGGCTTGTCAGTGTCTCAAAAAATGAAAGAAAACTTTTCAAGAACACAGCCCAGCTTGACCTTACAGATCAATTACAGAGCTGGGACTAGCTCAGTAGCAAGGACATTTATGGGGTTACACCCACCCAAGGTTTTAAATTTTATTTTCGGTCCACATCTCATCATCCTTTGAAAACCAAAATTTTGATGAAATCTTGTTATTTTAGACGAAATCTAAAAAACAAAATTCAAATCCGGTTTTTTTAATTGAGATTTTTTAGATCTTGGCGAGATTTGTCGAGATCTCGGTGATTTTTAACCAAATGAAAATTGGTTGAAAGCATGTCAAAATTTTTTAAATTTTTTGTGAATAGTCGTAACACATCATCAATGTTCTTATAAAATTTTTAGATGATGGTTAAGCCTGAGAAATTTTTAACAATTCTTAGAATGCTAATATCCTGATAAAAGGCTGACCGAGAAATTTCATCCGTTTCAAAATGGTGCAAACCATGTTAGAAACTTTTGAGAATTTTTGTGGATGGTCCTAACATATCCATAATACTCCATAAAATTTTCAAATGATGATAAAGCTTGATGAATTTTCAAAAATTCCGACAATACTACTGAAGGCTGACCAACAAATTTCAACCGAATGAAAAATGGTTCAAGCCATGTTAGAAACTCTTGATAATTTTTGTCGATGGTCTTGATGCATCATTAATGTTCTCATAAAATTTTCAGATGATGATCAAACTTGAGAAATTTCAAAAATTGTGACAGTGTTACTATCTTGATAAAAGTTTTACAGTGCTACATTTATTGCTTCTATATATTTGATTGAGCAACTAAAATAAGTTTAAATATTTTGAAACTTTTATATAAGGGTTCTGAGCGGAGACTAAGCTCTCCTAAAAAATTTTGGATTATGAACACACTCAAATGAATTTATAAAATTCTGACACCATAGCATAAGCAATAGGTAGTGCAAAACACTTTGTGAAAGTTGTGTAACCGCATTGAGAAGTAGCTTTGTGGAAGTACTTGGCAATTTCATGCGAAATCACCACATTGAGAACAGCATGTTTTCTCCTCAATCCACATTTGGAGCATCTTAGGATGTTGATTTCGTCATGCCTCATCTTACCTTTGGCAATTTGGAGATTTCAGAACTCCAAGTTGCTAGTCCTGGAGACATATATTAGTTGGTGAGACTAATGTGGAAGCTTAATCGATTTATGATTTTGTTTCTGAAAATATCTCACTAAATACACCTTTATCCATTAGTAAATGTACTTTTGCACATGATATGATCTTAATGTCATTTTTGAGTAATTATTGCAATGTATTATCATGTTAAAAAACAAAATATAACTTTGAGATATTTTGGGTTAAAGTTAATCATCCTTCGTGACCTAATGTTAAAAATGGGAGCTGCTCTTTTTGAGAGGTGCTTAGACATTCTAGTTATGTTTATAGAATAACAGAAGGGCAAACCTTTCTAATTTCTTTTATTAGAAACTGTTCACTACAAACAAAAATATAAAGCAAAAAAGAACCAACAGTGCATTCCATTGATAAAAAAAAAGTGTGCTAAATGTTGGCTATTGTGTATTACAAGTATTATGAGCATATCCCTTCTTAACATTAAATTTTCCAAAAACTATGGAGCTGCAGGGATCGATCCCCAGATAGGGGTGGCAATGGGGACCCGTTCCCCGATCCCCAGATAGGGTTGGCAATGGGGACCCGTTCCCCGATTCCCGGCAGGGAATTCCTCTATTATGGAACGGGTCTAGGAAGAAATCGTCCCCCGCGGGGATGGAAACGGGGAAAATTATTCCCCCGTTGGGGATGGCGGGGACGGGGACGGGGAATCCCCCCCCCCCCCCGCGGGGACACGGTTGGGGATCCGAATTTAGTTTAGTCCAATTTAGTTGTTAGATTGCAAACATATTATCTAGCCCATCATATTCACATTTTCATAAACGGGACAACATAATCTTCAATGAATGCATGCATTCTTTTTTTTTCCTTGCCTATTGATATGATTTTAAAGTTACAATGGCTATAAGAGCCCTTCTCTTGTGTGAAATTTTCGTGGGGATGGGTCCCTGACGGGCCTCGATACCCGAACGGGGATGGGGACGGGGGGATTTTCTCCCCCGTGACGGGGAACGAGGATGGAGACGGGGAAAATTTCAGGTCGCGGGGACGGGGACAGGGAATGCCCCAGTTGCCACTCCTATCCCCAGTCCTCAGGCATACAAAGCGAGCACTCTACCATCTCAGCTACAGCCCTATGATGTGCTATCATGTATAAAAAATTGATTGTTCCCGGTACTCGAACCTGGGTTTCCCGGCTGACATCCAGCTACTCTAACCAACTAGTTTACATGCAGTTCGGTGCTACAAATATCAAATCTAGTCTAAAACGTATGAAATCCGGTCCAAAACACCGAAATTTTGGCGAGAATTTTGCTGAAATCTCATCGAAATAAACACCGTAGCAGTTTGATTTTTTTTAAATTTTTTTTATTCCACCAGAATTATGAATCTTTGAAGGATGAAATCCAAGATTTCGCTGGGATTTTAAACCTTGGGTACACCCGTATGGCGTGCTGAACTAGCTTCTGATTTTTCTCTCTCGAATCCTTGTGTGGCGTAATTTTGTGTAACATGGCATGCAAGATGCAGCACCATACAGGTCCATACTACTAGTTCATGGGACCGTAGAGTGTATTCTTTTTTCTTAAAAAAAACAAAGTAATATAGGGTGTGATTGATTTCTCAAACGCCACTAGCCTGGCTGAGAAAAACAACTTGATGGACCTAACCAGGCTAGATTGATGCGGCAGGGGGTTGTTTGATTGCCTGTTGAAAGTTACTGTCTTATTCCTGAATAGATAAAGTTTTAGTATTTTACACTTTAATCAACTCATATGTAAAAATAATCAAATCATTCTCCTTTGTTAGCTCATTTATTGTTTTTAGATGATATGTGTTACCATATATATTCTATAGTAATAAATAACATTGGGGATAATGAATGGTAGGAGTATGCAAAGAAAAAACAGTTAAAAGTTAACTCCAAATTGTACAATGATACTTCATCCAGTCACAAATAATTGTTGTTTTGGACATAGTGATGATCAAAATTTTGAAACTTTGACTATCAATAAGGGGCAGTGAGTTTACCTCCTTATCGAGAAATTGCTTGTATGATGACAAATTGGCGAAGTACTAACACATTGGAGCTTATGATTTCACTTGTATTAACATGGCAACGTATCCTGAGCACGCGGGCACTTCTGTGCACCATGTATGCATCAAATTACGGTCTTTCGATCACCGTCCAACGGCCTAGATCCATGAGGCACAATTTTGAAATAAAAAAAAACAGCGCGCCTCCTGCCTGGCATATTTGCGAGAAACCTCTCGACGGTTTCTACCCCAGCTTCCTGCGGTCCTGCCTCCCTCCCCCAAACAGCTCTCAGTTCAAACCCTCACGCGACGGCTCTAAAAGCACAATATATTTTTTGAGGGGGCATACTTCACACATACAACTCTATAGTTTTTTTACAATTATTTCATAACATGGTAAATTCAACACATATATTTGAAATTTGCTAAAAGCACGATATAAATAGCTATAAGATCGTAAAAATTCCAAACCATCAAAATCAAAACCTATCCAATCAATAAATTTAATCCGTTCGAATTTGATCTCATACCACTTATCAAAGTTTTGGGAGTGCCGGAGCATACTCGGCACCCCCTAGTACCGCCAATGACAGCGACGGCCACTAGTTCCTTGGAGACCCATCTTTTAATCCCCATTCCTTTCGCTGCTGTGCGTGACCCGCAGTTTTGATCCGTCTCCGCCTCGAACACCTTCTGTCTCTTCGTAGAACTTCTGCCCGGTAGGTCCGTCGCGCATCTGAAGCTAGGATTGGCTATCAAGCTTAACGAGTTATTATCGAGTTTCTTTTAAAATTGACATAGTTCAACATAAAATCATTTTATTTAGGGATAATTCATACTATACCACTCTATTCGTTGTCACTTCAGAAAATACCACTCATTGTCTCAATGATATGTGACAGTCTTTGGAGTGATATAGTAACAAATTTTCCCTTTTATTTATTATTTAAGTGATTGTCTCAAATTCGAGCTAAAGAGTTACTATTGTGCCGAGTCTTACTAATCTTTTTTATTCGAAATAGATTTATTTTAATTTTAAATCCATTAACTACCGTAACTAAAACAATTTTGATTCAATTCAAAACCTACCGAGCTTTTTTGCCAATCCTATCCAAAGCCGTCTCCCCTTACCCAGCAGCTTTCCCCCAAATTCGTGTAGAGTTTGCGCGGGGCCCTCACCATCTCGGTGCGGCGATGGCCATCCACGCCGCCGTTGCTCAAGCTGCTTCCCTCTCCTCATTAGTGATCTAAGTCAAGCTTGGCTGGTTCTTTGTTCAGATTTTTTGTGGTGATTTTTAATTTCCAGTGGCAACTTTGATTTCATGTTACGGTTCATTTTTGCAGCATTCACTCAGATCGCATCAGCTATGCGGGAGGCCATCATCCTGTTGCGTAAGGGATCTCTACCCCTCCGATATGCGGCTTCACCCGTTTCGATAAGACGAGCACTGCGTTCGCCGTTCGGTGCAACCTCAGCGGCTCAGCCAGTCAGCCTCCAGGGCATGCTTTCAGCAGCAGTAGCAGTTTAACTACCAGTAGTAGCAGCCAAGGTTCAAAATCTCGGCGAAGTTTTGGATCTCGGACCCTCCCGAGTTTCATAATCCCGGCGAAATGAAAAAATCCTAAAAAAAATTCAAAGTGTTACAGTAACCTATAATCTCGCCGAGATCTCGGTAAAATTGACCGAGATTTGAATAAAAGTTGACCAGATTTGACCTAGTTTGACCGGATTGGATTCTTCGCATCGTTTCCCATCTGGGACAGTCGATATATCATAATTCCAGCGAAATTAAAAAACCCTAAAAATTCAAAGTGTGACAGTAGATCTCGGACTTTTGGACCGAAATCTCGTCTATATGAGCCGAAATCTCGGAAATTTCGTTTAAAAAATTATCGGATTCAAATTTTGCCTTTTGATTTTCGTTCGGATTTCGTCCGAAATACCGAGATTTTGCCGAAATTTTGTCTTTCGGAGGGTGCCGAAATGAAATCCGAAAACGAAAATTCAAACCCTGGTAGCAGCTAGTTCGAGTCTACCGGATTTAGTAGCTATAGTTTGTCTTTGCTTTTGATTCTAGTTTCTGACACTAAAAGCTAAATAAAAAACAAACAGCCCAATTCTAAGAATCGATTCTCACAATCTAACCTACCCATATACATTAGAATCTACAATCCACTTTATGCGTACTTTTGGATTCCAATTTTTAAAGAATCAGCTTCTCTACAATCATAATCTAGAATCAGCTTCTAAACAATCCAAAACGAAAATAAACAGACCCTAAGCTACCAGCAGCAGGAGCAGCTAGTTCAGATCATATCTAATTCAGAAGCAGTAGTCTCCGACTTTTAATTGTCTGTTTGGTTGGAGAGTGAGGTGGAATGGAATGGTTCCATCCCAGATTTCAGGGATAGAATGGTTCTGACGAGTACCCAGGCCATGGGTACCCCCAGCGGCCCGAAAGGGCGCGTGGGCCGAACCAGGCCGGTCGGGGCCCAAAGCCACGGCTGCCGAGGAAAAGCCGTAGCCATGACCAAGTCGGCGAAATCCCTGAAGAAGCGACAGCATTTATTGCGTATCGAGCGCATTAAATGCTGGCCGTAATGATGACGCAGCGGCACAAGTCCCCAACTCTCGCATTTACTACGGCGGCACAACTACGCCGACCGAGGCAAGGGAGCGGCCAGATCCCATCGGCCCGCCACTTGCGGGCGGCTAAAGCACGATCTTTTTCTCTTTTTTAAGCAACAATGTAACCTCCTCCTCGCCTATATAAAGGGGAGGAGCGAGCATGTAAGGCGACGGACAACCGAGGAATCAATACAATCAAACCCACACGAATCGGAGTAGGGCGTTCGGCCGAACGATACATCTTGTGCTCACCCGAGTAAGCCGTCGAGAGAGAGGAGCGTGCACCCCCTCTTACCTATACAAATTCATTGGCCGGTGCTCGAAACACCGGTTGGCGCGCCCGGTAGGGGCTGTGCACGCGGCGTTGCCGCCATTTTCCCGCTTAGCTTCCTCGGCGGTTCCCTTTCTTTCTCCGACATCGCCATGCCGATAGCGTCGATCCGTTCGGCTCCTCGACCGTCACCACCACGGCGGAGACGGATAGTGATCGTCCCGCCATACTCCGGCGCCAAGTGTCCACCGAGGACCCAGCGCCCTCACGGCGCCGAGAGACCTCGGCTCGAGGTCCCCCGCCGCGGACCCGGCAGCGAAACGCGCCGAGGCCCCATCACCCCAAGCGGCGCGAGGCATCGGCGATGGCGGTCGCACCCGCCGCGACCTGCTGCCGTGGCAATGGTCGGCCATGTCCCGGCGACCACCACTCGGACAACTCCTCCGACCACGGCTCTAAGCGGAGGAAGAGATAAGAACCACGCTACAGCGACCCGACACGCCAAAGACTCTCCGCCAACACAGGGAGGATCACCGGCGGCGGAAGGCTCAAAGGCCGAGCTCGACAAGCTCCAGGCCGACTGGTGCTCCACCTGCGCTGGCCACGGTCCAGTCCACCACCGGTAGCTAGGGGCGGACGATTCATCGTTTTTCCCTGCTGGCCAAAACATCGCCGTCCGCGGCATTCCCGAGCCAGGCGATCCCGCGGCCAAGGCTACCCACGAGAACCTCCGGGGCCTGGTGGAGGCGGCGGCAGAAGACGCGTATGGCCACGGATCGCAGCGTTCGGACGCCTCTTGGATGGCGCCGACGCCATCCGAGGCCGGAGCGAAACAAGGGCAGCGTCACCTTCCGGACAACCCCAGGCATCGCGCACCCGGTGCACCAACGTTTGGGGGCCGAGCGGCGCCGCACCACCCTCCAAACGCGAAGAATGAGGAACGACCCGAGCGTGACCCCGATGGCCGGGCCACGGGCATTCTGCCGGGAGATTCGCGAAGTTCCTGCCGGTCCGGCGCCGGCCAACATAGCCAGGGGCTACAAACCCGATGTATGGTCGGAAGATTACCGCTCGCAGGCGACCTTTTGTCATCCAATACCTCCCCATCTACTTGGCGGACTCGGCCGGGCATGGCTCGAATATCTGCCCGCCAACATCATCCGGATCGCCGACCTCAAGCACCGCCGTTGGCAACTTCCAGGCACCTACAAGCGACCGAGGAATTCACGGGACTGACTACATCCGACGCGTTTTCCCAATAGCTCCACGACATCCGCGACCGATGTCGTGGGAACATTCATCTGACACCACTTCCAAGACTTGGTCCATAAATTGGGGTGTCACCCAAGACCACCAAAGAACTCCTGGACATTGCCACCAACCACGCCTCGGGCGGAGGCCGTAGATGTCATCTTCGACAAAGGGAAGTCGGGCGAGGTAGCCCCTCCTCCGACCGCCCCCGCCGGCAAACAGTCCGCGAGGACCGCTGGAAAGCCGCAAGGCAGCAACCCGACCACTTCGAAGCGATGGAAACGCGTGTCCGAACCACGGATACCCGTCGAGCACAAGTATCGGAGGCTGAAGTCTGGCGTTTTCTTCCGGAACCCCCACGACGCCACGGCAAAGGAAAGAGGCAAGACTTCGGCGCCGACCACCGAGATCGAAGAGGCAAACGTCGGCTTCCCGAGGCGGTTGCCTCATGATCTTCGGCGACCGGCAAGCTACGCCGACCGGAGGCAGCTCAAGCTCGCTGCTGAGGTGTTCGCGGCAAGCCCAGTACCTAAATACCTTCTGGTCGGAGTCCCGATCACCTTTGGCCGCGACCACCCCGACCACGTCCGCAACCAGGAGGTACCGGCCGTCATTGACCCCATCGTGGGAACAAAGCGCTGACTAAGGTGCTCATGGGAGGCGGCAGCCTCAACATCGCTTTACGTTGAGACCCTCGGCGCCATGGGGATCCCCGCCGAGCCTTCGACCGACCAGCGAGCACCCTTTCACGGCGTCGTTCCTGGCGTCGACCTGCGCCACGTTCGGGAGCCCGGTTAACTTCGAGACCCTCACCTTCGAGGTCGTGGATTTTCCGGCTCCTACCACGCCATCCTAGGGAGACCATGCTACGAAGTTCATGGCGATCCCCAACTACACCTACCTGTCAAGATGCCGGCCGCATGGGGTGATCATCAGCGCGTCTTTCCAGCTCGCGGATTGGCCTCGGCGATCGTCGCATCCACCGAGCTCGCCGGCCTCGAAGACACCTCGAGTCCGCTCCGACTCTAGCAAGTCGGACCGGGCTCCTTCAAGTCCACCGAGGACACAAAGACGATCGAGGTCGACCGGAGGACCCGACCAAAACCGCTCGGATCGGGACCACGCTTCTGCCAAATAGGAAGCGCTCGGACTTCCTCCGCGCCAACCGACGCCGCATGGAAGCCCTCCGACATGCCGGGATCCCGAGGAAGTCGCCGAGCACTCCCTGAACATCCGGCACTGGTCTAGACCGATCGCCTGTCTTCGCCGAAGGAGCGCGCGTGGCCATAGGAGAGGAAATAGCCAAGCTCTTGGCCGCAGGTTCATCAAAGAAGTTCGCCACCGAGTGGTTAGCAAACCTGCTTGTAAAAAGAAGACTGAAATGGAGAATGTGTGTCGACTACACAAGCCTAAACAAGGCATGTCCGAAAGATCCATTCCTCTACCGTATCGACCAAATGGTAGACTCCACGCGCAGGTGCGAATCCTGTCCTTTACGGATGCCTACTCAGAGTACCACCGGATCGCGATGAAAGAAGGCGACCATTTCGCGACTTCCTTCATCACTCCATACGGTTCGTTCTGCTACGTGACAATGCCGTTTGGCCTGAAAAACGCGGGGGCTACATACCAGAGATGTATGCAGACCTGCCTTTCCGACCAGATCGGCCGCAATGTCGAGGCGTACGTCGACGACATCGTTGTCAAGACCAGGAAGACCAGCGACATCATCGCCGATCTGGAGGAGACTTTCGCGAACCTTCGACGGTTCCGCATCAAGCTCAACCCCGAGAAATGCGTTTTCGGGGTACCCAAGGGGAAGCTACTCGGCTTCATCATCTCCGGCGCATCGCATCGAAGCCGAGACAAGATCTCCGCGATCTTAAGGATGGGGCCGATCGGCAACCTCAAAGGGGCCCAAAGGTCGACGGGATGCCTAGCGGCCCTGAGTCGCTTCACGCCCCGTGACGCGGCTTGCCTCTATACAAACTCCTGAGGAAATCCGACCACTTGGTGGGCGAAGGAGGCTCAGGCGCCGACGCGCTAAAGGTTTTCCGACCACCCCTCGATCTTTGGTCGCCCGGCGC
This sequence comes from Rhipidocladum racemiflorum, assembly GCA_036346355.1. NCBI lineage: Eukaryota > Viridiplantae > Streptophyta > Magnoliopsida > Poales > Poaceae > Rhipidocladum > Rhipidocladum racemiflorum. The sequence goes on along the minus strand of CM070569.1, from coordinate 42,421,410 downwards.
CGAAGAGCCTCTGCTACTCTACATTGCCGCCACGACCCAGGTCGTCAAGACGGCACTTGTCGCGGAGCGAGCGTAAGAAGAAGCGGGTCCTTAAGATCCAGCCGGTCTACTTCATTAGCGAAGTACTCTCCGAGTCCAAGGCACGGTACCCGCAGATTCGTAAGATGCTCTACGCAGCTTCGATCACGAAAGAAAGCCGGTACATTACTTCAACCGGCCACGTTTCGTGGTAACCTCCCTACCACTCGGCGCGAGGTCATCCATAACGCGCGACGCCCTAAGAATTGCCAAGTGGGCACTCGAGCTCAATGGGCATGGCGTATCCTATGTCCTCGGTGACCGCCATAAAATCTCAAGTTCTAGCCGACTTCGTCGCCGAGTGGACCGAAGCCCAGGCCCCACCTCCGCTCGAAGACCCTGAGTACTGGACGATGTACTTCGACGGGTCCTTCACCAAAACGGAGCCGGGGCCGGGGTCGTCATTCTTTCACCACTCGGGAACAAGCTTCGGTACGTCATCCGGCTACTTTTCGACGCAACCAACAACGTCGCCGAGTATGAGGCCCTCGTTACTGGTCTCCGCATCGCCGCCGACTCGAGCTCTGCGGTTATGCGTGCATGGCGACTCAAAACTGTCGATCAAGTCATGAAGGCTGCAGAACCTCGCGACGATCGGATGGCGACCCTCGCCGAGAGGTACGCATAACCGGAGCGAAGTTCAAAGGATTTGAGCTCCATCATAGCTACTGAGACGGAACAACGGAGAGGCCGATCACCTGGCTAGTCTCGCCTCCGGCAGAGGGCCGGTCCCGCCGGGAATTTTCGTCCTCGACCTACACCAAGCATCCATCCGGACCGATCGCCCGGACGATCGGCCAAGCGACCCGACAAAGGCCGAGCTGGTCAAGCCGGGTTACAACGTCGATGACCAGCACCGATTGGAGGAATCCCTTCATCGATCGGTGATCGACGGTTCCCTCCCCGACGACCCAACCGAGGCCCGCCGCCGTCGGGCAAAATCCTTCATCTTGATCGGCAACGACCTCTGAAGGAGCCCCTCCAGGATCCTCCTCCAAATGTGTCCCACCAAGGAAGAGAGCTACTCCGCGACATCCACGGCGGGTGTAGGCCCCGGATCGGCTATCCTGAGTCCTTCAGGTATTTCAGTACTAGTCCCGGATCGAGCTAGTACACACAGTCAAAAGTGATGAATCAACAACCATATCACGAATACAAATAACTAAATAAGAATAATACCAAATAAAAGCAAAGACCTTAAGGTCAAAGTTTACCATTCACGGCTGAGCCGAACAACTTGAACAAGCTGCGGCGGAAGGCCGCCAATGCGACCCATCCAATTGCCCACAGCAATCGAGTGGAGAAACGCACCTAGTCGTTGGAAATCTTGAACAGCTTCTTTCATACGAGAGAGGATAAGAATGTAGCACGTGAGTACATAAAGTACTCAGCAAGTCTGGGAAATTATGCACAATGTAGGCTATCCAAGGATGGCTTAATATGGTTCTTTTGCATAAAGCCAAGTTTCATCAAATCATACTTGTTAATAATTTTTACAAAGCATATTTGAGCAATTCTTTTTAATAATTGAATTATGTAATATTGTAGTGAAGGTTCTAACCACCACTCACTAATATACAGGCTCTATCCGCCACATCTCAGCAAAATTAGGGTTCAATCCAATCACATGGCTATGTCCGCCATGGTTCACAAAATCAGTTCCTTCCACCTACGGCTAGCCGAGCACACCCGAGAGGTCTAACCGCTCCCGGATCCCAAAACAAACCATTGTTTAGTTTGAAACCAAAAACCAAAGTCTACCAGTATGAAAGCATTCTTCGCTTTGCCTTTGACCGTAGGCACGGCTATTCGAATAGTTTTAACTCTGCAGAGGTGTACAACTTTACCCACAAGACATGATATTCCCTTGATGCCAAGCTATTAGCACACTTCCTTAGGTGTGCGGCGAGGGATATCATGACAAGGCCTTTACAATGTATACGCCTAACGACCCACCCACGAGGTTTCACATTAGGGTTCCGTCCGCCAGATCTGAAGCCCCTCTTGCGCCGTGTGAGACAAACAACAACAACCACAACAATAATGCCTCCGTCGGCTCTCACACAACCACCGAGTGGTGAGTCTAAGTCGAGTTTCTACAAATTAGTTAGCAGTCGTGCCCACTTTGACATGTGGTTGTACGGTTATGCTTAGAATGGAGACAGTCATAAGCGTCGGTCCTTAATTGACTTGGGGCGGTGCTTGCACAAAAGAACCAAGACTTGGTTCGCTTCCACCCGACATTCCATGCCGCCCAAGTCGAAATCATTTTTCATTTTATTTTTATTTTGTAAACCATTGGCAATACTCCTTGCCTATAACTTCCAATACAAGTTTTCAAGAGATAATTGAAAGTCCCACCCATAGGTGAATATTGACCGACAGCGAGGCTAAGCATTTCTACCGTACTATTCTATTCCACCAATAGTTTATTTTTATAAAATACAAATCCTCGGGTTTGATTGCAATCCTTATAATCAACTGCATATTCTCCAACAATCCCTCTATTGCCATAACGTTACAATCATAAGAATAATCTAATTTGATATAGTATCCACCAAGTAGGAAATACATCATGGTACTATCATAACTCCAAAGTCTTGTAGAACCACAATCATATTTGTATAAGAAATATTTCCCTTGAACTATGTCCTGTATTAGTGATTTATCCACCAATCATACGGCGATCAATCTTATCATCCACTGTGAATATTTCACAAGGTCATCTGCTAAAATGCCGAGAATACTTCACAATACTATCTCTAATCATTTAGAATACAATCCACCGATATTACTTCATAACATTATATATTTAATCCATCACATTCTCGTCTTCAAATCATCAACTTTAATCCACTAGGAATAATTCATAATCTTACTCTAAGTATCCTTCGAGAAAGATTCTATAAATCCAAGACTTCATTAATTCATCGACTACAGCTATTTCCATAACCAATGATACCACGTTTACTAAACAAATCACCCATGATCCACATTATTCACAATCCCACCTAAATGGTTATCGCGATACCATTTTTCAATAATCATCCTCTAAACCACCGAGAATATGTAACCATGTCATTTAATAAATTACCAACTATTCTGGACTATTCACAATTCTCCATAATTGATTATCACCAAATATGTTTGCTAACATCCACCGAAATATAAGTCACCACTTATTCTATTTAATCCACAAGTATGCCTCTCAATATCATTTATTTACTTTTACCGAATATTATTCTTGACATCCTACATCTTCCCATATTCTTCCAAACTATACAAATCGTAATGCGAATCGCTATCACAATCCAACTTCACCATAATTCAACCATCAACATCCATAAATCAATCTCATAACTAATAATCCCTATCAATACTAATAAGCAGCTATTCTCCATTTACATTCCATACTAGTGGTTTCATCCAAAAGGTCCTCCAAGCAATCATTTCCGAGTCAAAGATTAATTTTTCACAAAATCATTTATATTGGTGGATTACTATTCTATTGCTACAAAGTGTCATGAATAGCAATTTCAATTAGGTATAAACAACAGGTATAACGAGCAACTTAAAGTTTAACATCATCATTTATGTAAATAGCAATGCAATTGGTAAAAGCAAATTATAAACAGTTATAAAACATGGGTTCAACATGCGTCAAGGAGACTTGCCTCGGTCACAGCGAGAAGGTTGAACTCTTTGAAGTCCCGGCGAGTCGTGGACTCGGCGGAGCAAATCGACTACGCAAAACGAGACAATAAATAAATAAAAGAAAATAAATAAAATCCAAAAATTACAAAATTAGTACTGGCAGGTAGATCTTGATTTTAGAAGAATTTAGGAACTTGAGCGGAGTCGATCAGATTCGGGACGAAAAGTTATGAGCTTAAGTTTGAATTTTGAATAAATTGGAAAATCGGGAATATTCTCGAATATTCCGTTAGGTTCTGACTGGTCAAACTTGGACTTTGACTGGCTGGTTTGATCACTTTGACTTGGTTTGTGACTATGGCAGGTGGGGCCCCTTCACATTGTGATGGGGCTTCTTCCCCAAATGGAGCAAACGAGGAGCTTAGGCTCCCTTCAGCGTGTTAGGCGGCTAGGCGGCGGCAGTGGAAAGCGGCGGCGGCCAAAGTCCGGCGGCCGCGGCAGCGATCGGAGCAGCGCCTGTGTGAGCCAGCCACGAGGCGGCCTGGCGCCCGAAGGCGAAGTGAGCGTGGCGGCGAGGTCGGCCGAAGGCGGAGGCTGATGGCGGCAGCCAGGCGGCGAGGCCAAGGCGGCCGTAGCGGCAGGCCGAAGCGCGTCTTGGCGGCGAAAGCGATGAAGCGCCTGGGCCAGCGGGAAGCGCAGCGCAGTGAGCGAGGGCGGCGCGAGACCTGAAGGAAAAGCGGCGGTGTCCGGCGAAAGCCGGCGGCAGCCGAAGCGGCCTTACGAGCTTCAGCGGAGTGGATCCAAACGAAGAGCACCGTTTTAGCCCAAAAACTCAAATTTGCTCCAAATTTTGAACATGACCACCACAACTAATTGTAGAATCATGCAAAGGACCTCTTCACTTGAGCCTAGGGATGAAAGGAATCGAACCAATTCTCATAGGAGAGGATGAATTCGACGAAGAAGCGAACTCGGCCGAAAGAACAAAGCTCAAATTAAAATTAATCCGCGAGAAACCTAAAATTGATAGATGAATAAGAATCTAGACATCCATACGAACCACGAGAATCAACCGGAGAAGAGATTGACCGGAGAGAGAGCTATGCCCAAGAACGAAACGCATAAAAATGGTAGGTTCTGCCGGTTTTTCGATCTCACGGAAGAATGAGTTGGAGAGGCTTAAGGAGGACTAGACTCTGGGAAGAGCACTCCCCCACAGATAATGGAGGCGGAGATGCGCGGGTGGAGTTAAGCGGATGAATTATTGCCATAATGGTGCATCACGGTTTCTTGAAGCTACGCGCACAATCGGCGAGATCTCGGTGCATTAACCCCATGGATGGAAAGAGGAAGTCGCGATTCCAAGCGGATCCGGCCGTTCGAGTTTGGAGTTGAAATGGAGAAGTTGAAGGGGGTTTGAATGGAGGAACTCCAAAGGAACGCTTCTGTTCTTCCCTTTGAAGAAGACTTCGTGAGGTTGAAGATGGTACTGTAGCGATGCCACGTGGCGAGTCCTGGTTGGCCAGGATTAATCTGTGAATGAACCACCCTAGAGAAAAATAAGGAAAAAATGGCCTAAAAATTCCGGAAAAATTCCTAGAGCCATTTTAGGTTATTTGGAACTCAATGGAAGTGGTTTGGTTGAATTTGGATGAAATTTGAGGAATTGAATATTCGGGCGCGGATCGCAGGCATTAAACAAAAGCCGCGCGAGATAAAATAGGAACGGAGGTCCAAAAATCCGGGGAAAGGTTCCTAAAATCATTTTGGAATATTTGGAACATTTTAAAAGTGGTTTGGGACTTTTTGGAGCATTTTTGGACTCGGGTGAAATTCGGATACTGGCGTGAAGGCTGGAAAATCCGATTTTTCGGCCAGGAGGAATTAATTCCCGATCTTGGGAGGGAATGGATGCCAGGTTAATATAAACACCAAGGAAAATCCAAAATTTGAATTTAAATAATTTAAATTAGATTTTCTCAGCGAAAACTAGGGGCGTTACCGCGGGGTTTGCGGACACCACTGGTCACGGAGCACTGGTCGGGAAAGCCTTAAGCGGGGTTTCTCTTGGCCGACCGCCGTGGCGACTCAGAAACAAATCATCCGGACGTCACGAAGGTGCCAATTCTTAGCTCGGCAAACTCACCTCCGGCGCAAGCCCTCGAAACGATCCCTATCACTGGCCCTTCGCCGTTTGGGGACTCGATGCAGTCGGGCCCCTTCAAAGAAAGCGCGGGGCTTCACCTGTTGGTTGCGATAGACAAGTTCACCAAGTGGATAGAAGCCAAGCCGATCACAACAATCACTTGGTAGCGGCAGTACGGACTTCATCATCCGCAATCGTCACTCTGGTTTGGAGTCAGAACTCCATCATCACCGACAGCGAACCGCTTCACGGGAAAGGAGTTTCTCGAGCTCTGCGGACAGCCAGATCCGTGGATTGGCGGCCGTCGCCCCTGCGAACGGCCAAGTCGAGCCAGCAGAACGGCATGATCCTCCAAGAAGGCTCAAGCGCGAATCTTCATCGGCCCGAAGAGAGTGCTGGGGCGTTGGGCGGTAGAAGGTACCTCCCCGTACTTTGGAGCTTACGGACCACCCGACCCGGTCGGCCGGGTTCACGCCCGTTTTTCCTGGCATTCGGGCGAAGCCATCTTACCGACCGACTTGGACCTGGCGCCCCAAAATCAGGCAGCCACGAACCGGGCAGGCTCGAGTCAGCAAACTTGTCGAAGCTCGATGAAGCGAGATATGCGCCGTCGTTCGTCACCAAATACTCAGCCAGAACAACTGCGCGGCGCTACCCACAAGCAAGGTTAGAGCGGCGTTCAACACGACACAGTTACTGCGCCGGTCGATCCAACAAAGGTGGCACAAGCTCTCCTCCTTGGGAGGAGCCCCTTCATTGTAGTAGAGGTCCTTCGACCTGGCACTTACCGGCTCAAGATCCCGAAGCGGCAATATCTTGTCAACGCCCTGGAACATCGAAAAGCTAAGGCGATTCTACCCTTAGCCCTTTTTCTACCTCGTTCATTACCATGTTCACCTTTTTTTACGGGCCTACGCCGTAGCATTGTTTTCCACTCGGGTCGACATCCCGTTCAACCGCTGTCATTCACCGTCGTTCGGTCTTTTTACGCCCGACCGAATACCACGGCCTCGCCCATGCGCTGATTGCGAAGTGGTATCTCGCTAAGGAAAAAAGAGGCGAAACGAGGATGGTATCTGATTGCGGGAACTAACGCTTCGCGCCAAAACCTGTTTTCTACTTTTTCTGAGCCGAACATGTCGATCACTGGTCGGTTGGTCCCTCATGACCCAAGAACCATGACCGGCATGTCTTAAGGCAACAAACCGAAAAATAGCGAAAATACATATGTAAAACCCGAACACCTTTGTTTTCTTCAATTCAACGGCATTTACATTCTTTAGAAACAAGAAAGTCTAAAACCAAGAAAGCTTTTTCTCGTTTAAGGGTCTTCCCGCCTTGACGATTGATCCTGACTTATCGTCCCTCTCAAAGCACGGCTTGGCTTCCAGCTCCAATTTTTGCCGACGCCTTACAAAAATAGCCGATCGCCGAAACCTCCCGCTTGAGAGCCCGATCCGCCGGACGCACCTTCAAGAAGCGGCAGCCGCGCCCCTATGTGACCTCTATGGTCCCAGGAGCTTGAATCCGACACGAGGACCGCCCGTCGGAAGAAAATCGCGGCAAAGACGATCAGGCGATGGCGGCACTGTCGTCGCGCGAGCCTAGATGTCGCCTTGTCGACTCAGGCTCCGGAAGGAGAAGGAGCGCGAGGAGGGCAGGCGCCCCGCTCCCCAATTGCTCATGCGCTCGGGCGGTTCCCTCACGACGACGCGGCTTATCGCGCCGCTCCGCTCCTCCTCCTCGCCTCCCGCTCCAGGCTCGATCCAACCCCGCTCCGGCCGAAGGCCCGCCCTATAAGGACGGCCAGCTCGTCGCCCCAACTCCTCCTCATCCTTGCCTCTGCGTTGAAGGAGTCGATCGATCTCATCGATCGGTGGGTTCTCATCCTTGAACAGGAATGAGAAAGCGGCGACCATAAAAGCAAGTCGGCATTTCGTCTCAGCGTTCTTGAATGAAGTCCAGCGCCCACCCTCCGCCTATTTATAGGCGATCCAGCAAGCGAAGCGGCTACGGGATACCCGACATTCATGACGCACCTTTTGACCAGGCGTGGCCGTAGAAGCGCCAAAGCAAGCGAGCGAGGAACCAAGCACCGCCAATTCACGCGTTGAACAAAACCTCGCCCGATCATAAAGAAAGATAAGTGAATACCTTCTTCTTACACACTCGTTATTACCTTCCAAGTGGCGCTGCGTGGCGGTAACAAACAAACCGCCCGCCCCACTCAGGGCTACAAGGGTCCGCGGGTCGTTGACACACCAATCGTCGGGTCCTCCCAAGACGGCCAAACTTTCGACCAAAAGTACTCGGCCCTCGCCCGGCGCTACGGATTCTAAGTAGTGCTTGACGAAAGGAAGTGCCAAGCGGGTCGACCCACGATCGGTCAGAACGAGCCTCACGGTTGGCGTCTCTCGATTTCCCAACTCTCTAACTTTTGTGATACACACACCGACCTATGCCCGACCCGTGGTCCCTAAGGCAAGAGGCGATGATATCCACCACGGCAAAAAATGGGCAAGAGGTGAGGACAAAGGCGAGCCCTCGGGCCCCTAGTTGGGTGGCGGACGACCCAATCGCCTTAACTCACGTCCGGGATCACACCTCACGCTCTCCACGAGAACCCGTCGGCGGGTGGCGGCCAGTACACCTTGGATCGGACGATCCAAGGTCGATACGAGATCGAGTAAGAAAGATTCTTTATGGATCGCCCCGGTGGGTCGGACGCCAGCGTACGGGATTGTCGGCTAGGGACCCCCTCGCGAGAGGGCCTCGAGTTCCACCCGGATCACTCGCTTAGCCCACGCGAGCGGGCGCCGAGCCAAGCGAAGGCAGCGCGGCGTTCTCACCTCCTGGTCGCGGAGGGCGGGGCGTAAAAATGGGGACTCAACACGGGCGCCGCGTGCTGCGCCGAAGCGATCAGCCCATGCGCGCGGCGGCTCGACCCGGCGCCACGTGTCCGCCAGCGATCTGACACCATCTGCGCCTTAAAGGCCGCGACCGGCGCCATGTGTTCGCGCCGAGGCGACCATTGGCCGGCGCCCGGCTGAGCACGACCCTGGCGCCCGGCGACGGCCCAGCTGCAAGCGGCGTGACCCGGCGGCGCCGCGTATCGCCCGAGCGACCAAGCTCGCTGCGCGCGCAACACGGCTCGCGTGCTTACGATCAGCCCCATTGGCTAAACGCCCGAAAACACGACGGCGCCATGTATGTTCGCCAGGCGACGGCCCCAAGCGCCGGCCGCGACCATGGCGCCGGCGACCAGCGCTTCGTCTGGCCGGCCGACCAGCGCCACGTGCTCGCCGAGCGATCAGCCCTTCGCGCTGGCGGCGACGACGGGCGCCATGTATTCGCCAGAACATTGACCGACCAGCGCCCGGCACGATACGCGCGCCGACACCATTCGTGCCAGCGCCCGGTACGGCGACACCGCCCGAGCGCCCGATGCCACGGCCAGCTTACCATCTGCTCCGACCACCCTTGACCACAGCGAAAGGCGGCGCACGCACAGATATATACTGCGATCGGACTCCGATACCGCAAAGCAACGACCAAGCAGAAGCCAGAAACCCCCGACCGCTCTCCGAGCCATTTCGGGGCTCGAAGACTACACCCACGGGTGCTCGCCAAGACGGCCGTCGAAGACTCTTCGACCAAACCGGCTGAAAACCCCCGGGCACCTGCTCTCCGACCGATTTCGGGGCTCAAAACTCCACCGCGATGCGCTCGCGCCAGTCGGGGACTCGATCGAGGCCAAGCGAACCACGGCATCACGCAGCCTGAACAAGACCCCGGGCACCTCTCCGACCTGCACGGGGGCTCGGGCTCTTGGCGAGTACCAGGCCATAGGTACCCCAGCCGAAAAGCGAAGTGGGCAGGCTCCAGGCGGTCGGGGCCCCAAAGCCCGCAGGCTGAGGAAAAGCCAGTAGCCATGACCAAGTCGGCGAAATCCTGAAGAAGCGGCAGCATTTATTTGCGTGTCGAGCGCATTAAATCGGGCCGTAATGATGACGCGGCACAAGTCCCCAACTCTCGCATTTACTACGGCACGGCAACCTTCTGTAAACCCGACCGTGCAGAGGCAAGGAGCGGCCGGTCCCATCGACGCCACTTGCAGAAAAGCGGCTAAACCTGATCTTTTTCTCTTTTTTAAGCAACACGTAACCTCCTCTCGCCTATATAAAGGGGGAGGGAGCGAGCATGTAAGACGACGGACAACCGAGGAATCAATACAATCAAACCCACACGAACTGGAGTAGGGACGTTCAGCCCGAACCAGTATACATCTTGTGCTCACCCGAGTAAGCCGTCGAGGAGAGGGAGCGTGCACCCCCCTCTTACCTATACAAATTCATTGGCCGGTGCTCGAAACACCGACAGGTTCCATCCCAGATTCTCAGACAGGGCCCACTGTCACTCTCACATTCCAAGTGGGATGGTTGCGTTCCAGAAAATTTGTAGAACCTGGCCGTCCCAAATCTAGAGAGAATATTCTCTTTTCTGGAACCAAGTCATCCTCAGCTCTCCAACCGAACACTAAACTTAGTGGGATGGGATGGTTCCATTCCACTCCATCCCACTAACCAAACACACAATAATCTACCAGCAAGAGTTTTACAATTGTAAAATTTCAGTTCGACATTTAGAATGGATGGAAATGACTTGTGTTGTGTTAATTTGAATTAAACTTGTCTCAGATTGGATGTTTGTGAAACGAATTTAGAATGCGGCTTGGTCTTGAAACTTTTTCAGAATGGAGAAATGAATTCAAAATGTGACTTGTACTCGGTAGGAATGCTGATGCCATTTCCAATCGCCACTGGTGCCGCCATTTCCTTTTAACTGTTGCTACCATGTTATTGTATTGGATGATCGTTGAATGAGGAAATATGTCTGAATTAATGTGATGTGTGATGCTGCTACTAAGTTGGAAAATGTAAAGACAAGAGTACAAGACTGATGCCACAGCATGAGCTAGAAGCACCAATGTAGGGAATTTCTAAGAAGAGTGCAGCAGCATGTACTTTGGTTAAACTGAATGGTGGATTGAGAAATCTCAGAATTTTGATTAAACTTAATGGTGTACAGTATTCTGTCCAGAATACACAGATGAATGAGCAAAGCTTCATAGTTTTATACTTTTATTGTATATGTTAGGGTAGCTCTCATGACCGCTTATTAAGGTTAGCACAACAAAATAACTGGAGATAATATTTAACATAGAAAACCCTTATGGAAAAAAACCACGAGAAACATCCATTATTTTGTTCAAGATTACATGTATAGAGTTCGAGTAGCTGAAAACTTGGACTAACAACCTATTTGTATACAACCAAAAGATATGGAAACAGAGAAATTTGAGTTATCTCTAACAAACCTCTCATTAACTAAAAATCCAGAATAAAATTGTTTCCAGAAACCTCGAAGGGTAATTAAGCACCATGAATACAAGTGCGATAAAAGTCGAAAGGACTACTGAACAAGAAAAACTGGAACAGTCAATCCAACACTTATAGTGCAAAAAACAAAGACTAAAATAATCTTAGCCAAACACTTCTTGCGAAGCAAAATTGAGCAAACCACCAATAGGTCGAGATAAATACTTGAAATCCAAACACACAACTATCAACAAATCAGATGAAGAAATTTTGATATTCAACTATTCATAACACCAAAAAAGTTGAGTCTATGATTGATATTCTAAAACAAGTGCTCATCAAACGGTATAAGCCAAAACATCACCCTATGGCGCTTGATAAATAACGAAGAACTCATATTATAGATATTTGGCATACTCCACTAGGAACACAAAATTTGGTAAACAACGCTCATTGAAAGAGCCATTTGCACGTGTAGTCATCACGCACGACAAATTGCTGAATTAAATTCCATTGCATGGTTGAAACTGCTCCTGCAAAACTGTCAAGATGAAAGTAATTCTCGTGCTGTCAATAGAGTTTAAATTGCAATAGACCCCTTATATCGAGCTAAAACAACAAGGCAACGTTGTAGTATCCACGCAGAAACAAACTTCTTCATGCATTTCAATACATCATCTTAAACTGATATTAGAGCAAAACCGTAATTAACTACTAAAACCTCGAAGAGTATAATGCTACCATCAGGGTGTCACCAAATTCCAGAGACCTAACATTGCCAAAACCTCCAAAATTGTTGCGCAAGTGATCCAAAACTACAACGTATTCAAAACAGAGAATAAACACCAAATTAACAGTGATAAAACACCAAATTCAAATTAACAGTGATGAAACACCGAATTCAGTTGTCTCCTCAATTGACATTAATATTTTTTCTCCAAAGTAGACAATGAAACGTCAAAGAAACTGATAATGAAACATCGAAGAAATCGTCAATGATAAATCTTGCATGAATGCTGCCAATAATAAGCATAAAATAATAGGCATAACAGCTTGATTTGCACGTGTAACACTGCAAATATTAGGCATAAAAGCTTGAATTTGTAAAAGATATCCCTCCAATAATAATCCATCCAACAGTAGGCACAACAATCTGCTAATAGTTGCATTGCAACGAAATCCCTTTGTTTGGCACTAGAACAGTTGCCATAGTAAATAACAATGCTTTCCTCACGCACATATGTGCAAGAACAGCTCTCATTTGAATCTGCCATATGGAGAAACTAATCTTGCTATCGAACTTCTCAATATCAAATTTAGTAGATGACATTGTGGAGAAAAATTGCAGATCAAAAATATATTGTAGATTCTAAAAAAACTTCCTAGTGCGCTTTGGTTGCATGTAGCAATTTCTGGTACCCTTTGGGTGCGAGTAGCAAAATTTGACAAAAATCAGAAGCCAAAGCCAAAAGTCAATAAGCTGGAGCCGATTGGAGCTCAAAAATTGGATTAAATGGAGCTCTTAGATTTGTGTTCAAATCCAGTTGGCCATATATAATGCTTCTCTCGGGTATTTGATTCTCAAAGGTAGATAGCGGGAGGTGGGCCACTAGTGGTCGGATGGCCGGCAAGGCGAAGGTGGGCCCAGCCGAAGGCGGCGGAAGGGTGTTGGTGGCAGCGTCATGGGTCGTAGGCCACCGCGGTGGTGGCTCGGGTTGCCGAGGTGGGTCGGTTGGGCAGAGGTTGTGACATTGGAGGGAGCGCCACAAGGAGGCTAGTGCGTGGTGCGGGCCCGCTAAGGTGGAGACGAATGAGTGGCAGTCGGAGCTCCCGAGGTGGCAAGCGAATCTTCATGGTGTAGATGGCCAGGTGAGCGAGTCGCAGGCGTTGGACGAACAGGTGTCGGCGGGTGGGCGATGGGAGGGGCATGAAGGCGGTAGGCTGTTGGTGCAGGCCATCGCGGAGCCGGAAGGCGGGCTCAGCTGGAGGTTGCTTTGAGGCGGGGCTAGCGACGGGTGAGCCGAAGCAGCATGGGGCTGGGGCCGGCTGATGAGGCAAGCGCAACCGGCAAGTTGGCACAGGAGACCAAGGGTGAAGAGTTGTCCACCGGGAAGTTGGCTTGGAGTCCAAAGCAGCCGACGCAGAAGCCGGCAGAGGTACGCTCTGTTGCCGTGTGGGTGCCGCTCCGAGAGTCTCCTCCTCCCGAGATAGTGGCTTGGATCAAAACCCTAGTGCTTTGGTACCACCTGTTAGGCTCCAATACCTCTTGTTAGGATAGCTTTGATACCACTTGTTAGGGTTAGCATAGCAAAATAATTGAAGGTAAGATTTAACATGGAAAGCCCTTGCGAAAAAACTACGAGAAACAATCCGCTATTCTGTTCAAGATTACATGTACATGGAGTTGTTATATAGCCAAAAGAGCATGAGTAGTTGAAGACTTGGACTAACAACCTATTTGGATACAACCAAAAGAAATGAAAATAGATACAACCAAAAGAAATGAAAATAGATATATTTTAGTTATCTCTAACTGTATATTTACCTACTGCTGAGGATATCACTTCTTTGGATACACACAACACTCTTCCACAAGATGCTAGGCAAGGACCTATGAAACAACAGTTGAATTATCAGGTGTGCTCGTTTCTAACCGTACATAATTTTCCTATTAAGGATGGATCGCTTCCTAAATCATGTGACGTTGCTCTACTTAGGAACCAAGGTGTGGGGAGCAACATTACTACCGCAACAAATTCGTGACCAATTAGGAGTTAACCTGATAGCCCTACTGTAAAATGATCATATACAGAGTCTGTTGGAGACGTTTGAGTACTTGATTTGAAGAGGACAAGACCTTTCCAATGGATCTGGCTGCATCTTCATATTCATGGTCTACATGTCACAATTATCAAAGGGATGTGCTACTTCACATATTGGGCCAACTTGGGCCTTGTAATAGTGTTGGAATCCCAGTTCAGGTGCGTGTGCACCCCCTCCTATTGGCGTACAACCCTAGGCCGACTCCCCCTCGGTCAACACCCTCTTTATATGCTTATTTAAGTTAGCCAAGCTCCCTAGTGAGACTTGGATTTTGTTTAGGTATAGTTTTCCCTATGAACTATATCGTGTTCTCTTGTTCGGCTAGATTAACAGCAATGTCGTGCTTCGAAACTCCTCATCAATATTAGTTCTTCAATTATATTTGTAATTTCATAATGCTCTTTACTTTGTTCTTGCTTGTTCTTCGATTACTTGCAGAAATTGATCCCCGTAATCAGTTTGATCGTGCTTTTAGCTAGGTCGATAACAATTCTGGAAGTGGTTCAACGATTGCTTGGTGAATCAATCGTGTACAATTGGTAACCGGATCGTGAGAGTCATCTTCACAAATCAAAATTATCCTTCTCATTGAAAGATCCTTTTATTTCTTCATCAGGAAATGAGGCCAAGGCTACAAAGCTTTCTAAGACAGCTGAATCAAGAAAGTTGGCTCGGCTGAGTTGGTCACTGGCTTGGAATAAGATTTCGGCGAGAGCTATTGGGCATGGATTCAGATCCCACTTCCAACAAATTTTTTTCATCTTTTCCCACATGTGTTGTTCATAGAAGGCATTATAATGCTCCAGATAAAAAATTATATGAAACTCGGTACAAATTCAATGGAATCCAGTCAAAATGATATTAAATCTGGCCAAAAACCGAGATTTTGATGATTTTTGACGAAATCTCACCGAAATTTCTGAAAACACTTTAGTAATTTGAATTTTTTTGGTTGGGAGTTTTAATTTCATACCAAAATCCGAAATTTTGAACAAATTTTTGGTAAATTTTTTTGAAGCTTGGTTAAGATACAAGAGCAACTACATGTGGAGATGATTAGGAATGGGCGAAAGCAACGACACAATGAGTGCAACAGTGCTGATTGGTCGGGCGCGTGGGTGACATCGAGATGCATGCACAAGGCAATGCCCACTACGGCGCCCTACCGCGGCCGCGACATTCACTACTCGTTCTTGCTCGACCTGTCCGTCTCGATCCCGTCTCTCTCTCCCTCCCTCCCGCCTACATGTGTGTCCTTGTGTGCATGGCTAGTTTTAGGTTTTTAGGGTGTATTTGGTTGCCGGCACCAACGTAGTATGTCTTGTATGAGTCATTCAGGCTAGCTTTGGCCTGTTCGAGTGGAAGCAAGTTGAGTTGTTTTATCGCTTGTTTATATTGAGTTTGGTTGTGCTGAGAAGATGTTTGGTTGGTTGCATTAAAATTAGATGGGATGTTAACTGATCTTAGGCTAATTAATGGTAGGAAATATGTAGGGCTGATTAATATGGATCATTCATAAAGAACACATCATCTGGTAGTGACAAATTAAAGGAAAAAATTGACAATTTCATTAAGTCCCAACCACTATGAACTGTGAAGGGAATAGAAACAACCAGTAGCCACACTCTTTTTTGCACACAAAAGCGAAGCCAAGCTCAGCCTACAATATAATAATCTCGTGAGGGTAGACTGGCGCTAGTGAGAGCTGGAGGCGGTGCAGGGTTGCAGGCTGAGCCACACAGCATTGCATCGGAGAGAAGGCCGAACTTGACATTTCTGGTGGGTCTGGACAAGGGATGCAAGTTACATTCACTGAGCCAAGACTGATTAGGTATATATATATACAACCAAACATGCCGACGGAAGATATATGTTGCATCCACTCATACCATACATACAACATACAATCAACCAAACACACCCTTAGGTTCTCAAGACCATGCCATCGGCATCTAGCCTGGCTACAAAAGGCCAGGCATCTCATTTTCAGTCCTTCACTTACCTTCTCCCAAAGGGTTCACACGCAAATGGACCTAGACTACCATGCGTACGTGACTCGGCGTATGAAATTGGCTTATGGAATGGTAAGGGAGATCTATAGGCAGCTAGCCTAGCGTTGTTATTGGTACACAATTGTTTGCCTAGCCCAGATTCGTGACGATCGACTATCAGCAGCTAGCTCAGCGTTATTACTAGTACACAATTGCTTATCAACTGGTATCCTCTCATTGTAAATTGCATTTTCTCTCTATTTAAGTGTCATCTAACTTTTTGCCATATTAGTATGATTGGTATGGATGACACCATGCTTAAGGAGGAGGAAATGTAAGTTCAAGAACACATTAGTAAGAGGTATACCTTACTCTTTAAATTGATCATAAACATGTAATTCACTTCCATACAGTGGCTATATGATATTGATAGTTATTATGCTCTGATACACATATTTGCTATATGATCTTTGTCATGTTTGAGCTTCACTTTATCTTGTTAATCATGACAACTTTAAATTTGTTCAATTGAAAATATCAATCACCTAAATCTTGGATATAATTGATATCATATCTTGCCTAGATTTAGGGGGAGCTTAATATCATTGATATCATTGTCTTATTACTAGCTCCTCTGTTTTATTTTGTTCTTCCTAATCCTTTTATTGAGTGTTCAATCTAGAGGGAGAAAAGGTTATTCTTTTTGGGATTAATGACAAAGGGGGAGAATTTATGGATTTATCAATTGCCCCCTAATCGATTGACAAAAAGAGGGAGAATATTTGGGGAGAATTTATGGACTTATCAAATGCCCAATAATCGATTGACAAAAAGGGACAATGAAAAAGAGGGAGAATATTTGTAAGTATGATCTCTTACTCATTCTTCGTGTTCATTTCAAAGCTAAATATCTTTATATTGTCCTTTGGTGCATTTGTTAAATCGTTTGTCATAAATCACCAAAAAGAGGGAGATTGAAAGTGCATCTAGGCACTTATGTTGTTTTGGTGATTAATGATAAACGATTAATGACAAACGCATGTAATGTCAATCAATGTAATTGTACAAATTCTTAACTTAGTGCTTAACAAATGACAAACCTCTAATATGTTTATATTGTTATGAGACTAACATGTTTATTGCCTAGTTGAATATTAGTCTCATCTATTTTAGAGGAAAATCAATTGGGATGGTTAAGCAAAAATGAGGTATGCAATCTCGGTATTCCTTCCATATTTGTCATTGCATTCCTCTTTAGCAAATGCATATTGAACTCTAAGTAACCTGTTGATTTCATATGTGCACATTGATTCTTGTCATAATTGCTTGTGCATATATATATATATTCATTTGAGTTCATTATGTGCTTTGTTTTTAATATGCTTGTGTTAACTAGAATTAAACTTCATTGCTTCATATTGATTTGGTGCATACATGTCTTAGTTGTGTATCTTCTAATGCACCTCTCTTAGTGAAGTTTAATCTAGAATTGGATCACATTATTTACTCTCATTCCAAATATTGTTTGCACATGTGCAATTCATGTATATTCTATCATGTGCTTCATTTAAGCAAAGTCTGTGGTCCTTGCCATGATTTAAGTGATTCTTCATATTGGCAATTATCTCTCTAGTGCAGTTAGATCAATCATATATTCACCATGATGCACTTAGCAGAGAATATTTCTATTGTCAAGTGTTTCCATTCATATTGTGCTTCTTGATATGAAACACTTGTTATTATCAATTTATTCAATATATCTTTTGAGTTTGTGGGACTAATATGTTTGCTGAGTGCTTTGATAAGAGTTAGGTCCCAAAGCTGTGTGTATGATGACCAAGATGGTTTGAAGGATGACAAGCGAGTCAAACTCAAATAAGACGGCGGTGTCACCAAGAGTTGAGGACTAAGTCAAGAACGACTTGGCGTGAGGATCGTCTTGGTGATGATCAAGGTCAAGGTCGGAGAGGACGAGAGTCTCATGAGGTGAATCGCGTCGAGGTTGACAAGACGAAGGGCGTCATCAATCTTTGTGGAAGCGTCATCATGCACCGTGCATCCAAGAAGTCGGCATGTAAGCTTAGTGTAAGACTTAGATTTTGTGTTAAATTTGAGTCTAAGGATTGCCGTACTATTAAGAGGGATGCAATCGTTGAAATCACTTAGACAAGCCTCAAGTGCTCAAAAGTGGTCTATCCTTGTCTAAGGTTAAGAAACCCAAGTCACACTTTGTTCACCTAGGTGTAGGTGGGTTGCTGTGTGAGGGATAGAAGTGTTGGTGGTGCCGGAAAGTGAGGGTTGTAGGTCTCTCTTGGATTCCTTGTGATGTCAATTTTTATCCTTTGGGATTTGGATAGTGAGACCTTGTTAGTTGTGCATCCCTCGTTTTTAGCTTTCCGAAAAGTCCGAATTCATCGAAATTGGAGTCCGGGATCAAAAGTTATGCCCGTTTTCGTCCGGCTGCTGCGTGCTGCCTGGGAGATCCGGAGTATCCGGACATTTAGTCCGGAGACTCCGGATGATCCGGAGTGTCCGGGTTAAATGTCCGGAGTCTCCGGGTTGCCCAGTTCGGTCCAAACGGCTAGTTTTTGGGGTTCCTCTATTTAAAGCCCCCTTCTTGCCCACTTCAAAGGAGCCGTTGGGGGATGTTTTGCTGGGTATTAGAGGTGTTCTTTGTGAGTGTTTGAGCCCCCAATACTCCTCCCTTTTGTGAAGGGTTGGGTAGTGGAGAGAGGTGTTTGGATTGAGGATTGATTTGAGGAGTGGAGCTAGTTCCTTGGTGCTTTGAGGTGTTCTTCTTAGTGATCTTTAGCTCCCAAAAGCCACTCTAACCCTAGATCTTAGTGATCCCCTTTTGAGTGAAGGGTTGGGTGTGAGAGTGAGTAGTGATTGGATTGAGTGTGATTAGTGTGTTGAGCACTTGAGGTGGACTCTAAGTGAGTTCTTCGGGAGCATTTGTTGCTCTTGGAGGTTGAGGTCTCCTAGACGGCTAGGAGTTGCCGGTGAGCTTCCAAGCTTTGTGTGGAAGGCCACCGAAGGTTTGTGAAGGTCCGATTCCGCCTCCGCAAGGAAAGGAATCAAAGAAGTGAAGACCGGTGAGTGCATTGTGCAACACCGGGAGGAAGAGGGTTGAAAGAGACCCCGTCTCAAGTGTGACCGAGCCGCCTCAACGGAGACGTAGGATCCCCTCAAGGATCCGAACTTCGGGATAAAATCTTCGTATCTCCTTCCTTACTTCGGTTTCCTCTTTTGCTCATCCGCTTAATTTGCTCTCGATTCTTGTGATTAGATCAATTAGATTGTATCTACTGCATCTATTCTTGCTTATATACTTGATTGATTGCAGTAGAGTAATTTGTATCACTAGAATCAAAGAAGCGCTTCAATTTATTGTCCTACTGCTCGCCGAACGATCAACCCGGAGTATCCGGTACATTGATCCGGAGTATCCGGATAATATATCCGGAGTGTCCGGGTTACCTGTCTCGGGCTGAATTGTTTAATTTGCAAAACTTAATTATCCCAATTGCTTCCGCATTATCTCTGATAGACTAATTTAAATTGGGTATAATTTTGTAATCGCCTATTCACCCCCCCTCTAGGCCGACATCTCGGTCCTTTCAAGTACACATCTTTCTGTTGACGAAAATATTTTTTTCGGGAAAACGGAGAAAGGACCTGGGCCCGTAAGAGCGGCGCATGCCGCGCGCGTGAACGAAAAGTATTTTTGCGTTTTTTTTCCGGAGAAAAAGTAGATTTAGACATATTTTCAAAATTTTTAGAGGCTCGAGAAACCCTAGAGACCGAGCCGAAAAAAAGTACACATCTTTCTGTTGACGAAAATATTTTTTTCGGCGAAAACGGAGAAAGGACTTAGATGTAAAAATCAGGGACCTATTTGTTATAGTTTTGGACCTCACCGCTATCCCGAAAAAGTAGAAAAGGACTCGCTCGCGATTTACATCTAACGGGAGGCTCTTTCCGTAAAGTAGGGAGCGAGGGACTTAAGGCGATCTGGGGAATTTTTTCTTCCCCTCACAAAAAATTACAAAGGATCTATTCGTAAATTTGTGAGGACATATCTGTAATTTGAAGGAACGAAGGGGGTATTCGTAAAACGACGTGGAGTGCCACCGGGGGTGGCTAGTTGGGCTCCAATTTCTTCGCTTATAAGGGGTTAGTATTATGGGGTGTTTGGCAGAGCTCTAGCTCCACCATATTCACTTTATTTTAGCTTACATTTTATAATATAATATAAATTTATTTTATTTTATTTTAATTTATAAATTTTAGCTCTGAGATGGAGTAAGATTAGAACTAAAAACAAAAAGCGAGCTTGACGTATTAGCCCATAGTTGTAACGCCGTACCTTTCCCTAGCATGGGCTTCGATCCACACAACTGGAACCGAAAAAAAAAAAAATCTTCCAAGCCCACTCATTTAAACAGGCCCAAACCACTATCCCCCCTCGGCCCTCGCTCCAGTTTGCACCTCGCGTACCCCCCCCCCCCCCCCTCCTCCCGCCTCCTCTCCAACCCCACGCCCGTCGTCGCCGGCGACCAGAAGCGGTGGGCATGTCGAGGTTCTGGAAGCCGGGGTCGGAGAAGCCGAGCGCCTCGATCGTAGACGACGAGGAAGGCGGCGTCCTCTTCCTCCCCACCAGCACCAACTCCTCATCGTCCTCCTCCGGGTGCGCTTCCCCAAACCCTAAACCCCGTTCAATTCTTCCCTCTCGCCTTTCGCGCTCGCTACCTGTGGTTTCTAAATGAGAGTGGCTGGGTGCTGCTGCTTCTGTTGTGGTTGGCGGTAGGTTTGGGTACGCATCCTTGGAGAGGCAGCGGCAGCGGCTGCCGGTGTACAAGTACCGCAGGGCCATCCTCTACCTGGTGGAGCGGCACGCCACGACCATCGTCGTCGGTGAGACTGGAAGCGGCAAGTCCACTCAGATCCCTCAGGTACGTGCTCTAGGCATTTTTTCTCGGACGGTCCGTGGGTGCCTAATCAGTGGGAAAATTTTTCTCGTCTGTGCTGCGCTCTATTATTCCGAGGCATTTGGTCGAACAGCCGGTGCGCGTGTGCGAGTCCAGTGCCCGGGCGAACTGCGTCTACGGTTTGTCTTGTATTTTTGGTAATATGGGCTTTTGTTTGGGTGTCTTAGGTGCTTTGGTGGAAAGGTGTGCTAAATTGCCAATATTGTGCGTTCTATTTGTGGCGGCTATTCTGTTCGAATTCCACCAAACACCTTGTGTGCACGGTTGATCTGTGCTCTGGGCTTTTGACTGGATGAGAGCACGGGTTTTGGCTTAGTTATGGTTCCTCCTTTTTGCATTTGATTGAGGCTCCTAGGTGGCGTGTACTATTGTGTCACGTCCACACCTGCTATTATTTTCTGTGTTGTGCTGCCACATCCTAGTGATATAGATCAACATAGAGCCTAGATTTCATAATAAACATGAGCAATGGCCTACGGATAACCTAGAGGCATTATGAGAAAAAAAGGGGGGGGGGGATATATGGAACAAAAATTAGCAAGGGGGATGGTAAAAATGTTTAGCATTTTAGCAAATAAGTTTTTTTGGGGGCCTTTTGAGTATTAAAATGTGGAGTACTTGTTTTACCTAATAGCAGCATATTTCTTAGATCAAATTTACACCCACTTTGCACTTAACCTCCCGCTCATTCTTTTGGACTCCGACTTGGTACCGAAACGGGTTCTTCACTCGCAACATGTGGTATTACTCCCCAATTAAAATTCTGCTTATTCTCAAGCTACTGCTGTCTGGCAAATAATTTTTATGGCTGCTGTTTTGGCATTCTTCACGTTTATGGCTGCAGAATACCCTCTGATTGTTGGACCACTTGGTTGTTAGTTGTTACTATCTAGCAATGGTCGTAGTATGTTATTTTTAAAGGGAACATATATGGTGCATACTCAATGGTATGCACAATCTTGCAATTCGTTTTTTTTTTGATTGCTAAAGCAACACCAAAAATTCTAGAAAGAAATTCAGGAAATAGTCTATGGAGCGTTGCGGAACCTGTAAAATTCCCTGTTGAAACTCACTTTTTTAAAACGAGATAACAAAAATGAGATTTTCACTATAAGCAGTAGCTTTTGTCTTATATTTCCTTTTAATTTGCAGTTTTTCAGGAAATTTCTCTTTTTCCGCATATCCTAACACGTATTCAATTTGAACTTGAACTTTGGTGTGAAGGTAGAATGAGTTGAGAACTATCTTCGTAATTTATTGCATTTTTTATATTGATTTTGTTATCAAACCAAAGAACTTTGCATGGTTGCACCTACGTTTGAGTTTCCACTAGATATGCTCCAATTTTAGAATTTCAACTTACATGTATATAACTGGGAAGTTGTATGACAAGTTTATTTTTTGTTGGTCAACATGTTAAATTTCGTAATAATAAGCCATTATCTTACTGGCAAATGATGTTTCATTTCTAACTTCAGTGTATTTTGAATCAGTACCTTAAGGAGGCTGGTTGGGCTGAGGGTGGTCGACTTATAGGTTGCACCCAGCCAAGACGGTTAGCTGTGCAGGTATCAAGTGTCTTTAATCTTCATTCAGATATTATATGATGCCCACAATTATGCTCCTTTCATATGTTTGTTATTGGAGATATCTGCATCTGTATTATACTTGGAAGACATAGTCCAATACTTCAAATAAACATGCCTGCTGAGTGGAAAAATTCTAAGTAGGAATCAGGTAGTGCCGGTCCTATATGGTACTTTGCTAGCATGTCCTGAAATTACTCATCAAACATAATACTAGTAAAAAATAGATTTAAAGTCATGATAGGTGCTTGCCTGCTTGGATAAATATTTTAGTGCTGAAAGTCTGAAACTTTTACCATTATGGTTATTTTACCTCAAACATGGATATACTAAATAGTGTTTCAACTTTGGGCTATATCCAGGCAAAAGATGTCCATTGAAGAACTACTCTATGTAGAATGCAGCATTGGAAAGCATTCTGCTGAAAACTTATTATTGTTTTCCTATAGTGATTTCTCACGTCCTATTATACAGCAGTCAGCGACTCATTGGATAGATTGTACCCTTACTGACTTAAAGATAGTAGCTAAGTGTAAATTTTACAGCCCTCACAAACTGCTTTCTTGCTTTAATGTTCCTGTTCAAAGGTCTTTCCTGTTCCTAGACTACATTTGTATATGCTTCTTTTTCTTCTTTTGATCATTGCCTTTTGAGTAAATTCAACTCATCTTAGTTATTTGAATAGACAGTTGCATCAAGAGTATCTGAAGAAGTAGGTGTGAAACTTGGCGAGGAAGTTGGTTATACAATCCGATTTGAAGATCAAACAAATCCGGTATGTATGCCTACATTTTTCCTTTGTTGCTTTGTTATGTCATTAAGATAAAATAAAGATAATACAAATTTGGGTGTCAAAGTGGAACATATGGGTTTTCTTCCCCTATTACTCTGCTTATGCCCTACCTGTTTTGACAGGGAATGACCATGATCAAATTTCTCACAGATGGGGTACTGATTAGGGAAATGATGGAAGATCCACTTTTGACCAAATATAGGTACCATCTTATTACCCTCAATATTGCTATGATCATAAGCCGGAAGTACAAATTGTTACCTGTCTCTCTGTCATGATTAGTCAAACATGTTTGATCCAATTATATAAGTGGCCCTCTTTATCCTGATTATACTCTGACTGGTATCATAATGGATAAAAACTCCTTTTCTAGTGGAAGAAAATGCATTGCTAAATTATCTAATTTGTTGTCTTGGAGGATTCCATACTGGTTTCTTTTATTTAGACATCAAGCCACAGTTTTTTGTTTTATTAGTGTAATTATGGTAGATGAAGCTCATGAAAGATCCATTTCAACCGACATGTTGCTGGGACTCTTGAAAAAGGTTTGCATCTTTTGAATAAGCAAGTCCGATTTCTCTTCTTGTCATCTGTGAATAATATCTTGTTTGCCACTATGCATGTATCTTCACATGAATAAACCAGATTCAACGCCGTCGGCCCGAGTTGCGTCTAATCATTTCCTCTGCAACAATTGAAGCAAGATCAATGTCAACATTTTTCCACATTAGGTCATTCCCTATCTAGTAAGAACTAATTTCGTATCCTTTCATCTTTGCACCTGGTAGCTTTTTGTTTAAACCTGTAGCAAGTAAAACAGGTGCATTGCGGCTAGCAGGAAATCCCCTAGAAAACAATTTAGTCATATAGATGGTCTGCATGAAGAAGCACAATTGCCTATGAAATACAGTGAGACTTGTAAGATAGCTTCCTCAATAACTGCAGTGGTACTAAATTATTCCCAATTCTGGGTAACCTTATCTCATGACATAAATTTAAGCATACTGACACCAAGAAATCTCATGTAGGTGCCACCCTTCACAGGTAGTTTCTTTTCAAGAACAAGTTAAAAGACTTGCCACAGTAAGGTCTCGTTTGGTACGGTTTCAGATTCTAGTAGAAACAGAAACGGTTCCAGATTCTTGGTAGAAACGTTTTAGGTAGAATCAGAATCACTTTCTGCAAACCGTTTGGTATGGTTCCAGATTCTAGTAGAAACGGGGTTGAGGGTGATTCAGCCATGGAGTGAAAAAAGAAGAAACGTTCCGAGGAAAATCGTTCCGAGGAAAATCGTTCCGAGTTTTAGCCCGTTTGGCTGGGTTTCTCCCATATTCTAGTAGAAACAGCTCGGTTCCAAATTGCCAAACGGGGCCTAAATGCACAAATAGTTCTATCTGTCAACCCTACCAGGATGCAATTTTTTTTTAACTCTGATACTTGCACTGGTGTCTGTTGCTTAAACATCATATGCACTGGTGTATGCACTCTAATTTGTGCATCAGGCCTGATGTTTGTATTTTCTTTCACGTACAGGCGGAAGAATTCCTTGCTTGAGTCTGCTGATCATTTGCCTAATCCAGAACCTGCTATACTTTCTGTTGAAGTATGTTTTCCTTTTGAGGTGAAATACACATGGAGAAGGCCTCTCCTTATTGAAGAAAGTATAATTTGATTATAATCTGGTTCTACAGGGTAAAGGGTACACTGTAGAAATCCATTATGTTGAAGAACCTGTCTCAGACTACTTGCAGGCTGCTGTGAATACTGTTCTTCTTATTCATGAAAAGGTTAGTTGTTTTTTGCTGTCTAAAAAATAATAGATGTCATGTTGATTATTATGCTTCTTAGGATACTTTTGAACATTTGGTACTTTGGTTTCCTTTATATCCTAGATTACACTTGATTTGTCAGGTCCATTGATTCATTGTAATGTGTCAACAGTTATTATTTACTTCTCTTAGGCTGTTTTGCTTTTTGACAAAAACAAATGTCAAGCTTATTCAGATTACTGTTTCAGATTTTAGACACAGCTCTCCAGTTTACATAATCTTTACTACCGCTGGCTTATATGAAAGAAGGTTAATTGCTGTTACTCTATGGGTTTAGCCGAAGTTATATGTGCAATTACATGCTCAGTCTTGTAAGAATTGAAACTCAAATTATACTTATTGGCTGCATAAAAATGCATGTCTGACCAAAGATAGTTAAAAAAAATGTAAACATCAAAATTAAAACGATTGTTGTGAATTAAGAGAAATAATACTTAGTTCATCAAATTAGTTACCGAGGTAGCAAGTTGAGAAAAATATCTTATTATCTCTTGTATTTGATACATCTGTGTTTGTAGAAATATTTACCAATCACCACAATAATCATGGTCTCTGTCAGTCTCTCTTCAGTTATTAGTTTATGATACCAGATAAAGTGGTTAAAGGAAACACTATAAGCTGATGCGATCATAGTCCATTGGATAAACATGTATAGTTTTCTTATTAGTTTGATAATCTTGTAGTCTCTGAAGTGAATATGGAGCTGCAAGCATTCATCTTTATAGTATTGCTGTAGTGTGTATTGCCGTATTCTTATCCTTTTATATTTAATCCCATCCTCTTTTTGAAGGAAAAGAATTACTCTTCCCAGTGATTGAATAGCTCTTTTTTTATCTCCACTCATTAATTTCTGCAGGAGCCACCAGGGGATATTTTGGTGTTTTTAACTGGCCAGGATGACATAGATGCTGCTGTAAAGTTGCTAAATGATGAAATTCAACAACTTGGAAGACATTATTTTGGTATTTTTCTGCATCGTATAGAATAGTGAGTGAAATAAACTATGCTAATATTTAGTAGCCACCTCCAGACTCCAGATGAGGATAAAATAGGTTGTTTGGAAATGGATGTCTGATCCTTGGAAGTCCATGTCATTGCCAAATTACTTTATCTGCTTGCGGTAGTAAATTATAATTTCTAATGCATTCAGATTGCATTGATTCTCAGACTTGCTGATTTTGCCCTTATACTCCGGCCTTCCACGGGGAGATCAAGTAAGTAGTCCTCACTCGTTAGTATTATATGGTAAAAAATGTTGTGATTAATCACCACTCCATGTTGACACTATCTGTTGTTCTTTGGCTTTCTAGGATCTCATTTTCGCTCTTACTTCAAAAGGGAAAAGGAAAGTTGTGATATCAACCAACATTGCTGAGACATCATTGACCCTGGAGGTACTGCATGGCTGTGCTAGCAAATACCATGTTGGTTGTGGCTGATTTCTCTTGATATTGTGCAGGGTGTGGTGTATGTTGTTGATAGTGGGTTTTCCAAGCAGAAGTGTTATAATCCGGTACATTCTATTTCAGTACTGCAATCTGGCTATCATAGATATAGATTTACTTTTGTTCCTTTTCCATAGAATTTTTTTTTATGAAATTTGAATGCCAGCTGGTTCATTGATATTCAATTTCTGACTTGCTAGTACCCATTCACTTGGTATGTGCACCAATTGTAAAATCCTTTTTTAAGGCCCGTCAAAAAATCCTTGACTTCCCATCTGGTAACTAATCTATCTGTAAAGGCACTCCTGATGTGTGAATTCAGGCCCCTCTATTGTTTTCTAGAATTGCAATATTTGCTTATTAAAAGTACAATGGTGCCTTGATTTACTTATTTGTTAATACTTAATATATCAAAGTTATTTATGACACACTTCGGGGCTTACATTTTCCTGGCGGCATTGACCCCACTATACCTCTTTCTAAACTAGACTGGGCCATTAAAACCGAGATCGAACTGTTTGGTGTACTCTTTATTTCTTGTGTAGTTATTTGGTTTAATCTTTTTTCTTGTAGCATAACTCTACATGTTTTTGGCATAGATTTCCGACATCGAGAGTTTAGTTGTCGCACCCATATCCAAAGCATCTGCAAGGCAAAGAGCAGGCAGAGCTGGAAGAGTGCGACCTGGGAAGTGCTTTAGGTATGTTGAACAGTTTAGTAGTTTAGTCTTGAAGTGTTGTGTTTGTGGATAATACACTTCATGACATTAATTTATGTTTCTCCTTTTCTAATGACAATCATATTGGTTAATTATATGCTGGTGCATTTTCACCATACGTAATTCTGAGCTCATTTTTTTATTTAAAACATTCCATGCTTTTATTTATCTCAGTTTGTTTTCTCTAGATGACTAGCTAAATGCTTTATATTATTGTTTTATCTCCTATCATGTTTCTTTTTCCTACCTTGCATTTTGAATATTTTAAATAAAAATCTACATTTATATGTTAAATTATGTACATTCAATATTCTGTGGGATGTAAATGTAATATTCTTCACCTTGGGCCTTGGGGTTAAATGTTTCACGATTTTTGCACATCTCATTAGCTGATATTTCCTGCAGGCTTTATACAGAGGAATATTACCTAAATGAAATGCAGTCAGAAGGGATTCCAGAAATGCAAAGGTCTAACCTTGTTTCCTGCATAATACAGGTATCTTGGCTTGTCTATTTCCTGATTATTTTAGTCATATTGTAGAAAGATAATGCATACTTATTATAATCTTCAGTTGTTAATTGTTTAGTCTATAGTTTAAAGAGAATGATTTGCTGAATGTTCTAAAAGGTGGCAAGCAGTGTGCAAGCATTCACCCTATCTTTCAGTGCTTATGCGGTACACAGACGCTTATATGACCTTATATGCAGATCAACTGTTTAATATCACAAAAAAAATATGCATGTAATATGTTTCATGTCGAGTAGTATAAAATTGTTTTTACATGTATATTTGAATATACCAATTGGCAATTGCCAAAACAAAATGGCTAGTAAATGTAAAATCTTAATTATTACTAGTTTACTACTAGAAAAGTAGTCCTTGAAAGAATGTTAAGTTCACAATCACTAAAAAAATATTCATATCTCATGTTCATCAGCCTATCAAGCAACCAAGCTAGACTGCTAGAGCTTGTCTGTACATCTATCTAGACCAATGGTGATTGATGGAACTGAGCATAAATTATATATTATACAATTCATTTTATAACTTAGGATCCTTGGATGTTTGACTACTGTGTCCATTTCTTGCTATTGCATTTTCATGCGTAAATGCAATACTTTGTTAATGCAGATATTCCTGGACTTTACTTTCTGAGTCATGAAACCAGAAAAATGCCCACAAAAATGTAACGCATGCAGCAACAAAGTATTAGGCACAATTTCTTCGAAAAGTTTGCACTGAAGAATGTTCTGTACATTTAATATGATCGATAAATTTTCTTTTGAGTAATGACATTTATGATGGAAAGTGTTGTTGGTTTCCCATTATTGAATTATGTTCTGGGATGACAGTTGAAAGCGCTGGGCATAGACAACATTTTGGGATTTGATTGGCCAGCTTCTCCATCACCAGAGGCAATGATACGGGCTCTTGAAGTTTTATTTTCCTTAGGAATCCTTGATGAAGATGCCAAACTAACAGTACCCATTGGTTTCCAAGTTGCTGAGATCCCTCTGGTATGCGTAGGTTAATACTTTTTTCTGATATAAATTGTATCTATACTTGAATCTACAGAACCTTTTACAATTGGATACTTGAACTAGTTGAAGTGGTTGCATAGTTTGAACTGTGAAGTATCTGTTGCAGCCATAATGATTTTGACATGCTTTACTTTGTGGCTAAGCTTTACAAACTATAGTTGCCACACCCTCTTGTTTGATGAGTTTGTCTCTACACTTACGATACTTTATTAATTTACTTACCCATCACTTCTCAGATATAGTGTTTCACTGTTTCTCTGCTGAACGTGGTTGATGACGTTCCAACAGCTTTTGAAAACTATGCTGCTACGTTGTTGGCCATCTACTTATAGGATTTCATGTCCTTTTATACTTGTACCAGTTTTTCTGTACATTTTTTTACTTACATTTGTAGTGAAAAGTGTTCCTCAACTCAAGAGATTGATATGTACAATAAAACTACATTCTAATTTGTTGCAGGACCCCATGATTTCAAAAATGATCCTGTCAGCCAATGATTTTGGATGCTCTGACGAGATATTGACTATAGCAGCATTTCTATCTGTTCAAGTTAGGATTTCTGTCTAATATGCCCTTTATTTTTTGTGCAATTTTGAACTTCGAATTATTCTGACACCCGCTGATTTATACAGTCTGTGTGGGTTTCTTTGAGGGGAGTGAAGAAGGAATTTGATGAAGCCAAACTTCGTTTTGCTGCTGCTGAGGTTTGTAGGATCAACTTGATCCCAACTTTCATTTGTTTACTCATGAACCCTGTTGTTACTTAGCTGTTAATATTGACAGTTTGACACTCATATTGGTGTTTGGTGTGGTCAAGCATTATGTGACACCGATAGACCACAATAGAGTAATATTATGTCATTAAGTAGATTCTTGTATTTCATTTAGTTCCTTTATGATCACATTCCAAAACTAGACAGTTGCTTTTGTTTTCACATTTGGGGAAAATCCTTAATGGATTAAGTTGTACAACTTAAAAATGGGTGTTTTTTTCTGGTCCTGTTTTCATGCACTGATCATGATGACCATTAAGCTGATACTGGAGATTGGCCTGGCTAGTGCTAGAATCAATATTTTGTGGTAACTCAAAATTTGTTAGTATTGTTTGAATTTTGTATTACAACAATGGTGTTGCTGAACAAAACTGAAAAATTACACCCTGAAAATGCATATGACCAGCACTTTCCATATTTAAGAGCCACCCTCCCTGTGTGCTTCTGCACATGCGTGTGCAAATTGTCAGAAGTATGCATTTTGATTATACCTACTCTTGGTTGCTTCTTCATCTTTGCTAATGGTCTTGAATATATTGTACCACAGGGAGATCATGTAACGTTCCTGAATATCTACAAAGGATTTCACCAGTCTGGAAAATCTAGTCAGTGGTGCTACAAGAACTTCTTGAACTATCAAGCATTGGTCTGTGTTCGTTTTAATTAAGAATATGCACATATTCCAAACTATGTTAGTTTTATTTGTTATACACATCCATTTTGAACAATTCCTCTCTCTTTGCTGCAGAAGAAGGTTATTGACATCAGGGAGCAGCTTGTCAGGGTAATGAAGAGGTTTGGCATGCAACTGAAATCATGCGACAGAGATATGCAGGTAGGAGCTTTCCAGTTTCAATTAATTTTGCTTTGGTACTTGTGACATGAGTTCTTTGTGCATACTAGGGTAAATTTAAGTGTTTTGTCTATAGCAATATGCCATTTGAAATTTTGTAGCTTAAATAATTCTATATCCTTATGATTGATGTATCTTTTGATATTGTCACTTTGGTAGTTACATTGCATAACAATGTATAACTCTTTTATACTAGAATGATATTGATTGTACATCATCGGTTGACAGTTAATTTTGAGCATGTCAATGATATTCTTAACTGAATGAACACAAGTTACTGAAGCTTTCCTGTGTCTATGCTAACTGCGTTATTGTCTCGATATTATGCAGGCAGTTAGGAAGGCCATTATTGCTGGTTCATTTGCTAATGCATGTCATCTGGAGGTATTTGCTCAATTTCTGTAATATGATTTCATATTAAATTACGGGGCAGATTTGATGTTCTCATACATAGATAGAGCTTAGTTTCCCCATAAAAGCCTAATATATGATTAGGGACTGTAATGTTTATTGGTGTGTCGATAAACTTGTCTATAGGATTAGACTAGTCCAGACTGGCCAAAAGATTGGGAATGAACTTTCCCTGCAACCAGCCTCCTAGCATTTTGTTGAACTGGCCCACTGGCCAACGCCCCACACGTTTCAAAAGAGCAGTCCAGTTTTTATAATGATTAGAAACTAGGAAGTGATAGTCTGGGACTGAGTTATAGATGGGAATCCCAACAAGTATAAATAGGCCAACTGGCCAAGGGCCTGGTACAAAGAAAAATGGTGCCCCCTAATTGGGGACTTGGGGTGTGTGCATGCGTGTGGATTAAATTAGGGCCAAAAGCATCCGCCTGAGAGGTGGAGTGAACTCCAGCTCATCGCTCACCTATAGTGGCTGTCTGTAGATAGGTCTGTGGAGGTTCAACACCGAAAATGCATGTGCTGTCCACTCAACGTGCAGCTTTCCCATGGATGTTTTGTATCTGATATCTTTTTTTGAAGAAACTGGCAGGAGCTCTGCCATTCATTAAGTAGGGTATCTTTTTTTGTATCTGATATCTTGGAAGTGTAATATACGGTATGGTGTAGTGAGAGCCCCCAAGTTGGACATATTCTTTATTCTGCCACCAAAATTAGTTAGCTAACCTGTCTGTGACATTGAAAAACATATGAACTGTATTTGAATCCTTCTGTGGTTGATGTGCATTGCACATTTGTGCTTCATTTATCCTGAAGAACAACTATTCAGCTAGCGTGCAACATGCAGTTCACGTTAATTTTCCTGTGACCCTGCTGAGTTATGACTTTCTCTGCCATATAGGAATATGGCCAGAATGGAATGTATAAAACAATTAGGACATCCCAAGAAGTTTACATTCATCCATCATCTGTGCTCTTTAGGTGAGTTTAATGATAATGGGTGTATTTTTACTGTATTTGATTGGTGTGTTTTTCTGTATATTTTTTCAATACGCCTCATGACATCATCCTCACATTTTAGGGTTAATCCAAAGTGGGTCGTCTACCAGTCTCTTGTTTCAACTGACAAGCACTATATGCGCAATGTTATTGCCATTGAACCATCGTGGCTCACTGAAGCTGCACCACATTTTTATCAGTTCCGAACACCCAATCCAGCTCTCCCCTGACTTCACTGTGGTAATTCCTTGTCTATTTAATAATCTCAGGCTTCCATTGTAACAATGTCGTGAAGTTTCTTTATATGTTATGTTGATTGCAGAAGTGCAATATGGCGTTAATTGCAAGACCTTTTGCCCTGTTGGCTAATCTATTCACCCGTTTTACCAGTTCAGCTGGGTACCGATGCAGACCAGTATGACTTGCTTTTATTCTCAAATATGAGCCGCTTTGATGATAGTCAATTAGGGCACATCGGAAGGCAAACGAAGTACTTATATTTGATTAATTAAGTTTATTTGTGTTCTTGACGTTGATTTGACGGAATAGGGCTGAAATTTGGTTTCGTCTGGTTTTGTTTTATTCTCGTCGTGTGTTTTTTTTTATAGAACTTCCGTTTTCTTGGGGGCAGGTTTTGTATATATAATTAACAATTATGGTCTTATCCCTAATAATGCCGTGAGTATTGTGTGTTTGCATTATCTATGCTGATATTTGACATTATCAGCCTGTAGTTACCGGATTCGTCATAAATCCTCGCGAATCGCGAACTGGATTCGTCGAATCCGAACCAGTTTAGGATATGGGGTTTGTATTTACGGTGAAAATTAGAAGAAAAATTGGTGAATCACGAACCCGAATTCCGTATCGTGACTCAAACAAATAGTGTTTTGGGTAACTGGTCAGCCTTACAAAGTAAAGACATTTAGCAATACTTTGTAGTATATCGTGGGACAACCAATTTATTGGAACATTAGCTTTTCTTCACTCTTGAATGCCTCTACATTTGGTTGGGATCGTACGATGCAATTTGTTAGACAAAAATTTGAAGTATCTAGTGTTGTCACAGCTTCGTTTACCTGCCAATCTGCAATATACTCGTACTACAGCTGTTATTAAAAATGATCATGGACCTATATTCTCTAGCAATATTACAAGCAAGGTTTCAAATTTCGTTTTGGTATAAATCTCGGAGGTGACTAAAATCCGAAATTATGGTGAGATTTGGAAATTTTAGGCAAAATTCGGATGAAATACAAAAACCAAATTTTAAATCAAGTTTTTTTTCAACTGGTAAATCTGAGATCTCGGCCGAAATTACGGAGATCAGCCGAAATCACCGAGATCTCGGCCCACGTTGGACCGATTGAAAAATAGTCCAAAACACGTCAAAATTTTTTGATGGTCCTGACACATCACTAATGTTTCCATAAAAATTTCAGATGATAATTAAGCATGAGGAATTTTTTAAAAATCTAACAGTGGTAATGTCATGATAAAAGCCTTATGTAAAATCAATTTTTGATTTTTCAAATGTAACAAATGAAGTTCAAGTCATTTGAAAATTTTTCTATACATTCATATATATTATAATACAACAAAGATAATATTTTAATAGAAAAGACATGTATCATATATGCACATAGGCCATAGCATGTTCTAGCACTATAAGGGCAACAGCTCAAGCATAGCATAAGCATGACTAGACCCCAATTTAAGTGATACTTAAAATTTTAAATTTAGCTATGCCTTCAGAAGATCTATTCTAACTGTACATACATGTAGAAAAGGCATAGCTTGTACCAGTTTATTCTTACCATTTATTGTGAATTATTAACTCATCTCATAATATTCTTACCATTTTATTACCAGTAGTCATTGTTATCACAAAATAAAAACAAATCGGTCAATTTTTAAACTTTTGAAAAATGGTTAAAACATGTTAAAAAATTTTGAAATTTTTTGTGGATGGTCTTGACCCCAAATCCAATCAAATCCAACCCACAAAAATTAAAATCCGGCCGAAATTACTGAGATCTTGTCGAGATTTCAGTGTTACTGTAGCAATTTAAATTTTTAATTTTTTTTTTTATCCGGCTGACATTTAGGATTTCGGAGGAGTTCGAAATTCGAAATCTCGACCGAGATTTTAGAAAAATCTCGCCGAGATTGGGATCCCTGATTACAAGGCGAGCGAAGTATCTAACGGTCAACAAGAGAAGTACACTTTTACATTTAGCTGACACGTTAACCAACCCAGGGTTTAAATTCTCGCCGAAATCTCACGAAATTTCGGATTTCGGACCCCCCCGAGTTCCATAATCCCGACGAAATTAAAAAAACCCTTAAAAAATTTTAAAAGTGCTACAGTACCCTATAATCTCGACAAAATCTCGGTGAAATGGACCGAAATCTCGGTTTTTTGATCGAGATTTGAATAAATTTTGACCGGATTTAACCAGAGTTTAGCCGGATTAGATTGTTCACGTTGTTTTCCATGCCTGACCAAAATTTCAAAAAAAATTGACGATTTTTTACCATCATAAATTTAAAAGTGCTACAGTACCCTATAATCTCGGTGAAATGGACTGAAATCTTGGTTTTTTGACCGAGATTTGAATAAATTTTGACCGGATTTAACCGGATTGGATTCTTCGCGTCGTTTCCCATGTGGGGCAGTCGGTAGATCATAATTCCAGCGAAATTGAAAAAACCCTAAAAAAAAATCAAAGTCCGAGATCTCGGTTTATCTCGCCGAGATCTCGGTGAATTTGACCGAGATTTGATTAAAATTTAACCGGATTTGAATTTTGGTTTTTGTATTTCATTCGGATTTCTTCCGAAATAACGAGATCTCGGCGAAATTTCGGATTTCGGCAGGTGACAAGATTTAATCCAAAACGAAATTTGAAACCTGAACCAACCTATCCACCGAGATCAATGTTTGTTTATGGCTGATGGCAGGGTAACGTCATCTGCCTCTGCTTCGCTCATCCATGCAAATCGCTGGTAGATTGTGATTCCATATCTATTCTAACCAATATATATTCTTTTCATTTTAGAATAACCAAAGCATCTAGTTAAGTCAAGAAGGGAGGAAATGAAGTTCGAAGGCTCTGATGATTCTCTAGCGATGTGTTTGGTTGTATGTACTAAGTGTTACGTATATGAGATGGTTGAAGAAAAAAATCATTCATGTATTTGGTTCCTTAAATTTATTTAAGGAATATTCCCTCTAGATGTTGAACCATTCTATTCACCTAAAATAATAGAACCAAATGATATAACATCATCTTATCTTATTCAACCTCATCCCATCAACCAAACAAACCCGAACAAACTAAGTTGGGGGATTGCTTGACTGAGCCTCCGCTCGGTTGTTTGGTGCCAGCAGCGCTCGGCTAACCTACTCGTGTTTGAGCACTGCTCAACACGGGCACGCGCGGGCTATGTGCAACGCGTGTGTGCGTTGGTGAGTATGCGTTTTGTAGTTCGGGTATTATTGTTTCTTTTTTAGTGAATGCTAGAGCTCTAGTCAATTTTCAAAAAAAAAAAAAAAAAAAAGAGTTAGGGGTTGCTATTTTGGGTAACCTGCTTCCACCTTTTTTTTTGACAAGTGTATAGTCCGACAGACAGATTAAGTTATCTTCAGCGTAAGGTAAAGAACATTATATTTGGTAGGGCCTCAAAACTGAAGGAGTCAGCAGTCAGCATTGTATCTAGTACTCTTCTTGTTTAAATTATGCCCAGTTTGCCGAAAAGGGAAAAAATAAAGCAAGTTGACCCCAATTTTGCCCTGCCGACAAGGTATTTTATTGTCTGTTTTCTAAATTCAAATTCGAATGCTCATGTGTTCCTTTCTGGATCTCAACATACTGTGACGCACGAGTATAAAGCAATGCATAACCAAAAGACAGTGATATCTTAACTTATGCTAACTGTATGAAGCAAATTCAGTGCATCTTAGTTCGGTTAACAGGATTTCAAGAGGCTAGGACATGAGATAGCCCGACTGAGGATAGATAGACACATAGAGTTACTATGCCTTTACAACATGTAAATTGACAAGGGGGAAGTGGTTTAGCCATATCAACTTCACCCTCGTCATAATGACAAGATTAATTTTCAGTGTGTTTGTTGGCTAAATTTCCACATCATTAATTCGTTGAATCCGCACCACTGGCTTAGGTTCTATAACATTATATATACTAGTTACATGCCCGTGCGTTGCTACGAAAAATAAAATTGATAACGAAAAATAAAGATTAAAAAATAAAAAAAATTATTTCACAAAATCAAACATCTATCTTTAACGCTTCGTTTCTTACGAAAGCTGGCTAATTAAAGCAACGCTTCGTTTCTTGCGTAGGGCAATTAAGCAGGGCAATTAAGTAGGGCAATTAAGCAGGGCAATTAATGACGTGGGAAGAACGGACCACTGCCACCAAGTGCTGCTTTAGAATAGTAGAGATACTCCTATATAAGTCTTCACTAGTTACATGCCCGTGCGTTGCTACGAAAAACAAAATTGATAACGAAAAATAAAGATTAAAAAATAAAAAAATATTTCACAAGATCAAACATCTATCTTTAACGCTTCGTTTCTTGCGAAAGCTGGCTAATTAAAGCAACGCTTCGTTTTTTGCGTAGGGCAATTAAGTAGGGCAATTAATGACGTGGGTAGAACTCACCACTGCCACCAACTGCTGCTTTATAATATTAGAGAATTACATGCCCGTGCGTTGCTACGAAAAACAAAATTGATAACGAAAAATAAAGATTAAAAAATAAAAAAATATTTCACAAGATCAAACATCTATCTTTAACGCTTCGTTTCTTGCGAAAAGTCAAGCTAATTAAAGCAACGCTTCGTTTTTTGCGTAGGGCAATTAAGCAGGGCAATTAATGACGTGGGTAGAACTCACTACTGCCACCAACTGCTGCTTTATAATAGTAGAGATTACTCTCTCAATCACAAATACATGTCATTTGGGAATACATATAGTCAAACCTTTCAAACTTTGGCTATCGGTATATTTTAAATATTCATATTGGTTACATAAAAAATCATATTATCTCAAAAAATACTTTTATAATATTATAATTTTATTAGAATTTATAAAAATATTACAACAGAAATTAGTGGTCAAAATGGTGTTGAGGACTGTACGGCACTTGTCAGTTGTCACTGCCGACAAAGCGTAATTGGAAAAAACAGTGGGAAAGGCAGTATGTAGACATTGTTCCTACAGCAAGGGTCAAC
Organism: Rhipidocladum racemiflorum; assembly: GCA_036346355.1. Lineage (NCBI taxonomy): Eukaryota > Viridiplantae > Streptophyta > Magnoliopsida > Poales > Poaceae > Rhipidocladum > Rhipidocladum racemiflorum. The sequence continues at coordinate 42,384,140 of CM070569.1, read as the reverse complement.
ATTCTGTGGGGTTGGCCGTTTTATGTTCTTTTCAAACCTGGGTGATCGGATCTAGTGTTCACAAAATCGTTTTCGAATTGAAAATCGAGGTCCTGGCGGCGGTACCGGGTTTTCGCAAAAACCGAGTGTAAATCGTCAAAAATCGAAGAGTTTCGAAACCAAGTGTTTGAACAAAAAAAAAAAAAAATCAAAACAGATTAAAAAAATGAAAACCGACCGGTTTTCTCGAAAAACCGCTCGACGAGTTGAACCTTTTGGGCGATCGGTTTCTTGAGCGATTTTCTCGAAAAATCGTTCGGTTTTCACTAGTTTTCGATCGGTTTACATCGCATAAGTTTTTATTTTATTTTTATTTTTTTAATTAACCGGTTTACCGACCGGTTTAGGATTTCGAACCGACTCGATATGATCGAAACCACGGTTTTCGAGCGGTTTTCGACGGTTTGGTTTTGTGAACCATGATCGGATCTACCAATTGTTGTACGCGTTGTATTCGGAATGGGTGCTTCCCTTTGGTGAGGAGGTCATCTGTCAAAACAAAAAATGATGGTAAACGTCAGCCCGTTAATTAGATGAAACGAACTGTCCCACCCACCATGTTAACGGCTTAACGTGGGAATGCCACCGATACAGTGATATTTATGAAAAAAGCTCAGTAAATTTCACAAAACTTCAGATTTCTCTTATAAACTATATATTTTAATTTTAATTTTACAAAACTGCATTATTATGAGAACCTGTATCACATAATGACAAGTTTAAATTTGATCGTTTATATCTTGTAACACGTCTAACAGTATGGGCTCACATAACAGTCTCACACACGTCGATAGTGTGAGCCCACATAACAGTCTCACATGCTAGTGAAACGAGAAATGGGGGCGTACGAGACTGCCATGCGTGTCCACACTGTCAGACATATTATAAGAAACGGTCAATTCTAAAACTAGTAGTCTTGTGACACAAGTTTTTTTAAAATTTGTAGTTTTGTAGAATAGAAGCTAAAACATGTAGTTTTTTGATAGTTTGTATAATAAATTTATAGTTCAGTGAAATTTACTCTAAATGAATGACATGGCTTTGCAACCGGAAGGTAACACATCCTAGCCTTAAAATAATCTAGGGCACTTAGCATGTAGCTATGATGACTTGAACGATGACTTGAACGATATAGAACCTATTCAGAAGGCAGGAATTTTGTACGTCTAAATGGGGTCTTAGCCGGAGAACACAGGTGCCTTACACTATTTCCTATAGACAGAGTCGCATGCTACATTGCATCATGAATTTTGATAGAGTACTTAGATTGGCAAAACTATTTTTTCTTTGGTGGAACAAAAAATTATAACAAAAACTGAAATTATAACAAAAACAGAAATGGTGAATGAGAAGAAGATTTTAGAAAATCTATAGGTTTTTTCGCGAAAGCTGAGGTGCAGGATCTGATAGTAATTTCTGGAGCCACGTTTTTTTTTTCAAAAGAGCTCGTTTTCGGTCTAGATGCAATTTTTAGGGAACCATATGAGGGTGTTTTTGCAAAAGAGTCAACGAAAGATCTTGACGCGATTTTGAAATTCACGGAAGCCTTTTGGCAAAAGCGATGACATGGGGGGCACAACACGCCGCGATTCCTTCGGCATTAAGAGTTAATCACTGACTGGTGTTAATAATCCCAGTCTTCTTTTTTCTGAGTATGTATGGCTTCCTTTCTCTAAAGCAGCGAGTGACAGTCAGGTCTTCTTCTGAAGCCTGTTTTATATGCTCATCTGTCTGTCCAAGTTGTGCCCACTAATTCTAGTCAGTGAGAAACGGATCCTTGTTATTATGCAGAAACAGAAAGTCGATAGAGACTTGGTGGGGTAGCAGCGGATAGCGACCAGGTGCCCTCAACTTGTCACCGTAGTTGTGCACCTAGCAATATTGGTGAGATAGAATTTCTGCACTAATTAACAGACTCTTTATAAATAATCTAGATCAACTGAATTGATAAGAACGTAGTATATATACAACTAGATGATTTTACTGTAACTTTTAGTACCTCTTAGTACTAGCTCAATGTAAATTTTAGTACCTTTTAACGATAACGATAGTAAAAGGTCTCTTATTATACTCCCCGAAAATGGGAGGTCGTGAGTTCCAAGCTCGTTGATCTCTCTCAGTGCGTGTGAGTTCGAAGCTCATCTCTCTCAATGCGTGTGAGTTAGTGAGTTGTGCCATGTGAATTAGTAAGTGTTGCCACTCTCGAAAACAAAGTTCATATACATGGGTCATGGGTGTGAGATGATCAGATGATGCACATGGCTGGAATACTGCATTCCCCATGATTCATGGCACAAGCTAAGATCCCAAATGTAATTAAGCCCAAGGCTAAAATGCCTCCAGCCATTGACGGTACAACTCTGTTGGCCGGTAGATCGGCTTATCCGGATCAGACCACTCAGAAAATCATTAAAGAAACGGACCATCCACTGGTTGTGATCTTGGATCCAGGTAGCGTTGGACCAATCTCGGCTGCAAGACGTTCGATCAGCAGCTGGCAAGTATTTAATCGGAGTAGATTTTACCTACTTACTTTCTGCATTTTCTACATGCAAGAACAGTTGATTTTTATATCATTTTTCTGCTTAATTTGTCATATTATGTTGACACGCACCATGTCTTAAGAGTTGGGGGCCTGCACGACTTTTACTGATTAGTATCTTCGTAGTCGAAATCTCTAGTTTATAAGGCAGAAAAACAGTTGATTTCGACTCTCCGTCAAATAGTTAATGGGTGCATAACCGGATTTCTTTTACTTGAGGCCCTCATTTTGTCAGGCCAGAAAGATTGAAGTTCTTCAAAGTTATCATGTTGTTGTCAGATTGCTAGGTACTCTATAAGAAAAGGCAGTGTGCTTAGTAATACTGTGAGTTGGAGAATAACACCTTGTAATGGATGCTATTTTTCTATTTATACATCTTTGTTGACAATGGCGGTGCCCAGAAATTTTAATAGCATGGGTAAGTCTAACTATGGTCAAGAGTTTGTTCGAAGAGACGTGGCTTTCATGATGCTGACAGCAGCTAGACGATGCTAGAGTTTTGCCGCTCATTGTGCCCGGGCAGTCGTCCACCCTGTCTGGGAGATGGCTCTGCCCCTATTTGTGGTGTTATTCGCTGTGTTATTGAACTATAATTTTTCAAAAGAAAAAACAATTCGTATTTAAAAGTTCATATTACTAGGAGGCATCACAACTGCTTCTCTACCTTTGTTTCAGAACAAACATGTATATCGAGGTAAATAAGCATTGGTAGCGTGTCCTTTCAAAAATAGAATAAGCCTATTTTACACCTTAGAATTTTATAAAAAAGTCGTTTGACATCTTCAGTTATAAAATTGGATATTTAACCCCTTGAACTTATAAAATCGGATCAAATAATTATACTTTAAGACGGTTTAAGAAGGTGATTTTAATGACGTAGATCCCACTTAATATGGTTTATGCAATATTTGCGGCTATATCATTGGATTTTGCTTACGAGAATCCAACTCAAAGTATGTTGGCATCCATATCATCGACCTTTTTCTTACTCCTCTCTCCATCTCTATTATCTTTCTTATTCTCATCATCCCCCTTCCTCTTATTTGGATTGCTAGAAAAAAATACGTGACATGGCTGGCAACATGACAAAAACCACCCTAAGTTGAATTCCAATAAGCAAAATCGCTCTCCAAAACAACCTTAAGGTGTAAGTTGATTTGGTTTTTTAAGTTTAGGGTGTTAAATAACTGGTTTTATAATTGAAGGTGTTAAATGAACTTTTTGTAAAGTTCAAAGGTGTAAAATGGATTTATTCTATTAATCCTAGTTGTGGTATATATGTGTGATGATTAATTTGACAATAATATAATATATGTGTGATGATTTATGTGACAACAATATTTGTTATGGAAGAAGGTACTATGGGTGGTTTGTTGTTTATTTGCAATAGGTATTGCAACGCATACAACAGGAGGTGCAATGTAGGGATGCGAGATGCACATTGCAGCACAAGCGGACGCAGATGGACGTACACTGCAGGTCAAAGAGAATTTACGCAGGTGGCGCGTAGTCCTATGAGCAGCATGCGAGGGTCGCATGTGCAGCGTAGCACTCGAGGTCGTAGAAGTGCAGGTGGCACACGAGGTTGCAGGTGTAGGAGGCGCAGCACGTGAAGGACGCAGGTGCAGCGAGACGAGTCGCATGGATGTCTACGCAAACAGATGATGCAATGTAGCGGTTAACGGGCCGTGCAGACGAATGAGTCACACGAGAGCGATAGGTGGGCTGTACGCGTGTATGTGTGTATGTGTATACATTAGGCCATATGCAATTGGATCATATGGATATACATGTATGTATTTAATTAAATGTATTTAATTAAAGATAAAAAAATAGAATTTGTTAGTAATAAATAGAAGAAGATGCCTTACTTTAATAGAGCCGGACGGAAAAAGAAGAGGGCCTCAAAGGCGGCAGCAAAGAAAAGAAGAGACGTGCGGGCGAAGAAAAAAGGGACGCCCTACGGTTGTACTGTCAGGTGGCGCGCGGCAGTAGCGTAACGTCCTGTGTGCAGTTCGAGGAGGTGCTGCCGCAAATGGAAAGCCACGGGCAGAGTACGAGCACATTTGGCGGCTGAAAAAAAAAAAACTCACCGCTACAGTCTCGTGCTGAGGCTATGTAAATTGTAGGAAATAAATTTTGTGGAGCTGGTATGCAAATTTTTTCTCGTGTATATCTAACGTTGATTGATGTCATGTGAATAATCCTGTAATCCAACGCCACAACTTAATTCAGATGGAAATAAATACCTGACACTTATTTCGATGCAAATTTGGTTGCTTAATTTAGACAATGTCGTGACGTTGGATTGCAGGATTGTCCACGTGGCATCAATCAACGTCAGGTATGCACGGGAAGAAGTTTGCATACCAGCTCCACGAAATATATTTCCTAAATTGTAATAGAGAGAAGAAAGAAAGAAAAGTGAGAAAAATTTGAAGATTATTTCATATTTGTGTATTTATGTAAGGAGATCTATATCACTATATGTATGTTTTTTTTGATGAAAATCAGTGAGTATGGATTCCGATATACTAATCCATTTTTGCGTATAATTGTTTTTTTAGTTTGCATGTTTAATCTAGTTTTATTTCTTGGACTTAGATCAATTATTCTAGATTAATTCTTTAGGATTGATCATTATTTTAGTAATTTTTAGAATTACTAAAAAAAATATTTAGGTACTAGTTTGCACCAATTTACCTCATCTTATTGCGTATAGATCCTTCATATTTCTTTTTTTTTTCGAAAAAAAAAGATGTGGAGTGTACTAATATACCAAGTTTTCCAAAAATTAGTGTTACTTTTCCCTAAAAAACCTACTACTAGCACACCCATATATATAGAACCAAATTTGAAATCATATACGAAATTAAAAGCCGAAATTATTTGTGGATCCCAGTCAATTTGGCAAACGAAAGCTAAGTTCCAAATTTGAATGAAAAAAAGTGCCACATGGAAAGTGCACAAAGAAGAAGGGGGCAGTACGCTACGTAAATGAAAGAGTAATTTTACAGTGTATTATACTCGTAGTATATAATATATAGTATAGATTTATACTCGTAGTATATAATATATAGTATATATCAAATTTAGTGATTGATATATTAAAAGTATTTTTACTATAAATAAGTATTAGCTAATTTGCTTTATTAGGTAAAAATCTCTCAGGTCGCAGCGTATAAAGCTACGCGCACCAGCTACACCACCACCGCGCGGCACCTCACCTCACCTCCGTCGCAATGGCGACTACTCGCCGGCAGCGCCGCCCCTTCCCGCTCGTCCCCCTCCTCCTCTCCCTCCTGGTCGCTGCCGCCTACGGCCGCCTCATCTCCGACGACTCGCCCGCTGCTCCGGGCTCCTTCCTCTCCTCCCCCGCCTCCTCGGCCGTGATCCGTCTCTCCTCCCCGTCGACGGCGCCGCTGGCCGCGAAGGAGGAGAAGTGCGAGCAGTCGTACGGCTTCCTGCCCTGCACCACCACCGTGCTCGGCAACCTCTTCCTGGTGCTCGCCTACGGGTTCCTGATGTTCAAGGCGGCCACGTACCTGTCGGCCGGCAGCGAGCTGCTGCTGCAGATCATGGGCCCCGGCCTCGTCGGCGGCCTCCTCCTCCCCATCCTCGGCGCGCTCCCCGACGCGCTCCTCGTGCTCGGTACGCTCGTCTTCGCTTGCTTCTTTAATACTTAACACTGTTGTTCTTTGATGAATTGCCAAGTACGTATTTGGTTGCCTACTCGCCTGGTTGATGGCCCAAGGGTTACGACTTCGCAAAGCTTGCTTCTTTCTCATTTCAGGAGTGAATATATAGTTTTCTGCCTTATGCAAACTCCAGGTTGTTACTGGAATTATAAGTGTTCAAAGTAAGCGTTTTAATGGAGATCGATCCTTGCTCCGCTTATTTTGCGCGTTTTAATGGAGATCGATCCTTGCTCCGCTTATTTTGCGAGGATATTTTGCTCTTTTCGGTTCTTTGTTTGCCAAGTCTCTAGCTTTGTGATTGGGTCAGAGACTCAGAGCATAAGCTTTAGCAAAGTATGCTTTTTGATGAAGCCACCTGTTTGTTCCAGGATTTTAACTCTACTGAACTCTGCTTCCTCTGAGATGTGTCAGTTGGTTAGCTCACCTGTGCTTGCCGCTGGCCTTTTGCCTTTGCCCTTCTCTTTGTAGTTTTTCTTGTTATCCTCTTGCACAATTGACCTTTACGCTCTTACGAGTTTCATAGAATCGATTGCCAAGTATTTGGTTGCCTACTCGCCTGGTCTCTAGCTACTTGTGTATGGTATTTTGAGGATATTAGTGATCCTTATGTTTGATATTTTGTCCTTCTGAGTTTTGAGTTATATAGGATTCTTGGGACACTATGATTTCTTGTTTTCCCCTTTGTTTCCATGGACTGTACTTTCTGAGGGGACCATTAGTTTGTACTTGGAATTCAGATTTGGAGAATTTAGGCTGTCTTGGTGCACTGTCTTCCTTTCGAGATAGTTGCAGATCGTCTTGTCTGAAAATAGCATGGGAGCACACCATCGAGATAGTTGCAGATCATCTATCTGAAAATACCATGGGAGCACACCGTTTCCTTGTTTTTTTAGCTATGGCTGTTAACATTCATAATGCATTACCGTGGCTGTCGGAGCCGGCAGTGGCGGACCCAGGAATTTTCTAGAGCCCAGGCACACTTAAAGAAGGACAACAAGTTCACAAACTATTTACTGAGCTAATAACAAGGGACCAAATCACTGAAGGAAGAATATCTAGTAGTAACTGGGCTTTTGTTAAAACCAGATGTTATTAGCTCGGTCCGTTGTTGAATTCACGAAAGGACACTGTATTTTTCGTGATCTGAACTTTTGTTACATGGGCCTGAGCGCGGGCCCGTGCCCAGGCTGGCCGGGCCCTGGGTCCGCCTATGGGAGCCGGATTTCCATATCCGAACTCTCTGTGTATACCCGCACTAGTCCTGGATCAAACTAGTGCACACAGTAGAAACAGTTATGACAATACATCCATATCACAAACCAAATCATATTAAAACTTGAATAAAAGGTACCGATCTTATGATCAACGATTACAAATAAATGACCACTTGGCTTGAGTTCAATAAAGTGGCAGCGGAAACAAAATAAATAGCAACAGGATAAACCCATTCATGTGCCCAATAGGCAATTGATTGGGGGGCGCGTCATAGAATTCCAGATCTCCTTCGTTGAAACCATAAGCAAAGTACTTGTAGTCACTTTTTGCCTCTGCACACTCCCCTATAGAAAGTGGGGATGTTGCAAGGGTGAGTACACAACCGTACTCACAAGTATTGGAAACTTAATGCATAATAACTATATACAAGGTTAAACAAATGAAGGCATAATATGGCTCATTTGGCATAAAGCAATGTTTAACAGGTTCCATACACCTATCTAGCTCTAACCGCCAACCACTAACCCAAGAGTCCCATCCCTTCACAGATTCCCAAACTATTATTTTTAATTAAAACGAAGCCATAAAGTCTACAATGTGCAAGCATACCTCACCTGCCCTTGTTCGTAGGCACAGCTACTTAAGTAGTTTTGACTCTGCAGAGTGTGTACAGCTTTACCGACAAGACATGATCGTCTCTTGTTGCTATGCACACTTCCTTTGGTGTGTCCGTAGAGATATCATGACAAGGCCTTTATAGTGCACGACCTCACTATTAACTTCGTCCACTAAGGTTCCACCGCTGATAGGGTTCTAGCCGTCCAATTCAGAAGTCCCCTCTTGCGCCCTGCAAGTGTCTCCATCTAGCACCCACATTCCACCAAATGGCGAAGCCAATAACAAGACTCACAAATTAATTAGCCAGGTCGTACCCATATAGACTTATGGTTGTACGGTAGTGCTCGGTCCATGGTAACACAGGCTTTGGCCCTTAATCTACTTGGGCGGGACATTCACTTTACCAGAACATTCTCGTGCATCCAGCACCCACCAAACATCCATCCGCTTCAGTCTAAACCATTTTTCTACTTTATTTCATTTAAATAACAACAGCAATACCAATTGCCACAACTTCACAACAGGGTTTAAATAAAGTTTAAAATGATTCCCATGTGGCACAATACCGAAACGTTTAAGGTTGACTAAGCAATTCTACCGTCCTATGCTACACTATTGGTTATCACCAAATAAAATAGTTAATATCATCTAGGGTGACAAAGGTTCACAATAATCAACGTCAAAGGGGGTCATAACAAGTTCGGGTATTTAGCTATGCGTTAAGACCGAATTAAAGTACATTGCGTAAAAGTAAGCATGCATACTTTAAAACAACATATGCATTTGAAAACTTGGAATCAACATGGTCAAGGAAGATTTGCCTTGAACAAGCTCTTGCTCCTAGTCTGGTCCTTGGTTTTGAGTTGCTTTGACACTCTCGTACACTCCTGGCACGTCAACATTTACGCGAAACGAGAAACAAACAACACATAAATATAAACCAGAGAGCAACTAAACTCCAAAAAGCACATAAAATTCACCATAAAATATATATTGAATTTACAAATTTTTAGAAACTAGAATCGTTTCAATCAGAGCTTGTATGAGGGGGAACAGGCTCTCAAAAGTTTTGAAATAAAAGAAAATTACAAAAAATAGAAAAACCCTAATTTCTCAATTTATTTTTCTACTGGAAAATTAGATTAATGATGTCATCGCAAACATCATGTTAACATGCAAGACCAAGGCTGGTGGACCGGGTCCATGGACTGTGCTCGGCTCATGTTGCACACGGCGCATAGATGACGCAAGTGATGATGTCAACAACACTAGAGCCGATGTAGGGTCGAGGATACGACTAGAGGTGGGGTGAATAGGTGTTATTTCAAATCTCTACTCGCTAATCGATCTAATCAACCCCTATGTCAAAACCTAAATAAATTGCAGAAACGAAAGAATATGGTTTTCACAATTAAAATCTAAATCAACTAGGCTCACTAGTGCACTAACTAAATTATGTATCTACACAAGAAATTGCAATTCTAATCAAGTAAGCAATATAAACAAGAATTGCAAGAATGTAAAGCAAGAGACACAAGGGGGGACACCGATATTTTGCCGTGGTGTTCGGAGATTTGCCAGTCTCCCCTAATCCACGTTGAGACAAGTCCAACTTACTTTGGACTGGCTCTGCACTTAAGCACCCGCCTCGAATCCACTCGTGGTAGCTTTTCACCCCTTCGGATAAGCTAAGCTCCAACCTTCACAAACTTCATCGAGGTTTCTCACAAACCTTGAGAACTCCCCCGCACGACGTTCATATGCCGTCTAGGTGGCGGCAACTACCAAGAGTAAAAGGTCAAGCACTTCGCTTGAACTTCACCTAGCGCAACATATGCACTAGGTTCCTCAAACCTGGCCACCTAAGTGCAACACATGCACTAGGCTCCTCAAACCACTCACTAATTGCAACACATGCAATTAGTCTCACTTTTGAGCTCAAAACCAAATTTAGCTGTGCAACACATGCAACAACATCTCAAGAACTCATAATAGCAACAACACACTCAAGAATGGCAGCAACAACTAGCCTTTGCCCCCCCCAAAAGGGGCCTTATATAGCCCCTCACTCCAAAACTAGCTGTTGGAGGGCAAAACCTTGAAAAATCGGCAAATACGATACTACCGCTGTTCAATGGCCGGTAGTACCGCCCCCTGGCCAACGACTATAAAACTAGCTGTTACACAGGCAACTCGGTACTACCACCGGCTAAATCCCGGTAGTACCGCTCCCCGACAGTACCCTCTTCCAGTCGCAGTACACCGGCCTCAGCAACCTCTAGAGATACCCCTCTCTGTAATAAAGCTACCGGCACTAAAAACCTGGTACTACCAACCTCTAGTAGTACCGTCATTAAACCGCGATAGTGCTGGCCTCAGAAAACTCCATAAACACCCCATTATGGAAAACAACTACCACTCCAAATAACGGTAGTACAAGCCGGGGGGCAGTACCGACGACCATACAGCGGTCTACCGGCAGTTACACTGCGGTAGTGCCGATTTCAAGAGACAAACAGAATTTTCGCTAAAATCTTTTTCTCGAAAAACTTAACAACAATTCTTTGAGCCATAAGGTGATCAACACATGATCACATCTAGTTGCAAAACACATTTGCAATAACTCAAATCATGCTCGAAGAATTTTAGCCAAACTCTAAACAAGTTTGCAAAAACACATTTCGCAAACACCTCAAGACATATTTGCAAAAACGTATTAAGCAAATAATTCCCGGAATTTATGAGATTGATCCTCTTAGCCATGTGATGGTCAAACCATGATCAAATCAGCTTGCAAAAATCACGATGCAAGTCACATGCTCTCAGGATCCGGACTCAAAGACCTTCCGTTTATTCGCACAATGAATTTGCAAATAAACAATTAAACCTCAGTGCATGAGCTATCTCTCTTTTGCAACACATGCAAATCCATAGCCTCATGCAACACCAAATCCACTCAAGTGTATGAGCTCTCTAAATGCAACACATACAATTCTCTAGCTTCATGCAACAACTTAAACACCATTGCTTGAGCTCTCTCTTTTTGCAGCCTGTGCAAAAACTTAGCTCCAAGCAATAACAATTCAAATAAGAGATTTTTTTTTAAAAAAAACATGAAGTTCAACAATTGCAACACATGCAAAATATGAACTTCATGCAAAAGCCAACGCATGAGCTTATCCCATTTGCAACACATACAAATCAGAGTTTCATACGAAAAACCAAAGCATAAGCTTCTCCAATTTGTAACACATACAAATCAAAGCATTATGCTAAAACTCAAGCACGAGCTTCAACCATTCGCAACACATGCCAAATGGTTAGCTCCATGCAAAATCCAAATGAGAAGATTTTGAGCTCGAGTGACCGGATTGAGTTCATCACAACAAGATGAAGATCAAACTAAAAAATTAACCCTTCTTAATAGTACGACGATAAAAAATACACTCAAAGAATAGGAAACGCCCTTAGCTTATCTAGTTATACCTTTGGGGCTTTAAGATCTTCAATCTTTTCGCTTCTCCCCGGGATCGACACCTAGCTCTCTTGAAGTTTTTATGATCTTTAATCAATCTTTACTTCAAGGTCGTCATCCGACTCTATCATCTTGTTTATCAGTTCTTGATGATCTTTCTCTTCTTTTCAACTTTTGGACCTAATCCTATTTTATCATAACTCATAGAAAATGGTTAGTCCAAAACACATGGTTGTCTCAATCATCTATTGCACTCTATTAACATATAATGGATACCACTAATATCGATTGAGCACAACCTAAATCAATTTAATAAATTAAATGTGCTTAAGTACACCGATGTAACTAATGCATCGTTATACTTAAGAACTATCCATTTGTTCTTAATTAATAAAGGAACACCATCAACACATGATAGAGTGTTCACTAATGATTAATAAGTTAAATGAACTCAATTTAAATTTTCATTTAAACTGATGTGAGTATATACTTAAATTACACAAGTTTTCATATACTCATGTTGACGGTAAACAAGGATCCATAATATGTGAAATGTATGGAAATGATCATTACTCTAAGCCATCAACTATAGAATAAACCCCATAAGTATATGTGCATACATGTAATTGACTTTCAATATGCACATATTCAATTGTGATTGCATTGAAGTTTATCCTATATTATCATAAGTATACTTCAACTAGGCAATAAGAATATATATATATATCCAGGGATTAGTTTCAAAGTATTGATAATTTAATATATGGAGTGAAAAATAAATCAATACTATGAAATATCAAGTTAAAGCTTGAACTCCCCTTAAATATATACATCCATGTAATTTGTGGATTGGAGACATAATGCACATTTTGTGCTTAAAGGCAATGGGGAAATTCATATTCTAACTTGAATCCAAAGTATACGATAAAGTAACAAGTAAAATGCACATACATACCTAGGTTTCCCATTTTTTATCCAAATGTGATACTACAAAACATAAATTCAATAAACATGTTAGTCTCATTAAAGATTAGATTTATCATTAAACAATGATTAAGCATTAATCTAAAACCAATGGAGCTTAAACTTACAGCCGAGGCGTCACCGATCTGGTAGGACATGGGGTGAGATGGCACGGGTGTGGCACCGAGGTGGCAACCACGGGGTAGTGACGCGGCGGCGTGCTGGCGGTGGCCGATGTGGAGCGGCTTAGCGGCGGCGCGACCACCGGAGCGGGAGAAGTCGAAACGGCTAAGGGGCAAAACATGACGGATTCGGCTCGGGTTAGTGGGCAAAAGAATGCAAGCGGTGCGAGAAGCTTGGAAGAACCATCGGCAACGGCGTATGCTCACTGGTGATGGAGATCCAACGTGGAGAAGCTTCAACAGTGGCGGTGGAACTCGAAGAAATTCGGCGAGCTCGCGCTGACGGAAGACAGCAGCTCGGGCAACGGCGAAGAGGGGAACACGGCATGGAGTGCAGCGCGCTTTAAATAGCCCACGGGAGGCGTGCGCGACGCAAACGCCAAGGGTGGCGTGGACGCAGCGCTCACGCGGTGCCCACTAGGGTTTGCGCGGCAGCGGCATGTGCTAGGCCAAACGGGCTGAGGCACGGCTGAGTAAAGCGGGACGGGCTGCGGTGCGAGAACAGGGCCGAGGAGATTTTGGCCCATGTGGCCTTTTGAAATAAAATGGTTTCCAAAATTAATAAAATTCTAGAAATTCAAATAAAAGCTAATAAATTCAAATAAAAGCAAATAAATTCATAGAAATCCCCAAAAATATAGAAAAAAATCTTTGAAACACAAGGAATACAACCATGACTGGAAATATTTTATTTGATGTATGGATTAATTAAATTAAATCTTTTAATTAATTGAAAATGCAAATTAAGCTTTAATTAATTCAAGAAAAATCCAAATGGTTCTCTTTTAATTTTAAAACTTTTGCAAAAGCTGAAAAAAATTGGAATGTTACAGTGGTCCTTTGTAATATCTTGGTTACATACATGCATCACGATGGATCTGAATTATCTAGAGATCATAGGCAAGGTTCCTTGGTGAAAAATCTGTAGTCAAGTTCATGTGGTGATTAATAAAAAAAAGAAGTAAATTTCTATACATTTAGTACAATGACAGATTTTGATATTGTACATGCATTCAATATGCTTAATTTTATAACAGAATTGCCAAATTTGCTACATCGATCTCAATGAGATCAGCGTACCACTGTGTACTGATGTGGTACTGGCCTACCGAGACTTAAAATATGGATTCTGGTAGAACACCCTTTTATATGATACGACTATATTTGATCAACTCAATCTTATGATTTGAACACCATGCATTAGCACTGTAGCCTCATTGTATTTGTTTTCCCTTCTACACTCTCTTAATAAAATGGCACAATTCTCCTGTGGCCACTTCAAAAGGTCAACTCAGTACAATAACTTATTTGTAAATTCCATTTTCAAAAGGGCTAGGCCACATATTTATGTGATAGTAAAGTAGTATGGTGTCAACTTTGATTTTTGTCCGTTCACACACTGCTCAGAACATATTTGTCGTGGTTCATATGTTTCAATCATGAAGCTATTTTTTTTCCGAAAGGAAGGCAGGAGCTCTGCCGTTCATTAAGGTAGGAGTCAAAAGACAGGAGTCTGAAAAAAAAACCGAGTTTACATATTGCCGGCCGGCAAGGGCAGCAAATGGACATCATGAAGCTATTTTCACTTAGTGCTGTATGAATATTCATCTCTATGCAGACTGTGCAACTAGAATTCTGATCTTGTTGTTCCATCACATTAACAGTATCTGGTCTCTCTGGGAGTAGAGAGACTGCGCAAAGTCAGGTCCTGATTGGAATGGGGCTGCTTGCTGGTTCAACCGTCTTTCTTCTCACCCTGCTTTGGGGAACCTGTGTGGTTGTTGGCAAGTGTGACATTGAACCAAACCTTGGTCCAGTTGATTCAGTTGACACTAAGGGCTTCAGTTTGACTGGTACGTTTGCCTTCTCTTATGTGTGTTGTAGTTACTGTAGAGTTTCTGATACTTGGTTACTGTAGAGTTTCTGATACTTGGTTATTTCGTAACTGCTGAAGTAGAACAGTGAAATGTCAGTTTTCATCTCATCTCAAAAATGGTAAAATGTAATAGTTTCGCTGCCGATTTTGTAGTGATGTTTGGCATGATTACATCGATTTAACAATTCTTTAGAATGATTCAAACACTGAAACACCCAGTAATGGCTGCTCCTATTTAAGGATCTACCATAGTGTGACAATTATTGGTTTAAATGTCAAAAACTGCAAAACTAATGCTGTTAATCCTGAACAGTGTGTTAGGCTTGCCCTCCTTTTGACTCCAATAATTAGTTAATTCTACTATGCCCATACTTTCTTTTTCAGGCTCCGGTATTTCAACTGATGTGAAAACCAGCTACGCAGCACGAATCATGGGAATATCTGTTCTTCCGATTGTCATTGCTCAGTTCCCGAAAATGTTGAGGACTCACCATGGGCAGCGACTAGCCGTCTTGCTGGCCCTCATTGTATCGTTCTTGCTCGTACTCTCCTACTCCCTGTATCAGGTAAAAATCTCATGGGACATTTCTGAAACTGATGACAAGATTGACAAATCTATGTCACAAGAATCATTTCTGACAGTGCTAGACTCTACATTTTGCATCAGGTTTTCCAGCCTTGGATTCAGAGGAGGAAGCTCGCATATGCGAAGCACAAGCATGTGATCTCTGGGATCCTAAAGTATGCCCAAATAGAAGCACTGGGTCGGCTGCTTAACGCGGATGGCACACCTAATGAAGATGTCATAAAAAAGTGCGACGCTTAAACATTTTATTGGCCTTGGTTTTCAGCTAACAGAACGTTCATGAACATGACATGAACCTTATCTATGCTCACACGCAGGTTGTTTCACAAGATTGACACGGATGATAACGACACCCTGTCCCGAGCTGAGCTGCATGCGCTTATTGTCGGGATCAACTTTGTGGACTTTGACAAGGATGGCGCTGTCCAGAAAATCATGGATGACTTCGACACGTCACGCAATGATACTGTAGAGGAGGCAGAGTTCATCGAGGGAATGAAGAAGTGGCTTAAAGAGGCCAAACGCAGCGTGCGGGCTAGCGGTGCCATCCCCGATGAGTTCATCAATGACTATCACGAGGTAATGTGCACAACAAACAATGCAAACACTTGGCAAAGGATACAACTTACACTGCGGATACACAAACAATTCGGATAGAAGTGTAGCTTGGATGCGAAGAGATAAACTCTTAGCACATTGTCTGAATTCTGCAGAGAGCAAGGCAGGAGCTCGACCTGTTGGTGGGCAGATCGGACGAGGCTGTGGAGAGCGTCGAGAACCCCCGCTGGTGCATTGCCAAAGCCGTGGGTCTCCTGCTTCTGGGCACTGCCATTGCTGCCGCATTCGCTGACCCACTCGTGGACGCCGTCCACAACTTCTCCGACGCCACGCACATCCCGTCCTTCTTCATCTCGTTCGTCGCCCTCCCGCTGGCAACGAACTCCAGCGAGGCCGTCTCCGCCGTCATTTTTGCCAGCAGGAAGAAGCAAAGGACGTCCTCCCTCACTCTCTCCGAGGTACAGCACTGGCAGGCAGACACGGTTACCCTCTTTAATTAGCATCCAGAACCGTCCGTAATAATTCTACTTAGACTTCGACAGCGAACGTTTGATCGATGCTTCGTTTGCAGGTGTACGGTGGTGTGACGATGAACAACACGCTGTGCTTGGGTGTGTTCTTGGCGCTCATCTACGTCAGGAACCTGACGTGGGACTTCTCGTCGGAGGTGCTCATCATTCTGCTCGTCTGCGTCATCATGGCGCTCTTCACAAGCTTCCGGACCACGTTCCCGCTCTGGACATGCCTAGTGGCGTACATGCTCTACCCGCTGTCACTCCTCCTCGTCTACATCCTCGACTTCGTCTTCCGCTGGTCATGAACTGATGCTTCTGAACCCCTTATTTTTGGCCGGCACTAGTGTTTCAGTTTCGTCTTCTTGTAATTTATCTGTTCTAGACTTTGAGATGTTTACGTTTGTGTGGTAACCACGCTGTGCATTGTGTATTGTGTATCTTTGTATCTATCTTAAGGTGTCTTTTTTTGGAAACATGCTATCTATCTTAATGTGTCATCTGGGTGTAGCATTTCTGTGCTATGATGTGCAGTCAGTAGGGATGAACACAATGTAAATTGAGAGCTATATTCTAGAAATGACCCTCCTTTTCTTTAATATGGAATTTGCACCCTAGACAGTGAATTTCTGCCTAAACTTCGTCCTTTTTATGAAGAATATTGAATTGTAATGTCATTGTGCGCATTACATCTGCATACACATTTGCATTTCTTAGCACACCTATGTCTTGAGAAATTCAGTGTCACTGTGCCGCTTGCTATATCTGCACAGAACAGAGCCCACAGGTTAGCTGTAATGTCCACCCTTCACATGCTCTCCTTTCCTTATTGAAAGTTTGAAACCCTTGCCCGTTCAACACTACGTCATTTATTCGTCTGACACTGTTCTGTTGAGTTTCTACTACATTTGGCACGATCTTATCTGGACCATATATAAATGCTTCTTGCTTCCATCGTGCACACACTTTGCATTGCTAGAAATGAACAGGATGGCTAGACAACCATCACCAGAGGTTTATTGGAAGCGAAAAAACATCTTCTAAAAGCAACTCTTGATACATCTGAGATCACTGATTAAATACGTCTCCACCTTTTTCCGCAGCCGACTAATGTTCATTGCAGATTAAGCTCCATGTTTACCAGATGGCAACAGTGGCAGCCCAGTGATCAGCCTTTCCATAGCTTCAGCTCCAAGTCGACGCCATCAGACACGCCGGTCTTGCTCTCGGTCAAGGCCCTCTCGCAGCGAACAGGACCGACTGGCAGGAAGCTGTAGGACGGCGGCGGCGGCGGCGGCGGCGGCGGCGACGACGACGACGCTGAAATGCTCCTCTGCTGTTGAAATTCGTCAATTTACTTTCGCAGCCAAGTCACACACGCATCACAGGTTTCAGAAGATAGCAGAGCAGAGCGTTTTCGCTTGCCTGAGATGGCATGGCGCGGAAGTCGTTGTGCTCCGGGATGTGTATTGGTGGCACCACATGAGGCTGCTTGATGAGGCGTGGAGGCTGTGAGCTCAAGGTGAGAGAGGCATCGTCTCTGGCACGGCAGCTCTCCTTGCTGCTCTTGCACTGAGCAAAGTCAGATGACCAGTCTGAATAATTTGCATGCGCACTTGCACAGCACAGATGAAGGTCAAAGTAAGATTATCAGAGAGAAAAAAAATACTAGGCTGATATCAGAAAATGCACTCAAGAATAGATTGCTACTTTTCTTCGGGAAAAAAAAAAATGGCACGCACGTTATTCATTTGTTTCTTTTAAGTCATAACTTTTCTTACTACTGTGTTGTTGGGAGTTGGGCCAAAACTCGTGTTGAAAAAAAGGCAGAGGAAACCTAGTAAAGATTCACTAGAAAAAACGTCATAAACTTTTGCGATGTTGGGAGGGAAAAAGCATATGAATAAATGGGTAACTACTGGGCACGAAAACAAAGCTATTCTGAAAATAACGCGATGAAATAGTGCAGAGCATGAACGGCAAACCGAGCCAAGAATCGGTGTACCGTCTGTCTTAAAACCATAATTTTGCTTTGATGCAGAATTTTAACTCAGATGAAACAACAAATCAATTGAATTAACACGGGAAATTTACCTGAAATAATTCGCTGCTCTGAACTCGTACCTACTCAGGTCAGGACCGACATCGGTCAACCCGGACTCGCACACCGTCCGGCCTGCAAAAGGCGCCACCGGAGGAGGGGCTTTGCTCGTCGTCCTGAAGGCGGCCGCCGTCATGCCCTCGAACATGAAGGGCCAGGACCTATCCGCGCCGGCCGCCTCCTACACTCTAACCAAATCCACATTTAGCGACCATCGCAAGCACAATTTTAGTCAATTACGACGCAGCAGAGAGAGAGAGAGAGAGAGAGAGAGAGAGAGAGCCCTCTCCTGAAACCTCAACGAAATATACGTGATGCGTACCCTCTCCTCCTCGGTCGGCGCCGGCGCCGCCGCGCTGCTCCTGCTGCTGCCGTGAATTTGGTTTGAAGGGGGCTCCTTTGGGTGGCTCGACGACGCCGTCAGCGACAAGCCCGTGCTCACCTGACCAGGGAAAGATTTGCATGGGTTTTAGACCTCACCTCAAGCACAGTGACATGAAGAGGGCAGGCATGCTTGTACTCGTACTCGTTCTTTTCTTCTCTGGTTTAATACAAAGAGGGCAGGCACGTACCATTGTGAGTGGAGGCTGCGGGCACAGGCTCCTCTTGTACGGGTATTTCATGGGATCCACCGGGTTCAAGAGCACCGGCGGGAAGCCGCCATCCGCGGCCGGCCTCGACAGCGCGATCAGTGGGTGCAACGTCGGTGGCTGATGGTGCAGCGGCGGGAGGTGGTTGAAGACACCGCCGCCGTTGAGCACGTGCGACGACGGCGTGGCCGCCGACAGCACGGAGGCTCCTCCCTCCATCTTCTTCTGCTCCTCGATGCGGAGCTTCTCGAGCTGCGCCACGCCGAGGCCGCGCTGCGGGATCTTCTTGGGCTTGTTCTTCTTCGACGCCCGCGCCACGCCGGTGGCGGCGCCGCTGCCGCCGCCGTACTTACCCAGCTGCTGCTGCTGCTGGTACTGGTGGTGACCGCTGCTCTGTTCTCTCACCATCTCTTCGCACCGAATCAGCCGGACATGAGAGATCGAGTTTGGTGATTGGTTCTTGATGACGACGCGCCTCACGGAACGCGAGAGGGAATCAACAGACGTGCGCGCGCTGAGAGACGTGTGATTCTTGACGCTTCCCGCATCACCAACCCACGAGCGGAAGAGACCACGATTCACGACGACAAATGCAACGAAACCGATCGATGCGAGACTAGGTGGGGGATTGCTTGATTTACACTGGTGTCTCCACAAGGAGGAAGAAACCAACGCATGAAGAGCAGCACGATCCTTGCAGCCTACAAGATCAAGAACCTGCGGCTCTGTGTGGGATCGAGGCGCGTGAGGTGGGGTATATATAGGGAAATAAATTCTGCGGAGACCGGGTGCAAACTCCTATTTGTGCATACCCGACGTCGATTGATGCCACGTGGATAATCCTACAATCCAACGCACGTCATTAAGTTGTCATTTAATGCCTAGAATTGTATCAAAATTAGCAAGAGGTGAGTTCAAAATCCTCACTTAATGACGTGCGTTGGATTGCAGAATTATTCACGTGGCATCAATCGACCTTGGGTATGCACAAGGAGGAGTTTGCACCTAGTCTCCATAGAATTTATTTCCGTATATATATATATATATATATATATATATATATATATATATATATATATATATAGGTGCGCAGGAGCCGAGAGGTGCGTGCGAGTGAGTGGTGCCAGGCCCGGGAGACTCGGGAGCGGGAGATCTAGAGAAGGAAGAAACAGAGATGGATCGAATCTTCTTTCTTTTGTTCGGCTAATTTTCCGCCCAAATCCTCGCTCCACTTTGCTCCCTATTCTCTCAAGCCTCGAATCACTCTCTCTCTCTCTCTCTCTAACTCTCTCCAAACCTCCGAGGTTGTAGGAGAAAAGGGGCCGCAATACTAGGAGCAACAAGCAGGGTTCACTTTATCGAGTCGGTTTTCGCGAAGATCAACCACATCGAGCCGATTCGAAACCCTAAACCAATCAAAAAACCGCTTAAATTCAAAAAAAAAAAATATTTTATGTAAACCGATCGAAAATCGGTGAAAATCGAGCGATTTTCGATGCAAATCGACGAAAATCGCTCAAAAAATCAGACACAAAAAAAATCGATTCGCCAGTTGATTTTTGAATTTTTTTTGAAATTTTCCAAAGCGTTTGATTTCGAAACTCTTCGGTTTTTAATGATTTTTCGTGATGAATCGATACCACCGGGATTTCGATTTTCAATCCTAAATCAGTTTGATTAAGCCTGGCAACAAGCCCTCTCAACAAGGTGAGAGAGAGAGACAGAGTTCAGAGTGAACGATTGCAGCCGCATACACTTGCAAGAGAAATTGGACTGGAATTTTCGTTAGGAACTGTCAATTTGCCATGATGGGCATATACACAACACACCAATCAATAAACATGATGGGTCGCACTGCACACGGTATTTTTGAATCTTGATTAGATTTGTTTGGAACATGTGAATTGGGTATAACATTTTAGAGAGTTTACCTTTTTTTTTGTTAAAGCATTCATTATGCTTCTTTAAGTAGTGGATCCCTTCTATGTAATAAATTTACAGTCTCACTTGGTTGATCTGCATGTTATTTGATTGTGTAGGGTTGAAGTGTACTGGTTCAGAGAACTCAGATCCCGCTGGCCTAGTGGCCTTCGTCACTGACCTTTGAGCTTACTGTTAAGGGAACATACAGCTTGTCGGTGTACAGTTGTGGTCCCTTCAAGCCCACATGTATGATTATTGTCATTTCTTAATTTTGAATTTGTAATTTTGAGAGCTCTAAGAAGTTATTTATAAAATAATAACTGAATGCATGTGCTTTGCTACGAATAAAAATATCATACTACGTCGTCAGGATCGGTGCTATATCGTCAGGATTAGTATGCCCAACTATAAGAGCTAGGGCCAGGGGCGGAAGCCTGGGATGGAAAGCTTACGTAAAATCTCTTAAAAAATAACTAAAATCATAGATTTTTCCCAAAAACAGCTAGCCCAGCATAAGACTTGGGTCTGAGCTAGCGCCACCCCTAGTCTTGGCCCTTGGCTTTGTCTCTGCACTCGGTCGGGTCATGCCTCCACACCCTCGACTCCGCCACACGCTTTAAGCTTAACTGGTTTTGTTCTAGTTAGAAAATTTTAGGGATGTGAAATTTGTTTGTTGTATACTATTTTTTTTTGTTTCTGTTAGATTTTTTAGAAGGTTGAAGACAGAGTTGGGAGACGTGACACACCATTACAATCACCACCAATAAGTTATTTTTAAGTAGTAAAGATATTAACAAGGGCACACATATTAGGATCATTTTGTTAAAAACTAAGATTTAGTGAAAAGAGTATTAGAGTTAATATTTATACATTAACTAACAGAATTGCCCATGCAGTCACACAGCTGAATATTGCAATATATTGTATTTATTATATAACTCTATTGCCTTAAGAAAATATAGTTGTATTTGTTATATCATATCTATACATGATTAATCTGCACAATTATAAAATCTAGCCCACTAAAATAAGTGATGTAGATATTCTCTCTCCCAATTAATGACAGAATTCATAGAAATTGAGGTTTTTATTTAAGAATTATTGTGGAATTTTCTATAACTCCAAAGGGAAGGAGATACCTTGAATAATACCAGTTTTATAGATATATAGATAGATGGGAGCTCGCAAATGATCTAATATGTCATTCGACAAACAAAAATGAACCTAAAAAACACCACGCCAACATTAAGCACGTACTCCCTTCGGTCTTCAACAAGCTGACGTTTTGAATATAGTGATGGTCAAACTTCTGAAACTTTGACTATCGATATATTTTTAAATATTTTAATTGGATACATGAAAATTATATGTGTAGACTTGTCTCGAGAAGTACTTTCATAATATTATAATTTTATTGAGTCTTATAAATATGTTATAATAAAAATTAGTGGTCAAAGTTGTGTTTTGAAGACCGTGTTAATGTTCAAAACGTCAGCTTTTTGAAGAACAGAGGGAGTACTATATTAGGAGCTGTTAGAAACACATGTGTGTGTGTGTGTACACTATTCTACAACTACATGTAGAATAGACTATTCTCACCAAGCAGTCAACAGAGTCTGACTGAGCTACGTATCAACTAATCAGTGCAACACCCACTTTATTTGTTGACTAAGCCAATGAGTTACGTGGCTAACTAATTGGTAAATATATTCCTTTGTTTGTACTATAATATTTTTCTTTGATTTAGCTATAACTTTTTATTGGCAGCTCTAATTCACGAACGTTTTTCACCAGTAGTTTACCAATGATGAGAGCAACATAATTATATAAGTCTCACTTTTATATTATTATGCTGGAGGGTTCAGCAGCTGGCGAAGCTAGTGACGGCGGCCGGTGAAGCGCGGTGGCGTGATGGCCAGGCTTTAGCGAGCGTGTGGGTTGGCTCACGTGCTGGCATGGTCAGGGCTTGCACGACATGTCTGGGCATGCACAGCGCGACGCGAGCATTGCCTGAGCATGAGCTAGCCAGGGAAGAGGCTGACGCGAGTGCCTGACATGTCAGACAGAGATTTTGAGCGAGAGGTAATACGGAGGGAAAGCGTATTAGCGTATTTGGCCAGATTACACTTCCTTGTTGGAAAAATGGGTATTGGGCTGGACACCTTCCATTTTTATTTTAAGAATGATTTTAAAATTTTCTTTCAATTTATAGCTGGTCAACTTTGGATATTCTTAGAAAACTACTTCCAATGTTTAGAAAATTTTTGTGGATGCTCTTGAGGTGGTACTGATTTTTTTGTAAAATTTTCAGTATTTTAGAAGCCCTCAGTTTTTCTTATAAATTCTTTTAGTGTCTTAGTTTTAATATAAAGTGTAGTATTTGATTTTTGCAACAATAGCAACCTAGCACAAAAATTCATGAAACTTCTTGGAGACGCACTTTAGATTATCTAGAATCTGAATAAAATACTTCCAGGCTTTGTACTATTTCAATTCAAAGGTTAAAAATTAGGAACAACAGTTAGGAAATGAAAATATATTTTCTTTAAATGCCAAAAAATAAAGAAAAGCCAAACAATTCAGAAAATCCATAGTGAATGTATGGAAATAATTTTGCATCTCATTTATTATTTTATGACAAATGTTGGGATGTTACAACATAGCCTATGATGTGTCAACTTATCACAGATGGTTTCTTACAAAGAAGCTGCCTGTGATATTTCACAGACAATTTTGAAAATAAACCATCTGTGAAAGTAAACTTATCACATACTATTTTATGTTGGAAATACCTATAATAACTTGAGCAGTTATAAATTGGGAATCGCGTTGGTCATTGCGAGAACTTTATATGCTCTTCATCTCCTTGGTGCTCTTCATCTTCTTTTCAAACGTCGCATAGATCCACTACCATTTGAGAATTGCATCCACTACCATCTTCATCTTCTTCTCATGCTTCTTCATTGTTTCCTCGTTGCTCCGGTTCGTTCGCTCCTCTTCTTTGTCTTGTATTTTGGTTATTTATAGTTTTTTTATGATCGTTGATATGCCTCGCCCTTTATGTAATGGTAAGATTTGTAGTTCTTTTGTACCTACTGTATCTTAGAGGAACCTTTGCTTATTTGTTCGTAACATCCATATACATTTGGTCATAATACACACACACATATTCTAAACTATATTATTGTTATTTGTTTTAACTAGGTTATCAGATTCTAGTAATATTTTGTAACTATCATGTTATATTGGAGTGCACATGACCAAAAACGACTCTGATAGGGTGTTCTTGACCTCATGTATTATGCATGCAAAGACATATGAAAGACCATTTAACCTCTCATTGCATTATGATGGCTATATTTTAGTCTCCTTGAAGGATGTTTCTCTTGTGAAGGGTCTGGATGGTTGTCATGAGAGGTTTGCATGTGGAGATATGACATTCAAATGTGCCCAACATGCCCTATCCACTCTAGTGCTATTATGCCATAGCCATCTGTTGCTATGTTTCAGAAGATGACGTGGGGTGTATCAGTACTTTTATTAATGTGAAATATGTTGTACTGTCTGTTTTTAACAAAGATCAATTGTTAATTTTCACATATGTTTTGTCAACTGTCTCTTATTGATTCACATGTGTTTTATTAACTGCCTGTTGTTAAATGTACTATATTATTGATTCTTGAGGCTAGCCATAAAATATAAAAAATTACGTTAAAAAATATTGTATATCACATACTATTATTACCTAAATAATCGTCTGTGACAGTAAATTGTCTGTGATATTTACTATCACAAACGATTTCTTTATCACAATTGTTTGTGATGATCAAATATCACGAACGGTTGACGTATTCTAACCGCCTATAATCACAAGTAGGTTACTATGTCTATTTAGCTTTCCGCCTGGTCGATTTAGATACTCACACCTAGCGTCTCTCCATCCAAATATAGTGTTTTCTCTCTGCATTGCCGCGGTCTTCTCTGTGTTGATGTCATCCTCATCACCTACGTCGTCGCCCTCGTCACTGTGCCATCCCCTTCCTCTCCGCACCACTCCGTTGTCCTTTACCATGTTGTTGCCGTCCCCTTCCTCTTCGCACCTCTCTGTAGCCCTCGAAACTGTGCCATCGTTGTCCCCTTCCTCTCCGCATCACACCGTCACCCCCTCACCACCTCTCAGATACTGCCATCAACCTAGAACTTCATTGCTTTAGTTAAGAGTGAAGAGATGGTAGAATTATAATACTAACGGTAGAAATTTGGTGGTTGTGAGATCAATGAATAGGAGTAGTCTGGTGGTTGTAAATTTGAAGTCATTTATTATGTTTGAATGTGTGTTATGTGTATATATCTCAACTGTGAATTATGTATGTGTATTATGTTTATTTGAATGTGTTATGTATATTTATCTCAGCTATGAATTGTATATCTTATATATGTTTGAAAGTGTGTTGTATATATTTATCTTAATGAATCATATATCTTATATCTGTTTGAGTGTGTGTTGTGTGTATTTATCTTAACTATGTATCTTGTATCTTATATCTATTTGAATGTGTGTAGTGTGTATTTATCTCAACTGTGAATTGTGTAACTTATATGTTTCAATTGCGTGTCTTATGTCTATTTGAATGTGCGTTATATGTATTTATCTCAAATGTGAATTGTGTATCTGTACAGAGGGCGTGTGAGCGTGTCTAGTGTGATTCCTAAGGTTAGCCATAAAATTAAATTATGCATAAAAAAGTGCATATCACATACGATTCGTAACTATGAACTATCTGTTATTTATGCTTATCGCAGACGGTTCGCAATTGGAACCGTCTGTTATTTATCATTATCAAGTATGGTTTCTTATATAATAAGCATCTGTGATGTGTAACTATCATAGACGATTTTTTCTAGATAACTGTAACGCCCGGCTCCTCCTTCCACGCTGGCCACGCCAACGGCCGTCCCTCGCTTCTTCCCGCGCCGCCGCCGCCTCAAGAATCGCCGCCAGTGGATCTCGCCGCCGTTCGGCCACGCCTTCCGCCCTATAAAACCCCCACGGGACCCCTTCTCTCCGTGCCTCCTCTCTCTCCCTCCGCTCTCCTCCTCCCAGCCGCCGCCGCCGCCGTCTCCTCCGACTCGGCCAGCGCCCGCCAGCGCCGCCTCGGCCCGCCGCCACCTCCTCCGGCCTCCTCCGGCCCGCCGCGATGCCCCGCCTCGGCGCGCCACCCGCCGCCTTCCGCCGGTTCGGCCGGCCGCGCCCCAGCCGCTCGCTCCGCCCCGCAGCGGCGATATCATAGTCGCGTGGACCCGGTCCACGCGGCAGAGGGCCCCACCTGTCAGTTTATAAAAAAAATATTTTCCAAAAACCGAAAAATGCGGCTGACGTCAGCATGACGCGAAAATTCGTTTTTTCCTTTTTAAAAATTCCAGAAAATCCGTTTTATTTGTTTTTAAACTTCCGGGAGCCCGTTTTCGCCCGTACGAACTCCGTTTGGCTCCGTTCTTCTTCCTAAATTCATTAAAAACCTTAAACTTTAGTTTAGTGCTAGTTTGAAACTCAATTTGTGTTCATTTGAATTCATTTGGATCTTATTTGAATTTGGGTGCTTTTTACGCGTAGATTACGGAGAGTCCGAAGAGTTCCCGAACGACGATTTTGAGCAGCAACTCGTCGAACCAGGCAAGTCACACCCCCTTGACCATGTTGCTCCTAGTTTTATGAACTTGTATGTTGTATTTACAATTATTGCATGCTTATTTACTATAGACATTAATTTCCGACCTAGTTTTAAAAGATAGATATGACCATGATTGATGTGCCACCCTTGACATTTAAATTCCGATATCCTTGTAACCTTAGTAAAAATATGATTTATGACTATGGTAATATTTAGACATTGCTTAGATATGCTTAGAACTGAACTTAGGAAGTTTTGGGGAATTTTATGCCAAAATGATGACATGTTCAAATGGAAACTTATGATGATCAATGTTGGTAATAGTATGGAGATAGTATGGTTAAAATGAAAATGACTTAGACCGGGCGAGAATTGGTTGGAAAGTGGTGATGTCTTGGTTCTGGGTTTGTGGACAGTCTCGCCTAGTCAATTAAGGACCGGTCTGAGTCTCGCTGAATGTAAAGCCTAACCGTACTACCACGAGTCCGGAATGGGAACCTGGCTATCATTATTAAATCATTTCATGGACAGTCATGCCATATGGGGGTAGTGGT
This sequence comes from Rhipidocladum racemiflorum, assembly GCA_036346355.1. NCBI lineage: Eukaryota > Viridiplantae > Streptophyta > Magnoliopsida > Poales > Poaceae > Rhipidocladum > Rhipidocladum racemiflorum. The sequence goes on along the minus strand of CM070569.1, from coordinate 42,357,036 downwards.
GTGGTGAAAGCGAGATGCTACCACTCTGGCGCAAGAGTGGGCTTCTGAATAGAGGGAGTCTTTCAGCGGTGAAACCTTAGCGGGCATGACTACATGTATGATTTATTAATGAGGTCTTGTCATGATTTTCTCTGTCACTCACCAAAGGAAGTGTGTTGACATAAAAGGGAAATATTATGTCTTGTGGGTAAAGTTGTACAACCTCTGCAGAGTGTCAAACTAATCGATTAGCCGCGCCCGCGGTTATGGGCATGCCGAGCAAGCCATTCTCAGATTAGACTTTGGTAAATTAAAATTTGGTTTCCAAAATGATGATTGGATAGAGGGAGTCCATCATGGGTATAACTTAGCCAATTTCAGGAGAGATTCCTGAGTCATAAAGGAAAATGTATAAATTTGAGTTTCTTTATAAACTATGCCATTTAAAATTGTTTTGAATGATTATTAAACTATTGCTTTACGCTTAAACAAACCATATTGCCATCCTTTGATTACCCGTACATTTATATTGCATTTCCGGTGTAGTTTGCTAAGTACGTATGTACTCACCCTTGCTTAATTTACCACTACAGAGGAGGAGTATCACGATGGTGAGGACAAGTTGGACTAGGCCGTGCCCCCAGTTGATTGCCTGTGGCAAATTAATTGGGCTCTATCTTTTGATCTTCATTTCCGCTGCTTTATTTATTTGTTGGCCTGCGCGCCATTTCCTATGTAACCTTGAATATTTATTATTAATAAAGAACGCTGGATATGCTATGGTTTCATTTCTACTGTGTGTACTAGCATTTCCTGGACTAGTATCGAATACACAGAGGATTTCGGAGGTGTTATTCCGGGGTCCGACAATAACTGTTCGTGATGTGTAATTATCATAGATGATTTTTTTTCTAGATAACTGTCCGTGATGTGTAACTATTACAGATGATTTCTAATTCGTTTGTGATGACTACTAGTCATCATTCCTTTCCGGAAGGTTTCCCGGCTGGAGGGCTGCCCACGTCATCTCCTCGGTTTTTTTCATGAAAGCCCCTCATCTTCCTCCGAATTATGGATAAGTCCCTACAAAATTACAAAAAGGTCCTTCACGATTTTTTTTGAGAGTAAGAAAAATATTTCCAAATAGCGTTTAGGTCCCTCGCTCATTACTTTACGGAAAAAAACTTCCGTTAAATATAAATCTCGAATGAGCCCTTTTCTAATTTTTCAGTGTAGCGCTCAGGTCCAAAAAAAATGATAAACAGGTCCCCGTTCCTTACATCTAGGTCCTTTCTCAGAAAAAAAAGCGAATTCATTTTTCGTTCACGCGCGCGACGTGCGCCGCGCTTATTGACGTACTATATGTTTTCCATGGAACACATTCGGAGATGTTTGAACCAGGTATGCATGTACTACTCATTTTCAGGAGAAACCATATCAGTCAAAACATTGTCGGATTCTTGACATAAATAAATGCTAGCTCTTTCAGCATCACAGTGGGTGCGATGTCGTTATCCATACGTCTGATGCAAATATACTGAGATTAGCACACCCTACATTTGGTCAGAGTGGCCCCTAAACAGGAGCAATAATGGCCGGTCGGACGGTGATCCGCTGCAGTGCAAGTGTTACTACGCGAACTGAGATCCTCTGCCGTAGCGTCGGACCACTGACATGTGGACCCTGCAGTACAAGTGTTACTATGTGATAACTGAGATCCTTTGCCGTAGCACCGGGATCCGAGTCGACTACGCGGTGCAGCACTGCAACAGCACCATTCACCCGTTGGGCCAGATTGCTGTGGTGGCTAGTGTGGATGTATCACTGCACTAGATAGCATAAGTAATGTACATGGGTCAAAGCGACATCAGGATCAGGCACTACAGCACGCACTGCACTTGCTTCACATTTACAATAGCCAAGCTAGCCAAGGTGGCAAATATTATCTACGTAAACCCCAACTCGAGTATTTTCAGTGGTAAGCACGATGCAAGCGTGTATATTAAGAGCAGCTCCATCTTTTGGACACGGCATCTCAGGCCCTGTTTGTTTGCCCTATGGATTATATAATCCAGCTTATATAAGTTAATGGGGAAACAAACAGCCTAGATTATAATCTAGATTATATAATCTAAAGCATGAGATTATAATAATCTATAAGCAGCTATTAGGGTGCTTATATAATCTCAAACTAATAATCCAACACAGTAATAATCCAGGAAAACAAACAACCCACCGACTTATTTAAAGGTAGCTTATATAATCCAGCTTATATAATCCAACACCAAAAAGCTGAATTATATAAGCTGGAGAAGGAAACAAACAGGGCCTCAATCTCCCATGCCACCGTATATCTAACAACCATATCGTTCTCCTGCCCAGGAGTGGCCAAAAAGAGGAGAGAGGAAATACCTTCCCAGCCAGCTTAGCCAGGGTCCAGTGGACCACAATGCCAAACTAAGGTACCCTCTCCCGGACGTCGTCCGATCGAAACCGACCCGACGGCCCGGAGACGACGACGTTTAATTCTCTCGTAAGAGAGACGCCCATGCCGGTGATGCCTGCGAAAAACGTGGGTCCTAAACGGCCTTCTCCGGTGGCTAGTGCGGCGATTTAGCCGGTGGATATACAGACCGGGCGGGGGGACGTTGGGTACGTGAGTCATACGTAGGACCACTCGAAAAGATGCGCTAGCTTGGGGGTTGGATCGAGCTTCGAGAAAGATTCACCGAGATCGGATGAGTCCATTGCGATGGCGGCTAGCTCGATCGCGCATGAATGCGCACACGAGCAAATAAATTCTGCCGAGTCGGTATCCAAACTTTTTTTTTTCGTGTATATCACATGTTGATTGATGCCATGTGAATAACTCTGTAATCCAACGCCATAGCTTAATTCAGGTAAAAATAAATACATGACGCTTATTTCGGTGCAGATTTAGTTGCTTAAATCAGACTTAATGTCGTGGCGTTGGATTGCAGGATTATCCACGTGGCATCAATCAGCGTCAGGTATACACGAAAAGAATTTATTTGCCGCACATGAAGTCCAGCGGTTTTGTGGTCGCGCGGGGCGCCATCTTTCGCGCATGTCGAGTGTCACCTTCCCCATATATCCTGAATTCCTCGTCAGCCGATCGATCGAGCCGGTGTCCTATACCAAATCCTTCCCTTCCGCTTTTAAGCCTGCACCCCCCCCCCCCCCCCCCCACAGCAACTCGAGGACATATACGCACATGTATACAGACCAGATGTAGGCACTGCATGCGCTCTGCAAAATTGCAGCTGCGGTAGTTCATGACCATGGTTGAAAGCAAACTGTGAAACTCCTGCAGGGCCAGTTAACCTCTGTGGTTCATGAGCATAGCACATGTTTTCAAAACCAAACAAGAAAGAAAAAAAGAAGCTATGGCACAGTGATAAGTAATCCTGTCAGAGGTGTTACCTGCTAGCTAGCTCATGGCTACCTTATTCTGTGGTCCTGTTTCCCCTGTAAGGCAACTGCTTATGTTAGGCTAGAACGGTGCGAAGCTTGCACCCATCCTGTGACTGTCTGTGCCATCCCAGGAAGTGATGGAGACCTTCGGCCATGGACCATGGTCCACACTTGTCAGTGTGGGAGTCACAGGTTTTTGAAGTCCTTCTTGCCAATCCCATGGGTCATGGGCTCATGGCTCTCCTGATTAGTGTTTACTTCAGCAGTTCAGCTCATGGGTGTTTCAGTACTAGTGCATATATACTCCAGCTGGTGCTTAATACGATGATCTAGACCAGGGGTAGAGCTAGCCCAGGCCTAAGCTCCGGGCTGAACCAGCTGATCTTAGATTAAATATCTGTTTTCAATGATTTTTCAATAATTTTTCGTAGAATTTTAGTGGGCTTTCGGTCTGAGGCCAGGCTTTCTGACCTCTTCTGAGCTTGGATCATACTGATCTAGACGCTGGATTTAATGGAATGGTCCGAAGTGCCTTTCCTCGAAGAAAATCATCGTGCATCATTTTTACATAATTGATTCTGGGGAGGTGTTTCTACGCACTACTATTTTAAATTTTAAAGTTGTATAAATATTAAAATACTAATGAATGGTAGATACTGATTACTTACCTCTTCACTTGTTTTAAAATTTATACAAGTTATATTAAGAGGAATGCATAGAAACAGTACTCTTGATATTTTTAGAATTCCTAATTGATTGATCTCCACGAACTCGTCGATTTTTTGGACAAAATTGCAAACCGGACTGTAAACCTGACCTGAAGGAATCGCAACACGTCCGAGACCAACAGGGAGCTCGGGCACCAAATAGAAGGCATAACAAGGACCCTGCCCAAGCTTTGAGGTCCAGCCCAGTTTAATCACGTCAAACTATTTTGAGGCCCACAGGTACAGAAATGTCGAGCCTGAGCCTGAGCATCGACTCATCGTCAGCCTGCAAGGTTTTTAGACCGAAACCAAGAAAACGAGCTAGACCCATTTAACTGAATATTTTGATTTTTTGGTTTGGTTTTTTTATGCTATTCGATTTTTGGGTTTTGATTCAGTTATCTCTACTATTCTAAAGCAGCACTTGGTGGCAGTGGTCCATTCTTCTCAAGTCATTAATTGCTGCTTAATTGCCCTACGCAAGAAACGAAGCGTTGCTTTAATTAGCCAGCTTTCGCAAGAAACGAAGCGTTAAAGATAGATGTTTGATCTTGTGAAATAATTTTTTATTATTTTTTAATCTTTATTTTTCGTTATCAATTTTGTTTTTCGTAACAACGCACGGGCATGTAACTAGTTAACTCCTATACACCGAATAGAACCACCAGACTTGTTACAGGATTGCAGGAATGACAGGGTTCAATCGTACGGCGCGCCCAACATGCTGCCTGCATTCGTTTGCTCTGGTCTCTGGATGACGTCATGTCTGGAAAAATTTTGCTAGGTCATGCTCGTACTGAGATTCATGAGAGAAACATTGCTGGCCTCGATCATGTTGTGCCTTGTGTGGTCGGGTACAAAACAAGTCCGGAGCGCGATATGGTGGATGTTTCTCCTTCCTCTGTGGAAAAAAAGAAACCGATTGATTAGTTCGTGGCAAGGCAACACATTAATCGGCTAGGCCTATTGAAATATCTTATTGGACCCTAGTACCCCTTTATACCAGTGTCTTCTTCTTATCCTCCCACGGGAGACTTTCTCCGGTGCTTGGAAGGTACCTCAGCAGCCTTTTTTTTTTAAAAAAAAAGATCAATGGTAGTTGATTTACAAAGGATAATTTAAAGAGAGAAAAATTTGTAAATATAGGTAATTTAGTAATTGTTGTTTGAACCGTACATTCAACCTAACCCTTGCCTCTGCCAAATTTTGATTTACATACGTGGTAATCTAGTAAGTTATAGGAGAATCAAAGTAAATTTCATAAAACTATAGATTTTTGTGTGCAAACTATTAGAAAACTACATGTTTTAGCTTCTATTTCATAAAACTACAGATTTTAGGAGAACTTGTGTAACATCTCAACTTTGCACCTAGATTAAAATATAAGTTGCCAAGTTATTTTCTGAGTTTATTATGAGTTTTCAGAATTTTTCTAGTTTTGTAGATTTTTGGCGTTTAAAAGAAAATAATATCCATTGCCTTGTTGATGTTTATAATTTATAAACCTTAAATCTGAAACAGAGAAAGATTCATAAATTTTGGAATTGAGTTGTTATTTTTGGAAAATCTAACAATTCATTCTTAATTAAAACTAAAGCACTAAAAGAATTTTTTAAGAAAATATAGAGCTGAAAAGATTCTAAATTTTTTATGGCAATATAAATACCACATGAAGAATACCCCCAAAAATTATGACCCCAAGTTGTTATTTCCGGGATCTTACATAAAGACCCCAAGCTCCAAAAATCCATCATACCCTGCTCAGCGCACAAACCCATCAAGTTGCCTCTAACGGACGCGACTTGCCTCAATGCCTATGGTCCCTCGTTGCCTCCAGCGTACTCGGGGAAGTTGCTCCACCATGTCTGGGTGCTGATTCTTGACTAAGTAAACTTTTTCATATTCTATTTAACAGAATATATATGATTTGGCACATATATTGGCCACTATTGCAAACCATCTATGCTAGTGATGTTGCTTCATATGCCTAACAGATCTTCTCACAATTCATGTCGCGTGTCGCCAAGCCCTTTGTGCCATAGATTGTCATCGTCAATTAAATGAACTTAGTGAAAATCCATGTAAATTGCTTTGAGTTTACTCAAATCAGCCATTTGCTGCCACGGCTTATCTAACCTTCCACCTAATGTTTAAGTTAATACCTGGCCCACACTTGAAGTACCTTTGTTAGGTACCTTTAATTATAGATCATTAGATTGCAACTAATAAACGGAGTGCGTGAGAGAGTCTCCCCACGGGGACACGTTTCGTCCAGCGTCTCTCTCCTAACAGAGAAAACCATGTTTGGCGAGTGGGTGCAATCCACAGATTGATTTCAAATTGGGTTTTGCTAATAACATGTGAATGCATTGCTAGCCTCCCCATTATGCCTTCTATTCATATATAGAAGTAACAATAGTATGCATTATTTATTTTCGTAATGATGCCAGTTCATTATTCTGTGGGTTGAATGAATCCATAGGTCATTTATTTTTTTCAATGTCCTCTTGCGAAGATTCTGCGGAATGTGATTGCTTGCACCTTTAATCGCAGGAACATTCATAATAGTGTTTCTCATTTGTTTGATAACTACAAAGCTTAGCGCGGCGCACGCCGCGCACGCGATCGTTTATAATCATGTTTTTTGGATTTTTTGAGTTTTTTTTTTGCAATTTTTCGGGGGGGCATGACCCGAAACTATTTAAAAAACGTTTTTCTAAAAGGAAAATGGATTAGAGCGGGAAATTATTTGAGTTTTTTTTTGCGTTTTTTTGAAGGGCTTTTGCACCAAAAAGGGTTTTTTCGTAAAAAAACAGGACTTACATGCAGTTTTGATATTATTTTTTTTGAATTTTTCGAGGTTTTTTTTTGTTTTTTCGGAGAGCTTTTGCGCTAAGAAAGGGTTTTCTCGCAAAAAAAGGACTTACATGCAATTTCAAAAATCCAGAGGACCTATCGGCAAAAAAACCGACGCGCCAAAAGTACGCGAGCTGGCCACGCATCGTAGGGAGAAAATTGCGCGCGCGAGCGCTGGCGGGGCTCGAACCCGCGCCCACGGAGAGGCGACGAACGCCGTTACCGCTGCGCTACGCACCCCGCTCGGGCGAGCAAACGACGGGCGACTCCGTTTTATGCTATGATTTGGCGCGGGGCGATGCGGAGGGATCTCGGCCGCTCGCGCGCACGATCAGACGGCCGGGAAATCGGGGCGACGTGACATCAGTGCGCTTTCAGGAAACCTTCCGGTCTTGTTTTATGGAGTATTGGATAGGCAGCTTTGGAGCTAGACATAAAAAAAGAGAGGTGCTTCTATGCTCTTCCTTTCAAAAGTTGCGCAACTATTAAAGTATGAATGGAGGGTAGATGGTGATTACTTACCCCTTCGCTCGCTTCAAGATTCGTGCAACTTGTACTAGAAGGAAGAGCATAGAAGCACCTCTCAAAAAAAAAATTAGCGCTGCGGCGGTGTTGTGGGCTATTTGGAAGGCACGCAACACAGCTTGTTTTCAGCATAAATGGTCTGCTTACCCGACTTCGCTTGTGTTCTCTGTGTGCTAGTGGCTGGATTCCTGTTCTATTTTGCAGGAGGAGGACGAGCAGGAGGGATTGCGTTGGGGAGCAAAGCTGTTGGGCCAAGTGGCATCGGAAATCTTCAATACATGCAGAGGCTGGGATCCCAATGAGAAGAATCAACTGACCAAAGGAAGGGAGGAAGGGCTCAAGGTGTGCGCTGAATACTGAGGACTGAGGAGTGAGGAAGCAGATGATGTTAAGGCCCTGTTTAGCAGAACTTCAAGTTAATTAGATTCGTGGATTTGATGGAGTTAGGTATTTCTAGCTCCATCAGATTCGTGGAGCTAGAGCTGTGGATATAAGAGTGTTTAGGTGGGTCATCTTGTTTATATTTTAGAATAAAAATATAAATTTGATTTACTTTATTTTAACTTACGAGTTTCAGATATGAGATGGAGTTAGGATCTGAATCTATACAAAACAGGGCCTAAAAGTGATATGTCAATCAGCAAAACGTCCTGCTTTTGGCTGTGTTTTGTATTATAAACTGTCTATTCTGCTTGATGATTAGGGGTAGAGTTCAGGGCGTTTGAACAAAAACTATGTGGGACGTCTCGCTGTGGGGATGCGAGCGTTGTTCTCCATCTCTTGCTCTGTTTTCTGTTCTCTCTTTTGCAGAACCTCTGTAGTTTGGTTTCTATTAATGGAAAACGAAGTATTGCTTTGTGTCTAAAAAAACAATAGCATGCATTATGCTCTAAATCCTCTTTTCTTCCAGAAAAGAAGAAGGAGAAATCCGCTGCAGATATGCCATGCATTGAGATGACCAGGTTGCAGATGGAATGAAAGAAAATCGCTGATAGGGAAGGCCCAAGGAAGTTCCATCTCTTCGAGGAAGAATTAATGGAAAAGAACCAGTCACTTATTATAGACTGAAAAGAAGTGAGTATACCGGCGAATAGAGAACTGGCAAGTGGAGCTGTCTACTGTAGCAAGCAAGGCAAAGCAAAGCAAAGCGCTTTGAAGTTTGCGAGCTATGGTGTAGTCAACTACTAGCTATAAGAAGTGTACATGTCATCTATAGATAGCTAATAGACAACCTCTCCAATGGACTAGCTATAGTATTATCTACAAAATTAAATATGGGCCCATATGTAAGAAGTGATAAATACCTTGGAATCAGCTATAGTCTGACTAAGTTAGTAGTCAGTCTATATCTCTATCTTCCTTTTCTCTTATCCACCTAAGCAAAATGCTGAGTTGGTACCCTTATAGCTAGCTGAAATGGCATCATTGGAGATACGCTGCGACCACCACCTCTGAGGAAACAATCTCTCAATTCCACCACACATTTCGTGGTCTGCACATTCCTCGAACCATATCCCCCATCTTCTTCTTTTTTCCGAGGAGTATCCTCGTTCAAGTCAGTATGTAATCTTTTTTATGCCTCAGACACCAGTGAATCAGAACTTTCGATTTTTGTCCGTTAGTGTTGGAGCTTACCGTTTCCAATTGCTTACATACTCTTGCATGCTCTGATCCACTAATATAGCAGCAGCAAACAAGTACTCTTGCATGCTCTGATCCAAGCAGAGGCTCATTCCAGGATGACAAAGATTATTATGTATTGCTTACGTATCTGAAGGATGCTGTTACTATTTCCATACCCGCATTAATCGCACTTAGCCATGCATCCGATGGTTAAGAAAATGATACATAAAACTACAAAAAAAAAAAAAAAAAACTTGCTCATTTGCTTTACTGGACCTCAAATTTTCCATGTTACAGTTTCAGAAAAACAACAGAGGACTTTTCATATGCACCACGCACATTAAGCGGATGCATACGTAAGTTGCGTAAGGGCGCAACCCGTACGCCATGAAGAGTGTGTGCAATACTACTCTTACTCATACAAGATAGCAACAATGTCCTGTTCAGTATTCACGTATATATGTGATTGAAGGTAGGATCTCAATCCTACCATGTATAAATCCGTAGCGGCATAGAGCTCAGTTAAAGTTGGGTATCCCAAGATCCTACCAAAACAATCTCCAAGCATGAGTAGGAAACTAGCTACTGCTACAACTATAAAATCCCTCAACATTACATGCACATAATTGTGGCAACGATGTAATTAAACACTATAATTTAGAAATTAGGGAAAATTAGAAAATGGGACATATATCATCCATGTTTAAATACTAGCTTGGGATGTCTATTTCTAAGATTAAGTCATGCTTTCTTAAATAAAAGACACATTTTTGAACAATTGGATCGACCTAGAATCAGAAACACATTCCAAAGATAATCCAGAGGCCAAGAAAATCAACTTACAAATCAGAAACCATTAATTCTTTTCAATAAATGTGGGTAGTTTCTTCGAAACCTTGACCTTGAATTCGTATTCTGTCTCGAAAGAAAGGACACGTGCGTGAAGCCTCCATGAACGATCCTGATGTTGTATGCGTAACTACCGGTTTTCTGTGTCAGGCCAAAACAACAGTCGAAATCCAGTTCCCACAGAAAACAATCGCACTTCATGTCGGAACTCGGAACTGCTAGCTAGCCACAGAGGATACGAATCCGTCGCCATAGGAGGTTAGTTAGGAACTGGCCATACGGCCTCTAGCTCAGGTTGCAAAATGCAAATTTTTTTTTTAATGTTCCCAGAAGCTAGCCATTGCTATCGCCTTCCAGAAGCCCCATGTACTCGAAGGCTCAAACAGAGAGGCCGTAGGCGAGGGCCCCGCGCAAGCGTTGTCCACGCCTACGAGGTCAGATCAATGTTCCCAGAGAACCAGAACAAAGCGAAGAGGCATTCGATTTCCCACCCTTTTGTCCAACAGAAGCGGCTCATGGGCGCAGCTCGGTTCCAGTTGTCCGCGCCCACCTCATGCAGTGGCAGTGCCATGCCATCCAACCAATCTACGGTTGGGAGAAGGCATAGCGTAGCCGCGTAGGTTTGCCACGGCAAAGCGTGAGCTAGCCTTGTAGTCGCAGTTATGGCATTTGCAATCGTCCTGGCGAATCAAGGAACCGGAGCAGACGGCTCCGGTTCGATCAGACACCACACACGCAGATTCGACCGATCTGTGCAAAGCTTTGGATATGTTCACGCCATCTTGGCAGCAGGAGCGATCTATCTCGAACAGGTCCCTACATAGTACATACTTGACGATGAAACTGCCTGCAACTCCGATCTACCTATAGCTGCTACCACCACCTCATCTAAGTGCTCCGTATGAAGTACACAAACCACGCTACTATAGGAATATACATCACAATCGATTCTTTTTCGTCACAACAGTCGGTTTTGATAGCGACACAAAGTCTTTAGACAATGATGATGAGGCTTTATCATTGTCGGTTCTCGCGCGACAGTAATAATCAATCATCACAATCGGTTCCCACTTAGAACCGATTGCAATGAATGTATTTATCTTTATCGGTTTGTAACTAAAACCGATTGCAATACATCTGTGTCGGTTTTTAAATAAAACCGATTGTAATAGCGAAATACATCTGTGTCGGTTTTTAAATAAAACCGATTGTAATACCAATAAATATGTATCGATTTTTAAATAAAATCGATTGCAATACTTAATAAATCTTTGTCAGTTTTTAAATAAAATCGATTGCAATACAGACTATACACCACCCAAACATAGCCCCAAATCTATAGTATCACTATACAAATCACAGTATACATACATTCACAATATGAAAATAGCCCCAAATCTATAGTATCACTATACAAATCACAGTATACATACATTCACAATATGAAAATATTACAGAACATTCATAATACTTATACATAGCACATAACATTCACATTCACAGTACACATATCACATTCATAGTACAATCATATATATCACATTCACAGTAGACATCACATTCACATGATAATATTATTTACAACATATATATGAACTAGTAGGACACTTTGTCGTCTCTATACCTACCATCCTCTACTATGACCTTTGTTCAGTACCACATGCATATGTGGTCTCATAGTTTGTTAATATCTTTGTTGTATAGCCTCTGCGCGGAGGATATTGAGTTTCTGCAAAATAGAAACTACTTCACTAATTTAAGTTTTAAAATTAGTACGTAAAAGACTGAGCTTATTATGCATGTATACATGGGCTGAGCTTATTATGCATGTATACATATATACCTTAGGGAACATGTATGAGGTGCCGATTAGGGGTGGAATTTTAGCTCGAGGCTCGAGGCTCGGCTCGGGCTCGGCTCGGCTCGGTGCGGCTCGGCTCGGCTCGCATGGCCAACGAGCCGAGCCCGAGCCTACCGCCTGGCTCGCTTGGCCAACGAGCCGAGCCCGAGCCAGCTCGTGAGCGGCTCGTTAGGCTCGACAGTCATTGAGTTATATAAGGTATGAATTCACAATACAGTAATTATTATACCCAATGCTAGACATCTAATGAGCAATGCTTGTCTTACATTACTTTTTGAGTTTACTCTTCTTAGTACTTCAAATGTCTTGTATTGGGTCTACTGATTACTTTTGCACAGATAAAAGTAAGCGGAGTATTCTTTTTTCAGATTACATGTTTGCAGTTTTATAAACTGAAAGAGCAGTCTAACCATATGTGCTTAAAAAGGCGTCCCATAAATGTGAAATTGCTTCTTAACCGAACCCTAGAGGCGGCTGGAGCCTGAGAACGGTGAGAATGGATGGAGGAGCTTCGTTTTTTGTGAGAATGAAGGGCATTTAGGCCCTTGCCAGTGCCCTTGTAGGCCGGCTCGCGAGCCGGCTCGAGGCTCGAGCGAGCCCGAGCCGAGCTCAAGATTGAGCTCGATGTATGCAACGAGCCGAACTCGGCTCGGCTCGATTCCACCCCTAGTGCCGATCAGGTTCATCATGTGATGCATAACATAGAAATCACAAAAGTCATCGCACCCCAGTTGATGACACTATGAAGAAAGAAAATCAAATTAGGAGATGAACATTAGATGTCAGAAAAAAAATCATATGCTAAGGATTTGTACCTTAAAGTGCTTTCACTCAAACTGGTCGTGTAGTTTGTCATCGTATTGCCCTCCTTCAGCAACGTACAACGAGAAAACTCTACATATATTAGAGAGATGTTATTGAGAAAAAAATGAATATAGTTAATTACATAAAGTATTATTTTAGAGAAATGTATTTACTTATGCAAAACAGCCTTAATCGCGTAGGCCATTGGTCTCTTCTCGAACGAGTTAATAGTGTAGACTTTATTTTCCTTCGAAGCGACCGCAAGTAGAACCCAATAATTGCTTTCAAAATAGTATGCAGTGCAAGAACAATAAGTTCATATATGGTTTACGTGCGTACAAGTAATTAAAAGGTAAAGTCATCAGAGCAGTACTTACTCTTTATGGTATAGAAAGAGAATAAAATCCTTTTTCACCTTAGCATTAAATGCGTGTTTGATATAGTTGGCAACAAACTTCAATTCAAGTCTAGCCATGGTCAAAGACACCATGTCGGGGTCCACAAACCCAACTGAATATCGATACGTCGCGTCTCGCAGCCTCATCATCATGCAACTCGTGTCAATTGTTAATAAATATAATACAAAATCTTATAACAATCATAGGCTCATGTTGTATGGTGCGATACTTACAGCGTTCAGGTTCGTACAGTAGAAATATCAATGGCTTTTCAGGCTGTACAACCGGAACAGATCCTGAAACTCACTGGGAATATCCCGTGCTCCAAGCGATGGAAATGTCCCCCTCAATACCGAACAGTAAAATCGACTTTACGTTCGGCCGCATTTGCCTTATCGTAGTACCATCCATGCAGCAAACGAGAAGCGGTGGACAGAGCATTCAATACGTGGGAGAGAGACAATGGGCTTTCCTTGCATGAAGATAAGAATCGTTCGTGATGACTTCGTTTCTAAAATTTGCAGATTATATACACATATCACAATCGATTTTTTCCTCAAAAATTACAAACCAATACAGACGAAGCGATAGTGTTGTCCAATTCTATAGCAGTGCCAATTGATGGAGAACCCAGTAGCGTAGCATCAGCTCAAGATAATCATAAATATACACGCAGCTTCCTCGCAGCGGGCAAATACGCAGTACGCAATGCGCACAGCTGGAGATGCTAAAGCCACGGGCTCCGATACAAAAGGAAACCGACGATGGAGGAGAGGAGAGCCTCACTCGCTTTGCGAAAGACGGAAATAAAGGGGGTCAGCGAGTCTCGTATGATTCCAGCCCCCGCTCATACCACCACCCATCACAGGCTCTCAGCACTCCCAGATAAAAGGCCAAAGTATCGTAGGAAATGAAACGACCGGAAAGAAAAGGTAATCGCTGTAATCCGACAGTGGACAGATTTACGGACAGATACATATATACACGATGTGTTTGGATTGAGGCCGTGGACGACTTTGTCCGTCTCCTTGAGGGATGGGTTCGTCCGATAAATCTTGCGAGACGACCTGATCTCGATCTCCCTATTGCTTTAGCTGAAAAGAAGAATAAATTAGTCTGAAATCGTTTGATCCCATGACTTAAATCAAACATGGTGTTAAAGTATAAGTGAATTGGCTATCTTTCTTCACCAGATTAAGCTTTTAGATAAACTGACTGGTGCATGTAACTCAATATTGTATCAGAGACAAAAAAAAAAATCCTTAAATTCAAGGTCTGATTGGTGCAATTAACAAAATTTAATAATTACAGCTTACTTCTATTCCACCCTTACACATCTTTCCTCATTACTTTAAACTTTTGAGTGAATTGATTGGTATATATAACTCAATACATGATACATACTTAGATTTTTTTTATCGGCGACCGGACCATCTGATGGCCAAACCAAACTTGTCGTAAAGACGCACGAAACGAATGGATACTCGGACTTCGTCGGGGGCGACGACTAGGAATTAGCCGAGTACACAGTCGATTCCGCTCAGAGCAAGAAAAGAATCGGGGAGATTTCACAGCCGACTAGAAGTCTAAAGCGGGGCAAGGAAGCAGCCGGCCGGGGACGCGGCCGCGTTTGCTTGTGCTAGTACGCGCAAACGCGGAGGTTAATTAAATTGTTTTTTAATTGAAAATCAGATCCTGTGATACTAATTTATCATAAAAATCGTTAAAAACTGAAATTTTTTAAAACCGAGCGTTTGAACAAACAAATTAAAAAAACAAAAAATTGATCGGTTTTTTGAAAAACCAATCGGTTTCCTCGAAAAAATCAATCGACGAGTGAAATCTTTTGGACGAAAATTGCTCAGTTTTCTCCGGGTTTCGATTTTCTTATATCGCATACATTTTTTCAAAATTTTTGAATTCAACTTATTTACTGATCAGTGTATGGTTTCGAATCAGTTCGATATGATTGAAAATCACGATTTTTGAGAGCTTATGATTTTGTGACCCTGCCGACGACTGACGAGGGAACTGAACCGTGCAACAAAATCGTTGTTCCCGACCGCGGAGGTGGCGAGAACGGGGCGAAAGGAAACGAGAGGCTCGCGACAACATGTGTTGTGAACTTGTGGTTGTACCCTTACTAGATTCATTCAATCAATCAAAATTCGCAACAGCTCAGCTGGGAAGTAGCAGTAGCAGTAGCGGTAGCGTAAGTTGACGTCACTTATAGCTGTACATGTACGCACGAACCAATAAATCCCCTTAATTAGGCCTCTATATCCTAGGTTACACCCTAGTCAATACTCAATACTAGTACTCTATTCTCCAATCATGTGTTCACCCTTCCCAAGGCGGCGATCCAGCCACACGACACTAGACAGGTGGCAGTGCCTCTGCCGCCGGGGTCGTGTCGGTGCCGGCGCTTGCCTTCTTGGCTGGGGCGGCCGCGACGGGGCCGACGGCGGCGCGGCATATGGGGCACGTGGAGTGCGCGCGAAGCCAGGCGTCGACGCACTCGACGTGGAACAAATGCGCGCACTTGGGCAGCCGCCGCACCTTCTCGCCGGCCTCCACCTGCCCGAGGCACACCGCGCAGTCCAACGCCGGTACCCCCGCCTCCGCCAGCGAGGCGGGGCCCTCGTACGCGAACGTCGGGAGCGCGGCGATCGCGGCGGCGCTCATGCCGAGGTCGGCCGCCGGCGCGCCGGCCTCCTCCGCCCCCACGCTGAGCTGTTGTTGACGGCGGCGGCGGCGTCTGCAGGTGCACCAGACGGCGAGGTAGAAGAGGAAGGTGAGGATGCCGATGGTGAAGGAGAGCCCCATGAACAGCAGCCGCGCGCGGGTGCTGTACCTGGAGCTGTCCGCGAAGAGCCACGAGTTGGCTGCGCTCATTTTAAAAACCCGGCCCTCGTCTCCTCCCACCAAATGAGCTCTTGGCTCCTCGGCGCCGGCGGAAGCAGCAGCTGCGGCCGCACCAGTTGCTGTATACTACCCCCTAGCCGGCGACTTGGATGGAATTCTGGGTGCAGTGAACGCGAAGCTGCGAGCTTAGCGGCCGGAGCAAGCGGAGATGTCTCTTTTTTTTTTCTTTAGGTCGCGCGCGTTTGCTGGGGCAAAGGGGCGCCGCGTCCAATATATATCATAGGGAGGTGGGTGGTGGTGGTCGAGCTGAGGCTTCGACGACACGGCGCGCAAAGGTGAGGTGAGCCGTGAGCCCGCGTGGGTCCCGCGGCGTCGTCTATGTTTCTTGAACCTGGCGGGGACGTGAGTCACGTGACTAGCGAGTGAGAGGATCGACCGACAGCGCGAGATATATAATTAAGGCCGCGCGACGCCGTTGCTGATATAACAGGAATATGTGCTGATATATAATTGAATCTTTAGTTTCAGTGGACGAATGCTAAAATTACTTTTGAGAGATTTTGGTTATAAATATAGTACTCTATTTTACAAAAATAATCAATCTCTATAATCTACAATTAATAAAGAGTTTGAGTATATTATATATCTTGTGTTTATATATTTACGATGGTTCTTTGTCTATTTTTGATTGGTATTGGGATTGATCAGTACGACTACTCTCTAAAGACCAAACAGTATGCCGTCAATCCCATGCTATTAAACTAATCTTGTAGATTAATTCTTATCCTCTAGACCCGGGAGGCCCGGATCATCTACTTATTAATAGTATATTTGTGTATAACACAAACGGAGATTTATGCCTGACGAGTGACGACGTTGCCGTGAGTGTTCATTTCGTTTTCATTCCTTAGACGGTCGGACCTCTTGGTTGCGTAATGTGTACTGAATCTACTTATTAGACTTCACTCGTTTTGCTAGCTGGAGCTGATTTGAAGGTTTGCATGTTGGAATTGGACACTGCACGCCAGTATGATTTGATTTCCACTGTGACTAGGCGATTTTGTACACAGTTCTGCTAATAATTTAGGAACTGTTGGTCATAAACTAACTAATAATTAGGCGCATTCTGTATGTCATGATGGGAAAGTTCACTAAGCTACAGGTTGAGCCGGACGGTTGCAATATTTAAGTGCGCAAAGTCACATATGCTTTTTAGGCTTTTTCTCTCGAAAATATACTTATTAGGCTTTTAGCACACAGACTTGAATGGTCAAGGATGGCAGGAGATACAATTTAAAACTAAAATCCCAATCAAATCCTTCTCGTCCAATCCGAATGGCCCCTAGCAGCAGTGCAGCCCTTTTACATCCTGATCCTAGTGTTTAGTAGTGCCTCAAATTATAATGATCATATCGTTGATTGATACTGCAACAACGGAGGAAGCTTTGGTTTTTCTGGTCCGTTGGTATAGTTTTTTATTTCCCTGTAAGTTTGCGTCTTATTCGAATAAAATTGTAAATTTGGTCTCTTCTTAACCGCAGAAGTGGTGGTAGACACCTACTGCACTCCTTTACCACAGCAAGTGGATTTATCGTGCTTCCTACCGCAGCAGATAACACATATTGCATCATGATTATTTTGTGGTCGAGAATGAGACTAGATTTATAATTTCGTTCTAACAGAGTCAAACTTACACAAAAAAATAATTAGACAACGTGAAAAAAGCCAAAAACTTGTAATGGAGAGTGATTGTTGCAGAGGCTGGTTGTTAGGTGGGGCGCCGGCACCTGATGACCCATGGCCCATGGCCGCTAGCGACACCGCTGACGGCACGTAGTTTTCTGTGAAACAAATAGGGGAAGTGCAGACTTGTTTTTTCTTTTCTAAAATTATTTTTGGCCAGAGCTCTAGCAATCACTAAAAAGGGGTGAACACCTAGATGTATCTTAAAATTCGAACTCGGATGGGCAAGAGACCGACACTCACTCCTTGCCAACTGAGCTATACTCGATTCTCAATGCAGAGTTGTTATTGTTATATATTCCCTCCAGTCGCAAATAGTAGTCGTTTTGAATATTGACACGGTCCCTAAAACTCAACAATATCACCGATTTATACTGTAATATATTTAAAAAATCAAATAAAATTATAATAATACGAAAGTACGTTTCGAGATGAATCTATATATATGATTTTCAGTTTTTCACCCATCCAATCTAAATATTTAAAAACATATATAAATATCTAAACTTTCAAAAGTCTGCAGCATCCCAAACCGACTACTATTTATGACCGGAGGGAGTACTTTCTTCTTCCAAGTTTATAAGACATATTTATTCTTAGTATATAGACCAAAAAGACATTAAAAATTACTAGATTACCCTTAATTATTATCACTAAACAATATATTTAATGCATACATATAAAAAGTATAAAGTAATGATGGATATTTATTAGAGCTATGAAGAAAATAACATACTAATTTTATATTAAAATATAAAACACGTCTTATATTTATAAATAAAATCATTAAAAAATATGTCTTATAAATTTAGACAAAACTTCAGCCTCGAGTTTACACCGATGGCAAAGGCGCGCACGCAGGCTTGACATGTTGCTGATGGAGTGCGGACGAGCAAAACTGACAGCTAGTGTCCGCATGCTAATGTTTTTCTTTGGGTTCATGATAGCCGATGCTTCATGCTTGTTTCAACTTTCAAGTGATTATTAAGCAAGGTTTAATGACGAACAAATCCGTGCCATGCGTCTACACGTTTTCAGACGTCTGTGTGCTAATGTCGACTTTACATGCGTCTGAAAATTTCTTGTGATTTTAATCCAAGGGTCAGATTAGATGCAACTACGCTGACAGAAAAACCACACGTATGGCCCCCCAAAACTTCAAAGTTGTCGGTAGGTAGCTAGACGCATAGCTAGCATGCAATTTACCACACAACAACAGAGCGAAATGAGATGGTCTGCAGGGTGTTCGCAAGCAGGATTAAGCATGCAAATACGTACTAGTACGATATTCTTGGTGCTGGTTCTCGAAGATTTAGATGCTGCACTAACATCTGTGCACTCAGGAAGATCTGTGCTGATTTCTCTTCCAGCTGGTTCACCCAGCAATTGAGAGGCTGGAGGTGCTGGTACGACATGCACTAGAAAAGGCCCTCCTGCTCTCTCGACTAATCTTGCTCCCGGCTAATAATCTTTTTGCAAGCTGCAACGATTTGACGTGAAAGGTGTGAGCTAAGATCCCACTCCAAACACGTCCCCAGTGCTTTTTAGCTTTTCTCAGTCAAAAGGCTTTTTTTCCTCTGAGAGAAACAACGGATTTCGCACCTCTCAGCCCTCGGTTTCTGGTGGATTTGTTGGAGGGTTGCGCACAGGCAAAAGGGTTATGTCACATCGTACTGGCATATAAGTATACCATACTGCAACTGACGACACAGGCTAGAATGTTAGGAGCACTGTATTTCATGTCCAGCCTAAAAGCAGTTCGCAGTTTCTATCTCAGGGGAAAAAGCAGTTTCTCTCTCAGGGGGAATAGTCTGTACATGACTGGGCTTCAGCTAAGTGCGCGTTGGGCCATGAATCCATGACCATAAGCCAGGCATGACCAATCGCGGCACGGGGTTGCGGATCAGTGGCTCTGGCAGTGGACGGCCGACGGGAAGTGGACGGCCGATAAAAGCTACTCTCGTGGGGGGCTATAGAATTTTTATGATATATTATGCTGATAGTATATAATGAATAATAGAAATTATATTTAGTTATTGATTTGCTAAGGGTATTCTTACTATTTTACCATCAAAGAAAGCATAAGTAAATAATAACTAATATGGTACATTTGATTGAAAAAAATGAACCATACATAATAAATTTAGTGTACCGTAAAATAGCTCTATTTCTATGGGTTCAATTTCTGTTCCTTGCCATAGGTCTCTGTGGAAATTCTGGGCACTGCTCAAGCACAAATTGTATGTGTGGCTTGCCTGACAGGATCACTGCTGTACGTCAGATAGATTGGGAAGAGAGGTCCTTCGAATAATCAATGGTGCGTTTAAGGTTTTGAATCATGATTCTCACTTTTTCACGGTAAGGTTTCTGAAAGACTATGTGGAGGTCTACCTATGTGTGTGATGAGTAATTGATTGTAGTTGAGCATGTAGTGCTCATGTGTTGAGTTTGATTTGACTTTGCCTTGGTTTTGAGCAATTTGAGTTGCTATAAGTTGTACCAGGACCAGAGATCGGAACCTTAAGAGGTCGGGCCATGATAGGTCAGAGTCATGAAAGGTCAGGCCTTGACAAGTCGGAACTTTAAGTGTCATGGACTTGACTGGTTGTGAGCTAAGGTGGGATCCTTAGATGTGTGATTGCTCAGCTGATTACTTTTGCTTATCATTTTGAGCAATACTATGTGGTGTGTTTCCCTTGTCTGTGATGGTTGCAGAACTTCGGAGCTAGGTCATGGTGAGGTGGACGAGATCGGGACTAGGCTGGGAGAGCTAAGGTCCAGACGGTCAAGCTGTCGCCGGAGGATGACCGAGGCTAGGAGTGCCTGCAAGCTGAGAGGGCAAGTGGATAGAGGAGATGCTAACTTAAGCCCTACTCAAGCGAATGAGGATCGTTGGATCAAGGGTTCGCGGGTGGAGTAGTGGTTAAGTTAGTGTGTGTGTGTGTGTGTGTGTGTGTGTGTGTGTGTGTGTGTGGATAAAATCCATTGTGTTATTGGGTTGTGGGTTAGCCCATGTGTGAGTGAGGGAGTCAAACTCAGCCTTTGATGAGGATTCTTGAGGGTCAAGTTGTCATCTAAGGGTGGAGGTTGCTTCCAGTGTGCTATAAGTAAGGGGTGGAGGAATGCCTCACCCATAAGTATTTAGAGAGGATTTTTGGTTTTCTTTGTGCCCATGTGAACTTTGCCCAACTGGTAGTGATGATGACATCACTCCTTTGGATACACGCATATATCATGGTCCTGTGACTAGAGCTCGTGCACGTCAATTAAATCATGAGGTGAGCTCGTTTCTCGATATTCATTACAATAATATTATTGAGAATGGGATGCTACTAAATATTTGTGATGTATTACTGCTTAGGAACATGGGAGAAGCACGCCAAGTCAATCCGAAGGCCAAGACATCCACAATTCAGACTCCGAGTTCAGTTCGGAGTTAGCGGACAACACCTCACTAAAACGGGCATAACTTTCTCATACAGAGTCCAATGGAGGCGTTCTTGTACTTGTAAGAAAGATAACGAAGAGATCTTTCCAATGGATCTGGTCTCAGCTCTAGATTCATCGTGAGTCGGCAGGAATCATCAAAACAATGCACGAAATTCCTGTTTTGGGCTGTTTTTGGGCCTTGTAAGCATGCATGGGCCAAGCCCAGGTTGTGTGCGCCCCCCCTCCAGCCGCACACAACCCTAGGGTTTCCCCCACACGCCCCCTAGCCATATATCCTATAGCCGCCGCTTTCATTGGTGGGTTTTGCTTAGATTTCGACTAGACACTCTGTCAGTTTTTCGCTGATCTTCGGTTTGTGAAACCCCAACTCGTGTGCTTAATATAATTCGCAATTTCAGATTGCTTCTTCTACGTTCTTGCTTGTGTTCTCGATTCGCATGCAAGGATAGGCCTTCTTGGCGAGGTCAACCATGTTTGCGCGTGGTTGATAACCATCAGAGCCGTGGTGTAGCGATTGCAGGGTTTGGATTGGTTCTGATCGGAAGCCGGATCATCAACATCGAGTCTCCACCAATCGACTTACCTCCACCTATCGGAAGATCAGGCCGTCGTGCCCATCAAGTGGTATCAAAGCCCAGGTTGCCCAGTAGGTAACCCTAGTTTCCCCCCATCTTTTACTGTTTCCATCGACCTAGAGATCAGAAAATTAGCCCTACAAAAATTTGTTCATGATCTGTTCGTCACCGATTCATTGTCCTACAACCCCTTGGGCCATTGCAATTTTTGTTTTCAGTTTGCTTTATTGAATTTGTGTCTAGTGTCAACGTCTTGTTGCTGGTTAGAGATCGTGATCCTAGTTTTGGTTATCCCTTTCCGTTGCCCTAGTTCTTGTCTTGCGCGGTTTGCTCCCCCACCACCGCCAACCCTAGAACCGAATTGAGTTCTACTCGGTTTGGTCCTTGCCATCGCCCTGCATTATATTTTCTGTCCTGCAAACCCTAGATAGGTCGCGAGCCGCCTTGTATCAATTGCCCTGCACCGTTGGCCACCCTCTTTCATCTGCAAACCTATTCCTATACTAGCCCTAACTGGAAGAAAGAAGTAAAGTCGTGAGCAATTCCAGATTGCGCAGGGTTCACTAAAACGGTCATAACTTTTGTATACGAACTCCGATTTGGGTCTACTTTTTTTTGTTTCGAAGGGAACGACGACGCGCACCTAAAATTTTCACACGTCTTTAGACCTGTGCATTTTTAGACCCTCAAAAAAGCTTCTAAGACAGAGTTTTGGCCCCCAAAAGTTTGCTGTATCATTTTTGTCAATTCTTTCGGGTATCTGTTTACTGTCGTCTGTTGCTCCAATTGTGAGATTTTTGTTTCTTTTCTGAGTTAATAGGTATACCTTTGTGATAGAAGAAAAAAATTAAAAAAAATTAAGAGGAGAGAAAGAGCCAAACCGGCAAAAAAAAATCGAGAAGAGAAAGAGAAGAAGCAAAAGAGAGAAATAGAAGAAGAAAAAACAGAATTGCTTGCATTTTTTGAGTCCTTTGTACTGCAGTATATCCCTAGCTTGGTTGAACTAGTTCTAGGAACAGGGTTAGGCCAGCAATTGTGACAAGTACTTTGGACATTTATTCAGCTTTGCTATTCTGTTTTTGATATTGCTTATTCCTTTGCTACCTGACATTGCCTTCCAAGCTCCACATACTTCTTATCAGTTCCGGTCCTACCTTGCAATCGCCTCACTCATGCTATACTCACACTTTCACGAACCAGCCACCGGTTGCACCTTCTTGCTGCATTGGTAAGAACACTTGTAAGAGCGTGGTAAGACGCTTGAGGGTGAGTGAATCCATCTTCCACCACCTAGTAGTTGATAGGGATAATAGTACTGTGTTATCTTTGTTTCCTTTTCTTTTGAATAACCATGGCAGGTGTGGAAGGAGATGAGTGTGTTACTCGGCACGAGCTTAACAACACGCTAAATGACATCAATGCAAACATTGCAAGGATCGGTCAAGATAATGATCAAAGATTGAAGAGGATAGAGCGAAGCATTGCCAATCTTCTCACTAGGATGGATAATTTTGAGAGACAGCCACCTCTCAATGGAGCTCGCAGAATGGAAGATCAAGAAGAGTCTATCGTGGGAGATGATGTGGATGGAGAGGACCGCAATGCTTTCGCCGCTCGCATCGCTGCACAAGATGTACGGCAACAACGACGCCTAAATCACAACCGTCAAGGTATGGGAGGTAATAACTTTAATCACTGCAATGATGATCCTTTTTCTAAAGTTAAATTTACCATACCATCTTTTTCTGATACATATGATGCTGAAGCTTATTTAAACTGAGAAATAACTGTTGAGCAAAAATTTAACTCCCATCTAGTTCCTGAAGTACATAGAGTCAGACAAGCTACTAGTGAATTCAAGAACTTTGCTATCATTTGGTGGAATGAAGTAGTAAATTCTGGCTTACAACCTGATACATGGGATAGATTAAAGCGAGCTATGCGTAGTAGATTTGTTCCCCCTTCTTACAAACGTGATTTACGTAAGAAATTGCAACGCTTGAATCAAGGTAATAGACCTGTAGAGGAATACTATCAAGAGCTACAAATATGCATGTTGCGTTGTGAGGTGTTTGAGGATGGAGAAGATAAGATGGCTCGTTTTTATGGGGGGTTACGATGTGAAATTCAGGACATAATTGATTACAAAGAATACAATGACATCAATAAATTGTTCCAGCTTGCTATGTTGGTAGAAAAAGAATTGCAGGGAAGACAACAAAGGACAAAGAGCAACTTTGGTGGTGTAACGGCGCCAAGATCGACGCTGGGGAAAGCCCAAACAACCCTCCCTTCCACCACTTGGCCTGCTGCCCCCTCCACAAGTAGGGCGCGTTCAGCAGCACCATCACCCTCATGTGCACCCGAGGTGATCAAATCTAACCATGTGCAGGTGCCAGCAAAGAGCTCTTCGTCGGTTGCTTCCACGGATCGTACAACTGGAATTGTGTGCCACCGATGCAAGGAATGGGCCATGTCATGAAGGATTGTCCAAGTCGTCGAGTGTACATTGCAATAGACGAAGGTGGGTACATTAGTGCTAGTGATGTTGAGGATGAAAATGCTTTTGCAGCTAATCTTGCAGATAATAATGATGACCATGAGACGGACGACGATGATGTGGAGATTTTAGGGACCGCTGCCACCGAGAATTATAGGACAATCATTGTGCAATGAGTGTTGAGCGCTCAAATGGAGCAAGCAGACAAGCTGCAACGCCACAATTTGTTTCAAATGTACCTCATCGTCAAGGACCGTCGTGTTCATGTCGTAATTGATGGTGGAAGCTGCAATAACTTGGTGAGTTCAGATCTGGTCGAGAAGCTTTGCTTGACCACCCGTGCACACCCTCATCCCTACCATATTCAATGGTTCAATAATAGCAGTAAGGTGAAGGTAACACAAACTGCGAGAGTGCAATTTTCCATTGGAACATACCATGATTTTGCTGATTTTGATGTAGTGCCTATGCAAGCATGTTCACTTTTGTTAGGCCGTCCATGGGAATTTGATACTAATGCAATTCATCATGGTAGAAGTAACAAATACACTCTTATGCACAAAGGGAAGAAAATCACTTTGCTACCTATGACCCCTGCTGAAATTGTGCAATGCGACAAAGAGAGGGTTGAAAATGAGAGAAAGGGAGTGCGTTAGAATCTGAAAATCAGCAAGTGGCTAAAAATATTTTCCCACCTAAGAAAGACAAGAAAGAACCTAGTTCTAGGTCCGAGGGAATTAAATTGAAGGGTGGTGTTATGCTTGCTACAAAAACTGATCTTGCTGAAATTAATGAGAGTGATGCACCATGCTATGCGTTGATATGCAAATAAGCTTTATTTTCCTTTCATGATATGTCTAGCTCTTTGCCTCCTGCTGTCACTAACCTTTTGCAGGAGTATGAGGATGTGTTCCCAGTTGAGATACCCCCGGGGTTGCCACCAATTCGAGGTATTGAGCACCAAATCGACTTGATCCCGGGAGCGACTTTGCCAAACCATGCTGCATATAGGATAAATCCGAAGGAGACCAAGGAGATTCAGCGACAAGTCCAAGAGCTTTTGGACCGAGGGTACGTACGACAAAGCCTTAGTCCATGTGCCGTTCCTGTTCTTTTGGTTTCTAAGAAAGACGGTAGTTGGCGTATGTGTGTGGATTGTAGAGCCATTAATAATATAACAATAAGGTATCGTCATCCTATCCCTAGGTTAGACGACATGATTGATGAATTGAGTGGTTCTATTATTTTCTCAAAGGTTGACTTGCGTAGTGGATACCACCAAATTAGAATGAAATTGGGCGACGAGTGGAAAATAGCATTTAAGACTAAGTTCGGCTTGTATGAGTGGTTAGTTATGCCTTTTGGATTAACTAACGCTCCTAGCACTTTCATGCGTTTGATGAACGAAGTTTTACGTGCTTTCATTGGTAAATTTGTGGTGGTCTACTTCGATGATATCTTGATATATAGCAAGTCTCATGAAGAACATGTGGAACAACTGCGTACTGTTTTTAATGCTTTGAGAGATGCACGTTTGTTTGGTAACCTTGAGAAGTGCGCCTTTTGCACCGATCGAGTCTCTTTTCTTAGCTATGTTGTTATTCCACAGGGAATTGAAGTAGATGATGCAAAAATTGAAGCCATAAAGAGCTGGCCGACCCCTCAGACTGTCACCAAGGTGAGAAGCTTTCATGGTCTTGCATGATTCTATCGACGTTTTGTTCGGGGTTTCAGCACCATTGCCACTCCGCTGAATGAGTTGACAAAGAAAGGAGTAGCTTTCACATGGGGACCGGCACAAGAAAAGGCATTCAATTTGTTAAAAGAAAAGCTCACCCATGCTCCATTACTCCAACTCCCCGATTTCGGTAAGACTTTTGAGATAGAATGTGATGCTAGTAGGATTGGAGTAGGAGGCGTGCTAATTCAAAAAGGTGATTGCTGATGGGTAGAATATATTGAGTCTTTTCCATACATCATAAAACATAAGAAAGGAAAGGACAATGTGATTGCTGATGCACTTTCTAGACGTTACACCGTGTTATCTCAACTTGATCATAAGATTTTTGGCTTAGAGACTATTAAGGATTTATATGCTACTGATTTGGACTTTAAGGAAGTGCATGAACATTGTAAGGAAGGGAAAACATAGAACAAATATGTTTTGAATGATGGCTTGCTCTATCGTGCTAACAAGCTATGCTTCCAACTAGCTCCGTTCGTCTTTTGTTGTTGCAGGAGGCGCATGGAGGAGGATTGATGGCATATTTTTGGAGCGAAGAAGACTGAAGATGTGCTAGCCGGCCACTTCTTTTGGCCAAAGATGAGACGCGATGTTGAGCGCTATGTGTCACACTGCACTACTTGCAATAAAGCTAAGTTCCGCTTAAATCCACATGGTCTTTACATGCTTCTTCCTATTCCTAGTATACCTTGGGAGGATATTTCTATGGATTTTGTTTTAGGGTTATCTAGGATAGAGAGGGGGAGGGATATCATATTTGTAGTCGTGGATCGTTTTTCTAAAATGGCATATTTTATACCTTGTCACAAGAGCGATGATGCTACAAACATAGTTGATTTATTTTTCAGGGGAATCGTTCGCCTTCATGGAGTGCCTAATACTATTGTCTCAGATAGTGATGCAAAGTTTTTGAGCCATTTTTGGAGATCACTTTGGAACAAATTGGGGATGAAGTTGCAATTTTCTACTACATGTCATCCCCAAACTGACGGCCAAACCGAGGTCGTTAATCGCACATTATCCACCATGTTGCGGGCTGTTTTAAAGAAAAATTTGAAGATGTGGGAAGAGTGTCTACCACATGTTGAGTTCGCCTACAATCGATCGATACACTCCACCACCAAGGTAAGTCTATTTCAGGTAGTGTATGGGTTTAATCCTCGTGCTGCAATTGACCTTTTGCCCTTGCCTACTTCTGAAAAGGTAAATTTAGATACAAAAAAGCGTGCTGAACTCATTTTGAAAATGCATGAAACAACTAAAGAAAACATAGAAAAGATGACTGAAAAGTATAGACTTGCTGATAGCCAGGGTAGGAAACATTTATCCTTCGAACCAGGTGATCTTGTTTGGTTACATTTGAGAAAAGATAGGTTTCTAGATTTGAGAAAGTCCAAATTAATGCCTAGAGCTGATGGTCCTTTTAAAATACTTGAAAAGATTAATGATGATGCATATAAACTTGAGTTGCCTGCATACTTTGGAGTTAGACCCACATTTAACGTTTCAGATTTAAATCCGTATGTGGGAGAAGAGAATGAGCTTGAGTCGAGGACGACTCCAATTCAAGAGGGGGAGGATGATGAGGACATCACTCCTTTGGATACACGCATACATCATGGTCCTGTGACTAGAGCTCGTGCACGTCAATTAAATCATGAGATGAGCTCGTTTCTCGCTATTCATTACAATAATATAATTGAGGATGGGATGCTACTAAATATTTGTGATGTCTTACTGCTTAGGAACATGGGAGAAGCACGCCAAGTCAATCCGAAGGCCAAGACATCCACAATTCAGACTCCAAGTTCAATTCGGAGTTAGCGGACAACACCTCACTAAAACGGGCATAACTTTCTCATACGGAGTCCAATGGAGGCGTTCTTGTGCTTGTTAGAAACATAATGACGAGCTATTTCCAATTAATCTGGTCTCAGCTCTAGATTCATCATGAGTTGGCAGGAATCATCAAAACAATGCAAGAAATTCCTGTTTTGGGCTGTTTTTGGGCCTTGTAAGCGTGTGTGGGCCAAGCCCAGGTTGTGTGCGCCCCCCTCAAGCCGCACACAACCCTAGGGTTTCCCCCACACGCCCCCTAGCCATATATCCTATAGCCGCCGCTTTCGTTGGTGGGTTTTGCTTAGATTTCGACTAGACACTCTGTCAGTTTTTCACCGATCTTCGATTTGTGAAACCCCAACTCGTGTGCTTAATATAATTCGCAATTTTAGATTGCTTCTTCTACGTTCTTGCTTGTGTTCTCGATTCGCATGCAAGGATAAGCCTTCTTGGTGAGGTCAACCGTGTTTGCACGTGGTTGATAACCATCGGAGCCGTGGTGTAGCGATTGCAGGGTTCGGATCGGTTCTGATCGGAAGCCGGATCGTTAACATCGAGTCTCCACCAATCGACTTACCCCCACCTATCGGAAGATCGGGCCGCCGTGCCCATCAGGTAGTGTGGCTTTGCAAACCTATCTCAAAGCAATGCAAGTTTAAATTTCTTCTATATTCTGAAATTTCTGTTACTCATTGCATTTTCGCTTATTGCACTTTGGATTTGCCTCCCCTCTTTCTAAGTGATTTTGGTTTTTTTTTGTCAAGGATGAAAGATTGCTGGAAAAATCTTCTAGATAATATCCCAATCATCTAGAAAATCTACAATCTCTTCTTTTCAGTTTTTACAAAAAATCGATCTTTGTGCTTGAAAGAAGAAAGATCCTTGTAGATCGTGTTGTTGTTTATTCGAAGGATTGTTCTTTGGTGTTCTTTCTTGCTGTGTCATGTGGGAGGTCATTTAAAATCACTATGATAATCAATTCCCCACGAACAAGCTAAGGGTGAAGTTTTTGTCTCCCATATCAGACTATCTTGTACTCATCTATATAATTATCATGGATATCCTCTTGCTCCACCAACTACAAAGGTTTAACACTCTTAAATTTGTATATTATTGTTCGATGTTTATTTATGATTTTCTGAAATTTATCTTGGATTTTCTGGAGTTTATAAATATCATTTTGCTATTTTTTTATATATAAAATTAATTTATTTATAGAAAAATAAAAAATAAAATTATGCTGAAAATATTTTTTCTAGGTTCAAAATATTTTTGAGAATTTTTTTATGAATTTTTGAACTCTATTTAATATTTTATATAAAACTATTTGTATTTATGAAATTATTTTAATTTTAAAATAAATATTAACTCTCCCTTCTCATTTTTGGGCCAAGTCCATTTCTCTTTCTGGCTCATTTCCGTTTTTAGTTTTCAGTTTTACTTATACGGAATTTTCGTTTCCATTTTCGTCGGAATTGGCTCTCCCGTTCCCATTTCCGTTTTCGATAAAATATTTCCGTTTCTATTTCCGTACCGGTATTTTCCGTTTCCATTTCCAAAAAAGGGCTTCTGTTTTCGTTTTTCTGCAGAATGGTCAGAAACTTTCCATTCCGTTTTTGCCCGTACGCAAGGCACGCAATTGCATGTTCTCGAAAAAAATAACTCAACAGTTTCGCCTTTTTTGACCAACTCTGCTTAGGATCTACCTAGGGTGCGTATGTTTGGTGGAATCTTACGAGATTACCTTGTTTGTTAAAACAACCAGGAATCCAAGATTACTTTGAGAACCAGATTACTATCAATTCCAGCAATATGTTTCCCGTAGAAAAGAGTGTCTATCTTAGATTACTAAGGGTCTTTTGGGTTGATGGAATCCTATGAGGTTACCTTCCTTGGTAAAGCAACCAGTAATCTAACTAAAGAATCGAAGGTTACCTTAGGAATCTATTTCCCATAGAAAACGGTGTCTACCTTAGATTACCAAGGGAAAGGAATATTTGCTATTGAGCATTTATCATTTTCTTTAATTTGTGATAGTCAAAATTTCAACTTCAAGAATTCAAAACCCAAAATTTAAAACTTTTTCAAAATATGAATTTTGAAACCAAAATATCAAATTTTGAATCCTGCATTTTAAAATCTTAAATTCAAGAAATCTTAAATTCAAGATTCAAAATTTCACATTTGGCTTTCAAAATTCCATTTTTCAAATTTGTAATTTTAGTATTTAAAATTTAGAATTTAAAAAATTCTAATATCAAGAATTTAAATTTCAATAAATTTAGAGTTCAAATGTTAAATTAAAAAATGTCAAAAATCCAAAATTTAAATTCCAAATTTAAAATTTTGAAATATCAAAAATCCAAAATTTGAAGTTTTGAAGCTTTAGAATTGAAATTTTGAATGTTGCAATTTTAAATTGTGAGAATTTAAGCTGTAAAATTCAAATTTTTTGTTTTAAATTTTAAATTTATAAATGTTAATCTTCAGGGTTTGAAATTTTAAATCGTATAATTTTAATTTTTGGACTTGTTGGTTCGAATTATGAAATGCTTGAACTACTACAAAGACGATTTTGTTGATTCATTCCAACCAACCAAAATTTAAAATCTTATATTGTTCTAATGTGTTGACCTATAATCAGATTGAGGGGAATATTATATTACAGGGGAGTGTGAAATTATGCGTACCAAACGCACCTGAACTGATATTTGCTATTACACTTTTATCATTTGATTTAATTTGTCACCATCAAAATTGAACTTCAAGAATTCAAAATCCAAAATTCAAAAATAATTTTATTCAAAATATGAATTTTAAAATATCAAAAACATTAAATTTTGGAATCTTAAATTTGGACAATTTAAATTTTAAAATTCAAAATTTCATGTTTGGATTTCAAAATTCCATTTTTTTAATTTAGATGCTTACAATTTAAAATTTTGAATTTTGGATTTCAAAAATTTAAGTTCCGATAATTTAAATTCAAATTTTCTATGTTTCAATTTTGAATTTTAGACTTTTCAATTCTTGTAATTTAACTTCCAAAACTCAAATATTAAAATATAAAAATCCAAAATTTGAGCTTTTGAATCATAATAATTGAAATTTTGAATGTTGCAAATTTAAATTGTGAGAAGTTTACTAGTAAAATTCAAAATTTTAGTCAATTTTTGTAATTTAACTTCCAAAAATCAAAATTTAAAATATAAAAAATCCAAAATTTGAGCTATTGAATCATAATAATTGAAATTTTGAATGTTGCAAATTTAAATTGTGAGAAATTTACTAGTAAAATTCAAAATTTTAGTTCATTTTAAAATATAAATATTAACCTTTAAGATCTGAAATTTTAAATTATGTTATTTAAATTTGTGAACGTTTTGATTCGAGTTATGACATGTTTAAAAACTATTAGAGAGACCATTGTGTAGTCTCTTCCAAACATACCAAAGGTTGGAATCTTATATTACTGGTAATGTATTTACCATTAATTAGATTGAGGAGAATATTAAATTTTAGAGAATTATGAAATTATGTATACCAAACGCACCTAAGTGCAATGGTGTGTACATCAGATTTTGTTCGTTACCATGAACAAGAAAATACAGAGAAGAAACCAGTGGTCAAAATGAGTGAGATTAAGGACCTAGCACCAAACGAACACAATCTCATCCCAAGAACGACTCACTAGTGGTCTTGAGCTGAAGTACTCCCCTACGCCCCGTGCCCGTCGGTGTCACCGGCAAGTCCCCCGGCACACTGGGCACGTCGGCCGCAGGCGCAGCCAGGCATCGACGCACCGCGCGTGGAAGGCGTGCCGGCAGCAGGGGAGCGCCCGCACCATCTCCCCTTCCTCGACGGCACCCAGACACACCGCGCAGTAATCCGCCGTGGCGTCGCCGTCGTCTCCGCCCCCGCGGCGCACGAGCACGAAGCATGGCAGCCGCGCAATGGCGGCGCCGTCGAGGCCCGGGGCGCTGCCGTCGCTCACGACTGCCGCGTGAAGGACGCTCAGTCTGGCAACCAGGTGGCTCGCGTAGAGCACCACGGCGTACCGGAGGAGGAAGACGGCGAGGGAGAGGACGACGAGCACGAGGGCCAAGCCGTCGTACTCGCGGCCCAAGAAGACCCTCGCCACAGCGACGCCATCCACGGCGGTCGGCATCGCCGAGACGACGGTTGCACTCTGCACCGGCCGCCTAGCAAAAAGGGTGCAAAACGAACGTTGCCGACCCGTCTCGCTGTCGCGCGCGCGGTGTTGTTTGCGGCTTGCGATGGAGCACGGAGCTAACGGGAGATTCTTGGCGCTTGGCTCTCGCGGGATACCGTCATCGCGCACGAGTCGGGCGCGGCTGTTTCATTTGGCTCGCGGGGGCGCCACTCGCTGCAGCGGTTTTGGGCCCTGCTTTCTAGGTCGCGAGAGGAATAAAGTGGAGCAGCACTCTGGTGAACTCCGGCGGGACGTCGTTGGCATTTCAGCTCAGTCGTCAACCGCTGCAGGTTGGCACCTCCCGGTTCCGGACTCCGGTGCCATCATGCTGTTGGGTGGCCCGTGGAAATGGCTAGGCCGGCGCTACGCCGCTGTCAGGCAACGCCCGAGTTATTGTCGCCGTTTAGTGGAGCAGAGTGTCTGGTACTGGTACTAGGTGGTGCTTGCGGCGCGGGCGTGGAAATCGTGTGCCGCCGACAGCTATGGTTGTGCTACTAGCTTCTCTGTTTCTTTTCAACCCCGTTTCTTTTCTTCCTTTGTTTTTTCATAGTTTTTTTTAAAAAAAAAAACTGTGATTTTATATTGATAATTTAGACACAATACATGAGCACCCAATTTTTACATTAAAGATTATAGATAAACAACTACCAAGTCCTTTAGTCGATGAACATACTTAACTTCTTTATCTTTCTCGTCGTAGTCTCTGTATCTTGTAATGGTGTTATGATTGCCGATACTCACAGCCGTTAGAATTATAATATTGATAATCTTCATTGATATGCAGGACCTACATCTTAGTAGGAACGTTGTTCGTCGAAAGAAAATCAGAGAGTGTTTATTTATACCCAACTTAGCTCGGTGTCGATCTCTAGCATAGATGTCATCGTTGCCGTCCCGATGAGTCTGTCTGATAAAATCTATCATGAGTAAAAATACAGTTAATAACTCACTGGAAAAAAATAGAATAAATTATTATAGGAAACAAAACAGAAAAACTAAAAACAATCTATAATTAATTAATTAATTCAACGGATCCTATCCACTCGACTCCGGTGAGAACGCCAGAGGAGAGGAGGGAGGGACCGATGATGGAACGACGGAATTGTGAGCCACAGCTAGGTTCCAGGCGGCGGTGGCTCCATCCGGAATTTTTGCGTTGCCGTAACTCGTGTTAACGAATGAGGGCTGAGCATAGCTCAGCTGGCAAGGTGCTTAGGTGCTATGAAGTAGTCGTGGGTGTCCCATGAATTGAGTGTAAGTGTGGGTGCCTGTGTTTGTTGTCTGATTGTTGTTTTATATTTTTAATGAATACCAGATCTTATTTAGAAAAAAAAACTCGTGTTAACGAATGGGTTATTCATTTTTTCTTTTTTGCGAATTGTTGTCCTACCAGGCAGCTTAGGCGGGTGCATCTTAGCCCAACAAATTTGCACAGCAGAGAATGTTCCAGCGCCAAGCCGAGTTCCCTTTGGGCTGGCTAGACAAGGTTCGGCCCAATCTCAGGCCATGCTTCGCCCGGCTTGAGTGTCCCCAAGATTTGCACCCCAAAAAATTTGTACGGAAACCAAACTTCGACGTATTGGGGTTTTCCCAATTTTGCCTTTTACCTTTTCTCTCTCAATTTTGTACTGTTCAGCTCTGCACAAGCACAACACAGTCAATTTTGCCTTGTACTGTTCACCTATTCCCAATTTTCAATTTTTCTAATCTGGCCGATGTCTCACCTTGGGTAGGGTTATCATTGACCAAACCTCGGGCATCATTTTGTGCTTTGGCACGATCGGTGTTGTTTTGTGCCTTGGCATGCATTGAGTTCTTTGGCAGTTAATTCATGCCTTGGCATAATCCTCATTTGTGTCGCACCTTGGCGTTGGCGCTGAATAGATCTAGCCATTGTATAGCGTTGTGGTGCCACCAAATCAATGCACCGACTGTCAAATCACGCAATGACATGATTTATTTCGTGTTGTTCCTTGTGCATGGTCACCGACTGATCGACAAGACATGTCGTGTGCCTTGCCATGGCAATGATGCTAGAACGTTGTCGAAACCGTGCCGTCAAGTGGCCCATCGGAGGCCATCGTCATCTTGGAGACACTAGTCCATAGAGTCTAATAAATGAGAATGTCCGTTGAAGGAGAAATGTGACAATTGTTCATCCAACTATAGATGAAACAAAACCAAATGAAATCGCGCACTGTCATACTAGGAAATTGTAGAGTTGGTTGATTTAAATTAACTACCAAATGATTTGAATAAAGTGTATGCCACAAAATATGTGTACACTAGAGAAATATACTTGGCCAAGCATGTGCAAATAGCATCTGATTTTTCTCTAAGATTTCTTTCCATATTGATAATTTAGATATTGACCAAAGGATTATTGCTGTATAGCATCCCAAAATTTGCTCAAAAAAATAAAAATTAAGTTAATAAATTATTTTTATGAATTTAATATGAATTTTCATAATTTTCAACATTTAAACAAACACCTTTCCATTTTCTAGCTATTGTTTCTAAATTTTATGTTTCAAATTCAAAACTTTGCATGGTCTGAAAATTTTTATTTAGTTTTTGGATGATATTAAGTGCCTCTCCAAACATTTTTGTGAATTTCGGAATTAGATTACTATTTTTGTAAAATCGAATACTACACTTTATATTAAAACTGTGGCTATAAAAGAATTTACGAGAAAAATCTAGAGCTATTAAAATTTTGAAAAACATTACACATGCTTTAGTGCCACATTAGGTTAATCTACAAAACTTTTTATAATATTTGGAGCCCATTAGTTATACCTAAAAATTTGGGCGAGATTCTAACTAAAAACAAAATTTCAAAATCCCCTCACAACTCTTGCTGATAGTCTAGGCCCACGCGTCAGCCTTTTCTCTCGATGACACGCTGACTCCACCCATTAGCTACCATTGTTTCTCAAGCTAGTTTTCCTTTCCTGTCTTTCTCGAAGAAAAGCGCCTTCTTGCCGATACACCACCTCCCTTGCTGTCGCTGACCAACCGGGCCCAATGGCAGGTCATCATCTCCATGGGGCTTGTGGCCATGGCTGCGTGTAGCTTTGCCGCCTATGTCACCTAGTCATGTTGGCCTCCTAACAACTCGCCTTGTCGCATGGCCTCGAGCTCCCTGCCCGATGCTGCCACCACATCGCCTGCGAGGTGCAGCCATGCCCGGGAAATCCGGGCATCTTACTCATGGCCGAGAGGAGGCGGATAAAGAGAATCGCAACCTCACACCTATTTAATCCCTTCATTCTGCCCTTTGACTTCTCTGTACGAAGTTGAGCTCATTTTGCCCCCTGCAGCACCTCTCCCTCACCAAGCAGCCAGGAACACCACCTTCGTCCCAAGCACCGATGTGCGCACCCCCACCCCATACCTCACTAAAATATCACTCTCTCCCAGTGAGCTCTAGCCTCGACACGTGTGCCATCTTGTGCCATTTCTTCTCCTATTCAAAAGCACTAAGATGGTGTAGCCTATTGTGCAATGTATCGTTGGACCCCGTGTCATCTACTTCATCTCCGGTCTCCACTATTGTTGAGCCACCTCTTCCTCTCTGGTGATTTTCAGCTTTGATAATGGTCATTTCTAGCTTCTGTGTGATGTGGCGAACCTAATGGTACCCTTCTTTTCCACTAGTTCCCTTTATGTTTGGTTGCCACTATGAAGAGCATCGCTGCCACCACCACTGTTCTCAGGTGACCCACCACTCTGAGATTCCTCCATTGCCTCTAACCACATCTAGGTAGTTGTGGTCTGACTACATCTAGGCACTCGTGGTGATCCATTGTTTCCTCTGTGCATTTCATTTTTGCTCAACATGGCTGTTAGCACCATCTTTGTTGTTGCCCTATTCTGCGCCATCGCTTTTCATGTTGTCGGCTCACCCTCGGTGATCCATTGATCCCCCGCGCCTGTGGATGTAGCTTCGTCCAGAGCCTAGAAAGTTAACATGATGTCCAAGTTACCCCCGATCACCCTCATTTGCTTAGCCCCTCATTAACCCAAGAGCCTTCGCAGCTCAACGTTGATGTGCCGACGCCTCTGTCTACCTCTCTAGCCACCATCACCTCCCAAAGCTTCACCATGAACTCCTCTAACCATTTCTGGCCTTTCCTCATCCTTTCCGCCATTATATCTTTGACGGTGAGCTCGAAAGTGAGCTCGGCCATGGTGCTAGAGCTCCGCCTCTGTATGAGTTTATGACATGAGGGTCCTGGATGTCAGAAATGTTGTTAGGATTAAGATTAGTATAATTAATCTAGTTTTAAACTTATGAGTCTACGACATGTGCACCAACTAAAAATAATGATCTAGTTTTTAACTCAAATTGGTATTTGAAAGATGAGTCATTATAAGCAGACCCCACATGTCAATCCTTTTCGAAAAATAATAAAATCCTAGCATATGGACCCCAACTGTCAATCTCTGTAATGGAAAATCAAATACCCTAAAATAAGAAACATGCTTTCAATTCAGTATAGAATATGCCTTATATGTTGAGAGGCGTAATCTCTTGAAATACGCATTTAACGTCACCCCCTCTTTCCAATTTAAGGATTTTTCCAGCCGATTTAAATTCAAAAGATCATAACTTTTGCATACAAACTCCAAATTGAATAAAACCAGTTTTTTAATATATCTAAAATATTGATCTCTCTAAATTTGCAAAAAAAAAAATTTGAAATTAGTCTCTGTTTGTATTTGGTTGATTCTTATTATTACTTTGTAGTATACTGTGTGTAGACACCAATGTTCCGGAGACCACCATTCTTGATCCAGAGCAAACCCAATAATTCAACAGTAAGGCAAGAACCTCTTTTGATCATGTTGAACCTATTATTTCATTTAATTTATATTATTTTGCAAATTTATGTGTGCATACATGTACTTTCAGTTAATTGGCTATATTGATGGTATTGGTAAATAATCTTGCTTGTTGCATGGAACTTACTTGATAAATATACAAATCTTAGCATTAATATCCATAAGATAGGGGTTAAATAATAGCTGATGTCAACTTTTGGTATACTCAATTATGAATTCCTATGCTTAGCCATGCTTTAGTATTGGAAAGAACAAACGGATGGTTAAAACATTTGTTCGGGAATGAAAATTTCGACAAAATGGACCATATGGGTTACCTTTGTTGTTTTGGTATAAAATCAAAAATTGAGAAACTAAGTTTTGATGTATGTGAGTTATTTATATAATATGTGAAGTGCATGGACTTGCATATAATGTATGGTGAGTTCTCGCTTGGGCCAATTGAGGATCGCCGTGCAATCACAAATACTATTTATGGGGTAGTTCTAACCTATTAAGTTGTTTGAATCTAGCTTTGCACATTGAAAGGCCAGAGTAGTACGTGCATTTTGGGTAGATTTGCTCTCAGGGGTGCCCTCACTGAGTTGTTGGGAATAACGCTTGCTGATATAACAGTGTATACCTTGTGTAAAGTTAAGCCTAGGTGATGTAATAGTTTTATCATGGTCTTTCTGTGCACACCAAAGGAAGTGTGGTAATAGCTTGGCAATAAGAGTTGGTCATGACTTATGGGTAAAGTTATACGCTTCTGCATAGTGTAAATCTTTTCAAAAAGCTGTGCTCACGGTCATGAGAGACTTAATGTTTTGATAGTAGTTATTTTTGAATTTTAAGCAAACTCTTGAATGTAAAAATGATGGGTAGCCATGTTATAAATATTGTGCCAGGTATGGCATAGAATGGATCATTGATCACAATCATGGAGGAATGTGGTTTGCTCATATTTGTGCTATATAATTGTTATTTACATATTTATCAACGGCTCTTTACAAATTCCGTTTGTGATATACTACTTGGTATTGTTGAATAAATCTTGCTTTATGCAAAATTTGAGAATATGGTAAGTTAGCCATTCCTTGACATAGCCGAGCATATACTTAAAATTATGATACACTACAAGTTTTGCTGAGTACAAATGTACTCACCCTTGTTTGTTGATATTTAGAGAATGGAGAAATTGCCACCCCCAATAACTCATATTTTACCGTAGGTTTTAGAGAATACGATGCTGAGATCTTCTAGGGCTTAATCTAGTCAGTTGCCCGTGGATATTTTTAGATTGAGGCTACCACTGGACTTTGATGTTTCTTTCACTATCTTTCCATTGTGTTTTATTTGGACAGTGGCCTTTTTTTATTGTAAGAACAATGCGCTTTTTGTATAAATATGACCTATGATTTTTATATCTATATCATATTGAGTATGGATGTGATGATAATGTTGAATGTGTCTGCTAGCCACTGGTCATAGGACTAATACAGTATACACAAGAGACCCTTGGGTATTCCACGCTCGGGTGAGGTTCTCGATATGCTAAATGTAGAAATCACCTTGATTAGGATAAATAGAAGGATGCAATCGTGACTGAACTCAACTCGCTAAATAAAAGGAATGTCTTTGGACAATTTGTCAAGGATCCTCGAGATATCACTCCCGTGGGGTCACAAATGGGTGTTTGTGAGAAAAAGAAATAAAAAGAATGAAGTGGTGAGGAATAAAGCAAGATTAATAGCATAAGGCATAAGCCAAATTAGTGGCATTATTTACATCGTGCAGTGTCTTGTGCATGGTTATCGACTGGCCGATAAGACACGCATGATGTACTTGGAGTGGAAGAGGTGGAGCTTGGGAGTATAATAGGATGTGGATTTAGGATTTTGGGCATGAATAGCAGGGAGGAATCAACGGCTTCGTACACAGCCGCGTGACGTTGATTGTTGGAGAGGGCTCGACGGTGGACCAGCTGGCCAAAGCATTTCTGGCGAGAAGCAGAGACAGAGATGCATGTGTGGTAAAAAATAAGAAGGCACACGAAAAGGTGCTACGCGGAGTTCCCCATCCGACATATAGCATTTGTTAGGTCGTTGATGACCAATCAGGATTATGTTTTGTATAAATATGAGATTATAATAGAGACAAAAGATGTAGATTCATAACTTTTTCATCTTCATTGATATTTTTTGGTGTACGCACAATGGGCCACTATGCCCTCACATATATATGGGAAAGGATGGGTCGTTTCTTGTAGAGAAGAAAACTAGATCCTAATGTAATCCACTGCGGCTATGAGTCCAAATTAGGAACCTTATGAGAGTCTATTTGGGAAAGTGTACAGACATGTATGGAATAGAATATTTCACAACATTTCACATTGGACGCTTTTTGAACACTATGCTCATGCCTCGTTAAAAACTCCTTCCGAAAACCTAGTGATATACACGAGAAAATAGTACATAATTCGCACGATTCATGTCATTACACATTGTCTCATTAAAAGCCTTCAATTGACAAAACCGAGTGGGAAAAATCAATTAAAGGTGAGTACAATATATCATCCTAAAGATGATCACATATGAAGTTCAAATATCACCCCTAAACCTTTTCATACATATATCTCTCACATACTTCTCAAATGTGAAAGTCAGTAAAACTTTAGTAAACAGATCAGTTAGATTTTTACTAGTCTAAATCTTATGTATTTCAATATGAGAGGTGCTTCTATGCTTTTCCTTCTAGTACAAGTTGCACAAATCTTGAAGCAAACGAAGGGGTAAGTAATCACCATCTACCATTCATTCATACTTTAATAGTTGTGCAACTTTTAAAAAGAAGAGCATAGAAGCACCACTCTTTCAATATTCCTCATCCCTATCTACTCATGGGAATATAATTAATAGTTAGAAGATATATACTTTGTCATGATAGACGTGATATAACTGCTATTCATTTGTGAAATGCGTGCTGCATTATCCTCGTGGATAATCATGGGATTTACTGTGCCAGTACTTGCGCAAGCTCGTCGATCGGTTCAAACAAAGTACGAGGTACTGTCACTAT
Organism: Rhipidocladum racemiflorum; assembly: GCA_036346355.1. Lineage (NCBI taxonomy): Eukaryota > Viridiplantae > Streptophyta > Magnoliopsida > Poales > Poaceae > Rhipidocladum > Rhipidocladum racemiflorum. The sequence continues at coordinate 42,317,165 of CM070569.1, read as the reverse complement.
GCAGAACGACTCCTAGCTCAATCGGAGGGTCGATAAAATTAACCGAAATTTTGTGAATTGGTCTCGACTCTCGAGTCTCGACAGAATTTATATGACCCAAATTTAAAATTAGAAGTGCAAATCCGAAAATAAACTTAATTGTGTTGCTCCAACGAAATTTTCAAAGAACGAAACAGTGGGTGTCGTTCCTTCGAATAAACACCCTTTGTTAGGGTCAACGTTTGGTATTCTAACTCGGTCAGTATGGCAAATTAAGGTAAACGGGCCTATAAACTATAAGAACGTGATGCGGTGTCACCTCCTACTATCGATACGTTGCTCACATCCAAACGAACAAGAGGAACTGTGGTTCAATTCATCAATCTGCACTTCTACAGCATTCATAGGATCAGTTTTTCCTAAGCACATAATGGAAGCGCACTCCACACCTGTGCCTGGTCCTAGCTATATACACTAGGGTTTATATTACCGAATCGAGTTTGAAAATAGCTTCCCCCTCCTTAGCGGTACCAAAACCAAATGAAATTTAAGTCAAAATTTTGAACTCGACGGTCAAACAACAACGAAAAAAATAAATAAAAAACTGATCGATTTTACCGATTTTCGATCAATTTACATCAAAAATTGGCACACTCAGAGGAAATTGGAAAAATTCAAGAAAAATTGAGGAAAAATTAAAAAAATCATGGCAGATATCAAAAAAGCTATTAATACTAATTTTAAGGAACTTTTGGATAATTTTTTGAAATGTCCTGAATTTTTTGAAATTGAATTGGACCGGTTTATTAACTGGTTCTGTTTCTAGAGCCGAACCGATACGGTTGAAGATCGTGATTTTCGAGCGATTTTCGTAGATATTTCAAACCTTGATATACACATTAAGCAATGTAAGGTATATCCAACATTATTCATGCTCCTTATTTGTAAACCAAAAAACAAAGAAAAAAAGAGAGAAGAAATTCAAGAACAAGGAGCTGCGCGCATGCAAATGCTTCGATCTTGAGCGACAAATTCGGACCGAATGTATGCGTTAGCCTGCCAATGAGCTTTGTATCATACATGCGTCACGAAATGTTGCTAGCATATGCACGAGTCACGGAACAACAACTTCTATTGCCGCTCCAAGTCCGTTTCGTGGCCGGACGCCCGCTCGCCGAGCCTCTCCGGCCGCGGTGGCACGTCCCCTGACGTTGACGACGACGAAGCCGCCATTTCATCGTCCGACATCTCAACCGGCACGACAAACGCTGCGGCCGGCTCGGCCTTCCCGCGGCAGACCGGGCACGACGCGTTGGAGAAGAGCCACACGTCGATGCACCCCTGGTGGAACACGTGCTTGCAGCCTGGGAGCTGTCTCACCACCTCCCCCTCTTCGAGGGCGCCGAGGCAAATCGCGCACTCGGCCGACGCTGGGGGCGTCGGGGGATCGGCGCCATCGGCTCGCCGGTACGGGAAGGACGGGAGGAGCGCGATGGCAGCGGCGCTGAGGCCGAGCTTGGGCCGCTGCCGCTCCAGCAGGAGCTGCGCGCTGCGGAGCTGGCGGCGGCTAAGGTGGAGGCAGAGCAGGCTGAGGAAGACGAGCACGAGGAGGAAGCAGACGGCAAATGATGTCGCCAACGAGGCGAGCAGCGTCATGGTGCTGTAGCATGGGGGCACCCCCGCTCCCGGCGAGGCCGTGCTGTTTGAGGACATGACGCGGCGATGGAGAAATGGCTTTGTGAAACCGTGAGCTACTACCTGTTAGCTTAGTAGCTTCCTCCTATATAATGTAGTTATGTAGCCCTTGTGTTTTTCCTATTGGTTCTTGAATTCCATTTCTTTTGAGGTACTTGAGAATATGAGATGGGGAATCTCTTTGGGGCTGTTTGGTTGCCTTCTCGCGTGAGTCTGGCCCGTTTGACTCAGCCAGACTGATGGGATACGGGATGCACATATGCAGAGACGGTATTTAGTTGAGTGTTTAGTAGGTAGGTATTTTAAAATTTATGTAGCAAGTCTGGTCTAGTTTTGTTCGAAAAAATGTTAGAAACCTATTTTTGAAATCGGTTCGGTAATCGGAGATGCTAATCAAAAGATATAAACAAAAAAAGAAACTTACATACTTATGTGGCACCGCATGCATGGTTTGCTATTGTGGCTAATAGTGGTCCCTTGTGCAAAACACGAGGCTGCCATGCGCTGTATCCAGAGATACGCCCATTTTTCTCTGTATCTTCAGAGCCAGACTGCATGGAGAATCTTGCATCCAGAGAGCCAATCTCAAAACTAGATGCATGCAATCAAACATTAAAAAAAGGCAAGATTCTGTATTTATAAATGTAAATATCTGTGCATACAAATAATAAAACAGACCCTTTGTAAACTGCATCCTGTATGTCACTCGGACAAAAAAAAATTTAGCAGCTGGCTTATAAATAAATAAATGCATTGAAGATGTTATGCATAGGCAGTTTCCACAATTAAGTTTTTTTTTTTTAAAAAAAATAGTGTGTTTGAACTGTATATGTTTTGACTTTAATGTGCTTGACGGGACTGCGAAAAATATATATGCAATGATCCAAAGAGTATGTCAAGGGAGGGGTGTGACCGTGTAAGTAGCTACTGTTTTCGTACTCTTTCTTTTCCTTGGGGGAAGAGCTGACTGTTGACTTGGGTTATATATATCAGATGGAAATGAGCTGCTATTTAGATATTGATGTGGGACTGCAAGCACGATAGTTGAAAAAATTTCATCAGAACCTTTTTATTTTAGCTATATACACTTGTTCATATGTAAAAAGATTATATATATATATATATATATATATATATATATATATATATATATATATATATAAATTATGCTATAAAAAGTAGATTTTGATAAAAAAAATTCCGTGAAACTCACTTTTGACTGTCTTATAATTATTATTAGAATATGCTAGAAAAGATAAAGAAATATAACTTATTTATTTAAACGGTATATGAGAAGTGGGAGTACGTACTCTCAAGATTATGGAACCACACACACATACACACACACACACACACACACACACACACATATATATATATATATATATATATATATATATATATATATACATATGTATATATGCTATTTTATAGTTATGTGTAGTCTACACACCGGCCAATTAGCAGATCGACCAAGCTATTCAATATTCTATGCAACAAAACTGTCTTTGCGTGTGCTGATAGCCGATGAACTCTTCACCACATTTTTGGTGTTAACACACTTTTGGCATGCTCGGTGGGACCAATCGATGATGTCTTTTATGGAAAAAAATCAATATCTCCGCCCGACGTCAATCCTGTCGCGATAATCATTCCTACATTGGACGATTTGATGCCCGAGTATCGAAAAGAAATCGAATATCAAAAGGTCGCGTTCGAGCAGATGATGTTGAGTTGCTACCAGAAGACCCGACGTTGAGGCATGAGAAAGCCACATTGCCGACGGGCATCTTCAGTGACAAGGGAACTTCAAATGCTATGGGAAATAGATAGGTAAGCCGATACGTACCCTCACAGGCGAAATTATTGGATATGATTAACCAAATCTATACATCATACCCTTGTCAACCAATCGTCGGCTCTGGTAACCACACTTAAGTTGATGATTGCCAATAGTATCAAAGAGATCGTGCAAGAGATGGTATCGACTAGGACTTTGCTCAACCATGTACAGTTTTTACCGACATACCTGGTTTACTCAATTGCCTAGGGTGCTCAAACCGTAAAACAAGTAGTCGATCCAGAGCCATTGGCTACTGTTCCCACTATGGCACCAGCACAGTCGACTGTGGTCTTACCATAGGATCCTGGCGCAAGTGGGATTGCTTATTACTAGGCATATACAGACGGCTCCAAATTGCACACTTAGCCCAATTTGCCTCAATATGCTCCGTTCTATGTTTACCCTAAATTGGTTGCACCAAGTTCAGAGATTATTTCAGCTGATCATGAAAAAAAAAGGAGGGATGAAGAGTTCAATATGGAATGGAGGAAAAAGGAAGTTGTTAAGAATTTGATTCAGCTAATGATCTAGATTCCCCCATTATTCACAAAGATTCACCACCAACAATGTATATCAGCATGGTATTTACACTGCTGGCATAATTCAAGGTATGTGCGCCATCGGCTGAAAGATCATTTGCCCAACTGTGCTTTGGCTCGCAGGACACAATCTTTGAAAAGCCACAAGAAGATCATCGGTATATAAGGCCATTATATTTGAAAGGACACATCAGTGGTAAATCGATATCAAGGATGTTGGTGGATGGTGGGGCTACTGTTAATTTGATGCCTTACTCAACTTGCAAAACATGGTGTTGAATGACTTCACCGGGGACCCCACGAAAGAAAAAGGCATCATGGTGACCGAGCTCACAATCGGCAGTAAGACTTTGTTGATGGCTTTCTTTATGGTTGAAGCCACGGTAAGTAATAGTGTGTTTCTTGAAAGATATTAGATACATGCTAATTGTTGCATTTCATTGACTATGCATAAAAAGTTGATATAGTAGAATGGCGACAAGGTCGAAGTTATCGAGGCCAATACATCAGCTTACATAGCAATGGCCAGTTTAGAAGCTAATTGGCAGCATGATGGGGTTGAGTGCATATCGGGTAAGGTGCTCGATGATTGTGACTTCATATGTATCAATTAGATAAGTGTGATCTTGATCAGTGTAAGGCCGAGCATCTTTGATCGGACAAATGAAATTTTATGCCGATAGAGTCCAAATCGACAATAAGAATTCTGCAAGTCAAGATGCAACGCTATCGATAAATGACGGATAGCTATGAAGCCATCGAGGGTTTCGAAGACATTGAGAGATTTGGGCAAGGTTTTATGTCTTTAGATCCATTAGAAGAGGTAGATATTGGTGATGGTGGTAAAAATAGGCCAACTTTTATTAGCTCAAAGCTAACAAATGAGTACAAAAAAGGTAGATCGATTTGTTGAAAAATTATAAAGATTATTTTGCTTGGAATATCATGGTTTGAGATGACAACTTATTGAACATCGGCTACCAATAAAACTAGGTTATAGATCGTTTAAACAGTCTCCTAGATGGTTTAATATAGCTATGTATGATAGAATAAAGGAAGAGATTGAGCGATTATTAGAAGCAAAGTTTATCTGGCCTTGCTGATATGTTGAATGGGTTTATAACATCGTTCCCATAATGAAAAAATGGCAAACTTAGAGTGTGTGTTGATTTCAGATATTTGAATAAAGCAACACCTAAGAATGAATGTCCGATGCCCATAGCTGATATGCTTATCGATGATGCATTTGGAAATAAGATCATAAATTTTCTTGACGGCAACGCTGGGTACAACCAAATATTTATGGCTGAAGCCAATGTCTACAAAATAGCCTTCAGATGCCTTGGAGCGCTATGGTTATTTTAATAGGTTGTAATGACATTCGGGTTAAAGAGTGCCAACACCACATATGTTAGAGCTATGAATTTAATTTTTTATGACTTGATTGGCCACATTATGAAAATTTATATTGATGATGTTGTTTTAAAGTTCATAGATAACTGTCAACACTAGCTGATCTAGAAGAAGTATTCAAGAAAATTAGACGGCATAATTTGAAGATGAATTCATATAAGTGCGCTTTTGGGGTGTTAGCTAGATAATTTATTGGGTTTATGGTACATGAGAGATGCATTGAAGTTAACAAGGAATGTGTCAAGACTATAGCCAATACACAACCCCCTAGGTGCAAGAACTATCTTTAGAAGTTGACCGCTAAAATAAATTACTTAAGGAGGTTTATATCAAATTTATCTGGTCAGATTGACACCTTTACTCCACTACTGAGGCTAAGGGTAAATTAGGAGTTTGTACGGGGAGCCGATCAACAGAGGGCCTATGAGGGTGAAGGAATACTTGTCTAAGCCTCCAATCGTGGTTGCAACATGAAAAGGTATACCATTCATACTATATGTATCAGCTGAGGAGGCAACATTTGGAGCAGTTTTGGTGAAGGAAATAAATGGGAAGGAACAGGTGATTTTCTATTTAAACCAACGGCTACTTAATGTTAAAGCAAGGTATCCTCGCATTGAAAAGTTTTGTTTATCTTTATATTTTGTTTGCACCAAGTTCAGAGATTATATACTAGCTTTGGCTTGTAAAGTCATATGTAAGGCCGATGTAATCAAATATATGCTGTCCGCTCCAATTTTAAGAGGTCGACTTGGAAAATGGGCTTATAGGCTTATTGAGTTCGACCTAACGTTTGAGTCGGCTAAAGCATTCAAGAGGCAAGCGGTAGCCGATTTCATAACAGATTACAAAGTCGATTGAAGAATAGTCGCTATTGCTCCTTGGCGTTTGTACTTTGATGGATCGATATGTAGAGAGGGCGATGGCATTAGGATCATGCTAATATCCCTAATAGCGTATAGCTTTGAGTTTGCGTTCAGACTTAATTGCAGGTGCTTAAACAATCAAGCTGAATATGAAACATTACTTAGAGGGTCTACAATTGCTCGACAATCTTGGTGTCGACTCTATTGAAGCTTATAGCGATTCCCAACTTGTAGTACAACAATTAAGAGGAGAGTACAACTGTTATGATGGTATTTTGGTTAGATACTTTGAATAGTGCCATGATGTAATTGGCTCGTTTGGTTATTTTTTTAATTGGCCATATCCCTCGTGAGTAAAATGGCAAGGCCAATTCATTGGCACACCAGGCTTTAGAATATAAGGTGTTTGGTCGATTAGTCGATTGTGAACTGATCGAGAAGATTATCATGTGTACCGATATAGTTGATTGGCAATTGAAGATATCTGATTATGTGTTTGACTCCTCGAAGCCAACAGACAAGAAAATTAAGAGACAAGCTTTAAAGTATGTTATGCTCAATAATACATTTTATTATCGAACCTTGGAAGGTTTGTTATTGAGGTGTCTTGGCATAGAAGATGCAAAATCGACAATAGGGGAACTGTACGAAGGAATATGTGGAATGCATCAGTCGGCACATCAAATGAAATGTTTATTAGGGCATACTGGTTAATTTTGATTAACGATGTTGGAATATTGTTTCAAATACTACATGGGATGCTAGTCTTACCAGAAATTTGGTAATGTGCAATTAGCACCAGTTTTATTCTACACCCAATAATTAAACCTTGGTCGTTTAGAGGTTGGGGGTATAGACATAATCGGTTAGATATATCATGCATCATCTAAAGGACATAAGTATATTTTGGCTGTGATCGATTATTTTTCTAAGTTGGTTGAATATATAACGCTGAGGAAGGTAACTAGTGTTGAAGCAATCGGATTTGTTAGGGAGCACATTATTTATCGGTTTGGGATCTTTCAAACTATTAAGACCGATTAGGGAACTATGTTTATGTCTAGTGAATTTCAGAGTTTTCCAAAGAGTTTTGGGATTAAGTTGCTAAATTTGTTGCACTACTATGCAGAAGCTAATGGTCAAGCTGAGTAATCAAATAAGACATCGATTAAGTTGATTAAGAGAAAAATTGATGACAAGCTAAGAAATTGGCATATAACATTATCAGACTCATTATGGTTTTATCAGATTGCTTGCCATGGAGTTACCAAATTGTCACCTTATCAGCTTGAGTGTATTGAGCGGGTTTGATAGCTAAAATCGGTTGCTAAACTAGTCAAATTCAAAAAAATTTGAAAAATTCGAAACAAAAAATATGCGACAAAAACCACTCGGTTTTCATTCAAAATCGACTAGTTTTCTATCAAAATATGTGGCAGTGCTGCAGGGGTCAGCACCCGTCATCCTCTTGTCAAATTTCGGTCAAAACTGGCTGGTTTTTGGTCAAAACTGACCATTTTTTGGTGAAAACCGATCAGTTTTTAAATTTTTGAATTTTTTTCAAAAAAAATTGAATTCTGAACCCTTCGATTTCTAACGATTTTCTAGTGATTTTCGACTCGATATTTTTTATTTTTGGATTTCGGTTTTTAAGTAGTTTTTTTGGTATCGATATTGTTAACCTTGCTCTTACCCCTCATGATAAAAAGTAAGGGAGGCCTCCAGGTGCATAAGACTCAATTCCATAAAGACGTGCACAGAAACAGAGCGACGAACAAGTGAGAACAGTACCTTGTACAACAGAAGAAGCTCAACTGGGTGTTGAAAAAAAATCCTTGAAGTGAGACATCATGAAGATGGTAACCACATCTTTAAAGTGAAGCCGTCATGAAGATGATAACCCTAACAAATATTTACGTGCATAATTTAAAGCTGCGAAGTTAGAACCACCATACTTTATCATTGTGGGAAATCACAAGAAGCTAGAAGAAATTAATGAAGAGATTTTTACTAGTTATGTGGATTTAGGATAATTGTATGAAATAAAGACTATAATTGTCGATATATATTTTGCCTCAAAAATTACTAAAACTCTTGATCTATGTCCAGAACTAAAGTCCATTGTAATGTGTCAGAAACGTTTAGATTGGGTCAAATGGAAAGAAGTAATTGAGGCAAAAATGCACTCGCTTAACAAAAGAAAAGTATTTTATCCTATCAATCGAACACCTCCTAAAGTATTTCCTATAGAATTAAAATGGGTTTTCATCCACAAGAGAAATAAAAATAATCAGGTGGTGAGATATAAAGCGAGCCTTTTAGTACAAGGGTTCATGTAGAGATTCGACATCGATTATGATAAAACTTACTATCTAGTAATGAGTGGAATAGTATTTCGATACTTGATATCAATGGCAGCTAACTTAAATTTATCAATGCACACGATGGATGTAGTAATCGTATATTTATATGGGTCACTAGATATGGATATTTATACGAAAGTTCATGAATGAGTCAAAATTCTGTATCTAATAGAGAAAATCGTAACATATATAGTGGCAAACTGTAGTGATCGCTATACAGAATAAAACAATTAGTGAGAATGTGATACAGTTGACTTAGTGATTTCTCCTGAAGAAGGGATACTCTAATAATGATGATTGTTTATGTGTGTTCATAAAGAAATCCTATAATGGATCATGTATCATCTTAGTTTATGTCGATGATATGAATATCAGCAGAACCACAGAGGAGATAAATAAAACAAGTTCTTACTTTATGATGGAGTTTGAGATGAAAGAATTGTGTAAAATCAAATATTGCTTAGGCTTACAGCTAGAGCATTTTCCAGAAGTAATTTTTATAAACCAGTATACCTATACTAAGAATGTATTGTAAAATTTTAATATGGACAAATCTTATCATCCTTTGAAGACTCATATGGTAGTAAGATCCCTTGAAGTAAACAAAGACCTTTTCAGACCGAGGATAGAAAATGAGGAAATCTTAGGATCTAAAATCCCATACTTAGGAGTTATTGGAGCACTTATGTATCTTGCAAATTTCATAAAGCTTTATATTTCATTCGCAGTAAATTTGCTATCTAGACATAGTACAGCTCCAACCAGAAGACATTGGGCTAGTGTTAAGACTTTACTCAAGTATCTCTAAGGTACACAAGATCTAATTGGCTTATTTTACCGGAAGGACTAAGACTTGACCATGGTGGGATATACGTATGTTGGCTATCTGTTTGATCCTTATAGTGCCAAATCTCATAATGTATTGGTGTTTCTCTACAGTGATACAACCGTTTTTTGGCAGGTTTTTAAGTAAACGTTGGTAGCTACCTCTACCAATTACTTAAATATTATAGCGTTATATGAAGCCTCACATGAATGTATTTGGATGAGACCTTTAATTAGCCATATCTAGAAGTCATATGGTATTAACACCATTGATACCCCCACAATTATATTACAATTATCTATGAAGATAATGGTGCTTATGTTACAAATATGCAAATGGGTTATGCAAATAGCAATATCACGAAGCATATTGCCCTTAAACTTTTCTATCCTAATGAACTCTAGAAGAATGGTGAGATAAAGATCATACAAACTAAATCATGTAAAAATCTAGTAGATTTATTCACTAAATATTTGCCAATATCTAGTTTCCAAAGATGCGCTCGTGGCATTGAAATTAGACGACTTAGAGATATGCATAGCTCAGGGGAGTAAATACCTAAACTATGACCTTTAGTATGATCTTGAAGATACTACCCTAATCGAGAAGATTATAAGTTGCACTCTTTTTTCCATTGGTGAGTTTTTCTGAAGTTTTATCGTATGAAGGTTTTATTGAGGCAACAAGTGTAACACAATGTGTGAGTGCAATGTAATCTTTTCTCATCCCTTTTTCTCATTAGATTTTTGCGAGATGTTTTTAATAAGACATATGCATTACGCAGTATTCGCCAAAGAGGAGTGTTGAGATATAGTTGGACACTTAGTCCTAGTTGTTCTAATACGTTTGAATTATATCTTGTTGTGGACGAATCCAAATCTATATCTAATGGACTTCTACTATAAATATGATATCCTATTGTACAAGAGAATCAATCTAATAAAAAGAGAAGGTTTTTACCTCCCTGTATCATATGTGATCTCTATAATTATTCTTACTTTTCGATCGACATGTTGTGTTTGATATACAGCGGTCGTCATCATTTTATAACAAAAAAAAAAAAAAAAAACTATCAGCGCCAATTGAGGGGTTGCATTGCGTAAGAATTTTCCAGCACGGATCCACTTATGTCCGTTGATCAATCTAACTTGTAACTTTTCAAAAGTAAACAGCTAGCTAACGAAGTGTCTTCTCGGGTTTTCTGATTTAAAAACGAGGAAAAGAGAGAAAATAGTATTGTGTGAAATTAAGTATGTTTGAAGTGGTATTATCCGAAGAAAAAAATATTTACAGTGGTATTTTGGTAACTACCGATTTTAAGAGTGGTATAGCACGAATTATCTCTATATCTAAGTTGTGGAATAGTACAGAGTACACTGTGAACACAGTTATAGTTACATGTGTGTGTATTCATTTCCTAGTGGTAGACATTGCAAAGAATCGCACTCACATCTCAATCTACACTACAGCTTATCAAATTCCGTATACCCTTCCCTTTCACTTGATAGAGCTCCTGACAGGCTAGCGATGGTTTCCTGCCGCGCCTGGTAGCTAGCACGCTCCCGGTTGACCAGACCCCGACGACGTTGACCCGCGCGCGTCTCTGCTTTCTATGGTCACGACCAAGGTTCCGCCGGCACCGAACAACGCCGGGGGCGGTGGCGTTGCGGCCGACGACGACTGCGCCGCCTCCGCCTTGCCCTTCCCTTTCCCCTTGGGTTCCGCCTCCGCCCGGCAGAGAGGGCAGGTCGTCGTCGAGCGCAGCCACGCGTCGAGGCACTCCACGTGGAACACGTGGCCGCAGTTCGGGAGCTCCCGCACCTTGTCGCCGTCCTCGAGCTCGGACAGGCACACGGCGCAGTCAGCCCCCGCGGCGCCGCTGGTGGAGCCGTCGCCCTTCCGGTACGAGGTGACCGGCAGCGCGGAGAGCGCGGACGCATCCAGCCCGTGCCGGCCGCTTCTGCTGAACGAGCTGATGGACCGGAGGATGCCGGCGGCGAGGCTGGGACGGCCGCCGCCCGACCGCACCACGAGCTGGTACAGCAGGATTCGGATGAGGACGAAGACGATGGTGAGCACGAGGAGGATGACGACGGCCGTGAGCAGGACGCGCCCGCTGAAGTTGTAGTCTTGCTGCCGCGTGTAATGATCCACGGCGCCCTCGGGCGGCGGCGAGTCCGCCCAGGGGCTCCCTGACATGGCCACCCACTACGGAATATGAATTCCCTGTCTACGTTTCTAGTCTGTACTATTAATCAAGAACCTGGGGTGTAAGAAGAGAGAAAAGTAAAGGTCCATCTGTTTAGAGTGTATGATACGTTTTGATCAACTCAAGTCGGCATGGGATAGTTGAGAACTTAAGCTTGGGCAGGACGGCTACCTGGTCAACGGGTGGTGTCACTGTGGATTGATACGAGACTAATTAACATGGGGTTCTAGAGAATTTCATGTCCGTTACTGGTGAATTGCGAGGAAAGTTCGTGCGACCGGCAGTTTCGGGGTTCCAAATTTCGTTTTGTGAAATTGTTTGCGCCAAAATTCGGTACATGGCAAAATGGGTTTGAATCGGATAAAAGCAATTGTATGTGTTTGCATCAGAATTCGGCGTGTATTGAAATCAGTCCGAGACGAAAAGGAAGCGTTCGCATGGAAAGAAATCATCAAACGAATCGGAAGGAATCCGTTCTACAAAAAGGAAATCGGATAATAGGCCGTCACGGATAAAGCGCGTATCCGTATGTACAACTCGGATCGGCGTGTTATAAAAGGAGGTGGGTGTCAAGCGGCAAGCAATCAATCAATTCCAACAACACCTACTTTTTACAGCCTTTTCTTTTACATTGCTTTAGTTTCATAGATTTCTTTGCAAGTCGACGGAATCAACATAGCTGCGCATCGCCGATTGTTGATTGCTTGATTTACCAGGTTTGATTTAGCCGTTTTGTTGCGCATCGCCTTCGAGCCGATTTTACCTTATATCGGGATCAATTGTATTGGTTGATCTAGTTATCTCCCTAATCGGTTCTTACCCGACTAGCGAAGCCGATAGATCTTTGTTTATCGGCTTTGATCGAATTACAAATTCTACGCCTTGTCGATTTCAGGTCAAATCGTGGCACGCTCTGCAAACCGGTGTTTGTCTTGTGTGTTCGAGGCGAAAACCCTTCTTCACGTTTTCGGCGAACATATTTTAACACGCCGGTGGGACCCAAAGAATGTCGTCAACCGACAAGCCCCGATCACCGCCCGATATCAACACGATGCCATAATCGCGCCCCAGATGGCCGATTTAACCCCCTGAGCAACGGAAGAAATCGAAGATCGGCGACTCTGGAGGAAATGATGCTACGATGCTTCCGGAAAACATGCGGTGGCGTTACTCAAAGATTGCACTCCCAAGCATCAATCCTATCGGAGATTCAACATCTCGAATCGGTAAGCGATACGCACCGCTCAAGCTGATTTATCAAGTATGATCGAGCAATCATCCCATCACGCATTGATTAACCAATCATCGGCTCTAGTATCTACTTTAAAGCCGATGATAGAAAATAGTGTGAAAACAATTGCTCAAGAATTAGGCTGCGTCTGGAAACTGCTAGATCCACCACAAACCATCCCTCACATTACCAGTATATTCCATAGCACCCAACACCAACCATGATAAACGTGTCGGCTCAAGCACCTATCATGATCTTAGGCTCAACCTACTGTTTTGAAACCAAACTTATCTGAGAGATGGGTTCACACTACCATGGGCACATGGATGGAGCCAAGATAGGCGCATCAAATCAATCAGAGTCGCCCTCCAATAACCTTCGGGTTATCGGCTTATCGACCACCGATCGAAATAAATGGGGCAGTTCCACGGTCACGAGGGCCACAACCATGAAACAAGCACCATATAGGGTGGTGCCATAAATCGAACCTTCGGCGCCCATGCACGATGCATTAGGTTTTAATCACAATTATGACGCAGCGACACCAAGACCTCCTGAGGTGCGAGTTGGACAAAGACAGGGTTTGCACTCGAGGCGGCGAGCATAAACAATGAGAATTGGCGTGTCCGTGCACCACAAGCCCGACAATGTTAATTGGGCGGAACAAATTGCCCAATGTTTTGAGAGAGCAGTTCAGTTTACAACCCGGAGGGAGAGTGATCTGGCTCACGGAAGCGTACCGTTACATAGACCCGAATGCCATACCCCACAACTTTAGGATACGGACTTTGCTAAATTCTCGAGGGATGATTCTATTACCACAATTGAGCATATCGGGACGGTTCATGGCTCAATGTGGGGCGGCCGATCAGATGGGTTAAAATTAGGTTGTTTCCTTTATCATTATACGCCTTTGCATTCACTTGGTTCACAAATCTACCACCTAATTCCGGTTCATATATGGAGCGATTTAGAAAGCGATTCCATGAGTACTTCTTTTGGGAACTATGGAGCTTAGGATTTACGATCTTAGTTCAATCCGACAGAAAATGCAGCGAATCGGTCTCTGATTATATCAAGAGATTTGAGCGTCTGGAATAGGTGCTCTGATGTAACGTGCAAACCCGACGATCAATTGGCGACCTAGCGTTCCAAGGGTTAATCCCTCCATTAAAAGAAAAGTTGTCAGGCCAGAATTCCCCGACCTAGGCCACCTACTCCATCGCGTATCGGCACATGAGAGCGGTATGCGAAATCAAAGGGTTTAAAGATAGATTTAAACCAAGCGACAGAAAAGGCCAAAATAAACATGGTAGAATCAGTTCGGCGATACCACCTCACGAGGGCCAGCGAGAGGTGAACACATAGCGAAAGTGGGCCAAAGGTTCTAAAAAGCCACTCGTATGCTCTACTTAAGCCGACAAAGAATAAGGCGGAAGTCAAGTACTCGTATGATGTGTCAAAGTGTGACAAGATATTTGATTTATTACTACAAAGAAAAACTCATAAGGTTACGAGAAGGGGCACATCATACCATCGTAGGAGATTAAAAGCGAAGGTATTGCAAATGGCATCATTCATTCTCCCATAACACTAACGATTGCAATATTTTTAAACATGATTCAATCGGCCATCGCCGATAGTAGGCTAAAATTTGCGGAAGAATGGCTATGCAGATAGATATGAGCCCTTTTCAAGTCAACATGGTTCAATGTTCACGAAGAGAGGCTGCGGAAGAAGATAAGCGGTTAAAGAGTCGTATCACGAGATGAAGCGTCTGAGATCACTATCGGTTCTATACAAATAGAACCGATAGGAATGGACAGAACTTCGAGAGCAGTAAAACCAAGAGGGGACTTGGAGGTCGGTAAATGGTATCGAGTGAGAGGCTCCAAGAAAAACCGATTCAAACCAAAGCCGACCTTCTCACAACTCCTGAGGAAGTATGAGAGGGTAAGTCGAAGTGTGACCCTCAACGCCACCGAGAACTTGCATCAACTAAGGCAAAAGAGGGCGTTGGCGGCCAGATATGTCATATCGGCCAGCTCTTGAGGAGAGAAACATCGGCAATGTCCCTTTTGGCGATTTCTTGGAGAAAGGGATGACCTTACCAAGATGTCTTGTCCTATGCAACACTCAGTGCATATGCTGAAGCCAAACAGGTCTATAAAAGATAGGTTGTCTAGACCGATATCTGATCATCCAGTCTGGCGATGGGCCGATCCATGAAGGTTGTCAACATCGAGCAAGCGAGTCCTCCCAAAATCAAGAACTATCGGCATTAACCGGGTAGAATGGAATCAAGCGACGAGATGAGCAATTTAGTACGGAAAGATCGGCCGATAGAACCTAAACCTAGGTGGTGCCCTCAGGGTCTTAGCAAATCACAGCGAAGGCTTGATTGAAAACACAAGAAGAAAGGGAGGCCGAAAAGGAGGCGAGAGGATCGGATGTTCAACAAATTAAGACCGGTACCAATTTTGAAAAAGTGGAGAAAAAAAGGAGCAAATCGATAGTGATTCAGACCAATCGATTGAATCCGGTTCTCCGATGATCGGATGATACACCAGATGGACATAAACATGGTATTCGCTACTGCCGAGTTCAAAACCGAGGAATCGGTGAGGAAGTGTTCGCCAGATTATGTCTCGGAGCACCCGCTGTGTTCGAAAAGCCACAAGATATGCATCGGCATCTGAAACCATTATATCTAAAGGGTATATTAATGGCGACCGATATCTCGTATCTTTGATCGATGGCGGAAGCGACGATCAATCGATGCCGTTAAGTACTTTGAAAAGTTGGGTAAAGCCGATGAAGACTTGATCAAGACCAATATGGTGCTAAATGACTTCACGGAGATCAGCAGAAGCTAAAAGCGTGATGGTGTCGGAAGCGACGATCGGTAATAAAACTTTCTTGCATTGCATTTTGTGATTGAAGCCAAAGGCAATTCTGTGCTCCTTGAAGCGGGGCGGATCCATGCCAATTGTTGTATACCATCAACTATGCACCAAAAATTGGTGCGGTGGAGCGATATGATCTGATAGAAGTCGTCTTAAAGTGACACATCGGCTCACATCGCCATCATGGCTATACGATACCAATTGGCCACACGAAGAAGCCGAGTGTATATCGGGAAAAGCCTTGGACAATTGCGATTTTATCTGCGTAGAGAAGTCGATTCAAGCCGATCAGCGTCAAACCCAACACGTTTGATCGGACGAGACGAAGTAGTAAGAAGATGGAGTACAAGACACTAGCAAAGCTCCTACGGAAAAGAAGGCCGGGAGCTATCGGCAAGCGGAATCGAAGAAGGCGTTGAGGATTTTGAAGAAGAAAGAAAAAGGGTTAGGATTTACTTACGCCCGATTTGCTCGAAGAGATTGATATTGGGGAAGGTGATAACAAAAGACCAACGTTTGTAAGTGCTAAACTAGAACCGATTATAAAGCAAAGTTGGTCGAAATACTCAAGAAGTATAAGGATTGCTTTGCATGGGAGTATTATGAAATCTTAGGGTTTAAAGCGTGACTAGTCGAACATCAACGCCTATAAAGCCTGGATATCGGCACGTTCAAGCAGTACCTAGGCGGTTCAATCCTACATTGTATGGCAGCTATAAAGGAAGAAGTAGGACGATTGCTAGAGGCAAAGTTTATTAGGCCTTGCCGATCTGTTGAGTGGGTCTCAAACATCGTCCTGTAAAGAAGAAAAATGGCAAACTTAGGGTATGTGTCGATTTTAGAGATTTAAACAAAGCTACACCAAAAGCAGTACCAGATGCCTATAAGCCGATATGTATCGATCTTGCATCACAGGAATAAAATCATAAGCTTTTTGGGCCGGGAGCAGCAGGATACAATCAGATATTTATGGCGAAGCCGATATATCCAAGAACTGACTTCAGATGTCCAAGAGCTTTAGGACTATATGAATGGAAAGTTATGACCTTCGGTTTAAAAAATCTGGTGCTACTTATCAGCGTGCTATGAACCATATTTTCCATGATTTGATCGGCAATCTTGTGGGAAATATACATTGTGATGTAGTAGTAAAGTCCAAGAGGCGGCAACATTTAGCTTGATTTGGAAAAGATGTTCGAAAGCACAAAGGTGCATGGGTTAAAAATGAACCCTCTCAAATGTGCTTCGGGGGGTATCGGCTGGGCAATTTCTTGGAGTTTCACGATTGCATAAAGGAGGAATTGAAGTAAAAGCGAAGCCAAAGTAAAAGCCATAGCCGATACTAAACCGCCAACAAGCAAAAAGGAGTTGCAGGTATTGATTGGAAAAATCAACTACTTGCAGCGTTTCATCTCAAACTTGTCGGGAAGCGTATTCGTGCTTTCACACACATTGCTGAAAATTAAAGACAACCTAGAGTTCAAATGGGGCCCGATCGACAAAGAGCCTTGACGACATAAAAGGTTATCGATGAGTCCACGGTATTGACAGCGCCAAAACACCGGTATACCTTTTAGACTATATATATCGGTGAAAGGTGATTCGATTGGAGCGATTTTAACACAAGAAGCGATAGGAAGGAGCGAGCAATATTTTACTTAAGCCAGCGTCTTCTAGATCACGAAGAAACCAGGTATCCTTAGTAGAAAAATTATGCTTGTCATTGTACTTGCTTGCACCAAGTTAAGACATTATATCTTGGCTTCCAAATGCGTTATAATATGCAAAACCGATGTAGTTAAATACATATTATCGGCGCCCATCCTGCGGGGTCGGCGGTAAATGGGCATACGCCCTAACGAGTTGAAGTTATCCTATGAATCGGCTAAATCTGTGAAAGGACAAAGGCGTGGCCGATTTTATCATAGGGAGTGAAACATTAGTAGGAACAACTAGTGTAACTCCTTGGCAAGCTGTATTTTGATGGGTCTGTTTGCCAAGAAGGCGAAGAGCATCGGTGTGATATTAGTTTCACCTAGAAGCGAGTATGACTTCATGTATCGGCTAAATAGCCGATGTTCAAATAATCAAGCGAATCTGAAGCATTACTAAGGGGTCTACAAGCTGTTAGATAGCATCGAGTGAGAGGCGTCGAAGCTTTTGGAGATTCGATGTTAATTGTTATGCGACAAGTCGAGAGGAGAATACTGATGCAATGATGATGCACTAACCCGATGACTTGCATCAATGCCTCGAGATCATCGAGATGTTCACTACATTTTCCATAGAACATATCCCCAGAGAAGCTAATGATAAAGCAAACCGATTGGCACAATGTGCATCGGTACAAGATTGAAAGCCGAGGGACCAATCGAGCTAAGCGTTTGGCGGTTTATGTGTTCACCCTGTCGTGGAGAAGCAGAGATAAGGGATTATTTGTCGAGATCCAACCAAAGCCGAGCAAAGGTCGAGGCGCAAAGCACTCAAATATGTTCTACTAGAAGGCGTATTGTACTTTCGGACTATGGAAGGTTTGTTATTAAGATGTCAACGAGGAAGCCAAAGTGGCGATGGGTGAAGTTCATGAAGGCATTTGTGGGTCACATCAATCGGCTCATAAGATGAAATGGAATCTTGAGGCAAACGAGGATATTTTTGGCCGGCGATGTTAGAAGGCCTTCAAATATTATAGAGGATGCCAAAGCGTGTCAAAAGTTTGGTAACATCACGATCGGCACCCGACATCGGCTTTACATCAGATCATCAAGCCATGGCCATTTAGAGGATGGGGTATAGACATAATCGGCGGATATTTCCGTCATCGACCAAAGGACATAAATTCATCCTTGCGACCACAGTTATTTCTCAAAATGGGTTGAAGTGTGCCACTCAAGAAGGTTACTAGTAAAGAAGCGATCGACTTTGTAAATGAACACATCGTCCATCGGTTTGGGATTCCACAAACAATCACTCTTGATCGAAGTGCTGTGTTCATGTCCAAGCGAGTTCAAAGGGTTTGCGGAAAGTCTTGGGATAAAATTACTCAACTCCTCCCTTACTACGCTTTCGAGGCCAGCGGACCAGTAGCGAATCGTCCGAACAAAAGCGTTGATAAAGGCGATAAAAGAAAAATTGAGGAAGAGCCAAGGAGATGGCATTCAAGCGCTATCGGAGGCTTTATGGGCTTATCGGCTATCTCATCACCGGATCAACTAAATTGTCACCCTTTCGGTTGGTATCACGGACAAGAAGCCGTTTTGCCGTTGAAATCAACATCGGCTCAATAAGGCTACGAGCAAGATAAGGTATCGATGAATACAAGCAGCGATCTTTGGACAATCCTAGATGATTTGGCTGAACTAAGGTGATCCGCAGCTAGATCGGTAAAAAGAACAAAGAGATGGTTGCAGGTCGTACAATAAAAAAGTGATTTTTAAAGCATTCAATCAAGCCGATTTAGTATGGAAAACCGTGTTCCGATTGGGTCTAGGGATAATCGATTCGGCAAATGGTCTCCAACATGGGAAGGGCCTTATAAGATCAATCGGCCGGTTGAGAAATTCATATATCTGGAATCTTTAGAAGGGTTCGTCCTACCTAAAGCGATCAATGGAAAGTATCGAAGGCATATCACCCAAGCATATGGAGTCGGGTCCTAACTACTGAGAGGTGAAGGCATCGGGATCAATGACAAGCACATGCATATAAAACCGATCATCTGATGACCAAGTCGGTTTGAAACATTCATCCACAGTTAAAGTTTACAAAATCGGATGCACGGTAGATCAAGCAAAGTTCAAAGAGCGTCATCTCAAGTTTAAAGCAATATTACAGAGGTTGGCTGGCGGTCGATAAATCAAAGACTAGTGTAGTCGACCGGGCAAATGGGCTCCCAAAGCCGATAGTGCGGCTATTGCCCTACCGATGGTAGCTTGAGCGCCCGTCCATCAATTGTTGATACGACTCGCATCACCGGGGCCTGGGACTATCTTGGCGGTGGTTCTTGACTTGGGCGAAAGCCGCCAATTTGCCAGCCTTTGAGCGGCGGTGAAACGATAGTCGGTGATCTTGTGAAACGTGCAAGTTCTTTTGTAACAAGGGCCATTGTTCTTCAAGTTTGGCCTTGAGTGGATTCAGACTCATGGGCCTGTTCTTGGTCGTTTTGAGTATAGTTTGCACCTTGGTCAAATGTGCTCTTCGAGATTTAGCTTATCGGCTATAAGTTTGTCCAAAATCTCTTGATCAACTTGTTGGGCCTTCCTCTGCGTTCGGCTCTTAGCTTGGTGATTCCACATCCGATAGGCGGCGTCAAGTGAGACCTCTAGCTTGATGCATCCATGGCGGCGAAGGAGATCGGCTTGCATGGGCATATAGCATCCTCGGTGGTTGCGTATTAGCTTGGAAGGGCTGCCTCACGGTTGCATCACTTCATCCATAAGGCGATTAAGTCGTTCTTGCATACCCTGGCGATGACGGCCCGATCTTTGCTGAAGCAACTATGATGCGTTGGATATCGGCTGGATAATCGTCGGTAGCCCATGACCTCGGGTCGTCCGGCTCGATCCAAAGTAAAGCCAAGCAGGTCGGCTAGATCGGTTGGTGCTTTAAGGTCAGGATCGGAAATCTCGATCGTCTGTTGTGGAAATGCAGTGGAGGTGGGGAAAGCAATGGAGGAATAGTGATGTAGCACCTTGAGGATCGGCTATAACTCCGCTATGCTCTGTGCATCGATGGAGATTGCTAGAAAAACAAACAAAGTCGATTAGAAAAACAAAGCGAAGCGGCAAAAACAGACGTAAGCCAAAGGCTCTGAGACTCACATCGGTGGTTGAATGATCTGGGAACCATCGGGTTGGTGCCTCAAGGAGTGCAGGCGGCGCTGGCCGACTTCTTCCTCCTCTCTGCGGTGCCTTCGAGTTAGCAATTATCAAAGCAAGGGACATATTAGCCGATATGCAAAAGACTTACTTGGGCGCGTTGGCGAGCGAGTCCGGCAGGATGGACTCGAGCGCCCAAATTTCGAAGTATATCCTGTAGTTCAGCCGGATTGACAGGGCGTCTCTACATGCGCCACTCTTGTGAAATATGAGGTCGGCTATTTGATCACCGGCATCGTGCATACAGAAAAGTTCAAAAAACCATACTTAATGAAAAAACCAATGGCCAACATGGAAACAAATAAAGGACACGGTACCTCTCTGACTCTTGAGAGAGTCGGTATATCCTAGCCGGAACTCTCGCTGGGGCGAGAAGCCACCATCGGCTCATGGAAGTCGGGCAAAAAGTTTAGAATTATAGCCGACGGAGTTACGTCCATCAACAAGGCCTCGATATCCGAGACCACCATTGTGAAAATGTGGCCGACCGGCGGGAAGTTAAGAATGAAATGTGGCAAAGAAAGAAGTTGAAATCAAGTCGGCTACTTCGAGGGCGATCTCCTTGTGACTGCTTTGTTGGTCACCACGGGAGCGAGGTTCGATGCAGACGACAAGGGAAAGGAAGGATGGTTTGCCCAAAACCCAATTAGCGGGCATAAACCGATGGATGATAGAATTAAGTAGGAAGGCTGAAATGTCTGTGCGTGTATTCAAGCCCGGCGTGAATAAAGGCGGGGGAGAGGATAATTTTATACAAGTCCAAAGTGAATTTGGGGCATCAAGGAACTATCGGCATCTAAGTGAAGAAATGATGGGTATGGACAATCGGCTAGTCGATTGTAGCAGAAAAAAATCTTGTTGGCGAAAGAAGACTGTCTAAAGTGAGGAAAAGCGGAGATACTTGTGAAAACCAATTTGAGTCCATTTTTGGCTCATCAGTGAAGCGACATGATGAATCTCTCACCGAAAGATCGGCTAGCTCTATCTTTGGGGGGACCACGTGTTGGATAATCTTCCTGCAGGAAAAGTCAAACTCCCCATGGGTTCGGTAAAATGGATCGGCTAAATATGCGGTAGAGCCATGTTTGGATAAACCAGAGGGACCTCCTATATTCTGAAACAACAAACTTAGCGAAACCGAGGAAAAAGCCGACTACGAATCACATACATCATCGATATCTTGCTCCCAAAAGATCTTACCAAGGGCGGTAGATGACCTTCCACTAAAGCGTTAAGCTATTAGTTGAAAAGGATTGGGTGGGAGCCAAGAAAGCGCCCTTGAGAATAAGTATCAGTCTAACCAAAGATTAAGAAAAGCAACATGCTCTTGTGGAAATCTGGGACCATTGACCCTATTGTTATTTTGGACATACTTATGCCAACCTTCGCCTTTCTTGCGGATTAATTTAAAAGTGGGTTTCCCACTAAGCCGGCCAATGAACCCCGTCGTCCTAAGCCGGGATAATTGAGCCACGTCAAGTAAAGTAGGGCCTATCGGGCGAGATAGAATAGAAAAGCATTAAAGTCCGACCGAGAAATAACAAGCCGCAGCTACTAAGGGTTCATTGGCTTCGAGGCGCTAGACTCAAAGGCAAAGATTCAGCTATGCCCATTCTCTCCCATTCGACCCTCTTCTGAGCCGAAATCCTAATGAACCAAGATCTCCATCCCTTCAAATTTGGGGGCCAGGCTCTAAAACTTTTTCCCCACTCAGAAATATTATATCCTGCAGCCGACAACGGGAGTCTAGGGATCTCGTCATTGATACAGTGTGGTAGATATGGTACCTATGGGCCCTAGGTAAAATTAGTCCGAGCTTTGAGGAATCGGAATGAATACTGAAGGGTCCATTTCATTTGATTTGAAAGAAACGGAAGGAAGAAGATGAAGGCCGATGATCGTGGTTCGGGAGCTTGGAGCGTGAAAATGGCCGTAGAGGGGACCCCATATTTATACGCGATGAAAGAAGGCGGGCCCAGTGGCGATTGCTTTGCATTAAAAACGCAAGAGATTATTACGGCGCCATTTAATGGGAAGTTACCAAGAATTTCCGGCGACAAGCGATTGCAATTTTTGAAAAGTATCAAGTTATCTTTCCAAAAATTGGGGGCATATGTTTCGTAAAATTATTACATGGCAAAATGGGTTTGAATCGGATAAAAGCAATTGTATGTGTTTGCATCGAGAATTCGGCGTGTATTGAAATCGGTCGAGGCGAAAAGGAAGCGTTCGCATGGAAGAAATCATCAAGCGAATCGGAAAAGGAATCGTTTCTAAAAGGAAAATCGGATAATGAGCGTCACGGATAAGCGCCGTATCCATGTACAACTTTCCGGATCGGCGGGCGTGTTATAAAAGGAGGTGGGTGTCAAGCGGCAAGCAATCAATCAATTCCAACAACACCTACTTTTACAGCCTTTTCTTTTACATTGCTTTAGTTTCATAGATTTCTTTGCAAGTCGGCCGGAGATCAACATAGTGCGCTATCGCGATTGTTGATTTTAGCCGATTTTACCCAGGTTTGATTTGCTTCGTTTTTGTTGCGCATCGCCTTCCCGGCCCGATTTTACCTTATATCAGGATCAATTGTAACTGGTTGATCTAGTTATCTCCTAATCGGTTCTTCTTGCCGACTAGCGAAAAGCCGATAGATCTTTGTTTATCGGCTTTGGATCGAATTACAAATTCTACCTTGTCGATTTAGTCAAATCGTGCGCCTCTGCAAACCCGGTGTTTGTCTTGTGTGTTCGAGGCCGAAAACCCTTCTTCACGTTTTTCGCGCGAACAGAAATTTTGCTATTTAGAACAAAATTTAAAAAGCAAAACTTAAATTCGATTTTTGTATCGAGATTAACCGAGGTCTAGATGATTTTTAAGTGAAAGAAAATTGGTTCAAATTGCATCAATTTTTTTGAATATTTTTATGAATGGTCCTGACATATCACTAATATTCATATAAAAATTTTAGATGATGATTAAGCTTGAGAAATTTTTTAAAAATCTAACAGTGCTACTGCCCTGATGAAAGGTTGACCGACAAATTTCAACCGAATGAAAAATGGTGCAAACCAAGTTAGAAACTTTTGAAATTTTTTTGTGGATTGTTCTGACATATCCATAATATTTTTATAGAATTTTCGGATGATGATTAAGCTTGAGAAATTTTAAAAAATTCCGACAGTATTACTTAAGACTGACCGGTAATTTTCAACCGAATGAATATGGTTTAAACCGCATTAGAATTTTTTTTTAAAAAATTGGATGGTACTAATGTGTCACTAATATTTTCATAAAATTTTTAAATGATGATCAAACTCAAGAAATTTTTAAATTTTTTGACAATAGTAATCTCCTGTAAAAATTGAGTGCATGTATTGCTGATGATAGAAAAGGCTTTAACCTTGATCCTATACAAAGAAGTTTAGCTGGTGGTCTAAGGGCCTGTTTGGATCCATTAGCAGCTAATAGTTAGCGGCTAATAGTTCCTAGCTAATATTAGCTAGCTAACTATTAGCCGGCTAACTATTAGCTGGAGGGTGTTTGGATCCACTAACTCATATGTGGCTAATAGATGTTTAGATTGATCAATTGTTCAGAATACTCCTACTGTTAGCTGTTATTGGTGGCAGACGCGAATGGTATTTTGGTTAAATGTCACCTATTAGTTGCTATTAGCTGGGTTTAGCTAGCTAATGAGATAACCATTAGCTGGGTGCCCAGCTAATAATTAGCTGATCTATTAGTTGGCTATGTTTGGATCTACTCCAGCTAGTTTTTAGCAACCAACTGTTAGCTGCATGGATCCAAACAGATCCTAAGACACCAGTACTCTCCGAGGGGGTGTGGGTTCGAATCCTACTGACAACATTGTTTCTTTTCACTTTTTTTTATGCTAAAGCAATAAATCTTAAATCTCTTTTGGCTGTCGATTGCTTGCAGTTAACATAAACCATAGATTCCGATGCTTGTTTATGTGCACTTACCATAATTTTGGCTTGGCATATAGATCGGTTTATGTCACATAAATTTTTTAAAATTTTTTTTGAATTAGATCGGTTTACCGACCGGTTTTAAAGATCGAACCGACTCGATACGGTAATTTTTGACGGTTTTTTCAACCCGGTTACGAATTTCACAGCAATTTAGTTGGAATTTAATTTTAAAAAATAGCAAACCAATTTTTACTAGAGTCATGAGAAGCTCCCATGTTGGCGTGCAGATGGAGCATTGGAACTTTGCATGGAACCCGGTGCCGCGAGAGACAAGTCAACCACACCAGGGATGGCACGCGAGAGGCCGAGACCGGCATGCTAGCCACAGGCAGTTTGAAGTCTTTTTAGTTTAAGGACAAAAGGTGAATGATTTGGGATCAGGCTCACAATATCAGCGAAAATCATGATTTTCGGGGTTATCATAGAGTAGGATATCTAAAATCGGTTGGTATACCGATTAAATTAAAAAACCAAAAATTCAAAAAAAAATTATGGGACATAAATATCGTGATAATAAGTGAAAATCGAGAGAAAATTGGTGTAAATCAAGAGAAAATAGCTCAAAAAATCGGCTTTGAGAAACATTTAACTGGCCGGTAAAAATCTGGAGAAGATCGATCAAAATTGAGAGAAAATCAGTGAAAATCACTCAATAGAATCGGCTTTGAGAAACATTCAACTGACTGGTGAAAATCGGGAGAAAATCAATATATTTTTTATTTATTTTTTCAAAATTTTGGATTTCAAAATCATACGATTTCAAGATTTTTTTTTCAATAATCGAAAAAGGCGCGATTTTCGAAGAAAAAAAAAGATAAGTTGAAGCCTAGATGGGATCATCCATCTTGTTAGAGATGAAACTATTCATGTTCATGTTTAGTTGAAGAGATGAGAGATTGATTGAATGAGTCAAATTTTTGTTTGGTTGGAAGGATGATAATTAGATGGAATGAGCGTTGGATGAGAGTTTAAATTTGATTGATGTGATAAAGTTGGATGGGCTTATTTAGCCAATTTTATGGGATTGACTCATCCAATATCTACGAGAAATATTTATGAGGATTGACATTCATCCATCCAATCAAATAGCAGAATAAGTTAAAAAAAATTAACAGAGTTATTACATCCAACCTTTCCCATAAACCAAACGCAATCTAAGAGCAGGCCGCTGCCTTCATGCTCCGCCGTATGCAACCATGGACGGCAGGTGACAAAGACTAGCATCCGAGCGTGACCGTCGGTTTAGCGGTAAGGTGCCGTCTTTGGCGTAGTCGGCCAGGCCCGGCACCACGACTAGGGATGGAAGCTGATGCGGATATTTTTCAATCGACCGGCCAATCGAATTGATTTGGATGATGATTTGGATAGTTTCATAGATATCCAGTTGATTTCTCGGATAAGGATATGTATACAGATAATTTACATGGATACGGATACAGATATGGAACACTGATTATCCGATGGATACGGAATATCTGAGTTTTTGTTCGGATAATATCCGAATATGACATACGGATATTATCCGAATAACACGTTTTAGAATAACACATTAACAATTTAACATGTTTCAAGTTTGGTAGAGGGTGCATTGGATGACAAGATATAATGTGTTCATGTGTGCTAGATGCTAATTTGGAGATATTTCGGTAAATGTGGTACAGAAATTGGCAAGTGGCGTTTCAGGAGGGCTACTTAGGATTCAGCAGCATATGCCAGCTGCAAATCATTTTGTTCAATTATTGCAATGGGGTACATTGTTACTCACAGAGTCACATGTATGACAAGCTAGGGATAAAAAGGCAAAAAAAAGACATACAAATATATTTTTTTGGAATTTTGAATTTAAATTTGAACCGATTTTAGAAGAAACTGAAATTGGATTTTAAAATATCCGACTAATATTATCCGTATCCATGTTGATTCCGATCCGTATTCGATCTGTATTCGTAACCGATATTATCCTGTATAATTCGTATTCGATTCTGTATTCGATACTATTCGTATTCGATAAAAAATACAGATACGGATATGAATAGGACGATATTCGACCGTATCCGATCCGATCACATCCCTAACCACGACCGCGGTAGCAAAACTCGCGCGCGCCGCGGATATGGCGCAAGCCCGTGCGTGCGCACGCCGCACACCTCGCGGCTGTCGTATTTGCGGAAGGCGCGGCCCAACCCACCGAAGTTGCCAAACACGCCGCCGACGGAGGCGGCGTGGCCCGTGGGTTTACTAAAAACCCACGACCGACCGAACGCAACGAAAGGGGCCTGGACTGTGAGGCCCTTCAAGGCTGCTCGGGCCCGCATGGCGGTGTGGGCGAGGGCGGAAGTCTACTTACCAATCCGATGCGAAACACAAACGCGCACACTGGGCTATACCGGCATGGCCCGTAGATCAGAAGGGCAGCGCTCCTTCTAAATCTGGCCCGCAATTAGTGGGCCGGGCTGTGCGGAGTAGTACGCAAGGAAGTATGTCTCGCAGACTCGCGGTAACCGGTCCGGCCGACCCAACCTGCTATCGCGCCCATCCAGCGTAAAATTGTGACCCTTTTGAGAAAGAACAGGGTTCAGGTGATTCTATTGGTTAAGGCCCGATCGAAAAGCTAGAAATTTTTTTTCAGGTTTGTATTGGAATTGATTTCATTCCTGTGAAATCTTTACGAGATTCTTGCATTCCAAAGGGAGCCTAAGTGACAGGCAAGAGTGGTACGGCCACGGGCGGATCTAGCCCAGGCCCAAGCCCTGGGCTGGGCCAGCTGATCTTATATTAAATATCTATTTTCAATGATTTTTCAATAGTTTTTCGTAAAATTTTAGTGGGCTTTCAGTACCAGGCCCCGGGCTGCAGCCTACTCTGCCCGGGGCCTGGATCCGCCCCTGGGTACGGCAGTGTACCACCTTTATCAATATTGATTGGATGACTAATAGATGTCAAGAGAGCAAAGTGGCTGGATATAGTAGCTCAGTATTTGAGATAACTAACATTTTTTTTTCAGTACGTTCTTATCTAGATGGAAGCTAGCCCTGTTAACTAAAGAACTTCATATGTAGTTCATCGTCATCTTCTTGCTTCTTCGTTTCCAGTATTCAGCGCCCGCCTCCAGACGCGAATCACCCCAGCGTATAACGACCTGTTTACGTCAAAATTCGCGCGTAAATCTTCTGTTGTGGTTGTTTTTTTACTTCAATCGATCCGTGTTTATATCCAGCGACCGATGTCGTCCTGGCTCGCTTTGGTATATATTTCAGCTGTGTTTCTATGTATCACTTCTTAATTAATCATTATCTATTTTTTATTTATATTTTTAACAGTTGCGTAGTTTTTAAAATGTGATGCATTGAAGCATCTTCCATTTTTTTGTTTTTATCTTCGCGGAAGTTAAGGAGCTAGCTACCGTACCCGGGGCTTCCCCTATGACATGCATGACGTGACGGCGAGGTCCCAGCCACAGGTAATATGCATCCTGCTGTCTACAGAAAGCCATGCTAAACCGTACCTGGAGGGAGGAAACCATGTTCTTGAGCCATAATTTGGCACCATATAAGATAGCAGACGGACCTGCATGTCAAACAGACGAGTAGTCTGTGCATGGATGCCAGAAAAAAGTTTGGGCCCCATTGCCCTATGTAACCTTGTGGGAAGCTCGTGCCCTTCCTTTTGCCTGTAGATCTGAGGAAATGGTTTAATTTACTTACGTGTGTCAATGTATTGTGCGTGGTTGTTCCAATGTGCTACCAAGATCCCGTCTACATTTCTTTTGGGGGACAAGAGCACATTTCATCAATGCAGGTTCTTCGTATGGAGCTATAGATTTTATCTCGATTTTGACCGGCCAATAGAATATTTTTTATAACCGATTTTTGAAGCGATTTTCTCTCGATTATCTCGATATTTACGTTGCATAAATTTTTTTAAAATTTTATATATTTTTTAATTTAACCGGTTTATCGACGTATTTTAGATGTCATATCCCTCCGATACGCCTGAAAATCACGATTTTCACGCGATAATTGCTGATATTTGAAACCCTGGGCTGGCTAGACAAGCCTACGAACACAATTTGTATTATTGAATGCGTCACGACATAATTCTGACCCAATAATTAGGACAGTGAGAAGGAAACACTCGAGGTAAATAAATATCCAGTGAAAGTGAATGTGAATATATAGTAACTATATGTTCGTGCTCGTGGTGTCATGCATGCATGTGAGACGGCAGTTGTCAGCCGAGCTGGCCATGCCAGTAGCTGCATATGGACTGCGAGAAAGATAGCGATGACATACTGGCCGATTGGGACAGTTGCCCATGGAGCTCCCCTTGTCGTGCTAATGTGCTTCACAGTAGAGAGTTAGAGTCAGGTACACCAATGCCCTCTCGCTATCGTCAGTGATCCATCACCAGCTCGTCACTGCACTTTCGGCGCTGTCGATCTTGTCCGTCTCCGCGGACACGACAGCGATGCTTCTCAGCTCTGTTGCGCCCGCCCGCGTAGCTAGGCAGCACCCCACACGGCCGGACGGATTCTAGTTTCGATTACAGAAATTGACTCCCCTTACATGGTATACGCGTACGCCGCCCATCTGTGCCCGCTGTTCGTGTTCGGGGATCGATCACTGGTGTTTGATCAGGTTTTCGTTCCGCCTCGCGCCGCCGGCCGGTCAGTCGGAGGGTGCGCATGGATGCAGCCGAGCTATCTGTCGCCGCTAGCTATATATCAGCAAACGGTGCATGAACGGGCGGAAGAATCTACAGGGTTTCCGGCCAGCGCGCGCGGGGCTCCACTCGCACGGCAGATAGCATCTCATTTACCGTCTCCACCGTCCAGCGCGGCGTCGTACGATCGGGCGCCGGCGGGGGCCAGCCCCAAAGCTAGCCAACGAGCTTTCAAAGGTACGATGCCGATCAATCAATCGGTCAATCAATCGGGCGGGAGGACGGTACGCGGCCGCGCAAGCCGCATTTATAGTCTCATGTGCTTTTCATGTTCCGATCTGAGGAGGCTACAGGCCGGCGGAGATCATCAAGTGCCCGCCTGCCCGCCCGCCTGCCGCTGCCGGGGATGGATGGATCGAACACGGCCTGAGCCGCCTCTCGTGCATGGCGACCCTCCTGCCGGCCATCATTATGTCAGGGAGATCGAGTCGGGGGTGATTGCGATCGTGATCGCCGTATGGCGCCCGCAGCAGGAGCAGCAAGCAGCGATCGCTGTCTACCGGATTTGGATGGCGACGGAGGATGGCAGGGGTTGGGGTTTCGGATGAACTGAACAGCTGGATCGCGGCACGGGGTGTCCTTAGTCTCCTTGTTGCGTTGCACGCTCTGCCTCTCCCCCGAATCTGAGGACATGTTCGTTTCCAGCTACCGCGCGCCGCCGAGGAGAAAAGTCTACCCTGATTAGGCATAATGCACATGCATGTGTGGCCCGGTTTGTTCAGGTGGACGGAGCTCGTCTTAAATCTGTACGTGTTCTATCTCGGTTCTTCCTAGTAGGAAGTAAGCCGTGTATATATATATACTCACTGCAAGGTTTTTAATAAAGTTAGCACTCTGAATTCTGAAATGTGAATCCGCAACTCTTTCAGGTAATAATTCTGATGTCCTGACGAAAGCAAAGGACGTTTTTTTTTTATATTGCATTTACTTTTTAATTAGTCGAATCTCCCGTGCGGCTTCACGACTAAACACTACAATGCATAAGTTTATATTTAAACTGAGGTTGTACTTGCTATACAACTCTTAACGCTAGGATGTAAATACAGCTGTATTCTTAATATATGTAACCTTAAGGTAAACCTTTTTGTGTAATGTTAGAATTAAACCCGAGCAAGTTGAGTTCTTGCGTGGCATGGCGTTATCCACTGGACTTTGAGAATTGAGATGTCCTCCAAATTTAAATGTACCATTTGAATTTTACTTGACTATTTGGCGAATACCAGCATAAGAAGCTTCGTACGTTAGAGCTCACAATAGCTGCCCCGAACCCCAGCTAGCTCTATATATGTCGAGATCATGCATTCAAGCTCGTTCCGTGAAGAACATATGATATGTGTGCTCTCCAGCAAAACCAACAAATTATCGTTTGGTGCTTTGGCACTCATCTAGGATTGTCCACACAAATTATCGAATAGCATTATATTTTTCCCCCGAAGATGTATGTCGAACAACCATCATGATGGACCAATGTATCCTATGATCAAAACATTCCTCAAAATTCAAATCAAACATGCCCGTAAATATACAACAGTCACCAAGTACTTTACCTTGTGGAGACGTAGCTGAACCGTACTAGATGTCTGGTGCTTCAGCAACAACCTGAGTCATTCATTGTCGATTTAATTGTTTGGAGCAACTCATGCTGGACCAACAAATTCATGGTCACCTACTGGAAAGGATATTCTAAAGTGGCCATATATAGGAGATATTGCACCGCCTCATAGACGAGATAAAATCCATACAAGGTTTCTGTAAGGAAAAAAACATACACATAGCACAAATCATACTACATTTCATGCGGAGGGGACATAAGCTGACAACATCTAAGAGCACAGATCAGAATTATAATTTTATTCATAAAAAAAGAATTGTAACTCCATGATCCTGCATCAGCGTGAACAAGAGATGGACGGCGCGCACTTAATAATTAGCTTATACGCACGGAGTATCCAATGTTTCTAGCAAAATTGTGCTTCATTTGTAGTGACTAGTAAGATGCCCATGCGTTGCAACGGAATTTTAAAAAAGGATAATACATAATTATAATGCAGGATCCTAAACCATACAATAAATCAATTTTCTGTAACACACATATCAAACAAAATATATCTTTGTAAGCTAGTAAATAAATCAAATCATCTATGTTGAGTTGTCCTGCAGATTTACAACTATAAGTTAGCAAAGCAATAGTGACTCACCTACTGGGCCTTGAACCCCTACTATTCTGGCCTAACCTGGCATATTCGCCATCACCACCAACTTATTCTTATAATAGTTAAGATAACCGTGGTAAATATGAACAGTGGCACATGAGACGCTACGATCTATCGATGGAATTATTACAACTAAATTGTAGCAACTAGCAACTCGATCTCTATATACAAACTACTCTTATCATATTCTAGCAACCCATTCATTCTATTTTTTTAATGACCATGCATTCTAAATTGGGGAAGAAAATTGCATGCATGCAAGCAATCAGACATGGTGCATACCACCCACAATAAGAACACAAAGCGCAGGAGTGGCCGAGAGGAGCTCACTGGACAGAACTCTTCTGCCACACTAGCTTCATATCACATTAAAGAGAACGAGAAATTGGTATGTTCGAAACTTTTCTTCAAGCGCTCACCTGTCTTGCAGATCTGAACCACAGTCTCTATGGAACGAGTCAATTTCCGTAGGAATCAGAAGAAATTCCCTGTTCCAACCGGGTCTTGAACCCATTGGCAAATTAAGGCAGAGGATTTAATTCCCATGCTACCGCAAATCCTCATGCATGCTTTATACTTGCTGTCACAGATTTACAGCATACTTGGGCACTAACAAAGCAGTACACTCGTTGTCACAGCAAAAAAAATCTGCACGCTCATAACAATCACAATTCACAAGTATTCACTGTCGACCCAGGCTAAAGCCTGTAAGGTAAGCTTGTGGTAACCGCTTGAAGGATAGCGCTGTAGTATGTGTGCATACAGTGTACTATGATTTGCTTACTCCATCTCCCCAGCAAAGCACTCATTTATGGCCACTCCCTAGGGTAGTGAGGTGAAGGGAAGTGAAGGTGCTCAATGCAACATGGCATGCCTCTCATCTCATCCCCCCAACCCCCCACCCAACTAATCACCATCATGGATCCAAATCCCGGCGAGATTTCAAAAATCTCGGTCGGGTCAAAATTTTTTTTAAAACAATTCAAAATACTATAGCAACTTTCAAAAATCTCGGCTAGATCTCGGTGATCGGCCGAAATCTTGGAAATTTTTACCGGATTTTCATTTTTGTGGGCCGGATTTGATTGGATTTAGGATTAAGACCATCCACAAAAAAATTTGATATGTTTTTAACTATTTTTTGGTCAGTTCAATTTAACCGAAATCTCGGAATGTTTGGCCGAAATCTCGGAAATCCCAGTTGAAAAATGACCGGATTAGAAATTTAGTTTTTGGATTTCGTTCAGATTTTGTTTGAAATTCCGAGATCTCGCCGAGATTTCAGATTTCGACCACCTCAAAGATTATATCGAAAACAAAATTTGAAACCTTAATCACCACCCTAAGTTACAGTACAGACAAGGGAGTCAATGAGGAAGCCAATCAGAGAGGAGAGAAGAAGTGAGCAATCATGCCCATCTCCCTGTCCTCTGAATTCTGGCATATGTCACAAAATGCTGCATCAGTGAGGTGAGCGCAAGCTTAAGGCTTAAGGTAAAATGGTTAAAAGACGCTTGCACTGAGCCACTGGTGGCTCATGTTAGAGCAAGACAGACAGATAACTAATGAGCAATGACACGCACAAAACCTTTTCCTCGTGGCATTCTTGCCTTGCCCAGTGATAGATGTCATGGCACAGGCAGCTAGCGCTAGGAAAGCTGCGGCTGCTGCTGTTGCTGCCTCCTGCCTGTAGCTGCAGCAGTGCAGCAGCAGGGAAAGAGACCCAACCAATCACAAGGATAGGGTAGGGGAAAACGCTTGTAAGGGTGAGGTCATGGGAGTTTGCAGTTTTCCTAAAGCTTTTATAGTGTGCATTAAATCCAGCCCTTTTGGTTGTTTTGAGGAAGGTCGGAGGGCCAGTGCCCAGCGGCCTTGTCATGCAGCTCTTTCTCAGTTCCAAACAAGACCTCAAAAATGCACAATGCCAGGATAAAAATAAGGAGGCTCGAGTTGGATGCATGGGATGGGTGACATACAGAAGAACTCAGGGGAAGATTTGTGACAGGCACCATCTGTTTCCAATCACAGTAAAGAGAGAAGGATGGAAAGATGGAAGAAAGGCTTCTCCCCCCATCATCCATCGTCCATTTATCGGTTCAATAACATCATCTAGTAGCAGCACTGCTCTTGAACCCACCGGAGGAAGCAAAGCATTCATGCAACACCAACAAGAACAAGTAAAAGAAAGCAAGCTAGCAAAGCTCGACCTACAGCAGCTACAACATCAACTACACCTACTTCAATACAATGCAACGAAGAGGCTGGCTAGACAGCCAAAGGTGGTGCTGCATTCTCACAGGCCTAATTCTAATTAAGAAACTCCGAGTGATCAAATTCTTGAAGCAAAACCAATGACATCATACACAGCAGAAGAGATGGAAAACCAACCAACCAACCAAAAGCAGTTTAGCGCCAAAACTTTGCTCCTCCTGGTTGCAATCACCAATTCTTATCAAGAAGCAGCAGGATGAGTACCTAACAGGAGGATAAAGATCACACCAGAAATTCAGTCCAACAAAGGAACAGCAATGCAGCATTGGAAAATACAGTAGAATTGTAGTACAAGTCAGTCAGGGGCCATGAGAATTCTCACAGTGATGCAAGTGGAGGGGCTGATGGCCGGTGTTACTGGTACATGCATGGTGTAGACCTCATGGTGGTTGGAGAAGTCATCTGTCCTCCACTGCTGCTGTCAATGGTGAGAAGCCGAGGACACGGACGGCGGCGGCTTATCGCCATTGCCGCTGCCGCCGTTGTGCTCCTCCTCGCCCTGTATCCTCGCGGGGATGCGGAACCCGGAGAAGCTGATCCCGGGGTGGAACCCAATAACCGACACGGAGGGACTCAGCCCCCCTTGATGGTGCTGCATCGGGTTGTCGGCTTCGATGGTCTCCGGCCATCCTCGGTCGGAGGGCTGGTTACTGGACTGAAGGGGTCCCCTCTGGAAGAAGAACTGGCTCTGGCCACCGAGCGCCGCTTGCTGCGACGCGTTGAAAAGGTAGCCGCCAGTGCTCCCGCCGCCGCCGCCTGGGTCGGGCACGTTCCACGGCACCATGCGCTGGTTCTGCGCCTGCTCGGCCCACATGGCACCGCCGCCGAATGAGTAACTGGCGGCGCCAGGGAAGAGCGCCTGCTGCGCGGTGGCATTGCCGCCGTGGCCGTGCGACCGGCGCTCCTGCTGATGAAATATGGGGTCTTGTAAAGGCTGCAGCGATAGCCGGAGCTCTTGACTCTGCTGGCTGCCGGTGCGCGACAAGAGGTCCGGCGTGTAGCTCTGGAAACCCATGGCTGACGACTGTGCCGCCGCAGTGGACGACGACGCCTCTCCGCCTGCGGTGCCGCCCATGGGGAAGAACGACTTGATCGTGTCCGCGATGGCGTCCGAGTCGAGCGAGGGCGGGAAAAAGCTGGTGCCGCCGGTGACCACGCCTGCGCCGGCGCTGGCGAACTCGAACTCCGCCTGCGCGACGGTGATGGCCTGCGCCTGGTCGTCGGAGTTATCGCCGGAGTCAGGGTGGGTCGAGGAGGACGGCGGCGCTGCGGCATTGCTGGCGGCCGTGGGCTGCCACGTGGGCAGCACGTCGAGCTTGTCGATGGCGTCCTTGGCGTTCTGGATGAGCCAGTCCACGGCCTTGCTTGGCCTGTCGTAGCCCAGGCGGTCTTGCACATCGTAGAACTGGATGGCCGTGTGGGCCGACAGCCTCACGCGCCGGTCGCGCGGCCCGCGCGCCGTGCAAACCTTGCTGTGCCGGTCCTTGCGCCCTGTCGACCGCACAATGTGTCCTCCCTGCACCGCCACGATTTCGCCGCCTCCGCCGCCCCTCACCCGCGAGTGCGACGCGGGCGACGCCGCCACAATCTCGCCGCCGGTACCTCCCCGCGTCCGCGTGTGGGACGCCGCGGGCGGCTGTGGCTGCGCCGCCTGTGCCGTGAACTGATGCAGGTGGTGGTGCCCGATGCCCCCGAAGGACAAGAGCTGCGGCTGGAACCCGTGGTGATGGGACTGGCCGGCGTCGCCCATGGGCGCGAGAAGGGCATACTCGGCTGACGACGCGGACGAGCCCGGCTGCCTCACTGACGCGGCCTGCAGGTGCTGGAGCTGGAAAACGGGGACCGGCGGCGGTTCTTGGTCCTGCACTTCTTCGTGGAGCTGCAGCAGCCGGTGGTGGTGGTGGTGGTGGTGGTGGGGATGCTCATCTGCTTCCTGCTGCCCACTGCCGCCGGCGCCTCCTCCTCCTCCTCCTACGCCGTCGCCTCCGTGCGGAACCCGGTGGTGGTGCCTCGGATCCAGATTCCCCGCCTGCTTGGCCTCCGCTACTGCTGCTGCTGCTACTCCAATGCGCGTCCATCCACCTCGCCGGATCCCATAACTAGGACGACAAGAAATACAAAAACCATCAAAAGAATCAAGAAGAAGGCGGATGCATGCATGCGAGGGAGAGATGGTGGCCAGGGACTGACCCAGCAGAGGAGTGGGGGCTAAGCTAGAAGCAATCTGATGGATTGGACATCACATTTTAACTGGGGGGGCGGCCGGGGGGAGGCAAGCTTTTGCTTCTCTCTCTCTCTCCTGTTGGGTGTGGGAGCTTGGAGAGCAGGAGGCAGAAGGGAGGCAAGAAGACAGGATGATAAGAGTAGGATTTGGGCTTTAATGAGGAGAGAGAGTCTATTTCAGTGCTGCTGCCACTCCCTGTGAATGTGTGTACGTGTACGAGAGAGAGAGAGATTGCTTGCTTGCTTGCTGGGGGAGTTCCAGCTGAGTGAGGGCACAAGGCTGGAGCCCATGGGGTGATTGGGAAGCCAATTTGGGAGTTGCTGCTTGACAACTTTAGTGTGTGGGTTTGCATGGATGGCTGATTTGTTTTGGCATTTGGAAGATTGCTTTCAAGATGTTGGCTATGAGATGAATATTTATGTCCTTTGTATGTTTGCTATAAGGTCACAATGCAATTTTTATATTTCTTTCAATAAATGCTCAAATTGCACGGCCGGATAAAATGACAATTGAAAATTTCGAAAGGGGGCATATATGCTTGTGGTCGTGGGTTTTTCTTCTTTTTGAAAAGTTGAGAGTTACAGCATAGTATATATGAAATTCCTGCGTTCATATATATTGATGATGTGCCTTGTTTGTAGCCCCACCTTGCCAAAAGCGGTGTTAGCAAAATTTGGCCAACTTATCCAAATCTGGCCCAGCTTTGATCCAGAGCCCAAATTTTGGCATCGCAACAAGATTTGCTAACTTCCAGTTCAAATCAATGCCAAAAGCATAACCAGATAAGAGCCAAATATCATGGCCACAGTTTTTGGTCACGAACAAATTGTGCTAGTAAATTCAGTCTAGGTGGAGTTAGAAAAATAGCCCCATCCGCAGCCTTCCCCCGTTCCCCGTCTCGTTTTCCTTGTGGGGAGATCTGAATCCGTGGACAATGTAATCCTCCCTCCCTCTCCCTCTCACCTCTCTCCCTCTCTCTCTCCCTCTCTCTCTCTCTCTCTCTCTCTCTCTCTCTCTCAATGCATGTGTGCAGTGCTGTGCTGTGCTGTGCTTGTGGACAGTGTAATCCTTACAACTTTTGGCTTTCTCCGGACTGCCTTTAATTGCTTTGCCAAAAGAGACATGGCCTTTTATCCCACACATGGTGGATGGTGGTGCACTAGTGCAACAGAACATACAGCAGTAACACACGCCTCGGGGCTCAGGCACTGCCCCTCGATCGTCTAACACTCTTAACTAAACAAAAGGGCTTAACTATTCGATCGGGAATCGCTAAGCGGTACGCTTGCTGCTTCAATTCCCCTCTCCAGCCAGACAGCTGGGACATTCCAGTAGAGAATAACAAGGGCTTGCATTAAAACCCCAACACCTTTGCCTTCCCACATGAGATTATCCTGGAATGTCCCACTGCTCGCTCCTGTCGCTGCATGTTTACGGGTCGGACGCACATGGTCGTCGACGATGGCTATCTTACAGCTTGATTAGATAATCTTGGTACGTTGAGCACAAACAGTGATTTTGTAGAGAAATAATGTGCCTCTCGTACAGAGGTGATATACATACCGTGGGATCTCTATACAGAAAACACCAGTAATATAGTGTCAAATTGCTCCAAACAACTCTTGCACAACATGTTACAGTTTCTGGGTGGAAGCGAAATTCTTCCGGTTAGACAAGGTACTCCCGTTTGGGAGGCTTACTAAAGGATGTGTTGTGTCACGCGTCACTTGATTTGATTGATGGGTTCAACTGGATTGGCGTCCGGATTCTGCACCTAAGTCCTTTGAGCGGTCGGTGGCGCGATCAACAGAATCCAACCAGTACAAACGCACGCTAGCAAAGGTCGCATTTTTTTTTTTTCTTTTTCCAGGCCTTGTCACCATTTTTCGCAAAATAGCCCTTGTGCCAGAGAATTTCAATTTTGACCCTTACCAGGGCGCACAAGACCCGGACAGGTGATGCGTGTCACCTACTGTGATCAGGTAGCTCAGGAGAATTCTCATTGTGCGGTAGGCCGATCGACCACAGCAAACGACTAGATCCACGTCGCTGCCAAGCTCTCGACAGGACAAATTCCTGCCGCATTGCCATGCCATGGTAGTCTTCCTCCTCTTGCGTTTCCACACTTCCTTTCGTGCTTGCCCGACCTACCACGGCAATGCCCACCTTCGAGCTCCCTGGAACAGCAGGGAATATATTTCGCCTTTTGAGCTCACAAAAGGAGCAATTTTCATAATATCGAACGAAAATGTGTCATATTTATCAAAAATGAAGTTTGACGACTAGAAAATGTAGCACTTGGCAAATGTCCATTTTCCTTCTCCCGTCGTCTTTTTATTTTTGATATTTTTGAGTTTGGGCAACACCTGATCAGTACAGTGTACACTTCCCAATTCATGATTGTTTGGCCGTGATCATGAGAAAACCATTTGCCTTTTTCATAAAGGGCACTATAATAAATTAAGGGTGCCATGTGTGTACAGCGCAAGTTTTGA
Source organism: Rhipidocladum racemiflorum (assembly GCA_036346355.1). Taxonomy (NCBI): domain Eukaryota; kingdom Viridiplantae; phylum Streptophyta; class Magnoliopsida; order Poales; family Poaceae; genus Rhipidocladum; species Rhipidocladum racemiflorum. The sequence continues at coordinate 42,278,501 of CM070569.1, read as the reverse complement.
ATGAGCAAAGTTGAGAATAATTTGGAGTTAGTTAATTACCAGGGGAGCTATCGACAAGGCGTCTTCGGCGGTGCTTTCATGGTAGTTGGATTAGAGCATATCCAGCAAGGGCCCCTAAAACAGGGTCCCTATTTTGGATTTAGGGACCCTCCTATTTTTTGAGGTCCTGTTTTTAGAAAGACAAGTTCAAAGAATGACCCTAAATCTCAAATTTATTTTACTTTTTCTCCTATTTTGATATATCCGCTATGTATAATCTTCATTTGACATCACTAAAATTCAATCAAATATATTTGTAATACATAAAACATAAGCATATTAAAATTTACAATTTAAAAACATGAAATTTCAAATTTAAATTTAAAATTTTCAAAACATTACAAAATTTTCGAAGCCTCTCATGTATTTCCCTATCTTCAACAATATGGGTTGTACTCGTGTCCCTGGGAATTGGGGCTGAGGAGGCAAATTTAGAGGCCTCCTAATTTTAGGGGCTTGAGTTGGGGCCCCCTGGGAATTGGGGCTGAGGAGGCAAATTTAGGGGCCACCCTAATTTTAGGGGCTTGAGTTGGGGCCCTGCTGGATCTGTTTTTTTTACTACACTCCCTATTTTAAGGTTTAGGGTCTGGTTTAGGGGCTCTGCTGGAGATGCTCTTACAAGGTTAGATGATAAAGAAGCAGGGTTTGTAAATGTCCTCTCTCCGTCTAAAAATATAAGATGTATTTTGATTTTATATAAAAATTAATGTTAAGTTGAAATTGAAAAGGTATGATATAAAATGCATGACTTCGATGCCTCTACTTAATTGTCTTAAAAGATGAAAGACTTACGAGCAGTGCTTCTATGCTTTTCCTCCTAATACAAGTTGCACAAATCTTGAAGCAAGCGAAGGGGTAAGTAATCATCATCTACCTTTCATTCATGCTTTAATAGTTGTGCAACTTTTAAAAAGAAGAGCATAGAAGCACCTCTCAAGACTTAATTGCCTTAAAAGATGAAAGATATACACTTTATGTGAGTAGTAATGAATAAATAAATATGGTTGAAAGAGTAAAAAAATAAGGATATAAAAGAAAATATCTCATTAAATTTATACGTAAGACATATATTTACAGATAAAATTATTTAAAAAATAAGTCTTATAAATTTAGATGTATGGGGTAGTTGCCAAATCTTCTAAGTAGTGTATGAGCAGCGGTTTCTATTAAAGCAAGTGCATGGACAACTGTTTATATGTTATTTTTAATGTAGTATAGTTCCGTTTGGAAGGCAAGAATTTTATAGAAATTTTGTATGTAGATCAATTTTCATAGGGTTTGAGAATAAAACCCCGTATTCAAGATTAGGGATGGAAATTTTATCTGATTACCCGTATACCCATGGGTAAAAACCCTAATCTCTATCGGTTCCACCCTAAAACTGATAGAAATAATAGGCCTTCTGGGTTGGTTCTGATCTCGGAACCGATACAGATAACACTATATCTCTGTCGGGTGAAAACCGATCGTGAAAGCCGCTCATCATTACTATTTAAGGATTTTGTATTGTTATCAAAACCAATCCAGATGATAAAAGGACCGATTCAGATGACCATTTTTTAGCAGTGGTGTGTTGTTGAATTCTGATCGGCGCCAATGAAAAAAATCACTTTTATTTTCGTACCTAGCTAGTAATTTTCGGGAAGTTACATGCACAAGAGACGCGAAAGTTTTCCAAAATTGCTCAACGGATGCAGCGCGCAACTTCGCTATTTACAATCTTTCCGGAGGAGATTGGCTATGACGTTGCTGTCTACTTTGTCTGCTCCTACTAGCTGCTTCATGGTAGCTAGCCCAGGACAAGGTTTCAAAAATCGTTTTAGGGTTTTATCTCGGCACCATCTAAAATCCAAAATTTCAGTGAAATCTCGTTATTTTGGATGAAATCCGAACGAAATACAAAAAGAAAAATTTTAATCCGGTAATTTTTAACCAAAATTTCCGAGATTTCGGTTCAAAATATCAAATTTTCGGTCCAAAATGCCGAAATCTCGGTGAAATTTTAGGTACTATCGCCCTTGGAATTTTTTAGGATTTTTTAATTTCACCGGAATTATGATCTACCGACTGTCCCGCACGGAAAACGACGTGAAGAATCCAATCCGACCAAAATCCGGTTAAATTCGGTCAAATTTTGTTCAAATCTCGATCATATTTACTAAGATTTCGGTCAAATATACCGAGATTTCGCCGAGATTTTAGATTACCTATAGTACTTTGAATTTTTCTAGAATTCTCTTAATTTCGTTGGGATTATAAATTTCGAAAGGGTTCAAGATTCGAAATGTCACTAGATTTTGCGAAATCTCGGCGAGATTTCATTCCCCGGCCCAGGATGCTTTGCTATTGTCTACTTAATTTCTTGCCGAGTTCTCTTTTTCGTCTACGAGCTGATGGAGTGCGTACGTCCACTGTTAACTATCCGTACGAGCTAAAGGTTTTAACTATACACCATGTCCGAGAGAGAGACATACGGATAATAAAATCTAGATTAACTATATAACACAGTTTCGTAATTTCGTACATACAGATTTTCGTAATCCAAAGGATATAATTTCGGCAAATGTAAGTACCTAAATTTAGATTTTGCAACCAAATACACAACAAATTATTGGTTACGTCTTTATATTTTACTGTCGAACCTTACCGTGATATACTATAGCCATGTGATAGATGTATTCCAAAGTTACTACCAAATACACTTCAATTTACTATGTGTATATATAGATTTTACTACCATGGTTCAGTAGAATGTGTAGTCTGTACATTATTAAAATCTGTATATATGGATAGTGAATTGATGTTAATTTGGCAATAAAATATGATTCATATTACATTTATTAGCGAGACTTATATCATTTTATTACTTTCGTTGTCAGTAAGCTACTAATGAAAACCATTCGTGAATTGAAACTGCTAATAAAAAATTACGATTAAAATAAAAAAAGATTCTTATACAAATAAAGAAGCACATTTAATAACTAATATGTGCGTATATATAGATTAGTATGTGTATAGCTGTATGTCGGCGAGATGATGTTTGCCGTGTGCTTGTAGCAAAAAAAAAAAAAAAAAAGAACACTAGGACCACACGAAAAAACGAGCGGAGGCTGACATTGAAAAGCCCGTGATATTTTATATTCCGACGCATATTAAACAAAGGAAGCTTTCAACTCCATGCAAAATTGGCCACATGAACAGTAGCATGCGAGCTTTAGCCGTTAAACTGACCTTGCTAGCTAGCTAGATATACTCTCCGCGAACCATGGTCACTACTCACTACTCGGGATACAATATAAAGCGTGGGATTTGAGGTTGACTGCATACTTTTGTTTGTGTAGATCCAGTTGCTCCCTTGCATGAAGTGATCATTAATTGAGTATTGTTCGCATATATACTTGCTTCTTTTGTCGTCAGAAATAAGTTGTACGTGATTCGTGAGACTCCGTATGTTTACAATTTGTTTGTATTGAATTTTCAGCAGAGTGATATTCTTAGTAGTTAGCACGAGGTGACTGAAAAATTCAAGTTAGCTAGCTAGCTATTCTCTTCCATCACAAATAATTATCGTTTTGGATATATATACAATCAAATTTTTAAAATTTTGATCATCAATATCCTTTTTAATATTTAAATTAGATACATAAAAATTATATATATAGATTTGTCCCAAAAAGTATTTTTATAATATTATAATTTTTGGATTTTATAAATATATTATAATAGAAATTATTGGGTTTTTAGAGACCGTATCGATGTCCAAAACGATAACTATTTATGACCGAAGGGGGTAGAATTGACGTACGTTGATTAAAAAAAGGAGTACATATAACTAAAACTACTTAGACGTTAACCTCAACCATCACAATCTTATGCCCTACCATTAGGCCCTGATATCACCAAATAGGACGATTAAATACTGAAATTCACAAATATCCATAACTGGATCAATCGTTACCCATATTGTAAAATAATACGGTTTCCCTAATTGGCTTCGATGTTCTTCGATTATCCTCTATGGTTCATTAAGCCATGGCATTGCTTGTTCTCAGCAGTGGTGGAAACAGGCCCATGGCAGGCCGGGCTTGAGCCCTAGGCTTAGAAATTAGTATAGTGTATAGCCCAAGTATATCTAGTCCAGCCCGGATCATCAAAGTCATCTTTAGCCCATAATATTTTGGCTTAGAAATTGCTATTAGTTATATGCTTAAAAGTTTAGCCCGGGGCTTGCAAGTTTTCTGGTTCCGCCACTGGTTCTCAGCAATATTGTTGATATCAGTGTGGTTGCTGACAAGCCTGTCTAAGTTATGGCAGCGTCGACAATTGACCAGTGTCGGAGCAAAAACCGGATATCGTGACGTACGGATCCTGAAATTTTTAGATAGGTGTACAAAGTTAATAAAATATTATTCAATATAAAAGTTTAAGATTCATAATAACAAAAACTAAATACAAATTATTCATATTAAAGCAAATATGTCAAAATAAATTAGAAATTTTCAAAATAATTAAGAAAAAATAAAAATTAACTCGCGAGACTCCGTAACTTAAAAGTGAGATATTATGTCTTTATTACTAACTTGTAGAAAAATATTGATCATCCATTGTACTTAATTAGTTCTTTCACAAAATTAATTAACGAAAACAAATTTGCTTTCTATAGGTATTGATTTTGACGTGGATGTAGTTGTTGTAGTTGTAGTTGTCTTTCTTGTCTTTTCGGATCGATCCCACAAAGATTCCAATCAACATAGTATCTCTTCATTTTCCTAAGCTCTACTTCCACACAATCAACTAATTAATCCCAATGATTCACCTTTTATCAACATTTCAAGTTCTCAACATTCAACAAGACAATATGTGAAAACCTATAGGATCTAGTCGATGGCCCTGGTTGGCTACTGCAATGGTGCAGCCCACAGTGTTGCGGCTGCTGCTTGGTTGACAACCCAACTATCGCCTCTGCCCCCAACCTTCCGCCACTACCTACTTGTCAAATTGCGTCGCCGATCGACGCTCCGAGGCCAAGTGAGAGAGATAGACAGAGAGCATGAGAGACAAAAAAAATGAAAATTTTTTGCTAGGGTTGGTTGTGTTGTGCGATGTACTATGCTCGATTGAGAAATGGGGGGAGTGAGCTTTTCGCTAATGGGCTAGGCTAGTAGTTTGAGAAGGGAAGTTATGGGAGAATGGATATAGGCTAAAATTAGTTGATAAGAGAATACAGATGCTGATTTGGTCCCATTATTAATATATATAGCTAATATGCATATTATATAATGATTTTTTTGCAAAAAAAATTGGGTGTACAACTATACACCCATGCCTTAGTTGGATCCACACCTGTTTATAGAGTCCAATATATGTGTACTTATTTCTACGAAGTCTACTAATTCATTTAGGTGTATGAGTATTATCGATGTTCAAGATCCAAGATCCCTAGATCGAGCTTACGAATGTAATTCTGCTTGCTTTTGTCTATAAAATAAGATTGAAAGGAGTAGAAAAGAAACGGACATTGTATTATATCATAGGTGTTCATTACAGAACACTAACTTTCAACTCTCTATCTATTCAAGCACTATTGTTCACACACACTTCTTCACACTATGAATCCTTGTGTGAGTATCGTATTTATGGCGTCGAATGGATGGCAGTTGTCATCTTCAAAGAGGTGTTTTCCATTCAAAAGGTGTTTTTTGGTCAAAATTCGTCTTCTCACCAAAAAGATGTCTTTTCGTTACGGAGGCGTCTCTTCATAGGGAGTGATTTCCAAATGGTCGTCTGTACCTGTCAGAAAAAAGCATCTTCCACTTGTTAATCTTTGTAACATCCTAAATTTTGCTTCTATTGCATCTATGGAGTTATTTGAATTTTTGATTTTTTTTTGGAATTAATTTGAATTAGGTCTTTTATTGAATTATTTAAATATTTGAAAATTTTATATAAAGTTTGGTTGGAAAGGTATTTTTGCTATTTTTTTCATATTCTTTTAATTACTGTAATTATTTTAAATAAAGAAATTATGGGGAAAATCAAAAACCTTGGTGGGCCAAAGCCCATTGGGCCCAGCCTAGGCACCTCCAGCCCACTTCGCTAAAACCCTAATCGCGTGAATGTTGATAGTTGGATCTCGATCTATGGCTAAGGATGTAGCCACATTGGTTGGAGTTTTGTGACCAGCAGATCCGAATCCAGTGGCTGAAACCTGATCGTGCTGATTCGGGACTCTAACCGATTGCATCCGCTAGATCTGTCGGGCGGCTGAGATTTGATCGCAGGTGAATACATAGTAGCCGTGGATTGAGCACGCGTACGGTTGTGGATCATCGTCCTCATGAGCTCACCGCCGTAACTGACCTGGACTCTGAAACCGTGTCACCGCCGCGTCGTTTGGAATCCCAGCATTGTACGCAAACGTCGAGGCCATATAAGGGAGTCCGGGTTGTCCCGTGGGGTCCTCTGGTGTACGCCGCGTATGTTGAACCAGAGCTCGTCACCGGGGGTGATGTGAGTTCCGACGAAGAGCTCGTCGGAGTGGGGGAAAGCACCACCTTGATTGTCTCAAGATTCCGCTGTCGACAGTTCGCGTTTGCCGCTGTTGACGCTACCGCTGGACTCCTCGCAACGTACCGCATTTGGGCAGATAAGTCACTTCATTGGAGACTCACATAAACGTTGGTGGACTCGTCATATTCTTCACGACCGGTAAGTTTTCACCGCCGCTCACTGTTGCTACCTAACAACCGTTCGATTTGGATAAGCGGTTCCGATCGAGCCACGTAGCACATCTAGTCGATTCTGTCTCTAATCTCAGCTGTTAGATGCAATTCATCGTGGCTGTTAGATCTTAATATGGACGGATAGGATGAAGTCATGTGGACTGATTGATGGCTTGACGCATGTCCGGTTAGCGCTGCGGGATGGATTTAATCGCAGCTGTTGAATTGGTAATAAATGGCCCAGGTGTAGCTGCGCGATGAACCAATGGGAGACAGCCACATAGATGCGTAGAATTCGAGGCATCGTGACCAGTCACGCACTCTGTTTACGTCACCTGTGACGTCATCCTGATGTCAGCAGTGACGTCACAGCGTGGGTCCCACCTGTTGGCTAGATCGTATTTTTCAGAAAAACTATATTCTTTTATTTAATTTGTTGATGACATCAGCATGACTTCAAAAATTGGATTTTCTTTAGGAAAATAATTCGATCAGAATTAAAATAGGAGTTGACGTCAGCATGACATCATTATTCTGAGTTTCCAGTAGAAAATAAATAGAGTAATTTGGTTTATTCTTTTTAATTTATTTCCAAACTTCAAATTGCTCGTTCTTGCTCATACGAACTCTGATTGAAGTGATTCCAAAGCCTAAAAATTTGTAAAGTTATGCTAGATTTAATGGTGAATTTTATTTGATTTTGGAGTTTTGTTGCTCTCTATTTTTTTATTTATTTGGTGATTTTTATGTTTCAAGTAGACGTTGAAGTGCTTGAAGGTTACGAGGGAGAAGTACTAACCCAAGGAGCAAGTCCAAAGCAAGATTAAGATCTTTTCCAAGGCAAGTTGTGCTTTGATCATGTTGATCCCACATTTTAAAATTATGTTGTTTTAAAATTACGCGTGCTAATTCAATTAAAAATAATTTCAATTAATTTGGTAACATACGCTCCAAGCTGGGCCAACTGCCAGTTTTCAACCAAGTTGAGCTGGGTACCACTCAGGTAATTCAATGAGGGGCTTTAGAGTTCTTCACAGTCTCCTTGCATGCAACGGAGCACTCGGCATCAAATGTTAATACCTGTCAAATGCAGTAGCAACAAACTGGGAGCACTCGGCAGTAGAGCATGACTCGGCGAAAGGCGACCAGAGCAACAACAACTCGACTGTAAAGCACTCGGGGGCTACTGTGGAATATACAGTCCCCGGGTATCCACAAGAAAGGGAAGAGATAGAGTTCCATATTGATAAGGAAAGCATGATTGTAATCCCGTAGTACTTGTAACACCCCGGCACCTCACGTGCCCGAAGTGCTACCAAAGCCTATCTAATTTTCACTAAAAATTTTCGCAAGACCTCCCCTACTAAGTGGACATCCACTCAGCAGGCAAAAGAGATCACAATTATCAATATAGCAATAATAATTTCAACATGTCATGGAATCAATCAACCATCATGACATGTAGGCAATTATCAACTACCAAAAAAATCCATTCATTAACAACTCAACTTAAATACCACATGATTACACAAATGGATTAACTAGTTACAAATTTACTAATTGATTCCAAAAGTCTGAAACATGTCGTGAGACACAGTGGAGGTGCAGCTACGCCCCAAACCCGGCAAGTCGCTCTTCCGAGTACCTAAAAATATTAACAAACAAGCGTGAGTTCGAAAACTCAGCAAAGTGCATCAAATCAATATGAATAACAAGTTAGCAATTTCGACCCATTATTAAGAATTTAGCTCTTACAAGATTCAACCAATACATAAACAATTGTACTGCTACCACTTATCTCATTGCCCTTTTCATACACATACCTCATTGAATCTTTTTGGGTGAGTCCACGACTCAATCCCAACTCTTCACAACTCCATTTAACACACAAAACTCAATCGTTAGCGATGCAATGCACATGTATGCTCTTTTTTTTAGATGCACGTACCCGTCGGTGTGCACCCTCACGTCACTTCCATCCCGTGGAAGGTGCCTACTCTTACTGTCTCGCTCCCATTCACCTCGATGAGTGGGACTACGAGGTAGGACTTTCGTGTTCACTATGTGTGAACACAGAGGCCCGCATCAGAATGGGTCGCCTCTTCTTTTATGAATGCACAAATGCAATTAACACAATTAAATTGCATAAACAAACATTTCTATCCTTCCACATGGACATAAATGAATACACACATGGCAATCCATTCTCATATTCATCAATATAATCATCAAATCAACCAAAACACTAACAAATACTTAACCTTCATATGCCTCTAATTGATTCACACACACAAGGGACAAATGAATAAATTTATGAACTTAACATTTGCATCAACATAAATATCAACATGATGAAAATCACCAAGCAAAGCATGATTCATTCCTTTTTAGCATGTAATCGAAATGACACACTTGCCTTCTACCGAGAGGAATGGAGTGGCGGGAAGAAGAGGTCACTCCCGAAGCTACTCCATCTGGAAACATAATTATATATTCAATTCCACAAGTTCTAGAGTCAACAAACAACAACAAACCACAAAAATACTCCCCAAGTCAAACTTGCCCCAAATCTGAAATTTCATCCAAAACTGGTTTGGGTAGCCCACTTTGCCAAAGCAAAACTATTGCTAAACAACTCCAAATTGATCAACCAAAGACATTTTAAGCATCTACTCAGAAAGTTCTAGCTATCTATAGGCAAAATTAAATTCAAATTCTGCTTCTATCTTGCTCAAAATCACAACTAAAAATTGAATCTACTAATAGTTGCAATTTGGACAGCAAAGAGGTAAAACTTGCATAACTTTCTAATGGTTGGACCAAAATTCACATTATTGTACTCTAAACGATCACAAGAGGATAATCTAGGATGATCACAAAGCCATTTCAGTTGGAATTGTCTCAAATAGTCCCATAACTAAAATGAACACAGGTTACAATCAAAACATATCAATTATGGACAGCAAGCCCTAAAACCAACACAACTTTTGATTGAATGAACCAAATCTTATATTCCTGAGCTTTAAATAACCACAAAAGAGATACCTAGCATTACCCCAGGTCCATTCAAGTTGGGATTGTCTCAAACAATCCCAGAATTAACATGAACACAGCTACAAGCCAAAATTGTCATTTCTGGACAGCAAGCATTCAAAATATCATAACTTTTAAATGGTTTGGCCAAATTGTGTTTTCTTGAGCTCTACAGAATCTTGAGAGCATTATCTACAACTTCTATGGCAACCAAATAAACAGGAGATAGCTCCAAGAGCCTCTAATCAAACACTGAACATACAACCCAAAATCTGAACTTTAAAAAAAAAACAGGTTTCTGAGCAGCAAGTTCAAAACCACATAACTTTTGATTCTGAAACTAGAATCGTACAAACAAGTACATTTTCTGAAACAAGAGAAAATTTCCTACAACTCTCTAGGCAAACAGAAAAGCTCAATCGGTCTGCAGCTAGGTCTAAAATGCAGTTGAACATTTCAGCTCACAAAACAATCTACTCGGGACAGCAAACACTAAAAATGGCATAACTTTTAATTGGCTTCATGGAATTTCGACTTCCTGTACTCCATTTAAAGATAATTCGATTACCTACAACTTTCGCAACATACGGACATCCATAAAATGCCTCTAACTAGATCGAATCGCAGCTCAAAGAACAACACAAAATCTGCTCGAAAACTGCACAGATTTCCCTCCACTTCTAAAGCCATTTCCCTCCAAAATTTTCAATCCCAAGAACCCTAGAACTACTCTAGGCAGTGAAGGACGCCCAGATCTGAGCTCCAAGCAAGAAATTTTCAGAGTTTGCTCAACTTACCAAGAGGGGAAGGAGCAAGGGAGGGAGCTGGCCGGCTGGAACAGCAGGGAGGATGCGCCTAGGGGGTAGCTCCATTGGAGGAGAGGAGCTCCATGGGAGGCCACCACGGTAAGGGGAGGAGCTCCAAGCCTTGCTGCTGGCTCCACACGAAAATGGGGGGAGGAGAACCCAAGAAACCGAGTGGGAGGAGGAGAAACCAAGAGCTACACTTGTGCTGTTCGGTTTGGGGGGAAAAAGACAAGGGGTTAGGTGATTAGGTGAGTGAGGGCTCTCTCTCTCTCACACACACATACACACCAGATGAAACTCAACCGCTCCACCGAACCACCAACAGATCATCCAACCTCTCAGACGAGAAAGAACTCTCAAAGGAACTCAAAACGAAACCCCGCGATGAAACTTTCTCGGAACTCCGCAACATTTCTTTCTCGAAACTCGACGACATTACAGTACTCGGCATGACCGGATATGGGAACCAACCTTGTAACCGACTAGGATTGCCTCCTTGTATCGGACTAGGACTCCTCCATGTAACCCAACCGCCTGATTATATAAAGGGGGGCGGGAGCCTTAGACGAGTCGAGTCATCCAATCACGGGACATCTCATCCAATCTCATGATCTACACCCATCAATACATACCACCGAACACAGGACGTAAGGTATTACCTCTCCTTGAGAGCCTGAACCTGTATAAATCCTTGTCTTGTGTTACCATCGAGCTTCTGATCCAGCGCCTTGCCCCATAGATTCACACCCCCATAAGATTATTGCCGACACCCAACGTCGATAGATACTTGTCCATGTTCAGAACTACTATACCTCAAACTAGTTTGTATCTTTCCTTGACTCTTTTGATGCATGCATACCGTTAAATGTTCATACAGATGCTTAGTACCATTCCTCGTTTCTCCTGAAAGATACTTACTACACCAAATGCACTTTGCCTTCCAAACATCCTTCGCCTGAACTCTTGTAAACTCATTCCAAACTGGCGAGGTGAGCTTCCTCTTTGTGCCACGAGAATCCCCCTCATCCGCATGTTGTTCTTCAACTTGATGCTCGACGCCTTTGGCTTTAGATCTAGGTTGAGCATAAGGTATTGAGGCTTGTGATGTCCAGGTTGGCCGCTACTTGTCAGTGCCATCTAACAAAACAAATTATCAAAAATATCATATCATATTTGCTTTGTAGTTTCTAACATTATTTTTTTTCTCTTTCTCAACAACCATACAGATGGATTGGATCCAAACTTCACAGCAAAAAGACTATAGACTGATCGAAGTGAAAGTCATAACACATTTAAACTAGAACAACCCTGAAGTGAAATGGATTGGACTTTTATCTGAAGTGACTTCAGACAAGTGGTTGGGACGGCAATTTTAGAAACAGATTTGATTAACCATGTCCTATCAAAATCTAATTTTGCAAGTTAGGTCAAGAAACGTGCCATTACCAGCTTCAAGTTTACCTTAGGGTACAATAGTTTAAACATCATTTGTGTTTACAATATGTTTTGAGCTTATTTCCAACCTCAATCACAGCCATTCAAGACAACATCCAAAATTTCCATTGCTTCTTGCAGCAGCAAATCTGATTCCAGTGAAAACATGCTATTGATTACAACCAGAAAAGCCGGTAGTGGCTACATATGTAGAGAGAATTTCACTCATCTATGCCCATTCCAATCAACATGTTATATCAGTACACAGACATGCTACATAACCTTTTACTTCCTTTTGCCCAATCACTGCTACCAACTTCGACTAGAGGGTAAAGAGAAAGCAAAGCACTTCATCACACAGTAAGCATGGAAATCCCCTGAAATGCATGCTCTAAGTTATTAGTAGTGTGAAATCATGTGCTGAAAAATTGGCTTTGAACTGAAAAATTAGCTTAGAATTGGATTTGCAAAATGTGCTTGTGCATGTGTTTGACAATTTGACAAGAAAAAGTAAGTTTCGCATTGGCGCCGGACCAAGTTCTCAAGAAACAGTAAGTTCCGCATCTGCGCCGGACCAAATTTTTGGGTCCGCCGTGAACGTGCTTTTGAGCTCATGTGCCGGACTCATTTTTTCAAGAAAACAATAAGGTTTCCATGTACGCCGGACCAAAACCATTTTGGTCCGCCGTGAACGTGATTTTGGCACTTTTTGCGCTAGACCCAAGTTTCATGCAACCGAGCGTAGCGCATGTACATCGGATCAATTTTCTTGGTCCGTCGTGAACGGCGCTTTGAGGTTTATTTAGTATATGCGCTGGACTGGTTTTTTACATGTACGCCAGACCGTTTTCTTTGGTCCGTTGTGAATGGGCTTTCGAGTGACTTTTTCATGTGTACGCCAGACCATGTTTTTGGTCCGTCGTGAACGGGTATTTTGCATATCCGTTTTCGCATGTACGACGGACTGATTTCTTTTAGTCCGTCATGAACGTGTTTTGAAGATTTCAAAACCTAAGCTTTTCATGTACGCCGGACCAAATTCCTTGGTCCACCGTGAACGTAGTTTGGTTAACTTTGTGCCGGACCAAGTCTTTCAAAAACAGTAAGTTTTGCATGTACGCCGGACCAATTTCTTTGGTCCGTCGTGAACGGCCTTTTGAGGATTGATGTCGCATGTATGACGGACTAATTTCTCTTAGTCCGTCGTGAACATGTTTTCGCCGGAATGATTTCTTTTTCAAACCGAGACTTTCATGTGTACGCCGAACCGATTTTGTTGGTCTGTCGTAAATGGACTTTTTCTAGGGTTTTGATTTTTGGTCCGTTGTGAATGCGTTTTGCTAAGTTTGGATGTTTTGGTTGAATTGGAATTGATTTTTGGATTTGAATTTGAAATTATGAAATTTGTGAGAATTTCATGATGCTTGTTTTGAAGTGGACTTTATGCAATGCTCGTGTGAGTAGTTGCATGGATTGACCTTGAGTCAAGTCGTGGACTTGTGCTCGGATTCATTTTGTGGTTTGTTCGTGTTCAGGTATTGCTCGAGGGCGAACGTGGTCGATGACGGGACCGGAACTAGGTTCATGGAGGAACTGAGGTTCGGGACTAGGTTCAGGGAGGAACTAAGGTCTTGGTGGTCAAGGATGTCATGCGGGACGTTCGAGCTAAGAGAATAGTGCACATGAAGAATGGTTAGTCACGTGAGTATGGCAGGTGGCTATACGCGTGCAAAGTGTTAGTCACGTGAGTATGGTAGGGTTGCCATACGCGTGCAAGAGTTGTACTTGGCCAGGTTGGGCCAAGTGGAGTTGTGTTGAATACATACACTTTCTAGGATTAGGAGTGGGACTCCTACTAGGATTAGGAATTGTATTCAGGACTCCTTGTGTTTTGCTCTTTTAAATAGGAGGGGTGTCTCCTGTTGAAGGGAATCAAGCAGAGATGAGGCGTATAGAGCTCAGTTTTAAGGTTGTACTCTTTTGATGGGAGTACTTTAGACAAAAGAAATAAAGATCAATTCTTCCATACCCTTGCGTGCTACAGTAACCACGTTGCTACAATGTTTTCTGGTTTGGTTCTTGTTTGCATGCTTGTTCTAATTCTAGATTGGTTTTTGATCTTTGAGTTTCATCTTGAATTGATCCATCAAAAACCTTTCTAGGGTATTGATTTAGAGTTCCTCAAAGTCTAGTTGATTAATCCTTTGGAGATCTTGTTTAATCTTGAAGTTTTGATTAGATTGATTTTCGTCAAGTTCTGGAACAGCAAGCTTGCGAATCTCATAACTTTTGATCCGTAGGTCCGATCGAGCTGATTCTTTTTGTCTTTGATTCGTATTGGAATCTAGTTTCTTGTATCCAAATTTCAAATCGATCTAACGGTTGGATCTCCAGGAATTTATGTTTTACCGAATCTCTATCATTCTGTTTTTGTCGAATATGAAGCAATTATTTGGTTCCGTTTTTGGGTGAACTTTTAGTATATTGAAAATTTGGTTTTAGCTTCCGCACAATCATTCACCCCCCTATGATTGCTATTTTCGTATACTTCGATCCTACAAGTAGGATTGTAATTTCCTTGCCTTGGGGTAGCCGGTAATGGGTGGCAGGGCGGGTGACCAAACGATGAAGGGGCAGCACCGCAGCAGCAGCCGAGAAGGATGCAGGTGACCAGAAGCGGCTCAGGATAGGGTCGGCGACCGAACGATGAAGGGGCAGGACCATAGGAGCAAGACACAGGCGACCGGAGGAGGCTCGGGGTAGGGTCGGTGATCGAACGGCGAAGGGGCACGACCGGAGCAGGATGCAGTTGACAAATGCAGGTGATCTGGGGACGACGATGGAGCAGAGGCCTACGATCATCGAAGATCCGGATGAGGAGACGGCGCAGGAGATCTGGGGATGGCTGAAGGCAACGGAGCAGGAGGCCGACGGTCGAGATCTGGATGAGGAGGTGGTGAGATCCAGATGAGGCGACGGGGCAGGAGATGGCTGGATGAGGAGATCCGGAGACTAGCGACTGGGCAAGACTACAACTCCGCAAGAAACTTTAGGAGATTGGGGACGATTGGATGGGGGAGAAGTGGAGAACTTGAGGATATTGGGGATGATTCAACGGGGGAGAAGCGGCTGGGTGCGGCCGTATGGGGCTGGACTACTAGGTCGGTAAATCAGAATTTTGGAATAAAAAATATATGGTTTGCATTTTTTATGGCCTACTTGTCAGTTCACGGGTAAGTGGGTATGACAGGTACAAGTAGAGCTTACCCATACCCATACCCGTTTACCCGGTGGGCAAAGAGTTGCTCCCATTTCTGTACCCACAGGCAAAAAAAGACCTCCATACCCGCCTCTATTAGGGTATTTACCGCGGGTCCATGGGTAATTGGGCACAATTGCCATCCCTACTCCCTGGTGCTCACCGATGAAGAGAGCAAGATCATTAATGCTATCTTCAATTTGGTGAAAGGAGGGTTTACAAGACTTAAAATCGTTTATGATTTTTTGTTCCATAAGTTTATCCCTTTGAAAGGGCAATTCCGATTTTCCTGGAGGATTGAGGGTAACCAAGATCCTACCAAGGACGAACTTTGAGGTAAGAATTCCTAGATTCCAACATCTATTTTCTCTTTACTTGATAAAGGAATTTTACTTGCATATTTTCTCTGTGTGTTTTTTAGTCCCGTTGACAGGGAAGCCAATGTGAAGGTTGCACAAATCTTGCGCATCTCTTTGGATAGATCCAATCAAGCTGTGTTTCATAAGCAATCAGCCATTTTGATTGGTCAAAATGATGAGTTCACCAATGAACACATCGAGGTAAGTATCATGTAGTACATTTGGTCTTAGAATCAATTTGATATTTGTTCTGAATTTATTTTGTCATCCTTAGATGCATGGTCGAAAATGTGCCACAAACCAATCTGAGGTTTATGCCTGGACTCCTGCAACAAAGAAAAAGAAGAGAGACGCAGACAGGACATCCTCGGATGTAGTGGATACGACATCTACCATAGTGGTCAGCGCTGATCCGATGAGCACTAGACTGGTGCGGAGCACACGCTCCATGGGTAATACCGACTAGCCTCAAGTCCAGAGGACTTCGGCTGTAGTACAAAGAATGACTTCCTCACATGAATATAACAAAAGACGATATGGTGTATGGGATACTCCATATAAAAATTATTCCATATTTCCACATGTTTAGGGTGAGGAGTAGGAAGAGAGTGATGATGGCATCCCTCTTGTCTTCAAAAGAAAGAAACCTCATATCCTGACTGTTGGAGAAACTGGAACTCCTTGGATCTCTTGGGAAATGGATTCTAGAGTATCCTACAAGCAAGTAATTTGTATTTTTCTTAGTTCTTAACAATTTAATTTTTTAGAACGAATAAGTTTTTCATTATACCGATTTCTTTTTTCTTTTAGCCCTCGGCTACTCCTCAGGTTCAAGTTGAATCCGAGGTGGATCCTTTGGTCGGTAATGAACTAACCATTGTAGATCGGCCTTTGGAACCTATTGTCAAGGAGATTTTACCGAGTGCGCAAGGCGCAGAAGCTGAGTCGATCAAAACCGAGGGTGAAAATGCTATGACTGTTGATCATGAATTTGAGGTCGATGGGTCATCTACTGCTGCGGAGGAGGTTGTCACTTCTCCAAAGGTTGTAGAGGAAGTGATCAGGGTGAGCCAAGAAGTGGCAATCGCCCTGACTAAAGATGATAGACTAGTGGATGAAAACGTGATAACGTTCACCACCATTAAAACTAAGTATCCACCCTCTTCTGGTACTACCAATCTGGAGGGGGTGAATCAACAAGACTTCAACAACTGGTTGTCTAAGGTACTTTTCTTTCTCTTATTAAAATTTTTAAGAAAAATAAGGAATTAATTAACTTTATATACTCTGCTTGCTTTTACAGTTTTCACAAGAGGTATCCGACCTAGTAGGTTGGCAAGTTAAAGCTAATGTAGAGAAAATAAAAAAAGTAAGTCAGCACAACTTCTTTTTTATGTTCGTCTTCTACTATTTTTTGCTTTTCTAATTTGTCTGTTTGGGAAACAGATAAGAAGACACAGTAATGGAGTTGGAGAAGCAGCTTTTGGTGGCTCAAAATAGCACCAAGGGCTACGAGTTTGACGTCACTAAACTTCATAGGTAATATCTAGATAGTGAGGAGAAAAACACCCAACTCCAAATAATCTTCAGACAGAACGACGAGCAGATAAAGAAGATCGACCAAGAATTGCAAGATATTCTCTTTGAAAAAGATACTGAACTAGAAAGTGAGATACTTTTTTCGACCATAGTATTTTTGACATATTCCCTTTTATGAAGAAAAGGAAATAATACTTTTTGACTTGTCTTTTGATAGGATTAAAAATTTTCATAAAAGAAAAAAGAAAAAACAAATGGCCGAGCTCAGTTTTAAGGCGCAAGTGGAGATCACCAAACTTAGAGAACGAATAAAGATCTCCACTGATGAAGTAATGAGGATCCAGGGAGTAAGTAAATATGACGTGTTCTTTATTTTTGTACAATTGAAGAAGATAACAACGGATTTGAAAGGAACGCAAGTTGAACTTACAAATCGAAATCCATCGGTTGATGAACTGGTCACGTGGGTAAGGGATCAACTGAAGAATATCTCCAAGTATATCCTCGTGATGCTAAATACAATCATGTCAGCTCTTTGAGAATCGATTAGCTTCCATGTTCATGCCCTTTTTATAAAATTGAGGCATACTATAAGGACACCATTGAATTAGAGAAGCTGGCTTCTAACCTACAGTTCTCAACAAAAGAAGGGATGAACCGAACACAAGCAAAAGAAAAATTTGTTGTGTAATTTTATATAAACAATGTAAATGTTATCTTTAAATGAAATAAAAATTATTCTATGGCCACTTTTAGTGTGTTAAGAATTGCTCTATTACTTGTCTATTTCTGAATTGATTTTTTATTAAGTATATCACTACTAGCCTCCAACTGTTTGTTTATTGACCAGCATCGTGATCGAAAGATAAATAGTTTTTATGGAGTACCGACCAATTCACTCTTTGTTTTATACTTAGTATTAACTGATAGTAGGTTGAAGATGAGGTCAGTCTAATGAGTTTAAATGCATTATGTACTAGCCTACATGAAAAGGCTCTATTAGAAGTCATCTCACAACTCGACCAGCAACCTCGTATTTTGCTCAGGGCGTTAGGTCAGATTAAACTTTCATGATTCCGTAAAAATGGAAGCAAGATAAGAAATAGTTTTCATATAACACAAAAAATAAATAATTTATAAAATGTGAATTTAATACATTGATGTAAAAAAATTATATAAAAAACCTGCAAAGATGTTGGATATTCCAAGTGTTGGAAAGAATTCGACTGGCTTCCATAGCAAGCCGAACAAAGCCAGGTTGAATGGATTGATACTACAGTAAAGGGACCTTCCCGTTTGAAAGATAACTTGTTTAAGTTAGAATGGTTTTAGATACGCCTTAGAACCAAGTCTCCCACATTAAGTGTTCGTGGTTGAAGTCTTTTATTATAGTATCTTCTCAAACCTTGTAAGTAGGCTGGTGACCTGAAAGTGCCCAATCTTGCTTTTCTTCAAAGAAATTAATGTCATCGTCGTGTTTGTTGTTTTAATCAACCTGTTCAAAAGAAGTAATTCGTGTAAAACTTAAATAGATTTCACTATGCATAATAGCTTCTGCACTGTATACCAATGAGAAAGGTGTTTCTCCCATAGTTCTACTGGTTGTCGTGCGTATAGCCCAAAACACTGAGCAGAGACCATCTACCCAAGCCCCTAAGCATGTTCTTAAATGATCGAGAACTCATTTTTTTCATGCACTGCATAATTTGGCCTTTTGCTCATCCTATTGCTCTATTACTCTATGGATGAGCAATAGAAGCGTGACAAATCTTTATGTCTATTTTATCCTAGTAATCTTGGAATAGACCACTAATGAATTGTGATCCATTATCAGTAATTAGTCTACTAGGAACTCTGAACCTAGTGACTATATTTTTCACAAAGAATTTTTCCGTAGCTTGAACCGTGATTGAAACTATGGGTTGAGCTTCTATCCATTTTATGAAAGTATCAATAGCAATAAATAAAAATTTATATCAATTAGTCGCTTTAGGTAATGGAACTACTATATCAATGCCCCTTATCGAAAATGGCCATGACAATGGTATTGTTTACAATTGATTAGCGGGTTGATGTACTTGTCGAGCATGAAATTGACATTGCTCGCAAGTCTTTATAAGGTGCATAGCATCTTGTAGAGCAGTGGGGCTAGTAAAAACCTTATCGAAATGCTTAGCCAACTAGCGTTCTGTATGAAGCATGTGGTCCACACAAGCCCCCATGAATCTCATGAAGTAATGTTATCCCTTGTTCTTGATATATACATTCATTAAAACTCTATGAGTTCCCTTTTTATAAAGAGTATTGTCGAGTAATTTGTACATTCGCACCTTTTGAATCTATTTATCTTTTCCTTGCATTTGATCGGGCAGTTTCCCATGTACTATATAGGCTTTAAATGGTTTAGCCCAATTCGAATCCTGTTTGAGAACTCCGACCTGATTGTTGGTCTGACACTCTTCTATGGAAGTATCTATGGACGGTTTAGACAGTTATTCAAGAAACACTCCTGTTGGAATAGGTGACCGTGATGTGACACCTCAGAATGTGACATTATGGAATACAACATTACGGTACGACTTTATTTTGTGCTTTCGGGCCGTTTTCAGGCGTTTGGGCCTTTCCCGGGAAGCGTGGGCCTTGGAGGGACCTTCTTGGGCCGATGGTGGGGGAGCATTGGCCCATGTGGAGGGGATTTTGGGCAGCAAGGCTGCTGCCCCAGCGCCTCCCCCCTTGGTGCGCCCCCCATGCCCCTCTAACCCTAGCCGCCCCCCTTTTGCCCTTCTTGCGCCTCCATCCTCCTCCCCCTTGCTCGTCCACCTTTCCACCCTCTCCTAGCTGGCCCTAGGCAGGGTTCCATTCCCTCCCTTACTGCTACACCCTTTTCCCCTGTTGTTTTCACCGTTGGGAAGTGTCGGCGTACTAGCCATCAGGCACCTCCGAATCGGGTGCTTATGAGGTTCAGACGGGGGGGCTTTCGGGGCAATCGCCGGAGGAAGGAAGAAGGTTGATGTATCGGGGAGCTCAGAAGAACGGGGACACTCGGGTTTACCCAGGTTCGGGCCCTCCGGAGAGTAACAGCCCTAGTCCTGCTTCTCTTGCTATTATTTGCCCTGAGGGATATGAGCCGAGATCCTAACTTTAGAGAATGGAACCTATCGTCAATGGATCGAACCCCCTCTCCCATGCACCCTGGTTCCCTTTTATACTTGGGCTGGCGGGGGCGCCTGGGAGGCTTACACCGCAAGCCATACTCATTACACTGCCACGGGCGCATTAAATGCGCCCGTCACTGTCTTTACACCTCATTTAATGCCTGCCGCAGCCGTCACACCCTTGCCTTGGGCCCCACGCCCACCAACGCCGCTGCTCGTTCGTCGGTGAAGTCTTTGCCGTGACGTCACCCGTAATTATTACGCGCCTGGGGAAGGCGCGCCGCCATACTGTAGCTTCCACGCTTTGCATTTAATGCGCACGATTTGCATTAAATGTCCTTGATCCTGGCACTGCAGCCTCGGGAGTGGTGCACCAGGGGAGTGGCTCGTGCGCCACCTGTCCACTGGGCGACCACCTTCCTGGGCGTCCGGTGGCGTGGCCTGGTCGCCACGTGTCCATTGGGCGACCACCGTGCTGGGCGCCCAGTGGCCTGGCCCGATCGCCACATGTCCACTGGGCGACCACCTTCTTTGGCGCCCGATGGCGTGGCCGATGCCACGTGTCGCGGGCGAACACCTTGCTGGGCGCCCAGTGGCGTGGCCTGGTCGCCACGTGTCCACTGGGCGACCACCCTGTGGCCCTACCGCTTGCCGTGGCGGTGGGCCCGGACGCGCCCTGCCCGCCCATCGACCGTGTTTAGTGCGGGGGAGCGGGAGCCCTGGTGTATAATACGCCGACAGGAAGCTCCGCAACCGAGAGGAACCGGCGGTTTCAGCGTTGGGAGGGAGATCGAGGGCGGGAGGAGAAGGTTTTCGCCGTTCGAGTGGTTCTTCGAGGGAGGTAAGTGTTGGAAAATCCTTTTGTAGAGTTATGATGCTGGTTAGAAGGGAGTTTCCATGCCTAAGATCCATGATTAGGTGCTGTTCCTAGATGAGATTAGGAAATTTGCAATGCTGTCCCACGTTCTGTCCTCGGGCAGATTTGCACCCCGACCTAGGTCTTGGGTTTTGGCAATTTTAGAGGTGTTTTCTGATTGTCCGGCTGTTACGGAAGTTGTAGATAATTTAATTATGTTTCAGTGGACACCAAGAATGCGAAATTCTGTTCAGCCGTTTAAAAGTTATGGATGTTTTACCGAACGTTGTTAAATCTATGACGACATTGGGACAGATCGTGTTCAACTGTAGATTAGACAACTTTAGAGGCCGAATCAGTCTTTGCCAATACTTAGGAAAAGATGAAAAATTTCCTAAGATTCTATAAAATGTACTCGTTTACTTGATTTGGAGTTTTAGAGCTCAAGTTATACTAGTTGGAAGCCCGCTGTCCCGATGGGACAGATTCTCGGTTTTCGGGTTTTTGGAGTGGGTTGCGAGGTCGGTGTAGATGATCGTTCTTGTTCTGTTTTTGGGGGATTGTTTTGAATGTAATGTACCTTTGTGCAGGTGGTGTGACCCCGGGAGTGCCCTCAACCTCTCGCCACTCCGTCGCTCACGGTTGAAGGCAAGTGTATTGGGATGGGTTTGGGTCTTTTGGGTGACCAACGAGTTGTGTAGTTTTGCTATGTTTCTAAATGATGCTCTATGTTGCCATGTTGTTCCTTGTATGTGTTATGATGATCATGTTTAGTTTAAGATATGCTGTTGTTATATTGTGTTTCCTTTATGCAAGTTTATCATGATGTGGCATAAGTGCATTCA
This sequence comes from Rhipidocladum racemiflorum, assembly GCA_036346355.1. Lineage (NCBI taxonomy): Eukaryota > Viridiplantae > Streptophyta > Magnoliopsida > Poales > Poaceae > Rhipidocladum > Rhipidocladum racemiflorum. The sequence goes on along the minus strand of CM070569.1, from coordinate 42,256,454 downwards.
TAATGGAAGAGGCGTCCCATTCTGATGCGGGCCTCTGTATTCACACGTAGTGAACACGAAAGACCTACCTCATAGTCCCATCCACGGTTGTGTATGGGAGTGAGTCAGTAAGAGTAGGCACCCTCCATCTACGGGATGGAAGGGAAAAGAGGGTGCACACCGACGGGTTTGCACTCGGCAATACCGGTATGTGCTTCAAGGAGACATGTGCATTGCATTGCATGTATGATGATGTTAATGAGATGTACACAATGTGAATATGAAATGCTTATGATGTTAAATGTGAGATGGCTTATGATGTTAAACATGAGATGTAGTGATGATGGTATTGAAAACTGTTTTCTTGTTCCATTGCAATATACTTGCTGAGTGATGAACTCACGTTTGTGTTTTTTATGATGTTTTTAGGTACCAGGAAACCGGTATATGGGAAAGGGACTTAGCGGCACATCTTCATGTAGCTACATTCATTTAGACAACTACCCCTTTACCATTCGTAGTGTAATAATAAGTTTATTGCGCTAAAACTTGGAGTATGCCTTAATGCGTGCTTGATTCTATCGTTCACTTCGTTTTAGTTCATGAAATGATTGAATTCATTATTTTGGACTTAAAACTATTGCTATACCTCTTGTTAATGCTGATTTAGATGTCATGCATTATGTGGTTGCTTGTGATATTATTGCTGTTGCTTCAAACCATGGAAAAACAAAGGAGATGCTGCCGAAATTTCTGTTAGAGCATTTACGCCTTTGCTGTAATTTAATCTTAATTGTGGTATTTAGTTGTTGTTACTCCTATGCTTGGTGATATCCAGGGCATACTAGATGCCGGGGTGTTACACGTGAAGAGCCTTATTTTGATAACTGGTTCGCTAAAAGATTATCTTTTCGTGAAATGTATTGGATTTTGAAGTCAATGAAGTATTTTTCCAATTTTTTCACTTCATCCAAGTAGTGAGACATTACCTCTTCAGACATCTTTATTCCTTGCTAACCTGATTTACGATTAATTACGAATCACCTTTCACTAAAAACTGACGGACACCAAGGGATTTTGCAGCTCGGAGCCCCGTTAGAAAACTTTCATACTATGCTGAATTATTGGTAGCAGGGAATTGCATCTAGATTAAGTATTGTAACTAATCACCCTGAGTTGTGACCAGCACTATACCAGCCCCCGAATGTCTTAGTTCTCTAAAAGCATCATAGAATAAGGTCCAGTGGTTCGGTATCAGTGGAATTCTGCTCTACGGAAGGCTCACTGTTGATCCATTTAGTGATAAAATTGCTAGAATTTGAGACTTAATTGCAGATCGGGAGATGAACTAGATATCAAAAGATCCAAGTTCAACTGCCGACTTACCAATCCGACCAGTTGCTTCCTGGTTATGGAGAACGTTGCCCAAAGCAAACGATGAGGGCATTGTAATCCGACGAGATTGGAAATAGTGTCTTAATTTCCTACAAGCCATTAATAGGGAATAAAGTAGTTTTTGAATCTGAGGGTATCTCTCCTTTGGTCCACGTAAAACATCCCTTACCTACTAAATAGGTTTTTGATCCTTATCAAGTTCAACAACCAGGACAGCACAAACCATATTATTTGTAGCCGCTAGATAGAGTAACAAAGTTTCATTTGGATTAGGTTATACTAATGTTGGTGAGCGTGATAGATAATGTTTAATGTCTTGGAAGGCCTTTTTCTACTTCATTCAACCAGTGGAATTTGACATGTTTTCTTATTACCTTAAAGAAAGGTAATCCATGTTCACCCGATCTAGATATAAAGCGACTGAGATCAACCATCCGACCAATTAATTCTTGAACTTCCTTCACTGAAGAAAGAGATATTAAGGATTCAATGGCACTAATCTTTTCAGAATTAGTTTCAATTCTGCGTGAACAAACAAGTAATCCTAGCAACTTGCTAGAAGAAACTCTAAAAGTACACTTTTTGGGATTTAATTTTATTCCATATTTTTTAAATTACAAAATGTCTCGGCCCAATCCGACAAATGGTCAGTGCTTTTTCTTGATCTTTATAATGAGATCATCAACAAGTTTCTAGATTTCTTCCTATCTGACTTATAAAAGTCTTCTACATGTGTCGCTGGTATGTGGCTCCGGCATATTTCAGCCCAAATGGTAGCTTCTGATAATCTGAGTAGGCATCCAGGAAACTCATCACTTCACAACCCGTAGTGGAGTTGACCAACTGGTCTATTCGGGGCAAAGGAAAATCATCTTTTGGACAAGCTATATTTAGACAGGTAAAATCAATGCACATTTGCCACTTACCATTTTCCTTCTTAACCATAACCGGATTCGCAAGTCAATCTAGATGATCAACGTCACAAATGAAACCAGCCTCTAAGAGTTTATCCAACTCTTGTCGGATGGTTTCTTGCCGATTAGGAGCGAATCACTGTAGCTTCTGCTTCACTGGGTGTATTTCAAGTTGGATAGCTAACATGTTGTTAGGTCGAGGATGCCGACTAGAGGGGGGTGAATATGTGGCTTTAAAAATTCTCTCTATAAAAAATTACTGACCTAAGTACCCCTAAATCAAAACCTAAACAATAATTAATGCAGAACCAATAAACTAAGGTTTTAACAAATAAAGCCTAAATCAACTAGGCTAACTAAGTGCACTAACTAATTAAGTCTCTACTCAAGCATTGCAATCCTAATGATAATCAAGCAATTTAATTCTAGGAAAGTAAATTGCAATAATGTAAATAAAGAATTGCAAACAAACACAAAGAGACACACCGATGTTTCACCGTGGTGTTCGAAGACTTGCCGGTCTCCCCTAATCCACGTTGAGGTAGCTTAACTCACTTCTTGCCAGCTCCTTTTCACAATTGAGCCTTCCTCGATCACTCGGGGTAGCTCTTCCCCACTTCGGGTAGGCGAGCTCTTGCCTTAACAACCGACAGGCCTTCTCACAAACTCCGTTGATAAGATCACCGGACCACAACGCCTCCACGCCGTCTAGGTATCGGGAAACACCAAGAGTGATAGGTCAAGCCTCTTGCTTGATCCTCACCAAGTGCAATACATGCACAAGGATGCTCAATACTTCCCTAGATGCAACACATGCAACTACAGACCTTCTCTCCTTGCTCTCAAGGTGCAACACATGCACAATTGAGAGGAGAGGCTTGGACTAGCTTAAGAGAATGCAAATCAAAATGCCAAATAATCAACACATGAAATCAAATGGCACTCAAATCTCTGAACCATAACTCTATGTGCTCTTGAGCTTTTGCTCTCACAAGAGTACCTCAAATGGGTGCTAGAATGGCTGCAAACACCTCCCCACTAGGCCTCATATAAAGTCCCTCAAGTAAATTAGCCATTTGGGGGCATTAAATGCACTGAAACTAGCTGTTGCTACAGTGTCGCGGTACTACCACCATGTAAAATGCGGTAGTACCACTATTTCAGAAACTAAAACGATCACAACTTTTTAATCCGAAGTTCGATTTAGATGATCTTTAACTCTATGGAAAGCTTATTAAGAGGGCTACAATTTCCATCCCTTTTCAAGATTTAATCAATCATAGATATTTCCAAAGAACACAAAACTCTAGTTATTGCACTCTATGGAGAATATGTACCAGCAATTAAATAGCGGTACTACTGAACCAACGGTAGTACCAGCATTTGAACCACGGTAGTGTCAGAATTTAAACTTAGAGAAAAATACACTTCTGCAAAAATAACTACCGCACAAGTGCCACAGTACTACTGGACTTGCGGTAGTACCGACATTAACACAGCGGTAGTGCAGATATCAGAAACAGTGCAAAAACAATCTTTTTCTGGAAAAAGACTATTGTTCCACATAGCGGTGGTACCGGCCCGGTGGTAGTACCGATGCACATATGGAGGTACTACTGGCCAAGCGGTACTACCAGCAGTTTCACTGCGGTAGTGCTGAATAATGGAGAAAACTCATATTTCCAATAAAAACTTTTTCTCCAAAATCTCAACGATGATTCTTTGAGCCATATGAGTGATCAACACATGATCACGACCACTTGCAAAACACATTCGCAACATCTCAAACCATGCTTAAAGAATTTCAATCACACTCCAACCAATTTGCGAAAACACATTTAGTAAATTACTAAAGATATATTTAAAAAAACATATTAAGCAAATAAATCATAGAGTCTATGAGATTAATCCTCTTAGCCATGTGATGGTCAAAACCAAGACCAAGTCAACTTGCAAAAATCACAGTGCAAGCCCTATTCACATGCTCTCAGGATCCGGACTCAAAGACCTCCCGTTTATTTGCAAAACACATTTACAAATAACAAACACAGCTTAAACCAAGTCCATGGGCTTTCTCCTTTTTGCAACATATGCAAATCCAAAGCACCATGTAAGAACCAAATAAATCAAGATTCAATAAGAAGCAAGCATGAGCTTTCACTATTTGCAACACATGCAAATACGAGCTTCATGCAAAAACCAAATCAAGAGGTGAGCTAGTGCAAGTGAGATTGAGCCATCAATACATGATGAGACTCAAGCTATCAGACTCGACCCCTCTTAATAGTACAACAACCTAACTAGCAATCCGGTCTCCCATTCAAACACCGAGACCGGTAAAAGACTAGGAACACATTCTTAGTCCTATTCTAGTCATACCTTTGCCTTTAGCACATCCACTTGGAGCTTTCATGATTACCAATCATCTTCCCTCCAAGTTAGGTCTTCGTCTTGTTCATCAACACATGATGAACTCCCCTTCCCTTACTTCAAGATCCTCTCTTAACGCTCATCAACACATGATGACGTTCCTTGTCCTGAATCTCGACTTGATGCCTATCAACACATGATACCATTTAAATCTTCATCACTGTTGGTCTCATCCTACTTTAACAACTCATGGAAAAAGTTAGTCCAACAAACATGGTTGTCCCAATCATCAATACACTCTATTAACACATAATGGATGCCTGAAGATCCTTTGATCTATTTATTTCATGACTGATCACAACTCAAATCAAATGATTGAAAGATATTGATTTGTCTTGAGTATATTAATGCAACTAATGCTTTATATACTTAAGAACTTTTGATTGTTCTTAATCAACAAAGTGTACCATCAATACATGATTGGTTCTTTGACAATTAATTGATAATCAATCACAATTTAAATTGACTTTAAATTGTTACGAGTATATATATCAACTACGCAAGTCTCATATACTCATTTTGATAGTTTCCAAGTACTGATCCAAATTATATGGAATTGATAGAGAGGGATCAATACTATTTGAGACCATCAACCTATAGAATAAACTCCCTTAAATGTGTGCATATAAATAATTGAACTTTGAATCACTATGCACATATTCAATTTAAGATTGCTTTGGAGTTTATCCTATATTTCCATGAGTATACTACAACTACACATGTTTTATATATACTCAAGGATTTGTTTGTAAGTAATGATCCTTAATGTATTTGGCAAGATGAAATGAATCAATACTATTGAAACTTTAAGATAAAGAATGAACTCCCTCTAAATGTGTGCATTCAAAATTATATGGACTTGGAAACAAAATGCACGACTTAAAGTGAAACTATGGTGGAGTTCACCCATTTCTTGAATCCAAGAAATGCATCTAGCAATAATAAAATTGTATTGGATGCATACCTTTGGGATTTCTATTTTTCAATAAGACGAGACTTTGGTATTTCCATCTTTTCATCCAAATAAGACTAATAAGAATTAAGCTCAACAAAAGAGTTAGTCTCACAAGAAGATTATCATTACTTAACAATTGAGACTAATCAATATTATGATTATCAAATGGGCTAGCTTCATAATTAGGTTTTTTCATTAACACCAAAACCAAATGAATGGAGCTTGAACTTTCGTATGTGCTCGATCACCTCCCTTGGGACTCCAGGCATGTCAAATGATGTCCACGCAAATACATCTGCATTAGTCTAGAGAAGATGGAATGCGATCCCGGGAGAGAAGAAAATGATTAAATATCATTAAAGCCCCAAAAGGGATCGTGTGCGGCAAGGTATAACTAGATAGGGTGTCTAGATTAGATCGCCGTACTATTATGAGAGATCGAGTCCTTGGTTGAGCTTTATCGTGTATTGATCAACTCAATCCGGGTCACTCAAGCTCAACTCTTTATTGGGTTTTAATGGTTGCATGGAGCTAGAGATTTGCATGTGTTGTAAATAGAGAGCTCATGCACTTGAGTTTAATTTATGGTGTGTGTGGAGCTAAGATTTGCATGTGTTGCAAATAGAGAGCTCAAGCATTTGAGCTTATTTGGAAGTTGTGTGTAGCTATGAATTTGCATGTATTGCAAAAAAGAGATAGCATATGCATTTTGATTTAGTTGGCTTTTGCGTGGAACTTAGAGATTTGTATGTGTTGCAAATAAAGAGAGTTCATGCATGTTGCTCTTAAATGGTTAATTTGTTATTTGCAAATATGTTTTGTAAATAAGCGGGAGGTTATAGAATTTGATCCTAAAGCATGTGAATAGGGCTTGCAATTGTGGTTTACAAGTTGACTCGACCTCATATTGATCATCACATTGTTAAGAGGATGGATCTCATAGGTTCTTGGTTTATTTGCAAATGTGGTTTGCAAGTTGACTCAATCTCATGTTGATTATCACATTGTTAAGAGGATGGATCTCATAGGTTCTTGGTTTATTTGCGAATGTGGTTTGCAAACAAGTTGGATTTCAATGTGATTGTTTGGTGCATGTGAATTGGGTTTGCAAATGTATTTGTAAATTGATGGGATTATGTGTTGATTATCACATGGCTCAAAGAATCAATCCTTATTAGAGTTTGATTTGAAAAGAAAAGTTTTTTTTTTGTGAAAATTCTGGTTTTGCTAGAAAAGTCGACACTACCGCAGGCTTAAAGCCGGTAGTATCGCCTTATGGGAGTCGGTATTACTTCTCTGTCAATTCTACTACTTGTTGGAACGGTAGGTATTTTCCAAAGAATGTGTTAATTGAAAAATCAGTGAGGCCGGTATTACCGTTGTGTTTAAACCGGCACTACCGGAGGTCGATAGTACTGCCCATGAGTCCGGTAGTTATTTTTCAGAAGTGCACATTTTCTCGGTTTTTGAAGGCCGGAGCTACCGGGGTCGATGGGCGATACTACCGAAGGTGCGGTAGTACCAGCACCTGACCACCGGTAGCTATTTTCTAGAGAGCATGTGTTGCTCCTATCTAGAAGTCGCACCACCGGACCTTGAGGTACGTAGTACCGCTCGACAGTATTACTACTAGCTGTGTGTCGGTAGTACCGGAAGTACTATGTAAAGGCTAATTTTTGAGCCGTTTTCGACCGTTGGGGTCGATGTCGGTACTAATAGGCTTTTGCGCTGGTAGTACTGGATTTGCTGAGTTTTTCCAGAATTACCCCAAACGGTGCTCTTGGGTGTTTATGGGAATGAAGTGCATGTGTTGCACACTCCAATTTGCTTCTTGATCTAAGAGTGAGCCCTAATTGCATGTGTTGCAATTAGGAGTGGGTTGAGAGCCTTATTGTGCATGTGTTGCACTTAGGAGGTCGCCATAGTGCATGTGTTGCACTAGGTAAAGCTCAAGCGGAGTGCTTGGCTTGTTATTTTTAGAGGTTGCCGCCTCCTAGATGGCATAGAGCGTCGTGCGCGAGAGCTTCTCAACGGAGGTTGTGAGAAGCCCGGCAAAGTTTGTGAATGTTAGAGCTCGCCTACCTGGAGGGGTAAAGTAGTTACCACTAATGGATTCGAGACGGGTGCTCAAGTGTAGAGCTGATCCATCGTGTTTGGGCTTGTCCCAACGTGGATTAGGGGAGACCGGCAAGTCTTCAAGACCATGGCAAAATATCGGTGTGTCTCTCTTGTTCTTTACTTGCAATTCTTATTTACATTGTTGTAATTTACATTCGTAGAATTCAATTGCTTGCTTATCTTTAGAATAGCAATATCTTGGCTTCTCTACTTAATTAGTTTGTGCACTTAGTAAGCCTAGTTGATTTAGGTCTTAATTGTCAAAGTCTTAGTTTATCGCTTCTGCATTATTCTTATCAAGGTTTTGGCTTAGGGGTAATTAGGTGATTAGCGATTAATCATAGAGAAAATTTTTACACCACCTATTCACCTCTCTCTAGTCGACATCCTCGATCCTACACCCACACTTCTAGGTCCGATGGTAAATCAAACATCTTCCATCCAGTCGGTTTCATAGAGACAAAAATAAAACAAAAATTTTGGTCTCGGTGTCTGATACAAAATTTACTTAGGACATTTTGGATCACAGACCATGAAAATTGAATGTGAAACTCCATTATTCTAAATAGGCACTTAAGGTTTGCATTTGTGGCGGGTGGCAGGACTCGGGAGGCGATTGATGTCGGCATGTATGAATCAAGTCAACTAGGGGTGAAAACGGGTTGGATACGGGCGGATATTGCTCTTCCCGTATTTTAACTCATATTTTTTTCCCCAGATTCAGAACCGGATACGGGCTAGCCAGATATGGATAAAAATTCGGGTTATTCGAGATATGGATACAGACGGATATGTGACGGATTCAGGTCAGAAACGGATAAAGATATACAGATAATACACGCATATATAGAGTAATATATTTTGAATTAAACCATACGTGTACATGACCATAGTAGCAAGTTACATATCGAACAAACCCAGTATACATCGTAGAAAGAATATGCTACTTTAGGATCAATAGAATCAACTAATTGTCAATATAAATAGGATCTCTATGGAAAAAATGGAATAAAATAGGCTGGGCCCTACTGATATCCGATCCGAATATTCGAATAGGAAAAATCGGGATATCCGAATAGAAAAAAAAATCTAAATATCCGGATCCCGTCCCGTATTTACTAGATATTGGCTACTCCATACCAGATTCTGAATCCGAATTCAAGTATCCGGATCCCGTCCTAGATCCGGTCGGATAGTCAAATCTAGTCCCGAATCCGATCCTAACCGGATCAGACCCGTTTTCAGTCAACACGCGAGGTTCTTCTATCCATAAACATTTCGATGAACCAAGATATCATGCGTTCTGTTCTACTGTATATATCCTTTTTTTTCCGAAAGAAAATAGATCCATTATGGATTGCAACCAGACAAGAGGATGACGATGATTATCATCCCCTTTCCGCAGTTGGATTTCAGCAGGCGCCCTGGGCTAGCAATATTAGTAGCCTGCAGGAGAATGATGACAAACACTGGCAGAGAAGCTAGCTAGCTAGCTAGGCATGCATGCATGCACCGATGCACCAAACCAGCCGGGCAGGCTGCCGCATGCATGCATGCTGAGAAAGCCACGCCGCAGTACGGCCACCGAGCAGTCAGTACGTACACTAGCCGGCGCCCAGCTAGTGATCATCCACAATCGGGCGCTCCCTCTAACCCATCTGCACATGCTCCGGCCGGCTAGCTAGCAGTACGATCGATCTACACATGCGACGCATAAATAATTCGCCACCCGTCCACTTCACTGGCCTCGCGCGCCGGCCGGCCGTGTCTACCGGTGGCTGCGCGCCTTGCTTTTCCTCGCCCCCGCATGCCGTCTTTTTCGAGTCCTTTACACTAACCAAACACTTTACAGTTGGGCCGTATCTACCCCGCCCGCGTCGGTTCCCGTAGGCCTACGCGGTAATAATCGGCGATCGCGTAGCCGTAGCACCATCCCCACCCACCCGGCCGGGCGTGTGCATGAGCTCCAGCCTCCAGACTCCACCGCGCGCGTGCACGGCGCCTCCCACTGTGGCTCCGCACGCACGGCTGATTATTGCTGTCATGCGGGGGGACTCGATCGCATGATCGACGTCCGTGCGTGCGGCCGCTGTATCATCTTGGTGGAAAACGGTTCGAATCTAAACGGTAAGACTGTTGGAATTAATTTTAGAATTAATTTTATGGATGAAGTTAAGGTGGCATTTGGTTGGGTGGATGAGATATGATCGTTCCTAGATTTAAAGTCATCCAATTGTTTTGGATGAGTAGATGGATGGGATATGATCATCTAGTTTTTTAAAATACCGACACTCAATTTGATCTTAACACCCACTAAACTTGTTAACCGCTTCTTGAATAACAAACCAATGATGTGTAAGCGAAGTCTATGAACGATCTAACGTGAAAGTCTTGTTCTCATGGAAGTAGTCATATATTCTTCTCCAATAAGTGGCATGAGATTGTTGGTTCCCTTGAACTGCATCGATATTAACGTTAAGCGATGTAGACACCAACAAATTGTCTTCCTTCTCGGAGAAATTTTTTGATTTTCTGTTGTTTGGTATCACTTGGTGACTATCAGTATGCACCGGAGAAGGTTGGGAACCAATTGGGGTTTCATGTGGAGAAGATTCAGAACCAACTCAATTGAATGCATCCCCTCCCTCACTCAACAGGTTAATATAGAAGTCATTCATAATTTCTCTTATGTCAACAACAAAATTTCTCAAGTTAACAAACAACATCCATCAACATTAGAATATTGCATTAATTCTTAATAAGTCTTAACCCTGGCGATACATAAGTTATAACATTGAAGGTACAGCACTAATACATAAAATTTTAAGAAGTCTTGACACCGGCGATATAGGATTAGAACAATACCGAATCATCACTATCAGTGTCAATACCCGCATCTTCGCAACACTGCCAAAGGTCACGTTTACCCTCATCATCGCTCTGATAGTCATAAGGAAGACACAAATCATGGTCTACATCCCCTTCATGGCCATCTTGTATGGCAACCTGCTCAAGGCTGCGAGCTACAATTTCAAGGTCATCTTGTTCAAGCTCTACTCTTTCTCTTTGCAGCAATTCATTTGACTGTATGGCAACCTGCTCAAGGCTGTGAGCTACAACTTCGATGTCAATCATGAAGCTATTGAGTTCATTGCCACATGAACATGTGTTAGGACTAAAGTTGTCTTTTTGCAATTTTCGTAAGGTCAAATGTGACGCACTCTATTTCTTTTATTGTCTAGGCCATGCCTTGACTGAGTTTCTCCGAATCCTTGTCCATCTACATGCATTACAAGTGCATAATGAACAAACTATTAGCTGTCATATATGTTTCAAATCTTAATACATGATTAGTTAAAAGGACTTTTCTACCACATGACTATCCTGAAAACATACAACCTCATCTATTATGTAACAAGAAATGTGTGCTAAAACATCATCTAATAGTTGCTAAAACTGTTAGTTGTCAGAAGAACTCCCTTTGCACTTGTTCATAGTGTGGAACAATATTTGAGATCCATACCAGCTAAGCAAAATAGATTTTGCTGAAACTGCTTCAATGTCAAACATTTAGCCTCAAACATAGAGCTAAACCATAAAGTATGAACACATGTTCAAGTTTTGCTTACTAGTTACTGCATAGTTCGGTAAACACATAGGACAATCCAGTATTCAGATGAGTCACTTATCAAAATATTTCTCAAGTATAAGTTGGGTGAGAAATCATTCAGAAACAATGGGCAAAAGACAAAAAGAAACATCATTCCAAAGAGTAGCAAAAGCTCTGGATCTTCTTGCAAATGGTAGCAACTATACCCCAAACAAGCATTGGAAGCATTGTTGCATCTATAGACAAACCAAGCACTAGAAGCAACTATACCCCAAACAATCTTATGTGTAATAATGACATTAAAGAGTAAGATTGACAAACAGGAAAAATTATGCTTATTCAAAAATTGCAAAAGAAACTTAACATGCTTTGATATAATGAGCTCAACACAACAAATCAGAAGCTAGAAATGTAAACAAGATGACCCATCTAAACACTCTTAATATACCCACAGCGCCAGCTCTACGGATCTGGTGGAGCTAGAAATACCCAGCTCCACCAGATCAACGGATCTGGCGGAGCTAGAGCTCTGCCAAACAGGGCCATAGATATAATCAAGTAAATAGTGTTGTGTGTTGTTTCAACTAGTAGTAACCTTTTGATGTAAAAAAGAAATTATATGAAGTTCATACAGTCCTGCATTGGATTGGCCCCGTTGAGACCCCTCTTTCCCTCCACAGTCCCTCTTCCCCACCTCAGATCACCTCACCTTGGATCCATTAGTTACGGTTTATACCTTGCAGATCTGGTCGACAGTGAGGTGGACGGGGTGGAAGACGAATCCGGTCGACGGCCCACAGGATAGAGCGGCGGCTGGCCTCCTTGAGGGCGCGGGACCAAGCGACGGAGCACCGGCTCGCTGCCTCCACGACGCGGAATGGAGCACCGCCTTGCCTCCTTGTTCAGCGCGGGACAGACCGGTCTCCTCCATAGCGAGGAATGGAACGCCGCCTCGTCTCCTTGTTCACCGCGGGACGGCCTGGCCTCCTCCTATCCTCGCGGGCATGGGAGGAATCGGGGATCGGGAGAGAGAAAAGAGAGAGAATTCTAATATTTTGATATTGTCTCTTCTATCCTTAAAGATCGGGAGTTTCTGTTCAAGTGCCCTTTGCGAAACTGTACAACGCTCTTCCTGGAAATTTCGAATGAGGAACAGTATAAAGTCTTTTGGAGATGGTCTTACTCCATCTCATCCCTGGTATGTCAGGCGTAAATTAAGCATGCACGGCTTTACGTACGAGATCAAAAGGAGAAGAGAGCGTCCTAACTACTCGTTTAACGCGACAGATCGGGCGAATCAGAGTATCAGTCAGCTCGCCGCAGCCGTACAGCACTGCAGACCCCGCTATATAGTCTCACCCCGCGGTATTGGGAACGCAGGCAGTACTGTCCGCTCGTCACGTCGTCCCAAGGAAAGCATTTCTAGTTTTCCCACGAGCTGTTGTAGTCATGATGATTATAACTGGGTCCTACTAGCTAAGCTAGAATAATATGACCACCATTTGCTTTTAGATTAGCAGGGCAATGATCTTTTGTTTCCTTTGAGATTAGGTAAATCGAGACTTTTGTTTGTACTTGTAAGGTCATCATGCCTAGTGCGATGGCACGAGAGAGAGGTGCTTATCAAAAGAAAAACCGATTTTCATTTCCACCTACTGATCAAGAGAACAGGTGCTAGCGGCATCTCAGCTTGAGTCACGGTGTTTATGCGTGTAACTCCTCCAACCCACGTAAAGATACATGGTACATTACAGGCGAGTGCTTTTTATTATGTGGGATTAATCGATGATATAACTATATTCTCCCTTTAAACACACATGTAAACGCACTTTGCGTCGAACTAGAGGTTACAATAAGCAGCTGCACCGTCGCTATGCCATCGGCCATCTTCCGGAACACAAAAATTCCAACTTCCAGAAGTCAGCGAGGGTGGCTAGTGTTGCCGGTGAGCATTATCGATCCCACCCATGCCTCAATATGCCGAGTTTAGACAGATTTGGATATACACATGTGTACATTAAATAAGACAATATATGTATTTATACTTGAAAGCCATGAAACATTTAATTAATGAGAGGTGTTTTTATATTTTTTTTCTTCTATGTATAGAAAACATGTGTCCATTTTAAACTAAAAAAATCCCAACCAGTATAGTTCAGATCCTGAACTATCATCATTCTTTCTCGGCATCTAGATCCCTCCCTGACGGGGACGCTCTACCACCTTCCTGTGGCGACGCATAGTCTCCATCGATCGCCGTCTGAATACGCCCCTATGACAATCCCAACTGCACGACAGCAACCACAATATTTGATTCTTTGATTGATCGATTCCAACTTAGGGCCTGTTTGGATCCACGCAGCTAATAGTTAGCTGCTAAAAATTAGCTGGAGTGGATCCAAACACCCCAAATTAACTATTAACTATTAGCCCAACTAATGGTTATCTCATTAGCCTAACCAAACCCAAGCGTAATATGTGGCATTTAACCAAAATACCCTTCGCCTACCACCAATAGCATTTAATAGCATGGGTATTTTGGACAATTGCATCTATTAGCCACATATTAAATTGATCCAAACACCCTTCAACTAATAATTAGCTATTAATAGTTAGCTAAGCTAATATTAGATATTTAACTATTACCACTAACTATTAAAAGCAATGGATCCAAACAGGCCCTTAATACTAGGCTGCTAACCAGTGATAGACACATACACCACAACACGGTGACAGACTGATAGCGAGAGATGGGTCGATCCGATGTGTTATAAGTAGAGAAACATCTAGAAAAGCAGCTGAATTTGCTGAAAGATGGACACGACGACCTTAGCTCGACTGTCTCTGCCACGAGCCTCGAAGTCATATTAGTTCGCCGGGAATTAAACTCGCCCTTTGAACGATTGGACACGTCGTTTTTAAGGTGTTTATTTTAAGTGGTATATATATATGTATATATATATATATTATGTACTCTCAGAAGTATGTATTTTTATTTTCAATATATCATTTAAATGAATGTATTATACTCTTTTATTACTTTCAGTATACTTCAATAATAATTCTAAGATACTACAATACGACATTATTGGAAAAAAAATTCATTGGAACCGTTTTTTTTTTGTTATATTCCCTTTTTCATATGTAAAAAGAGTATATAAACAAATTATGCTATAAAGGGTAGACTTTGATAAAATTTTTCATGGAACTCACTTTGGAGTATCTTATAATTAGTATTAGAGTATACTCAAAAATAAAGAGGTATAACAACATCAGTTAAGCGGTATATTAAGAGTGAGAGTACATATTCCCAAGGTATATAACCATTTATACATATATATATAGTTGAAGAAAAAATTATCTATTTATTTTTATTGCTTGAATAAAACTATCTTATCATGGATGATGTAATACAAATTTGAGAAATATTCCCTATAAATACTGAACTATTTTATTCACCTAAAATAATGGAATAAAATGGTACAAGACTATCCCATCCCACCAATCAAACACACCTTTACATGACGACTGGACAGCCAGTGGACGTAGAGGATGGGGAACTAATCACTCATTTGGCCTATTCCTTATTTTTTAGCAAAAAAATAACTCCATTTCGTGCTACAATACCATGGAAAATACTGTTCTGCGCTACAGTACCACAGGATGTACTGTTCTGCATTCCCATTCCACGAAATTCCTATTCCCACGCCTACCGAGCGTAGCAACTAGCCTTCCGCGGCATGAGAGTGTGGTAAGTCGGCTGGTGTTGCACTAAGCGTCGCCTCCCATTTCCCACGATCCCTTGGTGCGACTTCTTGATCTTTTATGGTTTCTTGATGTTGAAGGTGTGAGATGTTAGCCTCCAGACCTTTTGTGATAAAGAAGAGAGTTAGTTTTGAAAAATAAATTTAAGAATGAGTTATTTAAAAAAAACGAAGGAAAGGGCTAGAGATGCCTGAGGTGGCATCCTGTCCAATGATTTGGGACACACCAATTAAGGAGATGGCTACAGCGGCGCTTCTGTAACACAGTACGGCCGAAGTGCTAGATAACAGTAGCTAGCGACACCACTAGTAAACCATAACTGTAGCTTGGCACTGACGCAACCAGTTTTCCTCGTGGAACAGCAAGCTTTAATTTTTGCATTGAAACTTCTTCAAGACATTTCACAATTATACATGCTGATATTCTATGCATATAGTACATGGAATGGTCCTTGGGTTCCTGTAGGACTACAGCTTACACAGTTACATATGCAAAGTTAGATTAAAAAACGACTATCTAGATCAATCCAACTGTAGCAATGATTACTTTAGTGATTCTATATTGTACTAATAGTTATGTAGCAACACAGTAGAATATAGAATTGAAAGATTTAGTCCGCTTGTTAGATTCGTAAAAATTGTTTAAGTTCTAGTTCTGGACTACACGCTGCATCACCGTCGGTTGGAACAAAACTAAGATTTTTTCCCATGTACTGTAATGCATTTGGAAATTTGTACTTTACTAGCCCCCTGAAAAATAATTATTTTTACGAAAATAGCCTTCGTAACGATGAAATTGCAAAAGCAGCGTTATGCAGTGCCCCAAGTCTGCGTCACACCGAAGTAGCCCCTGGGGCGCTGCACTCACGGTGCTACAGTACCACGCATGTCACTATAGCACCCGAGCGATTTTTTTTTTCTGAGCGGCTATTTCTGAAAAAAAAAATACATTGTAATTTTATTAGGTTTTATAAATACATTATAATAAAAAAAATCGCACGACGATTAGTTTTGAAAAAATTAATTTTTTTGCGACTACAACAGTAAAAAGTTATACTCTATATAGAAAGATATAAAATGACCTTATAAAATATGAGGTTATTTTTACAATTTCACTGTTACATACACTATTTTTATAAAAAAAAATAATTATCTTAAAGACTAATACGGGCTACTAGTACAGTACAAATTTCTTGCATTTGGAATGAAGAGAGAGAATACTAGCACTACTATCACAACTGTACTAGTCCCAATGATAACATACTGTCCTGCCCTATCCTCTCTTAGTTAAGGCCAAGGTTTCAAATTTCTTTTTTTGGTATCTATCTCGGAGGTAGTCGAAATCCGAAATTTCGGTGAGATTTTGGAATTTCGGATAAAATTCAGACAAAATCCAAAAACCAAATTTCAAATCCAAAAACCCAATTTCAAATCCATTTTTTTTTCAACCGGGATTTCCGAGAATTCGGCCAAAATCACCGAGATTTCGGCCAAAATACCGAGATCTCGGCCTAAAGTCATTGAAGTTTCAAAAAAGAGTATTTGTTGCGGTTTTTCTTAAAAACCGCCACTGATAATATTATCAGTGACGGTTTTTGGTCAGAACCGTCACTGATAATATAGCCAAAAACTGCCACTAATAATATTTTGAATTTTTTTTAATTTTTGTATCCGGTAGAGATTTAAGATCCCGAAGGGGTCCGAAATCCGAAATCTCGACCGAAATTTCGCTGAGATTTTAAACCTTGGTTCAGGCTACCAATGTAGCTCACTGGCCCTAAAAAGCATCATCTTAGCTCTGCTGCTGATCACTGCAATGCAAACTAGGGCCGAGTACTTGCGCCGTGCAGTGCAGCTACTGCAAAAATATCATCACTTACACGAGTCACTACTAAGGTTTCAAATTTCATCTTAGCATGTTTTAAAATTTGAAATTTTATAAAATCTCATTATTTTGGATTAAATATGGATGAAATTCAAAAGGTAAAATTTAAATCCTAAATTTTTTAGAACAAAGTTTCATCCGAAACTACTGAAATCTCAGTAAATTTCAATAGAACGAAAATAGTTCAGACGACGTCAAAAAATTTAAATTTTTTTTTGTTGGTCCTGACATACCATTAATATTTCCATAAAAATTTTAAATGATGATCAAGTATGAGAAATTTTTAAAAATGATGTAAGCCCCTTTAGAATTTTTTGAAAAAAATTTAGATGGTCCTGACACATCCATAATATTCTCATAAAATTTTCAGATGATGATCAGTCTTGAGAATTTTCAAAAATACGAACAGTTCGACTAAAGACTAACCGACAAATTACAAATGAATGAAATGGTTCAAACCATGTTAGAAAAAAAAATTTAAAAAAATTGGATGGTCCTGATGCATATTAAGATTCTCATAAAATTTCAGATGATGATTAAGCTTGAGAAATTTTTAAAAACTCTGAAAGTGCTACTGTCCTAATAAAAGGGTGATCTTCAAATTTTAACCGTATTAAAAATGGTGCAAACCACGTTAGAAACTTTTAAAAAATTTTGTAGTGGTCCTGACACTATGGAGGTCCATTACGTATGAAACTATGGTGGAAATTCACTTGTCTGATACGATCATGCGAAAAGAGACACACATCATAGGAAAATTGCAAAAATTATACAGTTGTTTAGAAAAGAGTTGAGTAGTGCTTCTATGCATCACCCTAAATACAAGTTGCACAAATTTTGAAGTAAACGAAAGGGTAAATAATCACCTTCATTCATGCTTTAATATTTATGTGAAAATATGAATATGGCAGAGACATAGATTGTAATTGTGTTATGTGCTATATTTGTTTGCCTTGTTCCAATATAATTCTGTATTAAAATCCTGAACCTGCATAGACTAATTGGATGATCTACCAATCGCAATGAAGACAACCGAGATCCTCAATTTATGACCGCGAGAATTAATGTGTATAAACTAATTAGATGATCTACCGATTGTACCACACAGAAAACGACGTCAAGAATCTAATCCGGTTAAATTCTGGTAAAAAAACCAAAATTTCGATGAAATTTGCCTAAATTTCGTTGAAATTTTAGGTTACTGTAGTACTTTGAATTTTTTTAAAAATATATAAATTTCATTAGGATTATGAAACTTGGTGGTCCAAAATCTAAGATTTCGTTAAGATTTCACTAAATTTTAATCTTGCCCCTGTTTGGTATGGGTAGCAACTAGCAACAAGGGAAACAACAAAGCAAGGAGTAAACAAATGCGTGCGTGCGCGCTGGACTCGCTGCTTCTCCCCAGATGTACAGCAAATCAGATGCTGGGGTTAAGTCCCCGCTTTCCATGACACGCACAGGGAGGCGCAAAAGGATCAGTAGAAGTAGTGAAACAGGTGTGTAGAGCAGCACGCGCGTCGCCTTCCTAAACCTAAACATTCTGATCAAAGTTAACAAATACTTCGATATATTCCCTATATTAAGCTCGGGAGAGTCTCTCCTCAAAGAGCCCCTCCACCTGTCTCACCCCCCCTCTCTCCTCTTTTTGCGAAAAAGCCCCTCCGGTTCTTGAAATTACGGATAGGTCCTTTTGCAATTTTTTGTGAGAGGGAGATTTTTTCCCCGGTTCGCGTTTAGGTCCCTCCTTCGCCATTTTACATAAAGAACCTCCCGTTAAATACGAATCGTAAACGAGCCCTTTTATAGTTTTTCAAAATAGCGAACAGGTCCAAAATCATAACAAATAGGTCCGTGCACTTTTCGTTCAGGTCCTTTCTCCGTTTTGCCCCAAAAAAATATTTTTGTGGTCCGTTTTTTCCTCCGGGGCATTGAAAAAATGTTTTCGTTTCTCCGTTTTGCCCGGAAAAAATGTTTTTGTGGTCCGCTTTCCTCCGAGCATGGAAAAATATTTTCGTTGGCCGTTTTCCTATAAAACCTAAAAAATGTTTTTTTGGTCCGTTTTTCCTCCGGAGCATGGAAAAAAATGTTTTCGTTTCTCCGTTTTGCCCGGAAAAAATGTTTTTGTGGTCCGTTTTTCCTACGGAGCATGCAAAAAATGTTTTCGTTTCTCCGTTTTTCCTAAAAAAAAAACGAAAAATGTTTTTGTGGTCCGTTTTTCCTCCGGAGCATGGAAAAAATGTCATCGTTTCTCCGTTTTACCAGGAAAAAATGTTTTTGTGCTCCGTTTTTCCTCCGGAGCATGGAAAAAATGTTTTCGTTTCTCCGTTTTTCCTAAAAAAAACCGAAAAATGTTTTCGTGGTCCATTTTTCCTTCGGAGCATGGAAAAAATGTTTTCGTTTCTCCGTTTTACCCGAAAAAATGTTTTTGTGGTTCGTTTTTCCTTCAGAGCATGGAAAAAATGTTTTAAAGTGTTCTCATGGTCCGCTTTTTCTACGAAAACATTTTCTCATATTTTTTGTATTAAAAATATATTTTTTTCGTTCACGTGCGCGGCGTGCCGCCGCTCTCAATTTCCTAGTTTTAATATTATACTCTCTCTTATGCCACACGCAAGTTATTTTGGACGCGACACGGTCTTCAAGATAGTACTTTAAGTACTAGTTTCTATGAAATATGTTATTTCAAATAATAATAATAATAATAATAATAATATATTGCAAAATATATTTCATGATGGATGTAGTGATACAAATTTCACGTTATCAATCTTGGTACTTTTTCATGTATTGATGGTTAGACTTAAAGATGTTTGATCGGTACAAATCCTGAAACAACTTACATTTGCAATCGGAGGGAGTATATGATGATGATTAATATGTGAGTAGTCCTTCTATGCTTTTCCTCATAATACAAGTTGCACAACTTTAAAAGCAAGCGAAGAGGTAATTAAGTAATCACCATCTACTCTTCATTCATGTTTTAATATTTATGTAACTTTCAAAAAGAAAAGTATAGAAGCACCTCTCTTAATATATCATTACAATAATTTTTGGGCTTACATGCTTGTAAGTGAAAAAAAACATAAGAAAAGATAAAGCCTAAAGTCTATTACCTGGTTTTAACTCCAACCAGAGTCAAATTTAATCACGTGAAAAAATTCCCAACCAGTTAAAATAATACTGGTTGTAGATAAATTACTTTATTCATCCTGACCAGCTATGTATGTTGGTTGGGGATAGTTTGTCCAGTTAACTCGACCTACTATACATATGCTGATCGGAGATAGCTTATTTAATTGCTCTTATCATCGTACAAGTTGGGAATTTAGTAAGTTCCGCTCCGATCTGAAACTGGTCGGAAAGGAAGTTACCTCCTCATAAGACTAGCGTGCTGAGGATATTCTCTAATAATTATAGACAACTGATTAGAAGTTACTCTCTCCAAAGAGACGTATCTTTGTCGAAAGACACCTCCCAGCAGAAAGACACCTTTTTAGCGAGAAGGCGCCTCTTAAAAGATAACAACTTCCACCCCCTCATCAAGTGTAAGTAAGAAGTCTGTGCAAGGAATCAAAAGGACACAACAGAAAAAAAAGGAGAAGAACAAAATCCGCGTTAGTATTTCATTCCCAATTCATAAGCATGTACTTTGTTTAGACACGTGACTGAATAAAAAGCATTCCATTTTATCCTATATTTACATTCTTGATTGACTTCACGCAAGGACAACCCTAATCACATTCATAAGCTTGATCTAGGGACCCTTAGGTCTTGAACATCGACAGTTGGCGCTAGAAGGAGGGCCCAACTACGCGCCAAGCTGTCAAGATCTTTAAAGGTAATGTGTTGTCAATGTAAGCAATGGATGAAGAAAACTCTTTCTATCTTACCGACTACATTCACCTCACCACCGATGACTACATTATATGCGGTACTACTGACCTCCGGTAGTACCGGAGGTTGGTAGTACCGCTCTTTTCACAACGGTAGTACCAATATTCAAGACAGAGCAAAAGCCCCTAAAAAACACCCCTTTCTATAAAATAACTACCGCACATGACTTTGGTGCTACCAACCTCCGGTAGCACCACTTTTTGTACTGCGATAATACCAGTTCTAGAAAATTGAAAAAGTTGTCTCTCTGTTATTTAGCTACCGCTCAAAAAGTCGATACTACCGCTGAGCAGTAGTACCGCGTTAACAACGGTTGTAACTCCAGCCCAAAGAAAAACAAAAAAGAACCTGAAATCTACATTCTCTAGAAAACACCTACCGCCATAAAAAAATTCGGTAGTACCACCTTGCGGTATTACCGCGATATGTACGGCAGTAGTGCCGGAACTATGATGATGCAAGAATTAAATTTCAGACTATGACTAGATGCTTCTAGCATGTGTTCAAAAGGATTTGAGTCAATTTAAACCTTTATCAAAATCAAGCTACTAGTCATTACTCTCTCTCTCTCTTTATAGTATGGTATCTAATCTATTAAACCGATCTTTTCTTCTAACTTTGAGATCGGTAAAAACATAAAAAAAGGTCCTAACCAAGGTTTCAAATCTCGTTTTGAGTCAAATCTCGGAGGTTCTCGAAATCTGAAATCTCGGCGAGATTCGGAAATTTCGGACAAAATCCGGACGAATTGCAAAAACCAAATTTCAAATCCGGTTTTTTTTCAACCGGGAAATCCGAGATCTCGGCCAAATTGAACCGGCCAAAAAATGGTTCAAAACACGTCAAAAAATTTTGAAAATTTTTTTGGATGGTCCTCACACATCACTAATGTTCCCATGAAAATTTGAGATGATGATCAAGCATGAGGAATTTTTAAAAAATCTAACAGTGGTAAAGTCGTGATAAAAACCGTATGTAAAATTAGTTTTTGATTTTTCAAATGTAATAAATGAACTTCAAGTCATTTAAAAAGTTTTATATATATTCCTATGTATTAAAAAAGTCAACCCTCAACAATCAAATTTCAAAACTATGCTTCAGTAGGAACCTTCTCGCTGTCAAATGCCTGTGGAACATAAAGCATGTACAAAACTTAAGTTGTAAATCTTATTTTAAAATGTACACATAATACCTATTCACGAAATCTCATTTTTCATGGAATATCGTTTCCATATGAATAGAAGGTATATGTACGTAATAGTAAGTATGAGACTGCAATAATGTCATTAGGAAATATATTACATACATATATGTACGGAGATAAAAAAAAATAACAGCGTAGCATGAAACCAAGTCTAAGGAGGAGAAAGATCAATGCAATATCGTTTATTACTTGCCTCCCAGATTAAATGAATCGTGAAGACATTAGGTGCTTGATGGACTTGCATGTGATGCAGTTGCCACAAATGAATGAAATAAGTACATAAGTTGGATATATAGTACTCGTTAAGTTGGACCATTGTGGTTCGTGCCCTGTGATCACGTACCCAGTTCATTAATAGCTTGACGTTGGACCATTTCAATTAGTTTCATTGCACGCTTGGTTGGAAAGTAAACTCTCTCGTCGGATGCTAGTAACAAAAATTAATGAATTTCTTGAAGCAAGTTTGGCACACTAGAAAATTTTCTATGTATTAAAAAAGTTCAAACCATTTTAGAAATTTTTGAAAATTTTTGTGAATGGTCCTAACACATCCATAATGTTCCCATAAAATTTTCAGATGATGATCAATCTTGAAAAATTTTAAAAAATTTTTATAGTCCTAACCCACAAATTGAAACGACCAAAAAATGATCAAAAAACATGTAAAAAAATTTTGTGGATGATCTTGACCCTAAATTCAATCAAATCCAATGCACAAAAATTAAAATTCGGCAAAAAAAAACACGAAACTTCGGCCGAAATCACCGAGATTTCGACCGAGATCTCGCCGAGAAATCTGAGATTTTGAATTTTTTTTTTCAAATTTTTTTACCCGGCCGGGATTTTGAATCTCGGAGGGGTCCGAAATCCAAAATTTCGGCCGGGATTTCGGATTTCGGTCCGAAATTTGTATCCATGGTCCTAACTACTCTTGCACCTTAACCTCAAGTTTTTTATCTTCTTTTCTTGACCCATTTAGATCATAATCCTTTTCTTCTTTCACATACCTTGAAGTGGACCAACCTATTCTCACAAACTCAAGAGAAATTGTTAGTCCATTAACATGATTGTTATTAATTACCAAAACCAAATAACATTTAGGGGCTTAGATGCTTCATAAGGTGTATACAAAACAAATCTAACTTGAAAAAGTTATCTTCAAATGAGAAGGTCCCTTTACTGTTGTATCAATCACCCGACCAGGTTCTGTTCAACTTGCTATGGAAGATAACTGAATCCTTTTGGACACATGGAACATCCAACATCTTCATAGGTTTTATGTGTAAATTTTTTACATTCATGTATTAAGTTTGCATTCTATACATTACATCTATATTGTGTTACATTCAAACTATTTCTTGTCTTGCTTTCATTATAAGGAATCACGAAAATTTTATCCACCAAACACCCTAAGCAAAATACAAGGTTGCTAGTCGCGTTGTGAGATGACTTCTAATAGAGCCTTTTTATGTAAGCCAGTACTTACTGTGTTGAAACTCATTAGATTGACTTCATCCCTGACCTACTGTTAGTTAATACTAAGTATAAAGCAAAGAGCAAACTAGTCGGTACTCTATAAATGTGACATCCCCAATTTCGGTCTTCTGCCAAAAGCTAATTTAAACTAATTAAATTCAAAATTTGGTTTTTCCTTGGTGTTTAAATTAACGTGGCATCCTTATCCTTCCGAAATCGGAGTTCCATCTTTCATCGTCCGAAAATCGAATTTCCCAATTTCGATCCGTACTCGAAATTCCACCCGAGTTCCAAAATTCTCCAAAAATCCCGAAACCTATTGCATTAGGTTCCAAATATTCTAAAAACATTTTGGGAATTTTCTCAAGATTTTTGGAAACTCTCTGGTATTTAAGCGCTCGTGGCCTGTCGGTAAATGCCTTTTATTCGTCCCGGAATATTTTAAACTCCAAATTTCATCCAAATTCTGTGAAACCAATTTTATTGGATTTCAAATATTCCCTAATACTTTTAGGCATTTTTCCGGAATTTTTAGATCATTTTTTGCTAATTTTTCTCTCGCGAGTAGCCTTTCACTTACTCTCGGCCAATGGGAGGCCGCCATGTGGCATGCACTGTAGCTCCTTCTTCTCCATATGATGGAATCGTTCCAAGAACGAACAGCAAGCATCCTTCATGGCAATCCACATTCAAATCCTCATAACTCCCTCCTAAATGCACCAAATCGAGCAAGGCCGGATCCGTTGGAAAGGTTTCGTCGAGAAGTTTCCATTCTTAGTGTTAATGAGTCCTTAATCTCGTCGGAAACGGCTCCGTTAACCAAAAACCGAAAACGACTCCAACGCTCATAACTCGGCCGTTTCAACTCCAAATCACGCACTTCCACCTCTCAGACCTTCATGGTGGAGTCCTCTTTCCGGTGTTATCACTTTTCCTTTGCCTCTCCCCATCGTTCGTCCGAGAGATTGCGAAAACCGGCGACCACCACCGTTCTTCGTTCTCGCCGGCGTATCTTCCATTCCGGTGAGTCAAACTCGTTTCCGTTTGAACCATTGTGTGCGTATGGTTGCCGTGCTCATAACCCCTAAATTAATTTCAGTTTTCATCAAAGTTTGAATCCGAATTTTGGAGTTGAACCTCTCCGGTTGAACCGCCATTCGTCGGTGAATTCACCGTTTCCGGTAGTTCATTCTTAAATTCCTCGAAACCATGAACTCCTCTAGATGTCCTCTATTTGATACCTCTTTTAATTTGCAATTCCATGCTTTAATTTTGTGGAATTTTGAAAAAATTTGCTTGTCTCCGTTCGTGCGCCCGTGCGCTCGACCGCTGGCCGGCGAGCCGCAGTCGTCCCTCCGGTGCCATCGCCGCCTCCCATGACCGGTCCTGCCCACCGCTCATCACTGCCGGCACGCCGCCGCCCATCGGTACTTCGGCCGCCCGCCGCCTCGGGGCTCCTTTAGCCCGCCGCCGCTTGGCTTCCCCATGCCACCGCCGCGTCTACGCCGTTGGTTACTGCGCCGCCGAGCCACCGCCTCCTCCGCCAGCCCGGGCCCCGCCGCCACGCCTCTCTCCTCGCCGGCGCGCATGAGCTCCACCCTCCTCTGTTTTCCCCATTAGAGAAGAAGCCTTTAGCCAATGACCAATGGGCCCCATTGTCATAGAGTGAGCAAAAATCAGTAAATATGGAAAAAGAAAGATGCTGAGAATATTCTCCAATTTTCCATTTTCTAGTATTTTTAAACTTCGGACGCTCATATCTTTTCCGTCCGAACTCCGATTGACTCCGTTCAAATTCCTAAATTCATGATCTACCTGCCAGTATAACTTTTATAATTTTTGCATTTTATTAATTTATTGTTATTTATTCGCTGTACCGTTTTGTGCGTAGCCGAGGATCCCGCCGAGTCCGCCGACCCCGCCACCGCACTTCAAGATTTCGACATCCCCGTTGCGACTGAAGGCAAGTCCCTTGACGCAGTTTGATCCACGATTGCAAATGCTTTTACAATGTTTTATCGCATGCATTGCTATTTTTATCATCGTATGTCAAATATAGATTACTAGTTATTCCGAATTGTGATCACCTCCTCGATTATTGATACCCATGATTATTTGTAGCCCTAGGACACTTTGTTATGTTATACCTAGTTTATATTGTGACATTTGTTGAATAGTACGGTAGAAATGCTCAGGGCCTAAATTGATGAAAATGACCCATGGGTGGGAATAGACAAAAGTGGTGATTTAACATGTGATTTATGAAGTATTGCAAAATATTTGGTACTGTTTTTATCGAATAAACATAAAATGAAAAAGGATTTGGACTTGGACGGAGTGGAATGTCGAGCGGGTGCGGATGGAGCACTAGTTTCATTGTGCAAGTACCGCCCCAAGTCAATTAAGGACCGACGCTTATGACTGTCCATTCTAAGCATAACCGTACAACCACATGTCTATAATGGGTACGACCTGGTTAAATAAATTGTAGAAACCTAACTTAGACTCACCAGTTGGTGGAATGTGGGCGCCAGATGGAGGCGAGTCGTTTTTCCTACACGGCGCAAGAGGGGGCTTCTGTACTGGGTAGATAGATCCCTAACAGCGGTGAAACCTCAGCGGGTGGGTCGGGTTAGGCGTATACATTGTAAAGGCCTTGTCATGATCTCTCTGCCGACACACCAAAGGAAGTGTGTTAATTGCATGTCATTAAAGAGATGATCATGTCTTGTAGGTAAAGTTGTACACCTCTGCAGAGTTAAAACTATTCGAATAGCCGTGCCTACGGTCAAGGGCAAAGTGAAGAATGCTTTCATATTGGTAGACTTTGATTTTGATTGTAAAATCAACTGATGTTTTGTTTTGGGATTCGGGAGTGGTTAGAACTCTCGGATGTTTAATTGGCGGATTGAGCCAACCAGGTAGTTGGAACCTGTTTTATTTCATGACGGATAGAGTCATGAATTGGATTACCATAATCTTTTAAAATGTGGCGGATAGAGCCTTTATACTGGTGATGGTGGATAGAACCTTCACTAGACTATTAAATACTTCAATTGCTAAAATAATTGTTAAAATGTGCTTTATGAAAATTATTATTAAGTATGTTTTGATGGAACTCAGCTTTATGCAAATGAACCGTATTAAGCCTTCCTTGGAAAGCCCTACATGTGCATACTTTCCCAGACTTGCTGAGTACTTTCGTACTCACATGCTACACCAAATGTTGTCGTCAGAAAACTATCAGGACGCAAACGAAGACGGTGAGTTCTACGCCGAAGAGTTTGAGGAAGATCGCCAGGACATCTAAGCACGTTCCTAGTCGTCGCTTGTGGATTTATTTGGGTTTTACTACTTGTCGTTTTTATTCCGCTGCCGTGAACTCTGGTCATGTGACCATTTGATGTAATAAGGAGCCATGTGGCTGATACTTTATATTTATGTTACTATTTCGTTTTTGTTTAGCAATGATTCATCACTGTTGACTGTGTGTACTAGCTACTGATCTGGGACTAGTACAGAAATACACAGAAGATTCCGGATAGCTGATCCGGGGTCTCACAATAAAGAACTGTTTGTCCTCCGATCACGATGTTGATCGGTACACAAACAGTTAGGGGGCTAGTAGTGATACATTTCAGAAAAATTCATTTCATAAAGCAGACAAGTAATAGAACAACTTTAACACAAAAGAGATTAACACAAAAGATATTTTCATTCAATTATGAGCAATTTTTACATTGTTTATATACCTCTTCACAGCCGATTGTAATTCTGCACATGTCCTATTTATATCTTCTTCAGACGAGAATTACATGTTGGGTGCTAATTTCTCCAGATCAGTTGCATCCTTGTAAAAATGCCTCAATTTGGTAAAAAGGGCATTGATTTGGAAGACAATTAATGCTCAGAGTGCTAACTTGATGGTTTGCATCATAGCAGGGATGTGATCATTGATAATTTTTAGTTGATATCTCATCCGCGCAATCAACTCATCAATCGACATATTTGAAGTTGTAAGTTCAACTTGTTTTCCTTTCAAATCCGTTGATATCTTCTTCAACTAAACAAAAACAAAACTCAGGATATATTTACTTACTCCCTGGATCGTTATTGTTTCTTCATTAAAGATCTTCATCTGCATCTTCATTTTATTTATTTCTTCTTATGCCTTGGAACTCAGCTTTGTCAACTTCTTTTTCTATATGTCTCCTTAGGGGAACTGAAGTTCCTTAGCCTTTATTATATTTTTTAATTCTAACAAAAATCAAGATCAAATTATTATTTACTTTTTTCATAAAAAATAACAAATAGTAAGAAATTACTAGGTTGAAAAAAGCTCCTTACTTTCTACTTTGGCCTCCTTCTCAAGAATAATGACTTGGAACTTTTGACCAAGCTTCTTTGCTTGTTCGTGATTTTCCTTAAAAAGCTCAAGTTCTTATCTTTGCTATCTTGATTATTCTCATTAAGCCCAATGAAATTAAATTGATAGCCCTTGGCGGTGTTCTGAGCCACCCAGAGCTGTTTCTCTAGCTCCCTTGTTCTTTCTTCTGATCTATTTTCTGACAAACATGTTAGAATAAACTAAAAAGCATAAGAAAGGGGTTACAATCAACTTACTTTTTTTGCGATTTTTCTACTTTGGTTTTTACCGAAGTCCAGGTCAAATGCTTCTTGTGTAAACTACAAAGTAAGAAAATAAAATAAATGAACTTACTCTTTCATTTTTTTTCTTAAAACTTAACAAAAGAAAGAAAGAAGAATGCCTTGGATAACAAGCTATTAAAAACTTGTTCATACATCCTCTCCTGGTCAGCAAAACCAGAAGTGGATGGTCGTTGCTATAACCACACCCATTAGTCTCGCCTCGCTGGTTAGAGTAGCAGCCATCTCTTTGGATGCCCTAACCTCTTCTTCTACCCCCTTGGAGATGTATGAGCCTCCTCGGCAATAAGAGAAGTCCCACCGACCAGAGACTCATTTCCAATGACTGGAGGACCTTCACCCTCAACACTGGTCGGCTCTACCCCTATGCCTTGTGCACTTGTCGGGATCTCCTCAGCAACCTCATAAGAAGGTGCCAAAGGTGGTTCCGCACTGGTCGGCACAGCACCAACCAGAGGGTCTACCTCAGGATCTGCTTAAGTTGCATCCTGGGGTGCAGCCAAGGGACTACAATGAGAAAATTTGATATTTAAAAAAAGTCAGAAGAAGAAACTATACTAGTTCTAAAGAGTAAAAAAACTTAGAACTAAGAAATAGAAAAAAAAAACTTACTTGAAGGACACACCCCCTAAGTCCTTGCTCCAGGACAATAAGGGAGTATCCGATATCCCTACATCCAAAGAAGGAGCCTTTCTCCTCTTTATAGTAAGAGGAACGTTGTCCTCGTTACTCTCATCCTCCTCACCCTTAATATGTGGAAAAAAGAGATAATTCTTATATGGAATATCCTGTGTACCATATCTTCTTCTATTACATACCTTTAAGGAGGTCCTTCTCTGTGTTCCCACAAAAGCTCCAATCCTCTACTCTTGGACTTGAGGTTGGTCTTCTTTACACTTAGAGCGTGTACCTTGGACCGGACTAGTGCTGGTCAGCTTAGCACTAGTCACTATCTGTGGTCTTCTTTGGAGGAGGAGGAGCTAGGGATGAGACCTCAGACTAGTCGGCAACACGCTTCCGGCCATGCATCTAAAAAGTAAAGTAAATTATTAGAACAAACAATAATTTGATTCTATAACCAAATGAGTTGCTTTGTACTTAACTTAATGCATTCATTAATGAACTCATCACTTTGTCGTATCAGGCTAGTTGGCTACTTGTCCAAAGCAGACTGATCAGATCCATCCGAAGGAACGTGCAAAATAACCACAACCTTCGAACGAGTTTCCCTGGCAGTGAGAACTGAACGCAAAAACATATTTATATGTTAGCAAGTTCTAAAAAAAATTAAGGTCAGGGAAGTTCTAAAACAATTTAAGGTCAGGAACTCAAAATCTCTTACCTCTAGGTTCATCTTTTGTATGAGCTTGGTTGCTCTGGATTCTCCAGGCATATTTGAATCGCCTTTTCAGGGGACTCAGTTTGTGGTACTAAAAATCATAGACGATCTTCTGCCCCGATAAACCCCCAATACCAACTTGGAGATAACATTCACAATCTTCTCGTCCTCATCGATCGGATTCAGAGAATACCTTCTTATTTTATGCTTTCAACCTCGTCCAGGTTGGGGTGACTTTCCTGGTAAATTGGAGGCGACTACCCCCAAAAATCTCTAAGTAGAACCACTCATGCCGGTAATCTTTCCAGATATCTTTGGTCAGGAGGGAAGGATATTGATCTCCAAGCTGGAGTTTAAAATAAACACTCAAAATATCTTGAGTTTTATTGTTTTTGTTGTACTGATAGAAGAAGCGAAAAAGACGAATGTAAGGAGGAATACCAAGAAAAGCTTCTGAAAGATGTGAGAAAAAACTCAAAATCAAAATAGAATTTGCTGAAAGATGATGAAGCTCATTCTCTCGTAATAATCGAGCACATCCGCCGAATATTCGTCTCAATGACATGATGGGCCCAAGGAGCTCCAAGCTCCTCTGTTTCTTGGCTTAGAGATCCAATGGGGAATAACCCCATCTCAATGACATGATGGGACCACTTGCCATTCACTCCCCAAAATCAAAAAATCAGCCTAAAAGAAAGATTCCGCGGAATATTCCTCGATTTTCCTATTTTCCAGATTTTTCAAACTTCGGAGGCTCATAACTTTTCCGTCCGAACTCCGATTGACCCCGTTCAAATTCCTAAATTCATCTAAATTCAAGATATAGCTACTAGTAGAAGTTTTATAATTTTTTAGATTTTATTTTATTTTTTTGTTATTTATTTGTTGTACCGTTTTGCGCGTAGCCGAGGATCCTGCCGAGTCCGCCGACCCCGCTGTCGGACTTCAAGAGTTCGACATCATCGCTGCGACTGAAGGCAAGTCCCTTGACGCATTTTGATCTCACGATTGAAATGCTTTTACAATGTTTTATCGCATGCATAGCTATTTTTATCATCATATGTCAAATATAGCTCATTAGTTATTTCGAATTGTGATCACCTCCTTGATTATTGATACCCATGTTATTTGTAACCCTAGGACACTTTGCTATGTCATTCCTAGTTTATATTGTGACATTCGTTGAATAGTACGGTAGAATTTCTTAGGGCCAAAATTGATGAAAATGACCCATGGGTGGGATTTTATCAAAATGGTGATTTAAGATGTGGTTTAAGAATTATGGTAAAAATATTTGGTACTGTTTTTGTAAAATAAAAAGAAAAAGAAAAAGGATTTGGACTTGGACTTGGGCGGAGTGGAATATCGGGTCGGTGCGGTTTGAGCACTAGTTTCCAATGTGCAAGTACCGCCCCAAGTCAATTAAGGACCGACGCTTATGACTGTCCATTCTGAGCATAACCGCACTACCACATGTCTATAATGGTACGACCTGGCTAAATAATTTGTAGAAACCTAACTTAGACTCGCCAGTTGGTGGAATGTGGGCGCCAGATAGAGGCAAGTTGTACTCCCCACACGGCGCAAGAGGGGGCTTCTGTTCTGGGTAGATAGAACCCTAACAGAGGTGAAACCTCAGCGGGTCAGTCGGGTTAGGCGTATACATTGTAAAGGTCTTGTCATGATCTCTCTGCCAGCACACCAAAGGAAGTGTGTTAATCTGGAGGCACCAAGAGATGATCATGTCTTGTGGGTAAAGTTGTACACCACTGCAGAGTTAAAACTATTCGAATAGCCGTGCCTACGGTCAAGGGCAAAGTGAAGAATGCTTTCATACTGGTAGGCTTTGATTTTGGTTTTGAAAATAAATAAAGTTTTGTTTTGGGGTTCGGGAGTGGTTAGAACTCTCGGATGTTTAATTGGCGGATTGAGCCAACCAGGTAGTTGGAACCTGTTTTATTTCATGACGGATAGAGTCATGTGTGGATAACCTTGATCTTTTAAAAATGTGGCGGATAGAGCCTTTATACCAGTGATGGTGGGCAGAACCCTCACTGAAATATTAAATAATTCAATTGTTAAAAGAATTGCTAAAATATGCTTTGCAAAAACTTATTAAGAAGTATGGTTTGATGAAACTCAGCTTTATGCAAATAAACCATAATAAGCCTTCCTTGGAAAGCCCTACATGTGCATACTTTCCCAGACTTGCTGAGTACTTTTGTACTCACATACTACATAAACTGTTGTCATCAGAAAATTGTCAGGATGCCGTTGAAGACGGTGAGTTCTACCCGGAGGAGTTTGAAGAAGATCGCCAAGACATCTAATCGCATTTCTAGTCGTCGCCTGTGGTGTTATTTGGGTTTCGCTTCTTGTCGTTTTGTTTCCGCTGTCGTGAACTTGGGTCATGTGACCATTTGATGTAATAAGTAGCCATGTGGCTAATACTTTATATTTATGCTACAATTTCGTTATGTTCGGCAATGATACTTCACTGTTGACTGTGTGTACTAGCTACTGATTTGTGACTAGTACAGAAATACACAGGAGATTTCGGATAGCTGATCCGGGGTCTCACATATAATTTCCTTTTACTTTTCTTATGAATTTATGTTGATTTTTATTGTTATTTTTATATTTAGTTTCAAATCTTAGTTTTAGGTTAAAGTTTATATACAAATTTGATAAAATTTATCCAATTTTTATTCTGAGTTTTAGCTATGTATAAATTTTAATTTGGATTCTACAAAAATCAAATGGCTAATTTCCTTTTTCTATTCCAAATTATTGTTCATTTTTATTCTGCTTAGCGAGACTTTTGTTTAAATCTAAACCGTTATAATTCGGGTTTATTAGATGGATGATTAGATATTTTTGTTTGAATAATAACATCCAATTGCTACTATTGTTCAACTTAGCTAGAGTCAACCATATTAAATATTAGATATTTTGCCTTTTGTTTTGAGCACTTTTAACATATTTTCATTTTTGTTTTGGGAATTTTAACATATTTTCTTTTTTTTTTTTCTTAATACCGTCATGACCCGAATTTGTAAATCCTGACTCTTCAGGTATTCAAAGACTAGTCAGAACGCGCTTAGTGCACATAGTCTTAACATCGGTAAATATCACAATCATACCACTCGATACTAATAAAGTACTTTAATTAAATAGTCAAAACCCTGCTCGACCTTATGGTCAAGTTACAAATAAACGCATATGCCAGGCTTAAACTTATTAAGAGAGAAATAATAGCAATGAAAATAAGATAACTCTCGTGGCGCCATCCAAGATACCACAGTAACCTGACCGGGCTCGCCTCCTAAGTAGACGGGTTCCTCTTGGAGCTCCTCCTCCAAAGTCGTGTAGTCTCCTCCTCAATCTGGGTTGTATTATGCAAGCGGTGAGTACTTGGTACTCAAAGAAGTCATGCACGTAATGCAAGCTAATATACTATATGCATGGCTTGATACAAAGGAATAGCTCAAGGTATATTTGCAAAGAAATAAAGATTTGACAAGTAGTATAAGTAGATTCGAAAGCAGTAGCAACAAGTAAAGCATAACTAACTTTTCAAGGAGTTTAGTAAACATCTTTCCCATCCTAATCCACATTTCCATTAATCATCATTATTATCCAACCCAACCTTTCAAGTCCAAGTTATTTTTTGAGAAAGTCTAACCCTTGACTCAGAATTCTAGGCTATGTCCAATACCGCTGACATCGCTATTCGAATAGATTGTACACACCGCAGAGGTTATGCACTTTACCCACAAGATACCAACACCACAAAGGCGAGTTCCCGTAACAAAGTCTTTCTAAACTTCTAACAATACAAGTGAGCCTCCCTGCTATTGCACACTAACCCTTCCCTTAGCTAAGGCGAAGTTTAGGCCAATCAATCGTTAGATGGGTACTGCCTCACTCTGCAGACGCCTCCCCGCATAACTTACACAAAGGGTGTAGTTGACCTCCCGAGGTCCCACAGTAATGCTATTAGCAACTTAATCAACTAGGTCCGTCCCATTACAGCATGTGGTTGCACGTTAGACCCAGCTCAAAGGCTTGCAAGGTGAAGTCCTTAGGGTGACCAGTGGCAAGACTACCCGAAGAACCAAACCAACATTCCCAATGCCACAATCGGCCCACCTCGATTATTCTTGCCACATGCCCCGGCCGAAACTATTTATCAAACCCCGCTGATTACCATGCACCACGTGCCATCAACATCACATGATACCTTTCCAAAACAGTTCAATATATCATTAAGTCAATATTAACATTTGATTGTCCAAAATCATGTCATGAGCACGAAAGGTGTCTAAGCAGATACTACAACGATCTACAAACCCATGTTGGCAATTTAGTAATGTCCAACTAGTAATCCACACTAGGTGACAAGGGGTCATGGCACATACTTAAGTAATCAAGGTGTCATACAAAGAATTTGGCATTTATCTAATTTCCCATATTTAAATAAAGTATTTTCTATTTGAACTAGCATGCAATAGGTTAAATCAAAATAGGTTTCAAAATAGGATCAACATGGTCAAAGCACAACTTGCCTTCAAAAAGTACTTGTTCTTGGTCTCGAGTTGATCCCGAGTCAATACTTCTCCTTCAATCCTTCCTGCACTTCAACGCCTACTCAGAAGCGTAAGCGCAAATAGCAATACACGAATAAACAATAGGCAAAAAGTGTCCAAACATCCAAATAAAATCCATAAACAGAGAGAACATAATTTTATGAATTTTTAGAAACTGAATCACAATTCTGAGTTAAAATGCAAAAGTTATAGCATTTTGAAGTTTAAATAATCAATTAAATAATATTACAGAGAAAAATTTAGTCCAAAAATTAAATAAAATTCATAATTAGGTAGATCTCAATTTTATACAAATTTAGAAATTTGAATCACTCAACGAGTTGAAACGCAAAAGTTATAAGCGTTGAAGTTTGAATCAAAATCAAATCATTATTTCGAATTAATAAATCATTTTCTTTTTTCGGAAATTAATTATTGCGCGGCCACCGGACACGCAGCCGTACCGACGCTACCGGTTTCATGGACTCCTGGCTCCACGCCGCCGTTCACTGTGGACTCTTCACGGCCCATCGCCCACGCGGTCACCGACAGCGGGTCCACTTTCGGTGACGCTATTGACGCTACGGGCTCACCATGGTGCCGACAGTGGACCTGGCCGTGACGACTTTTATTGCCGACGCTACTACACTACCGGGGCGGCCGCCGACGCAGGGGCCCGCCATGACATCGGGCCATGACGCCATGGTGCGGCTTAACGTCGGCCGCCGACATCGCCGCCCGGCGGTCGGGTCATTACACGCACGGGGTGATACTGATCAGGGCGTCGGTCATTTTCCCGACACGTGGGCGCATCTCGCTGATTTGAAAATCAACGCCCAGACATTTGATTCGACTCACGCGCTTGGGTTAACGCTGCTTGATCTCGGGACTGCTGGATCTAGATCCAACCCGCTGAGAACGGATTCGAAATCGCACGCGGTTCTCACCGTGGGATGACGGGCGCACCGGGCCTCTTTGGATGAAGATCCGACTTTACCGAGGGGAGCTCGAGGTCTTGCCGATGGCGAGCGGCGCTGGTCACCGGCGGCACGACGACGCACTAGCCGACGGCGCCGCGCTTCGGCGAGGTGAGTTGGACTCCCAGACGCTGCCTCTTGACCTCCTGCCTGGATCTGGGTCAACGGCGACTAAGACGGCGAAGCGGCGGAATTCGACGAAAAATGGCGGCGGTTCTACTCTCTACTCCTGGTAGCGCGCAACTACGCGGCTCAGGCGACGTTGTTCAGGGCTACTGGCGCAATGAAGTGGCGGGTCCCGACACTGCGGCGCACAATAGAGCGCCTCAGGGCGTCCGTGGAAACGAGACGGAACCGAGACTCGCCTCCTATACGCGAGTCCTGGCGACGACTGATTGATGATCGCACGATACACCGCTGGATCGAGATCCAACGGCGCGTGAGCCTGGGTTTTGGACTCGCGAGCCGGGTCGCCTTGGCCGGGCTCGTGTCCTGGCGACGTGGCTCAATCGTGGCCGCTGGATCTCGAATCCAACTGCCACGCGTTAGGCCTCTACGAGGGTTCTGGCGAGTCACGTGACTCTGCCCTGACTCGAACTCCTGGTCGAACTCGACTCGATCCTGCCTGACTCGAACCTCGAGTCCACTCGGCCTCTGGCCTGATGAACAAGAACCGACTTATTGATTTTCCAAATGATTTAATATTTAAAATAATTCCCAAAGAATTCATTTAATTCAAGAAAAATAGCAAAATACTCAGAAAAATTCCAGAAAAATTATGGAAAATATTTTAGGGTATTTGGGACTCAAATAAAATATTTCCAATAAAATTTTATTTGAAAAATTAAATTCTTTAATTATTTCAAAATGGAATAAATTCAAATAAATTCCAAATAAATCCAAATAAATTCCAGAAAATTCCAAAAATTCACCAAAGTGCAAAACAATATTTAAATTTCATGAAAAGCAAAAATTGGGGTGTTACACCAGCTCTAAACGAATTTTTTAAAAAAATTTAATATACAGTACATAGATTAGAGTAGCGGTAGTAGTACTCGTGATCTCTTCTTCCTTTACCCGTGGACCATGGTAACTTGCCGTCGTATGCACAGGTTAAGAAAAAAAAGACTAGTTTGAGGCCACTAAAACTATTAGATTAAAAAATTTAAGCACACTCTTCTACCATGTTATATGTTATTTTCTTCATTTACCTCCATCTTTTCTTTTTCCCTTTTCTCTACTCACTTTCCTCATTTCCCTCCTTATTTAATCCAAAAATTGAAAATTAAAAAATTTTAAATAGGAAGTTTCAACTCGAAAAGAATTCAACTCAAAAAATTTTAAATCAAAATTTTCGACTTGGAAAGTTTCTACTCAAAAATTTTTAAATTAGAATGTTTCAAATTTTAAAGCTTCAACTCGAAAATTTTTAAATCAAAAAGTTTTAAATTAGAAAGTTTCAACTCAAAATATTTTAAATAAAAAATTCTTGAATTAGAAAACTTCAACTCGAAGAGTTTTAACTCGAAAAATTTTAACTTTGAAAACTTTCAATTCAAAATTTTTTCGATTTGTTCAAAAAGTTTCGATCCAAATACCTTTTGATTCGAAAACTTTTGAAAGATTTTAAAAAGAACTTCTTATACAAAAACTTTAGAGAAAATTTTGAAAAATAATAAATATTTTGAGTTTAAGCGAAAGAAAAGGGGGGAGAAGAGCGAGCCTTTAAGAAGAAAAAATATATGGAAAAGAGAAGAAAAAATATAGGGAAAAGAAGATACTGACACTTACTCCCTCTGTCCCACAAAGAATGCATTTTTTGTATTCAAAATTTGTCCTATAAAGAGTGCATCTTTAGTCTGTAGAGCCCAGCTGTAAGTGTATGCATGCTCATTTAAGTGCCTGTGGAAATCGAAGCATCAGCATGCTTGTGTATGGAGTAATGAGGGTCATATTGGTCATTTACCTTGCACACTAATCTGTCTTAAAAAACCTAGAAATGCACTCTTTGTGGGACAGAGGGAGTATCACCGGAAGAAAATGTTCATCATCAGACCTAGTTCATGGATACCACGTGTCAGCAAGCGGTGGCCTGGTGGTGGTGGAAGTCGCGCTGCTCGATCCGCTGCATGACTGCTCTTCCCGAGGCGCGCTCGTCACATCCTGAGGTGATCTTTGCCGTACACATAGGCAGCTTGTTTTACTTCATCTAAGCTAATCCTGCCAGTGCTAGCTAGTTTTATCGTTAAGTTAACCAGCCTAGGCCGTAGGGATCAGTAGTTCAGTACCCCATACGGGCAGGAAGACTACGCCCCTAGGCTTTTTCATCGTAGGGTAGGCTGTTGTTTACGCTGAGGCCTCCGCGCACGGATCCAGCGAGGCATGCAGACAGGCAGCTGACAGTTTTTTTTTTTTTTTTGCACAAATAGAAACAGTTGCCGCTGCGTATGAGTTCCGCAAAGAGAGTGACTAGTAAACGGTATACCGTTGCAACGGTATAGCCATGAAACTTATGAAACTTATCAGTTTCAGTGATGGTTTCATGAGTTTCAGTGTTTAGTTTCATCAGTTTCATGTTTTATCAGTTTTTAGTGCTAAGTTTCATGAGTTTCAGTGCAAAAAATCATAAGTTTCATGATGAGTTTCAGAGGTATACCATTGCAACGGTATACCTTTTTTAGTTTTTCTGTTCTGCAAAACGGTCAGTTTTTTTTTTGTTTGTTTGGAAAGCGAGGCCCGTTTTGTAGTTTATGGGCTAGGGTAGAATGAGCCGAGCCCGTGCATGCTGCTGCTCGTGGCCCGTCTCACCGCCAAGCTAGGCCCTTCTCTTTCTTGGTGCCCTAAATTTATCTTGTTTCTTGATAAGAGCGATGGAAGGGGGAAGGTATTGTGGATGTGGAGTTTTTTTTTTTTTTGTTACACCAGCAGTTACATCGCATTCACACTATACACAACATACATAGGTGGAGCCAGATCTTGGGCTATTCGGGCCCTGAGGCTTGGCACGGAAAGCTCAACCTGATTACTATAAAATCTCTTGAAAAATTGCAAATTGCCTAGCCCGAGACTTTGAACTGGATGGACTCCGTCCCTGCACACATACATGTGTGTTCTACAGAAGCACACACGGTCGATCCAAGGGATTTGCGGGTGGCCTGCATGGCTGCAACGCTCCGTTCTCGACAGGTGATGAGCTGGTGGTGATTTGGATCTGGAACTGGACTACAGCCCAATTTGGCCGAATCCATCTACGAGAAAGGGCCCCAAACGGGCATGCAGGCCAGAGCGGTTAAAAATAGACTTAAGTTGTGTTAGGCTTGTAACATGATGGGCCTCCCACTGACAGGCCAAGAGCCATGAGTCCCCTCTTTTTCTTTTTCTTTTTCTTTTTCCTTTTTGCAAATTAGCCCTATGCTTTTCCATGGCCATGTTTTAATTCCACTCTGTTTTTGGTGAATATTCATGCTTATTTTCGTTGGAACTTGGAACTAATCGCAACATTCCTACGCTATCAACAACAGCAATAGTATCATGAACTATGTTTGCAGAAGCCAGGGCAGGACAAGTAAAAAAAATGGTGACGTAACACCACATCGAAATTGTGCATGGCTGTTTACTGCTGAGTAGAAGCTCACCCATTGGCCGATCTGACCTCCAAGTCAAACGCGAACAATGGAGCAGAATCAGAGCTACTGCATATTATGAAATGTACTGAAAAAACAGCAGAAAAATGGCCATTTAATCTTCACTGTTTTTCGCTTGTGGAGTACCATGGAATGACATGATCATTTCTTACGCGATACATGCAACATAAGCCATCTTCAAAACAAGTCGCACACATACTGGCATACAACATTGTCATAAGGTTGTCCCGACTATCACGACTACACATCACTGATCAAATCATGCACAGATCTTCAAATTTCAAAGGATTTTAGTGGGTCCTTGGGGTCAATTTCATGGAAGAGAGGAAGATCCGACGGCAGATTCCCCTGGCTGAAACCAATACTTTTCAGTGTCTTCAGCACCTCGTCGAACAAAATTTTGTTTCCGAGCGGGGTGAAATGCAGACCATCACTGCATGAGATGAA
Source organism: Rhipidocladum racemiflorum (assembly GCA_036346355.1). Lineage (NCBI taxonomy): Eukaryota > Viridiplantae > Streptophyta > Magnoliopsida > Poales > Poaceae > Rhipidocladum > Rhipidocladum racemiflorum. Next base: position 42,217,163 of record CM070569.1, on the reverse strand, counting down.
AAGGTTATCTACTGCTTATGGTCAGAAAAATAAACCGTAGGAGTAATTCACTACGACTACTGTTTGACAACCAGATAGTGTTAGCAAAATATAATCACAAGTATGCATTACAAAACAACAGGGCATGAAGAGTGAAGACGAACAAAAAAAAATTCTACTAACGTGCTAGCCCATTGATGATCAGTTATCAAATTACTGGATACAGAATAGAACTTTGAGTGATTTAGATTTTAAAAGTTTCTCTTCAATTTTTTTCAGTCTATTTTAAACGCATAGACCAATGGTCATTAGCAACAGAGCATTTCAAACATGTACATACGCACATTGCTCCTAATAGTATATGAGAACATCTAGTGCAGAATCTTCTTTTCGGAGAGGGAAAAATATTCACGAGTTTCCATTAGAGAAATAAAAGAGGTAGTAAGGCCCTGTTTGGCAACTTGGAACCGAGCTGTTTCTACTAGAATCTGAGAGAAACCCAGCCAAACGGACTAAAACTCGAAACATTTCTCCTCGGAACGTTTCTTCTTTTTTCACACTGGGGCTGAATCGCCCTCAACCCCGTTTCTACTAGAATCTAGAACCGTACCAAACGGTTTGCAAAAAGTGATTCTGATTCTACCTGAAACGTTTCTACCAAGAATCTAGAACCGTTTCCGTTTCTACTAAAATCTGGAACCGTACCAAACGGGGCCTAAGTGTGCTACTGTGCTCTATTAGTTTGTAAGGGCAGGTTTTTATCTGACAATGCGGAAGTTAGAAACGAAGTCATGATGTGATGTGCAAAATCTCAAGTTCATTTTATGTGGTTCGACAAATATTATTTTTACAGTGAGATACGTGAAACGAGATTTTTGTGCTTTAGTTTCTCTCATGGGATGCAAATTATCAACTGATTCTTATCTTGGATTGTCAGCTTTGTGTCATTATCAGCATAAGAATGCCAAACATAACCAATAATGACATTGACATCTCACCTCAAAAGCATTATAAGTTGCTCCATCAAATTCAGAAAAATAAGATTCTTTAATATCAATGTACATAATGTCACCTGATTTTACTACCAACTTTTCTTTTGATAGTTTGAACTATATATTGTTAGTGCTGCAGTTAGCCATAAAAGAAAAGGGCAGCGTCCATCCCATAAAACTATATCCAGCCTTTTCTTGAGGGTGTCTTGAGGAGGGTTTTGGAAACTAGAACTGGCCCTAAAACTGGACCCGGGACACTTCCGCTTTTCTGGGTGGTTTTTGGCCGGTTTCTGGGGGGGAAATTGCTAGTTTTTGTGTGGATTAAAAATCAATCCAAGGGCCAGATTTCTGAACCCTGGTCTCAGGTGCACATGGCCAATATTTAACAAGACCTTCACTTGATTTTAGTATTTGACAATTAGAATGTCTGGACACTTGGACAGCTAATGTGACATAATTTCTGAGTAATAATGTGCACATGGATCTACACTTGTTGAAAAACTTATACATTCAACAAAACCATTTCAACTGATCAGACCATTCGCATAACCTGAGACGTAGGCAGCTGGTAGGGCGAACGGTCGCTTACCACTTATTAAGCCTCTCCAGATTTAATGTTAGGTATAGGCTGAGTTAAATAGATTCATACCTTAATGCAGATGTTTGCCAATCAGGAAATTGCTGCATCTTTGTCCAGATGTCTATAACTGGGTGATCCAATTCTTTAGCAACAGCAATGCATGCCTGTGCATAAGTGCCAGCAGCTTCATTGGTTCTTTCTGGCTGTCTCGAAGTGTCATTATCTCCATAGATGTCTCTGCATGGAAAGACAGGGACAATCAATGTGGTTTGCCTGTGAATCTGCTTTACCAAAAGGTACAATTTTAATTTTTTTTATAGAAAAAAGTCTTCAGACGACACCAAAGGCCACCAAAAGGATAACTGCACAAACCTAGCAACCGAGATATGTACAGTCCTGGAGTGTAGAAATGCGCATGCTTTTGCATGAAAAATACAGACAACATTTAAAGAAGGAATGCAAAAAATCAACAGATCTATAAAGAATTGTACCTCATGAGTCATGTCCTTGTAGAAAAATGCCTATAGGTAAAACATAAGCATGGCCTGGATACATTTAATGAATTCGGGCCAGTTTTTTTAACTTGTTGACTGAGATTAGCAGTTTTCATTCACATAATTCATTGTATAAAACACAATCGATTTCCTGGTTGTTTGCCCTGTTATGTTCGTTACAATTAGAAGGAATGCAAAAAATCAACAGAGGATGGTGAATATACTGTTATAAGACGTACCAAATGTCATTAAGAAATGCAACCGTAAAGCAAAAAGAAACCACAATGGGGATCAGGACAAAGACATGTAATAGCTTTTCTTTAACTAAACACTAGCATCCCCCAAAAAGCATATCAAAGTAGACATCTGCAAGGTAGGGGTTATTCTTCACCGGATCCTCGCTGGTTCGTAGATCGGCGGAGGTGTGATGAGTATAATAGCAGTGGACGGCCATTGCTTCTGCAAAGAACCAAAACCACAGATCTATAAGCAAAGTGGCAAACATCATATCCTGCTCTATTAGTCTGGCCTAGTTAGGCAGGCCGCAACCTTGAAGTAGGCGCAGATGGCGCGGAGGTTGCTCTGGTACTCCTCGAGCGGCACGTGCTGGTGCGCCTGCACCTGGTCGGGCAGACTGGCGTCGTTGGCACCGAAGAACACCGTGACGGCCGCCGGGTCCGCGCCCCGGGCGGCCGCCGCCGCCCCCTCCATGGCCCTCGCCAGCACCTTGAGTGCCCACCGCGTGTTGTACCCGCTGAACCCACGCAGCACCACGTCCGCCTAAAAACGCAAGGTCACGCCCACACACAGCACCTAGCGACGGCGACCGGGGAGGCGGTGCGTACCTGGCGGGCGAAGTGGTCGGCGAGGGCGGCGCCCCAGCCGCCGGAGGCGAAGGACAGCTCGGTGATGGAGTCGCCGAAGAGCACCACCCGCGGCCGCGTCATCTCTCTCTCTCTCTCTCTGATTCGGATCTCGGATCGGGAACACGACTCACGACTCACGAGTACTTCAAACTTCTGGTGTAGTTTTATAAAGGATCGTAGTATTATCTGGTTGCTTGAATTCTCGTGCTGGTTAGGCGGCCGTCTGGATGAGGTGAGTTTGATTCGACCAGCGGCGAATCGTCGGTACCTGCGATCGTATGCCGGAACGCCGCCGTTTGCGATATCTCACGACGGGTGTCGTTGTAGCGTGTGCGTGTCTCGGTGACTGGGCTTGTCTCGCAAGTCTCAACTCTGAAGAATGCGACAGGTTGGGCGAAAAGCCCAGTGACCTTCCTGAGGTCATGCCGCGTCCATAGCTTAGCTTGAAGTAGGGATGCAAATGGGCCGGTCCTAGGGTCATCTTTGACTCACTCTAGTTCATTTGTTTGCACTAAAACTTAAAAGGTAAAAATTAAGTTTTAGTGCAAACAAATGAACTAGAATGGGTCAAAGAAGACCCTAGGGTCAACCCATTTGCATCCCTAGCTTGAAGGAGTATCACTGGATTTCTGTTGAGCAAATGTTAAATTGTACTCCTGTCAAGCTATAATTGGGTTTATATTACCAAACCGAGCTCAAAATCGCCATCCTCCTATTGATCTTCATCAAAATAGGTCAAAAATTGATAGAAACCGAACAAAATTAAAAATCAAACTTTTAAACTCGGCGGTTAAATAGCGACAAAATAATTCAAAAGCTGACCGGTTTAATCATTTTCGATTGGTTTACATCGAAAATCAACACATTCAGCGGAAATTAAAAATAAAATTCAAGGAAAATTTGTTAATATTTTTTTCTCAAATATTATGACAAATGTCAAAAGGCTTTAATGCTAATTTTAGGGAACTTTTAGATAAATTTTCTCAAATTTACTTTTTTTAATTTGAATTTGAACTATACCAGTTTATCGACTGGTTTGTTTATCAAGCCGGATCAATACGATCGAAAATTACGATTTTTGCCGATATTTCAAACCTGCCTAGAACCATTTTGAAAACTTCGATAGAGTCTGAGCCAAACAAAATTAGGGTCTGTTTGCAACACAGTAACGAAAAACCACGTGACTTTATGACGATTGCAGAAAGGAACATGAATGCAATGGCATAACATGGAAATAGAAATAGAGGAAAAAAGCATAGAAAAAGGTATTTGGGTTAGAGGAAGGGAAACACACAAAAGGACACTGGTCATCAATACATCAGCGGCAGCAACAAGCTCTAGCTCTTTGTTATCCTTTGTTGGTCAATACACAAAAATTCCTTTAGCTTTTAGCTCTTGCCTCCTTTTCTACAAAAGTGCAGGTAGCAACTCCTTTCCAAGGAATTCAACATGGGCATTCCCGTGTTTCAGGAGAGAGGCAAATAATAGGAAAGCCAATCTTTTGAGTGTCTATTTGGAACACTGTAATTTTCTAGTTATTTTGGTAGGACTTAGTTCATTTTTTATAGGAACAAGAAATTTTTCCAACATTCCAAACGAGTCCTGAAATTCCTACATTAGTCCTTTGACCAACTCTAGCCTCTAGGTTTCACATCGACCTTTTCTTTTTTGAAGGAGAAATCTTGGGGAAAATATGAAAATTAGTTTTTAAAATCTTGAGGAACACTTTGAACTTGTGGGTGGTTAACCCTTGTAGTCGTGTAGGTTGCTCTTCCAAACAAGTTCATAAAATTATCTTTAAATCTTTTGGAAGTGTACTAGTGTTGACACTAGAATTTGACGCGTGACCGATTTGACAAAAGGTTATCAGTTTGACGAGATTGGTAAGAAATCTGTATCAGATTAAAGGGAACTATGTTTTGATAAGGTTGATACAAGTCAGGATAAAGTCGATTGGGATTCAACCAAAGTTGAAAAGATTGTTTTTGAAAGATTGAGACTATTATGTGTAGCATTCAGACCCCTGAAATGTAATTGATTTTGGTAATTAATGACAATCATGTCAAAGGACTAACAGTCCCTCTTGAAGCTTTGTGAGAATAGGCTAGTCTACTTAAAGGCACGTGAATAAAGAAAAGGATTGTGATCTAAAGGTGTCAAGAAAGAAAGCTCAAAATCCAAGGTCAAGGTACAAGAATAGACAGGTTTTCTTTGTTTTATCGATCTTGGTGTTACAAGGGAATATCGGATTAATAGATTAGATAATGTACTATAAAGAGATAAATGACTAGCACCTTGATCTTGTCGAAGGTTTAAAATTGACTCAAATCTTCAAATTCATACTAAAAGCATATAGTCGTAGTTTGAAAAATAATTCTTGCATCATCAGAGTTTCTGGCACTACCGCCATTCATTTAGCGGTAGTGCCGCACGGCGGTACTACCGTATTTTATATAGCGCTAGTTTTATTTCAAAGAGGGTGGTTTTCTAGATTTTTTAGTTTTCTCTGGACCAGAGCTACCGCTGCCGTAGTAACGACTTTTTAAGCGGTAGCTAAATAACAGAGAGACACATTTTCTGATTTTTCTGGAAGCAGTACTACCGCAGTACAAAATACGATACGACCGGAAGACGGTAGTACCGGAGTTTCTCAAGCGGTAGTTATTTTACAGAAAGGGGTGTTTTTGAGAATTATTGCCCTATTTTGAGTATCGACACTACCGCAGTGTAACGAGCGGTACTACCAGAGGTCGGTAATACCTATTTTTTAGTATAAACGCAATCTAATTGTTGGTACTATCGCAAAATGAGTGCCAGTAGTACTGGACCTCTGTAACAGGCAAAAATTCAGTGCATTTAATGCATGTATTCGATCGTTGGGGGCAAGTATTCATGGAGCAATACTACCGACCTTTAGCCGGCGGTAGTACCACAAATGATGATTTTTTTAGGATTTTCTCCCCAACGGCAAGAAAAGTTGGTGGATGCTATAAATACCTCTACACCTACATTCATAGAGCCTTTTGTGACTCATTGAATACTCTTGAGCTCTAGTAAGCATTCTTTCTCCCATTTGCATTAAATTCATCTCTTAGGAGGAGTAAGAAGCATTCAAGTGCATAAATTGTTTTTTAATCAATTGCAAACTCGTTTCAACCTCAAGTGAGCTTCAATTCTCTATTCTTTTGGAGGTTGCCGCCTCCCAGATGGCTTGAAGGCATGGAACCGGTGATCTTCTCAATAGAGATTGTGAGAAGGCTCGGTCGATTGTGAAGGCATGGAGCTCGTCTACCCAGAGTGGGAAAGAGATACCCCGAGTGATCGAGGAATGCTCAATTGTGAAAAGGAGCTGGTTTGAAGAGAGTAAAGCTATCTCAATGTGGATTAGGGGAGATCGGTAAGTCTCGATACCACGGGAAAAAATCGTGCGTCTTCATCTTGTAGTTTGCAAAATTTCTTGTGCTCAATTTAATTACAGCAATTCTAATATACCTTAGTGTGATCATTTGTTTAGAATTGTTAGATTATTTAGACTTAACTCGTTGGTGCACTTTAGCGAAACCTAGAAGATTTAGACATTAATTGTCAAAATTGTATTTTTCTAGTTCTATTAGCTTCCTAGTGTAATTAGAGCCGAAAAATTTTAAAAACCTCATATTTACCCCTCTCTAGTCGGTTATCCTTGATCCTACAATATGAATAGCTTCATGGAGAGTGAGTCCAATGGGTACTTTTCGCTTTTACTTTTCATCGACTAGGAGTAGTATTTTAGATTTGTAATATTTTCTCTGTAATTCACTTGACTAATAAAGTTGCTCATCGCCGATTATTAATTTCGTTGACTTACGCCAAACAAAGTTCGTTTTTCTCCGATTTTGTTGCGCATCACCTTTTTGAGAAAAAAAATGGCATTTATCTCTATCTAACCAACTCAATCAGATTGATTGGATCTATCAGTTACTTTTCGTCTAAATCGGTTCGAACAGCTGACTTGACTAGATCGTTGTTGAAATATTAAATCGGCTTAACGGCCTATTGAATTATATATTATCCTCTTACCGATTGTACTATCAAATCGGCTCGCACGCCCGCATCTAAAATTAAACCCTATGTGTATGCTGATAACCGATCAATCCATAGTCACATTTTTTTTACGTCAATAACTAGATACGATACGTTGGGTTAACACTTACGTGAAAATATGGCATTGAACACCTTAGACCGGGATAACCCATTTACAACCTTGCATTATCGGTTCCAAACAAGTTTCCCAATGTATTTTTAACCTTTTCCGCTACATTTGTATCAAGTACGACGCATCAGATTGGTATATTCCGTATAATTACAATCTGGAGACTTCACGACCGGCTGCCCTGTCCACGTGTCGCCGAGCCATTTTGCAAAAAAGTCCCTCCGTTTCTTTGAATTACGGATAGGTCTCTGCAAATTTACAAAAAAATCCTTTGCGATTTTTTGTGAGGGAAAGAAAAATTTTCCGGTTTGCGTTTAGATCCCCGTTCGTTACTTTACAGAAAGAGGCGCTCGTTAAATACAAATCACGAACGAACCCTTTTCTACTTTTTCGGGATAGCGGTGAGGTCCAAAACTATAACAACCAGGTTCCCGATTTTTACATCCAGATCCTTTCTCCGTTTTACTTCAAAAAAATATTTTCGTTAACAGAAATATATGTACTTTTTTTTAGCTCGGTCTCTAAGATTTCTGGAGCCTCAAAAAAATTTGATCTGTTGTAAAATATTGAGCACTTCAAGCAAGGGATAACCCTTACAACCTGACGTCAACTCTTCCAAACAAGTTCCTAAAGCACTTTAAAACATTTTTAGATACATTTTTGTATCAGACGTGACCAGTCGAGGTTAGTGTCCTTCGTTGTAAATATTGAGCACTTAACACCAAACAAAAAATAAATATTGAAAACAAAAACATTGTTAACACGAGAGTCCGCTTATTCAATGATGACTATATATATTTTACGGATGATACTTTCATGTTTTTTCACTTAAATGTAACTAACAACAAGAATGATCATACTTAAATCGTTACTTTTATCAATTATGAACTCTTGTAGTAATAAGTGCTATTAGTGCGTCCTCACCACAATCCTCAATAAAATAGAATTTGACGGGTATTTTAGTTAACCGTTATATGGTCAATTCTACCAACTACTTAATTACGCTATACTATCTTACATAATAATAATAATTAAATCTTCAATCTGGAAAGAAATGGGATGCTTAGTTTACTCGACAGTAACCTAAGTCTCTTGCTCCACAATAAAAAATGCAGTGGAGTGGAGCCAAACATAATTTTTACAAGGAGAAAGAAAAGAAGAGGCTAAAAAAAAGACGTTTTTGGACTAGGGGAAATCCCGGGCCTCCTTTGAACAGTAGCAGGCAGCAGCTGCCCCACCACCTCCGCCGGCCTCCCACACCAAGCCCTCACCGAACCCCTTCCCTTTCTTCCCATCTCGCCCCTGCCCGAAATCCCCAAATCGCTGCCTCCGATCCGCCGACGTCTTCGATTCGCCGCCGCCGTTGACCCGCCCATATGGCCTCCGGGCCGCCGTCGCCGTCCAGCAAGGCGTACTCGCGCAAATCGCACGGCCCCGGCCCCAAGTCGTCCAAGGCCCCCGGTGCCGTCTCCTTCGATGCTCACAACGGCCAGCACATCCCCACCGTGACCTTCTCGCTCCCCTCGTCGCCGGCTACCCGCCGAGAACTCCGCCGCCGCCTCACCGCGGAGCTCGCCCAGGTGCGCGCCGCCTCCAAGCGCCTAAACTCTCTCCCCGCGCCCGCCCCCTCCTCCGCCCTCTCCGCCACTGACCCCTCCACCCCGCTTCCCCCGCACCCGCTTGTCTCCAAGCACAAGTCCAAGAAGGGCCCCTCGAACCCGTCCGGCTCTGCGGAAGCGCGGCGCAAGCTCTACGCGCCCGCGTTCAAGAGCTGCGGCACGCTGCTCGCCAGGCTGATGAAGCACAAGCACAGCTGGGTGTTCAACACGCCGGTCGACGCCAGCGTGCTCGGCCTGCACGACTACCACACCATCATCACCAAGCCCATGGACCTTGGCACTGTCAAGTCGCGGCTGGCCGCAGGGCACTACAAGTCCCCGCGGGAGTTCGCCGCTGATGTGCGTCTGACTTTTCAAAACGCCATGAAGTACAACCCCAAAGGGCAAGATGTGCACTTCATGGCCCAGCAGCTGCTGAATATGTTTGAGGAGAATTGGACAGAGATTGAGGCTGAGGTAGCACAGCTGTCACTGCAGCCACCAACGCCATCGTCGGCCGCCGCACCCAAGAAGCCGAGGGAGATAGACAATGCTAGGGTGCTAGAGAGGTCTGGCTCGACAGTGCATGCTGCCGGGATGGAAGCTACACCAAAGCCGCACATTGGCAGACCCCCAGTTTTAAAGAAGCCCAAGGCAAGGGAGCCTAATAAGAGGGAGATGACCTTCTGGGAGAAGCAGCGGCTTAGCAATAACCTCCAGGAGTTGCCACCGGAGAAGCTTGATAATGTTGTGCAGATCATAAAGAAGAGGAATTTGTCACTCAGCCAGCATGACGATGAGATTGAGGTTGATATAGATAGCTTTGATGTTGAGACATTATGGGAGCTTGATAGGTTTGTGACAAACTACAAGAAAAGTATAACCAAGAATAAGCGGAAGGCTGAGCTTTCCGTGGTAAGGCAGGATGAGGCTGAGCATGATCCGGAGCTGGAGAAGATAGAGCATGCAAGGCAGGATGAGGTAGAGCAGGATCAAATGCCCACAGTACAAGAGCCGGTATGTTTTTTATTGATGGAGTAATGGTGTGGGTTTATTTGTTCGGTGATGTTGTCCATAGTACTTACTATTGTCCCGCAGTTACAGATTCCAGAACCAGAAGCAGTTGATGTTGAACCACCTAAGGAAATTGCAGCAGGTATGCTGAATATGTGCCTTTAGAGCATGTTTGCAAGTGTTATTGTTGTCTTTGAGAAAAGAACAAACGTATCAGTTATTACTCTAAATTTGATGGTTACTTGTGTTTGTAACCTACTTTCATTATCGGTGTAAGTGTAACAGCTTACCTTTCTCAACTACAGATGAGAATGAGAGATATGTGGCTTCATCATCACCGATTCATTTGGATGACCAAAAGGGAGAGAATGCTGGTAGATCAAGTAGTTCTGGAAGCTCTAGCAGCGATTCAGGGTCTTCCTCCAGTGGTAAATATCCTCTTCCATTGCAGAAATTTATAACAAGCAGAATACCTTCTGTAATAAGCTTTATAAAGATTTTGTTCGGAAGTATCTGCAATACACATGGAATTTACCTTGGGAAGCATTTGCAGATACGGACACCGATAGTTCATCAGCAGATGGTTCTGATGCTGCACAGTCACCCAGAACGTAACATATATAGGCCAGGTATATTTCATATTGCTTTAGCGGCAATCATTCTCCCGCATTTGAATTCTTTAAATTCAAGAAAAACTTATCCAAACCGCAAAAACATTAGTAGGTATTGTGAGAAAATTTATGTTGTTTGTGCAAGTCACTTAATTGCTTTTGTTTAAAGCTTTATTGACTTAGGTTTCTTACCTGACATACAGAGGATGCTAATTTTACTGATAAATCAGCAGCTAACTTGTGCAAAGCAGAATAGGTCTACCTGTGTGATTGTATTTTACTACACTTAACCACCAATAATATAATGTTTTTTATTTTATTTCTCTTAATTGTGTGGCTGCCTGCATCTTTCAAAAAAAGTAAGAAGAATCAAAAGCGTGATGATCTGATGGTGTTGGATAGTTGGATGTTCTATTTTATATTAGCACAAATAGTAGGTAAGAAATAAGTTGCATATTCGAGGAGGTGACCCTCTTCTTGGTTGTTTGACTAGGACCACGTGAATCAGTAACTTACCTTACAGGCTGGTAGAAGATAGAAGTAGGACCACAAGTATTACCGATAATCTGTTGTTGAAGCATTGATCTACCGAATAAGGATAACTGTGGATTGAGTTAATATATGGTGGGGTTGCTTTTCAATGATGCAAATTATTTAAAGCTGCGATGGCTTCTTGTACTGTGATATTAAAAATATCCATGATAATGATTCGATGGTATATGGTAAAAGAAGGAAGCTTGCACAGTAATAGAGGCTGTTCCTAGATAATTTTGTGAAAGGTTAACAAAGTTTCCCTCTCCTTTCTTTCTTTGCATATAGTGCAAAAAAGTGGATATTGGGTGTGAAGTGCTTGTCTTCTTGCATGTTGGTTGTCATATGTCAAGCCCATGTCGTGTTTTTAAAACATAAATTTAATTTTATATTTATAATTAATTTGTCATGTATTGCTATTTACTAATGAAAGGCTTAAGCTTGTCTTGATTGCACTTCTTTTGTCTTTTTATGCTGGCGCCTTGCCGGAGGAGCCTATGGCGTCCTTCTCACGGCCGTGGCGACGCTGAGGCATCGGTGTGGCCCGAGGTGGCCGCCATAGATTTTGGGGACCGGGATAAGAAGTTGAAGACTAGGTGAAACCAAGAGGGAGCACAATTCATACCTGGGCCTCGGGTAGTTCAAAACCAAGAGGGAGAAACCCTAGCGTCCTGCCGCTCTACGCCATCATCATCAAATCTGGTGGGGGAGTAGCGGCGCCGCGCCACCGCTCCTCTGCTCCTCTATGCCGCGGCTTGTCCTTTGCGGATCGTCGCCATTAGGTATGGGGGAGGGATGCGGGAGGGGGAAGCGATGGGGTCGGGGGCTCGGGGCAGATGAGCTTCGAAGAAGTAGTAGTCTGTAGTAGACTACCAGTAGTAGTACGTGTATGGCGTTGCCTCGCCACGCGCCTTAAGCGCTTCAGCGGTAAAAAGGTGGTGAGTCGCTACACGTCGCCTTATCGCTTTAATAACCATGATTATCCTATATACAGCTATCACGTGAGTACTCCAGTCTCCAAACATTCTGGGTTCTAACTGAACAATCTGTACTATACCCCAAAGCTGCAAAAGTACTGTATTACATACATTTAATATTTTATAAGCTGCTATTTGAAAACTGAGCTATTGAAATTGTGGCATTCACATACTTGTGCTGTTAAAAATGACCCCTGAAACTCCGCTTATGAGAATTTTGCTTTTAAAAATTACGATATGATTGTCCTTGGATTCATCCCAATTCCCACGAGAAATATGCTTGGCAATTGGCATTTACTTCTCCATTTCTACTCCAGATTCCAGCCACTTGTGGAGATTAATGTGCAAAATATATATGAGCATAGCATTTAAAAATTTGGCAATGTATATTCTAACGGCATAAACATATTGTGGTAGGAAACATGGCTGCTATCCCATTAGTTGCTTTTGAAATATATCTAGCTTTGAGTAGCAGTCTAGCAGATAAATTGTTATCGCAAACTTCACGAGCCACAGAAAATAAATTGACTAAACTGTAACTAATAATCTTATGTCCAAAATGATGAACCTAACATCTCCAATTTCCTTTTCTATGCAGATCTTGACGTCAGACTGGAAAGATCATAACCCATAAAGTTCACCAAAAGATTCTGGCATGATAGTGTCGACAAGATTCAACTGTAAATTTTGGTTATGTAGGAGCCCTAACCAATGCTGCTGTCCGTATTGCTGCTTGTTCTTTTAGTCTCATAGTGGATGCCGGAGACTGCACATGCATTTCATGCATTTGTACCGTTATTTGCAGTTATGTACTTATTGTAGAGTGCTGTGTTTACCTAATCATTGAGCTGGAAGTTATCTAACATTGGAATTTGGATAGAAGAAACCTGCGAAGTTGGGAAGTAAAACAACCGGTGAAGACCAGGAACTGGAGGCCTCACCCTGTTGTAAGGTTGTACAATTGTTATAGTTGGGTAATTTCTATCATGTTGGATTAGCATGGATTATTCGTCTTTCCCATTGCTCTGCTTATTCTAAGATTTCTTCCCATCTGTGACGTGTTTGAGCTGGAACTGTATGTGAATGATTGGATTGATAGCAGCTACCCTTCCGTTTGTATGGTTTCGTGTGTTAGAAACATCTTGGACGGATGGATTCGGGTAAGGATATGAAGCCAAGAGCCAAGCTGGGTCAGTGAGACGAACTGCAACTATCTCGTTTGTTTGGCAATTCCTACCAAGCACCGTGCCGGGGTAGTTGGTGCTGTCTCTGTTTCATGTGGATTGAGATGGCCAAGCACCGGTGGGTCGATCGGTCGAAGGCAAATAATCAAGGTGCTCCACGGCCTCAGGTCCGGAACCTGCACTTGCAACACCCGTCGGATGTTAAAGTCAATTATTCCACACAGCTCACAAGGAACTCCAACTCTGGCAGGGCACTTTGCACTGAAAAAATCACGAAATCCTCTCTCACAAAGTAATGCATTTTAGGCCCTGTTTGTTTCAGATGGGGATTGTAGAAAGCAGCTTTTAAAATCTGGAATGTAAAAGCTGGATTGTTAAAAGCTGGAGGTTGAAAAGCTGATGGCTGTTTGGAAATCTAGATTATAGTGTGTCTGGATTGCTATTTCTACTTGGTAAAAGTCTGTGGTACCCTTAATTATAGGTTGAAAAGTTTGTGTGAACAGTGGGGGTAATGGTGGGTAATTTTTACTGAAGTTGGATGGGTATTGTGGTCTTTTGCAAAAAAAAAGCTGAGGAAAGCTCCTCCAAAATGGATTGTGGGATTGCTACAATCTGGCCTCCAGATTATTACAATCCAGATTGAAAGCTTCCTGTTTGTTGACCTTCTAGCTTTTAAAAGCAGCTTTCTACAATCCAAAGCTGAAACAAACAGGACCTTAGTAGTACTGTAGTAGTGCAGATGAACTTCAAAGTAGTGGTAGTACTGTAGTAGTGCTGCAGTAGTAGTAAGAGTAGTGCAGCAATAATAATGTTGCGGTAGTAGTGGTGGAAGTAGCTGTAGCAATAGTAGTAGTACCGTAGTAGACTACTAGTAGTAGTACGTGTATGGCCTTGTCTTGCCATGTGCCTTAAGCACTTCGCGGTAAAAAGGTGGTGAGTCGTCACGTCTCACTTTATCGTTTTAATAACCTTGATTATCCTACATACAACTATCACGTGAGTACACTAAATATTCTGGGTTCTTTTATTCATTTTTTATATAAATTAAAATTGATGTTTATAAATTAAAAGACAGCTGAGATAACATGCCCTAATCTATATCCATCGTGGACACGGTTTCCGTACAGTCCTCAAGGGACTGTAACTTAAGGAGTCGCGCATGAGCCGTTAGATCGAGAAACGATAGTCCAGATCGATCTGAAAAGTACTGTAGCAAAAACAAAGTAGCTGTAGCACACTGTAGCGAAATGCTGTAGCATATGGATTTGAAAGATCCGAATCGTTCCTTACATGCTTAAGTTAGGACTGCATCGGATCTGCTTCCATCCATCGTGGATGTGAGGTAAATAGGATCCCATTATCTCTGCCATAGACCTCCCACCCCACACCTCTGAGTTCAAAAGCAAACGGCTCCTCAGGCCAAATGCTCCCGCTCCGCTGCCTACCCCCTCTCCCGCTGCCGCTTGGCCCCACGCCCTGCCGCCTCCTCGCTACTGCCGCCTACGTCGCCTCGCCGCTTCCATGGCCGGGCCTCCACTCCTGGCGCCGGGCCCCGCCCAGCAACCTCCGCTCGTGGGGCCCGCGCGGCCCCTGCGCCCCGGACGCCGATGAGGCGGGCCAGCCCGAAGCCATCACCGGCGCCGGCAAGGGCTCGTCCCTGGCCGAGATGGGCGCCCTCGTGCTGTCCACCGCGGAACCCGTCGCCAAGGCGCGGCTCACCCATGCCGCCTTCTCCCGGTGGACCGGAGGGCTCCCCGTGGGCCTGGCACGAGCCCCCGTCCACCCCGCCAGGCCCGACAAGCCCGTCGTGGTATATGCTCTCATTCACCTAGCCGCTTAACTTAGTCTCTCCCTCTTCTTCGTTGAGGCATTTCATCGAGCAGGTTGTGTGGGTGGGGTTGCTTCTCTTGCTCCTGCAGGTGACGCAGAAGGAGATCACCACGCACAAGGAGATGGGTGTGCCGCTTAACGCGTACATGCTCCACAACCTGGCGCACGTCGAGCTCAATGCGATCGACCTTGCTTGGGACACGGTCGTGCGGTTCTCGCCGCTCCGGGACACACTGGGAGATGGCTTCTTTGCGGATTTTGCGCGCGTGGCTGATGATGAGAGCCGGCATTTCCAGTGGTACTCGCAGCGGCTGGCTGAGCTTGGGTTCAGGTGAGCGGCATAAAGAATGAGGCACCGGTTATTTATTCAGTTATATTGAATTAATACTGACTAGTTGTGTCATGGTCAGAGGATGAAATCACTATCCACTGACGATACTACTGCCTGTGGTTATACATGCATAGTGATAGTTTTTTTTAATGGGCTATGTCACATTGTTGTAACTGCTATAGTTTTTGTGGACAGCTACGGTGATATGCCTGTTCATAATCTTCTGTGGAGGGAGTGTGCAAAATCCTCGAGTGATGTTTCTGCGCGGTTGGCAGTGATTCCTCTAGTTCAGGTGCCAGATCGCTATAGCTTTCTTCTGTTCGATGCCTGTCCAAAATACATACTTTATTTTTGTTATTGATTATGTCGTGTGCAGCTTGAGCTAGTAGGCTTCTGGTATTTTTTGAAGAACTTTGCTTTATTACAATTGACCAATATGTTGATTATTAGAACCTTTATAGGAAGCTAGAGGCCTTGATGCCGGACCAAGACTGGTCCAAAAGTTACTTGGTTTTGGGGATCATAGATCCGCAGACATTGTGTCGAAAGTAGCAGAGGAAGAGCTTGCACATGTTTCTGTAGGTTTATATTGGTTCTTGGAAGTATGCCAAATGATGGGTCATCCTCCTGATGATACTTTCAGAGGTTAGGTTGTCTCCTTAATCCATTAAATTTAAATATTGTTATACAAAATTATGTTGATTAATGTAGTTGTCGCTGTAATATTACAGACTTAATAAAGGAGTATGATGTTGTATTGAAAGGTCCATTTAACTATCCGGCTCGTGATGAAGCCGGTATACCCCGAGAATGGTAAGTTCGAGCTCAGCTGTGACTGTGAGTCAAGTATTTCAGAGCTATATGAATAAAATGTTAGTATTGATATTATTCAGGTATGACAAGAAGTTTAAGCATGAAGCTGCAAGTAAACTTTCAGAGGTGAGACTCATTTGTTGTTTATCCTAATGTTTTTTTAATGGATCTAACTTATGATATGTACTTCGCAGGTACATGATAGGTTAGCTTGTATTGTTGAGATGGAGAAAGAGAACACAAATTTGAATGGCTAAGATGGAGAAAGAGAACGCAAATTTGAATGGCTAAGTCTTACTTGATGAATACATGAGAGACTTGGTAGGTACTACAATGATAATTTAGCACATCAAAACTTCTTTCTTAGTATATTTTTCATGGTAACATTGATGCCAACAATCATTAATTGCTGGCGTCAACTGACTAAACATAGTTATATACTTAGCTTTGTCACCTTTGTCTTTTTGAGCAACACATTTGTTGCTTTTATAATTTACTACTTATGGTATCTTTTCAATTTGAGATACATAAATACATCTACCATGTTGTATTGTTATGAAAGGATTCGAAATTTTTTTGGTTATGATAGTGTGCATTACCAGATTCAGCTCATTTGCTTGCTTCGTCAATTTGGAATGATTGTAGAAACAAATGGGAAAAAAAATGCTCCACACACAGGGCCCAAAGTCTGTCTCTTGTTTTAATGATGAATGCCCACCAAGTGATCTAGTCATTGACAGTGGGGTCCCACTATCAGTTGGCCTCATGTCAACTGTCAAGCGACCATCATCCTCCAATGTTTTTTTGATGGGCTACAACCCATAATGGGTACATACACGCACTGGACAACATGCCACAAGCCCACAAGCTAATTTAATACATAATCCTTTTCTCTTTTTTTTTTCAATAACACACTCAATATAGTCTTGAGTCTTGACCAAGTCTCTTTTTATTTGGCTCGAGTTTCATTTGTTGGTTTCATGCTGAAATGGGACATTTGGCCATGGGACATGCGTCTGGTGTCCTTCGTTCTTTTAAAGTAAGCGTCTGTTGTCAGGATGAACACAAACCCAATTTGTATTTTCCATCTGCTTGCTAGTAAATTGACACAACCCGCAGTACAACTAGGGGTGAAACGGATCGGATATGGATCGGAAACCACTTATATTGTATTTGATCCATATAATTTTATCGGATCGGATTCGGACACGGATAATACCGGATACGGATTCGGACACGGATAGTGCCGGATACGGATATAGATAATATTCGAACGAATACGGATAAAATAAGTTCGGATAATCATCGGAACGGATATTTTTCGAATAATACGCGTAAACACTAAATACAAACGGAGTGATGGGCTATAATGAATATTATCGATAAAAAACCAACATAAATTGTATAGGACATTGAGACATCAAGACCGTTAAAACCATACAGTTTATAGCAATATCTTGAGTCACATCTCGTAATTGTACATACATCATCCATAGAAGTTGCACACCATTCATAGAGGTAAACAAAAGTAACAAAGCACATGCATAGCACTAAGCATCCATAATACGTAGATTTATTATTGAGAATCGATTGCAAATAGGATGAGAACCAACACATTAATATGCTTATCATTGAAAGATGAGATAGCACAAAGAAGTTCCAGATTTAATCGAACAACTACTTGCTCCCAGTGTCCTTCTGCCGCGAATGGCGGCGCGCGTCGGGAGAGAATGGCGGAGCGATAGATGGCGGCGGCGGCGACGAGAAGCAAGGGGTCAAGGATGCTCGGACGAGAAGCAAGGGGCTTAAGGACGCGTCGGATCGAAGCCGGCGACGCCGGGCCGAAGGACGCCGGAGTGGAAGCGGTCGTGAGTCACGACTCACGAGAGGAGCATTGGCGGCGAAGCAGAGCAGAGAGAGCTGGCTCCGTGGCGGCGGGCGACGACGCCGCGACAGTGAGCTCGAGTGGTGAGCAAAGCCACACAACGCCGGCAGCGGCGCGGCGCCGGAGTAGGGAGGGCGGCGCGGGCGCTGAGTAGGTGGAATCGAGCCGAGCCTGGCTCGCTCGCTCGGCCGAGTTTCGGCTATGAGCCGAGCCAGGCTCGGCTCGTTGACTTGACCGAGTGAAAATCGAGTTTCCGGCTGCTCGCCGAGCCTCGAGCCGGCCGGCTCGGCCAGGAGCCACCGACGCTGGGGTCGGCTATTTGTTGATCTGTTGATCTCAGAGCATCCATTTCTATTTGGCTATTTAATGATTCAGAGCATGTAGTCATGACTATACATCTTTTGTTATTGGTTTTCTTTTAGTAATATCATTTGACATGTAGTCTTTTAGTAATAGTAATACTAACGTGACATGCATTATTCATATGACCGCCGAGCCTAACGAAGCCTAACGAGCCGCCACGAAGCCGGCTCGAGCTCGGCTCGTTGGCCAAGCGAGCCAGCGTTAGGCTCGGGCTCGCTCGTTGTTGCGCCGAGGCCGAGTCGACCGAGCCGAGCCGAGCCCGAGCCGAGCCTCGAGCCTCGAGTTAAAATTCCACCCTAGCCGAGTCAAGGGCGGAGCGCCAGAGCCGAGCCGATGGTAGGGCGGCAAACTCTGCAGGGACAGGAAGTGAGGAGGCTACAGGCTAGGGTTTGATGAATCTTTGGCCGGGCCGAACTCATGTCAAGGGTTAAGGGCCTAAGGCTGAAGTGGTGAAGCCCATTTGCCCCTATTTGGTGACTTGAGTGGTGACATACGGCCATACAAGCCATTGGGTCAAGCCGGCCAGCCGAGCTAAGCTATAATGTGAGAATTCGGATATTATCCGCGGATTATATCCGTAAAAATTGTCGGATAATATCCGACGGATAATTATCCGTGATATCTGTATCCGTATCCGGGACATTTTATCCATATCCGATCCGTATCCGTAAAAAATATTCGGATATCCGAAAAATTATCCGAATTACTATCCGAGACACTTCGGTCAGTCGGTCGGTCGGAAATTATCCGTACCATTTTCACCCCTAAGTACAACTCATAAGTGGAGGCTTACCAGTTGCACAGATTTCTGCTACTGAGCACCAATTTCCGTTTTCAGTTCATATAGTACTTTGTTGTTCAATAGTATTTTTTTTCTTGAATGTGTAGGCTGGTTGGCATGGTGCTTGCCAAGTTGCGGCGCGTGAGGCAACAGATAGAGAGGCGACTAAAGACTGTACAACCTATCAACTCTGAAGGCTATATTATTCGCTGCTTGGAACCAGATATTGTTGGCCTTGCTGTGAGAGCTGAAGAATATTGGACGACAAGGTCGAACATTCATGGTGGAAAGTATTCCATTCTTCGGTCTAGTTCTGGTTCAGTGAAATACCAAACATTTCACCTTCTGTAATCTATTTGCCGATGAGCATTGCTATTGGCCGTGGCGGTCATCAAATTCAGCCGTTTCCTTCTTTGAGAGAAATCAGTATAGCTGGTTAATCCGGTAACATCGTGAAAGCTCAATCTTTGCAATCCTGGTCACCGTAGTTCAGTACGTCTCCGGCAGTACAAGTGCCACATGTGCCACATGATGAATTAACAATGGTTGAGTTTCTGTCTCAAAATAAAGAACAGCTAGTATTGATAGAGTTAGGATGATCTGGGCGGTGTGTGCACCGGCCGTGGATTTCAACGGGTACGTGGGGGGCGGAGGCGCAACCGCCGCGGCCGTTCTTTCGCCCACTCCTCCAACTCCCCTCCACATGGTGTCAGTTGCCACGTTCCGTGGGGGTTAACCTACCTAACCCGGCGCCGCCACGCGCCCCACGACGCCGGCGTCATCACGTGTCCCGTCGGCGGTCAAACACTGACTTCGCACCACAGATCTCTCGTGTTGATGAGTGATGAGCCCGCGTAACCGGCGAACGTTCCGCCGGGCAACTTCTCTCGTCATCTCGGCCGTCCGCTGGGTGTTCATGGACGGTCCAGATCTGACCAAAATCGGCGCTGCCGGACTTTGTCGCTGCCGTCTACTGGCGGCTCGAGTGGAACCTAGAATTAGCCGTACCCATTTACCCTTCTACGTACTTCGCTGAGTCCAAGTCGGATGAGAAAGCGTGTTTGCCTTTTCTCGCTTGCACCGGAAAGCGACCGCGAAGCTGCACGTCCTCAAGCCATCATATATACGATCTCTTGTGCTTTGTTTTCTACGCCTACCAGTGTACACGTCGGAGAGGGGGAGAGCGCGTGCGCGAGAGAGACAGAAGATGTGCTGCTGCGGCGACGGCGACTGCCGGCCGATCGGGTGGCTGCTCGGCCTGCCCTTCGCGCTCCTCGCCGTCCTCGTCTCCTTCGTCGGCGCCATCATCTGGATCGTTGGGTACCTGTCTTTATTTACCCAAGTATTAGCCAATATTAGTAGTAGCAATATGCGTCTTGATGGCGTGTGATGAGATTAATTTGGTGGCAAATATATCGATCTATGTAGGCTGCCGATCTCGTGCATCTGCCCGTGCTGCCTGTGCGTGACGGTGCTGCTGGAGGTGGCGGTGGAGCTTGTCAAGGCGCCGCTCCATGTCATGACGTGGTTCACCTCCAAGATACCTTGTTGATCCTGTTGATTAGGCTCGCTCGCTCGCTCATGTCTTATTTGTTGGTGCATGTCCACAGATCGGTTGGCGTATATTCGTGTGATGTGTGATGGGCTGATGATTCCTCTTCTTTTCCCCCTTTTGGTTCGTTTCTGTGATTACTTCTGGATATTTGATGGTTGTCAGTTGTGACTTTTGTGAATACTTTGGTAGAGCTGCTTGGAGCCGTGTGTCCGTCAGTTTCGGCGCCTGGTTTATACGTCTGATCGCTGACAATTAGTGGTTCTGGAATGTGGATGCCTACTGTCTGCTGTGTCCTGATGTTGATAGAGATTCTGACGTGGTCACGTGGGTGCTAGTTACGTACTCCGTTTTATTCGAATTGTGTTTTCACTGGCAATGCTCCATGATCGAGATTAGGAATGCAAATAGGCTGACCCTAGGGTCTTCTTTGACCCATTCTAGTTTATTTGTTTGCACTAACAAACTTAATTTTTAGTTCACCTTTTAAGTTTTAGTGCAAACAAATGAACTAGAGTGAGTCAAAGATAACCCTAGGGCCGGCCCATTTGCATCCCTAATCGAGATGCATTTGGGCAGAGATTGTGTGTAAAGAGTATGTACAATGGAATAAACAGTAGTTTTTTATAATACAACTTTATATCTTCTAGAGGCACGACTAAATATAATTCATACAATATATTATCTATATAGTTGTAAATAATGGTCTCTTACACACTTAGAGCATGCACTACTACAGAAAGAAGTACATTAGACCTGTTATCATAGACGGTTTTCAAAAATCGTCTGTGTTAAATCTAATCACAGACGGTTTTTGAAGTGTGACCATCAAAATTACTGGTTTCGCTAAGAATCGCCTATGGTAATATTATATCATAGATGGTTCGTAGTAAAAAATCATTTGTGACTGTAATATCTACCTATCACAGACGATTCTAACTATGAACCGTCTGTAATATGAATTGAGACCATATATAAATATACCAATAGAGATTCGTCGCGCAAACCTTAGCTCCCAGTGTGTTTCACCTCCCCCAAACCCTAGCCCCCTAGCGTTCTCCTCTGAACGAACTCCTCCCCAGCGACCACCTCCTCGGCTACCTTCTCCTCGGTGACCTCCTCCCTGGCGACCTCCTCCTAGCCAATGTCCTCACACTCGGCGACCTCCTCCTCCTCCTCCTCCCCTTGAGCCCGTGCTCCATTTGATTCGGTAAGTCCCCTGTGTCCTTGTGTCCTTATCCTGTGATTTCTATGGATGATTGGTAAAATAGTAAACAAATTAAGTACATAAAAGACCGATCTCTACCTAGGGTATGAATGCATGGTTTAGTTTATCCTTCAATATTGTTTCATTGAGAGCCTCAGGATCTTCCGATGCACGGATTTCCTGGGAAAATTGAACCATCTGCTGCATCACATTAGAATAGCGTGCGATATTAGAATTGCATTATCAAACATAAGATCTAGTAGAACTGATCAATATTGGTCTACATAATTGGTTATTGAAATTCTAGAAATAATTTTGGAGGCAATAGACATTATGACTTCCGACATAATTTTATTTTTTAGCCAAATAACTTGCCTTGTTTGTATCAAACAATATACAATTAGTTCCTTCTTAATTTTATATGGATTCCTTTAATGAATCACTGCCGTATGAGGTTTTGTTTTTATGTAATAACACAACATTTTCTTTTTTTTTCTAAGACTAATGAGAGATTTTTTGTTTTTTTCTCCATCTTTTGTTAAGGTGTGAACTTTTGGAGAGTAGATATTTAGATAGAATAGTCACTTTATAATTAGCAATTACATCGAATTCTATTTGTATCCATCAATCCCACTTTATATTTTTCCCCCATTACAAGTGCTTCTATTGCACAAAACCATGCACCTGAGCCACACTCCATGTTAGTACTTTTCATATGACAATGACAGTAAATAACTTTCTTTACTTCCTTGTAGCGTTTCTTGTATCAGTTATGCAAAGGAGTTGCGCATTGCCATGGACATGGTGTGCTTCACCGATTGGTCTTTGGTTCTCTGATTTATGTTGCTGGAAAACTTGCCAACCCCATACAACAATGCATTTGTCGCTGAGTGGTTGATGCTATTCTACTTGATTTTATAGGGGGTTTAAAACCACACAACCTAATGTTCTAATATGTGCCTTACTGAAAGTGCATCTAGGCACTTATGTTGTTTTGGTGATTAATGCTAAACGATTAATGACAAACGCATGTAATGTCAATCAATGTAATTGTACAAATGCTTAACTTAATGCTTAACAAAAGACAAACCTCTAATATGTTTATATTGTTATGAGACTAACATGTTTATTGCCTAGTTGAATATTAGTCTCATCTATTTTAGAGGAAAATCAATTGGGATGGTTAAGCAAAAATGAGGTATGCAATGTCGGTATTCCTTCCATATTTGTCATTGCATTCCTCTTTAGCAAATGCATATTGAACTCTAAGTAACTTGTTGATTTCATATGTGCACATTGATTCATGTCAAAGTTGCTTGTGCATATATATATTCATTTGAGTTCATTATGTGCTTTGTTTTTAATATGCTTGTGTTAACTAGAGTTAAACTTCATTGCTTCATATTGACTTGGTGCATACATGTCTTAGTTGTGTATCTTCTAATGCACCTCTCTTAGTGAAGTTTAATCTAGAATTGGATCACATTATTTACTCTCATTCCAAATATTGTTTGCACATGTGTAATTCGTGTATATTCTATCATGTGCTTCATTTAAGCAAAGTATGTGGTCCTTGCAATGATTTAATTGATTCTTCATATTGGCAATTATCTCTCTAGTGCAGTTAAATCAATCATATATTCATCATGATGCACTTAGCAGAGAATATTTCTATTGTCAAGTGTTTTCATTCATATTGTGCTTCTTGATATGAAACACTTGTTATTATCAATTTATTCAATATATCCTTTGAGCTTGTGGGACTAATATGTTTGCTGAGTGCTTTGATAAGAGTTAGGTCCCAAAGCTGGGTGTATGATGACCAAGATGGTTTGAAGGATGACAAGCGAGTCAAAGTCAAATAAGACGGCGGTGTCACCAAGAGCTGAGGACTAAGTCAAGAACGACTTGGCGTGAGGATCGTCTTGGTGATGATCAAGGTCAAGGTCGGAGAGGACGAGTCTCATGAGGTGAATTGCGTCGAGGTTGACAAGACGAAGGGCGTCATCAATCTTTATGGAAGCGTCATCATGCATCGTGCATCCAAGAAGTCGGCATGCAAGATGAATGTAAGACTTAGATTTTTGTGTTTAAATTTGAGTCTAAGGATTGCCGTACTATTAAGAGGGATGCAATCGTTGAAATTACTTAGATATGTCTCAAGTGCTCAAAAGTGGTCTATCATTGTCTAAGATTGAGAAACCCAAGTCACACTTTGTTCACCTAGGTGTAGGTGGGTTGGTGTGAGGGTTAGAAGTGTTGTTTGTATCGGAAAGTGAGAATTTGAGGTCTCCTTGAATTCTTTGTGAAATCTGATTTTTATCCTTTGGGATTTGGGTAGTGAGACCTTGTTAGTTGTATAGCTCTGATTCTTAGCTTTCCGAAAAGTTCAAATTCGTCAAAATCGGAGTCCGGGATCAAAAGTTATGCCCGTTTTCGTCGGGCTGCTGCGTGCTGCCTGGGAGATCCGGAGTATCCAGACATTTAGTCCGGAGTATCCGGATTCCGGAGTCTCCGGGTTAAATCCGGAGTATCCGGATGATCCGGAGTATCCGGATGATCCAGAGTCTCCGGGGTTTAATCCAGACATTCCGGGTTGCCCTGTTCGGTCCCAAACGGCTAGTTTTTAGGGTTCCTCTATTTAAAGCCCCCTTCTTGCCCATTTCAAAGTAGCCGTTGGGGGATGTTTTGCTGGGTATTAGAGGTGTTCTTTGTGAGTGTTTGAGCCCCTAATACTCCTCCCTATTCCTTAGATCTTAGTGATCCCCTTTTTGTGAAGGGTTGGGTAGAGGAGATAGGTGTTTGGATTGAGGATTGATTTGAAGAGTGGATGGTTGGGAGATAGTTTACTTGGTGCCTTGAGGTGTATTCTTAGTGATCTTGAGCTCCCAAAAGCCCCTTTAACCCTAGATCTTAGTGATCCCTTTTGAGTGAAGGTTTGGGTGTGAGAGTGGGTAGTGATCGGATTGAGTGTGATTAGTGTGTTGACCACTTGAGGTGGACTCTAAGTGAGTTCTTCGGGAGCATTTGTTGCTCTTGGAGGTTGAGGTCTCCTAGACGGCTAGGAGTTGCCGGTGAGCTTCCAAGCTTTGTGTGGAAGGCCACCGAAGGTTTGTGAAGGTCCGATTCCGCCTCCGCAAGGAAAGGAATCAAAGAAGTGAAGACTGGCGAGTGCATTGTGCAACACCGGGAGGAAGAGGGTTGAAAGAGACCCCGGCTCAAGTGTGACCGAGCCGCCTCAACGGAGACGTAGGATCCCCTCAAGGATCCGAACTTCGGGATAAAATCTTCGTGTCTCCTTCCTTGCTTCGGTTTCCTCTTTTGCTCATCCGCTTAATTTGCTTTCGATTCTTGTGATTAGATCAATTAGATTGTATCTACTGCATCTATTCTTGCTTATATACTTGATTCATTGCAGTAGAGTAATTTGTATCACTAGAATCAAAGAAGCGCTTAAATTTATTGTCCTACTCTGTTCTGGCCGAACCAGGCAACCCGGAGTATCCGGTACATTGATCCGGAGTATCCGGATAATATATCCGGAGTGTCCGGGTTACCTGTCTCGGACTGAATTGTTTAAATTGCAAAACTTAGTTATCCCAATTGCTTCCGCATTATCTCTGATAGATTAATTTAAATTGGGTATAATTTTGGAATCGCCTTCCCCCCCTCTAGGCGCATCCCCTGTCCTTTCACTTACATCAAACAATAATCTTTGATCATGCAATGAAAGCATGAAATTTGGTACATATTGTTAATCTATGTATAGAGAACAGAATGATTGCTAATCATATAACATGTCTTATCAACTAATCGTAAAACTATTTGGTTCATTGAAAATTTTATGACCTAGGGTCGATATGGTTCTATGTACTCCCTCCCTATAAGTTTATGGTTTAGATCTTTTTTCTTTAAACCCTTCTTCATGCATCTTTGGTGTCAATCGGAAAAGTGAAAAAAGATAAGTACCTTCTCCCATCAGTGAGAACAAATGTTGATGGATTCTAAGGAAAAATCCAATTCCATCCACAGTTTTTCGTAAGAGTTGTCATGTTCTTAATTATCTTTTTACTTCATCCTCATCATAGAATGAGAATACCGTAGGCAGCCTATTTTCACTCTGATTTTGTGTAAGAAAAGGATTATTTTGATGGTTCTCTATTTCATTAAATATAGAGTTGATTAGGTCATCATATACCCGATGACTTAATCAACTCTATATTAGATGGAATAGAGAACTATTAAAATAATCATGTTCATACACACTACCTGAGTGAAGATAGGCTATTGTAATACCCTGACATTTTCATATTTTGGTTTAATTAATTATTTGTGATTTCTCCTGATTTTTTTGGAATTTATAAATACCTTTTGCTATTTTTGATTTTACAAAAATAATTTATTTGAGAAAATAAAGCCAAAGTTATGCTAAAAATAATCTTCCTAAGTTCAAAATAATTCAAAATTTTTTTGAGAATTCTTCTAGAATTTTTAAACCCTATTTGATATTTATTTAGAACTATTTTGTATTTCTCATATTATTTTAAATTAACAAAGGGCCTCCTTACCTTTTAGGCCGAGCCTGCTCGCCCGACCCACCTCCTTTCCCAGCCGCGTGGCCCACTCCCTCCTCGGCCTACCCAACCGGCCCGGCTGAGCCACTTCTCCCCCTTTTGGTCGGCCCAGCCGCACCACCCCCTTCCCTCTCTCTCTCTCTCTCTAGTTTTCTTTCCTCTATGTATTCAACAATAGTTCAGAATAGTGCACACAGTTCAGTATAGATGAAATATCATAATCATACATAGTGGAATAATCAATAAAGATTTTATATCTTAATATAACATATCTGATCAACCTTATGGTCAACTTACAATAATATACCAGGCAGAACAAAGACTTAAAATAAAGAAACTATAGCAGAAAAGAAGACTCGTAGTAACCCATCAACTTACCACAGGCAACTGACAACGCTCACACCCAAATTATTCGACTCCTCCTCAAGAGTTGGCGTAGACTTCTCCTTAACTGATGATTGAATTGTTGCAAGGTGTGAGTACATAAATCACTCAGCAAGTTATGCACAGAGTGCAAGTCTATTAATTACATGTATGGCTTATTCCAAGTGAATGGTTGAAGTGGTTATTTTGCACTAAGCAACTTTTATAAATGATTAACATGTATAGATTGAAATGATTGTAACCCATTTATTCCCCCAAAATTTTCTTTTTTGCAACTTCTACCATAGGACGAATTTGATCATGAAATTTTATACGTAGATGGCGTAAGTTGAGATGTACATCCATGATTTTTTTTCAGAATTTTTTGAAACTTTTTTAGTAGGATTGCACGGTGGTTGTACGAAAACTTTAATTGTACTGGATATGTTGCCTATCAGTAATGAATGGAAATTCCTGTATTCTGTGGGTTGTGTAAGCTAGACCTACAGTAATCTAATAATGTAAACTAATCCATGAACAAAGGACGTGATTTTCCAAGTAACATATATTTTAACCTGGCAGATTTTATTCTGAGCAGTTAGTCAATTATAGACTGAAAAACAGGTCGTATTGTTGGGCTTTTATGTTCCTTAACTGGGTTATGCGGTGGGCCATTAAAGCAGCTCATGGGAAAATTTAGGCCTTAACTGCAATATGCATGAAAAAACTTGGGCCTATGTTGGGATAACGGCAGGCCTAAATTTGCCAAGTTGGGCCCAAGTCGGCATATTATGGGCCGCAACTAATAAACCCGTAAAAGCTGGGCCGTTAATGGGTCTTAAATTGATATTTGTTCCAGGCCGTTAATGGTCTTAATTGGCTAATGTACTTGGGCTTATAATGGCCCTTAACTGGTACAATGTTCTCCTAAACTGCATTATATATGAGCCTTAATGGGCCTAAACTGACAATCCTAACACTTAACAGTCGGGCCTTTGATGGGCGTTAATTGCATTTGTATGTATGTATACATGTGTATATATATGTATGTGTGTGTACATACAGAGAGGTGCTTCTATGCTCTTCTTTTTTAAAATTGCATAAATATTAAAGTATGAATAAATAGTAGATGGGGATTACTTACCCCTTCGTTTGCTTCAAGATTTGTGCAACTTGTATTAGGAGGAAGAGCATAGAAGCATCTCTCGTACATGTGTGTGTATGAGAAGTTTAGCAATTGATGTGCGGTGGGTTGGAGAAATCTGGCAAACTAAGGGCCCGCAGCAGATTGAAATTGAAGTTGGGTCGACAATGAGCCTTTACTAGAGATATCGCCAATGGACTGGGATATTTGAACTGGGCCATTAGTGCGCGGAATCGAGCCGTTCGTGGGTTACACTAATTATCTGCCTTACATGGGCTACTATTTGGGCTAGCATGCCTTTCTGTGTTAAATCGGGGGTGGATACGGCTTGTTGAGCTAAGCTGGGTCGCTAATACACATTAGTGTACAGCTTTATGCAACATGGTGCTGAGCTAGGCTTTTTGGCTAGTGTCGGGCCACTACGACCACGGGCTAGCCTTAGGGTGTTTGTTTTAACTGGAGACTGTAGAAAGCAATTTTTAAAATCTAAAAGGTCAATAAACAGGCAACTTTTAAGCTGGATTGTAATAATCTGGAGGGCAGATTGTAGCAATCCCACAATATACCCTAGAAGAGCTTTCCTCAGCTTTTTTTTTTGCAAAAGATCAAAATGACAATCGAACTTCAATCGAAATTACCCACCATTGACATCCCCTATTGTAGAAACAGTAATCCAAACACACTATAATCTGGGTTGCTAAATAGCCATTAGCTTTTTAACCTATAGCTTTTAACAATCCAGCTTTTACAATTCAAATTTTAAAAGCTGATTTCTACAATCCCCGGTTGAAACAACAGGCAAGTTACCGTTGCCTCGGCGGATGTTCATGTTACTAAGGGCATGTACAATGGTTATATTTAGCTGTCTATAAGAGATGACACGTAAGATTTTAAATGATGTGGAGGAGAGAGAAGAAGGAGAGAGAAGACTGTTGTCTACTATTTAATAAACAGCTTTACATTTTGTGTACCATTGTATAGACAGTCTGTTAATTGAATGAGAGACCACTACAGACAACTCTATAGACGATCCATTGTATGAATTATTTTTAGTGCTGTCTGTAGATGATGTGGAGCTACATTATAGACAGCTACCATCTATACCATTGTACATGCCCTAATGGGTCCACAGTACCTCCAGCAGGGGATCCGCAGCCGTAAGGCCGTTACTAGGAACAGGTCCAATTTTAAAAGTAAGCGGTTTGGAAGTTAAAAAGGCTTAAACAAACATGCAGCTAATTCCATAGGGTATCATTTTCTAGTTACTTCGAGTTTGGAAGTTCCTTGCCGACTGGTTACAATGCTATTTCTGGTTTGGCTAAACCAAATGAAAATCACTGTTTAAAAAGATTAGACAACCCTTAAAAGTCAAATTAACTTCATATCACTTTGCTATACAAAGATATGAAGTTTATCTTTATCGCAGTAGGAAAAAAAAAAGTATACCTACGATAGTAGCAGCCAATAAGAAAAACCAGCAAGTGTTCAGCTATTTAATCATGAGAAATTTTACGATGGATTATACTTGTAGTATAAAATATGTAGTAAAAATCACATCTAACCGTTGATTTGTTAAGGGTGTTTCTACTACTCTACTATCAGGTGTAGTATAAGTAAACTATAGTTAATCTGATCCATTGGATCGAAAAGAATAAACGGTTCATATTCAATTTAGTATACCGGAAAAGAGCTCTTAATCATATCCTTAATTTTGACCATCAACGTATTTTTTGTACAAAGAAATAGCAGTCCGCTATCTACGAGAGGTGCTTCTATGCTTTTCTTTTTTAAAGTTGCACAAATATTAAAGCATGAATGAATGTTACATGAAGATTACTTACCCCTTCGCTTAATTCAAGATATGTGCAATTTGTATTGAGAGGAAAAGTATAGAAGCACTGCTCGCTATTTAATCCACACCAACGCATGAATCATTAATATCTGATGTAACTACTCGTGCATTTCAGTACATAAACAACAATGGAAATCTAAATTCCAAAAGCATTGACAAAAAATAGCTACTGTAATATATTGTAGCTCATGATATTGATAGAACGCAACAACAAAAAATGCACTAACACTAACGGTTTACAAAATTCTCTTGCATACGAGCTTTACCCAACTATCAGGGGTACATCATAGGAGGATAGATATTTTGATATCAGAAGTGAGGTGTATGCTCTGCGAGATCTCCGTTAATACGAGCGTATACTAGAAAGATAAGAATGCACTAACTAGTATAATAAATGTAATATTAAATTTTTGGTGTAATAAGACTGATGAAGAAAAGTAAGATGGTACTGCATATATAGAATGTAATAATTTTTTTTTGAAATATCTAATTAGTGTTCTGCTGCAACACTCTGAAACGACGTATTAATTTATAAAATATCGAACTTACTCGATGATTTATTAATTAAATATATTCATATTAGTGTAATTAACTCAAAATTAATGGCAAAACTATCGTCGTTATTCAAGAGTTAATTATGTGGATCGCCGCAACGGCGCAACCACCACCATTCCTTCTGGCTAATATTTTTCTGTGCTGCTAGTAACTTCCCTGCTGCGTGTCATTCCCATTGTGGTCTTCTCTTCTGGCTAATATTTTTAATTCCTTGTTGGGTTGTCAATGCTTAAATCACTAAACCCCAATGCGACTAATCAGGATTGCATATAGTAGGCTCACTAAATTGCAGTTGCAACGTTTTCTAGAAGCTTTATACGCCTCTGTCGTGCTGTGGGCATCCAGGAATTAAAGATACTCCTCCAATTTGCAAATACTTTATCTATAAATAACTTTTAAAATATTTGGATTGAACACATAAAAGTTACATAAATAGATTTGTCATGAAAAGAGCTTTCAAAATATTATAATTTTAGGTTAAAGTTGTATTTTAGAGATCGTGGCGATGTCCAAAACGATAAGTATTTGCAAACTGGAGGGAGTATTAAGATTGTTGTTTGGTTCTATTTGCCGTCTTTGAGCGATAAGCTGCAGGGTTCACAAAATCGTTTGGTGTGATTTTCGCATGAACAGTGATTTTCGATAATCGCAAAAATCGAGTCGAAAATCGGCCGAAAATCGTTAAAAATCGTATGAATTCAAAAACCAAATTTTTTCAAAAAAAAATTCAAAAATCGTCGATTTTCGTGGAAAATCGACCGGTTTTCGTGGAAAATCGACGATTTCGTGTGGAAAATCGACGACCTTGTTGAACTTTTTTGTGCGATCGATTTTTGTAGCGATTTTCGACGATTTTCGGCGAAAATCGACCGATTTCCACCGATTTTCGACCGGTTTTTGACACGTAAATTTTTTCGAATTTTCGAATTTTTTCGAATTATTTTTTGAATTGGATCGGTTTACCGACCGGTTTTTGATATCGAGCCGCGGCGATATGGCCGAAAATCGAGCGATTTTCGTCGATTTTTTGAACCCTGATAAGCTGTCGTTGATTCCTAAAAAAAATAATGGTTGTCGTTTCTTTTCAGGAGCTACATTTTCACTGTTTGGACTCTACAGGCAAACCCTAAGGTCAACTAATTAATTTACAGAAAAACTATCGGACGCTATACCGTCTAAACGGTATAGCAATGAAACGTGTGAAACTTGTGATTTTTTACACTGAAACTCATGAAACTTAACACTAAAAACTGATGAAACCTGAAACTCATGAAACTAAACACTGGAACACATGAAACCGATCACGAGTTTCACAAGTTTCATAAGTTTCGGGCTATACCGTTGGAACGGTATACCGTCCAATAGTTCTGCTCATTAATTTAAGAGTTCTTTCTCAATGTCCGGTCTAGGTCGTTATGCCAGCTGGTTTTCCAACCAGGTTGGTGTCAAACTTCAGTTTGTGACGTGCCATGCAAATAATATGCATATTAGCCGCGTTATACAACTTAATGATATCGACACAGCCTTCAAAACACAACTTTGACCGTAAATTTTTATTATAATATATTGATAAAACTCAATAAAATTATAATATTACGAAAGTACTTCTCGAGACAAGTCTAAACATCTAATTTTCATGTATCCAATTTAAATATTTAAAAATATATCAGTAGTCAAAGTTTTAAAAGTTTGATCATCACTGTACCTAAAACGTTATCTTTTTAAGACCGGAGGAAATACTTCTGTTGCCTGATAGTGCATTTTCTTAGAGCTCTTTTACGGTACACTAAATTGAATATGAACCGTTCATTCTTTTCGATCCAATGGATTAGATTAACTTGAGTTTACTTATACTACACCTGGTAGTAGAGAAGTACAAACACCCTTAACAAATCAACGGTTAGATGTGATTTCTACTACATATTTTATACTACAAGTATAATCCACCATAAAATTTCTCTTTTCTTATCTACAAGTGAACATGTCCGACAGCAGAGTCAGGATAACTGGATAAGGGAAATTCTCATCGATCTAAGCAGTATCACTGTGTTTTGCGTAAACCTGTGGAAGATGTACCTGAGTTAGGATAGCTCTAATAATTTGAACTAGTACATAAAGAATTATTGATGGAGAGAAAAAAGAACACGGTTGAAAAGCTCCATTTCCTCTCCAGATATATTTTCCCGATGTTAAGAGTGCATTTTCTGTTTTTCTTATGATGAATTTCGGGAGGTGGAAGCTGAAATGAATTGAACAGTCCACGGATGTGACTGGTCTCTGGGGGTTGGTCATGGTAGGTGACTAGGTGGTGAGTTCCTGCTCATTATTCTGCTTTGGATGCTCCCATTGTTGCTGTGCAAGGAGAAGAGAATTCCGTGGCTGACCACAATTTGCTCTGTTCGACTAGTTTGGCAGTCGCCTGATCAGGCGTGTTCTTCACTCCCAGCCCCAGCCCCAGGTGATTTTTTTTTGAAAGCGGGGCAGAAGCTCTACTGATTCATTAAGGGAGAAGGTAATAACAAATACAGAGAGTCCCGAAAGGAACAAAAGATAGAAGGAAAAACATGGGAAGGCAGTCGAGGATGGTAGCAGCGCCCTGGAGGACCAAGGGCCCCTCGCAGCCTCCTAAACAACATAAACCAAAACAGAAAAACTAAAAAACGGTATACCGTTGCAACGGTATACCTCTGAAACTCATGAAACTTATGATTTTTTGCACTGAAACACATAAAACTTAGCACTAAAAACTAATAAAACATGAAACTGATGAAACTAAACACTGAAACTCATGAAACCAGCACTGAAACTGATAAGTTTCATAAGTTTTATGGCTATACCGTTGCAACGGTATACCGTTGCCTAGTCACTCTCAAACCAAAAAACAGAAACCTCCTCCTAGACTAGATTACAGGTGCGAAGATTCGCGAGTGCGAAGTTTGCTAAGTCCTCTTTAGTCTTACAGACTACGTTCTGGATGTTAGAGCAGGTTGCGTTGAAAATTCTATTGCTTTTCTTCTTCCAGATGTTCCAGAAGCCATAAATTAGGATTCCATCAAAAGCTCTCTGAAGACTGGTCGTCACACCGTCGCGCCGTTTTTGCCACCAGGAGACGATGGAGTCACCGAGGTCACTGTCAGAAGGCGCGTAGGGTTGGAGGTGTAGCGATGCAAACAAGGAGGTCCAAAAAGAGGTAGCAAAAGTGCAGCGCAGCATTAGATGGTTGGCCGATTCGGACTCGAAGTTGCAAAGGCAACAAACTGCGGTATGCGGCCATCCCCTACGGGCTAAGATGTCCGCAGTTAAAGATCCTGTTTTGCACGAGAAGCCAAGCGAAGAATTTGCATTTATTTTCAGTCTTGGCTTTTCAAATGGAGTTGAAGTTATGCAGCGGTATGGCTCCAACGAACTGCTACCTGTAAGCCGATCGCGCTGTGTACGAACCATGTGCTGTCCAGCGCCATCGGATTTGGTCCGGGGCATCAGGATGCAGATTGACCTGACGCAGGAGCCGCCAAAGCAGGAAGAATTCGAGAAGCTGGTCTCGTGTGGTGATTTTTCTGAGAATGTTCATCCAGGTGTTGTTTGTCAGCTCCAGGTGATTTTGCACCTTGCTCACTACTACTCACTATTCAGCCACAAAAGAAACCGCATTCTTTGTATCACTACGAAGATGGCAGTGTCAGAATTCTCTTCGTGAGTTCTCTCTGCTGTGCATGACCCTGGGAAAGTAGGAATTGCTAACATCGGTCATGGAATGCCATACCTTTTCTGAGCGTATACTAAATTCAATATGAATTGTTTGTTATTTTTAATCTAATGGATCATATTAGTTGGAGTAATTATTTATACTTCCTCCGGTAGTATAGTAGTAGAAATAACTTTAACAAATCAATGGTTAGATTTAAAAATTCTCTTTTTGAATCATTTACTTTCAACCAGTTGCCATGGCATCGTCCGGGCCCAACAGAACGTGACATTTAAACAAATTTCTTGATCCAAAAGGGCGCCGGACTAAAGCTCCCCAAGTATGCAGTGCATAATAAATTCATGTAAAATCTGGTGGGAGAGGGGCGAGGGCGAGAAAGGGCGAGAGAGCGCGCATCCAAAGGAAAAGAAATGGAGCAAGGCCCCGTTTGGACTGCAGATTTCTCTCCTTTTTTTTCTGAAACCAAAGACAGCGGTTTTTTTCTTCTTCAGATTTCTATTCCAAACGGAGCATAAAGTGAGGAGAATAATGACATCTCCCATGCCACCAAACGGCAGAACAACGAACAGCTACCACCACCAGCAACTCAAAAGCTTCCATTAACTTAGCAAGCTAAGAACCTCAGGGGAAACGAAGAGTGCGCCACAATCCCACGAGAAGTATACAGGCCAAGCCAGTAGTGCCTTGCTCAATCACTGGCTACTAGTGGCTAGTGGGTACTAGTAATTTCTTATACAGTCATCTTATCGTTGCATACTTCACATTGTAACTTTGATCTTTCTTTCGCTTGCCTAACCAATTCGATTGGGCCCTGGAAGCTCGACAAGAACATATAAATGCGTTAATTTAATTGCAGCACCAGGGATGCTTCGTGACTGATTGATGCTTATACTACTACGTGTTTGCTAATCGCTGTTACGTCGGTAACCTATCCATTCAGCGACGCCCATTGGGCAGTGCACCACTATGCCTGACACCAGTACTAACACGAGCTAAGTGTAAGTTTATCAGAGGAAAAAATATATAAAACAAGATGATGTGAAGTTGCAGCTAATGGCAATGAATCGCAAGTGTCCAAGACATCGAGGTCATGCAACAACGCGAAATTGCAGATGTGCCTGTATAATTATGGCCACGTGGACGTGGGTACGCGCATGCACAGAACCAATTTTCTCACCTAGGACATGATTATGCTACGGCTATCATGCTGATTGGTTCCATGCAATGCTCAAGTGATCGAGGGTGAATGAACTGTATATTTCCACTTGCGCTTTTAAATTTGTACAGCGGTGATGCGTATGGTTGGGTTTGCTATGGGAAGGCGATGGTGCTCGTTCGGTCCATCCGGGTTTAATTCTCGAATCCGATGTTTCTCATCGAGGCAAGTGCATGCGCGTGGAGATGTGTGTGTACGCGTATGCAGCCCTGTGTGTTATTCTTTCTTTTGTAATGAATAATAGAGCTCGGACCAATTTTTTTTAAAAAAATAATAAGAAAGGAATTGGATGAAGATTTTGCTTTGTGGTGCTGTATGGATCTTGCATAGGGACTCAAAAGAAAGCTGTAGCATTGCCATTAACTTTGGGGATAGTACATCATTTCGAAGGTGGGGAACAAGCTGCTAGCTACACCGCTTGGACTAGCAAATGGTTGGCCATCTCAATTTGATGCTGCACTCCACATTTTTCGCATGCAAATATTGCAGGCAGTGTGGCCTATCAGAGTTCGTTTTCAAGCAGAACTTTCTTTTATTTTTTGGTTAGGTCCTTCGAAAATTCGTTGACAATATGTCAATAAGGATCAAATCCTTATCCAGTATCCATCACCCACACAGGCCGCAGGTTGAGAGGTTTAACTTCTTCCCAATCTTTTCTGAATATGTAAGCACCCATGAGACATTCGTGCCCTACTTTCAAGAAGTGGGGCATTCATGTGTGGAACAAGGTACATGTTGCAACGTGCAAGTAATAGAGGTCATGCATGCATGGCCACCGACGGGCTACCACACTGAACGCTACCCTACGCCTCTATCATGCTAGCACAGAGAACACACGGCCGGCACACAATCAGTAGCAATTCACTGCTCATTGAGACACTGACCTCAGCTCTGCATATACAACCCCAACGACCGGGGCGCCTCGATCAATTAGCAGCTTCACGTAGCTTTCTCCACTGCAAACTTTTTACTTTTCTTTTAGGCTCTTGGATCAAGAATTCGTGTTTGGCCATGCATGCGAGTGTTTGTCAGGACCCAGGCAATTTTGGGATAATAGCTCCTTATCATCTTACGTATCAATCTGAACTCTGCCAGACTGCCACTACGTGCTAAGCAACAAAAATAGTTACATTACTGATCGCTATAGTAACCACGAATAATCTGGCAAAATTCAAGGCGCGATCGAACCACTGATGGACGGTGACACGTACACTTTCATCTATTCCAGCTGATGTGATCCATGACCATTTTGGCAAAGATGTCAGTAGGACGGGGAAAAGAACAGAGCAAGACTCGGAAGTTTCTTTCGCTGTGTATCGAAAAGAGACGAGCCTTAGCAATGACAAGAGGAGGGGAGAATAATCTCAAAGCACATCACGGGACACGAGCATACCTCCAAAACCGACTGCTTAACCATGCATAGCCAATGGCCAAAGTGACGTACTCCCAGGCCTATAAATCCTTGCAAGGTTTGTTCTAACTGAGCCATCTTTAGCTCCAAGCCATAGGAAAAAAAGGCACAAAGTTACAAACTTTTTCCGAGCATCTCTCTCACGCAGCAGCTTAGCAATGCTGATCAAGGCAGTGGTGTCTGTCCTCTTCCTCCTCGCCCTCGCCCGGCACGGCGCTTCGCAGAGCTACAATGCGATATACAACTTCGGTGACTCCATCTCCGACACCGGCAACCTCTGCACGAGCGGCTGCCCATCGTGGCTCACCACCGGCCAGCCGCCCTACGGAAAAACCTACTTC
The DNA here is from genome assembly GCA_036346355.1 of Rhipidocladum racemiflorum. Taxonomy (NCBI): domain Eukaryota; kingdom Viridiplantae; phylum Streptophyta; class Magnoliopsida; order Poales; family Poaceae; genus Rhipidocladum; species Rhipidocladum racemiflorum. The sequence continues at coordinate 42,180,221 of CM070569.1, read as the reverse complement.
GGCCGCCCCACTGGCCGCTGCACCGACGGCCGCGTCTTCGTCGACTTCCTAGGTACCCTAAACTGCGCATGATCATTATTCATTTCACTTGCTTTTGTTATAGCGGTCTGGTCATCTGGTGTGTACGTAAACTATGTTATAGCGGTTGTAGATCCCTTGTTTTTACTCTGTTGGGGTTGTACTCTATTATGCAGTCTCCCTAACCTCTTGCCTCTGGATGTACCCTCGTAGACTACGAAGCACCGATACGGCACTTAACTGCCGTACCCGTATCCCGATACGTATCCGATACTCCGATACGTCGATACGCCTTCGATACCGTATCGGCCAAGTATCAGAAAATACAGGTAAAAAAATAAATATAATTAATTCCGATACTTCTTCGATACACTTCGATACCTCTTCGATACTTTGCAGCTATGACACCTTATTTTGAAGCCTGTCATCTGAACAACCCAGTTTTGCAGCCCATTTAAGTATTTCAAGGTGAAGAAAGAGGATCCTTTGATATGGAGCTGGAGCAACCTCAATCCTCAAGCCATGTAGTCTAACCATGCAGCTAAATGTTATTTGCCATCTCATATCAGATATTGCACTGTTAGAACTTGTGGTCTTTTGTCATAAGAACAAAGTGCTAAGTTATCTAAAATTTGTTATCAAACTACTATCTTTTTATCTCTGTGTTGCCATTTTTATTTATGAAATTATATATATACTCGCCGTATCGGCGTATCCTTATTTTCCAAAGAATCCGTATCGCCGTGTCGCCGTATCCGTATCGGCGTATCCGTATCCCGTATCGGTGCATCGTAGATGTCTGTGAAACTGCTGCTGTAACTGTTGTTGTCCTATCTTGTTGCATCCGGCAGAGCTTACATTTCAAGCACGTACTTTTATGAACTAGTATGATCTCTCGTACGTGCGCAGCTGAGTACTTCGGTTTGCCGCTGCTCCCGCCGTCCAAGGCGAGCGGCAGCGACTTCAAGAAAGGCGCGAACATGGCCATCATCGGCGCCACCACCATGAACTTCGACTTCTTCCAGTCTCTCGGCCTGGGCAACAGCATCTGGAACAACGGCCCATTGGACACCCAAATCCAGTGGTTCCAGCAGCTCCTGCCGTCCATTTGCGGCAGCGGTGAGCGCTTCACCTTCAATTGAACTAAGCTCGCATGGCGTACTACTAACGCAAAAGCGTAAACTCCGCGGAGAGCGTACTGAAATCTAGCACTACTTCACTGGCTAACATATGCACATGTCATATAGATTGCAAGAGCTACCTGAAGAATTCCCTGTTCATCGTCGGCGAGTTCGGAGGCAACGACTACAACGCCCCACTCTTCGGCGGCAAGGGCATCGCCGAGGTCAAAGGCTACGTGCCTCAGATCATCAACAAGATCACGAGCGGCGTGGAGGTATGTATAAAACAACACCGCGCGCCGTAAAGGAAAATCGCCCGTCCTTTTTCAGAAAGAAAACTATACGGAAATTTTGAAATACTGTACAATTTATTACCCGTATTTACAAATCTAAACAACTTATTTGCGTATTTACAGATATCTCAGTCATACCCGAAATTTGAAATTTCATTTACCCTTTCCCGAAATTTCAAATTTCATTTTCAGAGTATTTGAAACATCAAATTTCGGGTAAACTGTACACGAAACACCAGACTTCGGGTAAGAGCCATACCCGAAACTTGAAATTTCGGGTATGAGGTGGCACCTCACACCCGAATTTTGAGATTTCGGTTATGAATTTTTTTCATTTTTTTTATTTTTCCATACGTCGGAGCAAAGCAAAGTGAGCAAATCATTTTCCTGTGCAGCCCTTAGCTGAAACTTGAGGTTTCGGGTATGAGGTGGCAGCTCATACCCGAAATTTGAGGTTTCGGTTATGGCTATTCTCGAAATTTCAGGTTTGAAATACACGTTAAACGAAATTTGAGATTTCGAAATAGAATAAACGAATTTTCAAATTTCGGATATGACGGAGATTTCTGTAAATACGCAAATATGTTGTTTAGATTTGTAAATACGGGTAATAAATTGTATAGTATTCCAAAATTTCCAAACTATATAGGTACCAACACACCTCTGAATCGATGTGACATTAATCTTGCTAACGCGTGTATATGTCGTAGACGCTGATCGGGCTGGGCGCGGTGGACATCGTGGTGCCGGGGGTGCTGCCGATCGGGTGCTTCCCGCTGTACCTGACGCTGTATCAGAGCTCCAACCAGGACGACTACGACGGGATCGGCTGCCTCAAGAGCTTCAACAGCCTGTCCAGTTATCACAACGGGCTTCTCAAGCAGGGCCTGTCCAGCCTCCAGAGCAAGTACCCCAGCGTCAAGCTCATGTACGGCGACTTCTACGCCCAGGTCACGCAGATGGTTCAGTCTCCCGGGAGCTTCGGTACGTGCGCACGCCGTCGCTCCTCCGCCTTCACCATTCTCAATTATGGACTTAATTACGATAGAATTTTTACCATCAAAGATGATACCAAAGTTTACATTGAGATAATACTAGTAAATACTAAATTTTTGGTAAATTTTGGTGCATCCTAATGACGATAAAAGTCTCTTATTATAATCAACCAATTGGTCGGAATGAAGTAGATAGGCGAACGGTAAAAAGAAAAGCGACTGATTGATTGATTAGGATATGTGATTTCCATTTTAGCAAGCATCTGATCAGACGCAGGAAGATAGAGTTGACCGCGAATCGATGATCAAAAGCGTTCGTTTTCGTGATTATTGTGTGGTGGGGTTAGGCACGACCGCCCAGCGGTGTACGGGCATTCGTCAATGTAGGTAGCCAGCAACCTAATGTTCAGGTTAGGCAGAATCGATCTTAATTAAGCGCCGATCTTAAGCACCGTTCCTGCATTGCATTCGAGTAGATCGACATGCGTTACGTGTGCCCATCTTGCCTGGCTGCTCACGTAATAGTGATATATATATATATATATATATATATATATATATATATATATATATATATATATATATATATATATATATAGCAGTACGTGTGTGTGCAGCTTGTCTGGTTGCACATATGAAGCAAGATATCCTACGTGTCATTCATTCAGAAATGTCAAATGTGGACACGGGATATCAGAGTCCAACGCAAACTAGGCAGGATTGCAGGAAGACGTCATCCCTAGTAGCTGTAGGGCATTCCCTCTGTGCGCTCAGCAAAGCTGCAAGCGGCTGCCATGACGTGGTCAGTTTTTTTTTGTTAATGATCTTAGGTGATATATCAGGCTTAGGAGGCCACTAATTAGAAGTTAGTATTTTTTTCCAATAGAAGATGAACTGATTTTTTTGTGAAATTTGTGTATTCCGATCGAAGCTCTTAATTTCGATAAGAGGGACGGGCCCATCTGGAAGGGCATTTCTCGGGAAGGATTGATTGTTCGGCTGAAAGGTCTAGCCCAACTAATGCGAATGAAAGCTCTCATTCGCTGCCTGCACTGTGCATGAGCATGACATGGAGGCTGAAAAGGAGGTGTGCAGAATACCACACATGGTTTGCTCTGCCAAGCCATGCTCAGATTGACCTCTCGTTATTAAGGGCCCCATCTTGGCTCCGGTTGGAAGGTTCCATTCTCTCATCGGAGCAAACCTTGCCTGCCCCACTACAGTTACTAGGCATCTTCCCAAATCCCAACTCGGGGACAAAGTTAACCAAAAATCTTGCCAAAGAAAAGAAACTATCTGCAATTATATTCCAATAGCCCAACATATATGCACACAGCTCAAGAGTCGCCGCGTTCTTGTTCACTGATGTTACACATGATTTACAATGTTTTGCAGGGCTGCAATATGGCCTGAAAGTTTGCTGGGGACCCCGAATTTGCAAATCCGGACCCTCTGTGTATTCAGCACTAGTCCAGGAACGCGCTAGTGCACACAGTCTTAACATCGGTAAATATCACAATCATACCATTCGATACTATCAAAGTACTTTATTTAAATAACCAACTGGTTACTCGACCTTATGGTCAAGTTACAATATACGCCTCACAGGGCGAAACTTATTAAGAGAGAAATAGTAGCAGCGGAAAATCAAAGAAGGTAACATCGTGGCGCCATCCAGTATACCACAGGCAATCGATCGGGCTCGCTCCTAAGTAGACGGATCCCCTTGGAGCTCCTCCTCCAAAGCCGGTGTATTCTCCGCTTCAACCGGTGTTGTAGGGTGGCAAGGGTGAGTACTTGGTACTCAAGAAGTCATGCATGCACGTGTGCTAATATACTATATGCATGGCTTGGTACAAAGGAATAGCTCAAGGTATATTTGCGATGAAACATTTGACAAGTAATATAAGTAGATTCAAAGCGGTAGAAACAAGTAAAGCATAAATAACTTTTCAAGAAGTTTAACAACCATCTTCCCATCCTAAACCACATTTCCATCAACATCATTATTAATCCAACCCAACTTTTCAAACCAAGTTATTTTTGAGAAAATCTAACCCTTGACTGTAATTCGGCGATGTCCAATACCGCGGACACGGCTATTCGAATAGATTCTACACTCTGCAGAGGTTATGCACTTTACCCACAAGATACAACAAACACCACAAAGGCGAAGTTCCCGTAACAAAGTCTTTCTAAACTTCTAACCATACAAGTGGTCCTCCCTGCTATTGCACACTAACCCTTCCCTTAGCTAAGGCGAAGTCTAGGCCAATCAACCGTTAGATGGGTACTGGCCTCACTTCCAGACGCCTCCCCGCATAACTTACACAAAGGGTGTAGTTGACCTCCCGAGGTCCCACAGTGCGTTATTAGCAACTTAGTCAACTAGGTCCGTCCCATTACGGACATGTGGTTGCACGTTAGACCCAGTTCAAAGGCTTGCAAGGTTAAGTCCTTAGGGTGACCAGGGCAAGACTACCCAAGAACCAAATCAACATCCCCAATGCCACAACTGGCCCACCTGATTACTCTTGCCACATGCCCTGGCCGAAAATCGTTTATCAAACCCCAGTTGATTACCATGCACCACGTGCCATCAACATCACATGATACCTTTCCAAAACAGGTTCAATATATCATTAAGTCAATATTAGCATTTGATTGTCCAAAATCATGTCATGAGCACGTAGCAGGTCTAAGCAGTTCACTACAACGGTCTAAAACCCATGTTGGCAATCTAATAATGTCCAACTAGTAATCCACAACTAGGGTGACAAAGGGGTCATGGCACATACTTAAGTAATCAAGGTGTCATACAAAGAAATTGGTATTTATCTAACCCCCATATTCAAATAAAGTATTTTTCTAATTGAACTAGCATGCAATAGTTTAAATCAAAATAGATTTCGAAATAGGATCAACATGGTCAAAGCACAACTTGCCTTCAAAAAGTACTTGTTCTTGGTCTTGAGTTGGATCCTGAGTTAATACTTCTCCTTCGAATCCTTCCCAAGACTTCAACGTCTACTCGTAAAGCGTGCAAATAGCAAATACACGAATAAACAATAGGCAAAAAGTGTCCAAACATCCAAATAAAATCCATAAACAGAGAGAACATAATTTTATGAGTTTTTAGAAACTGGAATCGTCAAATTTGGAGTTAAGACGTAAAAGTTATGATTATTTAAAGTTTAAATAATCAATTAAATAATTTTGCAGAGAAAAACTTTAGTCCAAAAATTAAATAAAATTCATATTTAGGTAGATCTCAATTTTATACAAATTTAGAAATTTGAATCACTCAAATCGGAGTTGAAACGCAAAAGTTATAAGCGTTTGAAGTTTGAAACAAAATCTGAAATCATTATTTCGAATTAATAAATCATTTTCTTTTTCGGAAATTAATTATTGCGTCAGCCTGGACACGTGGCAGCCTCTGATTGGTTGGTCGGCGTCGGTCGGTCCATGGACTCGGTCCACGCTCGGCTCGGGTCTACCGTGGACCCGGTCCACGGCTCACGTGAGACTGACAGGTGGGTCCCCCTCGGGTGACGTCATCGCTGACGTCAGCGGGGCTCAGCCCACGGTGCTGACAGGTGGGTCCCTCCGATGACGTCATGGGTGACGTCACGGTGCGGTCGCTGACACGCGGGCCCCGCGTGTCAGTGACCCACGCCTGCGCCGCGTGGCGCGGCAGTTCGGCTCACTGGACACGTGGCACGATCGTAGCCGTTGGTTTGAAAACCGACGGCTAGGATTGATTTGGGCCTCAAGTGCTTGGGGCGCACGCGGGTTGATCTGGGCGTTGGATCTTGATCTAACGGTCCGCATCCAATCTAACCTAGTGCGATTCCGCCACGTGGCACGACCTGCCGTTGGATCTAGATCTAACGGTTGAGATTAGATCTAGGATTTTCAACGGGAACTCACCGAGGGTGGCGTGGCGCGATCTGAGCCCTTGGATCTTGATCGGACGGTTGGTGGAGCTTCGGGTCGGCGATGGCTTCACGGCGGCGCTTAGCTTGGCCGGAGATGAAGACGATGACCACGGTCTCGGCGTTAAAGCGCGCTCCGGCGAGATGAAAGGTCTCTTGGTGCGTCTCGTCACTGGGGTCCTAGATCTGTGCTCGGTGGCGGCGGAGGGCGGCGCGGCGGAATCGGCTTTTAACCGCGGCGAACAGATTCTAACTCCGGCGAGCTCGTGCGAACAAGCAGCGGCGGCCGGCGAGATGGCTCGGGGACACGGGTGCGCACGGAAGAGGGCAACCTCGGGGCGTGACCCGGGCTTTAAATAGCCTCGGCGTTCGTGCCCGAGACGGAAACCTAGTTCTCCACGGCGGCGGGTGCGGCGGCGGAGTCCGGCTCGGACTCGGGCGGAGACGACGACGGACAGCCGTCCACGTGGCACGATCAACGGCCACGATGCGCGCGCGGGATCGGACCAACGGTTGGGATCGATTAGGTTTTGGAGTTGGTTCGGTCGAGTCACGTGGCTCGGGTCGGACTTGAACTCGAGTCTGACTCGGGCTCGGTCGGATGAATAGTACAAACCCACTCGCATTTTCCAGCGATTTAATAATTAAAATAATTCCCAGTAATTCATTTAATTCATTAAAAATAGCAAAAGACTCAGAAAAATTCCAGAAAAATTCTGGAAAATACTTTGGTTCATTTTGGGCTCAAATAAAATATTTCCAACAAAATTTTATTTGCAAAGTTTAATTCTTTAATTATTTCAAAATGGAATAAATTCAAATAAATTCCAAATAAATCCAAATAAATTCCAGAAAATTCCAAAAATTCACCAAAGTGCCAAATCACACATGAATTTAAGAAAAGCAAAATTTTGGGGTGTTACAAACCTCCCCCCCTTAATAGAATCTCGTCCCAGAGATTCGGGGCTCACTACTGAATAGGTTTGGAAACTCTTTCTTCAAATCCTCTTCGTGACTCCCAAAGTCGCTTCGCTCTCTGCATGGTTGCTCCACTTGAACTCTACTGAAACGGGTTGACTTGTTTCTAGTTTCTCGATCCATTGTGTCCAGAATCCTCACGGATGCTCCTTATAAGTCAAATCCTCTTGCAACTCAATTAACTCTAGCGGTGTATGCATTTCTCGGGAACTCGGAGACACTTCTTCAATCGGGACACATGGAATACGTCATGCACTCCTGCTAACGATCGCGGCAACTCGGTGATAAGCAACTTCGCCTCTGCGGCTCAAAATCTTAAATGGTCCAACATAACGGGTGCGAAGTTTCCCTTTGGCATGGAACCTCTTAACTCCCCCGAGAGGCGTAACTCTGAGGTATACAAAGTCTTCGATTCAAAACTCAAGTCTCGGCGACGGTTGTCAAGATAACTCTTTTGTCGTGATTGGGCTATCTTTAACCTTTCCTAATCATGGCGATCCGCTTCTTCAAATTTTTGAAGAATATCAGGCCCGAAGACACGGCGCGCCACGGTCTCATTCCAATTCAATGGCGTCCGACAGGTCGACCATACAAAGGCCTCAAAAGGTGACATCTCAGAACTAGCCTGATAACTATTGTTGTAATCGAACTCGGCATACGGCAACCTCTTATCCCAAGAGGTAGCATAAGCCAATGCACAAGCTCTTAACATATCCTCCGAATCTGGTTGACTCTTTCGATGTCCATCCGTCATGCGGATGATAAGTCAGATCTTGAAGTTCAAACGGGTTCCCATGGCTTCATGCAACTTATTCCAAAACCTTGAGGTAAATTGGGTACCTTCATCGATACAATCCTCTTTGGCACTCCGTGCAAACAGACGATCCTGATCATGTACAACTCTGCCAACTTATCTCCCGAGTAAGTGGTCTTCACGGGGATAAAATGGGCTACTTTAGTCAAGCGATCCACTATAACCCATATGGAGTCATAACCTCCTTGAGTTTTAGGCAAACCGGTAATGAAATCCATTCCGATTTCCTCCCACTTCCACTCGTATTTTCAGCGGTTGTAGCAATCCTGCTGGTCTCGATGCATTGCCTTGACTCTGGCATATGTCGCACAATGCAACATGCTCAGCAACTTCACGTTTCATACTCGGCCACCAGAATCTCTCCTTCAGATCCTGATACATCTTGGCGCTTCCAGGATGAATTGAGTACTTGGAGTCATGGGCTTCTTCCAAAATCAGTTGCTTTAACTCCTTCTTGTTAGGCACACAAATGCGATCCTTCATCCACAACGTGCCTTGCCCATCCAACTTGAAGTCCTCTGCCTTGCCTTCCTCCTTGATGGACTTAATCCTGCGGATCTTGTCATCATCCTTCTGCCCTTCTCGGATCTGGTCCTCTAGAGTAGGCTTTACTTCTAATGCGGCCAAGAATCCGCTAGGTACCACCTCAATCTTCATTTTAGAAAATCCTCACATAACTCATCCTGACTTGTGGCTAGCATCGTACTCACGGTATGGCTTTTCCGACTCAGAGCATCGGCTACTACGTTGGCCTTCCCGGGATGGTAATGGATTCCAACATTGTAATCCTTGATCAACTCTAACCATCTCCTTTGCCTCATATTCAGATCCGACTGGGTGAATATGTACTTAAGGCTCTTATGATCCGTATATACTTCACATCTGTTTCCAATCAGATAGTGACGCCATATCTTCAAGGCATGCACTACGGCAGCTAACTCTAGGTCATGTGTCGGATAATTTTCCTCATGCGGCCTCAACTGCCTTGATGCATAAGCGACGACCTTTTCATTCTCGTCAGACAAGACACATCCAAGTCCTTGGCGCGATGCGTCACAATAAATATCAAAGCTTTGATTAACATCCGGTAGAACTAACACCGGCGCTGATGTCAATCGCTTCTTCAGCTCCTGAAATCCTTTCTCACATTCTGGCGTCCATGCAAACTTCTTTTCCTTCTTCAGCAATTGCGTAAGAGGTTTCGCAATTGTCGAGAAGCCTTCGATGAAACAATGGTAGTAGTATCCTCGCCATTCCAAGGAAACTCGAATCTGGTCACAGTCTTCTACGCTCCCAATGTAACACAGCTTCTACTTTGCTTGGGTCTACGGCGACTCCTTCATGCGGTCATTACATGTCCGAGGAATTCTACCTTATCCTTCCAAAAATCACACTTACCGAACTTGGCGAAGAGTTGTCGTTCCTCGGCTTTTCCAAAACTCGCCTTAAGTGTCCTAAGATGTTCATCCTCCGCTTTGAAGTAGATTAGAATATCATCTATGAACACGACGACAAACTTGTCCAAGTATTCCATGAACACCTTATTCATCATATTCATGAAATATCTTTGGCGCATTCGTCAAGGCCAAAAGACATAATCAGAACTCGTAATGTCCATATCTTGACGAGAATGCGATCTTCGATATCTTACGATCGGATCTTCAATCGATGGTATCCCGATCTCGGATCAATCTTGGAGAAAACTCCGGCTCCTCTCGGTGATCAAACAAATCATCAATCCTGGGTAGCGGATACTTATTCTTCACGGTGACTTCATTGAGTGCACGGTAGTCAATGCACATCCTGAAACTCCCGTCCTTTTTCTTGACAAACAAAGCGGTGCTCCCCACGGCGACGAACTCGGTCGATAAATCCTTTCTCCATTAACTCTTCTAGCTGTTTCTTCATCTCAACCAACTCCTCGGTGGACATCCGATAGGGTCTCTTTGCTATCGGTCTTTGTACTGTACAAGCTCTATCACAAACTCTATGTCCCTGTCTAGCGGCATACCAGGTAGATCTTCAGGAAAAACATCTGGGTACTCATTCACTACGGAGACATCCTCTATGCTGATTGTCTTGGTACCGTTAACCATCAACTGTCCATCTCTAACGGCAGTAGCTTGAAATTCCACTTTCTTTCCACAAGGGCTCTCAACTGAGATAGTCCTTCGTCCACAATCCAATACGGCCTTGTGCTTGGATAACCAATCCATTCCCAAAATAACGTCTAAGGTCTGGGTCTCCAAAATTTTAAGGTTTGCTAGGAACTCTATTCCATCTATTAGTATTCTCACCCGGAACATCCTACTTTCGTTCGGAGTTCGGAACCAGGGGTTTGAACTAAAAGCATGCATCTAAGTCTTGCAATCCTCAAATCATTTCTAGTAGCAAAGCCTTGCGAAACAAGCGAATGCGAAGCTCCAGAGTCAAACAAAGCATTGTGCAGTCTTGAGTTAACAAGTAACTTACCCTGACGACGTCCGTAGCATTCTGCAGTGCATCTGCGGTGACATGGTTGACTCGGCCTCTCACCACGCCTGGGTGTGGCTCTGATCTTTGGGGTCCTAGCTGGGGTGGTTCCTAGATTGAAGCGAACTAGGGTCACTCCTGCCGTCTTCTTTGGACAACTGTTGGCAAAGTGTCCTGGCTCGTTGCGATTGTAGCGGCGTCTCACTGTTCCTTCTGCCGATTGCTCGAGTAGTGTTTCTAGCGAAGTGGGTCCGTAGTTCGATTGATGTGTCTTGGTGCCGTGACGGTGTCCTTGTTGCATTTGTGGCTGGAATCAAGAATTGATTTGGTGCAACTCTCGACGCCGCTGCGTTCCTGGCGTGATCCTTCTTTGTTGCATCCTGCGCTTCTGTTCTCATCCGGTTCCTTGCGCTTGTCCTCAAGAATAAGTGCCTTATTCACCAACTCTTGGAAATCTGGAAAGGTGTGGGTGATCAATCCTACTTGCAATCCTGAGTTAAGTCCCTTCATAAAACGAGACTGTCTGGCTTTATCTGTCGCTACATCCTCAAGTGCGTAGCGTGCTAGCTGTGTGAACTTGTTCGTAGTCGGCCACCGGGCCGATTACCTTGCTTGATGCTCAACTCCTCCTTCTTAAGGTCCATGATTCCTTCGTGCACGTGATACTTGTCGGAATGCATTGTGAATTCTTCCCAAGTGATATCTTGAGGGTTCTCTTGCGTGGCACGTAAATTCTCCCACCATTCGGCCAATGTTCCTTCCAACTGATGAGAAGCGTAGAGCACCTTCTCATTTCCTATGCATTGAGCTATGTGTAGCTTCCTCTCAATTGACCTTAACCAATCATCGGCCTCCAATGGATTGGCATTCCCATAGAAAGTGGGTGGGTGAGTCCTCATGAACTCGGCAGTCTTGTATTCTGGCGTGGTCCCCGATTAACTTGATTAGCAAAGTGGATCTGAATGACGTGTTGCATTTGTTGCATCATAGCATGCATCAACTGAGTGCAGGCAGCGAGAAATGCTCGAAATTCTGCACATCCATGGCGGTCGGTGCTCCCTCATTGGGGTTTTCACTGGGTGAGAACCACTTCCATTGCTTCCAAAGTTTCCACGGGTGTTCACCATCTGTCGATTTGCTCTAGGTTTAGAGATGAGAGGGAAACAAGAATAGACAAGTAATATGGAACTTATGCGGGGCGAAAGGTGTAACGTTAAGGTCCAACTTTATTATTAATAACTTGGTATGGTTGCTTACAATGCCTAAGGGCCTTGCAACACATACTGCACACTCAGCAAACAAAGAAAATCCAAATCGAACTCACATTGGAGTCTAACGCCTAAAGGGTGACTCTTTATTCTATGACGCGACTCGGTGAAGGAGTCTCACTATAGAACCTACGCTCACTCGTCGAGAAAACCTCCACGGCCTGGGTACGGGTGCTGCGGCATAGGCGCGAAACGATTGCCATGTCCGGCAACTGTGTCATCTGTGGTAGTCGAAGAAGCAGTGTCCTCATCGGGATCTGACTCCTCCGGATCTGGCTCGTGTAGCTCGATCTTCGCTCTGGCTCTGGTCCGTACAAAGTCATCTCCAACTCGTCAATCCTTCGCAGAAGGTGTGACACATACTCTTGAGCTTCCCGCCATCTGTTCTTCTCCGTCGTGATCTCCTTGCGGGCCTTCTGTAGCTCCTTGCTTGTATCATCTAGTACACCCTCCTGGGCGACAACAAATCGTGCCAACTGTGTAACCATGGCATCCTCATCCTGAATCGCCTTCGGGTCAAGAAGGTTATTGCTGCGCGGGTGATAACGGAACACCGTGCTCTCCAACTCTCTGGCGTAGATACGGGTAATGTGCCGCATTGCTCGTCGTGATACTTCTTGGATACCCATCTGCATTGTAGACCTCCTGGCAGTGCAGTGTATCGGGCGATTGCCTGGGCCCTTCTTCCTAGCAGGTACCTCAATCTTTACGTCACAAGCCTTGATCAATCCCGCTTGTCTGATCACTTCTACTTGGTATTGGGGCTTCTCAAAATCTCCGAGAGTTTGTAGCATGTGCCAAAGTTCCGCAGCGTGACCAACTCCCAGATCAACGTAGTTGAACTCTTCCTCCATCTGTCACAAGAGTGCTTACGTAAGAACTCGAAATTTTTAAATTGTGACAAGGTAAGAAAAAATTTCAGCAAGAGACAAGAAAAGAGAGAAGGGGATAAGTCGAGATGTCATTTCTTGTCTTGACAAATTTTTAGCTTTTAGAAAATAGGTTTTATCCTCACTACGACCATTCTAGCTAGGGTTGAGCCTACAAATAACCTGGCTCGATACCACCTCTGCCGGGACCCGAATTTGCAAATCCGACCCTCTGTGTATTCAAAGCACTAGTCCAGAACGCGCTTAGTGCACACAGTCTTAACATCGGTAAATATCACAATCATACCATTCGATACTATCAAAGTACTTTATTTAAATAACTAATCAAGTTACTCGACCTTATGGTCAAGTTACAATATACGCCTCACAGTGAAACTTATTAAGAGAGAAATAGTAGCAAATGAAAATCAAAGAAGGTAACATCGTGGCGCCATCCAAGATACCACAGTAACCGATCGGGCTCGCTTCCTAAGTAGACGGATCCTTGGAGCTCCTCCTCCAAAGCTGGTGTATTCTCCGCTTCAACTGGTGTTGTAGGGTGGCAAGGGTGAGTACTTGGTACTCGAAGAAGTCATGCATGTAATGCAAAGCTAATATACTATATGCATGGCTTGGTACAAAGGAATAGCTCAAGGTATATTTGCAAAGAAATGACATTTGACAAGTAATATAAGTAGATTCGAAAGCAGAGAAACAAGTAAAGCATAAATAACTTTTCAAGAAGTTTAACAACCATCTTCCCATCCTAAACCACATTTCCATCAACATCATTATTAATCCAACCCAACTTTTCAAACCAAGTTATTTTTGAGAAAATCTAACCCTTGACTGTAATTCCCGAGCGATGTCCAATACCGCGGACACGGCTATTCGAATAGATTCTACACTCTGCAGAGGTTATGCACTTTACCCCCAAGATACAAACAAACACCACAAAGGCGAGTTCCGTAACAAAGTCTTTCGGAAACTTCTAACCATACAAGTGGTCCTCCGGTTATTGCACACTAACCCTTCCCTTAGCTAAGGCGAAGTCTAGGCCAATCAACCGTTAGATGGGTACTGGCCTCACCCGATGCGCTCCCCGCACAACTTACACAAAGGGTGTAGTTGACCTCCCGAGGTCCCACAGTGCGTTATTAGCAACTTAGTCAACTAGGTCCGTCCCATTACGAGACATGTGGTTGCACGTTAGACCCAGTTCAAAGGCTTGCAAGGTTAAGTCCTTAGGGTGACCAGGGCAAGACTACCCAAGAACCAAATCAACATCCCCAATGCCACAATCGGCCCACCTGATTACTCTTGCCACATGCCCCTGGCCGAAATCGTTTATCAAACCCCAGTTGATTACCATGCACCACGTGCCATCAACATCACATGATACCTTTCCAAAACAGGTTCAATATATCATTAAGTCAATATTAGCATTTGATTGTCCAAAATCATGTCATGAGCACGTAGCAGGTCTAAGCAGTTCACTACAACGGTCTAAAACCCATGTTGGCAATCTAATAATGTCCAACTAGTAATCCACAACTAGGGTGACAAAGGGGTCATGGCACATACTTAAGTAATCAAGGTGTCATACAGCAAATTGGTATTTATCTAACCCCCATATTCAAATAAAGTATTTTTCTAATTGAACTAGCATGCAATAGTTTAAATCAAAATAGATTTCGAAATAGGATCAACATGGTCAAAGCACAACTTGCCTTCAAAAAGTACTTGTTCTTGGTCTTGAGTTGGATCCTGAGTTAATACTTCTCCTTCGAATCCTTCCTAAGACTTCAACGTCTACTCGTAAAGCGTGCAAATAGCAAATACACGAATAAACAATAGGCAAAAAGTGTCCAAACATCCAAATAAAATCCATAAACAGAGAGAACATAATTTTATGAGTTTTTAGAAACTGGAATCGTCAAATTTGGAGTTAAGACGCAAAAGTTATGATTATTTAAAGTTTAAATAATCAATTAAATAATTTTGCAGAGAAAAACTTTAGTCCAAAAATTAAATAAAATTCATATTTAGGTAGATCTCAATTTTATACAAATTTAGAAATTTGAATCACTCAAATCGGAGTTGAAACGCAAAAGTTATAAGCGTTTGAAGTTTGAAACAAAATCAAATCATTATTTCGAATTAATAAATCATTTTCTTTTCGGAAATTAATTATTGCGTCGGCTGGACACGTGGCAGCCTCTGATTGGTTGGTCGACGTCACCGGTCCATGGACTCGGTCCACGCTCGGCTCGGGTCTCACCGTGGACCGGCCCACGGCTCACGTGAGCCCGGCGGTGGGTCCCGCCGGGTAGCGTCATCGGCCCGACGTCGGTGGGGCTCGGCCACGCGGTCGACAGTGGGTCCCTCCGATGGCGTCATGGGTGGCGTCCGCGGTCGCGATCGGCCGACACGCGGGCCGCGTGTCGATGACCTGCGCCCGCGTGGCGCGACGGTTCGCTCCCTGGACACGTGGCACGATCGTAGCCGTTGGTTTGAAAACCGACGGCTAGGATTGATTTGGGCCTCAAGTGCTTGGGGCGCACGGTTGATCTGGGCCGTTGGATCTTGATCTAACTGGCCCGCATCCACCCAGCCTAGTGCGCTTCCGCCACGTGGCACGACCTGCCGTTGGATCTAGATCCAACCGGTTGAGATTAGATCTAGGATTTTCAACGGAACTCATCGAGGGTGACGTGGCGCGATCTGAGCCCTTGGATCTTGATCGGACGGTTGGTGGAGCTTCGGGTCGGCGATGGCTTCACCAGCGGCGCTAGCTTGGCCGGAGATGAAGACGATGACCACGGTCTCGGCGTTAAGGCGCTCCGGCGAGATGAAAGGTCTCTTTGGGTGCGTCTCGTCACTGGGGTCCTAGATCGTGCTCGTGGCGGAGGAGCCGGACGGCGGCGGAATCGGCTTTAACCGCGGCGAACAGATTCTAACTCCGGCGAGCTCGTCAGACGGCAAACGGCGGCTTTCGGCGAGGCGGCGGCTCGGGAACACGGTGCGCCTGGAAGAGGGCAACCTCGGGCGTGACTGGCTTTAAATAGCCTCGGCGTTCGTGCGAGACGGAAACCTAGTTCTCCACGGCGCGGGCGCGGCGGCGAGTCCGGCTTGGACTCGGCGGAGACGACGACGGACAGCCGCCCACGTGGCACGATCAACGGCCACGATGCGCTAAGGATCGGATCCGGCCGGATTCGACCAAAGCGATGACGGAAATCGACCGTTGGATCTTGATCCAACGGTTGGGATCGATTAGGTTTTGGAGTTGGTTCGGCCGAGTCACGTGGCTCGGTCGGACTTGAACTCGAGTCTGACTCGGGCTCGGTCGGATGAATAGTACAAACCCACTCGCATTTTCCAGCGATTTAATAATTAAAATAATTCCCAGTAATTCATTTAATTCATTAAAAATAGCAAAAGACTCGAGAAAAATTCGGAAAAATTCTGGAAAATACTTTGGTTCATTTTGGGCTCAAATAAAATATTTCCAACAAAATTTTATTTGCAAAGTTTAATTCTTTAATTATTTCAAAATGGAATAAATTCAAATAAATTCCAAATAAATCCAAATAAATTCCAGAAAATTCCAAAAATTCACCAAAGTGCCAAATCACACATGAATTTAAGAAAAGCAAAATTTTGAGGTGTTACACGGCGCCAGCAGGCAAGGCTCCTACAACTACAACAACCAGGCGAGGTGTGGCATGCAGGGGTCAAGCGCCTGCGGAGACCCAGAGAAGTACCTGGTCTGGGACGGCATTCACTTGACAGAGGCTGCCTACCGTTCGATCGCGAATGGATGGCTCAAGGGGCCCTACTGTAGCCCTGCCATTCTGCATTGAGCTGCTATCTGCCTGATGGCTACATATATATTGGTCAATAGTAATGCATACTGTCCTCGCAAAAAAAACCCTATACTGTAATAATGATAGGGAATGTTCTTGAAAAAACTAATAATAGGGAGTGGTAATTGCGATGGAAATGGAACTGCTTGCATGCATGCATGAGCATTTGTTTCGACAGCTGGTCGACAGAAGCTAGCATTGATGTTGATCGATGTGGCAATGTGGCTGTGATTTCAACTTCGATGCGCCCCACATCTTGTAAAGCGTAGTCACGATGCTTTGGATTAACTCCTAAACTGGATCTACAAAACAACTATTCAATGCTCATCTGGAAAGGGCTTGTTACAGCCAGTGGTCGATCTGGAGTCCATCCGGTTATCTCTAACTTACACCACCCGTTCTCGGAAATCCTGTCATTATTATTCTTTTAATAAATCGTTCGATTGAGTTAAATTAGAATTGCTGGGAGATCCTAGTGTTATGAATCGGCCTGAGGCGGCGACAGATGAAGAGGAACAGGGCAATAGCAGTAGCAAAGCAAGAACAGGCGTGCGTGTAATGAGCAAGGGCTGGTTGAGTTGTGTCGAAGGACTCAGGCAATCTCTTAAGCCAAGATTCCTGGGACCTCGGCGCGTCACATCCCCTCCAACTAGGGGTGGAATTTTAGCTCGAGGCTCGAGGCTCGGCTCGGGCTCGGCTCGGCTCGGTGCGGCTCGGCTCGGCTCGCATGGCCAACGAGCCGAGCCCGAGCCTACCGCCTGGCTCGCTTGGCCAACGAGCCGAGCCCGAGCCAGCTCGTGAGCGGCTCGTTAGGCTCGTTAGGCTCGACAGTCATTGAGTTATATAAGGTATGAATTATTAATACAATAATCAGTATACCCAATGCTAGACATCTAATGAGCAATGCTTGTCTTACCTTACTTTTTGAGTTTACTCTTCTTAGTACTTCAAATGTCTTGTATTGGGTCTACTGATTACTTTTGCACAGATAAAAGTAAGCGGAGTATTCTTTTTCCAGATTACATGTTTGCAGCTTTATAAACTGAAAGAGCGATCTAACCATCTCAGGCTTAAAAAAGCGTCCCATAAATATGAAATTGCTTCTTAACCGAACCCTAGAGGAGGCTGGAGCCTGAGAACAGTGAGAATGGATGGAGGAGCTTCGTTTTTTTGTGAGAATGAAGGGCATTTGGGCCCTTGCCGCTGTTTGTAGGCCGGCTCATGAGTTGCTCGAGGCTCGAAAGGAAGCGAGCCGAGCTCAGGATTGAGCTCGATGTATGCAACGAGCCGGGCTCGGCTCGGCTCGAAAACTGGCGAGTTCGACCGAGCCGAGCCGAGCTCGGCTCGGCTCGGCTCGATTCCACCCCTACCTCCAACCAGATCTTTTACAAAAAAACCCCATGTTTTCGTATATTCGCATCTGACTTCGGATCAAGCAATTTTGCACGTTATCAAAAAAAAACACCCAACACAGCATACCTTGTGACTCTACCTAGTGATATAGGCTCCGTTCGTTTCAGCTTTTGGATATCTTCTGCTTAAAAAAACAGATTATTTGCCGAACGGGAGGATTCTGGACAGCTTTTCTGAGAATCAGAAGCTGATTTCTATATATAGAATTAGAAGCTAGCTGAAACCTGATTCTCACTTATTGTTGCTGATTCTCGCCGGCTCGGTCTGAAACCTAAAAGTTGTAGCTGGCTCGACCCGGTTCTCCCATAATCAGAAGCAGTTTCTCCCATAATCCAGAAGCTGAAACGAACTGGGCCAAAAGCAGGACTCCAGTCTACCTATTGCTACTTCTTCCTCTCCAAGTTGAGCCTTCCGATCTCCAGTCTCCTCTGATTTCCAATTAATGTATGGAACAAGGCACATAGTTGTTGGATTAGGTCTGTTGCGATCATCCGTGAAAGTAGGGGCGGACCCTCCCTTTAGGCATGGTGGGGCGGCCGCCCCAGCTACCGATCAACTTGAGACCTTCATTATACATGTGCGAAGAGTTGATGATTTCATTACTTGTCATGATCTTGGAAGTTTGACCGTGAAGATGGTTGAAACTAAAAAACATATGGCATTTTCATTGGTCTATCGCCTCATTGAGTTGGCATTGATCCTACCAGTGGCAACAACATCAGTTGAAAGAGCCTTCTCGGCTATGCACTTAACCAAGACCAATTTTCGCAACAAAATGTCTGATGATTAGCTCAATGACTTTATGTTAAGCTACATTGATAAGGGCATTTTTAAAGGACTTGATTGTGATAACATTAAGAATTGGTTTCAAGCCATCAAAAATCGGAGAATGGACTTGCCAACAATGGCCTAGACAACTAAGACACGCTTAGTGCTTAAGTAGTGGTATGTATTTACATAGTATTAATCACTTTTTAGTATATGACCACTTTATTATATCTCATTGGTCCTCATTGATCTATTTGTTAAATCGACGGAAATATCTATTATCTTTTGATCATTTGATGAATTTTGAATTATATGGTTGAAAAATTGGTGTTTACTCTTCATGTGAGAGGTATCATCTTAAATATTCTTCTATGTCGTTCATTTATCGTTTACATTCTAATGTGTGTGATTGGAATACAAATGTGGTGTCTATACGGTATATTTCTACTTTTAGTTAAGTTTGTTGCTTAAGTTCGTCCCACCTAGACTGCGTGAAAGTCATCTCTCTCGCATGACTACAGTATGGATGTTGTTGTAGTAGTATAATTTCCCAATGGCTTGCCAGCTTGTGGCGCAACTGCAGTCCATGCATGAAAAACCTTATGGGCTAGTAATATGGGCTCGCATGACTACACTGTGGCTTTGCCGTGCTCGTAATATGGGCTTGCTCGGCCGTTTTCATCCTCTGCTGCTTGTTTTTCCCTTCACGATAAGAAAGGGTGCAAATATGGTTGTGATGAATATAAGCCGAACGTTAATACGATAGCCGCTTCAACGGCCCACGTATATTCCTACATGTTTTAAGTCTACTCCGGACCCCTCTTAAGAATATGCATGCTGCATGCACGTACAAAGATTTAAATCGCAGTCCATCGCGATGAGAGATATAAAAAAAAAAAGCTATCACAGCTATAGCGAGCTATTACAGAAACTATGCTACACATTGTTGTTTACTATAGTATACATATTTTTTACTATTTTAAACATGTGGTATCGATAATTTATATAAAATGAACTATATTTAATTTTAGAGTACATGCTATAATTGTTATATATTAGTTGTAACAAAAGATAATATATATAATTATGTAAATTTAGGTGATGGATTTGGAATTTAACTAATATTCATTATTTCTAGGAGCCAAAATTAATTCAATTTAAGTATAACAAATATGATAAAAGAAGAAGATTATGAACAAAACACAATTAATATTTAGAAATATAGAGACTTGACATATGTAGCATAGCGGAGTTATAGTGGCTACAAAATAACGGAAAGCGGTCAATATAGTTGGTATTCGTGAAATTTTATTAAATCATATAGTATTTTATGTCTAAAAGGCTATATCAAAACTATCACATAACTATAATGGGCTATTTAAATCACTGTGCATGTATAATACTAGTATGCATACATACTACATTCATGCATGTCTACTATCCAGATGAGAACAGGATAATATCCAATATACAAAGTGACGACTTATGTACACCTTCTCATCCCCCCACACACGCACACAAAAATAGTCCCTCTCAATATGATTTATAAATCTAGCCCTCTTTATTGTACTCCCGCGCTCTCCTACCGCGAGAGACGACTTGTTGCGCCCTAGGAGTGCCGAAGCAAGCGAGTGCAGCACTAGCAATTAATGGCGGGCACCGGCGAGCGCAGGAGCGCGCGCTGCTATGGCAGCCGAGCGTGAGAGCGGAATCTGGCCTACTGCAGCAACCAAGCACGGGAGGTGGCCTGCCGTGGTCGACGAGTGCGAAGGCCATAGTAGGGGAGCGCAGGAGTATGTTGGAAAGGAGTAAATTTGTAAATCATCTTAAGAGAAGATTAGATTTAGCCAACAGGAAGGTAAGAACATAAGAGGAAGCAGTTGTCACATTTCTTGCACGGCGCATGGGATGCATGTACAAAATGCATGGTCATATATATACGAGGTTTTTATCTCATGCTCGCACGTGGAGAAATCAATTCACCATGTTTTGCTATGCCCCGTGGGCCTCTATAGGTTCACAAAACCGTTGAAAAACACTTGAAAATTGTAGTTTTCGATTATATCATATTGAGTCAGTCCTCATTCAAAATCGGTCTAATTAAATTGTTTTGAAAAATTCAAAAAAAAATTATACAACGTAAAACGGTCGACTTTCGGTAGAAAATCAAATGTTTTCGGTAAAAATTGGCCCATTTTAGGTCGAAATCGTGTCGTAACGTTGCGGTTCTATCGAACGGTCAAAACAGTTCAGTTTTCGGTCAAAATTGATCGGTTTTCGATGAAAACCGATTGGTTTTCATTTTTTTTATTTTTTATAAAATATTTAAATTCTTAATCCTTCGGTTTCTGATGATTTTCGAGAGATTTTTCACTCAATTTTTTTTTCAGTGATTTTTTTTTTCGATTTGGTTAACGCTGCTCCCACATGGGCATTGCACTAGCCGATGATAAGCTGGATCCTACCGCGTCAAAACGCCGATCCCTCCTGGCACTATTGAAGATACCCTAGCTAGCTTAAAGCTACTTGTTTCGTCATCTTTTAGTCAAAATAAGGATAGTTACTATTGTGACTATGGGACATGGGTGGATAACGAGCTAACTCGGCTCGACTCGACTCGGCTCGGTCAAACTCGTTAAGATAACGATCCAGCTCGATTTGACTCGTTATCTTAACGAGCTCAAACCTCAACTCGGCTTGACTCGTTAAATTCGATATTACCATCTGAGAGGAGGATTAATGTTGAGACTATACGGTATGCCATGTGTTATCACCCTCACCTGACACGTATACTGCTATACTTGCCAACTTGGAGGACTCGTTAAACTCGTGAGTTAGCTCGTTTAACTTGTTATCTAAATAAGTTCAAATTACAACTAGATTCAACTCATTAAGAAACAAGTTTGAGCCAAGTTTATGAGTACTCTTTTAATTGTAAGTTTTGAGTTTTTTTCCGCGCTTAATTGTGACGTTAGAGTTCGCCCGCATGCATCTCTGCATTGGATTCATCCTGTCCGTTATTTTTTACTCTATCAACAGTACCCCAGCATTCATCTTTGCCAATCTTGCTTCCATCTGAGTCAGACCTTCGACCTTGACACTATAGAATTTGTTTCCCTATCATTGTGTCGTCGTGTCGACCGGACCTGACGTACAACATGCATGATCTACCACCTGATCTTCTACTCGTCGTTTGCATGCTAAGGAGCCCGGACAACATACGCGGGTATGACCGGCGTAAAAGCCACACTACCAACAACACGTACCATGGACTGACAAGGATCATATCAAACACCCATATCTACATTCACCATCCATCTCATACATAGAGATTGTGAAAGCTAAGATTGACTATGACCCAGCACGTAGCTTAATCAGATATATCTTATGGATTCATCTTGAGGGGAGTAATTAATTAGAAATCTTTCGAGGCCCCGAAAACCAAAAGACTACATCGCCAAGTT